>OY728142.1:1382579039-1387379039 GCA_963277665.1 Viscum album
GTTTAGGGTATTTTATGGTTATTAGGGTTTTATGGGTTTTGAGTTTTTGGGGTTTTTTTTAAAAAAATTAGGGTTTTTAAGTATTTAGAAATTTTTTACATTTTTAAGGGTTTAAAGGGTTTTTAGTTTTTTAGTTGGGTTTTAGGGTTTTATGGAAAAGAAGGTGCGGGCCAAGAGGAGAGCTTGGCACCTTAATTTATAAAAAAGAAAGAGTACAAAACATTACAAGGGGACTTTTACATTCGAGTGCGAGTAGTGCCCTTCATGTCAGAGACTACATGTGACGTGCAAAAAGTAGGAGCAATGATTGACCATCGTGAGCATCATTATTCAATTGCAATCTTGGAAAGAGAATCAGCCACCATCTTGACTTCCCTATATGCATGAGTGATCTTTAGCCTCAGGTTCTTGGATAGGCTAAGGCATTCAATCGATTGGGGTAGAAGCCGCCATGGAACCTTCCTTGATTTTTGGAGGAGATCCTCCACTACAAGCATCTAATCCGATTCGATCCATAGATGCATCCACCCAAATTGATTTACAAAACGAACAGCCTTGATAATAGCCCAATGCTCTCCCTCATAGGCACATCCATTCCAAATGAAATGATGGAAAATACCCTTGATAAGACCTCAATAAGTACGGAAAACACCACCATAACTTCAAGGGCACGGTGAACCTGCTTCTGCACCATCAACATTGACTTTAATCCATGATGGGTTTGGTGGAATCCATCTAATGTACTTCATCAGCATCGGTTTTTTGCACCTTCCAAAAACAACAAGAGTGCGTATTGTAATAAGATCACTGAAGCAGTTGTTCATTGAACCTGATTGGATACACCCAGCCATTCGAACAACACTATGCATGGCAATAATACCCTCATGTGTCGAGCAGGATTTATTCCGAAACATAGCAAAATTTCTCGCAGCCCATAAGAAGGCAAAAATTGTTGTAGATGCAGCAAGAATGAGATTGTGAAGCTTCTCACTACAGCTGAAATCTGTAATAAATAGAATCCTTTGGGAAAAGGTTACAGGGGGTAACTGGAGACCAAATACAACTTGCATGTAGTTCCATAGTCTATGTTCAAGGTTTCATTCAACAAAGAGGTGTTGTATGCTTTCAGCACCTCGCAAACAAATGCTGCAGGCTGAAACAATCTACCATCCGAATTTTTGCAGCTGACCATGCATAGGCAGCCTGTTTCTCCAAATCTTCTAGAGAAGAAGGAAGTGTCTATGGGTAATGAATTGACACTTGTATTTCAGAATCCACGAGGGGGGTTCCAGGCCGTGTCGGCATTTATACTTGTAGAACTCACTTGGAGTGAGCTGGCCAATCAGATTCGGCTTCCATATGAGAGTATCCGAATCAATGTAGTTGTCATGATGAATATGGGAGATGATGTGTGGTTGTATAAGTCCATCCAGCTCTATCAGTGTGGCTTTGAGATCATTGATAGACATATGTTGCAGAGCCTGAGGTACCTGCATGATTTCATGTAGAGGATGATAGAGCCACGGTGTGAGCCAACATTTCAGATTGGAGTGACTTGAAACATCCCAAATAGAATGAGAGATGATGTACTGGTATGATGATTTAATTGTGGTCCAGACAGAGGAGATCATGTACCCTGTGTAACCATTGCACAGGTGAGCAGTAAATCTTTCTTTAAGAAAATCCAGCTCACCTTCCTTGTGTACTAAGAGGTTCCATGTGAATTTGGCCAACAAGGAATCATTCAAATCCTTGGGATCCTTAATTCGAAGACCACCCATTTCTATGGGTTTAATGTAGTCATTCCATGAAACAGTTGCCAATTTCTTTTCTTTAGGGTTTTATGGGTTTTTATGGTTTTAAAGGTTTTAAGGGGTTTTTATGGGTTTAATGGTGTTAGTGTTTCTAATCTTTTTTTAAAGATTTTTAGGGATTTTTAGGATTTTTAGGTATTTTTAGTGTTTTTATGTTTTTATGATTTTCATAGAGTATTCAATGATTTTGGGGGTTTTTATATATTTAAGAATATTTACTATTTTTTAGGTTTTTATGGTTTAATTTGTGTTTTTAATGGTTTTTAGGGGTCTTTATTTTTATGGGTTTTTTTTGTATTTTATGGTTTTTTAGGAATTTAGGGGTATTGAGGGGTTTTTGGTTTTTTATGGTTTCTTGGGGTTAGGCATTTTATTTTATTTTTTTAGGGTTATAAATATTTTTTTAGAGTTTTTAATGTTTGGAGGGGTTTAAAAGGGTTTTTGTTTTTTAGAGGTATTGTACGGTTTTTATGGGTTTTTAGGGTCTTTTGGGTTTTTATGGTTTTTAAGGGTTTTTAATATTTTTAGTGGTTTTATGGTTTTACAGTATGTTTGGTGTTTTTATTGTTTTTATAATTTTTTGGAAAAGTAGGTTCGGGGCCAGGCATGTCCCACCCCCCAAAAATTTATTAACAAAAACTTACGTACAAGGCTTTATAGGGAGGGTCTACACAACCGAGTGTGCAAGTCACCCTTCATGTCTGAGTCCACAAGTGGAATACAAAAATCCGGTGCTACAAAGGACCACATTGAACATCCATCCTCTATTGCTTTCTTTGAAAGCACATCCGCCACCTTGTCTGCATCCCTGTATGCATGTGTAACCGCAATGTTCATACCTTGAGAAGTCCTCTGAAACTCAAGACATTATGGGAGAAGCCTCAATGGGATTCTCCTTGTTTTGTTTTTGAGGGTTTCCACCACCAACATCGAGTCAGATTCAATCTATAACTGCTTCCACCCAAAGTGAACTGCAAATTGGACAGCCTTTATCATATCCCAAAGCTCTGCTTCATATGCACATCCATTCTTGATGAAGTAATAAAATCATCCTTTAACAAAGCCTATGTACATCTGGAAAATGCCTCCACACCCGAAGAGACCAGGCACGCCCAGAGCATCACAATACACATTGACTTTTATATATTATGGGATTGGTGGAATCCACCGAATGAATTTAAAATCCATTGATTTCCCACATATTCCAGAGACACCAAGTGTTCTCAAAACAAAAACATCATTAACATTGTCAGCCATCATACAACTTAGATATGACATGCCATTGGGATGGCTTTGGGAATCACCACCACATCATTGTGGAGGCAGTAGGGAGCATTATCAAAAACCACTTTATTTCGGGCTGCCAACACAAAAGCGGTGTAACACCCCGAGATTTTATGAGAATTATTTTCTTTGATTTCTTTTGTTGTACGCTACACCAATATTATCTTGCACTATACGCAACACCTAATTAAATTTCAGTATAGGCAACACTATTCATGGATTGTGTTACACACAATTTCAAGTTCGTTTTGTGGAAATTATTCTACGCAACATTAAGTATAGATTTTGTTTAATATATAAATGAAATAAGTTTTGATTTTGTTATACGCAACACTAAACAGAGCTTTCACTACACACAGCCCTGACTTGTCTTGCATTACACGCAATAAAGACCTTCCTCGATATCGTGTGTAGTACGTAATACCGAGTTTCACTAAACTAGATATTTTTTTAATATTATTATGAACTAGACATTATGAATAGTAATACCCATTTTTTGAAATTTTATAAATTTTATCTTTAAAAATTGACTTCATTTTTTGATTCAAAATATCGAAATTATCCTTGGGTGAATTTTTGGTATTTTTCTGAAAAATTTCATTTTTTGATGAATAGTGAAAACACTGGGTTACTATTTAAAAATCATCTTTTTATTTAAATAATAATTTATTTTATTTAAATTTATTTTAGGTAAAAATTGATACATAATACCTATATAAGTTCAATGTAATTCATTGGAGTCATTTTATAATAATTTTACCTATATAAAAATTTTATTGAACATTTCACCGTCTTTTACACACCCCCTAGGAGAATTTGAAAATTTACATAAAACATAATTTTATGGCTTTTGTTAGTTGAATTTAGAAAATCCAAGAGACATGGTTAATATCCAAGAGTAAAATGTGGTTCAATAAGATAAAAATAATTTTTTGTGAATAGTAACTATTTACTTTTATTTACCACAGTTAAAAGTAAATAGGGTAATAAAGGGTGAAAATGATATTATTATTACCCTAACACATGTCCTAATTCTATTTGATAAGTATAATTATACCATAAAAACCCTTAGGAATATAATATTATCATTTAGGTCCACTTGGATTAGATTATATGTTTATTATTATTTAATTCAAAGAAGAGTTAAAAGAGTTAAAATTAAATTTTAATAACTAAAACATTTTTAATATAGTTTTACACATAATATAAATTCAACAATAAATATTCATTAGAAATCTAAGAATATTTCCTAAATAATGGTATTTTATTTATAATTTTTAGACATTATATACTTTAATTTATTTATGACACAATGATGATGAGTAATTACATTATTAATGAAATATTAACATAATTTATGTTATAAATAACCAAATAAATGTAATTTGAGACTTTTTATAAATTAAAAAAAATTAGGTTAATATGACATGTTATTATTGATTTAATTAACTTTTTTGAAATAATAACTCTGTTATGATTTTCAAAAAAATCAATTACCAAATAGTGTCAACATTGACATAAAATAGTTTTTTAAAAAAATATTATATTATTAATTTTTATGATATTGCTAAAAATCTAAGGTTCGGTAAAATGACTTAGATAATGTTATATATATTAATAATTAACCACTTGGGGTTCTTTTTGCTTTTTATATTAAGTTTATTAACCATATAGTGTAAGAAAACAAGAAGACATGGTAAAAGTTAAATTATTTATCTTATAGTTAAATCTAGTTGATAAGCTTAAAATAGTAACCTAAACCTATCTAAAACCTATTGGTTGAAAGGATTTAGACACATCCCCATTATAACATCTAAATAAATCAATTTGGAGCTATTATAAACCGAATAAAACTTTATTATAAAATAATATTTTATGTTTTTCCTAAGATGCCCCTCTCCTCCCTTATAAAAGGTCACCTCTCCCTCTTTTCTTTACACAATTTTGAGCCTTCAAGCTCAGACAAACCATGCCAAATTCCCTTATCAACTTCCCTATAAACATTATAGAGGTTCTGATCTCCTCAAAAGACCAACTCTAGTGCCTTAATAGGAAGCTTAAAAGAGGTGCATCGAAGAAGAGGAGGTTCAGATACGTACGAAGTATATCAGACTTAAGGTAAGGGATAACTTTTCTAATCTCATTTTATCTGAGATTGTTTATTCGTAAGTATTTACTGGGGTTATATTTATCAACAATGTCTCTATTTTCTAAAAATTGTTTCATGTATGTTTAAATTCTTTTTTATCCTTTTTTTACTTTTATTACATGGTATGTAAGGAATATTTCTTTTGACTACCATACAAGGTACTTTTTGACTTTTTTTCAAATGTATACGAAGAATGTTTTTTTAACTAATATGAAATGAACTGATTTTTACGGTTTCATAATTCCTTATTTATATGAAGTTTACTCTACAAGATTTCATGGTTATTTTCAATAAAATCCTTTTCTTTTAAAATTGGGTGGCATTTTGTTAAAAGAAAATGATTTTTAAGAAGAAAGGATATTTTCTTCAAGAATTCTATTCAAGTGTTTTATCAAAACTACTTTCCATCTAAGATGACATTATTTCATATGTGTATGATTCAAGTATAATATCTCTATGATTTATAGGGTTTCTCTTTTCTTATGATGAAATGATATCCATTTGTTTTATATGGATTATGTTATGATGGGATAATTATTATGAAACCCATTTTATTCTTTGGGTTATGATGAATGATTTATGTTTATGTTGTGCCACATGTAAGAATGATTTCATTATAAGATGGGTGGGACCTATATCTACCTCCAATGCATTGGGTAAATATTTTTATCTCATGATATAGACATGGCTAGAACGACAAGTTAATCTGGTTCAATGATACAGGACTGGAACGAGGAGTGAACTCGATTAATAAAGGGACCTTGTCCACTAATATGGTCTTGGCAGCAATGGCTTGGATACTATGGAAATAATCACATATGTTTAATGGTTTCCACAATAACATATTTTATTCCCATTCTATTTTATCATGATTAATGTTTCTTAATGATCTATGCCTTACGTACTACCATGTTTTATGTCATTGATCAAGATTTTGATGGATAAACATTATGTTCATGTTTTTTTTAAGTTCAAATGTTTATGATTTGTTTTATTTTCTCCATGCTTACCCTTACTGTGCATTTGAATTCACCCTTTATATGTTTTCTTTTCCCTAGGATTTAAAGAAAGGTTTTATATAAGAAAATGAAGGGGGAAGATCTTTATGGGAGATGTTGAAGATATTTCACCACGATTAGAAGATTATATTCTGAGTTTCCAAAGACACTAAACTATTATTTTTCTCATGTGTTTGTTTTTGTTATGTATTAAGTAATTTAAAAAAAATTAATGTAATGTTCGTGTATGCCAAGCTTTGGGTCTCTACAGTTGGTATCAGAGGAAAGGTTTAGTAAAACATTGGAAACTAGGATGCAAAAATATTAGTGAGACCCCTAGAGATATTTATAAGGTATGTCTAGGGATATCCCTAAGGCTATGTATATGTATAGGTAATAGTCCTAGAATTACAGTAACGATCTTAGAATTAAAAATAAGTTGTTATATATTGAAGGTACTCCCCCTTTATTATGTTGTTTTCCCTATCATGATTTTTGCCTCACACTATTATTTTTGGGTTTTAGATGATGGTTGGAACATAAAGGAACCATGTTGATAAATGTAATGGACAATGCAATGATTGTCCTCCTGAAAAAACCAATTTTGTGGGAGATGAAGTGAAAAAACTTATTGCTATACTTACACAAGATATGAATCATTCAAGACATCCAAATGAGTAGAGAAAGGAACCATATTCTATTGAGTCTTTCATGAGGCATCGTCCACCATTATTTCAATGGGTCTTCTAATCCATTTGTTGCTAAACAATGGATCAGTACCATTGGAAAGATATTTTTGTTACATCACTGTTCAGAGCATGAAAAAGTAATTTTGGCTGTTTACCAGTTAGAAGGTGAAGCAGACCAGTGGTGGAATCTAGTTAAAAATACAAGACCCCAAGATGAAATTGAATCCATGGAATGGAACGAGTTCAAGGACTTATTTTTCAATAAGCAGTTCCCTCATATTCTTCGAACAATGATGGAAAAGTATTTCATTGATCTTCAGTAGAAGGATGATGAATCTGTTGGTATATACGAAGCGAATTTTACAAAACTTGTAAGATATGCATCTAGCTTTATCATCCAACCTGAATGTAAAGTTGATCTATTCTTCAGTGGTTTAAAAACAAGTCTTCGAAGGGAATTATCTATAAGAGTCTTCAGTAGCTATGAAGAAATTGTGTGTTTTTCTATCAAGGTAGAAGTGGAATTTGGTGTTATATATCCATCTCATGGTTTTGACAGAAATAAAAGATGGAGTTCAAGGATAAATCTCATTATAATGGTCAAAAGAAGATGAATTATTCTTTATGCTCAAAGTGTAGAATGAATCATGGTAGATATTGTCTTAAAGGGACTAGAAAATGTTTTAATTATGGAAAAGAAGGTCATCGAGCAGCTGAGTGTTGAAGTAATGGATAAAGGGTTTCTAATGATGTGAATAAGGAAAAGACTGTAGAGAATGCACCTCAAACACTTTGATGCATCAAATTAAAGGAAATGGGGCATTATGCTAATCAATGCCCTAATCCAAGGGTTAATGATGATCGACATCAACAACCTCTTAAGGCCAAGGACAAAGGGAGGTCACATGTGATCACTATTAGAAATTTTTCATATGACAACGATGTGGTGGAATGATTCTGTGTTTATGTAAAGGGATCTCATTTATAGTATTGTGGAACATTGGAATATCTATGTAATGGTGTATTGTGGTTTTCAGTAATTATATGGTACATGTGACAATGAAAAGTGATTGAAATATTTTTGGAAAGTAGATGATATGCACATAATGAAAGGATGATAAGAAAATGAAATGTTTGATAGTATTATTGAGCTCATGATTAATATAAGGACTAAGTGATATCATGGTTTGAGTATATAGAATTTTTGGGATTTTGGTATGTGGAAAGTGTTAACATTTAACTGCATTCATGATTTCAATAAGGTTCAATTGGTATTCATTTTTCAAGAGACTACATGATTAAGGCATTCAAATGTTTGGAATGTGACCAACAAGACATATCTTATGATATATGGGGATAAATGATGGTATTTACATTCTTAGTAGATGATCTCTCTATCGATATTTTTCCTTATACTATGAGTTTGGGTAAGCCTAAAGTTTATAATAGATTAAGTTAGACATCATATAGTATTGTTTAAGCCTATATCCATTTGATATTATTTTTGGAATGTTATAATAGTATAGTTTAGGGAAAAGGACAACCTATAGGACGGGTCACAACCCATCGCATCAGACAAGTTTGCGGGAATCGAACCCACAACCGAAGTGTGACAAGCCTTTATCGCCAACCTCTGGTCTAAAGGAAGTCCCTGGTTAGTCTAAACTAGTTTTATTTTATTAATCGGTATGATAGATGAAGAATAAGTCCATTTTAGGAACAATATACAATTAATATCACCATAGATGGACATATGTATATAACTTTTGCTAACCTTATGTTTGAGACAGATGGAATGACATATCATTCTATCGCATGATCTGCTAACACTTCACGGAAGACAAATTCAACTTCATTTCATTAAGAGATGAAGTGAAAATTGTTCAAGGCACAAACAACAGTGAGATTGTACCAAAATTAAGTAAGTATTTCTTCTATTAAAATTTTTTCAACTTTAGGGAAATGATATTGAAGACAAAAAATGTTTTCCTAGTGACCTTATATCCGATGAATCGGATGGTGGCTTAGATCATCACAAATTTATGGCTTTGTGATTGTTGGATATTTCATAGCCATGTTCTCTACCACTCTCCATCAGAACTTGATGGTTAGATTTATCTTCCATATCCATATTTTTACCTATATTATACTATGTGGAAACCCAATGATGAGTTACTTTGGGTATCCGTTATGTTTCTAACGTTCCGTTTTAAAATGATGTTTTAGTATTCCTTTTTATGATGTGGGTTACTATGAATGAAACTTTCAAGTAGAAAATCATTTATAACCCCAACGAATTTCGTGGGCGAAATTCCTTTTAAGGGGGGTTGAATGTAACACCCCGAGATTTTATGAGAATTATTTTCCTTGATTTCTTTTTTTTGTATGCTACACCAAGATTATCTTGCGTTGTACGCAACACCATATTAGTTTGTAGTATAGGCAACACTATTCTTGGCTCGTGTTACACAGAATTTCAAGTTCGTTTTGTGGAAATTATTCTATGCAACATTAAGTATAGATTTTTTTAAATGTATAAATGAAATATGTTTTTATTTTTTATAAGCAACAACAAACAGAGCATTCTCTACATGCATCCCTGACTTGGCTTTCATTACACGCAATCAGGACCTTCCTTGATAGTGTGTGTAGTAGGCAATACCAAGTTTCACTAAACAAGATATTATAATAATAATATTATTAACTAGCAGTTAGGAATAGTAATACCCACTTTTTGAAATTTTATAAATTTTATCTTTCAAAATCGACATCATTTTTGGATTTGGAATATCGAAATTAGCCTAGGGTGAATTTTTGGTATTTTCCTGAAAACATTCATTTTTTGATGAATTGTGAAAACACTGGGTTACTATTTAAAAACCAACTTTTTATTTAAATAAATGTTTATTTTATTTAAATTTATTTTAGGTCAAAATTGATACATAATACCTATATAAGTTCAAATTAATTCATTGGAGTCATTTTATAATAATTTTAGACATATAAAAATTTTATTGAACTTTTCACCATCTTTTACCCTCCTTCTAGGAGAATTTGAAAATTTACATAAAACATAATTTTAACGCTTCTATGAGTTGAATTTCAAAAATAAAAGAGACATTTTTAATATCAATGAGTAAAATCTGGTTCAATAAGATAAAAATAATATTTGGTGAATAGTAACTTTTTACTTTTATTTACCACGATTAAAACTAAATATTGTAATTAAGGGTAAAAATGATATTATTATTACCCTAACACTTGTCCTAATTATATTGGATAAGTATAATTCGACCAAAAACAACCTTAGGAATATAATATTATCATATAAGTACACTTGTATTAGATTAGGACATTTATTATTATTTAATCAAGGAAGAGTCAAAAGAGTTAAAATCAAATTTTAATAACTAAAACATTTTTAATATAGGGTTACACATAAGATAAATTTGACTATAAATATTAATTAGAAAGGTAAAAATATTTCCTACATAAGGGTTATTTATTTATAATTTTTAGACATTAAATAATTTAATTTATTCATGGCACAATGATGATGCAGTGATTACCTTATTAATGAAATATTAACATAATTGATGTTATAAATACCCAAATAAATGTAATTTGAGACTTTTTATAAATTACAATAATTTTTTAGGTTAATAGGACATGTTATCATTGATTTACTTAAATTTTTTCGAACTAATCATGCTGTTATAATTTTAACAAAAATTAATTACCAAATAGTGTTAAAATTGACATAAAATAGTTTTTAAAAGAAATATTATATTATTAATTGCTATTATAATCGTAAAAATCTAAGGATCTGCCAAATGACTTAGAAAAGGATTTATATATTAATAATTAACCACTTGGGGTTTGTTTGGATTTTTATTGTATGTTTATTAACCATATAGTGGAAGAAAACAAGAAGACATGGTAAAAGTTAAATTATATAACTTAGAGTTAAATCTAAATGATAAGGTTAAAATAGTAACCTAAACTTGTCTAAAACCTATTGGTGGAGAGGATATAGACCCATCCCCACTTTAACTTCTAAATAAATCAATTTTAAGCTATTATAAACGGAATATGAAATTATTATAAAATAATATTTTATTTTTTTCCTAAGGTGCCTCTCTCCTCCCTTATAAATGGGCGCCTCCTCCCTATTCTCTTTACACAATTTTGAGCCTTCAAGGCTTGCCAACCCCTGATAATTTCCCTTATAAACATCCCTATAAAAATTATAGAGGTTCTAGTCTCCTCAAAAGACCAACTCTAGGGCCTTAAGAGGAAGCTTAAAAGAGGTGCGTCGAAGAAGAAGAGGTTCAGATACGTACGAAGCATATTAGACCTAAGGTAAGAGATAAATTTTCCAATCTTGTTTTTATCTGAGATTTTTTATTCGTAAGTATTTACTGGGGTTATATTTATCATCTATGTTCCTATTTTCTAAAAATTATTTCATGTATGTTTAAAGTCTTTTTTACCCATTTTTGACTTTTACTACATGGTATGTAAGGAATCTTTCTTTTGATTACCATACGAGGTACTTTTTGACTTTTCTGGAAAAAGTATGAGGAGAATGTTTTTCTTAACTTATAGGTCATGAACATATTTTTACGGTTTCATAACGCCTTATTGTCATGAAGTTTACTCTACTAGATTTCATGGTTATTTTAAATAAAATCCTTTTCATTTAAAATTGCGTGGAATTTTGTGAAAAGAAAATGATTTTTAGGAAGAAAGTATATTTTCCTCAAGAATTATTTTCATGTGTTTTAACAAAACAACTTTCCATCTAAGATGGAATTATTTCATATGTGTATGATTGAAGTATAATATCTCTATGATTTACATGGTTTCAATTTTCTTATGATGAAATGATATCCATTTGTTTTATATGAATTATGTTATGATGAGATGATATTTATGAAACATATTTTATTCATTGGGTTATAATGAATGATTTATGTTTATATTATGGCACAAGTAAGAATGATTTCAATACGAGATGGGTGGGACTTATATATCCTTCTAATGCATTGGGTAAAGATTTATATCTCATGAGATAGACATGGCTGGAATGGAAAGTTAATGTGGTTTAGTGATACAGTACTGGAACGAGGAGTGAAATCGATTCATAAAGGCACATTGTCCACTAAGATGGTCTTGGAAGTAATGACTTTGATAATATAGAAATCATAACCTGTGCATAATGGTTTCCACAATTAGAAGTTTTATTCCCATTCTATTTTATCATGATTAATGTTTGTTTATGATCTATTCCTTACGTACTGCCATGTTTTTTTCATTGCTCAAGATTTTGATGTTTAAACATTATTTTCATGTTTTTAAGTTCAAATGTATATGATTTTTTTTATTTTCTCCATGCTTACCCTTACGGAGCATTTGAGCTCACCCTTTATATGTTTTATTTTTCCCAAGATTTAAATAAAGGTTTTAGGTAAGAAAACAAATGGGGAAGATATTTATGGGAGATGATGAAGATCTTTCACCATGATTAGAAGATTATATACTGAGTTTACAAAGACACTAAACTATTACTGTCCTTGTGTGTCTGTTTTTTTATATATTAAGTATTCTTCAAAAAGTAATCTAATGTCTATGTAAATCAATATTTGGGTCTCTACAAGTGGTGAGGGCCACAGAAGAAGCAAGAAGTAGGTTGGAAACTTGTTGACTGCATTTCACACTGACAACACTGCCCAAAAGAGTAGAGAATGTTCTGTCCATGCATATTTTCTAGGGTTTTAGGGTTTTTAGTATTTTTGGTTTTTAATGATTTTTAATTGTTTTTAGTTATATAATGTTTTCTTTGGATTTTTCAGTGATTTTTATTTTTACGATTTTTAGTTATTTTTAAGGATTTTTGTGGGTTTTTTGAGTTTTAGGGGTTATTTTGGAATTGTTTTGTGCTTAAAGGGTTTCAGAGTTTTTTTTAGAATTTTCAGGAGTTTAAATGTTTTTTTTGAGTTTTCATTAGTTTTTAGGGTTTTAATTGGGTTTTTAGGGTTTTGATGTTTTTAGGAGGTTCTATGGTTTTTAGGGTTTTTAAGGTCTTTTTAAGGTTTTATGGGTTTTAGAATAATTAATGTTTTTAGGGATTTTAAGAGTTTTATGGTTTTTAAGGATATATTATTGTTTTTCTAGGGTTGTGGGGTTATTTATGTTTTTAGGTTATTTTTGCGAATTTTTGGATTTTTATTGTTTTTAGGGGTTTTAGGGATTTAGAGTAATTTTTATGGGTTTTATCATTTTTATGGTCTAGGGGTTTTAACCATTTTTATGTTTTTACAGTTTTCTTAAGATTATTCATGGGTTTTAGGGATTTTTACGTTTTTGGGGGTTTTACGACTATTTAGAATTTTAATGGATTTTATGGTTTTTATAGATTTTGAGAGCTTTAGGGTTTTTTTTTTTTTTGGGGATTTATGATTTTTTTTTGAAGGTTATATATATATATATATATTTAAAGGTTGGGGCCGAAGCCTCATTTATTATAAAAGCAAAGAAAAGTCCTCTTCTCAGTGGGTTGAGGGAGACCCATTACATATCCCATAGGCCCAGTGGGCATTTATCCCATTACATGGCCCATAGGCCCATTTTTTTGGCCCAAATCCCAATTTGTGAATAGTACTGCTATAGTACCCGCACTGCTATAGTACTGCACAGTACCTTCCGCTACTATAGTACTTTTTCGCCGCTACAGTGTCCTTCCGCCGCTACAATACCTGCCATTTCTATAGTGTCAGCGCTGCTACAGTACCCTCTGCCCAATGGGTTTTGAACCCCCATTTTCATGTAGATTTAAGCGGTGCTTATCACTATGCCAATCCCCAACTACATTTGTTTGAAGGTTTTATGCATTTCTATAGTTTTTATAGTTTTTAGTGGATTGACAAGTTCCTTTAGTTTTTATTGTTTTTTATTATTTTTGTGTTTTTAATCATTTTTAATGTTTTTCATTGATTTTGGGGGTTTTAGGGTCTTTTAGGGTTTTTTTATCATTGTTTGCAGTTTTTGGTTTTTAGGGCAGAAGATGTGTGAGGCCAGGCTATTCCCAACCACTAAGAATTTATTACGAAAAAAAGAAACAGAATAAAATTGAGGGGAGGGTTCAATCATCCCACACCCAAAAACCCTTACAACCCAAGACACAAAATACCCCAAAAAAAGAAAAATCAAAAAAAAAAAGAAAAAACACACAAAGCCAAACACAACAACAACTTCAACACCTTCTCATCCAACTCCAGAATTCGAAAGATCCATATCCCCTGACCATAAATTCATCAATCAAAAAACATAATTTATAAGATCAAAACCAACCAACATCAACAACCATCACCAAGCACCAGCATCTCACACCAAACAGCTCCCAATCAGACAAACGAGCATCAACTAGTCGAGCATCATACCGAAACAACACAGCAGCCAGCAACTTTCCAGCTTAACCATATCCCAGAAAATTCCACCATACCATACCTAGGAGTAAACCAACAGCACTAGACCTCTACCACCCACGTTCAGAAACAACAGCTTTATCACAACCCATCTCACCAACAAGCACCAACCAGCACCATATTTGACAAAAGACATCAAATCCATTCACGACTTGTAAACAAGTAGCAGCACACAATGAATATCTCGCATCTGCACACGCCAAGTTCAATATCCAGCACCAGGAGTGGATCTCATCCAAATCAGCCACAAACACAAAGCAGCAAAGCTTGTAATGCAAAAACATTAATCCAGAAAATCCATCAAAGAAACCATTGAATTCCAGGAGGACCAGATCGCAACAAAACCGAAGAAAACATGCAACAAAGGTAGGCGTCTACGGATCCAAGGAACCAACATGAACAAAAATCCCAACCAGATCACATACCTACATCGTAGACACCACCGACGATCCAGAATCATAGAACCACCCCAACACAACCAGAACCACACCTGGAGAATTCAGAACACGGACCGCACACCCAGAAATCCAGCTCAGCCAGCTTCTGCCTTACAGCCACTGGAACCAAAGGCATATCGCTCCGCATGCCGACACCATCTGCAAGTAGGAATACTCCCAAGAATAGCAAGACCAACATCATGATCCATCAAACCATGACCCCAACCGGCTCTGCCTTGACCCGAAGAAAAACCAACAAGACCGCACGAACACCACCGAAGTCGTGCTGTAATGCCCGAAAACTATCACACACTGTTGGGACCACCAGACAACAGTCAATCTGGGAGGGCTACACCATGAAGAATCCATCTTAAAGAAGGACAGAAATCCAGCCGCCGCATAGAGAAAATGAATCTGCTGAGAGTCACAAGCCACCTTGGATCTGAGGAAGGCCTTTGAAGCACACCACTATCGAGAACTCCCCCCACAAGTTCAAGATGATAGGAGAAAATATCTGAAGTCGAGGCCACCAAGAAGAATCAGAAACCCTGGATGTTGCTTCGAGAGAGAGGTAACACCAGGGGAGTTTTTGGCTATCTCTAAATTTTTTAGGGGTTTTGAGTATTTTTAGGCACTCAAGGTTTTCTTAAGGGATTTAATGTTTTTTGGGGGCTTTATATATTTAGATATTTTTAGAGATTTCGTAGGATATTTATTCGTTTTTACTGTCTTTAGGTATTTTTAGGATTTATACATTTTTTGGGTAGTTTTATGTTTTTTTATAGTTTTTTGTGTTTTTTGGTTTTTAGGGGTTTTAAAAGTTTTAAGGTTTTTAAGGTTTTCTTAGGGGTTTTGTGGATTCTAAGGAATTTTATATTTCTATATATTTTTTAGGATTGGTATGGTGTTAGGTTTTTTTGGTATTTTAAGGGTTTTTAGAGGGTTTTATGGGTTTTGTAGTTTTTAGGATTTTTTGTGTTTTTTAATGTTTTTACGGTTTTTTTGTGTTTTTAAATTTTTTACGAGTTTGAAGGGTTTTTAAAAATTTTAGTGATTTTCCAGTTTAATGGGGTTTTAGGGTTTTTAATGTATTTGGTTTTTTATGGTTTTAAGGGTTTTAGGGTTTTTAGGATCTTTTTATGGTTTTTTAGGGTTTTTAGAGATTTTTTATGATTTTAGGGGTTTTGAGTAGATTTTCTATTTTTATGGTTTTATTTATGTTTTTCATGGGTTTAGGTTTTGTATATTTTTTGGGATTTTTTGGGATTTTTATTTATTTTAGGGTTTTAGAGATTATGAGGGTTTTTCAGATTTTCATAGGGCTTTTATGTTTTTAGTGTTTTTTGCGTTTTTTTGGTATTATGAGTTTTAAGTGTATTTACTTTTTAAACTTTTTTCTTAAGGTTTTTTAGGTTTTTTAGTGGTTTTATGTTTTTTGGTATTTTTAGGTATTTTTTGGATTTTTTAGGTTTTGATGGTTTTATGTATTTTAAGGGTTTGGGGGGGGGGGGTTGGTTATTATGGTTTTTTGGGATTTATAGTGTTTTTCAGGATTTTAAGGGTTATTTTATTTTTTAAATTTATAGGTGTTTAAATGATTTAGAGAGTTTTTAGTTATTTTCCATGGTTTTTAGGTGATTTTTTTAAGTGTTTTTGGGGGTTTTATGGATTTTATTTTGTATAGGGTTTTTATGGTTTTTAGGGATTTTACAATTTTTAAGGTTTTAGGGGTTTAAGTGTAACTAGTTTTTATGTTTTTATTAGTTATTTTAATGGTTTTCTTAGGTAATTTAATGGTTTTTAGGAGTTGTTTTATTTTTATGGATTTATTAGTTTTTTATGATTTTTATGGGTTTTATGTTTTTAGGTATTTAAATGATTTTAGGGTTTTTACATTTTTTAGGGATTTTGAGATTTCATGTTTTTGATTTTTTTTATGGTTTTTAGAAATTTTAAAATTGTTAGGGGTATGAATGGTTTTTAGAGTGGATTGTGGGTTTTTATGATTTTTTAGGATTATAATGGGGTTTTAAGGTTTTAGTGGTTTTATGGGTTTTGAAGGGTTTTTTATTTTCTTTAAGGGGATTAGAGATTTTAGGTTGTTAAGATTTTAATGTTTTTTTATTTAAGGTTTTTATGGATTTTCCTGTTTTTTTGAGGTTTTCTGTTTTAGGGATTTTTTAGGGTTTTTATAATTTTTGGGATTTTTGGGATTTTCAGAATTTTTAGGCAGTTTTAGGTGTTTTAAATATTTTTAGGTTTCTGAGGTTTTAATGTGTTGTAAGGGTATTTAGGGGCAATTTTTTGGGTGGATTTTTAATAATTTTGTAGTATTTTTATGATTTTTAGGGATATTTAGGTTTTTAGGGGGTTTGGGATTTGTGGTTTTTTTGAGGGGGGGTGTTGTTGTGTTTTTTTAATATTTCAAGGTTTTTATGGTTTTTTAGATTATTCATAACATTTATTTTGGGATTAAAGGGTTTTTAGAGTTTTTAGTTCTTTTACAGGGTTTTATGTGGTTTTATGGTTTTATGGGGGTTTATGGTTTTAAGGGGTTTTAGGGATTTTAAGGAATTTTTAGTGTTATTAGTGTTTTAGGGTTTTTAGTGTTTTAGGGGTTTTAGATATATATTTATTATTTTTAATTTATTTTTAGTGTTTTTAGGGGTTTTTATGGTTTTTATGTATTTGGGTATTTTTAGGGGTTTTTCGGATTTTTTTTGATTTTTCAGGGTTTTAGGGATTTTCATGGTTTTTAGGAATTTTTAGAGTTTCTTGGATTTTTTCTATTTTTAGTGGTTTTAAGTGTTATTATGTTTTTAATGATTTCATAGGGGTTTTTAGGGGGGTTTTAGGTTTTTTTTTGTTTTTAGGGGTTTTATTTGTTATTTGGACTTTAAGGTTTCCTTAAGGTTTGAACGATTTTTATGTTTTTTTAAATTTTTGGGGATTTTAAGATTTTTAGGATTTTTTATTTTTATGGTTTTTAAGGATTTTGATGATTTTATGGTTTATAGTAGTTTTATGGTTTTTCATGATTTGGGCATTTTTTAAGTTTTTTGGGGTTTTCAGGTTTTTTAGTTTATTTATTATTTTTTAGGGTTTAAAGGGTTTTTATAGTTTTTAGTGGTTTTGAGTTTTTTATGTTTATTTATGGTTTTTTAAGGTTTTTGGGGGATTTATGGTTTTAGTTGGTTTTAGGGGTTTTTAATACTTTTTTATGTCTTATGTATTTTTTTTGTTTTTTAGGTTTTAAATGTTTTCTTATCGGATTTCTTGGTTTTTATGTGTTCTTACATTTTTAGAAAACATTTTGGATTTTTTAGATTTTTTATAATTTTTCGGGTTTTTAGTGAATTTTAGGGGTTTTTTGGATTTTAGGGTTTGTGGTGTTTTAGGGTTTATAGACTTTTTAGGATTTTTTGGGGTTTTATTTGTTTTTATGGATTTAAGGATTTATTAAGGGATTTTATTTTTTTGGGGGGGTTTTAAACTTTTTTAGAATTTTTAGGGATTTTTAGGATTTTGATTATTTTTTGTGATTTTATAGATGATGATGGGTTTTAGGGTTTTTAGGCTTTTAGGGTAATTTTTTAGTTTTTTGGGTTTTTAAAATTTTTAGGGGTTTAAAGGGTTTGTATTTTTTTGTGGCTTTATGGTTTTGGGGTTTTTTTATTGTTTTTAGGATTTTTTTTGTTTTTAGGGTGTTTAGGGTTTTTAGTGTCTTTTCGGTCTTAGTGGTTTGAAGTGTTTTTAGGTTTGTATGGTTTTATCAATGGTTTTCATGTTTTTTGGGGGTTATTATGATATTAGGGATCTTTAAGGATTTTCAACATTTTAATTTTGTTTAGGTTTTCAGGGATTTTGAGGGTTTTTAGGGTTTCTTAGATTTCCTAACATTTTTTTTCTTCTGGGTTTTAAGTATTTTTTGGTTTTTAATGTTTTCAAGATTTGTTTACAATTTTATGGTCTTTTAGGGACTTTTAGTATTATAATAGTCATTTGGTATCTTGAGGGTTTTTAGGGTTTTTATGGTTGTTTTGGGTTTTAGGGTCTTTTTTAGTTTTTTAGGGTTTTTATTGTTTTTAGAGTTTATAAATGATTTTAAGGGTTTAAATTTTTTTACTTGATTTTTTTTGGGGGGGGGTATTCCTTTTGATAGTTTATTATGTTTTTTTAGATTCTATTATTGTTAGGGCAAGGAAGATGTGAGGGTCAGGCTATTCCTGACCCCCCCAAATTTATTAGCAAGAAAAAAGGAGACACAACAGACAAGGGAGGGGAGGGGTAAAACAACCCACACCCAAAAAACCCCTTACAACCCACGCCAAAAAAGAAAAACAAACAAAGAAAAAGACTCAAAAAAAGACACAAAGCGGCATCATCACGTCACATCCAGCCAGAACCAGCATCCAGCAGCACCACATCCAATTATTGGGTTTTAGTGTTTTTATGGATTAAAGGGTTTATTATGAGTTTTCAACCCTATTAGAGTTTTTCATAAATTTTTAGGGATTTTTATATATTTTAAGGGTTTTAGGTTTTTTAGGGTTTTAAAGATCTTATGATTATTATAATTTTAGGGTTTTTTTATATTTTCTTGGGGGGTTTAAAGGGGATTTAGAGTTTTTTTTAGAGATCCTAGTGGTTTTAGGGTTTTTTTCAATTTTGTTATTATTTTTATGTGTTTTATGATTTTTAGGTGTAGTTATAATTTTAGGGTTTTTATGGTATTTTTAGGGGTTTTATGTTTTCATCATTTTTAGGTTCATAGGGGTTTTATGTGTTTTAAGTGGTTTTAAGGTTTAATTAGAGGTTTTTGGGATTTTTTGGGTTTTTATGTTTTTGGGTATTTTAGGTATTTTTAGGGTTTTTATGTATTTTGAGGGTTTGGATTTTTTTTTTGGGATTTTAGGGTTTTTAGGGGTTTTTGTTTTTCTATTGTTTTTAGGGGTTCTTTTTATTTTTTCAGTGTTTATAATGTTTTTTATAGTTTTTAAATTTTTTTTGTATTAAATGGGTTTTTAGATTTTTGGTGTCTTTTTTGGGGTTTTTTGGTTTTTAGGGTTTTTAGGGGTTTTATGGTTTTAAGGGTTTTAGTATCTTTTTAGTGGTTTTAGTGGTTTTTTTGGTTTTTGGGTGTTTTAATTGTTTTTAGTTTTTTATGTTTTTCTTACTTTTTATTTCTGGTTTGAGAGCTTTTACATTTTATGGTATTTTTAGGGATTTTTTTTAGGATTTTTTGGTTTTGAGAGTTTTTTGGGACATCTAATGGTTTTTAGGGTTTTTAGGGTTTGTAATATTTTTATGTTTTTAGGGGTTTAAAGTGTTTCTATTTTTTTAAAGTTTTCTTATGAGTTTTTGGGTTTTTGGGGTTTCTATAATTTTTAGGGCCTTTAAGTATTTTTCTGCATTATTATGGTTTTTATGGTTTTTGGATTTTAAGGGTTTTTATAAATTTGGGGTGTTTTTAAGTGTTTTTATGGAATTTATGGTTTTTTCGGGTTTTTAGGGAATTGTTTTTGAATTTTTTCTAGTTTATAATGTTTTTAGAGTTATTAACATTGGGGGGTTAGTGTATTTGAATTATTCAATTGGTTTTTAGGGTTTTGTTTGTGTTTTTTTGGTTTTTAGGGTTTTTTATGGTCGTAGTGGCTTTAGGATATTTTAAGGGTGTTTAGGGTTTTTTTTCATTTTATGTTTGTTTTTGGTTTAAAGTGTTTTTTTAATATTTTATTAGTTTTTTCTAGGTGTTTTAGGGTTTTTATCATTTTTAGGGATTTATTAGGATTTTTATGGGGTTTTAGGGATTTTAGGGATTTTGAGGATATTGTGTGTTTTTTAAGTTCTTTTTAACATTTTTTGGGTTTTTATTGGTTTAAATTGTTTTTTGTTTATTATGATTTTGTTATGTTTTTTAAGTATTTTTAGGGTTTTTATTTTTTAAGGATTTTTTTGGTTTTAGAGTATTTTATGAATTTGAATGGTTTTAGGTTTTTTATGATCTTTATGGGTTTTTTTTGTTTTTTGGGTTTTTTTTGGGTTTTGGGGGTATCTTATAGTTTTTACGATATTTATGATTTTTTGTGTTTTTAAAATTTTCTAGGTGTAAAGGGTTTTTAGTGTATTTAATGTGTTATTTGGTTTTTAGGAATTTGTTAGGGTTTTTCTGCGTTTTGGGGTTTTAGGGTTTTAATGGCCTTTTTAGGGTTTTCATAGTTTTTTAGTTTTTAGTAGTTTTAAGTGTTTTAGGTTTTTAAGGGCTTACTAAGGGTTTTCATGGTTTTACATTTTTTACATTTCTGGGAATTTTTATGACTTTTTTAGAATTGTGATGTGTTTTTTGGGTTTTTAGGGTCTTTGAGGGTTTTTGGGGTTTTAGTGTTTTTAGGGTTTTAGATTTTATATCATTTTTTATGTTTTTAGGGGGTTTAAATGTTTTTAATATTTTATGGTTTTCTTTATGGATTTTAGGGGCTTTTATGTTTTTAGGGATTTATAGGGTTTTTAGGATTTTGGTTATTTTTAGGGTTTATATGGATTTTTAGGGTTTTTAGGTGTTTTTATAGTTTTATTGTTTTTTGGATTTTGGTTATTAGGGGTCTTTTATTTTTTTTATGTTTTTATGGGATTTTAGAATTTTTTTTATCGGTTTTATGGATTTATATTTTTTTATTATTTTTAGGGTTTTTATGGGTTTTATTGTTTTTAATGGCTTTTAGGGGTTTTACAGTTTTTGGGGGTTTTATGGTTTTTAGGGAATTTTAGTGTATATAGTGTTTTTAGGTTTTTTAAGGGTTTTAAGTTTTTTAGGTATATAAATTTTTTATCGGGTCTCTTAGTTTTTTAGGTTTTTTTTGTTTTTTGGGATTTTAGGGTCTTTTTTGGAAATTAATGGATTTTATGATTTTTAGAGAACATGAGGTTTCTTATGGGTTTTAGGTTTTTTTAGTGTTTTTAGTTTTATTTAGGTTTTTAGGGGATATTTTTAGGTTTTTAAAGTGTTCATAGTTGTTTCTGGTTTTTTAGGGGTTTTTATGTTTTTATGTATATTTATGTATTTTTTATGGATTTTAGGGGTATTTAGCGATTTTGAGGGGTTTTTTTTGTTTTTAGAAATTTAATGGTTCTTTGGAGTTTTAGGATTTTTTATAGTTTTTATGGTTTTAAGGGTTTCTATAGTTCTTTAACATTTTTAGGGGTTTATTGGGTTTTTAGAGTATATATTTTTTTAAGGTTTTATAGGATTTTCAGAGTTTTCATGTTTTAGGGAATTTTATGGGTTTCAGGGTGTTTCAGGTCTTTAGGTTATTTTAAAGGGGTTTTAAATTTTTAGCATTTAATAGGAATTTTAAATGTTTTTTATGTTTTTAGGTTTTTACATTTCACATAGGGGGTTTTTAGGGTTTTTTATTTCTTAGTATTTTTTAGGTATTTTTCAAGATTTTTATGGGTTTTTGGGTTTTGATGATTTTTGGGTTTTTTTTCATATTTAGGTCTTTAGTGTTTTTAGGGGTTTTAAGTGATTTTTTGGTATTTATGGTTTTCTTATGGGTTTTAGGGGTTTTGAGGGTTTTTACTATTTAAGGGGTTTTAGGGATTTTTAGCATTTTTAGAGTTTTTATGTTTTTTGTTTTTTGGGTTTTTTGTGGTTTTGAGTTTTTAATTATTTTTAATGTTTTTTAGAGTTTTAAATATTTTATGGTTTTAAAGTTTTTTGGATTTTTTTTTTGTTTTTTGGGGTAATTTATGGGTTTTTAGTGCTTTAGAATTTTTTTAGGTTTTTGGATGTTTTAGGTGATTTTGGGTTTTTTTATTCTTTAGGTTTTTAGGGGATTTTGGGTTTTTATGTTTTTAGGGATTTTTAAGAATTTTTAGGATTTTTATGTTTCTTTGGGTTTTTTAGGATTTTGACAGTTTTTATGGTTTTTATCATTTTTGGGTTTACTATGGGTATTATGTGTTTTTAGGTTTGTGAGGTTTTATTTAGGGATTTCATGTTTTTTAGGGTTTGTTATATTTTTAGTGATTTTAAGGGCCTTTTTAGTATTTTTATGGGTATTTGAATTTTTTGAGTTTTTTTGGGTTTCAGAGTTTTTTTGGGTTTTTAGTGGTTTTTTGGTTTTTTGGGGATTTAGGGTTTTTTTGCGATTTTACAGATTTTAATGTTCTTAGATTTTTAAAATGGTTTTTAGTGCTTTAATGGTTTTTAATATTTTTTTGTTATTTCATGGGTTTTTTGAGGTTTCTTTGTTATTTACGGTTTTTAGTGGCTTTTATGGTTTTCATGGGGTTTTAGGGTTTTTAGGGATTTATTGTATCTAGGTTTTTAAGGATTATATGTTTTTTAGTTTTTTAGGGTTTCTTATTGTTTTTAGGGTTTTTAGGGGTTTTAAATGTTTTTATATTTTAAGGATTTATTAATGTTTTTTAGGGTTTTTAGGGGGTTTTACAATTTTAGGGATTTTTAGTGATTTTTAGGACTTTTATGGGTTTTTAGGTTTTTATGGATTTTGATGGATTTATAGTTTTTTAAGGTTTTTAGGGGTTTTATGTTGTTTTGTGTTTTAGGGTTTAATGAGTTTTTAGGGTCTTTATGTTTTATTATATTTTTTGTAATTTTTTAGGGCCTTAATGTGTTTATATAGATTTTAATTTTTTCAGATATTTTTGTGTTTTTAGGGGTTTTAAGATATTTATGGGTTTTTATTTTCTATGGGTTTTAGGTTCCTTTTAGGATTTTAGAGGGTATTTAGAAATTATTAGATTTTTATTGGTTTTAAATGTTTTATATTTTTATGGTTTTCTTTGGGGGGTTTTTGGCTTTTTAGGGTTTTTTCATTTCTTGGGATTTTTATTCATTTTTTGGATTTTATTATTTTTATGGTTTTTAGGGATTTTAATTGTTTTGATGGTTTTTCAAATTTTATCATTTTTATTTCTTTAGGGGTTTTAAGTTTTGTTAGGTTTTAAATATTTTCCTAGCTGTTTTAGAGTTTTTTTGTGTTTTTCATGTTTTTAGGGATTTTTAGGGATCTTCTTTGTTTTTAATGTTTTTGGGATTTTTATGCATTTTTAGGTTTTTTAGGTTTTTTAGGGGTTTTATGGATTTTATGTTATTTTGGGGTTTAGGATATTTATTTATTTTTTTGGGGATTAAAGGTTTTCTAGATATATTTAACCATTTTTTGGGGTTTATGGGTATATGGGTTTTATGGTTTTTAGGGTGTTTATCATTTTTTAGGTTTTTATCAGTATTAAGTGTTTTTATATATTTATGTTTTATTAATGGTTTTTAGGGTTTTTTGAATTTTTTATATTTTTTTTGTATTTTTATGGATTTTTAGGATTTTTATGGGTTTTTAATGTTTTTTCTGATTTTGAAGGTTTTATGGATTTTTTTGGATTTTATGGGTTTTTTGAGTTTTTTAGGGCTGATAAGGTTTTTTTAACATTTTATCATTTTTAAAGGTTTAAAATGTTTTTGTGCTTTTAATGGTTTATAGGTTTTATGGGTTTTTAAGGGTTTTAAAGGTGTTGTGGGTTTTTATGGTTTTTATTGGTATTTAGGTTTTTAAAGGCCCTTTTAAGGTTTGTAGAATCTTTTTTGTTTTTAGGGGATTTGACTATTTTTAGGTTTTTAAGGTTTTTGTTGGGATTTCTGGTTTCCTATGAATTTTAATTTTTTAGGTATTTTTTGGACTTTTTTAGTTTTTTTATTGTCTTTAGGGTTTTTCGCAATTTTGAGGGGTTTATGATCTTTTAAGGCTTTAAATTTTTTGGTATTTAGGGGTTTTATGTGTTTTTTGGGATTTATTGTTTTCTTAGAGTTTTTAACATTTTTAGGCATTTTAGGAATTTTTCATGAATTTTATGGTATTATTAGGGTTTTTGGGGATGTAGGGGTTTTTTGGGGTTTTAGGGATATATATGCTTTTAATGGTTTTTAGGGTCTTTTTAGGTTTTTAGGTGTTTTTTTTTGTTTTTTATTTTTTCATAGGATTTTCCAGAGGTATTATGGTTTTTTAGGTTTTTATTGCTTTTTTTGGATTTTTTAGAATATTATGGTTTTTACGGTCATAAAGGATTTTGAGGGATTTTAAGGTTTCCTGGGTTATAGCTTCTTTTGTGGGTTTTATGGGTTTTTGGAGTTTTTAAGGTTTTTATGCATTTATAAAGTTTATATAATTTTGAGGGGTTGAAGGGGATTTTAGATATTTTGTGGTTTTATGTTTTTTTATAAATTTTAGGGTTTTACTGTTTTTGGGAATTCTATAGTTTTTAGGGTTTCAGGGTTTTAGGGTCTTTTCTAAGGTTTTTAGCACGGTTAACATTTTTAGGTATTTTAGGGGTTTTATGTGTTTTTATGTTTATAACGTATTCAATGTTTTTTCTAAATATTTAAGGTTTTTATGGTTTTAGGGGTTTTTAGGGAGTTTTTAGGATTTTTAACGGTTTTGGGGGATTTTAGTGATTTTGTGGTGTTTTAGGGTTTCTTGAGATTATTGGGTTTTTAGGGTTTTTAAGTGTTTTATGTTTTTATGAATTCTTAAGTTATTTAGTTTTTTTGGGTTTTTTCATTTTTAGAGACTTCCTATGTTTTTTAAGAATTTTATGGTTTTTAGGGTTATTTATGGTTTTATTATTTTTTTAGTTTTTAGTGTTTTCATGCTTTATTATATTTTTTAGAGTTTTTTGGTATTTAAAGGGGGTTTAGAGTTTATGTATTTTTAGGTTTCTTTATGTATTTAGGGATTTTTTTGGTTTTTAGGGTTTTTAGGGTTATTAGCATTTTTAGCATTTCTCTAGTTTTAAAGGGTTTTAAGCGTTTTTAGGTATTTAATGTTTTTCTATTATTTTTCAGGCTTTTAAAGGATTTTTTCTTTTATGGGATTTCTAGGGATTATTTTAGGAATTTTATGGAATTTTATGGTTTTAGGTATTTTTAGGGTTTTTAGGTTTTTATGGTCTTTTTCAAATTATATGGTTTTTTTAGTTTTTTGAGTTTTTCTAGTTTTTTAGAGTTTTTATTATTTTTTAGGGGTTTTAATGTGTTTTGAATTTTTAATGGTTTTATGGGTATTATAGGATTTTAGTGGTATTTACATTTTTATGGGTTTTAAGGTGTTTTTGGGTTTTAATGGTATTTAGGGTTTGTAGCATTTTTTAGGATTATTAAGGGATTTAATTATTTTTAGTTTTTTAAGGTTTTCATAGAAGTTTTCATGGTTTTAGGTATTTTTACTTTTTTATAGATTTTATTTTTATGTTTTTTAGGTATTTTGAGGTTCTTCAGGGTTTCTAGATATTTTATAATTTTTTAGGTTTTTAGGGGTTTTAAGTATTTTTAGGTTTTGAAGGGTTTCATAATGTTTTTTCACGGTTTTTAGGTATTTTTTGATTTTTATGGATTTTTAGGGCCTTTTAAGATTTTTATAGTTTTTATGGGTTTAGGGATTTTGAGGGTTTGTTGGTTTTTAGGGTATTATGTTTTTTTATATTTTTTTGGTTTTAGGTGCTTTTCTGATTTTTTAGGGGATTGAGTTTTTAGGGTTTTTTAATGTTTATTGGGGTTTAAATGTGTTTTAGAGTTTTTATTGGTTTTTGCGTGTTTATTGGCATTTAGTACTTTTATGTTTTTTAGATTTTTTTTCTGTTTTATGGGGTTTTAGGGTCAATTTAGGCTTTTTAATGTTTTGGGGTTATATTTTTAGGGGTTTTAAGTGTTTTTTGGGTTTTAAGGTTTTCTTAGAGAATTTGAAGGTCTTTAGAGATTATTAAATTTTAGGGGTTGTAGGTACTTTTTATGATTTTATAGTTTTTAACGTTTTTAGGGATTTTGAGTGTCTTTAGGGTTTTTTAGTTTTTTTGGGGTTTTTGGGTTTTTACCATTTCTTTGGGTTTTTTGGTGTTTTATGTTTTTTCATTTTTTTAAGGTTTTATGAGGTTTTTGGGAGTTTTTGATATGTTTTTCTATTATTAGGGATTTTTACGGCCTTCTAATGAATTTTATGGGGTTGTAAGGTTTTATGTATTTTTAGGGTTTTAGGGTTTTTTCTGTTTTTAGGGTTTTACGGTTTTTTTTGGTTTTTAGTGTTTTTTTAGTTTTATTGGGTTTTAAGTTTTTTATAGTTTTTAATGTTTCTATAGATTTAGAAGGATTTAATATTTTTTTTTGGTTTAGGGTTTTTATGGGTTTTAGGGTTATAAATGGTTTATGGGGGGGTTTTAGGGGTTTTTAGGGGTATTAGGGTCTTTTCTTGTTTTTTTGGGTTTTAGAGATCTTAAGGGATAATTTTTTTTACCTTTTTAAGGTTTTATTAGGGGTTTTCAAGGGTTTTAGTGGGTCTTTAGATTTTGAGTGATTTTTTGGGTTTTTATGATTTTTTAGTTTTCTTAGGTTTTTAATGTTTTTAAAGGGTTTTTAGTGGTTATTTTGGGTTATTTTTTTATTTTAACATCTTAATTGTTTATTGGGGTTTTATTTTTTTTAGTTTTTTATGGTTTAAATAGTTTATTTAGGTGTTTTAGATATATTTACATTTTAGGTATTTTTAAGGATTTAAGTATTTTATGGGTTCTTAAGGGTTTTATAGATTTGGAGTGTTTTTTGGTTTTTTAGGGTTTTTTGAGTTTTTTAGGGTCTTTTAGTTTTTTAGTGTTTTTATATTCATCGGGTTTAAATGTGTTTTAGGGTTTGTAGTTGGTTTTTAGGGTTTTTATGTATTTTTATGGGTGTTAGTTTTTTTAGTTTTTATGGACTTTTTTGAATTTTTCAGGGTTTCTAGTATTTATTAGGCTTTCTGGATTTTAGGGGTTTTAAGGTTTTAGCTTTTTTTGGGGGGTTTTAGGGGTTTAAGTGTTTTAGGTTTTTAGTGTTTTTAGGGATTTTACTTTTTTAAGTATTTTTTGGGTTTTATATAATTTTAAGGTTTGGGGGGTTTTAGGTATTATGGGGGGTGGTTATGTTTTTGAGATGTTTTAGGGTTTTTATGGGTTTTAGTGTTCTTTAGTGTTTTTAGGGGTTTTATGTTTTTTTTTGTTTTAAATGTTTTCTTGGGGGTTTTTAGGGTTTTCATATTTTTTACATTTTCAGGGATGTTAGGGATTTTTTGTATTTTTTTTGGTGCTTTATGGTTGCTAGGGATTTTGATGGTATTTTGGGCTTTTAGGGGTTTTATGGTTTTTTGGGGGTTTAATGGTTTTTTGAGTTTTTTAGGGATTTTAATGTTTATAACGTTTTTAATGGTTTAATGTGTTTTTAGTGTTTTAGAGGGTTTTATGTTTTTTAAGGATTTTATTTGGTTTTTATGGATTTTAGGGTTTTTAGGGATTTGGGAAATTTTTCCGGTTTTATGTGTTTTAATTGTTTTCAGGTTTTTATGTTTTTCTTAGGGTTTTTCAATTTTATTATGATTATTTTATTTTTATGTATTTTTTGGGTTTTTTTGGTTTTTTGGGATTTTGAGGAGTTCAATGGTTTTTTTGGTTTTAGGATTTTTTGGATTTTTTGGGGAGTTTCTTGAGTTTGTTAGGGGTTTAAATGTTTTTTCATGTTTTTAAAATTTTTTAGGGTTTTAAAATATTTTTTATATTTTTATGGTTTTTAGGGGGTTAGGGTTTTTTATAGTTTTCATGGGTTTCATTGTTTTTAGGGGTTTCAGGGTTTTAGGGTCTTTTCAGGTTTTTAGTTATTTTAGGGGTTCTAAGTGTTCTTTGGGTTTTAAGTTTTTTTTAAATGTTTTCAGGGTTTTTAGGGTTTTTTACATTTATCGTGATTTTTAGAGATTTTTTAAGAATTTTATGGTTTTTAGGGATTTTGAGGGTTTTGGGGATTTTGATTGTTTTAAGGGTGTTTAGGGTTTTTATCATTTTGTAGGTTTCTTATGCGTTTAATGTTTTTATAGGATTTACTATTTTTCTTCAGGTTATTAAGGGTTTTTAGAAATAATTATGTTATGTATATTTTTTAGGATTTTTATGGTTTTCAGGGTTTTTAGTGATTTTTATGGTTTTTAGTGTTCTTAGATTGTCTAGGGTTTTATGGTTTTCTTTGGGTTTTTAGTATTTTATTTTGGGATTTTTAAGGATTTTAATGTTTTTTAAATTTTTTAATTTTGTTAGGGGTTCAAAGAGTTTTTAGTTTTATTAGTGGTTCTTAGGTTTTCTATTGGTAATTAGGGTTTTTAATGATTTTTATGAGGTTTAATGGTTTTAATGGTTTTTGGGTTTTTAGGGTTTTAGGGCTTTTTATGATTTTTTAGGTTTTTTTGGGGGTTTAAGTGTTTTTGGTTTTTAAGGTTTTCTTATGAGTTTTCAGGTTTTTAGGGTTTTTCATGTTTTTTGGGATTTTTAGGGCATCTTTAGGCTTTTTATGATTTTTAGTATTTTTAGGGATTTTTAGGTTTTTAGGCGTTTTGTGGTTATTAGGGTTTTATGTTTTCTTTGGTTTTTTCAGTTTTTTGGGTTTTTATGTATTTTTAGAGTTTTAAAAAATTATTAGGGGTTTAAAGGATTTTTAGAGTTTTTTTGGATTTGGGGTTTTATGGGTTTTTAGGATTTTATATTATTTTTTATTGTTTTTTTTTCTTTTAGTCGTTTTAGGATTTTAGGGTCATTTTATATTTTTAGGGTTTTAATCATTTTTATTGGTTTAATGGATTTTAATTGTTTTTCATATTTTAATATTTTTTAATTTTTTTAGGGTTTTAGGGGTTTTTTACGTTTTAGTGTATTTTTAGGGATTTTTTAGGATTTTTATGGTTTTTATGATTATTAGTGATTTTTGAGGGTTTTAGGGGTTTTTATGGGTTTTTATGGTTTTTATAGTTTGTATCATTGTTTCATAGAGAAGAGAAGAACTAGAACATACACTGATGGGGATTCAGTTTACATAGATGGTTAATTGTGGGGGTTTTGATTTCTTTCTCAGTCATTAGAATCAGGTCACCATTTTCATTCTTAATAAAAAAATCTAATTGCTCCCCTCATCCACAACTGGTTAAAGTCCAAATTTCCAAAGACATTTTCTCAATTGGGGTTTCAGAACCAATTATGCTTAGGGATTGGCATTGGTCGAGGGATGGGAGGTCGACCTCATCATGCCCTTTTAGGGAGAATTGTTTCCTACTTCGAGTTTATCTCATATATTTAAGATATGTTTGATAATCTCTTCCTAATATTGATACAATACCAGTTACCCTAATAAAAATAAACTAGGTTAAATCAATTTTATCGGAAGATTGAGTGGATTTTATTAGTGAATCTATCTGTATGTAAATGAGGTTCTTCATTCATTTCCCAGTAATGGGAAGATGCTTATATGTTGAAGCCATATAACCAAGTACTTCAAAATTTTCCTCCACGTAGGGAGTCAGTTTATATTTTGAGGAGGAGATTCAGCCATTATGAGGAATCCTATAAATCTTTGTTATTGTAGGAATAAAAACCCACATAGTTCATTAAACCCTTGCAGTTTAACATCGTATATAAAGGACCTATAATCGGTCACTTTGGCACTATTTATTCAAGCTTGAGTCTCCATGATACATCCTACATATCCTAATCATGAAAATAATTAGAGTTCTCATAGTTCATTTGAGCTATCTCTCCACTGACGGATGAGGTAGAATGATGAGACCATGGGAATGATGGAGTCCCAATGGTTGAAATATTAGAGACATGAGGGGACTAATATCGATGTGGATTCCTATTTGATCTCTGGATTTAGGAAGGCATCCTACATATCTGATTTATTATAGGAATAAAAGTTCTCATAGTTTATTGAGGCCCTCAGGAAGGTCCACAAGGTAGATACCCTTATATTTAGGATGTTTATATCGTTCCGCTCATCATGAGTTACATACTCCAATTTCCCATGATGGTGGAGATTCATGATTCCAATTATTTGTTCATTACGGTTTCATAAGCCCACATGAGCTATGCTTCGTGTGAGAAACAAGGGATAAAAATTCATTAGCCTCATTTCAGATGGATATGAGATTAATATACTGAGATGACCCTTTTATGTTAATATAGATATTAGGCCTTATAGAGGAGTCCTACATATCATAATTATGGAAGAAATTATTGTCATCGTAGTTCAGTTGATTTATCAGTCTCTTTAGCGATGAGGTAGAGTGATCATCTCATGGGAATGATTGGGTCCTGATGGTTTAAATGTTAGATACATGAGGGGAATTATTCCATAGTGGATTCTTATTTGAGCTCAGAACATAGGAAGGCGTCCTACATATCCTGGTTATTATAGGAATCAGATTCCTCATAGTTCAATTAATCATGACTTACACACTGAGTTTTTCCTTATATATGGGGACTATCTTGTTATGTTTTTGATTGGGGATTACACATTGAGGTTTCCCTTTCCATTGTAGAGGATTCCAATGAAAATTATATGATTATTGAAACTCCCTAAGAACACAAGCTCTATGCTCGGTGTGAGAAACAAAGGATAAAAAATAACCAGTCTCACTGCATATATATACAAGAATTATACATTGGGATAACCCTTTAGAAGTTAATATAGAGTTCAGGCCACAGAGAGGCATCCTACATATCCTGTTTATGATATGAATCAAAGTCATTATAGTTCACCTAGTAAGGGATTACACATTGTTGTTTCCATTATAGAACTAGTTCACTTATCTGACTGATATTATATTATTTTCCACTCATAATTCCTTGATTTTCTGCTTTTCATGTCATAGGGTGTGGTCCTGACATGTCAAAATACAATTACATGATCTAGTTGACCTATCTAAGGGGCTTTGAATAACTTGGATGTCATGTCTGAGGGTTTTCACATGATCAAGTATGACCTTTTTAGAGGACATTGCACGACCTGGATGGTTGATCCTGGAAGCCATCATGTGATCCTAGATGACATGCTTGGAGTGTGTCTCCTGATCCAACTAACAAACCCTAGTGTCATCACGAGAGATGTCTAACTCACTTAGAGGTCATCTTGAGAGTAAAGGTGACATGTCTTGGAGGGTGTCCTATGTTAAGGATGATGTTCCTGGATGACAGCGCAAAGCCTATATAGAATATCTAAGGGAAATTGCAAGAGATATTTGATATTCTCGGGTGCTACCATGAGACTCAGTCAATAGGAATTAGTGATTCCATATAGATCAAGGGACACATCTGAAGGAAACCACAAGGCTCAAATGGCTAGCCAGATGGTTTCACAATTCATACACGATATGTATGAAGGGTTCCATCTGACTTTTTTGAAATGTCTAGGGGACTTTTCATGATCAAAATAGTATTCAAAATGAAAATTGGGTGATCTCAGTGACATGTCCTAGTGTTTTCGCATGATATGGTTTTTTTATGAGAAGAACATGAAGAACAGCATTGTATGTTCTTCATATAAGTCTCTTTCCATTTTATATTTTTTCTAATCATTATATTGGGAGTTGCTTATATTTTTTTAATGTTATATTATTTTAAGTCTAACATGATTATGATTATTAGTAGGATTTTCATCATGTGTTCCGCAATAATTATTTCATGTAATCTTTGAGTGATCATGAAAAGTACTTATTCATGTTGTAGAGTTTCTTTGGTTGTTCCCTAAATATTACCTGATGATAATATTTTCTGGTCATGAGATCATAAAATCTGAGAAATCATATTTGATGCTTGGGTGTGCTGATGGGTTTGGATGAAAAAGTGCAATTTATTCTTTGAGGTTGGGGTGGTAGATCTATAGGTCTCACCACCCTGATTGTTCACCGCACCATGTAACACATATCACACTAATATAGGCTGGATTGGGAAGAGGTATTTGGTGTAAAACATCTTCGTGAGTTCCTAACATATGTTACTTCAGGGGTGTCACAATATTTTTAGCGACCGTGAGGCCATCCTACAAATGTCTCCATTATTGAATTATTTCCAATTAATTGGGATATCTTCAACCATGAAAAGTTGTTCAGAGAATTCCATATTTTAGAATGACATGTCCGAGGGACATTTTGAGATTAGGGTGCCTACCAAATGTCTTCATGTGATCTTAGGTTACTTGTCTGGAATCATTCATGAAAAAAGGATGGCCCATCAGGGAGCATTCAAAAGATCGGTCCAACTTTTTCAAGGGATCATATGAGACCATTTTGTGGACAAATTTATCATATAACATGAGTTTTACAACTTGGAAAGGCTCTTAACTTTTCCTTATTTATTTTATTTATTTATTTTACAAAGTTGGGGGTCGCGTGAGGTTTCATGAGTGTTGTCGAAGACAATTACCCAACATCTTTATGATTCATTGTGTGAAAAATAAATGTTCTATAGAGATGTGTGATCATTTCATAGAAAATTACATCAGTTTTTTTCATTGACAAAGGGGGAGTGTGAGGTTACTTGGACATACCTGAGGTCGTTCGTGTGATAAGGATGACATTCTAGCAGGCTTTTATGAGATGAGGTGGACTCATCTCCAGGGAATTTTAGTGTCTTTCAGGCCGCTAGGGTTGTGTCGCATGATGTTAATGTCTTCAAGAGGCACCAACCTCCTCTCATTTTATTTCCTTTGTTTATTATAAAAAGTTTGGGGATATCATGAGTTTTATTTGTTGTTGTAGGGAAAATCATGCTCCCTATAGGTGATGTGTTGCATGAGTTTTATGCAAATAATAAAATCTTATATTTTGGATATGTTACTTATATTTTTTAAGAAATTTTGGACAGGTTATTAGTCACCCATCAGTTGAAAAACTGTGTGACCTGGGGGAGTTTATTTGGTTGTCTTCGTATGATAACTGGTTGTCCCTGGACCCTCCTCAAGATAATAAGGTATTGTAAAAGGGACGACAGGGCGCCTTCCTTGGGGTATTTTCTTCTCATGTCTCCTTCGCATTACCTTATGATTGTCACACAATTGCGTTTCACTTATATTATTACGTGATCCATGGGTCTTTGGCCACCTTCTTCTTCATTTCCTTTGAAGGGAAAATAATACCCATAACCATGTATTTATTCCTTTGTGAAAATTTCAATTCTTATTTGGTGGAATTCAATAGATTCCCCCATCAAGAGTGACGTCTTCAGTGATAAAGACTCTATTTTTAGGAATGTAAATATCAGCCTAAGTATTTGATGCTATCACGATTCGATGTCATGGATGATGTTTAGTCTTCTAGTTAACTCTTTGTATTTTATGGGATACCTTATAAATAGGGGAGAATATAGGGGTTTATTTCACTGGCTATTAATTTCTCAAGATATAGTTCCTTGTTTTCATCATGTGATCTTATTTTAAGATGGTTTTGTAGGTTCCAATTGGGAGACCTCACTACAAGCCTGTTTTCATAAGAAATGATCCATAATAATTCTATCACTTAGAAACCCTCATAAAAAAATTATGAACTAAACATTGGTAATTGTTTTAATCTTTTTCCATGGGGACACTCGATCATCTTGAGGGTTTCACAAGATCTTCAGGCTTGATCGCATGATCCTTTAACTATCGTGCATCTCGTGTGACCATTTGAAGGTCATGAGATAGAAAATATTTTATTGGTCATGAAATCACGTGATACGCTATGGGATTATGTGACCAATGAGATATTTGGAATTTAGAAGATTCACGATTCCTTTATGTGATTCTGAATTCCTTTGTTGATTCATGCGATGTGCATGATGTTGTTGGTTTATTCTTTCTTGGAAATATTTTATTTTATATATCTAACATATGACACTTACTTCTATTTAGATGGATTTCAGTTCACATCAAGGATCCTCTACATTAGCTAACTAAAGGACAATGATATATAGAAACCATAATGTTGATCTCTAATACCATGTGAATTCTAATAATGAAGTTCTAAATTGGCTTCTCCCATTTGAGCTTCAAAATTATCCTTTATCGCACCAGCTTTTTCAATGTAGTTTTAGTCTTCTAGATTATGTTTTCATCCATCATTCAAATATCAATCTTCCATCTCATTGAGTTTCAACTTCTTCTGATTGTATTCAGATGAATGTTTATAAGGTTTTCTAGGTAGTCATTGCCTAAACCCATGGGTTGTTGTATATTATGGAAATCTCTTACTTGGGTCTGGATGGCTATGATTTTTCTCAACATACTATTATTTTGAGTTATTTGAGTCTATTTTTATTCTCTCTGAGAAAACCCTAATGATGTATGGATCTCAGAATAGGATCTTTGTCAAGGTGGTAATTTATCTAATGAATGGGTGTGGCCCTTATGGGTCAGGAAAAGCTTCCGAGATTTTCATGACCAGTTATACAGGGTCCAAATTTATGAATCCATATAGATTTACCAATTTTATATCTCTCACCAACCCAATATTCATCATGAACTAATTAGATGTTGGGTCCTTAGAACAAACACATTCCATTTTTTCCATGGTAAAGTGGGTGTCAGCCTATGAGACACCTACCAACTAGATGGGATTCACCCTCTTAGAGATATGTAAAATTAGTTACTTCATACTAATGATTTATGGTATAACCCTTTTTAGTCTCTAGTCTTAGTGAGAGACATGCTCATTATTGTGAAGGAGAGGCTAAGGTCCTAAACACTTTGGTCGAGACTCTCTATCCTGGGGAAGTAGCAGAAGAGGCAGGATGAGTGACACATCCATGTTCAATTGATGATTCTCAAAAAACTCTTTCCAATTTTCCTAGAGCAGTTGGTCGAATCTTATAGTAATTAGACCTTTGAAATGTAATATTTTTTTATTAAATTCTTAGATAGACTTCGATATGTGGAGATTTCATCTCTTTCACTCTATTAGGGAACATATCTGGTGAACTTTATAGGTTGTTTTCTAGTTTTTCATCCATTCATGATGTGAATGACGTATCTTTAATCAAAAATAATATGAATTGTCAATTATAACCATAATTTATATAATAACATGTAAAACTGTATGACTAGATCTAAATGGTCAACCTATACAATATTCTTCATGATAAATTCTCATGAATTCCCAAAAAATGATATTCTTCACCGATAAATCTTCTCCAGCTATCTTGAGATCACATGATTATAAAAATGATAAATTGGTAGAATATATGTCCTAGGGGGAGATTAAACATTTATTTATTAATCAAAGATGATAGGTTTGGTGAGAATAGCTTGATTAAGGTCGTATAGTGGGCCTTACAAGATTTTTTATTCTTACAAACTAAGTCGTTGTTTTGTTGTATTTTAGGGTCTTTTATCTTAGGCCTTCTATAATATTGGGTCAAATTCATTTAGATCAGTCCTTATATCACTATAGTTTAGGGTCTTTCTTCTTGGATCTTCTATTACTTTAGATTAAGGTATTTTAGCTTAGGCCTTCTATCACTTTAGATTAGTGTATTTTAGCTCATACCTCTACTGATTTAGTGTAGGGTAATTTAGAATGGACCTTCTATCTCTTTAGTTTAGGATTTTTTATCATGTACCTTTTACCACATTAGTTTATGGTATTTTAGGTCAGACCATCTATCAATGCAGTTTAGGGTCTTTTATCTTGTACCTTCTATCACCGTAGTTTAGGATATTTTCACTTAGACCATCTATCTCTTTAGTTAAGTGAATTTTAGCTAATACCTTATGTAACTTTATTTTAGGGTCCTTTAGCTCGAACTAGATTGATGATTATGTAATATCATGCAGACATGCCAAGAATGTCCCAAAACACTCTAGGGTGTTGGGTTCTTCCATGGTATTTCTGAGGCTCCTGAGGATCATAGATCCCTTCCTGTAAGGAGGATATGCCTCTTGTTAGTAGGTACAATCCATTACTCATTGATATAATTTCTAGATATAGGTGTATAAACTATTTTTAAAGGGTCACAGAAGGTTTTTGGGGTAATATCGATTAGGGGATAAATACTGGGGATGCTAGGTCTTCCTTGATAATTTTACTATGAGTGATATAATTCATAAAACAAAATTTTGTGTCTATGAGAATGGTATGGGGTAGACATGTCGAGGATGACCTTTAACACCCTGAGATTATGGGTTTCACCATGGTATATCTAGGGATCACAGGTATTGAATCTCTTTTCTTGGAAGGAGGAGATGCCTTTAGCTTGTAGGAAAAATTATTTTTGCATCGATAACATGGACAATAAAATATGATCTCCAATCCATTATAATTATCATGGATTATTTTTGGAGACTCAAACAACTAGATGATGAGGTTAGATATTAGAGGAAATAAATCCAGGATGGGTTTTGGCACCCTAGTGTAGTTTAGCTATTGATTGTGAAGTGTAATCCCTACTCGCTATTGTTTCAAATCAAGAGATGTATTCTATCAATGTTTTTGGAATGGTGTGTAACATTTGATCCTTTAGAAAGGGTACAAAACATGGTGACATAATGTTGAGGATTTTTAATCCTCTTGAATAATTTTTATAGTGATTGTAAATCATGATCCAAAGTGATCCATTCAAGAGGATGACATGAGAAAATAATAATGAGAATGACCTAAAACACACTGAGTTTCTAGGTTCTATTGTAGTGGTGTTAAGGCTCATAAGGATTAGAAATCCATTTTTGTATAGTGACACATTTGGTTTATGTCCATAGGTGTATATTAAGGAACCATAAGTATACATGCATAGTCATTAAAAGTGTCTCTTGAAGTTGGGTATCTTTTTTGGGGGGCCATTGAATGTTTAAGGTGATTCAAGGTTCCTAAATAATGAATTGTGATCTATGGAAAACACAATATACATAAAGGTTATGAGAATACTAAATGTTTTTTACTTCCTAGTGAACATATTCTCAAGGTGAGTAAATGTGATAAATCATTACTCTAACATTTTCCCAAAGCACATAGATCAAAGAGTATATGTTGTATTTTATAAGGGCTGTGAGGTAGAACCTATGAGATTTATTCCTCATTTATTTTCACCCTAATTTGTACCTACAATTTATAAATTAAGAGTTTAGTGAGTGAATTCTTGACTTTTACTTCTCAAGACACCTTTTGTGGGTTTTCAAACTGACAAATTTTGTATGTCTTTCGATACCAGTATATAGTCTTGTGATTTTTACCAGATATAGGCTAGTGTTTAAGGTCGTACAACATTTAATAGAGTGTAATAAATGAATGTTAATGACACACATGGATCTAATATATTGGATGATACAAAAGTACCTAATTAGGATTCTCAGGGTCATGAGTTCCCTATCACCATTCTGAACAGGAGATGAAAATACTGTAAAGAAGGGATCAAGGTTCTTAGTTTATGATTAATGATATAGGACAATCATACTGGGAATGTCCTAAAATACAATGAGGTGTTGAGTTCTTCCATAGTGATGATAGGGATTAAAAGGATTGTAAATCCCCTTTTCATAGGGATGGATTTGTTTAATGACCATAAGTGCTTTTGAAGGATCTATAGGCATACATGCATAGTCAAGAATAGGGTCCCTTGAAGTTAGGTATCTTTTCCCATGTCCATGGAAGGTTTTTGGGAAACCATGGTACTTAATACATGAAGTATGAATTTTGTATTGAGGACATTTAAAAGATGATATAACCACATTGTACTCTGGTTAACATGGGTAAATCTCTTATGGTTCTTTGATAGGATATAAAAAATGGGTGATGTTATGCACAATTTGGCATCGTTTAGTGGAAATGTATTTTTCTCCATGAAATTAAATATCATTTGGTTAAGGTCATTTTCAATGAATTTTATCAGCTTGTAGTAAGGAAATTTGTGTTGTGTAGTTTTAATGTCATGTGACCAAGATGTTTACCTTGCAGTTTAACATCATGAGGTAATGACGTGGGAATAGACATGAAATGGTAATATTGTGGTTGGGCCCCAAAATGGAATTTTGGGTGTAACTACTTATCCCATGGTGATTGGAATCAAGACACACATAGTTCTTTTGAAATCTCCCCGAACAGGTCTAGCTTTTACGTAAAAAGGGGAGAATTTCTATTCTTATTTGTCATGAATAATGTCAGAGTTAGAGATCCAAGTGTCACTACATATCTTCTGAGGATAGGAATCACGTCACACATATTCCTTGAATGGGAAACACTCCACAGAAGTCTAACCCATATGAAAAGGTGGGAAATGTTTCCATTGATTGTTATAGATAGTCCCAGGATTGGAGACTCAAGAAGCACTACATATCATGTGATTGTAGGAATCTAGTCCAAATTTGTTCTTAAGAAACCATAGAATTTTACATAATCTATCAAGGACTTAGGCTTTCAGATGTGAAAAGGGGAATTATAGCTGGACACAAATGTAGAAATATTTGTGTCACTATGTATCCATGGGTAATATGAATCAAGGCATACATAGTTCTTGATGGAGTACCATTCTATTTATGTCTAGACTGTACGCAGAGATAGGAAAATGTTTCATATTTTTTTGGGACTAAAACCATGGTTGATGATTTGGGCGTCAATATGTATCCTATTATTAGGGGAATCATGTCACAGGTAGTTCTTGAATGGAGGTGTGGTGGAGACAAACACCAATAATGGTGGTCATATTGGGAGAGGTCCACATGAATGTATAGTTATGCATCATGAAATGGATATATACCCTATGTTTTATCTTCATTTGGTGAGGAATCATGGTATTCATTTTATAGTCTCGTATTCCGGAAAATGATTGGGCCTATTGTGAGGTTTCATGCCTTGTTTGCATGGGGAATCCCTTACTGAAATTCCTAATCTCACGTGAGACATGCTCAGTGTGAGAAACAAGGAATAGAAAGGTTTCACCTCACTAAGTAGAGGAAATTAAGGATATGACAGGGGTATTTTGTATCATGTAGTGGCTAGACCATGATATATTATTGAGGCATCCCTATATATCTCATTAAGAATGAGAATCAATCCATACTTAGTTCTAGAAAACCTGAGTAGTTTAATGTTGTGTGGATGGCACATTAACCATGTAGTTTAAATTCTTGTGGTAAGAACATGGATCACCCAACATTATGGAAAATGAAGGTTGTGGTTGGGCCTAATACTAGAGGTTCATGAATCACTACTAATCCTGTGTGTTTGGATGAATAGATTCCCTATTTGGAGATAACGCTCAAACAGGGATGGGGGAATTCAATAATTCTTTCACATATATCTAGATTCTATGTGGTGATTCATTAGTGATATGTTTATTTCCATGAAATTTAACATCATATGGTGAGGATACTCTCCATATATTTTAGTGTCATTTGGTTAGAACATGAGACATTGTGAAATTTAATGTCTTTCTATTATGACGAGTTCCATACAGTTTAACATTGTGTGATTAGGATGAGTTTCATATAGTGTAACATGATGTGATCAGGATGAGATGGAACCATTTAGTTTATAGTATTGCAACCCAGACTTGTGGTGCTTTGAAGTTTATCATCTTACTATCCAAATAATGTTGTTCAGTTTAACATCATGAAATCAGGATGAGCCAGTACAGTTTAATGTCACGTAAATAGGATGAGATCATATCGTTTAACATCATGTAACTAGGGTGATCTCATATATTTTAACATTTATTAACTAGGATGATGTTTTCTAGATGAAATCTATGTAATTTACTTCTAGATAAATCTCATATTGGTGTGAGGAGGGGGTGAAATGCTCCCCATCAATTATGGCCAATGAGTAGGCTCTATTATGATAGACCATATGTATAATGTAAGGTCCTTCCCATTTGGGTTCCAGATTTGGAGGCTTCTTCTCTGGTATCCTTGTGGTTCTAAGAGACAATATTAGTTCTCATTGGAAGAATAAAACGAGGTGAACCTTTTTATCAATGGCTCGTGTAATATGATTCTGATGGACATCAAGGTTGTGCAATGTATGCAAACTATTCTCATTGAGTATCACGAATTCATCCATCAACATTAATGATTTCTCATTTTCTAAGAGATATATGGAAATGACTATTCAGAGAAAAGGAATCAAGAATTCTATGGGTAATACAGCCTCTATCTCGTACACTAATGAATATGTAATTTCTTTTGTAGTTGTATGCATGGTGGTACGGTAGGACTATAAGTCATGGTGGAGCTTATTATTCCAGGACATCCAGTACTTGTTCACCGACATCTGGATTATATATGGAAGACTCTTATTTAAGGCCTATATCATTCCATTTTTCAGTTCATGATAGTGATAGGAGTGATTGGTCTCAAAATTGTACTACTGGTATAGTTTCTTCAACTCTATAGAATAGAATTTGGTGTCACGAGCCATCAAAATTGTCTGAGGGAACCCAAACCTCGTGATGATATGGGACTTTATGAAGCTGATGATATTCTTTTTCTCGAATTCATTGAGGATTATTACCTAAGCCGATTTGGAAAAGAATTCGGTATCAATAAGAAGGTACTTGATCTGTTTAGCTATGGCTAAGGGATATGGCCCCACCATATCCATTCCCAAAACAGAAAATGACTACGAATATTTATATGTATGTAGAAATTCTTAGGGTTGAAAGATGAAGTTTTCATGTATCTAGAAAGGATAAAATTTCCTAATGAACCCCACACAGTCCTATATCATGGTCTTCCAATAGTATCTCGACCTCTTGATTTCATGGGAGAGTCTAGTACCAGACTGATGAGTAACGTAGAAGCCTACATGGAATTCTTCCATGATGGTGGGAATCTCTATTTCTGGTAGGAATATGAGGATGATTCCATTAAAGACTCTTTTATAGGTCCTTCTACTCATTTATACCACCCTGAAGGGTAAATTTCACTACACAATGTCAAATTTATTCCCTCCCAGCTTTTTCTTTCAGGAGAGCACCATTTTAAAGATAACGAATTATAGGATCCATCAATCCAAGTGTAAATACAAACTCATCACACTTATGGGTGGTGTTGTCCTAATTTATTTTTTCCATATTGTAAATGAAAGGTGACGAGATCATTCATGAATGAGTTATGTGGAAGATCACTTCCCCTTGATTAGGGTTGACTAGGAATGTGGCTGCATTAGCCAATGTGTCAGTACGAGCGTTATGTTATTAGGGAAAATGATACAACATGCATTCAAAGGGAAATTCTTCCACCAGTCTCATATCATAGCCAATGAGAGGGTACAATTATTTTTTATGGAATATTCATTATTGATCAACTTTTTAACAAGTTATGAATCCCCTTTGATATTCAGGTAGGCTATATGCAGCTATTGGGATAGTTCCATTACGTCAATGAGGGATTGGTATTCAGACTCATTCTTCATGCAGCCTTCAGATAGGGATAATTAGTAAGGAAACTACTTTGTCTGGGGGGACAAATACAATACCTAATAAAACTCTATATAGATTTGGGTTTTCCCTCCTTTTATTGATAGGACTCTAGGAAGAAACATTATGATATAACTCCCATGTCTAGGAAGTATTATGGGAATATAATAAGTATTTATATGGAAGTTCAGTGTCCACCAGTGTATTCTATGGAGAAATATGTGCTTCTATGAAATCACCTCTGGATTTTCCTTTCACCGATTTATGTGATACAAACTAGATTTCATATTATGTATAAATGGACAACCATCGATCCAAGTTCCATGTAAACATAGGGTGTACAAGGATTTACTTGATAAGATCAATATGAGAGACCATATATACTTTATGTTACTATAATTAATGCATAATATTTTTCACTATGAAGAATATTTCATGATAGTTATTCTCAAAATTAGAGTATATGGTTTCTATACCTAATATAGTCTGGAAAAGGTAGTATATTCTAGTCTCACTCCCCACATCATTTCTATGTGTGAGTAGGGAACCTAGGGAGTGTCCCATGGAGGCCACATAAAAAATTAGTGGCCTCCCTTCCTCCGAAGATATCAGGTGTGGTGGGTGAAATATATAATACTTGAGGATTTCAAAGACTTCTCTGAAATCATCATCCAATTGATAGGAGATTCCCTTATTTTATTCTTGGTAAAATGATGATATTTTATCACGATATTGGTTATGAAACGCTGAATTTAGGAAAGGTTCCCTTGGATCCCCCTCATTTATTTATGATTCATGGGGGTTAAATTTCTAAAATTTCACTATTATTAGCTGGGTTACCCTCAATGTCAAGGTAGTTTTCTACAAAGACAAAGAACTTCCATGATGTTACCTTAAAAGCATATTTTAGCATATTCATATTTAAACTATGTTATCACAATTTACTAAAGACTATTTGTGGATCCTTGAAGTGATCAAATCACTTTCATGATTTTACAACCTGGTTTCCAACATAACAATAGGATTTCCTTCCTATTAATGGATTAATGATTTGATTCATTTTATGTTGATATGTGGCTCCATCATTCTTTATGTCTAAGGGAATGACCTAATTGGAAAGAGACCCCTTGGTGTGATCTGAAGGTAGTTGATTGTTCATATTTAAGGGTGATCTTTATTTGATTATACCATGAAAACCCATCCATGAATTAAATGTCTTGGAAGCTAAGTATTTCATAAATCAATATGTATGTGATTGGAAATGGGAACTCTTCCTTTGGGAAGTTCCAATTAAGGTCTTTTAAATTGACACAGATCGTAATTTTACCATTCTTTTTCTTAATGGGGATGATGTTAACATGCCATCATGGGTATGTAACTTCTAAGAAAAGGTTTTATTTGATAATATTTTCAAATTCTACCTCTACATTGGTGGAATGAGAGGGGAATATCCTCTTGGATTCCTTCTTAAATCCTTAATGCTAATCAGGTAAGACATGATGGTGTGTAGCCACATCTGTATTCGATTCAAGAATTAGTGTATTGTTAAATGAAAACACACATCGATGTTTCTCTAAAAATACAATGTACATATCTTTGTCTTCGAGGGTAATGTTGGAACTAATAAGTGTAGGATGCAGGTCTTCTTCTATTACCATATTTATCTGTCTGAGCTCATCAATGATGGTGTATATGCCTTCCTCAAATGAGGGAGGGGAATTATTGAGGTTATCCTTATCTTCTTCCACTTATGAGTGTATAGAGAAAGTTCTAGATGATTTTGGAAATATGGGGGATTCTATATCACTATTAGGGTGAGAGAGTCCATGTAAATAGGCATTATCATCCCCTACATCCTGAGTTATTATAGGGATATTTCATAGATAACTTTCTTTTACATTATCATTTGGGATAGAAGGTGATTGGACCTCTGGGACTAGTTATATTACCACAAACATATTTACGGGGAGCACATAGTCACTATTGAGAATACTCTATGGATTCATAGGGGTATTCCCCAACCCATTGGGGGATTCCACCTATATATCATCATCTACCATTTGTTGTTTTCCTCCCCTTTTGTAAATATTTCTTTCATTATATGTGGATTTTCAAGTATCAAAGGGGGTGTTGCCACCATGTAGTATGTCAATATTTCCATCTATGGGGTACATCAAATGTCGATGGAAAATCAAAGGCACCACCAAGTGTCTATAGAGCCAGGACCTTACAAGTAGGACATTGTATGTGGTGCCTTTCTAGATAACCATAAAATCAGTTTCATATATGAGATCCCAAACTGATCTTGGAGATTGATCTTACCTAATGTTATATTATTATACTTATTATACCCTTGAATGTTCTTTTTATTGGAAGACAGGTCCCTTTCACTATATCCCAAATGTCGGAGGGTTCAAACTAGGATGAGGTTGATCTTGGAACTTTTTTAAATTAGATCCATTTGGAAATCAACATTATTATGTCTATCTAAAACTTATAGGTGGTTTCTGTGACTTTGGATGACCTCTTCCTGATCATGGTTAGTGAATGAGATAGTGGAATGTGATTATGATGGCATGGTCTCTATTCGATAAACCACAGATGCAACTAATTATATCTCGAATTCCCATGGGGTATATAGGGCTTCAACAAGTGACTCCCTATGTTATTTTAATTTATAGAATTCATTAAAAATTTAGATCATGGCTGGGACAACTTCCAACTATTTAAGAGTGTCATAAATTTATGGCAATTTTTGGTGCTTCCCGAGGTAGGGTTTCTCCTTAACATGAATCTTATGAGCCAAGTAATTTGAGATAGATGGGCTCAATGATTGTATAGTGGTTATGGAAGCATCTGTTACCAATGGAATGTGTTGTACCAGCCTTCTCCATTGTCTTGGATAATTAGATAATCAAGGCCTATTATAGAACTTTTCAATGGATTTATGCTATATATTTACTCCATAGAGATGTGACTGAAATATTGTGTCTGACCATTCTCTTTTTGTCCCTTGTATCCCAAATTCTTGTGCATGTAGCCTGTTGCTCCCTGGATATGCATGGGAAACTTATACTCTGAAGAATATTCTTCATAAGAGAAGGGGTATTCCAAGTGTATCACATTGAAAGAACCAACTGTGATTTATTTTTCAGAATATGGTTCTATTTGGTGGGGTGGTGCACATGTTTCAGATATAGCACGGACGAAATATGAAAAATTTTGATCATTCATTGGAGCATAATATGAATCCCCCCAATTTTTTTAATCCTACTTTTAGTGGTTAAACCCATTTATGGGAGGCAAATCTGATGTTACCTACTGGGGTGGTGGATATATTTTGTGTCTATTAAATATTTCTATTAGGGTGGCATGAGCTCAATCAACTATCTTTTGAGTCATCTAATTTTTGAACATCCACTCACACCTGGACATAACATTCTTCCAACCACCCTCTACTTCTGACTAGGAAACAGTTATGTAGGAAACCTACTTAAAAAGTTTTTCTAAGACCAGTTGTCTATAATTGACCATGAAATAAAGAATTTATTTGAATATGAAAAAGTCTTGGATGTAATGAACCAACGTTTTATGAAAAGGATAACACTTGGGATGGTCAGTGAGGTAGAACTCATCAAGCTTCCTAGGCTGCAGCATCTTGAGAAGGTTGTTTTCCATTGATACCGAGAAATAACTTTGGACCTGTTCATTTCATAAGGAGTATGATATATTCATCCATTCCTCAAATCTCGATCAACCATAATATCTCTATGCTTCTGGATGAGGGAGATTATGTGGTTTTTGTTGCTTGGAAAGAGGTGTAGGGTGGTTCGGGGCCTACCTAGGTGATTGTATGGGCACCATGTCTAGCATTAGAGTGATAGATACAAATTTTATTTTTCCTACACTTTTCCCCTCTACTGAGGGTCATGAGTTGAGACTTGGATTGGGTTCAATGAATGGCATGCTCAATATTCTTTTTAGTTTCTATAATCTCTTGGAATCTATCTGGATAATTCATTGAGATCATAAGTGTTTGTAACTCATACTAGATATTTTTCTCATAGAGTTCCAAAATTTACTATTGTGAGATAGGGATGTTGAAACACTTACATATATATATGATGTTAGACAACCAACTTTTTTCTCATTTCTTTCATTTCATAAGGTTGAAAATTATTGTTTTCCTCATTGTAGAGTTGAACTGATGAAGGAACTGATGAAGAAATTATTCCCTTCCTACAATAGATCCTAATGGCAGAATATTGTACCAAACAAAGGATGGATCTGTCAAATCTTGTACAAAATACCTCAGCTTTTTTTCCTCCTATTAATCTTGAGGGCCCATCATAATCCCACATCAGGATACGAATTTAGTGAGATTCTGTTTTGGGGGACCTACATAATAAAATATAGATAATATAATATTAATGGAATTGGTTAGGTGAAATGAGTCATCAACCAACCCAGGATATGACTTCCTCTTAGGTTGTATAGGTGAGTGTTTCCCTTCCATGGATTCTATTCGATATTACATCGACACAATATTGTTATGTAGCTCTAGGGGCACTGTTGTGTGAGTTGCCTCCCTACTATAGGGACCAGGTGGGGGTCGATGAGGTGGCTCCACCCTTTTCTCCTGCTGATTCTCAATACATCTAATATTGAATGATTACCCTTGAAAGGGAGAGTATTTTCACCAAAACTGATGGAATTCATAATCATTTTCGACTTTATCATATATGAAGACTAGATACCTAAATCTAGAGGTAGTCTAAACATATAATTCCTCTCTTGCTAGTGGATCATCTATAGGTGGGATAATATTCATATTTTCCTGAAGATGATACCCATTGAGAATATTTCCCCTAATTAGATCCTTCTAAGTCATCTAAGATTTTTCATCTCACCCTCATATTACAAAAACGATTCCTCTATTGAAGGAAATTTAACTCTTCTGGGTGGTCCTTGGGATGTAACCACCCCATTCCCTTTTTATTTGGAAATGTTATTCCAGATATGTGGTAACTAGATATTCAAGGGGTCTATATTCTGGAGCCTTCTCTTTTTCTAGGTGCATGCAGCCTCCGTTGGTGCATCCGGATCACCCTCCTCTTGGTGTATGTTTTCTGTGTTAGAGACCTCTATATTTCATCTTGATCGATAGTGTATTTTATGTTAATAATGACAACATTAACATAATAATATCTTGTAATGTTTTTTGTTCCATTATATTCATGGAAAAATGATGATTCTATATTTCCATCATCAGGGTTGTTGGTTTGAACCCTTGGCCTTATGGGTCATTTTTATTATAACCCCGACATGGTCTAATTTCCTTCGTTGCACGCTCCTCCTGTACTGACCTATAATTAATGACCTTAAGGGAGTTTTCAGTCATGATTTTAAACGTCCCCTAAATATTATAGGTTTTTCTAATATTGAGAGGAATGGATGAGATGACGACCTCTAATATTTACCTCCCAACCTAGAGAAGACTGATTCTATCTATGATAATGATGATGTTGTACAGTGGGCTATGGGTTATTCGAGGCCACAATTGTCATTGTATGATCTTTTTGTTGACGATCCAAATAATCTAGTAGTGGATTTGATGACTCTCAGAATGGATATTGAGGTATTAATGCCACCAACCTAGTGGGGTGGGGTTAATCTGGAATCAACATTGATTTTACTAGGACCCTCTTAGTGTATGATGAACCCAGTGATGGTGATTGAGATATAACTACCCCCATCCTAGTGGTCTAGGGTTTCTTTTATAGCTGGTTCCAATATTTTATAAATCACCTTGATAATTGATGATCTGAGAGGTGGCGGTGGTTGTAGATAATGCATCATCTTAGATATATAGTTCCACCCTTGGATGGTTGTTATAGTAGCTAATATTATTGCTCGTTTGATATGGTGCAGTTATGCTTGCATAAGAGATGAGTGCATTGAAATCACATGAGGAGAACCACTCTTTGTGGGATGCAGACTAGTTGATTAGAACATCAACTTCTGTGAATAAAATGCATTCCCATTTCATCAAGGGAGCCTGTATAATGTCTTTTTTCTGTATCCTCTCCCTCCATTCATGATGTCCATACATCATTTAAATGGTGGAATTATATTTTAGTGACCAACTGGGTCACTCCTTACCTAGTCCATTGATTTCTCCAGAGGTGATGAAAATTATATATGTCATATCTAATGGGATATGATATTCTAGTGTCATAGTGAAGTGTAAGGATCTATATTTTTCCCATACATGGATACAAGCATCTGGCGATGCTCAATAAATCAATCGATGGAGGTTTGTTATGACATGATGACAAACACCGTATATGTATTTTTCATGATCTTCCAATCCTAGGTTTTGGGGCATAGAAAATGCTTCCATATCTTGATAAAACTAGAGTGTATTGATGATATGAAGGCGATACTCATATCATTGATTGGGAGGTGGCTGGTCTTCAGTAACTAATGATTTTCCCCTATATTTTATCATAGATAAGTAATTCACTCCTTCACTAGATTGTGTATGGCCTAATACTCAGAAGTAGAGAGGGTCCAAAACATGATGGGGTGGTTGTTTCCAAATATCACTCTCCATATGTCAATTCTAGCTTTCTCTTCATCAGACTTGCACACCTCTATTTGGTAAGACCATAGAAGAAGCTTCTGAGGGTCTCCTACTAACTGGAGTGGAGTGTTGTTGGAATTTGACGGGGAAATATATGATTTTGACCATATTGTTTTGAGAACCTATCTATATGAAGGCAATTTAGTTTTGAACACATCCCTATATGGAGGTGAATGGGAAAGGGGTGTATTTTCTTATCCATTGGACATATCATCGTGGGGAGGCTGACCATGGTGGATGTATGGAGTAAAGTCCCTATGATCCATATCCACACTACCACGAGGAGGAATATCACGAGAATGATCATCTTATAATTTTGTTAATGTTTTGATGGAACCTTGTGGTGTTGATAGTGTTTCTCAAATAACAGTTAGGATACCATCATTGAGAATATTAGAAATATGAGCCTCATTCTACGTTGAGTCCAGAATATGATGACATATCTTTTGGAATTTTGTTGGGCTATGATCCATCTGTATATGGGTTTTTTGAACGTTATTCTAAATTTTGGGTGCTACATGAGTATGACCCCACTACTGAGAAGCTTATATAATATTACAATGAGCTTCCCCGTTATTGAAACGAAATGAGTCACTCATGAGGCATGTTCTGTTCTCACTTGGTGGGACTCATTTAGGATGGTAATATGATCCAAAAAATAATCCATTATAATATTCCACTGGTCTTTCTTGGAAGGAGTATAATTCTACCGCAGGGATTGTGCTTCTCTCACCCGATGATCCCTATTTGGAACATGAATATGATCTTGGTTTTTATATGAATTCACCATCGAAACATTCCAATGGGACATGATAAAGGGATAAGGGATATTAGAATCTTCATTTATTGGATTGGAATGATGTTAGTGTATTCGTTCATCAACAAAAGTAGGAATATGTGTTTGGATTATACAATCCTCTAGAATATTCCTAAAATATTCCCTAATATAAATACAAGCATGTACTAAGGTATGTTCCATTATCAATCGGTTAGCATCATACAGATCAAGTATATATGGATGATCCTAGTCCTTTGGAGTTTGTCTCCAGACATCAACAACATGAATATGATACTATCCCAAGGCATGGTCCCTTCTCACTTGGTGATCCCAAGCCAAAATGGGGATATGATCTCAATCCTAGACCTTTGGAATATGCCACTGGAATTTTTCTAAAAGCATGTGCCCCAATCATAAGGCATGTTCTGCTCTCACCTAGTGAGACCTTGTTGGAATTGGAATATGATCATAATCTGACACCTCATACTTTATCATAATATACTGATAATAATCCTAGATGGGAGAAATAATGTACACATTATATAGAGTAGCCACTTATTCATGATGTTCAGACCATTGAGCTATCCTGGATTCAGGGATTGGAATACGTGCTTATCCCTATATATTCACCAATTCTAGAATATGTCGGTGGAGTTATTCATATATTTTTATGATGTATTGGAATTTTAGAATACTTCTTTGGGGATATAATCCTACAAATTTTATATCTATATTATTTACCATAATATGTCTCTGATTGACATAGGGATTTGAACCTACTTCTTTCCTCCTTGAGCCATCAAAATATGTCAATGGAAATCATGAATAGGGGTAGGGATATTCCCCAGATGCCTACTATAGGAATATGCCCACAAATTTTTTCGAGTGAGTGGGGATATGATACTACTGATTGATCACTACCAAAATATGTCAGCATACATTGTCAGTAGGGAGTGAGGATACGATACCATTCACAGTTATCCAGAACCATCTTTTCCCTATGTGTCTTCTTTGCTTCGCATGAATGAGCGTCAGAGTTGGCAGTGTGTCAGGTGGTACCCTTAGCAGGTGACTGAGGGTTTTAGGTGGGACGGTGTTGGAAACCATATTTAATAGGATCCCTCCTTGGAATCCCCTAAATGAGAAGTGATCTATATTTGACTCCCTGTTCCACCTTAATTAGAGACTAAAGGTGGTGAATGTCTCACTCTAGGGATATGCTCCGAAATTGGTTGGTTGTGGGAATGAAGGATGCAAGCTTAACTGTAGGTTTCCCTGGAAGATTTGGAATCATCAAAATATATACTTGGAGACCCTCGCAGGTAGTTTCAAGGGTTGGGATTTTACCACATTGGTTGTATTCCTAGACCATTGTGTTTTCCACCTAATTTTGATGATGTTGGGTAGGTGAGATCATTTTGTGACCCACATGGGTTGTAGTAAAAGGAGATTTTTCAAAATGTTCACTATATTATGAAGAAATTATCTTAGATCTAGATGTTTTTTATGAGAGATGAATATGTAGTTATATAGACAATAGGGAACAAGGTCACCTTTAAGTGTAATATCATAGGCATGATGTGATCAATCCGATATACATGGTTAACACAATTGTTCAATTATTCCTAATCTGAAAATTTTTCTTGGGTGCACTTTTCAATGTGAGGATAGACATATCTCATGAAAAACCTGATTATATAGGATCGTATATAGGATTTATTTCAGGATAATCATATTTTTTTGATATGCTAACAATGTGACCTGACACATGCTAAACCAAAAATATTTCCATTTGAGGGTTCTCTGTGGGGCTCATTACTTATGTAGAATATGTAGAGAAAAATGGCATAAGGAATAATTAATTGATCATTATAATATTTGAGAAATTCAGATTGGGTTAAAAAAAATTATTTTCATATAGTGTTAAAATTAAATGATCTGATAGATAATAACCCAATCATTTTGTTATCGTGAGTCTCACATCAGGTTCACCATTTTTTGTATATAGTAAGAAAAGAAAATTTCCCAACAAATAATAACCCACACATTTTGTTATTAAGAGTTTCACATTAGTGTCACCTTTTTTTATTCAATTGAGAATAGACCACCAAGAACCCATGTTGAGGTGGATTTAGTATGGCTCGATTTTTGATTATGGGGGGTATGATTTTTTGCACAATCATTAATGTCGGATTAACATTGTTGTTCTTAATGAAAAATCCCATCTATTACCTCATCCACAACATCGTATACAACTACTTTACCAGTGAAGTTGGTTAATTGGGGTTTTAGACTCAATAATACTTATTAAATCACATTGGTCAATATGATGGGTGGTTAGGCACATCACACCCTTTTGAGGGGATTTTTTTCCTACTCTAGAAATTTATCATAAATTTAATATATGTTTGATAATATCTTCCTAATCCTGACATGAGACCGGTTACCCTAAAAATGACTATAGGTTAAATCACTTTTATAAATAGAAGAAGTGGATCTGATTAGTGAATCCATTTATATGTATCTGATGTTATTCATCCATTTCCTAGTAATGGGCAGCTGCTTATGTGATGAAGCTATATAACTAGGTACTTTGAAATTTGTTTCCATATCAGGAGATGGTTAATATTACCAAGAGGGAATTGTTCCATTATGAGTAATCCTACATTTCCTAGATATTATAGTAATAAAAACCCACTTAGTTCATTAAACTCATATAGTTTAACATCGTATGGAAAAGACATATAATCAGGAACTTAGACACTAGGTATTCAATCTCGAGTGTTAAGGAGATGTTCTAAATATCCTAATTATGGAAAGAATCAGAGTGTTTGTAGTTCATTTGATCACTCAGTCTACTGAAATATGTGGTTGAATGATCATCCCATGGGAATTATGGGGTCTCGATGGTTGAAATATCAGATACATGAGGGGAGTTACACTAAAGTGGATTCCTATTTTAGCTTGGGCCTTTGGAACACATATTCCATATCCTAGTTATTATAGGAATCAGATTTCTTATAGTTCATTCACACCCTTAGGAATAGAACTTATATATATACCTTTATATAGGGGATGTTTATATCATTCCACTCATCAAGGCTCGCATAATAATATTTCTAGGGATGGTGGAGATTCATGATTCCAATGATGTGTTCCTTGTGACTCTGTAATCCCACATGATCTATGCTCAGTGTGAGAAACAAAGGATTTAAAGTGATCAGCATCATTATATATGGATGCAGGACTTATGTACCGATACAACCTTTCGATGATTATATAAAGTTCAAGCCTTAAATATGCATCCTATGTATCTAGGTTATTGAAAGAATCAAAATTATGGTAGTTCAGTTGACTTCTCTGTCCTTGAAGGGATGTGGTAATGTAATCAGCCCATGGGAATGATTGGGTCCTAATTGTTGAAATATTAGATATATGAGGGAACTTATACTAAAGTGGATGCCTATTTGAGCTTGGGCCTTAGAAATTAATCCTATATATCCTAGTTATTGTTGGAATCAGAGTCCCCACAGTTTAATTAATTATGGCTTATACACCAAGGTTTCCATTATTTGCGGGATAATGTCATGTTATTTCGTGGTTCAGGACTGACACAATGAGGTTTCCCTTTCCTTTTTAAAGGATTATGATTGAAATGATACAATTATTTCATCTCCATAAGTTCAAGTGATTTAGGATCAGTGTGGAAAACAAGGGATGAAGGAATGATCTGTCTTAATGCATATGGATGTAGGACTTATTGTAACGACTTGAACTATTATGAATAAAATTCCCATTGCTGATTTAATTAAATGTTTCATGATAAAGAAAAAATGTGAACTTATTTTGTTTTATTATATCAAATTGAATTTAAATGACTGTTATGTATCATTAAAATTGATAATATAGCAATTGAACAGTGATCACGTGACTAGTATAAATATTGGGTTTTAACAAATACTTTTGTCATAGACAAAGGAAGTAATGAACTCAAGACGCAAGGTCATACCCTATGAATACCATTTATCAAAGATTACAAGGGATATATCATTTCTGATATCTTCCTAGAACAATCTCACGATGAGATCTAATGACATAAGTATGAGCGAAACCCTTTACAGGAGAAGTTCAAGCTCATTGAGATCATGACCCAAACCATGTTCACTGAACAACCCCATGAAAGTACCACCATCAAACCCCTTACTATTAGGGAGTATGATGGTTTATTAAATGGAAAGGTATCAATACCCTATAAATATTATTATATACATTATTTTTTTATATAATAATAAATATATTTGCATCTTATTATTGTTACTTTATAAAGGTTTTCTATTTTTTGATTCAATAAAACCCAAATTGTATTTTTGGTTAAAAATAAAATAAAATTAATTAATTTATATATTTTTTAAAGAAATAAAATAAATTTTATTGAATATAAATAATCATATAATTTTCATGAAGTTAAATGTAATTTTTATAATCGTTTGAAGAAAATATTAATTTCAAAAAACCATCATTTTCAATAAATGTTGGTTTTTAAATTAAAAGTTAAAATATAGAATTTTTATAAAATTATTTTGTTAAAATTAATTTTATTTTCTGAATCGTGATGTCAAATTTATCTAACAGTGAATTTTTCATACTTTTTTGAGATAGTCGATTTTTTTGGTAAAAATTAAATACCGTATAAATATACCATATGTTTTAGGAAATCACAATGACACAAAAGTGAGGTAATAATTAATATAAATTGGACCCACAATGAAATATATGTTTTACATTTAAAATAATTTAATTTTATGTTTATTTTCTTTATTTTATAAAGCCTTAATGAATCCTCTAAGATATAAAATATATATTTAATATTTTAAAATAATTTTCTTTGATAGTGTGACTCACCTCCACATAATCAAGGGAATTATTTTATTATATTCTGCCCATGGACTTATAGAATAGTTTAAACTAATATCCTTTGGTATAAACCATGGGAAAAAACCATGGAATGATTTTTGATTATGAATATTTTATTATGTAGTGTCCAAAACAAAAATAATAAAGAAATATCTTTCTTTTCCTATATAATCCCACCCAAACCCCAATTTATTATCACTAAAAATCCTTAAGCCACGACCACAATCTTCTGTCCACTCCCTAGAGTACTCCCAATGTTCCTTAATCTATCAATAATCTCCTCACAAGCCTTCATAGTCACACATTCAAGTAATTTATCCTCACCTTCCTCTCTTTCTTTCAATTCAAGAATCTTCCTTGAAATTAGCCTTTATAATTTCAATTGGTTATATATTAATTCATTGAATATGATAAAATTTATATCCAATTTATTTCATTTTAATTTTATATTATTTATCATCTCTCATTTTACCATTTATCTACATTGTTACTATGCTGAAATTTCCTAAGGGAACCTTATCTTCCACTCTCCCCTTTAATCAATAACTCATTTTAATATTATGTATTTTAATTTCTATTTTATTTTTTGGATATATTATTCCTTATCCCTATTACATTATATTTTATTTAAAAATTAATTGGGACCCCTTTATCTATCATGAACCCATTTATGAATTTCTATATGATGTTCTTATGCTGCAGAAATTGCACCGCCATTTTCCATGCCTAAATAATAGTGTAGTGGATACCATACCCATTTTCCTATCAAGGTTATTCACATTTATGAAGATATACATATTTATTTGATACTTACATGTATTTTTCTCACATTCCTTGATTGTGGAATAAATTATTATGGCGAATGAATCCATTTTATAAGATATATGTGGCACACTTAAGCATGAGAATGAAGTGATTATGATGGTTGAAACTAGGTAGCAATACAATTCATTGGTTAATAGTTAGTTTCATGATACGTTACATTAGGATAAGGGGATTTACCTGATTTCATTATAGTAATTCACCAACCACGATGTCTTGGTGAGTTTATCGTTGACCTATGTTTATGATTCATCTTTTTAATTTGTTTTTACATTTCCCATGTTATGATTATCATGGTATATCATGGCTTATTATTCATGTTCCTTTTATGATCAATTGATATGACTATTTCCTAACATGTATTTTCTACCTTATGGTATGATTTTTTTAAGGTATCCTCATGTTATGCCTTTTTTATTCCCTTAATGGGATTTATAACACTCCCCTTTCTCATGGTTGTCCTCAAGTTATCCCATGAAGTTTTAAGTATGAAGGAACGTTTTGGTCATGTCAAATAAGTTTTCAATAAAGTTGTTGATTTTCATGTTTTAAGTTGTTATGTAATTTACCTAATTTCCCAAATAAACTAAACCACTCAAACTTATAGGTTTTATCAAGTGTAAAAAAACTTGTATTAATGTGTAATAAAGATCATGGTTGTTATAGTTGGTATCAAATGGAGGTTTAGTTATTTTTGGGATTAGGATTAGAGAGCTCTAGAGAAATACATAGGATTTGAGAACTCTAGAGAATCAATTAGTGAGAAGACTAAGTGTAATAGAAAATCCCTAAATTTTGCTTGTTATAGATTAATTGGTTTATCAAAAAAATAAATCTCTATCTGGATAATACAAGTGGATGTGGTTCTGGCATAGATATACATAGGAGTAACAAATCTAATAAGATGTTATGGTCATGACTTAGGGTAATATGTTACATTAAAATAGGTCATAATGCGCACCTAGTTTGACACTCATAGGGTATATTCTTTGGTAAATTCATAAGTTCATTATGAACCATTATTAAGCGAACAATATAAATTATCATAATAATATAGTTTAGGAAATATATCATGGATAACATAGATTGAATCATAGAATATAATATGTTAAGTATAAAAAAGTAATTTATATGTTATCCCTTTAATTTAATTGTATTCCCCTTTACATGTTTGATTGTATAAGATACTAATCCATAATTTCATTTCTTATTGTATCCTATGACTATTAATATGAGTAATCGAGCTAATATCCAATGTGAATAGAAATGTGATGAATTCCCCAAAAAAAGATGCCCAATCTAGTGGGAGAGGGAATCGCAAACATTTTCATGGTAATATCTCAGCTAACTCAAGTTATTAATAGAAACCTAGATCAACATGAGCTCCCAAATCCACTTAGATAGAACAACCCTCAATAGAGAGCTTTATTCAACAAAGAACTAATACTTTTAATGGATCATCAGGTCCCTTAATCATGGAAAAATGAATCAACCACATTGAGAATATAATCTGCATCCATAAATCATTCAAACAATATAAGGTTATTTTGGATGTTTATCATATAGAGGGATAATTTTATTAGTTATGGACATTTATAAAAAAATACTAAACCTAATTAAGATATCAAAACAATAGAGTGGAAGGAATTACTGAAAATTTTTTTTGAAAAATATTTTCCTCAGACTCTCCATCATAAAATGGAAAGGTATTTTATTTCAGTAACACAAAAATATGGAGAATATATTGGTGCATATGAGAAAAAATTCAAAATACTTTTATGAAACACATCTATTTTTGTTGTCACCCACAAATGAAAGGTTGGCCACTTCTTTTGTGGGGTAAATACTAGTCTATGAAAAGCCTTGGTGATCCATGAATTTGATAGCTATGAGTAAGTTTTCCGATGTTCCCTCAAAGTCAAAATGGAGATCATATAATATCAATGGTATTTTGGGGATAATAATAATAAATTGGAGTTTAATTCTGGTGTTTTGATGGATAAATCCAGTAGTGCTATGAAATGTCAGCATCATACATGTAAAAAGTGAGAAAAGAATCAACCTAGAAATTTAATATGGGGAACAAAGAAATGATTTAGGAGTGGAAGATAAGGGCACCTGGCCAATGATTTCCAATTGCAGAAACCCACAAAATGTTACAGAGGAATGGTATACACTAATCAACCATTAATGTGTTGTTCATTACTGAAACATCAAGGAGCTATGGCACTTTGCGAACCAGTGCACTAACCCAAGGGTTTTCATAGGCAACCAAAAACCTCAAAGTTATCAAGGGTGATACTTTTCCATCACTACCACCAAATTGAATCCCAAAAATAAAGTGGTGAAAAGTACACTAGTTATTTATTCAATAATAGGGAACATACATTTTGATTTCGGTTCAACACATTCCTTCATATCATGAAATTTTATTATAACTATTCAAACACCACCACAAATCATGGAAGTGGAGATGTCGTTGAAAATGAATAATGGGGTAATTATTGCATCCAAAGTATATAAATCCACCCCTATCAACATTTGTGGTAATAACGTCCTGGTGAACCTTGTTATAACTCCCTTGGTGTAATTTGATGCAATTCTAGGCTTTGATTGGATTTCCCTATATTGAGGCAACATAAATTTCTATGAGAGTGAAATGACTCTACATATGGGGAATTGACCCCCCCTGATTCTATAAAAGTGAAAGGAGGATTATGAATGTTCTTTAGCCCCATCATCTCAAGGATTTATATTATTTCCCTACAAAAAAAATAGTATATAGCTTAAATGATTTAGTATTTGGAAATAACCATCCTCTTTGACTTGGAAATTGTGAGGGAATATGGTGATGTGTTTTTAGAGTAATTGACTTGCCTTCCACCAATCCAAGAGGTTAAATTTTCAATTGAACATATACCTAAGCCATTTAAAATATCCAAGACATCATATAGGATGTATTTTTTGGAGCTTAAGGAACTAAAGAAACAACCATATGGGAATCTTGATAAAGGATTTATATGCCCAAGTGATTCGCCATGGGGTGCAACAGTCCTCTTTGTCAAGAAGAAGGATGTGTCAATGAGTCTTTGCATTGATTATATTAAATTCAAAAAGATCACAATAAAGTAAAAGTATCCTTTTCCATGGATTGATGAATTGTTTAACCATCTATATGGAGCACAATACTTCTCTAAGGTGTATTTGCGGTCGGGATATAACTAAGTTAGGGTGAAGAAGGAGGATATCCCCATGACTACTTTTCTTACGTGGAACATTCACTATGAGTTCATAGTGACTCAATTAGGACTCAACAATTCTAATGAAATCTTCATAGATTTAATTAATAGAGTCTTTAGATTTTATGACAACATGTTTGTATTTGTCTTTATAGATGATATTCTAATATTCTCCAAAATAAATGAGGATCATGAGGAACATCTAAACATTGTTACAATGACCTTTTGAAAGGAAAATATCTATGAAAAGATAAACAAGTGCAACTTATTATTGAAGGAGGCCCCATTCTTAGGGAAAATATTCACAAGAAATGGGATATATGTGGATCCTTTAAATGCATAAGCAATTAAAGGATAGTCGAGGCCTACATCCATGATAGATATCCGTAGTTTCCATGGATTATCTAGATATTATCACTGATTTGTGAGAAATTTATCAGGATTTTCAAACCCTCTTACCAAGTTAAATTGAAAGGGAGTCAAATTTCCTTTGAATGATGAATGTGAAGAAAGATTCATGGAGTTGAAAAGGAGGTCTATCATTTCCCTTTTTCTTACACTACCCACAAGTGGGGAACATTTTGTAATTTTCAACGATGCTTTGTTGAGAAGACTAGGATATGTGTTGTCAAAAAATGACAAATTCATATCCTATGATTCAAGGAATTTTAAAATTAATGAGTAAAACTATACTATAATGATTTGGAGTTGGATGTGGTAATATTTTCTTGGAAAATTTGGAGTTATTATATATTTGGGGAGAAATGTGAAATATATACATACCAAAAAAGACTTAAATAAATATTCACATAGAAAGAGATAAATATGTGTAAATGAAGATGGTTATAGGTCATCAAGGATTATGACAGATCAATCCACTACCGTCCTATGAACACAAACAAAGTGGTGGATGCTCTAAGTTGAATGGATCCATCAAAGATATCATCAATGAGAATTTATAAGAAAAATGTCTTCCTAGATATGAAGATGATGGATGTGAAAATCATAAATAAAGGAACATCATCAATCATTTCACAAATTATTGGTCAACAATCTATTTTGGAGAGGTTGAAGGATGATAAAAAAGATGATGTGAAAATTCAAAAGAAAGTGTAAAATATAATAAAGGGAAAATCCTTGAAGTTCAATGTTAAAAAAGATTGAATTTTAAGATTTGGTTCAAGACAATCTGTTCCATAAAATCTTGGGTTAAAGAGGGAACTATTGGATGATGCATATTGTTCGAATTTCTCCATTTACCCAAGAAACACACAGATGTATCAAGATGTATGATAGCACTGTTGGTGGAATAACATGAATAAGGAGATAGATAATTTTACATTAAAGTTCTTGGTATGTCATCATGTGATGGATGAAAGATAGAAATATAAGGGTATGATGAAACCATTACCCATAACAGGATGGAAATTGGATAATATCACCATAGAATTGGTCACTAGACATCTAAAGTAATGTAAGGGAAAAAATGATATCTGGGTTATTGTGGATCATATTAGAAATATTACACACATCATTGTGATTTGAGAGGATTTCTTATTGAATAAACTGGCAGGGATATACATTAGATAAGTGATAAGGATACACAAAGTACCACTATCGATTGTATCCAATCATGATCCAAGATTCCCCTCTATGTTTTAGAAAAGTCTCCAGCATTCCCTAAACATCAAGATGAACATTAGTATGGCTTGTCACCCTCAAACTGATGTCCAATCTGAGTGCACTATCCAAAAACCTTAGTACATGTTGGGAGCATGATCAATTGACTTCAAAGGGATGATGATACCAACATCTTCCTCTGTTTGAGTTCTCTTCCAAAAAAAATTTCCACCCCAGCATACAAATGGATCCCTATGAAGCCCTTTATGGGAAGAGGTGAAGAACACCAGAATGATTGGATGAATTTGGGGAATGAAAACATCTAGGCTCTGAAATGGTTGAGGAAATGGTGGAGATGGTTAATACCATTTAGCAGCACATCAAGGATGCCCAGAGTCAACAAAATATCTATGCTGACAATCGTTGAGATGAACTAGAATTTGATTTTTGGGATCTTATAATCCTATGCACATCTCCATGGAAGAGGGTTATGACATTTGGGAATAAGGGATCGCTTAGTCCAAGGTACATCAACCCTTTTGATATCCTTGATCGCATTGGAGTAGTGGCCTATCAACGAGCACTCCCACTGAACCTATATCATGTACATGATGTCACTAGTGTAGAATACATTTTTTATGGTGGTTATTTTTTATTTTTCACATCATATTTTGGCTAATGTTATTACAGGATATGTTCTAAAGACTGTTTTTTATGGTGGTTATTTTAAAACTTATGTAAAAAACCAAAAATCCGAAGCATTTTTCACATTGGATCATCAAAAACCTATGGTGAAAATGCTTCAGAGATGTGACTTATTATGGTGGTTTTTAAATAACCGACGTGGTATCTAATTTTTCACATCTGTTATAGAATAACCAATGTAATAAACTATTCCTCTAAAGAGTTTATCACGTCGGTTATGTTCATAACCGACTTTATAAACTAGTCTGCCAATAATTTTTCATGTCAGTTAAATAATAACTGATGTGAAAACATATATACTACATCATTTATGAAATAAACGATATAAAAAACTATTTCATTACATTTATTATGTCAGTTATGAAATAACCAACATAAAGGACCATTCCCATGCATTTGTTACATCGGTTTTCAAATAACCGACGTTAAAACATGTAGACATGCATTTTTTACGTTGGTTACAAAATAACAGACGTAAAAACCAATTTTTTAATAAAATCATGCAACCAAAACTATTACCTGTAAAAGAAAACCTGAAATAGACCAAAACCATACCAAAACCATCCCACCCCACTGGGTAGCTCTCCCAAACCACTAGAACCCCCCAACCCAGTGGACAACCCCCCACACTCATGGAAAAACCCCACCCTCCTAAACAGCCCCACCTCCTAAATAGCCCTTCCACCCTCTAGGACACCCTACAACCCACATGGACACCTTGTACACCCCCCCCACTCCCCTAGACAGCCCTCCCACCCCCTAGGACAGCCTCCCACCACCATGGACACCCTGGAAACCCCCCAACCCCACTAGAAAACCCTCTAACAACCCTAGAAACCCCCACCCCACTAGATAACACCCACACCCCTAGACACCCCTGGACACCCCCACCCTCCTGGATAGCCCCCACCCCCCTAGATAGCCCCCGCCCTCCAGAACATCCCCCACTCCCCTGGACAACTCTCCCACCCTCCTGAACACCCTCCCACCCCATGGAAACCCTAGACACCCCCACCCCACTAAACACCCCACCCCCACACCCCTAGAACCCCCCATTCAACTAGACACCCCCAACACACACCTCTGGACACCTCCTAGATAGCCCCAACCTTCCTGGACAGCCCCCACCCCCTGAACACCGCCCACCCTCTTGGACACCCCCCCCCCCCTGTCGCCCCCTGGACATCCCCATACCCCTAGACACCCCTTTGAAAGCCCCCACCCTCTTGAACAGCCCCCACTCCCCTAGATAAACCACCCACCCTCCTGGACACCCTCCCACTCCTTTGGACACCCTGAACCCCCCCCCCCCCCCCCACTGGACAGACCTCCCACGCCCATGAACACCCCCCCCCCACCGAACACTCCCCCCCCACACCCTTGGATAGCCCCCACCCTCCTGGATAGCCACCCACCCCCTGAACAGCCCTCCAACCTCCTAGAAACCCTCCCACACCCATGAACACCCTTGACACCGCCACCCCTGGAAAGTACTCACACACACCTAGAAGTCTCGCACCCCACTGGACACCCCCCACACCCCTAGACAACCCCAGGACAAACCCCACCCACCTAAACAGCCCCCACCCCTAGACAACCCCCCCTCCTGGACAGCCCCCACTCTCCTGGACAACCCTCTCACCCTACAAGACACCCTCCCACCCCATGGATACCCTAGAAACCCCCACCCCACTAGATAGCCCACTAAAACCCTGACCCCACTAGACACCACCACCCACACCCCCCGGACACCCCTTGGATAGCCCCCACCCTCCTAGAAAGTCCCCCACCCCCTGGATAGCCCGCCCACCCTCCTGGACACCCCCACCCCCATGGATACCCTGGACACCCCACCCCACTGGACAACTCTCCCGCAACCCTGACCCCCCCCCCCCCCATTCTCCTGGACAGTCCCTCACTCCCCTGGACAACCCTCCCACCCTCCTAGACACCCTCCCACCCCCATGGACACCCTGGACACCCCCACCCCACTGGACACCCCCCACCCTTGGAAAACCCCACTCCCCTGGAAAGCCCTCCCACCCTCCTCTACACCCTCCCACCCCCACAGACACCATGGACCCCCCCCCCCCCCCCACCCCACTGAACAGCCCTCCCACACACCTGGAAACCCCCACACCCCACTGAACACCCCCACCCCCACACACCCATGGAAAACCACTAGACAGCCGCCCCCACCCACCTGGACAGCCCCCAACCCCTCAGACAGACCTCCCACCCTCCTGGACACCCTACCACCCCCATGGACACCCTTTACACCCCCAATCCTACTGGACAACCATCCCACACCACTGGAAATCCCCACCCCACTAGACACCCCCCCACACACACACACCCCTAAATACCCCCTGGATACCCCCCCCCCCACCCCCTCCCCACACCCTCGTGGACCACCAACAAAACCGTAAAATATATACCACTAGGATACAATGGGTTTTCAACATCACTATATAGACATTCAACTATTGGTTCTATCTCAATTTGTTCTAATGCAATATCTTAGATCATTTCTTCAATTCCATCGGAGTTACCATCTTGCAAATCATCATCATCATCAGTAGATCTAACATTTTTTCCAGTTTCACAATGACAAATACAAGGGTTTTAACTCATTTTAAAACCCTGACAAATTAGGTTATCATTGATCTCTATAATTTTCCACTTCTTCATATTCAAATATTTTAGGCATGGACAGAAAAAATGTCACTTCATGGAACATTTCATTTAGAAAATTCCAAAATTGCATCAACACCTTTATAATATTCATTACTCATTCGATGTTCTGTAATCCAACATTGTCTCATTATTTCCTAAACAAATATCAAAATTATACATCCTGTTAAGATAAGAAAAATATATATTTATATGAAAAATATCATAATTTGAATGTCAAATAATTTTGAAATGTAAATAAAATCTATGTGTATTTATAAAGAAATATGCATGAAAATTATTTTAAAAAGAAAATATAGTTATAAATAATAGTTTTAAATTAATCTTTGATCCTTTCTTTATAAGGTACACAAATAATACTTCCTGGTGAAACTGGATATCAAATTCACTCTACCGTAAAATGAAATATGAAGTTTAAATATTAAAATATGTATACATTCACTACTAAAACTTACACATATCCCAATGATTTGAAACCATTGGAATATACCCTATAACTGTTGGGATAGAATACCCCAATGGTTTCACACACAATTGGAATGATTGTCGTTGAAATAGTCCTATACCAATGATTCTACAATAACCGTTGGTATAGACCGCCTAAAGTTAAAATATTCTAATGGTTTCAATGAAACCATTGGGATATATATACCAAGGGGGTGTCCAAGGGGGTAGGGGGCTATCCATTGGGGGTGGGGGCTGTCCAAGGAGGTAGGGGATGTCTATGGTGGTAGGGGGCTGCCCAGTGTTTCCATGGGGGTAGGGTGTGTCCAGGGGGTAGGGGTTGTCCCTATGCATTTCATTTAAATAAAAGATTAATTTCTACTAGTTTGAAATACATGAAAATAAAAACAGTTTTTTCAAAAAATAGTACTCACAAAAACATTTAAAACGAAGAATTCAATTTTACCAAAGAGACACACCACAATTAGGGAGCATAATTAATGATAACATAATGAGGGCAATGGGTATGAAATATTCAAGAAACTATACCAGATGAGGCACCTAGATTATCTTCCACGAATAAAAAGGTGTTAGAGAACATGGTAATACCTAGGATATTTGGGGAAAATCTATAACATATTGTAACCTAATCCATATTTTCGGCATTCCTAATGCAATCAAATAGCCTTAACGCACGAGGGGAACTATCCCCAATGAAGGGTGTGTTTATACTAAGGTTCAATTAGCTAGACCATAATTATAAACTAGTGTATCAAGTATTCTCGAATGATCCAGTACCAATTCTAGGATAGAATTTTATGTCTAAAATGGGGGTGATTTGAGGAGTATCAAAAAATCAACCATATATAAAGAATAAGCATAAGACACACATAAGCCACACACCCACAAGAATTACCCCAAAACACCACTTCAAGGAAGCCCCGTGGCCATAGGGCCATATATGAACAATGGAAGTCCCATACCAAGGAAATTACCATTCCTTTTAATATTGATAAGTCAAGAGACACATTCCAAGGAGAGTTTTCTAATGAAAACCCTCTTTTTGAATGTGCTAACCGGGCCACACCCATTCTTTTAAAAGAAAGACATTTTAAAAAGTATCCAAACATACTATTTATGATTCCATGGAATATTTAAAACTTATTTAAAAATTCACAACATCATTTAGAAACCATCAACCGCTTATAAGGGCCAACTAGTCTTTTAACCAAACACTTCTTGTGTAGGGCCATGTAAAATAATTTCACAAAATTTAATTCAATGGGAATGCAATTTGAATTAATTCATGTAATCTTTAAAAATATTATATATTTTTAACAAGCATAAAATCAAGGTATAAACATCAATAAATCAATGATTCTTAAATTTAAATTCCAATACATATGGAAACCTACCTCAATCCAAGACGCCTTCAATGATGACCACTCAATATGGCTTCAAGAATGGACAAATGAGAAACTAATACCAAGAAGAACTATAACAAGAAAAATCCTAAATTTAGAAACAATGAAACAAGAACCCTATACCAAATGAACCAATGAAGAATAACAACTAAGAAGAAAAATGAAGTAGGAAGAAGAGGGAGAAAGAGGATATTATATGGAAAAATCACCCCCAAATTTGTAGAAACCACTTGGAATCACCATTGGAAGGAGGTGAGAGGCATGGAGAAGAGGAGGAGGATACTCCTAGGGTTTCATGTTCCAAATGGGGGAGAAAGAGGAATTTTGGTGTTAAAATTCAATAGGGGAAATGGTTAAAAAATACATTTTTAAATAACTCGGGAACTGCGCATGGTTAGGATGCACCCCCGGGATACCCCCACACCCTAAACAGCACCCCCACCCCCTCTGGACACCCCCACCCCCTCTAGACACCCCCACCCCTGGACACCCCTAGATACCCATACCCCCTTTGACAACCCACCCACCCCCCTAACACCACCCCTACACCCCTGACACCCCCACCCACCCACATGGACACCCCCTGGACACACACTCCCCCGGTATAGCCCCCTCACCCCCTGGACACCCCCACTCTCTAGATACCCCAACCCCCTTGGAAATCCCCGTCACCCCCTGGACACTACCCCCCACCACCACCCTATTGGACACCCCCCTAGAGACACCCACACCCCTGGACACCCCCACCCCCTAGATGGCCCCATCACCCCCCTGGATACCACCCCCACCCCCTTTTCCACCCCTGGACACCCCCACCCTTAGACAACCCTCCCCCCCCCACCCCCTGGACAACCCCCGAACCCCAATGGACAACCCCACCCCCTTGGAAAGCCCCCTAACCCCCTAGAAACCACCCCACCCCCTTGTACATCCCCTGGTCACCACCACACCCTTGGACAGCCCCCCACCCCCTGGACAGCCACCAACCCCTCTGGACAACCCCCCACCCCTGGACACCCCCACCCTCCAAGACAACCCCTCACCACTGGACACCACCCCCACCCCCTTGACATCCCACACCCTTGGAAATCCCCATCACCCCTGAACAACACCCCCACCCCCTTGGACATCCCCTAGACACCACAAACCCTTTGGATAGCCCCCCCACCCCCTGTACAACCCCCAACCCCTCTAGACAACCCCCACCCCTAGACACCCCCACCCCCTAGAAAGCCCCCTCACCCCCTCAACACCCCCACCCCTGGACACCCCTACCCCTTTAGAAATCCACCTCACCCCCTTGGACACTACCCGCTAGACAACCCCCAACCCTTTGGACATCCCCCACCCCCCTGGACAGCCCCCACCGCTCTGGACAACCCCCCACCCTAATCTCAATTTTTATTACATCGGTTATGAAATAACGGATGTAAAAAGTATATTCTGATCAATTTATCACATCAATTATACAATAAACGATGTGATAAATCAATTTTTACTGCTTTGCACGTCAGTTATATAGAACTGATGTGTTAAACGTTTTTTCCACTAGTGAGTATTCCATGTATCCCTTATTATAAAGTACATACCAAACCTATCACATGTACTAAATACAGAGGTGGTACAATTAGAGAATGAACATTCCCATGAGGAGTAGCTAGTGAAGATATTATATCATAGAGATAATGTTCTATGAAATATGATAACTCCCCTTGTCAAATCATTGTGGAGAAAATAAAATATTAAAGAAGTAATGTGAGAATCGGAGGAGGTGATGATATAGAGTTACCCTCATCTATTTTAGTTTGAGAAAAGAAATTTTTGTGGGTTAAATTTATAAAGGGGGATATTTTAATGTCCCACACTATTATGAATTAAATTAACCTTTTCAATTTAATGAAATTTATTATTTTTATAGAAAGCACATGAACTTATTTTGTTTTATTATATCTAATTGGATTTGAATTACCATTATGTATCTTTATCATTAATTATATATCCATTGATCAGTGATCACGTGACTAATAAGAATATCGGGTTTTAAAAAATCCTTTTGGAACAAACAATGGAAGTGATGACCTCAACTAGTAGGATCATACCCAATGAATCCCATTTATCAGAGCATACAATGGAGATTTAATTTATAGGATTTTCCATAGACCAATCCGAATATGAGATCTATAAACTTAAGCATGAGAGAAACCATTTACTAGAGATTTTCAAGCTCGTAGAGATCACGACCCAAACCATGTTCACCAAACGACCCCACCATCACGCACCTTACTCTTAGGGAGTATGCCTATGTTTTAAAAAGATATGTATCAAGACCCTAAAAATATAAGTATGTAAATTATATTTTTATTGAATTATGAATATATATTTTCATTCTATTATTGTTATTTTATAAATGTTTTTTATTTTGGATTTAATAAATCACATATTTTATTTTTTGTTAATATTAAAATTAAATTAATTAATTAATGTATTTTTGAAATAAATAAATTAAATTTTATTGAATATAAATTATCATATAATTTTTATTAAGTAAAATGTGATTTTTATAAGTTTTAAAAAAATGTTATGGTAAAAAAGATATCATTTTCAATTAATATAGGTTTTTATTTTAAAATTTAATATTAAAATATTTAGAAAAAATGAATATTATTTTTAGAATCATGATGTTTAATTTATCTAATGGTGAATTTTTCACATTTTTCTAAGAAAGTCAATTTTTCAGGTAAAAATTAAATACCGTATAAATTTACCTTATGTTTTATGACTTTAACATGAACCAAAAGTGATGTAATGAGTAATATAAATGGTATCCATGACCTATTATATGTTTTTCCATTAAAGTAATTAAATTTTATGTTTATTTTATAAAGCCTTAATGAATCCTCCAAGACATATAATATTTATCAGTATTTTAAAATCATTTATTTGAGAGTGTGACTCACCTCCACATAATCAAGTTGTTTTTTTATTATCTTAGGCCATTGGAATTATAAAATAATGTAAAATATTCCTTTTTGAAAGAAACCATTGGAAAAACCATGGTATGGTTTGTGGTTTTTAATATTTTATTATGTAGTGTGTAAAACCAAAATAATAATGAAATCACCCTATATTCCTATAAAAACACACACAAGATCCCATTTTTATTCACTAAAACTCCATGGAGCATAACAACACTCTGACCTACACTCCCCAGAGTCCTCCAAAGGTGACTAAATCTCTCATGAATCCCCTCTTAATCCTTTTGAGTCAAACATTGTTGTAAGGGATCCTCACCTTCCTCTTCATCTTTTAATTCATGAATCTTCATTCAAATTAGACCTTATAATTTAAATTTCTCATATTTTAATTAATTTAATATGATTCCATTAATATAAAATTTATATTATTTTAATGATATATTATTTATCCTATATAATTTTTACCTTTATCTAAACTATTACTATGTCAAAATTCTGTAAGAAAACCTTATGTTCCACTCTCCTCTTTTATCAAGCACTCCTTTTAATGTTATGAATTTTAATTTCCACTTACTTATGTTGGGATATGTTATTAAAAATCCCTATTACTGTCCACATCATGTATAAAATATTATAGACCTCTTTCTCTCTCATCAACCTATTTTATGAATTTCTATATGATGTCGTTTTGCTGCGGAAATTGCACTACAATTTTCCATGCCAAAATAATTGTGTTGTGAATACAATACCCATTTTTCTATCAAGGGTACTCAACTTTATGCACATATACGTATTGATTGGATAATTAAATGTATTTATTTCAAATTCATTGATCATTTAATAATATATTATGTTGAATAAATCCATTTTATAGGATCTTTGTGACACACTTAAGCATGAGAATAAAATAATTATGATGGGTGCACCTAGATAGCGCTTTAATAAATGGGGAAATTGTTAGTAAAATGATATGTCACAGTGGGAAATGGGTTTTATCTAATTAAATTATTGTACTTTCTTCACTATTATGTAATGGTGGGCTTATACTTGACCTATGTTTATTATTTAGTGTTTTAAGTTGTTTACACATTTTCCCATTTTTTTGATTATCATGTTATATCATGCCTTATTATTCATGTTTCTATTATGATATATTGATATTCCTAATAACTAACATGTATTGTATTACTCATGTTATTACTTTTTTATTACCTTAATTGTATTTATATCTCACCCCTTTCTTATTTATGTCCTCAGGTTATCCCAGGTAGTGTTATGTAATAAGGAACATTTTGGTCATGTTAATGAATTTTTCAATAAATATGTTTCTTTTCATGTTTTATGTTGATATTTAATGTACCTAATATTCCAAATATAGTAGAATTATAGATCTCCTAGGTTTTATTATTTATATTAATACATGTATTAATGTTTAATAAAGAGAAGGGTCATTATAATTATGCATTGGGACAACCCTTCATAGATTAATATAGATATAGGGCCTTAGAGAGGTGTCCTACGTATCCTGGTTAGGGAAGGAATCAAATTCATTGTAGTTTAGAAAGTTGAGTATTAATAAATAAATATTACCTTATATAATGGGACTAATTTTATTCCTAACATGCATTTATTTTCCATTCATCATGCCTTTATTGTCTGCTCATCATGTTAGAGGGTATATGCATGACATGTCCAAAGAAAATTACATGATCTGGACAACTTGTCTAAGGAATTCACATAACATGGATGGAATGTATGAGGTTTATCGCATGATCAAGGCTAAACTATCAAGAAGACATCGCAAGACCTATCTAGTTGATCCTAGAATACATCAAATGAACCTAGATGAAATTATTTGCATGATCTTGCTAACAAACCCCGGTGTCATAATGTGATATGGAAGAAACACTTATAGGGCATCACGAGAGTCATGGTGAAATATTTCAGAGTGTGTCACATGTCGTCACTAATGTCTTTAGAGGACATCTCAAAGCTTGGATGGTATATTTGAGGGACATCGCAAGAGGCTACTTACATGCCAGAGTGCTACCACGCGACTTTGGAGACAGGAATTGGTGCCACCATAAGGATTAGGTGAAACGTATGAAGGATTCCATAATTTTGGAATGGATAGCCTGAAAGGGTTTCACAAAGACATCGAATACTTGACTGAATGGTGGCATGTGACTTGATTTGACATTTCTAAGGGACATCAATTGATCCAAATAATATACCAAAGAATAATTGTGTGATATAGTTAACATGTACTAGTGTTGTTTCATGACTCGGGCGGTTAATGTGAAGTGCATGAGAATAAGATTTTATTTTCTTCACATAAGTCTCCCACATTTTAACCTTTTTTGTATTTTTTATATTGTTAATTATTATATTCTTTCAGTGTTAGGTTATTTTAAGTATCACATGATTTAGAAGATGGGCTTGATGTTCATTGTGTGTGCTATTATAAGTCCTTCTCATGATCAATGAGGGACCATGTGATGTTTTTACACATACTTCATGGTTTCTTTGGTTGTTCCCCAAAATATTACCTAACGGAAATCTTTTTTGATCACAATATCAACCACCTCGAGAAATGTTCTCTAGTGATTGGGTGAGCAAGTGAAATTGGAGGGAAAATTCCAACCTATTTTTTAGGCTGAGGTGGGAGATTTATAGGCCTTGCCACACCGATTGTTCATCTATTTCTGTGGTGAATATCATATGAATCCCTACTGGAGTTGGCGGAGGTCTTCAGCATCACACAACTTTTTTGGTTCCTAACACAGTTAACTCCGGGGGTGTTTCCTGATTTTCAGAGACTGCGAAACCATCCCATAAATGCCTGTTTTATTAGATAATTTTCAATTAATGGGGATTTTCTGAATCATGAAGACATGCTAAAGGATTTCTATATTATCAAGAAGACATGTCTGAGGGACTTCATGTGATTAGGGAACCTGTGGAAATTCCTTTGTGTGATCTCATATGACTTGTATAGATGCTTTCATGAGACAAGTATAGTTCATTCGGAGGTCTTCATGAGATTAGGTCAGGTTTTTCAAGGGGTATTTCAAGATCATGCTACAAATAAATATAGTGTGTCACATGAGTTTTACGATTGTGAGAGGCTCCCACATTTTCCCTCTCTATTACATTTGTTTATTTTACAAAGTTGGGGGGTCTATCAAGGATGCATGTGTGCCATCAAAGAATATTACCATACCTCTTGGTGATACATCACGTGACCAATAAAAGGTCATATGAAGATGCATGGTTAATTATGGACAATTGTAGTTGTTTGTCCTAGAGGAGCTAAAGGGTTAGTGTGTGGTCTCATGGACATACCTAACGCCCTTCAGGTGGTGAGGATGACATTCTAGTGGGATTTCATGAGACGAGGTGGACATGTCGTCAGGGAGTTGAGGTGTCTTGCGGATTACTTGGGGAAGATCCTATGATGTTTACAAATACAATAGGTTCTCTCCTCCCCCCTTCATTTACTTTATTTATTTTTCAAAGTCTATGGAACTTGTGAGTTAGCTTGAACGTTTTCAGGGACAGTCATGCTACCCATCAGTGATGCTTATTGTGAGTTTAATGACAGTGATAAGCTCCAACATTTTGGATACTTTACTATTATTTTTTATGGACTTTTTGGTGGGTTTTCAGGTGCCCAGTGGTTAAAAAACTGTGTGTCCTAGGGGACATTGTCTGGGTACTTTCATTTGATCAATAGTTTTTAGGCCACATCAATAAGAGGATAATGTTTTGATGAAGGGACTTCAAGGTTCCATATGTGGGCTATGTGTTACTCATAGATCCTTTATGTAACCTTATGATGGTCACGTGATTGTAAGTCTCTTAGAGGATTATGTGATCCATGACAATTTGGAAACCTTCTTCTTCCTTTTATTTTCATGGGAAAAAATATCAATATCCAAAAATTTCTTCATTTGTAAAATTTTAAATTATCATCTGGTGGGCGACAATAATAATTTTTTGGGTTTTTAGGGTTTTAAGGATTTCTTGGTGGTTTTCATGTTTTTTTATTTTTTTTTTTAGGTTTTTTGATATTTTTTGGGTTTTTAGGATTTTTAGGGATTTTTATAGGTTTTCGGGTTTCAGTTTTTTAGGTGTTTATGATATTTTTGTGGTTTTAGGGTTTTTTAGTTTTTTGGGGTATTAATATTTTATAGATTTGTTTATATTTTCTTTTGTTTTAATGTGTATTTAGCAGGTTTAGTGGTTTTTTAGTGTTTTATGTTTTTTTATTTTGATTGTTTTTAGGGGTTTTAGGGACTTTCAAGTGTATTTAGGGTTTTTAGGGTTTTATCATTTTTAGGTTTCTTATGTGTTTTAATTATTTTTTTGTTTTAAATTTTTTCTTAGGTGTTTTCATATTTTTAGGGGGTTTATGTTTTTAGGTATTTTTATGGTATTTTATGATTTTTAGGGATTTTAGGGTTTTAAGGATATTGAAGGGTTTTATGGGTTTTAGGGTTTTTAGAATTTTTAATGTTTTTAGGGATATAAGTGTGTTTAGGGTTTCAATGTTATCTTAGGGGGTTTTATTTTTTTAGGGTTTTTTACATTTTTTACAATTTTGGGATTTTTTGGGAGTTTATGGTTTTTTAGTTTTTTTCAAGATTATGAGGGTTTTAGGATTTTAGGGTTTTTATGGTTTTTTATTTGGGTTTTCAGGGTTTTCCTTTGATTTTTTATGGGTTTTAAGTTTTTAATAGTTATTTATCATTTTAATGGGTAGAAAGGGTTTTTAGAGTTTTTAGTGAGTTTTTTGTTTTAAGGGTTTTTTGCAATGTTACGGTTTTTAGGGGTTTTTAGATTGCATGGTATCTTTGAAATTTAATTTCCCCTTGTTTCTCATAATAATTATGACTCACGTGGTCTTAAAGGATAACAATGATCATGACATACCCATGATCTATCTCATATTTAACTATAAGAAAACTAAGTCTTGTTACAATCAGGGTATGTAGGACACCCACATAGGGCCCGAGCTCAATGAGAATTCTCCCCAAGAGTAAGCCCCAATCATAATTCCCTTTATTTTGGAATCATCCGTAAGAGTAAGCCCCAAATTAATCCCCCAAACCACTATGAATCAATACATTACTCATTCTCTCTTTTTACAAGGTCATCCCCTTCTAAGTTAAACCCTAACTTAATCCTCCCCTCATACTCCCCAACGAGACAAACATACATTGGACCTTCATAGGCATCGATACTCATGAACAATCTATGTGGGATTTGATTCCCCACCAAAAGGGAAATGTTGGAGGCCTCCATGAGGTCCAAACCCAACACCCCAATTGAATACTATTCTCTATGGGCCACATTTACAGTAGGGTTTAATTCAACCTATGAATCCATATTCCTCTCAGGTTACCTAGGTTGCTTCGATGTGAGTACTACACTAAAATTTGACTAGGCACCTTCCTCATTGATGTTCCTATCACATAAAATTAAATTGTATGATTGGGTCAGTATCAAACGACCTTAAAATGAATTATTTTCCCCATTAAATGGAACCTAACTACTTGGGTTTTGATTCATTTCATAATGATACATAGGAATCCAATTTATGAGTTTGATTTAAACACCAAAACTACTCCCATATCCTTGGATGATGATATACTCCAAAGTGCCCCACTGAGTGGCTAGAAACTAGCATCATAATAATAATGGACAAATAATATCTAATTTTCACATAAGGGGATACCATTGATGGAGAAACTCATATACATATAGATATCTTCATTGATGAAGAACTTTATATTCATATAGATGATTCTATTTTCTATACATTCTAAAAATTGTTAGTTAATTATAGGGTGAACCAAATCATACTTGGTAATTAGTAAATTATATGTGAATATGTCTTAAATATATAAGAGAGTCCCAAGGTAGAAATAATATCCCCCCAAAGGGTGTATTGATCCTGACCTCTTATCCTCTCGACCAATGTTTTTTTATCAAGCATCATCGGCCAAACATCATGATGAGAACCTGCCTTTGGAATGTAGGTGACCTTGGATACAAAATCATTGGGTTTTTTGTTCTATTAACAAACATATTAGAAACCATTTAGAAATAGTGATTCCGAACTAGAACATAATTCTGGGGAAAACAAAAAATTATGAACCTGAAACGAATCCATAACCACGATAATGGTGTGACCCAAGTGTTAGGCCCCTTTCACTTGATAAAAGAGGGCCAAACATGAAAATCAATCATGCATGTGTTTAGTCAAATGGGGTGATAATTTTAAGGAGTTTATTTTTTTATCATATATTCAGGCACTTCTATTTATAACTCTACTCAATCTAATGGGATCATTCCTTCTTTCATCGATGAATTCCATAGCAGCCACATAGGAAGAGTCATCATCCATGCGAAGGACACCATCACCAACCTAATTACATCAACATTGGGTATAAAAATCATTGGTTCATGAGTACTATCAAAATGGTGAGATCCTAACCTAGGAGGTCAACCAACAAGACCTCCAATTTGTGTAGCCCCACCAATAGTATAGTCAATGATGACCAGTGGTCCGAACATAGATGGCGTTGAACACCAGCTACAACAATTTGGGGATATTATCCTAAAAACATGACAACCAGTCCCTCGCATATCTCTGGTCTGTAGAACAAGGGGCCACATATGGACTCACCCAGAAGATACATGGGTCCTTCTCAAGGGATCGTGCCAACAATTGTCATCTCCAATGCCGCATGGTAGTAACCCCTCAATATAATTAGGGCATTGTCTTCATCTATCTTTCCACAGTAATTCATACCTATAAATTCAATATGGACCACTGGGGATAAAAATATACAATAGGTAGAAGGGTCAAACCTTTTCCCCCTCCATAGAATCCCACCAATCCAATTTGGTGGAAAATTGCGAGCAAGCACATACACTCGTTCACCTTCATACAACCATCTAGTAGACTCATTTGGTGGATTTAAAATAATACCAAAGACTAAATATGGTGAAATATTGTGAGGAAGAACATACATATTCCTACACCCATCAAGCCTGATAGAATCCCCATCTAGTATCAACAGAGAAATCATTCTGAATTTCCCGATGACAAGCAAGGGAAAGACCCAATTTTCTTCCACCACACATGAGTACTATCATTATACATTAGAAGCAAGTTGAGAAAATTAGTAGACAGATACACCTAATAGGGATATGAAATGGGAATATATCCCCATTCTTACCATTGAATTCACCAAACACATCTTGTAAATGGTGAAAGGGTAGATACAAATCGTTGTCCATATTCTACAGACATTCCCGGACATCATAACGGTAACGAAAATAGTTCCAAAGTGATAGAAACAAAACTCTATCCCCATAAGAAGGGTAGAATATAATCTTTCCACCTCGGATTAGATACACACCTCTACTCCCATCCAAAAGAATTGTGGGAAAAATCCCCCATATTATATGGAAAACCAAATCAGAAACATAGACCCACTCTAATTGGATTTAATCGGCCTATCCTGATGGACACTCTAAGGTATGAAAAAACACATGCCTATGAAAACCACTTCTTTTAGTAAGTATCCCTAATTTCTACAAGAATGAATCCAAGAATAAGCCTCATCAAAGACGATTGGAAAATCACGATTTGATCTACGATCTAGCTTTACTTAATGTTGGCGTTCTTGAATCCCATTGTAGATTATCTGTGACAACTCGAGATCTTACCCTCCCATCACCAAATTATGATTATGGTAAATAGTAATTCTGAATTTTCTCATTAGATGCCTCACTATAAAGTATTTCTTCATGTCTATAAGCAGATTTCTCTCAAGAACCCATCTCATGATGATAGCTGTAGAATCCCTCTATGTGGCCAGAAGATCAAAGAGTAATAGGGTCTTCTCATTACATTAATTCTCCATGGTGGTCCTCCGTATAATGGAATTCACTAAAAAACTTCTCTTCATAATAGTGTTTCACATTGTCAAGAGAATTATACAATTTACAATGTAGTAATGAGAAATCCCTCTTATCAATAGGCACTTGTGAAAACAAGTCCAGTCATGTATATGTACTGTCATTGGTAGGTGAAATCCTTTCTCAAAAAGATTCTATCCCTAGGAAATAGTCATTCTCTAAACCTCCCTTGGATCACTTGTATTCCAACACAATAGATTAATTCCCTAATGATCTCATTACTTTCGATAATGAAACTAAGAATCATCCACACTGATAGGACCAGGTAAAAGAACCTCTAAAAAGGAGAAGACATGATAAATATGAGGAAATAACTGGATAAAGATGACATACCAGTCATTTTCTAGCCTTTGGACACCCCTCAATACATCTTTCTAGAGGTGTTTTAAAAATATTTTATACACAAAATCAGACACAAAATATGGAAAACTATTCTTCATTTAAAATCATTGTTATTTCCTTATGATGAGTATCAAACTCACATCAAAGTAATAGAAGGGTTTCAATGCCAAATTGACTTAGAATATCTAATGGATTCATGACATCCAATGATCGAGAAATAAGAAGGATCCCTTCAATATGAAAGCCTCGACACATTAATAAGTTTGCGATAACTAATCACTGATACCTCATCTGGTGTTCATATAAAAGGATGGGGTTCACATTGAGCATTGTATTTCACTACACTCCCTAACCACCAATTCCCTCCAAAGGTGGTAACGTGCAATGTTATAGCTTTGGGAAAGCTTAAAAAAATAGAATCTATTCATGACTAAAGATATTCTCAACAAGAATATTCCCTGATCAACTATTACTGATGTTGATCTATAATAGAGAAGGCCTTCAAGAGGATTTTGCAGCATGAATATGAGAATATCAAGAAAGCCTCCCATTTGGATGATTTCAGCAATTTTATAGAACAAATTTTGAAAATAGTATAATGATATTTGGAAATGGATGATCCAATTGGATGATTCACGCAACCCATGTTCAAAAAAAACTGCATAAAATTTGAAGAGAATACGCGGTAATATCGGCCATGATAGTTTATGAGAAAACCCTAATGCACAGGGCTGGTGGATTTTTTTATCCCAACCCTCGAGGTCATCCAATCAGGGCCAAATGGTTATGAAATAGGAATAAAAATAACCACATCTTGTTGGTTTGGGTTATTTTTCACCTCAACAACCACCTCCCTAGTGATAATAAGTTTTCTAATGATTAGAAAAGATATCACTGAATGAATCCTCCCATTTCTTATCATCTCGTGATCTGTAATTTTCACTTGGAACACACAATGACATAAATATTTGGAGATTACCTTTGGGTTACAATCCTCTAAAAAGTTCCCTGAGATTCAAAAACGGAATGGAAAAGGAATAATGAAGGGTGAAAAAGAATTTGGTCTCAAAAAATCACTAATATAATTTCCAAAATTCATTTCAAACCAGTTAAAATAATCAACACTACCCTCATAGATTCCACAAAACACGAGTCCAATTCAGATTTGATAGTAGAGGAAGTTCTAGTTCTTGAAACTGGCCACACAAAAACAATTGAAGGAGTTGTGCATACCTAAAACCAGAGGATTAACCTGAATTTGAGAACTCCCTCGAACAATCCACTATTACGTCCTTGAAATAATGAAAATGGTAAGGGTAAAATCATGTCTCACCTCCCTCTTATATATTCTAAACCCATTTCGTTGGAGGGAAGATTTTCTCAACAAGAGAAAGAGATGAAATAATTGAGGATACTCAATGCACAATTCATTCATGGAAGAATTCTTGCTAGGTTTTCCATAAAAGATGATCGTCAACCAACACTTCTAGTTAACAAACAACACCAAAGAGAGTTTGTTACGATAGCTGAAGTTGACCCGGAACATCTAATCACTGCAGGGCACCAACTATCAATATATATAGATCCCATAGAACCAAATTGAGAATTCTTGATGTTGGATGGGAATCCAGATCAGGGTCGGGCACATCCTTACATGCATTCCCCTATTGGTTACCCATGGTAGGTACTAGTTGTTCTGCCAACAATGGTCCAACCAGCTGTTACACCCATTCAGGCAACAATTCTTACACCTATATAGGATTTAACTCATCCATACATTAATATAATTATTATGAGCACCATTAAGTCACTAATGGATCAATTGGAAGCCATGGAGGAATGATGTGTGATAATATAGTTAAAAAATAAGTCTTACCCTAATTGGGTAGATTAGACTCTTCCACCGCCACACTTTTGTAATCCTAAATTTCTAATCATCAATGGATCAAGAGACCCGAAGCCACACATGGTGCATTCGTCTCATGCTATGATCCAAGGAAAGATACCCCTAAACAATAAGAGGAAGTGAAACTCGGGTGCATTGTGAAATCACATTAAGGACCAGCATTTTTTTCTACACAAGATTGCAGTATCAGTGAATTACTATGTGGGAAGACAACCATCAGAAATTTATTTCCCAGATCAACTCAACACTATAGAAGAAAATATTCTTCGATTTCATGAACTGAAACAATGGGAGAAAGAAAGGGTTTCATATTTCATTACTTAGTGGAATTTATTTACATACTCTATAAACCTATCACTCCCTTAAGAAAATTTGGTTCCCATCAATTTAGTGAATCTTCACGATGAGTTGTGCATTCGATTGATCCCTATGATATACAAAATAGGGCGTCAGGACCTTTACTCAATTGATCAATAGGTGGAAAATCCATCATACAGACCAAAGAAAAGTACCAAGTAATTCCATCAACTTAGGTAATTAAAACATGAAATGTAGAGTCTATTACAGTTACACTTAAGCAGGCCCCTATCCCTTCACCAACTTCAAAGACCAAACCATATTATACCACCACACTTTTCAAGAATCAACAATAACACCTGCCTTATTAGGGTGATCCAATAGATTATAAGTGGAGATCATTTGATGAGATTAAAAACAAGTTCTATTCTTTTTAAAATAAAAAATACCTAGACTAATTCATCTCAACATTGGAAAACAACTTGGTCAAGTTTCCAAATCCCAAGAAGCTCAGAAAATAAGGAAATGAAGATCTACCAAACTATTTCCCCTTACATCAAATGATGTGGCACTACATCAAGGAATAGTTTTTTTCAAATAACTCTTGAAAATGTTAGTGGACTCTGGGAAAGTGAAGATAAAATATCCACTTAATGAGGTGCCATATGTTTCTACCACTAATACATATAAGAAAAATGAATGGAAAGTGGTTAGTAGTAAGAGTTTACAGAAGTTTGGTGATTGGATTGTTAGAAAAATGATCAATAAAACTTTTGATATTCACCTAACAATGTTTAAATAGACAACTATTCATCAAACCACTTCCTCTATAGTACAACCAATTTCACTAGAATCTCATCCATAAGAAGTACAATAATCTAGGAAGATACATATCCGAAGGAGTAATAATCATATACATGAATTGGAACTTCCACAAAATCTGAATATGTAATTAACTTTAGTAGAATTAATGATGATAGTACCCAAATTACAGGAACCACCTCACCAAACAACACAATAAAATTCAACCTGTTAGATGAAGCATTCATCAGAGGAAGAGTTGATTTTTGGTTCCATTAATGTCATTCAATTAATGGATCCCTTAAAACAAGATTATTCTTATTATGAACCTAATTTCCCTATAATTTATTGGGTAACTATGGGTAGATATCAACGAGTTTGAGGATACAGGGGAAGATGTGGTCCTTCTAGGAGACACTAATTTGACCATAACCCTAACCAAGACATCTATGTGGATGAAACATAGATAAGAGATCTCCAGCGAGCTGAGTAAGAACAAGGTAATTTACCTATGCATGATAGGATCCACCATGGCACAATCATCCTGGATGAATGGTTAGATGATATGACATCACCTGATCAACCTCAACATGTAAGAAGACCCATCTAACATGATCCACCAAGAGAGGAATCACTTTTGACTCCTACTCTAAGGGATGGCCCATATTCATCTAGAAAATATGTTCTTAATGATCATGATAAATAACAACCTCATTCCGGGATGCAACAAACTTTGGACCAGATGTGTAATATTTTGAAGAAATTGGACCAAGTACCAGCTAAGTTATCAATCTTGGATTCACTAATTCTATCAAAATATCATCAGGAATAACTCATTGAAGCCTTGTCAATACCTTGGTAGTTTGAAGTCTATTGAAGTATATCACAAGGAGAATGATCCCACAAAATTTGATGCGATCATCTATTTCACATACTAGGATAAATATGTTGTCGTACAAGGACACATAAGACCCTTGTACATATCTAGAAGGATAAATGACACTAATATCTGATGATTCATTATTTAAGATGGATCAAAAACAAAATTCTAGTATGAATACATCACCAATTATTTAACAATGAATCTCAGTTGTCTCCCTCTATTCTAATGTTATAGTGTTATGAAAATAATGAGAAAGCACCTCTTGGTGAGATCACACTCTGAACAAATTTTTCGGATCTTATGTCTGACTCATAGTTCATGGTTCTTTGTTAGTATATAACATTCAATTCCTTGCTAGGAAGACCATGGCTACATCATCATGAATCCATTCCTTCATCATGTCATGAATACCTCAAATAATATATGAAAATTTTTACATTTCATGATGAGAAATACCCATTCATATCCAGTGAGTCACTATACATCAACTCAGGATTCTACCAAAAGGGAGGAAATAAATCCATGGCTGATAATGTTTCCAAAATTAATGCCCAAAATGGTCTGGAGATAATCCCAACTAACACATACAGGAATTTCAACATAGATTACATGTTTCCCATTAATAAAATAAAAGGGGTGGATCTAAATTCAAACACTAATTCAATGTATTATATGATGTAAATTATGACATATCGGCCCAATGGAAATGAAGATGTTATAAACTCTTCATGTAATAAGGAAATATTGAATGAAAATGTATTCATTCCATCCCCTGATCTCCAATGAATCCCGATCCTGTTAGATAGGATGGATGAAGTTATCCTAGAAACATGAGAATGCGAAGAGACTCATTCTAAGTACCTCTTTCTTCCTTTAGATCTCCAAAAAAGGAGTATCATAATTGATTGAGATAGAAAGGATCATTTCATCTTCTGAATTCCAAAATAGATATCCCCCTGTTCCCTACAAAAGAATTTCTTCATAACTGACTCCCCAAGCAGAGACGAAAGTAATAAAACATGATGAAGAGGAAGAAGAAGAAGTTCTCAGGGATTCCCCTCCAGCATTTGAGGAAGGAGTCTCCACCATTGTGGATGAACTCAGAGAGATAAATCTAGGTACAAAATAATATCCACAACCCACTCTGATTAGTGCAGCCATGACTCCCAAATAATGGGAGGTATATAACTCCTTCTTGAAGTAACACTAGGTCATGTTCACATATAATTACATTGAGATTATAGGACTTGATACCAAGGTAGACACCCATCACTTGGGTTTTCCAGAATATCATCAAGGATACAAGAAGGTATCCAGAAGTACACACATGACTCATGCCTCTAAAATTGAGGATAAATTTGATATGTTCTTCAAGTAAGAATTTATATGAGAGGTAAAATATCCAATGTGGATAGCCAACATTATCTTGGTAAAGATGAAGAATGGTAAAATAAATGTTTTCATCGATTCTAGATATCTCAACTTACATTTTCCCAATGACGAGTTCCTAGTTACAATCATAGAACTCCAAATTGATAAAATAGATGTTTATCAAGTCATCTCCTTCATGGATGGATATTTTGGGTAAAAGAATAGGATGTCCCAAGAATATGTAGAATCTATAGATTAATGAGACTCTAAGGATTATACTAATATTTGGTAATTCCCTTTATCTTAAATAATGCTGGTTCTATATAGCAATGTGTCCTACTTCACATCTTCAAACCCTTATTAGGGATGTTTTTGAATGATATGATTACGATTAATTGTTCAAGTCCTGGAAACATTATGAACACTTTTCTAACCTGTAAATGATATTCAATAATCTCGGCATTATAAATATATGATAACCCCCTTTAAATGTTCTTTTTGGGTAACCATAGGAAAATGTATTAGCTTCATTGCATGACATCATGGAATCAATGTTGATCCTGAGAAAAATGTAGCTATCCATGGAATATTATCTCCTAAAAAATGAAATATTTGAGAGGAATCCAAGGAAACTTGGCTTAAATATGACACTTTATATCCAACATTACATGCATGTGTTTTACATTTACCAAATTAATCAAGAGAGGGGCCAGGTTTCAGTGAATTGATTACTATTAGAAAGAATTTGAAACCCTCAAGAAATACATCTTGATTCCACCATTATGAATGTGATCTGTTGAGGTAAAGCTTCTGATTCTATATGTGATAGCCTTAGAGAGATCATTGGGAACCATCCATGTGCAAAATCATGATACTGGGATTGAAAACAACCTTTATTATCTCAGTTGATCCATGCTCGACATAGAGACTCATTATTCAGATATCGAGAAGAGATACCTGAAATTAATATTTTCTATTCAATATCTGATGCACTATCAACATAACCACAGGGTCCACATGGTATCTTTCAATAACCCAGTCAAATTTATTCTCATTCAACCTATGATGGAAGAACGTCTACAACGGTGGGTAATTATTATGTAGTAGTTTGATATAGAGTGTGTGCCTCAGATAAAAGTGAAAGGCTAGACATAGTTAGATTTTATTTCAGAACACCCATCTGTAGAAGAGACTTCTATAAATACATTATTTCTACACCAATATATCTTATCCATTTAAAGAAATCCCAAAATTTGGGAAATTTATTTTGATAGTGCATCCATGATCCCAACATTAATTATAATGGAATACACTATAATAAAAAAAGTAGCTTTGGGGAATGTTTTTTCTTCCCATATAAGATAATATTTCCATACTCATTCAAATTATAAAAAAAATTCCAAAAAATGAGGCATAGTATAATGATCTCATTATAGGAATAGAATTGGCACTTCAAATACCGGTAAACCACTTATAAGTGAAAGGCGACCTGGAGTTGGTAATCAAGAAAACCAATAGATAATATGTCACCATAAAAGAGGATTTAACTACCCTATGTGATTATTTTGGATGGTTAATGAAATATTTTCCCTTAGAACCAACATTGACTCTTGTACCCATGATTGCTGAACGACTAGGATGATGTATTTGAAAATGAAACTATGACTTTGGAAGATCTAAACTGAGAAAAAACCTTAATTAACATTACCCATCACCGGATGGAATCAACTTTTGTTAATGTCATAATAGAGGAGATAAATGTAATCAGATTGATCCATATTCCATATATCCCTACATCTGGATGGATGATGCCAATCATGCACTACATTTAGAATGGGGTTCTCCATCTAGATAGAGTTGGAAGAGAGTAGATCTAGTGATGATCATCCAATTTCAAACATTATATTTGACAAAATCACCAGAAAGTACTATAAAATGAGGATTGGATAGAGTAATTCTAAGATGTGTTGATGGATATGAGACTATAGATATTATGGAATATGTACATATAGGATCCTATGATGTCCACCAGTTAGGGTAGAATATTTCTGATAAAATATGAAGGCATAAATACTTCTCATATTTATTGAATTAGGATTGTTCATAAATTTCATTCTTGTAAGGTGAACATCAACTTCATCCATCACCCCCAGAGTTTCTACATACATTTAAATTATTCGGTCCATTTTCTATATGGGGTGTGGATGTTGTGGGTCCATACCCTCCAGCTATAGCCAAGCAATTCAAGCACTTCCTTACTACTAATGATTTCTTCTCCAAATGGGCTGAGGAAATATCCCTCAAAGAATTTAGAGCCAAAATAATTGTAAGTATCATCAAAGCTAACATCATTACTATATTTGGGGTCCCTCATACAATATTGATAGACAATGGAACCAATTTCCACTCCACTAAGGTTGAAATGTTATATCAGGAGCACAATATCAAATATTACCACTCATAATGCTATCGTGCCATGGCTAATGGATAGATAAAGGCTTTCAAATATACCATATCAAAAATATTCCAAATGATGTTGGATAAAGATAAAAAGTCTTGGACATACAATCTCTTGCATGCTTTATGGGATTATCGGACTATAACCCATAGTTATAACAGTGCTTATTCCATGAGATCATTGAACTGTGAAGTCATCGTGACTAAAAAAATGAATGGTTATTGAATAAATATTACATGTAATAACATGAAATTTTCTCTAGCTATAGGATGTTAAACTACATAGTACCATATATATCTCTGCTACAAGATGTTAAACTGTTTAGTTGGTCCTATTTATACAACCCAAAACTACAATATATCATTCATCCTTACCATATGAAATTAAACTGCAGGATTAATGTATTTATTATTTTATTTTAATAAACCCCGAAATACCATGATTTGACACTCCCCATGGTCCCCCGAACATGAGGAAGAATGGATGGGAAGTTCCCATGCCTAATCCCCACTCACATCATAGACACTCTTTTGTGGTTCTTGGGCTCCTTTATAGGTATAATCCCCAATGTTATCTCATCCTTATCGCGTGACGTTAAACTACATGGTACTTATAAGAAATATGTGTGGCTTGATTATCATTCAAATGAGATATGTAGTGACACCCATATCTCCAATATTGGGTCCATCTACAACCACAATAAAATTAAAATCCCCTTCACTCAATGTGTTTATTGATAGGCCTGCATAAAGAACATTTTCCAGAACTATGTGTGGATTGATTCTCATGATTAATAAGATATGTAGTGATTCCTATATCTCCTATCCTTGGTCCAACTGTGATCAAAGAAAACTAAAAAACCCACATATTCCTTGTGCATGAATCAATTCTACATAGGGAACCTTCCTAGGACAGGTAGCTTGATTCATATTACAATGGGATGTCTAATGATGCCTAAAAATCATGTTTCAATCCCCAACACCATAAAAGAAAATTTTGAAGATCCTTCTCCACATAAAATCCATGTTGGTGTGGGGAACTATCATAAATAACTTGGTGTGTCTTTATTTCTACCTTCACAAGATATGTAGTTCCTCTCAGATCTCAAATCTTGGGTCCAGCCACATTGAAACCACAAAGACCCTTTATTCCTTATGTATGAATTCAAACCTGCACATGGAATCTCTTTTTAGAACTACATGTGTCCTAATTCTTTCCCTGAGGAGATATTTGGTGACGTTAGGGTAGTATACCTTGGTCCAGTCACATCATATTACCTTTCACATCTGTTCATCTTTTTTCTCACTACATGATGTTAAACTACTTATGATCTCAATAGCAATATATAAATTGATTCTTACCATAGATATATATTTCATGACACTTGGGAACTACACTGTGGTCCAACCATGATATTTATTTTCACATCGGAATCACCCATGTCTTTATCGGATGATGATAAAATACACAGTTCTTCAAGAACTAGACATGGCTTGATTATCATCCCTATGAGATATATAGTGATGTCCATATCTTCAATCCTAGGCCTAACTACATCAAAATTTAGGAAATGACTATACTCCACAATGCACGAGCCATATCAACATGAGGATATCCAATATGAGTTATCACCCTACGCATGAACCCGTATCCAAGCCCCCCATGTCCACCACACATGAATTCAATCAGTGTGGGGGACCTTTATTATAAGAAATACCCATGGATTGACTATTTCCCTAGAATGATACATAGTGATTACTAGGCCTTAATAATAGTATCATCCAAGAGATAACGAAAAATTCTTCATATCCTCCATATAAAAAATGGTCCATGTAGAAACTTTTATTTTGGGTCCCCTCATTAGGGGTCCCACTAAGGAAATAGAGATGTCTCCCTTCCACGTATGAGACGTAACTGCACAAGGGACTTCCAACTCCTGGAAAATATCATTCCAACTACTTCCTTTGTGAATAGACATATCCCTTACACACATCACACTCCTAATATTTAACACGTTTAGATATTAAAAATATTTCATTGGCTCCCAATAATAGTATTTTTGACACCTGAGTGCTTTTGTTTCCTAAATATGCAATTCGTTACCTAGTTAGACATACATAAAATAGACCAAAAAACAGTTTGGTCTGCCAAAGGATATAACTGTTTGACTATGTAATATGCAACCTAGTTGGTCTTGCATAAAACATCCCAAAAAATGAGTTTTTCAAATAGTGGTAATTTCTCCCATTGGATAAGACTCTTCTATCCCTATAATATTTTAATACAATATGATAGAACCTATTATTCAAAGTCATAAATCATACCATGGATATCCATAACATGTTCTCTCTCTATCTGAAAACCTCCAATACCATGGTTTATAATTTGATCCCACATGTTTAATGAATATAATAATGACCTTGTTCGTACAAGAACACATACCATCTGTCTTTTCTATGATATTATGGTCCCAGTCATACAACCTAAAGATACAAGCACCATATTTTCTATGCTTGGTTTAGACTTATTTAGAGATACCTTCATTCCAATTATTTAGCAATTGTTACTTATAATACCCCTTCTATATTAAGGTACATTCCTCCAAAAACCAATCTCTATGATTGGGTAGATCTGAATCACTATAAAATTTCATCAAACTTTAGAGACAGTGTGTCAAAATTCCTAAAAAATACTATTCCTAACTATACCTTATGTTCCCTATTTTTCCTTCCATAAAACACCCCAAAATGGGTTTTCAGTCAAAGGATTCCACAATTTGACAATAAATTATTCTCTTTAGTTGGACATTCATAAAAAATACTACAAAATGAATTTTTTAACCAGAGGAAACTTCATCATGGGAGTGGACTTCTCTAATGTTACAATATCATTTCCCCATACCACTCTTAGGACCGAGAATCCCCAAATAACAACTTAAAACTTTATGCTCTCAAGCCTGAATATGGAAGCACATTTCAGAACATATTACTAATAATGGGATAATCATTAAACATTCATTCAATTATAATGACCATAAATTATATCCCTCTAATATCCTTGTGGTCTGAATTTAAACTACATATCATAATGTCCTTATGATAATACTTTAAACTACATAACACAATGTCTTCACCCTAAGATGATAAATGATTAATGACCTGATCACATGACATTAAACTACACGACACCTTCACCCTTTGTTAGAAAGGGGCCTCCTCCTTTAAATTGACCATATAACAAAATTTAATATCCTATACTTGATCCGAATTCATGTAGGAGAAATTTCCCATTCATGGAGAAGGCCAATAGAGTTATTACCTTTATCCCTAGAAAACATCCTTTGGTAAAACCACATATCATGGTCATGATAAATAAAAAACTTAAACTTATACCATCATTAATAGAATGTTTTAATTCATGAGAACTTATTTACAAGACTATTCTGTAATACACCAAAGATGACTTTACATAATTTGATCACAAATTTTACATCCTTTCATCCAAAGGATGACACTATATGACTATAATATATATTCCCTAGTTGGAATTGAATAAAATATACCACTCAATAGGTTTTTCAGTTGGTGGTAACTCTATCCTCAAGAGAGACCTACACTGTTCCATAACATTAGGTTTTGGATCCACGATCAAAAAAAATATGCCTCATGATTCCCCACAAGATATCTAAAGAATATTGTAACATTCTCAACCCACCAGTCCTGTTTGGGTTATTTTTTCAAAATCTATTGTCAATGTTATTAGACCTTAAATTCTATCCTTATTAGTCTGACTTTCTTGAGTTTAAAACTTCCCATGAAAAGAGATGCAGTACTCACTAGATTGAAACCCCATAAAAGGTTCTCAGAACAAAACTTGAGTCTCATCTCGCTAAACCTATACTATATATGGTCTAATCAAATCATCATGAAATAAAAAGATAAAAGTCATAAAAATTGTTAGTCCAAAAACCATAAAAGGTCGGCCTAAGAAAAATCCAAGTCTCACTCGTTAAGTATCCTTCATATTGAGCATTGGAAAAAATAGGGTGATGACATAAAAGGATAGAAAGAATATATGGTTGTTCATAGAACCCTTGTAATAATAAATCTATGATCACTAGAACCCATGTGTTAGGCCAAAATTAGGGCATCCTTTCATAGTCGAGATAGCTCAAAATCCAACCAAATAATGTTGGAATGTGTCATACTTCCCTAAAGATACCTTAAAAATAGATTCTTTTAGTTCTGAGTGAATATAATTCAAAGGAGGATATTAATTGACAACATGAAATGTGTTCCATGAAATTTTCTATAGAATTGAAGATGTAAACATCACTAAGATGCCAAATTTTGAGTTTGAGTAAAAACATGTCTTTATACCATAAGAAGAAAGAAGATGAATATCTAGGTGTTGTGACCCAAAACATAATCGAATAGGATCAAAACGTTAGTGGTGAAACTCTCTATTTATCATGGGGGTTAGTAACAGTAGTGAAGGGACCATCCTAAAGGGTTGATAATGCATCCTGACATTGATCCTAAGAAGAGGTGTGAGGGTGTATCCCCCACAGTATGGAACATTGGGTTCGCCCATGTGAGCCTCACAGGTACCCCCAAGAACAATTGGTGTGCAAAGTACTTGTATGGAACCCTGTGTGACCAACATGTGTGAGAACATGTGCAATACATATATATGAGATACCCCTCTCCCAAGGTCCAATATTTTATTATAAATAGGTCCCTATGGTCCCCATTTGTATGGATATAGATTTCTGATGACCAATCGATGCTCTATTCTCCCTAGTGCATAACTTAATCCCTCCATGATCTTCTAGGTAGAATTATAAGAAATTATGAAGAAGGAATTAAAAAGGGATAGTGAAACTAAAGTCCTACGAGAGATTAAAATAAACATCACCTACATAAGGAAATCACACACCACAAAATTAATATTGACTATAGCGAGGAAACCATCCCTAAATAGGAACATATGTGAGTCACATATGGAATCAAATATAGAGTCCCTTGAAGGCCTGATTGAGGTATCTCCCAAGTGTAGATACCTAGGTGGTCTATCAACCAAGGTTCTAATAATTCTCCTAGGCCTACCTGTGAAAATCATTCCCTGTGTCATCCACTTTGGTTCACCCAAACCTCCAACTTGTGTGATCCATTCATTAAGCCTTCTTAAAATCCATCCATAGTGAGCCCTCTCTTCCTTTGGCTCCACTGTCTGAGAGGGATTTACTCAAAGACTCCATCAAATCCCCCTGACTTGAAAATCCATAGTAAATGTCACACAATTATGTATCCAATTTGAATTTGTATTTATATAGTCAGAGTTTTACCGCACGTGTTCAACAGAATGGTTTGGATACTCAGGGCACGTGTGGATTTTAATTTCCACGATCATAAGGACCCTTACCCTAAATACATTATCGAGGAGTTCCCAGTTTCAGATTCTAGATTTTGGAAATTTTCATCCCATTATTTTCTCTAATACCCGGAGCTAACAGTTCCAAGAATTGACGATGAGGATTACACATTCTTTTACATTCAACATGGAATGAAATCCTCCACCCTCAATGCATAACCAATTTTAGGGAATCCCTTCTAGAGTAAGGCCCTATACTTTTTTAAGGGAGGTTTCACACTCTCTCCCCTCTACCACCTAACCACTGGTTCAAAGAGGGGATGGGAACTCGAGCCCTCTACCCTCTCTCCCGATGCCTTCAGTCCTATGTCTCCAAACCCTAGACCCATTCTATGGTATTGTGATGATAAATAGGTGTCATACCCTTGTTCTATTCCACCATCGTCCCATGATAGAGGATTTTGGCACACTCATCACCCCTTCCCTATCCCTTTTGGATTTGTCTCCATGTACACCTATAGACAAAATTAGATTGTATGGTATCTTAGATCTTCCATTTTCCCTTGTTTCTAACACTAAGCATTACTCATGTGGGCTTAGAGGTTAACAAAGATCACAAAATTTGGATGATCTGTCCCATATAGATTTATGAGAACTCTAATTCCTATTATAATCAGGTTTTATATGACACCCACTTAGGGCCTAAGCTCAATGGGAATCCTCCTCAAGAGTGATCCCCAATAATAATTCCCCTAATCTGGGAATCCTCCTCCGGAGTAAGGCCCAAATTAAGCTCCAAATCCACCATGAATCAAGAAATTATCATGGTCACTTTTACAAGGGAAAATTATTCATAAGTAATCCCCAAATTAATCCTCTCAAAGGGCTATACCCCCTATGAGGAAAACATACAGAGGGCCTCCATAGGCATTGGTCCACAAAGTCGAACTACGTGGGATTTGATTCCCCTCTAAATAGGATATGTAGGAAGCTTCAATGAGGTCCAAAACCAACAACCCAAATCAACCCTATTATTTTTGCGCCACATTCCTAGTAGGTTTTAATTCAACATGGGAATACATATTCCTCCCATGTTCCTTGGGATTCTTTGGAATAATTACAACACCAAAATTTGACTAGGAACCATCTGCCTAGATATCATAGCCACGTGATATTGAACTGTATTGTTGTGTCCTTGTGACATGGACATAAATGTTATGATGTTCCACATTAAAAAACATCAATCAATGTGGATTATGATTCCTTTCTCAAGGATATGTATGAATCCCATTTATAGTTTTGATACCAACACAAAAATAACTCCCATCACCCATGATGACGATATACTCCAGAATGCCCAACTGAGTGGCTAGAAAACCTTCTTCGTCATAATAATGACAAATGAATCTATAGTTTGTACATAAATAGATACTATTGATAGATAACCATAGATAGATATAGATATTTCCATTGATGAGGAACCTCATATACATACTGATGATTCTATATTCCATACAGAATCCTAATTGGTTGTTAATTCAAGGGAGACCCACATTATACTTGGCAATTAATAAAGGATTTGTGAATATGTCTGAAATATATAATAGATTACCATAGTATGTAATAATTACCCCCAAATAGATTGATGAGCCTGACCTCCCATACTCTCGACCCATTTGAGTTCTCAAGCATCATCAGCTAATCCTCTTAAAGAGCACTAACCATTGGAAAGAAGGTCCCCTTAGATACAGAACTATTGGGTGTTTCTGGTTCCACAAAAAAACACATTGCAATCCTTTCATAAATAGTGATTCCAAAACCGAACATGATTCTGAGGGAAACATAGGGGTTTTATGAATTTTAGTGGTTTTAAAGTTTTTAGGGATTTTTGGGGTTTTATGTTGTTTTTATAGTTTTTAAGGTTTTCGATATTATTAAATGTTTTAGGGGTTTTAATGTTTTTGGGATTTTATTATTTTCTTATGGATTTTATGTTTTTTAGGTGTTTTAACATTTTTACGGATTTTCATGGTTTTTAAAGATGTTAATGGTTTTTAGGGGTTTTTATGTTTTTTGTATTTTAGTTCATTTTTAGGATTTTATGGGTTTTTAGGGTTTTTATATATTATTATGGTTTTTGGGGTTTTTATGGATTTTAGTGTTTTTATGGTTTTTTTGGTTTTTTTTGGGTTTTAAATGTTTTGTAGAATTTTCAATGTTTATAGTTATTTAAGGGGTTTTAATGGTTTTAAGGGTTTTATGTGGTTTTCAAGGTTTTAGGGGTTTTAGGGGGTTTAGGGGCTTTTATTCATTTTAGGGTCTTTTTAGATATTTTGGTGTGTCAGGGTATTTTTGGATTTTAAGTGTTTTTAGTTTTTTAGGTTTTTAAGGAAGGTATTAGTGTTTTTATGGTTTTTTTTTGTTTTTATTATTTTTAGGGATTTTCTAGGACTTTTATAATTTTTAGAGTTTTTGGTTATTTTCAATGTTTTTAGGGTTTTTAGTTTTTTCAGGTTTTAAGCTATTTTTGTGTTTTATATTTTTATGGTTTTCTTAGTGGATTATAGGTTTTTTTGAGTTTTTATGTTTTTGGGGATTTTAAGTGATTGTTATGATATTTATGGTTTTTAGGTTTTTTCTAGGATTTTGAAGGTTTTTTCGGTGGTTATTTTCGGTTATTGGGGTTTTTATGGTTTTTAATAACTTTTTAGTGGTATTACTATTTTTATAGACTTCAAAATTATTAGGAGATTAAAGGGGTTTTGTTTTTTTATGGTTTTTATTGGTTTTTAGGGTTATTATGGTTTTTTGGTATTTTTATGGGTTTCAACATTTTTAGAGTGTTTTTGTGTGGTTTGAGGATTTTAAAATTTTTAGGATTTTATTATTTTTACGTGATTGTATTTTTTAAGGTTTCCTTTTTTTGGTTTTCAGCAGTTTTAGTGTTTTAATATTTTTATGGATTTTTAGTATTTTTTAGGACCGTTATTGTTTTTAGGTATTTTTAGGGCTTTTAGGATTTTTAGGGTTTCATGTTTTTTAGTATTTTTATATTTTTATGGGTTTTAAGTGATTTTAGGTTTTTGGGGATTTCTAAGGGGTATTCAAGGTTTTTAGGGTCTTTTTTCTTTTTTAAGGATATTTAGTATTTTTATGGTATTTATAGTTTTTTATAATTTTTATTGGTTTTTTTGGGGTTTTGGGATTTCTATGGTTTTAAGGTATTTAATATTGTTTTGAGTTTTTTGGGTTTTTAAGGGGTTTTAGATTTTTTTATCATTTTAGGGTTTTAAAGAGTTTTATAGTTATTAGTGGTTTTTAGGGTTTTTATATGTTTTTAGATTTTTGAATGGTATTCAAGGGTTTTGTGGTTTTAGGGATTTTTTGGGTTTTAGGGTATTTTTAGGTGTGTGTCAATTTTTAGGTTTTTAGGTGTTTTCATTTTTTTGGAATTAAATTATTTAATATAGTTTTCATGGTTTTAGGGTTTTCTATATTTTATGTATTTTTAGTTCTTTCTTAGGTTTTTTATTTTTTTAGTGTATATAAGTATTTTTTGGATTTTCAGGGTTTTAGTATTTTTAGGATTTTTAGGTTTTTTAGGGTTTTATGTGTTTTTTTGGTTTTTATAGGTTTTATGTGTTTTTAGGATTTTAAGATTTTCTTGGGGGTTTTCAGGGTTTTTAGGCTTTTTTATGTTTTTAGAGTTTTTAGAGTTTTTAGGATATTTTTGGGTTTTTATGGTTTTTTAAAATTTTATGGTTATTTTTATTATAGGGTTTTTAGTGTTTTTTGGTTTTTGTGTGTGTGGGGGGGGGGGGGTTAGGGGGTTTTTTTTTATTATTTTGTGATTTATGGTTTTTTAGAATTTTTAACTTTTAAGGGGTTTAAAGGGTTTATAGAGTTTTTGTGTTTTTTAGGTTTTTGTGGCCTTTTATGGTTATAGGTATTTTTGGGTTTTAGGGTTCTTTAGGGGTTCTATGGTATTTTTTGGTTTTAATCATTTTTAGGTTTTTAGAGATTTTAACACCAAATTCCATTAATTTTTTTTGAGTACAAGGAAAAAACACACAAAGCAAACCACAAACAACAAACAGAAAAAGGCACAATGAGTTACAGATGCCAAAAATAATACAACTTGAGAGAATTACCTCTTAAAATATTTGAACCTTTTGTGGAAAAGGAATTCATATCAGAGGAGCACATGAAAGTTGTACCAATGATTTGCATAGAAGCATAGTGATCAGAATCTTTTTTACCCACCCTCTTGGTTTTCTTAGGATTTTTCAGGGTTTTAGGTATTTTTATGTTTTTAGGTATTTTTAGGTATTTTATTATTTTTAGTGTTTTTTGGATTTTAGGGGCTTTAGGGGTTTACGGTTTTTATGGAAATAGTTTTATTTAGGTTTGTATGGGTTTATGTGTTTTTAGGTTTTTATGGGTTTTTAGCATTTTACGGTGTTTTTAGTATTTTTTACATTTTTATAAATAATAATGATTTTTAGGTATTTTTTTCTTTTGGTGATTTTGATATATTTTAGGGTTATTTAATATTATTTTGGATTTTTTGGATTTTTTTGGGTTTTAGGGTTTTTTTGAGTTTCTTACTGATTTCAAAAATATTTGGTATTTTTATCATTTTTAGGAGTTTAACGGGATTTTAGAAAATTTTAGAGGGTTTTTAGGAATTTTATGATTTTTATTGGTTTTATGGTTTTAGGGGTTTATATGGATTTTAGTGACCTCTTAGTTTTTTAAGTGTTTATATCATTTTTAGGTGTTTCAAGTGTTTTAGGTTTTTATGTTTCTTTTGGAAAATTCTGGGTTTTTTATGTTATTAGTAATTTTAGGGATTTTTTTTGGAATTTTATGGTTTTTATGATTTCTTGGGTTTTTGAGAGGTTTTAGGGTTTTTAGGGTTTTTATAATTTTTAGTGTTTCTAGAATTTTTTAGGTTTTTAGGGGGTTTAAGTATTTTTATGGGTTTAAGGTTTTCTATGGGGTTTTTTCATAGTTCTTAGGGTTTTTTATGTTTGTAGATATTTTTATGAATTTTTTATGATTTTTATGGGTTTTTAGCTATTTTTTGGTTTTTAGGGTTTTTTTCTATTTTTTGGTTCTTTTGGTTTTTTGGTTTTTAGATATTTTATGCAGTTTATAGGGTTTTTAAGATCATTTGGGGTTTTATCGTTTTATGGTTTTTATGGGGTTTTAGGGTTTTTGTCATTTTTTGGTTTTTATAAGGGTTTTAATTTTTTTTCATATTTAAGGTTTACTTAGGGTTTTCAAGGTTTTAGGTTCCTTTACATTTTTTGGTATTTGTTTTTTTTAGGATTTTGATAGGTTTTAGGTTTTTAGGGATTTTATGGTTTTTATGGGGTTTTTGGGTATCTATGGTTTTGAAACTTCTAGAGTTTTCAAGGATTTTAAGAGTAATTATAATTTTTAAGGGTTTAATGGGTTTTTAGAGTTTTTAGTGGTTTGGGGGGGTTTTATGGGGTTTTATGTTTTTAATTTTTTTTTGGATTTACAGTTTTCATGGGTTTTTAGGGGTTTTAAGTGCTTTTATGTTTTAAGGTTTTCTTAGATGATTTGACGCGTTTTAGGTTTTTCATTTTTTAGGGATTTTTGTTATATTTTTAGTATTTTTATGGGTTTTTTGGGTTTTTTGGGATTTAAAGAGATTGTAGGGTTTGTATGGTTTTTAGTTTTTATGGTTTTTTGGCTTTTAGGGTTTTTTTGGTGTTTTTAGGATTTTTATGTTTTTTAGAGTTTTTAACATTTTTAGGTATTTAAAGGGGTTTTTGTGTTTTAGTGGGGTATTAAGAGTTTTATTAAGTTTTTTGGTTTTCAAATATTTCTATTTTTAATGTTTTTAGGGGATTTGGGTGTTTTAGGGTCTTTTTAGTTTATTAAGGGTATTTATAGTTTTTTAGGTTTTTAGGTGTTTTAAGTGTTTTTTTGTTTTAAAGGTTTTCATACAGGTTTTCTAGGGTTCAGGTGTTTTTAAATTTTTAGGGAAATTAGTAATTTTTTAATATTTTTATGGGTTTTTAAGGTTTTATAGAATTTGAGGGGTTTTACGATTTTTAGGTTTTTTAGGTTTTTAGTGGATTTTCATTCTTCTTGGTTTTTAAGATTTATTTTAGTTTTTCTGGGGTTTTATGTCTTTTTTTATTTTTATGGATTTATTAATTATTTTCTTGTTTTTCGGGGTTTTAGGTATTTTGTGGTTTTTCATGGGGTTTTAGGGGTTTTATCGATTTTTTGGGGTGTTTTGATTTTTTAGGGTTTTAAGAGGCCTATTATTTTATTATCATTTTTATGGGTTGAAATGGTTACTTTGATTTTTAGGTTTTTCTATGTATTTTATAGGTTTATATGGTTTTTAGGAATTTTAGGGTTTTAGAGTATTTTTGTTTTTATGGGTTTTATGTGTTTTATGTTTTATGTTTTTCTTAGGGGTTTTCTAGGGTTTTATGGTTTTTAGATATTTTAGAGATTTGTAGGGATTTTTTAGCGTTTTTTAAGGTTTTCAGTAATTTTTTGGTTTTATAGGGTTTTTTGGGTGTTTAGGGTTTTTTGGTTTTTTGGGGTGTTGAGTTTTGAGTATTATTTTGGTTTTTAGAGTTTTTTAAAAAAATTAGGGGTTTAAATGGGTTTAAGAAATTTTTAGTGGTTTATGGGGGGTTTTATGGGTTTTTAGGGGTTTTAATGAATTTAGGGTATATTTAGGGTTTTAACATATCTGGTTTTATGGGGGTTTCAAGTATTTTTAGTTGTCTAGGAGTTTCTTAGGATTTTTCAAAGTTTTTATGGTTTTTTATTTTCCTTGGTTTTTAAGGATATTATTTAATTTTTATGGTTTTTGGGATTTATAGGGCTTTGTAATGTTTTTATGGTTTTTGGGGTTTTAATTTTTTATTTGAGTTTTTAGGGTTTTAATTTTTTTATAGTTTTTTAATGTCATAAATTTTTTAATGGGTTTCTAGATTTTATAGTGTTTTTAGGATTTTTATGGATTTTTTAGGTTTTAATGTTTTTTGTTTCCTTGTGGTTATTAGTGGTTTTTATGGTTTTATAGTATTTTTAGGGACTTTTTTAGGGTTTTTTATTTTTTAGGGTTTTTTTGTTTTTAGGGTTTTATGTATTTTTAAGGGCCTTTCAACGGTATTAGGGATTTTTTGTTTTAGAGTGTTAGGGATTTATTGTGATTTTTATATATTTTTAGTGTTTTTCAACTTTTAGGGTTTTTATGGGTTTTTAGCCTTTTTTGGGATTTCAGGGTTTTAAGTGTTTTTTTGTTTATAAGGTTTTCCTTGGGGTTTTCAAGGTATTGAGGGTTTTTTATATTTAAAGAGAATCTTATAAAATTTTTAGGATTTTTATGTTTTTTTTTGTTTTAAGGGTTTTATAATTTTTTGGGTTTTTAGTTTTTTTGTTATTTTTATAGTATTTTAAAGGTTTTTTGAATATTTTTAATTTTTTAGGTGTTTAATGTTTTTATAGAGTTTTTAGTGGATTTTTAGGGTTTTTTGGGTTTTAAGGTTATAATGGTTTGGGGGGGGGGGGTTTATGGTGTTTGTCGGTTTTAGGATTTTATGGTCTTTTATGGTTTTTGGGTTTTTTTTCATTTTTTAGGTTTTTATATGTTTTATGTATTTTTATGTATTTAAGGTTTTCTAAGGATTTTTCATGATTTATATTGTTTTTTATGTATATAAATATTTTTAGGTATTTTTATCATTTTTATGGATTTTTTGGTGTACTAGAGCTTATGAGGGTTTTAAGGATTTTTAGAGTTTTTAGAGTTTTTTGGATTTATTGGTTTTGGGGTTTTTAATTTTTTTAAGGGTTTCTTAGCATTTTTCAAAGATTTTTGGATTTTTTTTTGTTTTTTGGGAATTTTATTGACTTTTACAATTGTTATAATTTTTAGAGGATTTAGGGAATTTGAGAGTGTTATGGGTTTTTATGTTTTTTCTTGTGTTTATGGGGGGTTTGGGGGGGATTTTTGGGTTTTTGGTTTTTTATGATTTTTATGGTTTTTATATATTTTAAATGTTTTTAGTGGTTCAAAGGTTTTTTTAGTATTAGTCTTTTTATAGTTTTAATGTCTTTTTAGTGTTTTTAATGTTTTTTGGGGTTTTATGGGTTTTAGTGGATTTTAGGGCCTTTTCATGGGGGTTTAGTGGTTTTACAATTTTTTTGGTTTCAGGGGTGTTAAGTGTTTTTATATTTCTAAAGTTTTCATAGGAGGTTACAAGGTTTTTTATGGCTTTTATATTATTAGGTATTTAAGCGATTTTTTTGGTTTCCTATGGTTCTTATTGTTTTTTGGGATTTTGAGGGTGTTTTAGGGTTTTTAGATTTTTTAGGTTTTTAATAGTTTTAACTGTTTCTATTTTTTAAGGTTTTATTAGTGGTTTTCATGGTTTTTATGATTTCTATGTTTTCAGGCAATCATAGGGCCTTTGTAGTATTTTTGTGTTATTAGGATTTTTAAGGATTTTGATGGTTTTATGGTTTTTTTGGGTTTTCATGGGTTTTTAGGGTTTTAGGTTTTTTTGAGTTTTTTAGTGTTTTAAGATTATTTAGAGGATTGTATAATTTTTATGGGATTAAAGGGATTCTATGGTTTTTTAGTGGTTTTTATGGTTTTTATGGGTTTTTATGGTTATAGGGGTTTAAGAGTTTTTATAAATTTTCAGTATTTAGGGGTTTAATTTTTTTATTTTTAAAATATTATTTTGGGTTTTTAGGGTTTTAGTTTATCTCTGTTTTTAGGATTTTTTAGTGTTTTTTAGTATTTTTTCAGTTTTTATGCATTTTAGGGATTGGGGGGTTTATGGGAGTTTTTTTGGTATATATTGGTTTTGGGATTTTTTAGCCTTTTTATTTTTAAGGGTTTTAAATGTTTTTAGGTTTTCATTAATGGATTTCATGGTTTTTGTGTTTTTTCGATATTTTAATGGATTTTTTTGGGATTTTTCAGTTTTTTATGGGTTTTAAGGGTTTTAGGTATTCTAAAAGGGTTTTAGGAGTTTTAGGGGTTTTATGGTTTTTAGAGTTTTTTGGGTTTTTAATGTTTTAATGTTTTTGTATATTTTTAAATGTTTTTAGGGATAAATGGGTTATTAGAGTTTTTAATGGGTTTTTTTCAGTTTTTAGGGGGTTTTAATTTTTTTTATAGGTTTTGAGGGCTTTTATATTCTTTTTAGCATTTTTAACATTATTTAGGTTTTTAGGGGTTTTAAGTTTTTATAGGTTTTTAAGGATTTCTTTGGGTTTTCACAGTTTTGATGATTTATTATGTTTTTCTGTATTTTAGGGTTATTCAAATTTTTTTATTAATTATAGTGTTTTATGAATTTTATGGGTTATTTAGGTTTTTTGGGGGTTTGAGGTTTCTTTTTGGGTTTTTAGCAATTTTTGATTTTTAGGGGTTTTATATGTTTTTTTCATTTTTAAGGGTTTCATAGTGTTTTCATGGATTTTTTACATTTTTAGGAATTTTAGGGGTTTTTTAGGATATTTGTGGGCTTTTGGGATTCTGAGTGGTTTTATTGAATATTGGCTTCTTTTCGGTTATTATTAATTTTTTATTTTTATGGTTTTTTTGAGTTTTTAGGGGTTTAAAATTTCTTTACAAGATTTTAATATTTTTAGGTAATATAAAGAGTTTTGAGTGTTTATATTTTTTAATGTTTTCAATTTTTTATGTGTTTTACAGTTTTTAGGTTTTTAGGGTTTTGAGAATTTTTTTGGGGTTTAGGGGTTTTCATTGGGTTATGTTTTTTGGGGTTTCCAAAGGGGGTTATAAGGTTTTTAGGGGTTTTTATAATTATTAAATATATTTAAGTATTTTTATAGGTTTTTAGGGGTTTTATGAATTTTGGAGGTTTTTATGGGTTTTAAGGGTTTTTAGAGTTTTTATTGTTTCTTGCCGGTATAATGTTTTTTTGATTATTTTAGTGTTTCTAATGTTTTTAATGTTTCTAATGATTTTAGGATTTAAAGGGGTTTTAAATTTTGTAGTGGGGTTTAGTTTTTTCTTGGTTTTTATAGTTTTTAGAATTTTTTAAGGGTTTGGGATTTTAGGGGTTTTATGTTCGTTAAAGGGTTTTATGTGTTTTTAGGTTTTTAGGGGGTTTAAGCATTTTTAAATTTTTATGTTTTTAGTTTTTTTCATGGTTTTTAGGGGTTTTTCACTTTTTATGTATTTTTAGGATTTTTTATTGTTTTTTTGAGTTTTTATGGATTTTAATGGATTTTAATGTTTATTAGGGTTTTAAAGTTTTTTATGTGTATTATTCATTTGGGGTTTTATGGTTTCATTAAATTTTTCAGGTTAATTTTGGATTTAATTTTTTTTTGGATTTTTAGGTCATTTTAAGAATTTTTATGGTTTTTAGGGTGTTTAGGGATTTAGAGGGTTATAGTGTTTTTAGGATTTTAGGGGTTTCATGGTTTGTTTGGGTTTTAGGGTTTTGTTTGATTTTTAGGGTTTTTTTTGTTTTTAGAGTTATTAACTTTGTTAGGGGTTGAAAGGGTTTTTAGAGTTTTTAATGGTTTTATGTTATTTATGGGTTTTTAGGGTTTTTAATGTTTTTAGGGGTTTTATGGTTCAAAGGGGATTTGGGAGTTTTTAGGACCTTTTATCGGTTTTTTGGGATTTTGGCATCTTTTACGGTTTTAGGGGTTTTAGTGTCCCCCTTCCGCCACAACATACCGACGAGCGCTCCACCACCTCCACCCATGGCCACCTCCATGGGCCGCCTCCATCTCTGTTGGTGCTGGCACACCGGCAGATTGTTTGGTTGACCACTGGATGTGCTATGGTGGTCCATTCATCACGTCTCCTGCGCCTGCGCTCTCTGAAGAAAGTCCTCTTCACTGCAAAGGTCCCCGAATATTCTCGACTCCACTTCAATTGTACATAACAATTAACACAAATGGTGAAGGTGCTTAGTCATTGTTTGTGTCCTCCCGAGCCCTATGAATTAGAGGATTAAAAACATGGAAGGTCTAGGGTTATTTGTTCAATCAACAAATGATAATTTCAATCCTAGAAAACAAAAATACCAAACAAAAGTTATCATCCCACATAAACGCATGATTCACGAATCAACCAATTCGTGGGTTGATTTGCGTTCATCTTTTCTATAAAATAATTGGGAAGAAAATTAAAATAAAATAACCCCTACCTATTTGAAGATCAATTCCACAATGTTACATCCTTAAGGTTTCAAGATGTCGACAAAATTCGCCACTTCCGGCTCTGTTCTTTGAGGTGTGTTGAAGGTGTTTGACATTCGTCAGCATTTGTCATTCTCCATTGTAGTGGAAGTTCATTAGAGGTTTTTTAGAGAATCCTCATAGTTTAATTTCTCATTTCACCAATGAGTCAACCAAAATAAAAGAAAAACACATCGCAACATTTCTATTATGTTGTGATGTCGCATTGTTATCCTTTTTCATTATTGAAACAACATCATTGTTACACATCATTAAAGTGGCATTACACTGCATGTTAACAATCCATTAATGAGATTCATCAATGTTTCTCTTCATTGCACTAAAGCATCTCTTTCTACTACTTAACAGATGAGAAAATAAAATAAAATAACTTTTTAGTGTTATTTTATTATTTTTCTAAGAGTCAGAAAATTAAATTTTATGTTCAACGCTTACTGAACAAAGTTAAGACTTTTCTAGGAGAATCCTGGCATTCTGAATTCAACAGTGCCCTTGGAATTTTTATCCAAGAACCAATTAAATTTTTTGAAAAAACCACTCACATGTTTACTGAACATACCTTAAAAAAGTTCAAAATTCCATTCTGGGCCCAGCGGTCCTCGTAAATACATTCCTTCAGAACGTGTAGTCTCTTAATAATTACATATAATTAAAAAAATAAACATAATTTTAGAGACATTACATTCTCCCCACCATAGGGTTTTACATCCCCAAAATCCAAAACTAAAACTAGTCAAATAGATGGGGGTACTAAGCATGAATATAAACCTCTCACTACTATGTTCCCTCCTGAAGATTCTGATGTTGTCATCAAATGTGCACCATAGGAATCGACCGCGCATGAAAGACCCACTCATTTCAATCCTCTATCTCCATTGGGAATTCCACAAACATCGTCCCACTATCAATGTCTGGCTCGCCCAAGTATATGACATGTGATGGATCATGCACGTATCTCCTCAGCTATGACATGTGGAAAACATCATGAACCTGATGCGTCTTTGGGGGAAGAGCTAGGTGGTACACCACCTTGCCAACTCTACTTAGGATATAAAATGTTATGTTGAACCTCAGAGATAGCTCTCCACCCTGGCCAATCTCTGTAATCCTCTTCGAGGTCAGACACAAATGAATACATGATCACTCTCCTCAAACTCGATGGGTCTTCATATCCTATAGAAAAAATACTTATTTATACTCTATGTAGTAATCATCTACTCCTATATGATCTTCACCTTCCCAATGGTATCCCGTACGAACCCTGGACCCATGAGTGCCATCTCCCCTTGGTCTGTCTAGCATATGGGTGATCTGAAAGGTAGCCCGTTTAAGGACTCAAACAGTTCCATGACAATGGTGGAGTTATAGATGATGTTGTATGAAAACTTCACCAGTGGATGGTGGTCCTCTAAACTACAACCAAAATCTAGGATGCAATCACGTAGAATATCCACCAAGTTCTATATGGTCCACTCTGTCTAACCATCTCTCTACAGATGAAAAGCTATTCTTAATCACATCTGTTTCCCAAACACCTCCTATAATCACCTCCACATCCAGGATGTAAATCAAGCATCACGATTTGAGATGATCTTCAAAGGCATCCCATGAAGTTTCACTATCACCTGGATGCAGAGGCGTCGCATGGCCTCTACGGGTCCCTACTTCTAGATGGGTAGTAAGTGAGCCAACTTGGTGAGTTGTTCAACGATCACCCAGATAGAGTCACGGCCCCTAGATGTACGTGGTAACCCTGCCGGAAATTCCATCTAGATACCGTCCCATTTCGACTCTGGTACCTCGAGGGGATGGACCGAGCCACCTAGAACCTGATGCTCAGCCTTCACTTGCTGACAAGTGAGGCATCGTGAAACAAACTCGTCCATCGGTTTCTTCATCCTTGTCCACCGGTACTGATGTCTGAGGTCCTGGTATATCTTCACCTCTCTAGATGTACCTCCAAATGGGATGTAAGAAACACCCACAACACCTCCTCCCAAAATGTCATGGGCACTATGGTGTACCCTCTGAAAAGAATGATGTTCTCCCCACCTATAAAAAAATCCAACAAAAGCCCATCCTGAGGAAAACTGAGCATGTAGGGCCTCACAGTAAACATCAACCAGTTGTTCCTCCCTGACTCGTTGTAAGAGTGGGGAAGTAACAATCATTAACTGAAGGTATACAGCTCCACTATCATCCAAGAAGGATATCTTCATTGTGGCTAACTACTCAGTCGCCTCACCCAGTAGCTGCAAACCAGTCATCCCATTGAGTGCATCTACCACCACGTTCCCCTTCCCAGGAGTATAATCTATCTCAAATTCATAGTCCTGGAGGAAATATATCTATCCATTATATCTAATGTTCCAGAACTTCTAAAAGAATATATACCTGAGACTCTTCTGGTTGGAGTAAACCATAAACTACTCACCCATCAAGTAGTGCTTCCACATCTTCAAGGAAAAGTGCACTTATGCTAACTCCACGTGGTGTGTTGCATAGTTATGCTCATGATCCCTCAAAATTTATGAGCCATAGAAAATCACTACTCATTATTTCATCAAAACACAACCCAGACCTATTCCTGATGCGTTGTAGTAAACTACATACCCAAGACCCTCCTATGGTAGTCTCAATATGGGGGCACTAGTCAGTCTCTACATCAGCTCCTGGAATCTCTACTAATATTTATCTATCAACATGAAGCAATTTCCCTTCCATGTTAATGATGATAATGGTGTTTATACTCTAGAAAATTTAGGTACGAACCTCTAATAGTAACCATCCATCCCTAAGAATCTATGCACCTCAGTCACGCTCTTGGGTGTCTCCCAAGAAAGCACCCCCTCTACTAGATCAACTGAACTCCAGCCTCCAAAATGACATGTCCAAGAAAGTGGAACTCCCATATACCTAGCTATCACTATGAGATATTATCATAAATATGGTGCTCTTAGAGTGTATCCAGGACTGTCTTCAAGTGTGTTACATGATCCTCCTCTAACACAGATTACACCAAGATGTCATCAATGAAGAGAACAACACACCGATTAAGGTAAGGATGGAATATCCTATTCATGTGTCCCATGAACTCTTATTAGTAGTTGGTCATGCCTAAATGCATCACCCACAACTCATAGTGGACATATAGACACTTGAATGCGGTCTTTAGAACATCATCATCAAGTACATGAAGTCGGTGATAACCCATTCCGATGTCTATCATAAAGAACCTCCCCTCTCTCTTCAGCTGGTTGAAAAGGTCATCGATCCTCAATAGTGGATACTTGTTATTCACAGTCACCAGGTTCAGGCACTGGTAATCAACTCACAGCCACAAAATCTCATCTATATTCTTGAAAAAATTCATCTGGGCTACCCTTGGTGAAACACTGGTCCTTACAAACCACTTCTTTATAAGTCCTCTAGCTATAACCTCATATCATGAAGATTTATGGGATCCATCCAATATGTTGGTGTGGATATAGGTGTCGTCCTAGGGTATAGGTCGATGCAAAATTCTACCTCCTTATGAGGAGGTAGTCAAGGAACATTCTCATGAAAAACATACTCAAACTCATCCACCACTATTGGAAATCTTGGACTCCTCCCATCCACTACACCGAGGGTGAGGCTAGCCAACTGGTGAGTGATCGGTTTCACCCTTCTCCGAGAAAGTATGTCTTGTGTTGCAAGGGTTTCCTTCTAGCCGGTGATAGAAAACCCAGTCCCATCTCCACGGACACACTGCACTGTACACCTAATAAGTAGATCTTATCATGGATTGTGGATTACTAGTCCATACCCAAGATGTTGACATAAGGCCTTGGCAGTGCTACATGGAGATCCCATATAAATCTCTCGGCTCCAAGAGTGAGCTCACACTGCCGGTACTAGTGTGTAATTGTCAAATCCCCTCCTACATGAGTCTCTAGCCGTAAGGATCAATCCAACGACTAGTATAATCTCAGAGCTCCTAACGAGAGACATTGAAAAGAATAAGTGACTAGATCTTATGTCTATAAGAACTGTAGCTAGGGTGTAGAAAACATAGATTGTACCTCAGATCATCACTAGAGCACCACGATCATAATCCTCCCCTGCCTGAAGCTATGGTCTCCCCTATCCACCTGCTCCTTGAGGTTGGGGTGGACCACCTGGTGGAAGTGGTGGTAACACCTAAAATCATCGCCTATTACTTGTTGCTCGGCCAACCCCCTAACACTTCTGCCACCCTACATACCTCCTCGGTCAAACTGATACCTCTACCTCAGTGGCCTCTCAACCATATTCTGGTCATCTGTACGGCAGGTTGGGTAGTCATGATCCATGTATCCCTGCCTACCACACAAGATTCCTTGCATGTCTCCCTACTAACTCCCTCTGGACATGGAGCCCCACACTGCAGACATTGAGTCTCGAGGTCATCCTCGGAAATACCAAGCCCTCTTGTTCCCTCGTGTTTGTTGTATACTACCTGCTAATGAATCCACCACTTGGGGTCTATTGGTAGCTCTGGATACGGGCGACAGCTCCCCCAAGAAGCTCTCTACTAGAAGGTATTTTTCCAGTATCCCAACCTGATTAAGGATGCTAAGAGTGCTAAGAGACAATACTGATGCCCCGATCTCCCACCTTAGTCCCTACTCAAAGGCTTGAGACTTAAAGAAAGGGTCCTGCATAATATCTATCAAGTAGAGATATAGCTCAGTGAACCTCAATGAGTACTCAGATACCATCATGATGCACTATTTTAGGAGAATCAACTCTTGAATTCACACAAAGTGCAAGGTTTCGAGGAAATACTCTTCCTTGAAAGGCTGCTCAAAGTTACTCAAGTAAGGATTACCTCATCAAGCATTTGGGTGGTCAAGATCCACCATCCCACTATCGAGTCCTACAGAAGGATCAATTCTATGATTTTCAACTGGTCAGGTGGTGTCCTCACTAAGCAGAAGACCCATGTCACTGCCTATAGCCTATCCTCAGCAACCTGAGGATCTATCTCTCCCCTGAACCTGGGAGGTCTCTTTCTTTGAAATTCATGTCGGGCACTAAATCTGAACAGGTCCTCCAACAAAACCGCCAGTACTGATGTTGACCATTGGGTGGTGGTAGCACTTATGCACCACCTAGTGGGCCCATCTCTAGAACTAGTCCCTAAATGGATGCCTCATTACTATGCAGGTTTCCCTCACGACCTTGTATAGGGATCCTGGATAGTTGTCCATGTGGAGTCATCCTAAGATAGATCAATATGTATCGTGGTCATAAGGTTATAACGAGTGAGATTAATTTTATTCAAAAAAACATAAGGATACACTTATGTAACCAGCGTTTTCATGTATAGAGAAGAAAAAAAGAATTCAAGGTCCTTGTGTATGGATATATCGGTTTCTGCACCAACACTGGAGTCCTCGAATCTAGAATTCAGGCTCGAAATAGTTAACACTATTCCACCAAAACAAAACACAAATTCCCAATCTTTGTGTTTGGACTGACCGCCCTTTGATACCACATTTTCACATCCATTTCCTTGGGGCCCAAGTCGTGACTACCCAAATCCCACCTCCCGAAGGCCAAGGGTTGGAAACTAGGGTTTAAGGCGTGAACCTGTAAGTGAGAGGCATTTTCTACAGTACATGTATGCACACATGCCCAACCAAGTCCCACACACTGAAAAGGAAACAATTATCACTAAAACAAAGATGAGTACAAGTAAAACAAATAAAAGTGGGCTAGAATAGAAACCCAACAAAAGAACTGAAAACAACAAAGTACAAAAAAGAAAACTCTGATGAATATTTGCGAAGAACCCCACTAAATCGTGAGAGTAGTGTAGCGACTGGAGGCCGAAGTAGACCTTCTTATCCAACCTATTCTACTAGGCCCCTCATAGTCCTAGGCCACAAATTCCACTATTGAAGCATCCGTCGGTCCCATCTACCTGAGCACCACTAAGTCGTGGTACACCAAAGTCTCTATTGAAATGCAAATCACCTGCATAACACACGATAAGAATGGGAGGAGCTCATGAAAGGGTGATTAATTCGATGCTTAATAGGGACCCCAAAAAAAGAAAATACCAAATGACAATAATCAATGTAAATCATGAAGCATAAGAAAAATCACACCAGGTAAATATTTATGGTTGTGATATAAAAATAATTAGGGAGATTACCGAACACCTCAGTTGTTGGAGAACTTCTCCTCTATTGAGTACATTGGGCCTTTTGGGTCACACAGAAGCTGCTTCCAAATAACCTTGGACTGATGTGGTAGTCATCCCTGATTAGTATCATGGGTATGCTGGGTCCGACAGATCTGCTCCCCACTATGGGCTTTCCAAGTCACACAGAACTGCTTCCCACATTGGAAATACTGAGATAATTCTTCACTGAGTATCATGGTTTCTTCGTGTCACATAGAGCCTCTCCCTACCATGATAATGGTTTTTCATATAGAGCCACTTCCCACTGGGATATTGGCGAGTCACATAGTGTCGATAGTCAGAAGTCTTTAAGTCTCTGCCAACCATAGGGTTCCGTTCATAGCGCGTTTGGGAGAATAGATAATAAAGCTATTAATCACATATAAATATCCATTAATACATTCTCAAGTCATTCCAAAATATCATCATTGTTGATAGGGTCCCGACGTCACAATTAGATCATCAATCAGACACGTGGTTTGCAAGATATGGGTGTTTTAGTAAACAGGGGACGGTTGCGTCTAGTACCAGTACGACCCAATCGAATCAACCTGACCAACTCGGCCCAGGGGTTTCACATACCCTATTATAAATTCGAAAGACTCAACTTTACCCAGTTCGGGTTTGGGTTGGTCTGGTCCAGCCTAGCCAGTGGGCCAGGCCCAATGTGCCTCGCTAGACCCGACCCGGTTTAGCCGAGGGTCTAGCCCACTAGGTCGCCCGACGAACTTGTCATGTCCAGCCCAGCCTGCAGGGTTCATGCCCAGTGTTCTAGCAAGGTTATATCCCATTGGGTGCTGGTCCATCCCGTCGGTATGGGTCTAGACCGTTTGGTTGTGGGTCTGGCACGTTGGTTTGGGGCATGGCTTGCCAGCCCGAAGCCTGACCGCATGGGCAGCTGGTGGTGTTCCATCTATTCGAGACGTGGTTGGATGCCACATCCAGCCTCAGCAGCCTTGTGGATGAATGGGTCCCTCTATATGCGGTTGAGGGACCACGACTCGCCAGCCGCCCAGATGGCCCAGATGCTGGTTGTCCCTTCATGCGGCGCCAAGCAGGAGATGGGTCTCCCCATTTCCACTGCGGCGAGCCGACGGGCACACTACTACATCCTCTTGCAGCCACTGAGACCCTAATCCATTGACAACAGCACACTGGAAGACTGCTTTCAGACCACCATATGTGCTTTGGTGGTCCGTTATTTGCGCTGCCTATACCTATGCTCTCCGGGGAACCACCACATCACCACAATGTTCCTCGAATCATCTTGCTTCCATTTTAAGGGTACCACCACAAAGAACACACCCAGTGGAGGTGCTCAGGCTTTGTCTGTGTCATCCAGCACCCTCTACGTTTGAGGTTTGAAAACATGGGAGGTATTAGGATTTCGGTTCAATCAACAAATGATAATATCAATCTCGAATAATGAAAATCCCTAAAAGAGTTACCCTCCAACATAAATGCAAAATTTGTAGATCAGTCAATCTGTGGGTTGATCTACGTTCATTATTTCTAGAAATTAATTGGGAATAAAATTACAATAAAATAACCTCTACCACATTGACGTTCGATGCCACACCGTTACATCTTCGATGTTTCGAGATAGTGAAGTCGTTCGTCGCTTATGGCTCCGTTCTTCGAGGTGCGTCGAAGATGTTTGAAGTTTGTCGGCATTTTTTGTTCTTTGTTAGAGAGGATGTTAATCAGAGGTTAATCAGAGAATCATCATAGTTTAATTCCTCATTCCACCAATGCATTTCCAGAAAGAAAAAAAAACATGATACAACATTTCTATTATGCTGTAATGTTTTTTCATTATGCTGTTTCATTTATGAAACAGCATCGCTGTTACGCATCATTAATGTGTCGTTACTATGTGATTTAATGAGCCATTAATAAACATCATCAATGAACCTCATCATTTCACCGAAACTTCTCCATCCTCCACTCAATGTATGAGAGAAAAAAAAGAAAAAAACTTTTTAAAGTTATTTTATTATTTTTTGAAAATAATGAAAATTTACTTTTCAGGTTGGCCCATGCTGAACAAAGTTAAGTCCTTTATAAGAGAATCCTGGTGTTCTAAATTCAATGTTTCCCTCAGATTTTTTATCTGAGCACCATTTAAAAATTTAGAGAACCCCTCTCCCATGTCTATTAAATGTACCGTAAAAAATGTTCAAAATTCCATTTTAGGTTCGCTGGGACTCAAAAGCACATGTTTTCAGAAAGTGTAGTCTCATAATAATTCCATATATTTTTTTAGAAAAATACACGTAATTATCTAGACATTATAGGGGTTTTTAGTGTTTTTAGGTTTTTTATTTTTTTAGGGATTTTTGGGGCTCTATTAGGATTTGAATTGTTTTCTATGGGTTTGTGGATTTCGTGGGTTTTTAGGGGCCTTAAGGGTTTTAGTTTCTCAATGTTTTTAGTGTTTGTTAAATTTATAGGGGTTTTAAGAGTTTTTTTGTTTCTAAGCATTTCTTACTATTTTTAGGTTTTTTATGGTTTTTACTTTTTTTATGGATTTTTTGGACTTTTATGGGTCTTTAGGGATTTTTATAGATTTTCTATTTTTAGGGTTTTTAGGGTTTTAGGGTTTCTGTGAGTTTTTAGGAATTTTATGACTTTTTATAGATTTTCACATTTTTAGGGTTTGATATTTTTTAGAATTTTTTTCATGGGTTTTTATGGGTTTTTATGGGATATTAGGGGTTTTAATGGGTTTTCTAGGTTTTATGGTTTTATGGTTTTATGGGTTTTTATGGTTTTTAGGGTCTTTATGGGTTTTAAATGGTTTTACCATTTCATAGGGTTTTTACATGTTTTATGTGTTTTTTGGTTTTTATGGTTTTTATATGGGTTTCCAAGGTTTTTATGGTTTTTGGGAGTTTTAAGCCTTTTTATGATTGTTATGATTTTTAGCGTTTTTAGGGAATTTGAAGGATTTTATGATTTTTAGGATTTTTATCATTTTTAAGGGTTTCAGGGGTTTTATGTGTTTTTATTTTTTTAAGGTTTACTTAGTGTTTTTTTGGGTTTTTATGGATTTCTGTTTCTATGTATTTTTTTCTTTTTTAAGAATTTTTGGTTTTTAGTGTTTTAAGGGACTTTTAGGGGTTTTAGGGATTTAGTGTTTTTATGGTTTTTGGGATATTTAGTGTTTTTTAGTTTTTTGGTTTTTTAAGGGATTTTAATATTTTTTAACATTTTATTAGTTTAAATGGTTTTTAGATATATAAATTTTTTTTATAGGTTTTAGTGGGTTTTATGGTTTTTATGATTTTATGGTTTTTAGTATTTTTTTATTTTTATGGATTTTATGGTTTTTATCAGCTTTTAGGGTTTTTAGCATTTTTATGATTATTGGTTTTTCATTTTGTTATGGGTTTTATGGTTTTCTTACTGGTTTTTAGGATATTTATGGTTTTTTATGTATTTAGATATTTTTGGGATTTTTAATAGATTTATTTTTTTAGCATTTTTGTGATTCTAAGGGTTTTTAGAGTTTTTTATATTTTTATAGGACTTATGTTTTTTTAAATTATAAAGTTTATCATAGGCATTTCCGTGATTTTTAGGGTTTTTTATGCTTTTCCAGATTTCTAGTGATTTTTTAGGATTTTTATTCTTTTTTGAGATGTTAGATATTTTGATGAATTTTTGTGCTTCTTATCGCTTTTAGGGGTTTTTTGGGTTTTTGGGTTTTATATATTTTTTGAGTTGTTTTGGGTCTTTAATGTTTTTAGAGTTTTTTAACATTTTTATTGGTTAAAAAGGTTTTCATAGTTTTTAGTAATATTTTGTTTATGTTTTTGGAATTTTTAATTTATATGGGGGTTATTATTAATTTTTTGGATTTATAGGGTTTTTAGGGGATTTGATATTTTTATATTTTGGGGATTTAATTGTTTTAGTGGTTTTTTTGGATTCTTAGGTTTTTTACCATTATGTTTCATTTTTAGTGACTCTTAGGGATTTTTATAAATTTTTGGGTTTTTAGGTATTTTTGAGATTTTTAGGTTTTTATGGTTTTAAAATTTTAGGTGATTTAAGTGATTTAGGTTTTTAAAGTTATCTTAATGGTTTTATTATTTTTCTAGGTTTTTAATGATATTAGGGATTTTTAGGGACTTTTAGGATTTTTATATTTTTTAGTGTTTTTTAGGTATTTTTAGGGTTTTAGGGATTTTTAGGGTTTTAAGGGGTTCTATGTTTTTTTTGGGATTTTATAAGTTTATATAGTTTTAAGGTTTTTTATAGTTTTTAACATTTTTAGTTGTTTAAACTGATTTTATAGGTTTTTATGGTTTTTAGGGTTTTTAAGGTTTGTATGGGGCATTTGGGTTTTTGGGTCCTTTTAAGGTTTCAAGGTTTTTACAGTTTTAGGGGTTTAAAGTGTTTTTAGGGTTTTTAGGGTTTCTTTATGTTTTATTGGGTTTTTATGGGTTTTTATGTTTTTATGGATTTTAGGTATTTTTTACGATTTTTATGGGGTTTTATGGATTTTTAGGGTTTTTAGTGCCTTTTAGGGGTTTTATGATTTCTAGTTTTTTTTATTTTTTAGTGGTTTTATGTCTTTTTATTTTTTTAATGTTTTATGAGTATGTTTTAGGGTTTTAAGTTTTTTTACATCTTTAGGTATTTTTGGTATTTTTACAATTGTTAAGGTTTTTAGGGGTTTTAAGAATTTTGAGGGTTTTAGGGGGTTTTATGATTTTAAGGGTTTCAATATTTTTTTAGGGTTTCTATGTTTTGTAAGATTTTTTAACATTTTCCGGGGTTTAAATGGTTTTTAATTATTCTAATGTTTTTAGGGTTTTTATGAGTTTTTTTGGTCTGTTTAGTGTTTTTAAATATTTTTATTGGTTTTCGGGGGTTTTAGGGCCTTTTATTTTTTAGGTGTTATAGAGTTTTTTTTGTTTTTAGGGGATTTTAGTGATTTTAAGTTTTTAAGGATTTATAGGTGTTTTAGGGTTTTTTTTAGGAATTTTTAGTATTTTTATGGATTTTAGGGTTTTTATATTTTTATGGGTTTTTGGGGTTTTATGGTTTTTTTAGTGTTTAGGGTTTTTATGATTTTCTATTTTTTTTTATTGTTTTTATGTGTTGAATGTTTTTTATAATTTTTAGTGGCTTTTAAGGTTATTATGGGTTTTTAAGGCTTCTTGTTGTTTTTATGGGGCTTTATGGTTTTTGGTGTTTTTAGGGTTTTATAGGGGTTTTAGTGTTTTTAATTTTTTAGGGGTTTTAAGTGTTTTTATGATTAAATGGTTCTCATAATGTTTTTAGGGTTTTGATATTTATTTATTTTTTTAGGTTTTTTAGGGATTTTTAGGATTTTTATCATTTTCAGTGTTTTTAGGGATATTGAGATATTTTTGGAGTTTTCTGTGATTTTATTACTTTTTTCTTATAATGTGTTAAGTGTTTTAGTTCTTTAAGAATTTATGAGCTATCTTTACAGTTTAATGGTTTTTACTTTTTAAGGTATTTTTAGGTATTTATTTATAATTTTAATAGTTTTTAAGGTTTTAATGAATTTTGAAGATTTTTAAGGTTTTATAAGGTTTTTAGGGTTTTTATGGTTTTTTTGGGTTTTTTCGAGTTTTCATTGTTTTCATGGTGGTTTATAGTTTTTTTTTATCATTTTTGGGATTTAATGGGATTTAAAAAAAATTAGTGGGTTTTTTGGTTTTTATGTGAATTAATGTTTTAGGGGGTTTTAGGCGTTTTAGGGGGGTTTATTGTTTTTATTGTTTTAAAGGTTTATAGGGGTTTTTAGTGTTTTTAGTTTTTTAATTTTTTTTCTTTGGTGTTTTCTTGAGTTTTTATGGTTGTTTACATTTTTAGGGATTTTTTGGCCTTTTAAGGATTTTTTATATTTTACATTTTTAACGAATTATGAGGTATTTTAGGGATTTAGGGGTTTTTGCAGTTTTTTAGTGTATTTAATGTTTTTTTCTTTTTTTGGGTTTTAACAGTTCATTATATTTTTTTAAACAATTTTAAGGGTTTCACAGTTTTTTTATGTTTTTAGTGGGGTTTTGGGTTTTATGTGAATTTAGTTTTTTTTTATTTTTTGGGTTTTAGGTTTTTTAGGGTTTTTAGGGTAGTTTAGGGGTTTTATAGTTTTTAGGGGCTTAGGGGTTCTATTGTTTTAACGTTTTCATTGGTGTTTTTATGTTTTTAGGGATTTTTAGGGATTTTTATGAATTTTTTTGGGTTTTTAGGGGTTTAAGGGATTTTGCAGGTCTTTAGGGTTTTTAGAATTTAGGGGGGGGGGGGTTAAGGGTTTTTTAGTTTTTATGGTGTTCATTGGGGTTTTCATTGTTTGTTTTGGTTTATTACAATTTTTTTTATATTTAGGTGTTTTTAGAATTTTTATGGTTTTTAGAGTTTTTATGGATTTTGAGGGTTTTTAGGATTTTTTAGGGTTTTGGGGGTTTTGCAGTTTTTTGGAGGTTTGAGTGTCTTTTTTAGTATTATGGTTTTTTTCTTATTATTATGGTTTTTATTGGATTTTATGGTTTTTAGGGGTTTTACAGTCTTTAGAGTTTTTAGGGCCTTTTTAGGTTTTAGGGAAAGGAAGGCTCGGGGCCAGGCTATTCCTGACCCCCCAAAATTTATTAGAAAAAGGACACTACAGACAAGGGAGCGACGGGGTCAATCAACCCACACCCGAAAACCCTGGACGCCCTTACAAAACCCAAAATCCCAAAACCACCAAAAGACACACAAAACAAGAAAAGAAAGAAAACAAAAGTAATACCAACAGCATCTCCCAGCCATCCCACAACCAGCATCCAACATAGGGTCTACCAGCCATCCCCAGCATCATCATCATAATCTACACCAGGGGGGTCTCCCTCGGCACCATAGACAGAGGCCGCATCAGTGTCTGCTGACTCCCATTCCGAATAATCATACTTCTTCGATAAGTTGGTGTAATACTCCCTTAACATAACCTTCTCCACATTCAACTGCTTCTTAGAAGACCGCCCCACCTTACCATAGGAGTTTTTCGAAGCCTTTCTGGAATCCCTCGTAGAAACCATTCTCAGAAAGGAGGAGTAGTCCTTCCTTGGCCTCCTTACTTTCAGGGCTGCAGTGTAGAGATCACCATGGTTCCTCTGGATAGGTATAACAGAGTCCTCTTGATTGAGAAAACAAGTGGTGGGAGGTGAAAAACACTCCCTGGACAGGCCCCCAGCTAAATTCTCTTTCCCAGCGTGTATGGCCTTGTCCTTTAAAATCTGGGCCATGTAGGATTTCATCCTAGAGCCATCATCCGAGCCACTCTCCCAAAGCATCGAGCACTCGGATTCTATTCCCTCCTGTAAAAGTGAAGGCTACAAAGCCAGGTCTTTCAGAACCAAACATTTGGAGTTCTCATCCACACTGTCCCTAATCATCTCATCTTCAACAAAATTAACATCATTTGTTCCGAAGGAAATGATCAACTCTGAAGCATCCACTGTGGGTGGAATAGGTTCAAAGGATTCCGAAGCATTTATCAAAGACCTGGTGAGGACAACCCCATTAGCCTCATCCCGGGAAGAATTCACACCATTCTCGGTCCTCAGATCAGCCCTCGCCTTATGCTCCCATTCACCGGCATTATCAAAGCTCCCAAAAGTGCTCAAAGTCATCTCAGATTCACTAGAATTGGGTTTCACACTCCCTCCCCCCAGCCCAGTAGCAGGAACATTAGACAACACCTGAGAAGGAGAATTTGCGCTCCCATCATCATCCACCAGAGGGTTCTAGGACACCCTCCCTCCACCATGCCCAGCAGCATCGACCTGCACCTTATCTTGTGTCTGTTCAGCATACATGTCACCTCCCACATTGTCCGGGGGGCCCTGAACCTCCTCCTCAAACTCTAGGAAAGGAGAGGTCTCCATGATAAGAGAACTTCCAGCATCCAGAAACCATATATCACTCTTCAAGCACATACAAATATCATGTACCTTGGGTTCTGATTGACACTGGATGTCCATTTTCCTAAGCACAACCGGAGGACAAGCCTGTACAATCTGTGAGTTCAGTGGTCCAGAACTCAGACCAAGAGCGGATTCCACCCCCTCAGAAATAGCTCGCTCACTCCCAGTTGAAAAGGCCACAACAACCTCTTGGTATAGACATCCACCCGAGCCTGGCCCCCTCCATCAACCAGCATCAAATCATCCCCAACCGTGATAACCTCTTGTACCTCAGAAGCAGCATGACTCATAGGGTATTCAGCCACACCGGTATCTGGAGCCAAAACACCCATATTGGGTGATCCCCATCCACTATCTCTGCAAACGATAATTGAGCTACAACAGAAGGCCCATGAATAGAAGAAGAGGGGTTCCTTCCACATCAGTACACAGATGCAGTGTGGCCTAACCTGCAACAAGTCGAGCAGAAAAAGACCCAAGATTCAAAACAAACCTACTTCTGCCACCGGAGTTCATCTTCAATCTTGACAAAAACTAAATTGACTGGGGGTTTGGACACGTCCACCTCTATGAATATCCTTGGTGAAAATGGATGACATGCAGTTCTCGTCTGCGCATCCATACATAGAAATCATCCAATGAGATTACCTATGACACGGAGGATAGCTGGATTCTGGAAGGGGAGCGCAAGTCCAGGAAGAGTTACCCACAAAGCCGCGCTTGGGGGATCATGATTCAAGTGGAAATCAAAGCTCCACTAGAAAAAGTAGAACTAAAAACCAGAAACAATCCGTGGAGCCATGGCCCATGCTGAGATCAAATCATCCTCATTCCCAAATCGAACCAAAACGCGTTGAGCATCAAGTAACCCTATTATAGCTCTTTCATGGAGATTCCAAGAAGAGGCAAAAAACCTATCAAAAACGTCGATAAGAGGCCAAAACCTCCCAAACCGAACCACCAGCGTCAAAGCCAGATGAACAGAGGCCGATGAAAGCTCATGAGTAGAAATCGAAACTGAGGGCACACCGTTCTGGCACTGAGGGACTTTCGGGCAAAGCACTATCTCAGGTAAAAGGGGGGAAACGCCTGCTCTACTTGCAGGGGAGTCCCATCTGCCTCCCCTCCAATCCCAGAGAGGTGCGGCACCACCGCATCCATCAATTATGGAAATTGCATCTTCAAGGGAGCCGAGAATCGCCATCGCAAGAGAGAGAGAGAGACGGAGCAACGCCAAATTTTTTCTTCTTTTCTTTTAGGTTTTAGGGGATTGAAGAGTTTTTATATTTTTATGGTTTTCATATGGATATTTAGGGTTATAAGGGGTTTTTAAATTTTAGGTATTTTTAGGGTGTCTTAGGTTTTTTATGTGTTTTTTTGTTTTTTGGCATTTATATGGTTTTTTGGTATTTTTAGGGGTTTTAGGGTTTTTATAGTTTTCCAGGATTTTCTTTTCTTATGTTCTTCTAGGGTTTTAATTTTTTTTAGGTTTTTATGGTTCTCTTATGGGTTTTATAGGTTTTTAGGGTTTTCATGTTTTTAAGGGTTTTTAGGTTGTTTTAGGATTTTTATGGTTTTTAGTGTTTTTAGTGATTGTGAGGGTTTTTTGGGGTTTATCCTTTTTGGGGTTTTAATTGAATTTTTTGGGTTTTAAGGATTATTAATATTTTTTAAATATTATTAAAGGTCCTATTTTTTAGTGTTTTTAGTTTATTTTAGTGTTTTTATGGTTTTTAGTGGTTTTATGGTTTTTTTATTTTTTGGGTTTTTAGGGGTTTTTGGGGTTTATAGTGTTTTTAGGTTTTTAGGTATTTTAAATGTTTGTAGGTTTTTAGGGGTTTGTTTGGGTTTTATTGGTTTTTTGGGGTTTTTTATGTTTTTAGGGGATTTTAAGGGTTTTTAGTATTTTACGGTTTTTAGGGGTTTTAGGGATTTTGAAGGTTTTGGGGGGGTTTTGGAGGTTTTTTTTTGTTTTTAGGGTTTTTAGAATTATTTTGATTTTTTGGGACTTATTTTTTTTTATTTTTTTAAGTTTTTCTTAGTGTTATTTGGGTTTTTTACGTTTTTACTGATTTTTTGGGACTTTTATGTTTTTATTGTTTTTAGGGGTTTTAATAATTTTGGGGTTTTATGGGTTTTATATGATTTTTATAGTTTTTTTAGTTTTTATGATTATTTTGATTTTTTAGGGCTCTTTTGTTTTTAAGATAATTTTTATCATTTTTAATTTTTTAAAGTGTTTTTTGATTTTTAGTGGGTTTTATGGGTTTTAGGGATTTGATGCTATTTATTGGATTTAAAAGTCATTTTAGTATTTTTATAGTTTTAGCGTTTTAATATTTTTAGGGGATATAATGGTTTTTAGGGTTTTGAGTTTTTGTTTTTTATTTTTACTCTTTTTACATTTTTGGGGATTTTTATGGGTTTTTTAGATTTTTATGGTCTTCAGGGTTTTAGGTATTTTCAGGGATTTAGGGTTTTTATCGTTATTTTGGTTTTTAGTGTTTTTATAATTTTTAGGTTTTTATGGGTTATAAGTGTTTTAGGATTTTCCATTTTTCTTAAGGGTTTTCATGGTTTTCAGTATTTTTTACATTTTTAGGGATTTTTTAAGATTTTTGTGGTTTTATGTTCTTTAGGGATTTTTAGTAGTTTTAGGGTTTTAAGGATTTTTATGGTTTCTTGAGTTTTTAGGGGTTTTTCAGTTTTTTAGGATTTTATGATTTTTATAATTTTTAATTTTTTAAAGGCTTTAAAGGGGTTTTAATGTTTTCAGTGGGTTTTAGGGTCTTCTATGGGTTTTAGGGGTTTGAGGAAAAGGAAGATGCGAGGGTCGGGCTATTTTCGACCCCCCAAAATTTACTTCATATTTTTCATGGTTTTGTGGGGTTTTAATTTTTTTGGATTTTATGTATTTTTAGTATTTTCTATTCATTAGGGTTTTTAGGGATTTTGAGGGTTTTAATAGTTTTTAATGGTTTTTAGTGATTTATCATTTTAAGTTTTTTAGGGGGTTTGATTTTTTTTCGTTTTCTAGGGGTTTTTCCATATTTTTTACATTTTTAAGGATTTTGAAGGACATTGTTATGATTTTATTGTTTTTATTGTTCTTATGGATTTTGAGGTATTTATTTTTTTAGAATTATAATGGGTTTTTTGGGTATTCTTGTTTTTTACGTTTTTGGGGTTTTATTTGTTTTTACAATAATTTTTTATTTTTTAAAAGTTTAAAGGGATTTTAGAATTTTTAGTGGTTTTGGGGGTTTATGTGTATTTAGGTTTTTTTAGGTTTTTAAGGGTTTTTATGGTTTTTATGGTTTTTATGGTTTTAGGGTTTTAATGGTTTTTTAGGATTTAAATCATTTCATGGGTTTTTTTGGGTTTATGTGTTTTTTGTTTTTTAATGCTTTCTTAGGTGTTTGTAGGGTTTTAGGGGTTTTTATGTTTTTAGTTTTTTTATGTTTTTTTAGATTCTTATGGTGTTTAGGTGTTTTAGGTGTTTTAGGTATTTCATGTTTTTAAGGTGTTTTAGTGATTTAAGAGTTTTTATGACCTCTTGGAGAGGGTTAGGGTTTTTCTTTCTTTTTTTAGGTTTTTTAAATTTTTTAATGTTTTTATGGGTTTTCAAGGGTTTCTAGTGTATTAGATGCATATAAGGTTTTATGGGTATTTAGGGTTTTATGTCGTTTCTAAGGGTTTTTATGGTTTCTAGGGGTTTTTAAAATATTTTAGTTTTTAGGGTTTTTAGATTTTTTTAGTTTTTAGGGGATTTAATTGTTTTCAGGGTTTAAAATCTTATTTCCATTTTAAGGAAATTTTATAGATTTTTTAGAATATTAATGTTTTTAGGGTTTGTAAGGACTTTTAAAGCTTTAAAGGGTTTTTATCATTTTTTATGTTTTGGGGGTTTTAGGGTTTTTTATGATTTTTGAGATTCTAAATGATTTTTAAATATCTTTATGGTTTTCAGGGTTTTTTGGGATTTTGAAGGGTTTTAGTTTTTTTGAGGCTTTATGGGTTTTTAGGGCTTATAGGATTTTTCAGTGTTTTTTGTTTTAAACAATTTTTACAATTATTAAATATTTATGGTTTTAAAGGGTTTGTAGAGTTTTTAGTGGGTTTTTAGGGTTTTATTGGTTTTTAAATTTTTAATTTTTTTAGGTGTTTTATTAATTTAAGAAGATTCTAGTGTTTTTAGGGTTTTTAGGGTTTTAGTTTTATTTAGGTTTTTAGGGGTCTAAATGTTTTTAGGGTTTTATGGTTTTCAATGTGTTTTACAGGGTTTTTAGTATTTTTTACATTTTTAGGGTCTTAAAATATTTTTTAGGTTTTTTATGATTTTTTTGGATTTTATGTATTTTGAGATATTTTACGGTATTTTGTCTTTTTGGGTTTTTTTTTGGATTTTTTGGGGTTTTGGGTTTCTTAAGGGTTTTAAAAATATTTAGAGTTTTTATCATTTTTAGGAGTTTAATGGGTTTTTATATTTTTAGAGGGTTTTTTGGGATTTTAAGGTATTTATTGGTTTAATGTTTTTAGGCATTAATAGGGATTTTAGTGTCTTTTTAGGGTTCTTAGGGGCCTTTATCATTTTTAGGTTTTTAGGGGTTTTATGTGTTTTTAGGGTTTTATGGTTTAATTAGTGGTTTTTAGGGATTTTGAGGGGTTTTAGGGTATTTTTTAGGGTTTTAGGGTTTTTAGGGTTTTATCGTTTTTAGTATTTTTTATGGGTTTCAATATTTTTTTGTGTAAAGATTTTCTTATGGGTTTTGAATTTTATTAGGGTTTATAAATTTTTTGGTACTTTTATGGATTTTTTATATTTTTATGGTTTTTAGGTATTTTTATGGTTTTATGGGTGTTTCAGTTTTTATGGTTTTTAGTTTTTAGGGATTTTTTAGGGTTTTAAGGTTCTTAAGGTCATTAGGGGTGTTTATGGTTTTAGGGTTTTTATGGATTTTTAGGTGTTTTAGTGTTTTTTGGTTCATAAGGGTTTTACGTTTTTTTTGTTTTAAGGTTTACTTAGGGCTTTTTTGGGTTTTAGGGTTCTTTACATTTTTTAGGATTTTTTAGAATTTTTAATGTTTTTTAAGGATTTCATGTATTTTGATGTGTTTTAGGGGTTTTACGTTTTTTGGGTTTTTTATGGTGTTGAGACATTTTTGGTTTTTAAGGTATTTTATTTTTTTAACCATTTTTAGGTTTTAAAGGGGTTTTAGGGTTTTTAGTGGGATTTTGGGGTTTTTAGGGGTTTTATGTTTTTTATGGTTTTAGGGGTTTTGTAGTTTTTATTGGTTTTAGGGGTTTTAAGTGCTCTATGGTTCTTAAGGTTTGCTTAGGGGATTTTATATGTTTTAGGGTTTTTTAAATATTGGTTATTTTTGTATTTTTGATATTTTTATGGGTCTGTTGGGTTTTTTTGGATTTTGATGGCTTATAGGGATTTAATGGTTTTTATGTTTTTTATGGTTTGTTGGGATTTTAGGGTTTTTTTTATTTTATAGGGTTTTTATGTTTTTTAGAGTTTCTAACATTTTTTGGGGTTTAAAAGGCGTTTTAGAGTTTTTAGTGGGTTTTGAGGGGTTTTAAGGCATTTAATAGTTTTTAAAAAATTTCAGTGATTTTTATAATTTTTAGGGCTAGGAAGGTGCGAGGCTTGGTTATTCCTGGTCCCCCAAAATTTATTAAAAGAAAAGTAAACCAGAAAAGGGTGGGGTGGGGCAAAACAACCGACACCAAAAAATCCCGGAACCCCCAAGACACCAAAAACCCCAAAATACTTGAATAGTAGAAGAGAAATAATTAGAAACTACAAATCAACATCTTTATCCCCATATGGGTCCCCCTCAGCACCATAACCAGAAGAGCATCTGACTCCACCGAATCCCATTTAGATGATTCATATTTATTTAGAAAGATAGTGTAATACTCTCTGAGATACTATTGCTCCACACTCAACTGCACCATGACAGAGCAACCTCCCCTACCAGAGGAAACATCTTTAGCTTTGAAAGAGGCTCTCGTGGACACTGTCTTCGGAAAAGTTGAATAGTCCCTCCTCAGCTTCCTCTTTCAGAGATCTAAATAGGCCCCTATTGGTTTTTTTCCTTCCCGTAAGGAATTTCCACCTTTATCAAGGCCCTCTCCTTAATGATTAGTGCCATATTTTGGTTCACCCTTCTAACATCCTCCTAGAAAAAATCTTGATCAGGGATGAAGGATGCCTTTAGATCTGGAGAATAGTCAGCAACAAACCAACACCGCAACATGCTAGGAACGACAAGGCAAGGTTCCTCAATAGCTAGACAAGGAGGTGACACCACACTAGCCTGGACCAGCTTCAAATTCCCCTCCTCTCTAGGCATGTTTCTTAATTCCCGTTGGAAAGAAGGCTCATTCTTCATAAGCCACGGCATCTCCCTATGCTACTGCTCATCAGCACTATCTAAGTTCCCAATGATGTCCAACATTGGCTCTACCTCACTAGCATACTATACCACACTACCTTCACCACACCTAACAGTGATGACCTGCACCTCAGTCAATGCTTGTACAACAAACCTCACATTCCCAGCATCAGCAACTAGAGACCCTTTCCCCTCCTCAAAAGGAAGCTTGTTTAACTTCCCCTCACCCCCAAAAATCCCATCACAATTGTGAGAAACCTCATGAAACTCCCCTTTCTCTTGCTCAACAGCACCATCCGAGTTCTTGGTGGTGTCCAACATTATCTCGGATTTATAAGAATTCTCGGCCACACTCCCTCTATCATGCCCAGCAGCGACGACTTGCACCTCACTCTCTTGTAAAGCAGACCTCGTACTCCAAAAAATCAACAAACATAGAGCCTTGAAAATCCTCTTCAATATCTAACCCTTCAAATTGATTGAATGTTGAAACTACTTCCTACCTCTACTTCATACTACTATCAGAGGAAATAGACATCCCACCAGCAGCAACCTCCCTGCATAAAGAACTTCCAGCATCCAAGAGATTCAAGTCACTCTTCAATTACTTGACCATATCACTCACCTTGGGCTCTGGTTGGAACTAAACCGCCACTTTATCTAAATTGTGATCACCAACTATAGACACATGGCCCCCTAGCACAACCGACAGACCATCCCACACAATCTTTGGGCTCAGTGATCCAGAACCAAGACCAAATGTAGCTTCCACCCCCTCTGCACCAGTCATTTCATGACCACATGAAACAACCACAGCGAACTCCTTAAGATTCACCCCCATCCAGGTCTAACCCCCTTCACCGGACTCAACATGAACCAAATTCAAGAGGTGGGGATCCGTTTTCACAGCCCCTATTACCTCACCGTGATCATGATTCCCTTCACTATCCACATCCTGATCTCGATTCAAAACACCAAATTTTCTACCGCCACACCTACAAGCTTGAGAACTATGTCCCAGTTGCTAACAAGAGTATAAAAAATAATTCCATGACTCCAAAATCATAGGTTTTTTCCACCAATTCTCCTCACCAACAACAATAAAAACAAAATCAACCAGTCCTTTAGATGCATCAATCAAATTAAAGTCCCTTGGGGTTTATGGGTGACAAAGGGACCTAGTTATACTATCCAAACATAGGAATCTTCCCACTAGATTCCCTAACATGGAAATTATGGAAAAATTTGAAAAGGAAGAGGAAATTTTTGGAAATCTAACCCAAGATGCCACCTCTGGTGAGTCACATTTCAAATACAAATCAAATGCCCATTGGGAATGGGAGAAATGGGAATTGTTGCATCTTCTTGGAGCCGCGGACCTGGCATGAACCAAATCCTCCACTAACACAAATAAAATCAATATGTTCCTAATATTTACAAGACCTACCATAGAGGGATCTTGAAGGTCCCATTGTTCAAACACGAATATATCAAAAACATCCATCAGAGGTCTTCAGTTCATGAATTGAGCAACCAAGGTCAGCCTATGTAGGGAAGAGGCCTCGTTGAACTCCACAATCCATAGCTGAAGCTATAGACTTCCTCCATGTAAATCAAGTACCTTAGAACAAGTCTCAACCCTTGGAAAGGGGGGCGAAGATCAGGAACTGAGAATGGAACAAGTGAATGCTCATCATCAAGAACCAGTGGAGGAACCTCCACCACATAGGGAGGAAGGAGACGCACAAGATAGGTCGTCGTCGTCAAGCTTTCCATAGGATATGAGAATCTCCATCTCGAGAGAGCAGAGTTTCCATCTTAATTAGGGTTTTTCTTATAGTTTTAGGGGGTTTAAGGTATTTTGGGGTTTTAGTGTTTCTATGCTATTTATTAGTTTTTAGGTTTTATAGGTGTTTTATGAGTTTTTTTGGGTTTTTCATATGGGTTTTTCTAGGGTTTTAGGGGTTTTATGTTTTTAGGGATTTTATGAATTTTTTAATATTTTTTCGGTTTTAAATATTTTGAAGGTTTCTAGGGTTTTTAGTGTTTTTATCTTTTTTATGTTTTTAGTAGTTTTTAGTGCTTTTTGGTATTTAAGGTCTTCTTTTGTTTTTTCTGGGTTTTAGGGCATATTAATATTTTTATTTAAAATTTTTATGTATTTATTAAGGATTTTATTGTGTTTTTAGGTTGTTAGGTATTTTTAGGGTTTTTAACATTTTTTATGGTTTTAGTGGTTTTATGTATTTTTTGGGTTGGGGGGTTTATGGTTTTAAGGGTTTTTATAGTTTCGAAAGGTTTTTATGGGTTTAGTGGGTTTCTATAATTTTTAGGTTTTTCTATGTATTTTACGGATTTATATGGTTTATAGAGTTTTGTTTTTTGTTTTTTATGTTTTTTAAATGTCTTTAGTTTTTTTTTTTATTAGAGGTTTTCTTGGTTTATTATGGTATTTTACATTTTTATGGATTTTTACGATTTTTTAATGGTTTTTATTTATTTTGTGGTTCAAAAAGGGTTTTAGGTTGTTTAGGGTTTTTATTGTTTTTTGGGTTATTTTGGTTTGTGAGATTTTAATATTTTTTAGGTTTTTTGAGTTTTTTTTATCATTTTAGGGTTTAAATAGGGTTTTAAAAATTTTGGTGGTGTATGAGGATTTTTATGGGTTTTAAGGGTATTTATGGTTTTAATGTGTTTTAGGGTTTTTAGCGGTTTTATCATATTACGTTTTCTATGGGTCTTAAGAGTTTTTAGTTTTCTAAGGTTTTCTTAGGGAAAAAAGTCTTATACCCATGTTATTCCTGACCCCCCAGAAGTTTTTATAAAAAAGACATTGTAGACAAGGGAGGGGTGGACTCAATCAACCCACACCCAAAACCCTAAACACCGCCAAAAAACCAACCCCCCACCAAAATATACAACAAAAAAGGACACCAACAAAATAAATACCATAAACCGCAACTTCATCACCTCCCAACCAAGCATCAACCAACATCCGGTATAATTTTTGTTTTAGGATTTTTTTGTTTTTATGGATTTTAGAGATTTTTAGGATTTTTATAGTTTTTAGGGGTTTTATGTATTTTGAGGGTTTTAGGGGGTTTTAGTGTTTTTATTGTTTCTTTGTGTTTTTAGTAGTTTTGGGGTTTCTAAGAATTTTTAGGGTTTTTTAGGTTATTACAGTTTTTTTTAAAAAAAATTAGTATTTTAAATGGTTTTTTGTGATATAGTAGTTCTTTGGGGTTTTATGGGCTTTTAGGGTTTTTATGAATTTAGTATTTATTTTTATTTTTTTGGGTTTTTGGGATTTTTAGGGGGTTTTAATGGTTTTAGTGTTTTTTGGTTTTTAGGGGTTTTAATTATTTTTATGGTTTTAAAGTTTTCATTGAGGTTTTCAAGGTTTTATGATTGCTATATTTTTATTTATTTTAAGAAATTTTATGGTTTTTATGGTTTTGATAATTTTTAGGGATTTGGGGGGGTAGAGTATTTAGGGTTTTAGGGTTTTAGCATTTTATGTTTTTTAGTAGTTTGATGAGTTTTTATTTTTTAATGTTTTATTTTGGGTTTTCTGGTATTTTATGTTTTTTATAATTTTATGATTTTTAGGGCCTTTTCAGATTTTTTTATTAGGGTTTATATGTATTTTGAGGGTTCAGGATTTTTTATAGTTTTCTAGGGTTTTCATGGTTTTTTGGGGTTTTAGGGTTGTTTTGAGTTTTTAGGGTTTTATGTTTATTTAGGGGTTTTTATGATTTTTAAGGGTTAAAATGGTGTCTATATTTTATGTGGGCTTTATGTGGTTTTAGGTTTTTTTTTATGGTTTTTTGGGGTTTTTATGGTTTTTAGTGGTTTCAGGGATTTTAAGGTATTTTTAGGGGATTTTAGGGGATTTATCCCTTTTAGATTTTTAGGGGTTTTAATTTTTTATGTTTTTAATGTTTTCTTATGGTCTTTAGGGTTTTATGTTTTTTTATGTTTTTAGTATTTTTTATTTTTTTTAGTATTTTTATAGTTTTTATGTCTTTAGGTATTTTGGGGGGTCTTGGGTTTTTTTTGGGTATTTATGGGTTTCTATTCCATTTAGGGTATTAGGGGCTTTAAATGTTTTTTTGTTTTCTTAAGGAATTTCATGGTTTTAGGGTTTTTTCTGGGGGTTTAGGTCCTTTTTTAGAGTTTTTATGGTTTTTAATTTTTTTAATTTTTAACGTTTTTAGGTATTAAGGGGTATTTAGAATTTTTAGTGGTTTATTTTTTTAATGTATTTAGGGGTTTTTATTTTTTAGAGGGTTTTTATTATCTTTTCAAGGATTTTATAATTTTGTAGGTTTTTAGGGTTTTATGTGTTTTTAAGTTTTTTAGGTTTTCTTTGGGGTTTTCCGAGTTTTTAGGATTTATTATTATTTTATTTATTTTTATGGTTATTTTAGGTTATAATTGTTTTTAGGGTTTTTCGGTATTTAATGGAATTTTTGGGTTTTTGGGGGTGTTTTTGGATTTTCCCTAGTTTTTAACATTTTAATGTTTTTCAGGGATTTTATGTGTTTTCTATTTTTTAAATATGTCTTAGTGTTTTGAAATTTTTTTATAATTTTAGTAATTTGTAAAGATGTTTTTAAGATTTTATGGGTTTTTGTGATTTTCAGGGGTTTTAGTGTTTTTCAGATTTTTTAGGTTATTATGGTTTTTTTATTTATAGGGTTTTAAATGTTTTTTGGGGTTTTAATTTTAATATATAATTTTAAAAATTTTAAGGTTTTAATGTGTTTTGATATTTTTTAATTGTTTTAAGGGTTTTATGGTTTTTAATTTTTATGGGTTTTACAAGTTTTAGGTTTTTATGGTTTTTATCATTTTTAGGGGTTTTAGGGGTTTTAATTATTGTTAGTTTTTTTTTGATTTTAAAAGAGGTTTTTGGTTTTTAGGGGGTTTTAATATTATAATTATCTTTTAGTATTTTTATGGGGTTTTAGTGGTTTTGGGGATTTTGGATGGTTATAAGGGGTTTTTGGGTTTTTGGTGTTTTTATAGTTTTTTTGGGTTTAGGGTTTTTTTTGAGTTTTTAGTGATTTTCAAGTTTTTATAAATTTTAATGATTTTATTGGTTTTAAGGTGTTTTATAGTTTTTAGTGGGTTTTGGTTTTTATGTGTTTTGAGGTTTTTAGGAAGTTTTACATGGCTACGAGTTTATATGTTTTTTATTCTTTAATGGTTTTTGTCATTTTTAGGTTGTTAGGGGTTTTAAGTGTTTTTATGTTTTTATTGTTTTCATAGGGTTTTTCATTGTTTTTAGCGGTTTTTACCTTTTTAGGTATTGATAAGGTTTTTTATTTTTATTTTTTCTATTGGGTTTTAGGGATATTGAGGGGTTTTATGGGGTTTTAGGGTTTTCTGTGTGTTTTATGGGCTTTAATTGTTTTTGGTTTTCTTATGGTTTCCTTATGGTTTTCAGGTTAATTTGGGATTTAAATTTTTTTTATTTTTTTTTGGGTTTTTTAAGGAATCTTTTGGTTTATTGGGTTATTATATATTTAGAGGGCTTTTAGTGTTTTTATTGTAATTGTGGTTTTTTGGTTTTCTTGGGTTTTATGGATTCAAATTTTTTTAATGTTTATAAGGGTTAAAATGGTATTTAGAATTTTTAATGGTTTTATAGTGTTTATGGGTTTTTAATTATTTTAAGGTCTTTTAGGGGTTTTATGGTTTTAAGGTGATTTTTGTGTTCTTAGGACCGTTTATGGGGTTTGGGTTTTTTGTGTTTTTTAGGGGTTTATAGTGTTTTTTAGTATTTTAATTTTTTTTTGAGTTTTTTGGGGTTTTTTACATTTTTCGGGATTTTTTATTATTTTTAGGGTTTTTAGAGTTTTTAGGGAATTGATGGGTTTTTAGGTTTTTAGGTTTTTTAACATTATTTTGGTTTTTAGGGGATTTAAGTGTTTTTTGGTTTTCATGGTTTTCTTAGTTGGTTTCGTTTTTTTACATTTTAAAGTAATTTTAGTACATTATTTTGATTATTATGGGTTTTTAGGGGTTTCAAGGATTTTGGAGGGTTTTTAGGCTTTTCTAGAGTTTAGTGGGTTTTATCTCATCTTGAGGTTTTTAGGGATTTTTTATTTTTTTCTAGTTTTTATGGTTTCTAGAGTTTTTAAATTTATATTGGTTTAAATGGGTTTCATATTTATTATTTTTATTTAGGGTTTTTATAGAATTTTAAGGATTTTAGATGCTTTTATGTTTTTAGGATTTTAAAGAGTTTTTAGGTTTTCTAGTGTTTATTAAGGTTTTAGGTGTTTTATGTGTTATTTAGTTTTAATAGTTTTCTTAGGTATTTTAGGGGGTTTCGGGGGTTTTTATGTCTTTAGGTATTTTTATTTATTTTTTAAAATTTATAGGGTTTTTGGGGTTTTATTGATTTTGAGGGTTTTAGGGGTTTTTTGGTTTTTTGTGTTTTTATCACATTTATGGTTTTTAATAAATTTTTGGTGTTTAAAGTATTATTGGGGTTTTTGAATGTTTTTAGGGTTTTTATGTTTTTACAAAAAAAATCAGATTTTTAAGGGTTTTGTGGTGTTTTGGGATTTTGAAGGTTTTTATGGATTTTAGAGATTTTATGAATTTTATTAATTTTTTTGGAGTTTTTAATGTTTTTGGAGGTTTAATTGGTTTTATAATATTTATTGATTTTATTGATCATCCTAGGGTTTATAAGGGTTTCAGGGGTTTTAGGTTTTTTAGGGATTTTAGTGTTTTTTAGGTTTTTAGGGGAATTATGTGTTTTTAGGTTTTTATGGTTTCTCAAGGTTTTTCAAGGTTCTTCAGGGGTTTTAGAGTTTTATATTTCTTTAGGTATATTTAGCGTATTTTTAAGACATTTATGGTTTTTAGGGATTTTAGGGTTTTTAGGGATTTGGGGTCTTTAGGGGTTTTTTGGGGGGTTTAGGGGGGTTTTTTTAATTTTTTAAGTATTTTATATTTTTCTAGATTTTTATATTATTTTTAGGGGATTAATGTTTTATGTAGTTTTTCATTGTTTTACGAATTTATGGGATTTTTATGGCATTCAAGGGTTTTGGGATGTTTTATGGGTTTTAGGGTCTTTTAGGGTTTTCATGGGTTTCAACGTTGTTTATGTTTTTAGGGGTTTTATGTGTTTTTATGCTTTTAAGGTTTTATTAGGTGTTTTTAGGGGTTTGGGGGTTTTATGTTTTATTGGGTGGGGGGGTTTATGGTTTTTATGGGTTTTTTGTATTTTAAGGTGTTTTAGTTATTTTACTATTTTCATGGTTATTATGTTTTTAAGGGTTTTTAATTTTTATCAGGGTTTTAGGATTTTTTAGAGTCTTTATAAATTGAGAAGTTTGATTTTTTTTAGAGTTTTTAGTGGATTTTTAGGATTTTTAGAGGGTTTTAGGTTTTTTGGTTTTTTGGGGTTTCATGGTTTTTTGTAGTTTTTAGTGTTTTTAGTTTATATTTAGGGATTTTACCGATTTGTAGGTTTTTAGTATATTTAAGTATTTTTATGAATGTAATTTTTTCTTAGGGTTTTTAGGGTTTTTTATATCATTAAAAAAATTTAAGAATTTATTAGGAAATTTTTGGTTTTTTTTGTTTTTTTTAATTTGGTTAGTTTTAGGGTTTTAGGGTTTTGTTTTTTTAGGGTTTTACCATTTTAGGGGTTTAAGTATTTTTAGGTTTTTGTGAATTTCTTATGGTTTTTCTGTGTTTTTTAATTTTTAAGTATTTTATGGAATTTATAGGATTTTTATGGTTTTTAGGGATTTTTGAGAGTTTTGAGAGTATTTTTGGGTTTTTGGGGTTTTAGAGATTGTTTATGGTTTTAATTATTCTTTTGACATTATATGTTTTTATGGTCTTAGAGTAATTTTACATTTTTATGGGTTTATAGGGTTTTTATAGTTTTTTGTCATTTTTAGTGTTTTACAGATCATTACTATTTTTAGGGGATTATATGGATTTTAATGGCATTAGGGGTTCTTTTTTCTGTTTAGGGGATTTAGAATTATATATAATTTTTAGGGGTTTTATGTGTTTTTGAAGTTTTAAGGTTTTTTTAGAGTTCTTCCTATTTTTTGTGTTTTTTGTGTTTTTTGGGATTTTAGGGATATTTTTTGGTTTTTAGGGTTTTAGGGATTTTAAGGGTTTTAAGGATTTTATGGTTATTTTGAGTTTTAAGTGTTTTTTTCGAGATTTTAGTATATTTAAGGGGTTTAATTTTTTATAACATTTCTTGGGGTTGAAAGGGGGTTTATAATTTTTAGTGTTTTTTTGGGGATTTATTATTTTTAGGGGTTTTAAGGTTTTATGGATTTTTATGGTTTTTAGGGGGGTTTAGGTCCTTCTAAGGGTTTTGAGGTTTTTTTTGGTTTTTTAATTTTTGAAGAGTTTTTAGGTTTTTTAAGTTTTCTTAATGTATTTTTGAGATTTTAGAGTTTTTTAATTCTTTAATCATTTTTAGAGCATTTTAGGAATTTTAATGGGTTTTAGGGTTCTTAGGGATTTCTAGGGGTTTTAGTGTGTTGTACGGTTTTTAGAATTTTTTTATTTTTTAGGGGTTTTAGGTTATTTTAAGGTATTTATGGTTTTATTTTGGTTTTTAGTGGTTTTAGGTCTTTTTATGTTTTTGTGATTTTTAGTGTTTTTTGGATTTTTATGGGATTTTAAAACTTGTAGGAATTTTGAGGGGCTTTATGGTTTTTTTGGGGTTTTAGGGTTTTTATGTTTTCAGGGTTTAGAGTTTTTGATGTTTTTAGGGGTTTAATGGGTTTTTGAATTTTTAGTGATTTTTTGGGTTTTTTGGGTTTTTTTGGTTTTTAAGGTTTTTAAGGGTTTTAGGTGCTTTTATGGTGTTTAGGGGGTTGTTCTATTTTAGGTGTTTTAGGGTTTTAGAGTTTTTTAGGGGGTTTAAGGGTTTTTATGTTTTTAAGGTTTTCTTAGGGGTTTTCATGTTTTTAAGGATTTTTTACATTTTTAGAAATTTTTAGGGAATTTTTAGGATTTTTATGTTTTTAGGGATTTTAGGGATTTTGAGGGGTTTTATAAATTTTTGGGAATTTATGGGGTTTTAGAATTTTTATGTTTTTTGGGTTTTAAAGAATTTTCTTATTTTTATGTATTTCTAATGGTTTTTAGTGTTTTTAGGGTCTTTTATGTTCTTAGTTATTTTTTGGATTTTTATAGATTTTTGGAGTTTTTATAAATTTTGAGGTTTCTTATGGTTTTTATGGTTTGTAGGGTATTTAGGATTTTTAGGGTTTTTATAGATTTTAAAAGAATTTAGGGCTAATAAGGTGCAGGGCTAAGAAATCCTAGACCCCAAAAATTTATTAATGACAAAAAAAGAAAAAACAAACGGTTACAAGGTGGGTTTGCAAGAGTGGGTGTGCAAATCACCATTAATATCAGAGTCCACCAGAGGCAAGAAAAAAGATGGGGGAAAAATACCACATAGAACTTCAATCCTAAATTTTATTTTTATATAGAGCATTTTCCATAGAGTTGAACTCCTTGTACGCATGTGTGACACATAGGCTAAGGGTCTGAGCAAGAGTAAGGCATGTGATCCATTATGGAAGCGTCCGCCATGGGACATCCCTATATTTTCCCATGAGGATGCTCACTGCAAGAGTCGAGTCTGATTCAATCCAAAGTAGGCTCCACTCAAATTCGGATGAAAATTTAACAACTTTGATAATGGCTCAGAGCTCCACCTCATAAGCACAACAATCACAGATAAAATGGTAGTAGTATCCCTTCACAAAGCCTATGTAGGTACAAAAGACTCTACCACACCCCGAAGGGCTGTGAGAACCTAATTCCACACTATCTAGTTTGACCATTATCCAAGATGGGATTAGAGGAATCCATCGAATAAATTTCAAAACCTGCGGTTTCCTACCCCTACTAGCCACACCAAGTGAACGCAGTAAAATCAAATTGTTAGCATCATTTTCCATCGATCTTGTTTGAAGATGGGACGCACCTTGGATCACCTTGTGAATAGTCATAACTCCTCCATGAAATAAGATACTTAGGTTGTTGAATGCCAAAACATTTGGAGTGGCCCAAATATAGTGAATAGTTGCTTCCATGCTGGTCAACAGCAGTTTATAAACCTGATCACTGCATTTTAGATCCACCATCCCACAGATGAACTTGCAAATATCCTCTTGTAATATGCCCCTCAAGATAAAGTATTTCATCAGCTAACTCCAATATTCAGCAGAAAACATACAGTAGACGAAAACATGATGGTTGCTCTCCTCTGCCTGCCTTCAGAGACAACACATAGAGGCAAGTTTCCATCTAGCCTTCTTTAGATACTTTTGAGTAGGGAATAGATTTATCCAAAATGTCCACATTAGCATATAATGAGAAGTTATAATGAAAGGAATCCTAAAATTTAGAATCCACGATGGGGAAACCATGACTTGAGGTCATTTCATTTGATAATATTGATGGGTACAAAACTGACCAACCATACTTGGTTTCCAAATAAGGATATCACTATCGAAGAAAACATGTTACTGCATTAACAAAACAATCTGATTTGGTAGGATCACCGGTAAATAAAAACGTATCAGGACCAGGCCAGTGATGGGAAGATTTCTTCACTCATGGGGAGGTGTCATAATTTCAGCAAGAGGATACTCAAGCCATGTAGTAGTCCAGTAATTCAGAGTCGATTTATTGGACACAATCCATTTTGAATTATAGATAATGTCCTTTTATGAGGCACTGATAGCCGGCCAAACCGAGGAAGATAAATACCTAGTGAATACATCACAAAACCTTTTAGTGAACCTCACAGTGAGAAAGTTCAGACCATCCCCCTTTAGGCAACACAATCTCTTGAGGAACATCCCATGTAGGGCATCATTAAATCATCTAAGGTCTTTTATAACAATCACACCCAATTCAAATGGTTTTGTAAAATGATTCAATGAAACTTCAATAAAATTCCATTCATTGATGGATCACATCCATGAAAAGTTCCTAATCCTCATGTTCAGGTTTTAAACAAGGTTGGGCAGTCATTGATAGATCGAAAAATCACAAACAAACATAGTCGTAATGACCGAATTAATCATACACAATCTACTAGATTGAGAGAGATGATTTACCTTCCATTTGGATAGCAGTTGAGTTATTATAGATGAAATACTCTAAAAGTAGCAGAATTTTTCCTTTCCCCAAAAAAGTGGGACGCCCAGATAGGTGAAGGGGAGTGATCTCTTTTTCTCCTTCCGGGAGATAGCATTGCAAAGGTGCCTATATTGGGAGAAACCATTTCAAAAGTGAATAAAAGATTTTTTTTCCAACATATGGTCTTCCCAACAACACACTCATAATGGAATGAATACCCTTAATTGATTATAAAGTTTTCCAATCATCATTCCCAAATAGAAGAATATCATCCTTATATATCATGTGAAAGGGAACATAAAGATCCAAACAAGCCTTAATTGGAAAGTAAATCCTAGCATGCACCAGGTCAATAATGCATCGTCTCATATAGTCTTCAACAATTTCAAACAGAAATCCAAATAGCGGATCCCATTACTGAATACTGCAGGAACATTGGAAGAAACCCTTTGGGGATCCATTTATGAGAATGAAAATTCTGGCACTGTTAAGGATGGTATTGATTAGCTTAATGAAACTGCTCAAGAAACCATACATATCCAGAACATTAAAGACAAATATCCATTTTATCATGTTAAAGGACATCGAGATATCAAGATTTTGAGAAAAACTCCAATTTTTGTGGCCTTCTTCATGATCCCATTAGAGGTGGTGAAAAGCAATGTTTGGATGTTTCTCCCAAGAATAAATCAAATCTAGTTTGGGGTGATGATGTCTCATAAAATCCTCCCAATCCTAATTACCAGAATTTTTATAATAATCTTGAAGATAGTTTTTTAAATAGAAAATGGTTGGAAATCGCTAATCTCAACTACATTATTCTTATTTGGGATCAAATAAATTAAGTTTTAGTCTTCCCCATGTGCAATTGATCTGGAGAGGAAAAGTTATCTGATGACATTGGCAACATCTACATAAAGGATGTCCCAATTAAACATAACGAACTTGTTTCCAAAACCATTTGGCCCCGCTGCACTATCCATGTTTAATGAAAAAAGAAATTCCTTTACATCCTCTTCAAATGGGGTATCCATAAGATCATCATTCTCATGCAATGAGACGCAAGGTGAAATAGAGTCTGATAGCACATAGGAATCGACTCCATCATCCATGTACATCCTCTGAAAATAGTTCACCGTAGCCATGGAGATATCTTAAAACAAAGTGAATGTGGATCCCCCAACCCAGATAGAATTCAGGTTAATTTTAACTCTTTTCTCTCTATGAATGCGGTGAAAAAACATGGAGTTGTGATCCCCATCTTGCAACCATTTGACATTAAAATGGGCCTTGACATATTTCACTTTAAGAGCCAAAAACACATCTAACTTTGAGTGTAGCCACAAATACTCTTGGAAGGGGGTGTACTAGTACTGATTTAAAATTTGGAAGTAGGATATCTGGGATTCATCCACCATATTATCATCCTCCAGCCCTGAAAAATACTTCTTTCTCTAGTATTTTATGAGGTGCATAACCTCTCAGAGCATAGATTGCACCAAAAGTGGGGGCTTCTCACTAGGGTGCTATTCTAACATTTGATAACCTTTTCCCTATACCCCATCATTGTAGTATAGGCATTATTAAATTTTAAGGTCATGGGGAAAGGCCTTATATTACCCTCCCTTAGGTAAAAAACAATGGGGTTGTGGACTAATTTGAACTTGGGGAGAGTGAACCCAGATATAGCCATGGGGAGACCCGTGTCACTTATTTGGGAGAAGAATCTATCCAAATTATTGGATTTTCTACCATTAATGGTATACCTTCCCCATGTAAAGGTTTTCCTGACAATATTTGTTTTAGTATGATCACATTGATCTAGGTATGAGGCAAATTCATCTGCTACCATGCTAGAGATGTTAGGGAAACCTATTACTTATGAAAAAAGACATTATTGATGTCGCTAATAACAATCATGTTATGGGTGATGGACTCATTCATCTGTAGAATTCTTCTCCAGAGTTCTCTCTATTTAATTTTTGAAAAGTACACATACACAAATGAGAGTGTTGGGATGGAAGAATGGAGAAAGATGGTAAGGAAGATTAGCTGGGAGCTCACTTTAATAGAAATAACCTAAACATCATTACTCTTTAGAACCCATAAGGTTGTTGTATCAGTACCCTCACCATTAGAGGAAAAAGGGAGTAACCAAGGTTTATCCAATTAAATCCCTTCCAGTATCAAATTTAATCATGGGTTTTACCAACCCAATTAACATAGGCCTATGATAAAGAAAATGTTGGATGTGCGGCCATGGGAATGTTCTCGAGCCCCTGGAAATTATAGAACATGATCTTCATTGGGGAAGAGTCTTAACAAAGGTAGAGGAGGGTGTATTACCCTTCCTCTTACCATTACCACCCTTCCTCATTGGATTACTAGTGGGATACTTCGTTAGCTCTAGGACAAGATATCTTTCTTCCAGATTCTTCTTATCTTCTAGATGATCTGTGGGATCAGAACTGACACCGACATGACAATCCTGATGCTGAGGGTCCTCCACAATATCACTCTAAAAGGCACCATTCAGTGGGATAAATTTTTTCAAGGTGCAGATGGCATACTCCGAAGGAGAACCCTTCTTCCTCTCACCCTTTCCAATGAAATCACCATGAAACCATCAGAATCCATCCCCTCTAGATTCTCAGGAATATAGATCTTATCTCCAGCCAAATACAATGTGGATGGGATAACAGTAGATGAGTCTTCAGGCGTGCCCTGTCGACCAACTGGTCAAGCAGAATCCAGTGCGCCTTGGACACAAGATGTAGGATCATAAAGACTACACCCAACAAGAATCAGAAGAGATAAGGTCTATGTAGAAGCTTCCACCAAGGCCTTATCCGTGGGGTCTATTTACACTTGTAACAATCCATTTACCACTCTAGAGAAGAATTAGGGTCCATTTCCTATGACTGCATGGGCTAATCTAGGGTACCACTAGGAGGAGCCACTACATCATCTGGGGCACCAGGCAGTAGAGGAGAAACCAGGGCTGTATTGCAACCTTTATCCACCCCTATAGGGCCTGTGGTTGGGCCCAGGGGAGAAGAATTCCCCGTATCCTCTGAGACATTTCCCCCAAATCTAATTTCCATTCCCTTAGATGTATAGGGATATTGATGCGGAGGATGGCCAATGGGGTTTAATGGGTTTTAAGAGTTTTAGGGTCTTTATTGTTTTTTTGGGTTTTGGGTTTTTTCTGAGTTTTTTAGGATTTTTAAGGTTTTTAAAGATTTAAATGTTTTAGGGGATTAAAGGTTTTTTAGACTGTTAGTGGTTTCTTTTGATTCTTGAATTTTTAGGGGTTTAAAGGGTTTTATGTCTTTAGGATTGTTTAGGATTTTTAGGATCAATTTTTGTTTTTTATAATTTTATTCAATTTTTAGGATTTATGGGTTTTAACTATTTTTAGACTCATGAGGTTTTATTAGGGTTTTTTCGATGTTTTTATGATTTTTTTGGATTTACGGAATTTTTAACTATATTTATAGTTTTATGGTATTTAAGGATATTGAGGGGTTTCCGGGTTTTTAGGGTTTTCTAGGGTTTTTTAAATCTTAGGGATTTTAAGTGTTATTAGTGTATTATGTTTTTTATTTTTTTTATGGTTTTTATGTTTTTAGGGGTTTTAGGGATTTCATAGGATTTTAATATTTTTAGGGTTTTTAGAGTTTTTGAGTGTTTTGAGTGGTTTCTGGATTTTTTGGTTTTTAGGGGTTTTTTTGAGTTTTGTATAGTTATTATGGATTTTTAATGTTTTAAAATGTTTTTAGAGGTTTAAAGGGGAGGGGGGGTTAAGAGTTTTTTAGTTGTTATTGGTTTTTTGTGTTTGTATGGTTTTTAGGGGATGTTGACGCTCCTTTTCGTCACAAAGTCTAATGACTGAAAAAAGGAAATACCTTAGTCCAAAGTGATTCATCCTTGGAAGAAACATCAAAAATAGATAAAGGCATGAAGAAGGATTTATTCCCCCTTGGGTCATGCAAATTTCATCATAGTCGTGCAAGTATACTTGCACGCCGCATAATGGTTGCCCAGGTGACTTGTGCACCCTCTTTGATTTTCACCCAGGGTGTTCCCTGGCCTATAAATACCCCTTGTGGGCCCCCCATTGCAGGACGGAAAAATTCCAAAACTCATATTCAAGCTCACGATGCCCTAGTCTCTTCTAGAAGTCTTCCGAACACTTATATGGTAATTTCTTACCTATAATGGAAGCTCTAAACAGGGGACACAAGGACTAAGTGTTGAAACTCATCAACACTTGCACTCTAAAGTGGCCGGCCCTTAATGGAAGTGGCCACACTTGCGCACCGCCTTATCCCTTCAACCAAACTTGCATGCCACTATTTTGGAAGCCTTTAGGGATAATACTAAGGGCTTGAGCCAAGTCTTACTCAAGTATTACCCTAAGGATTTACAGTCACACAAGTACCCATGTGTCACGCAAGTATACTTGTGTGACCAGGACTTGCACGCCTCTCTCTTTTTGGGGGCCTCTCCTACCTATTCACTTTCTTTCTTCAAATTCACCAATTCTTTTCAAAATCTAGCCTTCATAACCTTTTCAAAACCATTTATGTCATGGTTTCTTTTTTTTATTCCTTATCTGAAAGGAATTTTTTAGAACATTTCTCAAAACTTAGTGATTTACATATCTTTATGTCACTAAGATTAGAGATTTCATTCATTCAACCTCATCCTTTAAAGATGCGAGGTTCTTTAACATGGGCCTCATTTTCAAGAGTAATTCCCAATCTCAAAAATCCCAAATATGGGCATCCTCTTTAGGAGTATGCCCCAAGTCCCCTAACCTGGGCCTCCTTTTCGGGAGTAAGCCCCTGTCTTCTTGTTCTCTTTAATTTTGGACATCCTCCTTAGGAGTAATCCCCATGTTCTAAAAATCCAAATTCCCTTAACCTGGGATTCTTTATCAAGAGTAAGCCCCAGTAATAATTCCCTTTAACCTGGGCCTCTTCCCTAAGAGTAAGACCTAGTCATAAGATCTCTTAACCATTCTTAATTTACTTTCTGATTTGGGCTTCCTTCTCAGGAGTAAAACCCAATCATAAGTACTCCCTAATTTGGGCATCCTCCTCAGGAGTAAGCCCCAAGTTAGAGTACCCAAATCTCTATAAAGCACATATACCTTTATGGACCTTATTCCCAGGCTTCTGCTCTAAAGTAAGTCCGGATCGTTATCTCTCTGGCCAGTCATACATACATAAGCCCGACATCATTTCTTATAATTTCATCTTTCATGGAAAAATTGTCTAGTTTTACCAATACCTATTGTTTCTCACACCAATCATGACTCACGTGAGCTTAGAGAGTAAAAGTAATTATGACATCTTTCTTTTAGCCATCAATCATGCATAAATCTCATACTTCTTTAATCGAACTACGTGGGTTCTGATTCCATTAATAAAACAAAGGATACGTAGGTAGCCCATCTGCAGGTACGATCCCAAATCCGAAATAATCTATGTCCGTATGAATGACAATAAACATCAAGTGCCCCGATGATTGGATTTAAAACCAGTATGGGTATCATAATGACCAAGAGATTTCTAAATAATGTATTGGAGGATACCATTGTCTATGAATCTATAAAAAATACAGATGATTCTCTATCGATGAAGAACATCGAATACATATAAAAGATTATATAAATCTCATTCATACTAATTATTGATTGTCAGAATCTAAAGGAAAGCTCATTTTCATACTTGGTAATTTAATAAGGATTCACGAACATAACATAAATCTATAAAGAGAGTCCCGGAGTAGATAATAATTCCCCTAAAAAAGGTGTGAGGAGTTTGACCTCCCATCCTCTTGACCAATGCAAATTCTTATGCCTCATCGGTTCACAACTAATGAGAACCTACCTTTTGAAACTAGGTCCAAATGGATATGGAATCATTGGATGTTTCTAGTTCTACGAAAAAACCAATTAGAAACCGATTGGAATTTTTGACCCTTAAATAAAAAATTTCATCCCCAATTAAAGAGGAAAAAAAATGGTGAACCCAACATGAATCCTTAACCACGTTAAAATGATGTTTTACTTATTTGTTAGGCCCCTATTTAAACTCAATGAGTGGGACAACAAAGAAATCAATAACATATGTGTTCATCCAGAAGATGTTGTGGCCAAACTTATCTTGATTATGTCTGTTATATCAAACATGAACTCTTTTCAAATATCTCATGCGTTACAGAAATGGCTTCTCTTAAGTTCACACCGATGAATGCCTCTGCTATGAATGCCTTTGTTGTGAATGCCTCTGCTGTGAATGCATCTACTGCTACTCCCACTGAATCGTCGTCCGCTCTGAGGAAGACATCACCTACTCATCATCTTCAACGCTGGGTATCAAATGCGCTGGTTAAGGAATACCATCAAAACGGTACTATTCTGACTATGGAGGCCGCTCGACAAGCCCTCCAAGTCAATAATTCACCCTGGTCCTCCAGACAACGATGTCCAATGATCAAGAAGTAGGTGGTTCCAACCACCGTTTCCAACCGTTTCAGGTCGTTATCCCTGAAACAAAACAACCATTCCCTCCCATATTCTGAGGAGGTGAATGAGAATGTAACTCAAGGCCTTAATTCAAGGAAACAGAAGTCCTTCCTGAGGGCTCCAACCAACAATCTCCACCAGACTCGTGCGGCAATCCGCCCTCAACATGATGAGGGTGTTATCTCCAGGATTTTGGCTCAGGTTCCTCGAACATGAGCACACAAGAAGAACCACCAGAGGCGACAAACTATCAAAAATGAGCAGGTTATTATCTCTTCCATTTCTGGAGAAGTCCACCAACCTAACATGGTGCCAATCAACGAGCGGTCACACACACCCGTCCGTTTTAATTCCACTGTCAAGCAGACTCGTCTGGCAGCAACACACCATTCCCGTCAGCCAATTCCAGCGGAGTACTATATATATGAACATACACCTGTTTATAAGTCATCAGCTAGTCAACAGGCTCATCTGACTACATACGATGAAGCTCGCCAACCCAATGTGTTGACAACTGCTAAACATTCACATACACCTACTTACACTCATCAATCCTGCTAGAAGCCTTGTCTGTCATTATTGAAAGAAGATCGGTAACCATGTTTAGCGGAGTGCAATCAGCAGGCACATACACCTGCTAGTGTTGATCAAGACGACCAACAGTCTTGTTTGGCAGCACCCGGAGAAGTCATTTAGAAAGCTCCGATGAAAAATAGGAGGCAGACTCAACTCTCTGTCCCCATTCATGTGTACTATCAGAATTCACTGGTAGGAAAAAGAGGACAGAAGCAGGAACACACAACTAATCCAAGCACGGAATTGACGTATATTCCCGTTCTGGCACCAGAAGTAACCAAGAATGTTCTGTCAATTGTGAAAGAGCAAAATCAAATCCTTTCTCATATTCAGGATGCCTGCTAGAATATTATAACAGCTTCAGTAGCATCAAAGGGAAAGAAATGAAAATCTATCCCTACCAGTAGAGTGACACATCAACAGTTCACTCCAGATCAGACACACACCTCTGTTCTAGTCCAAGAGGATTGTGGGGCAAACCCCTATATCATATGGACAACCAAGTCAGGCACATACACCTGATTTGAGTGGAGATAATCAGCCTAAATTGATCATTTCTCTTGAGCAGGCACATACACCTTTCCATAATGACCACTTTCATCAACAAGTGGTTTCTAATGTGATTAAAAAGGCGTCTAAGAAGAAGACCCACCCAACACAGTCAAGAAATCAAGGGGCAATACGTAACAAGACCTTACTCGATGCTGGAGTTCTTCATGCACTCCGACAATTATTTTTTGCAACTCATGATTCTACTCTACCAGTTCCCAATAGTGGGAACATTAATTCCAAAGGTCTGTATCAGACACTTCCTCATGAAGACATGGTTCATGATTTTTTGTTAGATCTCGAAATTTTATTTTTAGATGAGAGCCACAAGAACCCTTTGTGTGGCTAGAAGATCAAAGAGAAAAATGTTTCATCTTTTGCTATAACCCACCATGGTGGTCCTCCACATGATGATGAATTTAGCTGCGAAAATCCTCTCCACAATAGTAATTCACATTTCTTGGAAAATGATCCAATGGACAATGTAGTGACAAGAAAGCCCTCTTATCTTGAGGCACTTGAAAATGTGAAGCCAGTCATGTCTGATGCTTACCAATATTAGCTGAAATACATTCTTAATCAGAAGATATCCTGGGGTGTAGGTCATTCTCTGAACCAACCCTAAGTCATGAATCTTCTAGTTTGATAAGTGAATTTTCTACCGATCTAGTTGAATATGATGAAGAAACAAAGAAGCACCATCTTTGATCTAAAGAGGTAGAAGAATCTTTATCAAATGATAAGGAGAAATTACTGAATATGAGAAAACAATTGGCGAAAGTTGAAGTTCTAGTTATGTTTTGGCCTTTGGCTGACTCTCAGTATGACATTCCTGAGACGTTGACAGAAGATGGAATTCATGATATTTGTCTCAACATATGGAAAACTCATTATCAGTTGAAAAAGGAAATATTATCTTATGATGAATATAAAAATCATGTCAAGATAATAGAAGGGTTACAATGCCAAATTGATTTGGCATCTCTCTCAGTTTCTCGATATTCGAAGGCTGAAAAGCAGCAGATATACCTTCAGCGTTCATGCATTGGCACACTAAGAAGATTTCACCCATTAATTACCAATTCCCCATCTAGTATTCATATCAGAGGATGGGGTGTTCATGGAGCAATGCATTTCACTGTACTCTCTAGCCAACAAAGCCTGCCAAAAATGGTCTCATGCAATGTTATTTCCCATGGCCGGCCACATCCAATTGGTTTTTTTTGTAATCAAAGGCCTGCTCAAGAACATGACTCAACTTGTTCTTCTCAAAATCAAGAATACCGAGAACAAGTTGTTGAATTAATTTTTCATCAGGCAACTGAGAACATCGAACAAGCTTCTCATTAAGAGCGTGCACATCATCAAGTGCTAGAAGTGTCAGAAATCATCCAATAGTCTTTTGATCTAGGTGATAAGAGTAGATGCAGGTCAATGCATCGAGCCAATTTTTGGAATAATGTCCATAAGATTAGGAGATATTTTAAGAAGATCTCAGATATAGAAACTCAAGAACCACCAAATCATTCCAGACTGGGGACTCTTTTAACCCAACCCTTATAATCAAAAAATAGGATTCGAGTAGTTAAACAGGAACAATCGTAGTCCACCAGACTGGGGACTTTTGCAAATCCTCAATCTCTTCCTCAGAGAAAGTCAGTCTTTTCTCGATTAGGGAAGAATCCCCAAGAGGAACAAAGATCCAAATTATCAGGAGATTTTCTCCAAATTATTTTTTATCAAGAAGTTCCTGAGGGATCAAATCATCAAAAGGAAGTGGCTCAACAATGATATGGAAGAAGAAAATATCGCATAAATGCCGATAAAAGAGATGAAATGCGTTATGCATCAATTAATGTCATCAATGTCGTTGTTGCTAATTCTTTAGATGAGGCTCACTCAGAGGGATCAGATGAAGACATTATTTCTCAAGAAGTTGTAAACACAGACACAAATGAAGAAGGTGTGTGTACAAGAAATCAAAGGATTACCTAAAATCTTGGAATTCCTTCAAATAACCAACTTCCCCCTCTCCGAAAGGCGTACAAAAAAGGAAAAGGGAAGAATTAGGTTACATACCCTTCCTCTGGAGAAGGCCAATCACTCTGAATAGATCAAAGATTCGCACAACAAGAGGAAGAGATGAAGGAATTAAAGAGGTTGAATGCAGAACTACTTAAATGTAGTCTTCCTCCTAAGCATACTGGAGTTAGTTAGCCAAGGGAATTTGTTGCGGCTACTATGATGAATCAAGAGTATCCTCCTTTAACAGTACACCCTCACAGATCTAATCCTATGGGTCAAGTGCAACGACAACCAGCAATACTACCATCAGTGGCAGTCCCGGTCGCCACACATGTCCAAACTCAAGTTCTTGCACCTGCACAGGTCCAAGCTCAAATGGATGTTTCTCAAATGTTAATGACTACCATTGATTCATTAACAGGTTTTTTGGATTATATGGAAGGAAAGCATGCACCGGTTCAACCAGATAAGAGATCTTACCCTGAATGGGTAGATGCAATTCCTCCCCCATCAAATTTTTCAATTGACATATTCTCAATCATTAATGGTTTGCGAGACCGAGAGCAACACATAAGACATTTTGTTTCTCGTTGTGATCCTATGATGGGAACCCCTCAGCAACAAGAAGCAATTAAGCTCAGTTGTTTTGTACAGTCATTTCAAGGGTCTGCTTTTGTCTAGTATACAAGCATGAAATCTTGGTCAATTATCGGGTGGGAGGATCTCCGTCAACAATTCCTTCTTCAATTCCGAAAAACATTGCCAAAGGGAACAGTTTTTTATCTTAAAAACTGTAAGAAAAGTGAGAATGAAAGGGTTTCTGATTTCATTTTTTGCTGGAAGGGATTAAAATATTCCCTGTGCTTAGCACTCCCTCAAGAAGAGTTGTTTCCAATTTGTGTGTAAAATCTACGTAATGAATTACGCACGCTGTTTATCACTATGAAATACACAGGAGGGTGTCGAGACCTTACTTCAATCACTAAATAGATTGAAGACTCTCTTATAAAGACTAAGGATAAAACTCATGTAATTCCATCAGCTCCAGGAAGAAGAATGGGTAAAGAAGAGACTGCTACAGTTATGCTTAAACAAGAACTTGTACCTGCTTCTACTTCAAGGCATTAATCATCTCGAAGGGCTCCACCTCTTGAGCATCAATAGCAGAGGCTGTTTCATAAAGATGACCAATGAGATCAAATATGGAAACACTTTGAGGATATGAAGAGTAATATTTAATCTTTCCGAAATGAACATGTTCCTGGTTACTTCATTTCAGCTTTGGAAAATAATTTGGTTCAATTGCCAAGGCCCAAGAGGCCGAACAAGGAAGAAGATGTAGACTGTCCCAATTATTTCCCATTTCATCAGATGTCGGGGCATCCCATTTAGGATTTTTTTGTCTTCAAAGACCTCCTGAAAAAAATGGTGGGCTCGGGAAAGTCAAATTGAAAGGTTATTTTTCTCAGGTAGCATATGTTACTGCGACAAATCCAGAGGAAGAAAGTTAGTGGAAAGAAGCCAAGAACAAAAATGTGAAAAAATATTATGATTGGATGGTCAGAAAATGATCAACTGAACTCATACCATTTTTCGAACGCAATTGAAGAAACCAATTGTGTCTCCTGTCATGAATACCACAGAAAAACCTTATTCCTTAGAGGGAATATCCTCAAAGAAACATCATAATTCAATGAAAGAAGAACAATTAGAAGAAGATGAGATGTGCCAAAGCCCAAATTGTCTTTGACTCTGGCAGATTTTATGCCATCTAATTCAAAGCCACGGGCTCTGCCCCACCAAACGACACAAACTAAATTGGATAATTAGGAAGAGTCTTAATCAGATGAAGAGTTGATATTTGGTTCTCTTAATATGATTCATTTAGAAAATCCTTATGCCAGTCACAGTTTCGATTTTGATGATCCTGAATTCCCTGTATCAAATAGAGGAATTAGAGGGACTTCCAGATGTCTGGGATATAGAGGAAGACATGGATATCCCAGAAACAACTATTCCAATTCTACCCCTACTAGAACATTGTATGTAGAAGAAACTCGTGGAAGAACCCTTCAGAGGGCTCAACAAGAACAAGTAAATTCTTCCACCAATAGCAGACACAGTCCTGGTACAGTTATTCTGGATGATCGTTTAAAGATTCCGTCTTCTTCCTCTCAGAAAGTAAATAGAACTATTCGGTATAATATTCCAAATCCAGAAGTATTTCCAACTCCTACCCCGATACAAAATGCATCTACTTCCAAAGCATCAACTTCTAAGGTACCTTCCAAACCACATGTTCCTGTTGGGAAACGTTGACCTTTACATCAAAAATATGATGTTTTGAAAAACATGGCCCAAGTACCAGCCATTTTATAAATTTTGGATGCCTTAAATTTATCAAAGGATCTTCGGGAGGCACTCATTGAGGCTTTGTCAAGTCCTCGAGAATTTGAAACTAAAATTGATGCAGCTGAAGTCTACCATTTAGAGAATAATCCTGCTGAATGTCATTCAGTGATATCTTTCACAAATGAAGATGAATATGATGTCGTACATGGACATATTAGACCTTTATACTTATTTTTCAAGGTCAATGGTGTAGACGTCTGAAGAGATTTCATTGATAATGATTCAGGAGTCAACCTCATCCCCATTCGTACACTTGGTCAATTGGGCCTCATGGAATCTGATTTATCTCCTTGTACTCTGATGTTGCAAGGATATGATAAAAATTAACAAGAACCACAAGGTGATATTACACTCAGAACATATTTTGGAGACCTTTTATCCAATTCATATTTCATGGTTGTTGATCTTGATACAACCTTCAATGTTTTACTTGGAAGAACTTGGCTACATGAACATGCAGTTATCCCTTCATTATACCATCAATGCCTCAAATATTGTTTCAATGGTCAAACTGGGACATTGTATGGTGATAAATCCCTATTCAAAACATGTGAATCTCAATACATTGAGGCGGAATTCTATCACATGAAGGGTAAGGAGAAATCCACATCAAGGGAGGTTACCAAGGTTAATTCTCCATATGGTTTGGAAAATATTCCAGTAAACTCATTCACACATGTGAGTACAGAATATGTGTTGCCTATCTGTCAAATTGACAGGATAGACCCGAATCCAAATACTCTTATGAAAACTTCCATAATGTCAATCACGACAATCAAGCCAGACAACATGGGAGAAAGTGGTGATTCACCAAGCAATTAGGAAAGCTCAAATGGAGATGTCTTCATTTCATCCGCTGAAATCCAGCAAATCTATACTTTGCCAACCAGACCAGAAGAAGTTATAGAAATGTTATAGGTGAACGATGATGTCGATTCTCAATCCATCATCTCCTCTTTATTACCCAAGTAAGACCCTTCATCATCAATTGGGTCGGAAATGGAAGCCTCTTCTTCAAGATGTTCAAATTTTGACATCTATCTTGATCATGGAAATTATTATTCATCATCTACTATGCAAGTAGAAACAGAAGAGGTAACATGTGTTGAAGAAGAAGAGGAAGATCTTAGGGATGCTCCTCCAGCTTCTGAAGAGGGTATCTCTAGCACTGTGGATGAACTCAGAGAAATAAATTTTGGTATAAAAGAAGATCCATGCCCCACTTTAATTATTTCGGCCATGACTCTTGAGGAGCAAGAAATGTATATTTCATTTTTAAAGCAAAATCGTTATATATTTTCTTGGAAATATACAGAGATTCTAGGGCTTGATCCCGATGTTTCCACTCGTCATTTGGGTTTGCCAAAAGAACATCAAGGATTTAAGCAATCCGCAAGAAGAACACACCCAACTTATGCTTCCAAAATTGAAGCTGAAGTGGATAAGCTTATCAATGCTAACTTCATTAGATAAGTTCAATATCCCAAGTCGTTGGATAATATTGTCCCTGTGAAAAAGAAGAATAGACAAATTAGAGTTTTCCTTGATTTCATAGATCTTAATAGGCATTGTCCTGAGGATGATTTTCCAGTTCTGATAACAGAACTATTAATTGATGAAACAGCTGGCTATGAATCACTTTCTTTCATGAATGGATATTCAGGATATAATCAAATCTGAATGGCTCCAGAAGATGAGGAATCTACAGCTATTAGATCCCCTTAGGGTGTGTTTTGCTATCGGGTAATTCTCTTTGGTATGAAGGATGCAGACACAACATATCAGCATGCCAAGCATCGTATCTTCAAACCCTTTTTAGGGAAGTTTGTTGAATGTTATATGGACGATTTGGTGGTTAAATCCAGGAAACATTCTAATCACTTGGCTGATTTAGATGTCATATTCCAAAAACTTTGACAACATAATTTGAAGATGAACGCCTTAAAATGTGCTTTTGTGGTATCCTCAGGAAAATTTCTCAGCTTTGTTATACGCCATCATGGTATTAAATTTGATCTTGATAAGAGAAAGTCAATCCTTGGTATTTCACCTCCTCAGAATTTGAAATAATTGAGAGGAATTCAAGGAAACATAGCCTATATTTGGAGTTTCATCGCCAATTTAGTAGGAAAAAGATAACCCTTCACCAAATTGATGAAGAAGGGAGTCACTTACCAGTGGACTGAAAAATGTCAAGAAGCATTCAGTATTCTCAAGAAGTATCTCTTGAGTCCACCGGTATTAATTCCACCTGTTGAAGGAAGACCACTTATCCTCTATGTGACAGCTTTAGAGTGATCATTGGGTGCCTTACTTGATCAGAAGAATGATTCTGGGAATAAAAATATCCTCAACTATCTTAGTCGGACTATGATTGAAGCAGAAACCCGATATTCAAATATTGAGAAGTGCTTCCTAGCATTATTATTTACAGTTCAGAAGTTGAGACACCAACTGTAACATCATGAGGTCCAATTGGTATCTTGTAATAACCCGCTCAAATTCATCCTTAGTCGTCCAATGCTTACAAGACGTCTGGAAAGGTGGGAAGTTATTTTGCAGCAATTTGATATTCAATATGTGTCTCAAAAGGCAATAAAGGGCCAAGATCTGGTGGATTTCCTTGCTGAACACCCTTCAGTTGAAGATACATCTTTATATACTAAAATTACTCATGAAGAATTCTTTTATATTCAATATAATCCTTAAACATGGGAAATGTACTTTGATGGTGCGTCCAGAAGTCCAACAGGGAAGAAAATGGAGGATCCAAAGTTCAATAAATTTGGATTATGAATTGTAATTATTTCCCAATAAAAGGCAGTGCTACCTTATTCCTTCTCATTTTTTGGAGTTTGTACAAATAATGATGAAAAATATCAAGCTCCTATCGCAGGATTGGTGTTGGTGCTTCAAGCACAATCGAATCACTTGAAGGTGAAAGGTGATTCAGACCTGGTAATCAAACAAGTCAATGAGGATTATGCAATCAGAAAGGAAGAACTAATCCCTTTGTATGATTACATCAGTGAGTTAATGGAGGAATTTTTTTCAGAACTGTCATTTTCTTATGTCCCGAGATCACAAAATGCCCAAGCTGATGCACTGGATAATATAGCCACAACTCTGGTAGATCCAAATCGAGGCGAGACATCCATCAGTGTTGACCACCGTTTTACAATTTCAACTTATCTTCAAATTAGAACAAAGGAAATCAATGAAATTAGTCCCATTCCTGAACCATGTGGTCATACTACAGGATGGATGACACATATCAGGGAATACCTTCAAAATGGAACACTTCCACATGATAGAGCCGGGATAGAAAAAATCTAGAGACGTATGGTCAATTTTACTCTTTATCATATCCCGTATCACCTAGAGAAAATTCTCTATAAAAGAAGTTTTTATGGAATTATCTTCAGATGCATTGACGGTGAAGAGACAATGGATGTCATGAAAGAAGTGCATGCAGGAGTCTGTGGTGCCCAACAGTCTGGAGAAAGACTATCTGATCAAATTCAATGGCTTGGATACTTTTTGCCTTCAATGATACAAGATTGTGTTGATTTCACAAAGAATTTTCATTCCTTCCAAGTACATTCCAACTTCGTTCATCAACCCCTAGATTTTCTTCATATAGCTAAATACTCCTGGCCATTTACCACATGGGGAATGGATGTAGTAAGACCTTATCCTTAAGCTACATCCAAGAAGTTTAAGTATATTCTTACTGGTACTGACTTCCTTTCCAAATGGGTAGAGGCAATACCCCTCAATGAATTCATTTCTACAAGAATTGTTAGCTTCATAAAATCTAACATCATTACTAGATTTGGTGTCCCTCATACCATATTGACGGATAATGGCACCAACTTCTATTCATAGAAGGTGAGGAAGTTGTATCAAGAATACAACATCAAATTCAATCATTTATCTTGGTATCATGTAGCGGCCAATGGCCAGATTGAATATTTCAACAAGACTCTTTCAATCATACTACAAAATATGGTGGATAAGGATATGAAAACATGGCCTAGTAAACTCTTTCATGCTTTATGGGCTTATCGGACCACCACTCGCACTGCAACGCGGTCAAATCCATGTTCATTGATATATGGAATGGAAGAAGTCTTTCCCATTGAAGTTCAATTACCCTCGCTCGGAATAGCCATTTTTTGATCAGTCATCTATAGATGAACAATATCAAAAGTGATTGGATGAATTGGAATGGTTAGATGAGAAAATATTGTGCACCCTGCACCACTTGGATGTCTATCAGAATCGAATAGCACGAGCATTCAACAAAAAAGTTTGTCTTCGTTCAGGGAGAATTGGTATTAGTTCTCAGAACTCCAATGATACTATGAAAGAAACCTCCCAAACTTGAGCCAAAATAAAAAGGACCTTATTTGATACACAAGTTCTACTCCAATGGAGTTTATTATTTAATCTCAATGGATGGATAACTCATCACTACTCCAACCAATGCTAGATTCTTGAAGATGTTTTCTGTATAAAACAAAAAATACATCCTCGGTCCATGCATATGACCTTAAACTATTTGCATCCATATCGTCCAACATGACGTTAAATTGTATTGTCCTTACTACATGACTTTAAACTGCATAGTCCCTTACGTCCAAGAAGATGTTAAACTACACCATCCATGGTCCAGGCATATGACCTTAAACTATTTGCACCCTTGTCGTCCAACATGATGTTAAACTATGACATCCTAACTACATGATGCTAAACTGTATAGAAGTCCCTTATGTCTAGCAAGACGTTAAACTACATAATATTTGGTCCACGCATATAACCATAAACTGTTCGCACCATCGTCCAACATGACGTTAAACTATGCCATCGTCCAACATGACGTTAAACTATGAAAAAAGTCCCTAATACGTCCAACATGATGTTAAAATGTTTCTATTTTGTCCTTACTGCATGAAATTAAGCTTCATAGTCCCCATTTTGTCCTATATGACGTTAAACTATATTTTGTCCATGCTATATGACACTAAACTTTGTAGCACCAACTGTCCACACTGCAAGACTTTAAACTGCATAGTCCCATCCTACGTCTTGCATGACCTTAAACTATGCATCGTTAAGGTTTTTCCTACATCTTGTTTCTCACACCGAGTATGACTCATGTGAGATTAGAGTACACTTCAACCATAACACCCTCTCTGAGCCGCTAACCAAGTGTAAGTCCCAACACCATTTTTTAGGTTGTTTTCCTCAAGCACAACTTGATCACAAATTCATTCTTTAATTGAACTACGCCGACTTTGATCCTTTCCATCTAGGATAGGTACATTGAAAACCTCCTAAGATTCAAGTCCAAAACCAATCTCTTCACATCGGTTCACCTCCATCTCATATGATGTTGATCTGTTAAGCATCCCCAGAACCAATACTTTTTTCATTGGTTTACCATCTTCCTTACTATATGACGTTAAAATATTCGCACTTTTTGTCCTGTATGACTATAAACTAAAACATTCTTTTACACTCTCATATGAGGGAGAATCATTATTTACATTGATCTCCAATCATGTTATATTCCAAAAACTACGGGCATACAAGGCAATGCCTGAAGCTTTTATCTTGGGTCAAACCATCATTTCACTAAAGTCCCCTTTCACCCTTTATATGTACGAACCAAATATGTACATAGGGTATTTCAATAACTACATGTGGCTTGATTCCCATCCTTATGGGATACATAGGAACGTTCAAGCATCCCTCAAATCTGGCCCCAAGTCTTTGGGCCTAACCCGAAATTCCACTTTCAGTCCCCTGGACGAAAAGTCCCTATGAAAAGAGACATGGTGTATTCATTACTATGGTCCGATCTCTAAGACCCTAAACTAAGATTTATTAAACTCCCATACCACATGACATTAAACATTACTTCAAGAACTATGTATGGCTTGATTCATATCCTTATGGGATATGTAGTGAAGTCCAATATTTCAATTCAGGACCCAGCCACAACATAATTATCGTTATCATTATCCTTTGTATCTTCAATATGCATTAGACAATACCCATTTTCATGTGTCATACTCCTAACCATAAATACTTTTAGATCTCCAAAACCTTTCTCTTGAATTCTGGTCACAAAATGTCTAATTTCTGAGAGTTCTTTTTCTTGACTATACAGCACGTGCCCTTAGGTGGCCTTGCATAAACAGTCTACATAACCGACTTTTCAGCCAAAAGATGTTATTATTTGACTATGCAGTCAATTCCCTTAGGTGGACCTACAAAATTCAACCCCCTAACGAGTTTGTTAAATAATGGTTACTTCATTCATGGGAAGAAAACCTATTTTTTCCATATTGTTCTAATTAACAATATGTAAGGATCTGAAAAAAAAATATACATCCTTAACATATTTTTCCCATGTTCTTTTTCATGATTTGAAAGTATTCAAGTCTATGGTTTATATTTCCCTTCCCTACGTTTGGGTCAGACCTTCGTAGGAGTGACATTCATCATGTTCTTAGATGATATTATTTGGAAATATCTTCTCTATATTCAACAACCTCTCTCCATACAACAAACTCTATGCTTTAGAAAATTTGAATCTCCATAAACTTCCATTGGCTTTTTAGTAGTAGAAAAGTAAATTTCTGAGTGTTCTTTTGCCTGACTATGCAGCATGTGCCCTTAGGAGGCCTTGCATAAGTAGTCTATATAACAGACCTGTTAGCCAAAAGATGGTATTATTTGACTATGAACCCAATGCCCTTAGGCGGCCCTGCATAATTCAACCCCCTAATGGGTTTGAAAAATAGTGGTATCTTCATTCTTGTAAAATACTTCTTCTAATGCCTTTTATCCCTTTTTCATGTAATTCCTTCAGATTCAAAATTTCTTAAGTCATAGTTTACATTCATTCCCTCAAACTTGAGTGTGGTAATATGTTTTTAGATAAATTGTCAAGGAATTCAGTCAATTTTAATCCATTAGGTCAAAGATATTTCTACCTTAATCATTAGCCTTTTTATGTCTGAAATGCATGACTTTAAACTGCCCACAAAAGACAGGGGAACTCTGAATAAAAGTTAAGTCCCAGCTCACTAAACAAATATTTTGTATGATTTTAGGTAATATTGAGAAATTAACAGATTCAAAGTTTGTAGGGTTATTTATAATAATCCTAGAAAAAAAAATTATGCTTACTAGGCCTATTGGCTTTGATAAAAAAATTTAAGCAGCGCGACACGAAAGGAAGCAGTGGAAAACCGAGTAACTTGCGCGGTGAAGGAAACGGGCGCGATGAGACCTCATAAGAATTCTGATTCGGTGCTTTGCGTGAGGAATGAAAGCCTATATATAAGCAAGGCTGCAACCCTGTGAGCCGAAGCTTGCGTGGATCAACACCTGCACGACGTCATTTGCGCACTCAACAATTGCACGACGAATGTTCCTTGGTTTTCTTATTTACCTCAGAGTCACATCCTCATTTTTTTCCAGATCCAACTTTAAGGGAGGACATTTGTTAATGCTTATTTCCGTCACAAAGTCTAATAACTGAAAAAGGAAAATACCTTAGTCCAAAGTGATTCATCCTTTGAAGAAACATTAGAAATATACAAAGGCATGAAGAAGGATTTCATCCCACTTAGGTCGCACAAGTTTCATTATAGTCGCACAAGTATACTTGTGCACTGTATAATGGTCACCCAGGTGACTTGCACCCCTCTTGGATTTTCGCCCAGGGTCTTCACTGGCCTATAAATACCCCATATGGGCCCCCCATTTCCGGACGGAAAAAATTCCAAAACTCATATTCGAGCTCTCGGTGCCCTAGTCTCTTCTGGAAGTCTTCCAAACACTTCTAAGGTAATTTCATACCATGAATGGAAGTTCTAAATAGGGGAAACAAGGACTAAGTTTTGAAACTCATCAACACTTTCATGCCTAAGTGGCCAGCCCTTAAGGGAAATGGCCACACTTGCGCACCGCCTTATCCCTTCAAGAAAACTCATGCACCACTATTTTGGAAGCCTTTAGGGAAAATACTAAGTACTTGAGCCAAGTCTCGCTCAAGTATTACCCTAAGTATTGACCGTCGCGCAAGTACCCATGTGTCATGCAAGTATACTTGCGCAACCAGGACTTGCGCGGCCATACAGGACTTTCACGCCTCTCTCTTTTTGGGGGCCCCTCCTGCCTATTCACTTGCTTTCTTCAAATCCACCTCTTCTTTCCAAAATTTAGCCTTCATAACATTCTTCAAAACCCTTTTTGTCATGGTTCCTTTGTTGGATTCCTTATCTATAAGGAATTATGTGGAAAATTTCTCAAAACCTAGTAATTTACATATCTTTATGTCACTATGATTAGAGATTTCATTCATTCAACCTTATCCTTTAAAGAAGAGAGGATCTTTAATATGGGCCTACTTTTCAAGAGTAAGTCCCAATCTCAAAAATCCCAAATATGGGAATCCTCCTTTTGAGTAAGCCCCAAGTCCCCTAACCTGGGCTTCCTTTTCAAAAGTAAGCCACAGTCTTCAAGTTCCCTTTAATTTTGGGATTCCTTCTTAGGAGTAAGCCCCAAGTTCCCAAAATCCAAATTCCCTTAACCTGGGCTTCCTTTTCAAGATTAACCCCCATTCATAATTCCCATTAACCTGGGCCTCTTCCTTAAGAGTAATCCCCAATCAAAATTTAACTTAACTAGTCTTAATTTACTTTTTTATTTGGGCTTCCTTATCAGGAGTAAAACCCAATCATAAGTCCTCCTTAATTTGGGAATCCTCCTCAGGAGTAAGCCCCAAGTTAGAGTACCAAAATCTACTTAAAGCACATATATGTTTATGGACCTTATTCCCAGTCTTCTTCTCTAAAGTATGTCCTAATCATTATCTATCTGGGCAGTCATACATACATAAGCCCCACATCATTTAGTATAATTTCATCTTTCATGGCAAAATTGTCTGGTTTTACCAATACCTCTTGTTTCTCACACCGAGTATGACTCACATGAGCATAGAGTGTAAAAGTAATAATGACATATTTCTCTGAGCCATAAATCATACATAAATCTCATACTTATTAATTCTAACTATGTGTGTTCTGATTACTTTTCTAAAACAAAGGATATGTAGTTATCCCATCTATTGGTACGATCCCAACTCTGAAATAATCTATGTCCTTCTGAATGATAATAAACTTCAAGTGCCCCGGTGAGTGGCTTTAAAACCAGTATGGGTATCATAATGACTAAGTGATTTCTATATAATATATTGAAGGATACCATTGTCTATGAATCTTTAACAAATACAGATGATTCTCTATCAATGAATAACCTCGAATACATATTAAAGATTCTCTAAGTCTCATACATACTAATTATTGATTGTCAGAATCTAAAGTAAAGATCATTTTCATACATGGAAATTTAATAAAGATTCACAAACATAACTTAAATCTATAAAGAGAGTCCCAGAGTAGACAATAATTTCCCTCAAAAAGGTGTGATGAACCCGCCCTCCCATCCTCTCGACAAATGCAAATTCTTAAGCCTCATAGGTTCCCAACTAATGAGCACTTACCTTTGGAAAGTAAGTCCAAATGGATAAGGAATCATTGGATATTTTTTGTTCTACGAACAAACCTGTTAGAAACCGATTAGAATGTTTGGACCTTAAATAAACAAGGCCATCCCTAATTCTAGAGGAAATAGGGGATTTATGATTTTTATATGTTTTTAGGGTTTTTGGGTATTCATAAAGGTTTTAGGGGTTTATTGGGATATTTAAGTTTTTAGCGGTTTTAAGTGTATTTTATTTTTTAATTTTTTCATGGAGGTTTTCTGGGTTTTTTTATTTTTTTTTAATTTTTTGGTATTTTAGATATTTTTGATAATATTTAAGGTTTTTTAGGGTTTTAGCGATTTTGAGGGGTTTTAGTGTTTTTAGGGTTTTTAAAATTATTAGTTAAATTGGATCTCTAAGAGTTTTAATGTGTTTAATATTTTATTTGGTTTTTTCGTGGTTTTGGTGTTTTTTACATTTTTAGTTATTTTAGTAATTAAGATGGTTTTAGGAGATTGTGGATTTTTTAATTTTATATTTTTATAAATTTTTCAACTTTTTAGGGGATTAAAGGGTTTTTATAGTTTTTAGTGAATTTCTGGGATTTTATTTGTTTTTATAATTTTTAAAGGTTTTTAGGGGTTTTATGATATTTGGGTTTTTGGGGGGTTTAGTGTATTTTTAGGGTGTTTATGGGTTTGAGATTTTTTTTTATGTTTTTAGGGGTTTTATGTGTTTTTAGGTTTTTAAGGTTTTCTTTGGGTTTTTATGGGTTTTTTGTTTTTATGGATTTTTGGTGTTTTTATGGATTTTAAGGGTTTTTAGGGTTTTTAATGCTTTCTTATTTATTAAGGTATGTAATTTTTATAGGTTTTTAAGGTTTTCTTATGGGTTTTTTGGGTTTATATGTGTTTTTATGTTTTTATGGATTTTTAATGAATTTTTTGGAATTTTTAAGATTTTTAGGTATTTTAGAGTTCTTATGGATTTTTGGGGGTTAAATGGATTTTAGGGGTTTAGTTGTTTTTTTTGTGTTTTTATGGTTTTTAGAGTTTTTAAACGTTTTTATGGGTTTAATGTGCTTTGAGTGTTTTTAGTTGTTATTTAATTCATTTATGATTATTACGGTTTTAAGGGGTTTTATGATTTTTAGGGGTTTTAGGGTTTTTTTAACATTTGCAACATTTTTTTAGGTTTTTAGGGGGGGTTTTTTTGGATTTTAATTTTTTCATAGATTATTTCATAGTTTTTAGTGGGTTTTACATTTTTAATGATTTTTAGGGATTTTTAAGGTTTTTTATGGTTCTTATACATTTTAGATATTTTGAAGGTTTTTAGGGTTTTTAAAGGCCTTTAGGGTATTAAACATTTTATGATTTTTAGGGGATTTAATAGTTTTGTATGTCCATAAGGTTTTATTATGGTTCTATAGGGGTTTTAAGGTTTTTTATGTTTTTAAGGATTTTAAGGGATTTTTAGGATTTTTCTTGTTTCTTAGATTTTAGAGATGTTTTGGGTATTTTTTTTTTGGTTTTTTGGGATTTTTTTGGTGATTTAGAGGTTTTTTGAGTTTTTTTTTGTTTTTAAGGTTTTTATAGTTTTTAGAAAAATTAGGTATTTACATATATTTTATTGTTTTAGTTGGTTTTAGGGTTTTTATGGGTTTTTAGGGGGTTTATGGTTTTTAGGGGTTTTAAGGGGTTTGTGGGTTTTAGGGGTTTTAGGGTCTTTTAGTAGTTTTTAGGGTTTTTAAATTTTTTATATTTTTAGGGGTTTTATGTGTTCTTATAATTTTATAATTTCCTTAGTGTTTTCATAGTTTTTAGTTATTTTTATATTTTTGGGGATTTTTGGATATTTTTAGGATTTTTATTGTTTTTAGGGATTTTGAAGGTTTTTTTTATCATTTTTAGGCTTTAGGGGTTTTATGTTTTTTTGGGTTTTAAATATTTTCATAGGGTTTTTAAAATTTTAATATGGGTTTTCATGTTTTTATGGTTTTTATGTTTTTACAGATTTTTAGGGATTTTTAGGATTTTTATGGTTTTTTGGGTTTTTTAGGATTTCGAGGGGTTTAGGGTTTTTTAAGGTTTTAGTGGTTTTATAGTTTTTTGATTTTTTAATGTTTTTTGGAGTTTAAATTGATTAAATTTGTTTTTATTTTTTCTATATTTTTATGGGTTCTAAGGGTTTTTATGGTTTTTATGGATTTTAGGGGTTTTAGGGGTGTTAAGTTCTTATAGGGTTTTAAGGGTATTTAGTGTTTTTTAGTTTTTAAGGGTTTAATTATTTATGTTTTTTAAGGTTTTCTTAGTTTATTTCATGTTTTTTAGGGTTTTCTACATTTTTAGGGATTTATTATGTAATTTTTAGTATTTTTATGTATTTTTGGTGTTTTAGGAATTTTGAAGGGTTTTATGGGTATTTAGCTTTTTTTTTAATAGTTTATATATTTCATAAATTTTATGTTTTTCATAGAGTTTTACTAGGTTCTTTGGGGTTTAAATTTTTACTGATTTTCAGGGATTTTTGGTATTTTTAGTATTTTTATATATTTTATTACTTGTAGAGATTTTGAAGGTCTTAAGTGTTTTTATTATTTTTTGGGGTATTAGGGTTTTCTGAGTTTTATATGGGTTTTTAGGGTTTGTATATATTTTCAATGTTTTTAAGTTTTAACATTTTATAGTGTTTTATTGTTTTTTAGGGTTTTAATGGGTTTTGGGTTTTTATGTTTTTAGGGAATTTTAAGGTTTTTATTGGTTTTAGGGTATTTTTATGGTTTTTAGGGTTGTTAGCATTTTTAGGGTTTTCAGGTGTTTTATGTTTTTTATGCTTGTAAGGTATTCATTGGGTTTTTCAGGGTTTTTAGGTTTGTTTAGTGTTTTTAGATCTTTTTAGAATTTTTATGAATTTTATGGTTTTTAGGGTTTTTAGGGTTTTTAGGGTTTTTAGGGTTTTTAGTGTTTTTTTGGATGTATTTGTTTTTAGGTTTCAATGGTTTTCTTATTGTTTTTAGGGGTTGTTACATATTTAGGGATTATTTTAGGATTTTTATTGTTTTTTGGGATTTTGATGGTTTTTAAGTGTTTTAGGTTTTTTAGTATTTTTATGGTGATTTGAAATTTTAGGAATTTTTTAGTTTTTTTGTATTTTTAATATCTTTTAGATTTTTAACATTTTATGGATTTAAGGGGTTTTAGAGTATTTTGTGGTTTTTTATCATTTATATTTGGTTTTAGTTTTTTTTCAATTTTGTAGGGGTTTTATGTTTTTTTATATTTTTAGGGTTTTTTATTGTCTTTTTAGGGTTTTATGGTATTTAGTGTTTTTACCTTTTTTAGGGGTTTTATGTTTTTTTGTTTTATAGTTATCTTAGGGGTTTTCAGGGATATTATGTATTTTATGTTTTTAGGGAATTAGGGCCGCTTTTAGCATTTTTATTGTTTTGTATGGGTATATGGATTTTGTGGGTTTTTAGGGGGTCTTAATTGTTTTATGATTTTAGTGTTTGTTATATTTCTAGGGGTTTTATGTATTATTTGGGTTTAATCATTTCTTAGAGTTTTTTGGTTTTTTAGGGATTTTACATTTTTAGGATCTTTAGATATTTTTTTAGGATTTTTATGGATTTTTAGGGTTATTTGGGATTTTAATGGTATTTTTTTGTGTTTTTATGGTATTTTTTGTTTTTTAGGTTTTTATGGTTTTTTGAGTATTTATGTTTTTTAAGGGTTTTGGAGATTTTAACGTTTTTAGGGTTTAAAAGAGTTTCTATTTTTCGTTCATGGGTTTTCAGAGTGTTATAGATTTTTAGGTTTTTAATGGGTTTTCTTGGTTTTAAAGGTTTTATGGGTTTTATGTTCTTTAATGGTTTTTAGGTATTTTATTATTTTTGTTCTTTTTTACATGTTTTAACTATTTATAGGTTTTTAAGGCCTTCATAGTGGTTTTCAAGGTTTTTAGGATTTTTATGTTTTTAGGGATTTAGGCCTTTTTTATGACTGTTATGTTTTTAGGGTTTTGGGGATTTTGATGGTTTTTATGGTTATTAGGGTTTTTTTCATTTTTAATAATTTTAGGTTTATTAAAAATTTTAGGTTTTTTTTCAAAGGTTTTTATGGTATTATTTTTTTTGGTAATTTTTGGGAAATTTTAGGATTTAGGGTTTTTAGGGTTTTAAGTTATTTTGTGGGGGTTTTATGGTTTTTAGGGTTTTAGTTTTTTATGGGTTTATGGGATTTTTATTTTTTCTATGTTTTTAGGGTTTTAATTATTTTTTAAGGTTTTTTATATTATTAGTGTTTTGAAGAGTTTTTATGAATTTAAAGTTTTTTAACCTTTTTAGTGTGTTGTTTGGTTTTTATGATTTTTATGGTTTTTAGTGGTTTTTTAATTTTTAGGGGTTTTAGTGTTTTCATGCTATTTTTGGGTTTTTATCATTTTTGTTTTCATTATTTTAATTTGTTTTAAGGTTTTTTAGTTTTTTATGATATTTAGGAGGTTTTATGTTTTTAGTGATTCTTTTGGCTCTTCATTAAATTTATGTTTTTAGTATTTTTAGTGATTTATAGGGATTTTAGGGTTTTTTGTGTTTTTAGTTTTTTAGGGGTTTTATGTTTTTTTAGATTATAAAGACTTTCATTGATTTTTTAGGGTTTTAGGTTTTTTAAATGTATTTGGGATTTCTCAGAATTATTTATGATTTTTATGATTTTTAGGGATTTTACAAACATTGAGCGATCTAAGAAGTTTTTATGGATTTTTTTGGGTTTATGATTTTTTTGGGGTTTTAGGGTTTTTTTAGTTTTTATGGTCTTTAAGGTTTTTTAGAGTTTTTTAATCTTTTATGTGTGAAATGTTTTTTAGTGTTTTTAGTAGTTTTTTTCATTCATATAATTTTTATGGTTTCAAGGGGTTATTATGGTTTATAGTATTTTAGGTTATTTTTAGGGGTTGTAACATTTTTAGAATTTAGAGGATTTAAGTGTTTTAATTATTTTTAGATTTTCATATGGGTTTTCAAGGTTTTTAGCATTTTTTCACTTTTTTTTTATTTTGATGGATTTTTATGGATTTTAATGTTTTCAGATATTTTTAATTTTTTAGTTTTTTTATGGTTTTTAAAATGTTTAGGTGATTTTTGTACATTAAATTTTTAAAGGTTCCCTTATGGGTTTTAAAGGTTTTATAATATTTTTTGAATTAATGGATTTCATGGATTTTTATGATTTTCATAGTTTTAAGGTTTTTAGGTATTTTGAGGCTTTTTAGGGTTTTTAGGTATTCTATGGGTTTTTTTGGTTTTTTTGGTTTTTAGGGGTTTTTTAACATTATAGTTTTTTAGGGTTTTTATAGTTTTTTAACATTTTTAGGGGTTTAAAGGGAATTAATATTTTTAGTGGTTTGTATGGATTTCAGTTTTTTATGGTTTGTATGGATTTTTGGGGTTTTTATAGTTTTTAGGGTCTTTATGGTTTTTATGGTTTTTAGAGTTTTTATATTTTTAGGGGGTTTAAGCATTTTTCGGTTGTAATGTTTAATTAGTGGTTTATAGGGTTCTTAGGGTTATATTTGTTTTTATGGTTTTTATGGATTTTTTATGATTTTTATGGGGTTCTAGGGATTATTAGGTTTTTTTATATCTTTTATGGTTTTTAGCGCTTTTTAGTTTTTTAGGGGGTTTTAAGACATATTAGGGTTTGAAAGTTTTATTAGGGTGTCTCAGGGTTTTTAGGGTTTTTACCATTTTAAGGTATTTTAGGGAATATTATAAATTTAATGGTTTTTATGGGTTTTATGTTTTTTAGGGATTTATGGGGTTTTATGATTATTTTTGGGTTTTCGTTATTTATAGGGTTTTTTTAGATTTTACCATTTTTAGGGGTTTAAAGGGTTTTAGTGTTTTAGTTTTTTTGGAGCATTTTTGGTTGTTTTAGGTTTTTAGCGTTTTTTATGGTTTTGGGGGTTTTATGTGTTTATATGTTTTTAAGGATTTCTTATGGTTTTTTCATTTTTTTAGGAATTTTTAGGATTTTTATATTTTTTATGAATTTTTGAGGATTTATGGTTTTTTTGAGTTTTTTAGGGGTTTTAATCATTTCTAGAGTTTTTTAAATTTTTAGTGGCTGAAATCATTTTTTATAATTTTTATTCGTTTTTTGGGTTTTTAAGGGTATTTAGGGTCTCATATATTTTATTTATTTTTATGGGTTTTAGGGTTCTCTAGGATTTTTAGCGTTTTATTTTTTAAGGGTTTTAAGTGTTTATAGGTTAATAACGTTTTCTTAGGGGATTTCTTGGGTTTTAGGGTTTTTTACGATTATAGGGATTTTCATGTATTTTATAATTTTTAGTGTTTTTAGGGATTTTTAGGTTTTCTATGATTTTTAGTGATTTAAGAGTTTTTTAGGTTGAAGGTTTTCATTGTTTTAGGTTTTTATGGTTTTCTGAGGGGTTTTCATAGTTTTTTTGGGATTTTACATGTTCAAGGTTTTTAAGTGGTTTTTTTATAACTTTTATAGTTTTATAGTGTTTATATAGATATTGAGGTGTTTGGGGTTTTATAGGGGTTTTAGGATTTTTTGGGGTTTTCTTTTTGAGTTTTTTTTGTTTTTTAAAGGTGTTATATAGTTTTTAATGTTTCTATAGATTTAAAAGCTTTTTTAGTTTTAGTGAATTTTATGGGTTTTTAGATTTTTGGGGTTTTAGGGGTTTTTTAGGATTTTTAGATTTTGTAAGGTTTTTGTGGTTTTTAATGTTTTTAAGATTTTAATGTTTTCATAGAGGTTTTTCAAGTTTTTATAGCTTTTTACAATTTTAGGGATTTTTTTGTCTTTTGAAATATTTTTTTATTGATGTTTTATTGTTTTGAGGGATTATGAGGCATTTAAGGGTTTGGGAGTTTTTATGGGGTTTTTGTATTTAATGTTTTTTATGATTTGTTTGGTTTTAAAGGGTTTTTAGATTTTTTTTAAAAAAAATTAGGGGTTTCATGGGTTTTTTGAGTTTTTAGTGAGCTTTTAGGGTTTTTTTGCGATCATAGTGGTTTTTATATATTTATGGGTTTTATGGTTTTGGGGGGGTTTAGGGAATTTTATGGGTTTAATTGTTATTTAGTTTTGTAAGGGATTTAAGTGTTTTTAAAAATTTGAGGTTTTTATTAGGGTTTTTTTGTTTTAGGAATTTTTAGGTATTTTTATGTTTTTTTGGTTTTTCAGGGGTTTTAGTGATTTTGAGGAGTTTTAGGGTATTTATAATTATTTTGGGGTTTTCAGGATTTTTATCGTTTTAGGGTTTTTATGGATTTTTAGGATTTTTAATATTTATAGGATTTTTTATATTTTTGTGTCTTTTAGAGGTTTTAGTTTTTATTAGTAATATAGGGTTTTATGTTTTTTATAGTTTTGAACATTTTTAGGGGTTTAAAGAGTTTTTAGATTTTTTAATTGGTTTTTTGGGTTTTCACTGATTTTTAAAAAAATTATTGGTTTTTATGGATTTTTTTGGGGTTTTAGGGTCTTTAAGAGTTTTTATGGTTTTTATGGATTTTTATGTTTTAAATAATTTAAGTGTTTTATGTTTTTAATGTTTTCTTAGGGATTTTAGGGTTTTTAGGGTTTTTTAAATTTCAGTCATTTTTAGTGTTTTTATGTTTTTATAGGGTTTTTTTGGGTTTTATAGCATTTATAGGGTTTTGGATATTTTAGTGTTTTTATAGTTTTTAAGGTTTTACTATTTCATAGGTTTTTTCAGGTTTTAAGTGTTTTAGATTTTTAAGTTTTTCTTAGGGGTTGTCAGGGTTTTTAGGTTTTTCATGTTTTTAGGGATTTTTAGGAATTTTTAGGATTCTTATGGTTTTTTGTGTTCTTAGCAATTTAAAGTGTTTTTGGGGGGTTTTTTGGTTATTTTGTAATGTTGAATTTTTTATGGGTTTTAAGGGTTATTATAGTTTTTTAATACATTGAGCGGTTTAAATATTTTTTTTGTTTTTAGTGTTTTTAGGGTTTTATGTGTTTTTATGGGGTTTTCTTACTTTTTTAGGGGTTTTAGGGTTTTTTGAGTTTTAGAATTTTAACATTTAAGTATTTTTAGGTTTTTAAGGTTTTATGATTTTTTAGTTTTTTAGGTTTTTATGGAATTTTGGGTTTTTTTAGTATTTTTACAATTTTTATGGTTTTTAGGTATTTTACGCGTGTTTTAGGGTTTTATGGGGTTTTTCGAGTTTTTATGGTTTTTTAAAATTTTTATAATTTTTTGTGGTTTTATGTATTTTAATGTTTTTATGGTTTTATGAGGGTTTTTGTGTTTTTTATGTTTTTATAGATGGTTAGGACCTTTTAATTTTTTATGTTTTTTACGATTTTAAGAGATTTTGAGGGTTTATGGGGTTTTAAATTATTTTTTATGGTTTTTTGGGTATTTGGTTTTTTTTATTTTTTAACGATATTATGTTTTAAGAGTTTTTTTTATCATTTTTAGTTTTTAAAGGGTTTTTAGTTTTTTTAGTTGGTTTTATGTGTTTCAGGGATTTTAATGTTTTTGTGGTGTTTTAGATGTTTTAAGGGTAATTTTAGAATTTTTAATGTTTTTCCTATTTTTAGGGGTTTTAGGGTTTTAAATGGATTTCAGGATTTTAAGGTTTTCTTTGGGATTTTCAATGTTTTTTACATTTTTAGGGATATTAGGGGTTTTTTGGAATTTTTTTCGTTTTTTGGGTTTTTCAACATTTTTAGGGTTTTAGGGTTTCTATAAGTATTCAGGTTTTTAGGGTTTTAGAATTTTTTGGTTTTTTAAAGGTTATAAGGTTTTTTATGGTTTTATTTGGTGTTTTTAGAGTTTTTAGGTTTTTTTATATTTTAGGTATTTTTTTATGGTTTTTATTATTTTAATGGTTTTTTGGGATTTTAAGGAGTTTGGGGGTTTTTAGTTTTTTATGGTATCTTGGGGTTTTAGGGGGGTTGATTTTTTAGGGTTTTAAGTTTTTTATAATTTTCAATTCTTTAAGGTTTTAAAGTTTTTAGTGGGTTTTTATGGTCTTGTATGGATTTTAGGGTTTTTAGCGATTTTAGGATTTTAGGGGTTATATGTGTTTTACGGATTTTATGGTTTCCATAGAATTTTCAGAGCTTTTAGGGTTTTTTATTTTTTTATGAATATTATAGGGTTTTTAATGATTTTTGTGGTTTTTATGTATTTTAGTGAATTTGACGTTTTTTTGGGATTTTTGTATTTTTTGTGATTTTTATCATTTTTAGGTTTTAAGAGTTTTAAATGTATTTATTATTAATTTTTTTATGGAATTTCATATTATTTTATGTTTTACGGTTATTTTTTGAGATTTTTATGGATTTTTATGGGTTTTTATGGTATTTTGGGGTTTTGAGGGTTTTAGGGGTTTTAGGATTTTTAGGGTATTTTGGGGTTTAGAGTTTTATTTAAGGTTTTAGGGATTTTCATATTTTTTAGAGTTTTTTAACGATTTATGGGTTTAATGTGTTCATAATGTTTTAGTGGGTATTACGATTTTTTAGGATTTTAGGGGGTTTATGGTTTAAGGGAGTGGTTATGGGGTTTTTTGTTTTAAGGGGGGTTTTTAGAGTTTTTGGCATTTTTGGAGGTTTTAGGGGTTTTATGTATTTTTAGGTTTTTGTGGTTTTCTTTGGGGTTTTTAGAGTTTATAATATTTTTAACGTTTTTAAGGGGTTTTATAGGGTTTTTAATGATTTTTACATTTATTTGGGATTTTATTGTTTTTTGGCATTTTTATGGCATATATGATTTTTTAGGTTTATAGGGGTTTTCTGATTTTTTTAATGGTTTAATGTTTTTTTAGAGATTTTTAATTTTCTTAGGGGTTTAATGGATTTTTAGAACTATTTTAGTGGAGTTTTAGGGATTTTGTGGGTTTTAGTGTTTTTCATAATTTTAGGGAATTTTATTATTTTTAGGTGTTATTGCTACATTTAGGGTTTTTAGTGTTTTTAGGTTTTTTATAAGATCTTTTTTATTTTAAGGTTTTTAATGTTTTATTTAGATTATTCTTGTTTTTTGGGGTTTTTATTTTTTTTGGAATTTTATGGGTTCTTTAGTATTTTATGGTCATTAGGGGTTTTATGCATTTTGAGGGTTTTATGGTTTTTTATTATTTTTAGGGTTTTTCGAATTTTTAGGATTTTAGGGGTTTCAAAGTGTTTTTAGGCTTACTAAGTGTTTTAATATTTTTTATGTGCTTAGAGATTTTTATGGATTTCTTATGAATTTTGTGTTTTTTATGGTTTATAGGGAGTTTTATGTATTATATTTTTTGTTGGTATTTTTAAGGTTTCTTTCGGTTTTAGTGTTTTATGAGTTTTTTGGGGTTTTATTGTTTTTATTTTTTTTATTTTTTAAGGGTATAAAGGGATTTTAGAGTTTTTAGTTGTTTTTTGGGGTTTCAGGCTTTTAGGTTTTTTCGGGTTTGTAAGGGTTTTTATGGTTTTATTGTTTTTAATGTTTTTAGGGATTTTAGAGTATTTAGGTTTTTAGGGGTTTTATGTGTTTTTTGGTTTTTAATGATTTCATAGGGGTTTTCATGGTTTTTCGAGGTTTTAATGTTTTTAGTGATTTTTATGTTTTTTATGATTTTATGGTGTTTAGGGGTTTCAGAGATTTTGAGGTTTTTATTGGTTTTTAGTGTTTTTATGACTTTTTTTGGGGGTGGTTAGGGTTTTTCTGTGTTTTTAGTGTTTTTAAGGGTTTTTCGAGTTTTTAATGTTTTTACAGGTTTAATGGTTTTTACTGTATTAGTGGTTTCATATGGGTTGATGGGTTTTTAGGGTTTTTATGGTTTTTAGGGGTATTTATGGATTTCGAATATTTTAGTTTTTAGTGATTTTAGTTTTCCTTAGGTTTTTAGGGGTTTTAATTATTTTTTTTAGTTTGAGGGTTATTTCTATTTTAAAGGATTTTTATTATTTTTTTTGTATTTTAATTTTTTTAATTTTTTAGGGATTTTGAGGAGTTTAAGCAATTTTTAGGGTTTTTTCATTTTTATGATTTTAGGGGTTTTATGTGTTATTTGGATTTTATGGTTTTCTTAGGGGTTTTCATGTGTTTTAGGGTTTTTATTATTTTAAAAATTTTAAGGGAATTTTTAGGATTTTCATGTTTTTCTATGGTTTTAGGGATTTTGAAGGGTTTTGGGGGTTTTTTGGGTTTGATGGATTTTTTTGGATTTTTTGGATTTTTTAGAGTTTTTTTATTATTTTTAATGCTTTATGAGTTTTAAGAAAAAATAGGGTTTTAAAGGGTTTGTATTATTTTTAGTGGGTTTTTTGGACTTCATAGGTTTTTAGATTTTTAAAGACTTTTTGCGATTTTTTGGGTTTTAGGGCCATTGTAGGGGTTTAAGGTTTTTAGCTTTATTTAGGGTTTTTATTTATTTTAAGTTTTTTAGGATTTTAAGGCTTTCTTAGGTGTTTTAATGGGTTTTTGGGGTTTTTATATTTTTATTGATTTTTAGGGATTTTTAGTATTTTTATGTTTTTTTAGTTTTTAGGGATTTTAAGAGGTTTAAAGGTTTTTTAGGGTTTTTAGGATATTTTTTGCTATTTTTAGTGGTTTATGTTCTTTTAGGTTTTTACGAATTTCATAGTGTTTTAGGGATTTTTCGAGTTTTTATGTTTGTTTAGGTTTTTGGGTTAATATGGTTTTTAGGAATCTTATGGTTTTTTATGGTTTTTGGGTTTTTTTTTGAGTTTTTCATGGTTGTGGAAGGTATTTTATTTTTCTACAATTTTCAGTGGTATAATGGGGGTTTAGTGTTTTTGTGTGTTTATTGTGTTTTTTAGGTTTTATGGTTTTTCCTGGTTTTTAGGGGGATTTTGGGTTTTTGGTTCTTTTATGGATTTTTAAGGAGTTTTACATTTTTGGGTTTTTAGGGGTTTTAAGAGTTATTTGGTTTTTTTTGGGTTTTTAGGGTTTTTATATTTTTAGGTATTTTTATGGTATTCATTGTTTTTAGGTTTTCTTAAGGTTTTTTGAATTTTAGGGCAAGAAAGGCTCGGGGTCAGGCTATTCCTGACACCCCCCAAAATTTATTATAAAAATACATGAAGACACTGGAGACAAGGGAGGGGAGGGGTTAAATGACCCGCACCCAAAAACCCTTAACGACCCTAGATTTTGAATTTTAGGGGTTTTAAGTATTTTTTGTGTTTTATGTTTTTCCTAGGGTTTCTCAGGATTTTTAGGGGATTTAATGTTTTATGGAATTTTTCGGGGGTTTTTTATAATTTTTATGTGTTTTAATATTTTTAGGTATTTTGAATGTTTTTAAGGTTTTATGTGTTTTTATGGTATTTAGTGTTTTTTTGAGGTTTTTAGGGGTTTTAAGTGTTTTAGGTTTTTATGTTTTCTTAAAGGTTATCAATGTTTTTTTACATTTTTAGGCATTTCAAGGCCATTTTATGGATTATTATAGTTTTAGGGTTTAATTGATTTTGTTGGTTTTTAGGGGTTTTTATGGTTAATTTTTTTTTAGGTTTTTAGAGATTTTATAGTTTATTTATGGTTTTTAATGTTTTTGATAGTTTTTAAAATTTTAGGGTTTTAAAGGGAATTTAGATTTTTTTAGTGATTTTTATGGGTTTTGTGGGTTTTAGGGGTTTTTTTATATTTTTAAGGGTTTTATGTTTTTAGGGTTATTCAGGTTTTTAGAGTGTTTCATATTTTTTAAAGGGTTTAAAATGTTCTTCGGTCTTTAAGGTTTTATGATGTTTTTTCATGGTCCTTAGTGTTTTTCACATTTTATGGTTTTTTGGTTTTTTAAAATTTTTATACCTTTTTAAGAATTTGGAGCAATTTTAGAGTTTTTATTGATTTTAGTGTTTTTAGGTATGTTTAGGTTTTAGGTTTTTTTATTATTAAGGTTTTCTTAGGGATTTTTATTTTTTACACTGTTAGGGTTTTTTATGTATTTCTTATGATTTTTATAGTTTCTAGGGGATTTAGGGATTTTTAGGGTTTATTGTTCTTATAGTTTTTCGGGTTTAAATGTTATTTTTAGTTTTTAGGGGTTTTAAGGTATTTACAGATTTTAAAATTTTTAGTGATTTAATTGGGTTTTAGAATTTTTAGTGGGTTTTATGATTCTTATGGTTTTTAGGAGGTTTTACATGTTTTGGGGTTTTTTATAGATTTTATGGGTTGTAGGGTATTTTAGGGTTCTTATCAATTTTTTGGGTTTTAAGGGGGTTTAAGTGTTTTTTGGTTTTAAAGGTTTTATATGCATTTTTAGTGATTTTTTGGGTTTTTTGGTATTTTTGGGTTTTTAGGGAGTTTGAGTATTTTAGGGGTTTTATGGTTTTTAGCATTTTATAGGTTTTTTGTGGGTTTTATGTGTTTTTTGGTTTTTATGGTTTTCTTTGGGGGTTTCAGTTTTTTTGGTGTTTCTATGTTTTTAGGGATTTTAGGGAATTTTTATACTTTTATGGTTTTCAAGGATATTTACAGTTCTTAGGAATTTTTATGGGTTTTTGGGGTTTTTAGGGGTTTTTGGAGTTTTTAGGGGTTTTATGATTTTTAGAGACTTTTATGGGTTTTAGGGGTTTAAAGAGGTTTTATTGTTTTTAGTGGGTTTTTAGGGTTCTTTTGAGGTTTTAGGGTTTTATGGATTTTAGGGGGTGTAGGGGTTTTTGGGGCCCTTATGGGTTTTAGTGTATTTTTAGGGGGTTTGGGGTTGTAAATGTATTTAGTTTTTAGGGGTTTTATGTGTTTTTAAGGTTTTTAAGGTTTTCATGGAGGTTTTGAAGGATTTTATTTGGGTTTTTAGGTTTTTATTTATTTTCAGGGCTTTTTATGATTTTTATTGTTTTAAGGGTTTTGGGGAGTTTTATGGTTTTTAGGGGCCTTAGCAGTTTTTTGGGGTTTTACATTTTTTTGTGGTTTTAGGTTTTTTAATGATTTTATTATTTTCATAGGGGTTTTAAGAGATTTTTTATATATTTTAGGTGTTCTTAAGAATTTTTAATATTTTTAGGGTTCTTTGGGATTTTGGGGGGTTTTACGGTTTTAAGGTTTTTATGGTTTTCTAGGTTTTAGGTTTTTTTGAGTTCTTTAGAGGTTTTAAGATTTTTTAGAGTTATTTTTAAATGTTTTTAGTGGTACAGGGTTTCAAAATTTTAGAAAAGGGAAGGTAAATGCTCCCAAAAGTTTGGTAAAGAATATGTATGCATGTTTGATTGAAAAATTTAGGAGAAAAGTGATGAAATCAAATTTTCCAAAGGAATCCAGCCTGGCTGCGTACCATCACCAATAAAGGTTAGTAGAAGGCATAAACTATGAACAACTGATATGTGGAAGGACCCACGAGGTGTTGGCCCATAGAGTGATGTCTAGCAAACCCAAAAACCCGTGAACCACATAGTTAGTGGAATCAGGTGCATGTTGTTCATCCGTATATCATCTACGTACTCAATAGTTCATGGACAAAGAAAATTGGTAGGGTTCCATGAACCATGACTCACGAACCGCAACTTCTGCAAACCCCAGTTGACTGAGTTTTATGTGGATCTAGATATCTCTTCAGGGGATTTTTTAAATGGTGTTACATTCCGAAAGATAACATTTTCCCATTGCTCTATAATAGGAGTATATGAGGAAGAAGAAAGAACAGACAATGAAATAACAAAAGAGACCCTAGAGATTGGAAGAAAGAATTTGGAGAGCATTCCAGATTTAGTTTCGAATCATTGATGAAGTTCAATCCACATAGCATGTTTCCATAGGTATATCTAGTGGCAAACCATAAAAATAAGGAAGTTAATAATAATGAGTAAACCTTGAACCTAATTGGTTTCACCGCAAACCAAAAATTTCTTACAGATGAACTCTTTATGAATGACATGTTCTAGGACCCTCCATCAATATGGTGTTCTGCGTACTGTATCTCTGTGTCGATTAAACCTTGTTCCATGTATTGCATCAATATGTAGATGGAACCCGAATCAGCATGGCAGACCGTATCCAGGACGGTATACCACTTTAGTACGCAGTGGTCCATGCCAAATCATGTGTACTTCTTTAGTACACAAATGACCCCTATACCTACAGACCACTATGGTATGCAGATCTCCCCTCATATCACATGATAAAACGGTACGCAGATTGGGGAGTCTTGGGGTGTCCATCCCTCCAGCTCCAATCTCCCCCCTCTACTACTGTCTAGTCCTCCATAGCCACTCTGTGAAACAGTCCCCCGACATCAGGCCAAATACTCCTCCAAATCCACTGGACCCATAAGATCATATCATCAGGCGCATCAGTATGCCCCTTTGAGTATACATACCCTTTGTAAGGGGATCTACGAAGGTTCTCCCCACAATGGTCTAGAATCTCTGGATGTCTGTAAGTCTATATTCTTAAGGTAACCCAATGTCCATCTGTGGGAGAATGATGTAAACCTCCTTGTTCTAGGGATTTAGGTCGATCACTTACATTTTCATTCAATGAGAAACAATGACCAGTCAAATGGATCATTTTCACTCCTCCTTTTCATGAGAGGTTACATTAATCACCTTTCCCAGAGTGTTTTTTGGGGCACCCTAACTGAGTTAAGTCTCTAATAATCCAAGAGTTGAGCCATATGACCTCTAATGTCATCCCACATTGAAAGGTTCATCGTTATTCACCCTCTCCCACCATCAACTCAGCTTCTTCCTCCATAGGCCCGACCACTCCCATCAGCGGGAGAGTAGATGTGTGGTTGTTTGAATCTATCACATCCACTTATTTCTCACACTTAGTATGACTCGATGGGATTAGAGATTTGTGATGATAAAAACATCCACACAGTCCAACCCATCCTAAACTATGAGATATCTGATTCCTAGTCAAAATAGGATAAATAGGACGCCTTCTTGAAGTCCCGAGGGGTTCCCTTCCATAAGGTTCATCCCCAATTATGCCCCCAACAAACGGAACTCCTCCTAGGTCCAAGCCCCAAGCAAACCGAAATACTTGGGCTCAGATTCCTCTCTCGAGTATATGTAGGAATCCCATCTTATAGGCCAGATCTCAACATTGAATCATCTCTCATCCCCCTAGATGACGTTAAAATCTATAGCACCCTATTTTAGCTCTTAAGTCATAATTTCCTCTATAGTATCAAATCCATGTACGCGTATAGGGATCCTACAAAATATGGTTATCCCATGCATACAATCTTTGGGAATGAACCAAGGATTCATGAACATATGATCATGACTTAAATCTATACGAGAGTCCCAGAATAGGAAACAATTCCCCCCCCCCAAGGGTGAGATGAGCCTGACCTCCCATCCTCTCGACCAATGGATTACTTAAGTGTCATTGGTGAAATTTTCATATAACAAGAGCCTGCCTATGAAAAGAAGGTCCATGAATCATGGATATCATGTACATTGGGTGTTTTTTACTCCACAAATAACCCCGTTGGAAACCATATGAGGAAGTTTATCCTAATAGAAACGATTTCACAAATTCTTAACCCAACTTAATCACTCGTTGGGACCATTTGACTTTGAAACCTCATTTATAATGAAGAAGGGATAAATTTCCTAGTCCCTGTGGGGTCAATCTAATCCCCCTTAAAAGATAATGACACAGATCATGTCGAAGAAAGGTTTTTCCCAAACTTGTTAACATGCCTCCTTAGAGGCAACACAACAATGGTGAACTTGATGTGAATCCTCAACCAAGGTGGTGATTTTACCCCACTCAAGCCCCTTCGCTTCACAAAAAAAGGAAGGGGGCCAAGATAAATTTTCAAATATGCATATGATCAAGAGATGATACTTTTAACGGGGTTTTTTTCTTTATATGTCATATATATATATATATATATTGTAGGTTTCCGAAGAGAAACGTTCAATCAAAATGAAATCCCAAAAACCGGTGCAGAGATGCGCCTTTGTGATCTCACAGGTGGTTAGGACCCTGATAAAGAGCAGGACCCCCTCTCCAAACATTTTTTTGGGACCACTTTGTGTATGAAGATTGTATTTGTTGTCAACAATTGTCAATGCTGGTCAAAATAAAGAAGGAGATGAAGAAGGACTCCAAAGTTAATGGAGATCGACTAATGTGAGGATGCCTGGATAATTGTTATGTAATCATAGCATTGAATGTAATGCTTGGGAAATTCTCCATGAAGTAAAACCAGACGATTGTTGCGCTGATCCCAAGTTCAATGAACTTGTGTCAAATGTGACACATTTTTCACAACAATGAAGAATGGAGAAGTATCATCCATTTGAGGATTATTGGATCAGAATGGAGAAGTATCATCCATCCAAGGTTGATTGAAGAAGAATGAGGATTTGAAGAAGACCATGAAATTCTTCATGATAGAAATCCACGCAAGATATTACTTGAAGAATAAAATCATATGATTTGCATGAAGTGTTGAATGAAGGTTGAAGAAGAAGAGAGAATGTGGAAGGGATTGGCATTCTAAGGTAGCCATGCATTTCGCATTATATCCAAATCAGATGATGCATTGCTGGTATGTATTTCACACATATCATGAGTTAGGAGAACTTATGAAGCAAGCCTTATGAAATAAAGGGGGACAAATGATGATGCCAGTCATATAACGTTTTGATTTGAAGGAATGATGCTGCTAGAGGATAGGGAAGTTTCTGTTCCCATTGCAACTCTGATGATGCTAAAGCTGATCTATCAAAAGATAAATATCACAATAGTGGGATTCGTGATAAGAGAAGAAGAATGGTTATGGGAAGTAGTGAATAGATAAAATGACAAAGAAATGGAAAATTTGGGGTCAGCAGAAAAGCACAGTTTAAGGTGGCGCCGTTTTCCAGTGTTTTCCAAATTTTAGGGCCTAAAAATCGGGAGATGAAGAAATGTGTTTGGGAATGAATGGAGCATGCAAGATTGAATATGGTTTATATTTTTTCATGCAAGGCATGATTCTAGGTCAGAACATCGAAAAATGATAAAGGCGTGGAGTGCGCGGAAATTTAGGCAAGTTGCGTGAAAAAATATAGCGGTGCGTGAAATAGTAGCGGGTTTGCACGAAATATCTGCAGGATGTGAGAAATAGAGGAATGATGTTTTTCGTGAAAAAGGTGATTCGAGATCAGAAACTCGAAAATTTGCAAAGTCATGAGCTGCGCGAAAAATTGGATCATTGCACGAAATATGATGTCGCGTGAAAGGATGGGTTTGCGTGCAATATGGAATGCGGTGAGGAATGTTGCGCACAATTTGTGCTTCATTCTTAGAAGGATGAAAAATGGAAAAGGAATGAGGTGCATCAAATATTAAATCATGGCGCGAAATATGAAGTTGTATAAAAGAGTTTTTACGCGCATGAAAGAGGTTTTACGCGCGGAAAAGTGTTTTTCGCACGGGGTCAAAAATGTCTATAAATATGAGGATAACCCCTCTCATTGTGTGTGACTTGACACATAGACAAATCTCGAGCTCTAAAGTGTAGAAAAATTGAAGTATAGAGTATTGTGCGAAAATAAGAAGTGTTGCGCGAAAAAAGAACCGCTGCACGAAATAGGAAGTCCTGCACAAAAAAGAAGAGTTGCGTGAAAAGGGTTTTTCGCGCCAAAAGGTGTTTTTACGCGCAAGGCTTGAATTTTATGTGCAAGACACCTAGAAGGTTGCGTGAAAATTTTGAGGGTCCCGTAGGCCTTCGATAGGTGCATAGCACTCTCGAAGAAGCTTTGTGAAGAAGAAAGAACTGTGAACCATTTGGTTTCACAATGAGAAGTTGAACAACACTCACACGACTGGTGTTTAACACTATCGTTGTGAATTGTGAATTGAAGAAGAACAAGATGTGCAACTGAATTCATATTTGCACCAAGGAAGAAGGTAGTATACCAATACACTCTTGTGTTGGTATTGAGAATTGAAGAAAGAGAATAGAACACTGTAATTATACTATGTCAAAGAGAAAGAAGAGAAGAAGAAGAACATAGTATGCCCAACTGAAGGCTGAAAATTATTCTGGGCAGTTTAATTCTGTTGATGCTAAGATGAGCTGGTCTTCATTGTTCTAATAATCACAAATGGAGTTTGTGATTCAAGCAGTTTGAAGCAAAAGCGATCTCAGTGTAGCTGGTTTTGCACTGAAGAAAAAAGGGAAGAAGATTGTGCAGCTTTCCGGTTTGCTGTAGATAATGAAGTGGTTGTTTACCTGCATGATTCTAGGCAGGTAATAATTGAATATAGGAATAACAAAGTAGCACTGTGACATCCAATAGGTCTCAACATGTGAAATATTCTTTTGGTGTTGCAAACTCTTTTAACAGAGAGAATTCTATCTTTAGAGGATGTATAAAGAACCAACTAGAGGCTACAAGATACTATCTCCCTAGGCAGTATAAAGAACCAGCTAGGGGCTGCAAGAGACTGTCTCCATAGGCAGTATAAAGAACCAGCTAGAGGCTGCAAGTTGGACTAGGTCATCACCAGTCAAGGGAAGAGGATTGTTTCCCACCCCCCTCCAAAGTGTAGGGACTCACGCTGGCTAGGGGATTGTTTTTCTAGCCACTCCGCTATAATTGGATATCACATCATAGTGGAGAATCCATGCACTGGTCATATCCAGGCATGACAAGGACGTATTTCCTCTTATTGAGTGGTGAACCTTGTAAAAATATTGTGTGCATATTTTTAGTTCTTTTTATTATTGCATGCGACAGGGAAAAGAGAATAAGAGAATCAAGATCCTAACAGCTCAAGAGGTACATGGATAAAAGTTGAAAATTGGTTTAAAAAGTCCCCAACACTGATTCACCCCCCCCCCCCCTCAGTTTTAGGTATATCCCAAACTGGTCCTTTGACATTTTAGGAGCATATCCCAAATTACAGGCCCCAATACAAGAGAACCGATCAAAGAGTACTGTCAATGTTATATCCTAAGAGAACTGATCAAAGAGTACTACCAAAATTGTACTCTCCCACATTACAGGCCCCAATACAAGACCTCCAGTCTACAAAATCTCACCATCGAACTCCTCATCCACGACTGACACCCGAGCACAAGGCAGCCCTAGTGATCATCTCGAAACATTTCAGGAGCATATCCCAGAGCATGACAATGTGTACATCCCTTATCCTAGGTAGGTAGATGAATTTGATGATGGTGACTTCATATCAACTACACACGGGTCCTACTCACTGGCCCTTTCCAGAGATAATCACTTCCAACATAAGGAGACCATGTCTCCTCACTCTAAAGAGGATCTTATGTCGAGGGGACCTGATGAAGTCCAGACGACCTAGGGCCCTCAGGCTGCCCATCGTGGGTGGAAAATATAAATTCAGGAATAGGCTATCACCCTAGTTTCTGAGGAGAAGCACAACCATATATGTGTGGAATCATTCAATGGGAAGACATACAACTCTGCCCCTCCATGCAAGCCCACCACAGAAATAGGGTGCCATAATACGAGCATGTTCACATTCCTGCTAGTTCTTCTCAGTACCGCCATGTAGACAGATCAGAAAATTACAGGTGGATGTAGATATTTGCCAATGCACAAGAAGATCATCATCCAGATAGAAGGAAATGATCCAAAAACAAGAAAAAATAGCTATTGATGTGAATCAATTCCACTATCCAAATAGGGCTCAATAAAATATGATTAGAGTCAAATTTTTGTGGATGAATACAAACCCCGTGAGAAAAATAAAGTTGAATTAGAGAAAATGGAAATTTCCTCTTGTGAATATGAATCCCACTAGTAAAATAAGTTGGAATCCAGAGAAGACAACCAACAATAGACTCGTTACTCTATCCCAGTATAAGATAACATCTAGTATCTACTGGAAACCTATGGAGGACAAGAGTAGGTACAAACCACTGCAACGAAATCATAATGGGCCTTAATAAACGTTCCATCCAAAGATGTATCATATAAAATCCTGGAAATTTAAGAAGATCAAACATCGATTCCTGATCATTTCATCCAAACATTCCATGATATTATCACATCAGCTACAAAGCTGAGGAACCAGGCCCACAACCCAGTTTCTTCGAATGGAATAACTTTCTCACAAAATTGGTTAGTCACTTCAGAGTAGTTATGCATCCATTAATTAGTCCAGGAGGGTTGACAACAATATCATGTGATACACAGAAAACCATATTAGAAATAAAGACATGTTCCAACTGGGGGACACCGGTAAAATGTGGTGGACACTCTAGGGAAGGAATATATCCCTACCGAAACACATGATGCTCTTCGGCATATCCCAATGACATCATGGGAACCAATGATATAGGGATCTATATATGATGGTTGTTACCAACAACAGGCGACCCCAGTTACCCACAAGAGAGTGCCCAAAAATGAAATGTGCTAAAGGCAATAGAAAAATGAAGAGAACATACATGATCATACTCTGTTGAAAGCTGGAGTTATTAGAACCATCGAAAATATATCAATAAAGGATCAGGACCCTGTTAGTACCTTACCAAATTATGGAAGTGTTAGTAGAAGTTGTGAAGGTCCTACCCACAATGTTACTATCAGCAACTCTGAATGTCTTCCCCAAAGCAACCACAGGGGCTTACTCTGTGGGCCAGGAATGATCAATCACGAGAGCCTATCTTCTAATTCATGTAAGGGTAGCCCTACCCTTGACCCGACGATCTGATTTAAAAAAGTTCCCCCCCCCACTTTTTATTCTACCCTGATGGTCCTCCATTGGCTATATGTTTTAGACATGCTTCTCCCTGTAGTCAGATGCCGAGTCATGATGGTAGTCCTAGCCATGATGACTACCATCATGAAGGCCCTCCCTAAAATGACAGTTGTTGTGAAGGTCGTCAACATAGTAACATCAAGCAATGAGAATGTTATCCCCTCATTACAGTATATCTGAAAGGCCCTCCCCCTAATTTACATTACATAAATTCTCCATGCAGGTAGATATAATGTTGTGATAGTAGTCCTCTCCATCACAACAGTCATCGATAAGGTCCTCCCTTCAGTGAAATCAATATTCAAGAAGGTCCTCCACTCGCTGAAGCCCACCCTAAAGGTCCTCCCTAGGGTACAGTTAGTAGGTACACTCCCCGAAGTTAAAAATCAAGATGAAATTATATCCTTCTCTATTTTAGAACCAACTGTGAAATTCCTCCACGCAATCAAAATTCAGACTATCATAAAGTCCCTCCCATTGTCGGGATAATTATGATAAATCCCTCCTTTTCTCAGAAATATGGAGTCAGACATTTCAGACACTCTGTCTATAACGAGTGATATCCTCTCTCAACCAGAGGATGGTTTGGGGCCATGCTTATCTCTTGAGCCACCCCTAAAACGTTCACATATCAATGAGGCTCCCACCAGCTTGGCTGCTTAGAAAAAATTTATTAACAAGCAATCTAGCTGTGAATATCAAGTAGAGGATTCCACAGAAGAACTGCAGTGGGATATGTTTCTTGTGAGAAGACAAATAGCTAATGATAATATACCAGTGCTGTAATTTCCCATGACCACTTCTCACTTTGATATACCAAGGGAGTTTTATGGGGAATGTATGAATGAAATTCATCTAAATAGATAGAAAAATATTTTCCTACAAAAAAAAAATATTTTCCCTATGAAGGGTATATAGACCATGTCAACATTTTAGGGTATTTTCCATCTAATTGACCTGGATGCTCTGCCATATGAACGTCATACATGATCAGAAAGGAAAAAAGAAAAACCTTGAATTGGATTTCCTCCATGCACAACAAAAGTTGCATTTCCTAATTTGAATTACTCTGAATGGATTTCATATTCAGGGATGGGGAGAACATGGATCACTACACTTCAAACCACATCCCATCCAGAAGGGCTCATTGGAAATCGAATCTTGCAATTTCATTACTCAAAGGAAGCAATAAAATTAAATTTCTACTCAAGAATGATGTAACACTCAACAAAAACCATCCTATAGTAAGTCTCAAAATTTTAAGTCCTAATGAGATCAATCCATTGAAAAGATATTGATCTAGAAAACCAATAACAACTATTAGGCTTATCGCCTATGGTAAAACAACCATCAAGCAGTGCTCGTGCCTTCAGAAGCCCAAAAATCTAGTGCGGGTCCAGTGCCATACTTATCTCACACCTTCTTGGGAGTGCATGAAATAAAAAAAGGTGGAAATAGTAGTGGATACCACCGCAATGAAAAACCGCACCATACCATAGGGATGGGGGAATTTTTAACTCAAAATTCCCACGTAATACCAATAAATCTCGACCATAGAGCATCAATGGAAGAACGGGAGAAACACCATCCCACTGGATGGGGGTAGTTTTACCTAAAGGTACCACATAATGGACGTATTCCATATCCCATCATGGAAGAATGATGAGAAGAGAGGTCTTCCATTTCACATTGTCTTGTTGTTCATACCCTCTGAGACGAAGTCACATTACGACGTCAGATCAGGGCTCCTTTTAGGTCAATTTTTCAGATGAAACACAAATAATACCTCATAATGGAAGGATAAAGTCCATAAAAGGTCACATACTACTTTCATACCATTCTACACCATGTACCTGACCCCCAATGCGGTATGCATTAGTAAACATGGTAAAGTTCAACCCCACGGATCTCATAGGAAATCATATAAAGGGAGAGGATGCAAGAGAAGATGGTTCCCACCCGGAAACATCCCACACCGAGCCTGCTAGTGTAAATAAAATGAACCAGAGAGCGGTTCAAAATTTGGGCACCCCCTTAGTTAATCTGTCATTACCTCCCTCGTGAAACACCAAAAAGGAGAAGAATAAATCACAGGTCATTTATGACCCACCCATTCCTCCTCCTAAGAATGTGACCCTCACACTCAAAGAAATATTCAAAATGAAAGTGGAATAAATTAAAGAGCTTGGGTGAATTAATGTTGAGCTACATTGAGGGAGCTATATTGTCAGATGTGTTCCCCCTACAGAACATCAATAGGTGTTCTCAGAAGAGGTGAACCTACAATGGGCACTCATCCCAGTAAATGAATTCATTCTCGGATGCTCGTCGAATCCAGCACTGAGACCATAAACCTACATAAATACATCCCCATAAGGACATCAAAACATACCTCTAATGTGAAAGAATCCATAGTATATTTAGGAGAACCCACAAAGGATACCCCCAGCTGGGTATCGACCCAAAATTCTAGTAGCACCAGCACATACATATTTGGCTTCTATTGCACCTTCCCAAGATCAAGTTTGGTAGGATATGCATCAATATCTCTTAAATACCATCAAGGAATTAACATCTCAACCAGATGCCATGGAAGGGCATCATGATCCCATAAAACTAGAGCATAAACCCTACCCGATGCGGGTGAGAAACATTCTACCACTACCAAACATCGAAAACCCTATATTCCCAGTGTTCAATATATAGAGAGACCCATAACATCATCTAATTCCTTATTCCTCTTAAAATGATCCCCTGATGGAAACTACAGAGTAGAAAGAAGAAGTAAAACTCAGGTTCTTCTTGTGAAGTGGTCTCGCCCAAATTTAACCAAGATTTTAGGGTTAAGCGGTCTCTTATAGTTTAGCTTAGGTTATCTAATCCTTAGAGACCTAAGAAGTAACCTATAGATATGTACATTCTATGGATTGTTTTTGGAAATTATGTGGCTAACATGGGTTGATTTTAGATATGTTTAATTGAATTATAATAGACTTAAGTAAATTTAATTCAAAATAATGAGGTGATCCTAGGTTATCACTTACGGTGGATTGGATGAATTCCCTTTTCATCTATTTCAATTTCTTATATTTGAGATGGTTTCATTTGGGAAGATCAAAAAACATCACTACTTACTGGTTTGGTACCTACACAGCCTAATCCTAATCACCTATACACTTGGAGGATAAATTATTTGATCACTCCAAGGTAAAGGATCATATAATCACTTGAAGTGTGTGGCCTTATATTCAACAAGGATGATGGAGTTTAAAGATCGTGAAACAAAATTTCTCAATTAGAATAAGTGATTAAACATTAATGGAGTGATAAATGACATCCAATCCATCCCCTTTATACTCCCTTGGATCAACCCATAAACGGTTTATCCCTACATTGATGCTATGGTTTCAATGGAAGTGGGATGTAGACACATGAGGGAGGAATTGAAGAAGTAAAAAAAGACAATGAAATAAAGATCAGTCCACTGTTTTGAGATAATTTCACAATTTTTGGTGTGAATAAATTAACACCTTGAGGAAATGGTATAAATATGATATTAATAATATAATAAGAGGATAATAATAACTTTTATTGAGAAACTAAGGTGAATTGAACATCATACATGAGAAAGACAAACTCAAGGCAACAAAATCACAGCATAACATTACAATTAATCAAATAAAAAAATATCATCAACTCCTTTACCACCACTACCTTAAATAATCATTTAAAGAGGCATGGGTAGGGATCCAAATAATAAAAATCATCCCACTTTATTATGGTAGGCCGAGTGTGGTGAAATGTAAGGGATAATGGACTTCTTTATCCTTGAACAAAGTGGAATCCAGCTTGCATCTACCAAAAAAATGTTCCAAAATAACTTTTAATATTTATGAATTAGATTGGGTAATAGAAGAAGAAAATAGATCCCCAAATATCTCATATTGTCCTATAAAATTTCAGTCCAAATAGAATTTTTTCTGAGATATGATCGAAATGTTGGGATGTTTTTCTAGGCAGCAGAATCTGGCCCATAATTTCATCTTCATCTTGGTCAAAATATAACTCTATTAAAAAAATCCTAATTAGATATTTTCAATGTTTTATGAAATGTTTCCCTTGATTTAATCTATATTTAGGTAAATTTATATATTTATTGGGCTTTTATATTAGCCTATATAATAGTTTTATTGGGGTGATGTCCAGTTCACTTCGCCCAAAATGTTTTTTGTACAAGGAAAACTTTGGTGGTGTTCCAATGTGAATCTTCAAGTACTCCAACAGTATGAATTTTTTCTAATGTAATTAGAAACCTGAAAATAAAACATAAAAATAAAATAAATATAATTGGGTAGTTTATATGGTGTTCAAAAATTTACATTGTAATAGTGTATTTTAAAAATGACTTACAATCATAATGTGAAATGACGTTCAAAGTGTAAAATGAACTAAAATGGTGTTTATTAATAATAAAATACATGAATATTATATATATTAACAATGAATATTAGACTCATTCAGTGGCTAATCACACCCCCAACTTGAGATTTTCTAGTCCCGAGCAAAATATATCTCAAAAATATGAAATTCGAATTCCCTTATCCAAAACATTTTATTACACAATGATCACTAAAAAACATTATACCAACAAATTATGAAACACATAAAAATATTTTAATATATGATAGTTTCATAAGACTATTCCATTCCCAAGATCATTCATTTGTTCAAATTAATCGCCATATTTCATCTAATATCAATTAAGTGTGATGATGTGTTGTTCATCACAATAGACATGGGGGTTCATCTTTATTAAAGGGGTAAATTATAGAAATTCTAGGTGGAATCACATTTCAATATTAAGATAGGTATTCATTTATATATATATATATATATTTGTTTTTTTTAATTTTTTTATGTAATTGAAATTACACATAATAGAGTCAACCCATGTAGTAAGACTTTGACAATGACTCCCAAGATCAAAGGCCTTAGGGCACCATGTGAAGCCCACATACTCAGGAATCATCTCGAGTTAACTCATGAAAAATAAAAGTCAAATTACCAAAAATATAGATAAAATTACTTACTTCAGTCCTGAAAACTACAGATTCACAATCCCCAAGTGTTGAAAGCCACACATTAGGTCATGTTATTTCTCTATGTGAAAATTTTTTGTTTTATTTTTTGAATATTTTTTAATTTTTTTGAATACTCATATTAAAAATAAAATGATCATCAAAACTATGCTATTTATTTGGGCGACCCCATGAACTCAAAATAATACCCCACATTCCAAAAGACGTGCATTATGATCTTTTTTTATTATGATGAAAACAAAAATGATGAAATATCACATCAGACAGCCGCACCTTCCAAAATCTATACTCATGAAATTATATATGGATTAGAATCAAAATTAGGGCATGCATAAAATTTTGATATTCAGTTTCAATGTTTTCAATGTGTATTATCATGTTCAATTTAAAAGGAATTTTTCCTTCAATTTACACATATATTTTATTTCACAGGGATTCTTTTTTCTCTTTTCACCACCCAACTCAGAATACCATTGTCCCTAGTGTTTAATGAAAATAAAACATAGAAGGGGTAGAGGAGAGCAGTTCAAAGAGGATAAGGAAAATGAGAATCATGGAATGATGTCACTTGGTAGTTGAAGTTGATGTTCATGATTCTCCAATTTAATCCATCAATATCCATGTCACTCGCAAAGTTCCATCATGTAATAAGAAAATACAATAAAACAAACAACATAAATATATATATATAATAAAAAAGTAATGTATAAGTATATATACAAAAATTATAGAATATGGATTCACTATAAGCTATAATTTTGTGGAATTCACGTGCCACTGTCTCCCTTCGAGTCCATGTGGCTTCGCCTGTTGTGACAGAGTTTTCCCCATGACCTATGATGCGTCCTTTTAAATTTTTTTAAATTATTATTATTTTTCTGTATTTTTATTTTAACCTAAAAACACATAAAAATAAAATAAAATAAACTAATAATACATTGTCTTATTTTTAAATTTCTGGGTAAGGTATTACTCAAGGATCACACCACATGACAAAGATGAATACGACGCTCCCATTTCATATCCATACATACACAAAATAGAATAATAAGTCAATATTCTAAGGTATTATCATATTTAGAGTTGATTTATTAAGTATTTATTTTTAAATATCAAAATTATTCATTAATACTATTCGGGAAAAAAAGATTTCCAATGATTGGAAACATGAAAAACACAGGTTTCCTCCCATGCAGTGCATTTTTTAACATCTTTATATTAACATAAATCCCCCCAAATTACCCAATACTGACATTAAACATTTTATGGACCCCATATTTCCCTACTTATACTGGATTGAGATTGATTATTTGTTTAGAATTTGAGTCATGTACAAACCAATGTCCTACAATGGGTGGGAAAATCGAAATAATGTCATAAATGGTTGATCTAGTTTCCACTGTAGTCTTTCCAAAGACATCAATGATCATTCAAAAAAAATTGTTTAAATATAAGAATGAATTTCAATTGAAAGTAAGTGATTATACCCTATGAAGGGATACATGAGTGGGGAAGTAAGAATAATAATTTTAAGCTCAGTTTGGATAGGATATTCAGACACATGTTTAGATTTTGAATCCAATTCAGTTTCATCTTCAAAATTTCTCATCAAAATTGGTTCCTTATTTATAGAATATCCTACCACAAAATTGTAAAGATCAATTTTAGTAATGGGTATGGACTCATAGTTTGTGAGTTTTCTGAGTGGTTTACTATTTTTTTTTTTTTTGAAAATTCATCACTGGATAAATATTCAGGACACTCAATCAAAGATGTCAAATTTCCCTCTTATGAATACAAAAAATCAGTTTCCTATTGATTCAAAAACCAATCCATAATTACTTGATCCTCTTCATCTACCCCAACTCAAATTTATTTCTCTTCAGTAAATTCATGAGGGGTTTGTGGGAAACTAGAAAATTCACATAAGTTTATGGAAGGGAAAATTGGTGTATGGATGGGTTCCTCATAAGTTTTAAAGATGTTTAGTTCTAATATCTAATATGAAACCTCAAAATTCATTTTCTCCATTTTTTTACACAAATTATTAAGTAATGTTTTTGGATCATAATTGGAAAGGGGTTGAGATATATTGTCTTTTCTTGGAGGATGATAATATTGTTGGAATTTCATTAGAATATGTTGGATTGAAATTGTTGGGATTGAAAATCATTATAGGATTGGGTGTTTTAATGAGAATAGTAGTTTAAACATTGTGGTTGATTTTTATTTTTATTTTTCACTAGTAGAAACTAGGATGATCATTCTACATCACACATGGTGAGGGGTAGTCAAATAAGGGGGAGGTTTCCCATGTTTGGATTTGTTCAAAATGGTTGTCTATAAGAGTGAAATCGGGGTGAGAATAGGTAAGTGAGGTTGAGAATATAGAATTTATGTGATAAATTGATGATAGTGTCTAATTAAACATACATAGGTCCCTGTAAACGTCACCAAAATTCGGTCTCATCCAAATTTACCCATGATTTTATGGTTATGCATTCGCTTGTAGTTTAGCTTGGTTTATTGAATCCTCAGAGACCTAAGAAGTAACATTTATAAACACACATTCTACGGATTGTTTTTGGCTATGAAGTGGATAAATTGGGTTTATTTTAGATAGGATTAAGTGAATTAGAATATACTTAAGTGAATTCATTTTAAAATAATGAGTTTATTCTAGGTTATCACTGGGGGTGGATTGGATTCATTCCTTTTTAATCTATTTCAGTTTCTTATATTTGTGATGGGTTCATTTAAGAAGATCCAAAAACATTATCACTTAATGGTTTATTACCTAAACACCCTAATACTAATCATCTATACACTTGGAGGATCAACTTTTTGATCACTCCAAGGTAAAGGTTCATATTATCACTTGAAGTGTGTGACCATAAATCCAACAGGGATGAAGGAGTTTACATATCATCAAAAAAATCATAAATAGAAGAAGTGATTAGGAATTAATGGAGTGAGAAATAAAATACAATCCATATCCTTTATACTCCCTTAGATCAACCCATAAGTTGTTTATACCTCCCTTGAGGCTATGGTTTCAATTTAAGGTGGGAGTAGACTCATGAGGGGGGAATTGAAAAGGTAAAAAAAGACAATGAAATAACAATCACTTCACTGTTGTGTGATAATTTCACAAGTTTTGGTGTGAATAAATTCTCACCTTTAGTGAATGATATCAACATGATTGAAGAGTAGAATAAGAGGAGAAGAATAACTTTTATTAAGACACTAAGATGAATTTAACAACTTATATGAGAAAGACAAACTCAAGGCAACAAAATCACATCATAACATTACAATTAAACAAAGTGCAAAATATCATCAAATCCTTCACCACCATTTCCATAAATAGTCATTTCAAGAGTCATTGGCCAAGCTTCTAACATTAAAAATCATCTGACTTGATTATGTTCGGCCTAGGGTGGTGGAATGTATGGTTGAGTGGACTTATATATCCTTGACCTGAAGTGGAATCCAACAAGCTTCTACTGAATAGAGGTGACAAAATGACCTTATAGATGGCATAATTAGAGTAAGTAATAGTTGAATAAAATGGATCCCAAGATATATCCTAACCTCCTGTAAAATTTCATCCCAAATAGAATTTTATTGTGAGATATGATCGAAATGTTAGGATGTTTTTTTGGGCCGCATAATCAGGCCCATAATTTAATATTCAAGTTGGGCATCTTAAAAATACATTAAAACATCCAAATTAACTCTTTTTGATATTTGATGAAATGTTCCCGTTTATTTTCTGAATATTAATTTAAATTTTAAGATTTATTGGGCTTGGATATTGGTTACTATAGTAGTCTTATTAGGGTATTATTCAGTTTACTTCACCCAGAATGTTGTTATTTCAAGGCCCACATTAATGGTCTTCCAATGTGAATCTTCAAGTACCCCATAAGTATGAATTGTTCCCAATGTAATGAAAAAAATGAAAATTAAATATTAAAATAAAAATTATATCATTGGGTATTTTATATGGTGTTAATAAATGTACCATGTAATAGTGTATTTTAAAAAGGACTTGCAATCATAATTTGAAATGATGTTCAATGTGTAAAATGTAATAAAATGGTGTTTATGAATAATAAAGAAAATGAATATTATATACATTAATGATTAATATTAGAGTCATTTAGTGGATAATCATGAACCCTACAGGGTTCAACCTTTGATTGGATTACTAGCTTTCCAGTTAACTCAATTACATGCTTGGAGGACCTTCAGTGACAGTTTCTCTTCCAGTTTAGTTTGAAATCGCCAAAGGAAATAGTTAGTGACCTCATGAACCAAAAGAAGAAAGATAATTAAAGAGTTTTAAAATTAATTTCTATATGGGAAGTGCTTACTTATTTCCTAGACTGATCACTACCCTAGGATGAAATGATATCTTTGTGCATTGATAATCTCTTTTATGAATTACAAACACTACTCATCCTAGTTAAGTACACAAGTGGGTTCTGATATTTCAATGACATTGAAAAAAGGATAGAAAAATCCTTACAGTAGACCAATATTAAGTCTTGGGTGGTCCCATTAGCAATAGGAAAAATAATGATGAAATTTGAATTGTCATTGGTCACACTTAAGACACCACCGACACAGGCTCCAGTTGTGAGGCCTCCACCAAACTGGGTAGGACCACCTAGATGCCAACAAACACCCCTTCTGTGGAAATATGAGTGAAGGGGTGATAAAATAAATTAGTTAGATTAGAGAATAAATAAAGTATACTCGTTCCAAGATGGCCAAGTTCATGGCCACTTCATTTCCTCCATGAATTGTAACTTGCTTCTGCTACCAGATCCAAATAAATCTGACAAAGTGGGTCTCAAAGATCATCCAAATTATTGTCCCTCTCACCAGATACTTGAGAAAACTATCTAAGAGTAATTCAAATTGAACGGTATCCTGTAAAAGAAGGTCGATTCAGGGAATGTTACGTTGGGTTTTCCACCAATACCAGTAGCATATGTTTCCACCTTAGACCTAAGAGAGTTAGAGGAATGAAAAACAATCACCAGTAAAAATGAGAATAATTTTGACAATTGGATGACACGAAAAATAGTCAACCGAGCTCACGGTATCCTACATGTACAGTTGAAGCAACCAACCATTCACCCAATATCTCTCGATGTAACACATCCATCATTCTTGGCCCCACAGTCCACTGTGTGCTGTAAGGGTAGAAAGAAAGAACAAGAAGATGAGTAGGAACCAAAGCCAAAGCCATTCTTGAAACTTTTGGACCTTATGTCAGCAGACATGAAACAACAGGCACCTCCCCACCAAACGGTACAATGGGAATCACACCTCCAAATGGTACAACGAGAACCACCCCTCCAAACCGTACAACAGGAACCTCCCTACCAAATGGGATAGCGTGCACCACACATCCAAACGACACCTTGAGAAGAATATAATCAAACATAAGCATTTTTAGATCAAGAAATGATCTTTATATCCATTAATGTCATTCAATTGATGGACCCCTTCTCTAATGGAGACTATGGCCAAAAACCTGAATTCCTCGTGTCCAACTAGAGGGATGGAGGAAGAGGTCGCATAGGCTGAGGGTTTTATGGAAAGAATTATTGTGGAAGGAGTCAAATTCCTGACCAACCCTTAGCTCAAACTCTTATTATCATAGAAACTTGCATAAAAACAACCAATAGATGCAAAGGGAACTGGGATGTTTCTCTTCCAGTGCCAAAAGAGTTCCATGACCAGTCATCTTGAAGTATCTACTGGACAAGAAATAGATATCCAATCACCCAAGGCATACATGCAGATCAATTCGGCCAAACTCAAAAACTACTATAGTGACACAAAAGTACTAAAAACTCTAAAACATAAAAACCCTAAAACCCATAAAAACCATAAAACCCCTAAAAACCATAAAAAATCATAAAAACCGTAAACCCTATAAAAACACTAAAAATCACCAAAACCTATAAATCTGTTTAAAAACCTAAAGTATTAAAGGAAAACTTAAAATCCCCAAAAAATTAAAAACCCCTCAAAATACCAAAAAACCCTAGAACCCCATAAAAATCCTAAAAACCCCTAAAACCCCTTAAAAATTAAAACACCCTAAAAACCTTTAAAACCCCTAAGAAAACCATAACAAACTAAAAAAAATTAAACCCCTAAAAACCAAATAAAAATAAAAACCCTTAAAAACACTAAAAACCCTAAAACATTAGAAATCTACAAAAACCCGAAAAACAATAAAAATCTTAATAAAGACCTAAAATCACTAAAATGTAAAACCATGAAAACCCTTGAAAACCCCAAGGAAAACCATAAAAACATAAATACAATTAAACCCCTAATAAATATAAAAAATTGAAAAAACCCCAAAAAACATTAAGAAGACCCAAAACCCCAAAAAACCCCTTTAAATATAACAAATCCATAAATACGATAAAAACTCTAAAAATCCAAAAAATCCCAAAAAACCTAAGGAAAACTATAAAAACCCCTTTGAACCCATGAAATTTTAAAAAACTCTAAAAACATTAAAACCCCTACAAAACTCAAAAAAATCATGTAAACCCAAAAAACCCAATAACCTCAAAAACCATAAAAAACAAAAAATTCCTAAAGATGCATTAAAATCATAAAAATCCCAAAAAATACATAAAAAATTTATACCCCCAAAAAACCCAGACAACCATAAGAAAACATGAAAAACCTGAAAACACTTAAAACCCCCAAAAAGTGTAAAATGTTGTAAAAGCCCGAAAACCCTAAAAAAAATAAAACCCTAAAACCCCACAAAATCCATAAAAACTCTAAAAACCATAAAATCCTAAAAAATCCATTGAAATCTCTAAAAACATAGAAAAACCTATAATCCCTTAAAACCACTACAAAAAAATTAAAAAAAATCTAAAAACTAGAATCCAAAAAAAAAATACTAAAAACCCAAACAACTCTAAAGGGAACCAAAACCCCTTAAAACCCATAAAATCCATAAAAACCCAAAAACTATAAAAACCCCTAAAAATCAAATAAACCCTAAAACCAATAAAAACTCTAAATCCCATTATACCATAAAAAATGTTGAAAAACACTAAAAACAATAAAAACCATAAAAACTCAAACAAAAATCCTAAAAAATAAAAAATTATTAAAACCCTAAATTCCCTATAACCATTAAATACCCTAAAATCCGTAAAAACCATAAATACCTTAAATAATCAACAAAAATCACTAAAAACAAGAAAAAAATTAAAAATACTAAAAACCCTAAGAGAAACATAAAAACATAAAAACATTTAAAACCCATAAAATATATACAAAATTCTAAAAAACCTAAAAGCCATTAAACCCTTAAAAAACCAAAAATCTCTCAAAAACACTAAATCACATAAAAACAATAAAAATATTTAAAAAATCATAAAATCTATAAAAACATAAATAACCCTAAAAACATAATAAAACACTAAATACATAAAAACACTTAAAACAACTAAAAATTTTAAAAAATGCTACAAACCCATTAATATCCCTTAAATCCTTAAATCCCCCTAAAAACCAAATAAACCCCAAAACCCTTAAAACCCATAAATGCCAATAAAAACCCAAAATAACTAAAAACCCAAAATAACTAAAAACCCAAAAAAAACTATAAACCCCTTATTTTTTTTAAGAAACTATAAGAAATGAATACACCAAAAAACTAAAAAAATCCATAAAAAACACAAAAAAACCATAAAACCCATAAAACCACTAAAATCTCTAAAATCCCTCAAAATCCTTATGTACCATAAAAGCCAATAAAAATATTTAAAACCCCCTAAAATCTCTGAAAATTTAAAAACCTTTAAAATCCCTGAAAAATCATAATAAAACAATAAAAACTCAAAAACACATAGAACCCCTAAAAAACCCAAATATGCTAAAAATAATAAAATGACCCTTAAATCCCTATGAACCCATTAAACACTCAACATCCATAAATCCCTAAAATATATAAAAATCCTAAAAATATTAAAACCCCTAAAAACCCTGAAAATCCCTATGAAAACATTCAATTCATAAAAAACGTAAAACCCAAAAAATATCTAAAAATGATAAATAACGTATAAACTATAAATAGAACCTAACAAAAGTAAAATCTACAAAACCCTTAAACCTATAAAAATACAGAAAAATTGATAAACCCTTAAAACCACTAGAAACTAAAAAAATCCTTTAAATCAAAAAAAATATTAAAAATGTCTAAAAAACCTGAAAAAACTTAAAAATATCAAAAAAACATAAGAACCAAAAAACATAAAAACCCAAAAAAACATCGAATTACCTAAAAACACTAAAAAATCCATAAAAATCCCAATAAATATTTAAAAACATAAAAAAACCTTAAAACCTTGAAGAATCCTATGAATAACCTAAAAAACAAAAAACTCTTTTATCCACTAAAAACTTAAAAATGCTAAAACCCTAAAAACCCCTAAAACCCTAAAAACCCTAAAAAACATAAAAACCCTGAAAATCATCAAAATACATAAAAATCCAAAATAAAAATAAAAATAATACATATCTATAAAAACACAACCAACTCTGAAAACCTTGAAAACCTTGAAAACCTTGAAAACCTAAAAACACTCCCCTTAAAAAACTAAAATAATAAAACCCCTAAAACCCCTAAAAACACCCCCAAAAAACCATCAAACCCTGAAAATCCATAAAATACATAAAAATATTGATTATGGGTGAGAAAACCCTAAAACATAAAAAAAAACCCTAGAGAAAACCTAAGAAAACCATAAAACCCCTAAAACATAAAATACACTAAAAATATAAAACCCTAATATACAGTAGAATATGTAAATTCCCCTAAATCCCATAAATACCTCTAAAAATAAAAACACTAATAACCACTAAAACTCTAAATACACTTGAATCAACAAAAAAATGTTTTAAAAACTTTAAAAAAACTAAAACCAATAAACATCAACACCCTAATAATCTGAAACAAAATCCCCTAAAAACTATAAAAACCCTCAAAATCCCAAAAAAATCGTAATAAACATAAATCCCTGAAATGCTATAAAACAAAAAACCCAAAAAACATGAAAACCACTAAGATAACCACAATAAACTAAAAATTATTTAAACCCCTGAAAAACTAAAAAAATTAAAAATTATTTTAAAAACCCCTAAAAACCCTAAAAACCTTAAGAACTCATACAACCATAAATTCCCCTAAAAACCAAAAAGAAACATAAAACCCCTTAAAAATATTAAAACCACACTAAAATTGTTAGAAACCCTTTAAAACCATAATAATCTCAAAAAACACTAAATACCCACAAAAACCCTTAAAAACTTGCAAACCTCAAAAACCCAAAAAACACTAAAATATATCAAAATCTAAAAAAACCAAAATAACCCATAGGAATTCAAAAAATTCCATAAAATTTCCTAAAAATGTAATTAATCCTAAAACCCTAAAAACACTCAAAAATACTAAAAACTCTAAAAAACAATTAAAATCCTAAAAAATCCAAATATTTCACTAAAAATGAAAAAAACCTTAAAAAATATGAAAAACACAAAGAAAACATTTAAAACCCCCAAAAAACATTAAACCCCGAAAATAAAAAAATTGATAAAAATCCTCGAAACCCCTAAAATGGAGATGAAAAATCCAAGAGGGTTGGCTGCTCTTCTCTCCTGTGATGGAGACTCTACCTCTCCACTATTGGCTTGTAGACATTGCTGATGTCTGCGCCTTGCCCCCCCCCCTCCGTGGGAGGGTCCATTGATGTTTTCTGAAAAATATAGACCTTTTATCCCTTTCTCAGATCCTGAATTGCTTACAACTTTTCCACAGATTGAGCTTTTCCCTAAGGTTTTAGGCTTGCATGAAGGCCCACAAAAGCTTTAATTGTTGATTTCATAGTTCAACAAGGATTCTTCCCTATATAATCAGAACATGGTAGCTAGGTTCTTGAATCGGTGCCCTCAGTGAATGTTTTTGATAGATTTTTATATGAACAATAGGATCTACAGGATCGTTCTGCTATTGGTTTGGTCTATTCCAGTCACATTTTGAGTCAGTTGTCTTTTGAAAGGGATCTTATTCAGTCCTGGTCTATGGATCCTTGTATATGTGATGCTTTGTGATTTTCCATATTCCTATGGAGCATTAACTTTCATCAATATAGTGATTCCAAGTTGATATAAATTTGGGTGAGGTTTCCTGAGCTCCCCTCCCCTTTTAAAACCTGACTATTATTTCAATGTTGGGAAATTTGGTTGGAAGGTTTTTGTGTGTGGATAGCAGAATGAGGTCCCTCTGCCACTCAGTTGTTCTGAGGGTCTGTGTTAAAACCGATGTATTGAAAGATCCGGTTGACATTGCATGGATTTAAATTGGCGAGGAGTTTCAGTAGAAGAAACCAGTGTTGTTTGAATCATGGGTGAGCTACTTTGAATCTAGAATTACACTTGGCCATGTGAAAAGGGACTATAAATGTAAGAGTAGTGAGAATCTTGTGTCTAGGAGTGAACAATGAGTCATCTATCTGAGATTGGTATTGACAATTGAGCTTGAGGCAATGAAGGGAACTCTAAGGGATAACCTGGTAGATTTTGGGAGGGAAGCTTGGGTGGAAGAAGGGGGACCCTCCTCCCGACAGGGTGCTGAGGGGAATCAATATGAGTCTATGGTAAGGGAAATATTCAAGAGACTAAAAGGTGACCTGGGATTTCTAGGGGATTCCCCTTCCATTAGTGAGGTGTGATGATATAATCCTGATAAATATGGGGATGAGGCCTTTATTTTTTTGGTTGATTCTATCAGGGATGATAGCGAGCACTCGAGCCTCATCAGTGATGGGATGGAGAGGGAGCCACTACCAAAACCTTCATCTATTGTATTGCAGGGACAGATCATGGGATAGAAGTTACTCTTATCCTCTAATCAGTTCATAGGATTGGATCTTATGGAATCTGTGGGAAATGAGGAGGGGTGTCTTGTGAGCCAGGAATTGTAGGTTGTGGTGGTTGAGGATGATTTATAACTCCCTATTGAACTATAGGATACGGCTCCGCTTGCCTTTTGTGAAGAGATGAGGAATGGGGGAGTGAAGCATAATCCCTTACCAACTGAGAAAGTGTTGGAGTAGGTGATATCTAATGCTTCTGAGTTTGGAGACTGTTTGATTGATGTCCCTCAGCTTGGGCAACATGAGTCTGATAACATTCTTGTTGTTAGGAGGATTTTTGAGAAACCTCATCCGAGCCTTTCCCTTGTTGTGTTTGATACTCTACCTCCGTGTGTTGATTTTTCTGAAAATATAATGTTAGATTGTTTAGAAATATCATTCGAGCTGCATAAAAAAGATATCTTGTAGAAGATAGACCTATAATAGTATGTGATCCTAGTTTGGGATGAGGATGATGAACATATAATGTTGGGGGACCTCTTCGAGGATCGTGATGAAATCATGAAGGACAATATTTCTATGATAAAGAGGGATAAGGCTTCAATGGGACCACTTGGTTCTTCTAGCTTGGACACAAGCCCTTGGAAGAGGAATCTATGGTCTGACAATAAACTTATTCATAGACCCGGTAGTTAGAGAGGTGGGGTTGAGCCTACCATTGTTGATCACTAGAGGGTAGGAAATCTCAAGCCCAAGGCATTGAGTTCTAATGATGTTTTCCAATGCAAGAAGGTGGGGCCTATATAACCCCCAGTGATGTAGAGAATAAGGAGGGACTATTCATCACTTCTCATGCCAATTACTACTAGAGCCTACTCCAAGGCCAGTAAATCTGAGGGAGATGCTCATAGCAAAAAAGGTCGGTCTGGGAAGGTGCAGCTAAATTTGGAGCAATGAAATCTCAGTGAGTATGACACAACCTTCCTTAAGAAATATGAATATTCTAAATGGGAGTCGGAAGAGTTGGATTCTTCCTCTGGTTATGGTGATAATGGGGATCCTTATGGGGATAGAAAAGTTGATTTGTAACTTCTGTTTCTTTTTCTTAGTCTTTTGGGTCTTTTGGGATTTGGTGTCTGGGGGGTTCAGGGAATTTTGGTGTGGGATGTTTGACCCCACCCACCTTTTTCTGCTTTTCTTTTCTTTTATAAATTTGGGAGGGGGGCAGGAATAGTCAGGCCCTACACCTTCTTTTCCCTAAAATATAAATACAACATAAAACCCCTAAGACCTCAAAAAACCCTAAACATTTAAAAACCCAAAAACCAACTAAAAGAACTAAAAACCCTTTAAACCCATAAAGACATTAAAAATATAAAAAATATTAAAACCCTCTAAAAATATTAAAAAGCACTAAAAACCCTAAAAAATCATAAAAACCCAAAAAACCCCTAAACACCTAAAAACCTTAACATCCCTAAAAAACTAAATACAAATAAACCCTAAAAATCTGTAAAAATATCTAAAAATGTAAAAAACCTTAACTACCCATACAAACCAAAAGAAAAACATAAAAATCTAAAAACACATAAAACCCCAAACAATATTAAAAATACTAAAAACCATAATAATAGTAAAAACTCTAAACACCCTCAAAATCTAGAAAACCCCTAAAAACCATAGAAACCCTAAAAGGATCCCCAATAATAGCTAAAAACATAAAAAACCATAAACCAGGAAAACCCTTAATAAATCCTTAAAAAACAAATACATTTAAACAAATAAAAACCCTAAAAATTTTAAGAACCCTAAAATGACACCAAAACCCCCAAAACCCATAAAACCCCCGGAAAAACATAGAATATACTAGAATTCTATGAAATCAAAAAAATCCCCAAAAAACCTAAATCCCTATAAACCCATAAAAATTTAAAAAAACTCTTAAAAAACTTAAAACCCCTAAACAATCAAAAAAACCCAAAAACTGCCCAAAAAAACTAGAAAACCCTAAAACCCCTCAAAATTCCTAAAACCCTAGAAAACATTAAAATGATAAACCCCTAAAAATACCTACAAATTTAAAAAAACCCTAAAAATCCTAAAAGCCCCTAAAAATATTAAAAACATAAAGAACACTTAAACCCCCTAAAAATAAAAAAATATCTAAAACCAATAAAACCCTAAAAATCCATAAAAACTCAAAAACCCCATAAAAAACCTAAAAAAATCCCAAAAAAACATAAAAACTCATAAAAACCTATAAAAACCTATAAAAACCTAAAAGCACTAAAAATCCCTAAAACCCTAAAAATACTAAAACCCCTAAAAAGTCCTTAAGAACCCAAAAACCCTTAAATACATTAAAGCCTTCAAAAAACTCTAAAACTATAAAAACCTATATAAACCCTAAAAAACCACTAATATTAAAAAAATGCTTTTATCACTTCCTTGGGAATGGATCTGCATATGATGTAGAGCTTTGGGCTGTGATAAAGGTTGTCCAGTTTGCAGTTCACTTTAGGTGGAAGTAGTTATAGAATGAATCTGACTCGATGTTGGTGGTGGAAGCCCTCAAAAGCAAAACAAGGATAATCCCATGGAGGGATCTCTCACAATGGCATGAGTGTCTGAGGACTTCTCAGGGTATGAACATTACGGTCACACATGCATACTGGGAAGTGAACAAGGTGGAAGATTCCCTCTACAAGAAAGAAATTGAGGATGAATGTTCTATGTGGTTCTTTGTGCCACCAGATTTTTGTATTCACTTTGTGGACTCAGAAATGAAGGGTGACTTGCACACTCAGTTGTGCAGACCCTCCCTATAAAGCCTTGTATTTACTTTTTTGGTTAATAAATTTTGTGGGGTTGGGACACGCTTGGCCCCGAACTTTCTTTGCCTAAAAATCCACTAATGACTCTAAAAACATTTAAAACCATAAATTGTTAAAAACTATAAAAAACCTAAGAAACCCAAAAAAAATAAAAAAAGCATGAAAACCAAAAAAAAAACCATAAAAATCATAAAATCCCCTAAAAAACAAAAAATACCTAAAAACTTAAAAAACCATAAATATCAAAAAAAATCCCAAAAAATACCTAAAATGTTAAAAATACTTAAAACCATGAAAATATGTAGGAAAAACATAAAAACATAACATAAATATCCTGAAACCCTAAAAACACTAGAAACCCCTAAAATCCCTGAAAATTGCTAAAATAAAAAAAACCCATTAAATCATCAAAAATTATCTAAAAATCTTTTAAAAAGTAAAAAACCCTAAAAACTACGAAAAACCTGAGGAGAAACTTTAAAACCAAGAAACACTTAAAATTTATAAAAACCTAAAAATTGATAAAAACCCTAAAAGGACCGAAACAATAATAACCCCAAAAATATCAAACACTGCTAAAAACACATAAAAACTAAAAAAACCAACTACAAATTTAAAATCTCCTTAAAACCCTAAAAATGTTATAAAACATTTAAAACCTAAAAAATCATAAAAACCACCTAAAACTCTAAAAACCCATTAAACCCCCCAAAGCGTCAAATGAAGTTGTCGCGATTCACAGGGCTATTTATGCGGCCTCCCAGATTCAGACATGACACATGGCGAATGACGTCCATGAACTGATCATCTTTTAGTTTCTTGGTGTATCTGGTAGGAAAAAACAACCCATGGTCCCCAAGTTTAGTCGTTGGATTCCTCCACTCCCCTCCTGGATCAAGGTCAATGTGTATGGTGAGGCCTTTGGTGCCCCGGGCCCCGCTGGATGTGGTGGAGTCTTCCGCACGTATCAGTGATTTGTCAAGGAATGTTTTTAACACTTTATCGGTGATGGGTGTGCTCCTGAAGCTGAGTTATGGACCATTATAAAGGCGATTGAGTATGCTGTCAGGTGCGGGTGGTGTTTTCTGTGGCTTGAGTCTGACTCCATGCTTGTTGTGAGTGCTCTTAAAAGAAGATCTAGGTGTGTCCCCTGGAGGCTCCTTACCCCGTGGATGGACTGCCTTGCCATGTGACAAAGGCTACATCTCACTGTAACACATATCTACCGGGAGGCCACTGCGGTTGCGAATGCTCTCTCCAAGCAGGATATTGTGGAACATTGTTTTTTGTGGTCCTTTGTTGCCACACCTCCCTGCCCCTCCTTTGTTGTGTCTGATTTGAAGGGTGAGGTGCACACCCTATTATGTAAACCCCCCTTGTAGCACTCTGTTTGTACTTTTTTTGTTTAAATTTGTGGGGGCCACTTGCCTGGCCCCGAGCCTTCCTTTCCCCAAAACATCAAATGAATATAGAAAACAATTAAAGGGAAAAAATTCAAAAAAACACTAAAAATCTAAGAACTATAAAACCCTAGGAACCGTAAAAATCCTAAAACCACTTAAAATCCCTAATAACACTAAAACCATAAAAATCATTAAAATGCCTAAAATTCCTAAAATCATAAAAAACCTAAAAACCCTTTCAAAAACCTTAAAACCTAAGAACACATAAAACCTATCAAAACCTAAAAATGATAAAAAAACCCATAAAAACCATAAAAACCATAAAATGCATCAAATTCCCTAAAAATTATGAAACCTATCAAAATCCTAAATAACAGTGAAAAATCCCTAAAAATGAAAAACCACAAAAAACCCTAGAAACCAATAAATAAATTTTAAAATTACAAAACACATAAAACTCAAAAAAAACCTAAAAAGTGCTAAAACCATAAAAAATATGAAAAGACACTAAAAACCTGAAAAAATCCTAAAAACAATAAAAACCCATAAAAACCTTTAAAAACCTATATATCCCATAAAACCCCTAAAAAATATAAGAAACCATTTAGACCCCTAAAAATTTTTATACTCTAAAAACCCTTTGAACCTTAAATACTCAAGAAAACACTAAAAACTAAAAAACCATATAACCCTAAAAACTATAAAAATACTAAAACCCCTCAAAATCCCTAAAACCGGTAAAAACCAAAAATATCCTAAAAACCTCTAAAATTCACTAAGTATATTTAAAACCCAAAAAATAGTGAAAATACCAAAAACCTAATAAAATACTCAAAACCCCTAAAACACCTAAAAACCCTAAAAATGCTAACAATTATATAAAACCATAAAATGCTCAGAATCCCGAAATACCATAAAAACCATAAATATAAAAAAGTCCCAAAAACTCCCAAAAATTTGTACAAAAATAGTAAAACCGCTGAATACCCCTCAGAAACCCTTAAAAACGTAAAAACGATTAAAATTCCAAAAAAACCAAAAAAAGCGATAAAATCCTTACAAACCCTAAAACAGCTAAGAACAATTAAAATCCATAAAATCCTTAAAAACCCAAATAACTCATAAAAACCCAAAAAACCTACTAAAAACACTAAAAACTCTTTAAACCCCTTCAATCTTAATATAACTATAAAAACATAAAACTCCAAAAAACCTAGAAAACCCTAAAAACACAAAACAAAAATAAAAACACAAAAAACACTAAAACCCCTAAAAACAATAAAATTCCTAAAACAACTGAAACCCCATTTACATATTAAGAAATTTGTAAAAATACCCAAAATCATAAACAAATTATAAAAACACTTGAAAACTCTAGGAAAACCATAATAATATAAAAACACTAAATACCATAAAAATCATAAAAAAAGTCCATAAAATGTAAAAAACCCTAAAACCCATGAAATACAGAAAAAATCCTTAAAAATATAAAAACCCTTAAAACCACTAAAAAATCTACAAAACTTAAAATAATTCTAAAACTACCCACAAAACATGAAAATCCCTAAAAAATAGAAAAACCCCAAAAAACATTAAACCTTTAAAACCCCATAAAAACACTAAAACCAACTAAAAACAGTAAAAACTCTTTAAAACCATAAAATGATGAAAAATATATAATATTTAAAATTCAAAATATCTAAAAAAACACATAAAAACCCAAAAAAACATAAAAACCCAAAAATTCCTAAAAAACTCTCCAAATATCTACAAATACAATAACCCATAAAAATAGTTAAAAAACCAAGAAATCCCAAAAAATGTAAAATACCATAAAACATTATGATGTTTTTTAAAACATACAATCACATAAAACCCCTAAAAACCAAAAAAATGATAAAAACCCCTAAAATTGATCAAAAATTCTAAAACCCCTAAAAACCATTAAAATAATAAAAATAACTAAAAATACCTTAAAACATAGAAAAACCATAAAAATCCTTAAAACCTAAAAACACATAAATCCCCATGAAACATAAAGAACTCTAAAAACCTAAAAACACTAAAAACACAAAAAACAGTAGAAAATCCAAAAATCTAGAAAACCCTCTAAAAATGTGGAAAAAATAATAATCAATAAAAACCACTCAAAACCTTAAAAACCCTTTAAACCCTTAAAAATGATAAAAACACCAGAAAACCATAAAAACTTTAAAAACTCAAAAAAATCTTAAAATAAAAAAAAAACCATAAAACCCTTAAACCCCAAAAAATCATGGAAAACTATAGAAATCTATAAAAACCATAAATACCATATATTCCTAAAAAATACTTAAAACCCATAAAAATGAAAAAAAACATAAAAACCCTTAATACCCTTAATAAGACATTAGAAACCTAAAAATACTTAAGCCCCTACAAAACCTAAAAAATAACAAAAAACATAAAAACTCTAAAACCATATAAACCCATAAAGACCCACTAAGACCATAAAATTACTACAAATCCCTACAAATCCCTTAAAAATTATAAACCCCTAAAATCCATAAAATAATTAATAATACATAAATACATAAAACACTTAAACCCATAAAAACATAAAAATGATAAAATCACTATAAATCTAAAAAACCTTAAAATCCATAAATCCCTAAAACCATTGATGACACAATGAAATGTGTTCCATGATTTTTTCCACATATTTGAATATGTGAACCTCACTTAGAAACCAAATTCTAACTTGATATAGAAATGCGACTTTTATACTGAAACAAGGAGCATATTTAATTTCCATGTGTTGCAGATGCTAATGTCATTAATGAGGATCAAAAGGTTTTCGGTGTGACTCTGTATTTTTGAAGGGGTAAGTGAAGATAGTGAACAGACCGGGCTAAAGAGTCAGGGTAGCATCTCGACCTTGGTTCTGAGCAGGGGTGCAGTGGCGCAGACCCTAATGTAAGGAGCAGCAGGTTCACCCAAGTCCCCCAAATCACCATCGGCACACAACCCCTGTGCGTAAGACTTGTGTTCCACCCACTTGCACAAAGAGACACCATAGCCCAAGATCCCATATTTTCTTATAAATAGATTGTTGGAGTCTTCGTTTGTATGGATGATTTTCCACAAAGGTCAAATGTTTCTTTATTCACCCAAGTACTTTTCTCAATTCCTTAGAACTCTCTAAAGTAGTTTCCTAAAACCTAAATAGATAGAATAAAATGGAGGTATTGAAGATTATGTCCATTGGGATTTAAAGTAAATAACACTTGCATGATTCATTTTCTCAACCCCAAATTTAAGTGGACTGGTGTGATTTCCCATCCTCTAATAGTAACTAGAGATACTCCCTTCTAGGAATACCTATGAATAATATTGAAGGATTGACCTAATCCTCACCCAAGTCTGGTCATACAGGCTGTTCTCCACCTAAGGTGAAACCCTTTCACTCAATCCCTCTTGCATGGTCCACCCTTACATGATTTTTCTTGGTTCACCTTCCATTCCAGCTTGTATGAGAAATCCATTAGGCCTTCCTCAATGCCACTCATGGTAGGGACTCTTTTTCTATGGATAACTTGTTTTTAAGGGACCTTCGTGAAACTTATACCAGGAGCTCATGATTTACAAAACCTTAGGGAAATACACATCTGCGGGTCTCCCAATTGGGTTTAGATTTCTAAGGTCAGAGTTTTTCCGCACATTTCCTATGAGTGGGTACAGATCCTAAAGGCATATATATATTTTTATATCTATGTTCATGTAGATCCTTACCCCAGGGACAATATTGAGGAGTTCTCGATCTAAAATTCTGGGGATAGGAATTCATCCATCCATTCACATCTCTGAGATATAGAGCCTCCGGTCTGTAGAATGGAGGGTAAGGATTATGCTTTCATTTAATTTTGATATGGAATGACATAATCCTCCCTCACTATGTGATCAATTTCATTGAAACCATTCTGGTGTAAACCCATAGATTTTCTTTTAAGAGGTTGCACTTTTTTCTCCACTCTACCTCCTGGCCACTAAGTCAATGAGGGGATTGGTAACCGAGCCCTCCCCCCTCTTCTACCATTTTACTTCTCCTCTTCCATCATATCCACGACCTCTTTCACCAGAAAAGGAGGAAAATCATGTGGTTTTTCCAATTCATAGGCTTTTTCTTATTTCTCCCACTGATATGGACTCTTGTGGGATCAGAGGTTACTGATGATCATTACAACCACACAATCCACTTAAAGGATTGAACTACGATAAATCTTATTCCTACCAAAACTAGGATACGTAGGATGCCTTATTAACGATTGAGATCAATGGGAATCTTCATTAGGAATAATCCTCAATATTATTCCCCTTAATCTAGGCATCTTCCTTGTGATTAATCCCTAATTTGAACCCACAAACCATCATGAGTCAATAAATCCCTCATGATTCTTTTATTAGGAAATACTCTCTTGGAGTAAGCCCCTAATTAATTCTCTCAAAGGACTATACTCTCCTATGAGATGTACCAAACTACTTGGGTTCTTATTCCTTTCATAATGATATGTTGGAATACCATCTTCGGGTTACATCCCAAAATCATAACAGCTTCTTTCTCCTTGGATGATGATAAATTCTAGAGTGAAAATCATATACCTATATTACCATAAACTCATCAGTTCCCAGATGTGTGGATAGAATACTAGAATCATCGTAATAATGTTTGATGAATCTCTATGTAGTATATAAGAGGATACCATTAATATAGAACCTCATATATATGCAGATATATCCATTGATGATGAAACTCGAATTCATATAGATGATTTTGAATTCCACACATTCTAATTATTTATTTATAATATTTCGTTAACCCACATCATACGTGAGAATTAATGAAGGTTATATAAACATATCATAAATATATAATAGGGTCCTATAGTATGCAATAATTCAACCAAAAAAGGTCTGATGAGACTGACATCCCATTATTTCGACGAATGTGAGTTCTTAAGCATTGCGGGTAAAAATAACAAACGTGTGTCATCCTTTGGAAAGCAGGTCCATATGGATAAAAAACCAGTTGGTATTTCCGGTAACATGAATAAACCCATTGGAAAATATTCAGGAATAATTATTTCCCAAACAAAGTCACATTTATATCATAAACAACAAATGGTGAACCTGATGTGAATCCTTAACCAAGGTTATAGTGTTGCCCATCTTTCTGACCCCTATCAATTTATAAAAGAGCACCAGAAAAGGAAATCAGTCATGTATATTTTCGTCCAAAAATATGTTGCTTTTCTGGAGTTCATTTATTTTATATGTGATATATATAGGTATGTTTTTCAAAGAACTACATTCAATACAGTGGCTTCTTTCATGTTTACACAAACGAATTCTCTAACTGCTTCTAAGGCTGGATCTTCATCCATGTGAAAGAAACCATCAGCAAATCATAGACAAAAACAATAGGTCTCGAACTCAATGGTCTAAGAGTATAGTCACCATGGTACCATCCCAACCTTGGAGGCTACCCAATTGGGCATTCTGCTCAACCGGCACCCCCAAGAGTTTGGTCAACAACGATCGGTGGTCCTAAATCAAACAACATCAACTACTATCATCAACTATTTTGGATAATTATCCATAGAATGAAAAAACCATTCCCTACTATATTTTAGATTGGTGGTTTAGGAGGCAACTTCTGGCCTCAAATGAAGACATAAGGGTCCTTCTCAATGTATTCTACCAACAATCGCCATAGCGAACGCCATAGAGTAGTGAACCCTCAACATGATGAGTGTGTCACCTTTGGCTATCCAGCCTAGTTACCTTATCCATAGGCATGCAAGATGTCTTACTAGGGATGACAACCAGCCAGTAGGGATTAGTTTCACACCTTTTACCCCTCTAGAGAATCCCAATAACCCAATTTGGTGGAAAAAAACAACTGGCCACATAGACCCATTCACCTTCTTTCAGCCAACTGACAAACTCGCATGGAAACATTTAGATAATAATATCAACCAAATATGGTGGAGGCCTACTAGAAGGAATATACACCTACCTTTACTCACCCATCATTCCAGCACACTCATCTAGCAGCACCCAAAGAAGTTCATCTATTGTGTTTTTTTGTAGACAACAAGCATGAACACACACCTTCCAACCTTTATTTGTCCTGTTAGTAGCCTCATATGGTAGCACATAGACAATTCAGCTAGAAAGTCCCAATGACAAGAAAAGGATAGACTAAACTATCTTTCCATGTGTACTCTTAGTATCCAATGATAGGAAATGGAGAACATGATCGTTCACAAAAACCTACTCTAAATGTGGAATAGACATATATCCCCATTCGGATCATTGAAGTCACCAAGCATATGTTGTAAATAGTAAAAGGGCAGACCAAAATTCTTACCCACATCCTATAGGATTTCTAAGATATCTTCACACTGATTAAATTAGTTCCTAAGGGAATGAAACATAACTCCATCCCCACAAATGGGGTCGCTAGTCCATGTAACATCCCGGAGTAAACACATACTTATGCTCTCTTCCAGAAGGGTCATATGGAAAACTCTCCCATAATATATGGACGTCTAAATAGGTAACATAAACCCATTCCAATAAGAGGTATTAATCCTATTTTAATGGACACTCAAAGAAAGGAACACGCACCTTCTATTAATAAACACATCTTCCAAAAATTGTCCTCAATATCTTGTGAAAAGGAATTTATGAAAAAGTATGAGCAAGAATGATTGGAAAATCAAGATACGATCTATAGTCAGGATTCTCTTTACACTAGAGTTCATGAAGCCCTTAGAAATTTATCTATTGTAGCTTAGGATCCTACCCTCCCATTAATAAATTATGGGAGCAATACCAGTAATTGTGAAGGTCCCCATCAAACACTTCACCATGAAGGCTTCCTTTATAGAAATAATTCTGTCGATCTCGAGATCCTATCTCTTTATGAGAGCTATAGAAACCATACAAGTGGACATGAGACCAAGGAGAAAGAGTTTTCCCCCTTTCTGTAATCCAAGATGATTTTTCCCCATGACGGTGATCACTAAAAATGTTCTCTCTATAGTAGTGATTCACATTATCAAAAGAATTATCCAATTTAAAATGTAGTGATGAGAAATCCCTCTTATCATGAGGCACATGAAAATACAAGTTCAGTCTTGTCTGATGCCTTATCAATGGTAGGTGAAATCTTTTTTCAACCAGAATATGACCCAAGGTGAAGGCCATTATCCAAAACACCATTGGGCCATTTTCATTTTAATATAGCAAAGAATACCCCACCTAATCTCATTTCTTATAGTAGAACATTTGGGAAGAATCCACTCTGGTCTGACCAGGTCGAATAGATTCTTATGATTGATGATGAAAATATTCTAAATATGAGAAAATAGATACCTAAATATTATATACCAATTATGTTTTGGCCTTTGGACACCTCTCAATATATCATTCTATACATTTGGTGGAGTATTGTATCCATGAAATCTTCCTCGACATATGGAAAACTCTTTGACACCTAAAATATAGGGTATTACACTATGATGAGTATAAAACTCTTGTCAGGGTAATAAAATGGATACAATTCCAAAATGGCATGGCATTTCTCCTAGATTCCTGACATCCAAATTTTGAGAAATAGTGTGTAGCCCGTCAACATGCATGCCTTGATTCATTAATGAAGTTGAGAAGGCTAATTGAAGATACCCCATTTGGAGTTTATATCTTAGTATGTGGTATACATGTGTTATTTCATTTCACTACACTACCAATCCAAAAAATCCTACTAAAGGTGGAATCATGCGATGTCATTTCACCAGACTAGCTACAACAAACATAATTTGTTACTGACAAGAGACATGCTCAACAAGAACATGCCTCGACCAGCTCTCACTGATGTCATATCATAAGAGAGAAATATGTTGATATAATATTTTGAAAATCATATATGAATATTGATAATACATCCCAATTAATGGATTCTAGCATTTATATTGAGAAAATGTTCTAAATATCTCAACAGTCTTCTAAAATGGGATATTTAAGTGATTTCTGAATAATGCACCGAACCAATTTTCAGACCAAAATCTATAAAAGCATAAGAGATGTTATAGTAATATCATCCATGGTAGTTCGGGAACAAAACCATCCCACATGGATGATGTATTTTTAACCCAACCCTTAATATCAACCAACCAATCCTGAATAGTTGTGGTTGAAAAATCGGAACAACCCAAACCCTCAGAGCTAGGGGATTTTTCACCTCAATAATCCCCTCCTCAATGGGAATAATATTTATCCAATTTAGGGGAGATATAATCGAGTGAATCCTATCAATTTTTCCCATCCTATTATCTAGTTAAATAACTTGGAACATGTAAGACTAAACTCTCAGGGGATTCCATTCAGATCACTATTCGTCAAACATCCCCTAGGGAACAAACGAAGAAGAGGACCTGGTATTATAGATGGTGAAAAAGAGGAAGATATCACAAATATTTCAATATAATTCCTATGATGCACTACACATAAGCTAATATCATTAATTACATCATTTAAGACCTCCAAAACATAATACCAATTTAGAGGATTCTAAAGAACAAGTTAATGTTCAAGTGATGATCCACACTGAAACTAATGTAGAAGGTCTACATACTCGAAACTAGAGGGTCACAAAAAATTCAGGTATCCCCTCAAATAATCCCCCTCTACCTCTTCAAAATGAACTTAATAAGGTAAAAGGTATGGCCTATACCTTGTCTCACCTTCCGCTAGATAAGCCCAATCCCTTTCAATAGAGGAAATATTTTTTCAGCAAGATGAGTAAATAAGGGTGTTTAGAAGACTCAATGCATAGTTACTCCGAGATAGTATTCCTACAAATATTCTCTATAATAACACCCTAAAATAACACTTTTAGTTGAAACACATCAACAATTAAGGTTTTCTATGACAACTGATGCAGACAGGGAACATCTGCCCAATGTGGTACACCAACTAACAATATATTTAAATCCAAAAATAGCATATTAGGAATTCCCTACATTGGGTACATAACCAGAACATAGTCAACTACATCCTTACATGCCTTCCTCTATTGTTTACCCATGGCAGATACCAGTGGTGCCACTACCAGTAGTCCTTCTAGTCGACATACCCATTCCAGCTCCATACACCACACCTATTTATGTCTCTTCTCTTCTATATATTCCTATAATGATTATAAAAAACATTTATTTTTTAATGACGTTATTGGAATCCATGTGGATGGAGTGTTCTAGTACATCTAGAAAAGAAGGATTATCCTAAATGGGTGGATCTGGCCCCTCCTCTGCAAAGTATTTAGAATCCAATATTTATGATCTTCAACGGCTCAGCAAACTCAGAGCAGCACATGAATTTTTTTTCCCTCACTGTGATCCCATGATGGGGACCCCTAAGCAGCAAGAGGTAGTGATAATCAGATGCTTTGTTAAATCATTACAATGGTCGTCCTTTGTTTAGTATACGAGTTTACAGTCCCGATTGATCATTGGATGAGAATATGTTTATCAGAATTTTCTCTTACAGTTTAGATCCATACTATAGAAGAAAACAATATTTGTTCTCATGAATTAAAAAAAAGGGATAATGAAAGGGTCACAAACATCATTGCTCGATGAAAAGTATTGAGCTACTCCTTGAACCTGCAGTTCCCTAAATAATAGTTGTTTTTTATTTGTGTAGAAAATCTCTATGACAAGTTGCCCAAACCATTGATCCCTATGAAATACATTATAGGGTTTTAGGATCTAGCCAAAATTTCTCAGTAGTTCAAAAAATACATCACAGAGACCAAATCCTAGTCCCTGGTAATCACATCATCTCAGGTAAGGAGAACATGAAATGTAAATGCCGCTACAGTTATGATTAATCAATCCCTTGTACCCAATCCTACCACAAATCCTGTATTATTCAATAGGTCTCCACCTCTTAAGAATAATAAAAAATACAGCCTCATCATGATGATCAAAGAGATCAAATGATGAAACAATTTGAGGAGTTGAATAAAATGTTTTATTCCATTCGTAATGACCATTTCCCAAGATAATTCATCTCAACTTTTGAAAAAACATAGTCTGGTTTTCAAATCCCAAGAATCCTAATAAAGAGAGTGATGATGATCTCCCAAACTATTTCTTCTTCCATCAAATGTTGGGGCATCCATCCAAGAGTGTTTTTTTCAAAGACCTCCTCCAGAAGATGGTGGATTCAATGAAAGTGAAACTGAAAAAATCAACATCCCATGTGGCATATGTTTATGTTACCAATTCCGATGAGGAAGGTGAGTAGAAAAAAGTTTAAAGAATGAATTAAAATAATTTCAATGATTGTATGGTCAGAAAAAAATATATCTGAATCATGTCATTCTATGAACACAGTTGAAACAACCAACTGTGCATCATGCTTCTTCCGTTACAACGACGAAAACATCATCAAAAGACTCATCATATAAAGGAAAATCATTAAAGAAGTAACATGGCTTGAAGTATAAGAAATAAAATTGAAGAAGTTGAGTTTGTTTCAAGGGAAATTTTGTCCTTAAAATTATTATATTTCATTACAACCATCTCAAAATCACGAGAAGTTCTCCACAAAATCACATGATAAGTGTTGATATGTCATGATGAACATTCATTATATGAATAGTTGATCTTTGGTTCTGTTAATGTTGTACAATTAACAGATTCATACTCATATGGTGATTCTGATTGTGATCCTAATTTAACTACACTTGATTTGTGAACTAGGGGAAGAGGTCTTCAGGGATGAGGATACATGTTAATATATGGTCATGCAAGAAGGTACTACTTTAAATAAAACCCATGGTAAATCTATCCATCAAGATCAATAAAAACAATGGAGTTCTTATTCAACACTTGATAGTGTCTGGCATTAAATGATTATCTTGGAATACTGGTTAGAGTATATACCACTACATACTTGTTAGGTATCCATACAAAGCTGACCTAATCCACCAAGAGCAAGAGCACTTCCAGATCCTTCCCTAAGAAACATCTCACCCATATCAGGAACATCAACTCCTAAGGTTCCTAGGAAAGATAATATTCATTCGAGAAAGTGTATACCTTTAGACAAAAATTATAGAATTTGTAAGAAATTTTCCTACATGTTGGCTTGGTTTTTAATCCTTGATTCTCAAAGTTCATTAAAAGACCTTTGGGATGCACTTATTGAGGCTTTTTCAATATCTCAAGAGTTTGAATTCTGGGTTTCTACTGCCGAAATATATTACGCATAGAATGATCCTATTGAATTAAATGAAATCATTTCCCTCATTAATGAAGATGAGGATGTTCTCATACAGGGACATGTCATGCCCTTGTATATTTGTATTGTTAGATGACATTGATATCTGATTATACTTCATTGACAATGGATTAGAATTCAACTTCATCCTAGTACAGACACTTGATCACCTGGGTCTCAATGAATCTAATTTTTCTCCCTCTATTCTGATGTTATTGGGTTATTATAAGAATGAACAAGAGCCTATTGATGAGATCACACTTCGAACATAGTTCAAAGATCTTGTATCTGACATAGGGTTCATTGTAGTTCTAAAGAAAACATCTTTAAATGTTATTATGGGAAGACCTTTGATACATAATCATGTATCCATTAGTTTATCATTCCACCAATGTCTCAAATATTCCATAAATGGTCAAATTGGGACATTTTATGGTGACAAGACCCCATTCAAATCCTTTAAGACACAGATCATTGATGCAAGGTTCTATCACCTGGAAGAGAAGCAATAAATGGAAAACAATTCCACCTGAATCAATGACCCAAATGGCTTGGAGATGTTCCCAGCTAACCTTTCAAGAAGAACGGTGTTGAATCTGTGTTTCTAATTAATAAAATTTAAATGGTGGGACATAAATAACATTTCCATTTAGTATATTCTGTAATGTAAATCATGATAGTTGAGCTTAACAACACTGAATAAATTATCAAACATCCAAATGAAAAAAATATCTTGAATACTTTTTTTAATTTTATCCATCCAAGCATAAAAAACCCAGTTCTGTTAGCAAAATCAAAATATGAAATCATTAATATAGGATAAATTGAAGAGACTCATTATTAGTCCCTTGTTTCCCCTTCAAGATTTCAAAATGGTTGCATGCCAGCATGTGAGCCTAAAAGGATTTCCTCATCCTCCGTATTTCCAAATTGAGACTCCCCTATTCCCTCTGAGGAACTTGTATCATCATATCCTCCATAGGAAGAACTAGAAGAAGGGAATCATGAGGAAGAAAAAGATAAAGAGGAAGAAGAATAAGATCTCAAGGATGCTCCTCTATAATCGGAGGAAGGTGTCTCCACCATAGTAGATGAACTCAGAAAAACGAATCAGGGAAAAGAGGAAGACACACACCCCACTCTGATTAGTGCATCCATGAATCTTTAAGAATAATATGTATACAACTCCTTTCTAAAGAAGCACATATATGTGTTTTTCTAGAACTACAGAGAGATGCCAGACCATGGCTTTGAGGTTTCCACCCATCATTTGGGTTTTCCATAAGATAATCACATATACAATAAAGTATACAAGAAGACACACCCAAGTCATGCCTCTATGATTGAGGATTATGTAAAAAAACTCATCAAATTTGAATCATCTAAGTGGCACTATTCCAAAAATGGTTAGCCAAAATTATACCCTATTAAAAATATGAATGGTTAAATCATAGTTTGTAATAATTTTAGATATCTCAACTAGAGTTTTTCCAATGATTACTTCCCAATTCCAATTACAGAACTCTTAATTGATGTGAGGACTGTCTACCAATCCCTCTTATTCAAGGATATCTATTCTGGGTAAAATAAAATCTGGATGGATAAGGAAGACGATGAATCTACAACCTTTAAAGAACCTCAAAGATTATTCTACTATTGGGTAATGCCCTTTGTATTGAATAACAATGGTTCCTCATTTCAATGTTCTATGCCTAATATATTCAAACCCTTCTTGGGAAAGTTTTTTGAATGCTACATTGATGATTTTGTGGTAAAATACCGAAATCTCTCTAATCACCTGGCTGACCTAGACTCCATCTTCCACAAGCTTTGACTGCATAATCTGAAGATTAACCCCTTTAAATGTACTTTCGGGATAACCTTATGAATATTTAATAGTTTCATTGTATGAAATCAGGTCATCAAAGTTGATCCCGAGAAGACTAAAGATATCATTAGCATTTCACCTCCTAAAAACATGAACAATTTAAGAGACCTTCAAGGATACTTGGCATACATTTGGTGCTTCATAGAGAACGTATCTGGAATGTGTTTACCATTCACCAAATTGATGAATAGGTGGGTCACTAATCAGTGGACCAATGACTGTAAAGAATCATTCGATGCCCTTAACAAATACCTCTTGAGCCTACCAGTATTGAGGTGACCTATTGAAGGAAAGATGATTGTTTTATACCTAACAACATTTGAGTGATCACTCAGTTCTTTAATCAGAAAATAGAATGACTCTGTAAATGAAAATAGCCTCTATTATATTAGTAGAACCATACCTGATATAGAGACTTTATATTCAGATATTTAGAAGATATTCATGGTGTTAATATTTTTAGTTTAGATGCAAAGTCACTACCTGCAGCACAATGTGATCCCCTTGGTTTCTCACGATAACACACTCAAATTTATTCTCAGTCATCCTATGTTAATAAGATGTATGTCACGATAGGTAGTTACTCTAAAGTTTTTTGATATAATGTTTGTACCTCATAAATCAGTGAAATTCCAATCCTTAATAGACTTCCTCGAGGAGACGTTATTAAATATTTAACTACCTGATAAAGAAACATTCTCTATTCAGGACAACCCTCAAAGATGGGAAATTTATTTTGACGGTTCTTTCTGGAGTCCAGTGGGGAAGAGAATAGAATACCCTAAGATTTAGAAAGTTGAGTTGGGAGTTATGATTACATCCATAGAAAAGGAAATGTATCCATATTCATTCTTATTATCATAATTTGGTACCAATAATGAGGAAGAATATCAATCTCTCATTGTAGGCATGTAATTGTCACTCCATGTACCAGTGAACCACCTAGAGGTGAAGGGTGATTAAGAATTGATAATCAAGCAGATCAACGAGGATTACTCCATAATAAAAGAGAATCTAATTCTCCTGTGTGATTATATATGAGGATTAATATTGGAATTCCCTTCAGTTAAAACAATGAATCTCATATTGTGATCACAAAATGATTAGGGAGATGCCTTGGAAAATGTTGTTGTAGCTTTGGAAGATCTAAATCAGGAAGAAACATTCATCGACATTTCCCGTCATCGAAAGTTTTAACCTTTTGTTAAGATCATAATAGAAGAGATAAATGAAATAAGTCCCATACCATATCCAAATATGCATACTACAGGATGGATGACACCCATCTTGGAATATCACCAGGATATAATACTTCCACTAGATAGGGTTGGAAATGAGTATATCAAGCGGAAAGCAGCTAATTTCACTCTTTATTATGTCCCAAATCACCATAAAATCCTCTATATGTGAGGATTTCATGGAGTCCTTCCTAGATATTTTGATGGAGAAGAGACTATGGTTGTTATGGAATAATTACATGCAGATCCTTGTGGTTCCCACCAATCAATGTATAGGATTACTAATCAAATCTGAATGCTTGAATACTTCTGACCTACGATGATTCCCAATTAAAAAGAATTCATTATGTGTTATCTCTTCTATGTGCATACCAATTTCAACCATCAAACCCTGTATTTTCTATATACATCTAAATACTCTTCCCATTTTTTCACATGGGGACTAGCTGTTGTTGAACCATATCCTCCATCCATGACTAAACAGTTCATGTAAATCCTTAATGCTACCAATGTTTTCTCCGAATAGGATGAGGCAATACCACTCAAATAAGTCAGAGTTGAAATAATTGTTATCTTTTTCAAATAAAATATCATTACTAGATTTGGTTTTCCTCATACCATATTGATGAACAATGGCACCAATTTCTATTATACTAAGGTGGAAATGAAATATCAAGAATACATTCTCAAATACAATTACTTGTCCCACTATAATGCAATGAATAATGGATTTATATAATATTTTAATAAGACTCCATCAAATATACTATAAAATATTGTGGATAAGAATAAGAAATATTATCCGAAAAATCTCTTTCATGACCTATGGGATAACTAAAATACTACTTTTACTAGTATGCGAGAAACCCCAAAATCATTAGTGTATGTAATAGAATAATTTTTTCACATTGAGATTCAGTTTCCATCGCTCAATATTTTCCTTTGTGACCAGCTATCCATAGATGAGAAATCCCAAAAATGAATGGATGATCTAGAGTGACTGGAAGAAAAGATATTCCACACCTTGTATCACATGTAGGTTTATCAGAACCAGATAGCACATGCCTTTTACAAGAAGTTCAATCTTTATTCATTAAACAAAGGAGAATTGTTATTGGTTCTTTAGGACTCCGATGTACCAGGAAAGAAACATCTGAAGTGTGAGCCAAAATGGGAGGGGTCATACTCTATACATAAGTTCCACTCTAATGGAGTTTATTCATTAATCTCGATGGATGGATAGCTCACTAAAACTCCAACCAATGTATGGTTTTTGAATAAGTACATTTTGTCATAATACAAAGTTATTTTAAGATACAGTATGTTAAACATTATAGTACCATTTTTATCTTTGTTTCATGATGTTAAACTATGTGACATCATCATTCTTTTCACATGATAATAAACTTCAAAACATGAGTCCTTAGTCGCATGACATGAAACTAAAAAATAGCATCTTTCCTCACCACATGAAATTAAACTATACAATTATCATTTACTGTATTTTAAATTATATAATACACCAAGCTACCGCGAGTTTATATTCCTTGTGTTCCCTTAAAAATGGGTTCCTTCCATGAGTAATCATCACTCACCTTAGTGTCACTCCCTAGTGCCACTCAAGCCCCATTTCTCCATGTGTTTCGATCAGACATGCATAGGGGATAATTATCAAGAACTATATTTGGCTTGATTCTTTATCCATCATGATAATTAGTGACACCTTGGTCTTATCCCATGGTCCAGCTACAATGTTTCTTTCATGTCATGTGACCCACGTCCTAACTGCATTATGATAAACTTCACAGTTTTTGAATAACTATGTGTGGATTTATTCTCATACTAAAGAGATACATAGTGATGTCCATATCTCAAATCACGGGACCAACCATTTATATAAAAGAAAAAATTCCCCATTCTCTATGTATAAAACAATTCTATACTTGGAAATATTCCAAAACATTTGGTTTGATTCTCATACCATATTATATCTGGGGCCCAACCAATATTCTAGAAAGTATTACAGCCCCCGTTTCTCACATTAAAATTCTGTTAGTGTGGGGAACCCTCTTGAAGAACAACATATGGCTTGATTATCTTCCATGTGAGATATATAGTGATGCACATATCTCTTATCGTGGTCCATCAACAATTTAAATATTAACCCCCCCCCCCATATTCCCTATGTGTATCAATCAAACCTACAAAGATAACATTTCCAGAACTATGTGTGGTTCAATTATCATTTTGATGAGATACATAGTGATTCCAAGACATTCAGTCTTGGGCCCAACAGTAATGTTTCCATCACTTCATGTCATATAACATTCATCGTTATCACATGATGATAAACTATATATAGTTACAAGAACAACGCATTGATTGATTATCATTATATTGGGATATGTTGTGACAATTGGGTCATATCCCCTTGTCCCACAACAATATAAAACCCCCACTCCCTATTTAATAATCATGTATGCATAGGTAACCCTTCAAAGTCACGTGTCTTGATTCTCATTACAAAAATATACATGGTGATACCTAGATTTTATGATTTAGACCCTACCATTAGAAAGGATTTTATCAAAATGAAATTTTCCTCACATAAAACCCAAATTGATGTGGGGAAAAGTTGTCAATAACTTCTTGTGGCTTGATTATTTCCCCAAAAAAGATATGTAGTGACACTTGGATCCCATACCTTGGCTCATCCACATTATAATCATCATTCCCCTATCTTTCATTTGTGTTACATTTATATTGTAGAATAAGCTTTTACCGATCATTTTTTCTCACACTGATCAGGGCTCATGTGGGCTTAGTAATTTACTATTGGAGTTCTCTACATAAATAAGGTGTCTCAATTCCAATTTGGGTAATCAATGGTACTATATGAAAGCCCTTAAAAAGTCACAAAAAAGGTCATTATCTTATGAAAACAAAATGAATTATCCTCTCAATAACTATTTGTGACTTTATTATTACCCATATGAGATACACAATGAATTCTAGATCTCCAATCCTAGACCCAGCTATAGAAAAACATAGAAAACGCCCTTAATCTTCTGTGTGTGAGTTAAACCTACTTGGGGAGATCTAATACAAGTTTCCACATTACGCATGAACTCGTATCTATTAGAACTATGAGTGTCTTGATTATTTCATGACAAGATACGTAGTGATTCTTGGGACTTATGCCCCAGTTCATCCACATTGTCATATTACTCTTCATTTCAAGAGAATAATTTCCTTATTTCATGACATTAAACTGCACGGTACCAAGGGAAATACACATGGATTGATTATCATCCTATTGAGATATGTAGTGAGGATTGATACATAAATCCTAGTCACAAACATGCGGTAAAATAAAATACCCCCTCTCTGTCATAAAATCAAAAAACTATACCTGAAAATGATTAAAATTATAAAAAACCTCAAAACCAATAAATTTTTTTAAAAAAACCCATAAATATCCAAAAAAACATAAAAACCATAAAAACCATTTAAACCCCTCAAAATCCCTATAAACCCAAAAAACCCACAAACCCCTCAAAATATATCAAAATCCTAAAATAACATGATATTTATAAATAAACACCAAAATTCACTAACTACATAAATGTCCCTAAAAACCATGAAAACTCCTAAGAAAACTATAAAAATCTAAAAACACTTAAAACTCCTAAAAACTAAAAAAACACTAAAACCCCTAAAAACATTACATAGAACATAAATCCCTAAAACCCCCAAAAAAACATAAAAACATCTAAAACCATAAAACCCTAAAAACCTATAAAAACTATAAAATTCCTTGAAATTCATAAAAATGATTAAAAAATATAAAAAAATAAAAATCATAAAAAACACAAAAAAACCAAAAAACCCCAAAAAACTATAAAAACTGTAAAAAATTCTAAAACCCTTCATAATCCCTAAAAACCCTAAAATAGATAAAAAATATTTAAAATCCCAATAAATTCCTAAAAATGTAAAAAACATAAAAAAAACCTAAAAACCTTTGAATATATTCAAAACCTAAAAGTAGTTAAAACCACCAGAAACTTACAAAAGGCTAAAACCCTCAAAATCGCTAAAAAACAAAAAGAACCCCATAAAAATCTAAAAAATCCCTAAATATTCCTAAAAACATAAAAAACCTAAAAACCCTAAAAAACCCCTATGAAATCCTTAAGAACATAAAAACTCCTAAAAACCCAAAACCCCTAAAAACCACTAACATGACTAAAACCCTATAAAATACACTAAAAACCTGAAAAACCCCTAGGAACCATAAAAATACCTAAAAACCAAAAAAACATAAAACTCATAACCCCCCTAAAAACCAAATAAAAACTTTAAACCCCCTATATACCCATAAAACCATTTATTAAACAAAATAACCCATAAAACAACTAAAAATCAAAAAACCTAAACCACTCAAAATCCCAAAAAAAACCCAAAATAACAAATATATTTCTATAAATTCATAAAAATTCCTAAAAACATAAAAAACATTTAAATCATGAAACCCCCTATGGAATCATTAAGAGCCTAAATAAACATAACAGCCCAAAAAACCTAAAGCCACTAAGAACTCTAAAACCCAAAAAACAATAAAACACTCTAAGAACCATAAAAAATATAAAATACTTAAACCCCCTAAAAACCATAAACCACCTAAATCAAAAAAAAACTCCAAAACCCCATTAAACCCTGAAAATCATTAAAAACACTAAAAATTCACAAAATAACTGAAAAATAATAAAAATTTAAAATCTAAAAACATTATAGAACCAGGACTGAAACTTATTTTTTATAATCAATCACTTTATGGAAAAAGTGAGAAACCACAGGTTCATCCAGGATAACCACTAAATAGAAAAATAGTTTTTGAAATGTAATATATGTCTATTAGCATTCTTATCCCTAAAACAGTTCCCGTATATATATATTATCGATGTTTTGGGATCATCCATTATAAGGTCTTCAAGGATAATAACCTATTTATCGAGTGTTTGTAGGTACTCCTATTGTCTGATCGTCTCTTTGTTAAAGCCTCTTACTAAATTAGGTTCTTCTTGTTAATCCAATAACATTGTTCTCAAGTAGTATCCACACAAAAATTCCTTCCATTCATTTTAACAACAAATTATATGGAGGAATTTATCATGTGAAAATCCGTTTCCATAGCTTCTCTAGAATGAAAAAGTAGCTCCATAGGATCTTCTATGACAGTCACCGACAGGTCACCCCTTGGGTAAAATGTCACGCAATCCACATACTCTACTCAGAAAGACATCCCATTAGAATTGGTATCACTTTATTGTTCCTTGGATTCTGATTTTTTGGTAGATAGAGTCTCCATAGGTAGTGGTAAATAATATAAATACTTTTATCCTTTCTTACCTCTTTGCCGACCCTTAAACCTCCTTAGACCGTAGAGGTCTTTATCCTGGAATTCATGTGCACTATCTTCTAAGAGAAAACTAGATGAATCATCACTATAGTCATCCCTATGAAGTCCATGCCCCTCATTTAGGATCTCTACCTTGTCTACCTCTTGGTCAGAAACTTCATTCCCTAGTCCCTCAAAGCGGTTACCTGACTTAATGGTTGGTGAATCACTTATCGTACAAGACCTATTCACTCAAATAGCTTCATGTTCAGGAGAACCCTCTCTTCTAGTGTTTCCATGACCTGAATGAACTACCTACAATTATGAGTAAACCTTGATTTCCTTTTTTACATCGCTCATCCCCGTCTCTTATTTCAACTTCCCGATTAAGACCACTACCAGACACACTTCTTGAGGACTCCAAATATACAGGGCCCAGAGCACCAACATTAGAAGAATAATTCACATTAGTACCTACTTATCTTGAAGAATCTTACACAAAAATATTAGGAAAACCTAGGTATTTCTTATGTATATTGAAAACATCAGAAACTAAAATTTTACCCTCCTGAAAATCCGGATGAACATCATGGGCTAAATCTCAAATAGAACATGCACCTAGATGACACTTTTCAGCCAAATCTCAAACATGAACTTATCGCTTACCACTAACATCTGAATCCTCCATCCTGTATAGATCATTAATCTTGACTCCTTGCCTATATTTCACCATAGCATGTCCAATTTCCTTTCATGTAAAAAAATAAAACCATGAATAAAAATCCAAGAACCGTTTCCAATGAAACTCCTCCCCCACACAACTCCAAACATAATGAGTTAGAAAAATAGAAACACCAACTTACATGAAAATTCATAGATCCATTGGGTGGAAAAAAGATCAGGCCCTACTGTCTGATCACATGTATTAACCTACCATATTCTCTAACATACAAAAAATTGTAGGGTTTTTAAATGAGAAGGGAAGTTTTGGGAAGCTTACCAAGACTGAAAAATTTGGAGAGCCATGTTTCATATGAAAATAGAAGGTCCACCTAAATAGGAAAAATTGAAATCCATTGCAACTACAGGGGGTACTGGACCAAGCCCTAATCATGTCTTCCTATAAGAGAAAAAGTATCATCACATTCCTACTATCGAGTAGACCAATCGTGGCTTGATCATGGAAAACCCATGTTTCAAAAATGAATCTGTCAAATGCATCCACAAAAGGGAATCACTTCTTAAAACAAGTATCCAATGTGAGATTCTGAAGAGTCAAAGCCTTATTAGACTCCAAATAATAAATCAGGGACCTTAAGACACAAATAGATTTGTGGGAAGGAGGGAAGAAAATCTAGGTTGGATAGAGGGTACAAAATGTGAGAAGTGGTTCCTTCAAAGGATAGTAAGGGTTCATCCCCCACCGGCGGGGGGGGGGGACCAGTGTGAAATCCATCACTAGCACAGGTTGGGAATTTCTGTCTCAAAAACCCTCTCGAGTGCTCTTGGAAACTATAAAACCCTAAATATCCCTAAACATCCTAACAAACATAAAAATCATAAAAACCCCTAAAAACCAAATAATGTAAAAAATATTTAAAACCCTAAAAATGTTAAATAAATACAAAAAAACATAAAACACAGAAAAACCATAAAAAAAATAAAAACACTAAACCCCTAAAAAATACAATAAAACCTAAAAACTACCAACATCCAAAAAATCCAATATAAATCCAAAAAAACAACTAAAAATCATAAAATAAATAAAAAACCAAAAAAACCATGAAAACCTTAAGAAAATCATAAAAAATTAAAAAAACACAAAACCCATAATAACCTTAAAATGATACAAACACAAAGATCTCTGAATAACTAAACCCATTAAAAACCATAAACCCCTAAAACCCATAAAAATCTTAAAAACACATAAAAATCATAAAACCCACTAAAACTCCTAACAAAACTTTTAAACCAAAATTCCCATTAAAAACACTAAAAACCATTAAAACAGTAAAAAAATAAAAAAAATCCTAAACCCAAAAAACCCCCACTAAAACCATAAAAAATCCTAAAAACCCTCAAAATCTATAAAAACCTAAAAACCCAAAAAAAATCTTAATTTTTTTCAAAATCCATAAAAACATCAAATACCAAAAACCCTATAACACCCTAAGAAAACCTTAAAAACATAAAAAACATAAAAAACAATAAAATAAAAATGATAAAAACCCTGAAGAAAACCCTAAAACCCCTATAAAACCCTAAAATCCCTACAAACTCAAAAAAATCCTAAAAATCCTAAAAAACACTAAAAATATGTAAAAACATAAAAACCCCTAAAAACCCTAAAAACCCTAAGAAACCCATAAAATCATAAAAAACATAAAACAACTAAAAAATACTAAAAACCATTAAAAATACTAAAACCCCATAAACCCCCTAAAACCCCCTAAAACCCATAAGAACTCCTAAAAACATAAAAATACCCAAAAAATCAAAAAACCCCTTAAAACCCACTAAAAACTGCATAAACCATTTAAAACCCTAAATATGATAAAAACTCTAGAAACCAATAATCCCCCTAAAACTAAAAAAAAATTAACCAAAAATAACCACAAATACACTAAAATTTTGAAACCACAAAACCCTCCAAATCCATAAAACCCCTAAAATCAATAAAAATATAAACATTCCCTAAAAATATCTAAAAACGTAAAAAACATAAAATCCCTAAAAATCCCAAAAATTCTAAAAAACTGAAAAATACATAAAACCCACAAAACCCCAAAACTGCTAAAAACCAATTAAAATCCATAAAACCAATAAAATCACTCAAAATATCTATAACATCTAAAAAACCATAAAAAACCAAAAACTCCCTAAAATCCATAAAACATAAAAAACACTAAAAACCCCTAAAACACGTTAATAAAACCATAAATACATAAAAACATATAAAATTAAAAAAGCTAAAGAAAATGCAAGGAAATTTAAAAATACCCTAAAAACACTAAAAATCATAAAATCCTAAAAAATCCTAAAAACAAAAAAATCATAAAAATGATAAAAATTGCTCTAAAAATATGTAAAAACATAAAATCTTCTAAAAACTGTAAGAAAATCCTAAAATCCAAAAAATAGTTAAAACCCCAAAAAAAATAAAACCCCTAAAAACCCTAAAAATACTAAAAGGTCCCTGAAACTCAAAAAAGCCACTAAAAACCCCTAAAACCCATAAAATCCCCTAAAACCATAAAACCCATAAAAACGCTAAAACCACTAAAAACTATAAAAACCCTTTAATACCCAAAAAATTTAATAAACAATAAAATAACATGAAAACTATAAAAACTCAAAAAAAACCCTATAAACCTAAAAAATAAAATCCCTACAAACCTTAAAAACCCTAAAAAATCCATCATACCCTAAAAGCCAATAAAAATTCTAAAAAATACTTAGAAATTGAAAAAATTTAATAAACACAAAAATCCCTGAAAATATCTATGTAAACCTTTAAAACCTAAAACACATACAACCCCTAAATACCTTAAAAAGGAAAAAAACTACAAAACCCTAAAAACCCTCAAAATTTCTCAAAACCCTAAAAACCATAAAAATCCAAAAAGTTTCCTAAAATTCCATACAATTTAAAATACCTAAAAACCCTAAAGAAAAAACTAAAAACCTAAAAATTCTTATAATCCCTAATGACCCACAAAATGATGAAACAAATAAAAACCCTAAAAATACCCAACACAACCTACAGACCCTAAAAACTATTAAACCTATAAAAATAATTAAAAACATCCATAAAACCCCTAAAACCCACTAAAATATTTAATAACCCTTTAAACCCCGAAAATAAGTAAAAAATATTAAAAATCATAAAATCTCTAAAAAGTCTAAAAGCCCCCAAAAAACATAAAATCCATAAAAACCCTAAACACCCTAAAATTCCTTAAAAACCAAAAAATCAATAAAATTAATACTAAACCCCTCAAATCCCATAAAACAAAAAAACCCTAAAAACCCTATGAAAACATTAAATACCTAAAATCACATAAAATATTATAAATTCCAAAAAAATATAAACCCCAAAAGAACCCTAAAACCATAAAATTTCCTAAAAAACTTAAAAACCCAAGACAATAATAAAAATACTAAAAAATCTCTAAAAAAATAAAAATATAAAAAACAATGAAACCCCCCAAAAAAACCATAAAGACTTTAATATTCTTAAAACCGTCTATAAACCTAAAAAAATCTAATAATATTAAGAACCTCAAGAGACCCTAAAACCCCAAACCCCCTAATCATATCAAAAAACCATATAAAGTGCCTAAAACCCACTAAAAACTCTAAAAACCCCTTAAACCCCTTAAAATATTACAGAATTATAGAAAACATTATAACACCTATAAACTCAAAAACACCCTAAAAACACACACAAAACAATAAAAGACATTAATCATAAAAACTCTCAAAATCTCAAAAACCACATAAATTCCTAAAAAATCCCTAAAAATACCTAAAACCCATAATTAAATTTAAGAAAACCATAAAAATCTAAAATCCTTTTTTTTATTGAGATGACACTTTGAGGGTATGTGGGAAACCACACAGAAATACTTCAGCATCAAGTCACACCCTCACAAAACACACATTACAAAAGCTAAAATGGGGATGTCAAGTCTAGCACACATCATCTCCATCATACATATCACCCCGTCATTTTTACGACACCAACGTCCACATTCACAAGTTACATCAAACAGCTCCAAACCATCATCGCAGTCCTACATCATCATCATAAATGATGAAAAACCATCGTATCAGGAAGCCGTAGACAACTGGACATTGGAAACTATAACCAACACTAATAGAAACCAAAACAAAACACCAACATAACATAAAATTAAAACCAAACCCACAAATCAAAATACCTCAATCTATGGAAGAACCTTGAAGTCCATCGAACCTTGAACCACTATCCCAAAACCACATAGTGACCATTGTGCCTTATTCAACCAAGAGTGGCATGTAGGAACTTGGGGTCAGAGAAGTTTGAGTGGACATGGAGATCTTCAGTGCATAACTGTCGTTGGGTCTAAGAAGGAATATTGAAAGCAGAACATAACATTTAACAAGGTCAGAGTCTTCAAGAGTAACGGTACCATCAACACATTGACCAAAACCATGGAATTAACCACAAAAAACCTCCAATAATGAACATAGGACATACCATCTAAAGAAGAAACCAAACTCAAAATAGAGAAAATAACTATAAAGTACCTTATAAAGTGGAAAGAGGGGATGAAACCCTAAAAGGAAAAAATAACAAGGGAAAGAGGAAAATCCAATGAAAGAACAAACAGGAACTGAGAGAGAGGAACTCATGCATGAAACCCTAATAGGACCTCCAAACTAGAAGAAATGAGATAACATATCAAGAGATACCATGGTAAGAAGCTATCGAACGAAGAGGCCCTCGTTACCTTTACTCCAACCACCACAATCACTATACTGCCTGATGAACCAACACACCCAACTAGTTCCAGGTCATGTTTGTCAGGCCATGCTGGCACAACATTGGAGGAAGAAGGAAAATGGGACTATTCTGAAGTATTAAAAATGAACAAGCCAGAGCAAAGAAGAGGGGAACCCGAGTGAAGATTAGTGTAATTAATAGAACCTGGAGAATGATGGCGAATGAGCTAGGGGAGGATGAGAGATCCAAAGCTGCCAGGGAATCTCTAAAACCCTAGGAGAGGGAGAAGCCAGGAGTGAAGCATGGGAGTGATGTCTAGGAAAATGGTCTTCCATTCTCAAAAAAACAATAAAAACCTAAAAACACACAAAACCCCTAAAACAAAAATAAACACTAAAAACCCATAAAAAACCAAAATTCCCTAAAAACACTAAACTCCTAAAACCATAAAACCATATAAACCCCACTAAATTAAACTAAAAAGAGTTTAACCACAAAAAATATTAATAACTCTAAAAAATAAAAATCCATAAAAACACAAAAACCCCTTAAAACCCATAAAACTCCATAAAATCCCTAAACACCAAGAAATTCCTAAAAACCCTAACAATCAATAATAACATAAAAAAACTAAAATCCCTTAAAACCGAAAATAAAACCTTAAAACCAAAAAATATTAAAACCCCTAAACATGCTAAAAACAACAAAACCCATAAAATTCCTAAAAATCCTTAATAACATTAAAAATCCATAAAAAATACAAAATATCCTAAAAACTAATTTAAACCCCTAAAAACATAAAAACATAAACCCCAAAAATAATAAATAAAACTACTAAAAGTATAAATACCCTTTAAACCACAAAAATCATAAAAAACTATACAAACAATTAAACTCTTAAAAAATAAAATAATCCATACGAACCAAAATAAACCATAAAAACCATAAAAATCCTAAAACCCAAAAAATTTGTAAAAATTAATAAATCCATCAAAACCATAAGAAAAAAATCACAAAGATTAATCTCGAAAGAAAATATATAAAAATCCTAAAAACGCCAAAAAATACCTCCAAAACATAAAAATACTAAAACCCTTAAAAACCTACCAATTCTAAAGACCCTAGAAAACCTTAAAAACACAAAAAACCCTAAAAACACCTTAAAACCGATATGAAAAATAAAAATATAAAAAAATTCAATAAAAACCCCTAAAACATAAAACCACAAAAACCATTAAAAAGCCTTAAGAAAACCATAAAAACTAAAAGAAATCTAAAACCCCTAAATAACCAAAAAATTCTAAAAAAATGATACCCTCTTAAAGACCCTAAAACCTATAAAATTCATAGAAAAAAATTAAATATCCCTATGAACCCTTAAAAAGTCCCAAAACCCATTAAAATCTATAAAAACCTTTAAAACTATAAAAAATTTTAAAAAATAAAAAATACCTTAAAAACACAAAAAACCCTTAAAACACCATAAAAAGCCTAAAAACACAAAAAAACCTTCAATACTTGAAAACCCTCAAAATCACTATAAATATTTTAAAAAATATAAAAACCTAATGAATCCCTATAAAACCTTGAAAAAATATAAAACCCCAAGAAAAACATAAAATCTTAAATACTCATTAAACCCCTAAAAACCTAAAAAAAACTAAAAACACTAAAAACCCTCAAAATTTATAAAACCCTAAAAATCCATAAAAATCCTAAAATCATAAAATATATAAAAACCATAGAATCACTAAGAAAACCTAAAAAACCTAAAAACACATAAAACAATAAAAACCCTCAAAAATTATAAAAACCCTAAAATTTATAAAACACTAAAAAACTAAACCCCCTTTAAATTCCATAAAACCATCTATAACCATAAATATCTTTAAAATACCTAAAAAAATTTAAAACGAAAAAACCCTGAAACCCCGTGAAACCTTTAAAAACCTTAAAATGCTTAAAATATCTAAAAACATAATAAATCATAAAATCCATAAAAAAAAATAAGAAACCTAAAACCCTAAAACTCTTAAAATAACCTAAAACGTTAAAAAAATAAAAATACTAAAAACCCCTAAAAACAAAAAAACACCAGAAAACACCATAAAAACCCAAAAAACCCCCTAAGAAAAACTTAACGGGCTAAAACAGAAAAACCCCTAAATATCACAAAAATTATAAAAACTCTATAAGTCCTTAAAAATCCTAAATGAATAAAACCCATCAAAAAACCAAAAAAACCATATAAACATAAAAATATGAAAAAAACATAAAAACTCAAAAAAAAAATTAAAAAACATATAAATCAAAAATAAATCATAAAACCTTGAACAAAATCTCTAAAAACCTTAAAATCCCTAAAAATATATATAACCCCTTAACATTGTAAAAAATTCATAAAAATACCTAAAACAAAAAAATAAATAGAAACCATAAAACCCCCTATGAAAACCAAAAAGGCCAAAAAACATATATCCCCTAAAAACATAGAAAGGTTAAAAACCCAAAAAAACCCTGAAATAACTAAAAACCCTAAAATCTATAAAAATCTTAAAAAACACCTAAAATCCCTTAAAACATAACAAACTACAGAAACCATAAAAACCATAAGAAAACTATAAAACCTAAAGAGACATAAAAACCCTAAAACCCCAATAAAACAAAAAAAACCTTAAACAACCTTAAAAATACTCAAATTTGCTAAAAACCTAAAAATAGTAAAAATCCTAAAAATCCAAAAAAACCAAAAAAAAATATTGAACACCCAAAAAAACCTTCAAAACCTCTAATAAAAACATTAAAAAATAAAAAAACATAAAACCCATAAAAATATAAATAACATTAACACCCCTAAAAACTTTAAACCCCATAAAAACCATAAAAATACCTAAAAAATTAAAAATTCTAAAACCAATAAGATCAAAAAAATAAATAAAAAAATATAACATCCCATTAAAACCCTAAAAATGTATAAATTATGTAAAAATAATCAAACCCATAAAAACTCCAAAACCCCAAAAAAAACCAAAATACCCAAAAAATCATAAAAACCTAAATCCCTCAAAATTTCTAAAACCATAAAACCCTTAAGAATCCTAAAACGCACTAAAATACCTAAAATAATAAACACCCCTTAAACTTTGAAAACTATATAAAATTATTTAAAACCTAAATACAATTAAATCCCCTAAAAATCCTATAAAATTCTAAAAACCCTAAAATCCATAAACCCATAAAAACAATAAATACCCTCAAAATCCATAAAAACACTAAAAACTATATATTTTTTTAGAAATACATAAATTTATGACAATTAGAAAGAACCCTAAAAACCAAAAAATCCCTTTGAAAATTATTATAACCCAAAACAACTTAAAACTCTATAAAAGAAAAAAATTCTAAAACCCAAAAATACCCTAAAACCATGAAAACCACTAAAACCCATAAAACCCCCACAAAAAAATTAAAACCTCCTCAAATATTAAAAAACACTAAAAATTATAAAATCCATCTAAATCCAGAAAAAAGATAAAAACACTACCTAACCATTAAATATTTAAAAACATATAAAACAAAAAAAAAACAAATAAAATCATAAAAAACATGAAAACTCAAAAAACCATTAAATACCTAAAAATATTTAAAAATACTAAAGACCACAAAAATCCTGAATATCTAAAAAATTAATAAAAATGTAGTAAAACCTAAAAACCGAAAGACAGTTTAAAAAATTATTAAAATAGATAAAAGAATTTAAGAAATTCTAAAACCTTATGACCATAAAAACACAAAAAACCCATAAAATCCCTAAAACCCTAAAAACATTAAACCCATAAAAACCCTAAAAACCCCTTAAAACCCTAAAAATCGTAAAATATTACTTAAAATACCTAAAACATAAAAAAATTCTAAAAACCCTTAGAATCCCAAAAAAACCAAAAAATACTTAAAACTACTAAAAACAACTAGAAACCAAAAAATATTAAAAAACCTAAAACCCATAAAAACCCCAGAAACCCCTCAAAATCCATCAAAACCATAAAAACCAATAAAAATCCAAAAAAATACCTAACATCCCTAAAAATTTTAAAAATACTAAAAACCCTTAAATACCTTTAGAAATCCATAAAATATTAATCAAACTTCAAGCCCATAAGAAACCAAAAATTCTAAAAATCATAAAACCCTATAACCCCTTCAAACCTAAAGGAAACTAAAACCCCATAAAAAATTAAAACAAATAAAACCCCAATAAACAGTTAAATTTTTTAATAACTATAAAATCCCTTATATACACAAAAAAACCAGAAAATGGTAAAAACACAAAAAAACATAAAAATACTAAAAACCCAAAAAACACTAAACCCCCTAAAAATCCATAGAAACACTAAAAACCCATAAAATCCAAAAAAAACCTAAATATCCCTAAAAATAGAAAAGAATGTAAAAACCCAGATAAACCTAAAGAAAATAATAAAAACCTAAAAACCCTAAAACCCCTAAAATAGTAAAAAAGATAAAACCACTTAAAAACCAAAAAAACCCTTAAAACCCTAAAAACATAAAATTACATAAACATATAAAAATTCATAAATTCCTTAAATATAATGAAATCCATAAAACATAGAAAAAATTAAATCCCCTAAAAACATATAAATGTGAAAAACTCTATAAAAATACAAAAAGTCCCAAAACCCTAAAAACAATACAAAATCCTATAAACACATAAAAACTGTAATAACCATTGAAAACTCTATAACCCCTTTAAAACACTAAAATATTAAAATTTACTAAAAATATTTAAAACCCCTAAAAATAAAAAAAAACTACAATCTTGAAAAACAATAAAACCCTAAAACACATCAAATTCCCTAAAATCCTAAAACAATAAAATTCTTAAAAAATCCATAAAAATCCAAAAAATAATAAAACCCTAAAACCGCTTAGAAAAAAATAAAACCTAAAAACACATAATGTCGCTAAAACCCCTAAAAATATGAAAACCCCTAAAATCCCTCAAACCAATAAAACCAATACAATTTCGAAAAAACCCCTAAAAATACATAAAACAATAATAAACCCTAAATCCCTAAAATACCAACTGAAAAATTTAAAACCATAAAATACTTAAAACCCCTTAAAAACAAAAAATAAATAAATACCATAATCCCCCTAAAACACCTCAAAATCTTTAAAATTCATATAAACTGTTAAAATAAAAAAAATCTTAAAATCAATAAATACGTAAAAAACCCTAAAACCCATTAGAAATAGTAATTAATACTTAAAATCCTAAAACACTTTAATCCCCTAAAAACATAGAAAACAATAAATGCTCTAAAAACCCAAATAAGTTCCTAAATACCCTAAAACCATAAAAATCCTTGAAAACCTTATAAAACCTAAAACACCTTTAACACCCTAAAACTCACTAAAAACTCTGAAAACCCTTTAAAACCCTAAAAATACTAAACAATATAAATAGCCCTAATACCCAAAAAAAATAATAGAACCCTAAAATTGATGAATTCCATGAAACATCTAAAGCCCTATAAATCCCAAAAAACCTAAAACCAATAATGATCAAAAACAAATCATTGAAATTACCTAAAAATGTAAAAAACCTAAAAACCTAAAAGACCCTAAAAAAGCAAGGAAAACCTAAAAACACTTAAAAACCCTAAAAACATAAAGAATGCAAATAACACTAAAATACTAAAATCCCATCAACCCCTCAAATTTCATAAAAACCCGAAAACCCATAAAAATATTAAAAAATACATAAAATCCCATAAAAAAGACCCCTAAAATCCATGAAATACAAAAAGAAATAATTAAAACTCTAAAGAAACCTAAAATTAGTGAAAATACTAAAAATGTTAAAAACCCTGAGGCCCTAAAAAACCCTTAAAAAGTCTAGACACCATAAAATCTTAAGAAAAATCCATAAAAATCTCTAAAAATGTACAAAAACCCATTGAAACCCTAAAAAACCTATATAAATGCTTAAAACCTAAAAACACTTAAATCCCTAAAAAATGAAAAAATGATAAAAAACATAAACACTAAAAAGACCCTAATACCCATAAAACTATAAAACCCCATAAACCCATAAAACACCATAAAAACACTAAAACCCACAAAAAATAATAATATTTTATTAAAACCATAAAAACATTAAAAGTTAAAAAAATCATAAAATCCCTAAAAACATGAAAAGAAGCCCAAAAAATTAAAAAACATAGAAAGCATAAAATCCATAAAAACCAAAAATAAAATAAAATAATCCTTTAAAATCCCTAAAAATACCTAAAATGTAAAATATGTGAAAACCCATGAAAACCCTTAAAAAACCCAAAAAAACCAAAAACACTAAAGCCCCTAAAATCCTAAAAATGCTAAAAACCCTAAATAACCATAAAAAATAAAAATCCCTAAAGATCGTAAAACCCATAAAAATCCTAAAAAATCCTAAAAACAAAAAAACCTAAGACCAATAAAAACTATTATAAAAACTCAAAAACATAAAAACACAACAAAATCCAAAAAAACATAAAAATTCAAGAGACCCTAAAACCCCAAAGGAGACCCTAAAAACCCCAAATGCCAAAAAACCCCCCAAAAACCCAAAAAACATTAAAAAACCCTAAAACCCCACAAAATAAATAAAAGCCTTGAAATATATATAAAACCCTTAAAACCTAGGAAAATGTTAAAGAAATTATAAAAACCATAAAACTTATACAATAGGAAAAAAACATTAAAACCCAAAAAAACTCTAACACCCCTCAAACTCCCTATGTACCCTTAAAACTATAAAAATCCAAAAACCCCTAAAATCACAGAAAAACATTTAAAACACTAAATAACCTGAACAATCCTAAAAAAACCTCGAAATCCTAAAAACAATTAAACCCACTAAAAACACTAAAAATGATAAAAATATTAAAAACCCAATGTAACATAAAACATTCAAAATCCCTAAAATCTCATAAAAATCCTAAAAATCCTAAAAATCCATATAAATTTAAAAACACCAAAAACTATGAAATCCACTAAGAAAATATAAAAAACACAAAAACAATTGAAACCCCTAAAAATTAACAAATTCTAAACACCCTTAAAACCAATATAAACACTAAAACCGGAAATCCCTCAAAATCACTAAAAACCCAAAAAACTATAAAAAAACCTAAAAAAGCTCTAAAAATACCTAAAATTTAAATCCCCGAAAAACCATGAATATTTGTAATAAAATCATAAAAACTAAAAACACTTAAAACTACTAAAACAATAAATATTCAAAAAATCATTAAAAACTCTAAAATACCTTAATACTCCTAAAGCCACTAAAACCAATAAAAAACACCCAAACGTTAATGACCCATAAACCCTATATAAACCCAAAATATGCCTAAATAATTTTTTTTTAAATCCCTGAATGGTTAATAATATAGAAACCAATAAAACTTTAAAATCTCAAAAACCCTAAAAACCAAAAAAACGTAACACAAAAAAACTAAAAAAACCTAAATCCCTAAAATCCCTAAAAACATTAAAAATCCAAAAAATCCATAAAAATCATGAAGATTAAAAATACTTTAAAAATACTAAAATCCCATCAGAAAAACTTTTGAACTTAAAAATAGTTAAAACCCCTAAAAACCTAAGGAATCTCTTGGGAGATGCTCCCAATTCTCCTGGTTTGATCTCTCCCCGTGCTAGGGCTCCATGGCGCCGTCGTCCCCTTCTTTCTGCCCGCTCTCCTCAGATTCCTTCGGCGGCACTTTGGCAGGGTCATCCGACCGTTGATAGTGAAGGTCCATGGAGGTTGATGATAGGCGTTTTGATCTTGGCGGGCTATGGCGTTGACTTTTAGAAGGGGAAGGGTTTGCATGTTTCAGCGACCCTGTTCACTGACCTTGGATCTGGGTCTCATTTGAGGTGGCTGATGACTTCGTGCGATGGTTCATGAAAGATGATGGAGCAGATTGAGTTTTCAAGGTGGCAGATTTGGTCTGGCTTGGTTGAGGTGCTTCGTCTCACATCTACTTTTTCGGACGGTGCTCCATGGTGGTCTCTTGGATCTGCGAAAGAGTCATCGCGTGGATGGGTCTAGCTAGCGCAGGTGGTTCAGGCCGTTTCTATCTTTCCTCAGCCACTAAGGATCAGATCTCGGACGTTCTAGTATGTTGTTTCTCCTACGTTGTGGATCCCACATTTTTTGGTGCACCGGTGGTTTCTGCTTTCCAGTTGCTATGGATTGGTGGGTGTTCGTTTGGGATGCTACTACGGTTTGTTCTGCTTGTGGAGTGGCTTGATGGTTGGGAATTCCTTTTGGTTAGAGGGTTTTCCGAGTCTCTTGTTAATATGGATCTTGAATTTTTGATGTATTTGATGCTGCTGGGGAAATCAGTGTGTACTGTTGCCGGTGATTGTCAGTTTGTCTTTGCTGGCTTGCATGGTGCGGAAGGAGATTGCAAGATTTGATGGCGTTGGTTACTACTTGCTGCAGCGATGGGGCATGATGAAGCTGTCATTTATGAGTCTGGTGCTGGTGTCTTTAAGTTGCCGATGGTGACTCTCTATGGTGAGGAGGTTCTTGAGGAAGCGGATGTTTTAGGTTCGTGTTACTTCTGGTTTGACCCGCCATTGATACTGGTTGTTTTATACCCCTGGCAGGGCTGCTGGGTGCCTTTTGCTAGAATATTGGTTGGGAGTTGGAGAAAATGTGAGGCAAATTTCGATCTTGTTTCTACTGCTGGTGGTTCTAGTGTGATGAAGATGGACCTACCTAGCGTGGTGGCACGGGCTGAAGTGGGAGTTAGTGTTTTGGAGATGTAGCTAGATTGGTTGTGAACTGGCGTAGTTGTTGGCTTTTGTTACTGGTTAATGGTGTTGGATGCTATCTTGCTCTTGGGCGCTATGGATGTGTTCCTGGCAGTGGGAGTGAAGAAAGATGATGCTGCTTGGTGCCGACTGTTGCCTCACTATAAGGCGGTGAAGTGAATATGATTGGTGAGGAGGTGATGGAGGCTGGAGACAGTGAAGCTGGTAACTGGTTGCTGTATGGATGGGAGGTGTTGAAGGTGTAGGATGTTGGAACATGTGAGATTGGATGCTGGTCGCTTCTTGGCTGTGAGCTTTGGATGCTGGCTTCTGCTTGGATAAGAAGTGATAAAGGGGTGATGGAGCTGCCGACTACTGGAATTGGCTGAGATAGTGCAGATGCTGCTGTGTGTTTGGTGTTGTGTCTTTTCTTTTTTTGAATTTTCATTTTTTATGGTCTTTGGGTGTGTGTTTATTAAGGGTTTTAGGGTGTGGGTTGATTGACCCCGCCCCTCCCTTGTCTTCAGTTTCTTTGTGTATTTTTATCTAATAAACATTGGGGGTGCCAAGAATAGCCTGGCCTTGATCCTTCCTTTCCCTAAAAACCTAAAAGCGATAAAATCCTAAAATACCAAAAAATCATAAAAACCCAAAAAATCCTCAAAATCCCTTAAAAACCTAAAAATAAATAAAAAACCTAAAAATTCCTTAAAATCAATAAAACCATTAAAAACCTAAAAACCCTAAGAAACCTAATGAATAATTTTAAAACCTAAGAACACATAAAACACCTAAAAATAAAATTTTAAAATACCCTATAAATACCCTAAAAACCCTTGAACAACCATAAAACCCCCAAAACATCGAAAACCCTAAAAATAAAATAATACTTAAAAACAAACTACAAACAAAAAATCCCTTTAAAAATGATAAAAAAAATCATAAAACATTTTAAAACACTAAAAACTCAAAAACATACCCTTAAAACCAAAATCCATAAGAACAACAAAAACCCTTCAAATCCCTAAAACCCTAAACCGACATAAAAACCCTACAAAATCCCTAAAAATCAATCAAAATGTAGAAAACCAATAAATTCTAAAAAAACCCTAAGAAAATTTTAAAAATTCTAAACACATCAACAAAACCATTAAAAGCTAAAAACTCTACAAACCTTGGAAAACCCCAAAAGATTCAAAATATATAAAAAGTAAAAAAATTAAAAATATTAAAAATCCAAAAACATAGATGCCCATAAAAGTAATTAAATACATTAAGAAAATCCAAAAAAACACTTAAATCCTCTTAAAATGGAAAACCCTAAAACCCCTCCAAATCCTTTAAAACTCTAAAACCCATTATAATCCTTAAAAATTACAAAAAATACCTAAAAATATAAAACACTTCAGAACCCCTAAAAATCCCAATGAAATCCTTACAACACAAAAAACACTTAAAACCCCTAAAAACTAAAAATTCTAACCCCCCCCTAAAACCCTAAAACCCTAAACCCCTTAAAAATATAATATACACTAAAAATAAAAAAACATAAAAACCCTATAAAACCTCTAAAAACATATTAATCACCAAAAACATTAAAAACTCTAAAACCCGTAAAATCCCTAACAACTTCAAAAAACCCTAAAACCCCAAAAAACCATAAACCCCTCAAAATACCTTCAAACCCCAAAACCCATAAAAATACTTTAAAAAATAAAAACCCCATAAAACCATGAAAGTCCATAAAAAAACCTTAAAATCCCAAAACACTTAAAACCCCTAAAAAATCAAAAAATTGCTAAAAACACAACAAAGCCTATAACCCTCAAAATCCCTTAAAACCTAAAAAACCATAAAAACATTAAAAATACCTAAATATCCCTAAAAATATAAATAACACTAGAAATCCTGAAAACCCCAATAGAACCTTAAAAACCCAAAAAAACAAAAAACCCCTAAAAATCTAAAAAACACTAAAAACCATAAAAACCCTAAAACCCAAAAAAACACTCAAAATCCCAAAAACCCTTAGAACCATAAAATCCTAAAAATCCATAAAATTCACCAAAAAATTAAAAACCATTAAATTCATAAAAACCCTAATATTGCATTAAAATCCTCAATACATTAAAACCCCTAAAAACCTAAAAAAAATTGCTAAAAATACTTTAAAACCCAAAAACCCACTAATATTATAAAAACAGAAAATTACATTGGAAAATACATAAAACCATATAAAACCCACTAAAAACCCTAAAACCCCCTTAATCCTCTAAATATGTTAAAAACCATTAAAACCGTTAAAACCTTAAAAACCCAAAAAACTGAAAAAAAAAACTATAAAAACAAAACAAAAAATACCAGAAAACCATCAAAATCATAAAAATCCCTAACATTCTTAAAACCCATAGGAATCCAAAAATGTGTTAAAATACTTGATAATTTTACAATACCTAAAAATATTGAAAACACTTAAGAATACCATAAAAACCTAAAAACACTTAAACCCCCAAAAAGACCTAAAAACACTAAGAATCTTAAAAATTTAAAAACCCTAAAAAACTATATAACCCTAAAAGACCATCATAATCCCTAAAACCATAAAATTCCATAAAAATAATAAATATCTATTAAATATCTGAAAACATTAACAAAACTCCAAACCCTTAAAACCCATATTAAATACTTAAAAATAAAAAAACTCTAAAAAACCTAAAAACCATTAAAAACCCCAAAAGACCATAAAAACTCTAAAAAACATAAAAACCCTAAAACCATTTATAACCCATAAAACCCATAAAACATTAAAAACCACTAAAAAATCTCAAACCCCTAGAAACCCCAAATATGAAAAAAAAAACCCTAAAAAACCTACAATCCCTAAAAACCCTAAAAATCTATAAAAATCATAAAAATCAAATAAATCCCTAAAAATTTAGAAACCCCTGAGAAAACCAAATAATCCTTAAAACACTTAAAACTCCAAAAGAAATAAAAATGTAAAAAATTAATAAAACAATAAAAACACTAAAAAACCCTAAAAACCATCAAAATCCCTAAAACACCAAAAAACTATAAAAATATTAAAAATACTAGAAGTCCCAAAATCATAAAACCCAAACAAACCCTAAAAACCATAAGAAATGTTTAAAAACTAAAAACACAGAAAACCAATAAAAACACTAAAACTGAATAACCAATAAAATCTTAAAACCCACTTAAAACTATAAAAACCATTTAAACCCTTAAAAAGATAAAAAAAGATCATAAAAACCATCAAGAACATAAAAATAAAAAAACCCTAAATACATTAAAAACCGAGAATCCTTAAAACCCTCAAAATATCTAAAAAACCAAAAAGAATCTATAAAAATATTTAAAAAAGCTCAAAAAATCATTAAAAACAAAAATAAACCTAAAACCCCTAAGCAAACCATAAAATCCTAAAAACAATTAAAACCCCTTAGATAACCTAAAAATGATAATAACCCTAAAACCCTAAACACGCAAAATCACTCAAAATACCTAAAACCCTAAAAATCTATAAAAATCCTAAAAGGGCCAAAAAGTCCCTAAAAATTTAGAAGCCAAAAAAAGCTAAAACCCCCTAAGAAAACCTTAAACCATAAAAACACATAAAACCCTTAAAAACATAAAGAACTCTAAAACAACTAAGACAATAAAATACCATAAAACCATTAAAAACAATAAAACCACTAAAGAAATTACACACCCTAAAAACTCATATAACACTAAAACCGCTAAAAAATCGAATGACCTTATAAACCATTAAAAATGATAAAAAATATAAAAGATAAGAAAAAACCTATAAAATTTAAAAAACCCTCCTAAAATCCCAAGAAACCATAAAAATCATAAATATCCATAAAAACCGTCGAAATCACTAAAAAACCTAAAAACAGTAAAAATATTATAAAATCTTAAAAAAATATCTAAAACATAAAAAAACTGAAAAATTCGTATAAAACCATTAAAACATAAAAACCATAAAACCCCCTAAAACCTAGGAACACTGAAAACATTTAAAACCCTACCAACACCTAAAACCCATCAAAATCCATAAAAACCCTAAAAATATAAAAAAAACTAAAAAACAATAATAAATGATAAATAACCCTAAAAACCTTGAACAAAACTAATAAAACCTTAAATACTAAAAAAACTAAAATCCCTAAAAACATAAAAAAATTTAAACGCCCAAAAAACACTTAAAAAGACATTAAATACTCAAAAAACCAAAAAAAAACCATAATAACTCATAAAAACCATAATAACCCTTAAAAACAAAAAATCCCCAAAACAATTATGAAAAAACTAAAACCCTTTAAACCCCTAAAAATGTTAAAAAGCTCTTAAAACCAACAAACCCCTAAAAACTCATAAAAAACATAAACAACTAAAAAACCATAAAAATCCCTAAAACCCCTCAAATTCCCTAAAACATAAAAAATGATAAAAAAATCTTAAAAAACCACCAAATATCAATAAATATGTAAAAACCCTAAAAACACTAAAATCCCAAAAGAAAACATTAATAACCTAAAAACAGTTAAAACTCGTAAAAACCTAAAAATGCTAAAAATCCTAAAAAACATAAAAACCTAGAAACCCCCTCAAAATCATGAAAAACATAAAAACTATAAAACCACTATAATGCCGTAAATATAACTTAAACTTTAAAAAACCCTAAATATTGTGAAAAACATAAGGAAACCTTAAAAAGCTAAGAATTCTTAAAACCCATAAAAACCGAAAAAAATGCTAAAACCCCTAAAACCCATAAAATACCCTAAAACCATAAAAAACATAAAATCAAATAAAACACTGAAAACTCCACTAAAAACACTAAAAACTGTATAAAACCATAAAAAATTTTAAAAAATCTAAAAAACTAAAAAACCCTAAACCCTCAAAATCCCTAAAAATAAAAAAAAACTCATAAAAATCCAAAAAATTCCTGATTTTTTGAAAATCATAAAAACCATGAAAACCACTAAGAAAACCATAAAACCTAAAAACACATACATCCACTAAAGAATAAAAATTCTAAAAACCAAAAAGAACTCAAAAAACCCATAAATATAGTAAAAACATTAAAACCATAAGTAACCCTAAAACCCAAAAAAACCTAGAAACCACTAAATCATCTATGAACCCTTTAAACCTATAAAAACATAAAATACTATAAAAACCCTTAAACCCCCAAAAAACACATACCCCCCAATAATAAAACACCTGAAAATACCTAAAACCCAAAAAAAACAAAAAATATATTAAGAAATCCTGAAAAATACCAAAAAATGTAATAATCACTAAAAACCATAAAAATCATGAAAAATGTTTCAAAATACCTCAAAATGTAGCAAACCATAAAAAACAAACAAAATATTAAATACCTCATAACACTTAAAATCCCTAAATTCCCTAAAAAACCCTAAAGCCCATAAAACCCCCTAAAAGCCATAAAATCTCTAAATACATTTAAAACCCTTAATGACCCATTGTTTCGCACGGAATCCGGGGATGACCTCCTGGACGGGAGATTCAAACGTTACGATCGGTTTCTAATGGGTTTGTTCGTAGAACCGGAAACATCCAATGATTCCACGTCTGTTTGGACCTACTTTCCAAAGGCAGGCGCTCATTAGCTCGTGGACTAATGAGGCTTAGGAATTTTCATTGGTCGAGAGGATGGGAGGTCGGACTCATCACACCTTTTTGAGGGGAATTATTGTCTACTCCGGGACTCTCTTTATAGATTTAAGTTATGTTCGTGAATCCTTATTATATTACCAAGTATAAAATGATCTTTCCTTTAGTTTTAACAATCAATGATTAAATATGCAATAAATTTAGAAAATCTTTTATATGTATTCGAGGTTCTTCGTCAATAGAGAATCATCTATATCTGTTTAGAGATTCTTGGTCAATGGTATCCTTCAAAACATTTATATAAAAGTCTCTTGGTCATTATGATGACCAAGCTGGTTTTAAAGCCACTCAGTGGGGCACTTGAAGTTTATCGTCATTCAGAAGGACATGGATTATTTCAAAGTTGGGATCGAACCCATAAATGGGCTACCTACGTATCCTTTGTTTTTGGAAATGGAATCAGAACCCACGTAGTTCGAGAAATGGAGTATGATGTTTATGATTGATGGCTCAAAGATGAATGTCATAATTACTTTTACACTCTAAGCTCACGTGAGTCATGCTCGGTGTGAGAAACAAGAGGTATTGGTAAAATTTAGACAATTGTTCCATGAAAGATGCAATCATAAGAATTTGTTTGGGGCTTATGTATGGATGACTGCCCAGATAGATGAAGGTTTAGGATTTACTTTTAGGGAGAAAATCCATGAACATGGTCCATAAAGTTATATGTGCTTCATGGAGATTTGAATACTCTAATCTTGGGGCTTACTCCTAAGGAGGATGCCCAAGTTAGGAGGGGACTTATGATTGGGTTTTACTCCTGAAAAGGAAACCCAAATCAAAGGTAAATTATGACTGGTTAAGAGAAATTTAAGGGGACTTGGGGCTTTATTCCTGAAAAGGAGACCCAAGGTTATGACTGAGTCTTTATTCCTGAAAAAGGAGACTCAGGTTAGGAGACTTGGGGCTTATTATTTAAAAGGAAGCCCAAGGTTATGACTGAGTCTTATTCCTGAAAAAGGAGACCCAGGTTAGGGATTAAGGTTTGGGGCTTACTCCTGAGGAGGATGCCCATATTTGAGGTTGGGGCTTACTCCTAAGAAAGATGCCCAAGATTAAAGGACTTGATTGGGGCTTACTCCTGAGGAGGATGCCCAAGATTGGGAACTTTAAGAATTTGGGGCTTACTCCTGAGGAAGATGCCCAGATTAAAAGTTTTATAACTAGGGATTATTCCTGAAAAGGAGACCCAGGTTAAGATTCTCTCATCTTAAAGGATGAGGTTGAATGAATGAACTCTCCGTATTTTAGTGACATAAGGATATTTAAATCACTAGACTTTGAGAGAGATTCCACAGAATTCCTTTCAGATAAGAAAGTCAAATCAAGAAATCATGCCATAAATGGCTTTGAAGAGTGTCTTGAAGACTGAATGTTGAAAAGGAAAGGTGAAATGGCTTAAGAGGGGTAAAAATGGGAAAGATGGGCACCCAAAAAGATAGGGGCGCACAAGTCTTGAAAGGCGCGCAAGTCTTCCGTGGGCGCGCAAGTATTGGTCGCGCAGGTATACCTACGCGACACATAGTGTACTTGCGCGATTTTCAACCAACATTGAAATACTTGAGCGACTCTTTTTTAAACCCTTTAGAATGTTCTTGAGGTTCTTCCAGAAAAGGGACGCGCAAGTTATATTGAAGGAAATAAGTCGACGTGCAAGTGTTTGATAAGTTTCAACACTTAGGCCTTCCTCCTTCTCTTTAAATCTTCCGTTCTAGGTAAGAAATTACCTTAGAAGTGTTCCGGAAGCTTTGAGAAAAGACTTGTGCGTCAGGAGCTTCAATCCGAGTTTCTGGAAAAAGATCCTCCCGAATGGGGGGCCCACAGGGTCTATTTATAGGCAAAAGAAGACCCCGGGCGGTTACCGGGCGGTTACCACTTAGGTCGCGCAAGTCACCTGCGCGACCAAGGGTGTCGCGCAAGTGTACTTGCGCGACAGTGATAAAACGTGCGTGGTGCAGTTGCTGTCGATCCTTTGTTCATGCCTTTGTCGATTTTTGATGTTTTCTTCAAATGTTGAATCACTTTGAGCTCAGATATTCCTGTTTCCAATCTTTAGATTCTGTGACGAAAGGAGCATCAACAAAAGTCCCCCCACAGAGTTGGATCCGGAGAGAAATGAGGATTTGACTATGAGGAAATCGAATCCCTCGAAAGGAAAAGGGAGGCGCGCAAGTCTTTCAGTGCGCAGAGGGCGGCACGCAAGTCTGTGTTACGCAGGCCTTAAGCGCTCTGGGTGTGGCGCGCAGGTAGGTTTCCTGGCCTATAAATACATGGCCTCACCTTCGTTACATGCATCTGGATTTCCGGATTTCTCGAGCTCTCACCGCGCAAGTCTTCCTCGCCGCGCAAGTCTCTTGTTTTCACTGTTTCCTCGCTACCGCGCTACTCTCAAGGTAATAGGGCTCACGCGGTAATACTTGCGCGACAAAAACTTGCGCGGCACATGCATCACTTGCGCGACATCTCCATACTTGCACGCCTTAATGACTTAGCCATTTTTTTCAAATTCTTTCACAAATTTTATGAAAAAAATAAACCCATTTAAGAGTTTAATTTATTCAACTCTTGTGCAGATTCAATGGCTCTTAGACCTGGATTAATTGATGAACTGGCTAGCAAGCGGATAGATGATATGATGGATATCATTGGCCCTGATTACTATACTGTCAAAGATAGTACTCTTCCAGATTTGGCTAAGTATCTGAAGAAATATCATCGCAACTTTCCTCACTGCACTTATCTACCTTTGTATGGTCATGGTCATCTGCAAGAAGTCATTATTCCAGAAGTAATGAATTATCTTCCATTTTCGTGGTTTCAGAATTATACCAATTTTTCTTCAGCAAATATCTCAGGCGGAGGAGTATTTCAAACTGCTGGAACAGTGGAGAAGGCTTATGTGATGCATCATAGCCCTTGCACACCAGATCTGAAAAAACATACACCTGAGCTTCAACCACATTGTCATCCTTCAATCTTCCGAAATGCTCAGATGGATCAATCCAAAGGCTGGAAGAAAAGTTGGGATTTCCGTCCTAGGGGAGGTGTGAAGCCAACTAGGATGTGGGTATACTGGGTGCGACAGACTTGCGCAGAGTTTATTGAGGATCTGAAGAGAGCTGCAATATATGAGGCAGTTTGGGTTGGGAAAACATATATTTACAGACATGATAACTTCATGCCAGAGATACTCAGCCACTGGAGCCCAGCGACTAATTCTTTCCATTTGACTAATGGAGAAGTAGGTATCAGTTTGTGGGATGTCCACAAGATTTCAGGAGCTCCAATCTTGGGCGATATGTATGATGAATTCATTCCTCCCAAGGTGACTTGGAATGATCCAGAGAAGACTCCTGCTTTGGCTCGAGAATTATTTAAAATCTTTCACAGGATCAAGAGTTCAGAGACCTCATTAACTCACTTTAGAAAAGATATCCATCCGGAAGAATGGATGAATGTGTTTCTTACTGAGAAGAAAGGGATGGATCCAAAATAAAAAGGATCCAAGAAAAAGAAATCCAAGGATACCCGGCGCAGACGTCCTACCACTTGTCCAAAACCTGAGAAGAGAGGAGCTCCTGGCACATTCTGGCCAACTCTAGAAGCAGGAGAGTTTGAAAAATGTGGATATGAAGTGAATCAAATATTTCCAAAGAAAACTCGTCTGGCGGGTTTCTTGGCAATGTGGCTCAGTGTTTATCTCTTGCCGGTCAGGGATTCGAAGGGAGGCGTTAGGCCAGGGACCTTCGTCATTGCGGCCAAGTTGGCTGAGGGAAAAATGGTTGGGTTAGATACCCCCATTTTAGCAAAGATTCACAGGAGTTTACTTCACGTCTTCCAGGGTAAATCTCCTTTAAGAATAGTGGGACCATTCCAAGTTTTGTGGGGATGGATCGCCACTCACTTCAAGACTTACAATGTACAGAATGGATTACAAATCCCTGGAAGCTCTTTCAGACCGTCAGTGCAAGCATTCTCTGGAATTGCTCCATTAGATGTTAATGGTTATGATATGAAAGTAAGACTAAGCATGTATAAGTAATTCAACTTCTTTCCTTATGGAAGTCCGCCATCCGAGCGGTTTGTTGATGATGGGACATCCCATTTGGATTTGAGGGCATACATGCTAGCTTGTAGGGATGGCGTGTTAGTAGCCAGGATTGATGGAGAAATCATATGTGAGGCCTATGCTCCAAATATATTTGCACGCCAATTCAAATGCTTGCAACGGATTGTTGTATCCCCTCCAGTACATGTCAGGTTAGAGCAACATCTGATGGTTGCTCGACAACTATGGTTGCTGACATCAAGAGAGAAGACTGGGGCAGTATTTGATCTACCAGTTGAAAAAGCGGCACATTATCTGACTACATTTTATGCCGAACACTGGATAGCATCATACCCTGAAGGGATATTGAATCACCCAGTATATCAAGTGGGAAAGAGGAAGAGGACTGTAGAGAAAGAAACCCTTCCTCATGAAGGTGATGCTTCTCCACCTGAAATAGGTTCAACAGACTCCTCTTCTAGATCTGAATCATCGGATTATCACGATGGGGATGATGAGGCACAACCGGCAGCAAAGCGGTTTCGTGCCCGATATAATCCTCCGGCCAGAGTTAAAATACCCACTCCATAAACTCCTGGTGAGTTATTTCATTGTAGAAATTTCAATCACTGCTACTTTATAAAGTAATAAGTCTTACATTCTTATTCTCTATTTGTAGTTTCAGGAGTTGGGAAGAGATTAAAATCAAAAATTGTAGGACCTTCCTCACAGCCTTTATATCTAAGACCAGAGGCTGTTCAGCTATGGCAGAGCTTATACTGTGATACTGAGACCGCCTAGCTGGATTTGTGTGAGGGCCTACAACTTCCTGGAATAGGAAATATTGTAGCTTCTAAAAACCTTCAATACGGAGATAACCCCAATGAAGTGCGATCTTACATCAGAGAGATGGAAATGCTCATATATGCCACTGATAATTCGGTTCCTATCACCAGGCGGGTGAAGGAAATGATTGATCGTGGCACCACTGAGGGGGCTGGTGGTTCTGGAGATGAGGAATGGCAAGAGTACATGGCTCCTGAAGATGTAAGTTTTCTTTCCTTATTTTCTTTGCAACTTGATTTTAGTTGAAGCTTTGTTACTTAAGGAAGTTATTTTATTCATCTTTCATCTTGCAAAGAAAGGAACCGGGGTTCCTTCGCCACAATATAGCCCTGGTGGTACTGCTATCGGGGCCGCTGCTAATTCTCCTCGTGAACCAGGCGAGATATCTCTAGGCCAGCAGGCCATGAATGAGGCACTGGACATAGCCTTTCATTCGCCAATCCAAGTGCCAATAAGGGAGACTACTGATACTCCAAAAAAACAAAAGAAGCCAAGGCAACGAAGGAGGAAATCCATAGCTAAACGTTTCATTAGTAGTGGTAAGTCCTTCGAACAATCATGAGTTTATACCCATAATCATATGGTTACTCATATTTCTGATTATTGCAGGGGCTTCTTCAATTTCCCCCTTGAGGGAAGGGACTGATCCTCCTTCAAAGGTTGTGGAAGGTGCTGTAGAACAATCACAGACCCAGGATGACTTGGTTGCTCCTGGAGAAGAGCTACCATCCATTCCCAGTATCCCTCCTACTACTGAAGATGCTGTCCAGGGTCATGGGTTGCAGGACATAAGTCGGCAAGAAGACGTAGCAAATGTTCCCACTTGTGAGACTAACCAAGATTCTGAAGTATCATTGGATGAAATGATGAATCAAGGAATGACTTTTGAAGAATTTTATGATCATGCTAAGTTGTCATGTGATTTAGAAGACCTTGGGCGTGAGTGCTACCCTTCGCCCAATTTTTTTTAAAAAAAATATACTTCTAACCATGATGGAAAATAATATGCAGTTTCTTCCGTAGAAGCCACTGAACTACCAATGCCCGAAGAGGGTGTGGACACTGATGTCAACCCTATCATTGCAGAAACATTAGCTCAAGTAGAGCTAAATCCAATAAACTCTCCTGAGACCCATCTTGAAAATCCTGTTGAAACTGGGAATGATGGGGAGAAGTCTTCTCAGGTTGCTGAACCACCATTGGGTAATGGATAACAATATTTGTGATTGTACGTTATTCGCAAGACAATCTATTCTTTTGTTATCCTTTGAAGCTGACTAGACCTTTCAATTAATCATGCAGGACCATCAACTTCAATGACTAGATCCGAAGATGAGGCCTCAGCCTCTGCCCCAACGGGAATTGAAAGTGAAGAAGCACAAGTCAGGGGGGAAAGAGCAGGACAAGGAACCTCCCTAAGCACGCTAATTCCAGATTACATACCCCCTTCTGACGATGATATTGAATCAGATCCAGATATGCTTAAAGCATTCAGCTTTTCACGACGTAAGGCATGGAATAACATATGGAACATCATATCAGGGGTGCCTTTAGAAGACATACCATCAAAAATTTCTCGATTGTCATCCCAATTTGTTATAATGGGACTTGGTGGTTTTGGGTATGAAAAGATCCATGCTGCGGTGAAACAGATCATTTTCAGGAGGGAGAAAGTGCAGACAAGTCGCGAAGATTTGACCAGAGTGAAATTGTCAGTCAACATAGGCGAATTTGAGGCTGCGATATCCCAGGCTGAAGCTGATTATGCTGTCAAGATGAAGGATCTGAAGCAAAAAATCAAATAAAAGGTCGTCCAGCAGGTGCAACTCCAGCAACAGTTAGATGTTGTTACTGGGGAACTTGATCAGCTTAATAAATCATTGGATGAAACTCATATGAATGGCATGAAAGCCATCGCAGATGCTAAGAAGGCACTTCAGCAAGCTGAAAAGAGTGAAGTTGGTCAAGTGCACGAGCTTCGAGTAACTGCTGATAAGGCTCAGGATGCTATACATCAAATGAAGACTTATGTTGACAATCTTTTGTAATTCTTGAAAAAGAGAAGAGACTCCAGTATGTGGATGTCTTTCTATCTCCTGTGTATCAATGAAAAACACTTTCGTCTTCAATCATGTGTACCTGCATTCTTTCATTACCTGCTTTAAATTTACTTAAGCCAATGGGCTTAGTAATCATAGTTTGATTTTTACTAGGATTATTACAAATAACCCTACAAACTTTGAATCTTTTAACTGCTCAATATTACCTAAATCATACAAAAAAAATGTATATTTAGTGAGCTAGAACTTGAATTTTATTCATAGTTCCTTTGTCTTTTGTGTGGGCAGTTTAAAGTCATGCACGCCGGACATAAAGGGGCTAATGTTTAAGGTCGAAATAGCTTTGACCGAAAATGGATTAAAAATGGATTCAATTCCTTGACAATTTATCTGAAAACATATTACCATACTCAAGTATGAGGGAAAATATGTAAACTATGGCTTAAGAATATTTGAATCTGAGGAATGATATGAAAAAGAGATAAAAGTCATTAGAAGAAGTAGTTTCCAAGAATGAAGTTACTATTATTTAACAAAACCCGTTAGGGGGCTGAAATATGCAGGGCCACCTATGGGCATTGGCTGCATTGTCAAATAAATAGCATCTTTTGGCTGACAAGTCTTTTATGTGGACTGTTTATGCAAGGCCACCTATGGGCACGTGCTGCATAGTCAGGCAAAAGAACTCACAGAAATTTACTTTCCTAGTGCTAAAAGCCAGTGAAAGTTTATGAAGATTCAAATTTTCTAAAGCATAGAGTTTGTTGTATGGAAAGAGGTACTTGAATATGGAGAAGATATTTCCGAACAAGAACATCGAAGAACTGGATGAATATCACTCCTACGAAGGTCTGACCCAAACGTATGGAAGAAGAATAAACCATAGACTTGAATACTTTCAGATCATGAAAAATGATATGGGACAAATATGTTAAGGATGGCTATTTTTTCGGATCCCTACATATTGTCGTTTTAAGACAAATAAGGACAAAAGAGGCATTCTTCCCAAGAATGAAGTTACTATTATTTAACAAAACCCGTTAGGGGGTTGAAATATGCAGGGCCACCTATGGGCATTGGCTGCATGGTCAAATGAATAGCACCTTTTGGCTGACAAGTCTGTTATGTGGACTGTTTATGCAAGGCCACCTATGGGCACGTGCTGCATAGTCAGGCAAAAGAATTCTCAGAAGTTTGACATTTTTGTGACTAGAAGTCATGAAAAGGGTTATGAAGATCTGAAAATATTTAAGGTTAGGATTATAACACATAAAGATGGGTATTGTCCAATGTATATAGAGATACATAGGTCAATAAAAACCATAATCATGTTGTGGCTGGGTCCTGAATTGAAACTTGGACTTCACTACGTATCTCATAAGAATGAGAATCAAGCCATATGTAGTTCTTGAAATGCAGTTTAACGTCGTGCAGGACGAAATTATGAGTGATCTTAGTTTAGGGTCATAGAATTCAGACCATAATAATGAATACACAGTGTGTGTTTTCATGAGGACATTTCAGCCAAGGGACTGAAAGTGAAATTTGGGGTTAGGCCCAAAAGACTTGGGACTGGATTCGAGGGACACTCGAATGTTCCTACGTATCCCATAAGGATGGGAATCAAGTCCACGTAGTTCTAGAACTACCCTTTGTACAAATTTGGTTCGTACATTTGAAGGGTGAAAGGGGACTTTAGTGCAATGATGGTTTTAACCTAAGATAAAAAGTTTAGGCATTACCATGTATGCACGTAGTCTTTTGAAATGAAACATGATTGAAAAAAATCAATGTCAATAATGGTTCCTTCTCAAATGAGGGAATCAAAGAATATTGTAGTTTATTGTCGTACCGGACAAAAGTGTTGTATAGTTTAACGTCATATAACAAGGACGAAAGTGAATCAATGTAAAGATATTTATTCCAGGGGCGGTTTCACAAATCAACATCATATGAGGTTGTGGTGAACCGATGTGAAGAGATTGTTTTTGGTCTTGAACCCTGGGAGGTTGCCTACATACCCAGCCTGGAGGGCGAGGATCAAAGTCTGTGTAGTTCAATTAAAGAATGAATTAATGATCAAGTTGTTCTTGTGGACAATGATCTAGTAATAAAAAAAAAATTTTGGGACTTACACATGGTTAGTGTCCCAATGGGAATGTTATGGTTGATGTTCGCTCTAAGCTCACGTGAGTCATACTCGGTGTGAGAAACAAGAGGTAATAACAACCTTAACAATGCACAGTTTAATTTCATGTAGGACATAAAAAAAGGGACTATGCAATTTAAAGTCTTGCAGTTAGGACTATTGGTGCTGCACAGTTTAGTGTCATGTAGCAGGGACAAAATAGTGTACCATTTTAACGTCATGTCGGACGAAAGTGAAAATAGTTTAAGGTCATATGCATGGACCGTGGATGGTGCAGTTTAATGTCATGCTGGACCTTTGATGATTATATAATTTAACGTCTTTTCGGACGTGAGGTACTTTTATATAGTTTAGCTTCATGTAGTTTAGGACGTCACAGTTTAACGTCTTGCTGGACATAAGGGATTTGCAAATAGTTTATGGTCATATACATGGACCAGGGATGATGCAGTTTAAGGTCATGCTGGACGGTTTAGGGAACTTTTTCACAGTTTAATGTCGTGTGGGACGAAGTTGCAGTTTAAAGTCATACTGGACCATTGCTGTATAGTTTAACGTCATATAGCAAGGACAAACTGGTGCTGTACAATTTAAAGTCATGTAGCTAGGACTAAGGTGAACCAATATGAGGATATCAGTTCTGGGGAATTTTTACAGTTTAATGTCATGCTGGACGATGAAAGTGCCACACAGTTTAATGTCATGTTGCTAGGACACAATATAGTTTAATGTCATCTCGGACATTGAAGGTGACACAGTTTAACGTCATGTTGGACGAAGTTGCAGTTTAAGGTCATACTGGACCATTACTGTATGAACCAATTGTAAGAGTCTTGGTTCTGGGAACGATATTTTGTGTTTATAAAAAATACTTCTTCAGAAATCTGGCATTAGTTGGAGTCGTGATGTGTTCTCCATCCATTGAGATCAGAGAATACGCTCCATTGGAGTAGACCTTATGTATTGAATAAGGTCCTTCCCATTTTGGTTCAAGCTTGGGAGGCTTCTTTCCTGGTATCATTGGTGCTCTGAGAACCAATACCAATTCTCCCTGAATGAATGAACGAAGACTATCTTTTTTGTTAAAAGCTCGTGCTATCCGATTCTGATAGATTTCCAAGTGGTGCAAAGTGCACAATCTTTTCTCATCTAACTGTTCCAATTCATTCAACCGCTTTTGGGATTGCTCATCTGTTGATAACTGATCACAAATGGCTATTCTGAGTGAGGGTAATTGAACTTCAATTGGCAAGACTGCTTCTGTTCCATATACCAATGAATATAGAGTAGACCGCGTTGCATTGCGAGTGGTAGTCCGATAAGCCCATAAAGCATGAAAGAGTTTATTAGGCCATGACCTCTTATCTTTATCCACCATCTTTTGCAGTATATTTGAGAGAGTCTTGTTGAAGGCCTCTATCTGGCCATTAGAAGCTGCATGATATCGAGATGAATGGTTGGACTTGATGTTGTATTCTTGATACAATTTCTTTACCTCAGAAGAACAGAAATTGGTGCCGTTGTCCGTCAATATGGTATGAGGGACACCAAATCTAGTAATGATGTTAGACTTGATGAAGCTAAAAATGCATTTAGAACTGACTTCTTTGAGAGGTACTGCCTCTGCCCATTTGGAAAAGAAATCAGTAGTAGTAAGAATGTACTTAAACTGCTTGGCCGTAGCTGAAGGGTAAGGTCCCACCACATCCATTCCCCATGTGGAAAATGTCCATGAGTATTTAGCTGTATGAAGCAACTCTGGAGGTTGATGAATGATGTTGGCATATACTTGGCATGAATGAAACTTCTTTGTGAAATTAACACAATCTTGTATCATTGAAGGCCAGAAGTATCCAAGCCTTCGAATTTGATCAGATAATCTATGTCCAGACTGGTGGGCACCACAGACTCCTGCATGCACTTCTTTTATAACAGTCATTGTCTCTTCACCATCAATACATCTGAAGAGAAATCCATCAAAACCACGTTTGTAGAGAATTTTCTCGAGGTGGTTTGGACCATCATAAAGAGTAAAATTGACCACACGTCGCCGAATTTGTTCTTTCTCGGCTCTATCAGGTGGAAGTGTTCCATTTTGAAGGTATTCCTTGATAGGTGACATCCATCCTGTAGTATGACCATACGGTTCAGTAATGGGACTAATTTCGTTAATTTCCTCTGTTCTGACTTGAACATAAGGTGAAATTGCACGATGGTGGGAAATACAGATGGTTGTCTCGTCCCGATTTGGATCTTCTAAAGCTGTGGCTATATTAGCCAGTGCATCAGCTTGAGCATTTTGTGATCTTGGGACATAAGAAAATGTCGGTTCTGAAGGGAATTCCGACATTAACTCTCTGATGTAATCATACAAAGGGATTAATTCTTCTTTTCTGATGGCATAATCCCCATTGACTTGTTTGATTACCAGGTCTGAATCAACTTTCACCTTTAAGTGATTCACTTGTGCTTGAAGCGCTAACTCCATGCCTGTAATGAGAGCTTGGTATTCATCTTCATTATTGGTACCACCTTCCCATAACAAAAAGGAATAAGGTAACACTGCCTTATCTGGAGAAATGAGCACAATTCCTAAACCAACTTTGTTGAATTTAGGATTTTCCATTTTCTTCCCTGTTGGACTTCTAGAAGCACCATCAAAATACATTTCCCATGTTTGAGGACTATCTTGAATAGAGAAAACTTCCTCATCAGGGAGTTCGATATCTGAATACGTGTCTTCCACTGAAGGATGTTCAGCCAAGAAATCAGCCAGAGCTTGGCCCTTAATTGCCTTTTGAGACACATACTGGATGTCGAACTGCTGTAGAATAACTGCCCACCTTTCCAGACATCCTGTAAGCATTGGACGACTAAGGATGAATTTGAGTGGATTATTACGAGATACCAATTGGACCTCGTGATGTTGCAGGTAGTGTCTCAGTTTCTGAACTGCAAAGATTAATGCTAGGCAGCACTTTTCAATACTCGAATACCGGGTTTCTGCTTCAAGCATAGTTCTACTGAGATAGTAGAGACTATTTTCATTCCCAGCATCATTCTTTTGAGCGAGAAAGGCACCCAATGATCGCTCTAAATCTGTCACATAGAGGATAAGAGGCCTACCCTCAACAGGTGGCATGAGTACTGGTGGACTCAAGAGGTATTTCTTGAGAACATCAAATGCCTTTTGACATTCTTCAGTCCACTGGTAAGTGACTCCTTTCGTCAATAATTTAGTAAAGGGTAAACTTTTTCCTGCCAAATTGGCGATGAAACGCCGAATATAGGCTAAGTTTCCTTGAAGTCCTCTTAATTCTTTCAAATTCTGAGGAGGTGACATACCAAGGATTGATTTGGTCTTCTCAGGATCGACTTCAATACCATGATGGCGTACAAAAAAGCCGAGGAATTTTCCTGAGGTTACCCCAAAAGCACATTTTAAGGGGTTCATCTTCAAATTATGTTGTCGAAGCTTGTGGAATACGACTTCCAAATCAGCCAAGTGATCAAAACGTTGTTTGGATTCAACCACCAAATCATCTACATAGCATTCAACAAATTTCCCTAGAAAAGGTTTGAAGATACGATGCATGGCGCGTTGATATGTTGCACCTGCATTATTTAAACCAAAGGGCATCACCCGGTAACAAAACACACCTTGAGGAGCTCTGAAGGCTATATATTCCTCATCTTCTGGGGCCATTCGGATCTGATTATATCCAAAATATCCATCCATGAAAGAAAGTACTTCATAGCCAGTCATCGCATCAATTAAGAGTTCTGTAATCGGAACTGGGAAATCATCTTTAGGACAATACCGATTAAGATCTCTGAAATCGATGCAAACCCTAATTTGTCCGTTATTCTTCTTTACAGGGACAATCTTAACCAACCACTTGGGATATTGAACTTCTCTGACAAAGTTAGCTTTGATAATCTTATCCACTTCATCCTCGATTTTGGAAGCATAGGTTGGGTGTGTTCTTCTCGCGGCTTGCTTGAATCCTTGATGTTCTTTTGGCAAACCCAAATGATGGGTGGCAACATCAGGATCAAGTCCAGACATCTCTGTATAATTCCAAGCAAAAATATCTTTAATTTTCTTTAAAAAATAAATATACATCTCTTGTTCTTCAAGGGTCATGGCCGCACTAATTAAAGTGGGGCGTGGATCTTTCTATGTACCCAGATTTACTTCTCTGAGTTCATCCACAGTGGTAGAGATACCCTCTTCAAATGCTGGAGGAGCATCTCTAAGATCTTCCTCTTCCTCTTCATCATGTGTTATTTCTTCCGTTTCTACTTGAAAAGTAGATGAAAAAACGAAATTCTAATGATCATAAGAGATGTCAAAATTTTCACATTTTGAAGAAGAAGCTTCCATTTCCGACCTTATTGATGATAAAGGGTCTTGTTTGGGAAATAAAGAGGAAATGATGGATTGAGAATCGACATCAATATTCACCTCTGGTGTTGCTATAACTTCTTCTGGCCTGATTAGCGAAGTATAGACTTGTTGGATTTCAGCAGACGAAATGAAAACGTCACCACTTATGCTTTCATCACTGCTTGGTAAGTTACCAATTTCTCCCATGTTGTCTGGCTCGATTGCCGTAATTGACATTATGGATCTTTCCATAAGAGTATTTTGATTTGGGCCTATTTTTTCAATTTGACTGATAGGTAACACATAATCTGTACTCACATGTGAAAATGGATTTATTGGAATTTTTTCCAAACCATATGGAGCATTAACTTTGGTAATTTCCTTCATTGTAGATTTTTCTCTTCCCTTCATGTGATAAAATTCCGCCTCAATGTATTGAGACTCACATGTCTTGAACGGGGCCTTATCACCATACAATGTTCCAACATGACCATCGAAACAGTATTTGAGACATTGATGGTATGATGACGGAATAGATGCATGCTGATGTAGCCAGGGTCTTCCAAGCAAGATATTGAAAGCCGAGTCTTGATCAACAATCATGAAATCTGAATTGGAAACAAGATCTCCAAACTGAGTTCTGAGCGTAACTTCTCCCATTGGTTCTTGTTCATTTTTATCATATCCTTGCAACATCATGGTAGAAGGAGATAAATCAGATTCCGTGAGGCCCAATCGACGAAGTGTGCGAATGGGCATGAGGTTGACTCCTGAACCATTGTCAATGAAAGCTCTTAGAACATCTATACCATTGACTTTGCCAGATAAGTGCAAAGGTTTTATGTGCCCATGCACAACATCATCTTCATCTTTATTAGTAAAAGATATCACTGCATGGCATTCTGCAGGATTATTCTCTATGTGATAGATTTCAGCTGCAGCAATTCCAGCTTCAAACTCCTGAGGACTTGACAAAGCTTCGATGAGTTCTTCCCGAAGATCTCTTGATAGATTCAAAGCATCCAAAATTGATAACTTGGCTGGTACTTGGGCCAAGTTTTTCAATATATCATATTTTTGATCTAGAGGTCTACGTTTCCCAATAGAAATATGCGGTTTAGCAGGAACCTTGGAAGCAGATGCTTTGGAAGCTGATGCATCTTGTATTGAAGTTGGCAACATCCTTGGTTTTGGAAAATTAGACTGATTAGATCCATTTACTTGATGAGATAAAGAAGATGGAACTTTTAATCGGTCTTCCAAAATAACTGTGCCGAAACTGAGTTGGCCATTGGCAGAATAACTTGCTTGTTCTTTTTGAGCTCGCTGAAGGGCTCTACCATGAGTTTCTGCTGCATATACAGTGCTAGCAGGGGTAGAATTAGAGTAGTGGCTTCGGAAATATCCACGTTTTCTCCTATATCCTGAACCTCTAGAACTTCCTCGGGTTACTTTATTTGATATAGGGAATTCAGGCTCATCAAGACTGGAATATGAATCTGTTAATTGAATCATATTAACAGAACCAAAGATTAACTCTTCGTCTGATAAAGACTCTGCCTGGTTAGCCTGTTTAGGCTGTGCCGTTTGGTGGGACGGTGCCCGTGGCTTCGAAGTAGATGGCATGAAATCTGCCAGAGTCAAAGACAATTTAGGCTTTGCTACATACTCATCTTCTCCTGATTCCTCTTTCTTCTTTGAATTGCGCTGCCCTTTTGAGGATTTGTCTTTTGATGGAGGCTTTACTGCAGCTTTTGTAGGAGACACAATTGGCTTCTTCAATTGTGTTCTCAAAATGGAATGGGTCCGATTGATTGTCTTTATGACCATCCAATCATCATATTTTCTCGCAGTTTTGCTTTTTACTTCCTGCCACTCGCCTCCTTCCTCTGGATCTGTAGCGGTAATACACGCTACATGAGCTGAAGAACCCTTCAATTTGACTTGTCCCAAGTCGACCATCTTTTGCAGGAGGTCTTTAAAGACAAATCACTCCTGGATGGGATGCCCCAACATTTGATGAAAGGGACAATAATTGGGACGGTCTTCATCTCCTTCCTTTTTTGGCCTCTTCGGCACTGGTAATTGAACCAAATTATTTTCCAGAGCTGAAATGAAGTAACCAGGAACTTGCTCACTTCGGAAAGAGTATGTTTTACTCTTCATATCCTCAAATTGTTTTCGTCGTTGATCTTTTTGATCATTTGGACGAAACAACCTTTGTTTTTGGCGTTCAGGAGGTAGAGCCCTTCGAGAAGATGAAGGTTTTGAAGTAGAAATAGGTACAGGTGCCTGTTTAAGCATAACTATAGCAGTTTCTGCTTTACCCATTCTTCTTCCTGGAGCTGATGGAATTACACGAGATTTAACCTTAGCCTGTATAAGGGAATCTTCAATCTGTTGAGCGATTGAAGTAAGGTCTCGAAACCCTCCTGTGTATTTCACAGGGATCAATGGTGTGCGTAATTCGTCACGCAAATTTGTCACACAGATTGGCAACAATTCCTCCTGAGGGAGTGCTAAAATCAAGGAATACGTTAATCCCTTCCAACGAGCAATGAAATCAGAGACACTTTCATTCTCCCTTTGCTTGCAGTTTTTAAGATCGAAAACTGTCGTTTTTGGCAAAGTTGAGCTAAACTGAAGAATGAATTTTTGACGAAGATCCTCCCATACGATGACTGACCGGGATTGAAAGCTTGTATAACAGAAAAAAGCGGGTCCTTGCAAGGTTCGCACGAAGCATCTGAGTTTCACTGCATCTTGCTGCTCTGGAGTTCCCATCATAGGATCACAACAAGAAACGTAATGCGTCAAATGTTGTTCAGGGTCGCCTGATTCATTGAAAGTAGGGAAAATAGGGTTTCCAAAACTGGATGGAGGAGAAATTGAATCTACCCATTCAGGGTAAACTTTCTTTTCAGGTTGAACTTGCGCCCGTTTCCCTTCCATATTTTCTAACCGAGCTGTTAATGACTCAATAGTAGTTATTAACTTTTGAGAAACGTCAGGTTGAACTTGGTTTTGGGTAGGTGCAATGAATGGAGCTTGGACAGACGTGGTGGTTGGTGCTGCAACTGATGGTAGTGCTGCCAACCGTTGTTGCGTTTGACCCGTAGGATTAGACCTCTGTGGGTGTACTGATAAAGGAGGATATTCTTGATCCATCTCAGTAGTTACAACAAATTACTTCGGATGTCGGACTTCAGAATTCTTAAGAAGAAGACTACTCTGAAGTAGTTATGCATTCAACCTTCTTAATTCTTTCATTTCTTCCTCCTGTTGTGCAAACCTTTGCTCTAATGAGAGTGATTGACCTCCTTCAGAGGAAGGGTGAGAAGTAACCTGATTCTTTCCTTTCCCCTTATTGGATCCTTTTCGGAGAGGGGGAAGTGGGTTACTTGAAGGAATACCCAGATTTTGGGTAAGCCTTTGATTACGTGTGCGCACACCTTCTTCATTTAGGTCTGTGTGCACAACTTCTTGAGCAGGAACCTCTTCGTCTGATCCCTCTGATTGATCCTCATCTGGTGAATCAGCAGCAAAGGCATTGATGAAATTAATGGATGCATATTGCATGGAATCATTTCTATCAGCATTTCTGTGATATTGTCTCCTTCCATGTCCATGATGAGACATGGCATTCCGTTGACTTGATCCCTCAGGAATTTCTTGGAGAACCGTCACTTGGAGAGAATCTCCTGACAGCTTGGCTCTTCGTTCCTCTTGAGGCTTATTCCCTAATCGAGAAAATACTGACTTTCTCTGAGGGAGGGATTGAGGATTTTAAAAATTCCCCAGTCCGGTGGACTGGGGATGTTCCTGCTGCTTCCGCTCAACTCCTCGAATCCCATTTGTTGACTCTGAGGGTTGGGTTAGAGAAGTCCCCAGTCTAGCAAGCTGGGGTGTCTCTTTCCATTCTATGTCTGAGATATTCTTGAAATCTCTCTTGATCTTGCGAATCTTAGTTCGGAAATTAGCTGGATGCATTAACCTGTATCCACTTTTATCACCTGGTTCAACAGACCGTTGGATGATTTCCGAATCTTCTGTCATTTGATGACGTGTTTTCTCCAGACGAGAGGATTGTGCAATATTCTCGCCTCCTTGATGTAGGAGCAATTCAACAACTTGTTCCCTATATACTTGATTTTGAGAGGAACTAGTTGAAGCTTGTTCTTGAGCAAACTTTTGATTATGAACAAAGCCCATTGACTGTGGCCGGCCATGGGCAATAACATTGCATGAGACCATTTTCGGCGGGCTTTGCTGACCGGAAAGCACTGTGAAATGTAGTGCTCCGTGAACACCCCATCCTCTGATATGAACATCAGATGGAGCATTGGAAATTAACTGACGCAATTTTCTTAGTGTGCCAAGGCATGAACGTTGAAGGGTTCTCTGTTGCTTTTCAGCCTTTGGATACCGAGAGACTGATAGAGATGCCAAATCAATCTGGCGTTGTAACCCTTCTATTATCTTAAGATGATTTTCATATTAATCGTAAGATAATACCTTCTTCTTTAATTGACAAAGAGTTTTCCATATGTTGAGACGAATATCATGGATTCCATCATCCGTCAACATCATTGGAATGTCGTACTGGGAGTCAGCCAAAGGCCAAAACATGACTGGTACTTCACCTTTTGCCAGTTTTTTCTCATGTTCAGCATTTCCTCTTTATCATTAAATGAAGATTCTTCTACCTTTTTGGACCAGAGTTGGTGTTTCCTTGTTGCTTCATCGGATTCAACAAGATTGGTAGAGAAATCACTATTCATGCTGGAAGATGAATGACCCAGGGATGGTTCGGAGAATAACCTGAACCCCAGGCTATCTTCTGATGGAGAAAGAGTTTCACCTGCCGATAGTAAAGCATCAGACATGACTGGTTTTACGTTTGTAAGTGCCTCGAGATAGGAGGGCTTTCTCGTCACTACATTGCCTTCTGAAGAATTTTCGAGACAACGTGAATCACTACTGCGGAGAGGACTTTCGCAGCGAAGTTCATCACCATGAGGAGGACCGTCATGATGGGTTACAGCAAAAGATGAAATCTCTTGCTCCTTGGTCTTCTGACCACACAGAGGGTTCCTGTGGCTCTCATCTGAAGAAGAAACTTCATGATTGACCGAATTTTCATGATGCAAGTCTTCATGAGGAAGTGTCTGTTGAAGACCTTCAGAATTAATGTTCCCGTTATTGGGAACTGAGGGAGTAGAATCTTTAATTCCGACAGATAAATGTTTGAGGGCTTCAAGAACTCCAGTATCGAGCAAGGCCTTGTTGCAGATTGGCCTTTGATCTCCTGACTGTGCTGGGCGGATCTTTTTCTTAGATGCCTTCTTACTCTCTTTATAAACCACTTGATGACGAAAGTGATTGCTCTGGGCAGGTGTATGTGCCTGATCAGGAAAGATGGTAAGGTTAGGCTGACGATCTCGACTCAAATCAGGTGTATGTGCCTGACTTGGTTGTCCGTATGATATGGGGGAGTATGCCCCATAACCCTCTTGGACTGGAACAGATGTGTGTGTCTGTTCCGGAGTGAATCGTTGATGTGTCACTACATTTCTAGGGATAGATTTATGTGTCTGTCCCTGAGATGATGCTGAAGCTGTTATGATATCCTGGCAAGCATCCAGAATATGAGCAGGAATTTGCTTCTGCTCTTTCACCAATGACAAAATATGTTTGGTGACTTCAGCTGCCGGAACGGGGATATACGTCCATTCCAGGCTTGGAGTAGGTGTATGTGCCTGCTCCTGTCCTCCTTTTCCTGTCAGTGAATCCTGACAGTACTCAAGTGTGGAGGCTGAGAGTTGAGTCTGCCTCCTGTTTGTCGTCGGGACTTTCCGACTGACTTCTCCGGGCGCTACCAAGAGAGACTGTTGGTAGGCCTGATTAGTATTAGCATGTGTATGTGCCTGCTGATTACACTTCTCCAAACGTGGTTGATGAGATCCATCATATGTAGTCAGATGAGCCTGCTGACTAACTGGTGATGTATAAGCAGGTGTATGTTCTTGCCTATGGTACTCCGCCGGAATTGCCTGACAGGATAGGCTTGATGCTGTCAGACGAGTCTGCTGGACAACGGAATTAAAACGAACAGGTGTGTATGCCTGCTCATTGTTTTCCACCAAGTTAGGTTGGTGCACTTCTCCAGAGATGGCAGGGATGACAACCTGCTTATTATTAACCGGATTCCGTCTCTGGCGGTTCATCTTGCCTGCTTGGGTTCGAGGAACCTGAGCTGAATGCCTGGAGTCGGTACCCTCATCATGTTGAGGGCGCACTACCGCACGAGTCTGGCGGCGATTGTTGATGGGAGCCCTTGAGAAGGACTCCTGTCTTTTTGAATTAAGGTCCTGCGGGACCTGCTCATTCACTTCCTCGGAGTAAGGGAGTAAATGGAAATTGCGTTCCGGGGATAACGACCCGAAATGGTTGGAGACGGTAGTCAGCACCGCCTGCTTCTTGATTGCTGGCCGCCGTTGTCCGGACGACCAGGTAGAGTTGTTAACTTGGAGGGCTTGACGAGCGGCCTCCAGAGTTGGGATAGTACCGTTGCGACGATACTCCTTAACCAGTGCATTAGAAACACAGCGTTGAAGACGCTGAGTTGGTGATGTCATCCTCAGAGCGGATGACGTTCCAGCAGGAGTAGCAGCATTGGTTTTCACAGCAGCAGACCTCACAGTAGAGGTGTTCACAGCAGCAGTATTCACAGGGGTGAATTTAAGGAAAGCCATTTTTGCAGAAGATCTTGAGAAAAGAGTTCTTGTTCCATGTAACAGACATAATCAAGATGAATCCGGCCACTGCATCTTTTGGATGAGCACATGTCAATGATTGCTTTGTTGGCCTAAGGGGCCTAACAAATAAGAAGAACACCACTTTCACTTGGTTAAGGATTCACGTCGGGTTCACCATTTTTGTTTCGCACGGAATCCGGGGATGACCTCCTAGATGGGAGATTCAAACGTTCCGATCGGTTTCTAATGGGTTTGTTCGTAGAACCAGAAACATCCAATTATTCCACATCCGTTTAGACCTACTTTCCAAAGGCAGGCGCTCATTAGCTCGTGGACTAATGAGGCTTAGGAATTTGCATTGGTCGAGAGGATGGGAGGTCGGACTCATCACACCTTTTTGAGGGGAATTATTGTCTACTCCGGGACTCTCTTTATAGATTTAAGTTATGTTCGTGAATCCTTATTATATTACCAAGTATAAAATGAGCTTTCCATTAGTTTTAACAATCAATGATTAAATATGCAAGAAATTTAGAGAATCTTTTATATGTATTCGAGGTTCTTCATCAATAGAGAATCATCTATATCTGTTTAGAGATTCTTGGTCAATGGTATCCTTCAAAACATTTATATAAAAGTCTATTGGTCATTATGATGACCTGGCTGGTCTTAAAGCCACTCAGTGGGGCACTTGAAGTTTATCGTCATTCAGAAGAACATGGATTATTTCAAAGTTGGGATCGAACCCATAAATGGGCTACCTACGTATCCTTTGTTTTTGGAAAAGGAATCAGAACCCACGTAGTTCGAGAAATGGAGTATGATGTTTATGATGGATGGCTCAAAGATGAATGTCATAATTTATTTTACACTCTAAGCTCACGTGAGTCATGCTCGGTGTGAGAAACAAGAGGTATTGGTAAAATTTAGACAATTGTGCCATGAAAGATGCAATCATAAGAATTTGTTTGGGGCTTATGTATGGATGACTGCCCAGATAGATGAAGGTTTTTGACTTACTTTTAGGGAGAAAATCCATGAACAGGGTCCATAAAGTTATATGTGCTTCATGGAGATTTGAATACTCTAATCTTGGGGCTTACTCCTAAAAAGGATGCCCAAGTTAGGAGGGGACTTATGATTGGGTTTTACTCCTGAAAAGGAAACCCAAATCAAAGGTAAATTATGACTGGTTAAGAGAAATTTAAGGGGACTTGGGGCTTTATTCCTGAAAAGGAGACCCAAGGTTATGACTGAGTCTTTATTCCTGAAAAAGGAGACTCAGGTTAGGAGACTTGGGGCTTATTCTTTAAAAGGAATCCCAAGGTTATGACTGAGTCTTATTCCTGAAAAAGGAGACCCGGGTTAGGGACTAAGGTTTGGGGCTTACTCCTGAGGAGGATGCCCATATTTGAGGTTGGGGCTTACTCCTAAGAAGGATGCCCAAGATTAAAGGACTTGATTGGGGCTTACTCCTGAGGAGGATGCCCAAGATTGGGAACTTTAAGAATTTGGGGCTTACTCCTGAGGAAGATACCTAGATTAAAAGTTTCATAACTAGGGATTATTCCTGAAAAGGAGACCCAGGTTAAGATTCTCTCATCTTAAAGAATGAGGTTGAATGAATGAACTCTCCGTATTTTAGTGACATAAGGATATTTAAATCACTAGACTTTGAGAGAGATTCCACAGAATTCCTTTCAGATAAGAAAGTCAAATCAAGAAATCATGCCATAAATGGCATTGAAGAGTGTCTTGAAGACTGAATTTTGAAAAGGAAAGGTGAAATGGCTTAATAGGGGTAAAAATGGGCAAGATGGGCACCCAAAAAGATAGGGGCGCGCAAGTCTTGAAAGGCGCGCAAGTCTTCCGTGGGCGAGCAAGTATTGGTCGCGCAGGTATACCTGCGCGACACATAGTGTACTTGCGCGATTTTCAACCAACATTGAAATACTTGAGCGACTCTTTTTTAAACCCTGTAGAATGTTCTTGAGGTTCTTCCAGAAAAGGGACGCGCAAGTTATATTGAAGGAAATAAGTCGGCGTGCAAGTGTTTGATAAGTTTCAACACTTAGGCCTTCCTCCTCCTCTTTAAATCTTCCGTTCTAGGTAAGAAATTACCTTAGAAGTGTTTCGGAAGCTTTGAGAAGAGACTTGGGCGTCAGGAGCTTCAATCCGAGTTTCTGGAAAAAGATCCTCCCGAATGGGGGGCCCACAGGGTCTATTTATAGGCAAAAGAAGACCCCGGGCGGTTACCGGGCGGTTACCACTTAGGTCGGGCAAGTCACCTGCGCGACCAAAGGTGTCGCGCAAGTGTACTTGCGCGACAGTGATAAAACTTGCGCGGTGCAGTTGCTGTCGATCCTTTGTTCATGCCTTTGTCGATTTTTGTTGTTTTCTTCAAAGGTTGAATCACTTTGAGCTCAGATATTCCCTTTTCCAATCTTTAGATTCTGTGACGAAAGGAGCGTCAACACCCATAAAAACCATAATGAAAACTATAAAATCATAAAAACAATTAAAATCATAAAAAACACAAAAAAAACCTAAATACTAAAAAATGATAAAAACCCTTAAAATCCTAGAATTCCTAAAACCAAGAAAAAATATAAGAAGGACATAAAATTCCAAAAATGTAAACAATCCTAAAAACCATAAACTACTATAATAGAACCACAAAGAATAAAAACAATTAAAACCACTAAAACCTAAAATCACTAAAAAAACTAATGTCTTTAAAAAAAATTAAAATCCCTAAAAAACAAAAAAAACAATAAAATCCTAAACATTCCATAAGAATTACTAAATACCAAAAAATATTAAAAAACCATGAAAACCCTTAAAAATACTTAAAAACCTAAAAACACTTAAAACCCCTTAAAACCTAAAAAATCATTGAAATCTAAAAAACCCTAAGAGACCCTAAAAACCTTAAAACTCTCCTATAACCCATAAAAACCTAAAAACCTAAAATACCATAAATCTTTTAAAAATCATAAAAACCAAACAAAAATCTAAAACAATTTTAATCTCCAAAAAATGTTAAAAAAATATAAAAAAAATTTAAAACCCCTAAAAACTCAAAAAATAAATTAAAACCCCCCAAAACCAATAAAACTTTTAAAACCCCAAAACCCCCTAAAAATACATAATAACACTAAAAACATAAATTCCTAAAAATCCATAAAATACATTAAAATATAAAAATATCTAACACAACCATAAAAACCTTAAAACACATAAAATCCCTAAAATCCAAAAAAATGACTAAACCCCTTAATGTCCATTAAAATATAAAATCCTATAAAATTATAAAAATATCAAAAAACTAAAAACCCTAAAACCCCTAATACTCTATGAAAACCTTAAAAACTATAAAATTTTGAAATCTCTAAAAAAGAAAAAAACTTCTAAAAACATTTAAAACTCAAAAAACTTTTAAACCCCTCAAATCCCTAAAAACCCATAAAAACTAATTAATGTCAGTAAAAATCCGAAAAATTTAAATAATCACTAAAACATGCTAAAACCCATATAAAACCATAAAGATCTAAAAGCACATAATAATATAAAAATGATAAAATCTTAAAATCTCATGAAAGGACACTAAAAATATTGAAAATATAAAAAACCACAAAACATATAAAACATAAAACAAATAAAAATACTAAGAACCACTAGAAACTCTAAAAACCCTCTAAACCCTAGAAAGGCTAAAATACTCTAAAACCCCATAAAACCCAAAAAAAAATACTAAAAACGCCAAAACCTATAAAAATCCAAAAACCCCAAAAACCCCTATAAACCTCAATATCCATTAAATTCATAATAACCATAAAAATCCATAAAATCAAAAAAACCCAAAAAATGTAAAAAAACTCTAAAACCATTGAAAAACCATATTAAGTCTTTAAAAATATAAAAAACATAAAAAACATAAAAACCTAAAATTGTTAAAAACCCTAAATCCCTATAAGTCCTTAAAAACCCTAAAAACCATAAATATCCGAAAGAGTTCATAAAAATATCTAAAATCATAAAAAACCATAAAACACTTAAAACCTATATGAAAATCATAAAAACTAGACACTATTTAAAAACCCTAAAAAACCTAAAACACAATAAAATCCTAAAGAACCCAAAAATCCTTAAATACCCTAAAACCCTTAAAATACCTAAAAAATTAAAAACCCATAAAAACCCTAAAAATCACTAAAAACATAAAAACCCTAAAAACACTGAAAACCCCTAAGAAAAATGTAAAAACAACAAAAAACACATAAAACCACTAAAAACCCTAAAAACTCTAAAAATACTAAAAAACCTAATATCCCTAAAATCCCTTAAAACCCCTCATAATCCTTAAAACACTAAAATCCATAAAAATCCAAATAAAATGCATAAAGTCCCTTATAAACATAAAAACCCTAAAAACCGTGAAACCGCCTATGCAAACCATAAAAACCAAAAAAAATTTAAACTTCTAAAAACCCTAAAATCCATAAAAGACCCTAAAAACCATAAAACCTCTAAAATCTATAAAACACCTAAAACCCATACAAACCATAAAAATGAATAAAACCCTGATAAACCACTCAAAACTCTAAATAATATTAAACAGTTATAAATGTTCATAAAAACTCAAAGTAAACATTAAACCCCTAAAAACTCAAAAATCCCTACAAACATAAAAAAAAACCATAAAACCCGAAAAACCTGAAGGACTACTGTTTCGAAGGTCCTTGAAACGTGATATTCCAGATTTGAGAATTCTAGTTTCCAGGCAGTTTCCATTGGATTTATTCATGAAACTGGAATCTTCCAATTGTTCTTTATTCAAAGAGAACCTGCATTCCAAAGGCAGAAGTTTGTTATGTTTTGAACTTTGCGATACTTAAGAACATACATTGGTCGAGAGGATTGGATGTTGGATTCATCACACCCTTTTGGGGGGAATTATTGTCTACTCTGGGAATCTATTTGAAATTAAAAAAAATTCATGAATCCTTATTAATATACCAAGTATATTATAATTATCCCTTGGAATTTAAAATCACTTGTTTAACATGTATAAAATTTTAGAATTATCAGTATGTATTCAAGGTTTTCCATCAATGGTACAATATAATATACTTATTAGAGATTATTTTAATTTTTATTTTTGATGATACTGATTTTTAAGCCACTCAATGGGGCACTCTGGAGTTTATCGTTATCCACAGAGATGAAGGTTTGTTTTTATTTTGGGATCATACTCATAAAATGAGCTACCTACGTATCCTTGTGAAAGGAATCAAAACCCTTGTAGTTCGGTGCCACATAATGGGACACATCAAACCTTTTAAGGTCATGTGATAAGGACCTATATGCGGAATGTGCGTAGTTGAAATTTAGTGTGGGACTTATACTGAAGTATCCCAAGGTACTTGAAAAAGATAAGAGTTTCCATGTGGGATCAAACCCTATTTGGAATATGGCCCAAAGAGAACAGGGTTTATTTTATGTTTTGGGTTTGTACCTCAAGGACGCTGCCTATGTATCCCATATAGATGGTAATCAAATCCTATGTAGTTCAATTAATCTCATAGAAGTGTATGGTCCTCTGAGAGAAATGAGATTGGGGATTACTTAATAAAAAGAATGACTTGATGATTTAACGATTGAATTTGGGGCTAATTTCCGGATGAGGATGCCCAATTTTGGAAAATTAGGGTGGGATTCCTGAGGAGGATATCCAATGAGCTCGGGCCCTAAAAGGAATTCCTACGTATTCTGGTTTGAACAGGAATCAGAGTTCTCATAGTTCATTCACCTAAGTGTATGTGGATATGTTTGTAATAATCACATATCTCTAAGCCCATGTGAGTCATGCTCAGTGTGAGAAACAAGATGATGTGAGAGATTCATCTATGACACTTCACACTTCCAATTTTTTCCTCCATGTTGATGAAAGAGGGTGATACGACCATGGACAAGGGCATGGCGATGAGCCCTCCCTCTATTCTCTTCACATTGGACAAGGGTCCAAATAGAAGGAGGAAGGTGTGATGGTGAGGGGCTTATACCAAGATTGCTGACCTAAAATTCCTAACACTATTCCTCGGAGGAAAGTCCATGTGACTACAGATATAAAAATACACAAGCATCCCATGAATCTTAACCCCATTGTAAAACAAATGTGGGAAACCTATAACTGCAGAAATACAAACCCAAATTGGAGAAACATTGATGTTCCATACCCAAAGGTCTGAGAAGTCAGAAGGTTTTGGGGGAAGTTTCAACATATCTCCTATAAAAAAAGGGAACCAAAGAAAGAGATACCCTTCCATGAAAGGCTTAAAATGGTATTTGAGTTTTGTCGTGTAGGTACCTCATGTAGGTATGCCACGTAGGTTCACCTCGCTACTCAGTCGAGCTGGTATAGTGCGCAGATACACTGCGTAAGTACATATGAGGACTGAAGAAAATGTAAAGAAATTCCTTACATTCCTATCCCTTTAATTATCTCTTCTTTTTTAGTTTAGAGATCTACATGAGACAATTTTATAGATCTAAGAGAAAGTTCTATGCAATGGGATCTTCAGAGTGTCTTTCAAAAAAAATTCAGTCCCCAAATGGGGTGACCAAGGGTCCTATTTATAGGCATGAATGGGCCTGGTCGGGAAAACATGGGTCACACAGATACGTCGCCTATCTGTACCGCATAGATGCTCTATGCAGAGGCACCCCCCCCCCCCCCCTTACGCATAGTTCGGACGCGTAGGAATATCGCGCAGTACGACCGCATAGGCATATCACGTAGCTTGGTCGCGTAGCCCTGTCACACAGTGATGTTTTCCTTTTTCAATTTCTTTAAGGGGTGTCAAAAAAGTCCCCCCCTCAGGATTGGATCCAAAAAATATAAAAAGGAGGGTCAACTCCTGATAAAATTTCATGCAGATATGTTGTGCAGCTCTACCGCGGAGATTCTTCACTTAGGTCTTATGTTGCCTATAAATAGGTATCAATTTTTTTCATTTTTCTTCATATGTTCTTTCCTAAGTTTGGAACTCGCATTCTGTAGCTCGTTAATTTAGCGGCATCATGTTTTTCTCTCGCGTAATTCTCTTGAAATTTATTGAAGGTAAAATTATTTACGCAATAGAGCTACGCTAAAAGGACTTTCACCGATGGAGTTTTGTTGAGATATTAGTCATATGACCTATGTTGACCTCGTCGGAGGACCTCATCGAAGGACCTACACGACAAAGGTCCTTTTCCAATTTTCATACTTTCCTCTTTAGAAATCTAATCTTTAATTTTGGTCTTTTCTTTCAAGAAAGTTTGACTCATTTGATGACCCATACCCAAGATGATATGGCTCTCCAAAGAGAAATTATGAGGATTGTTGGGCTAGATTATTATGAAACTGTTGAGAGTACTCTTCCTGGGATATGGAAGGGTCTAATCACGTACCAGCATGACTATCCACAAATTTCATACCTACCTATGTATGAGCATGGACTTTTTCAACACGCCCATTTTACATCTATTAAGAAATACTTTCCAATAAATAGGTTTCTTCTGTATTCCAACTATAACAGCATGAATATAAGTGCAACGGGGTTCCAATACAAGAAAGAACAGTCCCTATTAGTTGCATCCTTCATCACAGTGGTGGTTCTCTAGATATGAAGGATCATGTTGTAGAACCAAGTCCACATTGTTATTATTCCACTTTCCAAGCTTCTCAAATAGATCAATCAAATGGTTGGAAGGGATATTGGGACCTTCATTCTGGAGGGGGTGTGAAACCCAATTGGATGTGGGCATTCTGGGTACGTCGGAGTTGTGTAGAATTTTGAAAAGAATTATCATACATTCAAATTTATGAATATGTTTGGATGGGGAAAACTTACGTTTACAAAAAAGAACTCATTCATGAATTACTAAGCCGATGGAGCCCATAATCAAAATACATTCATCTGATGCATGGGGAATTTGGTATCAGTCTCTAGGATGTTTACCAAATAGCTGGAATTCCTATTCTTGGGGAAATTTATGATTAATTAATTCCACATACATAAACATGGGGTGATGTTACCAGAACACCACTATTGGCCCTTTACTTATTTAAGATAGTGAAGAATTTACCCAAATATAAGAAAGATATTTCTGCCAGTGTGTGGGTTGAATCTTTCTTAGAAATAACTACAGAGAAATGTCCAACCTATGGATGTCTTACTATTTGTCCTTCCGCCGATAACTGAGGCAGTTTAGGCACATATTGTCCTACACTAGAAAAAGGCGATTACAAGCACTGGGGTTATAATGTCAAAAATGTTATAGATGAAAAATTACTCTTAGTTTCCTTCCTCTCTATGTGTCTAAGTGTTTATTTTCTTCCAATTTGTGAATCTGGTGGTGGTGTAAGATTTGGGACATTTGTAATTGCTGCTAAATTAGTAAAAGGGATGTATATTGGGCTTGAAACCCCTATTTTGGAAAGAATTTACCATCTCATACTGCATTTATACAACGAGAAGGCTCCATTTAGAGTTGATAGGCCATTTCAAGTGTTATGGGGCAGGATTGCAAAATATTTTTCTTCATACTCAGTATTGAACTCATTCAGGGTTTATAATGGTCAATTTACCCCATTTTTTCCGAAATTTTCTTGTATTAATCCTCTGAATTTGAGACCTGATGAGGTAATAAAAGTATTAAATGTATCAGGAGAATTAAACTTCTTTCCTTTTGGTAATCCACCGATTGGAACATTTATTGACGATGGTAAAGGAGAGTATAAGCTGAGATCCTACATGATGTCATTCAGGGATGGTGTACTATAAAACATGATTGAGGGTGAAATTATCTACGAGGATTATGTGCCCTATATGTTTTCTCGTCAGTTCAGGTGTCTTCAACAGTCAAGCACCTTTCCACCCACACATTTCAGATATGATAATCACCCATTTGTAGCACGACAAATATGGATTCTCACAACTATAGAGGTATCCAAACTATCAATTAAATTACCTTCATCAGATGCATCAATCGGATTGGAAGCTGGGTATGCCAAATCTTGGGTTTCTTCATATCCCCAAGGAGCTCTAAAAAAAGGAGTATATCGAGTGGCGGCTACAATGACCATTTCATGTGGAAATCATGGAAGGAAGTACAAGGCCAAAGATGATACAAAAATTTCAGAGGTTTCAAATCCCTCAAAGAATCTTCATAGGAAGTACACCAGGAAGACCAATGATAAAGACGCAATACCTCCAAAACCAAGGCGATCTAGTCAACATAAACAAACATAGATTCATATTCACATATCAATAATTTAGGAATAAAGGTATGAAGAAGATCATAAATCTTAAGGTGTTTAACCTCTTCCATGGTCAACCAGACCGATATTGAATTATTTGCGATCTTCGACCATTCATTACTAATAAAGTATAACCCATGATCTCAGGGATGCCTGGGCATTTCTTCAAAATTGAATTCGAATGCCAGATATTGGTGATATCAAATCACCTTCTAATTTCAATCCAGAAAATAATGTGGCTGATGTACAAAAATATATTGCATAGTTAGAGACTTTCATATATGCAACTGATTAAAAAATCATATCTTCTAAATGAGTATCTCATAGGATAGACTTAAGAGTCTTCAAAGGGGTAATTATTGACTCTAAGGAGGAATGGGATATTTATGTTAATACTGAGAGTGAATTTCCCCCATATTTTTCATATCAACTTTACTTTATCATTTGATATCGTTAATCTTGATGAAAATGTATTTCTGCATCTTGAATGTAGAAAAGGAAGATCTGGACCGACTCTTGACTCGCCTCAGTATAATCCTATAGGTTTTCCCATTGGCACAACGAATGATCCTCCCAAGTCTCCAGAACATTGTTCAGGAGTGAGAATCATGACTGGGGTAATGGAAACAGATAATCCCCAACCATTACCTCATGTTTCCCCTACTAAGAGAAGTGTTTCAATCTATCCTCATGCTTTTGAACCAAAACACAAGAGAACAATCATATTTCTTCGAAGCGTTCACCGAAAGAGTAAGTATTTATATAATGGTTAAGGCATACAATTTGATCAAAATGTACTTCTAACCATGATTTATCCTCTTGTAGGATTTATGTCTCTTTCCACTCTCAAGGGATTAAAAGCTGATGCTTCACAACCAGAAAAAAAAGTCCTAGAGGAAACCCAGGTTCATGATGATGTATTTGTACTATCAAAGGACTCATCTATACATGCTCCTAGCTCTGTTGAGAGAGAGAGGAAGGCCATGGTATGATTAAACACATTTTCCCAGTTACTTTTTATGAAGGATCCTAAAAACAATTAATTCTGATATTCTTATTGATTCAGAATAAAGGGCTAAAGATCCAAGGCAATGTGAAACCAATGTTGAAATTAACCCGAACCAGGAAATATCCAATGCTGGAGTACCAATTGAAGATTCAACAGAATAAAATGTCAGAGGATCCAATTTGGGCATCATCCAACAATTTTTTGATACCATAAATAGTGAGGATGCTGTATTTTAGGCCGTATACACTGAAATGATGGACACCCTTAATCAGAATATTGATATTACAGGTTCTATCAAGGATTTTGGAGATTTCCATGAGAAATTGCAAGGAATTAAGTTCCCATTTATGCATTTTCCATACATAATTTGTTATTCAACTTGATTATTTACATCAAAATTTACCTTATGATACTTTATCTGTAGAAAATGTCGCAAAGGATCTTCAGGAATAGGGTGTTCCACTTTATCCTTCTGTTGGGGATGAAGAAATACTCACAGAGGATCCTTTATCGTGAGGTGTTCCAGAGTCTTCAAATGTCATATCTGAACAAGTTCAAGGGAATCTCCATCCCCAAGAAACACCTGCTCAAAACACCATAGTTGAAAATACAGGTTATGAATCCAATCAAGTAGCTGACTTATTATTGGGTAAATATAGTCAGCCATCTAGGTCATACTTTTTTCCTTCAGTCGAAACTAATAATGAACTTGATTTATTATTTAGGGTTATCAGCACCTAGATCAGAGGGTGATGCTTCTGCTATCCCTAGAGAAGAAGAACAAAATGATTCTTTGAGCAAACTATTTACAGAGTACATTTTACCTCATGGTAGTGACTCTGATTCAGATTTAGAGATGCAATATGCTCTTGGCATGGCACATAAGAAAACATGGAAGCAAATTTGGACCATAATTTCTGAAAAGACTTTGGATGAATTATCGTCCCATTTTCCAAAACTCGCAGCATTATTCTGTGTGTTGGGATATTGTGGGTTCAATTATCGGTCGGTCTATAATGACATTAAATAGACTATCCGCCAAAGGGAGTAAGAGCATAAACTACGACTAGATTTTGAAGAGGCTAATTGAATCATCAATATTAGGGGCTTTCAAGCTGTAGTGGCTGAGACGGAGTCAAATAATTACAAGAAATCACTCGAGATTAGCCAACAAATCAAAGAAGCCACGAAGGAGTTATTATCTCTTCAACATCAACTATATGTTGTTAATAAAAAGTTTCCAAAACTAAATCAGATATTATGAGAAACCCAATTGGAGGGGATAACTGCCATTTCAACGGCAAAGGAAGCACATCGGTAGGAAGAGGAGGCTGGAGTTTCTCAATTATCTCAACATCAATAGGAAGTTGATAGAGCTTGTGAAGTGGTTCAACAAATGAAAAGTCATGTTGAATGTTTATTTTCAAAAATGATAGAGAGGCACTGATTTGTGGATGGACCTCCATTTTCTCATGAATGAAAGAAATTTTGTTCCTAATCATATACATGACTTCATTCTTGTTCATATTTCATGATTACAATATGAAAGGTAAATAATGAAAAGGATTCCATTAAGTTAAACAATCATCATTATAATAACAAGAATGAGGTGCTTAAAATTTTCTTATTAATCCGATAGATTTAAGGAGAAAATTTTGATTATTTTTAGGGTTGTATTTATAACCCTACAAATTTTGTATCTTTTTACTTTTTCATTTCTTAATATTACATAAATCATACAATGAAAATGTATATTTAGTGAGCTAGGACTCAACCTTTATTCAGATCGCCCTTTGCAGGTTCTTAGTCTGTTGAGAATCTAGTCTTTTGTTACTGGCAGTTTAAAGACATTCATATTGGACTATAAAGTGCTAATATTTAGGGTCGAATAGCTTTGACCAAATGGATTAAAAATGACTCAATTCCTTGATAATTTTCTTAAAAACTTATTACCATATTCAATTATGGGTGAAAACATGTAAAATATGACTTAAGAAATTTTGAATTAGAGGGATGATAGAAAAAAAACAGCTAAAAGGCATTAGAGGAAGTATTTCTTAAAAGTGAAGTTACCACTATTTGAGAAACCCGTTAGGTAGTTTGAATTATGTAGGGCCGCTTAAGGGCATTGACTGCATAGTCAAATAATAGCATCTTTTGGCTGACAGGTCCGTTATGTAGACTACTTATGCAAGGCCACCTAGTGGCACTTGCTACATAGTCAGGAAAAAGTACTCTAAGTAGTATTACATTTTTATTGCTAAAATCCGGTGAAATTTTATGAAGATTCAAATTTCACAAAGCATAGAGTCTATTGTATGGAGATAGGTACATGAAAATGGAGAGGATATTCCCAATAAAGATTTCCAAATAATTGGATGAATGTCACTCCAGCTAAGGTCTGACCCCAAATGTTGGGAAGGGAAATATAAACCATAGACTTTAATATTTTCCGATCATGAAAAAGAGTATTGGAAAAATATGTTAAGGATGAGTGTTTTTGTGGATCCCAACATATCATCATTAAGACTAACAAGGACAAATAAAGGTTTTCCCCCAAGAATGAAGATACCACTATTTGAAAAAACTGTTATGGGGTTTGAATTATGTAGGGTCACATGAGGGCATTGGTTCTATAGTCAAATAATAGCATCATTTGGCTGACAGGTCCGTTATGTAGACTACTTGTTCAAGGCTGCCTAAGAGCACGCACTGCATGGTCAAGCAAAAGAATTCTCAGGTATCAGACATTTTCTGACCAGAAGTAAAGAAAATGGTTATGGAGATCTGTAAGTATTTAAGGATTGGAGTATGACTCGTGAAAATGGGTATTTTTCAATGCATAGAAGAGATACATATACTAATGATGACCATAATCATGTTATGGCTTGGTCCTAAATTGAGATGCTGGACTTCACTACATATCTCATTAGAATGAGACTCAAGCCATACATAGTTCTTGAAATACAGTTTAACATCATGTGGGACAAGAGTGTAGGAGATATTAGTTTAAGGTAGTAGAGTTTGGACCATAATGAGGGATAAAAATTGTGTGTTTGTTATAAACATGATGTGAATAAAGACCATGGTTTTTAAACCACATTCATGTGTTCATAGGGGGTTTTTTAGCCAAGGGACTGAAAGTGGAGTTTGGGGTTAGGCCCATAGACTTGGGACTGGGTTTGAGGGATGCTCGAACATTCGTACGTATCCCATAAGGAGGGTAATCAAGCCATATGTAGTTCTTTAAATACCCTCTATACAGATTTCGTTTGTACATGTGAAGGATGAAAGGGGACTTTAGTGCAATGGTGGTTGGATCCAAGATTAAAGGATTGGGCATTATCATGTATTCATGTAGTCCTTGGAATATAACATGATTGGAGATTATTGTCAATAATGATTCCCTCTCAGGTGAGGGTGTCAGATGCTGTTGTAGTTTATTGTCATACAGGACAAAAGTGAGAGTAGTTTAAGGTCATACACATGGAATGGTGTTGCACAGTTTAGCGTCATGTAGCTAGGACGTATGGCTATGAATTTTAATGTCTTGCAGTGAGGACAATGGGGGACTGTATAGTTTAATGTCATATAGAAAGTATAATGGTGAACCAATGTGACGATATTAGTTTTGGGCTTGAACCTCAGGAGGTTTCCTATGTACCGATCCTAGCAGGCAAGGGTCAATGTCGGCGTAGTTCAACTGAGAATAAATTGATGATCGAGTTGTAATTGGTGACAAACTGAAGATGGTTTTGGTACTTATGCATGGTTTGAGGCCTAGAGAGGGTGTTATAGTTGAAGCTTACTCTAAGCTCATGTGAGTCATGCTCTGTGTGAGAAACAAGAGGTAGTAACACCCCTAACGATGAACAGTTTAACATCATGTGGGACAAAGGGTGTTGTACAATTTAGAGTCATGTAGTTAAGATGTATGGATGTGCAGTTTAACGCCATCCAGGACATGTGCATATTTTAACATCATATAAGACGTATTTAGGGACTTCTTCAATGTTTAAACGTCATTCAAGATGAATATGTACAATTTAATGTCATGTAGGATGACAAAGGGAAAATAGTTTAACACCATGTTGGACGAATGAGGGGCTAAGCAGTTTAATGTCCTACAGCAAGGAAAAAAGGGACCATGTAGTTTAAAGTCTTATACTAAGGACTAAAATAGATTAAGTTCATATGCATGTACCAATTCTGTAGAGTTTAGCATCATGTATCTAGGACAATAGGGACGTATTTGTGTTACAAAAAATACTTCTTCAAGAATAATTCATTGGTTGGAGTTGTAATGAGTTCTCCATCCATTGATATTAAAGAATAAGCTCTATTAGAGTAGACTTTATGTATTGAGTAAGGTCCTTCCTACTTTTGCTCAATATTTGGAAGCTTCTTTACAAGTATCATTGGAGTTATGAGGACCAATACCAATTCTACTTGAATGAATGAATGAAGAAAGATTTTTTTTTATTAAAAGCTCGTGCTATTCGATTCTGATAAACTTCCATGTGGTGAAGTGTGCACAATATTTTTTCATCTAATTGTTCCAATTCATCAAATCGCTTTTGAGATTGTTAATCTATAGATAACTGATCACAAATGGCTACTCTGATTGAAGGTAATTGAACCTCAATGGGCAAGACTGCTTCTATTTCATATACCAATGAATATGGAGTTGACCGCTGTTTCGCACGGAATCCGGGGATGACCTCCTGGACGGGAGATTCAAACGTTCCGATCGGTTTCTAACGGGTTTGTTCGTAGAACCGAAAACATCCAATGATTTTACATCTGTTTGGACCTACTTTCCAAAGGCAGGCGCTCATTAGCTTGTGGACTAATGAGGCTTAGGAATTTGCATTGGTCGAGAGGATGGGAGGTCAGACTCATCACACCTTTTTGAGGGGAATTATTGTCTACTCCGGGACTCTCTTTATATATTTAAGTTTTGTTCGTGAATCCTTATTACATTACCAAGTATAAAATGTGATTTCCTTTAGTTTTAACAATCAATGATTAAATCTGCAAGAAATTTAGAGAATCTTTTATATGTATTCGAGGTTCTTCATCAATAGAGAATCATCTATATCTGCTTAGAGATTCTTGGTCAATGGTATCCTTCAAAACATTTATATAAAAGTCTCTTGGTCATTATGATGACCAGGCTGGTTTTAAAGCCACTCAGTGGGGCACTTGAAGTTTATCGTCATTCAGAAGGACAGAGATTATTTCAAAGTTGGGATCGAACCCATAAATGGGCTACCTACGTATCCTTTGTTTTGGAAAAGGAATCAGAACCCACGTAGTTCGAGAAATGGAGTATGATGTTTATGATTGATGGCTCAAAGATGAATGTCATAATTACTTTTACACTCTAATCTCACGTGAGTCTTGCTCGGTGTGAGAAACAAGAAGTATTAGTAAAATTTAGACAATTGTGCCATGAAAGATGCAATCATAAGAATTTGTTTGGGGCTTATGTATGGATGACTGCCCAGATAGATGAAGGTTTAGGATTTACTTTTAGGGAGAAAATCCATGAACAGGGTCCATAAAGTTATATGTGCTTCATGGAGATTTGAATACTCTAATCTTGGGGCTTACTCCTAAGGAGGATGCCCAAGTTAGGAGGGGACTTATGATTGGGTTTTACTCCTGAAAAGGAAACCCAAATCAAAGGTAAATTATGACTGGTTAAGAGAAATTTAAGGGGACTTGGGGCTTATTCCTGAAAAGGAGACCCAAGGTTATGACTGAGTCTTATTCCTGAAAAGGAGACCCAGGTTAAGGGACTTGGGGCTTACTCCTGAAAAGAAAGCCCAAGATTATGACTGAGTCTTATTCCTGAAAAGGAGACCCAGGTTAGAGGACTTGGGGATTACTCCTGAAAAGGAAGCCCAAGATTATGACTATGTCTTATTCCTAAAAAGGAGACCCAGGTTAGAGGACTTGGGGCTTGCTCCTGAAAAGGAATCCCAAGATTATGACTGAGTCTTATTCCTGAAAAGGAGACCCAGGTTAGGGATTAAGGTTTGGGGCTTACTCCTGAGGAGGATGCCCATATTTGAGGTTGGGGATTATTCTTAAGAAAGATGCCCAAGATTAAAGGACTTGATTGGGGCTTACTCCTGAGGAGGATGCCCAAGATTGGGAACTTTAAGAATTTGGGGCTTACTCCTGAGGAAGATGCCCAAGATTAAAGGTTTTATAATTGTGGATTATTCCTGAAAAGGAGACCCAGGTTAAGATTCTCTCATCATAAAGGATTAGATTGAATGAATGAACTCTCCGTATTTTAGTGACATAAGGATATTTAAATCACTAGACTTTGAGAGAGATTACACATAATTCCTTTCAGATAAGAAAGTCAAATCAATAAATCATTCCATAAATGGCTTTGAAGAGTGTCTTGAAGACTGAATCTTGAAAAGGAAAGGTGAAATCGCTTAAGAGGGGTAAAAATGGGCAATATGGGCACCCAAAAAGATAGGGGCGCGCAAGTCTTGCAAGGCGCGCAAGTCTTCCGTGGGCGCGCAAGTGTTGGTCACGCAGGTATACCTGCGCGACACATAGTTTACTTGCGCAATTTTCAACCAACAATCAAATACTCGAGCGACTCTTTTTAAAACCCTTTAGAATGTTCTCAAGGTTCCTCCAGAAAAGGGACGCGCAAGTAATATTTAAGGAAATAAGTCGGCGCGCAAGTGTTTGATAAGTTTCAACACTTAGGCCTTCCTTCTTCTCTTTAGATCTTCCGTTCTAGGTAAGAAATTACCTTAGAAGTGTTCCGGAAGCTTTGAGAAGAGACTTGGGCGTCGGGAGCTTCAATCCGAGTTTCTGGAAAAAGATCCTCTCGAATGGGGGGCCCACAGGGTCTATTTATAGGCAAAAGAAGGCCCTGGGCGGTTACCGGGAAGTTACCAATTAGGTCGCGCAAGTCACCTACGCGACCAAGGTGGTCGCGCAAGTACACTTGCGCGCAAGTTAGATAACTTGCGCGGTGAGGTTGCTTTTGATCCTTTCTTCCTTCCTTTGTTGATTTTAGATATTTTATTCAAAGGCTGAATCACTTTGAGCTCAGATATTCACTTTTCCGATCTTGAGATTCTGTCACGAAAGGAGCGTCAACAAAAGTCCCCCCTCAGAGTTGGATCCGGAGAGAAATGAGGATTTGACTCTGAGGAAATTGAATCCCTCCAAAGGAAAAGGGAGGGCGCGCAAGTCTTTCAGTGCGTAGAGGGCGGCGCGCAAGTCTGCGTCGCGCAGGCCTTAAGCGTTCTGGGTGTGGCGCGCAGGTAGGCTTCCTGGCCTATAAATACACGGCCTCACCTCCGTACAAGTATCCGGATTTCCGAATTTCTCGAGCTCTTTCCGCGCAAGTCTCTTGTTTTCACTGTTTCCTCTCTGCCGCGCTACTCTCAAGGTAATAGGGCTTGCACGTTAATACTTGCGCGACAAAAACTTGCGCGACACATGTATTACTTGCGCGACATCTCCATACTTGAGCTCCATAATGCCTTAGCCATTTTTTCCACATTCTTTCAAAAATTTTATGAAAAATAAAACCCATTTAAGAGTTTAATTTATTCAACTCCTATGCAGATTCAATGGCTCTTAGACCTGGATTAATTGATGAACTGGCTAGCAAGCGGATAGATGATATGATGGATATCATTGGCCCTGATTACTATACTATCAAAGATAGTACTCTTCCAGATTTGGCTAAGTATCTGAAGAAATATCATCGCAACTTTCCTCACTGCACTTATCTACCTTTGTATGGTCATGGTCATCTGCAAGAAGTCATTATTCCAGAAGTAAAGAATTATCTTCCATTTTCGTGGTTTCAGAATTATACCAATTTTTCTTCAGCAAATATCTCAGGTGGAGGAGTATTTCAAACTGCTGGAACAGTGGATAAGGCTTATGTGATGCATCATAGCCCTTGCACACCAGATCTGAAAAAACATACACCTGAGCTTCAACCACATTGTCATCCATCAATCTTCCGAAATGCTCAGATGGATCAATCCAAAGGCTAGAAGAAAAGTTGGGATTTCCGTCCTGGGGGAGGTGTGAACCCAACTTGGATGTGGGCATACTGGGTGCGACAGACATGCGCAGAGTTTATTGAGGATTTGAGGAGAGCTGCAATATATGAGGCTATTTGGGTTGGGAAAACATATATTTACAGACATGATAACTTCGTGCCAGAGATACTCAGCCACTGGAGCCCAGCGACTAATTCTTTCCATTTGAATCATGGAGAAGTAGGTATCAGTTTGTGGGATGTCCACAAGATTTCAGGAGCTCCAATCTTGGGCGATATGTATGATGAATTCATTCCTCCCAAGGTGACTTGGAATGATCCAGAGAAGACTCCTGCTTTGGCTCGAGAATTATTTAAAATCTTTCACAGGCTCAAGAGTTCAGCGACCTCATTAACTCATTTTAGAAAAGATATCCATCTGGAAGAATGGATGAATGTATTTCTTACTGAGAAGAAAGGGATGGATCCAAAAGAAAAAGGATCCAAGAAAAAGAAATCCAAGGATTCCTGGCCCAGACGTCCTACCACTTGTCCAAAACCTGAGAAGAGAGGAGATCCTGGCACATTCTGGCCAACTCTAGAAGCAGGAGAGTTTGAAAAATGGGGATATGAAGTGAATCAAAGAATTCCAAAGAAAACTCGTCTGGCGGGTTTCTTGGCAATGTGGCTCAGTGTTTATCTCTTGCCGGTCAGGGATTCGTAGGGAGGCGTTAGGCCAGGGACCTTCGTCATTGCAGCCAAGTTGGTTGAGGGAAAAATGGTTGGGTTAGATACCCCCATTTTAGCAAAGATTCACAGGAGTTTACTTCACGTCTTCCAGGGTAAATCTCCTTTAAGAATAGTGGGACCATTCCAGGTTTTGTGGGGATGGATCGCCACTCACTTCAGGACATACAATGTACAGAATGGATTACAAATCCCTGGAAGCTCTTTTAGACCGTCAGTGAAAGCATTATCTGGAATTGCTCCATTAGATGTTAATGGTTATGATATGAAAGTAAGACTAAGCATGTATAAGGAATTCAACTTCTTTCCTTATGGAAGTCCGCCATCTGGGCGGTTTGTTGATGATGGGACAGCCCATTTGGATTTGAGGGCATACATGCTAGCTTTCAGGGATGGCGTGTTAGTAGCTAGGATTGATGGAGAAATCATATGTGAGGCCTATGCTCCATATAGATTTGCACGCCAATTCAAATGCTTGCAACAGATTGTTGTGTTTCCTCCAGTACATGTCAGGTAAGAGCAACATCCGATGGTTGCTCGACAACTATGGTTGCTGACATCAAGAGAGAAGACTGGGGCAGTATTTGATCTACCAATTGAAAAAGCGGCACATTATCTGACTACATTTTATGCCGAACACTGGATAGCATCATACCCTAAAGGGATATTGAATCACCCAGTATATCAAGTGGGAAAGAGGAAGAGGACTGTAGAGAAAGAAACCCTTCCTCATGAAGGTGATGCTTCTCCACCTGAAATAGGTTCAACAGACTCCTCTTCTAGAACTGATTCATCGGATTATCACGATGGGGATGATGAGGCACAACCGGCAACAAAGCGGTTTCGTGCCCGATATAATCCTCCGGCCAGAGTCAAAAGACCTACTCCATCAACTCCTGGTGAGTTATTTCATTGTAGAAATTTCAATCACTGCTACTTTATAAAGTAATAAGCCTTACATTATTATCCTCTATTTGTAGTTGCAGGAGTTGGGAAGAGAATAAAATCAAAAATTGTAGGACCTTCCTCACAGCCTTTATATCTAAGACCAGAGGCTGTTCAGCTATGGCAGAGCTTATACTGTGATACTGAGACCGCCTGGCTGGACATGTGTGAGGGCCTACAACTTCCTGGAATAGGAAATCTTGTAGCTTCTAAATACCTTCAATACGGAGATAACCCCAATGAAGTGCGAGCTTACATCAGAGAGCTGGAAATGCTCATATATGCCACTGATAATTCGGTTCCTATCACCAGGAAGGTGAAGGAAAAGATTGATCGTGGCACCACTGAGGGGGCTGGTGGTTCTGGAGATGAGGAATGGCAAGAGTACGTGGCTCCTGAAGATGTAAGTTTTCTTTCCTTATTTTCTTTGCAACTTGATTTTAGATGAAGCTTTGTTACTTAAGGAAGTTATTTTCTTCATCTTGCAGCTTGCAAAGAAAGGAACCGGGGTTCCTTCGCCACAATATAGCCCTGGTGGTACTACTATCGAGGCTGCTGCTGATTCTCCTCGCGAACCAGGCGAGATATCTCCAGGCCAGCAGGCCATGAATGAGGCACTGGACATAGCCTTTCATTCGCCAATCCAAGTTCCAATAAGGGAGACTACTGATACTCTGAAAAAACAAAAGAAGCCAAGGCAACGAAGGAGGAAATCCATAGCTAAACGTTTCATTAGCAGTGGTAAGTCCTTCGAACAATCATGAGTTTATACTCATAATCATATAGTTACTCATATTTCTGAGGATTGCAGGGGCTTCTTCAATTTCCCCTTTGAGGGAAAGGACTGAACCTCCATCAAAGGTCGTGGAAGGTGTTGTAGAACAATCACAGACCCAGGCTGACTTGGTTTCTCCTGGAGAAGAGCTACCATCCATTCCCAGTATCCCTCCTACTACGGAAGATGTTGTCCAGGGTCAGGGGTTGCAGGACATAAGTCGGCAAGAAGACGTAGCAAATGTTCCCACTGGTGAGACTAACCAAGATTCTGAAGTATCATTGGATGAAATGATGAATCAAGGAATGACTTTTGAAGAATTTTATGATCATGCTAAGTTGTCATGTGATTTAGAAGACCTTGGGCGTGAGTGCTACCCTTCGCCCAAATTTTTTTAAAAAAATATACTTCTAACCCTGATGGAAAATGATATGCATTTTCTTCCGTAGAAGCCGCTGAACTGCCAATGCCCGAAGAGGGTGTGGACACTGATGTCAACCCTATCATTGCAGAAACATTAGCTCAAGTATAGATAAATCCAATAAACTCTCCTGAGACCCATCTTGAAAATCCTGTTGAAACTGGGAAAGATGGGGAGAAGTCTTCTCAGGTTGCTGAACCACCATTGGGTAAGGGATAACAATATTTGTGGTTGTAATTTATTCGCAAGACAATCTATTCTTTTGTTATCCTTTGAAGCTGACTAAACCTTTCAATTAATCATGCAGGACCATCAACTGCAATGACTAGATCCAAAGATGAGGCCTCAGCCTCTTCCCCAACGAGAATTGAAAGTGAAGAAGCACAAGTCAGGGGGGAAAGAGCAGGACAAGGCACCTCCCTAAGCGCGCTAATTCCAGATTACATACCCCCTTCTGACGATGATATTGAATCAGATCTAGATATGCTTAAAGCATTCAGCTTTTCACGACGTAAGGCATGGAATAACATATGGAACATCATATCGGGGGTGCCTTTAGAAGAGCTACCATCAAAAATTTCTCGATTGTCATCCCAATTTGTTATAATGGGACTTGGTGGTTTTGGGTATGAAAAGATCCATGCTGCGGTGAAACAGATCATTTTCAGAAGGGAGAAAGTGCAGACAAGTCGCGAAGATTTGACCAGAGTGAAATTGTCAGTCAACATAGGCAAATTTGAGGCTGCGATTTCCCAGGCTGAAGCTGATTATGCTGTCAAGATGAAGGATCTGAAGCAAAAAATCAATGAAAAGGTCATCCAGCAGGTGCAACTCTAGCAACAGTTAGATGCTGTTACTGGGGAACTTGATCAGCTTAATAAATCATTGAATGAAACTCATATGAATGGCATGAAATCCATCACAGATTCTAAGAAGGCACTTTAGCAAGATGAAAAGAGTGAAGCTGGTCAAGTGCACGAGCTTCAAGTAACTGCTGATAAGGCTCAGGATGCTATACATCAAATGAAGACATATGTTGACAATCTTCTGTAATTCTTGAAAATGAGAAGAGACTCCAGTCGGTGGATGTCTTTATATATCCTGTGTATCAATGAAAAACACTTCGTCTTCAATCATTTGTACCTTCATTCTTTCATTACCTGCTTCAAATTTACTTAAACCAATGGGCTTAGTAATCATAGTTTGATTTTTACTAGGATTATTACAAATAATCCTAAAACTTTGAACCTTTTAATTGCTCAATATTACCTAAATCATACAAAAAAATGTATATTTAGTGAGCTAGAACTTGACTTTTATTCAGAGTTCCTTTGTCTTTTGTGTGGGCAGTTTAAAGTCATGCACGCCGGACATAAAGGGGCTAATGTTTAAGGTCGAATTAGCTTTGACCGAAAATGTATTAAAAATGGATTCAATTCCTTGATAATTTATCTGAAAACATATTACCATACTCATGTATGAGGGAAAAAAATGTAAACTATGGCTTAAGAATATTTGAATCTGAGGAATGATATGAAAAAAGAGCTAAAAGGCATTAGAAGAAGTAGTTTACAAGAATGAAGTTACTATTATTTAACAAAACCCGTTAGGGGGTTGAAATATGTAGGGCCACCTATGGTCATTGGCTGCATGGTCAAATAAATAGCATCTTTTGGCTGACAAGTCTGTTATGTGGACTGTTTATGCAAGGCCACCTATGGGCACGTGCTGCATAGTCAGGCAAAAGAACTCCCAGAAATTTACTTTCCTAGTGCTAAAAGGCAGTGAAAGTTTATGGAAATTCAAATTTTCTAAAGTATAGAGTTTGTTGTATGGAAAGAGGTACTTGAATATGGAGAAGATATTTCCAAACAAGAATATCAAAGAACTGGATGAATATCACTCCTACGAAGGTCTGACCCAAACGTAGGGAAGAATAATAAACCATAGACTTGAATACTTTCAGATCATGAAAAAGGATATGGGACAAATATGTTAAGGATGGCTATTTTTTGCGGATCCCTTCATATTTTCGTTTAATACAAATAAGGACAAAAGAGGCATTCTTCCCAAGAATGAAGTTACTATTATTTAACAAAAACCGTTAGGGGGTTGAAATATGCAGGGCCACCTATGGGCATTGGCTGCATGGTCAAATGAAAAGCATCTTTTGGCTGACAAGTCTATTATGTGGACAGTTTATACAAGGCCACCTATGGGCACGTGCTGCATAGTCAGGCAAAAGAATTCTCAGAAGTTTGACATTTTTGTGACTAGAAGTCATGAAAAGGGTTATGGAGATCTGAAAATATTTAAGGTTAGGATTATAACACATAAAGATGGGTATTGTTCAATGTATATAGAGATACATAGGTCAATGAAAAACCATAATCATGTTGTGGCTGGGTCCTGAATTGAAAACTTGGACTTCACTACGTATCTCATAAGAATGAGAATCAAGCCATACATAGTTCTTGAAATGCAGTTTAACGTCATGCAGGACGAAATTATGAGTGATCTTAGTTTAGGGTCATAGAATTCGGACCATAATAATGAATACACAGTGTGTGTTTTCATGAGGACTTTTCAGCCAAGGGACTGAAAGTGAAATTTGGGGTTAGGCCCAAAAGACTTGGGACTGGATTCGAGGGACACTCGAATGTTCCTACGTATCCCATAAGGATGGGAATCAAGTCCACGTAGTTCTAGAACTACCCATTGTACAAATTTGGTTCGTACATGTGAAGGGTGAAAGGGGACTTTAGTGCAATGATGGTTTTAACCTAAGATAAAAAGTTTAGGCATTACCATGTATGCACATAGTCTTTTGAAATGAAACATGATTGAAAAAAAATCAATGTCAATAATGGTTCCTTCTCAAATGAGGGAATCAAAGAATATTGTAGTTTATTGTCGTACCGGACAAAAGTGTTGTATAGTTTAACGTCATATAACAAGGACGAAAGTGAATCAATGTAAAGATATTGATTCCAGGTGAGGTTTCACAAATCAACATCATATGAGGTTGTGGTGAACCGATGTGAAGAGATTGTTTTTGGGCTTGAACCCTGGGAGGTTGCCTACATACCCAGCCTGGAGGGCGAGGATCAAAGTCCGTGTAGTTCAATTAAAGAATGAATTAATGATCAAGTTATTCTTGTGGACAATGATCTAATAAAAAATAATGTTGGGACTTACACATGGTTAGTGGCCCAAAGGGAATGTTATGGTTGATGTTCTCTCTAAGTTCACGTGAGTCATACTCGGTGTGAGAAACAATAGGTAATAACAACCTTAACGATGCACAGTTTAATGTCATGTAGGACATAAAAAAGGGACTATGCAGATTAAAGCCTTGTAGTTAGGACTATTGGTGCAGCACAGTTTAGTGTCATGTAGCAGGGACAAAATACAGTTTAATGTCATGTAGGACCTATCAAGGATTTTCTGTACAGTTTAGCGTCATGTAGTTAGGACGATGGGGATAAAATAGTTTAACGTCATATTGGACGAAAGGGGGACTGTGCAGTTTAATGTCATGCCGTAAGGACAAAATAACACACCATTTATGTCATGTTGGACGAAAGTGTGAATAGTTTAAGGTCATATGCATGGACCTTGGATGGTATAGTTTAATGTCATGCTGGACCTTTGATGATTATATAATTTAACGTCTTTTCGGATGGGAGGGACTTTTATACAGTTTAGCGTCATGTAGTTTAGGACGTCACAGTTTAACGTCTTGCTGGACATAAGGGATTTGTAAATAGTTTATGGTCATATACATGGACCAGGGATGATGCAGTTTAAGGTCATGCTGGACGGTTTAGGGAACTTTTTCACAGTTTAATGTCGTGTGGGACGAAGTTGCAGTTTAAAGTCATACTGGACCATTGCTGTATAGTTTAACGTCATATATCAAGGACGAACTGTTGTTGTACAGTTTAAAGTCATGTAGCTAGGACTAAGGCGAACCAATATGAGGATATCAGTTCTGGGGACTTTTTACAGTTTAACGTCATGCTGGACGATGAAAGTGCCACACAGTTTAGTGTCATGTTGCTAGGACACAATATAGTTTAATGTCATCTCGGACAATTTATGGTTTAATGTCATCTCGGACAATTTAAGGTGACACAGTTTAACGTCATGTTGGACGAAGTTGCAGTTTAAGGTCATACTGGACCATTGTTGTATGAACCAATTGTAAGAGTCTTTGTTCTGGGAACAATATTTTGTGTTTATACAAAATACTTCTTCAGAAATCTGGCATTAGTTGGAGTCGTGATGTGTTCTCCATCCATTGAGATCAGAGAATACGCTCCATTGGAGTAGACCTTATGTATTGAATAAGGTCCTTCCCATTTTGGTTCAAGCTTGGGAGGCTTCTTTCCTGGTATCATTGGTGCTCTGAGAACCAACACTAATTCTCCCTGAATGAATGAACGAAGACAAACTTTTTTGTTAAAAGCTCGTGCTATCTGATTCTGATAGATTTCCAAGTGGTGCAAAGTGCACAATCTTTTCTCATCTAACTGTTCCAATTCATTAAACCGCTTTTGGGATTGCTCATCTTTTGATAACTGATCACAAATGGCTATTCTGAGTGAGGGCAATTGAACTTCAATTGGCAAGACTGCTTCTGTTCCATATACCAATGAATATGGAGTAGACCGCGTTGCATTGCGAGTGGTAGTCCGATAAGCCCATAAAGAATGAAAGAGTTTATCAGGCCATGACCTCTTATCTTTATCCACCATCTTTTGCAGTATATTTGAAAGAGTCTTGTTGAAGGCCTCTATCTAGACATTAGCCGCTGCATGATATCGAGATGAATGGTTGGACTTAATGTTGTATTCTTGATACAATTTCTTTACCTCAGAAGAACAGAAGTTGTTGCCGTTGTCCGTCAATATGGTATGAGGGACACCAAATCTAGTAATGATGTTAGACTTGATGAAGCTAACAATGCATTTAGAACTGACTTCTTTGAGAGGTACTGCCTCTGCCCATTTGAAAAAGAAATCAGTAGCAGTAAGAATGTACTTAAACTGCTTGGCCGTAGCTGAAGTGTAAGGTCCCACCACATCCATTCCCCATGTGGAAAATGGCCATGAGTATTTAGCTGTATGAAGCAACTCTGGAGGTTGATGAATGAAGTTGGCATATACTTGGCATGAATGACACTTCTTTGTGAAATTAACACAATCTTGTATCATTGAAGGCCAGAAGTATCCAAGCCTTCGAATTTGATCAGACAATCTATGTCCAGACTGGTGGGCACCACAGACTCCCGCATGCACTTCTTTTATGACAGCCATTGTCTCTTCACCATCAATACATCTGAAGAGAACTCCATCAAAACCACGTTTGTAGAGAATTTTCTCGAGGTGGTTTGGACCATCATAAAGAGTAAAATTGACCACATGTCGCCGAATTTGTTCTTTCTCGGCTCTATCAGGTGGAAGTGTTCCATTTTGAAGGTATTCCTTGATAGGTGACATCCATCCTGTAGTATGACCATACGGTTCAGGAATGGGACTAATTTCATTAATTTCCTCTGTTCTGACTTGAACATAAGGTGAAATTGCACGACGGTGGGCAATACAGATGGTTGTCTCGTCCCGATTTGGATCTGCTAAAGCTGTGGCTATATTAGCCAGTGCATCAGCTTGAGCGTTTTGTGATCTTGGGACATAAGAAAATGTCGGTTCTGAAGGGAATTCCGACATTAACTCTCTGACATAATCATACAAAGGGATTAATTCTTCTTTTCTTATGGCATAATCCCCATTGACTTGTTTGATTACCAGGTCTGAATCACCTTTCACCTTTAAGTGATTCACTTGTGCTTGAAGCGCTAACTCCAAGCCTGTAATGAGAGCTTGGTATTCAGCTTCATTATTGGTACCACCTTCCCACAACAAAAAAGAATAAGGTAACACTGCCTTATCGGGAGAAATGAGCACAATTCCTAAACCAACTTTGTTGAATTTAGGATTTTCCATTTTCTTCCCTGTTGGACTTCTAGAAGAACCATCAAAATACATTTCCCATGTTTGAGGACTCTCTTGAATAGAGAAAACTTCCTCATCAGGGAGTTCGATATCTGAATACGTGTCTTCCACTGAAGGATGTTCAGCCAGGAAATCAGCCAGAGCTTGGCCCTTAATTGCCTTTTGAGACACATACTGGATGTCGAACTGCTGTAGAATAACCGCCCACCTTGCCAGACGTCCTGTAAGCATTGGACGACTAAGGATGAATTTGAGTGGATTATTACGAGATACCAATTGGACATCGTGATGTTGCAGGTAGTGTCTCAGTTTCTGAACTGCAAAGATTAATGCTAGGCAGCACTTTTCAATACTCGAATACTGGGTTTCCGCTTCAAGCATAGTTCTACTGAGAGAGTAGAGACTATTTTCATTCCCAGCATCATTCTTTTGAGCGAGAAAGGCACCCAATGATCGCTCTAAAGTTGTCACATAGAGGATAAGAGGCCTACCCTCAACAGGTGGCATGAGTACTGGTGGACTCAAGAGGTATTTCTTGAGAACATCAAATGCTTCTTGACATTCTTCAGTCCACTGATAAGTGACTCCTTTCTTCAATAATTTTGTAAAGGGTAAACTTTTGCCTGCCAAATTGGTGATGAAACGCCGAATATAGGCTAAGTGTCCTTGAAGTCCTCTTAATTCTTTCAAATTCTGAGGAGGTGACATACCAAGGATTGATTTGGTCTTCTCAGGATCGACTTCAATACCACGATGGAGTACAACAAAGCCGAGGAATTTTCCTGAGGTTACCCCAAAAGAACATTTTAAGGGGTTCATCTTCAAATTATGTTGTCGAAGCTTGTGGAATACGACTTCCAAATCAGCCAAGTGATCAAAACGTTGTTTGGATTTAACCACCAAATCATCTACATAGCATTCAACAAACTTCCCTAGAAAAGGTTTGAAGATACGATGCATGGCGCGTTGATATGTTGCACCTGCATTCATTAAACCAAAGGGCATCACCCGATAACAAAACACACCTTGAGGAGCTCTGATGGCTGTATATTCCTCATCTTCTGGGGCCATTCGGATCTGATTATATCCAGAATATCCATCCATGAAGGAAAGTACTTCATAGCCAGCCGTCGCATCAATTAAGAGTTCTGTAATCGGAACTGGGAAATCATCTTTAGGACAATACCGATTAAGATATCGGAAATCGATACAAACCCTAATTTGTCCGTTCTTCTTCTTTACAGGGATAATATTAGCCAACCACTAGGGATATTGAACTTCTCTGACAAAGTTAGCTTTGATAAGCTTATCCACTTCAGCCTCGATTTTGGCAGCATAGGTTGGGTGTGTTCTTCTCGCGGCTTGCTTGAATCCTCGATGTTCTTTTGGCAAACCCAAATGATGGGTGGAAACATCAGGATCAAGGCCAGGAATCTCTGTATAATTCCAAGCAAAAATATCTTTATTTTTCTTTAAAAAAGAAATATACATCTCTTGCTCTTCAAGGGTCATGGACGCATTAATTAAAGTGGGGCGTGGATCTTTCTCTGTACCCAGATTTACTTCTCTGAGTTCATCCACAGTAGTAGAGATACCCTCTTCAAATGCTGGAGGCGCATCTCTAAGATCTTCCTCTTCCTCTTCATCATGTGTTATTTCTTCCGTTTCTACTTGCAAAGTAGATGAAAAAACGTAATTCTCATGATCATAAGAGATGTCAAAATTTTCACATTTTGAAGAAGAAGCTTCCATTTCCGACCCTATTGATGATAAAGGGTCTTCTTTGGGATATAAAGAGGAGATGATGGATTGAGAATCGACATCAATATTCACCTCTGGTGTTGCTATATCTTCTTCTGGCCTGATTAGCAAAGTATAGACTTGTTGGATTTCAGCAGACGAAATGAAAACGTCACCACTTATGCTTTCATCACTACTTGGTAAGTTACCAAATTCTCCCATGTTGTCTGGCTCGATTGCCGTAATTGACATTATGGATCTTTCCATAAGAGTATTTTTATTTGGGCCTATTTTTTCAATTTGACTGATAGGTAACACATAATCTGTACTCACATGTGAAAATGGATTTATTGGAATTTTTTCCAAACCATATGGAGCATTAACTTTGGTAATTTCCTTCATTGTAGATTTTTCTCTTCCCTTCATGTGATAAAATTCTGCCTCAATGTATTGAGACTCACATGTCTTGAACGGGGCCTTATCACCATACAATGTTCCAACTTGACCATAGAAACAGTATTTGAGACATTGATGGTATGATGACGGAATAGCTGCATGCTGATGTAGCCAGGGTCTTCCAAGCAAGATATTGAAAGCTGAGTCTTGATCAACAATCATGAAATCCGAATTGGAAACAAGATCTCCAAACTAAGTTCTGAGCGTAACTTCTCCCAGTGGTTCTTGTTCATTTTTATCATATCCTTGCAACATCATGGTAGAAGGAGAAAAATCAGATTCCGTGAGGCCCAATCGACGAAGTGTGCGAATGGGCATGAGGTTGACTCTTGAACCATTGTCAATGAATGCTCTTCGAACATCTATACCATTGACTTTTCCAGATAAGTGCAATGGTTTTATGTGCCCATTCACAACATCATCTTCATCTTTATCAGTAAAAGATATTACTGCATGGCATTCTGCAGGATTATTCTCTATGTGATAGATTTCAGCTGCAGCAATTTCAGCTTCAAAATCCTGAGGACTTGATAAAGCTTCGATGAGTGCTTCCCGAAGATCTCTTGACAGATTCAAAGAATCCAAAATTGATAACTTGGCTGGTACTTGGGCCAAGTGTTTCAATATATCATACTTTTGATCTAGAGGTCTGTGTTTCCCAATAGGAATATGCGGTTTAGCAGGTACCTTGGAAGCAGATGCTTTGGAAGCTGATGCATCTTGTATTGAAGTTGGCAACATCCTTGGTTTTGGAAAATTAGACTGATTAGATCAATTTACTTGCTGAGATAAAGAAGATGGAACTTTTAATCGGTCTTCCAAAATAACTGTGCCGAAACTGAGTTGGCCATTGGCAGAAGAACTTGCTTGTTCTTTTTGAGCTCGCTGAAGGGCTCTACCACGAGTTTCTGCTGCATATACAGTGCTAGCAGGGTATAATTAGAGTAGTGGCTTCAAAAAGATCTACGTCTTCCCCTATATCCTGAACCTATAGAACTTCCTCGGGTTCCCTTATTTGATACAGGGAATTCAGGTTCATCAAGACTGGAATATGAATCTGTTAATTGAATCATATTAACAGAACCAAAGATTAATTCTTCGTCTGATAAAGACTCTGCCTGGTTAGCCTGTTTAGGCTGTGCCGTTTGGTGGGACGGTGCCCGTGGATTTTAAGTAGATGGCATGAAATCTGCCAGAGTCAAAGACAATTTAGGCTTTGATACATACTCATCTTCCCCTGATTCCTCTTTATTCTTTGAATTGAGCTGCCCTTTTGAGTATTTGTCTTTTGATGGAGGCTTTACTGCAGCTTTTGTAGGAGACACAATTGGATTCTTCAATTGTGTTCACAAAATGGAATGGGTCCGATTGATTGTCTTTCTGACCATCCAATCATCATATTTTTTCGCAGTTTTTCTTTTGACTTCCTACCACTCGCCTCCTTCCTCTGGATCTGTAGCGGTAATACACGCTACATGAGCTGAAGAACCCTTCAATTTGACTTGTCCCAAGTCGACCATCTTTTGCAGGAGGTCTTTAAATACAAAACACTCCTATATGGGATGCCCCAACATTTGATGAAAGGGACAATAATTGGGATGGTCTTCATCTCCTTCCTTGTTTGGCCTCTTCGGCACTGGTAATTGAACCAAATTATTTTCCAGAGCTGAAATGAAGTAACCAGGAACTTGCTCACTTTGGAAAGAGTATGTTTTACTCTTCATATCCTCAAATTGTTTTCGTCTTTGATCTTTTTGATCATTTGGACGAAACAGCCTTTGTTGTTGGCGTTCAGGAGGTGGAGCCCTTCGAGAAGATGAAGGTTTTGAAGTAGAAATTGGTACAGGTGCCTGTTTAAGCATAACTGTAGCAGTTTCTGCTTTACCCATTCTTCTTCCTGGAGCTGATGGAATTACACGAGATTTAACCTTAGCCTGTATAAGGGAATCTTCAATCTGTTGAGCGATTGAAGTAAGGTCTCGAAACCCTCCTATGTATTTCACAGGGATCAATGGCGTGCGTAATTCGTCACGCAAATTTTCCACACAGATTGGCAATAATTCCTCCTGAGGGAGTGCTAAACTCAAGGAATACGTTAATCCCTTCCAACGAGCAATGAAATTAGAGACTCTTTCATTATCCCTTTGCTTGCATTTTGTAAGATCGAAAACTGTCGTTTTTTGCAAAGTTGAGCTAAACTGAAGAAAGAATTTTTGACGAAGATCCTCCAATCCGATGACTGACCGGGATTGCAAGCTTGTATACTAGACAAAAGCTGGTCCTTGCATGGTTCGCACGAAGCATCTGAGTTTCACTGCTTCTTGCTGCTCTGGAGTTCCCATCATAGGATCACAACAAGACACGTAATGCGTCAAATGTTGTTCAGGGTCGCCTGATCCATTAAAAGTAGGGAAAATGGGGTTTCCAAAACTGGATGGAGGAGAAATTGAATCTACCCATTCAGGGTAAACTTTATTTTCAGGTTGAACTTGCACCCGTTTCCCTTCCATAGTTTCTAACCGAGCTGTTAATGACTCAATAGTAGTTATTAACTTTTGAGAAACGTCTGGTTGAACTTGGTTTTGGGTAGGTGCAATGAATGGAGTTTGGACACACGTGGTGGTTGGTGCTGTAACTGATGGTAGTGCTGCCAACCGTTGTTGCGTTTGACCCGTAGGATTAGACCTCTGTGGGTGTACTGATAAAGGAGGATATTCTTGATCCATCTCAGTAGTTACAACAAATTCCTTCGGCTGTCGGACTTCAGAATTATTAAGAAGAAGACTACTCTGAAGTAGTTCTGCATTCAACCTTCTTAATTCTTTCATTTCTTCCTCCTGTTGTGCAAACCTTTGCTCTAATGAGAGCGATTGACCTCCTTTAGAGGAAGGGTGAGAAGTAACCTGATTCTTTCCTTTCCCCTTATTGGATCCTTTTCGGAGAGGTGGAAGTGGGTTACTTGAAGGAATACCTAGATTTTGGGTAAGCCTTTGATTACGTGTGCGCACACCTTCTTCATTTAGGTATGTGTGCGCAACTTCTTGAGCAGGAACCTCTTCGTCTGATCCCTCTGATTGAGCCTCATCTGGTGAATCAGCAGCAACGACATTGATGACATTAATGTATGCATATTGCATGGAATCCTTTCTATCAGAATTTCTGTGATATCGTCTCCTTCCATGTCCATGATGAGACATGGCATTCCGTTGACTTGATCCCTCAGGAATTTCTTGGAGAACCGTCACTTGGAGAGAATCTCCTGACAGCTTGGCTCTTCGTTCCTCTTGAGGCTTATTCCCTAATCGAGAGAATACTGACTTTCTCTGAGGGAGGGATTGAGGATTTGAAAAAGTCCCCAGTCCGGTGGACTGGGGATGTTCCTGCTGCTTCCGCTCGACTCCTCGAATCCCATTTGTTGACTCTGAGGGTTGGGTTAGAGAAGTCCCCAGTCTAGCAAGCTGGGGTGTCTCTTGACATGCTATGTCTGAGATCTTCTTGAAATCTCTCTTGATCTTGCGAATCTTAGTTCGGAAATTAGCTGGATGCATTAACCTGTATCCACTTTTATCACCTGGTTCAACAGACCGTTGGATGATTTCCGAAACTTCTGTCATTTGATGACGTGTTTTCTCCAGACGAGAAGATTGTGCAATATTCTCGCCTGCTTGATGTAGGAGAAATTCAACAACTTGTTCTCTATATAATTGATTTTGAGAGGAACTAGTTGAAGCTTGTTCTTGATAAAGCTTTTGATTATGAACAAATCCCATTGACTGTGGCCGCCCATGGGCAATAACATTGCATGAGACCATTTTCGGCGGGCTTTGCTGACCGGAAAGCACTGTGAAATGTAGTGCTCCGTGAACACCACATCCTCTGATATGAACATCAGATGGAGCATTGGCAATTAACTGACGCAATCTTCTTAGTGCGCCAAGGCATGAACGTTGAAGGGTTCTCTGTTGCTTTTCAGCCTTTGGATACCGAGAGACTGATAGAGATGCCAAATCAATCTAGCGTTGTAACCCTTCTATTATCTTAAGATGATTTTCATATTCATCATAAGATAATACCTTCTTCTTTAATTGACAAAGAGTTTTCCATATGTTGAGACGAATATCATGGATTCCATCATCCGTCAACATCTTTGGAATGTCGTACTGGGAGTCAGCCAAAGGCCAAAACATGACTGGTACTTCACCTTTTTCCAGTTTTTTCCTCATGTTCAGCATTTCCACTTTATCATTAAATGAAGATTCTTCTACCTGTTTGGACCAGAGTTGGTGTTTCCTTGTTGCTTCATCGGATTCAACAAGATTGGTAGAGAAAGCACTATTCATGCTTGAAGATGAATGACCCAGGGATGGTTCGGAGAATAACCTGAACCCCAGGCTATCTTCTGATGGAGAAAGAGTTTCACCTGCCGATAGTAAAGCATCAGACATGATTGGTTTTACATTTGCAAGTGCCTCGAGATAGGAGGGCTTTCTCGTCACTACATTGCCTTCTGAAGAATTTTCGAGAAAACGTGAATCACTACTGCGGAGAGGACTTTCGCAGCGAAGTTCATCACCATGAGGAGGACCGTCATGATGGTTTATAGCAAAAGATGAAATCTCTTTCTCCTTGGTCTTCTGACCACACAGAGGGTTCCTATGGCTCTCATCTGAAGATGAAACTTCAAGATTGACCAAATTTTCATGAAGCAAGTCTTCATGAGGAAGTGTCTATTGAAGACCTTTAGAATTAATGTTCCCGTTATTGGGAATTGAGGGAGTAGAATCTTGAATTCCGACAGATAAATGTCTGAGGGCTTCAAGAACTCCAGCATCGAGCATGGCCTTGTTGCAGATTGGCCTTTGATCTCCTGACTGTGCTGGGCGGATCTTTTTCTTAGATGCCTTCTTACTCGCTTTAGAAACCACTTGATGATGAAAGATATTGCTCTGAGCAGGTGTATGTGCCTGATCAGGAAATATGGTCAGGTTAGGCTGATGATCTCCACTCAAATCAGGTGTATGTGCCTGACTTGGTTGTCCGTATGATATGGGGGAGTATGCCCCATAACCCTCTTGGACTGGAACAGATGTGTGTGTCTTCTCCGGAGTGAATCGTTGATGTGTCACTCCATTGCTAGGGATAGATTTATGTGTCTATCCCTGAGATGATGCTGAAGCTGTTATGATATCCTGGCAAGCATCCAGAATATGAGTAGGAATTTGCTTCTGCTCTTTCACCATTGACAAAATATGTTTGGTGACTTCAGCCGCCGGAACGGGGATATACGTCCATTCCGGGCTTGGAGTAGGTGTATGTGCCTGCTCCTGTCCTCCTTTTCCTGTCAGTGGATCCTGATAGTACTCAAGTGTGGAGACAGAAAGTAGAGTATGCCTTCTGTTTGTCGTCGGGACTTTCCGACTGACTTCTCTGGGCACTACCAAGCGAGACTGTTGGTAGGCCTGATTAGTATTAGCAGGTGTATGTGCCTGCTGATTACACTTCGCCAAACGTGGTTGACGAGATCCACCATATGTAGTCAGACGAGCCTACTGACTAACTGGTGATGTATAAGCAGGTGTATGTTCCTGCCTATGGTACTCCGCCGGAATTGCCTGGCTGGATAGGCTTGATGCTGTCAGACGAGTCTGCTGGACAACGGAATTAAAACGAACAGGTGTGTATGCCTGCTCGTTGTTTGCCACCAAGTTAGGTTGGTGGAATTCTCCGGAGATGGCAGGGATGACAACCTGCTTATTATTAACCGGATTCCGTCTCTGGCGGTTCATCTTGCCTGCTCGGGTTCGAGGAACCTGAGCTGAATGCCTGGAGTCGGTACCCTCATGATGTTGAGGGCGCACTACCGCACGAGTCTGGCGGCGATTGTTGATGGGAGCCCTTGATAAGGACTCTTGTCTTTTTGAATTAAGGTCCTGCGGGACCTGCTCATTCACTTCCTCAGAGTAAGGGAGTGAATGGAAATTGCGTTCCGGGGATAACGACCCGAAACGGTTGGAGACGGTAGTCAGCACCGCCTGCTTCTTGATTGCTGGCCGCCGTTGTCCGGACGACCAGGTAGAGTTGTTAACTTGGAGGGCTTGACGAGCGGCCTCCAAAGTTGGGATAGTACCGTTGCGACAATACTCCTTAACCAGTGCATTAGAAACACAGCGTTGAAGACGCTAAGTTGGTGATGTCATCCTCAGAGCGGATGACGTTCCAGCAGGAGTAGCAGCATTGGTTTTCACAGCAGCAGACCTCACAGTAGAGGTGTTCACAGCAGCAGTATTCACAGGGGTGAATTTAAGGAAAGCCATTTTGCAGAAGATCTTTGAGAAAAGAGTGCATGTTCCATGTAACAGACATAATCAAGATGAATCCGGCCACTGCATCTTTTGGATGAGCACATGTCAATGATTGCTTTGTTGGCCCAAGGGGCTTTAACAAATAAGAATAACATCACTTTAACATGGTTAAGGATTCACGTCGGGTTCACCATTTTTATTTCGCACGGAATCCGGGGATGACCTCCAGGACGGGAGATTCAAACATTCTGATCGGTTTCTAATGGGTTTGTTCGTAGAACCGGAAACATCCAATGATTCCACATCCGTTTGGACCTACTTTCCAAAGGCAGGCGCTCATTAGCTTGTGTACTAATGAGGCTTAGGAATTTTCATTGGTCGAGAGGATGGGAGGTCGGACTCATCACACCTTTTTGAGGGGAATTATTGTCTACTTCGGGACTCTCTTTATAGATTTAAGTTATGTTCGTGAATCCTTATTACATTACCAAGTATAAAATGTGCTTTCCTTTAGTTTTAACAATCAATGATTAAATATGAAAGAAATTTAGAGAATCTTTTATATGTATTCGAGGTTCTTCATCAATAGAGAATCATCTATATCTGTTTAGAGATTCTTGGTCAATGGTATCCTTCAAAACATTTATATAAAAGTCTCTTGGTCATTATGATGACCAGGATGGTTTTAAAGCCACTCAGTGGGGCACTTGAAGTTTATCATCATTCAGAAGGATAGAGATTATTTCAAAGTTGGGATCGAACCCATAAATGGGCTACCTACGTATCCTTTGTTTTGGAAAAGGAATCAGAACCCACGTAGTTCGAGAAATGGAGTATGATGTTTATGATTGATGGCTCAAAGATGAATGTCATAATTACTTTTACACTCTAAGCTCACGTGATTCATGCTCGGTGTGAGAAACAAGAGGTATTAGTAAAATTTAGACAATTGTGCCATGAAAGATGCAATCATAAGAATTTGTTTGGGGCTTATGTATGGATGACTACCCAGATAGATGAAGGTTTAGGATTTACTTTTAGGGAGAAAATCCATGAACAGGGTCCATAAAGTTATATGTGCTTCATGGAGATTTGAATACTCTAATATTGGGGCTTACTCCTAAGGAGGATGCCCAAGTTAGGAGGGTACTTATGATTGGGTTTTACTCCTGAAAAGGAAACCCAAATCAAAGGTAAATTATGACTGGTTAAGAGTAATTTAAGGGGACTTGGGGCTTATTCCTGAAAAGGAGACCCAAGGTTATGACTGAGTCTTATTCCAGAAAAGGAGACCCAGGTTAAGGGACTTGGGGCTTACTCCTGAAAAGGAAGCCCAAGATTATGACTGAGTCTTATTCCTGAAAAGGAGACCCAGGTTAGAGGACTTGGGGCTTACTCCTGAAAAGAAAGCCCAAGATTATGACTGAGTCTTATTCCTGAAAAGGAGACCCAGTTTAGGGGACATGGGGATTACTCCTGAAAAGGAATCCCAAGATTATGACTGAGTCTTATTCCTGAAAAGGAGACCCAGGTTAGGGATTAAGGTTTGGGGCTTACTCCTGAGGAGGATGCCCATTTTTGAGGTTGGGGATTATTCTTTAGAAAGATTCCCAATATTAAAGGACTTGATTGTGGCTTACTCCTGAGGAGGATGCCCAAGATTGGTAACTTTAAGAATTTGGGGCTTACTCCTGAGGAAGATGCCCAAGATTAAAGGTTTTATAACTGGGGATTATTCCTGAAAAGGAGACCCAGGTTAAGATTATCTCATCTTAAAGGATGAGGTTGAATGAATGAACTCTCCGTATTTTAGTGACATAATGATATTTAAATCACTAGACTTTGAGAGAGATTCCACAGAATTCCTTTCAGATAAGAAATTCAAATCAAGAAATCATGCAATAAATGGCTTTAAAGAGTGTCTTGAAGACTGAATCTTGAAAAGGAAAGGTGAAATCGCTTAAGAGGGGTAAAAATGGGCAAGATGGGCACTCAAAAAGATAGGGGCGCACAAGTCTTGCAAGGCGCGCAAGTCTTCCATGGGCGCGCAAGTGTTGGTCGCGCAGGTATACCTGCGCGACACATAGTTTACATGCACGATTTTCAACCAACAATCAAATACTCGAGCGACTCTTTTTAAAACCCTTTAGAATGTTCTCGAGGGTCCTCCAGAAAGGGGACGCGCAAGTTATATTGAAGGAAATAAGTCGGCGCGCAAGTGTTTGATAAGTTTCAACACATAGACCTTCCTTCTTCTCTTTAGATCTTCCGTTCTAGATAAGAAATTACCTTAGAAGTGTTCCGGAAGCTTTGAGAAGAGACTTGGGCGTCGGGAGCTTCAATCCGAGTTTCTGGAAAAAGATCCTCTCGAATGGGGGGCCCACAGGGTCTATTTATAGGCAAAAGAAGGCCCTGGGCGGTTACCGGGCAGTTACCAATTAGGTCGCGCAAGTCACCTGCGCGACCAAGGTGGCCGCGCACGTACACTTGTGCGCCAGTTAGATAACTTGCGCGGTGAGGTTGCTTTTGATCCTTTCTTCCTTCCTTTGTTGATTTTTGATATTTTCTTCAAAGGCTGAATCACTTTGAGCTCAGATATTCCCTTTTCCAATCTTTAGATTCTGTGACGAAAGGAGCGTCAACAACCGCGTAGCAGTGCAGGTGGTGGTCCGATAAGCCCATAAAGCATGAAAAAGTTTATCAGGACACGATTTATTATCTTTATCCACTAACATTTTTAGTATGATTGAAAGTGTCTTATTGAAGGCTTATTTTTGGCCATTGGCCGCTGCATGATACTGAGATGAATGGTTAGATTTGATGTTGTATTCTTGATATAATGTTCTCATCTTGGATGAAAAAAATTTGGTTCCATTGTCCGTAAATATGGTATGAGGGACACCAAATATGGTAATGATGTTAGAATTGATGAAGCTAACAATTCCTTTAGAACTAACTTCTTTGAGAGGTATTTCCTCTTCCTATTTGGAAAATAAATTAGTAGTAGTAGAAATATACTTAAACTTCTTGGATATAGATGGAGGATAAGGTCCTACTACATCCATTCCCCATGTGGCAAATGGCCATGTGTATTTAGCTGTATGAATCAAATCCGGGGGTTGATGAATGAAGTTGGCACATACTTGGCATGAATGAAACTTATTAGTGAAATCAACACAATCTTGCATCATTGAAGGAAAAAAGTATCCAAACCTTTGAATATGACCAGAAAGTCTATGTCCAGACTGGTGGGCACCACAAACTCCTACATGAACATTACTCATGACAGCCATTGTATCTTCACCATCAAAACATATGAATAAGATTCTATCAAAACCTCACTTTAGATAATTGTTTGGTGATCTGGGCTATCATAAAGAGTAAAATTGACCACACGTTGTCGGAATTGTTCTTTATTAGCTCTATCAGGTGGGATTGTTCCATTTTGAAGTTATTCTTGGATAGGTTTCATCCATCTTATAGTATGAGCATATGGTTCATAAATGGGACTGATTTCATTGATTTTCTCTGTTTTGATTTGAACCTATGGTGAAACTTTATGATGGTGGGAAATATTGATGATTGTTTCATCCCGGTTTGGATCTTCCAGGGCTGTGGCTACATTAGCCAGTGCATCAGCTTGGGCATTTTGTGATTGAGGGACATAAGAAAATATCGATTCTAAAGGAAATTTCACCATTAACTCTCTGAGGTAATCATACAAAGGGATTAACTCTTCTTTTCTGATGGCATGATCTCTATTGGTTTGTTTGATTATGAAATCTGAATCACCTTTTACCCTCATGTGATTCACATGTTCCCGAAGTTCCAATTCCAAGACTGCAATGAGAGTTTGATATTAGGCTTTATTATTTGTATTGCCCTGAAACAATAAGAAGGAATAGTGTAGAACTGCCTATTCTGGTGAAATAAGCATGATTCTTAACCCAACATTGTTGAATTTATGATCTTCCATTTTCTTCCCGGTTGGACTTCTAGAGGCACCATCAAAGTATATTTCCCATTTTTGAGTATTATCTTGAATTGGGAAGAATTCCTCATTAGAAAGTTCAATATTTAAATATGTATCTTCTACAGATGGATGTTCAGCAAGGAAATCGGCTAGAGCATGACCCTTTATTGCCTTTTGAGACACATACTAGATATCAAACTACTACAAAATAACTGTCAACCTTGTCGGACTTCCTGTAAGTATTGGAAGACTAAGAATAAATTTTAGCGGGTTATTGTGAGATAACAATTGGACATCATGATGTTTCCGGTAGTGTATTAGTTTCTGAAATGCAATGATTAATTCTAGGAAGCACTTTTTAATACTTGAAGATCAAGTTTCTACCTCAAGCATAGTCCGACTAAGATAGTAAAGACTGTTTTCATTCCCAACATCATTCTTTTGGGAATGGAAGGCACCCAATGATCGCTCTAAAGATGTCACATAGAGAATAAGTGGTCTTCCATCAATGGGTGGAATTAATACCGGTGCACTCAAGAGATATCTCTTGATAATATCTAACGCTTCTTTACATTCTTCAGTCCACTGGTAGGTGACTCCCTTCTTCATTAAATTGGTGAAGCATAAACACTTTCCTACCAAATTGGAAATGAAACAGTGAATATAGGCCAAGTGTCCTTGAAGTCCTCTTAATTATTTAGACTTTTGAGGAGGTGACATACCAATGATTTACATTGTCTTCTCAAGATCAACTTCTATACCACAATGGCATACAAAAAAGCCAATAAATTTTCCTGAGGTTACCCCAAAAGTACATTTTAAGGGGTTCATCTTCAAATTGTTTTGTCAAATTTTATTGAATATGATTTCTATATTGGCCAAGTGATCAGAACGTTTTCTTAATTTAACCACCTAATCATCCACCTAATATTCAACAAATTTCCCTAAAAACTGTTTGAAAATATGGTGCATGGCATGTTGATATGTTGCACCTACATTTTTCAGTCCAAAGGGCATTACCCGATAGTAAAACACATATTGGGGAACTCTGAAAGCTATAGAATACTCATCCTCTGGGGCCATTTGTATTCTATTGTGCCCATAATATCCATCCATGAAGTAAAGATCTTTGTAGCTAGATGTTGGATCAATTAAGAGTTATATGATTGGAACTGGAAAATCATCCTTGGGAACATTCCGATTAAGATCTTTGAAGTCAATGAAAACTCTAATATGTCCATTATTCATTTTCACAGGGACAATATTAGCCATCCATTTGGGATACTGAACTTCTCTGATGAAGTTATCTTTGATAATCTTATCAACTTCAGCTTCAATTATGGAGGCATAAGTTGGGTGTGTTCTTCTTACAGCTTTCTTGAATCCTCTATGTTCTTCTGGAAAACCCAAATGATGAGTGGCAACGTAGGGATCCAGACCTGGAATTTCTGTATAATTCCATGAAAATACATCTCGATTTTTCTTTAAAAATGACGTATACATTTCTTTCACTTCATGAGTCATGATTGTACTAATTAAAGTGGGGCGTGAATATTATTTTGTACCCAGATTTATTTCCTCATCCACAGTGGTAGAGATACCCTCTTCAAATGATGGAGGAGCATCCTTGAGATCTTCCTCTTCTTTTTTAATGTGTGTTACTTCTTTTGTTTTTACTTGAATAGTAGATGATGAAGCAAAATTTTCATGATCACGGGAGAAGTGAAAATTTTAACATCTTAAAGAAGAGACTACCATTTCTAACCCTATTGATGATGAAGGGTCATCATCATTCAACTATGACATTGCTATAACTTCTTCTGGCCTAGTTTATGAAGTATAGAATTGTTGGATTTCAACAGATGAAATGAAGACATCTCTATTAAGATTTCATCACTGCTTGGAAAATCAACAATTTCTCCCATGTAGTCTATCTTGATTGTCGTAATTTAAATTATGGATGTTTCCATAGGAGTGTTTGGATTTAAGTCTATCATATCAATTTTATTGATAGGCAACACATAATCTTTACTCCCATGTATGAATGGGTTTACTGGAATCTTTTCCAAATCATATGGAGCATTAATTTTGGTGACCTTCTTCACAATGGATTTTTCCTTTACCTCCATGTGATAGAATCATGCCTCAATGTATTGAGATTCACATGTTTTGAATGGGGGTTTGTCACCATAAAATGACCCAATTTGACCATTGAAACAATATTTGAGACACTGATGGTATGACGAAGGTATGGCCACATGTTGATGTAGCCAAGGTCTTCCAAGAAAAATGTTGAAAGCTGTGTCCTGAAGAACAAGCATGAAATCTGAATTAGACATAAGATTTTCAAAATGAATTCTCAGTGTAATTTCACTCAGAGGTTCTTATTCATTCTTATCATATCCTTGAAACATCAAAGTATAAGGGGATAAATCATATTCGGTGAGGACCAATTGACGAAGTGTATGAATAGGAATAAGATTTAATCCCAAGACATTATCAATGAAATCTTGTCAGATATCTACATCATTGACTTTTCCAGATAAATACAAAGGTTTGATATGTCCATGTACAACATCATCTTCATCTTCATCTGTAAAAGATATCACTACATGGAATTCTTGAGAATAATTCTCTATATGGTAGACCTCAACCATAACAGTTTCAGTTTCAAATTCTTGATGAATTGACAAAGCCTCAATAAGTGCCTCCTAAAGATCTTTTGATATATTCAAGGCATCTAGAATTCATAACTTGGCCGGTACTTGGGAAAAATGTTTCAAGACATCATTATTTTGGTTCAAAGTTCTGCGTTTCCCAACAGGGAACCATGGTTTTGTAGGTGACTTATAATTTTATTCTTTGGAAGTAGATGAATCTCGTATCGGGGTAGGAGTTGGAAATACTTATGGATTCGGTAGATTAGACCGAATATGTCTATTTATTTGTTGATAGGAAGAAGAGGTGACCACTAACCGGTCCTCCAAAATAACTGTTCCAGGACCGAATCTGCCATGTGTGAAAGAGCTTTCTTGTTCATGTTGATCCCACTGAAGGGATTTATCACGCATTTCTTCCGTATATACAGTTCTAGCAGGGGTAGGATTGAAATAGTGGCTTCTGGAATGTCCACATCATCACCTGTATCCTAGACCTTTGTCTCTTCCTCTTATTCCTATATTTGATACAAGGAACTCAGGCTCATCAAGATCAAAACTGTGACTGGAATACAAATATTTTAAGTGAATCATGTTAACAGAACCAAAGATCAAATCTTCATCTGATGAAGATTCTGCCTGATTAGCCAGTTCAGGCTATGCCATTTGGTGGGGCGATGCCCATGCTTTTGAAGTAGATGGCATAAAATCTGCCAAAGTCAAATATAATTTAGGCTTATACATGAACTCATCTTCTTCTGACTGCTCTTCTTTCTTCGAATTATGCTACCTCTTTGAGGATTGTCCTTTTGATGAAGGGGATTTTTCTATGGCATTCATAGAAAAAGAAACAATTGGTTGATTGAATTGTGTTTGTAAAATGGCACGAGTTAGGTTGATCGTTTTTCTGACCGTCCAATCATCATACCTCTACGCATTTTTACTTTTGAATTCTTTCCATTCTCCTTCTTCCTCTGGATCAGTAGAAGTAACACATGCTACCTGGGCTAAAGAACCTTTCAGTTTTACCTGTCCAGAGTCCACCATCTTTTGCAGGAGGTCATTGAATACAAAACACTCTTGAATAGGATTCCCAAACATTTTATGAAATAGACAATAGTTGGGGAGGCCTTCTTCTCCTTCATTGATTGGCCTTTTGGGCCTTGGAAACTAAACTATATTGTTTTCCAAAGCCGAGATGAAGTATCTAGGAACATTTTCATTCCGGAAAGAATAAAATTTGGTCATCAAATCTTCAAAATGTTTCTTCCTTTGATCTCTTTGATCATCTTGATGAGGAGGTCGTTATTGTTGATGCTCAGGAGGTGGATCCCTTTGATATGATGATGGTTTTGAAATGGAATCAAGTACAAGTTCTTGTTTAAGCGTAACTATAGCAGCCTCTGCTTTCCCTATTCTCCTTCCTGGAACTAATGGAATTACACGAGTTTTAGCCTTAGTCTTTGTAAGATAATATTCGATCTACTGAGTGATTGAAGTAAGGTCGCAAAACCCTCTTGTGTATTTCACAGGGATCAACGGTGTGCGTAATTCATTACATATATTTTCCACACAGATTTCTAGAAACTCTTCTTGTGGGAGTGCTAAACGTAAGGAATATGTTAATCATTTCCAGCGAGCAATGAAATTTGAAACTCTTTCATTCTCTCGTTTCTTACAGTTGTTAAGATAAAAAACTATCGTCTTTGGAAATGCTGAGATAAATTGAAGAATGATTTTTTTACAGAGATCCTCTCATACAGTAATTGACCGAGATTCCAATCTTGTATACCAGACGAAAGCATGTCCTCGTAAAGACTTCACAAAACACCTAAGCTTAACTGCTTCTTGTTTTGAGGAGTTCCCATCATAGGATCACAATGAGAAAAAAAATTTGTTATGTGTTGTTCTGGATTTCCTGAACCATTAATAATTGGGAATGTGGTACTCGTTAAATTTGACGGGGGAGGAATTACATCTACCCATTCAGGGTAATCTTTCTTCTCTGGTTGAATTGGTGGACACTTTCCTTCCATAGCTACCAACCAAGATGTTAATGACTCAATGGTTGTTATTAACTTTTGAGAATCATATGGTTGAGCTTGGACCTGTGCAGATGGAAGAACTAGAGTTTGGACGGGTGTGGCGACTGATACTGCCACTGATGGTAGTATTGTGAGTTACTGTCTCGTATGACCCATAGGATTGGACCTATGATGGTGTACTTGTAAAGGGGGATATTATTCATCCATCCCAATAGCTGCAACAAATTCCCTTTATTTATTAACTCCAGCATGCTTTGGAGGGAGACTACATTGAAGCAGTTCTTCATTTAACCTCCTTGACTTCATCATTTCTTCCTCTTGTTGTGTGAATCTTTCCTCTAATGAGAGTGATTGACCTTATCCAAAGGTACGGTTGAATGTAACCTGATTTTTTCCTTTTCCATTGTTGGGTGCCTTTTAAAGAGGGGGAGTTGGTTGTTTGAAGGAATACATAGATATTGGGTTAGCCTTTGTTTTTTAGGTACGCACACCTTCTTCATTTGTTTTCGTACATATAGCCTCTTGAATAGGAACTTCTTCATCAGATTCCTCTGAGTGAGCTAGATGCTATGGGGGATCAGTGACAATATCATTGATGAAATTTATCAATGCATAACGCATTATTGGCATTATGATAGTTCTTTTGCTAGATTTTATCCCTTTTTGTCCTCTATGACATGTTTTTCTCCTACGTAAGAAATTACCTGGAACTATTTGGTGGACAGTAATATGAAGGGAATTATTCGATAATTTAGTTATACACTTTTCTTGTGGCTTCTTACCTTTTCAAGAGAAAATTGACTTCCACTGAGGAGGGGATTGCAAATGTGAAAAATCCCCCAACCTTATAGGCTGGGGTTTTTCCTGTTCATCTTTTTCAAATCTTTTAACATTGTTTAATGAATTAAAATATTGATTTAGATGATCCCCCCTCCTCACAATATGGGATGATTATTGAACTTCTATAGCTAAAATCCATGCAACTTCTCTTCTGATTTTATGGATTTTTGTTCGGACATTAGGTGGGTGCATTATCCGACCCTCATTTACACCACCTGTTTCAGAAGACTGTTGTACTATTTCAGACATTTTCATCCTTTGAGGCCTGACATCCTCTAAAAAAGATTCCTACTCAAGATTCTCAGAATCTTGATGTAAAATTAACTCAATAACTTCTTTTCACTGAGCCTGGTTCTCATGATAACTGATTGAGTCATGTTCTCAAGTAAACATTTGATTACATACAAAACCTACTGATTGGGGCTGGTCGTGGTAATTAACATTGCATAAAACCACTTTTGGAAGACTTTGATGATTTCGGAGTGCAGTAAAATGTAATGATCCATATGAACCCCATCCATTGATGCGAACATTAGATGGGGAATTAGAAATTCATTGGCATAACCTCTTCAGAGCTTTAAGACATGCATGATGAAGGACTCTCTATTGTCTTTCAAACCTTGGATGTTGGAAAACTAAATGAGATGCCAAGTTATTTTTTCCCTACAATCCTTTTATTACCTTTACATGATTAGGATATTCATCATATGGTAATACTTTAGTTTTCAAATGATGAAGATTTTTCCATAAGTTGAGACGAATATCATGAATGAAATATTCTGTCATCCAATATGGAATATCAAACTGAGAATTTGCTGAAGGCCAGAACATGAATGGTATTTCTCCATTAGATAATTGTTCCCTCATGTTTAATATATCATCACCATCTTCTACTAGTGGTTTATCAACATTTTCTGACCAAAGTGGATGCTCTGCAATTGAGGATAAATAACCTAAGGGAGGTTTGGAGAATGATCATTCCATTAAGATGCCTTCTGACTGAGAAAATGTTTCACCTGTCAATGATGAGGTATCATACATGACTGTCCATGTGTTTGCAAGTGCCTTGAGGTAGGAGGGATTTCATGTTTCTACATTATCAATTATAGAATTGTTTTTACAATTAGAAAAACTACTGTGGAGAGGAGTTTCACAGCGAATACCATTATGTGGAGGATCACCAAGATGGGTTACATCGAGGGATAAATCCTCTTTCTCCTTGGTTTTCTGGCCACACGGAGGGTTGTTGTGGCTCTCATCCAATGATAGACACTCTGTATTGAACGAATTTTCATGAAGTAATCCTTCATGATGAAGTGTCTGGTGAGAAAATTCAGAATTATTGTTGTCACTTCTGAAATAAAAAAAGGAGAGAGTAAAATCATGGGATGAAATAGACAATTGACTGAGGGATTTAAGAACTCCAGCATCGAGCAAGGCCTTATTATAGATTGGTTCTTGATTTCTCGACTGTGATGGGTGGGTCTTTTTCATAGACTCCTATTTACTCACTTTGGAAACAAATTGTTGATGAAATTGGTTATTATGGGAAGGTGTATGTGCCCAATCAGGAGAAATGGTTAGGTTAGGCTGATTATCTCCATTTAAATCGGGTGTATGTGCCTAATTTGATTTTTGTATGACATTGGGGAGTATGCCCCACAACCCTCCTGGACCGGAACCGAGGTGCGTATATGCTCTGGGGTGATATGTTGATGAGTCACTCCACTGAGAGGGAGAGATTTATATTTATTTCCCTATGATGTCACTGAAGATGTTATAATATTCTGATAGGTATCCAAAATATGAGTAGGGATTTGCTTCTGCTCTTTCACCACTGTCAGAATGTGCTTGGTGAATATAATTTCCTGAACGGGAATATATTTCCATTCTGTGTCTGGAGTATGACTATGTGCCTGCTCTTGTCCTCCCTTTCTTATCAATGAATTCTAACAGTACTTATGCATATGGGTAGAGAGTTGAGTCAACTCCAAATTTGTCATCGGAGCTTTTCGGCTGACTTCTATGGGTGCTACCAAACGAGACTGTTGGCAGACTTGATGAACATTGGTAGGTGTATGTGCATGCATAATATTATTCATTAGGTATGGTTGATGGGTTTCCATCAATACTATTAGAAGAGACTGCTGACAGAATTGGTGATTGTAAATAGGTGTATGTTCTTGCTTACAATTTGAATCCATATTAGATTGGTGGGTCTCTTTGGATGTAGTCAGACAAGCCTGCTGACTGAATGATGAATTATAAACATGTGTATGTTCCAGCCTATAGTACTCCGCTAGAATTTCCTGGCAGGATTGATGTGTCACTGCCAGATGAGTCTGCTGGGCAGTGAAATTAGGGCAGATGAGTGTATATGCATGCTCATTGTTTGCCATGAAGTTAATTAGATGGACTTATCCAGAAGGGGTAGAGGTGAGAACCTACTTCCTGTTAACCGTACATCATCCCTGATGGTTTGTCTTGCATGCCATAGTCAGAGAAACTTGGGCCAAACTTCTAGAGGAAGTATCCCTATCATGTTGTGGATGTAATACTGCATGATTCTAGGGGCGACTGCTGGTGGGATTCTTCAAAAAGGACTCATGTATTTTTGATGTGAGGCATTCAGTGACCTCTTGATTTACCTCCATGTAGTATGGGAAAGAATTATTGTTGCGTTCCGGGGGCAATGACCTGAAACGATTGGAAAAGGTTGTTGGCACTATTTTATTCTTGATCATTGGTCGTTGTTGGCAAGATGATCGTGGATTATTGTTGACCTTGAGGGCTGGTTGAGCAGCCTCCAAAGCCGGAATTGTACTCTACTAGTGATATTCATTTATTAGCACATTGGAGACCCAACTATGAAGACGTTTGGTTGGTGATAATTTCCTTCCTGTGGATGGAGATTCAACTTGAGTAGCAGCCGGGAAGTTCACAGATGTTGTCTTTGAGAAATTCATTCTTTGGATTGAAGGGAATTATGTGGAAAATTAAGACAACAATAAGTTATATTAAAGTAACCTCTTTTCAGATAGATACATGTGTGATTTAATTTCTTTTTCTTGCCTTCGTTTATCAATTAATAGGGGCCTAACATGTGGGTAACATTGTTAACTTGGTTAATGATTCACGTTGGGTTCACCATTTTTTGTTTCGCAGGTCCTTGTAACGTGATATTCTAGATTTAAGAATTCTTGTTTCTAGGCGGTTTCAATTGGATTTATTCATGGAACCAGAATCTTTCAATAGTTCTTTATTCAAAGAGAACCTGCTTTCCAAAGGCAGGAATTCATTAAGTTTTTAACATTACGATACTTAAGAACATGCATTGGTCGAGAGGATGGGTGGTCGGACTCATCACAACCTTTTGGGGTAAATTATTTTATACTCCGGGACTCTCTTTGAAATTAAAAATATTTTCATGAATCCTTATTAATTTACCAATTATATTATAAATATCCCTTGGAATTTAAAATCACTTATTTAACATGTATAAACTTTTAGAATTTTTTGTATGTATTCGTGGTCTTCCATTTATGTTACCCTATAAAATACTGATTAGAGATTATTTAATCATTATTTATCATGATACCGGTTTTTAAGCCACTCAGTGGGGAACTCTAGATTTTATCGTCATCCAGGGAGACAAAGTTTTGTTTTGATTTTGGGATCATACTCATAAAATGAGCTACCTATGTATCATTCTGGAAGGAATCATAACCCTCATAGTTCAGTGCCACTTAATGGTACATGTCATACCTTTTAAGGTCATGTGATAAGGACCTCTAAGAGGAAAGTGATTTGTTTAAATTTAGTGTGGGAATTATGATGAAGCAGCCCAAGGAACTTGGAAAAGGTATGAGTTTCCAAGTGAGATCAGAACCTATTGGGAATATGGCCCAAAGAGAACATGGTTGATTTGATGTTTTGGGTTTGTACCTCAAGGAGGCTTCCTACGTATCCCATATAAATGGGAATCAAATACCACGTAGTTCAATTAATCTCATAGAAGACTATGTTCCTTTGAGAGAAATGATTTTGGGGCTTACTTCCTGAAAAGGATGCCTTCGTGATTTGAGGATTGAATTTGGGGCTTATTTCCTGAGGAGGACGCCCAAATTGGTGGAATTAAGGTCGGTTTTCTGAGGAGGATATCCAATGAGCTCGGGCCCTGAAAGGACTTCCTACGTATCCTGGTTTGAACAGGAATCAGAGTTCTCATAGTTCATTTACTTGAGTGTTTGTGCATATGTTTGTAATAATCACATATCTCTAATCCCACGCGAGTCATGCTCGGTGTGGGAAATAAGAGGATGCGAAAGATTCAACTATGACACTTCACACTTCCAAATTTTTCCTCCATGCTGATGGAAGAGGGTGAGTCGACCGTGGACGAGGGCAGGGCGATGAGCTCTCCTTCTGTTCTCTTCACATTGGAGAAGGGTCCAAATGGAAGGAGGGAGGGGTGAAGGTGAGGGGCTTATACCAGGATGGCTACCCGGAAATTTCCTACACCGTTACTGGTAGAAAAGTCCTTGTAACTGCGGGTATACAAATCCAATAACATCCCATGAATCTTAACCCCTTTGTAAAACAAATGTGGGAAACCTCTGACTGCGGAAATACAAACCCAAATTGGAGACACATTGAGGTGCCTTACCCAAAGGTATGAGAAGTCAAGATGTTTTGGGGGAGGTTTCAACATAGCCCCTTTTAAATAAGGGAACCAAAGAAAGAGATACCCTGCCATGAAAGGCTTAAAAGGGTATTTGAGTTTTTTCATGTAGGTACCTCACGCAGGTATGCCGCGTAGGTTCCCCGCGCTGCTCAATCATGCATGTATGGCATGCAAATGTACCGCGCAGTTGTACTGTGCAGGTATGGTGCGTAGATACACCACCTAGGTACGGATGAGGACTGAAGAAAATGTGAAGAACTTCATTACATGCCTATCCCTTTAATTATCTCTTCTTTTTTAGTTTATAGAATTACCTGGAAAAAAATTGAGAGATCTAGGAGAAAGAGATACAAAATGGGAGCTTCAGAGAGTATTTCAAAAAAATTCAGTCCCCAAATGGGGTGCCCAAGTGTCATATTTATAGGAATGGATGGGCCTGGCTAAGAAAACATGGGTCTCGCAAATACGTCGCGTCGCTGCACCGCGTAGAAGCTCTACGCAGATGCATCCCGAATCCCCTTACAGGTAGTTCGGATGCATAGGAATATCGCGCAGTATGGCTGCGTAGGCATATCACGTTGCTCGGCCGCGTAGCCCTGCCCCGCAGTGATGTTTTCCTTTTCTAATTTTTTTAAGTGGTGTCAACAACTCCAAAAAATAATCAAAATCCCAAAAAACCCTAAAAAAATAAATATCCATAAATATCCATAAAAATGTAAAAAACACTAAAACCCCAAAAAACATTAAAAACATAAACACATATTAATCGCAGAAAAAATAAAAAAGGTTAAAAAACATAAAAACCATAAAAACCATTAAATACCTCATAATCTATAAGACCCTAAAAACCATAGAAATCCTAAAAACCCATAAAAATAAGTAAAAACATGAAAAACTCAAAAACACTACAAATCCATAAAAACCGAACAAATATATAAAAACATAAAACACCAAAAAACATTAAATATATTTTATAGCCTGGAAATCCTTAAAAACACACTAAATAACAAAAAAATATGTAAAATCTATAAAAATCATTATAACCTAAAAATTCATAAAAACCTATAAAAACCACTAAAAATATAATAAACCTTTAAACCCATAAAAAAGTTATAAACTCTAAAAATCATTAACAACCCCAAAAAATTCAAAAAAAAAACTAAACCCCCAAAAAACCATAAAAATATTATAAACCATTAAATTCAATAAAAATCTAAACACCCTAAAAATTCTAAAAACCATAAAATTACATAAAAATGTAAAAACCCCTAAAAATCCTTAAAAACAAAAAATTGTGTAAAATCCCTAAAAAACCCAAGGAACACTAAAAATCATAAAAACCCTAAAGACCCTAAAAACCCTAAAACCCCTAATAAAATCTAAAAATCCTAAAAAAAATTAATCCCCTAAAAACCTAAAAATGGTGAAAACACAAAAAACCCCTAATAAGACCCCAATACCCTAAAAACCCATAAAACCATAAAACCCCTAAAAACCATAAAAATCCATAAAACCCCTAAAACCCTAAAACACCACTAAACACTCTAAAAACCCATTAATCCCTAAAAATGCTAAAAAAATATAAAACCCATAAAACCCCTAAAAACTAAAAAAAACTCAAAAATCCCAAAAAACTATATATACCCTTGAAACCCTGAAGACCTCCAAATCTATGAAAATCCTAAAAACCATAAATCCCTAAAAAGCCTCAAAATACCAGAAAAAATAAATAACACTAAAACCTCTTAAAACCAATAATAATATTTTTAAAACCAAAAAACTCTTAAAACCCCAAAAAATCTAAAATTACAAAAAACCTAAAAAATCCAAAAAACACTAAAACCCCTAAAAACCCTCAAAATCCATAAAAAACCTAAAAACCAAAAAAACCTTCAAAAACAATAAAAATCCCCCCTAAAACCAAAGAAAATGTTAATAACCCTAAATACACATAAACCCCCTGGAAGCCAAAAAAATGTTAAAACCCCTAAAACCCAATTAAGACACTAAAAACCCTAAAACCCTTAAAAACCATAAAACCCCCTAAAAACTATAATCTCTAAAAACCCTTTATACCCCCAAAACGTTAACAAACTCTAAAAACATTGAAACCCCTTAAAAAATAAAAAAGAAGTAATAAAATCCAAATAAATCATAAAACCCCCCAAAACAATAAAAACCCTAAAACCCAAAAAAAATCCTAAAGATTATAAAATATCATAGACTATTAAAAAACCATAAATATCCCCCAAAACATAAAATACTATAAAAACCCTAAGAAAACACTAAAAACCAAAAAACCCTTAAAACCCCTAAAATTTTAAAATTTGATAATAACCCTAAAAAACCATAAAAACCATAAAACCCAAAAGACCCTCAAAATTCCTAAAACCCCTAAAATCCCATACAAATCCTAAAAAATCCCTAAAAATACCAAAGAATGTTAAAACCAAAAATATGATGAAAAACCCTAAGAATAAATTTAACCCCTAAAACACTTATAACTCCACCAAACATAAGAAATAGTAAAACTCTATAAACCCAAACATAAATTCCCTAAGAACCATAAAAACCCATTAAATAACAAAAATCCTACTAAAAACACTAAAAACAATTTAAACACCTAAAATCATTACAAAATCTAAAAAACATAAACCCCTAAAAGAACTCAATACATACTAAAAACAAAAAAATGCCCCTAAATAACATAAAATACCTAAAACCCTAAAAATAATAAAAATCCTAAAAGATCCCAAAAAATACCTTAAAATGTAAAAATTCATAAAGAACCCAAAAAACCCATAAAAAACCACAAATAATAAAAAATAACTCAACCCCTTAAAAAAATTAAAAATTAAAAACCCTAAAAACTCTAAAAACACTAAAAACCCTTAAAATCACTAAAACACTTAAAACCCAAATAAATACTAAAAATCCCAAAAACAAAATCCAGAAAAATTAAACCCAAAATACGCTAAAAATAATAAGAAATCCATAAAACCCTAGTAGCACTGAAATCTCCAAAAAAACCAAAATACCCCTAAAAAGAAAGTTATAACCCTAAAACTTCTAAAAACCATAAGAACACCTAAATAACGTAAAAATGCCTAAATCTCTATAGAAAAAAACCCTCTAAAAACTATATAAAACCCTTTAAGCCCCTAAAATGATAAAAAACACAAAAAAATTATTAAAAACCATAAAAAATCAAAAAATAAACCTTAAAACACATTAAAATATAAAAACAAAAAAATCCCATAATCCCCTCAAAATCAATAAAAACCGTAAAAATTATAAAATTGTTAAAGAATCCCTATATATCATTAAAAACATATAAATTTGAAAATAATATGAAAAACATAATAAAACCTTAAATAACTAAACACAAATAAAACCCATAAAAAACTAAAAAACTAAAAAACCCTAAAAACTGAAAAACCATAAAACACCTAAAGATCCTAAATATCCCTAAAACCCACAAAAAATCATAAAATCCTAAAAATTCCTAAAAATCCATAAAAACATAAAAACATAAAATATCGTAAAAACCCCTAAGAAAACCATTAAATCCTAAAAAAATAAAACCCAAAAAAAATTAAAAAGGATAAAAGCCCCTAAAAACCCTAAACCCATAAAAATCCCTATAAAACCTAAAATACAAATAAAAATATAAAACAAATACCTAAAATCCATAATAACATAAATAACCCTAAATACCGTAAAAACCCCAAAGAAAACCATGAAAACCAAAAAAAACATAATACTCTTAAAAATATAATACACTATATACCAATAAAACCCATAAAATGGTCATACAAACCCTAGAAACCATAAACCCCTAAAATTTATGAATAACCCTAAAATCCCATAAAAAATCTAAAAACCACTAGAAACTATAAAAACCCTTTAAAAAGAAAAATACAATAAAAACTCTTAAAATCCATAAAACTCATAGATGCTCTAAAAAATCCCAAAAAATTATAAAAATTTTAAAGCCCCTAAAATTCCATAAAAACTGTAAAAATAATAAAAATCATTAAAAATATAGAAAAATCACTAAAATAGTAAAAATTAAAAATAAAAATTAATAAGAAAATAAAAACACTAAAAATATAAAAAAACCAATAAGAAAACCCTAAATACCAGAAAACACTTAAAATGCCAAAAAACCGTAAAAATTTCCAAAAACTCTAAAAACCCTCTAAAGAGGCCCTAAAAACCAAACATTTGTTAAAATATATAAACCCCACTAAAAAACTTATAAAATAACAAAAACCCTAAAAACCTACAAAACCTTTAAAAATACTTAAAAAACAAAAAAAAATGAAAACTCTACACACCTTTGAAACCCTAAAACCCAATAAAACCCCAGAAAATCCTTAAAACCCATTAAACCATATACTACTAAAAAAATCCAAAAGAATCTCTGAAAATATAAAACCCAAAAACATGGAAAAACCCTTAATAAATCCTTAAATTCCTTAAATAACATAAAACCCCTAAAAATATAAAAATCTATAAAATCTGTACAACCTCTAAAAAATTTAAATACCCTGAAAATTACCAAAAACCATAAAAACCATATATATCCTAAAAATCCTTAAATTTTTTGAAAAATTTAAAACCACTAAGAAACATGAAAAAATTTAAGAGAACCTTAAAACCCAAAAAACAATTAAAACACCTAACAACCTAAAAAATGTTAAAAACCTAAAATCCAGAAAAACCCTAAAAACACTTTAAACCATTAAAACTTATAAAAACCATAAAACCCTTAAAACCCAAAAACACCCTAAAACCCAATAAAACCCCTATAACCCCTTTAAAACCCTAAAATTGTTGAATAACTCTAAATATCCTTTAAAACCTTGAAAACTAAAATACCCTAAAAACTTAAAAAAACTAAAATCCCCAAAAAATCTCTAAAACCGATCAAAAACCATAAAAAACCCAAAAAAAATCTGAATTCCAAAAAATTCCTTAAAAATATTTAAAAACATAAAATAAACTCAAAACCCCGAAATACCCAAATAAAAATATAAAAACACTAAAAAATATTAAAACCTATAAACTCAAAAACCCATAAAAATTACAAAAACCATAAAAATAATAAAAAAACTAAAAACCCTAAACACCATGAAAAAATTAGAAACCTTAAAACCCTGAAAACCCATAACAAAACAAACAAACAAAACAAAAAACCCTAGAACCCCTAAAATACTAAAAAAACCCAAAACCCCTCTAAATCCCTAAAATCACATAAAATACTATAAAAATCCTAAAAACATAAAAGTCCATAAAAATGAAAAAAAATCATATACCCGACACACCCCTAAGATAACCATAAAAACATTAAAAAACATTAAATCCCAAAAAACCAAAAAACCAAAAAAACATAAAAGAACCTAAAACCATAAAATTATAAAAAAATATAAAACCCCTAAAAACATTAAAAACCTAAAAAACTAGAACACACCAAAACTCTAGAAATCCTTTAAACCCCAAAAATGATAAAAAAACACTAAAACCCTTTAAACCCCAATTTTTTTTATGAAAAATCTAAAACCCACAAACACCCTAAAAACATAAAAACCCAAAACCTATAAAAACACTAAAACCCTCCGATAACCTAGAAAACCCTCAAAATCACTAAACCCCATTAAAAAACTAAAATCCTAAAATGGAAAAAAATATTTAAATATATAAATAAACCTAAAACCCGTGAAAAACCCTATGAAAACCTTAAAAAGAAAAAACTACTTCAAAACCCTAATTACCTAAAAAACATTAAAACCCCTAAAAACACTTAAAAATCAAGAAAAACCTAAAAACCACAAAACCCATAAAAATCTTAAAAATGTTCTAAAGATCCCTAAAAAGGTTAAAAACCCTAAAAACCTAAAATTCCTAAGAAAACCATAAAAACCCAAAAGCACTTAAAATACCAGAAATACATAAAAATGTTTAAAATTCAAAAAACCCATAAAAGACTCTAAAAACCTAGAAGCCTCAAAGGTCCATAAAAACCCCTTAAAACGGTAAAACTCGTAAAAATAAATAAAACCCCTAAAAATACTAAAACCTATAAAAACCATTTAAACAACTATTTTTTAAAAAAACTGTAAAAACATTTGAACCCCTAAAAACTCAAAAAACCCTAAAACAACAAAAACTATAATAACCCTTAAACCCCTAAAATAAGGAAACACTCGAAATGTCTAAAAACCATTAAAACCATAAAAATCCTAAAAAATATAAAAAATACCCAAAATCCTAAAATAACCTAAAACACTAAAAAGTACTAAGAAAAAATCAATCTAACAATAATTAGAACACATAAAAACATAAAAATTTTGAAAACCCTAAATACCCTAAATACCCCTAAAACCCCTCAAAACACTAAAAAACCATGAAAAGCATAACAATCCTAAAATGACCTATAAATCCATAGAAGAATAAAAACCCTAAAAACATAGAAAACCATAAGCAAACCTCAAAAAAATTTAAAAACACTTCAAACCCCTAAAAACAAAAAAACATGATAAAAATAATAGAAAGTCCTAAAAATGATAAAAAAAACTTAAAACCCCCTAAAACCCATAAAAACCCATGAAACTCTAAAAATCACAAAAAAATCTAAAAATTCTATAATAACTGAACAATGTTATAAAAAAACTCTAAAAACCCTTAAACACCTAAAAACTCTAGAAACCCCTAAAAACACAAAAAAAACAATAAAACCCCAAATACCCTAAAACCATAAAAACCCTAAAAATCCATAAAAACTGAAAAATCCCTAAAATCCTTGAAAACCCCAAAGAAATCCATAAAAAAATAAAAACACTTAAAACCCCTAAAATACTAAAAAATGCTAAAACCCTAAAACCACTCAAAATCCCAAAAAAAACTATAAAAACTATAAAAATCGTAAAAATCTCTATAAATAAATAACAACATAAAACACTCCAAAACCCATGAAATCTCAAAGTAAAGAATAAAATCTTAAAAATTCTTAACACCCCCAAAAACCAAAAAAAAAATTAAAAAATCTAAAACCCCTAAAACACTAAAATCAATAAAACCCCTTAAAACCTTAATGAACCCTCAAACATCATAAAACCATAAAACACCACTAAAAACACTAAAACCCCTTTAAACATCTAAAATTGTCCAAAAACATTAGAAATCCATAAAAACCTGAAAACTAAAAAAACCCAAAAGGCCAAAAAACAAAAAAAAAACCTTAATGTCCATAAAAACACTCAAAATACATAAAAATCCTAAAAACCCATTAAGGTCCTAAAAATAATTAAATATACCTAAAAAATGTAAAAAACACTAGAAAAATTTAAATCCCCTAAGAAAACATTAAAAACCCTAAAACACTTAAAACCCCTAAAAATCCTATAAAAATTAAAACACCCTAAAACCCCTAGAAACCCTTCAAAAACCCTAAAATCCCTTAAACCCTAAAAAAATTCCAAAAAAACCCTATGAATTTCAAAAAACATAAAACCCTAAAACCATACAAACCCTAAGAAAATATTAAATAACTAATAACAATTAAAACCCCTAAACACTAAAAATTGGTAAAAACACAAAAACCAATAATGAATATAATAATACCCTAAAACAACTAAAACCCCATAAAATCATAAAAACAATACAAACAATAAAAATAATATAATCCTATTAAAAACCTAAAAACCAACTAAAAATCCAAGAAACCCCTTTAAACCCCTAAATATGATGAAAAAATCTAATAAAATTATACCAAAAAAACTCAAAAAAACCATCAAACCCAAAAACACCATAAAAACCTTCAAAACCCTAATACCACTCGAAATCCCTTAAAACCCTAAAAATCATAAAAATCCTTCAAATCTATAAAATCCATGAAAATGTAAACCAACCCAAAATAACACCAAATAATCCCAATGTAAACCCAAACTAACTAAAACAATTAACACTCATAGAAACCTTAAAAATATTAAACCCTAAAGAACCATATATACCCTAAAACACAAAACCCCTCAAAATCCATAAAACCACAAAAAACATAATAATCCTAAAACCCTAAAAATCCCTAAAATCATAAAAAAATAATAAAATTATGGAAATGCTTAAGAAAATCACAAATAAGTAATACAATTAATACCTATAAAAACCTCAAAAAACAAGAGAATCACTAAAAACCCCTTAAAAGCTCAGAACTGCTAAAAAACCTAAAACCCAAAAAAATCCCTAAGATCGCTTAAAATTTAAGAAACCCTAAGAACCGAAAAAATAATCCATTAGAAAACATTAAAAACCAAAAAACACTTAACCCATAAAAACTAAAAACATCAAAAAACACTAAAAAACTATAAACCATTAAAACCATTAAAACCCCTCAAACCATTTAAAACCCCTAAAACCCCATAAATCCATAAAAACCACTAAAAATATTAAAACTCTTTAAATCCTTAAAAACATTAAGAAACTCATAAACCCCATAAAAAACATGAAAACACAAACACCCAAAAAATCCAAAAAACCATACAAACCATAAAAAACCCTAAAACCCCTAAAAATCCCCAAAAAGCCTAAAACCCACAAAAATCCTAAAAAATACTTAATGATGCCAAATAACATAATGAAACCTAAAAACACAGAAAAACCCTAAGAAAACCAGAAAACATAAAAACAAATGAAACACAAAAAAACAAAAAAAACTTATAGGAGCCCTAAAACACTAAAAACCCATTAACTATAAAAACCCTTTAAATCCCTAAAAACTTTAGAAACTATAAAAACCCATAAAAACCCTAAAAATTTAAAAAAAAATCTCCAAATCCCCCAAAAAAACATAACAATTGTAAAAACCAAATTCCTAAAAATATATTAAACCCTAAAAATCCCTAAAAACCCTTAAAATCAAAAAAAATCTTCAAAATCATTAAAAATACCAAAAAAGTAAAGACCCGAGAAATCCTAAAATAGCATAGAAGACATTAAAACCTAAAAACTATTAAAACACAAAAAAAAAACAAAAAACACTAAAACCCTTGGAAAACATAAAACCCCATAAAACCTCTAAAAAATCCATAAAGATTGAAAAAAATAATAAAAAATCCTAAAAACAAAAGAGAGCCTAAAAACCCAAATAAAACACTAAAACCTAAAGACAAGACATAAAATTTTAAAACTCATAAAACCCTTAAAAATAGCCTAAATCCCATAAGAAATGCTGAAAACCATAAAACAACGTAAAACCTTATTACCCCATAAATACCCTAAAATCCACTAAAAACTCTAAAAACCAATTAAACCCATAAAAATGTTGAAAAACTATAAAAAAATTAAAAACACTAAAAAATAAAAATACCCCCCCAAAAATCCATAAAAACATATAAAAACCCATAAAACCCCTAAAATCCCTGAAAACATTAAAAACCCACAAATCCCTAAAACCCATAAAAGCAAAAAAAATTATTAAAATCCCCAAAAGGTAAAACCCCCCTAAAAACCCTCTATGAAAACCATAAAATTATAAAAAAGATTAAATCCCCAAAAAACTAAAAAAAGCTAAAAAAACTAAAAACCCTAAAAAAACTAAAAACCAAACAAATACTAAAAAACCCAAAAAATAAAAAAAAAATAAAAATAGAAAAAAAAATTAAAATATCTAAGAAAACCTTAAAAAATAAAAATATTTTAAACACATAAAAATAAAAAAATAAAAAATCATAAAAATCATAAAAACCCCTAAAAATCTTAAAAACCCTAAAACTCATAAAAATCCTAAAAACCCACTAAAAACTAAAAAAAAATTAAACCCAAAACCATTAAAAACACAAAATAACCTTAAAAATCCTAAAAAACTAAAAAACCCTAAAATAACAATGAACCCAAAAAAACCTTAAAAACCTTAAAAAACCCGAAAACCCAGAAAATCCATAAAAACACTAAAAAATCCAAAAAAATTCTAAATATTCCTAAAAACATAAAAAACCTAAAAAAACCCAATAAAATCACGAAGAGGTCATTAAAAACCCTAAAACCCTAAAAACCCCTAAAATCCCAAAACCCTAAAAACCCATAAGTCCTCTATAACCCCTAAAAACATAAAACCCTCAAAACATAGGAAAATAACCCAAAAAACCTAAAAAATATAAAATACTCTAAAACATGCAAAACCCTAAGAAAAGCATACAAAATAAAAAACACTAAAAACCCCTAAAAATCGAAAAAATGATAAAACCCCAAAAATACCACCAAACCCCTTAGAACTCTTAAAACCATCAAAACCCCTATTAATCTTAAATACCCTAAGAACCTAGGATACCATAAAAACCAACTAACACAGTAAAAACTATTTAAAACCCTAAAAATGTTAAAAAATATTAAAAAAACATAAAAACCCAAATAAACAAAAAAAAACCAAAACACACAATAACCAATAACAACACTAAAAAACCATAAAACCATCAAAATCCTTAAAAACCCAAAATAAAATAAAATTCCACAAAATCCATAAAAATAAAAAACCCAAAAAAATTATAAAAAATCTTAAGAAACCATACAAACATAAATACACTTAATACCCCTAAAAACATTAAAAACCCTAAAACCCATAAAACACTAACAATCTACTAAAACTCTAAGAACCCTTTCAACCCCTAAAACTTTAGGAAAACTCTAAAATACTTTTAAAATTCTAATTTTGATAAAAAAAGTAGCAAAAATAATAAAAAAAACTAAAAACCAGAAAACCAGAAAACCCAAAAAACACTCAAAATCCCTAAAAACCATAAAAATAAATAAAATCCTAAAAAATCCCAAAAACCATAAAAGTGTAAAAACTCATAAAACCCATAAAAATCACAAAAAACTCCTAAAAACCTTTAAAATCTTTAAAATTCATAAAAATCAATAAAAATTTCAAACGCCCTTAAAACCCCTATGAAACCTAGAAAATTTTAAAACCTTAAAAATTACACTAAAAACCTTAAAAACCCTAGAGGACCCCAAAACCCAAAAAATCTTCTAAAACCATGATTACTTCTAAAAACCCTAAAAACAATAAAAAACCCTTTAAACCCCTAAAAAGATTAAAACACTCTTAAAAAACATGAAACCCCAAAATAGAAAAAACCCTAAAAATATTAAAAATCATAAAAACCATAAACACCTCAAAATCCCTAAATACCCAAAAATTTGAAAAATACAAAAAAAATTGCTTCAAATCCCAAAAATGTATAATAACCCTTAAAACCCATAAGAAAAACATAAAAACATAAAAAATGTAAAACCCCTAAAAACATATAAATGCTAATAACCCTAAAACCGCTAAAAACCCCAATAACCCTAAAACCCTAAAAACATAAAAAGTCTATAAAATCCCAAAAACACCAAAAAAATCGTAACAAGTCCATAAAAAATTTAAAATACAAAAAATAACCCCAAATTATTTAAAACCCCTAAAAATCCTAAAAACCATAAAAAACAAGTAATTCCCATGAAAAACCATAAAATGGTAAATACCTTTAAATAATCCTAAAAACCCAAAAAACCAAAAAAACCCTTAAAACACATAAAAACATTAAAAAAATGAAAACCCATAAAATACTAAAAATATACTAAAAAACTATAAAACCTCTTTAAACCTCAAAAACATTAAAAACTATAAAAAACTCAAAACCCCTAAAAACCATAAAACCCCTCAAAATCCATTAAAACCCTAAAAACCCAAAAAAAAATACTAAATCCCCCGAAAAATACCTAAAACTATAAAAAACCATAAAAACCGAGGAACCTCTAAGAAAATGATAATAACCTAAAAACAAATAAAACCACTAAAACCCTAAAAATTATTAAAATCCTAAAAATGCTAAAAATCTAAAAGTACTCTAAAAACCCAAAAACATCTTAAATACCCTCAAAATCCATATAATCAATAAAAATATTTAAAGTCCCTAAAAATCCATAAATATATAAAAAACCCAAAAAACCATGAAAACCACTTAGAAAACCTTAAAAACACTTACACCCCAAAAAACTCTACAAACCTCAAAACCCTAAAAACACATAAAACCCTAAAAAACCTAAAAATTTCTAAAAATCCTAAAAGACCATAAAACCCATAAAAACCATCAAAACCATCAAAACCAATAAAAACTAAAAAGAACCCTTTAAACCACTAATAATGTTTAAAAACTCTAAAAAATATTAAAAACCCTAAAAATCTAAAAAACCCCTTCAAACCCACAAAAACACTAAAACCCCAAAAAAATAGTCAACATCCCTAAAAATAATAAAATCACATAAAATCCTAAAAATCCCTAAAACATAAGAAAACCTAAAACCGATATAAAAAATCAAAAACATGAAAATACAAAAAGCCCCTAAATAACCTAAAACTCCTAAAACTCCTAAAACCCCCAAAATCCAAAAAACCATAAAACCCTAAAAATTTCTAGAAATCATATATAATAATAAAATTTCTAAAAAATCCATACATATTCAAAAAAATATAAAAACACAAAAAACCCTAACATTATCTAAAAACGTAGTAACACTTAAAACCCATAAAAAAATCTAAACCCCTAAAAAGTCCCTAAAACCCTAAAACCCAAAAAAACATTAAAATGCCTAAATACCATAATAAACAATTAAAAATCCTAAAAAAACTAATAACTATTAAAAAAATTTAAAACTTGAAAATGTTAAAAAACTCTAAAAATCTCAAAAAAAATTTCTAAAACCACGAAAATATGATAAAATCCTTTTAAACCCCAAAAAACCACACAAAATCACTAAAAAACAGAAGAAATCATAATATTCCCAAAAATAACTAAATGCACAAAAAACCCTAAAAACACTAAAAATCCATAAGAAACATTAAATTTTTTAAAACATTTAAACCCCCTAAAAATATAAAAATGATAAAAACACTACAAAAACCTAAAAAACACTAAAAACCAACAAAATCCATAAAACCATAAAAAATTGAAAAAATTCATTATAAATATGAAAAAACATAATGAAACATAAATGCCATGAAAATCTAAAAGAAAATCATTAAAACCAATATCTATTAAAACCCATAATAACCCTAAAATCTCTAAAACCATAAAAAACCCTAAACTCTTAAAATCCCTAAAACTGTATGAAAACTCAAAAGACTACTAAAACTCTAACAACGCTTTAATCCCCTAAAAATGTTTATAAAAAATATAAAATCACTAATATGCTAAAAAATAAAAACAAAACTAAAAAACCATGAAAACCTTAAAATCCCTAAAAACATTAAAAACCCTCAAAATCCTAAATAACCTTAAAAAAACAGTAAAATCCAAAACAATACCAAAAAACCCATAAAAATTTAAATCATATTAAAACCCTAAAACCCCTAAGAAAACCATAAAATCATAAAATCACTTAAAACCCCTAAAAACCACAATACTGCTAAAAACCCTTAAAACCCCAAAAACCTCAAAATCACTAAAAACCCTTCAAAATATAAAAACCCAAAAATTACCTAAAAAAGTAAAAATTCATAAAAACCATCAAATACCATAAGTAATAATAAAAATACTAAAAATATTTAAAACTTTTCAAAAACCTAAAATATGCTAAAAAGTGCAAAAACATTAAAACCCCAAAAAACTATAAAAACCATAAAAACCCCTAAAACCTTAAAAACCCTAAAAACTTATAAAAAACCTAAAATCCAACAAAAACATCTTAAAACCCTTTAAACACATAAAAATGTTAAAAAATTAAAAAACATAAAAACCATTAAATCCGAAAAATACCCCAAACTCAAAAAACCCATAAAAACCCAATGAACCCTTAAAATTGCCAAAAACCCTAAAAGTTCTTAAAATCCTAAAACATCTTTAAAATTCCATAAAAAATAAAAAAAACATAGAAAATTATAAATACCATAAAACTATAACTATCCCTAAAACCCCAGAATCACAAATAATCATAAACACCCTTAAAAATCCATAAAAAGGTAAAATCCCAAAAAATGCTAAACACCCCCTATAAATCCTAAAAACCTAAAACCAATTTAAACCCGTAAAAATGATAAACTCTAAAACACACTAAAACCCGAAAAATACATAAAACCCATAAAATCCTCTTAAAAAATCAAAAACCTAAAAACCTATAAATCTCTAAAAAACACTAAATACTCTAAAAACCCTTTACACCCCCCAAAACCTAAAAACCCTAAAAATAATTAAAATACCCTAAAACACCTAAAATCATAAGAACCCCTAAAAACCCTAAAACCCATAAAATTCCTAAAAATACACAATAAACCCAAAAAACATAAAAAACCCCAAAATCCTAAAAACCTATAAGGAAAACATAAAAACCTAAAACAAATTAAAACCCATAAAAACCTAAAAACATTAAAATCCATAAAAACCCAAAAAAACCAAACAACCCTTCTGAATCACTAGAAACCTTTGAAACGCATTAAAATCCAACAAAATCACTAAATATCCCTTAAAATTTAAAATCCCTTAATAACATTGAAAAACTGTAAGAAACCAATAGAACCCAAAAAAACATAAAACCCTTAAAACCTCAAAGATTCTAAAACCCTAAAAATCCGATAAAAAGTCACTAAAACCCATATATGCCATAAAAATCATAAAACCCTCAAAACCAATAAAGATAATAAACAACTATAAAAACCACTCAAAACTATAAAAACCATATAAACCGCTAAAATTTTAAAAACAATAAAAACCATTAAAGACCTTAAAAACTCAAAATAACCCCCAAAACCTAAAAAATCCATAAAAACCTTTAAGTCCCTCTAAAACCTTCAAAATACTGAAAACCCCTAAAACCCATAAAAACCATTAAATACCACTAGAAACCTTGAAAACATTAAAACCCATAATAATCCTGAAAAAATAAGAAAATATTCCAAAAATGAAAACACATAAACCCCCTAAAACACCTAGAAAGACCCAACAAACCCTAAAATCCCAAAAAAATAATAAAAACCTCAAATACCAAAAACACCAATAAAAACCATAAAAGTCACTTGACACTCTAAAAACCCGTTAAACCCCTAAAATCTAAAAAGACTCTAAAAGGAACGTAAAACCCTAAAAACATAAAAAACCCCAAAAAACATTAAATCCCTTAAAACCACAAAACCCTCAAAATCCCTAAAACCCCTTAAAACAAAAACAAATATTGTAAAAACTCCCTAAAATCCCATTAATGTAAAAACACGAAAAAACCTAAAACCTCAAGAGACCCTTAAAAAACTAGAAACACTTAAAACCCTGAAAAAATAAAAAATACAAAACACTCTAAAAACGCTAAAAACCCTAAAATCCATCAATGTTCATAAAAACCACATAACCAATAAAAATCCTAATAAAGATAAAAAAATCCATAAAAACCCATTAAATACTAAAACCCCCTAATAAAACCTTAAGAACCAAAAAAAACTTAAAACCACCAAAAACCCAAAATAATTAAAAATACCTTATAAAACCCTTAAAGACCCAAAAAACCCTAAACACTACTAAAATCCTTAAAAAGCAAAAAATCCCTAAAACCCATAAAAAGAAAAAACCACACTTAAAACTCCAAAACCAATTTGAACCCCTAAAAATATTAAAAACACAAAAAACCCATAAAAAACCCCAAAAAACCTAAAAAACCCCAGAAACCCCATAAACCCTAAAAACAACTAAAAACCCTTAGTATCCCCAACAACCATAAAACCCATAAAAATTATATGAAATTCCAAAAATACCCACAAAACACAAAAAACCTTAAAAACCCTGAAAACCACTAGGAAAACAATAATAATCTAAAAAAAACTTAAAACATCTAAAAACCCAAAAAAAACAAAAATTCATAAAATCCCTAATAAAATGAACCCTCTCCAAGTCCCTAAAAACCTTAAAACACATAAAAATCATAAAAACATTTAAATCATAAAGACCCCAAGAAAACACCTATGAATACATTAAACAACAAAAATGATTAAAATTCCTAAAAACCTAGAAATATTAAAAACATCGAAGACCCTAAAAACCATAAAACCCATAAAAATCCCTAAAATGATTAAAAATCCTAAAAACCCTTAAACACTAAGAAAACCTCTAAAAACACTAAAACAACTATAAACCCCTAATTTTTTTTGAAAAACTCTACAACCCATTAAAAACCTAAAAACTCAAAATGTCCCTAAAACCCTATAAAATGCTTACAATCATAAAATCCCTCAAAATCCCAAAAAACCCGAAAAACACTAAAAATCATAAAAATATCCTAAAAATACATAAATACATAAAAACCATAAAACATTGAAAACCACTTGAAACAACATCATACACTTAAAACCCTAAAAAATTCTAAAAACTATAAAACACATCAAAATCCTTAATAATCCTAAAATACCTAAATATTCTAAAAGCCCCTAAAAATGTAAAAACACTAACAAACATGAAATCCCCTTACAGTAAATTAAAATCTTAAAAAACATAGAACCAATAAAAAACCTAAAAACTATAAAAAATGCTAGAACCCTCAAAATCCCTAAAACATAAAAAACGCATAAAATCATAAAAATACTTTAAAATTCATAAAAATATAAAAAACCCTAAAATCCAAACAAAAAGATTAAAACCTAAAAAACACGTTGACCCCCAAAAAACACTAAAAATCTGAAAATACCCCCAAAGGACCCTAAAACCAATAAAAGCCATAAAATATTTAAACACCTTAAAACCCACTAAAAATAAAAACATACATTAAACCCCTAAAAATGTTTAAAACACTTAAAACCCCAAAAAACTATAAAAAATACAAAAACCCAAAAAACCATAAAAGATCCTAAAAACCCCTAAGACCCATCAAAGTTCCAAAAAATACTAAGGACCCCTAAATATCCTAAAAATCCCTAAAATAATAAAAAGGTAAAAACCTCTAAAAACTCATTAAAACCTTCAAAAAACCTTAAAAACCAAGAAAATTATAAAACACTTAAAAACCCCTAAAACCCCAAAACACCCTAAAAACCCTTAGAATCCCTAAAAACCCTACAAATATAAAATGGCCCTAAAAATCCATAAAAATGTAAGATACTCTAAAAACACATAAAAAACCTAAGAAAAACATAAAAACCTAAAAACAATTAACCCCATGCTCCCACCCCCCAAAAAATCTAAAAAGTGATAAAAACCCTAAAAACCCCAAAATACCCTCCAAACCCAACCCATATAAAATATAGAAAAACAAAAAAACTTAAGAAATCTAAAATTCCAAAAAACCACTAAAATGATGCAAGAAAATATTAGACGAATCCTATAAACCCGCAAATAATCCTAGAAAATCCCCCAAACCTAATGAAATTAAAACCCCTAAAAAACCCAAACCCTAAAAAACCTCAAAATCCCGAAAAACCATAAAAGCTATAAAAATACTAAAGAGAACAAAATCTCTAAAAATTTTAAAAACCTAACAACCATAACAATACATTGGAAAACCATAAAAACCTAAAATCTCTATAAATCACAAAAAACACTAATGAAACCCTAAAAACTATAAAACCCATAAAAACATTAAAAACCATAAAAATACATAAAACCCATAAAACACTAAAAAATCTAGAAAACCTATAATGACCCTGTTTTTTAAAAAAAACCTTACAAATCCAAAAAACCCCTAAAAACTAAAAAAACCAAAAAACCCCAAAAAACTGATATGAAACCCTAAAAACTGAAAATCCAATAATTACCCTAAAACCATAAAAAACCTAAAAAAACAAAAAAACTTAAAAATGTAAAAAACCCAAAATAACCATAAAAACCCCTAATAAAGCATTAAAAACTAAAAACATGTAAAACCCCTAAAAACCTAAAATAATAAAACACATAAAAACACTAAAATCTTAAAAACCCAAAAATCCCACAAAATACTAAAAATCCCTAAAACCAATTAAAATCTTAAAATCGATTAGAATCCATAAAAAAATACATACCCATAAAAACAATGAAAAAGTGTAAGAAAACCTTAAAAAAACATAAAACCCCTAAAAATCTAAAAAACACTAAAACTCCTAAAACCATCCAAAGTCCATGAAAACCCTAAAACCCCTAAAAATCATTAAATACCCCTAAATAATTAAATAATTCAAAATATCTATAAAATCCCTAAAAACACTAAAAACTATAAAAAGCATATAAACCTCTCAAAAGGATATGAAAATCTAAAAAACTATAAAACCCACTAAAATACATCATAAAACATAAAAACCCAAAAAAACCCATCAGAATCCTAAGAAATCACTAAAAATATCATGAAACGTAAAAACCTGTGAAACCCATTGGAAACACAAAGAACACTTAAAAACCCTAAAATCACATAAAATATTTAAAACCCATAAAAATAACCAAACCATAAAACACTTAATAACTCTATGAGTCCGTAAAATCCATGAAGACCATACAAATTCTCAAAATTCCAAAAAATCCCTAAAAACATAAAAAACGAAAAACACTTAAAGCCACTAAAAGCCTAAAAAATGATAAAAACACTAAAAACTGAAAAATCCCTTAAAGACCCTAAAATTATAACCGCATAAAAAATGAAAAACCCCTAAAACCCATAAAAAACATAGAACCCACTAAAACTATAAAAACCCTTTTGTCCCCAAAAAACACTAAAAATAGTAAAATTACACAAAAACTTTATAAACCCAAAGAAACCCCTAAAAACCAAACAAACCCTAAAACCTAAAATAAGATAAAAATTATAAATACACATAAAATTCTAAAAAAACATTTAAAAAAATAAAAAACTATAAATTTACTAAATCCCTAAAAATTTAAAAAAACTTAAAAACCATGAAAATAGGTATGAAAACAAAAAACATTTAAGACACAAAACCCTTAAAATCCGGAAAAACACTAAAATCCCTAAAACCCCTAAAATCCTTAAAAATGCTCAAAACCTTTAAAAACATTGGAAATCATAAATATCTTAAAAAATCCCTAAATGTATTAAAAAATCCATTAAAATCCATAAAAACATAAAAAACCCTAAAACCCTAAAAACTGTTGGATTTCCACATAAGTTTGAAACCACTTAGAACATATAAGCAACCTAAAATTTATAAAAAACCTAAAAACATAAAAACCATAAAACACCTAAAACCCTAAAAACCCATAAAATCCCATAAAAACCTTGAAAACCCAATAATCACTGAAAACATGAAAAACTCTGAAAAATGATAAAAACATTGAAAACACATAAAACCTCTAATAATAAAAAAACACATCAAAGAAAAAAACATATAAAACCTAAAACCCCTCAAAATCCCTAAAATCCATAAAACCAATAATAATCCTAAAAATAGAAAAAATGAATAAAAAGGATAAAAAATAACTAAAAAGGATAAAAAAACTCTAAAAACCTAGAAAACCTCTATGAAAAACTTTAAAACCCTAAAAACACATAAAACCAGTAAAAACCTAAAAACACAAAAAACACAAAAAATACCTTAAAACATATAAAAACCGTAAAACCCCTCAACATCCCTCAACACAATAAAACCCATAAAGTCCTAAAAATCCCTAAAAACATAAAAGCCCCTAAAATCCCTGTAAAACCAAAAGAAAAAATTAAAAACCTTAATAGATATAAAACCCCTAAAAACCTAAAAATGAAAAAAACAAAAAAGACCCAAAAAGACCATAAAAGCAATTAAAACACATAAAAACATAAAAAATCCTAAAAACCATATAAATCAATGATAACTATAAAAACCCATTAAAACCCTAAAAACATTAAAAAACACTATAAAACCTTTAAAATCTTAAAATGATAAAAATACCTTAAAAACAAAAACATAAAAAAACCATTAAAACCCTAAACCACCTCAAAATCCCTAAAAACCCAAAAAACTAAAAATTATCCAAATAAATCCCTAAAAATCCCTAAAATGTAAAACCATAAAAACATTGAATACCTATAAAAAAAATTAGGAACCAAAATATACTAAAATCCTCTAAAAACCTATGAAATTCTAAAAAGCTAAAAAATGCTAAAACCCTAAGAAACCCTGAAACCCATTAAAATACATAAAAACCATAAAATTTCTAAAAATACCTAAAAATGAAAAAAAACATTTAAAAACCTTGAAAATACCTCACAAATCCTTAAAAACATAAAAGTGCATAAAAACACTAAAATCCTAAATACTCTAATACCTAAAAATACAAATATAGATACTATAAACACCTAAAAACCATAAAATACCTTAAAAGTATAAACATAATAAAAACTCACAAACCGCACTAAAACACTAATATCCCTTTAAATCCTTAAAATATTAAAAAACTAAAAAAACCCCCCAAAACCCCTAAAAACTCAAAAAAACCCCTATTAACCCAAAAAACTATAAAAACCGTAAAAACCCACAAAATACATAGAATCCCAAAAAACCATAAAAATTCTAAAATAATACCTAAAAATACAAAAGGATGTAAAAACCATAAAATCCTAATAACCCTTAATAAAACCTTAAAAACGTAAAAACACATAAACTTGTAAAAACCCTTGAAACTCTAAAAACACCAAAATCCCTACAAATACTAAGAGCTCTCAAAATCCATATGAATCCTAAAAAAACCCAAAAAATTATAAAAAAATCATTAAAGATCATAAAAACATAAAAACCACTAAAACTCTAATAACATTCTAATGAAACCTTAAAAACCAAAAAACTTATAAAAACCCTAAAAATTTTAAAAATTCTAAGCTCCCTAAAAACCCTAAAAAACCCTAAAAACCCTAAACCCCAAAAAACCGTAATAACAACCAAAAACCATAAAAACCCTAATACCCCATAAAACCCTAAAACAACTAAAAACATTAAATCCACTTTAAATCTCTAAACACGTTAAAAAGTTCTAAAAATAATGAAAACCCTATAAAACACCAAAAAACCCAAAAATCTCATAAAACCATAAAAACCCTAAAACCCTAAAAACCCTCTTAAACCTTAAAACACCTCAAAATACATAGAAACCATAAAAATGATTAAAAATTCCTATATATATAAAAAAATGTAATAAACCCAAAAAACCATGAAAATTCTTAAGAAACCCTTAAAACCCTAAAATCACTTTAAACCCCTAAAAACATAAAAATTCTAAAAACTATAAAAAACTCTAAACACCCTAAAAATCCTAAAAATCGCTAATATCCTTAAAAACACAAAAATCCATAAAAATAATTATAAGGGCCAAAAAATATATAGAAATGTAAAAACCCTAAAACCCTCTAAGAAAAAAATTAAAAACCCAAAAACACTTAAAACCACTAAAATCCAAAAAATTATAAAAACCCTAAAAATACCCTATAAAACCCTAAAAAACAAAAAACCATAATACCCATAAAAAATTAAAAATCCCAATAAACCACTAAATAGTGTACAACCTATTTATATTGATAAAAATGATAAAAAACACTCAATAACTATAAAACCCCTAAAACTGAAAACCCCCAAAACCCATAATATTACTAAAACCCTAAAAAACTCTAAAAATCCACAAATCCCTAAAAAACCCTAAAAACCCATCAAAATCCTAAAAAGCCCAGAAATAAATCCTAAAAACATAAAAACCCATTGACACCTGAAAACCACTATGAAAACCATAATTTTTTTAAATCATTAAAACCCTAAGAAAAAAGTAAAAACATAAAAACACTTAAACCCCATAAAAACCTAAAAACACTAAAAACCCTAAATCCCCTATGTAAGATTTGGAGTTTTCTATAAGGTATAAATCCTTTTTTTGATTAATACCCTTTTTTAAGTTATATTTTTTGTGTAGACCCTGTAGCCAAGCATGTGTGTCATATGGGGATTTATGAAACATGGGTGTAAGAGGGTTGAAGGCAGCCTACAATCCAAGTACAAAACATCTACTTGGAATACAAGGTGCATATTAATTACATGATGTGTAATGTCTTGCGAAAGTATATTCAGGGTTTGTAATGATAATTTAACTAATGTAAATTCCAATGCATTACCCAATGTATAAATAAATTACACACTGTGGAAATTTCTAGGATCAGTTTTTAAAAAAAAAGAGTTAGGGAATCGTTTTTTATAGAAGGCTTCCTCTCCCTCACATAGGAGATCCAAGAGAGTCTCCTTTGATTTCAAAATCTAGGTTTTGAGGTTGTTTCTTCATCTAACCACTGATTTGACTTCTGATTATATTTTTCGATAGCAATTGATAATTTCTTCACTCATTAGGTTTGATTCATCGCTTTTCTTTCAATTGACGTTTCTATTTTGGTGAGAGCACATATGCGCTATTTTTATTATATTCTTATATTCTTATATTTACTTCTGAGCAGGGCCGAGTTTGGAACCATTATTGGTAGATTATTCTACCATGTGTATATGGTAGGTGTTCCATACATTTTACATTAAATTTGGTTATATTATAGCCAGTTTCTGATGTGTCGTAATACAGACATTCTGGGAATTAGTCTTAAATTGATTAAATTCCCTGATTAAAATGTTGTAAACTGATTAGGTTTATAACATAGTACCATTATATAGTTGGAGGTCATTCTCATCTACTCATACCACCTATGTGGTGTGATTGAAAATCATCCCTATGATATACTGACTCGTTGGGTGTGTGGGTTCTCACCTTTAGTTGGGGATCCTTATTGAATTGAATGAAATATCAGTAGAGGGTTTCATTCATCCTTTTCAATGTGATTACATGTTCTTAAAATTGATGAATTATTTAATGAAAACTTGAAACTGTTAAAGAAATTATTAATGAACTATTTTATGATTCAAATGCCTTGGATATTTCTACACCTTAAATTGGACTGACATGGATGCGATAAACATTTCTACTCCTGGGATCCAGATTAGTTTAGATGCCTAAGAAATTTATACTCCCAAGATTTTACATGATTGGATCACCTTGGACCTTTATACTCCATGGGATCCATCCAATTCCTTTCTAACTATGATATGGATTCACTCCAAGGACTCAACAGGATTCCATAGTCATGGACCATAGATTTGGCCCATTTATGCTGGACACTAGATTACATGGCATAGGCTGAAGGGGATTCCTTAGAAATTTATATGCATTTGATCGATCCTATGGGTTCCTAAACTTGATTACCTATCAAAGGATATTGTGTATGGTTTTTCCATACTATATAGCTATCCCATGTATATGGTTTCATGATAACATTCAAACCTAATTATTGTTCTTGACTATTATTATTAGGTAGGATTCTTTCACTTTTTCATGTATAAATTTATATATAGTATATATTTCACACTAAATTAACATACATAAATATATTTTACTTATTATATACATTGTCAGTATATTCCTACTGAGGGTTATCTTACATCCTTTTCGGGTTTCCATAAAGTTCCCAGACATACATCATGGATGCATGTATGGACCAGGGAATGTTCACACTTTATAATGATTGATGTTCTCATTTATTAGGAGTAGTGGATCACTATAACATCTTATGATCTTGATTTTATCTAGAGATACTTATTTTTGTTATTTTGTATGTTTGATTCTTGTATTGTATTGGATGCATGTTTCCATGTATTGTCTGCCATTTTATATAGAGACATGACATTTTCATCATCTTGTATATGACATATCTTTAGGGATTATTTATTTTTAGTGTTTGGATGTTGTCTTCATATGTTACTTCTAGGTATTATTACTTACACTATTCACTATTGTTATTATTCTATAGTGCTACACTTTTATCATGAGGGTATAGTCTCTCCACCATTCCACCATAGACTCTCACTGCTAGTCTTCAGCCTCTGGCATACCAGGATATGCGCCTAAGGCCATGTGACCCACTGGATTGGGGTACTATTTAGTGGATCCTAGTTTAAAAAGATACAAAGTGTTATTAGAGGCATGATTTATTTATTACCATAATATTTTGATACAATAGAAAATATATTAAGAATGTATTAGAACTTTTTTATAATCCATTCCTAGATGTACCTAACCCATGTTAAGTTTAATTACCACGTTTCTTGTGTGGGATTTTTTTTGTATTATTCTATTATGGTTTATTTGACTTCACTGATGAGTGACATACTTTATTTTTGATGTTCCTTATGATTATGGATTTTACCGTGTCATGATGAGATAAGGGTATTCCATCTTAGTCATCATTTTAGGAACATAGGGAATTCACATGCCATGCATTATGCCATGCCATATAGGACGTGTTCCTTGAATTAATGAAATTTATTATAAGTTAATTGTTTGAATTATACTAATATTTCATGCAGGGGATTGGGAAACATAATTGGTACTTAAGGTAATAGCATTTACCTAACAATTTTTTTCTACCTGATCTAATGCAGACACCATAAGCAGTCAATTATTGTATGTTGATCCCTGGACCATTGGCCACATGGGATAGAATGTGTCATGGTTGGGATTAAATGGATGTCCACATAAATTTATAAGGAGTATGATCCCTTGTAAATTTCAAATGGTAATATATGTAGTTCATCCATTTAAGGGGAATTGAAATATAAATATTGAATTAAACGACATTAATTTTTGAAATAAATAGGTTAACCTTGTCACAATTTTAGAAATGTGTTGTAGGTAGTGTCTATAGTGTCCCATACAATGGTCCCATCAACCCAGTCATATATTTTAGAGAATTAATAGGGGTTTTTCTTGTTTATATAATGTCTTCGACTGATCATATGATTATATTTGTGATCTCTTCATTATATAATCTTTTATGGGGTGTGTGCTTGTAGTTTTTATAGACATGCCACTACTGCATTCTTGAGTCATGGTCCAGGAGGGTGGTGATGAAAATTACTTGAAGGTGGTGGGTCCAGGTCCACCAATAGGTCCTCCAGTATTTCTATTTAGGACACCAATAGTTTTATTAGATACAAGTGCATATTCCTGGTTCTGTGAGGGTTTCTTTTCTTAATGTACAGAGTTCAGGGAGCCCCATTGCCTACCATGTCTATGTTAGAGTTGAAGTGTGTGTCCCAATTGTTGAGTCAATATGGTTTTCCTTATGAATTTTCCATTCCTTCTTGTTTTGAAAATCACAAACACCTTATCTTTAAGTAAAATCGCTTTTATAAGGAAAAATGCTTTCTTAAGTAAAATCGCTTTTGTAAGGAAAAATGCTTTCTTAAAGAAAATTGCTTTTATAAGGAAAATTGCTTTCTTAAGGAAAATCGCTTTTATAAGAAAAATTATCCTTATCATATTTTCATTCATATTTTTCTTAAGTATGAGATTCAGATTCGTTTTCTCAGAGTCATTAAAACTTTGATATAAAAGCATTCTGTTTTTAGGATTCGGTTCTAGACAAGAACTATAAAGAAGTTTCATTCCGAATTCTGGATATGAATTCTGACTAAGTTCTATTCTAGATTCAGGATACAAATTCTGAAGAAGAATTCTCATTACGAATTCTAATGAAGAAATCCCATTCCGAATTCTCATTACGAATTCTGAAGAAGAATTCTCATTACGAATTCCAATGAAGAATTCCCATTACGAATTCCAATGAAGAATTCTCATTACGAATTCTGATGACAAATTCTCTTTACGAATTCTGATGACGAATTCTCATTACGAATTCTGATGACGAATTCTCATTACGATTTCTGATGACGAATTCCTATTCTGAATTCCTACTCCGAATTCTCATTCCGAATTCTCCTATTAAACAGAATCTGATTATCATTGTTTTATACACTCTGAATTTATTCACTCCGAACCTTCACTCCGAAATTTCTATTCCGAACCTTTATGTTAAAGTTTAAAACGATGTCGTACATTCTGTTACACTTGTTTTGTTATAAAACGATGTCGTCCATTTTGTTATAAACTAACCGTTGTCTAAGTGACACGTGTACAGGTCCCTCCGAACTTTAAGGAAAATATGACCGTTGGAGAGGATCCGACCTTACCTATAAATAGGAGCTCATTTGAAAGTGCTCGATGCTGATGCATATGCCGATTGTTGAAAAAGTACTTACATGCTGTTGAAGTGATTTCTAGAGAGAGAGTCTCTTATTAACTCTCAAAGCTTCGTGCGACTCCGAATGTTGGTGATTACATTCGAGGGCTTCTGGGGATAGGAAGACAGAGGTGCCGACTACCTTAAAGATCGAGGGCTTTCTTGCTGAGAAAGACAGAGGTTGCCAACTACCTTGAAGTTGAGGGCTTGCGGGGATAGCAAGACAGAGACACCGATCTTCGTATCGAGGGCTTACCCTGGTGTGGGTAAGACAGACTTGCTTGAAAGTATAAATCAAGGGACCTTTATCCAAGGTTGTTGGATACCCTTCTCTTTGGGTTAAAAGACTATTATCTTGTTACTAGTAGTTTTACTACTTGTCTTTATTCCGCTGCAATTTGTATCTTAAGGAAAGTATAACTTTCTTATACTTCCTTACTTACTCTGATTAGTTTAGATTCTATACGCTTTAAGGTAGAATCTCATATTGTAACTTTTGTTAAGTTTCAATTTCCGGAATCATATTTCCGGAATCTACTTTTGGAATCTCTTTCCAAGTTTAGTTCGGTGTTAGAGGTGTTGTGAATTTACATAGTTTAACTTTGTTAAACTTAGCTCTTTCCTTTTCTTAAGGAAACTCTAGTTATTCATAATTAACTTTAAAGGTTCCAAAGGAATTTTTTAAGTATACAATTCACCCCCCCTCTTGTATATTGAGCATCTCATATTATATTTCGATCCTACAATTGGTATCAGAGGTTGGAAACCTCTTACTCTATACCATTCTTACATTTGGTATCAGAGCCAAGGTTACTGAAATACTTGTACTTACATACAAGTTTTTCTTGCTCACTTTTCTATTCCGAACTTTGTCATTCCAGATTATCCATTCCGAACTTTTCCCATTCTGAACCTTGTTATTTCGTTTCTAAGCTACTAACAAGTTTGTGTGAAAAGTTTCTTTTAGTATGGCAGGAATTAATGTTGGATCTATTGACAATCTGAATCCTACAAGACCACCAATATTCGATGGTAATGATTATGAATACTGGAGAGATCGTATGAAGACTTTTGTTATCAATACTGGAGTAGACAACTTTGTGATGCTTACTGGTGATTATAAAATTCCTGACAAGGAAGTCAGAACCTTTACTAACCAGGAAAAGCAAGAATATCAACTCAACTATAAGGTACGCAATACTTTACTATGTTCAATGACTAGAAATATATATAGCCAAATTTCTTCCTGTGAAGCAGCTAACTGTATATGGAAGAAGTTAGAGGTTACACATTTTGGGACTTCTAAGGTGATTGATACTAGAAGAGATATGCTTAGAGCTGAATATCATGGCTTCAATTTTCCTTATGGAGAACCTATCTGTAAAGTTCAACAATGATTTATGACAATCATCAACAGTCTACAATCTATGGGAGAGAAAGGTTTAGATGATGAAGCTCTTGTGGACAAGATAATTGATATTATGCCCAATGAGTGGGAATCCAAGAGAACAGCTATAGATGAGAACAGGAAGGTCACTCAAATTACTCTTGATTAATTATTTGGAACTCTTCTACAACATGAGACCAGAATGAAGAGAGATGCTGACAACATCAAGAAGAAGAATGGAAATGGTACTGTTGCTTTTACTAAAACTTCAAATCAGATGAAAGCTAAGACTCCTGAGAGAGTAACCAGATCCAAATCTAAGAAAGTCATTTTCCAATCCGAATCTAGTGAGAGTGAAGTTTCAAGAAAATGAATTAGCCAATCTTGCTCGAAGGATGAACAAGATAGCTGGACAGAGAAACTTTCAATCCAAGTATAAGAAGAAGGACAGGAAAGATAAGAAAGATGGAGAAGTTACTTGTTATGAATGTAAAAGAGCTGGACATATTAGACCAGATTGCCCTATGCTCAAAAAGAAAGAAAGGAAGGAAAGGCATTCAGACAGAAACAGGAAGAAGTATTACAAAGCTAAAGCTAAGAATGTTCTGAAAGCTAATGACACCTGGAGTGCCAGTGGTGGTGACTCGTCAGATAATCTTCTGAATATGAATCTTCAGGACAGAAGAATCTTGGTCTTATAGCCAGATTACCTATTGATAATCATTGTCTTATGGCTAAGGTACGAAATGCTGAATCATTGACCAATGTTTCCTTAAATCCTAATGATAGTAAGTATTATAACTCTTCTGATGAAGAATCATCTTCTGATGAGGAAAATACTTTACCTACTTATGAAGAAGTCTCTAGATTTGCTGAACTTCTTGAGATTGAGAATTCCAAACTCAACAAGAAACTTGATAAGGCAAATTCTTGGAATTCTATTCTTACTAAAGAGATATCAGATCTTTCTAAAGATCTTGATAAGAAAAATGCTGATTTTGAATGTATTTCAAAAAATCTTGAGGAAGTAAGTTCTGAGAAGAATAAACTTTCTAAAGAATTAGAAAAAGTAATTTCTAAGAAAAATGTTTTCGAGCCTAACTCTAGTTCTAAAACTAATGATTTTGAGGATAAAAACTTGGTTGTAAAACTCAAGTCCAAAATTTTTTCCTTAAAGAAGTGTTTATCAAAATTTACCCATGGTAAAGAAAATTTTGATAAGATGTATTCTCAAATACGACCTTTAGGAAATAAATCCGGATTTGGTTATACTCATGCAAAACCAGTTTTCAGTAACAATTATTTTGTTCCTCAAAGTGCCCCATTTTGCACTAAATGTCAATGTGGTGGTCACTGGGCAAGAAGTTGTTCCTTAAACAAAACCCAATCTTTAGGTTTTCATAAAGCTTACTTTTCTAAGAAAATGTGGGTTCCAAAAATTTTATTGTCTGGAAATCTCGGATCCAAACAAGTTTGGATTCGGAAAGTCTAACTTTGTTCTTAATTTCAGGAAAATAAAGGAAGTTCCAGCAACAATATTTGGTACATGGATAGTGGATGTTCCCGGCACATGACTGGTAACAAAAGTTTTTTTGAAAAGATTATCAAAACGAAAGGAGGAAAGGTAACTTTCGGAGACAATGCTAAGGGAGAGATTGTTGGTATTGGTAATATAGTTCTTTTGGGTAAAACTTTGATTTCAAATGTTCTTTTTGATAAAGGTCTTAAGCACAACCTCATTAGCATATGTCAGTTATGTGATGAAGGTTACCTTGTGAATTTTAGGAATGATAAATTCTTAGTTCACAATTCCAAGGAAGAATTTATTCTCTCAGCCAACAGGCAAGAGAATGTTTACACCTTAAACTTAGAAGACCTAAGAAACCAAGATTTACCTTGCCTAAGTGCAATGGAAGATCATTCATGGTTATGGCATAGAAGATTAGGACACTGTAATCTTAGAAACCTATGTAAACTCTCTAAGAAGAAACTTGTTAAGGATCTACCGGAGCTTAGATTTGATTCTTCTAAAGTTTGTGATCCTTTTCAATATGGCAAGCAACATAAATCTAGTTTTAAGTCAATCGGTGAAGTCTCAACAACCGATGCATTACAGTTAGTGCACATGGATCTTTTTGGTCCAACACAAACTGGAAGCATTGGAGGAAAATACTATGTGTTTGTTCTAGTTGATGATTACACTAGATTTACTTGGGTCTATTTTCTAGTAATGAAATCTGAAGCTTTTTCTTATTTCAAAAGTTTTAGAGCCCAAGTTAAAAATGAGAAAAACCTTCCATTGAAAACTATTCATAGTGATCATGGAGGAGAATTTCAAAATTCTGATTTTGAAACTTTTTGTAGTAAGAAAGGTATTACTCACAACTTTTCAGCACCTAGAACTCCTCAACAGAATGGTGTAGTTGAAAGAAGAAATAGAATTCTTCAAGATATAACTAGAACCATGTTGAGTGAATATTCTATTGCTAGACATTTCTGGGCTGAAGCTGTAAGTACTGCTTGTTATACTATAAATCGAGTTTTGATTAGACCTTTTCTTAATAAAACTCCTTATGAATTATGGAATGGTAGAAAACCTAGACTTTCTTACTTCAAGTTTTTTGGTTGCAAAGTATTCATTTTGAATACTAAAGATAACTTACATAAATTCGCACCAAAGTCTGATGAAGGGATTTTCTTAGGTTATTTCACAACCTCTAAGGCTTATAGAGTTTTTAATAAAAATACTTGTACTATTGAGGAAACAGTACATGTAAAATTTGATGAATCAGACCCTTTTGTTTTTAAAACCTCCCAACCTACATCTTCGGATGTGTTTTCAAAAACTGATTGACAACCTTTGATAGAAGAACCTTCTGATAAGGAAATTGTTCTAGAAGATACTTCTGAAACATTTACCCCAGAAGACTTTCTACCCTATGTTGATGAACAGGTTTTACAAAACCCAAATCAGGTGTTTCTTAAGAATCATCCCAGTGATAGTATCATTGGTGATGTAAATCAACCTGTAAGGACTAGAAGTTCCTTAAGAAATAAAGTAGAACATCTAGCATTTCTTTCCCAATTAGAGCCTAAAATCACTGATGAAGCTTTAGGTGATGATGATTGGATCAAAGCAATGCAAGATGAACTAAATGAATTCGAAAGGAATAAAGTCTGGACCTTGGTTGAAAGACCTAAGGAAACTTCTGTTATTGGAGTAAAATGGGTTTTCAGAAATAAATGTGATGAAAATGGAGTCATTGTTAGAAATAAAGCTAGACTTGTTGCTAAAGGCTATAATCAGCAAGAAGGAATAGACTATGAAGAAACCTATGCTCCAGTAGCTAGACTTGAATCTATCCGCATTCTACTTGCCTTTGCAGCATTCTTTAATTTCAAACTTTTCCAAATGGATGTGAAATGTGCTTTTCTTAACGGTTATGTTCAAGTGGATGTTTTTGTTGAACAACCTCCTGGCTTTGAAGATACAAAACATCCTGATCATGTTTTTAGACTTACCAAAGCTTTGTATGGCCTTAAACAAGCCCCACGAGCATGGTATGATAGACTTACTGGATTTTTGCTTCAAAATAACTATGTTAAGGGAAATGCAGATCCAACCCTTTTTATAAAGAAAGATAAGAAAAATGTTTTGATTGTTCAAATTTATGTTGATAACATTATATTTGGTTCAACTCAGCAATCTTTGACTGACTCTTTTGCTAGTCTAATGAAATCTGAGTTTGAAATGAGTATGATGGGTGAGTTAACATTTTTTCTTGGTTTTCAAATTTCTCAAAAACCAGAAGGAACCTACATATCTCAACATAAGTATATTAAAGATCTTCTTAAAAAGTATGGTTATGACAACACCAAGAGTATAAGTACTTTTATTGGTACCTCAAACTCTTTAGATCTTGATGAAGCTGGGAAACCAGTAGATCAAACATCTTTTAGAGGTATGATTGGAAGTCTACTTTACTTAACAGCTAGTCGACCAGACTTAATGTTTTTAGTATGCTTATGTGCAAGATATCAATCCAATCCTAAGGAATCTCACTTAAAGGCAGTAAAAAGAATTTTTCGCTACCTTAAGGGAACCATGGATCTAGGATTATTTTATACTTCTGGAAATGATTTTGTTCTAAAAAGTTTTTCTGATGCTGACTTTGGTGGATGTAGAATGGATAGGAAAAGTACATCCGGAACTTGTCATTTCTTAGGAGATTCATTAGTTTCTTGGTCATGCAAGAAGCAACATTCTGTTGCACTCTCCACTGCTGAAGCTGAATATGTAGCAGCTGGAAGTTGTTGTGCACAAGTGTTGTGGATGCAACACACACTCACAGACTATGGCTTGAGTTTTACTAAAACTCAAATTTTGTGTGATAACACAAGTGCCATTGTCCTAAGTAAAAACCTTGCACATCACTCTCGTGCAAAACACATAGATATTAGGCATCACTTTCTTAGGGATCACACACTCAAAGGAGATATTATTCTTCAGTTTATCGGAACGCAAGATCAACTTGTTGATATTTTCACAAAATCTTTGTCTTCTGATAGATTTGAATATATTAAACAGAAGTTAGGAATGATAACCGTAAGGTAATCTTCCTTAATTAACTTTCTGTTTAAAAAATCTCCTTACAATAATAAACTCCTTTTCATAGGGGGAGTACATTTGATTGTTTATTTAACAAAGTTTTTTTTCAAAATTTTGTTTTCAAACTTTTCGGAACAAAAAATTCCGGAATGGAATTTCCGGAACTACAATTTTCCAGAAAGGATATTTTCGCACAGAATACTTCTGGAATGGAAGTATTTGTATTGAAAATTTCCAGAATGGAAAACTTTCGTACTGGTATTTTCATAACGTAACTTTCGTACTGAATCTTCCATAACAAGTTTTTATTTACATTATCGTATTGAGTTTTTCGTATTGACTTTTCGTATTTACTTTTTCGTATTGATTTTTTCGTATTGATTTTTCGTATTTACTTTTTTGTATTGAGTTTTTCGTATTTAGTTTTTCGTATTGAGTTTTTTCGTAATTGTCTTTATATTACCCATTACGAATAACTTTCCTAAGCTAATCCTAAAGGTATGATTTCATTACTGATGTTTTCGTAATCATATTTTACTTGCTGGCAATTTCTTATAGTTTGTTTTTGGTTTTTTGGATTTCTTAATTCTTTACTTTAATAAAACCTCAAAAGATCGGATTCAAGCTTTCAACCATTAGATCTGATCTCAGATTGTTCTAAACCGTTAGATCAACCGAGGAAGTTGAACCGTCATCCCATTGCCTATATAAAGGGGACCCTATTTTCTCGTCCCACATCGATTTCAAGCTTTTGCGTGCTGAAGCTCTGACTCTCCGATTTAAGGCTGTTCCGAACCACAGTTTTCTCAGTTCCAAACTTCAGTCTTCTCTGTTCCGAATATCTCAGAGGACTTCTAATCCGAATGTCTGCAGAGTTAGCTTCTCAAGAAATGTCTTCAACCAAGCCTATTTCTCAGTGGTTAGTCTACAGAGAGAGGTTAGTTCATCCGAATTTCTTCAGCAACTACGATTCTATTATTTCAAAGAATATCAAGCTGAATGGCTGGGAATGTGTTGCGGTATCAAAAACTGGCAACCAAGATGAAGTGTACTCTGACTTGCTTGTCGAGTTTTATGAGTCAGTTTCTTTCTTCGAGAAAGATAATAGAGAAAAATTTTCTTTCAAATCGTATGGCAAGACATATAAGATTTCTTACACCAAGGCTGCAAGCTTGGTAGGGCTAAGTTATGAAGGGGAAGCTGAGTTTATTTCCCACGTATTTCCAGACTCTTTGGGTAGCTTCAACAAGGAAAAGGCATTAGAAATTCTCGGATTGGATGATGACAAGGCTCCGAAAATAGCAAGCCTATCTACAAACTTCCGGATTCTGGAGTTATGGGTACAAGGGCTTATCGTACCGAGAAAAGGATATAAGGATAGTCTGAAGAAAAGTGAGATATATATCCTAGATTTCCTGATAAATCTAAGGAAGTTTAACTTGATGAAGCATATCCTTCTTAACATTGAAAATTTGAAGAAGGGGAATCTGAGAGCTCAGATCGTGATGTACCCGGCAATATTGTCAAAGCTCATAGTTCGGTGCCTTGAATCTTTCAAGGTAGCTTGCAGTTCTAAGCCGAAAGTTTGTAAGATCATGTTGCTCAGTGATGCCACTCTTAAGAGAATGAATATAGCTTTTGACAAGGAGTCAGGGAAGTTTGTTGATCTACCTCCACAAGTAGAAGTGACTCCGAAAGTGGCTGATCCGGAATCATCCAAGCCAGTAAGGAAGAGGAAGCTGAAATAAGTGGTTGTCGAAGCTGAGGAACCTAAGTCTAAGGAAGTCCACTCCGCACCTCCTATGTCTAAGAAGAAGAAAACCTATACTGATGAGGTTGCAGCAAAGTGGAGAGCTGACAAAGAGAAGAGGAAGGAAGGAGATCCGCAGTTCAGATTGGATCCTGCAGAGGCTAAAGCTCTGAAAGAGAAGGCTGCTGATGAGCTTGAGAAACAAGCAAAGGAGAAGAAACTGAAGAAGAAAATGTCCGAGGCTGAGGTAGCTCAGGCCTTGTTAAAGTTCAACGAAATGGTTTCAGCAACCATTCCCGTTCCGAGATCTTTCTCTCTGGAATCTCTACTTGAGACTCCAGGAAGAAATCTTGTTACTCCGGAAGAGGCTGTTGCTACTGAGGAAGTAGAGCAAGTGGAAGAAGTTGAAGAAGCTGCTGAAGGAAGTGGTGAGACAGGAGATGTGCTCAAACAAGTAGATGAATATAAGGGAACTCCTTCGGAACACTTGTCGCTCCGAACATCTGAAGCTCAATCGTCGAAGATTGTTACTCCGACTATGGAAGAAGAGAAAGGCGAAGAAGAAGTTTCTTGTCTGAGAGAAGAAGAACATCATTCACTTGATGCTGCTCAGAAGGAAAATGTAGAAGTTGCTGATGAGGAAGATTTGGTTGTTCAAGTGTCTGATAGCGAGAAGAAATCTCCGGAACAGGTTTCTATTCCGGAAAAAGATAAGGGGAAACAAGTTCTTGCTGATACCCCGAGTTCAGAAAAGAGTATGAGGAAGGAAGCTGGTAGTTCTTCTAAGAGGAAGTTGGAGCTTATTGAGGAAGAAAATTCTCCTAGCAAGATTTCAGATTCGGAGTCATCTTCGTTGGGGCCCGATTTTGTTGTTCAGTCCTTGAAGAAGTTGGTGGGAACCATTCCAACCTTCTCTAGCATTGACTCTAGATGCCAGATGCTTCAACATGCGCTGAATCAGAAAACCGACTCTGTATCTATGGTAATGGATAAGTGTGTTGAGATTGAAGCCCAGTTCAAAACTTTCTTCGTTGGTTACGAAGCACATAAAAGATCTTGCAAGAGGATGACAAGCTGGTCTAAGAAAACTGTGGAATAAATGAGGTTGCTGGATGAGTTTCAGGAAAATGTTAAGGATGCATTTCAAACCGAGGACAAGAAGTTTCATGAGATGACTGCATCATTCGATGAGAAATTGACAGAGGAAAAGAACATTCGGATTCAGGAAGTGAGAGATCTGAATGGAAAGCTCAACTCCGTTAATCAGAGTTGGAAATTTGAAAGGGATCATCGGATTGATTTTCTAGAAAGGATGAAGGCTCAGGAAGAGAAGATGAATGCTCAGGAAGAAAAGTTGAAGGCTCAGGAAGAAATCATTGAAGCTCAGTCAGCAAGAATAGTCGTCTTAGAGAAGCAAGCAGAGGAGGATCATAAGGACCTCAAAAAGATCAAGACAATTCTCAAGGGGCTAATGTCGAAGGAGAAAGATCCGAAATGACCAATCTGATCTTTTTGTTGTAATTATTTTGTTGCTGACATTTCAAATATAATGAGAATTGTGCTTGTTGTTTCGTTTGTTGTCATTACTAATTTTTCAGGAACTTTGTTAAATTTTTCCATTCCCTCCAATTCTTTTTGAAAATCACAAAGGGGGAGAAGGAAAAGATCCTTAAGAAAAAGAGGAAACTCTAATAAGAGTTTATCAAAGAGGGAGAAAGGAAAAATACCCAAGGAAAAAGAACTCTAATAAGAGTTTGTTTAAGGGGGAGTTTTTCTTAAAGAAACATCACTCCGAAAATATGAATACGATCCTTAGAGTTTCAAAGCCTAAGGGGGAGTTAGTCGTATTCATCTATATCCTTAAACCAAGGGAGATAAGCTTTAATGTGTTTCTTTCTTCTTAGAATAGCTTTTTCGTAAGGATGTTTGTGCTTTCCAAAAAGGGAGAGATTGTTGAGTCAATAAGGTTTTCCTTATGACTTTTCCATTCCTTCTTGTTTTGAAAATCACAAACACCTTATCTTTAAGGAAAATCGCTTTTATAAGGAAAATGCTTTCTTAAGGAAAATCGCTTTTGTAAGGAAAAATGCTTTCTTAAGGAAAATTTCTTTTATAAGGAAAATTGCTTTCTTAAGGAAAATCGCTTTTATAAGAAAAATTATCCTTATCATATTTTCATTCATATTTTTCTTAAGTATGAGATTCGGATTCGTTTTCTCGGAGTCATTAAGACTTTGATATTAAAGCATTCTGTTTTTAGGATTCGGTTCTGGACAAGAACTATAAGTAAGTTTCATTCCGAATTCCGGATATGAATTTTGACTAAGTTCTATTCCAGATTCAGGATACGAATTCTGAAGAAGAATTCTCATTACGAATTCTAATGAAGAAATCCCATTCCGAATTCTCATTACGAATTCTGAAGAAGAATTCTCATTACGAATTCCAATGAAGAATTCCCATTACGAATTCCAATGAAGAATTCTCATTACGAATTCTGATGACAAATTCTCATTACGAATTCTGATGACGAATTCTCATTACGAATTCTGATGACGAATTCTCATTAAGATTTCTGATGACGAATTCCTATTCCGAATTCCTACTCCGAATTCTCATTCCGAATTCTCCTATTAAACAGAATCTGATTATCATTGTTTTATACATTCTGAATTTATTCACTCCGAACCTTCACTCCGAAATTTCTATTCCGAACCTTTATGTTAATGTTTAAAACGATGTCGTACATTCTGTTACACTTGTTTTGTTATAAAACGATGTCGTCCATTTTGTTATAAACTAACCGTTGTCTAAGTGACACGTGTACAGGTCCCTCCGAACTTTAAGGAAAATATGACCGTTGGAGAGGAGCCGACCTTACCTATAAATAGGAGCTCATTTGAAAGTGCTCGATGCTGATGCATATGCCGATTGTTGAAAAAGTACTTACATGCTGTTGAAGTGATTTATAGAGAGAGAGTCTCTTATTAACGCTCAAAGCTTCGTGCGACTCCGAATGTTGGTGATTACATTCGAGGGATTCCGGGGATAGGAAGACAGAGGTGCCGACTACCTTAAAGATCGAGGGCTTTCTTGCTGAGAAAGACAGAGGTTGCCAACTACCTTGAAGTTGAGGGCTTGCGGGGATAGCAAGACAGAGACACCGATCTTCGTATCGAGGGCTTACCCTGGTGTGGGTAAGACAGACTTGCTTGAAAGTATAAATCAAGGGACCTTTATCCAAGGTTGTTGGATACCCTTCTCTTTGGGTTAAAAGACTATTATCTTGTTACTAGTAGTTTTACTACTTGTCTTTATTCCACTGCAATTTGTATCTTAAGGAAAGTATAACTTTCTTATACTTCCTTACTTACTCTGATTAGTTTAGATTCTATACGCTTTAAGGTAGAATCTCATATTGTAACTTTTGTTAAGTTTCAATTTCCGGAATCATATTTCCGGAATCTACTTTTGGAATCTCTTTCCAAGTTTAGTTCGGTGTTAGCGGTGTTGTGAATTTACATAGTTTAACTTTGTTAAACTTAGCTCTTTCCTTTTCTTAAGGAAACTCTAGTTATTCATAATTAACTTTAAAGGTTCCAAAGGAATTTTTAAAGTATACAATTCACCCCCCCTCTTGTATATTGAGCATCTCATATTATATTTCGATCCTACACCAATAGCAAAATATACCTATATTCTCAAGGTATGGTGGTATATAGGCTATTGAGGTGTGGACTGATTCTATTTTATCAATCTTCAAGCATCAGAAGACACCTCTTGATATGATAGAGAATCACATGATGTATATGATTTTGGGAGAAGCTATGAGATGATGGGATTTTTTAAACCAAGCTTATATGATTTGGGATATATTTTTGTGGGATTTATAATTTAGGTTTTATAACTAATTATATATTGATATTTTAAGGGTTGATTGGTCTAGTGAGATTATTGCTCTAGTGAAGGGTTTGATGACTTTTTTGGAGTATTCATCATGTTTTACAATGCTTCAGAGAATATTTCTTATCTATATATCTGATGAGAAAAATAGGTAGAGAAACATAAAAAAAAAGTCTTAAATGTGTTGTTAAATTGCAGTTCAATGTATTTTTTGTTGCCTACTATAATTGAAAAAATTAATATGGAACAGATTACTGAACGGAACCTAAGAGAAGATAGGGTCCTAGAGTAGGTTAGTAGAGCTCCTTGACCTAGTGGTTCCACATTAGTTGGATGGAAATGACATTTCAAGACATATCATAAGGAGAAAAATAATGAGTGTATATGTTTGGGTAGTTTTTCCTTCTACCATTAGTGTGGGAGATAGGGTAATATAAGGATCCATTGTGATAGAGACCTAGTAGAATGTCGAGCTTGCGACACGATGGGCCATATATAGAGGTTTTGTTGGACCTTCCCTCAGGTTGTCATTATAAGGGGTCGACTCTGACTCTATGTTTAAGAGTGTGATTTAAAAATCTATTTCAGGATTGGATATAGAGTACTTTTGGTCATTCAGTCTGTGGGGGTGTTCATGGCTAGGGGATATGGAAACCAATTTTACCTCAATAGTAAATTGGTCCTCCTCTAGGTAGATAGGATGTTTCATAGGTCCATTGTTCAGGATATATATATTATGTACATATGATACCAGAGGATCATAGCATTGGGCCATATATGTTGAGAGGTACAATATTAGTATCCTTTACTATAGTATCTACTCTTTTTTGTACAAGTGCTTCACATTATTTCATATTTTTTCCTATTTTGTAGATCCTTTAGCTCAATGTTCAGTGTCATGATACTGTTATGAGAATAGATAATATATTAGGGATTAGATCGAAGGGTCTAAACCAGTTCAGAGGGTCCCCCCTTTAGTAAGGTGGGTGTCTCATCATATGGGACCTTTTTCTTTTTAGATTATAGGGGTTTTAAGCATTATTGGTATGGACTAGTTTGTCCCCTATCATATATACATCAATTTTTATTACCAATGGGTGACATTGACATCACTATAGGGTGTTATTTTTATTAAAAAATGTTAATGGGATGTTATGGATGGTAGAGCTGGACCATGGTGTTGGGGGTGGAAGGTGTAATAGCATTGATTTCTGGCTTATATATGGATGATTAGGAAATGGGTCAGGCTGACTTCCCTCCTATGATTTTTCATTATAGTGATTCTTTCTTGGGAAAATTTTATTGTTTACCGCCAAAGAGGTAGGTGGAGTTTTATATTGAGATAATTCTAGGAGATATGATAGTATCCATTCCTCCTTATAGGATGTCTACTAATGAGTTTTTGGATCTCAAGATACATTCAGTGGACTTGTAGACAAATGGGTCTATATGGACCAATACTTCTCTTTAGGGATCACTAGTATTTTTTTAAATGTGGATAGAAACCTCAAGCTATGTTTTGATTACCACATATTGAAGAATTTTATAGTTACGAACTGGTATCCCTTTCTATAGATATATGACCCTTTTGAATATCTTTGAGGAGAATGTGTTTTTTAAAAAATTTATTTGAGGTCAGGTTATCACCAGGTGCATGTCATGTTGAAAAACGAACCTCATACAAAATTCCATATAAGGTATGACCTTTATGAGAAACTGGTTATGATTTTCGGTCTCACTAACACAATATATTATTTTATCATGATGAATATGTTTTTTGACCTATTTTTGTATCCTTCATCATGGTTATTGTGGAAGTCATCTTGGAGTATTCTCAGACTCAACAAAATCATTACAATCACCTTGAAATTATTCAAAATATACTAAGAGATCAATGGATTTATGCCTATCATGCAAAATGCCAGTTATGGATAGATGAAGGTCACATCCTAGGTCCCATCATCTTGGATGGAGGATTTTCTATAGATACATGTAAGGTGAGTATTGAGGTTTATTTGGATCATCCCAAGAAATTATTGGATATCCAGTGTTTTTTGGGATTGGATGGTTAATACAGGAACTTCGTCTAGATTTTTCACTTTTTGTTACACCTCTCATAGGATTGAAAAATAATGGGGTTAAATTTATATTTTATAAATAGCGTGAAAGAATAATTTTAGGAGGTTAATGGTAGGATGATATCCACACTGATTCTTCCAGAGCCTGGTAGAAGACATATGGTTTACATTGATGCATTCAGTGTTGGTATGGGATCTATTTTGATGTAGAGCGATTGAATCTTGGAATATGGGTCTCACTTGTTGAGACCTTATGAGAGTAATTACCTGATGAAAAACATGAGTTATTTGTAGTGGTGCATTATTTTCATTGTTGGAGGAACTAATTTATTGGATAGTATTTTCTGGTGTTTACAGACCACAAAATCCTCAAGTATATATTCACACAATGTGACTATAACCGTTTATAGAGAATGTGGTTTGATTATCATCAATCCTTGAATTTTTAGATAGCCTATACACTTGGTAAAAAAATTTAAAATAAGATGCTTTGAGCCTCAAGACTCAAATACATGTGGTTCAGGAGGCCAATATGTAGTGTATGTTCATGGACTTGTTTTAAGATATATACTTAGAATCTGGAGAATAGTCATGGAAAGACCTTACTCTCACCCATGATATTTACTTCAACTCTTCTAGATAGTGCAAGGATGAAGTAACTATCATATTATATGGGCTTGATTTTATGGGAGAGCATGAATGGCGATGACCTACCTCATATTTTGATAGACTTAAAGGACAAACATATACATATTTATGGCTGTATTTGGGTTCTAGAAGACATAGATGAGGATATAATGTGATAATTTCATGCATCATCTTGGTAAGTATATCCTGGTGTCCCCAAGATGTATCGAGATTTATGCCATCAATACTAGTGGTTGGCGATGAAAGGAGAAGTAATTGGATTTTTCATGAGGTGTTTAACCTTTCAACTAGTGAAGGAAGAACATCAGAGTCTGATTTAGAATTTAAAGATGTTATCCATTACCAAGTGGAAATGGGATAATGTTGGGATGGAATTCATGATTGGGTTACCAAGGACCCCTTGATGTAGTAATTTCATATGGGTCATTGTGGATAGGCTCAAAAGGGTATCCTATTTCCTACCTATCTAGGAGACCTTATTAGTAGATAATCGGGGATGACTTTCATCCAAGAGAGTGTGTGCCTTTATAGGGTTCCTCAAACCGTAGTATCAAACAGGGATTCTCAGATCACATATCTATTTTGGAATGGCATGTAGATGGTTTTTGGTAAATATGTGCTTTTGGGAATGACATACCACCCTCAAAATAATGGGAATCTAGAGCATACCATATAGGTTTGATATAAATGTTCCAATAATGTGTCTGTGATTCTAAGGGATCTTGGGAGGGGAATATACCCATGGTTGAGATATCATATAGTAATATCTATTAGAAGACTATATATATGGATACTTATGAGGCTTTGTACAGTATTCCATTTTTATCACCATAGTTTTTGTTAGAGTCATGAGAGACAGTGTTTCCGAGACCTCATTTCATTAAGGAGACTATGAAATAAGTTTAGATGATCTTAAAGATGATGAATATTTCACAATTTAGACAGAAATCACACACTAATCTCTGTCGATAATCTCTAGTGTTCGAGGTTGGGGATCATGTGTTTTTCATGTCTCACTGAGGATGGGGAATATACAGATTATAGACATGGTAAGATTTCACCATGACGTGTTAGACCTTTTCAGATTCTAAATAGACTCAGTCCATTAGCCTATCAGTTTTCGTTACCTCATAGGTATTGATCCAAGCATGATATCTTCCATGTATCTCAGTTTTCCATTATCACTCAGACCTATCTCGCATTATTCTGCCATTGGAGTTTGAGTTATAGGTAGATGCATCCTTTTAGAAGCATCCTATAAAAAATAATTTTTAGATCATGAAGGCTCTTTGAGGGAATTATATCTCTCTATAACAAATTCAATGGTAAAACATCCATGTAAAGGATGAGACATGGGATTAAGAGGCTGACGTAAGTTCCTAGTGGATATAGTTATTCTTATATTATTCTAGATCATGCTATGAAGGGATATTTGTGTATTAATTACTTTAATTAGTTAAGATTGTAAGAACACAACTTTTTAATGAGGTATAGATCCTTTTAGTTTTCAGTTGAAACCCTTTTTATGTTCTATTTTTGGTGTAGATTCTAGAGCAGAGCATCTCATCTAGATAGATTTTTTTGAAACAAGGAAGAAGGATTGTCATACCTTGACCCTAATATATTCATTATTTTAGTCATTTAAATATTTTATCCTCGCTTTTGAGTTTCAATCCAGTCTGGGTTATGATTTTAAAATTTTGAATCTTTAAAATTGTTGCACTGTTGATGCAAAATTATAGGAAATTTTTTACAACCCATATGATTAGTCTGTAGTTTTTTATAGAATAGAATCGTGCATCTGGTGTTAGGTCTTTGAAACCATGAAGCCTTCATGTCTTTGGTTCTCAAAGGTCCTAGTGATGGGTGGATGATTTGTGCCCGTTTTGGCCAACCATGTAGCCTATCCATGCACAATTTCCAAACTTTTAACATAATTTTTCATAATAATAATAACAATAATAGTAATTATTATTATTATAATTAAACACTCAATTGAGTCTTCCCCACCCCCTCTCCATGAATGAAACCCCAACCTCCTTTTATTCCTCGACCGCTAGCCAAGAAGGGATCTGTCGTGCACATGAATTCCCCCTCCCACTCCCATTGATTATCGATTTAGATTTTTTTTTAGGTGAGATCAAATTTGGGGAGATTCCTTTATCATTATCCTACCTTATACTACTCCTTTTCTTGGTTTTCTTTTCTCTCGGGTAGTGTGTGCAATTTAGTTTGAACCCTTACCACTATTTTTTGGTGTTTTTATTATTTCTCCATGATTTAGAGGGACCTATTATGGCCATGGCCATTGACGTAAGTTGATTCACCATGGGTTTCAAGTAGGTTATGTTCTGTTCGACAATTTTTCAAAATTTGTAATTAAGGATTTTGTAATTTTTATGTTTTTTTTATTTTTTAGTGTGTTTTGGGTCACCATTCATAAAGGAGAATTACACCCATCTTCATGGGAATTGAATATATATATAACATCATTCTATATATTGCCTCATGGAAAGAGGAATATCTACATTAAAATAATGGATATATATATATGTGTGTGTGTGTGTGTGTGTTTTTGTGTGTGTGTGTGTGTCTGTGAATATGCATGTAAGCATAAAATGTGGTCTCTTTTAATTTGTGGCCTTCTAGGATGGTTTCTAATTTTGAAAGTAAAAAACTAAATGTTTTAATTTAGGTTCCTTATGTCCGTTCATTTAATTTTAATTCCATGCTTACTGGATTGTTTTAAAAATATGATTTTACCATTATATGAGATTTATATTCTATGAAAAGTGGTTTTAATTATTGGAAATGAATCTTCACTCACTATCCATGTTTTACGCAAGCTTCTAATAGAGGATACCTTTTTTAGGCAATTTTTTAATCTTGTTTTAATAGTAGTTCATTTTAACTGTTTAATTGGTTTCCTAGATAAAAACAATTCTCAATTTTAATGTGATAAGTCATGTTTGGAACCATCAATTGTTTTATAGAAATGAAAAACCCGTTTTAAGACATCCCCTCATATATCAAATGCGATGTCTGTTAAATATGGGACATGTAGGGTATGTTGGTCTTGTGTTCTATTGTGTTCTTTGTAAAGGAAAAAGGTGTGGTTATTATTAATGGAGTCTTATGGTGTGATAGTGGAGAGTGATTTTTAGTAAAATTATGTAAAATATATGTATATACATACTATATAAAAACACACCTCCATTTGGGCATGGCACATGGGAATCTTGGGTATCTATTTGGGAAAAATAAGTTTGGTATGCTAGGTGGGTCAGCATGGTCGAGGCTCGGTCTTCCTATAAGGATTTAATTACAACACTAACTAAACTATGGTGGTGAATATTGGATAGCTCAAGCATGAGAATGGAACACCATGTCCATGGTTGATCACTGAGAGTACAAAGATACTTGTACCCAAACTAATATAGTTTCTTTGGAATTTTCCATGGGGCATTCTATCTTTTACCTCTATTTTTATATGGTAATACTTTAATAAATTCTTTATTCATATGTTTACTTTAATTTTAGAAACAATATGAACGTTGTTTTATATTCCACTTTTGTGTCGAACCAATTTAAATGATTCATTTACTGCATGATCCATTATGTAAATAGGTTTTTGGAAAATTTCATTCCTATATTAAAATCATTTTCAAGGTAGAAGAAAAAAATGTTTTTCCAAAGTTTCTATCCTGCAATTTTATTAAATTGATAAAAAATATCTTTTTGTTTATTTATAATTTCAAACTAGTGTGACGTGGTTTACGTTTTTAAGGTATAGAATAGGGAATTGTTTATTCTGGTATTCTTAGTGAGTTTAAATACTCATGCAAATAGCCCTATATTTCTTTTTAGATTCTGGTGTTTCTTATACCTTGGATATGGTCGTCGTGGAGAGACTTTGGTTTAGTGGTTAATGGTAACATGTGAGGTCACATGGAGGTATGATCAATTTTATTTTTTTCCTGATAGTGGTCCAGTCTTACTTATTCTATTTTTTTATTTATTTATCTACTATTCATGGGATAAATGATTCCTAACTAAGTATTATTTATTCATGACACTATTTTCTAGCCCATGTGGATTGGAAATGCCTACCAGGACTTGTCATGGGCTGACTCACACTACATAAAACTTACCCAATTATAGGGGGTTATTTTTTAGTTTATAAAGGGTTATAACACCTTTTAAACATATTAGTAGTATTTATGAGGAAATTCCACTAATGTTCTCGCCTACTATAATTATAAGTGATTTTGAGGAACTATTTTTAATGTGATTTAAAATTTAGACATGGTTAATTTAGAAGAGGTTAAAACCCCCTCTAATTTCACCACAGAATATCAATTTAATGGGGGGGTATTAACCCTTCTAAGGTATTGATCAAAATATCGGTAGTTAGAAAACACCGCTAGTTGAGTTTCATAAGCCATAATAGAGGCGGTTTACAGAACCACCTCTATTTAATACTCAATTATAGGGGTTTTAAACCCCCTCAAACCTCCTCTTTTTAATGCTAAATTAGAGGGGGGGGGTTAACCACCTCTAATTGACTTATATTAGAGGCTAAATAATTCGTTTGTTTTTTTAAATTCTGTGTGCCTTCCCTCCAATTCACAGCAGCCCCTCCAATTCACACAATTCACATGCGACACATCATCACTTCCAGAAGCCCATCCCTCTGATCAGCAGGCTATTCAAATTCAATGCATGGTCCATCCCTCTCTTCTCCTCCCATTTCTCTTCAACCATGTGGCTTCCCTCTGATTTCCTCTACCCTTTGAGAACATGAAGTTCACACACGGAACCCCTTCGGTTCCTATAGCCCATCCCTCTAGTAATCTGGCCATTCTCGTTCAATGTGTGTAACATCCCTATACTCTCATCCCGTTCCCATTCAACCGCATGGCTTCCCTTTGGTTCCTGCTACCATCTGGTTCCCCCATCCCATTCACCTATGCACCAAAGGCCCTACAAATACTACATGGTTTTAAAATTTTAATTGTAGTGTGAATTAAACCGAATATCTCCAAAATACACCTGCATCGCCTCTTCCATTATGGAATATGGATTTTTCTATTAAATTTACACATGATTTTATTTAGATATATTACAAAATTAATTAAAATAAATATTATTTCAATAAATATTTAAAGACATATATAATTATTTAAATTAATATAGATATTTTTGTATTATATATTTATGTATTTATATTATAATAGATTTATATTATATAAAATTTATACATTTATATAAACTATATATTTTATATGTGTATTTACATGCATTTGAAATAATATATAACAAAACTAGTTAAACTAAATATTATTTCAATAAATGTTTACATACATATATAGTGATTTAAATCAATATATACATTTTTTATTCTATATTTATGTGTATTTACATACATTTATATTATATTAAATTTATAAATTTATATCAAATTTATACATTTATAAAAATTATATTATGTATATTATATTAAATTTAATCATTTGAGTATATGTTTTATTATTCAATTTATGTTATGTATATACACAGACATTTTTATATTTATAAATATATTTATTTAAATTTTTTATATACATAAATACATATTTATATATTATGTTCATTTTTATTTATAAAATATATATATATATATATATATAACAATTTATTTAATATATTTATATAATGTCTTTAAAATATATTTACATAATGTATTTCAGTACATATATTTAATCTTATGTAAATTAATATTTATTTTTTTCTATAAATTGTATTATATTATATATATTAAGTATTAGATGAAATACAATTTGGAAAAATATTATATTTGAAATAAAATTTATACAAATATTTATATAATTTTATATAAATCATAAAATATACAAATATACAATTAATATTATAATAAATAAAATTTATACAAATATTTATATAATATATTCCAATACATATATTTATTATTATGAACATTAATATATATATATATTTATATATTTCAATAAATATAATTTTATAATCTTATGTGCGTTAATATATATGTATTTTAATAAATATAGTTGTATAATATTTTTTACATTAATATATATTTATTTTTATAAATTTGAAATCATATAATATTAATTATATATAATATAAAATCATAAATATATTCTCTAAAAATATATTTATTATTATCGTAATATAAATTATAAAAACTAAAAGCTTGGGTTTTTATATGATTTGTTTTTAAAATAAATTATCTTTATGTAAATATTTATATAATATATTTATGCTTTTATGTTATATATAGTTTATATTATATGAAATAAAATTTATGAAAAAATATATATATAAATGTACATAAAATTATACAATTATATTTATGTATACATATAAATACAATTAAATATCACCATATAATTGGAAATATATAATATAATTAGATGATATATATGTATTTACTAAATCCATTTATAATGAATATGGTATACTGAAATATATATAACATAATTATATAATATATATAAATTTATATATAATAAAATATTTAATATATATATATAATATAATTAAAAAATATAAATATTTAACTTTAATTTTCTCTATAATATATTTATTTTCATATATAATATAATATAAATGTATTTATACATAAATATACAATAAAATGTATTTAATATAATATATTTATAATATAAGTCCTAATATAAATTAATGGTATTTATAAAACCATATTTAAATGTTATACATTTGATGAAATATATTTATGATTACATTTATATTATATATGCCAATATTCATATATGTATACATCTTTGGTTATATATATATGTATTTATTTAAAGTATTTATATAATGTCTTTATATATATGTTTATAATACATTTAAATACATTAAAATAATGTTTTTATGATATATATATATATATATGCACACACACATGTGCACCCACACATATATATTAAAAATATGAATTTATATGAAATATTTTTAAAAAAAAAAAATTAACATGGGGATAAAAACCACCACTAATCAAAGGGATTAAAGGTGGTTTACGAACCCCCTATAATTTCATGAATTAGTGGCGGTTTAAACCCCCATATAATTTCATAAATTAGAGAGGGTTCAAAACCCCCTATAATTTGTTAAATTAGATAGGGTTCACAACCCCCTCTAATATAATGGATTACTGATAGTTCATGAATCCCCTATAATTTAAGAGATTAGAAGGGTTGTGAGGCCCTAATCTATCCTTTAAAAGATTCCATGTTATATATATAGCCTCTAATATATATCCAAATGAATATTATATATACAGTGCCACTAAAATCCTACCAAAGTTACAGGGCCACTAATTATTAAATCTGGGGGGGGGTTTTGACAGACCTTCTTATAAAATTCACCAAAATTTTACAAATAAAAAGTGCTAAAAATATAAAGGGGGTTGTGTACCCCTCTAAATTTGATGATTTTTGTGTGTTGTGAATAACCCCATATAAAATGAATATAGAGGGGGCTGTGCAGAATCCCTTCTAAAAAATCGCCGCTAAACTACTATTTTTTGTAGTGTTGGGTGATCAGTTTGAGGTTGACCCTGGTTGGTTTGTGAAAAATGCAATCATAAGAATTTTCCAATATTATTATCGAATTTATATTATTTTGGAGCTAGTATTGTCAAAACTAAAGTTGTTAGTAATATGTAGGTTCTTGAACACAACCTATCTGGAAGGATTCTTGAATTTCTAGGGTAGTCTGGTAAGTGTTGTGCCTCAAAATCCTAGCTTGGTCCTTGGTTTTTTTCAGGGTACATGGTTTTTTTGAGCATTTTTGTTAGTTTTTAGGGTTTTTTGGTTATTATGGGAGGCAATAAGAGAGTTCATGTTTGTGGTGAATTTTCTAGGAAACCATGCACAAGACATGAAACGGCCTCTGATGACCTTTGATGTGCTCACCCTGCGGGCACATGATCTACCAATCCATGTGGCCAAGCCATGTGTAGTGGTTGTTCTTATGAGATTTTGAGATTTTTTATTCAGTATTTGGTTGCTTTTATTTTTTTTTGTGTTTCTTTGAGTTTATTTAGAAGTGTCTTTATATATTTTTTAAAATGATGTTTGTTTTTTAAAAATGGTGATTGGTTTATCAAAAATTGTATTTTCAAAATGAAAACATAATATATTTTTGAAAGTGAACTAGGTTATTTGGAAAACAAGAGTCATTTTAAAAAGTGATTTGGGATTTTGGAATGTTTTGTGAAAATTGGGATGAATGTATCTTGGGAATTTGGGAATTTTTTATTTTTAAATGATAATAGTTAGTTTTCAAAATTTAATGTTCACATTTAAAGGAGCCATTAGGAAAGAGATTTTTTATCTTTAACCCTTGGAGTTCCTATGATGTCTCACTTTTATGTATTTATGTGGTGAGTGGATATTTATTGGTACACGTGGATGTGTTATGAAGCTATCATGTGAAGGTATATGTGCGGGGATTTGTAGAATATCATCAGTAAGTTACCAACATTTATATCTTTTTTTAATTGATGGAAATGTTTTTACTGGTGGGGATTCGTTGTTTTGATAATTTGGTGGGTTAGAATTATTTTATTCCAAGAGGACATGAAATGATAATTGTATTTTGAATTGGGTTTTGACGTTCAAATTACTTTGGGTGAGCTTGGTTATTTTTTTTATTGCCTATTTTTTCAGGGTGTTTGATGATCATTAGAGGTTTAAGGATAGTAGATCTCATGGGTGTTCATATAATTAAACATATGGTGAAGGGATATGTTTAGAATATTTAATGGGATAGATTATTTTCTTCAGAGTTAGTATTAGAAGATTAGTTGAATGATCCTCTCTTCCTGTGGGTTCTCTACTCAGATATTAAGAATTTTTTTCTCTTATATGTGAATATTATATTTAGGAATTTTGTGAATGTGGTGTCCCTAGATGAGCTGGTTTTCATATGGCAGTAAGTATCAGTTGGAAGTTTGTTACTTGAGATGCTCATGAAGGGTTCCCCATCTAAAGAGGAGTGTGAACTGGAGAAACCTTTTTCTTGGGTGTCTGCATCATTATTTCCTACTTCTTATTAGTTGGACCACCCAATTTTTTTAACTAAAATGTTTTCAATTTGATCACCTTAATAAATTTCTTATAATCCCCTAAAGTATTTTTGATGGTGTGGTTGTGGAATAGTTCTCTATGATAAGTTTTCTAGATAGTAAGCCTCGGTCGGATGTTTTCAGTTCCCACCTATGGGGAGGAAGATAATTCAATTCATCAAGTATCCTATCATAATTACTAGAGTGAAGCTTTTCACACATTTGGGGAATTTTTTGGTGTGGGGTAAAATGTATACACAACTTTGTATCTCTGAAATCAGATAAAAATATATTTTTGTTTTCCATTCTAGTGGTTATCTATTTTCGAACCCATCTTTTTTTCAGTGGTTTTGTTGTAATTATTTTGGAATGGATATATTTTTTGAGTAGTTTCATCTAGATTCATCGTATGGATGTTATGAATATTGGCATTTTCTAGTCTTTAATTTTAGTATCCTTCATTGGGGAACCCTTTTGATAGGTTTCAGGTTATGCTATTTAGTTTAATAATGGTGGGGAGACCCACTATGGGTCTCATTGATTTCTTCTCATAAATTGATCAAGTGAAATTTGGGAAGATAAGAGGTATCGACAATGCTAGAGGTTTAGTTTAGATATGTGGGTTGTTTCGATTTGGGAAAATAACTATTTTTCAAATTTCTTAATATGTTGGGGAGACCACCATAGGATGTGCTCTCTGAAAATGAGGTCTTCAAGGTGTTCATGACAAGGAAAATTCTTATTATTACCCCATCTAAATATAATCATGGTTGTTTGAATTTCTTGGGTAGTGTATGTTCTAATGAATAATCATATAAATATTGAAAATACCATTATGAATTTATATTGGTGATAATTATGTTATGTTTCAGGGTGTTCCTTATTTTGATTTTATGTTTGGATATATGAGTCCCCCAACCTTTTTTCTTTAATTTTCCAATTTTATTCCTTTTTCTTCATCATTTGATTCTTTGGATGATGAACTGGTTCCTTGAGGATGGAAATTCCAACTTCTTCTGGATCCTGAAGTCTCATGTTTGGGGTGGAAGGAGATTTTTTAGTTCTCGGTCCTCCAGTGGTCGGGGTTTCATTTTGGGTATTGGCATGTTTGTGTCTCAATTAGCTATGTATTTTGGGACTTTCTTGGTGAATAAAGTTTTGTGGTGGAGAGAATTGCCACACCATGACCTTTATATATTAATTATTTTAATTACATAATTATTTTCAGCCTCACTTTTGATTTTTGGGCTGGTCCATGTTTAGATTTTAAGATTTTATATTTTTATGATATGTGCATGGTTGGCTCATATTTAGTAGAAACCATACAAAACCCGTGTGATCAATCTGCAATTTTTGAAAGATATTAATAACATGTCTAGTGCATGATTTTCCAAACCATACAACCTACCCATGTGTGGTGCTACAAGGTCCCAATGAGGTTCTCATGTTTGGTGCTTGTTTTGGACAATCGTGCATTAAAATTGTTTGCATTGTCCAACCTTAGAAAAACAAAAATGATTTTTTATTAATATAATTAATATAATTAATAATATTATTAATATTATTATTGAGATTCATATAATAATTTTCATTTTTATTATTATTAAACACTCAAATGGATCTCCCCCACACCCTCTACATGTATGACACCCCACTCTTTCTGTCTCTCGACCAGTCACTCGGGAGAGATCCCTAATGTGTATGACATCCCCCCTCTCTCCCTTTGGTCATTGATTTTGCATTCTAATTTTTTGTGCAATAAACTCCAATGAGTTTCTTATATACTTCTCCTTTATTATTATTCTCATTTACTTATTTTTATTTTCTCCCTAGTGGTGCGTGTGATTTAGTCTGAATCCTAACCCCCCCCCCCCAATTTTGGAATTTCTCTTATTTCTCTTTGGTTCTTAGGGTATATGGGTCGTTTGGGGACCAATTTTTTCCACAAAAATTGAAGGTATAGGATTCACCATTGAATTTTGGGTTGGTTTTGTCCCATTAATCATTTTTTCACTATTTTTAATTAGGGATCTTTTTAATTTTTGAGTTTAAAGTATTTTTTAGTGCATCTTGGACTGTCATTCATGAAGGATACTTACACCCATATGAATGGGTAGGACATATCTATATACACACATTCTTTTTATATATTCCCTCATGGATAGGGGGTATCTACATTGAAACTATGGGTATATATATATATGTGTGTGTGTGTGTGTGTGTGTGTGTGTATGTATATGTATGTATGTATGTTTTTATTTGTGAATATGGGTGTATGTGTAAAAGGAGTGTCTCTATGGTTTTATGGACCTTTTGATGTGGTTTTAGGTTTTCATCGTAAAAATATATATGTTTTAATGTAGGTTCTCTTTTCCCAGACCTTTAATTTGAATTCAATGCTTGCTTGATTGTTTTAAAAATGACTTTTTACCATTATATGAAATTTCTATGCTATATAAAGTGCCTTTTAATTATTTTAAATGCATTTTCACTCACTTTCCATGTTTTACCTAATCTTATAATAGAGGTTCCCTTTTATATAGACATATTTTTATCTTGTATAAATATTATTTCATTTTAAATATGTAATTTGATTTCCAAATGAAGTTTAATTATCAATTTTAATGTGATAAGGATAAATTATCACCTTAAATTATTTTATGGAAATGAAAACCCCTTTTTAGACATACCCCTCACATTTTAAATATGATTTGTGTTAAATGTGTGACATGTATGGTATTCTTGTAATGGATCTTGTGATTTGTTATTAATTTTACAAAGGTAAATAGGATATTACTAAAAAAGGAGTTCATAGGTGAGATAGTAGATTGTGTTTTTTAGTAAAATTATATGGAATATATATATATAAATCACCTCCATTTGGGAATGGTATATAGGATTCATGGGAATCTGGGTTGGATGACTAGGTTTAGTCTGTTACGTGATTTGGTAGTGACAAGACCTAGTTACCCTAATAGTATTAAGTTACAACACTAAATAAAAAATGGTGGTGTGGATTGGTTGTCTCGATGAGGAGAACATAAATTTGCATCCATGGTCAATCACTAATAGTACAAGGATCTGAGGACCCCAACTAACCTAGTTTCTTAAGGATTTTCCATGGTTCTTGATATCATTTCCTTTGATATTCTATGGTACCACTTTAATAAATTCTTTATTCTCTGTTTTAATTTCATTTTAGAAAAAATGGAAAAAATGTTTTACTTTCCATTGTTGTGTAACACCTGATGAAATGATTCCTTTTCCACATGCTTCTTTATGTGAATGTTTTTTTTTTGTAAAAATTAACTACCCTCTGAAAAAAATTCAAGGTAAAAGAGAAAAAATGATTTTTGGAAGAACTGGCCTAATACTTGTTTTGAAATATATAAAAAACGTCTTTTTTATTTATATTTTCAAACTATCATGACTTGGGTTTATTTTTAAACATACTTCATAGGTAATAGTTTATTGGATCACACGTACTATGTTTTATTACTAATGAATATATCTATATCATTGTTTTTATCAATTAGTGTTGATTTTATATTATTCTTGGTCACCATGAAGTGATGTTGGTTCAGTAGTTCATGGTGACTTGTGAGGTCACATAGAGGTTTGTTTGGTTTTACTTATCTTCCATTGTCAGTTTAGTATTACTTTTTCTATTTGTATTTATTTATTTATCTATTTTAAGGGGATAAATCATTCTTAACTGAGTATTCTCGATACCCAACACTAGTTCCCAGCCCTAGAGGATCGGGAATGCCTCTTGGGCCTTGACGTGGGCCAAATTAGGTGACAGGTTCAGGGTGGAACTAGGTTGGTTCATGATATGGTGGTTGAAGGCATCTTGGTGTCCAAGTACTTTGCATGTACATGGGATACACTATGTGTATTAATTACAAGATTTTTATTGTCCTAGGGGGGATAATTTATAGTGTTTAATGAGATTTATCCCAGAGAAAAATCCATATCATTACATGACGTATAAATTATTTACAGGTTATTTGAATTCCATGGATAAGTTTTTAAAATAAGAAGAAGGACCTCTTTTTTATAGAATCCCTCCCTTCTCTCATGATAGATACCTAAGAGGATCTCCTTTCATACCTAACTATATAATTTGATGTTGTTTCATCATACAATCTCAAATTCTACATCCAATCATCTCATTAAACAACCTTCGGTAAGTGCTTTACTCCTTAGACTCATTTTGTTATTTCCCTTTTTATAAGCGATGTTATTTTGGTGCAAGAACTAATGATCTATTTTCAGAGAGTTTGTCTATTCTTCCATTTTATTATGATTAGTAAAATGTTATAATCCAATATTTTATGATTTTTCTACCAAAAGTATATGGTAGGTCATATATACCTTCTCCCATTAGGTTGTTTTATAGATGGATGTGGTTGTTCTCCACATCGGACATTCCAGGAAGTCCCCTTAAATTGACTAAATGCGTTGATTAAATTTTTGGAACCTGATTAGGTTTCCAACTTAGAAAATTTATATAGTTGGATATTTTTCACCTAAACCTGGACCACCTGTGAGGTGTGTTTTTGTATCATCTCTATGATATATCATTTTATTGGCTGTTTGTGAGATATCCTTTGGTTGATGGATCCTGGTTGAATTAAATGAGATATCAAGAGTGTGATTTATGCATCTTTTCTATGTGATTACATGTTGTTAAAATTATTGAATGGGTTGAATGGAAATGTGATATGGGTTATGAAATTATTAAGGAATTGTTTTATGATTTGAATTCCTAGGAAATTTCTACTTCTTGGATTCAGATGACTTGGATTCCATGGGAATTTTTACTCTATAGATGAAGATTACTTTGGATTACTAGGACATTTCTACTCTCAAGAGCCATATTTCTTGGATAGAATTGGACATATCTTTTCCTTAGGATCCACCCATGTCTTTATTGACTCTACCATGGATGTGCTCCATGGACAAGAGAGGATGCCTTTATCATTGACCTTTTATTCGGACCATGTTTTCCTGATAAGGATTACACAAGAAAGGCCAAAGGATATGCCTTGAAAAGTTCTACTACTTGGATATGGAATATGCGGTATAACACCTAATTATATGGCATTAGATCTTATGGATTGTTTTTTCATGATTTAAAGATATCTCATGATTCCGATTACTTGATTATAGTTTACCCTTGTTACGGGTGTCTAGTTATTATTGACTGGTAGGATAGTTTCACTTATACATTTATCACGTTGTATATATTATATATTTCACATTGTGTTATATTATATACATAGACGTCACTTGTTTTAGACACCATTGGTGGTACAATACTAAGTGTTGTCTTATAACATGTTTAGGCCGCCTTTGGGTACCCATATAGACTTCATGGATGTAGATATGGATCATGTTAAAAGCCAACTTTTTATGCATGACTCTCTTATTGCTTAAGAGGTAGAGAGTATATGAATGAGCTTTGATTTTGATGCTATCTAGAGATAGTTATTTTTGGTTTTTTTACTTTTAAGACTTTTACTACATTGGATGTCTATTTCCATGTATTTTCACCATTTTTTATAGATACATGACATGTTTATCATATTTTATATGAAAAATCTTTTGTCCTTTTTTATTTATTCTATCTGGATGTTATATTTTTTTTTAATTCTTGGTATTATTGGTTCAGATATTGACTATTGTTTCTATACTGATGTTATACACATAGATCATGATGGTACAGTCTCCCCATTGTTCAACCACAGACCATCACTACTAGTTGGTAGCCAATATCATACAGGGAGGTGAACTTGAGTCCATGTGACCCACTCAGCCGAGACACCATTCAATGGCTCTTGGGTTGGGACTTTACACCCTTAAAAACATAAAAACCACTAAAAAAAATTAAATATAATAAAACCTACTAAAAACTATAAAAAACATTAAAACCCTAAATACTCAAAAAAACCAAAAAATTCATAAAGTCCCTCAAAATCCGTAAAAACTCTAAAAACCCCTAAATTCCTAAAAATACCTATAAACATAGAAACCCTAAAAATCTTGAAAACCATAAGAAAACCCTAAACACCTAAAAATACTTAAGTCCCTCAAAAACATAAAAACGAAAAAACCCTAAAAACATCAAAAGACTGTAAAATCCTAAAAACTCCTAGAATCCTTATAAAATTCTGAAAACCCATAAACCCACCAAACCCCACTAAAAATATTAAAAATAATTAACCCACCGAAAAACATTAAAAACCCTAAAAACCCCTAAAACCTGTTAAAAACTCAAAATAACCCTCAAGACCCAAAAAACCATAAACCCCTAAAAACACTAAAAAACCTAAAAACCCCAAAACCCCTAAGATACTAAAAAACCCAAAAAACAAAAAAAAAATAAAAAGACTAAAAACGACTAAAAAACGTAAGAAATACTTAAAAAAATTATAAACACTTAAAACCCCAAAATATTAAAAATGATAAAAACACAAAAAAACCAGAAAACCATAAAAACCCAAAAAAATATATGAACTTAGAAAAACCCTTAAAACCACTAAAAACTCTAAAAACCCTTTAAATCCCTAAAAATGTTAAGAAACTCAAAAAAAATAAAACCCAAAAAAACTCAAAAAACATTAAACACCCAAAAAATAATAAAAACCCTTAAAACCATCAAAACCATAAAAATCCCTTAAAACCCAAAAAACAATAAAAATCATAAAAATACATAAAAATGCCAAAAAAAATTAAAAAAAATAAAAACCATAAAAACACTAAGAAATCCTTAAAACCCTAAAAACACTTAAAACCCATAAAAACAAAAAAACCCTAAATCCTGTAAAATGACCCTAAAACCTCTAATACCCCCCCTAAAACCCATAAAATTACCTAAAACACTTTAAAAACTCATAAAATCTATAATAATATACTAAAAACATTAATATTCCTTTAAACACACAAAAATATAAAGAAACAATTAGAAACCTTAAAATCCTTAAAAATTCCAAAAACACAAAAACCCAAAATAAAAATCATAAAAATCATAAAAACTCTTTTTTTGAAAATGTGGGGCAAAAAACCCCTTTATTAACATAGAAAGAAAATTTGAAGGGGGAACATGCATTTAAAAAAAATACATTCAAGCAGCCCATGAACGAGACAACATACTATGGTGAGTGACACTCCCACCCCGACCACGCGAGTGTCGACCCCTCCTCCGATTGTTGGCATGCTCCCAAGTCCCCCCCCCCTTCAACTGGAAGACCAACATCAAATGAATGCATCACATATTCAGTACTTGAGTCCGAAACATTTTCTTGTCCATATATTTCACTGCTACTTGAAATCATTTCAAAAGAGTTAAAAGTATTGACCTTCATGATTGATTTACTCTCGATATGTTGTTCCATGTTATGACCTGGTGAAATATCCATCCTCGAGCCATCCAATTTTGAATCCCCAGTCCCAACACATTTAAAGACAGAACCACCAGCGAGTGTCCTGCCAACCATAGTCTCGTTAGTGGTAGTATCCTTGTTAGGACTGTCCGGAATAGATGGTTGCAAGAGCTGGAGGTTCCAGAAGGTTATGACAAGGCCCGCAGGACATGAAGCAGGTGTTCCAGCTTGCTTACCATAGACAGCACACGCAGCAGAACTGCTACCCTATGCAAGTGTAAGCACAGGTTCAGATTGAACCTTAGTATCAACATCAACCAAAGGATTAGTTGTGCCAGAAGATTCATTTCTCAAAACAAGAGTAGTATGACATTTCACTTTTGGGTTAAAAGTGTTGGACCCTCTACTTTTGGGTTTCATTGAGGTAGATACAACAAAACTTTCCTTACCATTTTAGTTGTTTGAAGACAACACTCTTTGCACATTCCAGAAATCAAGATCAACCTCTGTCTGAGCATTTAATTCCATGTCAGCTTGACTATCATCAGATACATCATGCTTCTCATTAATTATTTTTGATATGGAATTATTAAAGGACATTCCTTCAACGGAAATGTTAGAACCCTCAGTGATGTCAGCCCAAGAGAGGAACTTATCATTAATATTAGCAGGAAGATCATAGCCAATATCAGCCTGAGTAGGACCGGGAATGAGGATATCAGAACATGCTTCATTCCGAGACCGGACATGAGGATTCTTTCTAGCCATATAAGACTCTTCTTCAATTGATGCTTGCACCCTAGGGGGGTTAAAAGCAGGAACATGACCCACTATGTCTGTCTCCATATTTTTAGTATGAGCTGCAATGGTCTGGACATCCTTTTGGTTTTTCCTCTTTCGACAGTGTTGCAATTTATGACCTCTAGTACTACAATTAGTAAAAACTATGTTTCCTCTACACATAGATTGTGAATGACCAATAATTTTTCAAGTGTCACAAAACAACGTTTTTTCAAATACAATCCGAAGAGAAATTTCATCCTGTTCTGTGGATAGAACCACCATACTTGTCAATGTGGTACTTAAATCCACTACAACAAGAACACGAGCATAATGTCCAAAACTAACCATTTGAGTGGAATTGTCCATCTGAATTGGGATACTAATCGCAAATGCGATATAATATACAATTTCAAGATGCCATAATACCCAGTTAAGACCATGAATTCTAACCCAAACTTGTGCACAAGTATCCTTAAAGTAATTAAAACTGAGATTTAGCTTCCAATCATAAATCCGCACAGTACCAGGCCTATGGTTAAGTGAACCTGAACTCCAATCTCGACCTTTAAACACAGGAGATGGAAAAAGAATGTGGAAAAATCCTTGGCCAAGAGAAATGCATTTAAAACCCTCGAATCCCCAAATGAAAGATAAATGGGAAACCAGACCCGCAACCTTCCAGGGTTTTGAACCATTCATCAGAAAAATGCGAGAAATGAAAGAAAACACACATAGGACAAGTTGATCTGCAATTGCATCATCAGAAGCTAATATATGTGCGGTCGAGCTCTTCCTAATGATTCGCTTCGCAAGAAGATTCATAAGCGAGGCAGAAGATCCTCCCGAAAATCCATCGAACTTTGAGAAACCATTCAGCACTTCTTCTTCAAGTGGCTTGAATCTAGAGAAGGAGTATTTCAGTCTTGACATCTGGAGAGAAGAAGAGAACGGATGGAGGTTGATACCCCTCGGATGATATAGGGAAAATGAGTCGCCATGAGCCGTCGAGAGTGGCGGCGCCCGCACCTATTCCGTTATCCTCGAAAGTTATGTCTGTTATCAAAACCATAAAAACCCTAAAACCCAATAAAACACTAAACACCATAAAACCATAAAAATCCTATAAAACACTAAAAATCCCTTAGAATGTAAAAACCCAAAAATCATGAAAACCCATAAGAAAACCATAACACACAAAACTTATTAAAACCCCTAAAACATTTAAAAACTCAAAAAACCCATAAACCCCTGAAAATAATAAGACTCTAAAAACCATTTAATACCCTTAAAATTTTAAAAAAAACTAAAACACCTAAAAATATTAAAAAATAAGAAAATTCCAAAGAACCCCAAAAAAACAAAACCCCCCAAAAAACATAAAGACCCTCAAAATCCCAAAAAATTATAAAAACCCTAAAAATAAAAAAACCTAGAAATCCATAAAAATATAAAACCTCTAAAACACATGATAACCTCTTAGAAAACCTTAAAAATTTAAAAACACATAAAACCCCTAAAAACCTAAAATATGTTAATAATCTTAAAACCCATAAATGCTTTAATAACCCATAAATACTCAAAATCCATAAAATCCCTAAAAACCATAAAAATCTTAAAAATCCCTAAAAACAAAAAACACCATAAAACCTCTTAAAAATCCACAATATAACCATTAAAAGTCAAAATCACTAAAATACCCTAAAAATATCAAAACACTAAAACTCCTAGAAGTATCTAAAAACCCTAAACCTTATAAAAACACCAAATCCCCCTAAATACCTTAAAAAACAAAAAAACCATAAAATTATAAAAAAACATTATTGAATAAAAAATATTTTGAACCCCTAGAAACATTAAATGACTCAAAAACCCTTAAGAACACTAAACACCTCAAAAAAACCCAAAAACCCAAAAACACAAAAAAAACATAAAACCCAGAAAATCCTTAAAAACCATAAACCCCATAAAAAACCTAAAAAATCCTTAAAACTGTAAAAATGTAAAAACCCTAAAACCCTTAATAACCCCTAAGAAAACATTAAAACCTAAAAACATTAAAAACCCCTAAAAGCATAAATTCTTCTAAAATCCCTAAAACCACAAAAGATCATGAAAACCCTATAACCCATAAAACCCCTACAAACATTAAAGAAAACCTAAAATTGATAATAAACCTAAAACCCCACTAAAACATCTAAAACCATACAATTCCCCATAAATATTAAAAACTCTAAAAACAATAAAACCTTAAAAAGTTCAAAGAAATCAAAAATTCCAAAAATTTCAAAAAACACCCCTTAAAACCCTAAAAATCCCTAAAAACCCTAAAAACCATAAAAATATTTAAAAATCCCTAAAAATTCCTAAAAACAATTAAAACCATAAACCCCTTAAAACTGTATAAAACCATAAAAAATTAAAAATATATAAAATCCCTAAAGACCAAATAAATTCTTAAAACTATAAAAATCCAAAAAATTTCATAAAAACCCTAAAAAAATATAGAAAAAAAATCCCTAAAAATCCAAAACAAAACAAAAATACCCTAAAAACCCTAAGAAAACATAAAAAATTAAAAAAAAATTAAAACCCATAATAACCAAAATACATTAAAACTGTAGAATCTCTAAGACCATAAACCAAAAAAATGTTTAAAACCCATAAAAACAATAAAGAGTCACAAAAAAATATAAGGACACATTAAACCCCTAATAATGTTAAAAACCATAAAAAACCAAAAACCCCCTAAAAATCAATATGTCCCTAAAAACCCCAAAACTATAAAACCCTATAAACACTAAAAACCCAGAAAATCCCTCAAAATCCTTAAAACCCCTAAAAACCATAACAATCCCAAAAATACTGAAGAATACCTCAATAAATAAAAACACGAGAAGCTTGAAAACCCCAAATAAAATATTAATAACCAGAAAACACATACAACCCATAAAAACATAAAAACACTAAAATCTATAAAAACCCTATAAACCATAAAAACCCTAAAAACCCTAAAAACCAAAACCCCCCTAAAAACTCATAAAACCTAAAACAACCACTAAAAACTATAAAAACAATTTAAACCCCTAAAATGTTTAAAATCACTAAAAAAATATAAATACCTAAAAATCAAAGAAACCCTAAAACCTAGAAATCATAAAAAACTTTAAATAAACCTAAAACCCTCAAAATCCCTAAAAACCCTAAAAACAAAAAAAAATCCTTAAAATCCAAAATAACATAAAAAACCATAAAAACCCAAAAATCCCAAAGAAAACCTTAAAACATAAAAAAAACATAAATACCCTAAAAAGCCTAAAAATACTAAAAAACCAAAAAAAAAACTATAAAAACCTAAAAACCTAAAAACTCTTAAAATCCCTAAACCGTTAAACAATATAAAAATTAATAGACCCCCTAAGAGTAATTAAAAACATAAAAATCCCTAAAACCATGAAAACCCAAGAAAAACATATAAATTTAACTACAAATAAAACCACTAAAAACTTAAAAATGATAAAAAAAAAATAAAAACAAAAAACCATAAAAACTTTAAAACCCTAAAAACAAAAAAACCCTAGAAACCCATAAAACATTAAAATGAAAAAAATCTAAAATCCCATTAAAACACTGAAAATGTAAAAAACTATAAAAATACTTTAAACCCTAAAAGACTTACAAAAACTCTCAAAACCCAAAAACCCAACAAAAAACCAAAAAAAATCTATCCCCCCCAATTAAATAAAACCCTAAAAATCAATAAAAATACTAATAAAAACTCTATAAATCACTAAAAATGCAAAAAACCTTAAAACCCTTGAAAAAAACCCTAAGAAAACCAAAAAAACCTAAAAACACATAAACCCCTAAAAACATGAAATTTGCTTAAAAACATAAAAAACACTAAAAACCCCTAAAAACATAAACCCCCTAAAAAAATTTAAAACCCTAAAACCATAAAAACACTATAATCCCTAAAACAATAAAATCCCTTTAAAACCGTAAAAATTTATAAAAAAACTCTAAAAAATATTAAAATCTTAAATTACTAAAAATTACCAAAAAACCAAAAAAACAAAAAAAACCCTTAAAAACCCAAAATCCCTCAAAATACCTAAAAACGCTGAATATTATTAAAATTCTAAATAATTTCTTAAAAACCCAAAAAATATAAAAATCAAAAAACCCAACAAAAACCCTAAGAAAACCATAAAACTCCCAAAACACTTAATATCAATAAAAACCTAAAAAATGAATAAAAACAAAAAAACCCCAACACCCCTAAAAACATAAAACCATACAAACCCCTAAAAACCATAAAACACCAAAAAACCAAAACACCACTATAACCTATATAAAATTTAAAACCATTAAAAAATTAAAAAATCCATAAATTCTTAAAAACATGAAAATATAAAAAAACCTAAAAACCCAAAAAACTATAAATACCATAAAACACAAAAAGTACCCTAAAACCCCAAAAAATATCAAAAATCATAAAACCCCTTAAAATACCTAAAATTACATAAAATATCCCTAAAAAAGTAAAAAACCATACAAAATATGAAAACCCTAAGATAACCCGAAAACATAAAAACACTTGAAACCCCTATAAATGATAAAACCCCAAAAACCATATGAAAATAAAAATCTTAAAAAACATAAAACCCATAAAATCATTAAAAGGATAGAAAACCAATAAAACCTAAAAACCAGTAAAATCTCAAAAAAACCCTTTAATCCCATTAAAACGTTAAAAAATCTAAAAATCCTTAAAACCCCTAAAAACTAAAAAATTCATTAAAAACCTAGAAAAACAAAAAAACCATAAAAAAAACCATAAAAACTGACAACGAAAAAAAACCTCGAAATACATAAAACCATAAAAACCATAAAATCATAAAAAACCTAAAAAATCCTTAATAATGTAAAAAAGCCTTAAATTATTGTAAACCCCTATGAAAACCTTGAAAACTAAAAAACACTTAAAAACCCTAAAAACCTAATAAATAATCAAAATTCCTAAAAATCATAAAAATACCCAAAAAACTAAAAACCAATAACAATCCAAAAAAACACTTAAAATCCTAAAAAACACATAAAAACAAAAAAAATCCTTAAAAATCCATTAAAACGTACAAAACCATAAAATCATGAATATTTTTAATAAAAACATAAAATCACATAAAACCAAAAAATAAAATTAAAACACATAAAACCCTGGAAACCCTAAAATGTGTAAAAACCCATAAAACCTTACCAATCCACAAAAACCCTAAAAACCTTAAAAACCCCAAAGAAATTTCAAAACTATAACAACCATAAAAATTATAAAAATATAGTGAAACATCAAAATTCCAAAAAAAACAATAAAAACCCAAAGAAAACATAAAGAAACCAAAAAATAATCAAATTCCCTAAAAAAATTAAAGAACCCCAAAACCATCAAAATCCATGAAACCCCTAAAAATCCATAAAAAATCCTTAAAAATCCCAAAAACATAAAAACCCTTAAAAAACTAATAAAACCTAAAGAGAACCTTAAAAATTAAAAAAAAGTTAAAACCCCTGAAACCATAAAAATACAAAAACTCTAAAAAAACCTAAAAACCCTAGAAACGCTTAAAATCCCAAATACCCTAGAAGCAAATGAAAATTATAAAAAGGAAATAAAAACCCTAAAAACACCTCTAAAAATCTAGAAATCATAAAATTAATTAAAACACCTAAAACATAAAAATTCTAAAAACCCTAAATGACCGTAAGAACCCTAAACAACCCTAATAAACCATAAAGTCATAAAAAACCCAAAAAACCCTTGAAAACATAGAAATTCCTAAAAACCCTAAAAAACCCTAAGAAAACCTGGAAAACCTAAAAACACTCAAAACCCATAAAAACTAAAAAACTCTAAAAACCTTTAAAAAGATAATAAAACCCCACTAAAAACCAAAAAAACACAATAAAGACATTAAAACCTATAAATCCCATAAAAACCTATAATATACATAAACACAGAAAAAGATTAAACCCCCAAATAAGTTAAAAAATTCTAAAAAACATTAAAAACCATAAAAAATTCAAAAAAACTAAAATACCCTAAAAATATCAAAACACTAAAACTCCTAGAAGTATCTAAAAACCCTAAACCTTATAAAAACACCAAATCCCCCTAAATACCTTAAAAAACAAAAAACCATAAAATTATAAAAAAACATTATTGAATAAAAAATATTTTGAACCCCTAGAAACATTAAAAGACTCAAAAACCCTTAAGAACACTAAACACCTCAAAAAAACCCAAAAACCCAAAAACACAAAAAAAAACATAAAACCCAGAAAATCCTTAAAAACTATAAACCCCATAAAAAACCTAAAAAATCCTTAAAACTGTAAAAATGTAAAAACCCTAAAACCCCTAATAACCCCTAAGATAACATTAAAACCTAGAAACATTAAAAACCCCTAAAAGCATAAATTCCTCTAAAATCCCTAAAACCACAAAAGATCATGAAAACCCTATAACCCATAAAACCCCTACAAACATTAAAGAAAACCTAAAATTGATAATAAACCTAAAACCCCACTAAAACATCTAAAACCATACAATTCCCCATAAATATTAAAAACTCTAAAAACAATAAAACCTTAAAAAGTTCAAAGAAATCAAAAATTCCAAAAATTTCAAAAAACACCCCTTAAAACCCTCAAAATCCCTAAAAACCCTAAAAACCATAAAAATATTTAAAAATCCCTAAAAATTCCTAAAAACAATTAAAACCATAAAACCCCTTAAAACTGTATAAAACCATAAAAAATTAAAAATATATAAAATCCCTAAAGACCAAATAAATTCTTAAAACTATAAAAATCCAAAAAAGTTTCATAAAAACCCTAAAATAATAAAAAAAATCCCTAAAAATCCAAAACAAAACTAAAATACCCTAAAAACCCTAAGAAAACATAAAAAATTAAAAAAATTAAAACCCATAATAACCAAAATACATTAAAACCGTAGAATCTCTAAGACCATAAACCAAAAAAATGTTTAAAACCCATAAAAACAATAAAGAGTCACAAAAAAATATAAGGACACATTAAACCCCTAATAATGTTAAAAACCATAAAAAACCAAAAACCCCCTAAAAATCAATATGTCCCTAAAAACCCCAAAACTATAAAACCCTATAAACACTAAAAACCCAGAAAATCCCTCAAAATCCTTATAACCCCTAAAAACCATAACAATCCCAAAAATATTGAAGAATACCTCAATAAATAAAAACACGAGAAGCTTGGAAACCCCAAATAAAATATTAATAACCAGAAAACACATACAACCCATAAAAACATAAAAACACTAAAATCTATAAAAACCCTATAAACCATAAAAACCCTAAAAAACCCTAAAAACCAAAAAACCCATAAAAACTCATAAAACCTAAAACAACCACTAAAAACTATAAAAACAATTTAAACCCCTAAAATGTTTAAAAGCACAAAAAAATATAAATACCTAAAAATCAAAGAAACCCTAAAACCTAGAAATCATAAAAAACCTTAAATAAACCTAAAACCCTCAAAATCCCTAAAAACCCTAAAAACAAAAAAAATCCTTAAAATCCAAAATAACATAAAAAACCATAAAAACCCAAAAATCCCAAAGAAAACCTTAAAACATAAAAAAAACTTAAATACCCTAAAAAGCCTAAAAATACTAAAAACCCAAAAAAAACTATAAAAACCTAAAAACCTAAAAACTCTTAAAATCCCTAAACCGTTAAACCATATAAAAATTAATAGACCCCCTAAGAGTAATTAAAAACATAAAAATCCCTAAAACCATGAAAACCCAAGAAAAACATTAAAATTTAACTACAAATAAAACCACTAAAAACTTAAAAATGATAAAAAAATTAAAAACAAAAAAACCATAAAAACTTTAAAACCCTAAAAAACAAAAAACCATAGAAACCCATAAAACATTAAAATGAAAAAAATCTAAAATCCCATTAAAACACTAAAAATGTAAAAAACTATAAAAATACTTTAAACCCTAAAAGACTTACAAAAACTCTCAAAACCCAAAAACCCAACAAAAAACCAAAAAAAATCTACCCCCCCCCCCAATTAAATAAAACCCTAAAAATCAATAAAAATACTAATAAAAACTCTATAAATCACTAAAATTGCAAAAAACCTTAAAACCCTTGAAAAAAACCCTAAGAAAACCAAAAAAACCTAAAAACACATAAACCCCTAAAAACATGAAATTTGCTTAAAAACCTAAAAAACACTAAAAACCCCTAAAAACATAAACCCCCTAAAAAATTAAAAACCCTAAAACAATAAAAACACTATAATCCCTAAAACAATAAAATCCCTTTAAAACCGTAAAAATTTATAAAAAAACTCTAAAAAAATATTAAAATCTTAAAATACTAAAAATTACCAAAAAACCAAAAAAACCATAAAACCCTTAAAAACCCAAAATCCCTCAAAATACCTAAAAACGCTGAATATTATTAAAATTCTAAATAATTTCTTAAAAACCCAAAAAACATAAAAATCAAAAAACCCAACAAAAACCCTAAGAAAACCATAAAACCCCCAAAACACTTAATATCAATAAAAACCTAAAAAATGAATAAAAACAAAAAAAACCCAACACCCCTAAAAAACATAAAACCATACAAACCCCTAAAAACCATAAAACACAAAAAAAACTAAACACCACTATAACCTATATAAAATTTAACACGATTAAAAAATTAAAAAATTCATAAATTCTTAAAAACATGAAAATATAAAAAAACCTAAAAACCCAAAAAACTATAAATACCATAAAACACAAAAAGTACCCTAAAACCCCAAAAAATATCAAAAATCATAAAACCCCTAAAAATACCTAAAATTACATAAAATATCCCTAAAAAAGTAAAAAACCATACAAAATATGAAAACCCTAAGATAACCCGAAAACATAAAAACACTTGAAACCCCTATAAATGATAAAACCCCAAAAACCATATGAAAATAAAAATCTTAAAAAACATAAAACCCATAAAAACATTAAAAGGATAGAACACCAATAAAACCTAAAAACCAGTAAAATCTCAAATAACCCTTTAATCCCATTAAAACGTTAAAAAATCTAAAAATCCTTAAAACCCCTAAAAACTAAAAAATTCATTAAAAACCTAGAAAAACAAAAAAACCATAAAAAAACCATAAAAACAGACAACGAAAAAAACCTCGAAATACATAAAACCATAAAAACCATAAAATCATAAAAAACCTAAAAAATCCTTAATAATGTAAAAAAGCCTTAAATTATTGTAAACCCCTATGAAAACCTTGAAAACTAAAAAACACTTAAAAACCCTAAAATCCTAATAAATAATCAAAATTCTTAAAAAGCATAAAAATACCCTAAAAACTAAAAAACAATAACAATCCAAAAAAACACTTAAAATCCTAAAAAACACATAAAAAACAAAAAAAATCCTTAAAAATCCATTAAAACGTACAAAACCATAAAATCATGAATATTTTTAATAAAAACATAAAATCACATAAAACCCAAAAATAAAATTAAAACACATAAAACCCTGGAAACCCTAAAATGTGTAAAAACCCATAAAACCTTACCAATCCACCAAAACCCTAAAAACCTTAAAAACCCCAAAGAAATTTCAAAACTATAACAACCATAAAAATTATAAAAATATAGTGAAACATCAAAATTCCAAAAAAAAAACAATAAAAACCCAAAGAAAACATAAAGAAACCAAAAAATAATCAAATTCCCTAAAAAAATTAAAGAACCCCAAAACCATCAAAATCCATGAAACCCCTAAAAATCCATAAAAAATTCTTAAAAATCCCAAAAACATAAAAACCCTTAAAAAACTAATAAAACCTAAAGAGAACCTTAAAAATTAAAAAAAAAGTTAAAACCCCTGAATCCATAAAAATACAAAAACTCTAAAAAAACCTAAAAACCCTAGAAACGCTTAAAATCCCAAATACCCTAGAAGCAAATGAAAATTATAAAAAGGAAATAAAAACCCTAAAAACACCTCTAAAAATCTAGAAATCATAAAATTAATTAAAACACCTAAAACATAAAAATTCTAAAAACCCTAAATGACCGTAAGAACCCTAAACAACCCTAAAACCCCTAAACTCCCTAAAATCATCAAAACCCTTAAAAACCCTATAACTCAATAAAATATCAAAAAACCTCTTAAAACCAAAAAAATTAACATATTCTAAAAAACCCTTATAACCTCTTAAAACACAAAAAAACGAAAACCCCAAAAAACCAAAAAACCACTAAAACCCATAAAACCCCCAAAACACTAAAAACTCTCAAAATCCCTAAAAACCATAATAAACCATAAAGTCATAAAAAAACCCAAAAAACCCTTGAAAACATAGAAATTCCTAAAAACCCTAAAAAACCCTAAGAAAACCTGGAAAACCTAAAAACACTCAAAACCCATAAAAACTAAAAAACTCTAAAAACCTTTAAAAAGATAATAAAACCCCACTAAAAACCAAAAAAACACAATAAAGACATTAAAACCTATAAATCCCATAAAAAACCTATAATATACATAAACACAGAAAAAGATTAAACACCCAAATAAGTTAAAAAATTCTAAAAAACATTAAAAACCATAAAAAATTCAAAAAAACTCTAAATACCCATAATAACAAAAAACCCTAAAAATCGTAAAATCTCTAAAAATCCATAAAAACCCAAAAAACCCATAAAGTTCCAACGTAAAAAAATCCCTAATAACATAAAAACCCATAAAATGTGGAAAACCCAAAGAAAGCATTGATAATATAAAAACACTTAAAACCCATAAAAATCCTTAAATGCTCAAAACCCTAAAATACCATACGAACCCCTAAAACCCCTAAAAACCATAAATATCCTCTCAAAACCATAAAAGCCCTAAATCCCAAAAAACCCAAAAAATCCTAAAAACATTTGAAATCCATTAAACCTGAAGAAAATTAACTAAATAAAAACCCTTTAAACCCATACAAAATATCAAAAAACCATAAAAACAAAATACATGAAAACCCTAAAACCCCCCAAAAAAACCCTAAAAACATCAAAATATCTAAAACCCCTAAAAACCAAAAAATTCCTAAAATTTCCCTAAAAATACTAAAAAAATATAAAAAACCCTAGAGAACCCTAATAAGACCTTTGAAAACATAAAAAAACTTAAAAATCCTAAGAAACGAAAAATACTAGAAACTCTAAAAACACTAAAAGGCATAAAAATCCTTAAAATCTTAAATGAATAAAAATAAATAAAACACTAAAATCCAATAATAATTATAAAAACCCATTAGACCACAAAAAATGTTAAAAAAATATTAAAAACCATATAAACCCTAAATAACTTAAAAAAGGTTAAAACCCTAGGAAAACCATAAAAATACCAAAACCTCAAAAAACCACCTAATATAACTAAAAACAAAATAACACATAAAAATTATAAAAACATCTAAAAAATCCCTAAAAATGTAAACACCCCTAAAAACCTTAAAAACACCTAAAACTAATAAAAACCTAAAAACACTAAAAACCCTAAAAAACTCAAAAACACCAATAAAACCCGATAAACCAAAAAAACCAAAAAAAACATAAAAATAATAAAACCCATTAAAACCCTAAAAACTTACTGAAAACTATAAAAACACTGTAATTTCCTAATAACATTAAAAACATCTAAAAACTCATAAAACCCCTAAAAGGCAAAAAAAAAATATAAAAATACCCCAAAGCACCTCAAAACCCTTAAAACCCTAAGACGTTTAAAATCCAAAAAAATACCTAAAATTACCTAGAATGTAAAAACCCTTAAAATCCTTAATGAACATGAATAAAACCATAAAAACTAAAAAACACTTAAAACCAATAAAATCATACAAATGATATAATCCAAAAAAAACATAAATATCCCTAAGAACCCTAAAAACACTAAAACAACTAATGCTCTAAAAAACCCTAGAACCATAAAATCCCCTAAAACCCGATAAAACCCTAAAAAACTACTAAATATATAGAAAATCTTTCAACCACTAAAAACATAAAAAAATTCTAAAAACTCTTAAAAACCAAAATAATTTTAGAAAAATTAAAATCCTAAAAACGAAGAAAATTATAGAAACCCTAAAACCACAGAAAAACCTTCAAAATCCCATAACACCCTAAAAACCATAAAATTCCATGAAATCCTAAGAAATACATAAAAATTTAAAAACTTGTAAAATCCCTAAAAAAGAAAAATAAAACCTTGAAATCCTAAAAATAACTAAAACCACTAAAAATAAAAAAATACTAAAAACACTAAAAAAACTATATAAAACCTAAAAACCCTAAAACCCACAACAAACCTTGAAAATGGCTAAATATACTAAAAAACAAAAAACACTTTGAACCCCTAAAAACATTAAAAAAATATATAAAACCTTAATACCACTAAATAACTATAAAACTTCCGCAACCATAAAAACCATAAAAATCCTAAAATATAGAAACCCAAAAACAATCAAAACTGTAAAACCCATAAAATCATACAGGAATCCCTAAAAATACATAAATACATAAAAACACCCTGAAAAACATAAAAACTCAAAACAAAACCATAAAATCTTAAACACACATAAAATGCCTAAAAACCTAAAAATTGATAAAAATGCTAAAAACACAAAAATCACTAGAAACCCTTAAAACCCCTCAAAAATCCTATAATGAAAGGATGGATGTCCTACTACTCCGCTCGCTCAACTCCTACAATGTCGCTCCTTTCGCTCAACAGATGGCTAGAAGACGACGGAATGATGGTGCCCAAGCCTCCCCCATCTGCGAGGGAGGGACCGCTTCCACCCCCTATTAAGGAAAGATTCTATCCTTTATCAGATCCTGACTTGCTTCCTTCTTTCTCATGGAATGATCTCTACCCTAAAGTTCCAGGCTTGCAAGAAGGGCTGCCAAAGCTCCTGTTGTCGATTATGAAGTTCAATAAGGCCTCTACAGTCCACAGTCTAACCCTTGTGGCCATGTTCTTGAGCTGGCATCCCCTGGTTGATGTTTTTGACAGGTTTGTGTTCGAGAATTTGGACCTCAGGGATCATCCCACTGTAGGTATCATTGATACAAGTCATATTTTTATTCATTTCTCGTCATCGGAGAACCTCATCTGGGAATGGTCCTCAGCTCCTCATAGATGTGATGCTGCTCGCTTCTCCCTTTTCTAGTTGAATTTTGAAAATCATTTGAATTGTGATTCCCATCTAATGGCTATTTGGGTAAGGTTCCCTGATCTCCCTCTTCCCATTCAGAATATATCTATTCTTTCCATATTGAGGAATTTGGTTGGGAAATTTTTGTGTGTGGATAGACGGACCAGGGCCCTCTACCACCCCGTTTCTCTGAGGGTTTGTGTTGAAGAAGATGTCTCAAAGGAACCAGTGGATTTCATCTGGATTGAGATTGGTGAAGAGCTTCGTTGGAATCAGCCAGTGGTCTTGGAATCATGGGAAAACTACTGTAGCTCTTTCTTCTCTCTAGGTAATTTGAAAAGGGATTGTGGTTGGAAGGAATGAGTGGTTGATAGGTTTGTCAAGGAGTCCACCCACTCGATGGTTATCTCAACAAGAGACATGGAGGCAATGAATGTTGTCCCTAGGGATCCTCTTCTGGATGTTTGGAGTTTCGACAAGATGAAGGATGAGGGCTTATCCCCACGGATTGCTGCGAGTGAGCCTGTTTTAGTCAAGAAAATCTTTACACGAGTGAAGGGTGACTTGGTCCTGGGGGAGATTCCTCTTTTGAAATGAGAGATGTCATTCTTGCTGGCACTGGGGTTGTTACCTCATATCTTGATACTAGCATGGGCACAGGATTGGCCTCCAAGTCGTCCTGTCTTGGAATAGAGGGGGTGCTATTGTCAAGCCCTTCAGTGGATGCTGGATGTGTCCATGAGCTGAATTTTTTCCTGAATCAGTCCTTTGATTTGAATCATCTGATCTCTATTGGTACTGAGGAAAGGGGTCAGAGGAGGCTGGTGCTGTAAGAGGTGGAAGCTGATGATATCCTTAAGAATGCAGGCATGCCTCCCCCTATTGTTGATTCTTGGGAAATGGAAGTTGAACGTCTCTTTCCCACTACGTCCCCTTAGGATCATGTTTCGATGGACCTTTCTATGTCTGGGCTTGATCTTCCTGATGGCCTTTTACCTTTCCAATCCCTTGGTAGCCCTTTCCCTGACAAATGGAATGATGAGTAGCCTAACCAGAGCATGGATCTTGTTCTCTTCGAGAAGCTGCCACACTATGTTGAATTGTCGGATCTAATTATGCTGGATTGTTTGATGATACTGCTTGAGTAGAATATTTACGACATCTTCCATAATCCAGATCTACAGCCAGTGATCTTCCTCAGAGATGGTAATGATGAGCACATAAGGCTTGGGGAAATATTTGGGGACTGTGATGATCTCATGTAGGCTATCTTAAACAGAATTAAGAAAGTGTAGGATATGATGGGTCTTTATGATTCCTCTGGTGGTAAGCTGCAGAGAAGGCCGCAGTCTGACCCTAAATGTAGCAAGAAGGAAGAAATGGTTGCACCTACCACCTCAGATCAAAGGAAGAGAAATATCTAGAGTGACCCTCTGGTGAAACGGAGGGTTATGAGGGACTATTCCTCCCTGCCCTGGCCTATGGCTACCAGGGCTTCTTCCAAATACAGTAGAGGTAAAGGCAACTCACATGTAGGGGATATCGAGCTACCAATGTGAAACGAGTTGTGGAACTTAGGAAATATTGTGCAACCTTTCTCAAGAAGTATGAATCCTCTTAATATGAGTCGGTGGACTCAGATTCTTCCTTGGGTTATGGTGCTGATGGTGATCCCTATGGCGCTGATGACTTTGTTCCGTAGTTATCGTGCATTTTGGGCTCTTGGACATTTTTGTGCAGGTTTTCAGGGCTTTGGGTGTGGGTTGTTTGACCCTGCCCGTCCCTTGTACGCAGCTCCTTTTCTCTTATTTATATATCTGGGGGGGCCGGGCTAGCATGGCCTCACATATTCATTTCCATCAAAATAAATAAAAAAACTAAAACCCAATAAAATCATGAAAAATAATTTAAAATAAAAAAAACATATAACCACAAAAAAAATGAAAACCCATAATAAAACAATATAAACCTAAAAACACTTTAAACCCTAAAAACCCTAAAACTCTTAAAACCCTAAAAGAACCTAAAACCCCTAGAACCCAAAAAAACCTTAAAACCATTAAAACCCAATAAACAAATAAAAACCTTGAAATCCCACTGATACACTAAAAACCCTTTAGACCCATATAAATTTAGAAAACTCCAAAAAACCCATTAAAACCCTAAGAACTGAAAAAATCTCTAAAACCCCAAAAGGTAGTTAAAACTCTAAAACCCGTAAACACCCTCAAAATAACTAATAACCGAAAAACCCATAATAATCCTAAAAAATCTTTAAAAACATAAAATAACTAAAAGCTTTGGAAATCAATCAGAATACCTTAAAAACCGGAAACACCAAAACCCCCGAAAAATTAAAAGACTCTAAACCCCCTAAAAATCCTAAAAACATAAAACCCCTTAAAACCATTAACCCCCTAAAACCATAAAATCTATAAAATATCAAAAAACTATAAAATCACACTAAAAAATATAAAGACCCATTAACCCCCTAAAAATTATAAAAAATCTATAAATCCTTAAATTCATAAAAAATAAAAAAACATAAAACCCAAAAAAAACATAAAACCATAAAATCCAACAAATTCTCTAAAATTATTAATAACTCATAAAAATCATAAAATATTCATAAAATATATAAAAACATAATAAAACCTTATGAAAACCATATAAACATAAAACACTAAAACCTATAAAACCACTAAAAATGGAAAAAATCATAAAATAACATAAAACCATAAACATTCATAATAAACATAAATCCCATAAAAAATCTACTAAAATATCTAAAATACATTAAAAAATAAAAAATTAAAAGTCTCATAAAAACCCTTTAAACCCCTAAAAACTCAAAAAAAACTCTTACAACAAAAAAAACTCAAAAAATCCCTTATAATTAGAAAACCCCATAAAAGAATCATAATCTATAAAAATCCAAAAAACTATAACATTCCAAAAAATTCATTAAAATTCATAAAAACAAAAAAAACTATAAAAACCCTAAAAAACCTTATCAAAATCTTTAAAACCCCAAAACACTTAAAATAACAAAAAAACTTAAAAAAAGAAAAATAAAAAAAAACCAAAAAAACAAGAAATCTATAATCCCCTAAAAACCATAAAACCCACAAAAACTATAGAAACCCTTTAATCCCATAAAAATGATAGAAAAACTAAAAAAAGATTAAAACCGTAAAAACTCAAAATCCTTAAAAACTATAAGAAGAGAATAAGGCCTCGGAGTGGTGACTCTTCTCCTCTCCTCGCGTCGCTAGGGTTCCCATACAGATTATCCTTCTTCTCCCTCCGGAATGGTCTGACCTCGATGATCACGGCTTAGCCATGGATTGGCGTCGATAGAGTTTGTCCACAAGTGTCTTCACTTCACTTTTGATCCGGTGGTGGCTTCGTCACACTTTGCAGCTTCGAGATCTAGCTTCGGCATTGGATCTATAGTTGCTGGATCTGGTTCATGCAGAGTTGACTTTGATTATCCTAGCATCGGGATCCCTATATGGTTTTGTTTTGGCCTAGATCTAGGTTTCCATATCGATGTCATCTATTCCAAATTTGATATTTTTTTTTGTGGCTGTGAGAGCTTGGTGTTGCGCTTGGTGTTCTTGTTGTCTGATTTAGCATTCCCCTATCCTCGTGTTCTCATTGAATCCTCCATGCGTTCTCTACTACCCCCAGATTGAGTTTCAAGATGCGGCAGTCTCCTCTTGGATTTTGGGATATGGAATTGGCTGTGGGTTCTTGGCATCATACATGGTGCTTCCAGCCATGGAATCCCAGCCAAGCTTTTTCCCGGCCTGACGACGGTTCTAGTGTGATATGGTTTACTCGGGTTTGGATGCAGTTTCTTGGAGGGGGGATGACCTGCTCATTGTATCCTCTGGTTTCTTGCAATTCTGATCAAATGTTGTTGGTATTTTATTATGGTTGTTATTTTTGTGGTTACTGCTACTGGTTACTGGTTTCTAATTGCTGTAAGGTGGTGTTGCTTGGTGGTGAATGTGGTGATGGTGGTTTTCTTGAGGCTGCTGGAGGATGGTGTTTGTGTCTTAGTGGTGCTGAAGATGGGTTGATGAAGTTACTACATATGGTTTGGTTTTTCTGGCTGCTGGTTGCTAATGTGCAGGGAGGTGATGTTGGTGACTCTTATGTTTTTCTACTTTTTGTTTTATATTTCTTTTTTTCCTTCTTTTGTCTTTTTTTGGGTGCTTTTGGGGTTGTGGTTGTAAAGGGTTTTTTGGGTCTGGGTAATTTGACCCCTCCCATCTTTTGTCTGTTGTATCTTTCTTTCTAATAAATTTGCGGGGGTTGGGAATAGCTTGACCCTCACATCTTCCTTTCCCTAAAAACTCAAAAAATAAATCTAAAAACCCAAAAAACCCAAAACACGCCTAAAAACCCTAAACCCCTCAAAATCCCTATAAAACCATAAATATACAAAAAAATACCTAAAATCCATAAAAATGTAAAAAATACTTAAAACCATAAAAACCTTAAAAACCCTAAGAAAATACTAAAAATTAAAAAACACATAAAACCTATAAAAACCTAAAAAATTAAAAAGGCCATAAAAACCCTAAAACCCAAAAAAACTATAAAAGACCTAAAAACATTTTTAAACCCCTAGAACCTATAAAAACTCAAAAAACCCACTAAAAACTCTAAAAATCCTTTAATCCCCAAAAACTGTTAAAAACACATAAATCCCATAAAACCCCCCAAAACTCTATAAAACCATAAAAACCAATAAAAACTTGAAAACCCCAAAAAAACCAAAGAAACCATAAAAATCCAAAAAAAATACTTAACAATCCATTAAAAATTTAAAAAACCTTAAAAAACATGAAAACCCCTAAGAAACCCTTAAAAACATACAAACACATAAAAATTTCTAAAAACACTAAAAACACTTAAAAACATAAAAGGCAAAAACATTTTAAAAACCATATAACACCTAAATCCTTAAAAACCCTAAAATCAATAAAACCCTAAATAAATACTAAAAACACTAAAAACCCTTTAAACTACTAAAAATGTAAAAACAATAAAAATCCCTAAAACCCTAAAAAATCAAAAAAAAACCCTAAAACCAAAAAAACAATGAAAACCCTAAAAACCCAACAAAATCCCTAAAAACATAAAAATCTCAAAAAACAAAAAAAACTATAAAACTTTTAGAAATCCTTAAAAATAAATAAAAACATAAAAAACACTGAAAACCCTTTTATTCCTTAAAAATGATAAAAAAAACTCTAAAACACTTAAAAACCGTAATAACTAAAAAAACACTTCAGACAAAAAAACAATAAAAAAAACCATAGAAACACTAAAACCCTCAAATCCCTATAAACCTATAAAAATCATAAAACCCATAAAAATTTACAATATCTTAAAATCCCCAAAATCCTTGAAAACCATAAGAAAAGTATAAAAATATAAAAAGACTTAGAACACTTAAACCCCCTAAAAATGCTAAAAACAAAAAAAACCCCATAAAAACACTAAAAACTATAAGACTCCCTAAAATAATAACCCCATAAAACCCCATAAGACACTAAAAACCCACTAATAAATCTAAAAACCTTTTACACCCCTAAAAATATTAAAATGATCTAAAAACCATTAAAACCCTAAGAACTCAAAAAATTCATAAAAACCCCAAAAAACATTCAAAACAGAAAACCCCTAAACCCCCTCAAAATCCCCAAGACACTAAAACCCTTCATAATGATATAAAGCTCTAAAATATTTAAAAATTTTAAAAACCCTAAAAAATAAAAAAACAATAAGAAAACAAAAGAAACATAAAAACAAATAAAACCCATAGAAACCTAAAAATGATGCAAGCCCTAAAAACCCTAAAAACCATAAAAACTCTCAAAATACCTAAAATCTATAAAAATAATAAATATCCTCAAAAGTAAAAAAAAATCCAAATAAACAGGAAAAAAATAAAAACCATGAAAACATCAAAGAAACCCATAAAAACCTAAAGACACATAAAATGCTAAAAACCTAAAAATGTTGAAATCCCTAAAATTCAGTAAAAACCTTAAAACCCCGAAAACCCCGGAAAATCATAAAAACTGTAAACACCCATAAATTCCATAAAACCCAATTAAAATCCTAAAATCCTTTAAACCCCTAATTGTTTTTAAAACTCTAAAAAGCAATAAAACCCTAAAAAATTAAATTTTAAACCATAAAAACCCAAAAAACATTAAAATCTATAAAATCCCTTTAAAACGTTTAAACCCCCCAACACCCTTAAACCCCCTAAAAACTAAAGAATATGAAATCCCTCAAAACCCTTAAAAATGTTAAAAGAATAATTAAAGCTTTGACACCCCTAAAAAATTCAACAAAAACCCTAAAAATTCCTAAAAATGTTAAAAATACCTAAAACCCTATAAACATAAAAAACAGTAAAAATCATAAAACCCTAAGAATAATATAAAAACATAAAACACATTAACCACTAAAAACAAAAAAAAAATTATAAAACCCTAAAAAACTAAAAACAAAAAAACCAATTGAAATCCTTATGAATCTTGAAAACCAAAAGAACCACTAAAAACTTTTCAAACCCATTAAACACCAAAAAAGATTAAAAAACTCTAAAAAACCTTAAATCCCCAATAAAACATAAAAAACATAAACACCATAGAAATCATAAAAACCTAAAACCCATAAAAGTTTCAAAATCCCTGAAAACCATAAAGACCATAAAAATCCTATAAAACCATTAATGTCCTTAAAAATTTATAAACCCTAAAACCATGAAAACCCTCTGAAAAACATTAAAATTTAAAAATAGTTACAACCCCAAAAAACCTAAAAATAATAAAATCCCTAAAAACATTAAGGAAATCGAAAAAAACCACAAACCCCCTAAAAACTAAAAAAACAAAAACAAAAAATTCTAAAAAACCATAAAACCCCTAAAAACCCAAAATCCATAAAAAACCCTACAACTATAAAAAATCATAAGAATCCAAAAAATCCCAAAAAATTATGAACACACCCTGAAAACCCCGAATAAAATCTTAAAATCTAAAAACCATTAAACCCTTAAATACCCAAAAAAAATAAAAAACCCCCAAAAGAACAAAAAAAAACTATGAAAATCCTAAAAACCATAAAAACCATATAAACATAGAAAATACTAAAACACATAAAACCACTACAAACACACTAAAACATTAAAAAAACTTTAAACCCCTGAAAATGTTAGAACCTCTAAAAACCTTTAAAACCCAAAAAACACAAAAAAACCCATAAAAATCAAAGAAACCATAAACCCCTCAAACTCCAACAAAACCATAAAAACCCTCAAAATCCATAAAACCCTCAAAAACCATAAAAATCCAAAAAAACTCTAAAAATCTTGAAAACATGCAAAAAAAAATCCTAAAAACATTGAAAACCTTGAAAACACTTTAAAAAATAATAAACCTTAAAACTATCAAAACCTCAAAAAACTATAAAAATTCCAAAAAAAAATAAAAAATATACATAAACTTATAAAAAACTATAAAAATCGTGATTAACTCAAATAAAACCTTAAAAACCTAAAAACCCTTAAAATCCATAAAAACCTAAAAACCCTTAGACCGTAAAACCCCTAAAACCCAAAAAATACCTAAAATCCAAAACCCCCTAAAAGCACATAAAACACTTCAAACAACTAAGAAAAATAAAACCTTTTCAGCCCCTAAAAATGTTGAAAAACTATTAAAACAATAAAAAACCTAAAAACTCAATATAACCCCTAAAAATCCAAAAAATACCATAAAATAACTAAAAAACCTAAAAACAATAAAACCCCTCAAATCCCTGAAATCCCTAAAAACCCAAAAAAATTCCTAAAAGGCCCTAAAATTAAAAAAATTTAAAAAACATAATGAAACCTTGAAAACCCCTAATAAATCCTTAAAACCTAAACACCCTAAAACCCATTAAAACCCAAAATCTGTTAAAAGCCCTAAAAACACTAAATAACCAAGAAACCCCCAAAGAAAATTAAAACCCATAAAAATATTAAAAACCCTACAAACATACTAATATTTCCAAAAACTATTTCAACCCCTAAAACTGATTAAAAACTTCAAAAAAACTAAAAACCATAAAAACTTAAAAAACCCTAAAAAATAAAGATTACATTAAAAAACATCAAAATATTTAAAAACCATAAAACCCATAAAAATTCTAAAAATCCATATAAATAATTAAAATGTAAAAAACCCTAAAACCATGAAATCCCTTAAGAAAACCTAAAAACCCTAAACCCCAAAAAACACCTAAAACCCATAAAACCCCTCAAAATATAAAAAAAACCTAAAATATAATAACATCCTCAAACAATCATAGAATCCCAAAAGAGAAAAACTCTAAAAACCCAGAAAACCCATAAATAACCATTAAACACTAAAAACACTAAAAACCCTAAAAAATCTAATAACCCTAAAAGAACTTCAAAACCATAAATTCCTGGAAGACCATAAAATCTTGTAAAAACCTTAAAATCACTAAAAATAATAAAAAATTGTAAAAACCCACTAAAATCTCTAAAAACCTCTAAACACTCTAAAAATGTTTAGAAATGTAACCATAAAATCTCTAAAAAAATTAAATAACCATAAACCGCAAAAAAAACATTTAAACCCTAAAATCCCTAAAATCCATAAAACACTGAAAACCTAAAAACCCATAAAAACTCTAAAAAGCAATAAAAATCATAAAAAATACCTACAAACATTAAAAGCCCTAAAACCCACGATTACCTCTATGAAAACTATAAAATCCTAAAGCCACATTAAACACCAAAAAACCATAAAAATGTAAAACACCTAAAATTGTATGAGACCCTAAAACCCATAAAAATCCAAAACACCAATAAAAAATCTAATAACCATTTAAATCCCTACAATTTCAAAAAACTATTCAAACGTTAAAAACCATAAAAACTAAAACCCTAAAAATGTGGAAACTCCTATAAAACCTAAAATCTGTAAAAACCCTAAAAACACCTAAAAACACTAAAAACCCTAAAACACCTAAAAACCTTTAAAACCCTATAAACCACTAAAAACAAAAAAAACACATAAAACCCTAAAAATATTTAAATATATAAATCCTTAAAGGCCTCAAAAAAATAAAAAATCCTAAAAAAAACTAAAACCCTAAGAACCCTTTAAAACCTCAAAATTTCTAAAAACATTAAAAACCAATAAAAACCTTAAAACCCTTAAATCACTAAAAAAGTAAAAAAAAACTTATAAAACCTAAAAAACTCTTATGGAAACCATAAAAACATAAAAATGCATCGAACAACTAAAAACCACAAAAACAATAAAAACCCTAAACCCCTAAAAACCCTCAAAGTTCCTGAAAACTATAAAAACCATATAAATCTTAAAAATACAAAAAAATACCTAAAAACCTAAATAAAACCCTAAAAACCAAAATAATACAAAAAAACATGAATTCCAAAAAAACGTTTAAAACACATAAATACCATAAAAATGCTAAAAACCTTAAAAGACCCTATGAACCCAAAACCCCTAAAAACCATAAAAGCACTAAAAACCCAAGAAACCCCTAAAAATCATAAAACCCTTAAAAACCATAAAATCATAAAACCCATAAAAACAATAAAAACCAATTAAACACTCTAGAAACCTTTTAGACCCATTAAAATGTTAAAAAAACTCAAATATAACTAAAAACCCTAAAAAAATCAAAAACCTCTAAAAACCCCAAAAATCATAATGACCTTAAAATGATAAAAATAATCAAAATACATAAAAACCATAAAAATCCATAAAAATTCAAAAAATCCATTAAAATGATAAAAACCCTGAAAACCCTTAAGAAAACCGTAAAAACCTAAAAATACTTAAAACCACTAAAAACCCTAAAAATGATCAAAACCCTAAAAACCATAAACCCCCTAAAAACCATATAACCTCTAAAATCCATAAACACACTAAAAACTCTAAAACCCATTTATATTGCATATGCTTGCTGTTTCTATTCGGAGTAAAAACCCGTAGGATTTGATGTTCATACGGTGGATTCCTCCAACTTCTTCATGGATCAAGGTCAGTATTGATGGCGCGATAGTAAGAACACCCAATCCCTTGGGATGTCGTGGTGTCTTCCTCATAGACATAGTATTTTTAAAAGGGTAAATTTTTCATTTCATTGTGAATGGATGTTTATATGAGGGAGAGATTGGGGAAATGATGAAGAAAGTTATGTTTGCATCCCATTTTGGGTGGAAGTCACTTGGGATTGAGTTTGATTTGATGTTTGCGGTGGATTCCATGAAGAAATTATATTGAAGAGTACCTTTGATAATCCTACCACAATGGATTTATTGTCTCAATGCCTCCAGGATCTCTCTCTCTCATTGTCCCTAATGGAAACAGATAGGTGAACATGGTGGTAGATGTGATCTCAAAAAAGGCAATTGTGGAAAGAAGCCCGATATGGTCCTTTGTTATCCAACAATTTTGTTCATCATATGTGGATTCTGATATGAAGGGTTAATTACACACCTTTTTTTGTAAACATTCCTTCAAATACTAAACATTTACATTTTATTAAAAACATTTGGGGGACTGAGCATGATATTCCCAAAAATCTTTTGCTTAAAACACCTCCAAATCATTAAAAACCCTAAAATTGAAAAAAAACCCAAAAGTTCCAATAAAAAAATCTAAAGACCCTTTAAACCCTTAAAAATTTTAGAAAAAATAAAAGACCTAAAAACCCATAAAAACTCAAAAAAACATTAAAAATCCAAAAAAACCCCCAAAACCACAAATACCCCACAAAATCCCTAAAAATCCTGAAAATTATAAAAAATACCAAAAAATCCCAAAAAAACATAATAAACCCTAAAACCACGAAAACCCTTAAAGAAAACCTTTAAAACCTAAAAACACATAAAACACCAAAAATCCTAAAAATTTTATAAACTCATAAAAACCCTAAAAACAATAAAAACATTAAACCCCTAAAATCATAAAAACCCTAAAAACCCATGAAAGTGTATAAAATCTCTAAAAAGTTTAAAAACCCTTTAAACCCATAAAAATAAAAAAGGCATTAAAACCATAAACCCTTAAAAATACCTCCCCCATCATAGAAACCCTAAAACCCCTCAAATCCTTAAAAACCAAAAAAACCAAAAAAAAAACATAATAATCATATAAATTCCCTAAAAATACCAAAAAACATAAGGAACCTTAGAAAATCTGAAAAACCCTAGGAAAAACATAAAAAACTATTAACAAAAATATCTTTAAAAACCTAAAAAAATGATAAAAACAATAATAACCCTAAAATCCCTAATAACTATAAAATCCTATAAAGACATAATACCCCCTAAAACCCCTAAAAACCACTAAAAACTCTAAAACCCTCATAACCCCTTAAAATCATTAGAAAACTCTAAACACCATAAAAGCCCCCCTAAAACCCCAAAAAACCATAAAACCCCTAAAAAATCCTTAAAAATGTCTAGAAACAAAAAAAAACTCAAAAAACCCAAAAAATAAAAAAAACATTAAAAACCTAAACACCCCTAAAACACATAAAAATCTAAAAATACTAAAATCCCTAAAATCCCAAATACACACAAAAAACCCAAAAACCACAAAAAAATCTTAAAAACCTTAATAACCCATAAAGACATAAAAAACCATAAAACCCACTAAAAATCTAAAACCCCTTTAAATTGATAATTTTATAAAAAAATATCTAAAAAATCTAAAACCCATAAAAACAAAAAAACACAGAAAACCTCAAAATCCATAAAAAATAATATAATTTAAATAGTAAAAAATCACTAAAAATAACTCAAAATATAACCAACCATAAAAAACCTGAAAACCCCTGAGAAATCCATAAAAACCTAAAAACACATAAAGCCTATAAAAAACCAAAAAAACGCTAAAACCCATAAACCCCTTAAAACAATGAAAATGCTAAAAACCAATAAAACCCATTTAAAACACTAAAAACTATAAAAACAATTTGAACCCTTAAAAACATTTAAATTTTCAAAAAAATCATAAAAATTAAAAACTAAAAAAATCCTAAAAACCTAAATCTCCATAAAACACTAAAAGCTCTCAAATTGCTTATAATACCTATAATGCAGAAAAATCCAATAAAAAATGCTCAAAACCAAAAAAATAAATAAACCTAAAAAATCTTGAAAACCCCTAATAAAACATTAAAAACCTAAAAATACTTAATCCTCTAAAAACCTAAATAATTCAAAAACGCTAAAACCCCTAAAAACCATAAAAATCCTTAAAAACCTTATAAAACCACAAAAATCCAAAGATCCCCTAAATACCCGAATAACATAAAAATTTATAAAAACCCTAAAACGTCAATGAAAACATTTAAAACCTAAAAACACATAAAACCCATAAAATAATAAAAAAATAGAAAATCCTAAACATCCCTAAAACCCGAAAACCGCTAAAAGCATAAAAAACCCCTAAAATCCTTAAAAACCCAAAAAACACATAATAAACATAAAAACCAAATAAAATTTATAAAAACCCATTTAGACACCTAAAATTTTAAAAACCACTAAAAACCGTAAAACCCATACAAAATCAAAATAACAATAATAACCCAAAAAATCCATGAAAACCCAAAAACCCAAAAAAAAACTAAAAATCTTCAAAATCCCTAAAATTACTAAAGAACTATAAATATCCAAAAAATCCATATAAATATATAAAAATGTAAAAGGCCATAAATACCATGAATACCACTAAGAAATCCTTAAAAACCTGAAAACACATAAAAAACCAAAAAACTAAAAAGGCCCCAAAAACCCTCAAAACATAAAACCACTAAAATCCAAAACCCCCTAGAAACCCATAAAATCCTAAAATCCCACTAAAGACTCTAAAACCCCATTAAACCCCTAAAATTATTAAATACTCTAAAATCATTGGAAAAAATTAGCAAACCAAAAAACCCTAAAACCCCCAAAAAAACACATAAAACCTCTAAAAACCTAAAAGGCCTTAAAATCCTGAAAATACCTAAATACCTAAAATCCCATAAAAATTTAAACAAACCATAAAAATACATAAAAATTTAAAAAAATCCTAAAAATTGAAAACCCCAAAGAATACCTTAAAAATCAAAAAACAATTAAAACCACTAAAAACAAAAATATGCAATAAAACCTTTAAAAACTAAAGAAAACACAAAAACACAAAAAAATACATAAAAAATTTAAAACCTGTAAAACTTAATAAAAACACTAAAACCCACTAAAAACTATAAAACCCCTCAAAATTTTAAAAAACTATGAAAAACCTTAAAACCCTAACAAACTCGAAAAAACCACGAAAAAAAATTATAAAACCCCCTAAAACCCTAAAATTCTATAAAACCAATAAAAAACAAAAAAAAAGAAATATTTTCAAAAATAAAAAAATCCCTAAAATCTAAAAAAACCATAAATCCTTGAAACCCCTACGAAAACCATAAAAACTTAAAAGCACTTACAACCCTTTATATCCCCAAAAATCACTAAAATCCTTAAATTCCTATAACTATGAAATCCCTAACAACCTTAAAAAAACTAAAAATGCACCAAAAATTCTAAAAACTCATTAAGCCCCTAAAAACATATAAAACTCAAAAAGACCTTCAAATCCATAAAAAATACAACAATATACTAAAACCCCTAAAGAATATAAAAACCATAAATTCTTGAAACACTAAACCCCCCAAAATCTCTTAAACCAATTAAATCCTTAAAAATTTTAAAAAATCGCAAAAAATTCTTAAAAATATAAAAACCCAAAAAACACAAAAAACCACTAAGAAAACCTAAAAACATAAAAACAGATTAAATATCCAAAAAACCTAAAAAACCTTAAAATCATTAGAAATGATAAAAACCATAAATCTAAAGAAACCATGAAAAACATAAAAGCCCATAAAAACCCAAAAACCACAAAAAATCTAAAAACAATATAAATCATTAAAAATGTTCAAAAAGTCAAAAAAAACATTTAAATCCCTAAACTCAAAAAACCCTTAAAACCTAAAATAAAATCATAAAACCCCTAAAACCCATAAAAACCCTGAAAAAATTATATCCTTAAAAACCTAAAGACAAATTAAACCCCTAAAAGTCGAAAAATGGTAAAAACCCTTAAACCCACTAAAACACTTTAAAACCCTAAATACCCACAAAAAATATTAAAAACCCCTGAAAATAAATAAAAACGCTAAAATCCACTAAAAATATAAAAACCAATTAACCCCAAAAAACATGAGAAAAACTCTAAAAACTATTAAACCTAGAAAAAACACAAAAAACCATAAAACCCATAAAAACCATAAATCCCTGAAAAGCCCTCAAAATACCTAAAAACCCTAAACCCCCTAAAAATAAAAAAATGACCCTATAATCCGAAAAAACAAAAAACAACCAAAATAACCTAAAAACCCCTTAGAAAACCTTCATAACTTAAAAATAGATAAAACCTCTAAAAACCCTAAATACACTTAAAACCCTTTAAAACCCTAAAAATCTAAAAACCCAAAATACTAAAAAACCGATAAAAATCCTAAAACCCCTTATAAATCCCTAAAAACTGTAACCACCCATAAAATTCCTTAAAAATACCTAATAATCCAAAAAAAACATATAAAACATTAACCCCTTTGAAAACACCTAAAAACCATAAAATACCTAAAAGAAAATAAATCACATGAAAACATAAAATGTTTTAAAAACCCTGAATAACATAAAAATCCTAAAAAATAGAAAAAATAGAAAAACCTTGAAAGCCACCAAATTAATATAAAAACTCTAAAACCCCATTAAACCCCTAAAAACATTAAAAACTCTAATGTCGCTAAAAACCCTAAAAATGTAGAAAACCCATAAATAACCAAAAACACCATAAAAACCCTTGACACCCTAAAAATCTTCAAAGTCCCTAAAATCCCTAAAATACCAAGAAAATCGAAAAAATTCATCAAAAATACCTAAAAACATAAAACCCCCTAAAAACCTAAAAACTCTAAAGGATGGAAAATACATAAATTCCTTAAAAACAATGAAACCCCTTAAAACATAAAAACACAGAAACCCCATAAAATCATAAAAAAAAATAAAAACATTAAAAACCATTTAAAAAATTACAAGTGTTATATAAATTAAAAATAAAAAAACCCTTAAAAACAAGAAATACCCTAAAAATCCAAATAACCATAAATACCCTAAAAACACTAAAAACCATAAAACCCGAAAAATCCCTAAAAACCCTAAAACCCATAAAGATCCTAAAAATCAAAAAAAGTATCTAAAAACATAAAAAACCCCTATATATCCTCAGCTAAAACAACCTAGAAGGAGAAGATGGAGCATGGTCGGGAGACAGCCGCTCCCGCAGCGCCGACTGATGGCTCTGATGCAGCTCGGGCCATGGCTCGGCCGGAATTATGTGGTCACAGGAAAATTTTCCAATTCTGCAAGCGTCCATCCCCACCTGAGGCGGATCGGGCGATTTCGGAGTCGCCTGGGTTGCGAGCTTCATTTGCGGAAGTGGTGAAATCTGCGGCTTCCCTTACTTTCTCCGACTATGGAGTGCCCTCCCCCGGCAGCATAATCCGCAAGGGTCGAGTCACGCATGTTTCAGCAAATCGTGAGGTAGTGGAAGAAAGAATCAACCTTTTCCGCTCCTCCATTATTGCCAGGGTGCTGACTCCAAAGGGCGAGAGGCTTTGGAAGTTTGCTTACCTCACCAAGAGAATTGCCTCCATTTGGGGTTTCTCTGACTGGAAGATGATCGCAATGGGGAGGGGTTGCTACCACATTGTCTTCCCGTCGGATGAATCCAAAAGGAGAGCATGGAGCTTTGGATCTCTCAATCTGAAGCCGGGCTTCCTTCGAATCTAGGATTGGGACAGAAACTTTGATCCCATGAATGTCAACAATACCTCTGCGCAGGTTTGGATCCGAATTTTCAAATTGAGCTGGCTCTACTGGCATCCTCGGATTCTCTGGGACATTGCATCCTCGGTTGGCTTTCCTATTCCAATTAACAAGGAGATGGATAACCCAAGATTTGGTCACTATGTGCGGGTTCTTGTGGAGATTGACTTGGCGTCCACACTGGTGGAGGAGGTGGTCCTCAACACGCAATGTGATTCCTTCACTCTCGAAATCCAATATGAAAGAAGGCCTAAACTATACTCCCATTGCAATCTGCTTGGTCATATTGCTGCTGACTGCCGCAAATTGATGCTCTTCTCATTCTGCAATATGAAGGGGCATGTTGCTGAATATTGCAGAAGGTCACGCGGTGCGAAGCCTGGGAAGAGTCTGGATACCGCTGCGCCTTTGCACGGACAGGGCTCGGTTAATGGCACTGCTTGCCTTGAGGTGCACCCCGAGCTGGTCCAGGGGGAGGATGAACCCTCTACACCCTGCCATGTGGGGCCTTCAATGTCACAGACCGACGCTACCCCTGAGGAGCCTCTCAACCCGGACCATGAGGCACCTCACTCCTCATCCTGCCAGGCGGAGCCTTCTCAGTCACGGACCGCCGCGGTCACTTTGACACCTGACCCCATTGTAGCCAGCCCCAATGAGCTTCCCCCTCCCCGGCCCCCTCCGACTGAGCCGGAGGATATCTGTGCTGTTGAGAGGCTGTTGCCTCCCTCTGCCCCTCCTGTGTCCCCTGTGCAGGAGATGTCGCATACGGATCTGACCACTATGGCCCCTTTGGAGGTAAAAGTACCTGAATCAGCTGTACCTGCAACAGATGACTCCTTCACACTTGTTTCCTCGAACAAGGAAGCAAAAAGGATCCCGATTTCAGGGCCTGCCCCTACTCCTTTATGCCCTTTGAACAGGTTCTCCCCTCTTAGTGGTAGCTTCTGGTCTGATGAGGCAGAGGACTAGCCTGAGGAAATATTGGCCTCACCTCTGCCTAATGTTTCGCAACCCCAGGTGGTTGATACTTCAAAGTACCGATGCACGGATGCAGAGGACCCTGCGGTGGGGAAGAAGCCGGTTGGTCGGCCCAAGAAGAAAGGGAAGAAAGGCAAGATGGTCACACATGAATTCACCAACCTGTCTCCTTCAAGGGGCGATGACCCCCTTGCTCAATGAGGTTACTTTTCTGGAATTGCCAAGGGATTGGGAACTCTCCCACTGCCTCAGCCCTTCAGAACTTTATCTCGACTCAGAGGCCGCATTTAATTGGAATTTCTGAACCAATGATACCCTTTAACAGCTAGAAAGGATTCAAATGGAGCAGCCTTGGGTACTCCCTTGCTGCTAAAATTTGAAATGACAACGGCTTGGAGCAATTGTGGGTACTCAAGCAGGATGATGTGAGGGTGCTGTCCGCTGATGAGTATCCGCAGGTCATCGCACTGGAGACCATTCTGAATGATTCTATTTTTTCTCTTTCCTTCGTGTATGCTTCCTGCTCGTACACTAGAAGAAGGGACCTTTGGAGGAAGCTTGGCCGAATCTGTGGGTCTATTAATGGAAATTGGGTGATTGTTGGTGATTTTAACACGGTCCTTAAACCAGATGAGAGGATAGGCGCCAGCTTCTCCCGTATGGCTGCCATGGATTTCTCCCACTGCCTTGACTCTTGCGAGCTTACTGAAGTGCCCGTCGCTGGATCCTCCTTCACATGGGGCAGATTCACTACTAATGGTCGGCAAGCCAGCAAGCTTGATAGATGCTTCTATCAGATCAGCGATAGCAGCGCGCTCTCTGACGTCTCTGGATTCACCCTTCCGAAATTCCATTCAGACCATAATCATATTATCATCAACCTCTCTGGGGGACAAAGATCCTCCCCCCTGCCCTTCAAATTCAACAATGGTTGGCTCACAATTCCGGGCTGCAGGGAAGTCATCGCAAATGGGTGGGTGGCTCCTCCGCAAGGCAGCCACTATTTTAAGCTGGTCTCCATGCTGAAGAGAATCAAGTCCCTCCTTAAGGAATGGAGCAGGTCATATTTCTCCAAGATGGATGAAGATATTCAGGCTGCTGAGGCCCGGCTTGCCTCCCTTCAGCTTTCCAATCAATCTCTCCCCCTGCCTTCTAGGGAGGAACTCCAGGCTCATGCTAGGCTGGATGACCTCCTGTCCCTGAAGGGGAAGCTGGCCAAGGCCCAGTTTAACACCCGGTGGCATAAGGATGGGGACCGCAATTCCAAATTTTTTCACCGGCTTCATAAGGAGAAAAAGGCCAAGAAGTGTGTGACCGCTGTTCATATCCATGGAAGCACCTTCACCTCCGAGGTGGACATCTCCAATATAGTGGTGGAATACTTCCAGCAGCTGTACACCGGTGATAATGAGGAGTTCTCCCTCCCAGTGACAGACTCCATTCTACCGTGGGTTAACGACCAGCAAAACAGTGACCTTACAGCTGCCCCCTCAGAGGAGGAAATTAAATCTGTTGTGTTCTCCCTCAACATGGACAGTGCAGCGGGTCCGGATGGCTTCAGCAACAAGTTATTTATGTTTTATTGGGATATCCTGCATGCGGAGGTCAAGAGGGCTTTAGGGAGATTTTTTGCTCAAGATCCTTCCCGCACGGCTCCAATGCCAACTTCATTGCCCTCATCCCAAATATCGAAAATGCTCTTGATATAGGAGATTTCAGGCCGGTTGCCATGGGGAATACAGTCCCCAAAATTATCAGCAAGATTCTTGTTAAGAGGATGGGGCAATTGACGGGCGATCTTATCACCCCTAACCAATTTGGCTTCATCCCCGGGAGAAACATCCAAAGCTGTTTGTTTACGGCCTCGGAGGGCATCAACATCATGAGGCGGAGATCCAAGCATGGCAACTTTGCTCTCAAACTGGACATATCCGAGGCCTTTGACACCATCAAATGGAGCTTTATTTTTCAAGTTCTCTCAAGATATGGCTTCTCGGACAGCTTCATAAAGTTGGTGTCATCCATCCTGAATAGTGCCCGTGCCTCGGTGCTTATCAATGTTTTCCCCAAGGGGTTTTTCCCATGCTCATGTGGGGTTAGGAAGGGAGATCCGTTGTCTGGCATTATTTTTGCAATCGCTGAAGATTACCTGAGTAGGTGCCTTATTGACCTTACCCAGGCTGGCCTCTTTAGCCCAATCATGGCGGGAAGAAACCATCAGGTACCATCTCATCTTTTCTACGCCGATGACATATTACTTTTTGGGAAGGCCGACTGGAGAACGTTGTCCTCAATCCGGAGGATCTTCCAGCACTATGAATATGTGGCAGGGCAGGCCATTAGTTGGAGTAAATCCTCCATTGTCTTCGGGGATGGGGTCTCCACCTCTAGGAAAACCCTCATCGCCCTCTCTCTTGGAGTGAAGAGGGGATCAATCCCCTTTGATTATCTGGGGGTCCCGATCTTTTGGGGAAGAGTGAAGAGCAGTTACCTTATGAACACGGCGAGCAGAATTTTGCTGCAACTTGCTAAATGGAAAGGGAAATGCTTATCGCAGGCCGGAAGAGTTTGTCTTATCAATTCTGTTATTACATCCATGTTCACCTATGCCTTCTCTTTATATCGGTGGCCGGTTAATCTCATCAAATCCATGCAGGCGAAAATTAGAAACTTCGTTTGGACAGGCTGCATTAGTGAACGAAAGCTGGTCACTATGGCTTGGAGGGACTGCACTAAGCCAATTGAACGAGGCGGGCTGGGAATCAAAGATCTCAGAAGATTCAATGACTCCATGCTTGCTAAATTCACATGGAGCCTTCTTGGTTACTCGGATGATGGGATTGACTTTTGTCGTGAGAGGTTCACACAAAAACATTGTGATGGTTTTATGGGACATCTGCCCTCCTCGGTCTGGACAGCGATACGAAGATCCTACACTTACATCATGGAACACTCAAAGTGGATTGTTTCCAAGCAGTCGAATATGAACGTCTGGTCTACTATGTGGCTTGATAGGCCCCTGATGGAGAGAATGATCCCCCCCCCCCCCGCTGATGCACGAGACATGTCAATCGCTGGTTTTTTCCAGCAAGTGGATCAGCTTGAGCCCCTTATTCCTACTGACACATACAGGAAAATTACGGATTATGTCTTTGCTGAAAGAGACCTTCTCATCTGGATGCCCAACCATATTGGTCAATTGAATGTGAAAGACTTCTACTAGTCAAAATGCTTGTAGGGATCTTCCCCCTCGGCCTGGCTCTCAAATTTTAGGAAGCCCTTTATACCGTCGGCTCATCACCTTTTGCTCTGGAAAATCTGGAGGAACCGGTTGCCGATGCAGGAGCAGCTTCAGCGGGCTGGACACAGCCTGGATCCAGTATGTTTTTTATGCCTCGGCGCTTCAGAATCCATCCAGCACACCCTATTTCAGTGCAGATTTCCATCGGCTCTCTGGGGGTATCTGCAGGGGATGTTCGGATTCCCCCTTTTCTTTGACAGGCCATTCTTAGATATGCTGGATAGCCTTATCAACTGGCCATGCAGCAAGAAAATTTCCAACTTTCTCCATGTGGCCATTTCCGCCATTGTGTCCTACACATGGGTGGCCCGGAATGCGATTTCCTTTAACAAAGGGCGGCTCTCTCTTCATGGTGGTTTCGTTAAAATTCACTCGGAGATCCATGTGGCGTCTCATATCCAATCCAACTCGATGGCAAATGATGTGAGTGATCTCATCCTTCTGCGGTTACTTGGCATTGATGGCAGGCCAAGGAAGCCGAAGATCCTCAAATACATCCGATGGATCCCTCCGATCTCCTCCTGGATCAAGGTCAATGTGGATGGTGCAACGTTGGGTGAACCGGGGCCCTCGGGGTGTGGAGGGGTCTTCCGTACACACCGAGGCTTTGTCAAAGGCTGCTTCCATCACTTTATCAGAAATGGGTGTGCCCTTGAGGTAGAATTTTGGGCCATGATTAAGGCGATTGAGTTTGCTGGACAGTTTGGCTGGAATACCCTTTGGCATGAATCAGACTCCATGCTTGCAATGGCTGCTCTCAAGGCCAAATCAGAGCGCGTCCCTTGGAGGATCCTCCCGCAATGGACGGAGTGCCTTGCCTCCTGCCAGCGGCTCAACCTTCATGTCACACACGCCTATCGGGAGGCTAACTCGGTTGCAGATGCGCTTTCCAAACAGGCGATTGCGGAGAGGATCTTGATACGGTCACACGTGGCCACACCGTGCTGCCTTCGATTTGTGGAGTCTGATATGAAGGGTGAGATGCACACCTGAGTATGTAATCCCCCCATGTGACATCTTCCCTGGCGATGCTCTTTTTTATATATTTTTTGGGGGGTCAGGTTCACCTGGTCTCGAACCTCATTCACCCTATATATCCTCAAAACCCTAAGAAAACCATAAAAACCAATAAACACTTTAAACCCCTAAAAACCCTAAAAAGGATAAAAACCCTTAAAATGATAAAAACCCTAAAACCCCTAAAAACATAAATAAACATAAAACCCCATAAAAATAATGAAAACCCACAAAAAGGCAAAAAAAACCTGTAAAACACCTAAAATATTAAAAAACTATAAAAAACGTTAAAAACCATAAAAAATTAAAAAAAAATATCTCTATGAACTCAAAAAAACATAGAAATTGTAAAACCCTTAAATACCCTAAAGCCCCCCAAAAAACCAAAAAACCATTGTATCCCTAAAAAACCTAAAAAATACTTGAACATACCTAAAACCCTAAAAACCCAAAACCCTGTAAAACCTGAAAACCCCTATGTAAACCTTAAAAACCAAAAAAATAAAAAAAACCACTAAAATACCTAAAAACTCTGAAAACTCTAAAAACCGTAAAACCATAAAACCCCGATAAACATTAAAAAACATTAATACCCATAAAACCATAAACCAACTAAAAACATTTAAATTCATTTAAACCCTTAATTTTTTTTTAAAAACACTAAAACCCTTTAAAACACTAAAAAAATTAAAATAACCTCAAAAATCCAAAAAAAAACCCAAAAACCTCTAAGAACACCTAAAAACCCTCAGAATACCAAAAATACCAATAGATTTTACAATAAAAAAATCATAAAAACACAAAAAATTCCTAAAAACATTAAAACCCCTATGAAAATATTAAAAACCGAAAAACACTTAAAGGCCCTAAAAACCTAAAAACCACTAAAAACCATAAAATACATAAAAACCATAATAAATTCATAAAAATAAATAAAAAATTAAAAAACATAAAAACCCATAAATTCCCTAAAAACCCACTAAAATTTATAAAACTCCTTTAAACTTCAATAAGCCTTAAAAACACTAAAAAATTAAATTTCTTAAAAAAATCAAAAAAACCCTAAATCCCCAAAAAAACAAAAAAACCCTAAAACCTCAAAACACTCAAAATACCTGAAACCCCTAAAAATACCTAAAAAAAATAAAAGGACATAGACTTCCATAAAAAAACTAAAAATCCTAAAAACACCATAGAAAACCTTTATATCCTAAAAAACATAAAACAACTAAAAAACTAATAAATAAATAAATAAATACCCTAAAATCATAAAAACCATAAAAATCAGAAAAAATTATGAGAACACTAAAAACACACTAAATACACTAAAAACCACTAGAAACTCTAAAAACCATTTAAACCTTTATAACATTAAATAAATATAAAACCCTTAAAACCCCTAAAACTCAAAAATCCCTAAAACCCCAAAAAACCCAAAAAACACAAAAAGACACTTAAAACCCTCGTCATCCATAAAAACCCTAAAACCCCAAAAAACTACTAAAAATACATAAAAACCGTGAAAATCCCTAAGAAAACTGTAAAAACCTAAGCACACATAAAGCCCCTAAAAACCCTAAAAACACTAGAAACACATAAAAACCCAAAAAGTCCAAAAAAATCATAAAAACCTTAAATTTCAAAATACCCCAAAAAATCCATAAAAACTCTAAAAATACACTAAAAATCTAAAACACTTTAAACCCCTAAAAATTTTAATAACTCCAAATACATTAATACCCTAGAAAATTCAAAAAATAATAAAAACCCCAAAATTCATGAAAACACTAAAAATCATAAAAACCCTAAACCACAAAAAATCCATAAAAGCCTAGGAAACTATAAATAACATAAAAAATACATGAAAATCCCTAACAATGTAAAACCACAAAAACCTCAAAAAATAATAAGAATACGTTAAAGATGTAAGAATACTTAAAAACCCTGATACCCTAAAAATTATAAAATCACTAAAAACATAAAAACCATAAAACCCAAAAAAACCAAAAAACCCAATTAAAATATAAAAACCCTTTAAACCCCTTTAAAACATTAAAAAACTTTTAAAAACCTACAACATACTAATAAATTCACAAGAAACCCTATAAACCAAAAAAACTATAAAACCATACAAACCCTAAAAAATCAAAAAACCCACAAAACCACTAAAAATCCTAAAATACTATAAAAATTCAAAAAAAAATCACTAAAAATACCTAAAAATGTAAAAAAACGTAATAACTTTGGGAACACTTAATAAAACCACAAATTATAAAAAAAACATAAAACCCCTAAAAACCAAAAGAATGAAAAACCCAAAAAAACCCAAAAAATCAATAAAACCACCAAAATCCATAAAAACTATAACACAAACCTAAAAATACCCAAAAACCTAAAAAACCTAGAAAACTATAAAAACCTAAAAAAACCCAAAACCCTAAAACTCACTAAAAACACTAAAACCCCTTAAAACCCATAAATCATTAACCATCCATCCCCAATGGTCAAGGTGCATCGTGAATCTACAAAGGCATCGTGTTTGAAGCTAACCATTATGGAGAAGGTGAGATCTATGGCTTCACTCAACTTCTCTGATTATGGTATGCCCTCCCCTGGTCAAGTGAACTGGAAAGGGCAGGTGGCTCATGTTTTGACAAACCATGAGTCAGTCGAGGGAAGAATAAATTTATGCCATTTTTACATTACTTCTATGCTACTGATTCTGAAAGAATGACTATGTAAATTTTTCTGAACTTACCAAACAGATCATGGAAATTTTGGGATTCTCTGAATGAACAATGATCATGATGGGAAAGGGTTTCTACAACATTGATTTTTCATCGAATGATTGGAAAAGGAGGGCTTGGAGTTTTAGCCCTCTTAATCTTAGGTCCAGTCTCTTTTTTGATTCAGAGTTGGGACCTTAACATTGATCCCTAGAATGTAAAAAATACCTCTCTACAGGTATGGATCTGGATATGTAAGCTGAGTTGGCTCTACAAGCACCCCCAGTTCCATTGGGACATTGCATCCTCTATGGGTTTCCCTATTCGCATTGACTAGGAGACAGATAATACTATGTATGGTCACTATGAACGTGTCCTTGTTGAAATTTATTTAGCCTCTATGTTGGTGGAGGAGGTGGTTCACAACACTATTGAGGATAGATTCACTCTATAAATTCAGTATGAATGGAGGCCTAAACTCTACTCTCATTACAATCTCCTTAGCCATCTAGTTTCTGACTGTTGAAGGTTGAAGGTGTTCTCCTTCTATAATATGAAGGGGAAAGATGTTGTGTCCTGTAAGATGAATCGTGGTACTGCAATTGAAAAGAATTAGGGTCCATCTATCCCTGTGCCTTTCCATCCCTCCTCTTTCAGGGCAATGGATTTTGGAGATCATTCTTTGGGCCTTGCTATTACGGTGCCCCTAGCACATGCCCCCTCTTTATCTGAGGTTGTAGAGGTGATTGTTCTGGAGATGCCTAATTAGCTGCAAGGAGTCATTTCTACCCCTAAAGTCTTCCATTGGCTCGCCCCAGTAGACACTGAAGGGCCTATGAATAGGGGTGACCCTCATGCAGTAGACTCCCCTGACCTTCTACTGTTGGATCGGCGGTTCCCACCTCTGCTGGGCTGCTAGATGTCACCCTTGTCCCTCCTTTTGGATATCCTATTGGAATAACCACCCCTTCTTAGGTGGATCTTACCGTGGAGGTTCAGGTGAAATCACCTGGACTTGCAGCGGAACCAATGGCACTCATACCTAGGGCTAATTTTTCTACAAGTGATGACTCCTTTATGGTTGTGTCTTCTAAAAAGACTGTGATGAGGACCCCATCAAGAGAAGTTTCTTGAACAAATTTTCCCACTAAACAGGTTCACCCTTCTCAGAAACATATTCTAGTCTGATGAACTTGCAGATCAGGCTGATGAGGCTAGTCCTGATTATGTTATGCCCGAGGTGGTTGATAATCAATTGGTGGATGACCTTACCTCCTCGTACCAGATCACTTAGGCTGCTAAATTGTTTTTCAAAAACAATCTTGTTGGAAGGCCTATTATGAAAGCAAAGAAATGAAAAGTGAATGCTCCAAACTCTATCTCTAAATCTAGTAACCTACCTAATGATATGGGAAATTCATACCTTAATCAATGAGGATCATGTTCTGTAATTTTTAAGGGCTTAAGAACCCTCCCACTACCACATCCCTTTGGCATTTTATTATTTTCAAGAGGCTGATGATTATAGGAATTGATAAAACTATGATTTATTTTAATAATTGGATGGGTTTCATGTGGGGTGGCCTTTGTTGCTCATTTGTTTCTAAAGTTTTTAATGAGAGTTTCCTGGACACTTTGTTGGTCTTAACACATGATTATTTCTAGGCTCATTCATTTGAAGTGAGTCCCTAATTCATTACCATGGTGATCATCCTTAAAAATTCCCCCTTCTCTCTCTCCTTTTTTCATTCTTCCTTCTCATACATTATAATAAGGGTCCTATGGAGGAAGATTTAATAGTTGTCTCTGTCCAAAAATCACAACTGGATTATCATTGGTGACATTAACACCATCTTGAGGATGGATGAAAAGATTGGTTCCAATTTCCCCCATTCGGATGCTGAGGAATTATCTCACTTCTATGATTCTTATGATCTCACTGAAGTCCCCATTACTGGAGCCTCCTTCACATGGGGAAGATTCATAATTAATGGACAAGAGGCAAGCAAGCATGATAGGTGCCTCTACCAGATCAATGACAGAATTGTGCTCTCTCACATCTCTAGATTTACCCACTCCAAGATCAACTCAGACCATAATCCCATTATTTTTGACCACTCTAGGTGCCCTATAAGGCCATATCCCTTGCCTTTTAAATTTAATAATTCCTAGATCACGATCTCGGGTTTCCTGGAAACCATTATTGATGGGTGGAATGGCCCCTTTCTTGGGAGTCATTATTTCATTTTGGTCTCCAAACTGAAGAAAATTAAAACTCTTCTTAAGGAGTGGAGCCGGATGTATTTTTCTAGGATGGATGAGGATATTAAAGCTGTTGAGCATCTGCTTGTGTCCCTCCAACACTCCAATCAGCAGCCACCCATGCCCTCTTAGGAGGAGTTTCAGGCTCATGAAAAACTGCATGACCTTCTGGATCCTAAGGAGAAACTGGCCATGAGCCAGTTCAAAATCAGGTGGATCGAGGAAGGGCAATGAAATTCTAGGTTTTTTCACAGATTACATAAGGAAAAGAAGTCCAAAATATTCATGAATTTGGTCTACATTCGTGGGTCTACCTTCACCTCTAAGGCTGGTATCTCCACTATTGTGTTCAGTCACATTCAGGGGCTATACTCCGATAATTGTTGGAGTGTACTCCCTACCTTTGACGGAATCTATATTGACTTTTCATGATTACCAGTAAAATAAGGACCTAATGAGTGATCCCCTTGGGGAGGAAGCCTGATCTGCTTTGTTTTCTCTTAATATTGAACGTATAGTGGGACCAGATGGATTTAGCAACAAGTTCTTTATTTTCTACTGGGACTTTATGCTTGTGGAAATCACTAATATTGTTTCCGAAGATTTTCATTCCTATTATTTACCACATGGAACCAATTCTAATTTCATTCCCCTAATTCCAGAGATGAATAACTCTCTTGAAATTAGAGACTTTCAGCATCTTTCCATTGGTAATACCATCCCCAAAATCACCAGTAAAATTTTGGTTATGAGGATGGGGAGTTTTAATGGGGAAATTATTACCCCCAACCAATTTGGCTTTGTTCTGGGAGGAACATACAAAACATCTTATTTATAGCTTTGGAGGGTATCGATATAATGAGGAAATTCTCTAAGCATGGAAACTTTTTTTAAAATCTAGATATCTCTATGTCCTTTGATATCATCAAGTAGAGCATCATCATCCAGGTGATCTCCAAATATGGTTTCTCAGACTGATCCATCATGATAGTGGCATCAATCATAAATAGTGCTTGAGTTTTGGTTCTCATCAATGGCTCCCATAAAGAGTTTTTATTGTTCTCCCATGAAGTTATAAAGGGAGATCCAATCTATAGTATTCTCTTTGAGATTTTCGAAGACTATTTGAGGATATGCCTCATTGACCTCATGCAACCTGGCCTCTTCAAACCAATCATGGAAAGGAGAGACCTTCGAGTTCTATCCCATCATTTTTATGAGAATGATATCCTACCCTTTGGATGGGCTGATAAGATGACTGTGTCCTCTACTCAAATGATCTTCCAACATTATGAATGTGTGGAAAAGAAATCCATTAGTTGGAATAAATATTCTATCATATTTTGGGAGTGTGACTCCCAGTCTATGTAGTGACACATTTCCCTTTCCCTTGGGGTTAAGATGGGATCTATTCTCTTTATCTATCTGGGTGTTCCCATTTTATGGGGGTGGGTGAAGTGTAGTTACCTTGCAAACATGGCCATAAGAATCATCCATCAACTTGCTAAATGGAAAGGGAATTGTCTTTCACATGTTGGGAGAGTCTATCTTATCAACTCAGTAATTTCCTCTATGTTCACATATTCCTTCTCCATTTAAATATGTGCAGTCAATCTCATTAAAAATATGCAAAAGATTATTAGATACATTTCTTGAACGGGATGCATTAGATAAATAAAATTGGTTTATGTAGTTTAGAAGGAATGAAAAAATCTTATTGAGGTGGGATGTTTTGAGATTAAAAACCTAAATAAATTCAATGATTCCCTCCTTTCCAAGTTCACCTGGGTCTTGTTAGACTTTAGTAATGATGTTTTGGGATTCTACCGGGAGAGGTTCACACTGAAACATTGTGATGGGTTTTCTGGATATTTTCCTTCTTCAGTTTGGCCAACAATATGGGGCTCTTATAAGAGAATTATGGACCAATCAAAGTCGATCATTTTGAATAATTCATACTTGAACGTTTAATCCACCACTTAGATCGATAGTTCTCTTCTAGATCGTATGGTGCCTCCTACTGATTCAATAAACATGTCAATTTACAGTTTCATTAATTGATTGTAAGGCTTTGATGTTCTTCTTCCTATTGGCACTTACATGAAGATTCAAGATCACATCTTTGCTGAAAGGGATGCCTTAATATGGAAGCATAATCTTGTTCGTAAACTTATTGTGAAAGTATTTTATCGGTCTAAATGTTCACAAGGTATAGCCCCTTCATCTTGTCTTTCATGATTTAAGAGGCCTTTTATGGATTCGGATAACCATCTGCTGCTTTGGAAGCTCTGGAAAAATTGGTTGTCGCTTCAAGGGAAACTGCAATGGTCCAGACATAGCTTGGATTCGGTCTATTTCTTCTATCATGGGGATGAGGAATCTAAACAACATACCTTTAATCAATTCAAGTTTGCATCAGTGCTTTGGGACTACCTACTGATGATATTTATGTTCCCTTCTTGCTTGAGAAAGCTGCTATTTGAGCTGTTGGATAGCCTGGTGCATTGGCCTTGTAGTAGGCAGATGTCTAACCTATTGCTCGTTTCCATTTCTGTTATCACTTATTACATCTAGGCTGACCGAAATGCGATTGCTTTTAACAAATAGTGTCTCTCCATCAATGGTAGATTTGTAACCCTAAATGCTGTTTTCCATGTGGCATCTCACATTCATACAGGTCCAATGGAAAATGCTGTTAATGATCTTATTCTCTTAAGGATTCTTTGAGTTTCTAGAAGGATAAAAAATGGTAGGTTCTGAAGTTCATCCACTGGATTCCCCTGATCTCTTCCTGAATCAAGGTTAACATGGATGGTGCGGCACTAGGAGCAACAAACACCTCTGGGAGTGGAATAGTCTTCTATACCCATCTAGGTTTCATCAATGTATTCTTTCAACACTTTATTGGAAAAAGGTGCACCCTTGAATATGAATTTTAGGCTATGATGAAGGCGATTGAGTTTGTTGATCAATTCAGATGGACTCCTCTCTGGATTGAATCAAAATCAATGCTTTCCGTTGAGGTCCTTAAAAAACAAATATGTGAGTCCTTTGGAGGATTCTTCCTCAATGAATGGAATGAATTACACTTTTTCAAAGGCTACACCTCCATGTCACACATGCCTATCAAGAGGAGAACTCGGCAGTAGATGACCTCTTCAAGAAGGCGATCGTGACAAGGAGCTCAATGTGGTCTGTTGTTTCCCCATCCTACTACCTACGGTTTGTGGAGTCTTATATGAGGGTGAATTGCAAGCCCATGTTTGTAATCTCTCCTTTTAATGTTTTGTTGGTTCGTTCTATTTCTTAATAAATTTTGGGGGACAAGGTTCACCTCGTCTCGACCCTTCTTTGCCCAAAATCATTAAAAACCTCAAAAAACATTAATAATCAAAAAAACATAAGAAAACCCTCAATCCCATAAAAGACCCATAAAACCCATAAAAACCGTAAAACACATGAATGTCCTTAAAAACCTAAAAAATATTAGAAATCCTTAAAAACATTGAAAATCCATAAAAATGTAAAGAAACCGAAAAACCATGGTAACCCTATGAAAACCTTAAACCCCTTAAAAGGCATAAAACCCCAAAAAAATTCTAAAAGCACTAAAATGCTTAAAACCACTCAAATCCTAAACCCCTGGAAACCCATAAAATCCTAAAAACACTCTAAAGACTCAAAAAACCATTTAAACCCGTAAAAGCGTTAAAAACTCTAAAAAACCTTAAAATCCTAAAAATAAAAAAACCCCTATAACCCCAAAAATACATACAACCTATAAAAACCTAAAAGCCATTAATATCCTCAAAATCCCTAAAAAACCTAAAATCCCATAAAAATATAAACAAAGACCTAAAAATCCCTAAAAATGTAAAAAACACTAAAAATTGAAATCCCCAAAGAAAACCTTTAAAATAAAAAAACAATTAAAACCCCTAAAAACCTAATTGCGCTAAAATCCTTTAAAAACTGAAAAAAACCCAAAACCCCCCAAAAAAACCCAAAAAAATCATTAAAACACATAAACAGTATAAAAACACTAAAACCCAATGAAATCTATAAAACCCCTCATAATGTTAAAAAACTCTGAAAAACCTTAGAACCCTAATATACTCAAAAAAACCTGAAAACCCAAAAAATCATAAATTATCCTAAAACCAAAAAATTCTATGAAACCCATAAAAACAAAAAAAAATTAAAATAATACCTAAAATGTAAAAAAACCATAAAAAAATAAAACACTAAAACCCCTAAGAAAACCATAAAAACATAAAAGCACTTATAACCCATTAAATCCCAAAAAAATAAAACCCTTTAAAACCCTAAAACTATACAAAACCTAATAACATTAAAAAATTTAAAAACACACCAAAATTCTAAAAACTGATTAAACACATGAAAACCATATAAAACACAAAAAACTGTCAAAACCCTAAAAAACAAAAAAAAACACTAAAATCCCTAAAAACTATAAAACCCTTAAATTAATAAAACACTAAACCCCCCAAAATCCCAAAAAGCAATTAATACCTTAAAAAACATAAAAAATCACTAAAAATTTCTAAAAATATAAAAACTCTAAAAACCCAGAAAATAACTAAGAAAACCTAAAAAAACAAAAAAGAAATTAAATATCCAAAAAAACTTAAAAATTAAAAATACCCTAAAAACATTAAAAACCCTAAAAAACATAAAACTAATAAAACCATGAAAAACATAAAATCCCATAAAAACACAATAAACCACTAAAAATTCTAAAAACAAATTAAATAACTAAAAATGTAAAAAAGGTCAAAAAAACTTTTAAAACACTAAACTCAAATAAAACCCATAAAACCCAAGATAAAACCATAAAACCCCTAAAAATATTGAAAAAATTAAAGCCTTAGAAACTTAGAAACATGTTAAACCCCTAATAGTTTAAAAATTCATAAACACCTAAAACCCACTAAAACACCCTAAAACCCTAAAAACAGAAAAAATCTTAAAACCCATAAAAACTCAAAAACCCACTAAAAACTAAAAAAAACCATAAACCCAAAAAAACCTGAAATAACCCCAAAAACTATTAAATCTAGAAAAAATTAAAAAAATCCCTAAAAACCCAAAAAAACCATAAAACCCATAAAAATCATAAAAAAGACCCCAAATTCCCAAAAAACATAAGATGCCTGAAAACCCCAAAAACCCATAATAAAACCATAAAAACCTAGAAATAGATAAAACCTCCAAAAACCTAAATACACAAAAACCCCTTTAAAACCCTAAAAACCTAATTACACTAAAGACTAAAAATCCTATAAAAAGAAAAAAATTATAAAAACTATAAAAAGTTTGAAACCACTAAAAATGTTATAAAACTATAAAAGATCTCAAAACCCCTAAAATACTAAAAAACCCCTAAAAATGAAAAAAACATAAAAACCCTAAAAATCGGAAAAACCCTTAAAAATCCTTAAAAACCGTAAAAACCCATAAAATCCTAAAAAATACCTAATAATCCATAAAAACATAAAAAATACCAAACCCTTCAAAAACCCCAAAGAAAACCATAAAAACTAAAAACATATAAAACTTTTGAAAACTAAAAAGTGTGTTAAACCCCTAAAAAATTAAAAACCGAAAAAACAAAAATATATAAAACTCTTAAAAAACACTAAAATACTCTAAAAACACTAAAAACCAATTAAACCCCTAAAAATGATAAAAAAAACACTAAAGACACTAAAACCCTAAAAACTCAAATAACCCCTAAATAACAAAAAAAACACCATAAAACCCATAAACTCCCTAAAAATCCAAAAAATCCAAAAAATCTCCAAAAAATCAAGAAAATTCTAAATAATCACGAAAAATACAAAAAAAAAAATAAAAAATCCCTAAAAACCTAATAACTCTAAAACCCAAGAGAACCCTAAAAAATATAAAAACCATGAAACCCCAAAAAAATCCCTAAAACCCCATAACATAAAATAAAAACAAAGAACTATAAAAACCCTTTAAACCCCTCAAAGTGTTAAAAACTAAAAAAAAATCCTTAAACCCCTCAAAAAAACACTAAAAATACAAAAAAACCATAAATATCATAAAAACCATAAAAACCATAAAACCTATAAAATCCATTAATACCATAAAACCAATAAAGATCCAAAAAATCACAAAAATCCCTAAAAACAAAAAAACCCTAAAAAGCCTCAACACCCCTAAGAAAACCACTAAAACCAAAAAAACACATAAAACCACTAAAAACCCTAAAAAATATAAAAATCCTAAAAATAATAAAAACCCTAAATCCCCAAAAAACATTAAAAACTTAAAAACCCATAAAACCCCTTAAACAACACAAATAATTATAAAACAACTATAAAACACCTAAAGTCATTAAAAAACTCTAAAAACATAAAAAAACATTAAAAAATATGTATAAGAAACATAAAAAGAACAGAAACCCTAAAACACTAAAATTACATAAATCCCCCCCCCCTAATACCTAAAAACGATAGTAACCATAAAAAACATAAAAAATACATGAAAATCCCTAAAAATATAAAATCCCTAAAAACCCTAAACACCCATAATAAAACCTTAAAAACCTAAAAATTATTAAAACAACTATAATACCAAAAAAACAAAAAACTCTAAAAAACCCTAAAAACCCTAAAAACCCATAAAACATTAAAAACCCTTAATACACATAAAAACCATAAAACAACTAAAAACATTAAAATCCATTTAAACCCATAAAAATATTAAAATCCTCTAAAACACTTAAACCCATAAATACTCACAAAAACCTCAAAAAAACCAAAAAAAATTCTTAAAACCTCTAATAAACCCCAAAACCCTAAAAATGCCATAAATCCCAAAAAACATTAAAATCCAAAAAAACCCTAAAACCTGTAAAATGTCAAAAAACTGAAAACTCCTAAGAAAACATTAAAAACCTAAAAACACATAAAATCCCTACAAATCCTTAAAAACACCAAAAACCATAAAAATCATAAAAATTTCTAGAAACCTTAAAAAATCACAAAAACCCAAAAAATCCCTAAAAAACCACTAAAAACTCTTAAAACCCTTCAAACCTCTAAAATCATTAAAAACACTAAAACCCTTAAAAGTCATAAAAAATAAAAAGAACCCTAAAACACAAAAAAAAACAAAAAAAACCCTAAAAAAACTTAACCCCCTCAAAATGTATAAAAAATCTAAAAATAGTTAAAAATACTAAAAGGAAATAAAATTCCCTAAAAAATATAATATTCTAAAAACCCCTTAAAAATAATTTATGACCTAAAAACATTAAACACATGGAAACCTAAAAAAATCAAATAAAAACCCTAAAATCATAAAAATCATAAAAATCCCTAAAAAATATAAAAAACCACTAAAAATGACTTAAATCCATTAAAACCACTAGAAACTCTAAAAACCCTTTAAACCACTAAAATGTTAAAAACAACTCTAAAAACTTTAAAACCCCTAAAAATAAAAAAATCTAAAACCACACAAAACCTCAAAACCCTAAAAACTCCCATCATCAATAAATATAGTAAAAAATCAAAAAACTACTAAAAACCATAAAAACCATTAAAACCCCTAAGAAAACCTTAAAAAACTAAGCACACATAAAGGCCATCAAAACCTAAAAACACTAGAAACAATAAAAAACCCAAAAAGTTCTTAAAAAACATTGTTCTACCTCTGATCTGGTGTATTTATGGGTGATATGGAAATGAAACTATGAGGATCATCACCCATCCCTTTTGCCACAGAGATAGATTCCAGTCTAGTTTTCCCCTCTTTCGTTTGAACATGTTCAGGGTAATTGTCCTTTAAAGAAGGTTGAAATAACCTTGTGGGGAACTGGTGGTCCTAACAGATGATTGAGTGAGGGGTTAAGCACTCATGCAATCAGTCCTTCTCAGATATAACTTCCTCATATAGTCTCCAACATGTTTATTTGTGGGGCCAAGAATGACCAAAGGCCCTGGTATCCATGATTAATGGACCTGATTTTTAAAGGTAGGTGATCGTTGGTTGATGATTTGGCCAAAGACACTTAAAGAATTCATTGGTCGATAGGATTGGAGGTCAGGCTCACCACACCCTTCCATGGGAGAATTATTTTCTATTCCGGGATGCTCTTATAGATTTAAGTTGTTTTCATATGTTCATGAATCCTTGGTTCATTCTCAAAGAGTGTGTCCATGGGCTACCCTAGGTTTACTAGATCATCGTGAGCATGAATATGTTTAATTGGATAGAGATGATGTTGACATAGCCATATTAGATGGAAATCTAGAGTTTATTGTCATCCAAGAGGACATAAGGTGACTTGATGTTGGGATCGAGCCCATAAAGAGGGCTTCCAATGAATACTAGGGAGAGGAATCAGGACCCATGTATTTTTTAATGTGTGGGAATTATGCATATAAGCTTCCTATTTGATACACATGATTGGGTGGACCCTTCAAGGGAGGGTACCCATTTGAGTTCGGTTCTTCTAGCATGCATCCTACTTATCCTATTTTGATTAGGAATTAGAGTTCTTGTAGTTCAGAATGTGTGGGGCTTATGCATGGAAGTTTCCCATTTAAGGGGGGCATGGTTGAGAGGACCCTTCATGGATGGGCTCCAATTCGAGCTCAGGCCTTCTGGAAGACGTCCTATATATCTTGTTTTGATCATGAATCAGAGTTCTCATAGTTCAAAATGTCTAAAGATGTTGTAATCCTCACAAACCTCTAAGCCCACGTGAGTCATTATAGTTATGAGAAACAAGAGGATTTGAAATATTTAACAATGCACATGCCTACTCCCCTATTGGTGGGGGATGGAGAGCCCATAGCGAAAGAGGATGGGGAGACCATGGGTGAGGGCACAGAACGGTTAAACTTTCTATATGAAATGGAATTAATGGTCATGTGGCCCTTCTTCAGAATTTAGGGGACTTACCTAAGTTGGAGGGACCCAGAGCATGTTCTAGGAGGGAGAAGAGTTTTGTCTCAACAATGTGGGGAGTGAACATAACCCCTCTGACTAATCATTTTTCCTCATTGAATGGAAAAGAAAGTGATCACAACTAATCCTAATAATAGGGATGTTCATGTTGGCATCCCATGGTTGGACTCTGGGTTACCATGGGAATATATCCTTACAAGAATTCTTGTAGCCCACACCTTTGTTGGGAGGGCCTTCGTGACTCCACTTACCGTGGGTATGTAGACTCAATAGGGCATGCTAATGCACCCAATGGCATGATCAAAGAGGTCTGGTGGCTTTGGAGGAGGCTTTGTCCTAGCTCCAGAGAACTGTTGAGTGGAAGGATTATGGAGGAATGGATGTTAAGGGAGGGGCAAGGGTGGAACCAGACAGAACAATACCCAAAAACACCCCAATCAGCATACTAGTTTCTCATTCAGGATGGGGAAGGATCCGCAAACCATAGTGGTATACAGATAAGAGGACCATCCACATACCGATGTGGTACACATGCATGGGTATTACTAATAGCATACCAGATTGGTAGGTAGCTCACCATGCCTCTTTGGGCTACATCCACGTACCATTTGGTTACATGGTTCTTGGACCCATCCGCGTAGCAGTATGCCATGCAAGTCATCATGCTAAAGGAGGGTCCGGGGGATTACCATTCGCATGAAATTAATCTATATGAAGTCTTTAGTTAATGGTTTACCAGTTGGGTTCTTGTTTCTATTATTATTATACAATTCCCCCATTTTATGGTTCATATTCGGTTGTACCTATGGAGGAAGTGGTTCACAGTTTGTGCTTTGCCGATGAAACAACATTGAAGCCGGAGTGCAACCTCTGAGTCTCACTCAAGATTTCTTCACTCATCCTTCTCTATGTATGTCTCCTTTATATCATCTTTTATGATCTTTTTATAGATCATCCGAGTGATCGTATCTAATGGGAACACAACACCACTTGTGTTGGCCCATTGAAGCATTATTCTGACCTGTGGAAGACTCGGTCAACTAGGTTTTGAGGAGGCTTCAGTTCAAGATAATGGTTCAAATGACCTTCCCCATCTACTTAATCTGTGAACTTTGGGCTTCACATCATGGTAAGTTGATGGTATTCCACACATAACACCTTTAGTTGATGCAGTTCACAGATAGCCTTTATCGCTGGCCATCGCTTCACAGGACAGCGGTTTGCGGACCGTCCTACATACTCAGTGGTTCATGATCCATCCTTTTCGTGTACCTTTCCCATTTATAGTACACTGTAGAGACCCGAATCTTGATGTACATGGACATTACATTACTTTTTCTGAATACTTAGTACATAACAAAAAACACACACACAAGGATCGTAATAGTTTAGTGTCTTTGGAAACTCGGAATACAATCTTCTAATCGTGGTGAAAGATCTTCAACATCTCCCATAATGATCTTCCTTTTTTTACCTAAAACCTTTCTTTATATCCTGGGGAAATAAAAAATACAAAAGGGTGAGCTCAAATGCTCAGTAAGGGTAAACAAAATAAATATCAATCACATCATATACATAAGAACATAACTTTTCGAAATCTTAACCTCCAAAAGAGATCATAATATACTAACATGGGATAAATCATAGAAGTGAAATGTAATCCCAATAATCATAACTTAAAACATGAATGTTTGTGGAATACACACATAATCATGGAGAATAATTTCTTATTAGTCAAGACTCATTACCAGGACTATCTTAGTGGACAAAGTCCATTTCTGAACCGAGTCACCCTCGTTTCAGTCCTGTTTCACTGAACCGGTATAACCTACCATTCCAGCCATGTCTATATCATGAGATATAAAATCTTTACCCAATGCATTGGAGGGAGATATAGGTCCCACCCATCTCATAATGATACCATTCTTATCTGTGCCACAAAATCTTCAATCAAACATCATTGCATAACCAATGTAATAAAAATGGGATTCTTAAACAACATGACATTATAAGACAATTAATATAATATAAAGGAATTCATAAAAATATTTCCATCACAACATAATCAAATCCATGGAATAATAGGGATAGAAACAGAAACCTATATTATCTTATATGGAAAAGAATTTTGATAAAACACTTGAACTCCATTCTTGAGGAAAATATCCTTTCAAATTCAAAAACATTTTCCTTTTTTAAAATGTCATACAATTTTAATCTAAATAAGTTGATTAAAAATAAACTTGAAAACATTTAAAGGATGCTTCCTGGAAATAATTTTTTAAAAATACATTCATTCCGTATAAGTTAAAAAAATCATTCTTTGTACTTTTGTCAGAAAAGTCAAAAAAAGTACCTCGTACAAAAAATGAAAAAAAGATTCTTTTCATATCTTTTACTAAAAACTCATCGAAGGGTAAAGTAGGATTTAAACATTTGTAGGTGAATGGAAATAATATTACATATTTAGGAAACAAGGATGTGGATGATAAAATACACCCCAGTAAATTCCAAAATATGAACAATCTCGGATAAAAATGGGATTGTGATATTTCCCTTACCTTAGGTCCGATTTGCTTCGTAAGTGTCTGAACCTCCTGTATAATGATTTAAATAATGTCATTGACTTATTCCAGAATCATACTCATTGTTATGATATCATATATGATTCACCTATGACTTTATATTACCCGTTCTTTTGTAAATTCCATGTTAAAGAGCGTTTTGGGTAAAATTGTTTCATTTTGTCGTCCGTGTTTTGACTTTTAATTATTAATATGATTAATTAGATCATGATTACTTAATTACAGAATATAAAACATGATTTATATATAATATATATTCAGAATATACATATATATAAAAGATCAGTAAATGGAAAGAAATACACCGTTCATGGAGACGGTAGACCGTACGTACGCATGAACGTTGTTTTCTTTTCCTTATTGAGTTGAATGGAATTAAGTAGATGACATACATATATATACACATAACTCCAGCATCATTATTATGTCATATATTTAATTATTACTTATTATATATACTTTATAATCTTTCATGAATGGTTAACGTGGAGAATGAATCTCATCGCGTCGTGGAGACGGTAGTCCGTACGTACGCACGAGTGATGATATCATTCTCATGATCGTGGAATTGTATTGGAGTGTATGTATACTATTTCAGAATCAATATCACTTTACAATAATCATATACAGTTATTATTTACCCCATTATACCCATCCAAGTAAGGTGGTGGTGGAAAATAGATTTCACCACGGTGTAGAAACAGTATTCCGTACATACGCACGCGCGGTGATTTCATTTTCCGTAGGATGGATAGATGGTGAAATAGGGTTGTTTCATACTTATAATAACATATCCGTATATAAGTGATACTGATGTTATTACTTCATAAGGAAACAACCTAAGAAGAAGAAGTGGAAGAATAAATAATGTTGAAAAAATCGGTAACGGACATTACCTCTTCTTTGAAGCGCCTCTTTGAGATCTCCTTTTAGGGCACTAAAATTGGTCTTTGAGGAAGGCCATAACCTATAAGATGTTTCTAGGGAAGTGGAGAAGATAATTTGTCAGGGGTTGGCCGAGCTTGAAGGCTCAAAGTGTTGTGATAAAGAGGTGGAGGAGGTTCCCTTTTATAAGGGAGGAGAGGGGCACCTTTGGAATAACTAAAAATATTATTTTATTATAAAGTCAAGTACGGTTTTAAATAGATCCAAATTTAGTTATTTCGGAGATAATGTGGGGATGGGTCGAAATCCTCTCATCCAATAGAATTTAGACAAGTTTAGGTCATAATATTAACCTTATCTTTTAGTTTTAACTCTTAGTTATTTAGATTGACATTTACCATGTCACTTTGTATTTTTATATTATATAGTTAATAAACTTACCATATACATCCAAGAGACCCCCAATTTGTGTTTTATTAATATATATAACCTTATCTAAGTCATTTGGCCGAATCATAGATTTTTAGGAATAAAATTACAATTAATAATATAATATTTGTTTTAAAAACTATTTTATGTCAATTTTGGCACTATTAAATAGTTTATTTTTTTGAAACTCATAACAGAATTATTACTTCGAAAAAAGTTAATTAAAATAATCCTAAAATGTCATATTAACCTATAAATCTATTTTAATTCATAAAAAGTCTCAAATTATACTTATTTAGGTATTTATAATATCAATTATTCTAATTTTTCACTATTATGGTAATTACTGTATCATCATTGTGTCATAAATAAATTAAATTATTTAAAGTCTAAAAATTAACAATAAAATACCATTATGTAGGAAATCGTTTTATCTTTCTAATGAATATTTATAGTCGAATTTATCTTATGTATAGCCTCATATTAAAAATTATTTACTTATTAAACATTGAATTTAACTATTTTAACCATTCTTTAAATAAATTAATAATAAATGTCCTAATCTAATCCAAGTGGGCCTAAATGGTCATATTTTATTCCTATGGTCGTTTTGGTCGAATTAAACTTGTCCAATAGAATTAAGACATGTGTTAGGGTAATAATAATATCATTTTTACCCTTAATTACCCTATTTACTTTTAACCGTGGTAAAAAAAAGTAAAAAGTTACTATTCACCAAAAATTATTTTCATCTCATTGAACCAAATTTTAGTCCTTGATATTAACCGTGTCTCTCGGATTTTTGATATTCCACTCACAGAAGCGGTAAAATAAAGTTTTATGAAAAATTCAGTTTTTTTTAACTACCATTTAGTGGTTTCAGTATTCATCAAAAATGAAAGTTTCCAGAAAAATACCAAAAACAAGGCCTAAGCTATATTTGATATTAAGAATTCAAAAATGATGTCTATTTTACAAAATTCAGAACATATCAGTTGCATTAATTAATCTAAAAATTAGTTCCCGTCATCAAAACAAATAGCGTGTTTTTAAGAGATAATAACTACCAAAAGATTGACACTTGTTTATAACTGGTTTAAATGTGAAATTACATCCAATGACCAACATTGTATTAAATTGTAAAAATATATTCTAAATATACTTTAAAACCACTCAAATTAATAATTTATCACTATTAATTATTTTGATTAAAAAAAGCTGTTTTTAATTATAATTTAGTAATTTTCACTATTCAATAGAATATGCAAGTTATCTGAAAAGTACCAAAATTTCACCTTAGGCTAAATTAGATACTCCAAATCCAAAAATGAAGTCCATTTTGAGAGCTAAAATTTCTAAAATTTTAAAAGGTGGTTATTACTATTCATAACGGCTAGTTTTAATAATATTTTAATAGCATATCGTTGTTTAGTGAAACTCGGTATTGCGTACTACACACGCTATCGAGGAAGGTCGCGATTGCATGTAAGGCATGGCAAGGCAAGTCAAGGATGCGTGTTGAGCAAGCTCCTTTTGGTGTAGCATACAACAGAAGACATTAAAAAGAATATTTTTTTATAAAATCTCGGGCTGTTACATTCTACCCCCCTTAAAATGAATTTCGCCCTCGAAATTCGTTGGGGTTATCAATGGTTTACTACTCGAAAGTTTCTTTAATAGAAACCCAAATCATATAAAGGAATACCAAAACTTGGCTTTAAAAACTAATTTATGAAATTTAACGATTACCCTAATAAACTAATCACTGGGTTTCCACATAGGTGAAAATATAGACATGGAAAAAAAATTTAACCATCATGTTCTGATGGAGAGTGGTATAGAACATGGCTATGGAAAAGACAGCAATCACAAAGCCATAAATTTGTGATGATCTAAGGTACCATCTAATTCATCAGATATAAGAGCACTAGGACATCATTTTTGGTTTTCAAGATCATTTCCCTAAAGTTGATGAAATTGGAATTAGAAGAAATTCTTTTGTGATTTTGGTATAGTCTCACCGTTTATCATTCATTGGAAAATTTCCACTTCATCTCTTAAAGAAATGAAGTTGGATTTGTCATTCGTGAAGTGTTAGCAGATCATGTGATAGAATGATGGGTCATTCCATCTGTCTCAAACAAAAGGTTACAAAAGTTATCAAAAATACATAAGACCATCTATGGTGAAGTTAATCGTATACGATTCCAAAAATGAACTTATACTTCATATATCATACCGTGTAATAAAATAAAACTACTTTCTACTAACCAGGGACTTCCTGTAGGCCAGTGGTAGGCGATAAAGGCCAATCACACTTTGGTTGTGGGTTCGATTCCCACGGCCTTGTCTGACACGATGGGATGTCGCCCGTCCTGCAGGTTGTCCTTTTTCTAAAACTATATTACTATAACATCCCATCAATAATATCGAAAAAATACTAACTTATGTCCAACATAATCCATTCTAATATTTAGGCTTATCCATAATACTACAGTCCACTCTCATAATATAGTGAAAACGATTACCAGAGATTTAATACCATCGTTGATCCCCATATATCATAAGATATGTCTTGTTGGTCACATTCCAAACATTCAAAGGCCTTAATAATGTATTCTCTTGAATACCCATTGAACCTTAGTGAAAACATGAATGCAGTTAAAAGTTAACACTTTCCACATACCAAAATCCTCAAAATTATATATCCTCAAACCATGATATCACTTAGTCCTTATATCAATCATGATCTCATGAATACTATCAAACATATTAGATTCTCTTTATCCCTTCATTATGTTCATATCATCTACATTCCAAAAATATCTGAATAACCTTTCATGGATACTGGTAACATTAATCACACTCTTTCAAAACTCAAGGAATGACAACAGTGTAACAATCCTTAGATGTCTCTTTATTCCATAGTACCATGAGATTACTTATACAACATTACACATGATAAACATGTAATCATTCCACAACATTCTTAAACCATTGATAGAGCTTCAACAATTATTTCATCTCACATATCATTTGTAGTCTCTTCATCATCATCCATATAAATACTACCCATACGACCATACTGATTCTCTTCATGAGACTTTCCCTTAGGGCATTGGTTTTCATAATGCCCGTACATTCCACATTTAAAACATTTAACCATTGTTGATGTCGTAGCAATACCTTTATCCTCATCCCTGGTGTTAATTGAACCTTTTCCTTTGCACATACTGGACTTGTGTCCTTCTTTTCCACACCCAAAGCATCTTCCAGTTCCTTTGAAACATTCTCATTGATGCCTCTTCCCACATGATTTACATAGGGGAAATTGAACTTTCTATCCTCTATTATCATCATAAACTCCATCTTTCTCTTATTAGCCGAGTCAGGAAACTTACCAAATTTTACTTTATTGATCATATTATGAGATTGCTGATTTGGCATAATAATGATGTTTGGACTTCCAAATCCCATTTCATTTGGTTGGTCATGAAGAATATCATTCCATTGTCCATCATATCCTCCATTATCGTGAATCATCTTGTTTCCAGCCATTTTCTAAAACCCAAAAAGAATAGTGTGAGAGGTAAAAATCATAATAAAGGGTGAGTAACTTCAATATCTAATATCTTTGGTTTAATCTAATATCGTTACCATAGTTCTAGGACTATATCCTATACGTATACTTATCCTTAGGGACATCCCTAGACATACCTTAGAAATATCTCTAGGGATCTCACTAACGTTTTCGCATCCTAGTTTCCAAAGGTTGACTAAAATTTTCCTCTGATACCAACTGTAGAGACCCGAAGCTTGACGTACATGGACATTACATTAATTTTGTGGAATACTTAGTACATAACAAAAAACACACACACAAGGATCGTAATAGTTTAGTGTCTTTGGAAACTCGGAATATAATCTTCTAATCGTGGTGAATGATCTTCAACATCTCCCAGAATGATCATCCTTTTTTTACCTAAAACCTTTCTTTATATCCTGGGGAAATAAAACATACAAAAGGGTGAGCTCAAATGCTCAGTAAGGGAAAACAAAAGAAATATCAATCACATCATATACATAGGAACATAACTTTTGGAAATCTTAACCTGCAAAAGAGATCATAATATCATAACATGGGATAAATCGTAGAAGTGAAATGTAATCCCAATAATCATAACATAAAACCTGAAACTTTATGGCATACACACATAATCATAGAGAATCATTTCTTATTAGTCAAGACTCATTTCCAAGACTATCTTAGTGGACAAAGTCCATTTCTGAACCGAGTCACCCTCGTTTCAGTCCTGTTTCACTGAACCGGTATAACCTACCATTCCAGTCATGTCTATCTCATGAGATATAAAATCTTTACCCAATGCATTGGAGGGATATATAGGTCCCGCCCATCTCATAATTATACCATTCTTATGTGTGCCACAAAATCTCAAATCATACATAATTGAATAACCCATGTAATAAAAATGGGATTCTTAAACAACATGACATCATAAGACAATTTATATAAGATAAAGGAATTCATAAAAATATTTCCATCACAACATAATCAAATCCATGTAATAATAGGGATACAAACAGAAACCTATATTATCTTAGATGGAAAAGAATTTTGATAAAACACTTGAACTCCATTCTTGAGGAAAATATCCTTTCAAATTGAAAAACATTTTATTTTTTTAACATGTCATACAATTTTAATCTAATGAATTTGATTAAAAATAAACATGAAAACTTGTGAAGGAATCTTCTTGGAAATAATGTTTTAAAAATCCATTCATGTTGTATAAGTTAAAAAAACATTCTTCGTACTTTTGTCGGAAAAGTAAAAAAAAGAACCTCGTACGAAAAATGAAAAAAAGATTCCTTTCATATCTTTTACTAAAAACTCATAGAAGGGTAAAGTAGGATTTAAAAAATTGTAGGTTAATGGAAATAATATTACATATTGAGGAAACATTGATGTGGATGATAAAATACACCCCAGTAAATGCCAAAGTATAAACAATCTCGGATAAAAATGAGATTGTGATATTTCCCTTACCTTAGGCCTGATTTGCTTTATAAGTGTCCGAACCTCCTGTATAATGATATAAATAATGTCATTTAATTATTCTATAATCATAATTATTGTTATTATATCATATATGATTCACTTATGACTTTATATTACCCGTTATTTTGTAAATTCCATGTTAAAGAGCGTTTTGGGTAAAATTGTTTCATTTTTTCGTCCATGTTTTGACTTGTAATTATTAATATGATTAAAAAGATAATGATTAATTAATTACAGAATATAAAAAATGATTTATATATAATATATATTCAGAATATACATATATATAATAGATCAGTAAATGGAAAGAAATACACCGTTCATGGAGACGGTAGATCGTACATACGCATGAACGCTGTTTTATTTTCCTTATTGAGTTGAATGGAATTAAGTAGATGACATACATATATATACACATAAATCCAGAATCATTATTATGTCATATATTTCATTTTTACTTATTATATATACTTTATAATCATTCATGAATGGTTAACGTGGAGAATGAATCTCATCGCGTCGTGGAGATGGTAGTCCGTACGTACGCACGAGCGATGATATCGTTCTCATGATCGTGGAATTGTATTGGAGTGTATGTATACTATTTCAGAATCAATATCACTTTACAATAATCATATATAGTTATTATTTACACCATTATACCCATCCAAGTAATGTGGTGGTGGAAAATAGATTTCACCACGGCGTAGAAACGGTATTCCGTACGTACGCACGCGCGGTGATTTCGTTTTCCGTAGGATGGATAGATGGTGAAATAGGGTTGTTTCATACTTATAATAACATATAAGTATTTTATTGATACTGATTTTATTACTTCATAATGAAAAAACCTAAGAAGAAGAAGTGGAAGAAGAAATAAAGTTGAAAAAATCGGTAATGGACATTACCTCTTCTTTGAAGTGCCTCTTTGAGATCTCCTTTTAGGGCACTCACATTGGTCTTTGAGGAAGGACCAAACCTCTAGGATGTTGCTAGGGAAGTGGAGAAGAGAATTTTTCAGTGGTTGTCCTAGCTTGAAGGCTCAAAGTGGTGTGATAAAGAGGGGGAGGAGGTTCCCTTTTATAAGGGAGGAGAGGGGCACCTTTGGAATAACTAAAAATATTATTTTATTATAAAGTCATGTTCAGTTTTAAATAACTCCAAATTTAGTTATTTCGAAGATAAGGTGAGGATGGGTAGAAATCTTCTCATCCAATAGAATTTAGACAAGTTTAGGTCATTATATTAACCTTATCTTTTAGTTTTAACTCTTAGTTAATTAGATTGACATTTACCATGTCACTTTGTATTTTTATATTATATAGTTAATAAACTTACAATATACATCCAAGCGACCCCCAAGGTGTGTTTTATTAATATATATAACCTTATATAAGTAATTTGGATGAAACTTAGATTTTTAGGAATAAAATAACAATTAATAATATAATATTTGTTTTGAAAACTATTTTATGTCAATTTTGACACTATTAAATAGTTGATTTTTTTGAAACTCATAACAGAATGATTAATTAGACAAAAGTTAATTAAAATAATTGTAACATGTCATAATAACCTATAAAAGTATTTTAATTCATAAAAAGTCTCAAATTATACTTATTTAGGTATTTATAATATCAATTATTCTAATTTTTCACTATTATGGAAATTACTGCATCATCATTGTTTCACAAATAAATTAAATTATTTAAATTATAAAAATTACAAATAAAATACCATTATGTAGGAAATATTTTTATCTTTCTAATGAATATTTATAGTCTAATTTATCTTATGTATAACCCCATATTAAAAATTATTTACTTATTAATCTTTGATTTTAACTAATTTAACCCTTCTTTAAATAAATTAATAATAAATGTCCTAATCTAATCCAAGTGGGCCTAAATGGTCATATTTTATTCCTAAGGTCGTTTTTGGTTGAATTAAACTTGTCCAATAGAATTAGGACATGTGTTAGGGTAATAATAATATCATTTTTACCCTTAATTACCCTATTTACTTTTAACCGTGGTAAAAAAAAAGTAAAAAGTTACTATTCACCAAAAAATATTTTCATCTCATTGAACCACATATTATTCCTTTATATTAACCATGTCTCTTGGATTTTTGAAATTCCACTCACAGAAGCGGTAAAATTAAGTTTTATGAAAAATTCAGTTTTTTTAACTACCACTTAGTGGTTTCAGTATTCCTCAAAAAATGAAAGTCTCCAGAAAAATACAAAAAATTAGGCCTAAGATATATTTGTTATTAAGAATTAAAAAATGATGTCTATTTTACCAAATTCAGAACATATCAGTTGCATTAATTAATCTAAAAATTAGTTCCCATCGTCAAAACAAATAGCGTGTTTTTAAGAGATAATAACTACCAAAAGATTGACACTTGTTTATAACTAGTTTAAATGTGAAATTACATCTAATGACCAACATTGTATTAAATTGTAAAAATATATTCTAAAAATACTTTAAAACCACTAAAATTAATAATTTATCACTATTAATTATTTCTATTAAAAAAAGTTGTTTTTAATTATAATTTAGTAATTTTCAATATTTATCAGAATATGAAAGTTATCCGAAAAGTACCAAAATTTCACCTTAGGCTAAATTCGATACTCCGAATCCAAAAATGAAGTCCATTTTGAGAGCTAAAATTTCTAAAATTTTAAGAGGTGGTTATTACTATTCATAACGGCTAGTTTTAGTAATATTTTTATAGCATATCGTTGTTTAGTGCAACTCGGTATTGCGTACTACACACGCTATCGAGGAAGGTCGCAATTGCATGCAATGCAAGGAAAGTCAATGATGCATGTTGAGCAAGCTCCTTTTGGTTTAGCGTACAACACAAGACATTAAAAAGAATATTTTTTTATAAAATCTCGGGCTGTTACATACTGGATCCATTTTAAAACATTAATTCCTTCAAGATTCATCAAATAAATGCAACTCCATTTGATTCCCTTCACCTTGATAGACTTTTAGAAGTTATTAGTTCCTTCTACAAAGTGATTTCAGGGGTATTTATTCAACTTGGAGGAATTTTCAGGACCCTACAAATTCTCCCCAATGGAATGGTGTCCATTCAAAATGAAAAGGGGACTATTCTGATGTAGAAGTTGTTTGGAACTGAAATGTTTCAAAGAAAATAGGTAGAGAAGGTAGGAGGGTACCACACTTATATATAAGGGTCCATGTCATTTGTCTTTTATCATTTCTCTTGGAAAAAAGTGATGCCGATTTCCTATCCTCCTTTACTTTCGTGTACTGTGCTCCTTGCAAAAATTGTGTTCACGAATTTCTCTATATGTTATGGGAACCGATTTCCTTTCCATTTCCCCATCCACATACCACATTTTGGTTTCAATGAATGAGACTATGGAAATTTAAAACATAAAATCTAGATTCTGCATGGAAGAAAGATATGCGGCTGACTTTTTCGCATACCGAATTTGGATCGGCAAACTGAACCTCTAAAAATATTAATACGAACATAAATTTTAATCGAAATATTCTAACTGGAAACTTAACCCAAGAAAAAATTCCTGATTTCTACATTCTTCGGACCGTTCTATTCACCGGACAATGGTTTGAGGGCATGTGCCTCGCAGTCATTCTGTGTACAATTGTTGTACGCGATGAATTGCATCCACGTACCATATTGGTAGGCGGAGTAGCTTTTACATGATATGCTATATGTGGAATGCTATTTCTATGTATTGATTTTAGGAATAGTACACATATAAATTTGCAGACATGTTTTAAGTCCTTTTAGACATTCTTTATAGCCTTTTCCCAAAAAAATTATTTTACTGTCTTCTCATTGAATTTTGGATCTTTTTATGCTGACTAAAATGTTTGATTCACTAATTGGTGAAAAATAGAGGATGATGAGGTATGCCATGGTGAGGAATAGCGATGATAATCTTAAAAACCACATCATTCCTCATGACATATTTCAAATAGTCTTCCTAACACCACACCTTCTTTCTTACCCATTTCCCATACAGTTTCCACTCTATGGCTTTGGTCTTCCCGCCGATGTGCCTCTGTCGTTACCTGACCCTAACATCCCTTTTGTCTTTTTAGAGGCACAATGAGATCATGATCATGCCAACATCTCCCCAACTAGAGAAGTCATTGCTACTCCTATTAAAAAAAATGTTTTAATATTGAGAGGTTCTACATGGACGCAGGGAAACCAAAATGCGACAATGGTGACTCGAGACTAGGCATTTGATAATACCCATCCATTATAGGCATTTCATGAGAAAACCCTAGTGGCGGGTGAAGTACCAAGTGGGATTTTTGGGCTAGAGGATGTGTCTCTGATGAGTGGGCCAAGGGGTTATGGGTGTATCATACCTATCTGGAGCCCCCTATTAGTTGGAGGTGGTGGTCATTCCCCAAGATTATTGGGTGTCTCACTGTGCAATCTTCTCTCCGGAAGAAATCCTTATGAAATTTTTGAGTCACTAGTGTTCAAGCACCAACACCTTTCGCCTACTACATAGAGAGGTAGGGATCAATATATGGGACATATACCTGATTGGAGATCTCCCTATCTTCAGAGAGACGTACAATGATTTTCTCCGATCATCTCCCACATGGAATGACACTAATCACATGTCTCCTCTAAGAAATATCTTGCTAGTTCTCGCAGTAGGATCGCTGGATCATCCAATCAAGGACTGTTACATCTTCCCATCAGAAGCATGGATAAGGTTATTCTTACGGATGAACATGCCTAAGTCAAAGGAGATCCACAGTCTAACTTTCCCAATCTATCTGTCCCGCCAAATTTCAGGGTCATATTGTGCTACCCTTGAAGAAGGGTAGTATTCCACATGGGGATATTACATTTAGCCTGATATTTCACCAATTATTAGGCTAACAGGTTTCTTCTCTTTGTTTATAAGTGGATGACTCTTCCCATCTCGTGACGTATACACTGGGGTTTGGGCATGTACCTTGATGATGGCGGCCATGTTGTCGGAGGGTCGACAAATTTATTTGGACCTTCCTAACCTCACCTGGATTTATGAATTATTGGGAAATATTCAGGAAGGTAGGTCTCTGTATCATCTCAGTGGACCATTCCAATTCTTATATGGGTGAATGGTAGAACACTTCCCCTATTGTGAATATCGACATACATCATGGGTCCCCATTTTGTCTTTCATTTGGATTTTCTCAGCATTTATGTTGTTCATCCTAGGACCTTGAGTGTCACCAATGCGGTCGGCCTATTGAATGATGCATCTCATTTCTCATTTCCACCGCATTCTGCCCCTTGTGGATCATTGAGAGGCGATAGGGGCGGTTCCATTGAGGAATGATCATACCTCATCAATCTTCAGGACGGGATGCTCACCGCCCATGTAGACCGAGTAGTTATTTGTGAGCCATACCTCCCATACAAGTTTTCTAGGATGTTTGGATTCCTTCAAATAACTACGTTGCTTCAATTTGTTTGAATAAATGGATAATATCAAAAAAAAATTATCCTCCAATTGTGTCTTATGATGATACATGAAGGTGCTGATAGAGTGATTATCATTCCTAACACGACGAGGCCTAACTGCCTATCATTGGAGTATGTCCAACTATAGGTGGATTGTTACCTCGCATGAATATATAAAGAACCAGTTAGGAGGGTACATAAACCCTTGACTGTTTCTTGTCCCGTTCCTACCCCAACTACAACACCACACATCCCCTTCATCATGATAGGTGCAATATCCACACCTTCTACTTCTGTCCCTTCAGCAACCCAGATTGATAAACCTCCTGCTCCTTCTCTTGGGGTGAGAATCCACTCCATACATCATCCAAAGCGTCTGGGATGGGTTTCAGGAGTAAACCCCATTTCAGTGGGGAGAGAATCAGACTACCCCCCTCTTAGTGTTATTTTCCAATATCTTAATGAGACTGGAACTAGTCAGGCATCAACAATCATCCCGGAGACTATATTTAGTCCTCCACATATGGCTCTAGTGGTTGGTCCATCTGAGAGAAAAATAGTCTCACACTTTGGTTGACTATCCTTAGGTCTATCCCCACTCCTATGTTAATGCTTCCTTCTTACAGCCACGTGGCAACATGGGAGGATCAAAGTGCTGGTGTCGTGGCGAGACACCTGGTAGTGCGCAAAGAGGCATGATGCCAGTAATGTTCTCTTGCTGCGGAGACACCCCTGGACAATTTCACTAATAATGGTGACAATTTTCTGCGGTTTTTTATAGATATGGGTTCCATAGGCTTTTATTGTCAGCAACATCACTTCCTTATTTTCCAAATCATCACTGCCTAAGAAGACCTCAACTCTTGCAAGGACAAGCTGTCTAGGTTCAATTATTCCAATCACTAGGTGGAAACCTTACGAGATATTTTGGAAGAATTTAATAATATGATGGAAAAGGATGTGAATGCATGTGATTTGGTGGTAGCTAAAGAGGAGGATCTTCATGAGTGTTAAGCCTGCACAGCTAGGTTAAGGGAGAAACTAGCCTCTTGGCATGCCAATTATGAATCCATCCAGAAGAAAGGGTAGTTCCATAAAGCTGTCCTAGAATGGGTGTGCCCCACAAGCCTTTAGATTTGGCGAGATATCTTAGTTGCTGACTGGTGTGGCCCACAAGATCCGGCGTGAACTTCTTTCATGATGGCAACAGTCTCTTCTCCATCAACGCACTTGAGAAGGACTCCATCAAGGCCTAATTGTTAGATAACCCATAATTTTTTCACCCCATTGCATAGGGTAAAATTAACTCCCTACCTTTGGACCATCTCTCTTTCAGCCCTAACTGGTGGGAGTTATCCGTTCCAAATTTAATTTGTGACGGGTGTCATCCAACCGTTGGTATGGCCATAAGGCTTCGGAATGGGGATAATTTCGTCAATTTTATCTGGATTTCATTGAATGAATGGCAAGACCATCTAACGGTGAGTGATGCTAGTGACTATTTTATCTCGGTCAGGATTGGCCAAGGTTGTGGTTGCATTTTCCAAACTGTCGTCTTGAGAAATCCGTGTCTTGGGGACATGATTCAACGTTGGTTCTAATGGGAATTATACCATCAATACTCAACCATAGTTTATAAAGGGAACTGATAATCCTTTCTTGAATCATAGTCATTATTGACCTATTCGATGACTAGCTCCGAATCACCCTTTATTTTTAGGTGTTTGGCTTGCACATGGAGTGCCAATTCTTGGTCCATGATGAGGGCCTGATATACCACTTTATTTTTCATACATGCTTCAAAAAGTATAAAATAGTAAGGAAATATGGCATTTTTTGGAGATATGAGTATGACTCCCATCCCCAAATTGTTGAGCTTGGGATCCTCCATCCTTTTACTTGTTGGGATTCAGAAAGCACCATCAAAGTACATTTCCCATATCAGGGGGTTCTCCTTGATAGAAAACACTTCTTCATTCAGAAGTTCAGCATCCAATTATGTTTTTTCTTTTTAGGGGTGCTCAGCCAGGATGTCTACTAATTTATGGCCTTTAATGGTCTTCTGGGGCATGTACCATATGTCAAACTGTTAGAGGATGACCTCCCACCATGATAAGAACCCATTTAGCATGGTACGTTTGAGGATATACTAGAGCGTGTTGCTGCGGGAGACCATGTGGACCTCATGGTTCTACAAGTAATGCCCGAGCTTCTGAACTGCGATGATTATGGATAGTCAGTTCTTTTAATTCTTCGAATGCCGAGTTTCAGCATCAATCATTGTCTAGCTGAGGTAGTACAGTCTGTTATCACTGCTGGAAACATTTTTCTGCATGAGGAAGGTGCCTAATGACCATTATCAGGAAGTTACGTATAAAATGAGTGGTCTTCTCTCAATTGGAGGCATGAGAATCGGTGGGATTATGAGATATATTTTTATGTTTTAAAATGTTTCTCGAAAATAATTATCCCATTCAAACATAACTCTCTTCTTTATGAGCTTGGTGAAAGGTAAAAATTTACCTGCTAGGTGGGCTATGAAGTGTCGAATGTAGGTGGGGTGCCCCTGGAGACCTCTCAACTTCGTGAGATTGCAAGGTGAGGACATGCCAAGATTTTATTTCATATTCTCGGGGTCGAATTCGATGCCACGATGGCGTACAACGAAGCAGAGAAATTATCCCAAGGAAATGCCAAAGGCCCATTTCAGGGGATTAATCTTTAAACTGTGTTATCTCAATTTTTTGAAGATTGTTTCAAGTTTGTCCAGATGGTTTGAATTCTGTCATGACTTAACCACTAGGTCATCAACAGAAAACTCAACAAATTTTTCCAAAAATTGCTTGAAGATATGAGCCATGGAACACAGATTCGTGGCGATGACATTCTTTAGACCAAAGGGCTTCACTTTATAAAATGACACTCCCTAAGGGGCCCTAAAATTGGTATATTATTCATTTACTTGGTCCATTTAGATTTTATTGTATCCAGAATAGCCATCCATGAAGGAGAGTTCCTCATATCTAGATGTTGCATCGATCAACAATTCTGTGATCGAGATCTGGAAGTCGTCTTTTGGGAAATTATTATTAAGATCCCTGAGGTCAATTAAAACAATAATATGACTTTTCTTCTTTTTTATATGGACTTCATTGGTTATCTAGATCGGGTATTGGAACTCTTGTATGAAGTTGGATTTGATCAATTTGTTAGCTTCAGCCTATATTTTAGTATCATGCATTGGGTGGGTCTGTTTGGAGGCCTATTTATATCCCTGATGTTCTTTTGGTATGCCAAGATGATGGATTGATACTTTAGGATCGAGGCCTATAATATCTGTGTAATTCCACGAAAACATGTCTTGATTAATTTTAAGAAGGAGGCATAACCATTCTATTCCTCAATAGGCATTTCCACACTGATTAAAATGGTTCGCAAGTCATTTTTAGTGCCTAGATTTATCTCCTTATGTTCATATATGGTGGTGGAAACACCTTCATCAAATGTAAGAGGGGCATCTTTGATGTCTTCTTCCTCATATTCTTCTTCACCTTTGTCATCTTCCCCCTCTGATAGAGAGAAGATTTTTGAGATAACTTCTCCAATATTGGGAAATAAATCATCTTTTTCCTTAGTGAGTGAGGCAAGTGCAATTTGATGACCCAAGTATGGGTCTAGAGCCTCTTAGACATGGATTTTCCTAACAACATGGGAGTCAGACCATTCTTCTGTGTCTTTGGACTTGGTGGTCATAGTAGAGACCATACAGACAACTAAGTCTATATCTGGGATTGTACTTGCACATTCAACTTGGTTGATGGGTAGTACATACTCCTCCCCAAGTTGTTGTAAGGGGTTAGTGGTAGCCATATCCAATCCATTCGGGGAGTTGATCAAATCAATGTCATCGTCTGAAAGATGTTTTTCTTCTGACTCATAGAACCTTGTGTCGATGTAATGCGACTCACAAAACTCAAATAAGGATTTATCATCGTGCAAAGTCCTGTTTTTTACATTAGTATAATATTTGATACACTAATGGTATGAGGACAGAATTGCAACATACTAATGCAGCCAAGGCCTGCCTAACAGAACATTAAAGGACTTACTTTTCCACACCACTAGGAACTCTGAATCTGATATGAGATATCTGATCCATGTTTTAAGCCTGATTCTTCCCATTATTTTGATAACGTTTTTCCGTATCCTAGAATAGTTTTAGCGCATGGAGTTATGTTGTCTTCATCATATCACAGTCGACAAAGCATTCTCAATGGGATGAGGTTAAGTCTAGAGCCATTGTCGATAAAGATCTATGGATTATCAATTCCAAATATCTTGATGGACACATATAAGGGTTTGATGTGCCCTTGCATGATAGCGTATTCATCCCTATCTATGAAGGATATGAAGACATGACATTATTTGGTAATAGTCTCCATTAGGTAGACTTCAACCGCTACTATTTCAGTGTCAAAATCTTGGGGGCTTAGCAAGGCTTTGATGAGTTCCTCCGTATGATCTGCGGACAAACTCAACGCGTCTACGATTGACAGCTTCATTGGTACTGATGAAAATTAATTTAAAATTTCATAATTATGCTCTAAAGGTCGGTGCTTCCCAGCTCAGGGTTTCTTTTTCACACACACATTAGGGTTTTGATCTTTGGACGTAGACGGTTCGACCTCTGTAGTAGGACCGGTAGTGCTGCAGTCCTTTCCACGTTTGGCCGAACTGGTTCACCTATATACCATGGGTGGTCTGGTGTTTGTTCTTCCCCAGAGGGATACTCCAAGATAAATGGTCTTGAATTTATTCTAAAAGTGTATAATGAGAATTCTAGTTTTTGTTTCATCTGCTGGAGGGTCCTTCCGTGACTTTTGGCAATGTAAACTATTTGATTTGTGGTGTGGCTGGGAATTTTACTCCTTCCACAATCTTGCCCTCCAGGAATCCTCTGGCCTCTATGGATTATTCCTCTGGCTCTCCAGTTGTTCACATGAAATTTTTGTTTTTGTCTATAGTCATCATAAGAGAATGGGTCCATCAAGTGAATGATATTAATGGAGCCAAAGATCAATTCTTTATCTGATACTGTTCTTGTGTGACTACCTCTTTTTGGTGGTACCATTTGGAGGGGTGGTTATCGTTGAAACATTTGGTGGGGTGGTACCCATTAATCCATGAATGTTATAATGATGTTTGAGAGTGTCAACCTTGAATTCAGATTTGGTACCATCTCATCTTCTTGCTCTTGCTTTCTTCCCTTCTGGCCTTTGGAGGACCGCGAGGTGGAGGAGGATGGCTATGCTGTATTAGGAGATTTTGGGGGAATAGTAGGTTGTTTCAACTATGCTTGGAATATTTCATGGACTTGGTTGACAGTCTTATGGGTCATCCAATTGTCAAAAAATTTCTATTTCGTGATGGTGATTGTTTTCCACTCTTCTTCCTCTCTTGAGTGAGAGGTGGAAACATATGCCACTTGTGCTAGTGGCTGGCCCCACTTGAATTTCTCTAAATACGCAATATTTTATAGGAGATCCTTGAAAACAAATAATGCCTATATTTTGTGTCATAGTATCTGGTGATACAGACAATTATTTGGATGGTCTTCGAGACCCACTTCATTGTATCACTTTGTCTCTAGCACCTAGAGCATATTGCAATTCATGGCAGCTATGAAATAGTCACGGACCTGGTCATCATAGAATAAAAAATCCATATTTATTTGTTCTTCGAACTGATTCGTTTTAGAACCCCATCACTCATCTTACTGATGTGGGGATGGATGCTGGCATTCAGGGTGTCCTGTACGGTTCAGAGGGGGCCACGCCACTAGGGCTGGTGTCAGGGGGTGGCTTAAGCATGACATAAGATTCTTTACCTTTTCCCATTTTTTCCTAGGGGTTAGGAAGGCTACATGGGACTTAAGATTAGTCCTTTTCAATGAGTCTTCTATCCTTTTAACAATGGAAGATAATTCTCTAAACCCACTGGTGTACTTAACCGGGATGAGTTGCATTCAGAAGTCATCTAGAAGGTTATCATTTCACATGGTGAGCCTCTCATCCTGGGGTAGTGGCCGATTCATGGAATATGTCAGGCCTTTCCATCTAGAAATGATGTTAGAGACTCTATCATTATCTCATTTCTTTAATTTCATGAGATCACTTTACGTCATCTTGGACAGTGTCGAACTGAACTAGAAAAGAAACTGTCACCGGAGGTCCTCCCAGCCTATGGTTGAATTTACTGGCTGGATAGTATACCATACAAAAGCTGAGATCTGCATGGTTCGTACAAAGCACCTGAGTTTTACAGCTTCTTGTTGCTCTGGAGTTCCCATCATGGGGTCACAGTAAAAGGGAAAGTGCATCAAATATTCTTTTGGGTCCCCGATCCATTGAATAATGGGAATACAGGGTTCTCGTAGTATGGTGGTTGTGGAACATTACTCAACCACTCGAGGTAGGGTTTGCAATATTATTTTATTGGAGTGTGCCTTCCCTCTATGGCATCCAGTCATGTTGTTAGCCACTCGACAGTGTTTAAGAGCCCTTGATTCATATCATGTCTGGCTTGAGCTTGAGCTAGTGGGGAAGGGGCCAAGATTGGGCCTGCCGACAGAACTGGAATATGGGGTGGATTCCCAACTGGGGGCATCATTTTTGGGTTTACCTGGGTATATTTCTGCTACCTTCCCAATGGGGTAAAGTCTTTATGCTCTTACAAGTCTTGGTTGAATGTCCCTTCGAACAAGAATTCAATCACTTGAATGAGTGCCAATTGTATTGGCACCTCTTCTGGGAGCACCTGTTGATGTTCCAATGATGGAACACATCTAAAAAAGATAACTCCCTCAACATAGCATGAAATTAATTCATCTGAGATCTTTCATTTCTTCCTCCTTGGAAAACCATTTCTTGAGGGTGAGGGACACACTGTCATGGGGAGGAGGTGGCGGGTTAGAGATGACCTTGGATTTATTTTTATATTATTTGAAGTTTTTTGGGGGAGGTAATGTTGGATTGAATGAGGGGGAACCAAGATTTAGAATCACCCCGTATTTATGGGTATGCACACTATCACACTTAGTGTGTAATGCTTCTTGGAGGGAACCATCTTCCATTGCCACTTCCCCCCTACATCAATTTTTGTGAGATCCGTGGGGTTTACATTCATCACGTTCACTAAGGCATACCACATTGGGGTTGGTGTACCTAGTGTCGAATGGTATGAATAATTCTTCCACACTTTATTTGACTTTATCCTTCCATTATGTGGTATTTTTTAGGATTCGTGACAAATATTGAGCTGAATGGATCCCTGTTCAGACCTCGTAATGTGCCTTTGTCTCTGAGGGTGCATACTATGAGAAGGGGTGGAATGGGTAACTCCTCTGTCCATCGTTCTTCCTAGATGTTGGAAGAAATATGTTCGCTGTGTAGGGATTTGAGGTAAAAATTCCCCCAGCCCTGTGGGCTGGGGTTGTTTCCATTTTCTTGTTGGTGTTCTATGGCATGGATTTGTTGATATTACGGGGGGATTTTGATTTAAAAATACCCCCAACCCTATAAGATGGGGTTTCCCCCATATCAAAGTGGAAACCGATTCTATTTCTACTCTTTTAATTTCACATACTTCCGCGTGAATATATGCCAAGTGTGGCATTGGTCCTGCACATGGTCTATGGTTTTTTGAAGACATGATCATTTCTTTTTGGTTAGATTACCCTAGGAAAGAAGCCTTCTGGATGTTCCTGGACGCATGAATCTGAGGTTTTTTGATGGCCTGATCTCTTCAACCCTAAAAATTTTGAGAGTTACTCAGGGCCAATTTTTGTTGAGTATCCATTATTTTCTGAGAAAGGGTTTTATTTTATTTTTTCCTCTTGGTGATGAAATATCAGGATGTCATTTCCATTGGGGCCTGCTGGACGTGACTTGGGGTGAAGTGTAAAGCTCCATGTTCTCCCCACTCTTGAATGTGAACTCCATCTGAATAATTGCAAAAGAGGCAACACAATTTATGCAGTGCAGGGAGAAAATCTAGTAATGGTTTTTCTTTCACCTTTTTTATTGTGGCTACCTTTCGAATGTGAGGGATACCATGTAGAGTAGACGACGAAGCTTCTCTATCGTGATGACAAGCTCCACATACCCTTCGTAAGGTAGGAATTTTTATTTCATCTTTTGAAGAGTTTTATATATATTGAGGTGAATTTCATGCTTTCATTCCTTGGAAAATTCCCCTAGAATGTCGAAGTGAGAAGTGGTTGTAGACCAATACCTCACTGGTATATTATCCCTAGCTAGTTGTCTTCTCACTAGTAATATATCATGATGTTGTTCTTTTGAAGGATCCTCTACTTGGTATGACCAGTTTGACTACTTCTTGATGGTTTTGTTCTAAGAAACTAGGATGGTGGGAGCCTTATAGATTTGCAGACGCCATGGGGGTGGCTCAGTAGATGAGTGTGGCCCCGATCCACCCTCTGGTAGAGAAATAATATCACTCATTATAGAAAGAGTTCTGGATGTGTCTAACTCCCTTTTGAGTGCCTCCACATTAAAGGTATTTCTCATATTTTTTTAGACAAGAGTAGGAACTTGTTTCCATCATGTATTTTGGATTCGAGGAGGGACTTTACAAGATTTTATGTGATGGTGAGGACTACCATGGAAACTAGATGCCTGACGGTGAGAATTTTCCTAACAGTATGTACCCTTGGGAGGACCTTTAGGGTGTGATGTAGCAAAGGGAGGACCTTCCTACTACTTGACGTCACTATGGGGAGGGCCTTCACAACAACTGTCAAGGCAGATAGGGCCATCACAATAATTTTCATCATGGAGAAGACTACCGTCATGACTTGATATATAGATACAGGGAAATTTTCTGCAATGTAAATCCTAGGCAGTAACTTCAGAATGTACTGCAATGATGGGGGGACCTTCTCATTGCTTGATGTTATTGTGGGGAGGACCTTCAGATTAACTATCATTGTGGGGAGGTCCTTCACAATGACACTCATCATGGAGAGTAATACCATCATTGATTGATATCTGACTATAGGGAGAATCATATCTATAGCATATACCCTGGGGAGGACTATCAGGGTGGATGAGAGCAAGGGGAGGAACCTCTTGCTATCTGATTTTATGATTTGAGGGGAGGGCTACCCCGATGCACATCATGAGATAGGATTTTATGATCAATCACTCTTGACCCATGGAGTAATCCCCTATGGGTGCTCTGTTGAATACCTTCAGAGCTACTGGTAGCGACATTGTAGGGAGGACCTTCACAACTACTACTACCACTTACATTATTTGGTAATATAATGACAGGGTCTTGAGACATTGTTGATATATGTTTGAGGGAGTCAATAACCCCAACTTATAGCATAGCAGTATCATGTATGTGTTTTTCATTTTTCAGTTGCCTTTGGTGCTTTTAATTTTTGGTGCTCTCTTGTTGGGAAACGAGGCCATATGTTATTAGTAATGGACTTCATATATGGTTCCTCTCTTTTTGGGTCTCATGATGTCATCCGGATTTGCTGATGAGAATCTTGAGTTTTGACAGGGATATTTGCCTACCCTTGAGAGGATACCATGTTAGACTAGCATCCCTTAGCTGGAATGGGTATTTATTCTTGATCCGGTTGGCTATATGTCACAGGATATTGTCGTCAACCCACCTAGACTAGAGAAGGGATGCATAACTACTCTGGAGAGACTGACTCATTTTTCAGGTGAGTCATTACGTTTGATGATATCTGATCATGGTCCCAATTTCTCACATTTTCCACTGATGGAACAATATCTGGGCATGTTTGCAGGTTATGGTGTAGAATCAAAGTCTGATCTTCCATCGTGGCCAGGATGTTCTGAAATACAAATTTGTCAAAAACATGTATGAAGTACCTTCTCAATGTTGGATTAGGAGTTTTTGCCTGCTCTTGTCCTTCATGAGTTTCTAGTAGAAACAAGTAGTACTCTTGTTTCAGGACAGAGGAACCAGTCAATCACTGGTTGTCTTCTCTGGTTTCCACTGCATTTGTCTGGTGGTCTTCATTTTCAAAAGCATTGATTTTCATCTTCTTGCTTTTCACTATATTTATCTGACGGGATTTTTATGCATTTGTAGGAATTTGAATTTGCTCATATTTGGCTACCCTCTTATTAGGATAGAAGGCTTGACATGTATCAGCATGTATTTGTTCCTTCATATATCTTGTTGCTTCCCTATATTAGATGGCATGATTAAACTGCATCAATAGGTTTTTGTGCCTGCGTATAACTGAGTGCTTCCCTTTTTGGATGGTGGAATTATTATGCATCAGTGGGTATTTTTTCTGTGTATAGCCAGTTTCGGCCCTACATTGATGGCTGGATTGATGTGCATTAGAAGATATTTTCATATTTTTGTAGCTTTTTGCTCTGTCTACAGGGCGAGACCAAAGATCACTAGCATAAACATGCACATGCTCGTATCATGCCACCCTATTTTTGTGGTGGGATTTAGTGTAGAGGGAAGAGTTGTGTGTCTGCCTGTTGAACTCCATTGTGTCAGTATGACCTAATGTTCCTCAAGAACCAGGGTCATAGCGTGTCCCTGGTTATATATTGACCACCCTTGGTAGGTAGCCTGAGGGGCCTGGGTCTTCTATACATTGGAAGGTTCCCTCAACATAAGGTCCTCCTAAGTTGGAGGAGGTTTGGTCATTCGGTGTTAGAGGAGATTCTCTCTAGTGGGGGACCGTGGGTAGGGTCCCTGTGCAGTACAGATGAATTCATAAGTATTGACTTCATCTTCCTACCTAAGGTAACGGAGGTAGTCATTGCCACATTCCGGGGATAGGGTCCGGAGAATGTTTGAGATGACCACTGGGGCCACCATGTGCGGAGTTACCGGCAATGGCTGAAGAGGCGGCTGTCAAACCTTTGTAGATTGGATGGATTATCTTTTGTCCTCCCATGTGGGGAGAGTACCATTTCAATGGTACTCATTGATTAATGTATTGGACACCCAGTGTTAAAGATGCTGGGTGGGGGAAGGGGTTTTTCTCTTCATTGAGGCCCCATCCACCCACAAAATATTTGATGCGTGCATCTTCATGGATCATGGGGATGTCACTTGGATCGAAGGTCACTCTTTGAGATCTTTCCATACATGTAGGAAATATATACCACTAAACATCATCAAATTATAATTCCTCTAAACACATGAATATTGGAAAATTCATCTTGGCCACCTTCCCCTTTTCGTTTACTGTGGGGAGAAGGGGCCTATGTGGGGTAGAACTACCACCTTGGTTAAGGATTCACTTCGGGTTCACCATTTTCATTCTTCCTTTGAGGTGGTGTATTTTTCTTGCACTGGGGTGAAAAATGGTCTGGCGTACATTTTAATTTTTCCTTTTAGCATTTGGGTAGAACAACTACCTTGGATAAGGATTCACGTTGGGTTTACCATTTTTTGTTCTGCCTCTAAGGTGGTGCATTTATGGGTGATATGGAAATTCTTTGATGAGGTTCCTCGATCATCCCTTTTTCCACAGATATGGGATCCCATTGAGTTTACCATGCCTTCGTTTCAACCCGTTCTGGAACATTATCCTTTAATGAAGGATGAATTTAACCTGTGGGGAATAGTTGGTCCCAAGGAGTGATTGCACGAGGGGTCAAGAACTCATGAAATCAGTCCTTCATCAATATTAATTCCACATATGGTCTCCAAAGGGTTTATTCGTGGATCTAAGAATGCCCAATGACCATGGTATCTATGATTCAGGGTCCAAATTTTTAGTGGTATGCGCGCGTCGGCTGACGATTCAGCCAACAACACTTAAGTACTTCATTGGTCGAGAGGTTGGGAGGTCAGGCTCACTGCACCCTTCCAAGAGAGGATTTTTTCCCTATCTGAGACTCTCTTATAGATATAAGTCATGTTCGTATTGTCCTGATTACTTGGTTCATTCCTGAAGAGTGTGTCCATGAGCTACCTTTCGTTTTCATGATTGTCATGATCAAGCATATGTGTTATGGATTGGAGGTAATGCTAATTTATCCATTTTAGAAGGTGTTCTTGAGTTTATCATCATCTAGGGTGGATGTAAGGTGACCTGATTTTGTGATCGGGACCACAAAGATGGCTTCATATGTATCCTCTGGAGAGGAATCAGAACCCATATAGTTTGAAAGGTGTGGGGCATACGCATGGAAGCTTCCTATTTGACACACATTACTGGGTGGAACCTACACAAGAGGGCACCCTTTTGATCTCGGGCCTTCTGCAGGGAATCCTACACGTCTTCTTTTGATCAGGAATCAGAGTTATCATAGTTCAGAATGTGTGGGGTTTACCCATGGAAGCTTCCCTTTTGAGGGGGGAATAGTTGGGTGGACCATTCATGGATGGGCACCCATTCGAGCTTGAGCCTTCTGGTCGGCGTCCTACATATCCTATTTTGATCATGAATCAGAGTTCTCGTAGTTCAGAATGTGTGTTGATGTTGTAATCCTCACAAATTTCTAATCCCATGTGATTCATTCTTAGTGTGAGAAAAGGAGGTTTTGAAAGATTCAACATTGTACATGCCTCCTACCTTGTTGGTGGGGGAGGGAGAGCCTGCGACGAATGAGGCCGGGGGGACCATGGGTGAGGGCACGAGCGATGTACCTTTCCATTGAAATGGAATTATAGTTCACACAGCCCGACCATGGATGATTGGGGACTTACATTAGTGGGAGGGCCCCAGATCATGTTTTGGGAAGAGGAGGAGATCCGTTCTCTTTGAAGGGGGGAGTGAATATAACCCCTTTGACTGATCACTATCCCTCATTGAATGAAAAAGAAATTTATCACCCCTAATCCTTAGAATATGGAGGTTAACGTCAACATCCCAAGGCTGGACTATAGGTTACCGTGGGAATTTAGCCTCACAGTCATTCTAGAAGCCCGCACCTTTGTTGGGAGGGACTTTGTGACTCTGCTTATCATGTGTATGTGGACTCAATGGGGTGCGATGATGCTCCCGATAACCTAATCATATGGGTATGGTGGATTTAGGGGAGGCTTTGGCCTAGTTATGGAGAAATGGTTAGCATAAGGATTATGGAGGATGGGATGGTAATGGAGGGGCGAGGGTGGAACCGAAAGGAACAATACCCTAAAACACCCCATTCCACGTACTGGTTTCTTATGTGGGATGGGGAACGCTCTGCATACTGTAGTGGTATGCGGAATGAAGGTCCATACACATATGGATGTGGTAAGTGGGCATTGGAATCACCAACCGCGTACCAGAGTGGTACGTGGCTCACCGTGCCACTTTGGGAAATATCTATGTATCGTTTGGGTATGTGGTGCCTGGACACGTCCACGTAGCGGTACACCACTAAAGGAATCATACCGAAGGATGGTCCGAGGAATTACCATTCGTGGGAAATTCATTCACGAGAAGTATTTGGTTTGCAGTTCCATTTTTAATATTCAATTCCCCCTTTTTTATTTTTTGCGGCCCGCTATACCTGCAGAGGAAGTGGTTCGCAGTTTGTACTTCACCGATGAAACAAGAAGGAAGATGAAGTGAATCCTCTGAGTCTCCCACAAGATTTTGTCACCCATTCTTCTTTCTATCTGTCTCCTTTATATATTATACTATACTACTTTTATATATCATCAGAGTAATCGTATCTACTTGGAAAGTGGAACTATTTATGAAGGCCCATTGAAGCAATATTCTTACCCCGCATAAGACTCGGTCAACTAGGGTTTTTGGAGGCTTTAGTTCACGATAATGGTTCCGAGAACCTTGACCGTCCACTTAATCCACGAACTGAGGGGTTTGTAGCACAGTACACAGATGGTCGTCCTTGTAGAACTCCTTTGGTTGTTGTAGTTCACAGATATCCTTGCTCATTGGACATCGCTTCACGACCTATTGGTTTGCGGACCATCCCGCATACCTGGTGGTTCGCGAGCCATCCTCTTCGAGTACCTTTCCTTGATATGGTATGTGGCCCATTTGAAAACATGAATTCCTTCATGTTCCTTCAAATAAAAGCAACTCAGTTTGAGTTTATTCTCCTTGATAAACTTATAGAAGTGCTTAATTTATTTTGGAAAGCGATTACGGGGGTATTTCTTCTCCTTGGAGAAATTTTCAGGACCCAACAACCATAAAAACCCTAAAAACATAAAAACTCCTAAAATTCCATAAAAACCCTAAAAATATACTATAACTATAAAACCCTTTAAACCCCTAAAAATGTTAATAACTCCAAAAAACATAGAACCCTAGAAAACTCAGAGAACCCTAAAAACCCAAAAAAACATGAAAACCCTAAAAACAATAAAAAACCCTAGTACCACAAAAAAATCCTTAAAAGACCTTAAAACCATAAAAATCATAAAGAATACATAAAAATATCTAAAAATGTAAAAAATCCAAAAAACGCAAAAAACCTTAAGAAAAACTTAATGACTCGAAAACACTTAAAACCCCTAAAAACCTTGAAAATTCTAAAAACCAAAGAAAACAATAAAAAACCTTTAAACCCCGAAAGACATCAATAAAATCGTGAAAACCTAAAAAACACTAAAAATTCACAAGAAACCCTACAATCTCAAAAAAAACCATAAAACCCTAAAAATCCCTAAAAATCCAAAAAACCCGTAAAATTCCATAAAAATACAAAAAAGAATCACTAAATATCCCGAAAAATGTAAAATAACCTAAAAACATTGAGAACCCCTAATAAAACAACATAAGATAAAAAACGTAAAACCCCTAAAAACCTAAAAAAGAAAAAACCAAAAAAACCCTAACAATCCATAAAACCCTAAAAATCCATAAAAATCTTAATTCAAAGCTAATAATCCCTAAAAATGTAAAAAACATTAGAAAACCATAAAATTAAAAAAAAAATCACAAATCTCTAAAACCCACTAAAAACTCTAAAAACCCTTTCAATACCTAAATCATTAAAAACCTATAAAACCATTAAAATCCAAGAAACTAAAGAAAACTCTCAAACTAATAAAAAACCCATTAAACCCCTAAAAAACCCTAAAACCCCTGAAAGTCCATAAAACCCTAAAAATAGTAGAAATCCTTAAAAATCATTGGAAATCCCTAAAATGTAAAAAAAACTGAAAAACCATGAAAAACACTATGAAAACCTTTAAACCCTAAAAATGTATAAATACGCAAAAATAAAAAAAACACTATAATCCCAAAACCCCTCAAATTCACATGATACCCAAAAAAACACTATAAAAATACTAAAAAATATTTAAAATCCCTAAAAAACCTAAAAAAATCCTATAAACATTGAAAACCCAAAGAAAATATTAAAATCCAAAAAACACTTTAAACACCTATAATCAAAAAACTCTAAACACCTAAAAACCCCAAAATACCCTAAAACCCTAAAACCTCATTAAAATCATAAAAATGAATAATAACTATAAAAATGTAGATACCCAAAAAACCCTAGAACCCCCCCCCCCCACTCCGAATAACCCACTAAAAACTATAAAAAACCCCTTTACCCCACTAAAAACCCAAAAAACAATCAAAAGAACTAAAAAATAAAAAACCCATAAAAATAATTAAAAAATTCTAAAAAACCCAAAGGTGAAAGCACCCAAAAAACCCGAAAAAAATATAAAAACCTATAAACACTTTAAAACCCAAAAAACCAAAAAACACCAAAAACCCTAGAAAACCCTAAAAACCATAAACCCCCTAAAACCATAAAAACCTCTTAGAATGACATAAAGACTATAAAAAACTCACTAAAAACTCTTAAATGGATATTTACCCTTAGAAAGTTAAAAAAATCTAAAAAAAATTACAATCTTAAAAAACACAAAAAAGACTAAAACCTAAAAACACATAAAAACCTAGAGAAATATAAAAACCCTAATAATCTACAAACACCCTTAAAACCATAAATATCCAAGAAATCACTAAAAATACCAAAACCATAAAACACCATAAAAACTATAAAAACCTTATAAAAACCTAAAAAAACTCAAAGTACATAAACCGCTAATATTCTAAAAACCATAAAAGACCCAAAAACCCTAAAGGTCCCTCAAACATTAAATAATCCTAAAACCTCATAAAAACAACTAAAAACTTTAAAATCCATTTAAACCCATACAAATGAAAAAAATCTCTTAAAACCCATTAAAACACTAAAAAATAAAATACCCCTAAGAACACATAAAACCATTAAAACCTTAAACCAAAAAAATCCCTAGAAACCATAAAAACCAAAAAAATCGTAAAAAAACCCTAAAATACTTTAAAACATAAAAATCTAATAACCATAAGAAAATATTAAAAACATGAAACACATAAAGACCCTATAAAACCATAAAATTGTCGAATCCCTAGAAACCCTATGAACACCATAAAAACCCTAAAACCCCTAAAAACTATAAAAACCCGAAAAACACAAAACCCCATTCAAAACCTAAAAACGAATTAAAAACTATAAAAACACAATAAACCCCTAAAAATGTTAAAAAGACTAAAAAACCAAAAAAAACATAAAAAATAAAAAATCCATAAAACCCTAAAAAATTATAAGAACCCTAAAACCCAAAAAAACACTCAAAATTTATAAAAACTATAGAAAGCATTAGATTCATAAAAAGTCCCAAAACCCCTAAAAATGTCAAAACCACTAAAACCCCAAAAACCAATAAGAAAACCTTAAAACCCTAAACCACTTTAAACTCGTAAAAACCCTAGAAACACTAAGAATCCAAAAAAACACTAAAAACACTAAAACCCTAAAACCATAAATACCCCTGAAAATTATAAAAACCTTAAATTGCCTTCAAAACCTAAAAACCCACTAAAAAATATAAAAAACCATTAAAACCCCAATTTTTTTTTAATAATCTAAAAACCTTAAAACCCATATGAATCTTAAAACCCCTCAAAATCCCTAAACCTACAAAACAACATAAATATCATTAAAAATACCTAAAAATACTTAAAATATATAAAACCCCTAAAACCATGAAAACATAATTAAAGCCTTAAAACCGTTAAAAAACAAAAAACCCTTAATAAATCTAAAATATTATACAAATCCTAAAAAATAATAAGAACCCCAAAAATAATAAAATCCCTTCAAAATCATAAAAAAAATATAAAAACCCATAAAACTCTTAAAATACTCTAAAAACTCTAAAAACAATCAAACCCGAAAAATTGTTTAAACTATAAAAAATCATTAAAAACCCTGACACTCAAAAAACTATAAAAAAACATAAATACCCTAAATACCCTCAAAATCCCAAAAAAAAAACATAAAATTCCTAAAATTCCCTAAAAATATCAATAAATATTAAAAACCATGATAATTATGAAAAAATAATAAGAAAACCTTAAAACCTATAAATACATATAGACGTAAAAATCCTAAATAATAAAAAACCCTAACCCCCCCCCCCAAGAAAAACAAAAATAACAATAATCGTAATGGCCCAAAGGCCATACATTTTTTTTTCATTTTTGACAACCCCCATCAAATTGCTGAACAGAAACCCTTACATGACCCATCGAATTCATGTCATTACGTGACCTATAGGTCATAGAATAATTCATCAAGACTATAACTACCTGGAACTCCTCCTCCACAACGTCTACATCATGATGTCATCTCTCCATCTTTGCATTGTTGTTCGACCTGGCTTCTCAGGCATGCACATGCTGGTCTTGATGGAAATAGCCATACCCTTTCAATATTCCAATCTGATTTCTCTACTCTGGTGAATGCACGCACTCTAAATCCTCATCTGGAGTATTCTCATTGTATAATTTTCCTCATCCATTTAAGAGTAATTTTCATGTTTCTTGAAGGCCTTGAGGTGGCCCACAGGCCTTGTAGTGGCCTGAAAGCCTTACTTGCCTCAAGGCCTTTGGTGGCCCTAACACCATGGAGGACTTTTGGACCAAACTAGTGGCCTGAAAGCCCAAAAAAATAAATAAAAACCCATAGAATCCTAGAAACCAACTAAAAATACATAAAAACCCATAAACCTAGAAAAACCTATGAAAACCATAAAAAACAAAAAAACATGAAACCCATAAAAAACAAAGAAAGGTAAAAACACTAAAAACCTTAAAACCCTTTAAACTGGTAAAAAAATAAAATCCACATAAAACCTCAAAAACCTAAAAACTCAGAAAACCCTAAACACCCAAAAAAACAAAAAACCCTAAAAATCCTCAAAATCATAAAAACAGTTAAAATCAAAAAAAATAAATTAAAAAAATAAATTCTAAATAATTTATAAAAACATAAAAAACCCTTGAAACCCAAAAAACCACTAAGAAAACCATAAAACATTAAAAACCCTTAAAACCCTTAATATGCTAAAAACCCAAAAATTCCCTAAAACCCCTAAAACTACAAAAACCATAAACCACTAAAACCATAATATCCCTAAAAACCCAAAAACCCAAAAATCTTTAAAAACTATAAAAACCCTTTAAACCCCTAAAAAATTATATAATCTTAAAAAAATCTTAAAACCACTAAAAACAATAAAAATCTAAAACCCCAAAAAAACATGAAACCCCAAAAATCGCTAATAATCCCTCAAAACCCTCAAAAACTCTAAAACCCCTCCAAATCCCTATAAACTCTAAAAACCAGGAAAAATTATAAAAAATCCCTAAAAACCCTTAAAATGTATAAATGTATAAAAACCCCCAAAACCCTAATAAACTATTAAAAATCAAAAAATAACCAAAACCCCTAAAACCATAAAAATGATACAAACCATAAAAAACAATAAAAACCCTAAAAACAATAAAAACCCCTAAAAACCTTTAATACCCATAAAAACGATAAAACCACAAAAAAAAATCCAAAAATAATTTAAACCCATAAAAACATCAAAAAAGATAGAAACATTAAAAATAATAAAAAAAAATAAAACCTAAAAACAAATAAATTAATAAAAACCCAAAAAACCATTAAAAACCTAAAAATCCTTTAAAATGAATGAAAATGTAAGAAACCCCAAAAATCTTGAAAACCCTAATGAAAACATAAAAAACCAAATATCACTTAAAACACCAAAAAATAAAAAATGGTTAAAACTCCTATATTCCCTTAAAACCATAAAACACATAAAAACATTAAAAACCATAAAAAACAAAAAAAACCCTTAAGCCCACTAAATATCTAAAACCCCTTTAATCTAATAAAAATGTGAAGAAACTAAAAAATCCTTAATCCAAATTAAAAAAACCCAAAAAAGATAAAACCCCAAAAAATCCCAAAATCCCTACAAGCCTAAGAAAACCATAATAATCATAAAAATCCATAAAAATTTTAAAAACCCTAAAAACCCAAAAAACCCCTAAAAAACATAAAAACCTAAAATTACTTAAACCACCTAAAAACATAAAAAATCAAAAAAAAACCTAAAAAAACCTATAACCCATAAAACCATAAAACCCCTAAAAACCATAAATCCTACTAAAAAACCAATACAAACCAAAAAAATATACTAAAAATATTTGTAACCCTTTAAACCACTAAAATTTTAGAAACTCGAAAAACACATAAAATTCTAAAAAAATCAACAAAAAATCATAAAATCCAAAAAAACATAAAAACCCTAAAACCCCTAAAAATACTCAAAATTCCAAAAAATATTAAAAAGTAGAAAAATATTAAAATCCTTAAAATCTATAAGAATTAAAAATCCCTGAAAACACTAAGAAGGCCATAAAAATCTAAAAACAATTTACATCCATGAAAAACCAAAAAGTGATAAAATACCAAAAAACCCCAAATAATATTTAAAACCCTAAAACCAATTAAAACACAAAAAAACTTAAAAACTCAAAACCCCTATAAACTAACAAAAAAACAAAAAACCATAAAAACCAAAAAAAATAAAAACTGTAAAGATCCCTAAAACCACTCAAAATCATTAAAAACCCTAAGAACAATAAAAATCACTAAAATCAATAAAAAATACAAAAATGTAAAAAAATGAAAACAAAACTAAAACCCCCCAAAGAAAAAATTAATAATAATAGAAAACATTAAACCCCTAAGAAATCTAAAAAACATTAAAACCATAAAAACACTAAAAAATAAAACCATAACCCCCTAAAATCATTAAAAATCGTAAAAACCCATAAAAAACCTAAAAACTCACTTGTGACACTAAAAATACATTAATCCCCTAAAAATAATAAAAACTTTTAAAAAACCATAAAACCCCTAAAATCTCAAAAAAAAACTATTAAAACCTAACAACCCTAAAAACCCTAAATCCCCACAAAATCCTTAAAAACACTTAAATCCCATAAAAATATTTAAAAAAACAAAAAAAATTATAAAATATCAGATAAAAATAAGAAAACAATAAAAACATAAAACACATAATGTCCCAAAAAAACCTAAAAATTTCTAAAAATCCTAAAAACCCTAAAAATCTAAAAACCCTAAAAATGAAAAAACCCCTAAAACTCTATGAACCCATAAACCTCTAGAAACCACTAAAATTATGAAAAAAACATTAAACCCCTAAATGATAAAAAACTACAAGAAACTTTTAAAACACTAAAAAACTCCGAAAACCATAAAAACCAAAAAACCATAAAAATCATAAAAACCATAAAACCCCTCAAAAATCCAAAAAACCCATATAAATAAAAAATATCTAAAAATATCTAAAAAATATTAAAATCCTTAAATACATGAAAAAATATAAGAAAAACTAAAAAATAGGAAAACACTTAAAACCCCTAAATACATAAAAAATGATAAAAACCCCAAAAAAAACATAAAAACCATAAACAACTCTAAGATCCATAAAAACTCTAAACCCGCAATAAAATTCACCAAAAACTATAAACACCCTTTATAATAATAAAAATTATTAAAAAATCTAAAACCCTATAAAAAATTAGAAAAACTCCAAAATATACTCTTAAAAAAACATAAAAAATTTAAAACCCAAAAAAACACTAATACCCTCAAAATACTAAAAAACCAAAAAAAATTAAAATTCTAAAAAATACATAACAATCCCTAAAACATAAAAAACCCAGAAGACACCAAAAAAACCTAATAATTCAAAAAATTATTAAATAACACTTGAAACATTTAAAAACCAAAAAATGATAAAATCTATAAAAAACCAAAACACCCCTAAATATAATAAAAACCCATAAAACCCATAAAAATTCATATAAAACTATAAAAATACTAAAAACCTAATAAGTACTCTAAAAACGCTTTATTCCCAAAAAAACATTAAATTGATCAAAAAAACCCTTAAAACCCTAGAGACACAAAAAAATCCAAAAAACCCAAAAAAAAAACAAAACACCCCAATAAAACCCTATACTCCCTCAAAAACCATAAAAACACTAAAACCATAAAAATCCAAAAAAAAATCATAAAAATACCTAAAAATTTTAAAACCCTAAAAACATAAAATAACCCTAAGAGAACCATAGAAACCTTAAAACACATAAAACCACTAAAAATCTAAAAATGCCAAAAACCATAAAAACCCTAAAAGTCCCTAAAACTCGCAAAAACCATAAAAACCCATATTACCCATAAAATATCTAAAATCCTAAATACTAAAAAAACTAAAAACCCTTTAAAACCCTAATAATTTTAAAAAACTCTAAAAAACATTTTAACCCAAAAAACTCAAAAAAAAACTAAAAACGATGAAAAACCTATAAACACTAAAAACCTTAAAAGTAAAAAAAATCCATAAAAATCATAAAAACACATAAAATTACAAAGAACCTTCAAATTAATAAAAAAAAAAGAACCTGAAAAACTCTAAAAACCATAAGAAAACCATAAACCCATATAAAAATTTTAAACCCCTAAAAATTTAAAATATCTAGAAAACACTAAAAACCCATAAAACCCTAAAAACTAAAAATATTAAAACCCTCCAAACCAAAATAAACATTAAAAAATCTAAAAGATCTTAATAACACAAAAAAATTATTACAAATCATAAAACCCCAAAAAATAATAAAACCCATAAAAACACTAAAATTCACTAAAAATCCAAAAAACCGATAAAAATACTAAAAATCCCTAAAAACATGAAAAACCTAAAAACCCCTAAAACCATAAGAAATCCTTTAAACCCTAGAAAACATAAAATTCAAAAACTACTTAAAAATACTAGTATCCTTTAAAACCCTAAAAAACATAATACCCCTTAAAACCTTCAAGACCCTAAAAATATATAGAACCCCTAAAACAATAAAACAAATATAAAAAGTTATTAAATCTATAAATTTTTTAACAAACTCTAATAAACCATAAATTATAAAAAAATAAAAAACCCAAAAAATATACAACCTTAAAAACTCTCAAAATACATAAAAATCCTATAAACCCAAAAAATCCTATAAAAGCCCAAAAAATTCCTAAAAAAATAAAAAAACAATTAACCCTAAATACCCATAAGAAAACTATAAAAACCTAAAAATAGTAAAAATACCTAAAATCCTAAAAAATGCTAAATACCCTAAAAAACCCTAAAGCCCCTCAAAATATCTAGAAAACCTAATAACCCATAAAAATCCTAAAAAAGATTTTAAAATCCCTAAAACACAAAAGAACCCGAAAAACAATAATAAATATATTAAAAATTAAAAACACTTAAAACCCCTAAAAACCAAAAAATTTATAAAACCCTAAAATACCCTAAAAACCATTAATCCAAAAAAACAGTAAAAATCCTAAAACCCCATAAAAACCCTACAAACCACTAAAAAATCTAAAAACCATTTAAACCCCGAAAAAAGAATAAAAATATTTTAAAAAACATAAAAATGATAAAAAAATCAAATAAAAACCTAAAAACCAAAAAAACACTAAAACACTAAAATATTTAAAAACCATAAAACCCCTCAAAATCCATAAAAACCCTAAAAACCATAAATGTCCAAAAAATCAAAAAAAACATAAAAACATAAAACCCCTAAAAACCCTAAAAACCCCTAAGAAAACATTAAAAACCATAAAACACATAAAAACCTTAGAAATCTAAAAATTATAAGAACCTAAAAATTCAAAACTCCATAAAAATCATAAATACTTTAAAAATGAACGAAAATTAAATCTATAAAATCCTAATAAAACTCTAAAAATCCTTTAAACCCCTAAAAACATAAAAAAACTATAAACAACCTTAGAACCCCAAAAAATCAAAGAGAATCCAAAAATCTCAAAAAAACCCGTAAAAACAATATAAACCCCTAACGACCATCAAAATCCTTAAAAACCATTAAAAGCATAAAAATCCTAAAAAAATCCTTAAAATGCGTAAAATCGACAAATTATAAAAACCCTAAAAACCATAAGAAAACCATAGAAACCTAAAAGCTCATAAAACCCATAAAAACAAAAAAAACAGTCAAATCGCTAAAAAATGTATAAATTGTAAAAATAATTAAAGCCCCTAAAAACATTAGAAAAAACTATAAACTCAAAAAAAATGGAACACACCACTAAAAACACTAAAAACCAATTAACCAATAGAAAACATTAAAAAACTCTAAAAAATAGTAAAAACCCTAAAATAATCATAGAACCCAAAAACTGATAAAAGCCCAAAAAATTCTAAAAAATGATAAAATCCTCAAAATTCCTAAATGCCCTAAAAATAATAAAAATCAAAAAGTTCTATGAAAATCCCTAAAACTGTAAAAAACCTATAAACATGGAAACCCACTAATAAAACCTAAAAAACTTAAAGATAAATAAAACCCCTAAAAACCAAAAAGAACACTAAAAACGCTAAAAAACTAAAAACCATAAAAATATATAAAACATATCAAAATCACTAAAAATTATAATGTACTATAAAATTACTAAAAATCCCTAAAAATAAATAAAATTATAAAACCCCCTAAAAACCTAAAACTCCTTAACAGATTTCTGCACCTTGGCTTCCCCCTCTATGTGGGAGGGCCCTATACTAATTCCTAATAAAGATAGAACCTGTACACTTTTCATAGATCCTGACCCGCTTCTATATTTTCCCTGGATTGAGCTTTTCCCTATGGTTTCGGGCTTGCATGAAGATCTTTTGAAGATCTTATTATATATTGTGGACTTCAAAAGGGCTTCTTCCATGCATAGTCAGGCTCTAGTAGTTATGTTCTTGAATTGGTTCCCCCCAAGTTGATGTTTATGATAGGTTTTTATTTGATCTTTAGGATCTCCTGGATCATTACACTATTGGCTTGGTCGATTCCTGTCACATTTTGATTCAGCTCTCTTCTGAGGAGGATCTTATTTAGGCCTGGTTTGCGGCTTCCTGTAGATGTGATGATGCACGCTTTTCCCTCTTCTGTTGGAGCTTTGACTTCATTATTCATCATGGTTTCACATTAATGGTGATTTGGGTGAGGTTTCTTGATCTCTCCCACACCTTTCAAAACATGTCTATTATTTCAATATTGGTAAATTTGGATGGAAGGTTTTTGTGCATGGATAGAAGAATTAGGGCCCTGTACCACCCATTTACTCTAAGGGTCTATGTTGAAGTCAATGTTTTGATAGATCTAGTTGACTTTTTTTCATTGAAATTGGGGTGGAGCTTTGGTGGAAGCAACCAGTGGTGTTTGAATCATCATTGAGCTACTTTGAATGTTTCTTTACACTAGGCCATGTGAAAAGGGATTGTAGACGTAGGGGCAGTGATAATTCTGTAGCTGGGAGAGAACAGCGAGTTACCTCTCTGAGGTTGGGGTTTACAAATAAGCTTCAGGCAAGGAAGGGAACTATGAGGGATACCCTACTAGGCATATGGAGGGATCCTAGGGTAGAAAAAATAGGACCCTCCTCCTAACAGGGTGCTGAGGGTCATCAATCAGAAGCTATGGTAAATGAAATATTCAAGTGAATGAATGGTGATCTGGGACTTGTGGGTGATGCCCCTTCCTCCAGTGATGTGGGGGATGAGGCCCCTAATTAATATTGGGTTGTGGACATTAATTTTCAAGTTGATTCTTTTAGGGATGGCAGTAAGAACCCTAGCCTCATTGGTGAAGGGATTGAGAGGGATCCATTTCCAAATCCTTCAGGTATTGTTGTAAAGGGGAAGACCTTGGGAATGGAGATTGTATTAACATCTAATCGGTATGCATGCTTGGATAATGTGGAATCTTTGGGCTAAGAGGAGTGGATTCTTGGGAGCCAGGCATAGGGAGTGTTGTAGGTTATGGTGGTTAATAATGATTCTGAACACCCTGTAGACCTATCAGAGATGGATCCAATTACCTTTTGTGAAGCGATTGGGCATGTGGGAGTAGAGAATAAACCCTTACCAATTGAGCAAGAGCTAGAGTAGGTGTTGGCTGATGCTACTTAGACTGGGGATGGTTCTCTTAATGACCCTCAGCCTGAGCTGCACGAGACTGATAACCTTCCTATAATTATGAGGAATGTTGAGCAACCTGATCCAAACCATGCCCTTGTTCTGTTTGAGACTTTAACTCCATGTGTTGAGTTATCTGAAATGATAATGAGGGATTGTTTGGAAATCCCTTTTGAGAAGCATCAAAAAGAGATCCTATAGAAGCTAGACTTATAACAGGATGTGTTCTTTGTTTGGGATGAGGATGATGAAACAACAAGGTTGGGGGACATCTTCGGGGATCGTGATGACATCATGAATGCTAATTTGGTGAGTATAAGAAGGGAGAAGGCTTCTATGGGTTCCCCTGGTTATTTCGGCTTGGACTCATGTCTCTGGAAGAGGGAGTTGCAGTATGACAATGACTTTATTCTTGGACGTGGTAGTTAGAGAGGTGTGGTTGATCCTACTGTTGTTGATCATAGGAAGGATGGGAATCTCAAGCCCAGGGCGTTGAGCATTGATGATATGCTGTAATGAAAGAAAGAAGAGCTTGGAGAACCCCCCGTGAAAACGAGATCAATGAGGAACTATTCTTCCCTTCCAAGTCCAATTGCTACCAGAGCCTCCTCCAAGGCCTAAAAAGCTATGGAAGCTGATCATGGAAGGGAGGTTCACTCTGGAAAGGTGAAACTGAATGTTGAGCAATGAAATCTCAGAGAGTATTACACAACCTTCCTTATGCAATATTAATCTTCTGAATGGGAGTCAACGGAGTCAGATGATTCCTCTGGTTAGGGTGCTGATGGGGATCCTTATGGGGAATGGAGACTTTGATTTGTAGTTCCTACTTCCTTATCATTGTCTTTTGGGTCTTTTGGGAATTGGTGCCTCGGGGGTTAATGGATTTTTTCTGTGGTCATTTGACCCTACTAACCCTTGTCGGCTTTGTTTTTCTCTTATAAATTTTAGGGGGGCAGTTGTAACACCCGAGACTTTTATGTTATATAAATCATCAAAGGAATCTTTTTCTACACAACACTTGCTTGGCTTGCTTTGCACGCAATCGCGACCTTCCTCGATAGCTTGCGTCGTACGCAATACCGAGTTTCACTAAACAACAATATGCTATTAAAACTAGCCGTTATGAATAGTAATAACCACTTTTTAAAATTTTATAAATTTTATTTTTCAAAATGGACTTCATTTTTGGACTCAGAATATCGAAATTAGCCTAGGGTGAAATTTTCGTATTTTTCTGAAAACTTTCAATTTTTGATGAATAGTGAAACCACTAAGTGGTAGGTTAAAAACTGAATTTTGCATAAAACTTAATTTTACCGCTTCTGTGAATGGAATTTCAAAAATCCGAGAGACACGGTTAATATCAAGGACTAAAATGTGGTTCAATGAGATGAAAATAATTTTTTGGTGAATAGTAACTTTTTACTTTTTTTACCGCGGTTAATAGTAAATAGGGTAACTAAGGGTAAATATGATATTAATATTACCCTAACACATGTACTAATTCTATTGGACAAGTGTAATTCGACCAAAAACAAACTTAGGAATAAAATATGACCATTTAGGCCCACTTGGATTAGATTAGGACAATTATTATTAATTTATTTAAAGAAGGGTTAAAATAGTTAAAATCAAAGTTTAATAAGTAAATCATTTTTAATATGGGGTTATACATAAGATAAATTCGATTGTAAATATTCATTAGAAAGCTAAAAATATTTCCTACATGATGGTATTTTATTTGTAATTTTTAGACATCAAATAATTTAATTTATTTATGACACAAAGATGATACAATAATTATCTTATTAATGAAATATTGACAAAATTGATAATATAAATACCAAAATAAATGTAATTTAAGACTTTTTATGAATTCCACTAATTTTCTAGGTTACTATGATATATTATTGTTGATTTAATCAACTTGGTTCGAACATATAATTCTGTTATGACTTTCACAAAAATCATATATCAAATAGTGTCAAAATTGACACAAAATAGTTTTTAAATCAAATATTATATTATTAATTGTTATTTTATTCCTAAAAATCTAAGGTTCGGCCAAATGACTTAGATAAGGATATATATATTAATAATAAACAATTTGGGGTTCGTTTGGCATGTTATAGTAAGTGTATTAACCATATAGTGAAAGAAAACAAAAAGACACGGTAAAAGTTAAATTATTTAACTTAGAGTTAAATCTAATTGATAAGGTTAAAATAATAACCTAAACTTGTCTAAATCATATTGGTTGATAGGATTTAGACCCTTCCCCACTTTATCTTCGAAATAAGGCCCTTTGGAACCATTATAAACCGATTTTGACTTTAATATATGATAATATTTTGAGATATTCCTAAGGTGCCCCTCTCCTCCCTTATAAAAGGGCACCTCCTCCCCCTCCTCCTCACACCAAATTGAGCACTCAAGCTCGGCCAACCCCTGATATTTTCTCCTCTACACTTCCCTAGAATAATCATAGAGGTCCTGGTCTTCTCCAAAGACCAATCTTAGTTCCTTAAGTGGAGGATTCAAAGAAGCGTTCCAAAGAAGAGGTAATATCCATTACCGATCTTTTCAATTTCTTTCTTCTTCAACTTCTTATTCTTTAGTTGTTTCATGATAAAGTAATAACATCAGTATTACTTACATACTGATATGTTATTATAAATATGAAACAACCCTAATTCACCTTCTATCCATCCTACGGAAAAATGAAATCACCGCGCGTGCGTACGTACGGAATACCGTCTCCATGCCGTGGTGTAATCTATTTTCCACCATCACCTTACAAGGATGGGTATAATGGTGTAATGAGTAACTAAATATGATTATTATGAATTAATATTGATACTTAAATAATATATATATACTCCAATACAATTCCACGATCATAGGAATGATATCATCACTCGTGCGTACGTACGGAATACCGTCTCCACGATGTGATGCGACTCGTTCTACATGATCTTCATTTCGTAATGATTATATAAATGAATTGAATGAATTAATATGGTATATAATACACTAATACCATTCTGGAAATGAATTATCTATAACCTAAAGATAAGAATAAGAATTTATTCGACAAAACACGCATAAGAACAAAAAGTTATAAAGACCCGAGTAACAAGTAACAATGAAATATTACTAACAAGAAGCTAATAATATGACCATATATGATATCATATAAATATGTATGATTCTGGAATAAGTCAATAACATTATTTAAACCATTATACAGGAGCTTCGGACACGTACAAAGCTAATCGGACCTAAGGTAAGGGAAATATCACAATCTCATTTTTATCCGAGATTGTTTATTCGTATGAAATTACTGGGGTGTATTTTATCATCCACATCCATGTTTCATCAATATGTAATATTATTTCCATCCACCTACAATTGTTTAAATCCATTTTTACCCTTTGGTGAGTTTTTAGTAAAAGAAATGAAATGAATCTTTGTCGTTTTTCGTACGAGGTACTTTTTGACTTTTCCGACAAAAGTACGAGAAGAATGTTTTTTTAACTTATACGGCCTGAATGGATTTCTAAAGCATTATTTCCAAGAAGTTTCCTTTACATGTTTTTAAGTTTATTTTAAATCAACTTCTTTTATTTTATAATTGTACGACATGTTAATAAAGGAAAAGTATTTTTGAAGCAAAAAGGATATTTTCCTCAAGAATGAAGTTCAAGTATTTTATCAAAATTATTTTCCATCTAAGATAATAAAAGGGTTCTGTTTTTATCCCTATTATTACATTGGTTTGATTATGTTGGGATGGAAATATTTTTTATGAATTCCTTTATCTTATATGAATTGATTTATGATGTCATGATGTTTCAAGAATCTCATTTTTGTTACATGTGTTATGCGATGATGTATGATTATGTGGCACACATAAGAAAGGATTCATTATAAGATGGGTGGGACCTATATCTCCCTCCAATGCATTGGGTAAAGATTTTATATCTCATGAGATAGACATGGCTGGAACGGAAGGTTATTTTGGTTCAGTGATACAAGACTGAAACGAGGAGTGAACTCGGTTCAGAAAGGGACTTTGTCCACTAAGATAGTCTTGGCAATGAGTCATGACTAACAAGAAATGATTTTCCATGATTATGTGTGCATGCCACAAAGTTTCAAGTTTTATGTTATGATTATGGGGATCTCATTTTCACTTCTATGATTTATTCCATGTTAAGATATTATGATCTCTTTTGCAGGTTTTGATTTTCAAAAAGATATGATATGATTTTTATTTCCTTTATTTGCACTTGCTGAGCATTTGAGCTCAACCTTTTATGTTTTCTTTTCCTCAGGTCAGGAAGATGGATATTAAGTAGAATATGCTAAAAGGGACCCTAGATATGATGAAATAAATGGGAGACACTGTAGAAGATTTATGAACCAGTTGTTTATGTTTCCCAGTTTCTAAAGACACTATACCTATACGGTCCTTTGTGGTTTTTTCATATGTTGTAATAAGTGTGCTTCAATTTTGAAGTATTAAAAATGTATGTAAAGTATGGGTCGTTATAGTTGGTATCAGAGGAAAGGTATAGTCAACCTTTGGAAACTAGGATGTGAAAGCCTTAGTAAGAACCCTAAGGATAAGTCTAAGCATAGAACACAATCTTAGTGTTTTAGAAATGGCCATGAATAACCTAGGATAAGACCATAAGCATGAAAATTTTATTCTTGAATTATGTGGTTTCCTATTATAATTAGTGTTGCTCACACTATTCTTCTTGGTTTTAGTCAATGGCTGGAACCCGAAGGAACCGTGTTAATGCGGAATGCGATGGGCAATGCAATGATTGTCCCCCTGAGCAACCAAACGATATGGGAGCTGGAATGCAAAATCTTGTAGCCATGCTCACACAACTTTCTCAAGCTATGAATCATGCAGGATTTCCAAATGAACAAAGGAGGGAGCAACATTCTGTTGAATCCTTCATGAGGCAGCGTCCACCATCTTTCAGCGGGTCTACTGATCCATTAGTTGCTGAACAATGGATTAGTACTACTGAAAAGATATTTTCAGTTCTTCAATGTTCTGAGCATGATAAAGTCATCCTAGCAGTGTATCGTTTGGAAGGAGATGCGGATCAATGGTGGAATCTTGTTAAGAATACGAGGCAAAGGGATGAAATTGAGTCTATGGAATGGGACGAGTTCAAGAACTTATTTTTCAATAAGTACTTCCCTCGTATTCTCCGAACAAAGATGGAGAAAGAGTTCCTTGAACTGAAGCAAAGGGATGATGAATCTGTTAGTACCTATGAAGCAAATTTTACAAGACTTGCAAGGTACGCTTCTGGTATTATTATCCAACCTGAGAGTAAGATCGATCGATTCTTTAGTGGCCTAAAACCAAGTCTTCGAAGGGCGTTAGCCATAAGGGACTTCAATAGCTACGAAGAAATCGTTCGATGTGCTCTCAAAGTCGAGATGGAGATTGGAGTAACCCATCAGTCACATGGGTTTGATAAGAAGAGGAAGATGGAATTCAAAGGAAACTCTAAAGAGCACACTGAAAAGAAGATGAACTTTCCATTATGCTCAAAGTGTGGAAAGAAACATGGAGGGAGTTGTCTTAAAGGGACAAGTAAATGTTTTAAATGTGGAAAGGAAGGTCATCGGGCATTTGAATGCCGTGATAATGGGAAGAAGATGTATAATGATGCAAACAAAGGAAGGGATACACAGAATGAACCTGCTACACTTCAATGTTTCAAGTGCAAGGAGATGGGGCATTATGCCAATCAATGCCCAAATCCAAGGGTTGATGATGATGGTCGACGTCAAAAAACTCTTAAGGCTAAAGACAAAGGAAAGTCACATGAAATTTCTATCAGCGATGTGGAGTACGATAACGATGTGGTGAAAGGTACACATACCATCCACTCTAAAGTAGCAAATGTTTTATTTGATTCTGGATCCACCCACTCTTTTATTTCTGAAAAATTTTCTAAGGGTATCACCGTATTACCTCAACAATTAGATGTTGAGTTAGCTGTGACAACACCTAATGGCACATCAATCGCATCAGAAGTTTATAATTCTTCTCCAATCGAAGTTTGTGGGAAAGTGCTTCCTGCAAATCTTGTGATCCTTCCTTTAGTGGAATTTGATGTGATTCTTGGCATGGATTGGCTTTCTCTACATGGAGCTCATATCAATTGCCAAAGAAGGGAAGTCACATTTCATATTCCAGATCAATCTACGATCGTATACCAATGCAAGGATGAACATAACCTTCCAGTGGAAATTTCTTCCATATTATGGGTATTGATTCCACTAAATGAAGGTTATTTATCTCAAATGGTTGGTGAGAAACTCACGATTAAGAATATGCCCATTGTACGGGAGTTTGATGATGTCTTTCCGGAGGAATTGCCGGGTCTTCCACCAAATCGTGAAGTTGAGTTTTCAATAGAACTCGTACCGGGTGCTTTGCCTATTTCAAAGACACCTTATAGAATGGCCCCAATTGAGTTGCAGGAATTGAAGAAGCAACTCCAAGAGAATCTTGATAAGGGATTCATACGCCCTAGTGCGTCACCTTGGGGAGCACCTGTTCTATTTGTTAAGAAGAAAGATGGATCAATGAGACTCTGCATTGATTATCGAGAACTTAACAAGATCACTATCAAGAACAAATATCCTCTCCCACGCATTGATGACTTATTTGACCAACTACGCGGAGCTCAATACTTTTCCAAGATTGATCTTCGTTCAGGGTATCATCAATTAAGGGTCAAAAGGGAGGATATACCAAAGACGGCTTTCCGTACAAGGTATGGACACTATGAATTTATAGTGATGCCATTTGGTCTTACTAATGCCCCTGCTATCTTCATGGATCTAATGAATAGAGTCTTTAGAGACTATCTTGATCAATTTGTGGTAGTCTTTATAGACGATATTCTTGTCTATTCAAAGATCAAGGAAGAGCATGAAGATCACTTGAGAATTATATTGAAGACCCTGAGAAAAGAGAAGCTTTATGCCAAATTTACCAAGTGTGAATTTTGGCTTCAAAAAGTTGCATTTTTGGGTCATATAATCTCAAAAGAGGGGATATCTGTGGATCCAGCAAAAACAGAGGTTATCGAAAGATGGTCAAGACCAACAACAGTAACTGAGATCCGAAGTTTTCTTGGTTTGGCTGGATATTATCGACGTTTTGTAAAAGATTTTTCACGGTTATCTAATCCAATCACCAAGTTGACTCGGAAAGGAGTTAAGTTTGTCTGGACAGAGGAATGTGAAGAGAATTTCAAGGAGTTGAAAAGAAGGTTATCCAGTGCACCTGTGCTCACACTGCCTTGTAGTGGAGAAAGGTTTGTGATCTATAGTGATGCATCCAAGAAGGGATTGGGGTGTGTTCTTATGCAAAATGATATGGTGATAGCTTATGCCTCACGACAGTTGAAAATCCATGAGCAAAATTACCCAACACATGATTTGGAGTTGGCTGCGGTAATCTTTGCATTAAAAATTTGGAGGCATTACCTTTATGGTGAAAGGTGTGATATTTATACTGATCATAAAAGTTTAAAGTATATTATCACACAAAAGTAGCTGAATATGCGCCAAAGAAGATGGTTGGAGCTGATTAAGGATTATGACTGCTCAATCCATTACCACCCTGGGAAAGCAAACAAGGTGGCAGATGCATTAAGTCGACAAGACCATGCTAGTTTATCCATGATGAGGATCACAAAAGATCCAATATTTATGGATTTACAAACGATGGATCTTGGAATTATAATGGAAGGGGAAAAATCTTATCTTTCTCAAATGAATGTTCAACCATCTATACATGTGAATATTAAAGAGGCACAGAAAGAAGATGTCGAGTTACAAAAGAAGGTGAGAAATGTTCCTGAATTCAACCTTGATTGTGATGGGATAATAAAGTTCAGGAATCGGGTTTGTGTTCCTCCCATTCCCGAATTAAAGAAGGAGCTGCTGGATGAGGCTCATAGTTCTTCATTCTCTATTCATCCTGGAAGCACGAAGATGTATAGGGACCTGAAAGAGTACTTCTGGTGGGATGGCATGAAAAGAGATGTTGCTGAATTTGTCTCTCGATGCTTGGTTTGTCAACAAGTTAAAGCTGAGAGACAGAAGTCTAAGGGGATGTTACAACCATTACCCATACCCTAATGGAAATGGGAAAACATCACTATGGACTTTGTCACAGGACTTCCTAAAACATCCAAAGGCAATAATGCTATTTGGGTCATAGTTGATCGTCTTACAAAGTCTGCACACTTCTTTCCTATTAGAGAGGATTTCTCTCTAGATCAGCTTTCCAGGATATATGTAAAGGAAGTGGTAAGATTGCATGGAGTACCACTTTCTATTATATCTGATCGAGATCCGAGATTTACCTCGAAGTTCTGGCGAAGTCTTCATCATACTCTGGATACAGAGTTGAGTTTCAGCACTGCTTATCATCCCCAGACAGACGGTCAGTCTGAGAGAACAATTCAAACCCTAGAAGATATGTTGAGAGCTTGCTCTATGGATTTCAAAGGAGGTTGGGATCAACACCTACCTTTGGTGGAATTTTCTTATAATAATAGCTTTCACTCCAGTATTCAAATGGCTCCTTATGAAGCTCTCTATGGAAAGAAATGCAGGACTCCAACTTGCTGGGATGAAGTTGGGGAAAGAAAGCTATTAGGACCTGATCTCGTTGATGAAATGGCAGAAAAGGTCAGATCTATTCAACAACACATAAGAGCAGCTCAGAGTCGACAGAAAATCTATGCCGACAACCGAAGAAAAGACCTAGAGTTTGAAGTGGGTGATAAAGTGTTCTTACGAATATCTCCCTGGAAGAGGGTTATGAGATTTGGAAAGAAGGGGAAGTTGAGCCCTAGATATATCGGTCCTTTCGAAATATTGGATCGTGTTGGGAAGGTAGCTTACCGATTGGCGCTTCCACCGAATCTCTCTCAAGTTCACGATGTGTTCCATGTATCTCTCCTGAGAAAGTACATACCAGATCCTTCACATGTACTCAGCTCAGAAGTTGTACCGCTGGAGCAAGATCTTTCTTATGAAGAACAGCCGATAGAAATTCTGGATCGTAGCGAAAAAGTCCTACGAAACAAGACCACTCGCTTGGTGAAAGTTTTATGGAGAAACCACCAACTTGAAGAAGCTACATGGGAGCTTGAGGATATGATGAGGGAGAAGTATCCTCATTTGTTTGTTGCAAAGTGACGAATTTCGAGGGCGAAATTCTTTTTAAGGGGGGTAGAATGTAACACCCGAGACTTTTATGTTATATAAATCATCAAAGGAATCTTTTTCTACACAACACTTGCTTGGCTTGCTTTGCACGCAATCGCGACCTTCCTCGATAGCTTGCGTCGTACGCAATACCGAGTTTCACTAAACAACAATATGCTATTAAAACTAGCCGTTATGAATAGTAATAACCACTTTTTAAAATTTTATAAATTTTATTTTTCAAAATGGACTTCATTTTTGGACTCAGAATATTGAAATTAGCCTAGGGTGAAATTTTGGTATTTTTCTGAAAACTTTCAATTTTTGATGAATAGTGAAACCACTAAGTGGTAGGTTAAAAACTGAATTTTGCATAAAACTTAATTTTACCGCTTCTGTGAATGAAATTTCAAAAATCCGAGAGACACGGTTAATATCAAGGACTAAAATGTGGTTCAATGAGATGAAAATAATTTTTTGGTGAATAGTAACTTTTTACTTTTTTTACCGCGGTTAATAGTAAATAGGGTAACTAAGGGTAAATATGATATTAATATTACCCTAACACATGTCCTAATTCTATTGGACAAGTGTAATTCGACCAAAAACAAACTTAGGAATAAAATATGACCATTTAGGCCCACTTGGATTAGATTAGGACAATTATTATTAATTTATTTAAAGAAGGGTTAAAATAGTTAAAATCAAAGTTTAATAAGTAAATCATTTTTAATATGGGGTTATACATAAGATAAATTCGATTGTAAATATTCATTAGAAAGATAAAAGATTTCCTACATGATGGTATTTTATTTGTAATTTTTAGACATCAAATAATTTAATTTATTTATGACACAAAGATGATACAGTAATTATCTTATTAATGAAATATTGACAAAATTGATAATATAAATACCAAAATAAATGTAATTTAAGACTTTTTATGAATTCCACTAATTTTCTAGGTTACTATGATATATTATTGTTGATTTAATCAACTTGGTTCGAACATATAATTCTGTTATGACTTTCACAAAAATCATATATCAAATAGTGTCAAAATTGACACAAAATAGTTTTTAAATCAAATATTATATTATTAATTGTTATTTTATTCCTAAAAATCTAAGGTTCGGCCAAATGACTTAGATAAGGATATATATATTAATAATAAACAATTTGGGGTTCGTTTGGCATGTTATAGTAAGTGTATTAACCATATAGTGAAAGAAAACAAAAAGACACGGTAAAAGGTAAATTATTTAACTTAGAGTTAAATCTAATTGATAAGGTTAAAATAATAACCTAAACTTGTCTAAATCCTATTGGTTGATAGGATTTCGACCCTTCCCCACTTTATCTTCGAAATAAGGCCCTTTGGAACCATTATAAACCGATTTTGACTTTAATATATGATAATATTTTGAGATATTCCTAAGGTGCCCCTCTCCTCCCTTATAAAAGGGCACCTCCTCCCCCTCCTCCTCACACCAAATTGAGCACTCAAGCTCGGCCAACCCCTGATATTTTCTCCTCTACACTTCCCTAGAATAATCATAGAGGTCCTGGTCTTCTACAAAGACCAATCTTAGTTCCTTAAGTGGAGGATTCAAAGAAGCGTTCCAAAGAAGAGGTAATATCCATTACCGATCTTTTCAATTTCTTTCTTCTTCAACTTCTTATTCTTTAGTTGTTTCATGATAAAGTAATAACATCAGTATTAATTACATACTGATATGTTATTATAAATATGAAACAACCCTAATTCACCTTCTATCCATCCTACGGAAAAATGAAATCACCGCGCGTGCGTACGTACGGAATACCGTCTCCACGCCGTGGTGTAATCTATTTTCCACCATCACCTTACAAGGATGGGTATAATGGTGTAATGAGTAACTAAATATGATTATTATGAATTAATATTGATACTGAAATAATATATATATACTCCAATACAATTCCACGATCATAGGAATGATATCATCACTCGTGCGTACGTACGGAATACCGTCTCCACGATGTGATGCGACTCGTTCTACATGATCTTCATTTCGTAATGATTATATAAATGAATTGAATGAATGAATATGGTATATAATACACTAATACCATTCTGGAAATGAATTATCTATAACCTAAAGATAAGAATAAGAATTTATTCGACAAAACACGCATAAGAACAAAAAGTTATAAAGACCCGAGTAACAAGTAACAATGAAATATTACTAACAAGAAGCTAATAATATGACCATATATGATATCATATAAATATGTATGATTCTGGAATAAGTCAATAACATTATTTAAACCATTATACAGGAGCTTCGGACACGTACAAAGCTAATCGGACCTAAGGTAAGGGAAATATCACAATCTCATTTTTATCCGAGATTTTTTATTCGTAAGAAATTACTGGGGTGTATTTTATCATCCACATCAATGTTTCATCAATATGTAATATTATTTCCATCCACCTACAATTGTTTAAATCCATTTTTACCCTTTGGTGAGTTTTTAGTAAAAGAAATGAAATGAATCTTTGTCGTTTTTCGTACGAGGTACTTTTTGACTTTTCCGACAAAAGTACGAGAAGAATGTTTTTTTAACTTATACGGCATGAATGGATTTCTAAAGCATTATTTCCAAGAAGTTTCCTTTACATGTTTTTAAGTTTATTTTAAATCAACTTCTTTTATTTTATAATTGTATGACATGTTAATAAAGGAAAAGTATTTTTGAAGCAAAAAGGATATTTTCCTCAAGAATGAAGTTCAAGTATTTTATCAAAATTATTTTCCATCTAAGATAATAAAAGGGTTCTGTTTTTATCCCTATTATTACATTGGTTTGATTATGTTGGGATGGAAATATTTTTTATGAATTCCTTTATCTTATATGAATTGATTTATGATGTCATGATGTTTCAAGAATCTCATTTTTGTTACATGTGTTATGCGATGATGTATGATTATGTGGCACACATAAGAAAGGATTCATTATAAGATGGGTGGGACCTATATCTCCCTCCAATGCATTGGGTAAAGATTTTATATCTCATGAGATAGACATGGCTGGAACGGAAGGTTATTTTGGTTCAGTGATACAGGACTGAAACGAGGAGTGAACTCGGTTCAGAAAGGGACTTTGTCCACTAAGATAGTCTTGGCAATGAGTCATGACTAACAAGAAATGATTTTCCATGATTATGTGTGCATGCCACAAAGTTTCAAGTTTTATGTTATGATTATGGGGATCTCATTTTCACTTCTATGATTTATTCCATGTTAAGATATTATGATCTCTTTTGCAGGTTTTGATTTTCAAAAAGATATGATATGATTTTTATTTCCTTTATTTGCCCTTGCTGAGCATTTGAGCTCAACCTTTTATGTTTTCTTTTCCCCAGGTCAGGAAGATGGATATTAAGTAGAATATGCTAAAAGGGACCCTAGATATGATGAAATAAATGGGAGACACTGTAGAAGATTTATGAACCAGTTGTTTATGTTTCCCAGTTTCTAAAGACACTATACCTATACGGTCCTTTGTGGTTTTTTCATATGTTGTAATAAGTGTGCTTCAATTTTGAAGTATTAAAAATGTATGTAAAGTATGGGTCGTTATAGCAGTAATAGCCTAGCTGTGCGCCTCTGTTGCCCTAAAAACCATAAAAACCCTAAAACCCCATAAAAACCCAAAAAATTAAAAAATATAAAAACCATTTAAACCACAAAAAACATTAGAAAACTATAAAACCTATAAAAAATCATAAAAACTAAAAAAACTCAATTCCCAAAAAAACTATACAAAACCAAAAAAACCAACAAATCCAAAAAAACCATAAAACCTCTCAAAATTTGTAAAAACCAATAAATTCATAAAAAACCCAAAAATACCCTAAAAATCCCTAAAATTTTCAAAAACCATAAAACCCTTTAAAACCCTAAGAAAAACAAAAAATTCAAAAAACACTTAAAACAACTAAAAACATAAAAATGATAAAAAAAACAAAAAACCCGACAAAACCAAAAAACCGAAAACCCCTAAAAACCATAAAAACCCTATAAAACCAATAAAAACCCTTGAAACCCTTAAAACATTAAAAAACTATGAAAACCATAAAATCCATAAAAAATCAAAAATACCCTAAAACCCCAAAAAAATCTTTAAACCCCCCCCCCCAAATAACCCCAAAAGAACTAAAAAATACCTAAGAATGTAAAACCCCTAATAACCTAAAGCAATACATAAAAACATAAACACATTAAACCCCTAAAAACCTAAAAATGATAAAAACCAAAAATACACCTAAAACCATAAAAACCCTAAAAACCTAAAAAAACTAAAAACCCATAAGAACCATAAAATCTATAAAAACTCAAAAAACCTTTAAAAAACTAAAAAAATTAAAAATATATAAAAAACTTAAAATCTATCAAAAACTAAAAAACCACTAAAAACAAAAAATTATAAAACCCTTAAAATCCCTTAAAAATCCTCAAATTCCCTAACAACCCTAAAAACCATAAATTTCATAAAATTTCCTAAAACGAAAAAAAAACCTTGAAACCCACCAAATAAACCTTAAAACCCAAAAAACACTTATACCCTCTAAAATTGTAAAGACAAAAAAACATTAAAATTTTAAATCCCTTAAAAAAAACCCATTAAAACCAAAAAAACCTATAAATACACTAAAACTCAATAAAAACTCTAAAACCCCTTCAAACCCCTAAAAACCTTAAAATCCTTAAAAAATAATCCCTTAAATAACTCAAAAAAACCCTAAAATCCCAGAAAACCATTTAAACCCTTAAAGCACTAAATAACTCTAAAAAACCTCAAATCCCTAAAAACCCTAAAAAACCATAAAAATCCAAAAAAATCAACAAAACCCCTAAAATTCCTGAAAAAGAATAAAAAAACTTAATAACCAAAAAACACATAAAATCCCTAAAAACCTAAAAAATAATAAATCAAAAATTACCTGAAAACCTAAACGAAACTAAAACACATAAATCCCCCCTAAAAAACTTAAAAACCCTAAAACCCATAAAAACTCCTAAAACCACTTTAAACCCCTAAAATTGTTAACAAATAAAAAAAATAAACCTCCAAAAACAAAAAAAACACAAACCCCCCAAAAAACCATAATAACCCTAAAACCCAAAAACCCATAAAAAATCCCTAAAACCCCTAAAAACCATTAATTTTTTTATAATACATAAAAATACATAAAAGAATAAAAACTAAAAAACATTGAAAAATGATAAGAAAACCATAAAAACCTAAAATCTGCTAACATCCCTACAAAACTGAAAAATACTAAAAACCCTAAAACCACTAAAAATTATATAAAACCATAAAATCCATAAAAACCACTAAAAACCATTAAAACCCATAATAACAAAAAAAATCCCGAAAAGTTGACTAAAAACTATAAATATGCTACAATCCCCTGAAATTGTAAAAAACTGTAGAAAACATCCAAAACTAAAAAAACCAAAAAACCAAAAAACCCATAAAAACCCTAAAAACTCTCAAAATACATAATAACTCTAAAAACCATAAAGTCTTAGAAATCCCTAAAAATGTAAAAAACCTTTAAAACCCTTAAGAAAACCATAAAAACCTAAAAACACATAAAACCCCTAAAACCTAAAAAACTAAAAACACTAAAAACCCAAAAAAACCCCTCAAAATCCCTAAAAACATTAAAACTTCGAAAAAAAACTTACAAAATATTAAAATACATAAAAACAACTAGAAACATATAAAACCCATTTAAACCCATGAAAATGTTAAAAAACTATTAAAACCTAAAAACCCCTAAAAACTAAAAAAATCACTAAAAGCTGAAAAATATTTAAAACCCTATAAACCTAAAACCCATAAAACCCTCAAAATCCCTAAAATCCCTAAATCCCATAAAAATACTAAAAAATCACTCACAACCCGATAAAATAAAATCCCATAAAAACCTCAAAAATTCTATGAAAATGATTAAAACCTAAAAATAATTAAAAACAAAAAAATAATTAAAAACAAAAAAACCTAAAATGCTAAAATCCCTAAAAACCATCAATATCATTTAAAACCGTAAAAATTCATTAAAATCCTAGAAAATTCCTAAATTTTTTTAGAAGGTAAAAATCTATAGAAACTCTAAGAAAACATTAAAAACCTAAAAACACTTAAAATTTCAAAAACCATAAAAGTAATAATAACCACAAAATCCCTAAAACCCCCCAAAAAACCTTACATCCCCTAAAAACCACAAAACCCCCAAAAATATTAAAAACTCTAAAATGCATAAAAACCATACAACCCACTAAAAACTCTGAAAAATCCTGTTAAATGCCTAAAAATTCTAAAAAAACTCTATAAACACTTAAAAAACCTACAGAAATCAAAAAACATAACAACCCAACAAAAAACATAAAACCCACAAAACCCCTAAACCCCTCAAAACCCTAAAAATTATAAAAAACCTAAAAAGGACCAAAAAATATCTAAAAACATAAAACACCCTAAAAACTATGAAAACCCATGTGAAATATTAATAACATAAAAACACATAAAACCATAAAAACCTAAAACGTGATAAAAACCAGAAACCAAAAACCCTTAAAAACCATAAAACCATAAAAAATAAAAAACCCTAAACCCATAAAAATCGTAAAAAAAACATAAAAACTATAAATACCCTGAAAACAATAAAGAAACATAAATAATAAATCTCTAAGAACAAATAAAAACCATAAAACCCAAAAAAAACCTCATTAACTCCCCGAAAAACCAAAAAACCATCAAAATCTAAAAAATCCTAAATACCCATAAAACCCTAAAAAATCCCAAAAAATCCACAAATACATTAAAAAACAACAAAAACCATGATAAACCCTAACAAAATGAAAAAAAACATAAAACGCATAAACCCATAAGAGAGATAAAAAAACTAAAACACTAAATACAATAAAAACCCCTAAATCTCTCAAAATCCCTAAAAACATAAAAAAAACCATAAAAACCGTGAAAACCCATATAGAAACCATGTTAACCTAAAAACACTAGAACCCCCCAAAAAAACTAAAATACCCTAAAAACCCTAAAAACCACTAAAACCCTTAAACTCCCTAAAAAAATAACAAAAATCAAAAAACCCTTAAATACCCTAAACTTACTACAAACATTAAAATCTAATTAAAACCCTAAAATGTTAAAACTCGAAAAACATTAAAAACCCAAAAACGTTAAAAAAAACTAAACCCCATAAAAGCATAAAAACATTAAAAACATAAAAATCCAAAAAAAAATCTCAAAATCCCCAAAAATTATTTTAAAACGTAAAAATCTCTAAAAATCCCTAAAAAGGAAAAAAACCCAAAACATTAAAAAAACCTCATAACACCATAAAACCCAAAATACAGTTAAAACACTTAAAAATACTAAAAACATAAGAATATTCCCCTATTGACGGATGTCAGCGCACTCCCCTGGTGCTTCCTCTCGCCTAGCGCGGCTGCAAGGGTTTCTAATTCCTCTTGATGGCCGCGACACCAGATCTCCGCTCTTGGAGACTTTATTTCTTCAGTGGCTTCGGGTTCTCCAAGCGGCGGCACGACTGTCATTTTTCTCCAGGATGGCGTCTTCACGGCGTGGGCCCCCAGATCGGTCAAGGTGGCGTCATCTGGAGTCTTGTCTCGGTGGATATGGAAGTTGGTTTTGCTCTACTTGGAAGTCTTCCTGCTCACGGATGGTGCCGGTGTGTAGAGAGACATGGCTTTGGTTGCTGTGGCGGTAAGACATGGATCTGGTTGTGTCAGTGTGGTTCGATGGTTTTGGATCTCCGGTGGTTTCTACGATCTAGACGGTTCGGTAGCATCGAGGGAAAAGACCGAGAGGATTGTAGTGGTGGGCTAGGATCTGGTCTCCTCGATGGGTTTTCATCCCTTTCGATTTACTGCTACAGGTTTTTATTCCTCTGAAGACGATCTGGTACGTTGACATTTCTACATTATTAATCACTTCTGGTGCACTGGTGACTCATGGATTCTAATTATTCCTACTTAGAGGAGGTTTTCGTTTTATTTTTCTGGTTGTGATGACTCTGGTTCATGCAAATTCTTTCTGGTTTCTGTGGTATTTGGCATGTGTCGATGTGAGACTTTGGTTTTCTGTTTCTAATTATCATCAAGGCGTGGATAGATTTGCTGTTTCTAAGAAACTATGGTGCTAGATTCTTCTAGCTGGTAGGCTGGGATGTAATGAAGCTGCTGGTTCTGTCTCTGCTGGATTACGAGGTGCAGAAGGACAGGTTGGCTCCGGGAAATGGTGCCTTTGGTTGCTGATTATTGTCGGGATGGGTTGTGGTGAAGCTTATGTTTACAAGTTTGGTGCTGGTGACTCTGTTCTTCTAAGAAGCTATAGTGGTCGTCTTGTTTTGGGTTTGAACAAAGAGGCTTCAGTGCTATGAGTTGGTTTTGTGCGTGGGTTTTGGTGGTCCTGGGTGGCTGAAAATGATGCTGGATGTGGAATGCTGGAAGTTCACTTGCAAGGAGGTGCTTCTTGGCTTGATATAGTTGAAGAGGGTGGTGGATGGCTAGGTTTGGACTCTCTATTGATACTAGATGATGATGGTGATTCTTATGCTTCTGGTTCTAGTGGATGTGTTTTGTTGGTGGTGAACTTTCTTGGAAAGAATGCGCTGGATGCTGGAAATTGTGATGCTGGATGCTGGTTGTTGCTGAGCTGGGAGGTGCTGAAGATGCAGTTTATGGTCGTGCTGCTGCTAGATTTTGATTGCTATTTGAGTTTGAATTTTGTGCATTGGTTAACTATGAGCTGTTGGATGTTGGTCGATGCTAGTTGATGGTGGTGGCTACTTGGCTTTGTGTGTTTTTCTTTTTCCGTTTTTTATTTTTCTTTATTTTGTGTCTTTTGGGTCTTGGGTTGTAAGGGTTTTTGGGTGTGGGTTATTTGACCCCTCCCCTCCCTTTTTTGCTGTGTCTCTTTTTTCTTTCTAATAAATTGTGGGGGGGGGGGGGGTGTGGGAATAGCCCAACCCTCGCATCTTCCTAGCCCCTAAAAACATTAAAACTCTGAAAAACCCCTAATAACCCTGATAACCCATAAATACTTCTAAAAATCTTAAAAAATATTAAAAATCCATAAAAACTAAAACCCCTTTAAACCTTTACAATCATAAAAAAATATAAATAAAGATTAAAAACCCTAAAAATTCAAAATACTATAAAACCCCACAGAAACCATAAACCCCTAAAAACCCTAAAACCCCTCAAAATCACTAAAAACTGAAAAAACCAAAAAAACCTAAAAAAACCTATAAATACCTAACAATATAAAAAGACATAAAACCTTGAAATACCATAAGAAAACCTTAAAATTTTAAAAAAACTAAAACCCCCTAAAAGCGATGAAATACTAAAAGATCGTTAAATATCCTAAAAACCTAAAAACCATAAAAACACCTAAAAACAAAAAAAAACAATTAAAACCCATAAAAACACTAAAAACTCTAAAAACCCATTAAATTCCTAAAACCTAAAAAATATAGAAACCTTGAAAACCCTAAAAATAAAAAAAATAAAAAACATATAAAATCCTTAAAAATCTCTAAAAATTTAAAAACCTTGAAAACCCATAAGAAAACCATAAAAACCTAAAAACACATAAAATATTTAACAGACCAAATATTCTAAAAAAACACGAAAAACCATAAATACCCTAAAAACCCTTTAAAACCATAAAAATCCAAAACCCCTAAAAATCCTAATAAACACTAAAAATTACAAAAATCATAAATTTCCATAAGAAAATATTAAAAAAAACACAAAAAATCCCTAGAAATCTAAAAAATTCCATATAACCCTAAAAACCCATAAAAATACCCAAAAAAACTCTAATAACACCTAAAAACTATTAAAACCCACAAAAACATAAAATTCACTAGAACCCCGTAGAAACCCAAAAATACACTAAATACTCTAAAAACACTATAATCCCCTAGAAATGAAGAAATTCAAAAAACTGTTAAAACTCCTAAAAACATAAAAACCAATAATACCCAAAAAACCATACAACATTTAAACACCCTAAAACCCCTATAAACTATCAAAATTCATAAAACGGTAAAAACTATAAAAATCCTTAAAATCCTTAAAAATCTGAAAAACATAAAAATACAAAAAACCCTAAAAACCCCAAGAAACCCATAAATACCTAAAAACACTTAAAACCTCTAAAGACCTAAAACTCCAAAAATCATAAAAACCCTAAACCCCCTAAAAACCATAAAACACCTAAAAATCATTAAAACACCTAAAATCGATAAAATACCTAAACCCACTATAACTTTAAAAACCCTTTAAAACCCTAAAATCATAAAAATTCATAGAGTCCTAAAAACCCTAAAAACCACAACGATAACCCTAAAACACCCAAAAAACAAAAAACCCTAAAAATCCCTAAAACAATAAAAATTCACAAAACATAAAAAATCTCTAAAAAATCAAAAATTCCAAAAAAAACATCAAAACTACAAGAACAACTTAAAAACCTAAAACACTTAAAACCCCAAAAAACCAAAACACCCAAAAAAACCTTAAATACACAAAAGACCGTATAAAACAATAAAAACCACACAAAATCCCTAAAAACCCTAAGAACTATAAATATCCAAAAAATTCAAAAAAATACCAAAAAACATAACAAACCCAAAAAAACCTGACAAAACTCTAGGGAAACCATAACAACCTAAAAACACTTAATACTTATTAAAATGATAAAAACCGTAAAAAAACTAAAAAGATCCTACAACCTAAAACACCTAAAAGACATAAAAACCCTAAAATCCCTAAAAGAAAAATAAATCCAGAAAACCCCAAAAAAAATCTAAAAACCATTTAACCCCTTAAAACATAAAGAAAATAAAAAAACCAAAACAATCCATGAAAACCCCTAAAATCCTAGAAACCCAAAAATCCAAAAAATCCCTAAAATAAAGAAACCATAAATATCCCTTAAAACCTTAGGAACATAAAAAATAATAAAAACCTTGAAAATCAAAAATAAAATCATAAAAACCTAACAAAACATTAAACCCCTAAAAACCAAAAATTGCTAAAATCCCTAAAAACCAAAAACATCTAAAATACCTAAAAACATTTAAAATCTCTAATAACCATGAAACCTTTAAAACCCATAATCCCCCTGGAAAACCCAAAATAAAGATGGCTCCCAATTCTCCTGGTTTTCTCTCTCCCCGTGCTAGGGCTCCACGGCGCCGCCGTGCCCTTCTTCCTGCTCGCTCTCCTCGGCTTCCTTTGGTGGTGCATTGGTGAGGTCGTCCGATCCTCGATGGTAAAGGTCCTTGGCGGCTGATGATGGGCGTTTGGATTTTAGCGGGTTACGACTTCGACTTTTTAAAGAGGAAGGGCTTGCATGCTACCGTGACCCCATTTGTTGACCTCGGATCTGGGTCTTATCTGAGGTGGCTGACGCCTTCGCGCGATGGTTATTGGAAGATGATGGCTCAATTAGAGTTTTCAAGGCAGTGGATTTGTTCTGGCTCAGTTACGGTGATTCAACTCAGATCTTCTTTTTTAGACGGCACTCCCCAGTGGTTTCTTGGATCTGCGGAGGAGACATCACGTGGATGGGTTGAGCTGGTGCCTTTGGTTTAGGACGATTCTGTCTTTCCACAGCTATTGTGGATCAGAACTCGGAGGTTATGGGATGTTGTTTCTCTTTTGTTGTGGATCCCACATCTTTTTGGTGCGCCGGTGGCTTCTTCTTTCCAGTTGCTACAGCTTTGTGGGTGTTCATTCGGGATTTTACTACTATTTGTTCTACTTGTGGAGTGGCATGGTGTCTGGGCATTCCATTTGGTTAAAGGGATATCCGAGTCTCTATTTAAGATCGATCTACAATTTTTGATGTTTTTGATACTTCTCGGGGAATCAGTGTGTACTGCTGCAGGTGATTGGAGGTTTGTCTTTGCTGGTATTCATGGTGCGGAAGGAGATTCCCAGATTTTGTGGCGTTGGTTACTACTTGCTGCGGGGATGGATTGTGATGAAGCTGTCATTTATGAGTTTGGTGATTGTGTCTTTAAGTTGCAGTTGGTGACTCCCCTTGATGAGGAGGTGCTAGATGCTGCGGATCTTTTAGGTTCGTGTTACTTTTGGTTTGACCCTCCTTTGATGATGTGTGCTCATTACCCCTGGTTGTGTTGCTCGGTGCGTTATGCTGGAATGTTGGTTGGGACTTGGCTGAAATGTGAGGAATGTTTTGATCTCGTTTCTACTACTGGTGGTTATGTTGTGATGAATATGGACCTACCCAGCGTGGTGGCATGGGCTGAAGTGGGAGTTGGGGGTTTTTGAGATGTAGCTAGATTGGTTGTGAATTGGCGTGGATGTTGGATTTTGTTACTGGTTAATGGTGTTGGATGCTGTCTTGCTCTTGGGATCTTTGGATATGTTCCTGGAAGTGGGTGTGAAGAAAGATGTGGCTTCTTGGCACTGACTGTTGCCTCACTACGAGGTGGGGAAGTAAATATGATTAGTGAGTAGGTGATAGAGGCTGGAGACAGAAAAGCTAGTAACTTCTTGCTTCTTAGATGGGAGGTGCTAAAGGTGTTTGATGCTGGAATATGTGAGATTGGATGCCGGTCACTGCTAGGATGTGGGCTTTGGATGTTGGTTTCTGCTTGGATGAGAATTGATAAAGGGGTGATGGAGCTGCCGACTGCTGGAATTGGCTGAGATGGTGCTGAAGCTGCTGTGAGTTTGGCATTGTGTCTTTTCTTCTCTTGAATTTTTCTTTTTTGTGGTCTTTGGGTGTGTGTTTGTTAAGGGTTTTTGGGTGTGGGTCGTTTGACCCCACCCCTCCCTTATCTGTTGTGTCTCTTTTTCCTTTTTAATAAATTTGGGGGGGTCGGGAATAGCCCGACCCTCGCATCTTCGTTGCCCATAATCCCCCTAAACCACTAAAAACTATAAAAACTATTTAAACTCTAGAAATCATTAAAAACTCAAGAAAACCATAAAAACCATAAAAACAAAAAAATCATAAAAATCCATAAAACAATAAAACTCTTAAAAACCCTAAAACCCTTCAAATGTAGTAAAAACCATAAAAATCATAATAATCCTAAAAAATCGAAAATGAACCTAAAAATATGGAAATCCATAAAATCCTAGAAAAACCCTATGATTTCCTTAAAAACCTAAAAACACATAAACCCTAGAAAATCAAAAAAATTGTAAAAACCCTAAATACCCTAAATTTTTTTAAAACCATAAAGCCCCAAAAACCGTAAAACTCTATAAATTCTCTAAAAACCACTAAAAACTCTAAGACCCCTTTAAAATACATTTTAACACCCTAAAAATCCACAAAACATAAAATAACTCCAAAAAATCCTAAAACCCCCCAAAAAACAGAATCCCCTAAAAACCATGAAAACCCTAAAACCCATAAAATCCATAAAAATCAAAAAAGACCCAAAAACCCACAAAATACCTAAAAATACCTAAAAATTAAAAACCCCTAAAAACCTTGAAAAACTATAATAAAAAGTCAAAAACCTTAATACAACTAAAAAAATCAAAAACCACAAAAACCATAAAAACCCCTAAAAACCATAAAAACCCGTAAAAACCTATAAAAACTCTAGAATCCCTTTAGTCCCCTAAAAATGTTTAAAAACCCCTAAATACCATAAAACCCCTAAAAATAATTAAAACCCCTAAAACCCCAAAAAATATAAAAACCCTAGAAACCCTTAAAATCCATAAAAACCTTAAAACCCCATAAAAATTCAAAAAATCCTTAAAAGGAAATTACGCTAAAAACCAAGAAAACAATACAAAACCCTTAAAAAAAGATTAAAAACCTTAAAAACCTAAAAATAATAAAAAACCCCAAAACCCTTAAATACCCTAAAAACAATAAAAAAACCCCAAAACTAAAACCCATAGAAGCCATAAGACCCCTAAAAGCACTAAAAAATCTACAAACCCTTAAAATTCATAAAAACATTGAAACACTCTAAAATCCTTAAAAATTATAAAAACATAAACAACTACAAATCCCAAAATAATTAGAAAACAGTAAAACCCTCAAAATCCCTAAAACACTAAGACCCATAAGAATCCTAAAAAGCCCTAAAAATCCTAATTTTTTTAAAAACCTTATAAATCCATAAGAAAACCTTAAAACCTAGAACCACATAAAACCACTAAAAACCCAATAAAAAGATAAAACCCTAAATACCATAAATACTGTAAAACCCGATAAAAGAAAAAAAAAACTAAACAAATAAAAACACTAAAATCCTAATAAAAACTCAGAAATCTATTTAAACCCAAAAAGCCTTACAAAAATCTAAAACCCATTTAAAACCCAAAAAATAAAAAAAACGCCATAAAACTATAAAAACCATAAAAACCATGATAACCCAAAAGATGTGTTTGTGTCTTTTTGTTTAATAAATTTTGGGGGGTGCCAGGAATAGCCTGGACCCGAGCCTTCTTTTCCATGATAACCCAAAAGAAACCTAAAGACCCAAAAAATCATTTAAATACCTCCATCAATCCCTAAAAACATAATAAACCATAAAAACCATGAACCCCCACCCCCTAAGAAAACGTTTAAAACCAAAAAACACTAAATCCACCTTAAAACATACAAATGTTAAAAACCATAAAACTCAAATATTCTATAAAAATTCCATAAAACATTAAAAAATACATAAAAATAAAACAAATCCCTACAAATACCTAAAAAATAAAAACCCCAAGAACCCTTAAAATTTATAATAAAACCTTAAAAACCTAAAAACAATTTAAAACACTAAAATCAAAAAAAATTTAAAAACCTAACAAATAATTCAATGACATTAAATTCCTAAAAACTCTTTAAAAATATTAAACCCCAAAAAACAATAAAAATTGATAAAAACCCTAAAACCCACTAAAAATATTAAAACCCCTTAATCCCTTAAAAATATTTAGAAACACTAAAAACCTTAAACCCTAAAAAAATAAAAACAACTCATGAACCCCCCCCCCAAAAAAAACCAAAAAATGAAAAAAAAACCCCTAAAAACCCTCAAAATCCCTATAAAATCTAAAAACCATAAAAATCATAAAAGCCTTTAAAATTTCCAAAAACACACACACATTAAAATTCCTTAAAAACTATAAGAAATCCATAAAAACCGTAGGATACTTAAAACCACCAAAACCCTAAAAATGTTTTAAACCCTAAAAACCCTTAGAAACCATAAAATACCCCTAAAACCCTTCAAAACCCACTAAGAACTCCAAAAACCCATTAAAACCCTAGAAAAGATAAAAAAACATTAAAATCCATTAAAACCCTAAAAAAATTGAAACCCCCTTAAATTTCAAATATATAACATAAAACCCAAAAAACAATAAATATCCCTAAAACCCAAAAAAACCGAAAAATTAATAATAAATACCTAAAGATAAATAAAATTTAAAAAACCAAAAAAAATCCCTTAAGAAAACATTAAAAATCTAAGTCAACTAAAACCGATAAATACATAAAAAACATAAAAAATCCTAAAAACACTAAAAACCAAAAAAATCCCTAAAACCATTAAAAATGAAAAAAAACATATAAAAAATATAAATCCATTAAAAAATACAAAGACCCCTTAAAGGAAAAAATACCTTAAAAATGATAAAAAAATTTAAAACCCATAAAAATTTCACAAAACTCAAAAACTCATAACCCCATAAAATCAATAAAAACCCTAAAACCACTAGAAATCCTATAAATTCCTAAAAATTATTAAAAATCCATAATAATCCTTAAAAAGTAAATAACTCCTAAAAACCCATAACTCCCTAACAAAAAATTTAAAACCTAATAACGCTTAAAACATATAAAAACCTAAAAACTCTAAAACCCTTAAAAATCCTAAAACCATAAAAAACCTAAAAACCCTAGAAAACCAAATAAAATAATAATAATCCCTCAAAAATCACTAAAAACATGCAAAACACTAAAAATATTGAAAACCCATAAGAAAACCTTAAAACCTAAAAAAATTGAATCCCCTAAATACCTACAAAAATATTAATCCCAAAAGACCCTAACAACATTATAAACCCATAAAAACCATAAAAACCCATAAAAACATAAAAACCCATAAAAACCCTAAAACTCAATAAAACTATTAAACCCCGTTAAACCCCTAAAATTGTTAAAAAAAATCTAAAAACCATTAAAATCCTAGAAAAACAAAAAATATCTACAAAATTCCAAAAGGACCGAAAAAAATTCAAATGACCCTAAACAACTATACAATCCTAAAGGAACCAAAAAAAAAATTCTAAAACCCGTTAAGATCCATATGCACCCTAAACCCCTTAAAAATACAAAAAATAGTAAAAAAATCCAAAAAACCCAAAGAAAAGCCCGCAAAATCGTAAAATACCATATATTCCTTAAAAACATTAAAACCCCAAGACCATATAAACATGAAAAAAAACCACTAAACCCCTTATAAACTAAAAAATAGTAAAACCACCCATGAAACTAAAAACCGTAAAAAAAATATAAAAAACCTAAAACCCCTAAAAACCAAGAAATCAAAACAACCAAAAAATGTAAAAAAACTAAAACACCATAAAATACTAAAAACTCTAAAACAACATTAAAACCATAAACCCCTTAAAAACAAAAACCACAAAAACTCTCTAAAAAACCTAAACAACCCACAAAAAACCCGATAAAAAAACCCCCCCAAAATTCAAAAAAACCCTAAAAACCCTAAAACCATTAAATTTACAAAATACCAGGAAAATACCTAACAACCTCAAACCCCCTACACACTAAAACCTACACCTAAAACCCAATAACGTACACCCTAAACCCAAAAACCTACACTCTAAAACCTAAAACCAACCCCTAAAACATAAACTGTAAACATTAAATCCAAAACCTTAAACCCTAAATGACCCTAAAAACCCTATAAAACACTAAAAGATCCTATGAACCCAAACAAAACCACAAAACCCCCCTAAAACACTTAAAATACCTGAAAACCCCTAAAAATAGTAAATCCCAAAATAACTCCTAAAATACACTAAAACCCAATAAAAACATATAAGATCCTAAACCCCCTTTAAAATCCAAAAAACCCAAAAACCCCCTAAAAACCCAAAAAACACTAAAACCCTAAAATATTAAAACCCATAAAACCCTAAATCCATAAAAACCATGAAACCCACAAAAACTGAAAAACCCAAAACACCCTAAGTAAACACTTAAAACCATAAAACCCTTAAAATCTATAATAAAACCTAAAATGACCCTAAATTCCCAAAAATTACAAAAACACCATTAAAGCCCCTAAAAATTAAAAAAAATATAATAGATCCTAAAACCTAATAAAACCATAAAAGGAACTGTAAAACCCCTTAAAACCCTAAAACACCCTACCCCCCCCCCCCCCCACCTGTAAAAAACTTTAAAACCCATGAAAAACCTAAATCCACTAAAAACCCTAAAACCCCAAAACCCCTAAAAACATAAAAACACATATAACACATAAAAAATAATCCCTAAAACCCTAAAAATCATAATACAAGACAACCTCTCAATATCATAAAAAATCATAAAAACCCTAAAACCAATAAAACCCTAAGAGACCAAAAAACCCCATAAATATCCTTAAAGACCCTAAAAACCCTAAACCCAAAAAACCCATAAAACATCAAACCCACATAAATCCTAAAACTTTTAAAAACCATAAAACACCAAAAAAACCAAAAAACCCCTAAAACCCTAATAAATACCTAAAAACACATAAAACCACTAAAACCCAAAAACCCCTAAAAACCTGAGAATACCCTAAAAACTAAAAAATCTGAAAAAATACCAAGAAACCCTAAAACAATTACAAAAATTCTGAAAAAAATTAAACCATTATAACCCCTAAAAGACCATAAAACCCCTAACAAACCTTAAAACCCCTAAAACTCTAAAAAGACCTCAAAATCCCTAAAAACTCTCAATGTACCGAAAAACCATAAAATCCTAAAAGTCCTTAAAACCAAAAAAAAACGTAATAGACCCTAAACCCCAAAAAACACTAAAACCACTAAAACCGCTAAAAATTTCCCAAAACCCTTAAAATCTAAAAGACCCTAAAAACCATAAAAATCTTCTAAAACACCATAAGTCCCCTAAAACACCTAAAACACATTAAAAAAACTAAAAATAGATAAAATTACGTAAAATTCAATAAAATCCCTAAAAGACTATAAACCCCCACTAAAACCTTTGAAAAGAACATAAAAACCATAAAAGATCAAAAAACTAAAAAACCCAAAAGGACCCTAAAAACCCTAAAAACCCTTAAAACCATAAAATATTCTAGAAGTCTTAAAAACAAAAAAAATTAAACTCTAAACCCCTATAGACCCCTAAAAACCCTAAAACCCTAAAAACCTTATAAAAAATAAAAAAAATAAAACTTAATTCAATAAATAACTTAATAAAACATAAAAAAATAAATAAAACCCTAAAAACTCTTAAAAACACTAAAACACCTAAAAACAAAAAAACCCTGAAACCCATCAAAACCTTAAAAAACCCAAAACCCCAAAACATTAAAAACAACCAAACACATTTAAATTCATTAAATCACATAGAAACCCTAAAACACCATAAACCCTAAGAACTCAAAAAATCATAAATCCCAAAAAAAACCCATAAAACCCAAAACGACACAAAAACCACTAATAACTCTAAATCCATAAAAATCTATAAAAACCATAAAAATAAAAATACCATAAAATAACATAAACACACAAAAAATAATAAAAACATTAAAACCCTAAACTCTATACCATACACCATAGACAATAAACTCGAAAACTTAAATCATATACCCTCCACAATAAATTCGAGGCCACACACCTTAAACCATAAAACCTAAACCATAATCCATATATCCCACATATTAAACCCAAAATCATACTCCCTAAAACTTAAACCCTAAACCCTAAAAGACCGTAAAATCCCCCAAAACACAAAATGAACATAAAAAACTAAAAGAACCCAAAAAACCTGAAAATAAAAAATACCACTAATATACCCTAAACCCCATTAAACCCATAAAATACCCTAACACACTAAAAATTTCCAAAATATCCTATAAAACCTAAAACCTAAAAAGATCATAAAAACCATAAAAACATAACAGTCCCAAGAAATCACATAAAATCATAAAACTCATAAAGCACCATAATCACACTATAAACACTAAAATTTCCACGAAAATTTGAAAACACTAAAATAAACAAAAAAGAAGAAAACCCTTATAACCCAAATGAACCCTAAGACACCATAAAACCCCTATGACACCTAACAAAACTAAAAATCCCTAAAAAATAAAAACCCTAAAAACTGTATAATCCTAAAATCCTTAAATAAACCCCTTAAAATAAAAAACACCTAAAACCCATAAAACCCGTAAAAATCATAAAATACTTTAGAAATCCAAAAATATAAAAAAAGTCCATAAATATCTGACAAACCCCCTCAAAACCTTATAAACCCTAAAACCCTAAAAATACAAAAACCCATAGAATCCAAAAACACTAAAAACCCTAAACAATAAAAACCATAAAACCCCTCAAAACCTAAAAATGCTAAAAAAACCCTCAAACACTAAAGACCAAATAAATTGAAAAATACCATAAAAACACTTAAAACAACAAAAAACACTAAAAATTATAAAACCCCCCAAAACAACCTCAAAAAACTAAACAAAACACTAAAATACCTTTAAACCCCTATAATCCCTAAGCCCACAAAAAACCTTAAAACCCTATAAAATACTGAAAGACCCTAAAACTATAAAAGTCCCTAAAACACTATAAAATACCCTAAACTCCTAAATACGATAAAAACCCATATAACCATATAAAAATATACAACTACCAAAAAACCCTAAAACCCTAAAAAACAATAAAAATACTAAAATATTCTAAATGACTCTAAAAATGATTAAATCCCCTAAAAACATTTGAAATCCCTTAAAAACCCTCGGAAACCATAATAAAACAAAAATAGACCTAATATCCCTAAAAAACATAAAAACTCTACAAATGCATAAAAATCCCTAAAACTTATAACAATCACTAAACGACCATAAAAACCACTAAAACATAAAAAGTTTAAAAAAACCCAAAAAAACCAAAAAAGATCCTAAACCCCTTAAAACATACAATGTCCCTAAACCCCTAAATGACCATAAAAACCATATAACCTCTAAAAACACAAAAACCCTGAAAACCGTAATAACCATACTCCCCTTAAATACTAAAAACCCTATACAACGCTAAAATCCAAAAAATATTTAAAATTCCTAGAAAACCCTTTAGAATCCCTAAAAACTATAAAACCCTTAATATATTCTTAAAATCTCTAAAAACCCTTAAACACATAAAAACCACAAAAAATCCCTAAAACCTCAAAAAACCCAAAAAATGCTAAAAAACCTAAAAGAACCTTATAATCCCTACAAATCCCAAAAATTACTTAACCCCTAAAACACCTAAAATCCCCTTAATCAATAAAAAAACACAACCCCTAAAAAAATAATCCCCAAGTGAAAACATAAAACTCCAAAAAAACTATAAAAAAACTAAATGATTTTAAAACCCCTAAATTCATTAAATGTCCCAAAAAATTTCAAAAACCCCTAAATGTTCTTATGAAATCCTAAATACAATAAAATTCCCTAAATCACCTAAAAATTTCATAAAAGTCCCTAAAACCCTCATGCCCACTAAAAGACTTAATCCTAAAACCCTAAAATCCTTAAAATCCTTGCAACTTTAAGAAAATATTAAACCCTTAAAAAACAAAAAAAATTCCTTAAAAGTACACATGATCCTAAATAACCTAAAAAACTAAAGGAATAAAACCCCAAAAGATACCTAAAAATTCTAAAACCCCTAAATGACCACAAAACCTGAAAAAACCATAATACCCCTTAAACCGTCAAGAACCAAAATGCACTAGAAAATCCAAAATTACCTTAACAACCCTAAAACACCCTAAAATTCCATAAATACCATAAAACCTTTTGAAACCATAAAACAATAAAAGAACCTAAATACCCAAAGAACATTAAACAACCCTCAAAACCCATAAAAATCATAAAACCGATAAAGAAACTAAAATCCCTAAAAACCTTAAATCCAAAAAAAACGTGTAAACCCCTAAAACCCTACAAAACACAAAAATAAAACAACCCCCCCCCCTTAAAACACCAATAAAACATGAAAAATTTAAAAACCCTAAAACCCCGAAAAAACCCAAAAAACCCAAAAAACCCATAAAAAATCACAATAAACTAGGAAACCCCCCTGATTTCTTAAAGAACCCCTAGAACCAAAAAAATAAATAGCATCATAAAACCTAAGGACACCAATAAATCCCTAAACAATCTCAAATACCTATAATTATCCTAAATCAGAAAACTTCCAAATTACCCTAAAACCCCTCAGAAGCCATAAAAACTCAAAGCCAATAAAAACACTAAAAACCCACAAAACCTTAAAAAATCGACAAAACACTAAAAAATTCATATAAACCAAAAAAATCAAGAAAATACTAATAAACCTACAAAAACATAAAAATCCATGAAACCATAAAAAATCTAAAAAACATAGAAAACCCCCAAAACCCATTAAAAAAACAAAAACACAAAAAATACTAAAGAACATGGTTATCTTTAAGAACCACTAAACAACCCCAAAACCCTTAAGAAACCAAAAATAACACAGAAGAGACCCCTAAATGACCTAAAAAACACAAACCCCTTAAAAAAATATTAAAACCATTAAACCAATAAAAAATGAAAAATACTAGAAGACCTTAAAACCCCTAAATTTTATTAAAAAAAACCATAAAACTGTAGAAAATCTCCAAAACCAATAAAACCATATAAAACATAAAAAACATAAAATCCCAAAAAACCTAATAATTTAACAAACACTAAATATCCTAAAAACCGTTTAAATCCCCCAAAACCCTAAAACTAGTTAAAATCCCTATAAACACCTAAAACCATGAATAAACTTGTGAAACCACAAAAAACATAAAAAACCCAAAACCCCGCTAAAACCCAAAAACACTGAAATCACTAAAAACAGAAAACCCCTAAAACTATAAACATTAAAAACCCTAAAAACCCTGATGTGAAAAAATAATTCCTAAAAACCTAAAAATAATAAAAATCCATAAATAAATAAAAACAAAAAAACCCAAAAAAAACTGTAAAATCCCTAAAAACCTAAGAAATTATAAAAAACCTACCATTAAAAACCCTAAAATCCCTAAAATCCCATAAATACCATAAAAACCCAAAAAACCAAAAAACCCATACAAAATAATAACCTAAAACCCCCTAAATATAAAAAACTATAAATACACCCTAAAACAATAAATATACCTAAAAATAGTAAAAATACTAAAAACACCTAAGAACCCTAAAACCCCTAATAACATTAAAAAATCATAAAAATCATAAAAACCCCCAAAAACCACAAAAAACCTAAAAACCCTAAAAAATATTTAAAACACCTAAAAACCATAAAAAACTCTAACACCATGAAAACCCTAAAAACATATTAGAAACCCTAAAAAGGCTAAAACTGACAAAACACCCAAACCCCCCCTAAATATCTTAAAAACCCAAAAGAAACACCAGAAGCCACCTAAAACACCCCAAAGACCAATAGGAGAACAAAAATAACCTAAAAACATTTAAAGACCCTAAAAACCCATTAAAACCCCTAAATGATCCATAAAAACACATAAACATAGTTAAAACTATAGAAAACCTAATATAACTAAATGCCACAAAACACTAAAATCCCTAAAACTCTTAAATTCAACCAAAAACAAAAGAAAACATAAAATTCCCTAAAAACTACTAAATCCTCTATATGCAATGAAAACATTAAAAACCAAACAACCATAAAATTCTAAAAAACCTAAAACAGAATTAGATCCCTAAAACCAAAAATAACCCAACAACCTTAAACAACCACTAAAAAACTATAAATCCCAAAAAAACAAAAAAAACCTAAGAATAATAAAAATATCTAAAAACACTAAAAACCCTAAAACCCTAATAAAACCTTGAAAACACTGAAAACCCTATGAAAATCATAAAAACCACTGAAACCTGTAAAAACTACAAAAAACCATAGAAAAAAACACAAGAAACATCTTAAAACTCGTTAAAACCTTAACTATCCTTCAAACACATAGAAAGCCTAAAACCCCCAAAAAACTAAAATTCCCCTATAATAACCATAAAATGCTAAAATATTAAAAACCTTACAAATATAAAAAGCTATAACATATCCATAATGACCCTAAAAACACCCAAAACACCAAATAACCATAAAATCCCTAAAAAGCCAAGAAACCTAAATATATTTAAAAATCCAAAAAAATAAAAAACCACAACAACCCTAAATTCTGTAAAAACAATAAAAACTCATAAAAACCCAAATAAGACTACAAAACATAAAAAAACACTAAAAACCCTAAATCATTGAAAAAACATAAAAAATAATGAAATCCTAAAAACTATAAAATTTTCAAAAAAGACCTAAAAATGAAAAAAAACCATATAAATCCACCCCATTAAAAACCCTTAAAGTAATCTAAAAACACATTAAAAGACATAAAACAATAAAATAACATTAAAAACCCCAAAACTCTAATTCTTTAAAAATTCATAAAAAGTGCTAAAAACCCTAAAAAGACACTGAAAACCCAAATGATCCTAAAATAACATAAAAACCATAATAATACATTAATACCCCTAAACCCATAAAATCCAGTGAAACCCGTAAATATTCATAAATACTCATAAAAATACAAAAATACTGTAAAAATCATAAAACCCATAAAACCACTAAAATCCCTAAAACCCTAAAAACCATAAAAACCCCTAATAACCCTAAAGGACCATGAAAACCTTTAAAACCCTGAAAGATATAATAACCAAAAAAACCTTAAAAGACCTTAAATAATCCTGTAAAAACTCTAAAAGTTCATAAAACCATTAATCTGCCGAAAAACAATAAATCCCCAAAAATACATAAACGACATAAAAACTGAAAACCCTAAAAATACTAAAAAGATTTCTTAAAAAATAATTAAATACCAAAAAAACCTAAAAATCATAAAAAAACCTAATACCCTAAAAATCTGTACCCCTTAAAACCCCAAAAACCCAAAAAATTATTAAAAAACCCTTAAATATCCATGAAAACCAATAAAAACTATAATAACTCTTAGAAATCCATTAAAACCCCAAAATCATTAGAAACCCATAAAAATTCCACAAAACATTTTTTCATATTTTTAAAACTCCCATTTTGGAAAAGTGGGAACCAAAAACTGAGATCCACATGGTGACCACACATACCACATACCCCACATAAAAACCCATGACTTAAAACATTAAAAATTAAAAAACCAAATTCAAATTCAAAAATAACTAACATATCACTGTGGAATCATTTCCTCAAGTGACAAAATCCACTTGTCCATCCATGAAAATCGGTAAAAATAAACTCAACATATCAAAACTCAGATTTCAAGAATCCTTGTGCAACAGTCTAATTTATCCATCACCATCAACCCCAACCATCCATAACGTTAGAGACCACACGTGACAGAACCACCAGAACTCTCAATCACCCCAGTGAAACAAACTCCCCTACCTAAGAATTGGGAAAATCATGCTTCCCGCAAAACCAATGAGACACTCGAAGAACCTGCATTGGGGTAAATACTTGTCCAGGTGACAATTACATCATCACAGCAATATAATTTCTACTACAGCATTGTCGTTGTCGCCTCGCCTTCATCGAACCCACCCATTACTGTCATCACACCGCCAAACAATTCAGAATCCACGTCGTCCTCGCAGGCCACACCACCTTGAACCTACCTCTGCATCGCACAACACATCCCAAAGACTCTTGGAGACCATCACACCATACCAACCTAGAATAGAGTAGAGGACCCAGAGGCCATAGAGGAGTGAGATCATAAAGGGACTCCACAACTAGACCTGACCAAGAAAGAACCATCAATCACACCATAAAACCACAACGTCAATCCATAACCAACAAAACAAATACTATAACATTATCGAAACACCACAACAGAACTAAATTCACAACCCAAAAATACAATGGAATGATGAAGAAGAAAGAGGGATTGAAACCCTAATAAGAAAACCAAAACGGGAAACTGAAAGGGTGGACCAGGGATGAAACCCTAATGAAAATACACATCGAGGGGATGAAACCCTAGGAAGAAAAAGAAGGACGCTCCAACGCTTGGGGGATGAAACCCTATGAAGTAGAATAAGAAGAAGAGAGCTTCGGGAAGCATAGATGGGTGATATGGGATGAAACCACCGAATAGAGAATCCCATGATGAACCTAATCCCACCAGCACAGTCCCATACCCGTCTAGGAATCGACAAAACTGACAAAACCCCTAACAATTCCTAAAATCCCAAAAAACCCTAAAAAATCTAAAACCCAATAAAACCATTAAAACCCATAAAAACCTTAAAGACCTAAAAAACCCTAAAACCTCTTAAAAACACTAAAACCTCATAAAAACACTAATAACACTAATAAATTCTTAAACCTCTACAAATCCATTAAAAACGCTTAAAAACTAAAACCCCTAAAAATCCTAAAATCCATAATAAACCTAAAACCACCTAAAAATACAAAAATCATGAAGCATTAAAACCCTTAAATATCATAAAAACCCTAAATACAACAAACCCCTTGAAAACACTAAAAACCTAAGACCCTTAAAACCCTAAAAACACTAAAAACCCTAAAAACAACCCAAAACCATGAAAACCCTAAAATTCAAATGACACTAAAAAAACTAAAAACCCTAAAAGTCAAAAAATAACTTAAACCCTCAAGAAAAACGTAAAAACACCTATAACCGCTAAACCCACCCAAAAAACTCCAAAATAACACTAAAACACCTTAAAAACCTATAAAGCCCAAGAAGACCCTAAAATTCCCTAAGAAACCCTAAAACATGATAACAACAATAAAAACCATAAAACCCCTAATGACACTAAACAACCCTAAAACCCCTAAATGACCATAAAATACCATAAAATATTATAGCCTCTAAAAACATTGAAAACACTAAAGGATCCTAAAACTTCTAAAACTCCCGTAAAAGACCCAAAAACCACAAAACAATTTAAAGGAACCTAAAACAATAAACACCATAATGGACCTTAAAAACATTAAAAAACCCATATTGATCCTAAAAAACAAAAAACATATTAAATCCCTCTAAAGAACATAAATCCCTAATGGATCTTATAAAAAATTATAGGATGCTAAAAAACTCTAAATCTTCTAAATTACACAAACACCAGAGAACCCCTAAACCACACTAAAATCCATAAAACCCCAAAAAAACCCTAAAATCACTCAAAAACCTTAAAACACCAAAAAAACCCTAAACCCCTTAAATAAAATTAAAACATATAAACCCTTTAAAAATCCTAAAAACGTTAATAGACCCTAAAACCCTAAAAAGAAGTAAAAGACCCTAAAACTTGTAAAAACCCAAAAATCCCAAAAAAAACCTAAATGAAAAAAAATAATAACCTTAAAGACACTAAACCTATAAAATCTTATGAATACATAAAAACCCTAAAAAACCCTTTCAAAACCCCAAAACCCTAAAAAACACTAAACCCCCTAAAAACCCTAGGAATCCATTAATCCCCCAAACCCACAAACCTACTAAAATACTTAAAAACCATTTTTTGTGTTTTGAAAATTACATAAAAGTATAAAAGGTAAGTCTATTTAAATTTTAAAAGCGTAGAAATAAATCCAAGAAGAAGATTTAGGAAAATATTCAAAGGGGATGAGACCGTTAAGAAAAAATCAATTCGTGGACCGCCACTTCGCATGGCGATCTACCTCATCATGAAGCACCTTTCAAATCAAAAATAGATTATAGGATAGAGATAGTGACATCGACTCCCACATAGGAAACCAAAGTCATTTTTAGAAAGGATGTAGTGATTTACGCTCCCAAAAATGAACATCATGAAAAACTAAATAGTTCATGGGAGGAGGCGGTATCGTGAGTTCCTACAAATGAAATGAAGTCATTTTACAGGATAGAGGTATTTATTTACACACCTATAAAATGACTCCCAACTTTCAAAAATGACATCCCCACTGACTAAGTCAATTGCGGGTCGGGGAATCCCTTATGGGCTCCTGCAAAATAATTCTAGCCCACCATGAACAACTGGTAGGGCAGTACTTGGTCCCTTCATTCATCAATAAATAGACCCTAATAGGGACTCAAAAGGGAGAAAATATATAACCATATGTATGATCTAAAGAGAGCCGAAGTACGAAATATTGAAAATTCTAGCACTCTAATGATTCCCTATAGGTAAAACCCACATTATAGAATTAATGAGGAAATAATAAATCATATGTTGGTCCGTGAACCCAAAATCCCCTTCTAGAAAAAATATTGTGATGTCAAAAAAGATTTCCCTTTTTAGAATAGGCATCCCACATTGAAAAAGAATTATATGGTTGAAACCCTGTCCCAATAAAAAACCACTATGCAAGAGGAACACATCCCTGCATAGAAACATACTATTCAAGAGGATCCTAGGTCCTTGTGTCATAATTCTACATTAACCATACCCTCACCCACATAGCATCATACTATGCAGAGGGAACCCCATCCCATGTAAGAACATGATACACATAATGAGTCATCCTAGGGTGTTCCACTCTCTAGCTCCCACCACTATCTTCCATCATATCATTAGTCCCCATATTGGCCCTTATATTGTCCATTATACCAAAATTAGGATAAATCTCCTTATAAGGACACTTTACATGTTTGATAATATCATTAGGAAAAATAGACCAAATTTTTGAGTTTACATACCAATGGTAAGCAGAGTCTCTTGGGGTGACCCCAATGATTGGAGGATCCTAAAAATGACCATAGGTTTACATCACCATAGTAATGAGGGTTCTGGCCTTAGGGCTCTCACATGAACCTCCACGTTATGGTGGGTGATGGCATGGATCACCCTTTTCATTCTCTTTGATATGGAATGAGGTACCACCCCCCTAGATCAAATTTTATGGCACACCACCTAGTGTAATCCCCTAGCCTTCTTTGTGGGAGATGGCACATTTTTCTCCTCTTCACCTCTACCAGGAAAACAATTGGATAGATCATAAAATGTTACTATCCTAGATATAGAAATAGTTGATGATATAATCAGTCTCAATATCCTCTCCCTCTTCCTTTAGGCTTCATCAATACAACCATCAAAAAACTGAATGGATTGTGTGATGTTCATATCTACTACATTACCTTGTTTCTCACACTGATCATGACCCAAATTGTCTTAGTGGTTAGTGGAAATTGTGACATATTCATGATTCCAAATGTCAAATGGGACCGCCCATGTGGTATAATCCCTAATAATATCCCTCAAATGGGCCTCATATATGATTTAATCCCCTATCATGTTTTCTAAAACATACAATCTCCATAGATGTAAGACCCAACATTAATCCAAATGGGAATCTCCCATACACATTCCCCAATAATTCACCAATTTAAATGGTAATTCTATAAGTTATACGTCCCAAATCATAATGAAATACATAGGATTTTATTCCCAACTAACTAGGATATATAGGAAGTGTGCCTGAGGTCAAGACCAAACATATGCATCCATCATAATTTTCTCTAGTCCATATCCCCAGTAAGATCATTCCCTTACCTAGGAGATAATATCCCCTCTAGGATTCTAGGTCCACCTCAGCATAAGTCCCACACCATATTTGATTAAGAACCTTTTTCTTGGATGTCCTTGATGTATGATGTTAAACTATATGGCCAGGTCCTTATCACATAACCTTAAAAGGTGAGGTTTTCTATTTAGTGTCACTGAACTATGTGGGTTTTGATTCCTCTTGTGAGGATACATAGTAATCCCATCTTATTTTTCTATCTGAACATAACAAAAATCTCAAGTCCCCCTATGAAGATGGTAAAATCTTGAGTGCCAGACAATGTGGTTTAAACCCAATATTATCATAATGAATGACCAAATAATCTTGGATCTATCCGTAAAAGGGTACCATTAATTGAAATACTTGGATATATATAGATCCATTCATACATAGAGAACATTGGATACATATACATGATTTTTAACACATGCATTGTCATAATGATTCATTTCCACAGAGTAATCCTTGTATGCATAGTTGGGAATGAAACAAGGGTTTGTGAAAATCTTTAAGAGTGTCCCAATATATGAAATAGTTCCCACATAAATCATGTGATGTGCCCGACTTCCCATCTTCTTGGCCAATTTGATTTCTTAAGTGTCATTGGACAAGTTACCCAACAAATTACGTCCTTTGTAAATATGGTCCATGAATAATGGATGTGATAGTTTTTGGAAATTTCTCGCTTAATGAACAAAACCCATTAGTATCCATTAGAAGATGTTATACCCAACGTCAATGATTACACACCGTTTTACCCCTGTAATCAGTCAACTCAAGCATAAACAGTTTTTTTCAGGAAACAAAATTGTAAACCTAGGAATAAGAACTTAATTATGTGACCTTATTTATAAGATAAATGATATATGCTTCCCAGTCCTTATAAAACCATTTCATTCCCCACCAAAAACCATCTTCATCAAAACATAAATTGTGAACCCATTGTGAATCCTTAACCTACGTGGTTGTGTTACCCATTTATAGACCATCTTCACATAAAAAATAGAAAAGCACCAATAAATACTATCAGTTAAGAATTTCATCATGAGATGCTACTTTGATGATGTTTTGTTGTCTGTATCTATCACATAAATTAATGAATAATTTATAGATTTCATCAATCCAATGGAATATCAAAAGTTTTTATTGACTTGTGCTCTAACCATTTAACCAGGTGGGTCTTCCACGTTGGAGAGGACTCTATCACCAACCCAATGTATTCAATTATGGGTCTCAAATACACTGGTTAGAGAGTACCATTCGAATGGTACTCTCACTACCCTAGAGGTAGATATGAATTCCCTCTAGACAATGAATCTATACCATCCATCCTCTCACTGATAGTGGTCCAGAACAAGATTCCTCCACTAAAAATATCCAATAATTTAAAGAGATTTTCTGAAAACATGACAATGAGTTCCACCCATACCATATAAAGGATGATTAATTAATCATCAATAAATTCATCCCAAAATCATAAGGGTCTCATCCAAGGGACTATACTAGAAATCATTGTTGCAAATGTTGTGTAACCCCACATCCTTAACATGAATTGGATACTTCGCCACATGCCCCCACTGAAATATAATGTCCCATGTCCCCATTGTAGATTGAAATGGGAAATGATCATATTATCAAGAATAAACCATCATCATGGTTCTTGCTGAAGAATCCCACCAATTATATATGGAGATTACCCATGTGTAGAAATATATCCCTTCTCCCTTTCATGAATCCCACCAATCAAATATGCCAGAAAACTATGAGAAGGTGAAAATTCCCACTACTAATCACAGAGACCACCATGCAAATATGGAAGAAAACTATAGGAGGGGTAATATCCCCAAAAATGTATATCAAGACCATCGGTCAAATATTATGGAAACTGTAGAGACTCAAAGCTTAACGTACATGGACATTACATTACTTTTGCGGAATACTTAGTACATAACAAAAACACACACACAAGGATCGTAATAGTTTAGTGTCTTTGGAAACTCAGAATACAATCTTCTAATCATGGTGAATGATCTTCCACATCTCCCATAAAGAACTTCCCTTTTATAACCTAAAACCTTTTTTTATATCCTGGGGAAAAGAAAATATAAAATGGTGAGCTCAAATGCTCAGTAAGGGTAAAAAAAAGAAATATCAATCACATCATATTCATAAGAACATAACATTTTGGAAATCTTAACCTGCAAATGAGAGCATAATTTCATAACATGGGATAAATCATAGTAGTGAAATGAAATCCCAATAATCATAACATAAAACATGAAACTTTTTGTCATACAAAGAAAATCATAGAGAATCATTTCTTATTAGTCAAGACTCATTTCCAAGACTATCTTAGTGGACAAAGTCCATTTCTGAACCGAGTTCACTCCTCGTTTCAGTCTTGTTTCACTAAACCGGTATAACCTACCGTTCCAGCCATGTCTATCTCATGAGATATAAAACCTTTACCCAATGAATTGGAGGGAGATATAGGTCCCACCCATCTCATAATGATATCATTCTTATGTGTGCCACAAAATCATAAACCATACATCATAGCATAACCCATGTAATAAAAATGGGATTCTTAAACAACATGACATCATAAAACAATTCATATAGGATAAATGAATTCGTAAAAATAACTCCATAACAACATAATCAAATAAATGTAATAATAGGGATAAAAATATAAGCCTTTATTATCTTAGATGGAAAATAATTTTGATAAAACACTTGAACTCCATTCTTGAGGAAAATATCCTTTCTACTTCAAAAACATTTTCCATTCGTAACATGTCATACAATTTTAAACTAAAATAAGTTGATTAAAAATAAAATTGAAAAATTGTAAATTATTCTTCTTGGAAATAATGTTTTAAAAATCCATTCATGCCGTATAAGTTAAAAAAACATTATTCTCATACTTTTGTCGGAAAAGTCAAAAAGTACCTCGTACGAAAAACGACAAAAGATTTATTTCATATCTTTTACTATAGACTCACCAAAGGGTAAAGATGTATTTAAACAATTGTAGGTGGATAGAAATAATATTACATATTGATGAAACATGGATGTGGATGATAAAATACTCCCCAGTAAATACCAAAGTATAAACAATCTCGGATAAAAATGAAATTGTGATATTTCCCTTACCTTAGGCCCGATTTGCTTCGTAAGTGTCTGAACCTCCTATATAATGATTTAAATAATTTTATTGACTTATTCCAGAATTATAGGTATTGTTATGATATCATATATGGTCATATTCTTATCTTCTTATTTGTAATATTTTATTAACACTTGTTATTCCGGTGTTTATTACTTTTTGTTCTTATGCGTGTTTTGTCGAATAAATTCTTATACTTCTCTTTAGGTTATAGTTACCTCATTTACAGAAAGGTATTAGTGTAATATATATCATATTCATTCATTCAATTCATTTATATAATCATTATGCAATAAAGATCATGTAGAATGAGTCGCATCACATCATGGAGACGGTATTCCGTACGTACGCACGAGTGATGATATCATTCCTATGATTGTGGAATTATATTGGAGTGTATGTATACTATTTTAGAATCAATATAACTTTATAATAGTCATATATATTCAGTATTTACACCATTATACCCATACAAGTAAGGTGGTGGTGGAAAATAAATTACACCACGGTGTGGAGACGGTATTCCGTACGTATGCACGCGCGGTGGTTTCTTTTTCCATAGGATGGATAGATGGTGAAATAGGGTTTTTTCACACTTATAATAACATATCAGTATATGAGTGATACTGATGTTATTACTTCATAATGAAAAAACTAAAGAAGAAGAAGTGGAAGAAGAAATAAAGATGAAAGAATCGGTAACAGACATTACCTCTTCTTTGAAGTGCTTCTTTAAGACCTCCTTTTAGGGCACTAAAATAGGTCTTTGAAGAAGCCCAGAACCACTAGGATGTTTCTAGGGAAGTGGAGAGGAGAACATGTCAGGTAATGGCCGAGATTGAAGGCTCAAATTGGTGTGATGAAGAGGGGGAGGAGGTTCCCTTTTATAAAGGAGGAGAGAGGCACCTTTGGAATAACAAAAACTATTATTTTATTATAAATTCAAATTCGGATTTAAATAGCTCCAAATTAATTTCTTTCAAAGCTATGGTGGGGATGGATCAAAATACTCCCATCCAATAGAATTTATACAATTTTAGGTTCCTATTTTAACCTTATCATTTAGATTTAACATTAAGTTAAATAATTTTACTTTTACCGTGTCTTCTTGTGTTCTTATACTATAAGGTTAATAAACTTACTATAAGTAGCCAAACGAACCCCAAGTTGTTTATTATTAATATGTATAACCTTATCTAAGTCATTTGTCCGAACCATAGATTTTTATTAACAAAATAAAAATTACTAATATAATATTTGTTTTAAACACTATTTTATGTCAATTTTGACACTATTTAGTAATTGATTTTTGTGAAAACTATAAAAGAATGATTAGTTCGGAAAAAGTTAATTAAATCAATACTAACATGTCATATTAACTTAGAAAATTAGTTCAATTCATAAAAAGTCTTAAATTACATTTATTTGGGTATTTATAACATCAATTATGTCAATAATTCATTAATTAGACAATTACTGCATCATCTTTGTGTCATAATAAATGATAATTATGTAATCCCTAAAAATTCTAAATAAATTTTTATGATGTAGATAATTGTATTAAATTTCTGTAAACTATTAATGTTCGATGTTTCATGAAGTTTATCACTAAATTAAAATTATTATACTTATAAGATTTAAGAAAGTGACATGTTGTCACATTCTTTGGTTTTAATAACAATTAAATTATTTTCATGGAAAAAAGTCCATTAAATGAATCTAATCCGACCCTTAGGTGATATGGGTAGACTTTTAGTCATCCAATAGGATTTTGACATGTGTTAGGGTGATTTTATAATATTATATTTACCCTTAATTACACGATTTACCTTTAACTATGGTAAATAAAATTTATCGTAGTTACTACTCATAATTCCCAAAAATAAAAAGTAGCTTATTAACATAATTTGGATCCACTAATTTCATATATGGGAACCATTTTTTCCAAATTCAATACACAAAATTTTCAGAAATTAAATTAAAATTAATCCCGTTGTCGAAAGAAAATGGGTTTCTCTTTAAAACATTGCAAAAGATTGAATTGATTTATCCTACGGATTCAAGGTAGAATCAATGCTAATGAAATATTATATTAAATGGTAAAAATATATTATATTTATACTTTAAAACCATTCAATATTATAATTTATCCAAATAAATTATTGCGTTGAAAAAAGTTGTTTTTATTTAAAATATAGCATGTTTTAACTATTCATCAAAATATGAAAGTTACCAGAATAATATGAAAAATTTATCCAAAGTAAATTTTTATTTCATGATTCCAGAGAAGAATTTTATTTTTTCAAATTTAACTTATAAACATGTCAAAAACTAGATTTAAAGTGGGTACGCCATCAAAAGGCGGCAAAACTGCATTTTTTGAAAAATACTTATTTTACCCAAAAAAATTATTTTGTTCTTATACCATGTTCTAGAAAACGTGTAAGACGAATAATAATGTTATAAGATTCAAAATTTATTTAATACTATTCATAATTGATAGTTCATAATAATATTATAATAATATATCGTTGTTTAGTAAAACCCAGTATTGCGTACAATACACGGTATCGAGGAAGGCCGCGATTGCGTGTAATGCAAGCCAAGTCAGGGTTGTGTGCTGTACAAGAATCCTTCGTTGTTTTGTATAACATAATCCAACCATATTTCATTTATACATTGAATATATATATATATACTCAATGTTGCGTAGAATAACTATTATCAAAATTGTGTGTAACACGATCCAAGAATAGTGTTGCATATACTGCAAGCTAATACAGTGTTGCGTATAGAGCAAGGTAATCTTGGTATAGCATACAACACAATACCTTAATGAAATTAAAAGAATATTTTTCATAAAATCTCGCGGTGTTACATTCTACCCCCTTAAAATGAATTTCGCCCTCGAAATTCTTCGGGGTTATAAATGGTTTACTACTCAAAATTTTGATTAATAGAAACCCACATCGTAAAAAGGAATACCAAAACATGGATTTAAAAAACTAAAGTGTGAAATGTAACGGTTACCCAAATTAACTCATCACTGGGTTTCCACGTAGGAGAACATAGGTGAAAATATGGTTATATAAGAAAAATCTAACCATCATGTTTTGATGGAGAGTGGTAGAGAACATGGCTATGAAAAATCCAACAATCACAAAGCTATTGATGTGTGATGATCTAAGGTACCATCTGATTCACCGGATATAAGGGAACTAGGACAAAATTTTTGGTTTTCAAGATCATTTCCATAAATTTGATGAAATTGGAATTAGAGGAAATACTTTCGTGATTTTGGTATAGTCTCACCGTTAGTAGTTCTTTGGATAATTTCCACTTCATCTCTTAAATAAATGAAGTTGAATTTGTCATTCGTGATGTGTTAGCAAATCATGTGATAGAATGAGGGGTCATTCCATCTTTCTCAAAAAAAAGGTTAGAAAAGTTATCAAAAAAAATACGTAAGTCTATAGTGAGATTAATCATATATGGTTCCTAAAATGGACTTATACTTCTTATATTATACTACATAATATAATAAAACCAGTTTCTACTAAACAGGGACTTCCTGTAGGCCAGTGGTAGGCGATAAAGGCCAGTCGCACTTCGGTTGTGGGTTCGATTCCCACAGCCTTGTCCGACGTGATGGGCTATCACCCGTCCTACAAGTTGTCCTTTTTCTAAAGCTATATTACTATAACATCCCATCAACAATATCAAAAAAAAAGTTTTATCCATAAACAATACTAACATATGTCCAACATAATCCATTCTAATATTTAGGCTTATCTAAAATACATCAGTCCAAGCTCATAGTATAAAGAAAATGATCACGTGAATGCCATCATTTATCCCCCATATATCATAAGATATATCTTGTTGTCCAAATTACAAACATGTGAATACCTTAATAATGTATTCTCTTGAAGAATGAATACCCATTGAACTTTAGTGAAAACATGAATGCAGTTAAAAGTTAACACTTTCCACATACCAAAATCCTCACAATTCTATATACTCAAACCATGATATCACTTAGTCCTTATATCAATCATGAGCTCATTAATACTATCAAACATATTAGATTCTCTTTATCCCTTCATTATGTGCATATCATCTACTTTCCAAAAATATTTCAATCACTTTTCATGGTTACCGATGCCAAAAAATTATTGAAAACCACAATAGACCAATACATAAATATTCCAATATTCCACGATACTATATACAACATTATTCTGGAATCCCATTACATAAACACTGTAACACCCTAGGTAAATAAAGAATATGACATTTTCATATTTATCCATATTTGTGAATAAAATAATTATATGACTTTAAAGGGGACGCTATGCTCGATGGCGTACCCAACACGCAACAACGAGTTTCTTGGGAATCTTACGTTGCACTCTAACAATAAAATAATATTATTTTAAATGGTAGTTAACATGTAGCCGTTGTAATGGCGGGAATGGATATAAATAACTAAAATATGATTATATATGTTTTTAAATGTTTTTACATTTATACAATAAAGGATAGAGTCTTAAAATACGGAAAGAATTCAATTTTAGGCGTATATGCCCTAGTTTTCACTAAAGGTTCACTTATCACCTTTTGATGTTGAACCATCATTAAATATAGTTTTTTTCACTCTTAAACATTATTTTGGACCAAATAGAACTATTATTAAGAATCGGTACATCAAAATTTACTTTGTGTAAATTTTTGGTATCTTTCCGATAAAGTTCATTTTTTTAATGAATAGTTTAACATGTTGTATTTTAATTCAAAACCTCTTTTTAATCTAATTTATTTATATGATTAGATTATCTTTTGAATTGTTTTTAAATTGAAATTAGAATATATTTTTACCATTAAATCCAATAGTGGTCGTTGGAATTAATTTCACTTTGAAATCAGACTTAAACCAGTGTCAATCTTTTGATACTTATTGTTTCATAAAAACACGTTATTTTCTCTGACATCGGGATTTAATTATTAAATTAATTAATGTGACTTACATGTTTTCAATTTTTTAAAATAGACTTCATTTTTGAATTCGGAATATCAAATATAGCTTAGGGTGAATTTTTTGGATTTTTCTAAAAAACATCAATTTTTGATGAATAGTGACACCACTAAGTGGTACTTATAAAAACAGATTTTTCTGTTTAAATGAAATTTTTCCATCATTGTGTTTTGAATTTCAAAAATCCGACATACATGGTTTTCATTAAGAAGTAAAATGTGGTTCAATGGGATAAAAATAATTTTTTGGTGAATAGTAACTTGTTAGGTTTTTAATTGCGATTAGAGGTAATTAGTGTAGTTTAAGGTAAAAATAATGTTTTAATAATATGAAATGAACTTTACACATTTCCTAACCTCATTGGATGTGTAATGGACTACCAAGACAAGACATGGGTCAACTTTGGGACCCCATGGAGCCACTTTGTATGGGAAATTACATAAATAACTTTTTATTTAATATAAAAGTAAAAATGACACAAACATGATATGTTTTACTAAAACAATTTTTATGTGGGGTTATACAAGTCATATTTTTTATTATAAATAGTCATTGGAAAGCTGAAAATATTTCCAACATCATAGTATTTTGTTTATAATTTTTAGACATTATATAAATTAAATTATATATGACATCATAATGATGCAGCGATGACAACATTATCTGACGATTTAAATAAAATGAGATGATAATGTAAACTCTATAACCTACACATGTACAAAACTTATTGGATGGGTGGATTTAGAACCCTTATCACCTTATCCACGAATTATATCAATGTGGGACCTTTTAAAACCGAAACACATTTTCAAATAAAGCAATATTTCTTACTTTCCAAAAGTGCCCCTCCTCTCCTCTTATAAAAGGCCCCCACCTCTACCTCATTTCACACACTCCTAAAGCCTTTGTCTCGGCCAACCCCTAACCATTTACTCTCTCCACATCCCTCTACTAATCCTAGAGGATTCCCTTTGGGAATAATCCTTTCAAAGGAAGCCTTTAGGCTCAAATCAAAAAGAGTTACACTTTTAAAGGTAATTCATTCTCTCATGTTCATTTGTTTTATTTTGCTTCTCCAAACCCCTAAACTCTTTTTATTTACTTCTTTTGTAACACCACCAGTATCTTCAATATACTAGGATGTTGTTATAAGATTTATTCGAGCTACACTCTCACACAACTACATAAAATGGTTAAAGAACATACGGTTTCCGTGGATGGCAAAATTATGCCTCCCGAAACGATGATTGTTCAATACTCATTTAACACCTTCAAAGGAGGCCATTATGATGTCACTATTTTTATATATGATATATAATATGTTTATGTTTTCCTTAAGCTTCTGTTTTTTTTTCATTTTGGGCATACCTTTATGGTTTCCATTATGGGTAAACGCGATATCTTCATTTAAGGAAGTGCGGACTACCGCCCCCTCAAAGTGATTTGATTCTTTAAATACCATATGTGGGACGTATAAAGATGGAACTATGATATTATATATGATATTATACTGGAATTATAATATACCTTTATATCATTATGATTCCATTCTATAAAATACGAAATAGAAATGAAAGTAACGTTCATGCGTACGTACGGCTTACCGTCTCCATGAACGGTGCATTTCATTTCTTACCTCTAAATGATTATGTAATGTTATAAATGCATGAATGTGCTGGATATATATGACATATATGATATCTACATCATGAATACAATTCTGGATATAATAAACATTTTTCCACACGAACAACATGTAATTGTAAGAAGTCCACTTTCGACTTAAGAACCAAATATCGGCAAAACAAATATTATTAGCTTAAATGATTACATAATGTTTATGACATGGTAATAAGTGATATAAAAGGAATAATGAACTTGAAAAATGTTCTTAAGTAAGTATAAATTAACTCAAGTTTACTATTCAGGATGTTAAAGAATGATCGAGTCAGGTCGGACCCGAGGTAAGGGATCCTACACCTCTCTTTCTTTTAAGTACATTCTTTTATGTCATTCCTTTTAAAGATAATATTTCTTGTATTGGGATATTATTTTATATTACTCTTACTGTAATTTTTATGTTCATATGATTAGAGACCCTATTCTCTCTCATCAATCCATTTTGGAAGTTTTGAGTGGCGCCGTTAGGCTGCCGAACTTTTGTAAGAGATCTAACCTCTCTCTTTCTTTTTAAGTACTCTCTTTTATGTCACTTCTTTTAAGATCCTCTTTGTAATTTTGGGGGATGTTCTTTTTTATTCCTCTTTATGTACATTTTATTTTAATGTGATGAGATACCCTATTTTATCTCATCAATCCATATTCGGAAGTTTTATGTGGCGCCGTTAGGCTGCCGAGTTTTCGTAAGGTATTTTTCATCTCACTTTTATTCCCGTGAGATTTATGCTACATTTGCCACAAATTCTATTGAGTGGTGTATTTACTTTCCATTATTCTACTCTTTGTGTAATATACTTTCGTTTATGAGTATTTACATCAATGATCTATTGTCCTTCTTTCATGGGGTGTATGTTTTGAAAGATACCCAAGTCGGTAAGGGAACCTTTCACCCTCCTCTTTTTTAAAATACTTCTTTTGTTGGGTATTTTAATTTACATATTATTATGTTGGGATATGTTCTCATATATCCTTATTGATGTAAATTTTATGTCCAAGTGATGATATACACTTTTTATCTCTCATCAACTCATTTTGATGTGATGCCGTTAAGCTGTCAAGGGAACTTTTTAACCCAATTTCGATTTCTTTGGGTTCAACATGTAGTCATTGAATATGTCATCCATTAAATATGTGTGAATTACCTTTTATTGTTTTAAACATAATATCCACTTATATTGGGTGTATTTATATTTGTCACACATATTTTTGAGATTGATTTGTCCTTAATTTAAGGATACCTTCTTTATAAGGGATTTCATCACATTTGATATTTATATTGAGGGTTAATTGTTGTTATGCACCAATTCACTGTTATATGGTGTATATACTGTCCTTTGAAGTATTATATCATGAATCCATTTATTCTCATGATATTATAAAGTTCTGACTAAATGTTATTCCTCAATTATTGTATTCAAGTGTCTCTAATTTTGGTAAAACCCCTTCAACCAAAATCTCGTTTTAAATGTTTTAATTATTTGTTCTTATTAATATCCATGTTTTCAAAATGGTTTTAAAGATTTATTTATATGGATATTAATGGTTTAAAATTTTATTCTTCAAGGTGGAATGGGACACTTTTATTCAAAAATCTCTTTATTAAATGTTTTAAATGGTTTTGGAAATGGTTTCTTTTTGAATGGATTCATTATTTCAATATACTAAAATGTTATACTGTGATTGAAATGTGGAAATGTTATGTTTCCTTTATGCATGTTTTATGTGACACATTTATGTTATGGTTCTTGGGCATTGTTATGAAAATGGGTGGTTCCGTGATAAACTAAGGGCGGGTGAGCCCGATATAGCTCTCCAATACATTGGGTAACGCGAAGGAGTGAAACGTTAAGGTTTATCCGAAGAGATTTAGGGAATATACTGTGATGGGTACTCCAAATGTAACCAAGGGGGTTACTCCCTACGTAATAATGTTATGAATGCCTCAAGTTACCTTTATGTATTATGTTTTATATGATTTATTCATGATTTGATATGCCTATGTTTTATGGGTAAAGTGTGATTTCATTCTAATGTATATATGAACTCATGTTTCCTTTCCATATTTTTATAACTCTTACTGATCTTTTTATGCTCATCCCAAGTTTTTGAAATTTTTTTCACAGGTCAAGGTAAAGGTACATGATGTGATGATAGTGTCAAGGATGTGTCAAGAAAGAATCTGTGTTATATTTTAAATATGTTTCCATTGATGGGAAGAATGAATACTGTCTTTCATGAAACCACTTTTTTTAAATGTGGAATGTAATGCAAGTTTCATGATCTAATTCTCTAAAACTCTAAACCTGAAAAGATCCTCAATGTGTAATATTGTAATAACTCAATATTAAGTAAGGTTTAAGGCTGGGGCCTTATAGTTGGTATCAAAGGTCGGTTTAGATAACATTAGAGGTTAGGGTATTCTTTAAGCATAAGTGACATTACCATAATGGTTAGGATTTCAAAAAGAGTCCTAGTTTTAGATAAAGTGAATGAGTAAGTATATCATAGTGTTTACCTTCCTCATTAGCACATGATGGTTTTGTTGATATACTCACAATGACATTTCTGTTTTTAGTAAATGGATGGATCTAGCAGGCACCAAAGTGACAATGGGTTTGAAGGAAACTATGGTGGTTCTCTTATTAAGAGACTGGATGAGATGGGGGATTCAATGAGGAATCCCATGGTTGTTCTAAACCAATTATCAAGGATTCATGATCAACCACTTCAAAGTTGGTGAGTTCTCTAATGAATCATGTACGAGATTTCCAACTCGATGTGGAAATTCAGGTAATAATTATTAAGGTAACCATTAGGGTTTATATGATCCTTACTTTTTAGGTAATTATGGGTTACTCTATGATATGATGGAAAATGAAAGGAATGAGTTAAACTTGAGGTTAAAATATGTTATGATCATTTTTGATGATTTTATCTCTTTTTGGGGAATGATTTAATAATTATATAGTTTTGGAAAAATGACAACACGCAGACCGTGTGACAACCCGTCGCATCGGACAAAGCTGCGGGAATCGAACCCACAACCAAAGTGCGACTGGTATTTATCGCCTACCACTAGACTACGTGAAGTCCCTGGTTAGTTTGACCGATTCTTTTTTGTTATATGATTTTATGAATTAAGAGTAAGTTGATTTTGGGTTATTTATGAAAATGATTAACCTATCATGGAGGATATGTGATTAGGTTAATTACTTTTCAATACGAGACTTTAGGAGCAACTGATATTGTTTGGAGATAAATGTTACAATTTATCTTGGAAGACTATGCGACTAAATCCTTCAAATATTTGGGTTTCAATATTATATTGGTGTACTTTGAAGAATTTTATGGACAAATTGTTTATCGGATGGTCCTCGTTGAACTTTGGGTTTTGTTGGACAAATTTTGGAGATTAAGCATGGATTTTCTTTTTAATGGGTTATCCTTTTCTGGATTATCTGAACTTGTACTAACCTTTTTGGTTTTGGTTTTGGTTAAAGCCTAAATACATGGGATGTATATAGTTCTCTTTTGTGGATTAGGTGATTCTCTAGAAGTTGATTATAGTACTCCTAATGCGAACAAGTCTCCCTAAATACTCGTCTTTTGGAAAAAATATCAGTTTGATTAAGGAATCTAGTAAAAGTTGAAAGTCAACATGATAAGTGATTATGTTTCCTTATGAATAAATTCCTCAATAAAAAGTAACCTAAAACAAAAATGTTGTCTAATAACTTTTCCTACTGGGGAACCCAACACCGTTTAACCCATCACAAGTTTGTGATATTCTTATTGTTAACTTTCTCCTAAACATGTTTTCTATCACTCTCCATCAGAACATGACCCTATGTTTTCTCCTCCATGTCCATGTTTTCCTACATGGAGTCCTAGTATGGGTTAACTTGGGTGACCTCTGTACTTATCTTTCTTTATTATAAAGTGATTGTTTTACCGACTCTTGTTCCGATGTGGGACATTCAAGGATGTTTCCAAGTGCAATTTTAAAATTGCGAGGATGCAATTCCCAAAAGGGGGGGAAGGATGTAACACCCCAGGTAAATAAAGAATGTGACATTTTCATATTTATCCATATTTGTGAATAAAATATTGATATGACTTTAAAGGGGACGCTATGCTCGATGGCGTACCCAACACGCAACAACGAGTTTCTTGGGAATCTTACGTTGCACTCTAATAATAAAATAATATTATTTTAAATGGTAGTTAACATGTAGTCGTTGTAATAGAGGTAATGGATATAAATAACTAAAATATGATTATATATGTTTTTAAATTTTTTTACATTTTTCCAATAAAGGATAGTGTTTTAAAATACAGAAAGAATTCAATTTTAGGCGTACATGCCCTAGTTTTCACTAAAGGTTTACTTATCACCTTTTGATGTTGAAACATCATTAAATATAGTTTTGTTCACTCTTAAACATTCTTTTGGACCAAATAAAATTCTTATTAAGAATCGGGACATCAAAATTTAATTTGTGTAAATTTTTGGTATCTTTCCGATAAAGTTCATTTTTTAATGAATAGTGTAAAATGTTGTATTTTAATTCAAAACCTCTTTTTAATCTAATTTATTTATATGATTAGATTATATTTTTAATTGTTTTTAAAGTGAAATTAGAATATATTTTTACCATTAAATGCAATAGTGGTCGTTGGAATTAATTTCACTTTGAAATCAGACTTAAACCAGTGTCAATCTTTTGATACTTATTGTTTCATAAAAACACGTTATTTGCTCTGACAGCGGGAATTAATTATTAAATTAATTAATGTGACTTATATGCTTTGAATTTTTTAAAATAGACATCATTTTTGAATTCGGAATATCAAATATATCTTAGGGTGAATTTTTGGGATTTTTCTCAAAAACATCAATTTTTGATGAATAGTGACACCACTAAGTGGTACTTATAAAAACTGATTTTTCTGTTTAAATGAAATTTTTCCATCTTTGTGTTTTGAATTTAAAAAATCCGACATACATGGTTTTCATTAAGAAGTAAAATGTGGTTCAATGGGATAAAAATAATTTTTTGGTGAATAGTAACTTGTTAAGTTTTTAATTGCGATTAGAGGTAATTAATGTAGTTTAAGGTAAAAATAATGTTTTAATAATATGAAATGAACTTGACACATGTCCTAACCTCATTGGATGTGTAATGGACGACAAAGACAAGCCATGGGTCAACTTGGGGACCCCATGGAGCCACTTTGTATGGGAAATGACATAAATAACTTTTTATTTAATGTAAAAGTAAAAATGACACAAACATGATATGTTTTACTAAAACAATTTTTAAGTGGGGTTATACAAGTCAGATTTTTTATTATAAATAGTCATTGTAAATATGAAAAGATTTCCTACATCATAGTATTTTGTTTATAATTTTTAGACATTAAATAAATTAAATTATATATGACATCATAATGATGCAGCGATGACATCATTATCTGACGATTTAAATAAAATGAGAAGATAATGTAAACTCTATGACCTAAACATGTCCAAAACTTATTGGATGGGTGGATTTCGAACCCTTATCACCTTATCCACGAATTATATTAATTTGGGTCCTTTTAAAACCGGAACACATTTTCAAATAAAGTAATATTTCTTACTTTCCAAAAGTGCCCCTCCTCTCCTCTTATAAAAGGCCCCCACCTCTACCTCATTTCACACACTCCTAAAGCCTTTTTCTCGGCCAACCCCTTCCCATTTACTCTCTCCACATCCCTCTCCTAATCCTAGAGGATTCACTTTGGGCATAATCCTTTCAAAGGAAGCCTTTAGGCTCAAATCAAAAGGAGTTACACTTTTAAAGGTAATTCATTCTCTCATGTTCATTTATTTTATTTTGCTTCTCCAAACCCCTAAACTCTTTTTATTTACCTCTTTTGTAACACCACAAGTATCTTAAATATACTAGGATGTTTTTATAAGATTTATTCGAGCTACACTCTGACAGAACTACATCAAATGGTTAAAGAACATACGGTTTCCGTGGATGGAGAAATTTTGCCTCCCGAAACGATGATTGTTCAATACTCATTTAACACCTTCAAAGGTGGCCATTATGATGTAACTATTTTTATATATGATATATAATATGTTTATGTTTTCCTTAAGATTCTGTTTTTTTCATTTTGGGCATACCATTATGGTTTCCATTATGGGTAAACGTGATATCTTCATTTAAGGAAGTGCGGACTACCGCCCCCTCAAAGTGATTTGATTCGTTAAATACCATATGTGGGACGTATAAAGATGGAACTATGATATTATATATGATATTATACTGGAATTATAATATAATTATATATCATTATGATTCCATTCTATAAAGTATGAAATAGAAATGAAAGTAGCGTTCATGCGTACGTACGGCTTACCGTCTCCATGAACGGTGCATTTCATTTCTTACCTCTAAATGATTATGTAATGTTATAAATGCATGAATGTTCTGGATATATATGACATATATGATATCTACATCATGAATACAATTCTGGATATAATAAACATTTGGCCACACGAACAACATGTAATTGTAAGAAGTCCACTTTCGACTTAAGAACCAAATATCGGCAAAACGAATATTATTAACTTAAATGATTATATAATGTTTATGACATGGTAATAAGTGATATAAAAGGAATAATGAACTTGAAAAAGGTTATTAAGGAAGTATAAATTAACTCAAGTTTACTATTTAGGATGTTAAAGAATGATCGAGTCAAGTCGGACCCGAGGTAAGGGATCCTACACCTCTCTTTCTTTTAAGTACATTGTTTTATGTCATTCCTTTTAAATATCATATTTCTTGTATTGGGATATTATTTTATATTACTCTTACTGTAATTTTTATGTTCATATTATAAGAGACCCTATTCTCTCTCATCAATCCATTTTGGATGTTTTGAGTGGCGTCGTTAGGCTGTCGAGCTTTCATAAGAGATCTAACCTCTCTCTTTCTTTTTAAGTACTCTCTTTTATGTCACTTCTTTTAAGATCCCTTTTTTAATGTTGGGGGATGTTCTTTTATATTCCTCTTGATGTAAATTTTATTTTAATGTGATGATATACCCTATTTTATCTCATCAATCCATATTCGAAAGTTTTATGTGGCGCCGTTAGGATGCCGAGTTTTCGTAAGGGATTTTTCATCTCACTTTTATTCCCGTGAGATTTATGCTACATTTGCCAAAAATTCCATTGAGTGGTGTATTTACTGCCCATTATTCTACTCTTTGTGTAATATAATTTCGTTTATGAGTATTTACATCAATGATCTATTTTCCTTCTTTCATGGGGTGTATGTTTTGAAAGATACCCAAGTCGGTAAGGGAACCTTTCACCCTCCTCTTTTTTAAAAGACTTCTTTTGTTGGGTCTTTTAATTTACATATTATTATGTTGGTATATGTTCTCATATATCATTATTGATGTAAATTTTATGTCCAAGTGATGAGATACACTTTTTATCTCTCATAAACACATTTTGATGTGATGTTGTTAGGCTGTCAAGGGAACTTTTTAACCCAATTTCGATTTCTTTGGGTTCAACATGTAGTCATTGAATATGTCATCCATTGAATATGTGTGAATGAAATTTTATTGTTTTACACTTAATATCCACTTATATTGGGTGTATTTATATTTTTCACACATATTTGTGAGATTGATTTGTCGTTAATTTAAGGATACCTTCTTTATAAGGGATTTCATCACATTTGACATTTCTATTGAGGGTTCATTGTTGTTATGCACCAATTCACTCTTATATGGTGTATATACTGTCCTTTGGAGTATTATATCATGAATCCATTTATTCTCATGATATTATAAAGTTCTGACTAAATGTTATTCCTCAATTATTGTATTCAAGTGTCTCTAATTTTTGTAAAACCCCTTTAACCAAAATCTCGTTTTAAATGTTTTAATTATTTGTTCTTATTAATATCCATATTTTCAAAATGGTTTTAAGGATTTATTTATATGGATATTAATGGTTTAAAATTTTATGCTTCGAGGTGGTATGGGACACTTTGATTCAAAAATCTCTTTATTAAATGTTTTAAACGGTTTTGGAAATGGTTTCTTTTTGAATGGATTCATTATTTCAATATACTAAAATGTTATATTGTGATTGAAATGTGGAAATGTTATGTTTCCTTTATGCATGTTTTATGTGACACATTTATGTTATGGTTCTTGGGCATTGTTATGAAAACAGGTGGTTCCATGATAATCTAAGGGCGGGTGAGCCCGATATAGCTCTCCAATGCATTGGGTAACGCGAAGGAGTGAAATGTTATGGTTTCTCCGAAGATATTTAGGGAATATACTGTGATGGGTATTCCAAACGTAACCAAGAGGGTTACTCCCTACGTAAGAATGTTATGAATGCCTCAAGTTATCTTTATGTCTTATGTTTTCTATGATTTATTCATGATTTGATATGCCTATGTTTTATGGGTAAAGTGTGATTTCAATCTAATGTATATATGAACTCATGTTTTCTTTCCATATTTTTATAACTCTTACTGAGATTTTTATTCTCATCCCCTGTTTTTGAAATGTTTTTCACAGGTCAAGGGAAAGGTACATGATGTGATGATAGTGTCAAGGATGTGTCAAGAAAGAATCTGTGTTATATTTTAAATATGTTTCCATTGATGGGAATAATGAATGATGTCTTTTATGAAACCACTTTGTTTAAATGTGGAATGTAATGCAAGTTTCATGATCTAATTCTCTAAAACTCTAAACCTGAAAAGTTCCTCAATGTGTAATCTTGTAATAACTCAATATTAAGTAAGGTTTAAGGCTGGGGCCTTATAAACAGTTAATCATTCCACCACATCATTTTCATATTCAACATCGCCAATGGTGATCGCATGTGACTTGCCTTTGTCCTTTGCCTTAAGTGGTTTCTCATGTCGATCATCACTAACCCTTGGATTAGGGAATTTATTAGCATAATGCCCCATTTCCTTGCACTTTGAGCATTGAAGTGTAGTAGGTTCATTATGTGTATCCCTTCCTTTGTTTGCATCATTAGGCATCTTCCTCCCATCATTGCGGCAATCAAATGCCCGATGACCTTCTTTTCCACATTTGAAACATTTACTTGTCCTTTTAAGACAGTCTCCACCATGCTTCTTTCCACACTTTGAGCATAAGGAAACATTCATATTGTTTTCACCATTATTCTGATATTTCTCCTTGAACTCCATCTCTCATTTCTTGTCAAAACTATGTGATGGATAAGTAACACCAACTTCCATTTCTACCTTGATAGCACAACGTACTATTTCATCACAGCTACTGAAGTCTCTTATAGCTAATGCCCTTCGATGATTTGGTTTTAAGCCACTGAAGAATCGATCAACTTTACTTTCAGGTAGGATAATAAATCCAGATGCATACCTTGCAAGCATTGTAAAATTTGCTTTGTATATACCAATAGATTCATCATCATTTTGCTTTAGTTCAAGAAACTCCTTCTCTATCTTTTTTCGAAGAATAAGAGGGAAGTACTTATTGAAAAATATATTCATGAACTCGTCCAATTCCATGGACTCAATTTCATCTCTTTTCCTCGTATTCTTGATAAGATTCCACCATTGATCAGCTTCACCTTCCAAACGATATACTGCTAAGATGACTTTATCATGTTCAGAACATTGAAGAACTAAAAATATTTTTTCAGTGGTACTAATCCATTGTTCAGCAACAAGTGGATCAGAAGACCAACTGAAAGAAGGTGGACGTTGCCTCATGAAGGACTCCATAGAATGTTGTTCCCTTTTCTGCTCATTTGGAAGTCCAGAATGATTCATATCTTGTGTAAGTATAGAAATAATATTATTTCTCTCTATCTCCCATAACATTTGTTTGTTTAGGAGGAAAATCATTACATTGTCCATTACATTGATCAACACGGTTCCTTCGGGTTCCAGCCATCGTCTAAAACCCAAAAAGAATACTGTGAGAGGAAAAAATTACACTAGGAAAAACAATATAATAAAGGTGGAGTACCTTCAATATCTAACATCTTAGATTACCGTAATTTTAGTAATATAACCTATACTTATACTTAACCTTAGGTACATCCCTATACATACCTTAGAAATATCTATAGGGATCTCACTAAAGTTCTCGCATCCTAGTTTCCAAAGGTTGACTAAACCTTTCCTCTGATACCAACTGTAGAGACCAGAAGCTTAACGTACATGGACATTACATTAGTTTTGCGGAATACTTAGTACATAACAAAAACACACACACAAGGATCATAATAGTTTAGTGTCTTTGGAAACTCGGAATATAATCTTCTAATTGTGGTGAAAGATCTTCAACATCTCCCATAAAGATCTTCCCTTTTTTTACCTAAAACCTTTCTTTATATCCTGGGGAAAAGAAAACATAAAAAGGGTGATCTCAAATGCTCAATAAGGGTAAACAAAAGAAATATCAATCACATCATATTCATAAGAACATAACATTTTGGAAATATTAACCTGCAAAAGAGAGAATAATTTCATAACATGGGATAAATCATACTAGTGAAATGAAATCCCAATAATCATAACTTAAAACATTAAACTTTGTGGAATACACACATAATTATATAGAATCATTTCTTATTAGTCAAGACTCATTGCCAAGACTATCTTAGTGGACAATGTCCATTTCTGAACCGAGTTCACTCCTCGTTTCAGTATTGTTTCACTGAACCGGTATAACCGACCAATCCAGCCATGTCTATCTCATGAGATATAAAATCATTACCCAATGCATTGGAGGGAGATATAGGTCCCACCCATCTCATAATGATACCATTCTTATGTGTGCCACAAAATCATAAACCATACATCATAGAATAACCCATGTAATAAAAATGGAATTCTTAAACAACATGACATCATAAAACAATTCATATAAGAAAAAGGAATTCATAAAAATAACTCCATCACAACATAATCAAATCAATGTAATAATAGGGATAAAAACAGAACCCTTTATTATCTTAGATGGAAAATAATTTTGATAAAACACTTGAACTCCATTCTTGAGGAAAATATCCTTTCTACTTCAAAAACATTTTCCATTCTTAACATGTCATGCAATTTTAAACTAAAAGAAGTTGATTAAAAATAAAATTGAAAACTTGTAAAGAAAGATTCTTGGAAATAATGTTTTAAAAATCCATTCATGCCATATAAGTTAAAAAAACATTCTTCTTGTACTTTTGTCGGAAAAGTCAAAAAGTACCTCGTATGAAAAACGACAAAAGATTCCTTTCATATCTTTTACTATAGACTCACCAAAGGGTAAAGATGGATTTAAACAATTTTAGGTGGATGGAAATAATATTACGTATTGAGGAAACATGGATTTGGATGGTAAAATACTCCCCAGTAAATACCAAAGTATAAACAATCTCGGATAAATATGAGATTGTGATATTTCCCTTACCTTAGGTCCGATTTGCTTCGTAAGTGTCCGAACCTCTTGTATAATTATTTAAATAATGTTATTGACTTATTACAGAATTATAATTATTTTTATGATATCATATATGGTCATATTCTTAGCTTCTTATTAGTGATATTTCATTACTACTTGTTATTCAGGTGTTTACTACTTTTTGTTCTTATGCGTGTTTTGTCGAATAAATTCTTATTCTTCACTTTAGGTTATAGATACCTCATTTCCATAATGGTATTAGAGTAATATATGTCATATCCATTCATTAAATTCATTTATATAATCATTATTCAATGAAGATCATGTAGAATGAGTCGCATCACATCGTGGAGACGGTATTCCGTACGTACGCACGAGTGATGATATCATTCCTATGATCATGGAATTATATTGGAGTGTATGTATACTATTTAAGAATCAATATAACTTTATAATAGTCAAATATAGTCATTATTTACACCATTATACCCATCCAAGTATGGTGGTGGTGGAAAATAAATTACACCATGGCGTGGAGACGGTATTCCGTAAGTACGCACGCGTGGTGATTTCTTTTTCCGTAGGATGGATAGATGGTGAAATAGGGTTGTTTCATAATTCTAATAACATATCAGTATATGAGTGATACTGATGTTATTACTTCATAATGAAACAACTAAAGAATAAGAAGTGGAAGAAGAAATAAAGATGAAAGAATCGGTAATGGACATTACCTCTTCTTCGAAGTGCTTCTTTGAGACCTCCTTTTAGGGCACTAAAATAGGTCTTTGAAGAAGACCATAACCTCTAGGATATTTCTAGGGAAGTGGATAGGTGAAATTTTCAGGGGTTGGCCAAGCATGAAGTCTCAATGTGGTGTGAGGAAGAGGGGGAGGAGGTGCCCTTTTATAAAGGAGGATAGGGGCACCTTTTGAATAACTAAAACTATTATTTTATTATAAAGTAAACTTCTGTTTTAAATAGCTCCAAATTAATTTATTTCTAAGATAAGGTGGGTATTGGTCGAAATCCTTTCATCCAATATAATTTAGACAAGTTTAGCTTCCTATTTTAACCTTATCATTTAGACTTAACATTAAGTTAAATAATTTTACTTTTACCGTGTCTTCTTGTGTTCTTATACTATAAGGTTAATAAACTTACTATAAGCAGAAAAACGAACCCCAAGTTGTTTATTATTAATATATACACCCTTATCTAAGTCATTTGGCCGAACCATATATTTTTAGGAACAAAAGATCAATTACTAATATAATATTTGTTTTAAAAACTATTTTATGTCAATTTTTACACTATTTAGTAATTGATTTTTTTGGAAATCATAATGGAATTATTAGTTCGAAAAAAGTTAATTAAATAAATACTAACATGTCATATTAACTTAGAAAATTAGTTTAATTCATAAAAAGTCTTAAATTACATTTATTTGGGTATTTATAACATCAATTATGTCAATATTTCATTAATAAGACAATTATTGCATCATCTTTGTGTCATAATAAATGATAATTATTTAATCCCTAAAAATTTTAAATAAATTTCTATGATGTAGATAATTGTATTATCTTTCTGGAGACTATTCATGTTCGATGTATCATGAAGTTTATCACTAAATTAAAATTATTATACTTATAAGATTTAAGAAAGTGACATGTTGTCACATTCTTTGGTTTTAATAATAATTAAATTATTTTCATAGAAAAAAGTCCATTAAATGAATCTAATCCGACCCTTAGGTGATATGGGTCGACTTTTAGTCATACAATAGGATTTTTACATGTGTTAGGGTGATTTTATAATATTATATTTACCCTTAATTACCCGATTTACCTTTAACTATGGTAAATAAAATTTTCGTAGTTACTATTCATAATTCTCAAAAATAAATAGTAGCTTATTAACATAATTTGGATCCACTAATTCCAAATATGGACCCCATTTTTTCCAAATTCAATACAGCAAAGTTGCAGAAATTAAATTAAAATTAATCTCGTTGTCGAAAGAAAACGGGTTTCTCTTTAAAACATTGCAAAAGATTGAATTGATTTATCCTACGAATTAAAGGTAGAATCAATGCTAATGAAATAAATTATATTAAATGGTAAAAATATATTCTATTTATACTTTAAAACCATTCAATATTATAATTTAACCATATAAATTATTGCGATGGAAAAAGTTGTTTTTAATTAAAATATAGTATGTTTTTACTATTCATCAAAATATGAAAGTTACCAGAATAATATGAAAAATTTATCCAAAGTAAATTTTTATTTCATGAATCCAAATAATAATTTTATTTTGTCAAATTTAACTTATAAACATGTCAAAAACTAGATTTAAAGTGGGTGCACCATCAAAAGGCGGCAAAACTGCATTTTTTGAAAAATACTTATTTTACCCGAAAAATTTATTTTGTTCTTATACCATGTTCTAGAAAATGTGTAAGACAAATAATAATGTTATAATATTCAAAATTTAGTTAATACTATTCATAACAGCTAGTTCATAATAATATTATAATAATATATCGTTGTTTAGTAAAACCCGGTATTGCGTACAACACACGCTATCGAGGAAGGTCGCGATTGCATGTAATGCAAGCCAAGTCAGGGTTGTGTGCTGTGCAAGAATCCTTCGTTGTTTCGTATAACATAATACAACCATATTTCATTTATACATTGAATATATATATATATATATATACTCAATGTTGCGTAGAATAACTATTATCAAAATTGTGTGTAACATGATCCAATAATAGTGTTGCGTATATTGCAAGCTAATACGGTGTTGTGTATAGCGCAAGGTAGTATTGGTGTAGAATACAACAAAATACATTAATGAAATTAAAAGAATATTTTTCATAAAATCTCAGGGTGTTACAAAAACAAAGTGGAGAAAAATTCTTTTGGATGCATATCAAGACCATCAGTTAAATACAAAAGAAACCAACAAGCAATCCAAAATACCTACTTGAATGTATGAAGCCTTCTTGTCAAATATGGTGGAAATTAGAGAAAAACAAGTATATCCTTGATATAAATAAGGGGAATATCCATACCTCTTCCCCCGAATAGGAGAACTGTCGATACACACTAATAAGAAATGGAGGACCTAAGTGGGAACAAATTCCTACTCTAAAATAGAAATAGGAATATATTCCCATTCCCACCAAGGAAATCTATCAACACATACTATAAATTATGTAGGATCTAGTATACATAATTTTCCATATCCTAAAAACCTGTCAATATGTAATCACATATGTAGATATAGTATGGATTCTAACCCACAATACCATATCTCCACGTGGGGTGGCTCATTCAGATAATATGGTGGTCTCTCTGGAGTAGTCCTATATCACTAATCTCATCTAGGAGGGTTATGAAAAATATCCCATGATATATGGGATATAGTATTGGGTATAAATACTTTTTCCAAATGGGGGACACCAGTCCAATTTGGTGGAAACTCTACGGTAGACATATATCCCTACTAGAAATCATGTATCTTGTCAGAATATCACGACAACACCAAGAGTGCCTCTCAAATATTCTCCATGTAAATTAAGGCCATCTCCTAAAACAAGATGCCCCATTCACCTGTAAAAGAGTTCCCAAAAAATGAATCATGCCAAAGGTATATAGAAATTGAAGACAAGACTCATGGACCAACTCTATTAGAAGTAGAAATTTATAAAGGAACCAAACATCTATCAATGGTGGATCCATATTTTGCTGATCTGTTACCAAATTATGGAAGTAGGAGTATCAATTGAAAAGGTCATCCTTGAAACAATGTTATCCCCAACTCTGGAGGTCATCCTCAAAGAATAAACCATGAAGTATAATCTAATGGATATGAATTGGTTGATCATGATAGCCTACCTCTTGATGAGCATTACAGTATCCCTCATCATGTCTAGAATTTCAAACTATAGGAAGGTCCTACACTTGATATTTTATAACAAGATGGTACTACCCATCGTATAATATACATAAATTCTCTATGTACTTCGGTACCATTCTATAATGATATTCCTCTCCACAATGGAATTTATTTTGATGATCCTCCCTACAATGAATGAAAACATCAAGAAAGGACCCCCCAAGTTTTCATCCTCCTTGATGGCCCTCCACCCAATATTCACAACATAAATTCCCCCTATAGTTTGGAATCAATCTATGATGTTTGTCCTCCCCATGATGGAATTCACCATGATGGTCCTCCACATAGTGACATCAATTAGTAAGAAGGTCATCCCCTTGTAGTCATCCACCATGATGGTCCACCCCAGGGTATACGCTATAGAATGTTTCCCTACAGTGGAGCATCAAGCTACGATGGTATTACTCTCCATGAAGAAATCCACTAAGAAGGCCCTCTCTATAGTCAAATTTTGTTTTAGTAAAAAGTCAATCCCCTTACTGAGTCAAATATGCGGAAACCCTCATATTATAATGTGCTTAGAAATATATGGCTAGAAATGTGGGATAATGTATCAGTCAAAAGTGACATCCATCCGCAGCTAGGATATGGATCAAGGAAACTCACATCCTCTGAGGCACCCCTGGAGAATTCTAACTCTAATGAGGCACCTATAAACCCCACTACTTGTGACAAAATCAACAATACGCATTCAAGTTGGGAATATCAATTAGAGGAGTCTCCAAATTAAGAAAAATGGGACATGTTTCTCATGAGATGAAAAATTTATAGTGATGACATACTAGTTATTATTTGGCCTTCGTATACTTCTCAGTTCGACATACCAAGAGATTTTTCGGAAGAATGAATATATAACATTTGTCTCAATCTATGGAAAACTATCCTCCAAATAAAAAATAATTTTCCTCCTATAATAGGTATAAATATCAGGTCAAATTTTTGGGAGAGATTCATCATAAAAATTTACTTGGAATCCCATTTGTCTGTGCAGAATCCCCAATCAGAGAGGTGGCCTACTGATATTTATCTAATCAGCCTCAATGCATTGTGTAAGTTTCATCTTTTAATACTCGACCCCCTGCATGGAATTCATATCTGGGGATGGGGATATAATGGATCTTTTCATTTTACCATATTCCCCATTTAGTTTAAACCATTGGAAATGTAATCCATTAATGTTATTTTCCCAAGATGACAATTTATAGAAATCTCTGCCCACAAAAGGTGTAAAATCCAACATGAATCAGATTTGAGTAAGTCTAAAAAGAGTCAGGTTCGACAAGATAAAGACATAAAAAACACCTGATCCAGCAAACCAAGAACATTTATTTGGATTCTCGCCTAAGGGAAGTCAATCATCAAGTATTATAAATTTCTTCAGAAATAAATAGTTCAGATGAAGGTCTGACACTATATGAAACTCATGCTCAAACAAGAATGTTCAAGATAAAGTGAGTGGAATTGCAGCAGTAAACGCTAAAGTATGAGTCCAGTCTCATCCCAAAAGTTTGGGGGAATTTTTAACACAAAATTATACCTTATGGATGACAAAATCGGGTTGAGTTAATATTGAATGAGAAAGGTCGAAAACCCATCCGATAGGGTTGGTGGTATTTTTACGTCAACAAACCCCTCTACGAAAATAAATATTTTAGCTTTTATGGTGGATGAAAAGAAGAAAGGTCTCCTAGTTCTCCCAATACCATAATCCAGTCCCCTTAGAAGGAAATAGTCTGACCTGTCTGGGTAAAGGTGTCAACCAAGTCATCCTTTACTAAGAAGATTGAATAGGATCCTAAATAGGAAGAGAGAGGAATCTCAATGTAAAGAAATCAACCCCTCTATCATTCTACAATCGGTATTATGCCTATGATGCATTACACATTACTGAATGCTATAACATCAATCCCATAAAAGACCCTGATAATGATAAAAATAAAAATCAATAAGGAGAGGAGGGTTCTATTCAAGATACTTTCCACATTGATAATGAAGTTTTTCTCACCTCGAACTAGAGAATCCCCATAAATTAAGGCACTCCCTTGATCAATCATCCACCACCTCCTTAGTGAATCTCTATCAGGGAGAAGAATAAAAGTAAGTTCATGTAGAACCCATCTCCTCATCTAAATGAGAATGAGCCTCTTATTCTCATAGAAATATTTTCTTGTGAGGTGGAAGAAATGAAAGAGTTGAGGCGAGTCAACACTGAGATTATATGAGGTAGGCCTTTTTTTGAATACGCTCCCTCGGAAGAGACTCAATGTATACTTCCAATAGCTTTACCTCAGCCACAGGTCTTTATCTTAGGGATTAAAGTATGGTCGGAACATCCACCCATCTTGGTATCAGGACCATCTACTAAACTAGACCAAGTCATAGATGAATACCAGGATTTGCCTCCATTAAACTGACAATTGAAATGGGTTTAAGTAAATACACAAATGATGTCTTCATCTAGATAACCATCCAAATTTTTAGTGGATATTGCATGTCAAATCTGACCCATTGCTACACCTGTCTAATCCATGGTTCAATAGAACACTCATAAATGGCTCATTAACAACATTGAGGCATTTGAAGACACCAACATAGCTAGAATAGAAGCCTTACTCCAATTGGGTGAGTGATATCCTACCACCTCTAAATTTTAGTAGTCCTATATTTCAGTGTTCAATGGTTCAAGTGACCCAGAAAAAAATATGAGGAATTAATCTTTACATTTTGAATAAATTATGGGAGCTTCAGAGAATAAAATAAGTAATGAAACTCAGATGATTCTTAGAAACCCTACAAGGTCCATCCTTTGTGTGGTACAATAACTTTCCTACTCAGTATTTCATGGGATGGGAAGACCACCGCCATCAATTCCTCTTCTGGTTCATATCAAAATTGTAGAAGAAAACACTCAGTGACCTCTCAAAATGAAAATAGTTATAGTATGGGAGAGTATTATACTTAATCACCTGATGGAAAGGTTTGAACCATTCTATGAATAATCTACTCCCTCCAGAAGATATTCTATCAATTTTCATCAATAACCTAAGTGAAAAGATGCAAAATCCCCTCATCCTAGTTAATTATACAAGTGGGTTTAAATATTTCTCCAAAAATTCCCAAACAATGGAATACACCATATGAAATACTATGATTAACTCCCATATAATCCCATCATTCTCATTGAAAAGAGTGGAAAAGGAGGATGTATCACTAGTTTCCTGAAGCCATCCCCTAGACCCTCTCCAACTCATAATCATGCACCATGTCATGCATAACCCCGTATGTGCCAATAAATACCCCCACCTCAATAGGGAAATCATATGTTATTCAGAAGAAATTTATTTTAGGAATAAATCAGTATATTTTATTCATTTTATGATGATCAATTTTATGACAATTTTATAGACTCTATGGACCATGATTTACTATGTTTACCATATCCAAAGGGGGATGATGACGTGGGTCTCAATGACCCTCTATATTATTTTACATTTAATTGGATACTTGTATACACCATTCATAAATTCTTCATCTTTAAAGACCTCTTACAAAAATTTAAGGATTCTAGACATGTAAAATTATGAACACCACCAACCCAAGTGATTTATGTTTCTATAACATCCCCTTATGAATTAGGTGACTGGAAATATGTTGTAAAAATGGGGGTGAAAAATTTTATAGTTTTATGAATCAAAAGACAATATACTGAACATATGGTATTCTCCAAGAAAAGATGAAAAACCCAAATATTTTTCCATCTTCTCTTACTACAACACAACCAATTTCATTTTCCCAAAAAAACTACAAAGGTAATCCCTTAAAAATAACCATATCCCAAAAGACCTTGAGAAAGAGTAGGAAAAATAAACTTTGTCAAGGAAAAATCCATCTTTTACCCTCTCATATTTCATTTCCTCAGTTATAAAGGTACATGAGCTACCCTGCCAAATGGATCCACTAGAAATGGTAATCCAGGCAGAGTCATCAATGGATGAGGTGTTTATTTAAGGTTATATTAACATCACTCACTTTGTGGATCTATTCTTCAATGATGAGAATGGTTATGACCTCATGTTATCCACATTCGATAGGGGAACCATAGGAAAAGGCTACAAGATCCGTGGACACCAAGGGTGATGCATCCATGGTAGAAACCATAACTCTAGCTACACCCCTGCTCAGACTTCCAAAGTTGTAGAAACTCATGAATGATCCTTTCAACGGGTCCAAAAGAATATGAAATCTCCCTTTAACCTTCCATAACCAAGTCTAATCTAATCACTATAGAATATCAATCAAGATATGAAATGGTGTCATATCACCATTGGAAAGTAGGAAAACTAGCTCGGCCCAATGCACCAAGGACGGAGCACCTCCATCTCTTCTCTCGAGGGCTGATTCATCAACATCCAATACTCAAGTCTCTAAAGATCATGTAAAAGAGAATATCCAAAATGGGAAGCACCGACATTTATACCATAAGGATGATATATTTAAATAATTATCATTGGTAATATCCAAGTTCTCAATTTTGGATTCTCTTAGTTTCTCAAAAGACATCAGGGGAGCACTCATAGATGCCTTTTTAAGCCCCCATCAGTTTGAAGCTGAAGTGGACACTACCGTAGTCTATCAGATAGAGACCAATCCTATATAATTTCAAGAGGTTATATCAATTATAGATCAAGATGAATATTCTATCATAAAAGGGAACTTAAATCCCTCTCATGTGTCATAAAGGGTAAATGGTGCCAGTATTGAAAAAAAACTATTGATAATGCCTATGGAGGTAATCTTATTACAGTGTGAAGACATCACAATATGGGTTACATTGAGGATGTCCTAGAACCATCCTCCATAACGTTGTTGGGTTATGAAAAAATTGAGCAGAATCCATTGGTAAAAATTAGGATTGTGTCTCAGTTTAGGGACATATTCGCTGACATATAATTTCTAGTTATTCAACAAAACACAACCTTCAACATCATTTTGGGAAGCCCTTGGTGCATAAAAAATGGAAATACCCTCATCGTACCTTCAATTCATCAAATATTTCATTACTATAAAAAATCAAACAATTCATGCCAATATGTCCCCATTCGAATATTAAGAGTCACATTACATCATTTTACCATTATATCAAGGAAAGGGGAAACAACCCATGGTCGATGGTGTTGATTGGTTTGCTACCCTGAATGGTCTAGAAATGATCTTAAATGACCCCTTCAAATAACTTGTTGAAGAATATGTGCTATCGATCAACCAAATCAAGCACATGAATTTATAATTAGATACATGTTCCTCAATCCTCAAGATTTTGGCCATGACTACTGAGTCTAACAGTGTTGAAAAAACAACTATCCGCCAAGATAATTGTAAAAGATCATATAGAAATGAATTTAATCCATCCTCAGAGTTCTATGTACTCCCTTCCCCACCCACAGAGGCCGAAGAAGACATCTCATCACCAAAATGGGTTGAAGACACCCCTCCTTCTCTCACAATCTCCTCTCTGGAGTTTCAAGTAAACCCCCCACAGTTAGACGGGTTAGAGGAAGTTTCTTCATCTTCCAAATAACAATATATTGATTCCCATTCTAACTCTAGAGAACTCATCTCAAGAATTTTTCCCCATTATAAAAAGAGGAATATGATGAAGCGGATGAAGAAGATGAAGAGGAGGACCTTATGGACACCCCTCCAACATTTGAGGAGGAAATATCTACCACCAATGAAGAACTTAGAGAAATAAATATGGGTATAGAAGAATAACAATGAACAACCTTGATCAGTGAAACCATATCATCCTATGAGAAGGAGGTATATACCTACTTCTTAATGCATCGTTAGGATTTATTCTCCTATAACTATATAAAATTTATTGGAGTCAATTCTAATGTGGCCACTCACCACATGGGCCTACTAGATGGCCAATAGGGCGATTGTCAAGAATCTATAAGTATACACCTGATGCATGCCAAAAAATAGAGGTTAAAGTAGATAAGATATTTATAGATAACATCATTTGGGAGGTCTAATATCCCAAGTGGCTCGCCAATATAGTCACCATAAAAAAAGAATAACCAAAAAACAAGATTCATTATCGATTTTAGATATCTCAGTCAGTACTTCTTGAAGGATTATTTCTTGATCCCTACCATGAAACTTTTGATTGATGAAAGAACCAGATATCAGGCACTCACCTTCATGTATGGTTATTCCAGATACAACCAAATCCAAGTCTCCCAAGAATATGAAGAATCCACCTCCATCATGCCCCCTATAGAGTATATTGTTATCTGGTAATTCCCTTTGGATTGATGAATTTCTGTACTATGTACCAGTTTTCCATGAATCACATCTTAAAATACTTCATGGAAAATATTTTTGAATTCTATGTTGATGAATTGGTGGTTAAATCTCAAAAATACTAAGACCGCATGATAGATCTTGGAACTATCTTGAAAAAACAATGTCAACATAGCCTGAAAATGATACCCTTTAAATATGATTTCGGTGTTACCTTAGTTATGCTTCTCAGCTTCATAAAATTCCATCCACTACTAGAAATTTAAGATATAGCCACAGACCTATATCCATGATTTTAAAAGTTTGTGGATATAACTTGGTTATACCCACGGGTCAATTTTGATCTATGTCTACACATTTTTGTTCCCATTTTTTATTACCGTAGGGATCATCCTTCCCCGATACACAACCCTCATCGCAACGCCCTTCTACACCGACAACCTCTCCTCCTCCTGATGACCTCTCTCACCATGCCCTTCTCTCTTCCCTCATGGTTTTCCTCTCTCACCCTCGCTGTTGTACTCTCTTGTTTGTCCTCACCATCTTCAGTTCCTCAATCCCTCATCGTGGTTCCTTAATTCATGGCCCATATTCTCCAATCGTAGCTCAACTTCTCCATACGGGGTTGATCCATCCCTCGTATAGTACTCCCCTCCTCCATACCCTTTTTTGGGAAATCCTCCTCCATTAAATGCATTGGCTGAAGGGTTCATCCATCTTCCATACCCTTCTTTATGCCATCATCTACCCTATGGTGTGTTATCCCTACTAATTTTCTTAATTCTATTATGTGGCTAATCTTTGCATTTTTTAACCTATTTTGTGGATCCCTTATGTTTGCAGGAGGATGAATATTGATTTCATTTGCATGAGGAGTTTTTGTTTTGTGGCTCCATGTTTGAAGTATTAATTCTATTTGTGTTTCGGTACATTTTCTATTTTTTGTCTCCTTTTTTGTGGCTTCTATGAATATTGTTTGCAGTATTTATTCTGTTTAGGGAGTTTGCAATTTTCAGGAGGAGTTCAAGGAGGGGTTTATATTTATTTTCAACTATTCTGTGGATATTGTGTGTTGACTGGTAATCTTTCAACTATTATTCACTGATATCTCATAGTTTATATGTCCGTATAATTATCATAATTAATATTTTATTCTGGTATTCCTGGTTTAATCTATTTACTATTCTGTCATCTATTTACTATTCTATAATTATCATGTTTCTATGTACTATTTTGGAATTATTAATCTATTTCTAATTATTTTTTAGAATAGACATTGTATTTCTGAAATTTACAGAATTTGGAAGTTGGATATTTTAGTCATAAATTCCAAAAGTAAGGATTTTCACTATATAAATAACCTTACATATCCAATTGATACCTTTTTATATCTTCCATATTCATATAAAACCGTTTTATATGATTATGATCATGCTATAAAGGGTATGTTTATATTTTTAATTTTTATTATATATTTTTAAGCATGTTTTCTATCCGTTTATGTACATATAAATTACATGGGATATGTTTTTGACTTATAAATGAGTATACCCCTTTAATTATTCCATGTGATATGATGAGGACTTCACTTTGTATAATCCTTCCCCATTCCATGTGATGGTCTTAGGACCTGACTCTAGAAGTGCACCTAAATGGGATGGTCTATAAGATTTCCCTACCCATAACCTAGGAAAGATGTCCTACAATAGTTCTATATCTCTAGATTAACATCTATAACGATCCTCGTCGAGGAATATAAACTTATGTAAGTTCCAATATGCATTTTCCTAGTATAGAGAGTTACCTGAAATAAATTTTATTTGTCTTTCATCTAACTATTTACAATTATTTTAATATCATTTTGGTTATTTTCCTAAAAATGTTTTTTTATTTAAACATGTTAATAAGTATACAAGTACACACTTACAGTTGGTTATTCGCTTGTGATTTGAGGTATTTCATTGGTTCCCTATTGATTATATAAAATCTTATACCCTACATTAACACCTTTCTGGGCATGAAACATTATTCCTTATACTTCAGGTACCTTTTTTACAGTGGTTTTTTGGGAATTGAATAGTCTTGGGTGGATTGAAAGCTATACCCTCTTAGATATTGGATATTTGGAGGAGCATTCTTTGTATGTACTAACACAAGTACAAAAATAGGATTTCACGCCAGCATTTAGATGATAGTTATTCTATAATCGACATCAAAAAAATTAATGATGGTTATTTAGATAACCAATGTTAAATGCATTTTACTAATGGGTTTTAATGATTATTATCTACTCATTTACCTTGTTGGAATGCCCAAGCTAAATTGATCTATATCTACTATGTGAAGGTCCAAATCTAGTTATTCTACACTAGTAATAATTGTTAATAAATTTGATTGGTTTAATTATTTTATATTCATTATGATGAATTTCCTTAATGATGTGAAGTATTATCAAGTTTTAATCACTCAACTCACGCATGGTTGTGCCTCCGTTAAAAGGTAGTGTATTGGTTATGATAACCTAGGAAAAAATTAGTTCATAGGTTCTACCTTTTACCTGAATAAATGTAGGTGTTTGGGTTGTTTCTTCATGTGTGGAAAATGTAGGTTGGTTTGTTTTGGTTGTTCGGTATCATAAAAGAAGAATATAAATATGTGTCAATATCTTTCACCAAGATGAGGTGTTACACTCCATGATTAAAAATCAACAATGGAATGACGTCATGTCCTTATACTATGGTATAGGATATGGTTTATATTTTCAAAATGTCTCTAAATTTCAATAAATCATAGTAGAATTAATAAAAAATATCCAAACTCATTGTGAATCCATCCATACACATGTGGGAATTGATTATTATTATCTCTTAGATTTCATATAAACTCTTTTCTATATTCCACTACTAGAAAAATGACTTTTATCCACGATTTAATTGGATTTTTTATTGGGCATATGATTTTGTATTCATGGTTTACTTGGGTTCTTTATTGGGTGTTCACCATGATGTTTCATGGTAAATAAATCATTGAGAATGATTGTGATGCATGAAATTAGCCTCCTCTATGTTTCTCATGTTTATTAAGACGTGTCTATGAATTTACCTTGTGAAAAATATTTTTAGTTTGTTTTGAAAATTAAAATACACTAAATACTTGGGTTATATTCAAAATGGTTTTATTTATGCAAATTATAAATTTTAAGAATATTTTGGCCTTCTGGCCAGAATTTTTAAAATCTTTTAATGAATTTGTCGGTTTTGTAAAGATATTTAAATTATTTTTATAAATTTAAATTGTTTATTTTCAAATAATGAGTCCCAATTAGTGCCTTAGGGGGTTTATTGAAAAAGTAGGCACCTATATAAATACTATCCATTTAGGGGGAATTTACATGGATGGTGTTAGGAGGTGGTCTTAGCATAGATGGTGGATCTTATGATTTAGATGTAATTTATACATTGTTTACTCAACTCCAACATTTTTTATAGTCATTGAATCCTAGGTGTCTTAGTGAGAGTTTAGTGATTTAATGGAAATTTAGTGCTTGGATCAATTAAGTGAGGATTTTAATTGACCTAAAATTCCTAATGGTTTTGGTTTGAACTTTATGTATTTGTTTGTGATAATAAAAATGGTTTTTATAATTTCTAAAGTGGGTGATGTTTTAATTAAAATTCACATTTTTTTATTGAATCCTTTTGAAAACATTTTCCATGTTAAACTCATTTCTTCATTTAGATGTTTTATGAAATGTGTTTTTCAATGAACTCACCCCTTTCCCCTTTTTATCTTTTATTTTTTATCTTATAGACCAATGTTTTCTCAAATATTACTTGTAACACTATTAAAATAGTGATTGATGAATTTGGTTTCCAAACATTCTTTTAGGTCATGAACACTTATAACTTAAAAAATAATTTACTTATGCATTCTACAGAAGATACATTTTTCCTTCAAAGGTGAAGTCTTAAATTAATCAACTGGTGATTTAAAAAATATTAGACTAGATTAATATTTATGAAGGACCTATGATGAACCCATTTATAATAAAGTATACATTACAACCTTTTACTTCTGATTATTGGAAATGTTTTGATACTTTATTCCAAACACCACAGTTGGTCTCTTGTTTATGCCTCACCTGTGTTGTCTATACCATGTGTGATATTGTTGTGAATGACATGATTACAACTTCATTTGATATCTCCCTATTATGTCTTAATGATTTAAAATGGAATACCCATTCTTCACTAGGATTGAGATTATCATGTTTGATTGTAGTATTATTATATTTTATTTATGGATAGTTTAACTGATTTTTAATGTTTACGCATCATGGATATTATTATAATACTTTCATGGTGTTATATTATTACATAGTGAGCATGTGCGATATGATTTACTTTTAGTGCATGTTTATTTACTTTAGCATGGACCCTGTCTACTATTTTCCCATAGGGTTGGTTTACAACTTTGACATAGAACATGTCTTTTGCTATAATGTGATGCATTTGTATTGTTTTATGTATAGAATGTTTATTACTATGAAACAGATCATGTTTAGCTTTATGATATTAAAAACATATATTCTGTTATCATTGTTAGATATTGATATAAAAACTATGTTTCAAGGTTTACCTCTATAATATTGAATACATATATATTTAGTTTTTCTATGTATTTTATATGTGAGTATACCTTGAATTTTATATTTTTATATATGTTTTATGGATCTTAGACCATATCAAACCTCTATAGTGTACCTCAAATGGTATCTGGAGGAGTTGGTTAGAGAGTCTTCCTCTATCTAAAATAGAACAAATCATCTACACACATGTAAATTTTCTTGATAATATCTAACATTATTAACTCAAAGATATCATATGATTCATGTATTTACATTTGAGAAACTAATGGGAGACCATTGTTTATGATTACTTTAAAAGATTCAATCAACCCAGAAGTGAATCTTTGAGGAGCAATAAACAAGGGTTTAGGCTGAGTACTGCATGAGGAAGCTAGAAGGTCTAGATAAAACATCTTCATAATCTCATAAACTGATCCTTGGATGCTGACCAATATTATATTCATTGATTTTTCATTACATTCCATTTTAGTAATCCAATCTAGCAGTAATTGAGCAATATCTTGGAGAGAATTGGAAGAGGATTGAGACATTGTAGCACTAACAGGGGAAATAGTAGACTTAGATGTAATTGGATCAAATATAGTAATTGATTTAATATAAGGGACCAATAGACCTAGATAACATTCCCCAAATATTTTGAGACACATCCAAGATATATTTCAACTTTTCACCAACAAATTCTTAAAGATAACCCATAGTGACATTCAAGGATATGTATGTTCCAAAATCAAGCTTTATAATAGTTTCGGTGGTGTCTTGTAACTCATCCAAAAGATATTTATTGAAATATTTTAGAATCATAGGTGTGAATATATTATACTAATTAGATTTAATTTGAAAAGACAAAGAAGTAAAATCATAAATCATCTAATAAACCCCATTATGAAAATCAAGAACCCGTAATGGTTAAAATAAAAATGTGATAGTTGTTTAAAAATATTTTATTACACTTACATATCAATCTGAATATTCTTTGTTCATTGTTGGTTATGGAGTCATGTATCAGTTATCATGTAAAATTGACACACTAATCACATATATATAATAAGTTGTTATATATCACTTTTTCCCCAATATTTACTTATATTTGGTTTCTTATGATGAGGTTGGTTATATCCACTACCATCGATGGTAGTGAGTTCAACATCAGATTCAGGTAAGGTTTCATTCATTTTCTAAGGATATTGTATGTTGATCCTTCTATCATCATCACCTGTCTATTATTTTCTTTCTCACTAATCATGTTACTCCCTCTATTATATTTATATTCCATTAATGATGATTAATTTGATCACTGGAATTTTTTTGAAGTCTCCCGATACTCATTCGTGTGTGTTGCGACAACGTGTGTCAAATTCCACTCACCGCATATGCATAGGTAATCATATATATAAAAAGTTCTACGAGACCAATTTTCATGAGGGTTTATGGACCATGGGACCCGTATCTACCTAATTTTAGACTACTAATTCATACATTATGTGCTTGACTAGAATTATTGTATCCCGCATTTGATTCCTTTGTATTAAATAATGGCAAGACCACTCAATGTACATACCCCACATGTATCCTTAATGTTTCCATGCACATAGGCCATAAAGGGACCAAATAAAACTAAATCTTTTGTTCTTATTTATTTTTTGTTTATTTATTTTGAATCAATTTATAGTAATAATTATTGAAGGCATTTCTTTGTTATATTAAATGATGTGTACCTAAGGGACACATACTGTGTTTTTCGAACCACATAACTCAGCATGTATAGGTGTAAAACCCTGATTTCACACATGAACACACATGTTGTGTGTTTAGGGTGTATTCTATGAATGGTATCAATAACATAACATAGGTATCAGAATAAGACACACCTATTAACCCTAATGATTCAAACACCGTGTGTAAAGGAGAAACATGATATTTATGTTAGGTTATATTGGCTTGATGTAGACTGGTGGTAGATGCCTAAGTTACTCATCAGTCCCATATGTCATGTACCATATTGAGATAGACTATATAGTTAACACAAAATGGATATACGGAAACATTACATGACATTACTTTTACTAGGACTCACAAACCATGTTATGAAAAGTACACTAAGTATACTATGTGACTTCCTATGTTTCACATTTCTTCTCACCTATGTGTCAGCATCTGAAAATTAAATATTATATTCAGAGTAATTTTATATGTATAGAGTGATGTTATGATCATATTATACATAAGAAAATTTTTATCATGAATCTTAATGTGTTTGATAATATTTTCCATACAAAAGAGACTACTAGGTTTGGACAAGTTAATCAGATCTCACAGGTGGTTAAGTACTCCATAAGAGATATTCTAGTGACATGGAACAATTCCTCATAATTATATGAAGAGTTATATACTAACCTATCAATATATTTACTAGAGGATGTACTTCCTCTATATTCTTTTTTGGATTTCAACACTACCCCACATACTCAATGTGGGGGGTCCTTTATATTAGGGGCTAGTTTTTTGAAGCAGTTGCAGGGGAAGGGGAGAGAGGGCAGGGGACAGGGGGCATGGGGCAGGGGGGTTTGTAGGGTAGGGGAGGGGGAGGGGAGAGGGGGAGGGGGGAGGGGTGGGTGGAGGGGTTAGGGGGAAGGGGTAGGTATGCAGGCCAGGGGTAGGGGGGGAGGTAGGCAGGGCAGGGGGGAGGGGTGGGTGGAGGGGGCCGGGGGGAGGTATTTAGGGAAGGGGAGGTCTACAGGGGGAAGGGTGACGTCTGCAAGGCCAGAGAAGGGAGGAGGGGTGGTATGTAGGGCTGGGAGAGGGGGAGGGGGGATGGGGGTAGGTGGAGGGGGTAGGGGCAGGGGGTTCTATAGGCCAGGGGCAGACCTCGCAAATGGTTTTTAGGGATTGTCATTAATTATATGTTTTCTCATGTGTATGCATTATGTTGAGTATTTTATTGCTGACACAATGATATTATTCAAATCAACATATAAACATTAAATATTTTCATTAATTAAATTTGTTCTCATTTTTATGCATTATGTTTATCAGGATTATTCGCTCTTTACACTAATTTAGGTGAATAAACCAATGAGTTTTTCAATGATCATGATGGTGGTGGTGGTGGTGACGATTGTCTAAGAGGAGGTGATAATGATGTTGGTGTTTCTATAGGAGATGACGAGGGTTATGATGGTTCTGGTGATGCAGATATTGAGGTACATTTCAGTTGTAAATTTTATTCTCTGTTTATACATCTAATTATATCAAATTTTTCTTTTTATTATGATGATATTGATATTGATGTTTTATATTGTTTATATTGGAGATATTTTTAATCCTCATGATGTATATTGTATTATGTTTGAGTTCTATTTTTTTGGAAGGTGGTGTTTTTTTACTTGTAGCTAGAAGATGTGAGTACTGCTATAATGTACAACTATTATAGAAGCATTCGGTGATTAAGTATAGCTAGGTAGGAATCAATTTACATGTTTATTAACTATGGATATAGGGTCTATTTTATATGATTTTTAGAGTGTTATTAGGGACCAAGATTCATTGTTTAACCATAGGTGTAGTTAAAATTACCATTTTTAAGATCATGGATTTATCATATAATTTCCATGGGATTAACAATGGTATTATACACTAATTTCAAAGGATACCCCATGGACATAGATGTACTAATACCATACTTTAAACCATTTCTATACATGGAATAATTCCATGGATTAAAATGTAGGTGTTCAAAACCCCTACTACAATTGATTTGTGTAGATCTACTCACGGGGGCTGGCAGGGGGTGGGGGGACTGGAAGGGGGGGTAGAGAGGAGTGGGGGGGGGGCATTCATGGGGGGAGATGATTAGTAGGGGGTGGGGTGTCCGAGGTCTATTATAGGGGGAGGGGAGTCTTTCTAGGGTCTGGGGGTGTCCAGGGTCTAGGGGGGACTTGCAGGGGTACATGGGGAAGGGAGGGAGGCAGGGAGGAGTGCGGGTATTTAATGGGGGGAGGGGTGTTATAGGGGGTGGGGGTTCCAAGGTCTGTCTTAGGGGAGAGGATTCTGTCCAGAGTCTGGAGGGGACTGACTAGGAGTTCATGGAGAAGGGAGGGGTAGGGAAGAGTTGGGGGTTTGTCCAGGGTGGGGGTGTCTGGGGTCTGTCCTGGTGGGTAGGGGTGGGAGTGGGGGGGTCTCTTCAGGGTCTGTCCTGGGGGCTGTCCAGGGTGGGGGTGTCCAGGGTATGTCCTGGGGTGGGGGGTCTATCCTGAGTCTGTCCTGGGAGTGGGGTGTCTGTCCATGGTCTCTCTGGGGGTGTCTAGGGTCTGGGGGGGGACTGGCAGGGGGTGGGTGCATGGAGTAGGGAGGGGGGTTGTCTAGGGTCTGTCATAGGGGTGGGGGTATGTCCAGGGTCTATCTTGTGGGTGGGGGGGGGGGGGGGTTGTCCATGGTCTTTCTAGTGGGTGTCCAGGGTCTTGGGGGATATCCAAGGGGAGTGTAGGAGAGAATTTTCATGGGGTAAGGGGTGATATATGTTGTGGGGTCTGTCTATGGTATAGGGGGTATGTACAGGGTGTGGGGGAGTGGGTGTCCAGGGTGGGTGTGTACAGGGTCGGGGGGGGGGGGGGGGTCTGTTCGGGGTCTGTCTATGGGGGTTTCTAGGGTCTTGAGGGGGTTTGGGTCTGTTCGGGGGGGGGTGTCCAAGGGGGAGTGGAGGGAGTCTTTGGATGTGGGAAGGAGTGGGGGGATATCCAGGGGTGGGGGCTCTACAAGGGTGGTCTGTCTGGGGGGATTTAGTCCAGAGGGGGGGGGGGTGACTTTGTAGGGGAGGATATCCTGGGGGAGTGGAGGGGGGTCATTGTATGGGGGAAGGGGTGCTGCAGGGGGGATTTGTAGGGGTGGGTGGGGGTTATTTTTTTATGAAATGGAAAACCATATATCCTCGGATTAAAATTAAGGCTATATACCTAAAACCAGGGATTCAATCGTGGTTATAGATCTATAGCCACGATTTCAACCTATGGCTATGTCCCTGTATGCCTTACGCTGCTACCACAGTTTCGAACCATGGATTTAGGTGTTTAGAAATACTTTGAACCATGCCTATATTTTTACAGCCATGTTTTGGACTGTGGATATATCCTTATAGTAATGGTTGAAAACCATGGCTACAGGTCTTTCCATATAGCTATGCCAATACTAGTCACAATTTATAAAATCACAGCTATAACATATAGCCATGATTTTTGGACTTATATCCATTGTTCCAAACTTTGGATATAGCCTAAATTCCCAATAGTGATCATGGGAACAAAGTCATCCCCGTTATGAAAAAGTCTATCCTTTTCATGTCATTTCTTAACAACATCATCAAGTTGAGAGGACTTTAAGGGAAATTAGCCTACATGAATCACATTATATCCAACCTTGTAGGTAAATGTCATCCCTTCAACATGTTGATAAAAAGGGGGTTACATATTAGTCAAATTATTTTTTTAGAAAGCATTCAACAGTATTAATAAATATCTCTTAATTCCACCAGTGCCAATTCCACCTATAGAAGGAAGACCACTTATTATTTATGTGAAAACCATTGATTTTTCAAAAGGTTCATTCCTCATGGAAAAGAATTATGTTAATATTAAAAAAACTTTTATTATCTTACATGAAACATGATTGATGTGGAGAATCATTATTTAGATTTCATGAATTGATTTATGGCACAAATGTTTATAGTCCAAAAACTGAGACACTATCAACAACATTACAAGGTCTATTTTATCTCTCGTAGAAACCCACTAAAATACACTCTCAATTATCTGATGTTGATCATATGTCTTTCATGGTGGGTACTTCATCCTACAATAGTTTGACATTCAGTTCGTTCCATAGAAAGTGATCAATGGCTAGGAGTAATAGATTTTCAATAATAACACCCTTTGATAGAAATGAGTTCATTAGATACCGATATACCTATGGAATAGTTATTATCGATTCATGAAGACCCTCAGGTATGGGATATGCATTTTGAAGGTGCATCATGAAGCCTGAAAGGAAAGTGAATGGATGACCCCAAGACGAACAATGTGGGGTTTAGATTTTTTCACATATCTCCAGCAAATGATGTACTACCTTATTCTTTTATAGTGTTGGAGGGATGCATGAACAATGAAAAAGAATATTAGGCTCTCATTTTTGGGCTAGCTCTAAAACTTCCTGTATAAGTGAAACACCTAAATATAAAAGAAGATTGGAACTATTCATCAACTAGGTTAATAGGGATAATGATATCAGGAAATAAGAGTTCGTACCCCTAATAAACCACATCCATCTACTAATGAAGGATTTCCATTAAGATCTAAAATTGAATCATGTCCCATACTGGTAAAATGCCCAGGATGATGCACTGGAACATGCTGACATAGATTAAGATGATTCAGACTGAGATAAAATATTCATTAGCATTTCACATCTCATGGTTGTAACACCATTGATTCAGACCAACATGGAATAATTCAATTTGGAAATTAGGCTATAGCCACGGTTTGGAACCATGGATATAAGTCCAAAAATCACGGTTATAGGTTATAGCCATGGTTTTATGAACTGTGGCTAGTATTTTCATGGATATAGGGTAATACCTATAGCCATAGTTTTAAACTGTGATTGTAAGGCTATATCCATGGTTCAAACCGTGGAGATAAGGCTATATCCAGGGTTCAGACCATGGCTATAGGGTTATAGCCATAGTTTGAACCGTGGTTAAACACCTAAATCCACTGTTTCAAACCATGTCAGCAACATAAGGAACAGAAAGATATATCCAAAATTTGAAACTGTGGCTAGAGGGTTGTGGATAGAGTTTAAAACCATGGAAATGTGGTTTTCCATTTCATAACCCCCCCCCCCCCCCACTGACCCCTACAAATCCCCCCCCCCTGCAGCACCCCTTCCCCCATGGAAAGACCCCCCTCCACTCCCCCTAGACACACCCCAGCTCTGGAAAAACCCCCTAGACAGACACTGGACATACCCCCCTTGCACAGGTCCCACCCCTGGACATACCCCACCCCTTGTAGCACAACTTCTCCCATAAAAAATAAGTGGTATTTCTTCAACAGGTGGAATTGGTACTGGTGGGATTAAATGATATTTATTAAAACTGTTTAATGTTTTCTTAAAATAAGAATTCCACTCATATGTAACCCCATTTTTCTCAACATGGTGAATGGATGAAATTTACCTACAAGGTTGAATATAAAGCTATTTATGAACACTAAGTGCCCTTGGTGTCCTCTCAACTCGATGAGGTTGTGAGGAAATGACATATCAAGGATAGCCTTTGTCATCTCAGGGCTGACTTTGATCCCATGATCACTACTAGAAATTTATACTATATCCATGGTTTGGAACCATTGTTATAAGTCCAAAAACCATGGCTATAGGTTATATCCACAGTTTTATGAACTGTGGTTGGTATTGGGGTTGCTATAAGGAAAGACCTATAGCCACAGATTGAAACTGTGGCTATAAGGGTATATCTATGGATCAAACCATGGCTATAGGGCCATATCCATGGTTTGAACCATAGAGAAAACCCTAAAGCCACGATTTGAAACCATGTTAGAAGTGTAAGGCACATAGGGATATAGCCATGTTTTGAAACTGTGCTATTTGGTTTTCCATTTCATTAAAACACACCCCCATCCACCCCTATAAACCCCCCTTGCAGCACCCATTTCCCCATGAAAGCCCCCCCCCCCCCACTCCCCCTGGATAGCCCCCACCCCCTACACAGTCCCCCACCCCCTCTAGACAACCCCCCCCCCTCAAACAAACCCTGAATAGACCCCCTTACATAGCCCCCACACCTGGACAACCACCCCCACCCCCTGCAGTACCCCTTCACCGATTCATAGCCTCCTTCCAGTTGGATGACACCCATTGTGGACTGCCTTCGAAAGGAATAGGTCCCATAAGATAGGGATGGTGGGGAAAAAATCCAAATATGATCAATTAAATTTTTTATGTTTGATGGAAAAATCATCCAAAATTCCTCTATAAGTTGATCCTTGATTGGGTCCTTCTACGGTACATTGATAGAGAAGAGGTAGTTGCTGTCATGAATTAAGTGTACAATAGATCCTATTGTGGCTACAATTCAAGATGCAATCATTCCCATAAAATTTGAATTATTGGATACTACCAGAAATATGTAATGTAGGATTGAAAAAACCAAAAAATGTCCATTTCTTTCAAAATCATGCCAATTTCATCCACCAACCCCCAAAGATACTTCAAATAAATAAGTACTTGGGCCATTTTCCATATGGTAAATGGATGTAATTGGATCATATCCTACAACTATGGCCATGAACTTCTCTTATATTACCAGGAAAAAAAACTTATTATCGAAGTGGGATGAATCCATAACCCTCAAAGAGGTTGGGGAAAGGAACATTGTCAGATTCATGAACGGAAACATCATCACCAGATTTAGTGTCCCTCATAAAATACTGATAGACAATGAAAAAAATTTCTATATTGATAAATTTAAAATAAAATATCATGACTATAAAATTAAATATATTCTATCATCCTACTACAATGTAAGGGATAATATAAATATATATGACTTATGGAAGACCCTAACCATTATACTCAAGATGATGGTAAATAAGGATAAGAATTCATGGTCAACAAACTCTAAATTCCTTGTTGGATTATCAAACCATGACACACACTACCACTCACGCAACCCTATAATAATTATTATATGGGGAAGAGGTTTTCCTACCCATTGAAGTTCAATTGTCATTTCTAGACATTTCTATATGTGATCAGCTATCAACAAATGAGTAGTCCTAGAAATTTCTCAATGAATTGGAGTGACACGAGTAAAAAAAGGTTGTATACCTTGCACCATTTAGATGTTATCCAAAATCTTATTTCAAGCCCATTTTACAAAAGGTACAACATTGTTCTTTCCTCAAAGGAGATATTTTTTTGGTCCTTAGAACTCTAAAGATAACAAGAAATAAACATACAATGTTAAAGCTGAAATGGGATGTACAATATACCGTATGCAAATTTTACTCCAATTGAGATTATTTTTTGATCTCAATACATAGGAAGCTCACCACATCTACCCCCAATTATATGATCCTAAAAAAGTATATTTTAACCCATAATTTAGTGATCCATTATTTGGATCACAATACATTAAACTATAGGATGCATCATCCTTATCCCATGACTTTAAACTGTATGATACATCATCCTAAACACATGATGCTAAACTACAGGATACACCAGTATAGCTATATAATGTTATAATATGTACCATAAATGGTCTCCTATGCATAACCATTAAAATAACTTACCACCATCATCATCACATCATGGTGTTAAACTATGTGGGATTCATAATTTCAATCAACAATACACTACAAATGAGCTAGATTTTTCTGGAAAAAGAGAAAAATCATTTGCACTGTATATGGGCCATTATTACATAGAGTGTTCCAATAATGAAATACACATTGTTTGATTCCTACCACTATATGATAAATAAAGAATCCTAAACCTATTACTTTAGGACCAATCAAAAATTTCACCGCATTCATAAGATGATTTTCATATCATCCTTTGGCCTCAAAGCCTCCTTTCATGCCAAGATTGTGTTTCTTTCTAGTCTGAAAAATTGTCTTTCATTTAGTTATAATACCTTTTTACTAATTGAATGGCATTAAAATTCATGGTACATATTCCATTTTGAAATTTAATAAATGATGTAATACCAATTTCAATATTTTACAACATTAAACTATATAGAACAATCTTTCCTCGCATGGGAGGGCATCTCATTCGATATCAGTTATCAACCATACGATATTTCAAAACTATGTACAACATGACTCCTATCCACAAAAGATGCGTAGAAATTCGTTGATGTTACATCTTTGTCCATCCACAAAAAAAAATTACCCTCCTTGTGTATCGTCCAAACCTACCTAGGGAACTATCCACTAAAAAGTACGTATGACATAATTCTCATTCCTTGGGATACATGGTGAAATTCGAACCCGATGTCCTAGACCCATCAAAAAAAAATGAATTGTATCCTCCCCTATATATGAACTAAATCAATGTAGGGTACTTCAAGATGGGCCATATCTATAGGAATGTTTTAATAAAATACCCTCTCCATGTACAAGAGTCAAATCTATGTGGAGAAGTGCCTTGAGAACTATGTGTGGTTCATTCCTATCATCAAAGTAAATGTAGTGATACACATATCTCTAATTCTGGGACCAGCCATAACATAAAAAAGGGGTAGAAAAAATGTTCCTCCTTATCTATTATTCTAATATTCCTAGGGATCCCTTTTTAATAACTATATAAAGCTTGATTCCTGTCTATACAAGATACATAGTAATGCCCAAATTCCATGTCCTGGTCTAACCACCACAAATTCAAAGTGCCTATATCCTTCAATTTATCTTCCCTATATGCTGGTTAATACTTTTCCACCCTTTTTTTCTCACACCAAGAATAGATCATGTTGGTTTGGGAGGTTTGGAAGGTTACTCCCCAAATGAAAAAGGTATATCAATCCTTGTCGTGGTTTCCATAGTCCTGGTAATAAGACCATAAAAGTTATATCAATTTTCTTTACTACAAGACATTAAACTACATGGATTTTAATGAACTATGTGTGTATTGATTGATGCCATCACATGAAACATAGAAATTCATAGGCACTAATTTATAGTCCTAGCCTCCACAAAATAAGGGGGAAATAAAAATGTCTACATCTCTCATATGCAAATTTATACAATAGATCTCAAATTCAGGTTCCTCATTCAGGGATCTATCAAAGGAACTGAAATGAATCCCCATATATATGAGTTAGATCTATGTAGGTAATTTCATAATCCATGGAAAATCGTGGTTGGAATATTTCTTATATGCCTAAATACGTCTTGTCCTATTCTCAAAAAAATTTCCCTGAGAAATTTTGGATATTCATAAACCTTATCGACCATTAGAAGTGGAAGGTTAGTGTCATGAAGAAACCTTTATTTTACAATGAAAAATATGCCTCAGTTAGATCTTCATAAGTTCCCCATAATAAATTCATATCAACCCAACACAAATTATTATCCATGAGATAATTTTATTACCTTCGTATGCCTCAATGGATTCCATGCCCCATATAATTTCTTCTGATATGAGAATCCCTAGGATCCTGGTTTAATATCTCTTCCCTCCCCAAATTTGAGGTATATATGATCATTCTATCTTTATTATCTTCCAATTATTAATGGTTTTTATAAAAAATGGTCCTATAGGTATTCCTAAAAACTAAATAACTCTATTTCTTCCTGACTGCATGATGTTGAACTAAATGATTGATGTTTTAGTCACATGACACTAATCATTATGATATTATGCACTACGCATGTCTTGATTCCTTCCATCATAGGGTATGTTGTTACTCTTGAATTCTTAATATTGGTTTTATCCAAAGAAAAATTTAAAAATTCTAATTCCCTATGCATGAATTAGACTTGCACAGGAAAACTTTAACTAACTATGCTTGTAACATCCTGGGTAAATAAAGAATAAAACAATTTCATATTTCTTAACACTTTTGAATTAAATGTTAATTTTAATTTAAAGGGGATGCTATGTTCGATGTCTTACCCGATACAGAACAACACGTTTCATTGAAATCATAAGTTGCACACTAATAATATAATATTATTATTTTAAATGGTACTTAATGCTGAGCCATTGTATTGGTGGAAATGAATATAACTAACTAAAATATTATTATATTTGTTTTTTAAATGTTTTTACATTTATCTAATAAAATTTATAGGATTTAAATAAGAACGGAATTCGATTTTAAGCATAAATACTCTAATATTCATTAAAAGGCCGATTTACCACCTTTTGATGGAGAACCCTATTTAAATATAGTTTTGATCATTTTTATATGTTATATTTGACAATATAATTTTTTTATACTCAGGTCATCAAAATCTACTTTGGGTAAAATTTTGGTATTTTTCTGATAAAATTCATTTTTTTGATGAATAGTGAAAAATACTGTATTTTAATTCAAAACTATGTTTTAATATAATATATTTACATGGTTAAATTATATTTTTAATTTGTTTTAAAGTGGAATTAGAATATATTTTTACCATTTAATTCAATTTTGGTCATTGAATTAATTTTACTTTGAAATTGGACCTGAACAAGTGTCAATCTTTTTATAGTTATTATTTCATAAAAACACGCTATTTGTTTTAACAACGGGAATTAATTTTAAATTTATTAATGAAAATTTTATGTTTTGAATTTGGAAAAATTTAAATAATTTTTGAATTTGGAATATCAAATAAATCTTAGGCTGAATTTTTGGTATTTTTCTGAAAAACTTCAATTTTTGATGAATAGTGAAACCACTTAGTTGTATTTAAAAAAGCAACTTTTACATTTAAATGAAATTTTACCGCTTCTCTGATTTGAATTTAAAAAATCCAAGAGACACGGTTAATATCAATAAGTAATATGTGATTCAATAAGATGAATTTTTTTAAAAAAATACTAACTTTTGGCTTTTATTTAACACGGTTAAAGGTAAATAGGGTAATTCAAGGTAAAAAGTATATTATAATAATACAAAATTACCTTAACACTTGTCCTAACATTATTGGATGAGTCATGGACGACCATGGGTATCCTTGGGTTGATTTAGGGACCCCATGGAGCCACTTGATAGTGATAATGACTCTTTTGATTAATTAATTTAAAGTAAAGACCAAAATGACACAAACATATATCTTTTAGTAAATTAATTTTTACATCGGGTTATATTAGTTATATTTTCGACTATAAATATTAATTGGAAATCTAAAAACATTTCCTACATCATGGTATTTTTTTTATAATTTTTAGACATCAAATAAATAAAATTAATTATGACACAATAATGATGCAGTGTTTACCTAATTAATAAATGATTTAAATAAATAAGATTATAATGATTAAAATATTATCCAAAACATGTCCAATTATGATTGGATGATTTTATTTCTAATATTATTCATCTTATCATCGACTATAATGTGTTTTGGACCTTTTGAAACCGAATATATGTTTATAATAAAAAATAGTTTCACACTTTCCTAAAGAGCCCCTCCTCTCCCTTATAAAAAGAGACCACTTACAACCAATTCTTCACACCTCTCAAGCCTTTTGGATCATCCAAAATCTGCCCAATTAATCTCCCTATAGGCTTATCCTCCACCTATAAGCCTTAACTTAGTCAGAATCCTCTTCAATAAGTCCTTTTGGTTCAAACCAAAGGGAGTTACCCAAATTAAAGGCAGTTGTTTCTCTTAAATTCATTTCTTCTATTTTACTTCTCCAACCCCATGAACTCTTTTTATTCCTTTATTTTGTAAAAAAACCAGTATATTCAATATACTGGGATGTTTTTATAAGATTTATTTGAGCTACACATACACACACCTCTATCTAATGGGTGAAGAACATAATGTTTCTATGGATGGAAAACTAACGCCTCATGAAACGATGATTGTTCGATTATCTCCTACTGCCTCTTATGGTGGCCATTATGATGGAAATGTATTTATATATTATTTTTATTATGTTTATGTTTTCTCTATTCTTATATAATTTTAATTTAAAAACACATCAATATTCTTTCCCATATGTGTGACAACGATAATTTCATTTGAGGAAGTGTGGACTACCGCCCCCTCAAGGTGATATGATTCGTTCATGACATTCATTGAACGTATAAAGGATAGAGTTAATTGAATTATGTAAATAATATATCATATGATATTATACTTTAATTATAATATACCTATGTATCATTATGTTTTAATTCCATTAAAAAATAGAAATTAAAGTAGCGTTCATGCGTACGTACGACTTACCGTCTCCATGAAAGGTGCATTTCATTTCATATATCCAAATGTTATGTACTGTTATAAATACATATATATACTGGATATATAATATTTATATTATATCTAAATCATTTATATAATTCTTTAGATAATGGAATTTTGACAACATGGAAAAATTGTAATTATAACAAGTTCATTTTTTACTCAAGTTCCGAACATCAATAAAATATCCAATATGAACTAAAATAATTAACTAATTATTATAGAAAGGTAATAAGTGATATAAAAGGAATAATAAAATTGAAAATTGTTTTTAATCAAGTAGAAATTAATTTATATTTATTATTCAGGAAGAACAAGGAACACACAAGACAATTCGGACCTAAGGTACGGTGTTTCTTATCTCAATTTTAATACCGTGAGATTTCCATTGTTCACCACTTATTTATTGCATGTGGTATGTGTACTACCCATTATTGTATTCATTTTGTAGTATACTTAAATTTATTTATATTTACATCATCATTGTATGATCCTTTTTTCATGGATATATGTTTAGTAAGTTACCAAATCGATAAGGGAATTTAAAATTTCAATTCCCATTCATTCGGATTTACGCATACTTCTTTGATTATTTCACTCAAAGATTATGTGTGGAATCACTAATCATTTTCTTATGTCATAATTTACTCTCCCATTTTTTTGGATAAACTTTTGATACACATAATCACTCCGTTGATAATTTCTCAAGTCATCGATATGAACTTGATACGAGTAATTTTAACTCAATCTCCATTTGTTGAGTTAAATATACAATTCATTGGTGTTGTCTTTACAAGAATATGTGTGAATGTCCTATGATTAATTTACATTTAATATCCAATAATATTTAGTGTATTTATATATTGCAAACATAATTATGTCTTTTATTTATCCTTAACCTAAGGATATGGTCTTTATAAGAGATTTCATCTCAAATTACATTCCATTGAGACTTCTTCGTTGTTATACACCAAATCACTTTTATATGGTGTATATAATGTACTTTGACATAGTATATCCGGAATACCTTTATTCTCAGGATATTACAATGTTTTTATTACCTTATTTATTTGTATTCAAGTGTCTCTATTTTGGTTAGGAACTCTAACGAAAATACCATTTTAAATGTTTTAAATATTTATTATTCTAAATATTTCTCATAATGTCCATGTTTTAAAAATGGTTTTAAGGATTTATTTATATGGACATTAATGTTTTTAAAATTAAAATTCCTTTTAAAAGTTTCAAATTGGTATGGGACACTTTGATTCAAAAATCTATTTTTAAATGGCTTCTTAACAAATAGTGTGACTTTTAATTGATTTCAAGAAAAAGGAGGATATTTCTCTCTAATAGATTTAATTATTATTTTCATCTATGTAAATATCCTTCATTTTTCTCTATTGAGATTAATATGATACAATACAATATTCTATATTGTTTTGAATTATTTATTTTTGACAGTGGATGTGCTATTTTTATACCATTCATGGTTTGTGGATAAAGTATTTACATTTCGTATGTTAGTCTTAATACAAATGTTTATGTTATATTCCAAACTTTTCATATGAGGAATGCATTGGACTTAGTAAGTGGTGGGTGGAGCCCAATATAGCTCCTCGATGCATCGGTAGGTCTCATGAGACAAACTAGTATCTTGGCACAAGACCTTGACAAAATCTTATTTGTAATCTTGGCACAAGGCCTTGACTATGTGGTTCTAATTGTCTGGAATTATACATTCCATCATTATGAAAGTGGTTATTGATATTTCATGTGATTATTCGACTAGTATAATATCCATGTCAATAAGTGAATATCATTATATCATTTTTTCCATATTATGATGAAGTTCAATTTTGGAAGGCTTTTGTTTTAGTTATGCATTGCCTTAAATGTTTATGCTTATTTATGAATGTTTCCACAATATTGTTATCCTTACTGAGAATTTGAGCTCACCCCTTTCTTTGTTTTATTTTTCCTAGGATGTGAAGAAGTTAGTTAGGAGTTACTTACAGGAATAATCTAGGAATCTTGGATGTTTCCAATGGAATAATTTAGTGTTCGTTTTCTTTTTATGTTGTAATGTTGACCTTATGAATGTATCTATTAATTCCAAGGATACTAAACTAATAGGTATTTCGGGACATTATTTGGTTGTATCATGCCAATGTTATGTAATAATGCACCGACTCTGGGTAACTAGGGTCTGGGTGTTATAGTTGGTATTAGAGGATGTTTAGTACAAACCTTGGAAGCTAGATTTAGATAAAATCTGATTAGAGCACATAGCCATAAGATAGACATTGAGAATTAGTATTGAAGAACTTACTAAAATATTGGTATTGTAGAGATTTTATGAGTTTTCCAAGAAATACATCTTTGTATGGATACGAGCAGGTAGAGGTGGCTCTGGCACAGATATACCTAGGGGTAAAACCTAAAAACACCAATTTGAGCTAGACTCGAATGGGAATTGGTGCACGACAACGGGCCTTGATGAACTCTTGGTTATGACACTCCTAGGGGATATGAATAGGATAATTTAAATTTTATTTACAAACCGATTTGAAGGATTGTAATATAAGATGAGAATAAATAACCTTGGTTAATACTAGGGAGTTTTTGATTGAAAATAAGGTGTGACTATATTTTCTAAATAATTTTATGACTATTCTTACTGACACAATGTTTTCTGGTTTTAGTCAATGGATAGATTCCAAGGAAGTCATAGTAACTTTGAGAATGATGTACAAGGTGGTAAAGATGGTGGAAATGAGCAAAAAAATAAAATTTTGATAGGCGTAAAAGATATCGTGTTCATAACAAATCATTTTTCCAAAAATATGATCAACGACATATATATTAACCAACTCCTGGAATCAATAAATAAGATAAAGGTGATGAATGATAATAGCCCCAGCAATGGAGACCATGGATAAAATAATCCTCAATTTACATCACGCAGAAAATATGGAAGGAGACACCCAGGAATGTGTCTCAATGGAACAAATAAATGCTTTACATGTGGGAAATAAGGACATAAAGTGAATAATTTCTGATGAAAAATTAAGAGTACTATGGAAGAAAATAAAATTGGTCCCAAGAATCCATTTACAGTCATTTTCCCTAAATGTAGGCCTATCCATTACCTGAGTGAATTCCCTGTTGTATAGGATATTTTCTTGGTCAAAGAAGAAGCTGTGTGGAAATAAATGGTTGGAGAAAATTTTAAAAGTATTAGTACTCCTTGTTTATGGGATTGCGTTGGAATAATTTTTTCGTGTATTTGTAACCCTACATTTTTTCATGTAAAAATGATATTTGAGGAAGAATAATCTTTTCTCTTGTGGATATAGTTATAAATATACATTAGGTTTTAAATGATCATTGGGTTTGAGGCAATTACAAGTTATTATATTTTGGGATGAAAATTCAAGGTATGAGATAACATTTGTGGTTAAATAATGTTATGGTTATTTTGAGGAATTTATCTTATTTTGGTAATTCTATAAAATATATTTTTTGGAAAAGGACAACAGGGAGACCATGTGACAACCCATTGCGTCAAACAAAGCTATGGGAATCGAACCCACAACCAGTGTTCAATTGGGATTTATCACCTACAACTAGACTACATGAAGTGCCTGGTTAGTGTGACCAATTATTTATAGATAAATGATTTTATTTATCAATAATAAGTTGATTTGGGATCTTATGTCGTGTAAAATGAATACCCTTAGTATAGGGAAATGATTTGGTGATTAAGTGATAAATGTTATTTGGAAGATGTTGGCATTGTTGGGAACACTATATGCCCAAGGAAAATAGAATACTATGGGATTTCATTTGAGGAAATGTATTATATATATTATGTTTATGATGGAAATGTATTTATATATTATGCATATTATGGTAATGTATTTATTTTTATAGTATTTATATTTATATTTATGTTCTCTTTGTTGAGAACAAATTATATATTTATACATAGTATATTATGTTTATGTTGGTAATGTATTTATGTTTATTATAGAAATGTATTTATGTTTATGTTGGCAGTGTATTTATATATTATATATTATGTTTATTATATTTATGTTTTCTCTACACTTCTGTAATTTTTATTTAAAAACAAACTAATATGCTTCCCAATATGTGTGACCATGATAATTTCATTTGAAGAAGTGCGGACTACCGCCCTCTTAAGGTGATATGATTCGTTCATGAAATTCATGGAACATATAAATGGTATAGTTAATTTAATTATGTAAAACATATATCATATGATATTATATTGTAATTATAATATACCTATGTATCATTATTTTTTAATTCCATTAAAATAAAAAATATAAATGAAAGTAGCGTTCATGAGTACATACGACTTACTGTCTCGATGAAAGGTGCATTTCATTTCTTATCTCCAAATGTTATGTACTGTTATAAATACATATATATACTGGATATATAATATTTATATTATATATAAATCATTTATATCATTATTAAGATAATGTAATTTTGACTACATGGACAAATTGTAATTATAACAAGTTCATTTTTGACTCAAGTTTCGAACATCAATAAAATATCCAATATGAACTCAAATAATTGACTAATTATTATAGAAACGTAATAAGTGATATAAAAGGAATAATAAAATTGATAAGTTTTCTTAATCATGTATAAATTAACTTAATTTTATTATTCAGGAAGAACAAGGAACACACAAGACAACTCGGACTTGAGGTAAGGGGTTTCTTATCTCACTTTTAATTCTGTGAGATTTCCATTGTTCACCACTTATTTATTGCATGTGGTATTGTACTACACATGATTTTATTCATTGTGTATTATAATTAAATTTATGGATATTTACATCATCATTGTACGATCCTTCTTTCATGGGTGTATGTTTAGTAAGTTACCAAATCGATAAGGGAATTTGAAATTTAAATTCCCATTCATTCGGCTTTACGCATACTTCATTGATTATTTCACTCCAAGATTATGTGTGGAATCACTATTCATTTCCTTATGTCATAATTTCCACTCCCCTTTCTTTGGATATACTTTTGATACACATAATCACTCCGTTGATAATTTCTTAAGTCATCGATATGAACTTGATAAGAGTAATTTCAACTCAATCTCCATTTTTTGAGTTAAATATCAAATTCATTAGTGTTGTCTTTACAAGAATATGTGTGAATGTACTCTGATTGATTTACACTAAATATCCAATCTTATTGAGTGTAATTATGTTTATCACACATAATTATATCGTTGATTTATCCTTAACCTAAAGATACGGTCATTATAATATATTTCATCTCAAATTACATTCCATTGAGACTTCATTGTTGTTATACACCAAATCACTTTTATATGGTGTATATAATGTAATTTGACATAGTATATCAGGAATACCTTTATTCTCATGATATTACAATGTTTTCTTACCTCATTTATTTTTATTCAAGTGTCTCTCTTTTGGTTAGGAACTCTAACTAAAATATCATTTTAAATGTTTTTAAGATTTATTATTCTAAATCTTTCTCATTAATGTCCATGTTTTATATATGGTTTTAAGGATTTATTTATATGTAAATTAAAGTTTTTAAAATTATATTTCCTTTTAAAACATTCAAAGTGGTATGGGACACTTTGATTCAAAAATCTATTTTTAATGGACTCTTGACAAATAGTGTGACTTTTAAATGATTTCAAAAAAATGAGGATATTTCCCTCTAATAGTTTTGATGATTATTTTCATCTATGTCAATATCCTTCATTATTATTGATTGAGATTAAAATGATACAATACAATAATCCATATTTTATCGAATGAAATATGTTTGACCGTGGATGTGCTATTTTTATACCATTCATGGTTTGTGGATAAAGTATTGACATTTTGTATTTTAGTTTCAATTGGAATGTTTATGTAATGTTCTAAACCTTTCATATGAGGAATGAATTGGACTTAGTAAGTGACGGGTGGAGCCCGGTATAGCTCCTCAATGAATCAGTATGTCTCATGAGACAAACTAGTGTCTTGGCACAAGGTCTTGACAAAATATTATTTGTAGTCTAGGCACAAGGTGTAACACCCCGAGATTTTATGAAAAATATTATTTTTAATTTCACTAATGTCTTGTGTTGTACGCTACACCAAAAAGAGCATGCATAACACACATCCTTGACTTGCCTTGCATTACACGCAATTGTGACCTTCCTCGATAGCGTGTGTAGTACGCAATAACGAGTTTCACTAAACAACAATATGCTATTAAAATATTATTAAAACTAGCCGTTATGAATAGTAATAACCACTTTTTGAAATTTTGTAAATTTTATTTTTCAAAATGGAATTCATTTTTCGATTCTTAATATCGAAATTATCTTAGGGTGAAATTTTGGTACTTTTCAGATAACTTTCATTTTCTGATAAATAGTGAAAATTACTAAATTTTAATTAAAAACAACTTTTTTTAATCGAAATAATTAATAGTGATAAATTATTAATTTGAGTGGTTTTAAAGTATATTTTGAAAATATTTTTACAATTCAATACAATGTTGGTCATTGGATGTAATTTCACTTTTACACCAGACATAAACATGTGTTAATCTTTTGATAGTTATTATCTCTTAAAAACACGCTATTTGTTGTGACAGCGGAAATTAATTATAAAATTAATTAATGAAACTTATATGTTGGGAATTTTGTAAAATAGAAATCATTTTTGAATTCGGAATATAAATTATAGCTTAGGGTGAAATTCTGGCATTTTTCTAAAAAACTTCAATTTTTGATGAATAGTGAAACAACTAAGTGGTAGTTAAAAAATTTAATTTTTTCCTAAATATTAATTTTACCGCTTCTGTGAATGGAATTTCAAAAATCCGAGAGACATGTTTGATGTCAGTAAGTAAAATGTGGTTCAATGAGATGAAAATATTTTTTGGTGAATAGTAACTTTTTATTTTTATTTACCACGGTTAAAAGTAAATAGGGTAATTAAGGGTAAAAATGATATTAATATTACCCTAACACATGTCCTAATCCTATTGTACAAGTGTATCTCGACCAAAAACAACCTTAAGTGTAAAATATTATCATTTAGGCCCACTTGGATTAGATTAGGACATTTATTATTATTTAATTCAAAGAAGAGTTAAAAGAGTTAAAATCAAAGTTTATTTACTAAAACATTTTTAATATAGGGTTATACATAATATAATTTCGACTATAAATATTAATTAGAAATATAAAAAGATTTCATACATAATGGTATTTTATTTGTAATTTTTATACTTAAAAAAGTTAATTTATTTATGACACAACGATGATGCAGTAATTACCTTTTGAAGATAATATTAACATAATTGATGTTATAAATGCCCAAATAAATGTAATTTGAGACTTTTTATGACTTAAACTAATTTTCTAGGTTAATATGACATGTTATTATTGATGTAATTAACTTTTTTCGAACTTATCATTCTGTTATGATTTTCACAAAAATCAACTACTAAATAGTGTCAAAATTGACATAAAATAGTTTTTAAAACAAATATTATATTATTAATTGTTATTTTATTCCTAAAAATCTATGGTTCGGCCAAGTGACTTAGATAGGGTTTTATATATTAATAATAAACAATTTGGGGTTCTTTTGGGTTCTTATAGTAAGTTTGTTAACCTTATAGTGTAAGAACACAAGAAGACACAGTAAAAGTAAAATTATTTAACTTAATGTTAAATCTAAATGTTAAGGTTAAAATAGGAACCTAAACTTGTCTAAATTCTATTGGATGAGAGGATTTCTACCCATCCCCACCTTAGCCTCGAAATAAATAAATTTGGAGCTATTTAAAACCGAACTTGAGTTTAAAATAAAATAATATTTTTAGTTATTCCAAAGGTGCCCCTCTCCTCCCTTATAAAAGGACACCTCCTCCCTCTCTTCCTCACACAACTTTTAGCCTTAAAGCTCGACAAAACCCTGCCAAATTCTCTTCTCCACTTCCCTAGAAACATCCTATAGGTTATTGTCTTCCTCAAAGACCAATTTTAGTGCCCTAAGAGGAGGTCTCAAAGAGGCGCTTCAAAGAAGAGGTAATTTCCGTTACCAATTCTTTCACATTTATTTCTTCTTCCACTTCTTCTTCTTAGGTTGTTTCATTATGAAGTAATAACATCAGTATCACTCATATACGGATATGTTATTATAAGTATGAAAAAATCCTAATTCACCATCTATCCATCCTACGGAAAACGAAATCACCGCGCGTGCATACGTACGGAATACCGTCTCCATGACGCGATGAGATTCATTCTCCATGTTAACCATTTAAGAATGATTATAAAGTATATATAAGCAATAATAATGAAATATATTACATTATAAAGATACTGGATTTATGTTCATATATATTTATGTTATCTACTTAATTCCACTAAATTCAATAGGGAAACGAAAACAGCGTTCATGCGTACGTACAGCCTACCGTCTCCATGAACGGTGTATTTCTTTCCATTTATCGATCCATTATATATATGTATATTCTGAATATATATTATATATAATTCATGTTTTATATTCTATAATTAATTAATAAATATCTATGTAATCATATGAATAATTACAAGTTAAAACACGAACGACAAATGAGACGATTTTACCCAAAACACTACTTTAACATGAATTTACAAAATAACGGGTAATATAAAGTCATAAGTGAACCATATATGATATAATAACAATGAATATGATTATGTAATAAGTCAATGACATTATTTAAATCATTATACAGGAGGTTCGGACACTTACGAAGCAAATCAGTCCTATGGTAAGGGATAAATTTTCAATCTCAATTTTATCCGAGATTGCTTATACGTAAGTATTTACTGGGGTTATGTTTATCATCCATGAACATGATTTATAAAAATGATTTCATAAAATATTTACCATTCTTCCATGGATGTTTAAAGTCATTTTTACCCTTTATTTACTTTTTACCACATTTTATGAATGAAATCTTTCGTTTGGTTACCATATAAGGTACTTTTTGACTTTTCCGACAAAAGTACGAGGAGAATGTTATTTTTAACTTATACGGCATGAAAGGATTTTTAAGGTTTCATAACGCCTCATTTTCAAGAAGCTTCCTCTACAATATTGCATGATTATTTTCAATAAAACCCTTCTCATTTAAAATTGGATGGAATTTTGTGAAAGTAACATGATTTTAAAGAAGAAAGGATATTTTACTCAAGAATTCATTTCAAGTGTTTTGTCAAAACTATTTTACATCTAAGATGACATTATTTAATATGTGTATGTTTCAAGTAAAATTTCTATATGATTTAGATGGATTCAATTTTCTTATGATGAAATGATATCAATTGTTTATGGATTATGTTATGATGGAATGATGTTTAAGAATCCCATTTTATTTCATGGGTTATGCTATGATGTATGATTTATGATTTTGTGGCACACATAAGAATGGTATCATTATGAGATGGGTGGAACCTATATATCCCTCCAATGCATTGGGTAAAGATTTTATATCTCATGAGATAGACATGGCTGGAATGGTAGGTTATACCAGTTTAGTGAAACAGGACTGGAACGAGGGTGACTCGGTTCAGAAAGGGACTTTGTCCACTAAGATAGTCTTGGCAATGAGTCTTGACTAATAAGAAATTATTCTCTATGATTATGTGTGTATGACACAAAGTTTAATGTTTTAAGTTATGATTATTGTGATTACATTTCACTGCCATGAGTTATCCCAGGTTATGAAATTATGATCTCTTTTACAGGTTAAGATTTCCAAAAGTTATGTGCTTATGTATATGATGTGATTGGTATTTATTTTGTTTACCCTTACTGAGCATTTGAGCTCACCCTTTTATGTTTTCTTTTACCCAGGATATAAAGAATGGTTTTAGGTATAATAAAACGGAAGATCTTTATGGGAGATGTTGATGATCTTTCACCAGGATTAGAGGATTATATTCTGAGTTTCCAAAGACACTAAACTATTATGACCCTTGTGTGTGTGTTTTTGTTATGTACTAAGTATTCCGAAAATGTAATGTAATGTCCATGTACTTCAAGATTTGGGTCTCTACATTTGGTATCAGAGGAAAGGTTTAGTCAACCTTTGGAAACTAGGATGCGAAAGCGTTAGTGAGATCCCTGGAGATATTTCTAAGGTATGTATAGTGACGTCCCTAAGGATAAGTATACGTATAGGATATAGTCCTAGAACTATGGTAACGATCTTATAATTTAACCTAAGATGTTAGATATTGAAGTTACTCTCCCTTTATTATGATTTTTTCCTCTCACACTATTCTTTTTGGGTTTTAGAAAATGGCTGGAAACAAGATGATTCACGATAATGGAGGATATGATGGACAATGGAATGATATTATTCATAATGAAATGGGATTTGGAAGTCCAAACATCATTATTATGCCGAATCAGCAATCTCATAATATGATCAATAAAGTAAAATTTGGTAAGTTTCCTGACTCGGCTAATAAGAGAAAGATGGAGTTTCATGATGATCATAGAGGAAAGAAAGTTCAATTTCCCCTATGTAAATCATGTGGGAAGAGGCATCAAGGAGAATGTTTCAAAGGAACTGGAAGATGCTTTGGGTGTGGAAAAGAAGGAAATAAAGCTAGTAAGTGCAAAGGAAAAGGTTCAGTTAACACCAGGGATGAGGATAATGGTATTGCTACGACATGAAGAATGGTTAAATGTTTTAAATGTGGAATGTACGGGCATTATGCAAACCAATGCCCTAAGGGAAAGTCTCATGAAGATAATCAGTATGGTCGTATGGGTAGTATTTATGTGGATGTTGATGAAGAGACTACAAATGATATTTGAGATGAAAGAATTGTTGAAGCTCGGTCAATGGTTTAAGAATGTTGTGGAATGATTACATGTTTATCATGTGTAATGTTGTATAAGTAATCTCATGCTACTATGGAATAAAGAGACATCTATGGATTGTTACACTGTTGTCTTTCCTTGAGTTTTGAAAGTGTATTCAGATATTTTTGGAATGTAGATGATATGCGCATAATGAAGGGATAAGGAGAAAATTAAATGTTTGATAGTATTCATGAGCTCATGACTGATATAAGGAGAAGGTTATATCATGGTTTGAGTATATAGAATTTTTGGATTTTGGTATGTGGAAAGAGTTAACTTTTGACTGAATTCATGTTTTCACTAAGGTTCAATGGGTATTCATTTTTCAAGAGAATACATCATTAAGGTATTCACATGATTGGAATGTGACCAACAAGATATATGGGGGATAAATGATGGTATTCACATGCTTGGTTGACAACATTTCAAGTAATAGTTTTATTTATACTATGATCTTGGACCGAAGTATCTTAGATAAGACAAAAGATTAGAATGGATTATGTTGGACATAAGTTAGGGTAAAACATTTTTTTCGATATTATTGATGGGATGTTATAGTAATATAGCTTTAGAAAAAGGACAACCTGCAGGACGGGCGACAGCCCATCGCGTCGGACAAGGATGTGGGAATCGAACCCACAACCGAAGTGCGACTGACCTTTATCGCCTACCAGTGGCCTTCAGGAAGTCCCTGTTTAGTAGAAACTAGTTTTATTATATTAAGCAGTATGATATATGAAGTATAAGTCCATTTTAGGAACCATATATGATTAATCTCACTATATAATGACTTATGTATATTTAATAACTTTTGCTAACCTTTTGTTTGAGACAGATGGAATGACCCGTCATTCTATCACATGATCTGCTAACACTTCACGAATAACAAATTCAACTTCATTTATTTAAGAGATGAAGTGGAAATTGTTCAAGGCACGAACAACAGTGAGATTGTACCAAAATAAAGTAAGTATTTATTCTAATTCAAATTCTTCAACTTTAGGGAAACGATCTTCAAAACCAAAAATGGTGTCCTAGTGCTCTTATATCTGATTATTCAGATGGTACCTTAGATCGTCACAAATTTATGGATTTGTGATTGTTGGATTTTCCATATCCATGTTCTCTACCACTCTCCATCAGAACATGATGGTTAGATTTTTCTTCCATATCCATATTTTCACCTATGTGGAAACCCAGTGATTAGTTTATTTGGGTAACCGTTATGTTTCATACTTTTGTTTTTAAAGATTGGTTTTGGTATTCCTTTTTATGATGTGGGTTTCTATTAAAGAAACTTTCGAATAGTAAACCATTTATAACCCCCAACGAATTTCAAAGGCGAAATTCATTTTAAGGGGGGTAGAATGTAACACCCCGAGATTTTATGAAAAATATTCTTTTTAATTTCACTAATGTCTTGTGTTGTACGCTACACCAAAAGGAGCTTTCATAACACACATCCTTGACTTTCCTTGCATTACACGCAATCGCGACCTTCCTCGATAGCGTGTGTAGTACGCAATAACGAGTTCCACTAAACAACAATATGCTATTAAAATATTATTAAAACTAGCCGTTATGAATAGTAATAACCACTTTTTGAAATTTTGTAAATTTTATTTTTCAAAATGGAATTCATTTTTGGATTCGTAATATCGAAATTAGCTTAGGGTGAAATTTTGGTACTTTTCACATAACTTTCATTTTCTGATAAATAGTGAAAATTACTAAATTTTAATTAAAAACAAATTTTTTTAATCGAAATAATTAATAGTGATAAATTATAAATTTGAGTGGTTTTAAAGTATATTTAGAAAAAAAATTTACAATTCAATACAATGTTGGTCATTGGATATAATTTCACATTTACACCAGACATAAACATGTGTTAATCTTTTGATAATTATTATCTCTTAAAAACACGCTATTTGTTGTGACAGCGGAAATTAATTACAAAATTAATTAATGCTACTTAAATGTTGGGAATTTTGTAAAATAGAAATCATTTTTGAATTCGAAATATAAATTATAGCTTAGGGTGAAATTCTGGCATTTTTATGAAAAACTTCAATTTTTGATAAATAGTGAAACTACTAAGTGGTAGTTAAAAAATTAATTTTTTCATAAATCTTAATTTTACCTCTTCTGTGAATGGAATTTCAAAAATCCGAGAGACATGTTTGATGTCATTAAGTAAAATGTGGTTCAATGAGATGAAAATAATTTTTGGTGAATAGTAACTTTTTATTTTTATTTACCACGGTTAAAAGTAAATAGGGTAATTAAGGGTAAAAATGATATTAATATTACCATAACACATGTCCTAATCCTATTGTACAAGTGTATCTCGACCAAAAACAACCTTAAGTGTAAAATATTATCATTTAGGCCCACTTGGATTAGATTAGGACATTTATTATTATTTAATTCAAAGAAGAGTTAAAAGAGTTAAAATCAATGTTTATTTACTAAAACATTTTTAATATAGGTTTATACATAATATAATTTCGACTATAAATATTCATTAGAAATATAAAAGGATTTCCTACATAATGGTATTTTATTTGTAATTTTTATACTTTAAATAATTTAATTTATTTATGACACAACGATGATGCAGTAATTACCTTTTTAAGAAAATATTAACATAATTGATGTTATAAATGCCCAAATAAATGTAATTTGAGACTTTTTATGACTTAAACTAATTTTATAGGTTAATATGACATGGTATTATTTATTTAATTAACTTTTTTCGAACGTATCAGTCTTTTATGAGTTTCACAAAAATCAATTACTAAATAGTGTCAAAATTGACATAAAATAGATTTTAAAACAAATATTATATTATTAATTGTTATTTTATTCCTAAAAATCTACGGTTCGGCCAAATGACATAGATAAGGTTATATATATTAATAATAAACAATTTGGGGTTCTTTTGGATTCTTATAATAAGTTTATTAGCCTTATAGTGTAAGAACACAAGAAGACATGGTAAAAGTAAAATTATTTAACTTAATGTTAAATCTAAATGATAAGGTTAAAATAGGAACCTAAACATGTCTAAATTCTATTGTATGAGAGGCTTTCGACCCATCCCCACCTTAGCCTTTAAATAAATCAATTTTAAGCTATTTAAAACCGAACTTGAATTTAAAATAAAATAATATTTTTAGTTATTCCAAAGGTGCCCCTCTCCTCCCTTATAAAAGGACACCTCCTCCCTCTCTTCCTCACACAACTTTGAGCCTTCAAGCTCGACAAAACCCTACCAAATTCTCTTCTCCACTTCCCTAGAAACATCCTATAGGTTCTTGTCTTCCTCAAAGACCAATTTTAGTTCCCTAAGAGGAGGTCTCAAAGAGGCGCTTCAAAGAAGAGGTAATTTCCGTTACCAATTCTTTCACCTTTATTTCTTCTTCCACTTCTTCTTCTTAGGTTGTTTCATTATGAAGTAATAACATCAGTATCACTCATATACGGATACGTTATTATATGTATGAAAAAATCCTAATTCACCATCTATCCATCCTACGGAAAACGAAATCACTGCGCGTGCATACGTACGGAATACCGTCTCCACGACGCGATGAGATTCATTCTCCATGTTAACCATTTAAGAATGATTATAAAGTATATATAAGAAATAATAATGAAATATATGAAATTATAAAGCTACTTTATTTATGTGCATATATATGTATGTTATCTACTTAATTCCACTCAATTCAATAAGGAAACGAAAACAGCGTTCATGCGTACGTACGACCTACCGTCTCCATGAACGGTGTATTTCTTTCCATTTATCGATCCATTATATATATGTATATTCTGAATATATATTATATAAAAATCATGTTTTATATTCTATAATTAAGTAATAATTATCTAAGTAATCATATGAATAATTACAAGTTAAAACACGAACGACAAATGAGACGATTTTACCCAAAACACTACTTTAACATGAATTTACAAAAGAGCGGGTAATATAAAGTGATAAGTGAACCATATATGATAAAATAACAATGAATATGATTCTGTAATAAGTCAATGACATTATTTAAATCATTATACAGGAGGTTCGGACACTTACGAAGCAAATCGGACCTAAGGTAAGGGATAAATTTTCAATCTCATTTTTATCCGAGATTGGTTATACGCAAGTATTTACTGGGGTTATGTTTATCATCCATGGCCATGATTTCTAAAAATGATTTCATAAAATTTTTACCATTCTTACATGGATGTTTAAAGTCATTTATACCCTTTATTTACTTTTTACCACATTGTATGAATGAAATCTTTCATTTGGTTACCATATAAGGTACTTTTTGACTTTTCCGACAAAAGTACGAGGAGAATGTTATTTTTAACTTATACGGCGTGAACGGATTTTTACGGTTTCATAAAGCCTCATTTTCAATAAGGTTCCTCTACAAGATTTCATGATTATTTTCAATAAAACCCTTATCTTTTAAAATTGGATGGAATTTTGTGAAAAGAACATGATTTTAAAGAAGAAAGGATATTTTCCTCAAGAATTCATTTCAAGTGTTTTGTCAAAACTATTTTACATCTAAGATGACATTATTTCATATGTGTATGTTTCAAGTAAAATTTCTCTATGATTTAAATGGATTCAATTTTCTTATGATGAAATGATATCAATTGTTTATGGATTATGTTATGATGGCATGATGTTTAAGAATCCCATTTTATTTCATGGGTTATGCTATGATGTATGATTTATGATTTTGTGGAACACATAAGAATGGTATCATTATGAGATGGGTGGGACCTATAAATCCCTCCAATGCATTTGGTAAAGATTTTATATCTCATGAGATAGACATGGCTTGAATGGTAGGTTATACCGGTTCAGTGAAACAGGACTGGAACGAGGGTGACTCGGTTCAGAAAGGGACTTTGTCCACTAAGATAGTCTTGGCAATCAGTCTTGACTAATAAGAAATGATTCTCTATGATTATGTGTGTGTGACACAATGTTTAATGTTTTATTTTATGATTATTGTGATTACATTTCACTGCCATGAGTTATCCCAGGTTATGAAATTATGATCACTTTTACAGGTTAATATTTCCAAAAGTTATGTGCTTATGTATATGATGTGATTGATATTTCTTTTGTTTACCCTTACTGAGCATTTGAGCTCACCCTTTTATGTTTTCTTTTCCCCAGGATATAATGAAAGGTTTTAGGTATAATAAAAAGGAAGATCTTTATGGGAGATGTTGAAGATCTTTCACCAGGATTAGAGGATTATATTCCGAGTTTCCAAAGACACTAAACTATTACGATCCTTGTGTGTGTGTTTTTGTTATGTACTAAGTATTCCTCAAATGTAATGTAATGTCAATGTACGTCAAGATTCGGGTCTCTACACAAGGCCTTGATTATGTGGTTATGATTTTCTGGAATTATGCATTCCATCACTATAAAAGTGGTTATTGATATTGCATGTGATTATTCGACTAGTATAAAATCCATGTGAATAAGTTAATGGAATTATATTATTTTTTCCATATTATGCTGAAGTTCAAGTTTAAATGGCTTTTGTTTAAGTTATGCATTGCCTTAAATGTTTATGCTTATTTATGAATGTTCCTTACTGAGCATTTGAGCTCACCCCTTTCTATGTTTTATTTTTTCCAGGATGTGAATAAGTTAGTTAGGAGTGACTTGCAGGAATAATCTAGGAAGCTTGGATGTTTCCAATGGAATAATTTGGTGTTCGTTTTCTTTTTAAGTTGTAATGTTGACCTTATGAATGTATCTAGTATTTCCAAGGCTAATAAAATTATTGGTATTTTGGGACATGATTTGGTGGTATCTTGCCAATGTTATGTAATAATGCACCCACTCTGGATAACTGGGGTCGGGGCGTTACAGTTTGTATTAGAGGAAGTTTAGTAGAAACCTTGGAAGCTAGATTTAGATAATCTCTGATCAGAGAACATAGCCCTAAGATAGACATTGAGAATTAGAATAGAAGAACTTCCTAAAATATAGGTATTGTAGATATTTTATGAGTTATCACATAAATAGATCCCTGTCTGGATACGAGTAGGTAGATGTTGCTCTAGAATAGATGTACCTAGGGGTAAAACCCCAAAACACCACTTTGAGCTAGACTTGAACGGTAATTTGTGCACGACAACGGGACTTGATGCACTATTGGTTACGACACTCCTGGGGAAAATTCATATGATAATTTAAATTTTCTTTACAAACTGATTTGAAGGATTTAATATTAGTTGAGAATAAATAACCTTGGTTAATACTAGGGTGTTTTTATTTAAAATAAGGTGTGATGATATTTTCTAAATAATTTTATGACTACTCTTACTCACACAATGTTTTCTAGTTTTAGTCAATGGATGGATTCCAAGGAAGTCATAGTAACTTTGAGAATGATGTACAAGGTGATAAAGATGGTGGAAATGAGCAAAAAAATAGAATATTGATAGGTGTAAAATATATCATGTTCATGCCAAATCAGTTTTCCAAAAATATGATCAACAACATATATATTAACCAACACCCGGAATCAACAAAGAAGAGAAAGGTGATGAATTATAAGAGCTCCAGCAGTGGAGACCATGGTTAAAATAATCCTCAATTTCCATCATGCAGGAAATGTGGAAGGAGACACCCAGGAAAGTGTCTCAATGGAACAAATAAATGCTTTACTTGTGGGAAAGAAGGACATAAAGTGAAGAATTTCCGAGGAAAAATGAAGAGTACTATGAAAGAATATAAAAATGGTCCCAAGAATGCATTTACAGTAATTTGCCGTAAATGTAGGGGACCTAGCCATTAACCTAGTGAAGGCCCTATTCTATAGGGTATTTTCTTGGTCAATAAAGAAGCTGTGTGGAAATAAATGGTTGAAGAATTTTTTAAAACTATTAAAACTCCTTGTTGATGGGATTACATTGGAATAATTTTCTCTTGTATTTGTAACCCTGTAGTTTGTCATGTGAAAATGGTATTTGAAGAAGAATTATCTATTCTCTTGTGGATATAGTTATAAATATCCATTTTGTTTTATATGATCTTTGGGTTTGAGGTAATTACAAGTTATTATATTTTGGGATGAAAATTCAAGTTATGAGATAACATTTGTGGTTAAATAATGTTATGGTTATTTTGAGGAATTTATCTTATTTTGGTAAATATATAAAATATAGTTTTTGAAAAAGGACAACATGAAGACCGTGTGACAACCCATCGCGTCAGACAATGCTATGGGAATCAAACCCACAACTAGAGTGCAATTGGGATTTATTTCCTACAACTAGACTACGTGAAGTCCCTGGTTAGTGAGACAAATTAATTTTAGTTAAATGATTTTATTGATCAATAATAAGTTAATTTGGGATCTTATGTCTTATCAAATGAATACCATTAGTATAGGGAAATGATTTGGTGATTAAGTGATAAATGTTATTTTGAAGATGTTCGCTTTGTTGGGAACACTATATGCCCAAGGAAAATAGAATACTATGGGATATCATTTGAGGAAATGTGTTATGTATATTATGTTTATGATGGAAATGTATTTATATATTATGTATATTATGGAAATGTATTTATTTTTATAGTGTTTATATTTATGTTTATGTTCGCTTTGTTGGGAACACATTGTGTATTTATACATAGTATATTATGTTTATGTTGGAAATGTATTTATGTTTATTATGGAAATGTATTTATGTTTATGTTGGCAACGTATTTATGTATTATATATTATTTATATTATGTTTATGGTTTCTCTATGCTTCTATAATTTTCATTTAAAAACAAACCAATATGCTTTCCAATATGTGTGACCCTGATAATTTCATTTCAGGAAGTGCGGACTACCGCTCCCTTAAGGTGATAAGATTCGTTCAGGACATTCATGGAACATATAAAGGATAGAGATAATTAAATTATTTAAAAAATATATCATTTGATATTATACTATAATTATAATATACATATGTATCATTATGTTTTAATTCCATTAAAATAAAAAATAGAAATGAAAGTAGCGTTCATGCATACGTACAACTGACCGTCTCCATGAAAGGTGCATTTCATTTCATATCTCCAAATGTTATGTACTGTTATAAATACATATATATAATGGATATATAATATTTATATGATATATAAATCATTTATATCATTTTGTAGATAAAGGAATTTTTACCACATGGACAAATTGTAATTATAACAAGTTCATTTTTGACTCAAGTTCCGAACATCAATAAAATATCCAATATGAACTCAAATAATTAACTAATTATTATAGAAAGGTAATAAGTTATATAAAAGGAATAATAAAATTGATAATTGTTCTTAATAATGTAGAAATTAACTTAAGTTTATTATTCAGGAAGAACAAGGAACACACAAGACAATTCGGACTTGAGGTAATGAGTTTCTTATCTCACTTATAATTCTGTGAGATTTTTATTGTTCACTGCTTATTTATTGCATGTGGTATGTATACTACCAATGATTTTATTCATAGTGTAGTATACGTAAATTTATGGATATTTACATAAACATTGTACAATCCTTCTTTCATGGGTGTATGTTTAGTAAGTTACCAAATCGATAAGGGAATTTGAAATTTAAATTCCCATTCATTCGGCTTTACACATACTTCATTTATTATTTCACTCCAAGATTATGTGTTGAATCACTATTAATTTTCTTATGTCATAATTTCCACTCCCCTTACTGTGGATATACTTTTTATACACATAATCACTCTGTTGATAATTTCTCAAGTCATCGATATGAACTTGATAAGAGTAATTTTAACTCAATCTCCATTTGTTGAGTTAAAATACAATTCATTGGTGTTGTCTTTACAAGAATATATGTGAATGTCCTCTGATTAATTTACACTGAATATCCAATCATATTGAGTTTATTTATATTGGTCACACATAATTATCTCATTGATTTATCCTTAACCTAAGGATACAGTCTTTATAATAGATTTTATCTCAAATTACATTCCATTGATACTTCTTCGTTTTTATACACCAAATCACTTTTATATGGTGTATATAATGTACTTTGCCATAGTATATCAGGAATAAATTTATTCTCATGATATTAAAATGTTTTTATTACCTAGTTTATTTGTATTCAAGTGTCTCTCTTTTGGTTAGGAACTCTAACTAAAATATCATTTTAAATGTTTTAAAGATTTATTATTCAAAATATTTCTCATTAATGTCCATGTTTTAAAAATGGTTTTAAGGATTTATTTCTATGGACATTATCATTTTTAAAATTAAAATTCCTTTTAAAAGTTTCAATGTGGTATGGGAAACTTTGATTCAAAAATCGATTTTAAATGGATTCTTGACAAATAGTGTGACTTTTAAATGATTTCAAGAAAAAGGAGGATATTTCTCTCTAATAGTTTTGATGATTATGTTCATCTATGTCAATATCCTTCATTATTCTTGATTCAGATTAATATGATACAATACAATCTTCCATATTGTCTCGAATGAGTTATGTTTGACTGTGGATGTGCTATTTTTATACCATTCATGGTTTTTGGATAAAGTATTGACATTTCGTATGTTAGTTTTAATAGGAATGTTTATGTTATGTTTCAAACATTTCATATGAGGAATGAATTGGATTTAGTATGTGATTGGTGGAGCCCTCTACAGCTCCTCGATGCATCGGTACGTCTCATGAGGCAAACTAGTGTCTTGACACAAGGCCTTGACAAAATATTATTTGTAGTCTTGGCTCAAGGACTTGACTATGTGGTTATGATTGTCTAGAATTGTGAATTCCATCATTATGAAAGTGGTTATTGATATTTCATGTGATTATTCGACTAGTATAATATCTATATGAATAATAAAATGGAATTATTTCATTGTTTTTGCCATATTATGCTGAATTTCAAGTTTAAAAGGATTTTGATTTAGTTATTCATTGCTCTAAATGTTTGTGCTTATTAATGAAAGTTTCCTATATATTTTTATTGTTACTGATAATTTTATCTCACCCCTTTCTATGTTTTATTTTTTCTCAGATGTGAAGAAGTTTGTTAGGAGTGACTTGCAAGAATAATCTATGAAGCTTGGATTTTTCTAATGGAATAATTTAGTGTTCGTTTTCTTTTTAAGTTTTAATGTTGACCTTATGAATGTATCATGTATTTCCAAGGATAATAAAATGATCGGTATTTTGGGACATGATTTGTTTGTATCATGCCAATGTTATGTAATAATGCACCCACTCTAGGTAACTAGGGTCAGGGTGTTACAATTGGTATCAGATAAGTTTAGTACAAACCTTGGAAGTTAGATTTAGATAAAATCTGATTAGAGCACATAGCCCTATGATAAAATTTGAGAATTAGTATAGAATAACTTCCTAAAATATTGGTATTGTAGTGTTTTTATGAGTTTTCCAAGCAATACATTCTTGTCTCAATACAAGAATGTACAGGCGTCTCTAGCATAGATGTACCTATGTGTAAAACTTGAAAACACCGCTTTGAGCTAGACTCGAACTGGAACTAGTGCACGGCAACAGGCCTTGCTGCACTGTTGGTTACAACTCTCCCGGTGGATATTCTTAGGATAATTTAAATTTTCTTTACAAACCGATTTGAAGGATTTTAATATAAGATGAGAATAAATAACCTTGGTTAATACTAGGGTTTTTTTGATTGAAAATAAGGTGTGATGATATTTTAAAAATAATTTTATGACTATTCTTACTCACACAATGGTTCTTGGTTTTTTTCAATAGCTAGATTCCAATGAAGTCATAGTATCTTTGAGAATGACGAACAAGGTGGTAAAGATGGTGGAAATGAGCAAAAAAATGGAATGTTGATAGGCATAAAAGATATTGTGTTCGTGAAAAATTAGTTTTCCAAAAATATGATCAACAACATATATATTAACAAACTCCCAAAATCAACAAATAAGAGAAAGGTGATGAATGATAAGAGCTCAAACAGTGGATACCATAGAGAAAATAATCCTCAATTTCCATCATACTAGAAATGGTGAAGGAGACACCCAGGAAAGTGTCTCAATGGAACAAAGAAATGCTTTACGTGTGGGAAAGATGGACATAAAGTGAATAATTGTTGTGGAAAAATGAAGAGTGCTATGGAAGAAAATAAAAATGGTCCCGAGAATCCATTTAAAGTCATTACCCATAAATTTAGGGGACCTGGCCATTACCCGAGTGAATGCCTTATTCTATAGTATATTTTCTTGGTCAAAGAAGAAGCTATGTGGAAATAAATGTTGGAGAAAATTTTAAAAGTATTCGTACTCCTTGCTGATGGGATTACATTGGAATAATTTTCTCTTGTATTTGTTACCCTCCAGTTTGTCTTGTGAAAATTATATTTGCAGAAGGAATATCTTTTCTCTTGTGGATATAGTTATAAATATCCATTTGGTTTTATATGATCATTGGGTTTGAGGCAACTACAAGTTATTATATTTTGGGAAGAAAATTCAAGGTATGAGAAAACATTTGTGGATAAATTATGTTATGGTTATTTTGAGAAAATTATCTTATTTTGGTAATGTTATAAAATATCATTTTTGAAATTGGACAACAGGCAGATCATTTGACAACCCATCGCATCGGACAAATCTGTGTGAATCGAACCCACAACCAGAGTGCAATAGGGATTTATCACCTACCACTAGACAACATGATGTCCCTGGTTAGTGTGACTAATTATTTTTAGTTAAATGATTTTATTGATAAATAATAAGTTGATTTGGGATATTAAGTCTTATCAAATGAATGCACTTATTATAGGGAAATGATTTGGTGATTAAGTGATAATTGTTATTTGGAAGATGTTCGCTTTGTCGGGAACACTATATGCCCAAGGAAAATAGAATAATATGGAATTTCATTTGAGGAGAAATGGTGGATTTTTATCTATTTTTTATTGTGGGTTTATAGTGATTTCGGTTATTTATGGAAATGATTAACCTATAATAGAGAATATGTGATTATGTGAATTACTTTATGTATGTGACTTTTAGAGTAGTTGATGTCATTTGGAGATACAATTTAATGTGAAACACTGTGTAATCAAATTATTCTATGTTTTGGGTTTCAAAATTAGTATAGATTATATTTATTTATTTTAAGGACAATTGTTTATTGAATGGTATTTATTTAACATTGGGTATTATTGGTTTAATTTTAGAAATTATGATTGGTATTTCTTTCTCTAAAGGATTATCCTTTTTAGGGATCATCTGATCTTGTACTAACCCTTTTGGTGGTGGTTAATCTCTAAAGACAAGGTAAATATATTGTTTATCTTTTGTGGATCATGTGATTCTCAAGGAGTAGATTCTATCTCTTCTGGTGTGAAAAAGTCATCTTGAATACTCATCGTTTAAAAAAAAGATGAGTTGGTGGTAAAAATTTATTAAAGAATGAAAATCTACTTAAAAAGTAAGTATATATCTTTATGTTCTTAGTCAATATTATAAATAAATTCCTCAAAATTATTAAATGGATCATAAAACAAAAAAACCTTATTTGTTTACTTTTCCTACTGGGAAAATAATGACCATTTTTTCCATCACAAGTTTGTGACTTTCTTGTTTTTAACTTTCTCTTAATCATGTTTTCTATCCCTCTCCATCAGAACATGACACTTTGTATTCTCCTCCATATACATGTTTTCATGGAATCCTAGTATCTGTTTTCTAGGGTAACCTTTTTTTCTTCTTTTAATTTATTTTAAAGTGATAGTTTTATTGACTCTTTTTCAGATGTGGTGCTTTTAATGAAGTTTCGGAGCCCAATTTTAAAATTGCAAGGACGCAATTCCCAAAAGGGGGGAAGGATGTAACATCTTGGGTAAATAAATAATAATATATTTTCGTATTTATTAATATTTTTTAATTAAATGTTAATTTTAATTTAAAGGGGATGCTATGTTCGATGGCTTACACGATACACAACAACAAGTTTCTTTGAAATCTTACGTTGCACACTAATAATATAATATTATTATTTAAAATGGTACTTAACGTCGAGCCATTGTATTGGTGGAAATGAAAAAAAACTATCTAAAATATTACTATATATGTTTGTTAAATGTTTTTACATTTTTCCAATAAAAGTTGGAGGCTTAAAATAAGAAAGGAATTCGATTTTAAGAATAAGTACTCTAATATTCATTAAAGGGTCGATTTACCACCTTTTGAGGGTGAACCCTCTTTAAATATAGATTTGGTAATTTTTATATGTTATATTTGACAAAATAAAATTATTATTTAGAATTAGGACATCAAAATCTACTTTGGGAAAAAATTTGGTATTTTTTTGATAAAATTCATTTTTTGATGAATAGTGAAAAATACTGTATGTTAATTCAAAACTGTGTTTTAATATAATTTATTTATATGGTTAGAATATCTTTTTAATTTGGTTTAAAGTTGAATTAGAATATATTTTTACCATTAAATCTAATTTTGGTCATTGGAATTAATTTCAATTTGAAATTGGACATAATGAAGTGTCAATGTTTTGATAGTTATTATTTCTTAAAAACACGCTATTGGTTTTAACAATGAGAATTAATTTTAAATAAATTAATGCCACTTTTATATTTTGAATTTGGAAAAATAGACATCATTTTTGAATTCTGAATATAAAATAAATATTAGGCTGAATTTTAGGTATTTTTCTGAAAAACATCAATTTTTGATGAATAGTGAAACCACTTAGTAGTAGTTTAAAAAGTGACTTTTACATTTAAATGAAATTTTACCGCTTTTGTGAGTTGAATTTCAAAAATCTGAGAGACATGGTTAATATAAAAAAGTAAAATGTGGTTCAATAAGATGTAAATATTTTTTTGGTGAATAGTAACTTTTGACTTTTATTTACCGCGGTTAAAGGTAAATAGGGTAATTCAAGGTAAAAATAATATTATAATAATACAAAATTACCTTAACACTTGTCATAACCTTATTTTATGAGTCCTGGGAAACCATGGGTATCCTTGGGTCGATTTTGGGACCCCATGGAGCCACTTGGAGTGATAATGACTCTTTAGATTAATTAATTCAAAGTAAAGACAAAAATGACATAAACAAATATCTTTTAGTAAATTAATTTTTACATGGGGTTATATAAGTTATATTTTCGACTATAAATATTAAATGGAAGGATAAAAAAATTTCCTACATCATGGTATTTTTTTGTATAATTTTTAGACATCAAAGTAATTAAATTATTTATGACAAAATAAAGATGCAATATTTACCTCATTAATAAATGATTTTAAAAAATAAGATTATAATGATTAAAATATTATCCAAAACATTTCCAATTCTGATTTTATGATTTTATTTAGAATATTAGTCATCTTATCTTCGACTTTAATTTGTTTTGGACCTTTTGAAACAGAAGATAAGTTTATAATAAAATAATAGTTTCACACTTTCATAAAGAGCCCCTCCTCACCCTTATAAAAAGAGACCACTTACAACCAATTCTTCACACCTCTCAAGCCTTTTAGATCATCCAACATCTTCCCAATTAAGCTCCATACATCCCTCCCCTCCACCTAGAAGCCTTAACTTAGGCATAAGGCACTTCAAGAAGTCCTTTTGGTTCAATCCAAAGGGAGTTACCCAAATTAAAGGTAACAGTTTCTCTTAAATTCATTTCTTTTATTTTACATCTCCAACCCCATGAACTCTTTTTATTCCTTTATTTTGTAACAAAAACAGTATTTTAAGTATACTAGGATGTTTTTATAAGAAGTATTTGAGCTACACTTACACACACCTCCATCAAATGGGTGAAGAACATACTGTGTCTATGGATGGAAAACTAACACCTCACGAAACAATGATTGTTCGATTATCTTCTACTGCCTCTTATGGTGGCCATTATGATGGCGCTTTATTTATATATTATTTTTATTATGTTTATTTTTTCTATATGATTCTGTAATTTTCATTTAAAAACACTCCAATATGCTTTCCAATATGTGTGACCACGATAATTTCATTTGGGGATGTGCGGACTATTGCCCCCTCAAGGTGATATGATTCGTTCATGAAATTTATGGAACGTATAAAGGATGGAGTTAATTGAATTATTTAAAACATATATCATATGATATTATACTGGAATTATAATATTCCTATGTATCATTATGTTTTAATTCCATTAAAATAAAAAATAGAAATGAAAGTAGCGTCCATGCGTACGTACGGCTTTCTGTCTCAATTAAAGGTGCATTTCATTTCTTATCTCCAAATGTAATGTACTATTATAAATACATATATATATACTGGATATATAATATTTATATGATATATAAATCATTTATATCATTCTAGAGATAATGTAATTTTGACCACATGGACAAATTGTAATTATAACAAGTTCATTTTTGACTCAAGTTCTGAACATCAATAAAATATCCAATATGAACTAAAATAATTAACTAATTAATATAGAAAAGTATTAAGTTATATAAAAGGAATAATAAAATTGAAAATCATTCTTAATCAAGTATAAATTAACATAAGTTTATTATTGAGGAAGAACAAGGAACACACAAGACAATTCGGACTTGAGGTAAGGGGTTTCTTATCACACTTTTAATTCCGTGAGATTTCCATTTTTCACCGCTTATTTATTGCATGTGGTATGTGTACTACCCATGATTTTATTCATTGTGTAATATACTTAAATTTATGGATATTTACATCCTCATTGTACGATCCTTCTTTTATGGGTGTATGTTATTATGTTACCAAATCGATAAGGGAATTTGAATTTTCAATTCCCATTCATTCGGCTTTATGCATACTTAATTAATTATTTTACTCCAAGATTATGTGTGGAATCACTATTCATTTTATTATGTCATAATTTCCACACCCCTTTCTGTAGATATACTTTTTATACACATAATCACTCCATTGATAATTTCTCAAGTCATCGATATGAACTTGATAAGAGTAATTTTAACTGAATCTCCATTTGTTGAGTTAAATATCCAATTCATTGGTGTTGTCTTTACATGAATATATGTGAATGTAATCTAATTGATTTACACTGAATATCCAATAATATTGAGTGTATTCATATTTTTCACACATAATTATATCATTGATTTATCCTTAACCTAAGGATATAGTCTTTATAAGAGATTTCACCTCAAATTACATTCTAGTGAGACTTATTCGTTGTTATACACCAAATCACTTTTATATGGTGTATATAATGTACTTTAACATAGTATATCAGGAATACCTTTATTCTCATGATATTAAAACGTTTTCATTACCTCAATTATTTGTATTCAAGTGTCTCTCTTTTGTTTAGGGACTCTAAATAAAATATCATTTTAAATGTTTTAAAGATTTATTATTCTAAATATTTCTCATTAATGTCCATGTTTTAAAAATTGTTTTAAGAATTAATTTATATGGACATTAATGTTTTTAAAATTAAAATTCATTATAAACGTTTCTAAGTGGCATGGGACACTTTGATTCAAAAATCTATTTTTAAATGGCTTCTTGACAAATAGTGTGACTTTTAAATGATTTCAAGAAAAAGGGGGATATTTCCCTCTAATAGTTTTGATGATTATTATCATCTATGTCAATATCCTTCATTATTCTCTATTGATATTAACATGATACAGTAAAATCTTGTATATTGTATCGAATATGTTATGTTTGACTATGGATGTACTATTTTTATACCATTCATGGTTTGTGGATAAAGAATTTACATTTCGTATGTTAGTTTTAATACGAATGTTTATGTTATGTCTCAAAATTTTCATATGAGGAATGAATTGGACTTAGTAAGTGACGGGTGGATCCCGCTATATCTCCTTGATGCATTGGTAGGTATCATAAGATAAAATTGTGTCTTGGAACTAGTCCTCGACAAAATCTTATTTGTAGTCCTGGAAGAAGGCCTTGACTATGTGGTTATAATAGTCTGGAATTATGCATTCCATAATTATGAAAGAGGTTATTGATATTGCATGTGATTATTCTACTAGTAGAATATCCATGTGAATAAGTAAATTGTATTATTTCATTTTTTTGTCATATTATGCTGAAGTTCAAGTTTAAAAGGATTTTGTTTTAGTTAGGCATTGCCTTAAATGTTTATGCTGATTTATAAAAGTTTATGCTATATTGTTATCCTTACTGAGCATTTGAGCTCACCCCTTTCTATGTTTTATTTTTTCCAGTTTGTGAAGAAGTTAGTTAGGAGTGAATTGGAGGCATAATCTAGGAATCTTGGATGTTTCCAATGGAATAATTTTGTATTCTATTTATTTTTAAGTTGTAATGTTGACCTTATAAATGTATCTAGTATTTCCAAGGCTACTAAACTGATCAATCTTTCGGGAGATGAATTGGTTGTATCATGCTAATGTTATGTAATAATGCACCGACTCTAGGTAACTGGGGTCGGGGCGTTACAATACCCTTCTTGATTCCATTTTTCACAGTATATGTAGTGATGATCAAACCCCACATGTTGGGACTATCCATGAGGTAAATATGTATTCTCTTTTCTTGTGAATGGGTTAGACCTGCATTAGAATTTTCATGGAAAAACAAATATTTTCCCATGATTCTATGCATGATATAAATATTCACGGGAATGTATAACATGATCCTTGCCTCATTTATGAGATCATATTCATAGAAAAAGGTCTCTTTCCCAATGCACGGGTTATACTTGAACGTTTAACCTCCTAAGAACTACATATGTATTAATTATTGTTTTTATAAGATACATAGTGATATATTAACTTCATATATTGAACCCAACCATATATAAAGAATAAATCTTTTCTTTTTGAATTTGGGTAAGACCAGTATAAGGGAACATCTCTACCTATTCTCAAGAAATTGTTACTTGAAATGACCCTTTAATGATCAGGAAATCTCCTTTCACAACCCATGATCTTTTATCGGAAAGGTATGAATCCTCATAAACTTTCATATCCATCATAAATGGAGTTCTAGTTTCTTTAGGAAACCTTTGTTGGACTATGTATAATATACCCCAGTTGGCTCTACATAAGTTTCCCAAAAAAAGGCATGTCAACCAAAGACAAATTCCTCCTCATGAGAGGATTTGTTTCCTACCTATGTATTCTGTAAATGAAGTTTACATCCCAAATCACTTTTTGGATTTAGAAACCCTCCATATTATATTTTAAAACCTTTCCCCATTATGTTTTAAGATAATAGAAATTTTTTTGTCAGATTACCGTGAAAAGGATAAATCATTTATCCTTTGGTCAAGGAAAAGTGACCAAAGATTTTAACCCTGGATGTCCTGGTTAGAAGACATTAAAACCATATAACCCATATTTTCATTTTATGATGTTAAAATACACTATTATTAAACCCTCATTTACACAAACCAAATTCATATTGAAGTTTTTTCTTATCCATGATCAAAGCTGATATAGATGCTTGCATAGTTTTCAACATCACTCCTTTAACAATACATCATTCGTGGTCTAACAAAACCCATATTTCCATAAAATCACTTGGAATTTTGAAATGGAGGGTTAGTGTACCAGGAACACATTAATTCAACTCTGTACAATATTCCCCAGTTGTCTCTACATAAGTTTCCCACAAAAAAGGCCTTCCCACCAAAAGAAAATTCATCCCTAAGAGAGGATTTTCCTACCTCTTTGCACCCCAAAAACATCATGATGGAATCCATTTCCATGAATAATCACTAAATACTTTCCCAATATCATGTATAAGATCTAGAAATCACAAAACCATGGTCAAGAAAAATCCATGATTCATGTATGAAAAATATTGGGACATCCTCGACCAATAAACCCTATTTGGGCCCTCACACCATAATTATTTTCAATGTTTTTCTATATAAAACATTAGTTAAATTATTACAGTATGAAAGACTCCAAATATCCCATGAAAAGAGACATAAAAATTTTTTAGGTGAAAAATCATAAAGGGTTCCCTAAGTAAAAGTCGATTATCATCTCACTATAAATATTCATTACATGGTTTTGGAAAAAACCGATCAATTAAAAATTAAATAGGAACAAGTCTTGTTTGTCCAAAAAATCGTAAAGGGAATACTAATAAAATGTTGAGTTTTCCACTAATCTTTCAACATAGTGGTTTTAAGAAAATATTATTGTTATAACAGAAAAGGTAAAAATTTTGTAGGGTCTTTCATATAACCCTAAAAACAGTCGAAACTATGCTCACTAAGTCCCTAGGCTTATAAAAACATTATAGCATTACATGATTTTGTTAATTTTATTATCCTAGGTGTTAATTGGAATTGATATCCAATAATTAATTTTTTCAAATCATTTGACATATTTCCTTTCCAAACACATTTTAAATTTTGATGGGTGAATATTAAAGGAAAAGGAAAATGGGAAACATTGAAAGAAAACATGATTTCCTTTAATTTTTGAATTGAAACCTAGGAATATCAACAAACTGGAGTACCTACCTAATAATTCTAAAAAATAATAGAGAGAATGGAACAACCTAAATGGTTATAATGAGGTATGTATTGCTTTCATGAGCCAATTGATAATTGTCTCACATAGTACATCAAGGGTTTATTTCAAAGAAATCCTTTCCTCACCTTAAGTGTTAGATATTGAATTCATTTGTCTAACAAGGTCCATTATATCTCCAAATTACTACATTAAGGATTAAAAATTATAACTCATTGATGACATTTGTGCCTTTATTTTGGATACATGATCCTCAAATTCTCACATCTCTTCAATTTTTTAAGACTTTTGGTCATAGTATCTAGCTTCTTTGGAATCCAAGTAGTGTATCTTAAATATAATATCTTATAAAGAATCTGAATGATGATGGGGTGAATTTAACTAAGTTAGGTTTCCTTCATGAGTGTCTATGTCTTCTCAAGCTATGACAATCCGGTGGATAAAGATATGCATGTTCTTATAGTCAAAGATGTCTAATAATAAAACTGTAAACAACTAATGAAGTGTGTCTACCTAATCATCAAACTCCATTAAGGGGGGATCTATGATCAACTGAACTCTTATGTTCACATGATGAGAGATCCTATTTGATCTTTTAAAATCATTTTTTGTTGAGGTTTAAGTAACGCCGTTAGGCTGCCGAACTTTCATAAGAGAAATCTATTTTTTTTCTTCTTTCCATGTTTTTCATTTAAAATGGTATGTCCTTGAAATCTCATTACCATGATCATGTATCCTTCTTATTCTGTCCATGTACTATTTTATGGGTCATTTATGAATGTTTGACCCATTTTACCTCTCTTTTAATGTCTTCTAAAACCTCGGAACATTGCCGTTATGCTGCAGAATTTCTGTCTCAAAATGTCTATCTCTTTTTATAAAGTCCTTTTATTTTATTAAGTGAATACTCAAAGCTATTTCTTCTAAAGGGTTATTCACATATATACCAAAATGTTCTATTTTAAATTCTGGGATTTACATACATGAGACCCACCTTCCTTTTCTGTGGGTTTTAAAGTGACGTAAAGATCATGTCTTTAAAGCAGTTTTTAAAACGTTGTGATTATGAAATGAAACCCATTTATTTTATGCTATATGGGTTATTTATGAAATTTTTGATGATGATATATCTAGCTCACATTATAATAAAGGCAAATTTAAGGGTGCGCCCTGATAACGCTCCAATGCATTGGGTAATGATGTAACCACTAGAGATTACAATTTTCACGATACCTTGGTGAATAACCTTGGTAATTTTAAAATGACACCTTGGGGATGGACCTTGGTGATATGTTCATGATTGTCTATGTTAAATGATGTAGCCACATCTTCAAGTTATGAAAAAGTTTTATTTTTATTATGATATGCCTCATGATTTCATTTTCATGCATTAAAGTTCTTTTCATGACTTTATTGATGTATCTCAAGTTCATATGTAAAATGTTTCACTTGTTTCCCTTGCTGGGCCTTCTGCTCACCCTTCCTTTTGATGTATTTCCCCAGGTTATGAGATGCAGTAATGAACCTAGGGTGAACATGAGGAGAAGCCTTTCAAGTGTTTAAGAAGAATGTTTTTTTTTCATGTTTTATGTTCCTTGTTTCCAAGACACTAAACCTTAAAGATCCGCAGTTCCGTGTAATGGAATGAAAAGTTATGTTATAAAAATACGGGATGCTATAGTTGGTATCAAAGGATGGTTTAGTTATTTGTGGAAATTAGGATATGAAAACTCTAGGAGGAACCTTATAGAAAAGTTTAATATAGGAAATATTCCTGGTATTTTGGTGAGTATTGAGTAAGGGGTTTCCAAACAAATACATCCCTGTCTGGATACGAGAAGGTAGAGGTGGCTCTGGAACAGATGTACATAGGGGTAAAACCCGAAAACACCGCTTTGAGCTAGACTCGAACGGGAACTGGTACACGACAACAGGCCTTGCTGCACTCTTGGTTACGACACTCCCAGGGGATATGCTTTGGTAAATTCATAAGCTTGGTATGAACCATTGTTAAAGGAACAAAGATAAAATAAAATAAAGGTTCACATAAGAATATATGATCATTCATAACCTAGATGGGAACCTAGGAGATCACAAGTTAGGGTATACCTTTCATATACAAGTTGTCCTTATATGCTTTCAGTTCCTTTTCATGATTATTAGCTAAGTACTTAAGCCCCTAATTATGCTTTCTCTTCTTAGTTAATGGTGGGAAATGGAGAAACATGTTCCGACAACCAATGTGATAGGAAATGTGACGATTTTCATATTAATATGACAGAGATGATTAGGGGATTAAAATATGATTATTATTTTGGAAGACGTTCATTATTTTGGGAACTATATTTGATCGAGGTAAATAGATTACTACAGTATTTTCATTGAGGAGTAAGGTTGACTTATATTTTGAAGAATCGATGAATTTAAGGTGAACTTATAGTATTTTAGGTTACTTATGGGAATGACTAACCTATCTTGGGTAAAATATGTTTAGGTTAGCTACTTTTTTATAAGATGTTAGGAGTGGTTGATGTTGTCTGGAGATGAACAATGAAGTTGTTTTGGAAGACTATGTTATCAAATCCTTATTGTATTTGGGTTTCAATCTTAGTTTGGTTTGTTTTGAGGAATTTTAAGGACCGTTATTTATGGAATGGTCTATGATGAACTTTGGGTAGTACCATGGAACTTTGATGATTTAAAAGTAGTTTCCATTCCTATGGGATTCTTTCTTTTTGAAGAGTTGTTTTACCTTAACCTTTCTGTTTTTGGGATAATGTTTAAAGATAGAAGAAATAGATAGTTAATCTTTTGTAGATTATGTGATTCTATAGAAGATGATTCTTGTGCTTTTATGAGACCAAGTGTTTTTGAATTCTCATCATTTGGAGAAAAGATTAGTGTTGGTAGGGACTTGTTAAAGGATGAAACTCTACTTTAAGGTAGGTATATTTTCTTATGTTTTTGTTCTATGTAGTAAATGAAATCCTCAAAATTATGAAAAGAAACGTAAAACAAAAATGTTGTTGGTTTACGTTTCCTACTAGGTAATCAAAGACCGTTTACACACATCATAAGTTTGGGATTTTCTAATGGTTAACTTTCTCCTAATCATGTACTCTATCACTCTCCCTCAGAACTTGACCCTTTGTTTTTTCCTCCATGTCCATGTTTTCCTACATGGAACCCTAGTGTTGGTTAACTCGGGTGACCATTGTACTTCCCTTTCTTTATTTTAAAGTAATAGTTTTACTGACTCCTTTTCCGATGTGGGACTTTCAATGAAATTTCAAAACCCAATTTTAAAATTGCGAGGACGCAATTTCTTAAGGGGGGAAGATTGTAACGACCCGAAATTTTTAAATAAATTTTGTTTCCTAATTTTATGTGTTATTGTTATACTCAACAAAAATGTTTTATTTGATAAACATGATTATAATTAAAATGAGATCAGTGGGTTTTGACTATTATATAACCATCGGTCAACATGACCGCTGTGAACAAAATGTTTTGATTATTGTCTCTAAATATAAGTAATCTTGGTTAATTATTATAGAAAGAAGATTCGATGGCCTCACCTAGTAGTCTTGGACTGATCGAAGCCCATCTAACAGAGCTTGGGAAGGAGGTAGCACCACTGGGCTTTGCTCTGGATCAAATCCAAGCCGAGCTTCATCATGTGAAGCTGGAACAAAATCGCCTTCATGAGAAGTTCAAACTGATAGAAATTACTACTCGGGCAATGTTGACTGAGCCGCCCCAAGCTTCTATCACCCTAGCACACCTTACTCTTAGGTCCTATGCTGGTATTATAAGGGGTTATGTAACGAGACCGTAACTACCTTGTGTAATCCTTGTTTTAAATAAAAATTGGGATTCCTTCTTATGATGAAGTTTATGAATTTTGAAATGACCGGATAAATATAGTATGCATATTTTTGATGAATTTTAGAAAACAGCTATTTTAAATATGTTTATGTAAACCCTAAATAATTAAAAATGTGTAATGATTTTCCAAAAATGGTCTTCTGCAATTATGTTCAGTACTAAATTTAGAGTCTAATAAGATCAACTTGATTTTTGATGAATAGTAAATTATGAATAGTGATTTTATGATTTGGATTACTAATATGACCAAATGGATTAGTAATCTCACTTAAAGAAATTTTTAAAATAATCTAGGCACCTTGATTAAGTAATGTGATTCAATAAAATAGTTAAATAACGGTTTCATTAATTATTATTCAAGTATTAGTTTTTTCGGGTGAATAGTGTTTTTTTAATTAAAAATTTAATTAAAAATAATTAGAAAATTATTTTTATAAAAATGACTTTATTTTTGAACTCAGAGCATCGATATTATATTATGGTAATTTTGGGGGTTTTTTCTGAAAAAAATGAATTTGCGATGAATAGTGTTTTTATTTAAAAATTAAATTAAAAATATTTAGAAAATTATTTTTATAAAATGGATTTCATTTTTGAAATCAGAGAATTGATATTTGGTTAATGTGAAATTTTGGGATTTTTCTGAGAAAGTTGAATTTTCAGTGAATAGTAAAAATACAGTTTTAGGGTTTCGGTATGTTTAATGACATCATAACGGTGTCATGATGATTTCATGAGATCTTTTGAGGGTTGGCCGGCCAAAGGTGATGAATTATTGTTTTGGGGGCCCCATGTGGCCTAACTCCATGATAAATGACAAGGGAGAGCACATGGGTTTGAGAAAAGCACATGTGAGATGTCCCTTGGCCATTAATGCCTTGTCCCCTCACTTTCCCTATAAATACCAATCCCTCCTCTCACCCATTCGACTCCACACTCATTCCCAACGAATTTCTGGTCTCATTACCTCCCAAGGAGTCCTCCCAAGGTGCCCCCAAGCCCTCAAGGTCCCAACCTTTGAGGTTTAAGAGTTACATTTTAAGGTAAGGGATCCGACCTCTCTCTTTCTTTTCAAGTAATCTCTTTTATGTCTTTTCTTTTATACTCCATGTTCTTATGTTGGAGGATGTTCTTTTATATTCATCCTACTGCCTATTTCATGTTCATATGATGAGAGACCCCCCCCCTTGCTCTCATCAATTCGTTTTAAGAATGTTTAAGTGGCGCCGTTAGGCTGCCGAATTTTTAAGTGGTTCTTCACCCTTCTCGTTTTGAAGTTCTACTTTCATGTCAATTATTTCAAGTTCCTTTTTGTTATATTGGGGTATGATATCTATATATATAATACTGGAATCTTATGTTCATATTATTAGAGACCCCATTTGATCTCTTCAATTCAGTATTTTGATGTTTTAAGTGGCGCCGTTAGGCTGCCGAATTTTTAAGTGGTTCTTCACCCTTCTCGTTTTGAAGTTCTACTTTCATGTCAATTATTTCAAGTTCCTTTTTGTTATATTGGGGTATGATCTCTATATATATCATACTAGACTCTTAATTTCATATGATTAGAGACCCCATTTGATCTCTTCAATTCAGTATTTTGATGTTTTAAGTGGCGCCGTTAGGCTGCCGAATTTTTAAGTGGTTCTTCACCCTTCTCGTTTTGAAGTTCTACTTTCATGTCAATTATTTCAAGTTCCTTTTTGTTATATTCGGGTATGATCTCTATATATATCATACTGTACTCTTATGTTCATATGATGAGATACCCCATTTGATCTCTTCAATTTAGTATTTTGATGTTTTAAGTGGCGCCGTTAGGCTGCCGAATTTTTAAGTGGTTCTTCACCCTTCTCGTTTTGAAGTTCTACATTCATGTAAATTCTTTGAATTTCCTTTTTGTTATGTTGGGGAATTATCTCTATATCTATCATACTGAACTCTTATGTTCACATGATGAGAGATCCTATTTGATCTTTTCAAATCATTTTTTGTTGAGGTTTAAGTAACGCCGTTAGGCTGCCGAACTTTCATAAGAGAAATCTAATTTTTTTTTCTTCCTTCCATGTTTTTCATTTAAAATGGTATGTCCTTGAAATCTCATTACCATGATCATTTATCCTTCTTATTCTGTCCATGTACTATTTTATGGGTCATTTATGAATGTTTGACCCATTTTACCTCTCTTTTAATGTCTTCTAAAACCTCGGAACATTGTCGTTATGCTGCAGAATTTCTGTCTCAAAATGTCTATCTCTTTTTCTAAAGTCCTTTTATTTTATTAAGTGAATACTCAAAGCTCTTTCTTCTAAAGGGGTATTCACATATATACCAAAATGTTCTATTTTAAATTCTGGGATTTACATACATGAGACCCACCTTCCTTTTCTGTGGGTTTTAAAGTGACGTAAAGATCATGTCTTTAAAGCAGTTTTTAAAACGTTATGATTATGAAATGAAACCCATTTATTTTATGCTATATGGGTTATTAATGAAATTTTTGATGATGATATATGTGTCTCACATTATAATAAAGGCAAATTTAAGGGTGCGCCCTGATAGCGCTCCAATGCATTGGGTAATGATGTAACCACTAGAGATTACAATTTTCACGATACCTTGGTGAATAACCTTGGTAATTTTAAAATGACACCTTGGGGATGGACCTTGGTGATATGTTCATGATTGTCTATGTTAAATGATGTAGCCACATCTTCAAGTTATGAAAAAGTTTTATTTTTATTATGATATGCCTCATGATTTCATTTTCATGCATTAAAGTTCTTTTCATGACTTTATTGATGTATCTCAAGTTCATATGTAAAATGTTTCACTTGTTTCCCTTGCTGGGCCTTCTGCTCACCCTTCCTTTTGATGTATGTCCCCAGGTTATGAGATGCAGTAATGAGCCTAGGGTGAACATGAGGAGAAGCCTTTCAAGTGTTTAAGAAGAATGTTTTTTTTTGTTTCATGTTTTATGTTCCTTGTTTCCAAGACACTAAACCTTAAAGATCCTCAGTTCCGTGTAATGGAATGAAAAGTTATGTTATAAAAATACGGGATTCTATAGATGCATATGTGTACCTAGAGTTGTTTTAAGTTTTTATTTGATCTGTTTTACTTTTTAATGTGATGTTTGAACCCTGTTTTATATGAGATGAGATGTTTTCCCTTAGTTTATGATTTTTGATAAAATCCAGACATATGAAAAGGGGAGGGATAGTTTTCTAATAGAGAACCATTAACTATGATGCAATTAAACCTGTATGGGTGATTCAGTGCCGCCCAGAGTGGATAGTATCTTGACATGGAAGATAGAATTTCTTATTCATGTGTCTTGGAAGGTGTGGTTGTTGTGCTTGTATAATGTGTTTTGTGATCTTTTGGGTTAATGTATCAACAACTATGATGATAAGTCTTGGTTAGAAGATGTCAGAGAAGGTGTTCTTGGGTGTAGAGGTTTCAACTCTAGCTTTCAAACAACACAAGGTGGTTTATCTTTGATGTGTTTAGTTTATAACAATGTTTCAAGTGTGGCGGGATCCTTGAGAGGTATCTCGAGGGATGGTTGTTCGGACCCTTCCTCTCTTTGCTTCTGGGTTGGTTTTGAATTCTCAAGGGTGAGAATAATTTGAGAGGTATCTAATGTAATGAACCAGACCTCTCTGATCTATTACTTTGTGGGAATCTAGTGTTTTATGTGTTATGGGTGATCAAGGTGACTCATTTCAACACTTTCTCTATAAGGACCTAGCCTTAAACATTAAATAATCTTCAATTAAATGAATAATTCACATTGAGGATCTTTTTAGGTTTATATTTTTAGAGAATTAGGCCATAACTATTACATTATATCTCAAAAATTACAAGGTAGACACTTTTACTCAGTTTCCAATTTTTTTATAAAATAAAAACTCTTAAAAAAGAGTCATGTCTAGTCCCCTGTTTTAGACATAATGACTTTTCCTTGATCCCAGCCTTGACCCTATTCATCTTTAAGTCTTTTAAAAAACATTTCAAAACTTGGGATGAGCATAAAAAGCTCAGTAAGGGTTATAAAACAAAGAAAGAAAACATTAGTTCATCATTGCATACATAACATAATCTCTTTAACATACCTCATGAAATCATAAGATTTATGAATAACACGTAGAAAACATAAATCATAAAGGTAACTTGTGGCATCCATATCATACTTACATTGTACCTATCACAACAACGTAGGGAGTTACATTTGGAATAATCATCACAATATATTCCCTAAATCTCTTAGGAGAAAAATTTACGTTTACCTCCGTCACGTTACCCAATGCATTGGAGAGCTATCTCGGGCTCACCCGCCCTAGGTTTATCACAGAACCAACCGTATATGTAATAATTCCCAAGAACCATAACATATTCATAACACATAAAACAAACATAAATGAAAGATAACATTTCCACATTTAAATCATAATATATCATTTAAATATATTTAAATAATAAATCCATTATCAAGACCATTTTCAATAACAATATACATAAAAAAGATTAAATGGTATTTACTTTCCTTTTAAAAACATTACAGCTTGTTAAAGAAGCTAAAGATCAAATAATATTCACGGCAGCGAAAAAGGTCATTGTCACCGCTTATGTTAAAAGAAACATTCATTTTTGTCTTTTAGTAAAATGCATCATAGAAAAAGATTCATTTAGAATGAAATAATAAGTCAATTGTTTTTATACACCGTATAAAAGAATGTCATGTATAAAACAAAATATGGCTCAATGAAAGGAGATTGAGACAAAGTCTCTTACCTTGTGTCCGACTTGACCCGTTCGTTCTTTAATCTCATAAATAATAAACTAAAGTTAATTTCTACTTACTTAAGATCCTTTTCTAAGTTTATTATTCCTTTTATATCACTTATTAAAATTTTTATAAACAATATGTAATCATTTAAGTTAATAACGGTCGTTTTGTCGATATTTGGTACTTGAGTCAAAAATGGACTTCTTATAATTACAAGTTGTTCACGTGGTCAAAAGTTCATTATATCCAGAATGATATTCATAATTTAGATATAATATATATCTTATTTATCCAGTATATATATGTATTTATAATAGTACATAACATTTGGAGGTAAGAAATGAAATGCACCGTTCATGGAGACGGTAAGCTGTACGTACGCATGAACGCTACCTTCATTTCTATTTCTTATTTTAATGGAATTAAAACATAATGATACATAGGTATATTATAATTACAGTATAATATCATATATAATATCATTAAATGTATCCTTTATACGTCCCACATATGGCATTAACGAGTCATATCACTTTGAGGGGGCGGTAGTCCGCACCTCCTCAAATGAAATTATCGCATTTACCCATAATGGAAACCATAAAGGTATGCTATAAATGAAAAATAAATAAGAATAAAGAAAACATAAACATAATATATATCATATATAAATAATGTGCCATCTTAATATCCACCATGAGAGGCGGTAGGAGATAATTGAATAATCATCGTTTAATGAGGCGTTAGTTTTCCAACCACAGAAACAGTATGTTCTTTACCCATTAGATGGAGGTGTGTGTAAGTGTAGTTCCTATAATTCTCACAACAACATCCTAGTATATTTAGGATACTTTTGTTGTTATAAAATAAAATAATAAAAAGAGTTTAGGGGGTTGGAGAAGTAAAATAAAACAAAAGAACTTAAGAGAAGACGTTACCTTTAATTCGGGTAACTCCCATTGGTTTGAACCATAAGGACTTCTTGAAGTGCCTTCTACCTAAGTTAAGGCTTCTAGGTGGAAGAGAGGGATATTAACAGCTTATTTAGTCAGGTATTGGATGATCCAAGGGGCTTGAGAGCTGTGAGTAATGGGTTAGAGGTGATATATTTTTATAAGGGGGAGGAGGGGCTCTTTAGGAAAGTGTGAAAATATTATTTTATTATATAATGATTTTCGGTTTCTAAAGGTCCAAAACTTATTAAAGTCGAAGATAAGATGAATTGTGGTCGAAATAAAATCATCCAATTAGAATTTTACAGGTTTTGAATATTATTTTAATATTTATAATATTATTTATTTATCTCATTTATTAATGAGGTAAACACTACATCATTATTGTGTCATAAATAATTTAATTTATTTGATGTCTAAAAATTATGAAAAAAATACCATGATGTAGGAAATATTTTTATATTTCCAAATAATATTTATAGTCAAATAGATAACTTATATAACCCTATGTAAAAATTAATTTACTAAAATATATTTGTTTATGTCATTTTTGCCTTTACTTTAAGTTAATTAAAATAAAGTGTCATTATCACTCTTAAGTGGCTCCATGGGGTCCCAAAATAGAACCAAGGATGCCCATGGTCGGCCATGACTCATCCAATAAGGTTAGGACAAGTGTTAAGGTAATTTTGTATTATTATGATATTCTTTTTACCTTGAATTACCCAATTTTCCTTTAACCATGGTAAATGAAAGTCAAAAGTTACTATTCACAAAAAAATTATTTTCATCTTATTGAACCACATTTTACTAAAAACCATTAATGTCATATTTTTAAAATTCAATCCATAGAAGTGGTAAAATTTCATTTAACTAAAAAAGTCAGTTTTTAACTACTACTTAGTGGTTTCACTATTCATAAAAAATTGATGTTTTTCAGAAAAATACCAAAAATTCAGCCTAAGATATATTTGATATTACGAATTCAAAAATGATTTCTATTTTACCAAATTCAATACATAGAATTTTCATTAGTTTTTTAAAAATTAATTCCCGTTGTCAAAACAAAAAGCGTGTTTAAAAAAAATATTAACTATCAAAAGATTGACACTTGTTTATGTCCAATTTCAAAGTGAAATTAATTACAATGACCAACATTGGATTAAATGGTAAAAATTTAATCTAATTACACTTTAAAACCAATTAAAAAGACAATATAACAATATAAATAAATTATATTAAAAGGAAGTTTTGAATTAAAAGACAGTATTTTCCACTATTCATCAAAAATTGATTTTTATCAGAAAAATACCAAAATTTAACCCAAAGTGAATTTTGATGTCCTGATTCTAAAGAAGAATTTTATTTTGTAAAAAAAACATATAAAAGTGACTAAAACTATATTTAAAGAGGTATCACAATTAAAAGGTAGTAAATCGACCTTTTAAAGAATGTTAGAGTATTTATGCTTAAAATTAGATTAATTCACATTTTAAGCCTCTAAATTTAATTGGATAAATGTAAAAACATTTAACAAACATGTATAATCATATTTTAGTTAGTTTTATTCATTCTCGCCAATACAATGGCTAGACATTAACTATATTTAAAATAATATTATTATATTATTAGTGCGTAATGTAAGATTTCAAAGAAACTCGTTGTTGCGTATCGAGTAACCCATAAAACATAACAACCCATTTAAAGTAAAATTAATATTTAATTAACACATATTAATAATAATGAAAATGTATTATTCTTTATTTACTTGGGTTGTTACATCCTTCCCCCCTTTTGGAAATTGCGTCCTCACAATTTTTTTTCACTTATCAAATAAGTGGCGGTATTTATACCTCATAGCATTTTTAGATTCCCACACTGCCTCTTTAACCATATGGTTTTTCCACAAAACCTTTACCAGATGAATTACCTTATTCTGCAACACTTGCTCTCTTCGATCAAGAATCTAGACCGATTTTTCCTCATAAGAGATATTCTCTTCCAACTGAACTACCTCTGGACTTAAAACATGAGATGGGTCTGACATATACTTTCTCAACATTGAAACATGAAAAAATTGTGTACCTGGGACAAACTTGGAGGTAAATCCTCTATGTACGAAATTGATCTAACTTTATTCAAGATTTCATAGGGTCTAATGAACCTCAAAATCAACTTTCCCTTATTACCTAAACGCATCACACTTTTCCATGAATAAACTTTGAGAAAGACATGATCACCCACCTCAAAAGAAAGATCCTTCCTCCGATTATCTGCATAACTTTTCTGCCTGCTTTGAGCTGTTCTCATATGCTTCTGAATCAACTGAACCTTTTCTGCCATCTCTTCTACTAATTTTGGTCCCATCAACTTCCTTTCACCTACTTCATCTCAAAATGCTGGAGTTCGACACCGCTTCCCATATAATGCCTCAAATTGATCCATCTGTATACTGGAATGAAAACTGTTATTATAAGAAAATTCAACCAATGAAATATGTTGGTCCTAACTTCCTTGGTAATCCAGTGAACAAGCACGTAGAATATCCTCCAAGGTCTGAATTTTCCATTCTAACTTCCCATCTGATTGAGGATGAAAAGCTTTAATAAAATTTAATTTAGTACCCAACGACTTCTAAAGGCCTTTCTAAAAGTTAAAAGTAAACCTCGGATCACGATCAGATACATTGGAGAGGGGAACTCCATGAAACCTGACTATCTCTTTAAAATACAACTGATAAAGTTGATCTAGAGACAAAGTATCTCAAATAGGAAGGAAATGAGAAGATTTAGTCAACCGATCAATAATAACCCAGATTGCATTATTACCTCTATATGTATTTGGTAATCCCATAATGAAGTCCATGGATATATTTTCCCATTTCCACTCTAGAACCGATAAAGACTGAAGCATCCCTTTCGGTAACTACCACTCAGATTTAACCTGCTGACAAGTCAAACAGTTCACAGTAAAATCAGGAATATCTCTTTCCATTCCATCCCACCAGTAATACTCCCAAAGATCTATGTACATATTAGTACTATCAAGATGAACTGAAAACATGGAACTATGAGATTCACATAACAACTCATTCTTCAACTGTGAATCACAAGGCACACATAATATCTTTCCAAACCTCAAAACACAATCATTATCAATGTTAAATTCAGGCAACTTACCCTTTTGAACCAACTCTACCTTTTTCTGCAACTCACTATCTTCCTTCTGTGCTTTCTTTATTCTTTCTGATAGAGATGATTTCACTGACACCTGAAACAAAACAGAAGAATTTCCTGCACCAACAACTTCTATGCCAAAGTTCATCAAATAAAAAACCAAAGGATCTCATTCCAAATGTAGCATGGTTAATGAAGCATTACTTTTTACTCAAAGCGTCGACCACTTTATTTTCTTTTCCTGAATGGTAAAGGATTGTGAAATCATAATCCTTGATTAATTACAACCATATCCTCTGTCTCATGTTCTATTCTTTCTGAGTGAATATATACTTCAAACTTTTGTGGTTAGTTTATATTTCACATTTTACTCCATACAAATGTTGCCTCCAATTTTTAAATCAAAAACAACAACAGAAAATTCCAAATCATGTGTAGGGTAATTTAACTTCTGAGGTTTCAACTGATGTGAATCATAAGTAATTACCTGATCATTCTGAAAAAGGACACAACCAAGTCCTTTCAATGAATAATCATTGTAGATAACAAACTCACCATTTCTGGAAGGTAGTGCCAAAACTGAAGTATTCACCAATCTTATTTCAATTCCTGAAAACAATCATCAAATTATTTTTTCCAAACGAACTAAACATCTTTTTGAGTTAACTTAGTCAGTGGGATAGATAACCGTGAAAAATTCTCAAAAAACCATCAGTAATTACCTAAAAAACCAAGAAAACTACGAATCTGAATTATATTTGTGGGTATTGGCCATTCTTCAAAATCTTTTGTGTTAGCCGAATCAATAATTATGCCATTTTTTAAACAATGTGACCAAGGAAAGAAATTTGTTGTAACCAAAAATCACACTTTCTGAATTTCCCATATAGTTTATTTTCTTTTAAGGTTTGCAAAACAACCCTTAAATGACTTTCAAGATCCTATTTACTTTTAGAATAAACCAAAATATCATCAATGAATAAAACCAAAACCTTATCCAAGAACTCCTAGAAAATTATATTCATAAGATCCCTAAATACAGCAAGTGCATTGGTTAAACCAAAAGGCATAACTACAAATTCATAATGGCTATATCTAGTATGAAACACGGTCTTTGGAATGCCTGCTTCCTTTACTTTTAACTAATGGTACCCCGACCTCAAATCAATCTTCGAAAAATACTGAGGTCCTTGGAGCTGATCAAACAAATCATCGATATGAGGAAAATGATACTTGTTCTTAATATTGATGTTATTAAATGCTCTATAATCAATGAAAAGTCTCATTGAACCATCTTTATTTTTAACAAACAAGACAGTAGAACCCAATGGTGATATGCTAGGTCAAATGAAGCCTTTATCTAATAACTCCTGAAATTGCTTCTTTAACTCTAAAAGTTCAATTTGAACCATTCAATAAGGGGCTTTTGAAACTAGATTAGCATCAGGAACTAATTAAACGGTAAATTTAACTTACCAATCAGGTATAATACCAGGCAACTCATCAGAAAAAAAATCAAGGTACTCATTTACCACTAGTACATCATTAATCTGAACAGTTCCTTTGTTTTCAACAATATATGCAAGGTAACATTCATTTTCATCTTTTACTAGTTTCTCAACTTCTTGATATGTTGTCAAAATTAAGTGTTCATTCCTTACACAAACTAAAAATCATACTGAAAAGAAACCTCTTTAGCTCTGTAGTCAATCTTAACATGATAAATAGAAATCCAATCCATACCCAAAATAACATCAAACTCTACTAGAGGCAAAACAATAAGGTTTGCAGGTAAATTATTTTCACACACAAGGATATGAAGGTTCTTATAATTTCTTTTTGTTTCAAAATTTCCTCCAGGTGTTTCTACCATAAGTTCAGGATTCATATCTTGATATGGAATTCCCAATTTACTAGAAAACTTCTTAGAAATGAATGAATGTGTAGACCCTGAATCAAACAACACATTGGAATAATCTGAACAAACAAACAGTGTACTTAATACTACTTCATTCGATGGCCAAACATCTAATAAATTAGTTGCAAAGGATTTCACCACCCCTTTCTGCTTGTAGTTTGGATGATTTCCCTTAGTTGAGTTCTTTGTTGGACACTCATTTTCATAATGACCCATTTCATTGCACTTAAAACATTTTACTAATTGTAAATAATATTTTTCCTTACCATTACCCTGCTCTTTTTCAGTGCAATTACGTGCTTTATTTCCCATTTAACCACATCATTATCACTTACCAAAATTCAAAAGACATTCCCCAACATGATTTTTACCAGAATTTTCACAAACTGTAAACTTAAGTTTCTTACCATCAGACTTTTCTGAATTGTTCTTCCCTTTTTTCTGCCACCTCGACCTCTTATTTTGTTGTTTTTCAAAGAAGACGTGATCATCAGAAAAATAAATTTCCACCTTATCCTAACATCGAAAAAGTTTTTCATAACTTTTGAACGCACGAGAAGCTAAATCCTTTCGATACTTTGGCTTTAATCCTGAGTAAAAATAGTTGATTTTACTATCAAGGTCTCATATGAAATTTGAAGCATACCTTTCCAATCGAGTGAATTTTTCTTCATAAGCAGCCATTGAGTCATCCTTCTGCCTCAATTGTACGAATTATTTTTCCATCCTAAGACGAACCACCTTAGGAAAATATTTCTCAATAAACATACCTTTCAATTCATCCCAATCAAGAGAATCAATCTCCTCACTATCCCTAATATTTTTCACCATCGACCACCACTGATCAACTTCACCTTCAAAATGGTAAATATTGAGACAAACCTTTTGATGTTATGAACACCCCATGACATCAAAAATTTTCTCAAGTGATTTAATCCACCCTTCAGCTTGCATAGGGTCAGATGATCCTCTGAAAGATGGGGGATGTTACCTCATGAAATGCTCCACTACTGACATGATCCTCTATGGTTGATCTAGCCGATCTCATGCATGGATACCACCACCATTTATAGCCTGATTCAATTGTTCCATCACTGCAAAAAATTGTTTAGTTCCGATTCCGACCATCTCAGGTTGCTGATTTGGAAGGTTTTCTTCCTCCTGATGTCGTCCCAACATAGCTGCCCCGTTTCCTCTGTGGAAAACCATTATAAACATAGAGATATCTTAGGTGAAGGAACATGGTGATATGTAAATGCTATATCATTTCAATATTAACATAAATTAATTTATGGATATTAATTTAACAATACCCTAACTCCTAAAATTATCTAAACTGACCTCTGATACCAACTATAAGGACCCGACCTTAAACATTACATAATCTTGAATTAAATGAAAAAATTCACATTGAGGATCTTTTCAGGTTTAGAGTTTTAGAGAATTAGGCCACAACTGTTATATTATATCTAAAAAATTACAAGGTAGACAATTCTACCCAGTTTCCATTATTTTCATAAAATAAAAACTCTTAAAAAGAGTCTTCTCTAGTCCCATGTTTTAGACATCATGAATTTTCCTTGATCCCATCCTTGACCTTATTCATCTTTAAGTCCTTTTAATTTCTTTTTCAAAACTTTGGATGAGCATAAAAAGCTCCGTAGGGGTTATAAAACAAAGAAATAAAACATTAGTTCATAATTTCATACATAACATAGGCTCTTTAAAATACCTCATGAAATCATAATATTTATGAATAAAAAATAGAAAACATAAATCATAAATGTAACTTATGGCATGCATATCGTACTTACATTGTAGCTATCACAACTACATAGGGAGTTACATTTGGAATAACCATTACAGTATATTCCCTAAATATCTTAGAAGAAACATTCACGTTTACCTCCTTCATGTTACACAATGCATTGGAGATCTATCACGGGCTCATCCTCCATAGGTTTATCTTAGAACCACCTGTATACGTAACAATTCCCAAGAACCATAACATATTCATAACACATAAAGCAAACATAAAGGAAAGATAACATTTCCACATTTCAATCACAATATATCATTTAAATATATTGAAATAATAAATCCATTATCAAAACCATTTTCAATAACAATATACATAAAAAGATTAAATGGTATTTACTTTCCTTTTAAAAACATTACAGCCTGTTAAGGAAGACAAATATCAAATAATACTCATGGCGGCGGAAAAGGGCGTTGTCACCACTTACGTTATAAGAAACAATAAAGGTATGATATAAATGGAAAATACAAAAGCATAAAGAAAACATAAACATAATATATATCATATATAAATACAGTGCCATCTTAATGGCCACCATGAGAGGTGATAGGAGATAATTGAACAATCATCGTTTCGTGAGGCGTTAGTTTGATATCCAAAAAAAAATAGTATGTTCTTTACCCATTAGATGGAGGTGTGTGTAAGTGTAGTTCGAATAATTATCATAACAAAATCCTAGTATATTTTGGATACTGGTGTTGTTATAAAAGAAAAGAATAAAAAGAGTTTAGGGGGTTGGAGAAGTAAAATAAATCAAAAGAACTTAAGAGAAGATGTTACCTTTAAATCGGGTAACTCCCTTTGGTTTGAACCAAAAGGACTTTTTGAAGGGTCTTCTACCTAAGTTAAGGATTCTAGGTGAAATAGAGGGATCTTGAGAGCTTATTTCGGCAGGGGTTGGACGAGCCAATGGGCTTGAGAGGTGTGAGGAATGGGTTAGAGGTGAGGGCTTTTTATAAGGGGGAGGAGGGGCTCTTTAGGAAAGTGTGAAAATATTATTTTATTATATAATGATTTTCGGTTTCTAAAGGTCCAAAACTTATTAAAGTCGAAGATAAGATGACTCATGGTCAAAATAAAATCATATAATAAGAATTGGACAGGTTATGGATATTATTTTAATCTTGATAATATTATTTATTTAAATCATTTATTAATGAGGTAAACACTGCATCATTATTGTGTCATGTATAATTTAATTTATTTGATATCTAAAAATTATGAAAAAATACCATGATGTAGGAAATATTTTTATATTTCCAAAGAATATTTATAGTTGAAAAGATAACTTATATAACCCTATGTAAAAATTAATTTACTAAAATATTTTTCTTTATGTCATTTTTGCCTTTACTTTAAGTTTATTAAAATAAAGTGTCATTATCACTCTTAAAAGACTTCATGGGGCCCCAAAATAGACCCAAGGATGCCCATGGTTGGCCATGACTCATCCAGTAAGGTTAGGACAAGTGTTAAGGTAATTTTGTATTTTTATGATATTCTTTTTACCTTGAATTACCCTATTTATCTGTAATCACGGTAAATAAAAGTCAAAAGTCACTATTCACAAAAATTATTTTCATCTTATTGAATCAAATATTACTTAATAATAAAAACCATGTATGTCATATTTTCTAAATTCAATTGACATAAGTGGTAAAATTTCATTTAAATGAAAAAGACAGTTTTTAACTACAACTTAGTGGTTTCACTATTCATAAAAAATTGATGTTTTTCAGAAAAATACCAAAAATTCAGCCTAAGCTATATTTGATATTCATAATTCAAAAAAGATGTCTATTTTATCAAATTCAATACATATAAGTGGTATTAATTAATTTAAAATTAATTCCCATTGTCAAAACAAGAAGCATGTTTTTAAGAAATATTAACTATCAAAAGATTGACACTTGTTTATATCCAATTTTAAAGTGAAATTAATTAAAATGACCAACATTGGATTAAATGGTAAACATATAATCTAATTACAATTTAAAACCAATTAAAAAGATAATCTAACCATATAAATTAATTAGATTAAAAGACAATATTGAATTAAAATACAGTATTTTCCACTATTCATCAAAAATTGAATTTTATCAGAAAAATACCAAAATTTTACCCAAAGTGAATTTTGATGTCCCGATTATAAAGAAAATTTTATTTTTTCAAAAATAACATATAAAAGTGACCAAAACTATATTTCAAGAGGGTTCTCCATTAAAAGGTGGTAAATCGACCTTTTAAAGAATATTAGAGTATTTATGTTTAAAATTATATTAATTCACATTTTAAGCCTCTAAAATTTATTGGATAAATGTAAAAACATTTAAAAAACATGTATAATAAAATTTTAGTTAGTTCTATTCATTCCCTCTAATACAACGACTAGGCGTTAACTACATTTAAAATAATATTATTATATTATTAGTGTGCAATGTAAGATTTCAAAGAAACCTATTATTGCGTATCGAGTAAGGCATCGAACATAGAAAGCCCTTTAAAGTAAAATTAATATTTAATTCAAAAAATTTAATAATTATGAAAATGTATTATTCTTTATTTACTTGGGATGTTATATCCTCCCCCCTTTTATAAATTGCACCCTCACAATTTTTATTCACTTATCAAATAAGTGGGGTTATTTATCCCTCATAGAATTTTTAGATTCCCGCTTTGCCTCTTCAACCATATGTTTTTTCCAAAAAACCTTTACCTGATGAATTACCTTATTCTGCAACACTTTCTCTCTTCGGTCAAGAATCTGGACTAGTTGTTCCTTATAAGAGAGATTCTCTTCTAACTGAACTACCTCTAGACTTAAAACATGAGATGGGTCTGGAATATACTTTCTCAACATTGAAACATGAAAAAAAATTTGTATCTGGGACAAACTTGGAGGTAAAGCCACTCTATACGCAACTGATCCAACTTTCTTCTGGATTTCATAAGTTCCAATGAACCCTCTGACTCAACTTTCCCTTTTTACCCAAACACATCACACTTTTCTATGGAGAAACTTTGAGAAAGACATGATCACCTACCTCAAAAGAAAGATCCTTCCTTCGATTATCCCCATAACTTTTCTACCTGCTCTGAGCTGTTCTCTTGTGCTTCTGAATCAACTGAACCTTTTCTGCCATCTCTTCTACCAATTCTGGTCCCATCAACTTCCTTTCACCCACTTTATCCCAAAAAGCTAGAGTTTGACACCGCTTCCCATATACTGCCTCAAATGGAGCCATCTGTATATTAGGGGTGTCCAAACCCAACCCAACCCGAACGACCCGACCCGACCCGGCCGGGTTGGGTCGGGTTGGGTCGGGTTGCACAGGTATTTTGATGGGTCGAGTCTGCTTGGGTCGGGTTGAGATTGGGTTGGGTCGGGTCACGAGTTGGAAGTATAAAGACCCAACCCGACCCATCGACCCGAACTTCCGTTTTTTTTGTTGTCGTCGTGCTTCGGTTCATGAATTTGCTCAACCCACTGCCTCTTCACCTCCCTCGCACTGGCATTGTCTTCCCCTCTACGCACGCACCGCATGCCCATCACCTCCACCATCGCGGCACCCACCATGGATTCAGTGACCGCTGCTACTCCACCCTTGGCTACCACCTTCAAATCAGAAGCAGTGTAGCAAACTAAAATCACCGGTGGATGAATACCCAAAATCGATGCAAGAATAAGTCACAAGAAGAACAAAAATCCAATTGAAACCCTATTAACAGTTTCACAAACCAGATCTGAAGAACTAAAAATACCCGAATTCAAAAATTAGAAACCACACCATGACGGAATCAGATCTCACATTAGTGACCATAATCTGAATCAAAGAACCGCTGAACACCCCTAATGAATCCGATTCGTACCTTATTCCCTCTGCTGCTCGAGAACCCAAGCCGCTTGAAGTAGAGTCTTTTTCTGCACCCTCCATTGAAGCGCCGCCACTGATCAACCATCACCTCTGCACACCGTCCGAACGTCACCGCCCTCCTTCATTCATAGCAGCTCCCTCTGTTGATGAAGGTCAGACGGTCGGACCACCGCGCGAGCCGCATACCTCCTTTCTGTCGAGCGAGCACTCGATCGAACCCCCCTTCTCCCAAACCCCCAAATCCCCCCATGACCGTGACCCCGCTTTTTAGGCACCCGACGAACCCGTGGAGATTTTTTTTTGTTCAAAAAAAAAATTCCCGGTGACCCAATGGACCCGACCCGACCAAACCCGATCTAATACGGGTTGGGTCTGGTCGGGTCTGAATGAGAAAGCAGGTCAGACCCGACCCGACCCAACCCGATATTTTTTGACTGGGTCGGGTCCAAAAAAGCCTCCAACCTGACCCAACCCGACCCATGGACACCCCTACTGTATATAGGAATGAAAACTGTTATTATAAGAAAATTCAACCCAAGAAATATGTTGGTTCCAACTTCCCTGGTAATCCAGTGAACAAGCAAGTAGCATATCCTCCAAGGTCCGAATTGTTCATTCTGACTACCCATCTGATTGAGGATGAAAAGCTATACTAAAATTTAATTCAGTACCCAATGACTTCTAAAGTCATTTCCAAAAGTTATAAGTAAACCTGGTATCAAGATTAGATACACTGGAGAGGGTAACTCCCCACAACCTAATGACCTCTTTAACATACCAATGAGAAAGTTGATCTAGAGACAAAGTATCTCGAATAGGAAGGAAATGAGAAGATTTAGTCAACCGATCAACAATAACCTAGATTGAATTATTACCTCGAGATGTCTTCGGTAATTCCACAACAAAGTCCATGGATATATTTTCCCATTTCTACTCTGGCACTGGTAAAGAATGAAGCATCCCTTTTGGTTACTACCGCTCTACTTTAACCTGTTGACAAGTCAAACACTTCACAGTAAAATCAGTAATATCTCTTTTCATTCCATCCCACCAGTAATACTCCCAAATATCTCTGTACATGTTGGTACTGCCAGGATGAACTAAAAATGGGGAACTATGAGCTTCACATAACAAATCATTCTTCAATTGTGAATCACAAGTCACACACAATCTATTTCTAAACCTCCAAACACAATCATTATCAACATTAAATTCAGGAAACTTACCCTTCTGAACCAACTCTACCTTTTTTTCAAACTCACTCTCTTCCTACTGCGCTTTCTTTATTCTGTCTGACAGAGATGATTTCACTGACACCTGAAACAAAACAGAAAAATTTCCTGCACCAACAACTTATATTCCAAAGTTTATCAAATCAAAAACCAAAGTATATCGTTCTAAATGTATCATGGTTAATGAAGCATTAATTTTTCGAATCAAAGCATAAAACACTTTATTTTATTTTCCTAGATGGTAAAGGATCGTGAAATCACAATCCTTGATTAATTCCAACCATCTCCTTTATCTCATGTTCAATTCTTTCTGAGTGAATATATACTTCAAACTTTTGTGGTCGGTATATATTTCACATTCTACTCCATACAAATGATGCCTCTAAAATTTTAAATAAAAAACAACAGTATCTAATTCCAAATCATGTGTAGGGTGATTTAACTCATGAGGTTTCAACTGACATGAATCATAAGAAATTATCTAATCATTCTGCATAAGGACACAACCAAGTCTTTTCAATGAAGCATCCCTATAGATAACAAACTCACCATTTCTAAAAGGTAGTGCCAAAACTGAAGCATTCACCAATCTTTTTTTCAATTCCTTAAAAAAATCATCACATTCTTTTGTCCAAACAAACTTAACACCTTTTCGAGTTAACTTAGTCAGTGGGATAGATAACCGTGAAAAATTCTGAACAAACCTCCAGTAATAACCTACCAAACCAAGAAAACTATGAATCTCAGTTATATTTTTGGGTCTTGTCCATTATTTTACAACTTTTGTTTTATCCAGATCAACAGTTATGCCATTTTTTGAAACAATGTGACCAAGGAAAGAAATTTACTGTAACCAAAACCCACACTTTCTGAATTTCCCAAATAGTTTCTTTTATTTTAAGGTTTTCAAGACAACCCTTAAATGACTTTCATGCTCCTATTTACTTTAAAAATAAACCAAAATATCATCAATGAATAGAACCACAGACTTATCCAATAAATCCCAGAAAATTCTATTCATAAGATCCATGAATATAGCAGGTGCATTGGTTAAACCAAAAGGCATAACTACAAATTCATAAGGGCCATATCTAGTACGAAACACGGTCTTCAGAATGTCTGATTTTTTTACTTTCAACCGATGGTACCCCGACCTCAAATCAATCTTTGAAAAATACTGAGATCCCTGGAGATGATCAGAAAAATCATTGATTTGAGGAAAAATATACTTGTTCTTAACAGTGATGTTATTCAATGCTCTATAATCAATACAAAGTATCATTGAACCATCTTTCTTTTTAACAAACAAGACAGGAGCAACCCATGGTGATGTGCTAGGTCAAATGAAACCTTTATATAATAACTCCTGCAATTGATTATTTAACTCTAAAAGTTTAATTTGATCCATTCGATAAGGGAGTTTTGAAATTGGCTTAGCATTAGGAACAAAGTCAACAGTAAATTCAAATTCCCGATCAGGTATAATACCAGGAAACTCATTAGAAAAAACATCAAGGTACTCAGTTACCACTTTCACATCATTAATATGAACAGTTCCTTTGTTTTCAACAATATGTATAAGGTAAAATTCATTTCCATCTTTTAATAGTTTCTTAGATTCCTGGTATGTTATCAAAAGTAAGGGTTCATTCCTGTACACAAACTAAATATCATTCTGAAAAGAAACCTCTTTAGCTCTGCAGCCAATCTTAGCATTATAAACAGAAAGCCAATACATACCCAAAATAACATCAAACTCTACTAGAAAGAAAAAACAATATGGTTTACAGGTAGATTCTTTCTACACACAAGGATAAAAAGGTTCTTATAATTTCTTTTTGTTTCAACATTTCCTCCAAGTGTTTTCACCATAATTTCAGGATTCATATCTTTATATGGAATTCCAAATTTATTAGAAAACTTCTCAGAAATGAAAAAATGTGTAGACCCTGAATCAAACAATACATTGGCATAATCTAAACAAACAAACAGTGTACCTGATACCACTTCATTTGATGGACCAACATCTGTTGAAGTTGTTACAAAGGATTTCACCACCCCTTTCTGCTTGTAGTCTGGCTTCTTTCTCTCAGTTGAGTTCTTCGTTGGACACTCATTTGCATAATGACCCATTTCATTGCACTTAAAACATTTTACTAATTGTAAATCAGATTTTTTCTTACCATTACCCTGCTCTTTTTCAGTTTAATTACAAGCTTTATGTCCCATTTTACCACATCGGTAGCACTTACCAGAATTCAAAAGACATTCTCCAGGATTCTTTTTACCACAATTTTCACAAACTGTTAACTCAATTTTCTTACCATCAGACTTTTTTGAAGAGTTCATCCCTTTCATCTACCACCTCGACTGTTGTTTTTTCAAAGAAGACGTGATCATCAGAAATCTCTATTTGAACCTTCTCCTCATATTGAAAAAGTTTTTCATAAATTTTGACCCCATGAGAAGTGAAATCCCTTTGATACTTTGGCTTTAATCCAGAGTAAAAATGGCTGATTTTACTATCAAGATATCATATAAAATTTGGAGCATACCTTGACAGTCGAGTGAATTTTTCTTCATAAGTAGCCACTGAGTCATCCTCCTGCCTCAATTCCAGGAACTGTTTTTCCATTATAAGACAAACCAACTTAGGAAAATATTTATCAAGAAACATACCTTTGAATTCATCCTAATCAAGAGCATCAATCTCCTCACAATCCCTGATATTTTCACCATCAACCACCACTGATCAGCTTCACCTTCAAAACGGTAAACCGCGAGACATAAATTTTGATGTTCTGAACACCCCATGACATCAAAAATTTTCTCCAGTGCTTTAATCCACCCTTCATCTAGCACAGGGTTAGATTATCCTCTGAAATATGGGGGATGTTGCCTCATGAAATTCTACACTACTGAAATGTTCCTCTATGGTTGATCTAGCTAATCTCGTGCATGGATACCACCACCATTTATAGCCTGAGTCAATTGTGACATCACTAAAACAAACTGTTGAGTTCCGATTCTGACCATCTCAGGTTGCTTATTTGGAAGATTGTCTTCCTCCTGATGTCTTCCCAATATAGCTGCCCTATTTCCTTTGCGTAAAACCATTCTGAACACAGATATATCTTAGGTGAAGCAACATGGTAATATTTAAATTCTATATCATTTAAATATTAACATAAATTAATTTATGGATATTAATTTAACAATACTATAACTCCTAAAGTTATCTAAATCAACCATTGATACCATTTATAAGGACCCAACCTTAAACATTACATAATCTTGAATTAAATGAATAATTCAAATTGAGTAAATTTTCAGGTTTAGAGTTTTAGAGAATTAGGCCATAACTATTACATTATATCTCAAAAATTACAAGGTAAACACTTCTACTCAGTTTACATTTTTTTCATAAAATAAAAACTCTTAAAAAAAGAGTCATGTCTAGTCCCATGTTTTATATATCATGACTTTTCTGTGATCCCATCCTTGACCCTATTCATCTTTAAGTCCTGTGAAAAACATTTCAAAACTTGGGATGAGCATAAAAATCTCAGTAAGGGTTATAAAACAAAGAAATAAAACATTATTTCATCATTTCATGCATAACATAAGCACTTTAAAAAACCTCATGAAATCATAATATTTACGAATAACACATAGAAAACATAAATCATAAAGGTAACTTGTGGCATCCATATCATACTTACATTGTAACTATCACCGCTACGTAGAGAGTTACATTTGGATTACCCATCATAGTATATTCCCAAAATCTATTAGGAGAAACATTCACATTTACCTCCGTCATGTTACCCAATGATTTGGAGAGCTATCTCGGGCTCACCCACCCTAGGTTTATCACGGAACCACCCGTATATGTAATAATTCCCAAGAAACATAACATATTCATAACACATAAAACATATATAAAGGAAAAATAACATTTCCACATTTAAATCACAATATATTATTTAAATATATTGAAATAATCAATCCATTATCAAAAACATTTTCAATACCAATATAAGTAAAAAAGAGTAAATGGTATTTACTTTCCTTTTAAAAAAATTACGGCTTGTTAAGGAATCCAAAGATCAAGTAATACTCACGGCGACGGAAAAGGTCGTTGTCACCGCTTACGTTAAAAGAACATTAATTTTTGTCTTTTAGTAAAACAACTCATAGAAAAAGATTCCCTTTGAATGAAATGATAATTAAAATGTTTTTATACACCGTATAAAATAATTTCATGTATAAAACAAAATATGCCTCAATGAAAGGAGATTGAGACGAAGTCCCATACATCGTGTCCGACTTGACCCGTTCTTTCTTTAATCTACTAAATAATAAACTAAAGTTAATTTATAATTTCTTATGATAATTTTTAAAGTTTATTATTACTTTTATATCACTTATTACCATGTTATAAACATTATGTAATCATTTAAGTTAATAACAGTCATTTTTTCGATATTTGGTACTTGAGTAAAAAATGGACTTCTTATAATTACAAGTTGTTCACGTGGTCAAAAGTTCATTATATCCAGAATGATATTCATGATTTAGATATCATATATATCTTATATATCCAGTATATATATGTATTTATAACAGTACATAACATTTGGATGTAAGAAATGAAATGCACCGTTCATGGAGACAGTAAGCCTTATGTACGCATGAACGCTACTTTCATTTATATTTATTATTTTAATGGAATTAAAACATAATGATACATAGGTATTTTATAATTCTAGTATAATATAATATATAATATTATTAACTCCATCCTTTATAAGTCCCACATATGGCATTAACAAGTCATATCACTTTAAGGGGGGAAGATTGTAACGACCCGAAATTTTTAAATAAATTTTGTTTCCTAATTTTATGTGTTATTGTTATACTCAACAAAAATGTTTTATTTGATAAACATGATTATAATTAAAATGAGATCAGTGTGTTTTGACTATTATATAACCATCGGTCAACATGACCGCTATGAACAAAATGTTTTGATTATTGTCTCTAAATATAAGTAATCATGGTTAATTATTATAGAAAGAAGATTCGATGGCCTCACCTAGTAGTCTTGAACCGATCGAAGCCCATCTAACAGAGCTTGGGAAGGAGGTAGCACCACTGGGCTTTGCTCTGGATCAAATCCAAGCCGAACTTCATCATGTGAGGCTAGAACGAAATCGCCTTCATGAGAAGTTCAAACTGATAGAAATTACTACTCGGGCAATGTTGACTGAGCCGCCCCAAGCTTCTATCACCCTAGCAGACCTTACTCTTAGGTCCTATGCTGGTATTATAAGGGGTTATGTAACGAGACCGTAACTACCTTGTGTAATCCTTGTTTTAAATAAAAATTGGGATTCCTTCTTATGATGAAGTTGATGAATTTTGAAATGACCGGATAAATATAGTATGCATATTTTTGATGAATTTTAGAAAAAGGATATTTTAAATATGTTTATGTAAACCCTAAATAATTAAAAATGTGTAATGATTTTCAAAAAATGGTCTTCTGCAATTATGTTCAGTACTAAATTTAGAGTCTAATAAGATCAACTTGATTTTTGATGAATAGTAAATTATGAATAGTGATTTTATGATTAGGATTAGTAATATGACCAAATGGATTAGTAATCTCACTTAAAGAAAGTTTTAAAATAATCTAGGCACCTTGATTAAGTAATGTGATTCAAAAAAATAGTTAAATAACGGTTTCATTAATTATTATTCAAGTATTAGTTTTTTCGGGTGAATAGTGTTTTTTAATTAAAAATTTAATTAAAAATAATTAGAAAATTATTTTTATAAAAATGACTTTATTTTTGAACTCAGAGCATCGATATTATATTATGGTAATTTTTGGGGTTTTTTCTGAAAAAAATGAATTTTCGATGAATAGTGTTTTTATTTAAAAATTAAATTAAAAATCTTTAGAAAATTATTTTTATAAAATTAATTTCAACTTTGAAATCAGAGCATTGATATTTGGTTAATGTGAAATTTTGGGATTTTTCTGAGAAAGTTGAATTTTCAGTGAATAGTAAAAATACAGTTTTAGGGTTTCGGTATGTTTAATGACATCATAACGGTGTCATGATGATGTCATGAGATCTTTTGAGGGTTGGCCGGCCAAGGGTGATGAATTATTGTTTTGGGGGCCCCATGTGGCCTAACTCCATGATAAATGACAAGGGAGAGCACATGGGTTTGAGAAAAGCACATGTGAGATGTCCCTTGGCCATTAATGTCGTGTCCCCTCACTTTCCCTATAAATACCAAGCCCTCCTCTCATCCATTCTACTCCACACTCATTCCCAACGAATTTCTGGTCTCATTACCTCCCAAGGAGTCCTCTCAAGGTGCCCCCAAGCCCTCAAGGTCCCAACCTTTGAGGTTTAAGAGTTACATTTTAAGGTAAGGGATCCGACCTCTCTCTTTCTTTTCAAGTAATCTCTTTTATGTCTTTTCTTTTATACTCCATGTTCTTATGTTGGAGGATGTTCTTTTATATTCATCCTACTGCCTATTTCATGTTCATATGATGAGAGACCCCCCCCTTGCTCTCATCAATTCGTTTTAAGAATGTTTAAGTGGCGCCGTTAGGCTGCCGAATTTTTAAGTGGTTCTTCACCCTTCTCATTTTGATGTTCTACTTTCATGTCAATTATTTCAAGTTCCTTTTTGTTATATTGGGGTATGATCACTATATATGTCATACTGTAATATTATATTCATATGATGAGAGACCACATTTGATCTCTTCTATTTAGTATTTTGATGTTTTAAGTGGCGCCGTTAGGCTGCCGAATTTTTAAGTGGTTCTTCACCCTTATCGTTTTGAAGTTCTACTTTCATGTCAATTCTTTCAAATTCCTTTTTGTTATGTTGGGGAATTATCTCTATATCTATCATACTGAACTCTTATGTTCACATGATGAGAGATCCTATTTGTTCTTTTCAAATCATTTTTTGTTGAGGTTTAAGTAACACCGTTAGGCTACCGAACTTTCATAAGAGAAATCTAATTTTTTTTCTTCCTTCCATGTTTTTCATTTCAAATGGTATGTCATTGAAATCTCATTACCATGATCATTTATCCTTCTTATTCTGTCCATGTACTATTTTATGGGTCATTTATGAATGTTTGACCCATTTTACCTCTCTTTTAATGTCTTCTAAAACCTCGGAACATTGCCGTTATGCTGCAGAATTTCTGTCTCAAAATGTCTATCTCTTTTTCTAAAGTCCTTTTATTTTATTAAGTGAATACTCAAAGCTCTTTCTTCTAAAGGGGTATTAACATATATACCAAAATGTTCTATTTTAAATTCTGGGATTTACATACATGAGACCCACCTTCCTTTTCTGTGGGTTTTAAAGTGACGTAAAGATCATGTCTTTAAAGCAGTTTTTAAAACGTTGTGATTATGAAATGAAACCCATTTATTTTATGCTATATGGGTTATTTATGAAATTTTTGATGATGATATATGTGGCTCACATTATAATAAAGGCAAATTTAAGGTGCGCCCTGATAGCGCTCCAATGCATTGGGTAATGATGTAACCACTAGAGATTACAATTTTCACGATACCTTGGTGAATAACCTTTGTAATTTTAAAATGACACCTTGGGGATGGACCTTGGTGATATGTTCATGATTGTCTATGTTAAATGATGTAGGAACATCTTCAAGTTATGAAAAAGTTTTATTTTTATTATGATATGCCTCATGATTTCATTTTCATGCATTAAAGTTCTTTTCATGACTTTATTGATGTATCTCAAGTTCATATGTAAAATGTTTCACTTGTTTCCCTTGCTGGGCCTTCTGCTCACCCTTCCTTTTGATGTATGTCCCCAGGTTATGAGATGCAGTAATGATCCTAGGGTGAACATGAGGAGAAGCCTTTCAAGTGTTTAAGAAGAATGTTTTTTTTGTTTCATGTTTTATGTTCCTTGTTTCCAAGACACTAAACCTTAAAGATCCTCAGTTCCGTGTAATGGAATGAAAAGTTATGTTATAAAAATACGGGATGCTATAGTGGTGTAGATTTTATTTCATTCCCTTCTTTGTGTATCCTGATATTCATTTTCCTCATTGAAACATCATTCTTGTTTGTCCACTACTATGGGTATATAATCTTGGATTGTAGATGTAGATGACAATATTTCCCTAAGCTACAACACCCAACCAGGAAAATATTGCATCTCTATTGTTGGTTCTATTGTAAAATCTAAACATATGGGGTTGGATTTAATTTTTTGGAATTCCTAGTCTTTTTTCTCTTTGGAAAACCTCAGTAATATTTCCAACATAATTAGTCAAAAGTATTGGTAATCAAACCCCAGGGACTAAGAAGTTTGAGTAGTATATATATTAGAGAATAAATCAAATATTGATCAATCCACACTTCCTGGTATAAATTTATGACCTCCAAAAGTTTGGATCATTTCAAGTAGTTACGGTGCACCCAGAACAACCAAGACCATTAATTTGAAAAGCTCCCTCTAGACCAAAAACCCTATTTGGGGCTCCACCCTCCATTGAAATTACCTCAATAGAGTTTGAAAATAGAATAATAATACTAAATGACTTATTTTAGAGATGTATCATGTCTATGTTAGTTTTTTTGTGTCTACATCAATCCATTCATAAAAAATATTACCTCTTGAACTGAACTAGAGATGATTTTCCCTGTAGAAGAAATGTTTTCATGAGCACGCTCCTGAGACTTCTTTAACACAAAGATAAGGAGATTTGGTTCAATGGGTTGAAGAGCAACATCATTTAAGAGTTAAAATCTATAAAGAGGTAATCAATTAGATAGTGGATATGCCCTAATTTTGGGTGGTAGAAGGTTTTTCAGAACACCCTTTGAGGGGTGATGTGATATTGAATATCATCCTCAACATTTCCCTCCATGGTCATTCTTCTTCTGATCACATTTGTAGAACTAGAATCTAGATCCATTATTGTCCCTAAAATGAACCATATACAGTGTGAGAAATTAATTTTAGTTAATTAAAAGTAATTTATAGTAAAAATTAAAATACTATGCTACATGTGGAATACTTCAACCCAAACCAATAGTTTGTGATATTCCCATCTGAGAATTACCAACCAAAGAATCTATATCCCACGAAGGCTTTGGCCCATAAATCATTTTCTAATGAGGTGATGGTTCATATAACATTTGAATCTATGAAGTACCATATATCCATGTCAGTGATCAAAATGTACCATTCACAAGTAAGGTTTTCACTTTGTGGGTGATATAACTCATTTTTTAGAAGATACAGATTAATAGGAAAAAGTTCATGGATGTAGTATGTGATTGAGAAAATGAGAGAGATCCATGTTCACTAAGAAATTTTATGGTAAACAAATGAGCTGGCCCCCTATTTATTGGGGTGGTGCCCTCTTCCGTGTCCACTTGCATACCATGAGCGTGTTCAAAACAAGACCACTTTCTATATAGGAATAGATTCCACTTCATCCCGATAAAAAACCCATTTAAATGGCGGTATTTATGGATTCCTAAAGATTATATAATGTTAGATAAAGGAATTCCATTTAACAGAGAAACGGGTTGAGAGGAAACCCAGAAAATATTGAAAAAATGATTCAATGGAAATGAGACTGCAAAGCACAAATCACTTCAAAAACTACCTCTTTCTGAAGCACCTGTGAATGAAAATAGTTCACAAGATGGAGATGGTGATGTAGATTCCCACAAATGAAACTAAAGTTGTTTTTTTCAGGTAGAAGGTGGTTATTTACACTCCCGTAAATGAACATCTCGGCTAACTAAATAGTTTGTAGGATGAGGTGGTAACATTTGTTCTCAGAAATGGAATAGTGTATTTTGTGGGACCAAGGTGGTGATTTAAACCCCCACAAATTATTCCCCCAATTCAAAAATGAAATCCAAATCACTAATTCATTCACAGGCCAGGGCATCCACCATGGTCTCCCATAAATGATGGCATGCAACCAACTATGAATAACCAGCCAAAATGGTACCTCGTTCCTCAATTATTCTATAAATATAACTTGAGGGGGGATAAAAAGCATCGAAGAAAAACCGAAAGGTACATTCTAAAGAGAGACAAACTAAGGCACCACAATAACTCAATCTCTTTGATGATTCCTAATAGGTAAAACCCACCGCATAACATTAATGAGGAAATAGTAAATTATCTGGTGGTCTATGAAAGCAAAATCCCCTCATGAACACAATACCATGAGGCATAAAATAATATCATTTTCGTGGATAGACAACATTAATACAAAATAACTATGTGTGTAGAACATTTCCTAACGTAGAAAATCACTACATGGGAGGAATTGGGTCCCGCATTGCAACATGCTATGTAGTCAAAACCTGGTCTCTCTTAGCACAATGCTATTATGATAGAACCTCCTTCTGTGGGGCACAATACTATGTGGACCATACCATCACCTACATAGAACCGTGATACATGGAGGCAACCCCATCCCATGTAAGAAAATGCAACATGGAATGCGAAATCCTAGGACATTCTACTCTCTAGCTTCCACTATTACCTTCTGTCATATTATTAGTCCCCATGATAGTCCCTCCACAAACTAGTCTACCAGAATTAGGATAAGGCTCCTTACAAGGCCACCTGACATGTATGATACGATAAATGAGCATATTAGTATTTATTTTTGAGTATACATACCCATGGTAAGTGGAGTCACATGGGAGACCCCAGTGATAGGGCAGATCATTAAAATGACCTCAGGTTTACATGCCATGGCAATGAGGGTTATGACCATGGGGTGATCACTTAAACCTCCCCATTTTGTGCGGTGATGGCATGGATCACTCTTATCTATCACATTAATAGGGAATGAGCTTCTACCCTTGTAACCAATTTTAGGGAACTAGTACCAATGTAATCCCATATGCTTTATTGAGGGAGGAAAGACTTTTTTATCCTTTTCACCACAACTCGGGACTTATTCCGATGGATCACCAAATATGAATATCCTGGATATCCAAATAGAAGAGGAGATGAGAACAATCAATGCTCTATATGGTGTAATCCCCTATCATGTATTCTCAAATGGGCCTTCTCCATATATGTAATCCCCAACATCTATCTAAATGGGAACCTTCCATGTGTATGCCCTAATCACACCACCAATTAAATGGTCCTGTTCTAAGGTATAATTCCCAACATATAATATGGGATTTGATTCCAAACTATCTAGGATATCTAGAAATCCTCCCAAAAGTCCAAACCAAATAGTCGTATCTATCCCAATTTCCTTCAGACCATAGCCCCAATAAGATCACACCCCTAACTAGGAGTTAATATCCCTTCTGGGTCCCTCGTTCCGCGTCAACATAGGTCCCACACCATCATTTACAAGGAACCATTATCTTATATGTCCTTGTTGCATGACGTTAAACAACATGGTCAGATCCTTGTCACATGACCTTAAAAGGTGATTTGTACTATTGAGTGAAACAGAACTATGTGGCTTCAAATTCATCTCATGAGGATACATAGGAAGCACATCTTATGGGTTCAATCCCAACATCAAAATAACTCACATCCCCCTAGATAATGGTAAAATAAATAGCATCACACCACATGGATTAACACCAGCATCATCCTAAAAATGAATGAAGTGTCTATGATCATTACATAAAGGGGTTCCATTTATGGAAATCCTTAGATACATACAGATCATTCTATTGATATAAAACCTTGAATACATAAAGATTATTTTGAACCCATGTGTAATCGGAATGGATCATTGCCTTAGGGTAATCCACGTATGCATACTTGGGAATGAACCAAGGATTCATGATCAAATCATACATCTATAAGAGAGTCCTCGAATAGGAAATAGTTCCCTTTGAAAGGGTGTGATGAGCTCGACTTCCCTTCCTCTCAGCCAATGTGAGTTATAAATTTTCATTCCCAAGTTACCCAATGAACTCCTACCTTTGGAATGTATGTACATGAATCATGAATTTGAGATCCATTGGTCACTTTTCACATCTTTAATGAATCTATCAGAGGAAATTCAAAGATGTTTTACCTAGTTTCAGTGGTTGAACACCATTTAACACCTGCAATCAATCATGTTAGGCACAAATAGTTCTTCATAGGAATCAAAATGATAAACCTAGCATGAAATACTTAACTATGGAACCTCCATCAAAATAGAAAAATGATAAGTTTATAAATCCTCATCAAACCATTGCATTCCTCACCAAAACCCATCATCTTCAAAAACACCCTAAAAACCCATAAAAACCCAAAAACACTAAAAATGATAAATCCACCTTAAAATCTAAAAAAACCATTAAAACCCTATAAACCCAAAACACCTTAGACACCCCCCCACAAAAAATCATTAAACACCCCCACCAAATACCTTAAAAATCCATAAAAATACTAAAATACCTAAAAACCCAAAATATCATTAAAACCCCCAAAACAACCAAAACCCTAAAATTCCTAAAATTCATAAGAACCATCAACCCCTAAAAACTTAAAATCTTAAAAAACTGTAAAAAAACATAAATCCATTAATAACCAAAAAAATCCTAAAGTACCATAAAAAATTAAAAACTCTAAAATGCCCTAAGAAACCCTATAAAAACACAATAATACCCTTAAGAAGACATAAACACCCTAACAACCCTAAAACCCTAAAAACCATGAAAATCCTTAAAACCCATAAATAAAGTAAAAAACCCTATATCGCACAAAAATTATCTAAAATATATAAAACAGCCTAAACCCCCCAAAACCTATAAAAACAATAAAAACCATAAAATCCCTAAAACAATGATAAAAACCATTAAAACCCAAAGAAACCCATAAAAACCAATAAAAACTAAAAACCCAAAAAAACTCCCAAAACCCAAAACCCAAAATACAAAAACCTACACCACAATCCTTACACTCAAAACGCTAAAACATTCACTCGTACAATACACCATAAAACATAAACCCAACACCCTATACCCTATACCCTAGACCCTAAACCTTAATCCCTATTCCTTAAATCATATACCCTACAACATAAACCCTCAACCCTACTCCCTAAACCCTAAACCATAAAACATGAACCTAAAAGATACTAAAACCCCTAAAAACAAAAAAAATAACTAAAAACCCCTATAATACCCTGAATAAAATAAAAATCTATAATAACTCTAAAATTTCATATAACCAAAAAAACACTTAAACCCCATAAAATTTTTAAAAAACACTGAAAACCCTAAAATACCCTAAAAATCATAAAAATGTAAATGATCCTTAGAACCATAAAAACATAAAAGACCATAAACCCCCTAAAACCCAAAACACCATAAAACCCCTAAAAACAAAAAAAACAACCCCAAAAAATCAAAAAAAACCCTAAAACACCAAAAAATCCTAAAAACACATAAAACCCTAAAATCATTTAAAACCCTAAAAACCATAACAAACTGAGAAACCCTGAAAACCCCCCAAAACCCTAAATAATTTAAAAATAACCCCCACACATAAAAACCCTAAATATACCCCCAAACCCCTTGAAATACTTTAAATACTAAAGAAACATAAAAAACATAAAACCATAAAAATACGCAAAAATCCAAATACCATAAAAAACTCTGAAATCAAAAAAAACTCTAAAAGACCCTATAAATCTTTGAAAATCCTAAAAATCCCTAAAATACCAAAAACCCATAAAACCATAAAAAACACTAAAATTATAGAATCAACCCTAAAAACACAAAATCACTAGAAGCCCTAAAATACAAAAAAACCCTAAAAGACCATAAAACACTAAAACATGAAAAACACTAAAAACCCCTAAAAACCGAAAAACTACTAAAAATCCCTAAATTTCCGAACGCGCATAAAAACCCAAAAAAAAATCCTTAATGACCCAAAACCCCTCAAATCCACAAAAAAAATATAATAAACTCAAAACTACATAATACCTCTAAAATACCCTAAAAAATTTTATACCCCTAAAAAACCTTAACCAATCCACAAACCCTACCCCCAAAAACTCTAAAAAAGAACTAAAAATCATTAAAAAAATTATAAATATATAAAAATCCATAACACTCCTAAAAATACCATAAATGAACCTACAAACACTTAATGAACCTAAAAAAACTGAGAACCCCAAAAGACCCTCGAAGATCATAAAACACCAAAAGTCCTTAAAACCCCTAAAAGTCCCTAAAACCCCTAAAATGAAAAAATATCCATGAAAGACACTAAAGACCCAAAAACCCTAATATATTTTTTTCTATAAAAAATGTGTTTGGGTATAGAATGAAATGGTCCAATGGGGACATGGAAATATATCCATTCTCTCTTGTGAAGGAGGTGTCATAGTTAAGTCATTCACATTAGGTTCACTTTGTTTTTGATGAAAACCATTTTCACAAATCCTTTGATCGTTAACAAGTATGTATACATGGATTACACCTAGGTAACAATTGATCCTAAATATCCATGGGTTCATAATCATCAATATATTTATGAGGTTATCCATCATGTAAAGAACCATTATGTATCTAAGGTTCTTTATCAATGTTACCCTTTTGTGGATGGATTAAAGATTAATTTAGCATTCATAATGATGATGCTGGTTTTAAGCCATTTGGTTCGGTTCTCTGATGTTTGATGTCATCTAGGGAGATAATAGTTGTTCTAATGTAAGGATTGAACCAATAAGATGGGGTTACTATGTATTCTCATGATAGAAGTCATAACCCACGTAGTTTGGTTCTTCTTAACCGGGAACAGAACCTTTTAAGGTCATGTGACAAGGACCCAACCATGTAGTTTAACATGATGTGATAAGGATGCTCGGGAGAAAGGTGACTCACTGAAGATGGTGTGGGACCTATACTAAGGAATCCCTAGGAATCCAAGAAAGATATGGTCTCTTGGGTAGAGGCATTATCCTATTGGTGCTATGGTTCAGAGGAAATCAGGATAGATGTGAATGTCGGGGTTGGAACTTTGGGAGGTTTACTACGTATCCCAATTATTTGGGAATCAAACCCCACATAGTTCAGAAGTTTGTGGATTACGCATAAAAGATGACCATTTTATGGGACATGATTTGGGATTATACCATATGATAGGACCATTTTAGTTGCTGATTCATTGTGAATATGCCCCCTTGATGGTTGAGATATTGTGTTTGGGAGTATTACATGTAGAAGGACCACACGAAGGGGGGATGACTAGGGATTATTCATGGAAGATTCCCATTTGATATTTGGTACCATGTGAATTTCATGTTAACCACTAACCTATATTCCCATGTGATTAATTCATTCGGTAATAAACAAGATGAAGCATTAGATATGAATATCACATGATACACTCTGTTTGTTGGTAGATGAGGTGTTGTTTCACAAAGGGGGAGGGAGAGGGAATTGAGTGTTCCAATCTCTTCTTCTATTTTGATATCCAGGATAGTCACATTCAAGGAAATATCTAGATACATCTAACGACTAGGTGATAAGGGAAAAACTCCACCTCCCATAAGAATTGATTGGTACATACTCTAGGAGAGATGTCCTAAAATTTGTCCAGGGGGAGGATCCCATTACCTATCAAAGCTAAAGAAAAGCGTGATCCTTACCAATACCACTTATAATGGGGGAGGTTAACATGATAATTCCAAGTATATAACCTTAATTACCATGGGAATGTAAACAAGATAACATTATGGGGGACCTCTCTATTGAGGGGTCACCCATGCGACTCATCTTTTCTTGTGTATATACACTCGATGGGACATACTAGTGTGCCTGATGAATTTATCACACATGTTAGTTATATTTTTATGGGGTCGTATCCTAATTTCATTAGACTATTTTGTGTAGGGGACAACATGTGTGTCAATGACAAGTTATAAGGGAGTGATGGGAGCCAAATATTTGAATTCCCTATGATTTCCCATTCCATGTTGTAGGTTCTTATGTGGGATAGGGTACACTCCATGTAATATGTTTCTATATAGGTAATGGTACTGTCCATGTAGCATTGTGCTATATAATATAAGTATCACTGCATGTATCATGCTACATCAAGTGTATATGTTCTAACCACATAGTGTTTTCTATGTGGGGGTCGAGTTCCTCCCATATAGTGACATGATACGTGGGCTAGATTTTCACCCACATAGAGATTTTTTATTCGGGATTCTTATCCGCAAAGTGGAAAACTATTATGCCCTGCAGAATGGTGTTCATGAATGGATATTGAGTTCCCATATGGATGATTGAATTATTATTCCCTCTTTACTACTATGCATAGTATTTATACCTATGATATATTGTTGAAGGGGATCTAGTTTTGGTAGTACCTCATCTCTTGTTTGCTTCAACTCTCTTTGATTCAGTCTCCTATGTTTTTTCTGTTCTCCACTTTTTGTGCCCTCTTTAGTGATCATTTATAAGAGTGTATAAAGATAAGATACAATAATGGATGATTGTCCATGGTGTGCTATGTGGATTCTTTTTTTGGAGACCATATAAGGTTCTATGGCCCATGAATAACTTATTCATCTAGGGAATCATTCATAAAAATATAGATATCATTTTTTGGTGTAGAAATCACCACATCTTACTGAAAATGATTTTTTTTGTTTGTGGGTGTCGACTCTATGGACTCCTCTCGTGACGTATTGAGTTCATGGAGGATATTAATTTTTGGGGAGGAAATCACCATCTCTATCCTAAAAACAACTTTTATTTTGTTTTCGGGTTCCAGTGTCACCACCTTTTACTGTGAACTATTACATTCATGGATTCTTCAAGAAATGACATAATTTTACCTGGAGTAGTGGTATGTGAAGTGTTTTTTCCTTTTTGGTCTTCTCCATTTGAATATTTTCTTCAATAATCTTCTATTTTTCGTTTCAACCCTTTTTTGGTCCTAATATAATTATCCTCTAAAATGAATAATTTTCAGGAACTATCAATTTCCCTCTATCTGAATGTGTTCCAGTTGTGATGAAGAGGAAGCTATTCTGATGTGGAGGTGAACCTGATTTGAATGAAATATCAGATAATGCTATAATTTTACCTAAACTAAGGGAAAAATGATTTTAGTTTCAACTATTACTAGGGATACATGAAAACCCATATGAAGTTTCTCTCTTTTCTATTATAACCATATTTTTTTCATATGACCCCTATGGTGCGAGCTTAGCGGGTATAACATGACTTTTTCTTTGTTTTTCATTTTCGTGTTTTTGAACTAATAATATTTGTGCCACTTTTTCATTGATTTATTTTTCCAAAACCATATGTAGAATGGGTCTACTGAGCTAATACTAAAATTTTACCCAGGGTTCTCATTGTGAGTTTTTGACCTCGTGTGTTTTGTGTCTCCTTTTTAGGGTCAATTTAAATTCATGAATACCAGAAAAATTTCAATGATATTTTAGGCCTACCATCTTTTACCATGAATTGTGGGTTTGGGGCCCCAAATAGGCTTATTGGATGAGAATGTACCAATATTTTTCAAACATGAATGAGGTACTTATCATGACCCTGGTTTTATGATTTTTGAATCTAAGACAAGATATGGGACAAGTACATGAGTAGAAACCACAAAAGTGGTTTCAACCTGATGTTGTTGGGCCGTATGGATTTAGGAAAATCCTCTAATATAGATGAATTTTCAATTGGTTGATATTCCTTTTTGGAAGATGACTTAGGGAGAGGTAACTTGGTCATATTAGGCATATTCAAACAAAGGTTTCCTAAGGACAATTACCATACATTTATTATGGTTGGAACTTTTTTGCAACTCTGATTCACCAAGACCATGAAGGGTGTATTTTTTAGGGAATTATGTTTGAAAAAAGTGAGGGTGAATTTATCATCTTTTTCCATGAATGAGAAACCACTCCGATATGTGTTTGTTTTCTAGAAAGGATAGTTGAAGCATGGTGTAGTTTAACATCATGAAACTTGAACATGGGTTGTGTAGTTTAACATATTATAAATATGAAGTTAGGGGTTTATGTTATATGAAAAATTACCTTTAACTAAGGGATAAATGATTCTCACTTTTCACAGTAAGATTTCTTTTAATTTTCTATCAACTTTAGGAATGAAGGTGGAAGGTTGTAAACTATTATTTGTGGAGGTTTCCAAATCTAGGGAGTTATGTGGAATATAAAAATCATTTGGGTATGGAGGTAGGAAAATCGTCTCTTGGGGATGAATTTTCCTTTGGTTGATAGGCCATTTTGGTGGGAAACTTAGTAAGATCCAACTAGGGAATATTATGCATAGCCAAACAAAGATGTTCTAGGACACTAGCCCTCCACCTATGATGGACAAGGTGGTTTATGGTGATTCTGGACTTTCTGGACACATAGTTTGGTTTGGGAAAGGGGGGAACATGAACATGAATGGGGAATTATAGGTTGGAATTCCATGGGAATAGGTAGAGACATTTACCTAACGCTGGTCTGACCCTAATGTAGAAATGATTTTATTAATATGGATGGGATTGAGAAATGTGGTCCAGATGTCACTACATATCTCCTTGAGATAAGAATCAATCCAAATGTAATTATGGAAAGATTCCCCATGTAGGTCTGACCCATGTAGAGGTAAGATTACAATTTTTTAATTGAGAGCCCATGAATGGGGTGAGGGTCATATTGGATTCTCCTATGAAAATATACCTTATGTATACGAATAGGGGGATATTTTTGTGTTTGGAAATTTTATATATAAGTATGACCCATAAAAAATAAATGTGGGGATATTTTTACTTCATGTATGGACCAAATATTTGAGGTTCAAGTGTTACTATGTATGTTGTGGTAACTAGAATCAAGTCATATGTAGTTCCTTGAAGCATCCACATGAAGGTATGACCCATTCACAGGGAAGGGTCATTAACAATTTTGATTGTGGATGGATATAAATTTGAACATTTAGGTGTCACTATATACCCTATGGTGGAAGGAATCAGGCCACACATAGTTCTTAATATCATTCACTTTAGTATCATTCGACTACGACATCCATTGTGCATTTTATTTTAATATAGTAAGGACAACATGGGGTACATCAATTTATGTTCATTTGACTAGGTCAAATATTCATTGAAACCAAGAGTATATAGAGGCTAATTGGTTTGATATGTTCTTAAATGCCACAGACATAGGGGGGAAGAAGGTGTAAACCATTATCCCATAAATTCTTGGAACATGATAAATTATATGGGGCACGAAATTCATTGGGGATTATAGAGATGGAATAGCCCTATCCAGAGGAAGATTTTTCTCTGGTTGATAGACATTTTTATGGGAAAATTTTGTTGATCCAACTAGATAATATTATCCATTTTCAAACAAAGGTGTCCCTAGTACATTGAACCTTCATTTATTAAGGTCATTTAATGTTTATTAAGATATGATATTTTTTGGGTTATAGAGTATGATGAATGGGATTGATGTTTCTTAGAAGACAAGAAACATTTAGACAATGATTGTCCATGAAATGTGATGTTCCCTAGATATATCTAACTCATATATTGGGGGAATTTTTATTTCCATGATATATCCCTAATTTAGGAACCCATACTTGATATCTTCTATATAGATCTTTATTTTCATGGAAAATATGGAATCATTTTTATTTTTCATTGCATCATGGCTAGGACTATAGAACATATCCTAATCATCACTACATATAACGTTGAATAAAGAATCAATCCATATATAGTTCTTAAGGAACCCTGTGGTTGAATGTCATATGACAAGGCCTTAGGTTCCCTGATTTGAAGAGGAAATATTACAGATGAACCTAAGATTAAAAGGTCAATGCATCGCTACATATCATGTGACAGCTGGAATAAATCAAAAAGTATTTATTGAAAACCTTTGAATTTTAATGTATGGTGGTAAGTAAATGGGTCAACCAACATGAATTAAGATGGATGTCAAGGGTCCATGATGATAAACCTGATGAAGGAAGGACAATTGATGTGAATTTTATGGTATTTATACTAGGAACAAGACATCCTTGATGGGTATTTATATGCCTTTTCCAGGTGGGTAATCCCATTATAAACCTCTTTATCCCATGTGATCTAGGCTCTATGTGAATAAAAAGAGGTGGAAATGGATTATCTTCACTACAGTGGTGATAAAACAAAGGATATAAGAATTTTGAATTTGTGTTGGCTGGACCAAGATGTAGAATCTAGGTGTCTATATGTATCCCTTGTGGATATGAATAATGTCATACATAGCTCTTCAAATGGGATTACCTATGAAGTTCATATTCATACATTGGGATGAGTTTTTTCTTATTACAGCTGGACTGAGGATTATATATTCAAGTGTCCTATGTGTTCCTCATGAATAGGAATCAAGCCACATATAGTTCTTGATGAATACTATCTGCATCAGTCTGACCCATACATAGGGATAGAGAAGTTTTTCTCATTGAGAGGACTTACAAGGATGTAGAATCCATGAGTCACTATGTATCTTGTGATAATATGAATCAAGCCACACTTAGTTCTTGAATATTACATGGTAGATGACCGAGTTTGGGCGAAATGTCCTTCCCAGGTGGAATATTTTGGTGATATGTATTTTAATGTCATACAATGAGGAAATAAGTTTCATGTAGTTTATTGTATTGGAACATGGATGGTGTGACCCATATTTTAAATTCATGCGACCAGGAAAATTATTTCTTATAGTTAGGGGATGATCATTTTGTAGACTATTGAGAAACATAATCCAATGTGAAGATTTACCATAAGGCCAAAGGCTGGTAGGGAAACCAACTTGTGAATGAAAGGAAAATTGGGGATAGTAATGGCACAAGAAGTATAGACATCACTACATATCTTGTGATAACCGGAATGAAGCCACATGTAGTTCTGGATGGGAATTCTCCATGCAGGTTTGACCCATACACAGAGGGGGTGAATTTGTTTCTATATTTCATAGCTCGGACCAGTAAATTGGGTCTGGGTGTCACAATATATCCCATATAATGGTAATAAATCAACACATAGTTCTCAGAGGGATCTCCTTTCACATGAATGGCCCATACGGTAGGAGGGGTGAAATTGTGAATTTTTCTTTGGGGTGGTTAGACTAAGATGTAACATCCTAGTGTTGCTACATATCCCTTTTAGATGAGAATCAAGACATACATAGTTCATGAAAAAGGGATTCGCCATATGTATCTGACTCTCATGTTATGATAGTTTTTTCCTTTCTCCCACACAAATTGATATCATGTGCGGTGAATTGTCGATTGAAATAATGATTTTTGTGCATTTTAATGTCATGCAGAGATGAAATTTTTGGTTGTTCCATTAAATTTCTTGTGAAAAATAGTAACTATTAAGTTTAATGTCTTTTTTATGGGACTATGTACCATGTATTTTAATGTCATGTGATCAGGATGACCACCCTTAGTTTAAGTTTATAGTGTTCAGACCAAAGGGGTATGCTTTATATAAGGGAGACATATGATGTGGTGGAATAGAAAAATAGATGTGGAAAAGGAATAATAAGGCCCATGCACTACATACACATTCCTAAGGAGACCTACAGGGGTTTTAAGTTAGGATTCTTAGATTTTGGTACACATATTAATGTCATATGATGAGGAAGATTTCCATGTATTTTATTAATTTATAGTCAGGATGATGGTTCCATGAAACTTATCATCATCCAATTAGGATGATTTGACATGTGATTACATGGAATATTTCTTCCAGAACCCTGTGCTGGTGGGAGTCATTGTTAGATTCCCAACCATTTCAATCTGGGAAAAATACATTAGAGTAGACCTAATGTATGGAGTAAGGTTCCTCCCATTTACTTTATAATATCTAGGGTTTATTTCTAGGTATCATTAGAGTTTTAGGAAAAAGACCATCTCCTCTTAAAGGAAAAATCATAGGGAAACTTTTTTGTGAAAGGCTCATGTTATCTGGTTTTGGTGGACTTCCAAATGATTGAAGGAATGCAATATTTTCTCATCCCATCGCTTTGATTCAACCACCCATTTATAGGATTTATCATCCATGGGTAATTTATCATATATGGACATGTGGAGTGAGGAAAATTGTACTTAAATTGGTAGAAATACCACTTACCTATACATGATCGTACCACGATTCACTGTTTTATTTCACCCTTACACCGCAGTTTTAAACTAGTTTTGTAATGAATATTCCAAATATAATAATAAATTTCATTTCATGTTTTAATAAATCAATTAATGTTAATCAATATTATAATGGTCAATGTTACTTGTTTTTATTGTTTCAATGTAGGTGGAGGTGATTTGGATGGCCTTTGATGAAGTGGAAGAAAAATGGCCCAAAATTGCATGGATCCATGGACATCGGTCCACTGTTTTGCATATTACACAACATCCGTGCATCCAAATGGGCTGAAATTTTGTGGGCCTGTCCAAAATTTAATAGGCTACATTTCATATTAAGGAACCCAATGCTGATTCGGCTTATATGGGGCCCATCCGAACTGATCTGTCCAAGCCACCGAATTTGGACCAAGTCAAATACGGTGTTCTGTATTTTATCAATATCTTGAGATGTATTTGTCCAAAGGGTGTCAAACTTTCGGTGGAGACAGCCAAGAGGTAGGGCTACAACTTTTCTATTTTCTCCAAAGCAAGATAAGACTGTCTGAAGGACAAAACGCGTCGTGCAAGTGGATTGATGAAATCTGTGTGCCCAAAACCACCTCCCACATTTCATATAAAAGGGCACCTTGGGCTCCTCATTTGGAAGTTCGGCCAAGAGGCAAGGTGCTGCCATTTTGGAGTCCCCAAGGAGTCTTCTCAACATCCCTAGAGGTTCTGGAGGCTATGGGAAGTTCTACCCCAACATATTTCTCTTCTTCCTCTCCCATGGGTTTCTAAACCCCTTGTGATCACCCGGGGAGGAATGTGATGTACATCCCGAGCTTCATGTTTGTATTATTTGAATGATCTTTTAAATTCCAGATTGTTGTGCTGTTTTTCATCATCCTCTATTCTTATTTTATTGAGTTATGTACTGGTATGTCATGCTCAACTCAAATGATCATGTTTGGGGGTACCCATTCATGTGATGTTTCACACACCGTTCACCACTTTCTTTCCCCCTTTCAATTGAGGTGTTTGTGTGGTTTATATTGGTAAATTGCACTCACACAACTACTGTCAAGGCCGTGTACATTTATGTCATGGTATCAAAAAGAAATAACATACAAATCTGGACAGTGCATCGAGTTCTTCGTGTGTTGCCTTGGTGAGTTTTGGTTATGAAGTCAAACACAATTCGTTCAATCATCGGCGGTGTCCGGTAAATCATTGTGTGTTTTGACCGAACCCTAGGAGGTATCCTAGTATAAACTCAGTAACATTCTAGTTCTAGGTGTTACAAACCATGGATTAAAATATCATAACCTTATATCATGAAGCGATGAAGGAAAAACATCATACGAGTACCCCGGGTTGATCACGCTTAATTAATTTTGTTAATCTCTACTTTGTTTTATAGCTTCTATTTTCTATTGTCATCTTTAATCATCAAACCCAAGTATTATAAAACCCCAATTCCTTTTTTTTTAATTTCATAATCATAACCACATTTCATAATTAATGATCTAAGGCTCCGTCGAGAGACGACCTAGGGTTGCTGCTATACTGCAGAAATTCTAGTCAAAATTAAACAACTAATTTGACGCGTTCGACAACGCGGTCAAATTTTGGCGCCGTTGTCGGGGAGCCAAGATCATTTTTTTTCTTTATTTATTTTTATTGGGTCATTTTACTTCTTTATTAGTACTCCTCTAAATACCCCACCCCCATTTGATTGTTTTTGTTTTGGGTTTTGTCTTTATTTTTATTTTTTTTGTTGTTTTTGGTGTGTTCTTTCTCTCTCTCTCTCTCTCTCTCTCTCTCTCTCTCTTCTTATCCATCTCACTCTATAATTCTATAGTATAACATTCTATTCTTCTTTCACCCTTCTTAAGTTTTTTTTAATCCATTTCAAATAAAAAAACGCAACAAAAAAATCAATCAATCAAACTAGACATCATTGTTGAATGACAAGATCTGGTAAAGCAACACTACTTGAATTTGATCCTGAAATTGAAAAGTGACTTCACACACAAATCAAGGCATCTAGAGAAGGTCAATCAAGTAACATTGTGGAACCCCTTGTGGAACCTAAAGTGGTCCTAAACCAATCCAAAATTGAACCAAATCAAACCCCAGAGATCATTGCTGCAAATAACAGAACATTAAAAGAACTGACCACCCCGGATGTGGAGTACCAACCTGCGTACATCCAATATCCTGAGGAAGCGGCCAATTTTGAGCTAAGATCAGGCATCATCCATCTCCTTCCAAAATTCCATGGTCTTCCCAGAGAGGACCCTCACAAACATCTAAAAGAGTTTCACATAGTGTGCTCCACCATGAAACCTCAAAATGTGTCTGAGGACCTCATTAAGTTTAGGGCCTTCCCTTTATCCCTTGATGGTGTAGCCAAAGATTGGCTATACTATTTTCCTTCCACAATTGGGGGCTGGAATGACCTAAAAAGACTTTTTCTAGAGAAGTTCTTCCCTGCCTCCCGAACTGCATCAATTAAGAATGAAATCTGTGGAATTAGGCAATCACAAGGAGAGACCCTTCATGAATACTGGGAGAGATTTAAGAGACTTTGCTCAAGCTGCCCCCACCACCAGATTAGTGATCAACTATTAATCCAATACTTCTATGAGAGACTTATCCCCATGGATCGTGGAATGATTGATGCTGCAGCTGGTGGTGCCCTAGTTGACAAAACTCCTTCTGCCGCTCGTGACTTAATAGCCAACATGGCTCAAAATGCACAACAATTTGGTACACGAGCTATTGAACCAACCCGAGGAGTTCATGAGGTAAGTCATTCAGCCCTAGAACAAAAGGTAGATACTAAACTTGATGAGATGCATACCCTTCTAAGGCAATTAGCTCAAGCACAAGGTAACTCACACTCTACTTCTATTCCATTGCATTGTGGTATTTGTTCTGATAACACTCATTTTTCTGACCAGTGCCCACAACTTCAAGATTCATCTGAGTCCTGTGCAGCTGTGTTCCCAGGGCGTCCATTCCAACAAGTGCCTCCCTTCAAGCAAGAACCATTCAGGCCAAATCCAAACCCCGGGTGGCAAGCACAACCACAATACCGACAAGGAGGAAACTCAAGCCACCCGAAGCAGAATTGGTATCAACAAGGACAAGGTATGAAACCTTCTTATCCTTCAACTTTTCAAAACAATCATCCTCCTCCTCCTCCCAAATCTGAACCAAGCCTCGAGGACATGGTGAAACAAATGGCAACCCAGAACCTTCAGTTCCAACAGACCACACAATCGGCAATTCAAGACCTATGAACTCAAGTGGGACAATTGGCGAACACCATCGGTGAGCTTAAGATGCAAGGTTCTGGACAACTACCATCCCAACCCATTGCCAATCCAAAGGATAAAGGTAATGTATGTGCAATTACACTTCGTAGTGGTAAAGAAACTTCTCCCTCTACTGATCCTATGAAACAGGTATGTCCCCCTCTTGAAAACACTCCTTCCCAACCCTCAAAAATTTCATTTAATGAAAAACAAAACAAAAAGGGCAATCAAATTATCATTGATGATTCAAATGAAAAATCAATTCCTCTTCCTTTCCCTCAAAGACTCTCTAAATCTAAGAAAAACTTTGATAATGAGATTGACAATGAAATAATGGATACATTTAAAAAATTTCAAGTTAATATTCCATTGTTGGATGCAGTCAAGCAAATTCCCCGTTATGCCAAATTTCTTAAAGAGCTTTGCACCCATAGAAGTAGGTTGAAGGGGAATGAGAGAGTCAACCTGGGGAGGAATGTATCAGCCTTGATTCAACCAGCAATGCCAACCAAATGCAAGGATCCCGGCACATTCACCATACCTTATACCATAGGGGAGACCTTCTTTTCTGATGCTATGCTAGATTTAGGTGCTTCCATTAATGTAATGCCTCACTCTGTATATAATTATCTATAGGTTGGAGAGCTTCAACCAATAGGAATTATCGTGCAACTTGCCAACTGGAGTACAACACATCCAAAAGGCGTGATTGAGGATGTCCTTGTTAGAGTAAAGAATCTCATCTTCCCCGCTGATTTCTACATTCTTGAGATGGAAGATACCTGAACCCAAGGACATGCCCCTATCATACTTGGGAGGCCATTCCTAAAAACAGCAAAGACGATCATCAATGTTCACAATGGTACATTGTCCATGGAATTCGGAGGAGAAAAGGTAAGTTTTAACATCCTTGAGGCTATGAAACACCCCGTTGAAGAGCACTCCACTCTTCCTGTCTATTCGATGGAAGTGCTCTCAAACGATGCACACACACACAATTCTCTCCTCAACCCAAACTCTGATTCTTTTTTGTTTTCCTCACCCTTGGATGATTTGAGTTTTGGTTCTTCATTTGAATGTTGTGTGGGTTCAGAAAAATGTAAATTTTGTACTTTAATTGATGAGTGTGTTTATTCTGAGGTACCCATGACTATCGATGATTCTGCAAATCTCATTTCAATAGATTCTCTTTCCTTTGAGAATAAACATGAGCAGATAGATAGTTTCATGGACCTCACTCCCCATAAATCCCCTCCCTCAATCCAGAAACAACCGGTGTTTGAACTTAAACAACTTCCTTCTAATTTAAAATATGCATATCTTGAGGGTATTGACCAATTGCCCGTCATTATTGCCAATAACCTCTCTCCACAACAGGAATTGAAACTTCTCAAACTTTTGAGAGAGTGTAAAAAGGCAATAGGATGGACATTGGCTGATATTCCAGGGATTACCCCATCTATTTGTATGCACCATATACTTTTGGATGATGAGGCTAAACCCATGAGACAATCTCAATACCGGTTGAATCCCACTCTCCTTGAAGTGGTAAAATTGGAAGTCAGTAAATTACTTGCTGCAGGGATCATTTATCCTATATCTGACAGTAAATGGGTCAGCCCAGTGCAAATTGTGCCTAAAAAAACAGGAGTAACAGTTGTGTCAAATGAAAGGAATGAATTGGTTCCAACACGTGTGCAAAACAGTTGGAGAGTCTGTATTGACTACCGTCGACTGAATCAAGCCACGCGGAACGACCACTTTCCTTTACCTTTCATTGACCAAATGTTAGAACGATTGGCTGGTAAGTCTCATTATTGTTTCCTTGATGGCTATTCGGGTTATTTCCAAATCCATATATCCCCTGAGGATCAAGAAAAGACAACATTTACTTGTCCATTTGGCACATTTGCATACAGAAGGATGCCATTCGGTCTATGTAATGCTCCTGGTACTTTTCAGCGATGTATGTTGAGTATTTTTTCTGAGTACCTTGAGAGTTGTATGGAAGTATTTATGGATGATTTCACGGTTTACGGTTCTTCTTTTGATGATTGTTTGGAAAACCTAGGTTCTGTCCTCCGCCGCTGCATTGAAAAAGATCTTGTTTTAAATTATGAAAAATGCCATTTTATGGTTGAGCGGGGGATAGTTCTTGGGCATATCATTTCAAATAAGGGAATCCAGGTTGATAAATCTAAAATTGAATTGATTTCATCCCTTCCATATCCAAAATGTGTTCGTGAGGTGCGGTCTTTCTTGGGTCATGCTGGTTTTTACCGACGATTCATTAAAGACTTTAGTAAGATCGCACTTCCCTTATCTCGGTTGTTACAAAAGGATTCTGAATTTGTTTTTGATAAAAATTGTGAGGATTCATTCAATTCACTAAAAAAGAGTCTCACATCACCTCCCATAATCCAACCACCTAGGTGGGATCTCCCCTTCGAGCTTATGTGTGATGCCTCTAACTTTGCAGTTGGGACAGTTTTATCACAAAGGGTTGAAAAGGCTCCTCATGTCATTGCGTATGCCTCGCGTACCCTTGACCCTGCCCAGGTAAACTACACAACCACAGAAAAAGAACTCATTTCTATTGTGTTTGCCTTGGAAAAATTCCGTTCATATCTTCTTGGGTCAAAAGTGATTGTGTTTTCTGACCATGCTGCCCTTCGTTTCCTCCTAAAGAAACCTGAAGCCAAGCCCCGCCTCATTCGGTGGATGCTCCTCCTCCAAGAGTTTGACCTTGAGATTAGAGATAAGAGAGGGGTGGAGAATGTTGTAGCTGACCACATTAGTAGGATTTCCCCACCATTGGACCATCATGTTGACTCACCCCTACCCATTGGAGAATTCTTCCCTCATGAGAACCTTTGTGATGTTGTGGACCTTACCCCCTGGTATGCGGACATTGTGAATTTTCTAGCAACATCTAGGTTCCCCCCTGATTTTAGCACTTCACAATCCCATAGACTTAAGCATGACTCTCGATGGTACATTTGGGATGACCCATACTTGTGGAGAATTTGTAGTGACCAGGTTGTTCATAGGTGTGTCCCTGACCATGAGTTCACCTCTGTTTTGACCTTCTTCCACACCTTGGCATGTGGGGGCCACTTTGGCTCTCAACGTACAGCTCGAAAGGTCCTTGACTCAGGATTATATTGGCCAACATTGTATAGAGATGCCCATACATTTTGTAAATCATGTACTAGATGTCAATTCACAGGGAATATCTCCAGGAGGAATGAAATGCCCCAACAGCCCATGTTATTTTGTGAGATCTTCGATGCATGGGGCATTGACTTCATGGGGCCTTTTCCAAATTCATTTGGCTTTGTGTACATCTTATTGGCGGTTGACTATGTATCTAAATGGGTGGAAGAAAAGGCCACCAGGACCGATGACTCTCGAGTGGTTGTTGATTTTGTGAGGTCCCAGATTTTCAGTAGGTTTGGTCTACCAAGATTCATCATTAGTGATCAGGGTTCACATTTTTGCAATCGTAACATGAAAAACTTGCTTCGTAAGTATGGGGTTGTTCATAAAGTCTCCACTTCATATCATCCCCAAACTAACGGACAAGCAGAAATTTCAAATCGGGAAGTTAAGCGAATCTTGGAGAAAACTGTACAGCCCAATAGGAAAGATTGGAGTTTGCACTTGGATGATGCACTTTGGGCGTACTGTACTGCTTTTAAAGCACCGATCAGAATGTCACCATATAGGATTGTGTTTGGTAAATCTTGTCACCTCCCCGTGGAGGTCGAACACCGTGCATATTGGGCTGTTAAACAATGTAATATGAACCTTTCAGATGCAGGTGAGGAATGAAAGCTGCAGATTCAAGAGTTGGAAGAAATTCGACGTGATGCATATGAAAACTCCAGAATCTATAAAGAGAAGACAAAGGCTATTCATGATAGCATGATTCACCAGCGGAAGTTCCATATTGGTGAGAAGGTCCTCATGTACAATTCCAGGCTTAAGCTCCACCCAGGTAAGCTTCGTTCCCGATGGCTCGGTCCTTATACTGTTACTAATGTTTACCCTTTTGGTGCAATACAGGTTTTGCATGAGCAGAGTGGACGAAGTCTTACCGTCAATGGGCAGCGACTTAAACACTTCTATGAGGATTTTCCAAGGAATCCGGTGGAGGAAATCCACCTTCTCGACGCATCATACCAATAAAACACACCAGGTTTTATCCTTCCTTCTCACATTTTCAATTATTTCAGTGAGGACACTGCACATTCTAGGTGTGGGGGGGGGGGGTGGATACATTCCTAGGTTAGTTAGGATTTTTCATATTTTTTTTCTCCTTTTATTTTCTCTTTCTGGCCTTCTTTATGGTATTTTTATTTTTCCCCATCAACAATTTCGAAATTCCATGATGTGGCGACCATAAAGTGGGGAAAGTAAAAATACCATAATGAAGGCTAGAAAGAGAAAGTGTATGAGTTTACCATCAAGGAGTGATTTTTAGTGAATTGGTTTTCTGTCAATGATATAAATGGTTGTATCTATGTGAAACCTTTGAGATGATTGATGCCCATTGTGTGAGTAGTTTTTAGTAAAACTGTGTCACTAATATCTCCAAAAACAATTTTTCACCAAACCACAAAGTGTGATTATTTCTTACTTAATATAAGGTAAATATATGTTGGGTTAATATTTTTCAGCTTTAAATGATATTTCCATACGTTCGTTCCTTATCCGATCTGTTTCATTACTGTACCAGATTGACCTATGCGTGTGTACCTAATGTCCGACTGTTGTACGCCCTCAAAAAAAAATTGTTGTGTCTTAGGCAGGTCAAAAATCACTCCTCCTCAACCTTTGATCTTGTTATAACTATTGCAATTAGTGTCGTGAGGAGATCAAACAAGGGTTGAGAGATGAGTGTGAGATTTGTTCCAATTGCAACTTCAAAAAAATATAATAAATGAGGGGAGTGATGAAATGTGAAACATATGGGGATATCTACGTCGGGAGCTTATGGTTTGACTTCTGGGAATGCTTAAATGAGTGGGTCTTGAAATATGATTGCAAAGGATGTAGGATAGGTTCGGTGACAAAATCATTTAAGCTGAAAAATGTTAAAATAACATATATTTATTAGATATAAAGTGGAAAGAATAGCATGGAATGGTTTTCACACACACACATGGATATTTAGTGTCATGGTTTACTTCTGAATTCCTTTCTCAATTGGGTATCGTGAATCTTTTTGAATTTCACTATGATATGATTTATGAGACATCTTTTTCTATTTTCACTAGGAAGAACTCCTTGGTGTGGTTCGTGCATTGATCACTTTACTTTAAATAAAATTTACTCAAATGATAAATCTTTATGATGTTGGAAATATATATATATATGAATCATTGTATTTGGATATGTGACTTTGCCCAGGAGTGCAAATGTTTAGGTGTGGGGGTGTGATCGTACCACGATTCACTGTTTTATTTCACCCTTACACCGCAGTTTTAAACTAGTTTTGTAATGAATATTCCAAATATAATAATAAATTTCATTTCATGTTTTAATAAATCAATTAATGTTAATCAATATTATAATGGGCAATGTTACTTGTTTTTATTGTTTCAATGTAGGTGGAGGTGATTTGGATGGCCTTTGATGAAGTGGAATAAAAATGGCCCAAAATTGCATGGATCCATGGACATCGGTCCACTGTTTTGCATAGTACACAACATCCGTGCATCCAAATGGGCTGATATTTTGTGGTCCTGTCCAAAATTTAATAGGATACATTTCATATTAAGGAACCCAATGCTGATTCGGCTTCTATGGGGCCCATACGAACTGATCTGTCCAAGCCACCGAATTTGGACCAAGTCAAATACAGTGTTTTTTATTTTATCAATATTTTGAGATGTAGTTGTCCAAACGGTGCCAAACTTTCGGTGGAGACAGCCAAGAGGTAGGGATACAACTTTTCTATTTTCTCCAAAGCGATCTAAGACTGTCTGAAGGCCAAACCGCGTCGTGCAAGTGGATTGATGAAATCTATGTGCCCAAAACCACCTCCCACATTTCCTATAAAAGGGCACCTTGGGCTCCTCATTTGGAAGTTCGGCCAAGAGGCAAGGTGCTGCCATTTTGGAGTCCCCAAGGAGTCTTCTCAACATCCCTAGAGGTTCTGGAGGCTATGGGAAGTTCTACCCCAACATATTTCTCTTCTTCCTCTCCCATGGGTTTCTAAACCCCTTGTGATCACCCGGGGAGGAATGTGATGTACATCCCGAGCTTCATGTTTGTATTATTTGAATGATCTTTTAAATTCCAGATTGTTGTGTTGTTTTTCATCATCCTCTATTCTTATTTTATTGAGTTATGTACTGGTATGTCATGCTCAACTCAAATGATCATGTTTGGGGGTACCCATTCATGTGATGTTTCACACACCGTTCACCACTTTCTTTCCCCCTTTCAATTGAGGTGTTTGTGTGGTTTATATTGGTAAATTGCACTCACACAAGTACTGTCAAGGCCGCGTACATTTATGTCATGGTATCACAAAGAAATAACATACAAATCTGGACAGTGCATCGAGTTCTTCGTGTGTTTCCTTGGTGAGTTTTGGTTATGAAGTCAAACACAATTCGTTCAATCATCGGCGGTGTCCAGTGAATCATTGTGTGTTTTGACCGAACCCTAGGAGGTATCCTAGTATATACTCAGTAACATTCTAGTTCTAGGTGTTACAAACCATGGATTAAAATATCATAACCTTATATCATGAAGCGATGAAGGAAAAACATCATACGAGTACCCCGGGTTGATCACGCTTAATTAATTTTGTTAATCTCTACTTTGTTTTATAGCTTCTATTTTCTATTGTCATCTTTAATCATCAAACCCAAGTATTATAAAACCCCAATTCCTTTTTTTTAATTTCATAATCAGAACCACATTTCATAATTAATGATCTAAGGCTCCGTCGAGAGACGACCTAGGGTTGCTGCTATACTGCAGAAATTTTAGTCAAAATTAAACAACTAATTTGACGCGTTCGACAACGCGGTCAATACACTAATGAGTATGGGGTTTCATTTTTGGTTGTGTGGGTTGCGGTCTGATAAGCCCCCAAGGAATGAATGAGCTCGTCTATCCATGAATTTTTATCCTTATCTACCATCTTCTGAATTATATATGTTTGGATATTATTGAAGACCTATAACATTCCATTATACATTGCACGATAGTGGGATGGATGGTTGGAATTGATATCATACTCTTTGAAAAGATTCTCTAATTGAAAATAATATAAATTGGTGTCGTTGTCCATTAGTATTGTGTGAGAGAAACCAAATTTGTTAATGATATTGGCTTTTATGAAGACGAAAATGTTATTTTACCTTCCATATTTGAGGGGTGTAACATTGGCCCCCTTGGAGAAGAATTCAGTTGTAGTAAGAATGTAAGTCATGGCTGGACGATATGTTCCCACAATGTTCATTTCCCATTTAAAAATGGCCATGAGTACATTGTTGTATACATAAAATCTGGCGGTTGGTGAATAAATTTACTATGAACATGGCATGAATGGAACATTTTGGTGAAGTTACTATATTATATTATTATGGTGTGCCATTAGTATCTAATAATTATGATTTTATGGGAAATTATGGATTATAATTAATGGGAACTATAGGTTTCAGCATGTACTCCCTTCATGAAGTCATCAGTCTCTTCTCTAATGATACACCTGATAAGGACCCCATTCAAGATATATGTATGTAGTTAGTCTTTACGTTTTGTTCTATCGTAAAGAACAAATTTAATTGATCATATTTATATTTTATCTCAGCTAGATCTATATGATGGGAGTTATCTATTTTTACTATAGTCTACAATTTATTTCATCTATTTGATTATAGGAATGTATGGTTCTAGGAGGGGAATAATTTTTTCGATAACTTCTACACTGGTTTGAACTAATTATGATACCATCCAACAGTGTGAATTACTGATGTTTATTTATCCCACTCGTTATTGGCTAGAGTTGTGCCTACATTTTTCAAGTCATCATCTTGGAAATTCTGGGACCATGTGAAATAATTCAATGTCGATTCCAAAGTGAAATCTACCTTTTCACCGCAAAAATGATTTAAGAGGGGTATTATCTCTATTTTATCATAATCACTATTAACTTGCTTAATAACCATCTTCAAATCACCATTTATCTTTATGTATTTTACTTCTACTTGAAGGGATAACTCTTTACCTACAATGAGTGCATGATATTTTGCTTCATTATTCATGCACCCCTAAAACAATAGGATTTAGTAAGGAAGTACAACCTTCACTGGAGATATGACTGTGACTCCTAGCCCCACATTGTTGAGTTTTGGGTCTTCTATCCTCTTTCCAATTTTGCTTCTAGATGCATCATGAAAATTCATTTCCCATATCTTGTGGTCTTCTTGAATAGAGAAAACCTCTTCATAAAGTATTTTTATATCCAATGAATTCATTTCTACTGAGGGGGTTCTATTTTAGAAAATTTTTAAATTTATAACTGGAGGCCAAACTGTTGCAGAATGACTGCACACCATGAAAGGTATTCAGTCTAGATCATATGAATGAGGATATTTTTGAGTGGTATTATAAGAGAGAAAAAATGGACCTCATGGTTATGTAGTTAGTGCCTCATTTTATAGAATACAAAGATCAGTGCTAGATTGCACTTCCATGTTTTTAAATAATAAGTCTTAGTGTCGATCATGATTCGAATGAGATAAGAAAGGCTATTTTTGTTGTTGAATCATTCTTATGTGTGAAGAAGGAACCCATCGATCACTCCATGAATATCACAAACAAGATAAATGGTCCTAATTTGATAGGTGAAATTTGAACAAGAGGGATCAAGTGGTATTTTATGATGCTGTCAAAAACATCCTGATTATCAATTTTCCATTGGTATGTAACCCCATATTTAATCATCCTGCTGAAGGGAAAACATTTTCATGAAAGGTTGGATATGAAGCATCGGATGTTGGCTAAGTGTCCTTGATGTCCTCTAAACTCTATGAGTTTATGAGAAGTTTACATTCTAAAGATAGACTTTGTCTTCTTAGGGTCGACATTGATTCCATGATGGTGTATAAAGATGTTGAGAAATTTCCCTGAGGTGACATCAAAAATAAATTTCAAGTGGTTGATTTTTATTCTATGTTTCCACAATTTGTTGAAGATGGTTTCAATATCTAATAGTTGATCCAAATGTTCTCAAGATTTAACCACCAATTCATCAACATAGCATTCAACAAACATTCCCAGAAATGGTATTAAGATGTGATGAATCATGAATTAGTATGTATAACAATTATTATTCAATAAAAATGGAATTTCCCAATAGATAAATACACCCTTGGGGATCTAAAGGCAGTTGAATCTTTTTATTCATAGGCAATTAAGATTTGATTTTATAGAAAGTAGCCATCCATGACGTAGTGATCCAAATATCCACCTGTTGCATTGATCAGTTGTTCTATGATCAGGACTGTGAAACCATCCTTTGGCTGGTGCTGGTTCAGATCCCTGAAATTATTGAAAACACTAATTTTCTTGTTCTTTTTCTTTACAAGGATCATATTCTCTACCAAGATGGGATACTGGACCTCTTGAATGAATGTTTATTTGATGATCTTATCATGTTTAACCTCTATCTTGGAAACATGTGTTGGGAATGTACTCCCAATGGCTTGTATATAACCCCAATGGTCCTCTAATAGGCCCAGGAGGTGATTGGCCACCTCAGGATTGAGACCTAGAATTTTTGTGTAGTTCTAGATGAATACATATTTATTATTCCTTAGGAAAGTAGGTATATACCTATTAATCTTCGGAATACATGGTCATATTAGTCATGGTGGGATATGGATCGTCCTCTGTACGTAAATATATTTCTCTAATCTCATCAATAGTTGTAGAGATTACCTCATCAAATTTTTTAGGGGAGTCCCTAAGGTTTTATTTCTCCATATCCTCTTCCTCTTCTTCGTATTCTTATTTTTGTTCTGATGTGGAAAAATTTCATGGGATGAGTTCTCTAGCGTTCATAGAGGATTCAATATCTTATTATTCAAAAGATAAAGAAGCTTCCCCCAACCCAATTGGTAGTGGGGGATCCTATTGAAACTTTACAAAAGACTGAGTGGTGGTTAGGGGAGTGTATTAATCCTCCTTGGGTAGAGAGATTTCCTTTACTGACTCATTAAGTGAGGTAGGGATTTCATGGATCTCTAGGGATGGTTTGAATACATTTTCATATGATTTTCACTATTTTTTGGAGAGTTAGTAGATTTTTGGACACTACAAGACTCAGTGGTCATGACTACAATCATGAAGATTTTGGAATATGAACATGTATCTAGGCTCATATGCTTGATCTTGTTTATAGGTAGAATACACTCTTTATTGAGCTATTTTAAGGGGTTGGAAATGATTATTTCCAAATATTTCATGGTGGTGACCAATTCAAAACCATCAATAAGGGGTCATTTACCTTTCCTCTGATATAACCCTTCATTGATATAATTTGAATCGTAGGATTTGAATGTGGACTTATTAGCGTAAAACATCCCAATTTTTCCATTGAAATGGTATTTTCTACATTTGTTATGATGTGGGGGTTTTGCGTGTTTATAAAACTAGGACCTTCCTAGAAATACGTTAAGGTTGTGTTCTTCTAAACCACTAGATATTATGAGTCAGTTATGGGGTCTCTAAATTGATCCTTGAGGTTGATTTTTTCCAATGTCTTGTTTTGGATTGTTTCATATCCTTTCATTGTTATAGAGGAAGGAACATGGTTATTTTCAGCATATACATATCATTTAAGTGTTCATACTAGATGAGATAAACATGAGATCCATTATCAATGATTTTTTTAGAAATTGACACCATTTATCATGCAGGACACATACAAGTTTCTGATGGACCCATCTATAACAATCTCTTAATCTTTATTTTTGAAGGAGAAAAATGCATTTCATTCCATAGAATCGGTCTCCATCTAATAAAACATGGAAGATTATACTTTAGCTTAAAACACCTGATGGTTTATCAAAGCATCTATGAGTTCTTCCTTAAGGTATTTTGACAAAATCAAGGCATCTGAGATAGATAGTCTGTATGTTATCGAGGATAATTTATTCATAATGTAATATTTCTAGTCTAATATATCGTGCTTCCCAATCTGAGGAAGATCTTTTATAGTCACTTAAGTGTCTTTATTATTCAATGATGATGGATCATCCCTCATGATAGGAGATGTATGTGCTCCCATCCTGGTTAGGTTGAGATGGTATGGTCTTCCTTCTTGTTGAGGGTGAAATGATGCATATTATTCTCTTGATAGATATTCTGTAGTGATCAGGTCAAAGTAGTTTATGGAATGTACAAGAGGATTATCATATTAATGTTGGAACAATTGGAGGTTTCTACCATGAGTATCTAAAACATTCATGGTATTAGTGGGGTTGAGACTAGAAGTATGGCTCTTATCGTGGCAGTATATTCCTCGGTATCCTCGGATCCTATGGCCTCTTCCTATTAATCCATGATCGAGGTGTGGGGAATTTGGATTTATTTCCATAATCATCATCAATGAAGGGTTAAATATAGTGAATGAAATTAATGGACTAAAATATCAACTCTACATCCAATGATACATTTTTTTGGTTAAATATTTCTAGTGGTGACGTTTGGTGAGGTAGTGACCATTATCTCATATCCGAGGGAATAAAATCAGAGAGTGTCAAAACCAACTTGGAAATTTTTGTCGGTTTATCATCCTATTCTTTCTATCTGTCAACCAGGCTAGTCTACTTTTTTAAGGGCTTAAATTTGGAGGTTTTTGGTTCTGATGGATTAGGATGTGTTGCAATAGAAACAGTTGTGGGAATAGTTGGTTTCTTCAACTATACATAGAGAATTACATGAGATCAGTTGATTGTTTTATGAATCATTAAACTATGGAAATTTTATTCCCTTATGCTAGAAAATTTATTTCTACTCATATCCTTACTTAGGGAAAGTTGTCGGAATATACACCACTTGTAGTGGTAGTGATCCTTGTTTTACTTGATTGGAATCAATCATTTTCAAAAAAAGGTATTTAAATATGAAACATTCTGGAATGGTGTGTACTAGTATCTAGTTAAAGGGAAAATAATCTAGTTAGTCATCATGAACCACCTCATCATCCCTTTTACCCTCCTTAAAAAAGATTATTCATAGTCCATAGCAACTATAAAATATACACATACTTGATTATCTTAGAATGAGTAAACATTATTTCTTCGCCCCTCAAACTGACTTCACCTTGGTCCCCTCTATTCATCTTGTTAAGGTGAAGGATTCTAATAATTCCAAGGTGGAACTATATGATATGGTGTAGGATTTGAATATGAAGTGGGAGTGATATAATACATAAGTGTATCATATGATACCTCTTCCTTTCCAACTTTTTCCCCATGACTAGTGGTGTTATCCAAGAGTTCAACATAGTCATCCATATGGAGCCTTACATTCATTGAGAAATGTTAGAGAAATCTTAGAACCAAATTTTATATTTCACAGGTATGAACAACATTTATAGCTCATCATAGAGATTATCAATTAATATAGTAAGAATTTCCTCCTTGAGGAGAGAAAAATTTAGGGAATAAGTCAACCCCTTCCATATTATTGTGAAATATAAGACTCTTTCGTTCTATCACTATTTTCAGTTTGAGAGGTCACTGAGTTTTTTCATTTTCAGCATTGACCTGAACTAAAATATGAACTGTCGATGGAGGTCTTCCCATCCAGTGATTGGTTGCGCTGGAATGATGGTATACCATACGAAGGCTGGACCATGCAGGGTTCACATGAAGCATCTGAGCTTCATGATTTTTTGAAGTTCCCATCATGGGATCACATTGTGTTGCATAATGCATCTGATATTGTTCTGAGTCACTTGAACCATCAAACACTGAAAAAATGGGACACCAAAAATTTGGTAGTGATAGAGAATCACTCACCAAATAAGGTTAAGGCTTGCTTTCTGACTTTATTAGTTCATGCCACTCCTATAAAACATACATTTGATCTTCTAATGAATTGATGGTTTTGAAAAGCCCTTGATGAGGGTTCTGTAGAACTAGGTATTTTTTCAGTTCCAAGAGGGGTAATATTTTACATTCTATTTCCACCCTTATTTGGGGAGGATATCTAAACAGGGACATCATTGGAGGATTTTCTTGAGCCCATTCATATTTTTTTCCTCAGTGGATAGAAATTAGGATATCATCTCATGACTATGTCGAGGTGAACCGATGGTCCCTAAACTAATTTGGGAGGATATCCCAGCCTTGCTTCAATTTCTGGGATGAATCCTTTTAGATGAGGTACACCTGATAAAATTGTATGTTGAAGGTCTTCCCAGGGAGCATATTTAAAAGTAACTCTACCTCAGTGAAACTAGACAATGATTTTCCTCATCTCTTTCATTTTTTCCTCAGACCAAGAGAATATTTATTTGAGAATAGGATTATTTTTCTCACCGAGAGTAGGAGGTGGGTAATATAAAGCCTTTCTCTTATTCTTCTCTCTAGTAGAGGTTAACTAAAGAGGTAGTGGGGGATTGATTGAGAACACATCCAAATTTAAGATTATTTTTGGTTCCTTGTGAGAACAACTTAATTATCAATGTGGGTTGTATCATGCATGGAACCATCCTCTTTTTTTTTGCACTTGTAGTGTTCTCGGTGTTATCTATAGGATTTATATACATGAAATTTATTGATGAATGATGTATTTTAGTTATTGTACTAGCTATTGAATGATAAGAAGGTTTTTTTCCACTGTAGGACCTATCCCTTCCTTTCCAGGATTCTCATTGGGATTCTTTGAGTTGGATGACTCAGAGGGATCCTTTATGCAGCCTAGTCATACACCTCCATTCTAGGGAAAAGGATTCATGAGACAAGATGGATCATGATACGTCATTACTTTTCATCCTCCCTAAAAAAGAAGAGATTAATTTTTGTTAAAGGAGTGGTTGAGCTAAAAATTACCCAAACCACACGGGATGGTGTTGCTCTCATTCTCTTGCTATTATGGCATGGTCCTAAATTTTTAGCCTTATGGGGGTATTTTTTTTAAATTAACCTATGCTTTCATGATGGGGTTGATACCATACTATGCTAACTTCTACATCTAGCGCTACTCACATGGTCTAGCACATCCTTATTCCAACGCGTGTCAGATATGATTTCAAGCCTACATGTAAACCGTTTTTTTTCTAAAGACATTAGGTGTGCTTGATTATTTGATTCCATTAGTCGAGAAGCCTCTTGAATGTTCCTGGTTGGCTTGTTTTAGAGTTTTTAGGGCTTTATCTCAGTGGATCTAACATTATTTAGACATATTCAGGGACAATTATTGTTGAGCATGTTTCCTTTCCTTAGTAATGACTTATCTTAGTAGTCTCCTTGGAATAATTACATTACATGATTCCATTTACATTTGGTTCTGTTGAACATGGAATGTTGTGAAACAAAAAAGCCCCATTCTCTCTTTATCCCTGAATATGAACTCCAGGAGGAGTGTGAAAAATTTGATGATTCAAATTATGCATTGCATTGAGGTAAGTAATTTGGAGATCCTTACACCACCTCTTTGATTGTGGTTGCCTCATGAATAGAAGGGCTTCCAGGTTAATTTTTGGCGAAGCTCTCCCAATATATTTACATGTTCTACATACCCATCATAATGAATGAATTCTTAATTTAGGGGGGGGGGGTTCTAGAGATTTTGGAGAATGTTGTTTATAAATTCATCTAATAATGACCTTTGTATGTCAAACTAATAAGTGGATGAGTTCCAAAAATAAAAGGGTATGTCATTCTGGGAAAATTTTATTCTCATGAGAAAAATATCCTATTATTCATCAATGAGGGACTCCTCCCTCTATTTTCCCAAACATGGATTCTTCCTGACTATATATCCACATGTAGTGGGCTAGTAGGGGTATCATTAGTATGTTAATGGTTCGAGGGAGACTCAAAGGATTATTGTGTTCATAATACTTCTCATGGTTGAGAAAGGATGTTTCTTATAATTGATATGGTCTCTAACAGGTTTTACCCCACCCCTCCAAGAACCTAAGCATATGTGGTATTTCTCTGATTTGACCCAGAAAATAGAGGACCTTCCTACTGAAATGATATGTCACTATGTGGAGGACCTTCACAAAGAATGCTTCAATGTAATGGAAAACCATCATAGATCGATGAACAACTATAGGAAGAATTGTTATAGCATATACCATAAAGAGAACCTTCATGGTGGACGATAACAATGAGAGGACCTTATTTCTGAAATGAGATGTCACTAGAAGGGGGAAATTCATAGTGAATTCCACAATGGAGAGGAATATGATCGTAGCCTAATGTCAGTCAATAGAGGGAATTGTTGTAGCATATATACTTAGGAGGACTTTCTGGGAAGATGAATTCAAGGGGAGGACCATCTTACTGAAATGATATGACACTGTGGGGAGGAGGTTCATTTCACATTCCATAATGGTGATGACTAAAATCATATCTTGATGCTTGAATGCTAGGATATTTTCTATAATATATAGCCTAGGGAGTACCTTCAGGGAAGAAAAAAAACATAGGGAAGACCTTCTTGCAAAAACGAGATGTCATTATTGGAGGACCTTTGTAAAACATTTCATAATGGATAGGACTAACATCATAGTATGATGAACGACAGTAGGGATAATTGTTTAAGAGTATACCATAGGGAGGACCTTCAGGTTGAATGACAAAAAGGGGAGGACCTTTTTATGAAATAGGATGGAACCTTGGGGAGGACCTTTGTAGCATATTCCATAATGGAGAGGATTACCATAAAGTATTGATGCCTAAATTCTGGTAGAATTTATGTAGCATATACCATGGGGAGGAACTTAGGGGTGGACAACAGTACTGGGAGGACCTTCTTGTTGTCTAATGTCAATGTAGGGATGAACTTCACAAGAAATTTAATCGGGGTGAGGAATGCCATCATATCTTGGTTCCCAATTATAGGGAGAATTTCTGAAGTGTATACCCTAGGGAGGACCTTCAGGGTGGATGATACCAAGGAGAAGAACTTCTGAATATTTGATCTTTTGTTCATGAGGAGGGATACTATGATTCTCATTAGAATATAAGCTCTCATGATTGATCAGTTTGTATCCCAAAAGGAATCCTTCATGGTCGATGATCTGGAGAGGACCTCCAGAGCATCTGTTAAAAATGTTGTTGTGAGGACCAATGAAACTACTAATGATACATCCATAATTTGGTAATGGATCATAATGATCTTGATCCTCTATTGATAGGTGTTTGATTTCATAAATAACTAAAACTTCTAGTAGAGAGGGGTTATGAATTTGATCTTTATTTTTTAGTATCATTTGTAATGATTCATTTTTTAGCCATTCTCTTGCTGGAAACTCAAGCTACTCGCTATTGGGGTGACCTTCAAATATGGTAGCCCCTTCGAGTGGATCCCATGGTCCTATTATGATACCCTAATTATTATCTAGAGTTTAGGAAGTGATATTTTCCTACCCTAGATCAACCACCTTAGGTAACCAATGTCCCCTAGTTGGAACATGTATTTTTCTAAAATTCTGTTGTACATTTATCACAGAATATTTTTGACAACCAACATTGATGGGAGTAGGGATGTATGTATCATATTGAGTGACAGCGTCATTTTGTGGATGAGTCACCCCACATGAGAATGTAGGGTTGTGGGATCGAATCATTGATATATCTACGGACATTTTTTCATCTTGATAATTCAATAGGATAAAGTAAGGAATTGATGTCTGGTCCTCCATCATTACTAAGATGTGTTGATATAATTCCTTGGCGGGAAAGAGAATATATTCCAATTCTGATGTTGGAGTAGAAATATATGCTTGCTTTATTCCTCAATTTCCTTCTAGTGATCACAAGTAGTTATTTTTTCAGAGGGAAAGATATGATAATTCACGTTATTTTTAACTGGGATACACCAGAATTTTTCTCCAATTATTATCGTATTTGACTGGAAGGATTCATACTTACAAGAAAAGATGTGTGTCTTCTCATTGGTTTTCCTTGTATTTGACTGATGGTTTTGAAATTAATTTGCATTAATTTATGTCTAATTGTATTTATTTTAGATCATATTTGACTGATGGAATTCATACTCATTTTCATGGAGTTAAATCTACATATTTTCTGCTCTATTTAGGTGAATAACATGGTGTGTATTATCAAGAATTTTCATCCGCTCATAGCGGGATTCATCCATGTTTAGATAAAGGGATTTATGTGCATCAGTAGGGATATGTTCCTGCCTAAAATTCTCCACCATATTTGAAGGGTAGGCTTGGGTAAAAGTAGCAATAATTTGTGCATGTTCATAATTTCTGGTCATATTTGACCGATGAGATTCATAAGGGGGAGAAAAATTATACATCTACCTTTAGTGTCCCCCTTTATTTTCATGGAGGGATTCATTAATAGTAATTATGGTGATGTGATGTATTTGATTTTTTTTGTTGATCATTATGGGATTCCCTTAGGATAGGGGTCTATTTGACTTTAGTAGGGTGGGGGAAAGGGTCATTATTCTCTTCCTGGTTAGGATGCGGGGCCACACAACATTGGTGATGATGATTTTTGATAGGTTTCCTTGGGAGGGACCCCTGTGCCATCAGTACGAATTCATTGGTGAAGAATTCATCATCCTTCATAAGGTAAGGGAGGATCTCATTATCATTTTATGTGGACTGGTTCTTGAAATGTTTGGACAAGGCTAGTGGAGTTGTCTAGTTCTGTACTACCAACTGTTGATTACCAAAATGTTGTTGGGGATTCATTGAATTTAATGCCTACTTATCTGTCTCCAGGTTGGGGATATAACCCTTATAGTGATAATGTTAAACAAGTTTATGTGAAAACTAGAATTGATGTTTTTGGGTGGGTGATGGATTACTTCTCTTGATTTATGATTTTGCTAGTGCAATGGGAAATGAGTATGTCTAGAAAATCTAGTGAGATTCCATTAGAATAAAGAGATATCCGAAGATTACCTATAATATAAGTGACAGATAAATAAAAAAACCTCAATAAAGATTCATCTCATGACCACATATATAATTTATGCTCTCACATTACCATATTCAATTTTGGATGTGAATGGGACCGGAACATGGGTAACACGACCATCTTGGATAAGGATTCACATATATTTCACCATTTTGTTTCTCTTAAAGATGTTATTGGGTTAGTAATGATATGGTCTGATCAGGAATGGTAATTATATCTTTAAAATCTTATGAAGGAGGTGTCATAGTTAATTCATTCACATCGATTTCATTTTGTTTCTGAGCAAAACCATTTGCTCCAGGGTAGTATATTATATGGGGTAAATTCTATTCAATCACTAGCATCGAGTGAAACGTCATCAAATGGTCTCTAAAAAGTTTTTTCGAGGATTTGGAAATGACCAATGGCTCTCAAATCCATGATTCATGGACATAATTTCCAAATGAAGACGTTGGTTGGGTACTTGGAAAATGATACTTAAGAACTCACATTGGTCAAGAGGATGGGAAGTCAAGATCATCACATCATTTTAGGGGGAAAAATTTCATATTCAGTGAATATATTATATATTTAAGATATTTTCAAAAATCCATTGATCAATCCCATGTATACATACACAGAATACCCCTAGGTAAAAATCGATCATGAATACACATGGGTTCAGAATCATCTGTATATATCTGAGGTTCTCCATCGATAAAGGGAGCCATATGTATTCGAGGTTAGTAATCAATGGTACCCTATTATAGAAATATTATATATTCATTGATTTTTTATTTGTATTATTATGGTTTTAATTTATTTGGTAAGGAACTATGGAGTTTACTATCATCCTAAGAGAAAAAAGATCTTCTTACATCAGCACAAACCCATAAGATGGGATTCCTATGTATCCTCATGAGAGGAATCAGAATCCATGTATTTTGGTGCCTCTTAATAGGGAACATTACCTTTTAAGGTCATGTGAAAAGGTCACAACCATGCATTTTAACATTGTGTGGAAAGGATACACGGGCGTAAGTTGCCTGACCAAATATGGTGGGGGACTTATACTGAGGCGTCCCATGGAACCCATGAGGGATATGGTAACTTTGAAATAGGAATGATCTTATTGGGGATATTTTCTAGAGGAAATTAGGTTATATATGGATGTTGTGTTTGGACCTCAGGGAGGATTTCTATGAATCCCAATTATATGGGAATAAAAACCCACTTAGTTCAGTAGTTGGGGATTATGAATGGAAACACCCCATTTAAGTTGACATGATTGGGTATTATACCATATGGGATTCCCATATGGGGTGATTCTTCATTAGGAATATGGACCTTTGACGGTTGAGATATGGTTTTGGGGCTTATATCATGTAGGTGGCCCAATCACAGAGGGAATGATTGGGATTACACATAGATGTTCTCCATTTGAGGTTTGGGATCATGAGGTTTTCATGATCACTACTAACCATTTAGCCAATTTGATTCATTATTCATGTGATAAACTAGGGGAAGTGGTCCATTTTAAGGCCACATGATCTACTATACCCACTAGTGGATGCGGTGCTGAATTCCAAAATTCGAGGGAGAGAGCATTGAGTGTGCCCATATCCTCTAATTTTTTTAAAATTCAGGATAGTTACATTTGGTTATATATATGGCTATGTCTGAGGTAGAGGTCAAGAGTAGAAAAAAATTTCTCCTACAAGAATGTATAGAGGATTACTCTGGGAGGGATGCCTTGAAATTGGTCCCAGGGGTAAGGATCTCCTTACCTATCAAAGGGAAAGGGAAGCGTGATCATTACCCATCCCATCCGGAATGGGGAGGTCAAATAACCACCCCATGTTCACATCCTTCATTACCATGGGAATTTATACCCATAGAAAATATATGGGTCTTCCCTATTACAAGGGTCACCAATATGACTCCACTTACCATGTGAATGTAAACTTGAAGGGATATGTAGATGTGACCAATGATTTTATCATAGATGTCTGTTGGATTTTGTAGTTGCCCTAGTTTAATTTTGATAGACTGGTACATAGAGGGGCCAACATGGGGGTTTATCACATAAAAGAAGGGAGTGTTGAGTTTTGGAGAGTGAAACACCGTAGTATTCTCTATTCCATGTAGTAAGTTCTTATGTAGGATTGGGTTCCCTCCATGTAGCATGTTTCATTGTAAGTGAGGGGACTATCTGTATATCATTGTACTATGTAGACCTCTGTTTGGTGCACATTTCATGATGCTTTGTGAGGATAGGTTCCACCCAAGTAGTGTTTTTCTATGCTAGGCAGAGTTCCTCCCATGTAGTGATTTTTTACATGGGGTTGGGTAACTCCCACATAGTGATTTTCTATATGAGATTCTTATCCATAAATAAAGAGTCCATTATGCCCTGCATAATGGTGTTCACAGTGAGTTTTTGAGTTCAGAGATGGATCATTGATTTCTAATTCTATCCTTAATTTTATATGGTGGATTTATACATACTGGGAATCATTGAAGGGGCTTCGTTTTTAATGTGCCTCATCACTCATTCACTTTGGCTCTCTTTGGTTTAGTCTTCTCTATTCCATTGGTTCTCATATTTTTCTGTCCTCCTTATGGTTTATTTATAAGAGAGTATAGGAACTAGACACTATCATGGTTGTTCATCCGTAGTGGACCACAAGGCAACTCTTTCAGGAGCCCACGAAAGGTGCTTCAGCCCAAAAATGACTTAGTTTGCTGGGACATTAATCCCAGAAGGGGAAACATCATTTTCATGGTGGAAATCATTTCCCTAACACAGTAAAAGACCTTTTTTTCATAGGTGTCAGGAATGCTAACTCATCCCACAAACTATTGATTTTCTGGGGAAATTTGTTTGCAGGGGTGAAAATCCCTGCCTAGGTCCTAAAAATGAATTTTGTTTCATTTGCAGCCACGGACGGCACGTCCTCCATCTGAAAACTATTTAATTTTTGGACACTTTGTGAAATGGTGGGATGCTAGGCAGAGCGGCAATCTAAGAATTGTTTTTTGCGTTGTAGTATCATCCCTTTGATTATTTTCTTCAATATTGTTTTTGGTTTCAGTTATACTCTTTGTCGATCCTAATATAATTCCCCTCTTAAATGTAGAATTTTCAGGACACAACAATATTAATAAAACCTAAAACCCCAATAAACCTTTAGAACATTAAAACCCCTAAAAACCCTAAAAACCGGAAAAAAACTAAAAAATCATAATAATAAAAACCCATTAAATCCTTTCAAAACCCTAAAAAACATTAAAAATGCAAACAATCCACAAAAACATGAAAACCGTAAAAAACATTAAAATCCCTAAAATCTCTAAAACCCCTAAAAGAACCTAAAAACCCCAATGTCCTAAAAGAACCCTTAAAAAAGGAATCCAAAACACTTAAAAACCCTAAAACCCCCAAAAATTCAAAAACCCTAAAAACCCATAAACCTAAAGAACAAAAAAAACCATTAAATTTGATAAAACTATAAAACCCTATAACTCTAAAAATACTAATAACCATCAAAAAACCCAAAAGATGCTAAAACCCTATCAAACCCAAAGAGGACCTAAAAACATTAAAACAACCTAAAACACCTAAAATACCCCAAGAACCCCTAAAACCCCTAAAAATATTAAAATACCTAAAAATTCTTAAAAGACCTTAAAACCATTAAACACCCTAAAATTGTAAAACCCCTGATACCCTTAAATATCCTAAAAATATCTAAAAACATAAAAACCCCAAAAAAACCCTAAACCCACTAAAATCCATAAAACCAATAAAAAACCTTAAAACCTTACAACCCAAAATGAATTTGAAGCCCCATAAAAACCATTAAAAATTCTAGAAACCCCTTAAAATCATAAAACCATAAAAACCCTAAACACCTAAAGAGCCCTAAAATCACAAAAAACCCCTATACCCCATAAATACCACTAAATATCCTTGGAAAACTAAAGAAATATTGAAAACCCTAAAAACAGAAAAACCAGAAAAAAACCACTATAACCCCTAAAAACCATAAAAACCCATAAAACCCATAAAACCCCCCAAAAAAGAAAAAATTATTAAAACCCCTAAAACCGTAAAAACTCATAAAAATGCTAAAAACTCTTAAAACCCATAAAAAACATAAAAAATCTAGAAACCCTAAAAACAATAAAAATCCATTAATCTATAAAAACGCTAAAACACTAAACTACTGTAAAAACTAGAAAATAAACTAATCCCCTAAAAACCTCTGTAAAACCCCTATAAAAACAAAATACCCTAAAAACCCTAAACCCCTAAACCACCATGAAACCCCTAAAACCCAAAAACCCCTTTAAAACCCTAATAACTATTAAAAACCTTATAAACCCAAAAAATCCCAAAACACCCAAAAAAAACATTGAAACCTTTAAGAAGCCCTAAAATAAAGCTAAGAAACCTAAAAACAATTAAAACACCATAAATCATCAAAAACCATAATCCCCCAATAAAACCCTAAAACCCTCTATAAATCCTAAAAACCACTAAAATCCCTGAAAACACATAATAATCCTAAATACACTAAAAACACCATTAAACACCACAACCCCCTAAAAACCCTAAAACCCCTTTAAACCCCTAAAAACCCAAAAATTCCCTAAAATATACTAAAACCCCTAAAACCCTTAAAAACCTAAAAACACCAAAAAAATATTTAATACCCCTTAAAATCCTTAAAACCCCTTCAAAACTAAAATCCATAAGATACCCCAAAACAATAATGAACTAAAAACATAAAAAACTACAGAAAATCTAAAATCTTTATAAAAACCATAAAGGACTCTAAAATCCCTAAGAACAGTAAAAAACTATAAAAAATCCAAAGAGACCTAAGACATATTTCTATAACTTAAGAAACCATAAAAACCTTAAAACCACAAGACAACACTAAAAACATAAAAAGAGAACAAAAACCTAATTTCCTGAAAAAATATAAATACATTTAACAATCCTAAAAAATTGCTATAAACCCCAAAAACCCCAAAAGACCCTAAATTCCCTAAAAACTATTAAAAAGATTCTAAAAGATGCCGATAACCTTAAAAGCCCTAAAATTCAAAAAAAACTATAAAACACTATAATAACAAAAAATATCATAAAATCCTTAAAATAATCTAAAAACCATAAAACCCAATACCCCCACAAAACCCTAAAAACCCATGAAATCCATAAAGGTCCCTAAAACCCCTAAAGGATCCTAAAACCCCTAATGGACCCTAAAACTCATAAAGGACCCAAAAAACCATAAAAATCATTAAAATACCCTAAAACCCCTAAAAGACCCTTCAAAAGTTAAAAAAACCCCAAATATCCTAAAAAATAAAACAAATCAAAATTACCCAAATACCCTAAAAATGAAAAGTAACTAAAAAACCATACATGCCCTTAAAAACGTGTATGAAACCAAAAAAATCTATAAAAACCATAAACCCTAAAAAAACCCTAAAACCCCTAAAAACACTAAGACACTATAACTTAATCTAAATCCCTGAAAACTCTAAAAAAATACCCTTAATACATAAATAACCCTAAGAAACTCTAAAAAATATCCTAAGAACATTAAATCCCAAATAATACTTAAAAACTCTTAAAACCATTAAAACCCCTTTAAAAATCTAAAAACCTCTAACACCCCTAAAATAAAAAAAAAATCCAAAAAACCATAAAATACATTAAAAATACTAGAATCCCTAAAAATCCTAAAACCACTATAATACCCTAGGAACCATAAAAATATTATAAGATCCTAAAAGGCCTAAAAACTATAAAAAGGCCTTAAAACATTAAAGGACCATTAGAACCTCTAAAAACCCCAAAAAACCTAAATAAATTAAAAATCATTAAAACACTTAGAATTAAAAAACATAAAAACCATAAAAACCATAAAAAATCCCAAAATCTCTTATGGATCCTAAAACCCCTAAAAACTCAGAAAGTCCAGAAAATTCACAAATAAAATAAAAAAAACCTAAAACATCATAAAACCCTAAAACTCTAAAAAACACAAAACACTGAAAAAACCCTTAAACCCCGAAAATATCTTTAAAAACCCTTTAGACCCTAAAACTCTGAAAAAATAAAACTCTAAAAAACACTAAAAACCTCAAAATAACCAAAAAGTCTCAAAACCGCTAAGCAATTAAAAACCATAAATCCCAAAAAACCCAAAAATCCAAAAAACCCAAAACACCTTAAAACCCATAATCACAAAAAAAAAACTTATAACCCAAAAAATCCTCAAATCAAAAAAACCTCAAAAACTCTAAGTCCCCTAAATATTTCTAAAAAATCCTAAAACCCTTAGAAACCCTATATATCCTAAAATACAAGAAAAAACCTAAACCCCATAAAAACTGCTAAACTTCCTAAAATCCTTAAAACCCCTTAAAATTTACAAAACCCAATACCCCAAAAAACCTTGAAAAACACTAAAAGCATTAAAGACTCAAAAAATCTATAAAAACCATAAAACCCACTTAATCTCCAAAAACACCCCTAAAATACGATAAAATAAATTTTAGTCCTAAAAAGAACCTAAAAATTATTAAACACCTAAAACACCATTAAAACCCCTATAAAACACTAAAAGATGATAAAAACTCTAAAATTTCATAAAAAAACCTATAACCCCATAAAATCAATAAAAGATTAAAAAAACCCCTAAATCCACTAAAACTATATAAAAAATAAAACGCCTAAAAACCAAACAAACATAAGAAATCCATAAAACCATAAGAACCTTATGACAACCCTAAAACCCAATAAAAACAAAAAACGCCTAAAACCCATTTAAAATCCACAAAAACCATAAAACCCCAAAAAACCATAAACACCACTGAAACCGACAAAAACCCTAAAACCAAACCAAAATATTAAAAAATTTCCAAGAAACCCCATAAAATACTAAAACACTTAAAACCCATAAACCCCATAAACATCTTAAAAACCCCAAAAATCCATAAAACCATAAAAAACATAAATATCCTAAAAACCATAAAGTCAATAAAACATATTAAAAACCCAAAATACCATAAGGACCCTTAAAATTAAAAAAAACCTAAAATCGTATTAAAATCCCTTAAAACCCTAAATACTATATAAGAAATAAATATCATTAAATCCCCCCAAAACACAAAATCCCTTAAACCACTAAAAAAGACTAAAAACCCTAAAACCCTTAACAAAACTAAAAACCATTAATACCTTTAAAACCCCTAAAACCCTATGTTCCATAAAAATCCTAATACACATTAAAAATACTAAAATAGCCTAAAAAAGTGAAAATAATCCTAAAGACCCTAAAAACTTTAAAAATAATCTAAAAGACCCAAAAACCCTAAAAAACTATAAAAGTCCCTAAAACCCAATACACACTATTAAAAACTCTTAAGAAACCTAATAAATTCCAAAAACCCAAAAACCCTAATAAAAATCACTAAAACTCCTAGGAAACCATAAAATAACGTAAAACCCTTAAAACTATAAAAACACCCTAAAAAACATTGAAAAAATAAAAACCTCTAACACCCTGAAAATACCATAAAAATCCCCAAAACCGTAAAATACATTAAAACGTATTAAATTTCTAAAAACTATAAAACCCTACAATACCACAAGGAACCTAAAATTAAATTATTAGAGCCTAAAATTCCTAAAAACTATAAAACTCCTTAATACACTAAAATACCATTAGAACTAGTAAAAACCAAAAAAATCTAAGACCATTAAAAACTCTAAAACACTTAATACCACAAAAAGCATAAAAACCCTAAAACCCCTAAAAACCATTAAATATACAAAAATTTATTAGGGATCCTAAAAACCCTAAAAACACATAAAGACTTTAAAAACCATAATAAAAACTATAAAACCCTATCACATCAATAAACCAATAAAAATATTAAAAACACCAAACACCCAAAAAACCCCTTAAACCACTAAAAGACCTTTAAAACTATTTAACAACAAAAAAACACAAAAATCCAAAAAACACTAAAAAAACAAAAAAATACCAAAAAATAACAAAAACCCCAGGCACTATAAAAACCAAAAACCAACAAAAAGATGCTTAAAACCTTTATATAAAAAAACCAAAAAACCAAAAAACCCCCCAAACCCTAATATCCCTAGAACCTATAAAACCCAGAAACCCCAAAAATTCCCAAAAAAACACTAAAAACAGTAAAAACCCTAAAACCCCTAAAAGATAAGAAAACCATAAACCCTAAAACCACTAAAAATCCCTAAAACCCCTAAAATCCTAAAAAACTGTAATACCCAAAAAACCATGAAAAATACAAAAAACCTTAATAACCCAAAATATCTCTAAAACCCCATAAAACCCACTGAAACCCTTGAATCACCCCAAAGACCCTAAAACACCATTTAAACCCTAAAAGATCCTAAAAATCCTACATCCCACAAAGAGTCATTAAAACTCTTATAAAAAGCCTAAAATATCCTAAAACCCCTTAAATCTCTTAAAACAACAAAAAACCCTAAAACCCCATAAAACCCATTAAAATTCAACCCCCCCCCCCCCAAGAGCACTAATAACTCCTAGAAAAGCTAAACCCCGTAAAAACCAAACAATCCTTATGAAAACAATAAAACCATAAGAACCATAAAACAACCATAAAAACCCATAAGAAAAGAAAAACCCATAAACCCCATTTAAAAGCCATAAAACCCAAAAACCTAAAAAACAATAAAACCAAGAGACCCATAAAAACCATAAATCCTCTAAAAAATATGAAAAAAAATCCAAAAAACCCCTTACAAATACAAAACCACCTAACAAACCCATAAAAGTACTAAAAACACTAAAATCCATAAAAAATAAAAAACACAAAAACCCTAAAAAATAAGAAAACACTATAACCCATTAAAAAATACAAAATACCCTAAGAACCCTAAAAACATTAAAAACCTTAAATCAAATAAAAATACTAAAAAACCAAAAACCCTTAAAAGTACTAAAATTTGTAAAACCCCCCTAAAACACTAAAATCCCTTAAACCCTAAAAAAGACTAAAAACCAGATAAACCTCTAATAATAGTAAAAACCTTAAAACCCCATAAAAGCCCTATGTTCCATATCAAATCCTTAATATCATTTAAAAATACTATTCACCCAAAATTACTAAAAATGCATAAAAACCAAAAAAAACATAAAATACCTCAAACTCATAAATCCTATACAACCAGAAAACCCATTAAATCCTCCTAAAACCTGAAATCCCATTAAAAAATGTAAAACCCCAAAACCCCTAAAAGCCTTTAAAAAAAATTATGGGAAACCCATAAAACTTTAAAAACCAGTAAAAAACCTAAAACCCCTACAAATAATCAACCCCCTAAAATTCCATAAAACCATAATCCACTAAAATCCCTAAAACATTTAAAAATATTTAAAACCCATAAACCTCCTAAATGCCTATAAAACCTAAAAACCATAGAAAACTCCAAAAATCCTAAAATCCCATAAACGCCCTAAAATCCCTAAAATCATAAAAACCCTTAAAAGTCATAAAAACCTTAAAAATCCATTAAAAACCCTAAAACCCTAAATTCCCAAAAAACTAATAATAACAATAAATAGTTTAAAGAACACTTGAAAACCCAAAAACACCCAAAAACCTCTAAAAACCTCTAAATAATATGTAAAACCCCGAAAACCCTAAAAACCCTAAAACCTTTAAGCCCTTTAAATCCTAAAACAACACTAACCCTAAAACCCCATAAAAATTGTAAACAATCTAAAAACACTAAATAACATAAATACCATAAAAGCCATAAAATATTATAATAAACCACAAAAACACTAGAATCCAGAAAAATCCATAAAACACTAAAATCTATAAAAATACAGAAAAACCATTAAACCCCTAAAAGTCCTAAAATTTATAAAACCCTAAAATAAAATTAAAACCCAAAAACCCATAAAATCCCTATAAATAATAAAACCCCTAAAGAACCACTAATTGACCCTGAAAACCCTTAAATAACCCAAATCCCCTAAAACACCCGAATTCACTAAAAATTCATAAAAGCCACTAAAAACCCTCAAACACCCTAAAAATTCCTTAAACATCCTAAAAATTGTAAAATAATTGAATCCATAAAAACCGCTAGAAACCCCAAAAATATGTGATAAAAACCCAAAACACCAAAAAAAATCTAAAATAACCCTTAAAACCTTAAGAACCTTAAAAAAATGCTAAACACCCAAAAAACCATAAAAACCTCAAAATACTCTAAAATAAAAAACCCTAAAAAACATTGAAGCCCGTATAAACCCTTCAAAACCCATAAAGCCTTAAAAACCCTAAACCCCTTAAAATCTACAAAAACCTTTAAACCGTAAAAGTCCAAAAAATATTAAAAAACATAGCTCTACAAACCATAAATACCATAAAACTCTTAAAAACACTATTAAAACTCTAGCAAACCATAATCCCCCCTAGGAAATACTCAAAGAACCCTAAAACCCCAAAAAAAACTCCTCAAAACCAAAAACACCCTAAAATAACCCTAAAACCTTTAAATAACCCTAATATCCTAAAATAACATACCCCCCCCCCTAAAAAACCAATAACCCCAAAAAATATATTAAAACACAAAAACCACAGAAACCCCTAAAAAATCAAAAATAATCAAAAACCTCTAAAATCCCTTTTAAACTCTAAAAATGATAAAAAAATGTAAAAAATATTAAAACCACATGAAATATCTAAATATATATAATAAAGCACAAAGACCATAAAACCCTTACAAAATCATTAACACCATAAAACCCTATAAATCGCAAAAGAACATTATATAAATCATAAAAATCCAAAAAAAATAGAACCAATAAAAACATCTTAAACCCCAAGAAACCCATTATAAAACCCCTTAAAACACTTAAAATTATTAAATCCCTATAAAATAGTTTAAACCCTTAAAAATTAAAAAACTAAAAACATTAAAAACCGTAAGAAAACGTGAGAAAACCCTTAAACCCCTAAAATCCCCAAAAATAATAAAAACACAGAAAACCCCCAAAACCCTTATAAAACCCTAAAAATGTTTAATATAAAAAAACCTAAAAACCCTATACCACATAAAAATCATGAACACCTCAAACACAATAATAAAATATTAAAACCCCACAAAACCCTAAAACCCATAAAAACAATAACATTTTTAAAAATCTAAACCCCTCAAAAAAACTAAATTCCTCATAAATTATCTTAATGAACATAAAAGAAATTAAAAACAAAAAATCTTTAAAATAACCAAAACCCTCATAAATTCCCTAAAGCACCAATAAAATAGCTAAATAGCCTAAAAACCATAAAAAAAATAAAATTCCTAAAACCTCTAAAACACTAGAAAACCCAAAAAATACTAAAACTATAATGAACACTAATACCCTTAAAAATATTATAAACCTTAAACTCCTAAAAGAATCCTACAACCCAAAAAGATAAAAAAACACTAAATGCCCTAAAAACCGCCTAAAACCCTATTAAATACTCTAAAACCTTCTTAAAACATAATCCCCCTAAAACCACATAAAATACTAAGAATTCCCTTAAAACCGAAAAACCCCTAAGAAAAACCTAAAACCCTATTAACCTATAATAACGTAAAAACCTTAATAAAATTTATATCCCCAAAAACCCCCAAAAATATTGTATAAAAAATATTACAACCTTAAAAACCCAAACCCTCACCACCCCCATGACAAAAAAAAAACCTAAAACCACAAAAAATAAAAAATACATAAAATACATAATAACACTCTAAAATAATATAATCCCTATAAAATCCGAAAAAAAAAACAGAAAATATTCAAAACCACTCAAAAATGGAAAACCCTAAAAGACCATAAATATATTACAACCACTAAAAAACCCCAAAATCCCTTAAAATCCCAAAGAAAACTAAATAAACCAAAACACTAAAACCCAAAAAACCAACACCCCCCCCAAACATTAAAACCCCTATGAAATTCTAAAAAAACTCTAAAAGTCCAAAAAAAACTCTATAAAACCTTAAAAAATCCTAAAATCAATGAACATCCCTAAAACCCTAAAATAAATTAAAACCCCTAAAAAACTGTACAAAATTTAAAGACATTGAAAACATTAAACAATCCTAAAAATAGACTAAAACCCTAAATACTTAGAACCCTAAAACCCTAATGAATCCTAAGAACCTGAAAATTGTAAGAAAACCATAAAAACTATAAAAACCTAAAGATAATAAACCCCCAAACCACTCCCCCACCCTAAAACCAAGAAAACCCTAAAAACACCAAATCCCTAAAAAACTCTAAAACCATTAAATACCCTTAAAAAATAAATAAACCCAAAGGCCATAAAAACCATAAAACGACTAAAATACCCAAAACCCCTAAAAACATAAACTCTATAAAACACCTAAAAATGCTACCCCCCCCAAAGAGCCAAAATAACCATATAAATACCCTAAAACCCTAAAGAACCTTTAATACCCAAAAAACCTAAAAATACATATAAAACTAAAAAACCTAAAATCCCTAAAAACTATTAAAACATAAATCCCAAAAATACCCTTAAAATACATAAGACCCCAAAATATCCAAATCCCCCTAAAACCCCAAAAACAATAAAAACCTAAAAATAATCATAAAAACCTCTAAAACCCTAAAAATCATAAAAAACCTAAAAACCCCTGAAACGCTAAAGAATTCTATAAATTATAAACACCCCTAAAACATTAAAAATCATAAAAACTGCTAAAAAACCAGGAAAAAAAATTAACACCCTAAACCCCCTAAAAACCGTTAAAACCCTAATTCCCAAAGAACACCTAAAAACCCTAAAAAATATAAATACCGTAAATACCTTAAAACCCCCAGAATCCCTTTAAACCCCAAAAAATCCTAAATCCCAAAAACCCCAAAAATACCTTAAAACAAAAAACCGCTGAAACTCTGAAAACTAAAAAACCCTTAAAACATTAAAAAATCATTAATAGCCCTAAAACCCTTTAATAACCCAAAAAACACTAAAACACACTACAAAACTAAAAAACTAAAATACTGAAAACCATAATAACACTAAAAAACATAGAAACACTTAAGGACCATAAAACCCCTAAAAACCCACAAACCCTTAAAAACACACAAAAACCCTAAATCACCAAATGTCCATGCAATAATAAAAAACCTTAAAGCACTTAAATATAATAAAAACTAAAAATTATAATAAAACATAAAACCCAGATGACTTTAAAGGAAATGAAAAACAATAAATAACTATAAAAACACATAAACCCCTACAAACAATAAAAGCTTCCAAAAAACTAAAAACCGTAAAACCCTAAAGGCCATAAAATAATAAAAGACCCTAAAAACACCTTAATACCCCTAAAACCATAAAAACCCCAAAAATTCATAGCACACCCTAAAACATAAAAACCCCTAAAATAACCTAAAACCAAAAAAGACCCTTAAAACCCTATAATCTATAGAGGATTCCAAAAACCCTAACCACCATAAAAGACCCTAAAACCCCTAAAGGACCCTAAAAACCCCACAAAAATTAAAGGACTATAAAAACCATAAAATCCTAAAGGACCCTAAATCCACTAAAAATCCATAAGGACCCTAAACCCCTAAAGGAACCTAAAAATTAATAAAAACCCTAATGGAAAATAAAAAACCTTAAAAAATCTGAACTAAATTAAATACCATAAAAACCCTTAATGACCCTCATAACCCTAAAACAGCCCAAAAAACCTATAACCCATAAATCCATAAAAATCATGAAAATATACTAAAATCATAAAATTCTCAAAACTATATAATACCACTAAATGAGCGTAAAGACAAAAGAATAATGCTAAAACCCATAAAATACCCTAAAAACCAACAATGTAAAAGAACCTGAAAACCCAAAATACCTCTTAAATCCCTAAAAGACCTAGAAAAATTAGAAACCTCTAAGAAATCCTAATAACCTAAAAACCCTAAAAAATCTTAACAAAACTCTAAAATCTGAAAACCCCATAAAAACCCTAAACCCCAAAAAACCATAAAACCAAAAAACACAACAATAACATAAACTCATGAAAACCTAAAAAGCCTAGAAAACCGAAAAAACATAAAAACTGTTAAAACAAAAAAAAAAACTAAAAAACCATGAAAACATTTAAAACCCTAAAAACGCCTAAAATCCCAAAAAACCTAAAAACCAAAAAAATTCAAAGAAGCCATTAAAAAAACTCAGAAAACATAAAAACAAAATAACCCTAAAAATACTAAAATTGCCTAAATGAAAAAACCCTTAACCCCCTAAAAACACAAAAAAACTCTAAAAACCTCTAAAACACATAAAAACACTATAACCCCAAAAATTATAAGACCCTAAAAACCATAAAACCCTTAAAACAGAAACCCCTGAATATCGTAAAAGATCATAAAACTATAAACCCCCACAAAGTCCCTAAAATAAAAAAAACCTAAAAACATTATAAGACCATTAAAACCCCTTAAAATCCCAAAGATCCTAAAAACCCTAAAAATATGATAACACCAAAAAACCTAAAACACCCTGAAAACCCATAAAAACCAAAAAACCACTTCAACCACAACCCCCCCTCACCATACCCTAAAACAAATTAAAACCCATAAAACCCCACAATAACCATAAAACCCAAAAGAGCCCTGAAACCCCAAATACCAAAAAAACCCTGAAAATATGAAAAAAAACTTTAAAAAACCAAAATAAAACATAATAAACTCTAAAAATCCTTAAAATAATAAAATCCCAAAAAACTAAAAAAATCCTAAAAACAACTAAAAACCACAAAACGCCTAAAAATATAAAGAAACCCAATTAAACACCTAAAAACATTAAAACCATATACCAAGGAAAAAAACCATTAAAATAATAAAAAAAATATAAACACCCAAGACCCCTAAAAATTCCAAAACACCTAAAAACCTGAAAAAACACCAAAAAACCAAAAACCCAAAAAGAAACTTAAAAACCCTAGAAAACCTAAAAAAAACTAAAAACCCCTAAAAATATAAAACATTAAAATCCCTAAAACCAACACCATAAACCATATACCATACACCGTAAACAATATATCATACATTGTAAATCTATATCCCTAAAATTGAAACCCTATATGCAACACCCAACACCAAAAACCCAAGACTCTACACCCTATACCCTAAATATTATACCCTACGCCGAACACCCTACAACCAAAACCCAAAACCCAAAACCGAAAACCCAACACCCTAAAACCTATACCCTAAACCATAACCCATAAACCCCACACCTAAACCCAACACACAATACCCTAAATGATATACCATACACCCGAAACCCTATACCCAACACCCTAATCTCTAAACCGTACACCCTAAACCCTAACCACAAACCCTAACCCCCAAACCCTAAACCCAAATACAAACACCCTAAACCCTATACCCCACACCTCAAACACTATACCCTACACCCTAAACCATATACCATACACCATAAACATTATACCCTATATGCTGAACTATATACCAAAAACTCCAAACCATATACCTAAAACCTTAACCCCAAAACCCAAAACCCAAAACCATAAACCCTACACCATAAACCCTACACACTAAACCCTATAACCTACACTCCAAACCCTGAAACCTACACCCAATACCCTATACTCTAAACCTCAAACCCTAAACCATACTCCCTAAACACTATATAGTACACCATAAACCCTAAAAACTATAGCATAAACCCTATATCCTACCCCTAAACTCCAAAACCAACACCCCAGAACCTATTCCACACACACTAAGTCCTAAAAACTACACCCAAAACCAAATAAACAACACTCTACACCCTAAACACTTCACTAAAACCCCTAAATCCTACATCAATAACCCTATGAACTACACCCTAAACCCTAAACCCTAAACCCTAAACCCTATAGCCAATAGCCTAAACCATAAACTGTACACCCTAAACATAATACCCTGAACACTAAACCCTTAATCATACACTGTAAACCTTATACCCTTCACCCTAAACCCTTAATCTTACACTGTAAACCTTATACCCTTCACCCTAAACCCTAAACCCTACAACCTAAACTATATACCCTAAACCCAAAACCCTGAACCATACACCCTGAAACCTATACCCTTAACCCTAAGCACTAAACCCTACACCCTAGACCCAATACCCTACACCATAAACCATATACCATACACCGTAAACCATATACCCTACACCATAATCCCTAAATCCCATACCCTACACCGTAAACCATATACAATACACCCTATACGCTATACCCTACACCTAAATCCCTAAACCCTATAATCTAAACCATATAACCTATAACCCATACTTAAAACCTATACTAAACACCATAAACCCTAAACACTAAAATCCAAAAAAGAAAACTAAAAAATATAAAAACTATAAAAATTTTAAAATATTCTAAATACCCTCAAAATATTAAAACCATAAAAAAGTAGACAAAATCCATTAAAATCCCTAAAAATATAAAAAACTTGAATAACTCATAAGACCATAAAAAATTGATGAAATTGATAAAAACCCCAAAAAATCTAAATACCTTTAAAATCCTTAAACCCATAAAAAACTCTAAAAACCCTAAAAAACAAAAAACCCTAAGAAAACATTAAAAATCATTAAGACCATAAGTAATAATTCAAAACCATAAATCCTCAAATAACCTTAATACCCTAAAACACTAAAACCCTAAAAATCGTAAGACCCTTAAAAACCATATAACCCTTGAAAACGAAAAATCACAAAAAACCCAAAAACACAAAAAAAGCTTTAGAACCCCTAAAAATCCATGAAAAACACTAAAAACACTGGAAAAATATAAAAACAATAAACAATATATTCCCTAAATATCATAAAATATCCAAAAACCCTAAAATAAAAACCCATAAAACACTAAAACCATGAAAATCTCTGAAGACCTAATGAAAATAATAATTAACCGTAAATACCCTAAATTCTTAAACCCCCCAAAAAACACTAAGTACCCCCAAACCCGTAAAAAAATACAACCCCTCAACCCTTAAATACCCAAAAAACCACAAACCCCTATAAAACTATATAACACTAAAATCCCTAAAATTCACAAAAATCCCATAAAACCACTAGAAATCGTAAAAACCCATAAAAATCATTAAATCCCATAAAATTCATAAAAAAACTAAAACCCAAAAAACCCTAAAAATCATAAAAACTAAAAAATAGACTAAATAATACTATAAAACCCCTTAAAGTCCCTAAATCTCTTAAATATCCTAAAAATAATTAATCTTTAAAAACCCAAAAAAAATCTTAAAAACCATACAACCTCTAAAACGCCTATAAACTATTACATCCCTGAAATAACCATAACACCCTTAAAATACTAAAAATCCCAAAAAACCATAAGAACCTAAAACCATATAAACACATAAAATCTTTAAATACACCTATAAATTACTAAAAATATATTAACAAGCCATGAAATTACCTAAAACCCCTAACACACCCTAAAATTCCTAAAAATAAGAAAACCCATTAATGAAATAAACGGATAAATACATTAAATAAAACTAAAAATAACTAAGAATACATAAAAAAATTGAAACCCATAGAAGCACATAAAAACACTAAATCCATAAAAACCCTAAAAACCCAAAAAAACAAATAATAGCACTCACCCCCACCCTTAAAAACATTAAAACCATAAAACCCTTATAAGCCCCTAATAACAATAAATCCCTGAAAAACAATTAGGAACCCTAAAATCACTAATACAATTAAAACTGAAAAACACTAAAACCCTAAAACCCCAAAACCCTCAATACCCATACTGACCCTAGAAAACTAAAAAACCTTAAAACCCTTTAAATCATAAAAACCATTAAAACTCCTTAAAAACATTAAACACCAAAAAACCCAACACATCCTAAAAACCCTTGAAAACCAAAAACAAAAAACTCACATAAAACCTTAAAAATTGTAAAAACATTAAGAACCCTAAACCCCTAAAAATTGAAAAAACCCTAAACCGGGAAGACCTCTTCATCCCTGGTCAAGACCTTTTCTATGAGAATGGTAGAAGGATGAATCACAATATGTCTATGATCATTAAATAGAGGGTTAAAAAGATGGATAATGGTTCCTGCTCTTCCCCCTCAAAGAAGAGGATGAAGCGAGATTACTACACTCCTCCCAGACCCATGGCTACTCGGGAATCATCAAAGGCGACCAAACTAAATGTGAATGTTAAAAAATGGGAGCAGCAGCACACCCCAGAGCAATATAGGAGGAGGGAGGAGAACATAACGCTCCTTAAACTCCATGAGGAATTCAATTCATGATGGGAATCGATGGACACAAGTGCTGATTCTGACATCTTCTTTGATGATACGACTCCTAGATATGGTGGGGAGGTTGACCCTTATAGCATAGCTTTAGTTTCTGATTTTGGTGGTGATGTTTACTGACATTTTTTTTGGTGATTTTATAATTTGGGTTTTTGGGGTTGTTAAGGGTTTTTGGGTGTGGGTTGTTTTACTCCTCCCCTCCCTTGTCTGTTGTGTCTCATTTTAGTAAATTGGGGGGGGGGGGGTTAGGAAAAGCCTAGCTCTGCACTGCCCTTTCCCTAAATGACACTATAAGTGTTGAAACACATAATAGGTACATAAAACCGAAAACCCCATTAAAGACCATAAAATATAATAGAATCCATAAAAGACCCTAAATACTATAAAAAACCCTATAGAATCCAAGAAACATAAAGGGCACTAAAAATACTAAAAAACTAAAAGACCTAAAAAAACCCTATAATGCCTAACTAAACCAAAAATCCCTAAAAACCAAAGAGATCATAAAATGAAAAATACACTAAATACCACTAAAAATCCTTAGCTATCATAAAACAACCAAAATTGTTAAAATACCCTAAAACACCTTTAAACCCCTAAAGAATATAAACTTACTATAAATTCTAAAAAATCCTTAAAAACCCTAAAAACCATAAAAATTATAAAAGTCTCTAGAAACTGTAAAACTATAAACTCCCAAAAAATTATAAAACATCTAAAAATCATAGGACCCCATAAAAACCATAACTAAACCATAAATCTTAGAAAACCCTAAAACCTTTAAACCCCCCCCCCCCCCCAAAACCCAAAAAAAGACCCCTATAAACCCTAAAAACTCAAAAAACATATAAGAATTCATAAAACCCCTAATAAAATGAAATAATACCATAAAACCATAACCCCACCTAAAAAAAACCAATAAAACACTAAACCCCCTAATAACCTAAACACCCCCAGAACCCTTAGAAAACTAAAAACCCTCAAAACATTCAAAATGATAAAAAAAATTAAACCCTTAAAAACACATAAAACCACTAAAAACCCTAAATAAACATTAAAACTCGACAACCATAAAAACCATAAAAATATTTAAAAAACGACAAAACCCTAAATTATTTGGAAAACCTGAAGCACCCAAAAACCCAAAAAACCCATAAAAACACTAAAAACCTTAAAATAACCCGAAAAAAACTGGAAAACCCATAAAAACCCTAAAAAATGAAATTACAGTAAACACCCTATAAAACCTCTCAAAAACCCTACAACCCCCCAAAAAAAACTTAAAACCCCTAAAACACAAAAACCCCAAACCCCCCCCCCCCAAAACCAAAAAAAAAACATACAAAATAAATCCTTCTAAACCCACAATAAAACAAAAAAATATATGAAAATCCTAAAAACATTAATAAACCTAAAACAAACTAGAAAATTATTGAAAACCCAAAACACATAAAAACCCTAGAAATACCATGAAATTCCCCAAAAAATCACACCCTGAAACCCAAAAAACATAAAAATAATAAAAATAAAAGAAAACCCCAAAAAACCCAAAAACACACTCAAAACACATTAAAACCATTAAATTCCGAAAATCCCAACACCCCCTAAAATTCTTAATGAAACCCAGTAACCCTAAAAGCCCAAAAATCCAAGAAAAAACCCCTAATAAAAACTAAAAACCATTAAAACCCAAAAGTATATCAAACCCTAAAACCCTATAATCCCTAAAACCCATTAAAAACAACAAGAAAACACTAAAACCCAAAAACACTAAACACCACATAAAACAATTAAAATTTTAAAAACCCTAAAAATTTCAAACCCCTAATAACCCTCAAAAATACCAAAAGCATTAAGGAACCCTAAAACCCCAATCCCCCCAAAACCCTAAATCCTGTAAAGAATCCTAAATGCTAATAAAACCCCAATGAAACCTAAAAAACCAAAAACACTTAAAAAAATGATGAAACCCCTAAATTCGTAAAAATATAAAAAACCCTAAAAACATAAAACATAAAAAATCCCTATGCCCCATAGAAAACACTAAAAACCATTAAAAGACAATAAAAATCCTAAAACCCCCAAAATCACCCTGAAAAGGAAAAAATCCATTAAATACCCTAATTCCCTAAAAATATAAAAGTCTCAAGAAACGTTAAAAGACCACAAATAACTGAAAACCCCTAAAATGACTCTAAAAACCATAAAACCCCTTAACGGACCTAAAAAACATAAAAAATATAAAATACTCTAATAATATATGATCCCCATGAAAACCCCAAAGGACCCTAAATACCTTAAAAATCCCAAAGTAGCCTAAAATCCTGAAGGGCCTTAAAAACACTAAAGGACCATAAAAACTCTAAAGGATCCTAAACCCACCGAAAACCCTAAGGCACCCTAAAAACAAAAAAACCATAAAATACATTAAAAAAAATCATAAACAGTAAAAAAAAAAAAAAAAACCTAAACCCACAAACCCCTAAAAGACCATACGGACCCCTAAAACACTAAAAGATCTTAAAAACCCAGAAAGTCCCTAAATACATTAAAAGAATCCCAAAACCATCAAAAACAATATTAACCCCTTAAATGTATAAAAACCCCTAAGACCCCCTAAAGATCCTAAAAACATTAAAAACCTAAAAAAAGGGTAAAAAATCCTAATAAAACCCTGAAAAACCTAAAAACCCTAAAACCCTTTAAAACCCCAAATCCCTAAAGACCCTAAAACCCCTTAAAATCCAAAAAACCCTATTTGAAGAATAACAACCCATAAAACCTGTAAAAACAAAATAACACCTAAACCCATAAGAAATCTATAAAACCCTAAAAAACCTCAAAAACCAGTGAACCTAAAACCCAAAAATACCTCAAAATAAATAAAACCCCATAAAATCCCTAAAAACCTAAAGATCTGTAACAAACCATAACTAAAACAAAAATCCATAATACCCCCTAAAAACCTATAAAATTATCTAAAGGCCCTTAAAACCCCTTAAACTCGTTAAAAACCCTGACAACCTAAAAAATCCTAAACCCCCATCACATCTCAAAAAACCTAAAAATGCTATAAAACCTGAAAACACACTAAAACAGCCAAAAATACCTAAAAACAGAAAACATAAAAACCATAATAACACTAAAACAATATAAAAATATAAAAATAAAATAAAAACCTTGAAAAGATATAAAAATACCATAAATCCCTAAATAAGACATATAAAAATTATAAAAACGCTAAAACCCTTAATAAACTCCTATAATTGAAAATAAATAAGACCCTAAAATAACATATATGCTATAAACCATAATAATTTAAAAACTCTAAAAACCCAAAAACACCTTAAGATCCCTACAAAACCATTAAATAACCTAAAACACCCATAAAACATTAAATAACCATGAAAACAAAAAACCTCAAAACCCAAAAAACCCAAAAGGGTATGAAAAAACCTATAACCCTAAATAATTGAAAAACCCATAAATATCCCTAAAGGCCTAAAAACATATAAAACACTAAAAAACCATAAAACCCTAAACCCATGAAAACCCCTAAGAATACCCTAATATCCCTCAGATAATTATAAAACCCAATGAAATAAAATAAAAATCCTTTAAACCATAAAACACCCTAAACACCAATAAAATCATAAAACCCTAAACAACCGAAAAAAATTCTAAAATACCCTAAATTCACTAAAAATCATTAAACACCCTAAAACCCTTTAAAACCAAAAAACCACTCATAGAACTTGAAACCCCTAAATACCCATCATTAAAATTTAATTAGAACCCTATAACCATTAAACACCAACAACCCTCCCGTAAAACCCTTAAAACCCCAATCCACCCTAAAAACACTAAAAACTCTAAAAATCTTAAAAACCCATAAAACCCCAAAAAAACATAAAAACCTAAAAACCCTTAAAACCCTAAAATAATAAAACCCCTAAAAACACTGGAAACTCTTAAAACCTTAAAATCCCCATAAAAACTATAAAAACACTAAAAACAAAAAAAACATAAAAAACATAAAACCCCTAAAACACACTAAAATCCATAAATACCATAAAATATCTAAAAACCGAAAAAGTCCATAAAACCCCTAGAATCCCAAAAAAAACCATAAAACACATAAAACTAAAAAAACACAGAACCCCCTAAAAATAGAATTAAAAACCTAAAAATAATAAAAACCTTAACAGACCCTAAAACCCAGAAAAACCGATAAGACCCCCAAAAACCTAAAATCACATAAATCCCCAAAAATGAATAAAACCTAGAATAATTCTAAAACAATAAAACAATCCTAAAAACAATAAAAAAATTTAAACAGAAAAACCCATAATGGACATTAAAAACCTAAAACCCCTAATTCACCCTAAAGTCAATAAAACCCCTCAATAATCTAAAAAACACTTAAACCCCATAAAAACATAAATTTCGAAAAAAACCTAAACACCCTAAACACGCCAAAAAACAAACAAAAAACACTTAAAACAAATAAAACATCCAAATCCCCATGAAACTCTATGAAAATCCAAAATCTTGAACACCCCAGTACCTCTAAAACCCCTAAAATCCCCAAAACCTCTAAAACCCTAAAAACATTAAAAACCATAGAAATAATTTAAACCATAAAAAACACTTAAACCACTTAAAAATAAAGCAAAAACCCCAAAAGAAAATAAAACCCTGAAAAACCCTATAAACCCTAATGGACCCTAAAAACCCAAACCCCCCCCCCCCCAAAAAAAACCTAAAAGAATTAAAAACCTAAAAGCCCTAAAACTCATATAAATATTTTAAAACTTATAAAACACCCCCAAACCCCGTAAAAACCTATTAAATACCTAATAACTATAGAAAGAGCATATGATTCCTGAAAACCTCATAGCTCATGTAAAACCATAAAATCCACTAAAAGAACTTACACGACACCAAAAAACCTAAAATAACTGTAAAAACACTAGAACCCCTAAACAGCCCAAAAATACCTTATAAACTCCTAAAAGACACTAAGACCCATATAACAACTAAATGAGACATAAATAACTAAAACACTCTAAAAAAATCCAAAAATCGCCTAAAAACACAAAAAGATACTAGAAACCCTAAAAACACTAAAAGACCATAAAACATTATATGTCCCTAAAAACCCAAAAACCCCTAAACATCACTAGAACCCATGACAACCCTAAAATATCCTAAAACCCCAAAAGGAAAAATAAATCCACTAGAAGAGCCTAAAACCCCTTAAAACCCTTAAAAGACCATAATAACCCAAACAAATCAAACCAACCCAAAAAAGCTACTACAGAACCCATAAATGACCCTAAAACCTCTTAAAACCCCATAAAAACCCTAAAAACATTAAAAACAATTAAAACCCCTTAAAAATACATATAAACCCTATAAACATTAAAAATACATTAAAAACCTTAAAACACCATTAAAACCCTAAAATTTCCTAAAAAAATTAAAATCCTAGAAACCCCCAAAGGCCCAAAAAACCCTAAACCATCAAAATAACCTAAAAAATGTAAAAAACATAGAAAATATTTAAAACCACTATAAAAAAAGACACTTAGAACCATAAAACCCTAAATTACCCTAAAAACCCTAAGGAACTAAAAAAACAAAAAACCCAAAAAACTGAAAACCTCTATAAAAACATACAAACCATAAAAACCATTAAGCCTCTGATAACACAATAAAATTAAAAAAACCAAAAACCACTAAAACAATAAAAAAAATCCTAAAATCCTGAAAAAACATGAAGAAACCCTATAAAACACTAAAACCCCTAAAACCCCAAACAAACAGTAAAAATCCTTCGCAACCGTAAAATGGCTAAAAAAACCCTATAACCCCAAAAAACAAAAAACCCTAACAAACCTTTAAAAACCTAAAAACCCTAAAATTTCAATAACAACCCTAAATAATCCTAAAAGAACACTAAAACCCCATAAAACAATAAAACCCCTAAAACTCTAAAAATCATTAAAGCCCAAAAAAAATGACACTAAAAAACACCCCTGAAAAAGACAAATACCCTAAAACACTAAAATCCCCTAAAAACATGTAAAAACTAGAAATAAACCCTAAAACTCTAAAATCACTAAAAACCATATAACCCTTAATAACCAAAAAAACATTAAAACCCCTAAAAACACCCTAAAATGATAAAACCCCCTTTAATACCCTAAAAAACATACAAAAACTAAAAACCATTGAAAACCCCCAAAGACCCTAAAAACACTAAAATCCACTAAAAACCATAATAAAACACGAAAACCCCTAAAATTTCGTAAAAACCATAAACACTATAAAAAAACTAAAACTCATAGAAGTATTAAAAAACCTAAAAGAATCTTAGAAACCCCAAAAAACAAGGAGACCCCTAAAACCCTAAAATGAACATAAAACCCAAACAACAATAAAACCCTAAAACCAATAAAAACCCTAAAACACCCTAACAACCCCAAAAAACTCTAAAAAACCCAACAAAACCCTAAAACACCTAAAACCACATAAAACACCACAAAACTCTATAAACCACCTATAACCCTAAAATCCTAAAAAATAAATCCCCAAGAAACCCTAAAGTATAAAATAATACAAAATAACCCACACACCGCTTAAAAATCCTAAAACCCCAAAAAAACCTTAAAACCATAGAAAAACCTAAAACGCTAAAAAAATAAAAACCCTAAACGAACATGAAAAAAAAATACATTAATAACTCTAAAACCCTACAATAATCCTAAAAAAACTAAAAACCTTAAAAACCCATAAAACCCTAAAAACACTACAAACACTAAAAACCCCTTAAAATTATAAAAGCCCAAAAAGTCATAAAATTTAGAAACCCCCATATAAAATCTAAAACACCAAAAAAACCTAAAAAATAATCCCCTAAAAAACTTTAAAAAACCTAAAAATCCAAAAACCCACTAAAAAGACCTAAAAACCAAAAAACCCCTAAAAATTCCAAAAAATTTCTAAAACCCCTGAAAATCCTCAAAATCAAGAGAAACTGCAAAACCCCTAAAACACTAAAAACACATAAACCCCTAATAAAACTAAAATCACTAAAAAACATTAAAATCCCTAATGATCCTAATACCCTAAAACCCATAAAATACCTAAAAATCATAAAACCATTAAAACCCCTAAAACACCAAAAACACACTAAAAACTATAAAAATTATAAAAAACTAAGAATTATAAACCCCCCAAAACCCTCATAACTGTAAATTCCCTAAAAATTTAAAACCAAAAAAATTATAATAACAAAAAATATCTAAAAATAAAAAAACCCTTAAGCACACTAAAACCTTGAAATCCCCTAGAAACCGTAAATTTGCTAAAAAAAATTAATAATTATAAACAAAAATAACACCCATAAAACATAAAAACACTAAAGGCACATAAAAACCATAAAACCCCTAAAATTACTATGAATACATAAAAACCATAAAAACGTTAAAAACAAATTGAAACCCTAAAACACCTAAAACCCCCTAAGAGACCCTAAAAACCAAAATCCCCTAACAGTCCCTAAAAACTGTAAAACACCTAAAAATCCCTAAAAACCCTAAAATATACTAAAGAACCAAAAACCCCTAAAATACAATAAAGTAACGTAAAATAACTCTAAATGACCACAAAATTAACTAAATAACCTAACAGGATATAAAACCAAGAAAACCATAATGGTCCCTAAAAGCCATAAAAAACAAAAAACACCCTAAAACTCCTAAAAATAACTAAAGTATCCTATGTCATCTAAAAACCATAAAAGAACCTAAAGTCCCTAAATGGAATTAAAAATGATAAAAATCCCTAAAAACCGTCAAGAAAACTAAAAACCAAAAAACCCTAAAGTAATCTAAAAACCCTAAATGACCTAAAAACCCAAAACCCCCCAAAAATTAAAAATGACCCTAAAAATAAAAAAAATAAAAAAATCTAAAAAATCCCATAAAAATACGAAAATATGATAAAAGGCTCTAAAATTACCCAAAACCCCTAAAAACAATAATACACTAATAAATCATAAAATAGGCCACGAAAACCCCAAAAAATTTAAAAGGCCCTAAAAACCCTAAAAATAGGAAAACCAATGAAAACCTAAAAGGCCATAGAAATCCTATGAACATAAAAAAACCTAAAACCCCTAAAACCATAAAAACCCTAAAACACCTAAAAACCAAAAAAAAACATTAAAAACCCTAAAAAAAGTAGAAAACACAAAAAAACCCATACAATCCTTCAAATGGCATGAATGAATTCTCCTGATGGACTTAGAAGCTTGTCCATCACAGCCTTTATTCCTCAGCTGGAAGAATTTGAGTTACTCCTCCCACCTAAAATCATTATAAAAATTCATAAATACACCTTTGTTGATAGTGAAACCTTGATCTAGAAACCCAAAGTTGTTGGGTAGCTTAATGCTAATGATTACGATTGATACAATTGTGCTTTGGGTTCCCCTCCCCTAGCCTGGATCTCTAACGTTAGGAGGAACGCTATCCCCCCATCCAGCCACCTACTTTTTTGGAAAAATTTCGAAAAATAGGCTACCCCTGCAGAATCAGCTACAAAAAACTAGGCACAACCTGACCTCTGCCTGTTTTCTCAACCTATGTGATGAAGAGACTATTAAACACACCTTTCTTCAATGCAGGTTTGGTGCCGCGCTCTGGGGATAGTTGCAGCATATGTTTGGGTTCCCACTATTCCTAGATAGACCTCTCTTTAATCTTCTGGGCAGCATGACCAGCTGTGCATGTAGTGATTAGGTCCGCTACTTCCGGCTTGTCATTGTCACTACCACCATTTCTTATATCTGGACCTCTCAGAATGTGTCTGCCTTCAATAAGAAGTGGATTTCCTTCCATGATGGTGTGGTGATTATTCATAATATGGTTTATGTGGCATCACGCATCTAGATATACTCGATGGTGAATGATGTCAATGAAATCATTATACTTCATATTCTTGGCATCTCTGGTTAGGCCAAGAAAACACTAGTTTCTAGGTACATTCGCTGGATCCCTCCGCTCCCCTCCTGGATTAAGGTTAACGTGGATGGTGCGGCTCTAGGCGCATCGGGTTGTTCTAGGTGTGGCAGGAACTTATGCACCTATTGTGGCTTCGTCACAGGATGTTTCCATCACTTCATGGGTGATGGGTGCGCCCTCGAAGCTGAGATGTGGGCTATGATGGAGACAATTAAGTTTTACATTCACTTTGGATGGACCTTTCTCTGGCTTGAATCCGACACTATGACTGCAGTGAATTCTCCCAAGAACAAATCCAGGTGTGTCCCCTGTAAAATTCATCCTTAATTGGTGGAGTGCCTTACGCTCTGTCAAAGTCTGAACCTCAATGTGACACATGCCTATTGGGAGGAAAACATAGTTGTGGATGCCCTTTCCAAGCAGGCTATCTTAGAGAGGTGTTCGACGTGGTCCTTCATCGCCCCGCCTTCTTGCTCTCTGCTTGTGGAATCTGATTTGAAGGGTGAATTGCACACCCGAATATGTAATCCCTCCTCGCAACACTTTGTTGTATTCTTTTCCTTTTTAATAAATTTTGGGGGATTAGACTAACCTGGTCTCAAGCCTTCCTTCACCTAAAATCCATGAAAACCATAAAAATAATAAAAAACTGAACTCAACTAAAATCCCTAAAAACCATATAAACACTAAAGTCTCCAAAAATCCCAAAAAATACTAAAAACAATAATATTACTTAAAATCTCTAAAAAACCCTAAAACCCCAAAAAAAATATAAAACCTTAAAAACACTAAGAAACACTAAAAAAAATTAATAACACTAAAAACCAAAAAAAATAAGTAAAAAACTAAAAACTGATAAATTCCCTTAAAACCATAAAATCCCTAAAAATAATAAGAGAACCCTAAAAACACAAAAAAAAACCTAAATACCTAAAAAATCATAAAAACCAATACATCACATAAAAATTCCTTAAAACCCACAAAACCCATAAAAATAATAATAAATCTAAAACCCATAAATAACTAAAAAATTAATAATAACATAGAAAATAGTAAAAAACACTATATCCAAAAAAACCAAAAATTCCCAAAAAAATAAAAAACCCTAAAAAATATAAAAACCATAAAAACCATTAAAATACCTGAACCGCTAAAAACCCTTAAAACTCCAGAACCTCTTAAAACACCAATAATCACTAAAAACACCTTAAACCATAAAAGTCATAAAAACCCTACAAACCCATATAAAAAAATTAAAAACCAAAGATTCCATAAAATCCCCTACAACATCCTAAAAGCACTACAACCTATAAAAGATCATAAAACCCTAAAAACTAGAAAAGTGACTAAAAAAATTATAAAACTCCTTAAAAACCCTAAAAAACCAATGAAACCATTACACCTGAAAATATACTTAAAACCCTAAAAACCCTTGAAAATGATAAAAACACATAAAACCTCAAAAGCCTAATGAAACCTAAAATCCCAGAAATCCCTAAAAACTGTAAAACCCATTAAACTCAATAAATATCCTAAAAAACCTAAATACATTAAAACCCCCAGAAATTAAAACAACCCTACAACTAAAAAATAACCATACAATACCATAAAACCCTTGGAAGTATGAAATCCTAAAAAACACAAAAAAACCCTTTAAAACCCCAGGAAAACATTAAAAACCCCCAAAACCCTAAAAAACCCTAAAACCCATAAACCCCTAAAACCGATAAATACCATTAATCTACTAATAACACCCTAAAATAGTAAAAACAAAAAAAAACCATAGAACCCCCAAAAAGTAGTAAAAAATTATAAAATACAGTAAAAACACAAAAAACAAAAAGATCCCTAAAAATTAAAAATACCCCCAAAACCCTAAAAACCCAAAAAAATTATAAAAAATATATAATTAAATAAAAACCGTAAAAACATAAAATACTCTAAAAACCCATAAAGCATAAAAAGCATAAAATTCTAAAAATATGTAAAATGTCGTAAATCCATACAGCTTTAAAAGAAACCAAAAACCCATATGAAACCCTATAAATCCTTAAAAATCACAAAAAGTCATAAACACTCCAAAAAAATAATAACCATAAAACCCTAAAAAGTCATTAAAACCCTAAAAACCAAAAATACCCTAATCCCAGAAAAATACCCTAAAGTCTTTAAAAATCCTAAACAAACACCAACAATCCCAAAACCCCCTTAAAAACCTAAAACACATTAAAATCATATCCCCTTATAATATCTAAAACCCAAAAAACTTACAAAAAAACATCTAAAACCATAAAATACAAATAAATAACTGAAATAAATCATAAAAACCCCAAAAACCTAAAAACTATAAAAATATAAAAATAACATTAAAACCAATTAAAAACATTGGAAACAATAAGAGACCCATAAACACCTTCCAAACCATGAAAAATCCAAAATAACCAAAAAAACTAAAAATATAAAACCTTAAAACCCAAAAACACCCTAAAACCCAAAAAAACAAAAAAAACCAAAATTCCTCAATATTAATAAAATCCCCTAAAACTCATAAAAACCCTAAAACCTTAAAAGACGCAAGAATCCCAAAAACCCCTAAACAACCCTAAATTAACCCAATAAAAACTATAAATTACCCTAAAACACTTAAAATTTATAAAATCCCCTAAAACACTAAAAAGCTAAAAAAATCATAAAACCCATTAAAGCACTAAAAACCCTAAAACCACTAAAAACACTCAAAACCCTAAAAACTATGAAAACCACTATAACATGAAGACCCATAAAAAATCCTTAAAAACCTTAGAAACAATAATATTATCTAAAAATAATAAAGACCATAAAAACATAAAAACACTTATAAACTAAAAATTCACAAAACACCTTAAAAACCTTGAAAACCCAAAAACCCTAAAACCAAAAAAACCCAAAAAACCCCAAAAAACACCTTAAACCCCCCCATAAAAATAATTAAAAATCCCTAAAAACCGCTAAAAACTTATAAAACCCCTAAAAATTATATAATCCATGAAAACTCTAAAAACCATAATAACCCAAAAAATCATTAAAAATATCAAAAACAATAGAACCATAAAAACATAAAAACCAAAAAAATATGAAAAACCATTATAACCCTTTAAAACTATTAACCCTACAAACAAATAAACTCTATAAAATAATGTTAAAACCATAAAAAACCCTTTAAACTCCTAAAACCCCTAAATGGACCTAAAAGACCCTAAAACCCTTATAACCCTTAAAAATAATCCTATAAACCCTAAAACCAAAAAATACCTTGAAAATTATAAAAAAACCTAAATCCCTAAAACCATATAGAAATAAAAAACTAAAATTACCCCAAAACCCCAAAACTATCCCTCAACCAATATAAAGTTTAAAACCCTAAATCTCTTAAAACTATAAATTCCCTAAAATCCCCTAAAAACACTATGAAACCCCTAAAAGAACCCCAAGACCCTAAAAATGAAAAACCCTAAAATACCATAAAAACCATAAAAAACACTAAAAGACACAAGAACCCATAAAGTCTCCTACAAGACCATAAATACCCTAGAAACCCTAAAAGACTCTAAAAACACAAAAAATTCCTAAATTTCCCTAAACCCCAAAAACCCCCAAAATGTTCCAAAAAACCTAAACACTCCGAAAGAATCCCAAACAAACCTAAAACATCCTAAATACCCAAAAAACCTTTAAATGACCCTAAAAGACTAAAAATAACTAAAGGAACATTATAAACACTAAAAAACTCTAAAGTAACCTCAAAACCATAAAATACCCTAACCACCCAAAAATACCCAAAATTGTTAAAACCCCCAAAAAATTCTAAAATACCCAAAAAACTCAAAACATGCCAAAAAAAGAACCCTAAACCCCCCTAAAATACAAAAAAAAACACCCCCTAAAAACCCTAAAAACTTTGAACGACACTAAAATAACCATAAAATGTTAATATATCCAAAAACCATAAAAAGAATGATAAAACCATAAAATCCTTAAACCCTAAAACCCAAAAGATCTTAAAAACACTAAATATACCAAAATATCCCTAAAACCCTATAAATCTTAAAAATATCAAAAACCCTTAAAATACCTTCAATAAACATCGTAATCCCAAATAACTCTAAAATCTCTAAAAACTATAAAACCACAAAATACCCAAAAAACACTAAAAACCCTAAAACCCCCAAAATTCCTAAAAACACATAAAAACCTAGAACCCTAACACCCCCTAACAATTCCTAAATGACCTTGAAACCCTAAATGACATAGAATAATCCTATAATACTCCTAAAGGGACCTACACAACCTTAATCACCAAAAAACACTGAAAAAACTAAAACACATTAAAAATATTAAAATCCCTCAAAACATTACAAATCGTAAAAACCCTAGAAACCATAAAAGCTAAAAACCCCTAAGACACCTAAAAACACCAAATAACATAAAAATAACAAAAAAACATAAAACCACTATCAACTCTAAAACATTCTTAAAAAACATAGAAACCATAAAAATCATAAAAACCCTCAAAACCCCTAAACACCTTAAAATCATAAAAACTCATAAATATCCATGAAAACCCATTAAAAAATAAAAACCATTTCAACCACATAAAAACCCTAAAATAATTTAAACCCATCATAATATTAAATCCCCTAAAAAAAATTTAATACCCTAAAAACCCCTAAAAAAACTAAAAAAACCTAAAATCCATAAAAACCATAAAATACATAAGACCCCAAAAAAACCGTAAAAACTAAACACCTATTAATAACACATAAGAAACATAAACCCCTAAAATATGGAAAAATAATCTTATAACAATTATAATCACTAAAACCCATAACAACCCTAAAAACTCTAAAAAATACTAAAAATACTAAAAATCCTAAAACCCTAAAATCCCTAAAAAACCTATCAATGGTAAAAAACCATTAATTACATTTTGAAACCCTAAAATCCCTTAACCTATAATAAATACAAACACATTTAAAACCCCTGAAACCCGTAAAAATCCTCAGAACACTAAAAACCCAAAACCCCCTTAAATATCATAAGCACTCAAAAGTCCCTAAAACCACTAAAATCCCTAAAACCCATAAAAATATTAAAAAACCAAAATCCAGTAAAAATCAGTAAAAATAATAATACCCTTAGAAATGATAAAACTAATAAAATGATAAATAACCATAAAATACCCAAAATCCCATAAATGTCCCTAAAACACCCCAAAAACCCAAAAAGTACCTGAAAACCCTAACACTCCTAAAAGTCCCTAAAACCCCTTGAATACTCTAAAACCCTTATACCCCAAGAGAACATAAGATTACCTAAAAGTCCCTAAAATACCTAATAAACTCAAACACCCAAAAAATCCTAAAGGATCATGAAATTATATAAAACCATTAAACACTCAAAAAACAATAAAACCCCTAATGAACCCCAAACCCCTAAAAAGTCCATAAAACCCCTAAAAACCCCCCGAGTACCCTAATAACAAATAAAGGACCCCAAGAACCCCCTAAAACCCCTAAAGGACCTTTAAAACCATACAAACATTAAAAAACCTAAAGGAACTAAAATTTCTAAAGGAAACTAAAAACCCTCACAACCTCTAAGGCCCCTAAAACCACCAAAAACCCTCAGAAAAACAAAAAAAAAATACTTAAATGACCCTAATAATAAAAAATTCCCAAAAATCCCAACACTCCTTCAAAATACCCTAAAAACATAAAATACCTGAAAATACCCGCAAAACCCCAAACAGTGCCAAAAACACTAGAACCCCTAAAAAACCTAAAAACATAAAAGAATGTAAAACATTAAAAGACTCTAAACACCATAAAAACATTAAGACACCCAAAAAAATTTAAAAATATAAAAAAACCATAAAATCATTAAAAACCTGAAAATCATAACAAAACCTAAAACATTAATAAATCCTAAAAATACTTAATAACCTTAAAACCCTAAAAAACCCATAAAACCACTATTTTATCTTGATGTACGTGTGTGTGGGGGAAAAATGGTCAGATGGTTAACAATTAATTTCCTATTATTATCGAGATTTTCATTTTGGGTTCACCATTTTTGTTTCATCCCATGGTGAATGTGTGTGGGTGAATAAAATGGTATGACATATAACAACGAATTGTCTATTGTTATAGAGGGTTTCATGTCGAGTTCACAATTTTTTTCAACCTGGTGCATATCGTACCTGGGCAGAAAAAATGTCTTAATAGATAGTAGCTAATTGTACATTATTGTGAAGGTTTTCATTTCAGGTACAATGTCCTTAGATGGTCTCCAACGGTTTTATTCATTTAGCTAGAAACACTCATATACCCTTGTATCCATGGTTCAAGGACCTAATTTATAAAGGCTATTGTACTTTGGATGAATATTTATCCAATGATACTTAAGGACTCTATTGGTTGAGAGGATGGGAAGTCAGTCTCATCACACCCTTTTTGAGGGAAATTATTTCCTGTTATGGGGCTCTCTTATAGATTTAATAAATATTAATATATTCATGAAACCTTAGTTCATTCCCAAGCATGTGTCTACAAATTACTATTGGGTTGAAAAATTAATCATGGATATACATGGATCAGGAATTACTGGGAAATATCTTTTTTAATACATATGATGAGGTTCTATGGAGTTTATCGTCTTCCAACAGGGAAAAAATTTGTTTCATTATAGGGATATGACATAAAATACAGTCTTCCTACATATCCTCATGAGAGAAATTAGAACCCACATTGTTCGGTGCAACTTAACTGGAAACATCACCTTTTAGGGTTGTGGAACAAGGACCCATCCATGTAGTTTAACGTCATGCAGCTAAGAAATTTAGGAGAAATATACCTAGTCAAGATTTCATGTGGGACTTACATCGATGTATCCTAAGACACTCTAAAGAGGAATGGTCTTCTGGGTGGATATGGCCCTACTAAGGATATGGCCCGTTTAAAACTAGGGTGATTTGGGTTTTGGGTTTGGACCTCAGGTAGACTTCCTACATATCCCAATTAGTTGGGAATCAAATCCCTGATAGATTAGTTTTTGTTTGGGATTATACCAAAAAATAGGACTTTTTTGTGGGTGGAATTATTGGTTATTAACCATTGAAAATGATCGCCATTGATCTTTGTCCATTTGACATGCATCCAACTTATAATTTTGGGGTAATAATTAGAGTTATAATAGTTAATTTTAAATTGATTTGGATGTTATGATCATCATCATCTTTTAAGCCCGCGTGATTCGTGATTGGTGTGAGAAACTAGAGGATGTGGTAGATCTGGAAAGTCATAGACCATTCTTTTCCCACTGATGTAGAATTATAATTATGGTGGAGGAGGGTAGGGTGAGGAATCATCAAGAGAAATAGAGAGGGGCTTTGACCGTGATAATTTTATCACCTATATTTGTATCCATGATAGTCACAAGTTGAAAATATATTCAGACATGTCCTAGTATGAGTTGTAGAGGAGGAAGGGCGCCTTCAGTAGAAAGGCTATGGGGTCACCATAAAGGGGGTTTCCTAAAGATAGTTCTGTGAAATGGGAGAACCATCTCTCCTCATCAAAAGGAAAGGCATTCTTGATCCCATTAATTTATCATTATCCCTCTTTCAATGGAAAATACAGTGATGAACCTTGATTCTTATAAAATTGATTTACATGTAAGCATCCCAAGGTTGGACCTTGAGTTACCATGGTAATATAGATTATAAAAACTTTGGGGGATCATACCTTTCCCAGGACTACACACATTTCTTCTCTCACCACTGGTATGTAGACTTATAAGGTCACATTCATGTGACTGATGGTATGTTAAAATGGGTTTGGTGGCTTTAGAAAAGGCTGTGGCTGGATGCCTTTGGACTAGTTTGCAGAGGTGATTCAGAGGATGGGATAGAAATGGAAGTGCATGATCAGTACTAGAATGTGGAAAGCCTGAGGGTACCCTACTCCACATACCATTTGTTCATGCTGGGTGGGGTACCCTCTATATGGACTATCTCAATGTGGGCGAAGGGGTCATACGAATACCAAATTGATATACAGAATTGGGTGTTATGCACACACTGTTGTGGTATGTGGCATATGGTTCCGTCTGCAGACCATGGTGGTATGTAGTGCTGGAGTCCATACATGTGGTAGAATGCTATGGATGGTATGGTTTCATCTGCATAGTGATGTGCTATTTGGTACGCCTGATTGAAGAAGGGACATTGATCTTTTGGTTAAAATGAAGTTCATCCATGAAGGGAATATGGTTCATGGTTCAAAAATTAGGTTGGAAGCTAATTCATTGTTTTTATTTTGTATCTTTTTTTTCATGATACACGGATGGTTTATACCTACTAGAAACCATTTTCAGTTTCGTACTTTGTCGATTGTTTGTCTCTAAATTATATCGTCTACAAGGTCTAAGATTCCCCAAAAATCTGATCCTCATATCGGATCCCCTTAGGGACCTTTTATAGACTTTCAAGGAGTTTTTATCTATAGATTACATGGATCCATTTTTGGAAACCCATGAATAAACTCTCAGTCTGCGAATGACTCAATCAGCTAGGATTTGCAAGTATACGTTTCTCATTAGTAGCAATCACTACCTCGATCTCGGGAATGATGTAGTTCATGGGACATTGATGGCCATTCCTTTTCTGTGAACTATGTCTATAGGGGTAGTGTGTGGGGGTGTACCACTCCATCACATTTTCTATAATGACACGGTTCGTAGGGCCATGGTTCACAGGTGGAATTTCTCCACCTCCATTCCACCAACGATTTCATTCACTAGGGAATCATGGAATTTTTCATTTATTCAAGGAACTTACTTGTTTAATATCTAATTCCTCATTGGCCATCATTTCTTGGGTTGTCTGTGTACCATTATGTTTGTGGGAAATATCATTTGCGTGCCATTCCTTAAAATTAGTATGCAGAGCACTTTTGTCCTTTGCTAAATTTTAGTTCTTCAATCTTATAAATTTTTAAATAGAACCTATATCTTATTACTTCATAAAATTTGTGAGAGTATTTTCTTCCCTTTTTTGATTATTAGGACATTTCAAATGCCTCCCATTGGAATGGGTTATAATCGGGACGAAGAGGAGGCTATTCCAACTTCTAAAGCATACCTGAACTGAACTATTTTTCCCTAGAAAGGTGGATCCACTGGGGGGAACATGACTATATATAGGGGCACGGGTAATTTTGTCATTTACCGGAATTCTCTGTGAAAATTGCTCAGTAAAGTGATTATGTATTTCCTTGCTTCTCTATACCAAATCCTTTGCATACTACTTTGACAATGAACTATTCTTTGCCTTTTGTGAACCGAAAATTATTCATAGTCGGCTTCATCCGTGAACTGATCTTTTAAACATGTGAAAAAAACTTTAATTTTGTAACATAAACTTTTATGTTTTCACTTTATATGACCATGTAGAAAGGCGCGTTACATGGCTCACTCAGTCCACAAACCATCCTGTTCACTGGCCATCGCTTCATGGGCTAGCATCATTCGGAGCATTCTGCAAACCGTCAGTTCATGAAAACATAAAGGGCCCTAAAAATGGTGAAAACACCTAATTACCATAAAAATCTAAAAACCCAAAAGCCCAAAAACCCATAAGAAATCATGAAACCCTAAAAAATCCTAAAACCCCAAAAACATTAATGTATCTAAATATAATACCCTGTAAAACATTAAAAACCCACTAAATACCCTAAATGATTCTAAAAATATTCAACAAACCTAAATTACCATAACAACACCTAAAAACCCAACAAGACCCTAAAACCCAAAAAGACACTAAAAACCCTAAAAATCTAAAAGAGCGTAAAATATCAAAAAACACTAGAAGAATCTAAAACCCCAAAATCCTAAAGGAACCAAAAACCCATCAAAACACTATAAATGAAACTAAAAGCCTAAAAATAATAAAACCCCTAAAGGACATAAAATATAAGATAAAAACCACATAGGACAATTAAAACCCTTAAAATCATAAAGTGCTCTAAAAATTCTAAAGGACCCTAAAAAAATAGACCCTAAACGAAGCTAGAAACTATTAAACCTCTAAAGGGCCATAGAAACTCAAAAAATCCTAAAACACCATAAAAATTAAAAAACCCTAATTGGGTAAAAATTAATAAACCCCCCAAATTTCGTAAAACACCTAAAACCCAAAAAATATCCAAAAATACCCTAAAAAACAAAAAGACACGAAAACCCCCCTAAACCCTTTAAATACCCAACAAACAATAAAAACCCATAAAAACCATAATGACCCTAAAAACATTTAAGACCTGAAAACTCATAAATCACCAAAAACAAAAAAATACCAATATAAGACCATTAACACTGACAGAAACACTAAATATAACACAAATACTAAAAAACCCTAAAACCCATAAAACACTAAAAAAGACATAAAATTACTAAAAACCCTAATAACTCTAAAAATCACAATCCTCTAAAATCCAAAAAAAACATAAAAATCCCAAATCCCAAATCCCAAAAAACCCCCTAAAACCCCTAAAAACAAAAAAATCATAAAATCACTAAAACCCTAAAAATCACCCACAACCCCCAAAATCATAAAACCCTAAAACCATCAAATCCCAAAAAAACCCCTTAAACCTCCAAGAAACCCTAAAGACGAGGATGACAGCTCGTCTCCCTCATGATGGAAATTCACTTCTCCCGTGGCATACTTAAAGACAATGACTACTCTTGAACCTCACTCTCCCCCTTTCGTGGGGGAGGGGCCTCCATGGATTCTTGACGATGGTCATCCTTTTATCCCGTTCTTGGTTCATAATTTTCTTCTTCCTTTTCCGCAGATTGAGATATACCCTAAGGTTCTTGACTTACAATAAGGGTTTCCACAGCTTCAGTTATCGATCACGGAGTTCAATGAGGCATCCACCCTATATAGGCTATCATTGGTTACTCATTTCTTGAACTGGTGACCCCTGGTGGATGTTTTCGACATATTTGTGTTCGAAAATTGGGACCTCCAAGACCGTGCTATAGTAGGTCTTCTTGATAGTAGTCACATTTTTATTAGCATTGTTTCGAAAGAGGATTTGGTTCATTCCTGGTCAGCGGCTCCAAAAAGATGCAATGGTGATTAGTTTTCTATATCTAGGTGGAGCTTTTATCTACACTTCAACCATGATTCACCGATGGTGGCAACATGGGATAGATTTTCGGTACTACCACTTCCTTTTCAAAATTTCTCCATAATTTCAATGTTGTGGAATTTGGGGGGAAGGATCTTATGGGTTGATAGTAGAACAAGGGCCCCTTTCCACCTGGTCTCCCCAAGGGTATTTGTGGAGATTGATGCTTCTAAAGGACTGGTTGATTTTGTTTGGATTGCTATTAGTGAGGAGCTTCAGTGGAAGCAACCTGTGATCTTTGAGTCATGGACTGATTTCTGCCCCTCCTGCTGGATTCTGGGTCAAAATTTTCAGTCTTGCAGGTGTAGCGGAAGGAATTTTTGTGCTTTTAACCAAACTTAGGAGGTGACAGGATAGGAAAAGAAGAATCAGGGAATGGTGCAGGAGGTTGTCCACATAGATTCTCATGCTCAATTTGAGTCTGGTGAAGGGGGGGAAGGCTCGGGTAGGGATGAATATGGTGGAGGTTGCATCAACTACTTCAATCGGGCTTGGATGGAATGATTCTATGGGGGTGGCTCCTGCATTTGGGCTTGGTTTTGGATCCCTGGACGTGATGATTTTGCATGAGGGCCCCTGTTAGTGTCGAGGGGTCTTGGATCTGTATCTGATGGAGGGAAAGTGTGTTTTCAGCGTCAACCAAAACCCATGGTGACTGAAATTTTCAAGAGATTGAGGAATGACTTAAAGCTCTTGGATGAAGGAAGTTCCTTATGTAGGGAGGTTGCTGCAGATGGGAAGTTGTTCTCCTCTAATATCAGTCTGAAGCAGAGGCATTTAGTCGTCCCAATCTTCAATTTCTTTGAGGGGTTGGAGTTTGAGGGAGAGGTGCAAGGGTCTCCACTTTTTGATGGTAGTGAGAGGTATGATGCACAAGATAGCGGGATGCAGGCCATTGCTGATGAGGGGGGTAGAGGGAGTGTGGCCCAAAAGGCTTGTGAATATGAGCTATTGTTAGACATCACTAGGAAATCAGGTGGTGTTGATGAGCAGGAGATTAGAGAGTTACAGGCTCTTGTTCACAATTTTTATGATTCTGATGTGAGTTAGGGGAAGGTGAACAAAATTCATGGGAAGGAGGGGCAAGGTTCTGTATTTTCTGCTACTAGGAATGTAAGGATGGTTTTACAGATGCCAAGTGAGGAGCATGTTGTTGCTGCTAGGCGCGGTGAAGGCTGTGTGGTCCTTAATGTTGGTCAAGATGAGTCGATGCTGGATTTTCTTGGGTCCTCGGATGGAGCTAGGGAGCATGGGATAAGGGAAATATTGGGGTTGGAGACTGGGTTCTCTACCTAGGGGGATGAAAGTGAGATTCCTAGGAGGGAGGGGCACTTGTAGGAAGCCCTGGCTGGTGGGGTGCCCCATATTTGTGTGGATTATCAGGAACCTAAGGTGGCTCCTGACATGCAGCAAGGTGAGGTTCTTGCTGTATGTTCCCTTAATCAGGATGCCTTATTCATTCCAGACCATGATTTTATCCAGGAAGATCATAGAAGGACGAAGCAGAACATGAATATGGTCATCAATGAGAGGTCCCTGCTAGATATGGACATTCCTTATGGGAAGGAAAACAAATATACAGAGGTCTCTTCAGTTCCCTGTAGGAGGAATTCAAGGATGGACTATTAAGCTTTGCTGAGGACAATGTCCACGAGAGCCTCTTGAAAAGATAAGGAGGTTGACATTGGCAAGGGAAGTCGGTCTAGAAAGGCACATATCAATGTGGAACTACAAAGTCTTAGGGAGGATTACATGGCCTTCTTAAAGGAATATGATTCTTCTGAATGGGAGTCAGTGGAATCAGATGCTTCCTCTGGTTATGGTGCTTTTGGGGACCCTTTTAGGGAGGACGTAGATTTGTAGTTTCCACTGTTTTCCTTCCAGATTATTGGGTCTTTTGGGGTTTCGGTGTCATAGGGGGTCCATGGATTTTGGGGTGTGGGATGATTGGCCCCACCCAGCCCTTGTCTGCTTTTCTTTTCCTGCAATAAACTTTGGGGAGTCAGGAATATATGGGCCCTACACCTACCTTCTCCCCAAGAAACCCTAAAACCCCCAACAAAGCCCTTGAAAACCCCAAAAAATATTACAAAATCTAAAACCCTAAACCACCCTAAAACCTGCCAAAAATCCCTAAAATCTTGAAACCCCCTAAAAACCGTAAAACTCTTAAAAAACTTATCCCCCTTCAAAAACCTAAAACACTAAAAACCCTAAATCCCCTTTGAATCCCCTAATAATAGAAAAATGATTAAAGCCCAAAAAATTAAAAGACCCTAAAACCACTAAAAGACTCTAAAAACCCAAAACATCCTAAAAGAATATGAAAACCATAAAACATATAAAATATGATAAAACCCTTATAAAACCCGATGTGATCTATAAAAACCTTAAAACCCGAAAACCATAAAAACCCCAAAAAAATAGTTTGATTAACCTAAAACTACTAAAAGCTATTAAAGACACTAATACACTAAAAAACCTTAAAAGACTCTAAAATCCCTTAAAAGCTAAGAAAATAGAAAAATAATATAAAAACTTTAAAATACCCTAAAAACCCTTAAGCACTATAAAAACCCTAAACCTCAAAAAACAATAAGAAAACCTAAAAATTCCTAAGAAACCTAAAACCCCCAAAAATGAAAACCTTAAAAGTTATTAAAACCCATAAACCCCTAAAAAACCTAGAAACATTAAAACCCCATAAAACTCTAAAATATCCCTACATCCCTAAAAAGTATAAAACCCCTAAAAATCTAAACAACCATAAAAAACAATAAAACCACTAAATATATTTAAATGACCTTAAAAACCCCAAATATACAATAAAAACCCCAAAACCCCAGACAACCCTTAAAACCCCTAAAAATATGAAAAATACCTAAAATGATTAAAATATGAAAACCCATAATATCTTTAAAACCCAGTAATATGACTAAAAAACATTAAAATCCCTAAATTCTAAATAGACCCTAAAACCATTAAATTACCAAAGAAAATCGTAAAACCCCTAAGAAAACACTAAAACATATAAAAAACCTAAAAAAACTCTTCAAACCGTAAAAACTGTAAAAAACAGAACAACTATAAAATACCCTTAAAAACTATAAAAACATTTAAACACCCTAAAAACCCTAATACCCCTAAAAACCCTAAAACCCATTAAAACTATAAAACACCTAAAATAAAAAAAACCATAAATCCTTGAAAAACACTTAAACAAAAAATAAAATCCCAAAAATAATCCTAATGAACCCCTTAAAACCTAAAAAACTAAAAAACCCTAAAACATTGAAAAACCCTAAAACCCCTAAAACCCACTAAAAACCCTAAAACCCAAAAAGTCATACACTTCCCTTAAAAAACTAAAACCCATAAAATAGTAAACACCCATAAAATCCTAAAACTGATAACCCCCCCTACCCACCCTAGAAAATATAAAAAAAACTCTAAGAATCCAAAATTCAAAAAACCCCTTAAACTCCAAAAAAAACCCAAATACCCCCAAAAGCCATAAAAGGCTTCAAAATCCATTAAATTCACTACAACCATAAAATTACTCTAAAAAGACACTAAAATCTGTAAAAAAACCCCATAAACCCACTAAATATCCCCTAAAACACCATAAAAACCTAAACAACCTAAAACTCTAAAAACACTAAAACCCCAAAAAACCTAAATCCCTAAAACCCTAAAGAAGCCTAAAAACCCTAAAAACATTTAAATCCCATTACGATCCATAAAAACCATGAAAATACTAAAAATACTAAAAACATGAGAGGTCGGTCAGGAAAGATGGCGGCTCGGGCGATTTTGGCGATTCTGCCGATCCGACTCCCTCGCGATGGCAGTTTCCTTCTAGGTTGATGACGATGGAAAATGAAGCACCTCCCCCCTCTCTATGGGGGAGGACCCTCTCTTGGAGGACATTTCGTCGCTCTCCTCTATTGATTCATTACCCTCCTTCCTGAGAACGGTGCTCTGCCCGAAGGTTACAGAGTTTTTTGAAGGTTGTCTGCAGCATCCACAATCGCTTCAGGAGTTTACTGAAGCCTCAGATCTGTACTGCTTGACTCTGGTAGCAAGCATCCCGATGCGACGACCCCCGGTTTCCACTTTTGACCGGTTTGTTACAGCTTTCTGGAATCTTAGGGCTCAGGCATTTGTGGGTTTGATCGATAGATCCCACATCATGATTCGCTTTGCCACGGAGGAAGACCTGGTCTTAGCCTGGTCAACAGCTCCTCGGTCATGCAATGGCACTCGTTTCTCCCTCTTTCGGTGGAGCTTTGATTTTCATCTGAAGTGTAGTTCGCCGATTGCTGCTACTTGGGTGAGATTTCATGAGCTTCCCCTTCCCTTTCAAAATATTTCCATTATCTCGGTGCTTGGGAATTTGGTGGGGCGGTTCCTATGTGTGGATAGTAGGACTAGGGCTATTTTTCACCTGGTTGCACCAAGGGATTTTTCTGAAATCGATGCTTCAAAGTCTCTTATGGATGCTGTCTGGATTGCAGCGGGGGAAGAACTAAGGTGGAGAAAACCTGTCATCTTCCAGAAATGGCCGGTGTTCTACTCATCTTGTTGGATCTTTGGGCATAGTGATAACGCTGGAGGATGCTCTGGCACTGTCAGGGGTGGTAGTTCTCTGGCTCGCATGTCTTCTGGTGAGATTAGCCTCCCTCTGGTGGGGTTGAAGGGGAAAAAGGGGGTGGCTCCCTCCCAACCTCTGAGTACTTATTTTACCGGTTCGTCTGCTGTGCTGGCTGGAAATGATTTAGAGGTGGCCCTGATGGATTCTGGTGGTTTCGTTGTGAGTCTGAATGGAGGTGTTGGTGTTTCGGGGAATGCTGATGAGGGAGAAGTGATGCTGGATGAGAGGGAGAACCGGGCTTCTACTAAAGGTGCCCACGGGTATGGTGACTCCCCTAGGAGGATGACAGGTGTAGGGAAAGCTGCGGGGATGGGCGTCGGGGAAGAAAATGTAGGGGAGGCCTGTGCTATGGATCTGGAATGAGATGATATAGCTGGCTTGAAGGTTGCAGTCTTGGATGAGCCTACTGGGGAGGATGTGCGGGTGGTAGATATCGTGAAGGAGGCAGTGGTTGCTCAGGGCCCGAGGACTGGAGATGAGTGGCGCTTGTCTTCAGTTGAGGAAAGGTCCATGGTGGATGAAGAGACCTGGATCCCCGCGAGGTCACACATGAACTGGCGTGATGCCCCTCTGGTTCAGTTTGGATGTCCAGGCATGGGGGGCCCTAACATGGGGACTGGGTTATCTCCTTACTCTGACATCACAAGCGATGCTGGGGATCCTCCCAGTATGCCGGGAAATACTGGTGGTGTTGGTTCCATGGACCTGGAGAGGGCTATGGTCTTTCATGGTGTCCCCTCTGCTGAAGCTTTTTGTGTGTAGCTGCATGAGATGCTGTGGGTTGAATGGGAATGGTTCTTGCTTAAGGATGAAGCCGAGAGGCTCGGGGAACGGTTCTCTGAAGCTGACCACCGGATAAATGCTTCTTTGGCCAGGCCAAAGGAGAAAAGTGGTGCTGAAACTCTTGGGACAGACTATAAGAAAGGGAAGGAAACATCGGTCAGTGATGGTATCGCTTGTGCGAAGGCAGGTGGTGTAGCTGGATCCACTTATGCCGCACCAAGACGACGACGAAAGAAGTATTACTCTTCTCTCCCGCATCCCATGGCAACTAGGGCCTCTTCATGAGCTATAAGAATTAATCTAAAGTTGAATAAGCGAGAGCGGCTTTTAACATCTGTAGAGCAAGAGAAGGCTAGGATGAAGCTGCTATCCAGGCTTGGCATGCAAGAGGATTTTGAGTTTGGATGTGACTCAACGGACATGGGTGCTGAGTTCGATTTCAGTTCTGGTAATGTAGGTGACGGCTTTGGTGTGGGCATGGGGCTTCGAGGTGCGGATCTGGAAGATTTTGGTGGGGATGTCGACTGATCCTCCCCTTGTGTGCTTTTCTGTTTGATCTTTTTGACTTGTTTGTTTTTCTTTTTCTTTTCTTCCCCTCTTCTCGTGGCCTTTAGGCTGAGGTCGTAAGGGATTTTGGGTGTGGATCGGTGGAACCCTCCCCTCCCTTGTCTGCATTTTCTGTGTCTTTTCTTTTAATAAATTTTTGGGGGGTCCCAGGAATAGCCTGGACCCGAGCCTTCCTTGCCAAAAAAAAACCATAAATCCCCTAACAAAGCCTGAATACCTCAAAAACCACAAAAACCCCAAAAAACACCTAAAACATCCTAAAAATACTAAAAATACAAAAGAACCCCTTGAAATCCTAGAAAACCATATAACAATTTAAACCCCTAAATACCCTAAAACCCCTAAATCCCTAAAACCCTAAAAATCATAAAAACCTTATAAAAACAAAAACCCCATAAAAACATAAAAATCGTTAAAACCACAAAATACCAGTAATATACACTAAAAAAACTAAGAAAATCCAAATCTCATAAACTTCGAGGAGACCCCTAAAACCTTAATGGACAGTAAAAACCCCTAAAACCATAATAGACCATAAAAAATCCAAAAACCCTTAAAACCCTTAAAAACCCTAAAAACCCTAACACACCTAAAACCCAAAGAAACACCAAAAAGCATTAAAATATCCTAAAACATATAAAAACCCAAAAATTCTATGAAAATCTTTTAAACCCCTTAAAATAACATAAGATACCCAAAAATTTAGGAACCCTCATCAAAACCCCTTAAAAGAACCTAACAACCCTAAAAACTCTAATAGACACTAAAAACACTAAAAACCTCCAAAATACCCTAAAATACCCCAAAATACCTAAATTTCCATAAAAACCCTAAAACCCCAAAAGGACCCAAATGACTCTAAAAATCGTAATAGGCCCTAAAAACACAAAAACCCAAAAGAACCCTAAAGGCCCTAAAAACCTCAAAGGTCACTAAAAACATTAAAACCATAAAGGAACATAAAAACACAAAAAGACTAGACAAACCCTAAAAACCCTAAATCCCCTAACTGAACCTATAACCCTATAAAAACCCTACAAAATTAAAAAAACCCATTAAATCACTAAAAACCCAAAAAAAATCATTCATACACCTAAATATCCTAAAAACCTAAAATTCACTAAAAACATAAAAATGATAAAAATGATAAAGGCCATAATAACACTAAAACAATTAAAAACCATAAAACACTAAAGAATCTATGAAACATTTAAAGAACATAAAAATCCTAAAACTATAAAACCCATAATAACCCATAAAAACCCAATAGGTCCATAAAAAACCTCAAACCCTTAAATACCAAAAAACCCTAAAAACCCATAAACCCCTAAAAAAATAAAAACCTATACCCCCAAAAAAGCTAAAAACCTAAAAAACCTAATAAACAAAATATAACCAAAAGACCCTACAAAATCATAAAAAATCATAAAAAAACCAAAATCCCTAAAAGATCCAAAAAAACCCTAAAACCCTAAAATTCATTTAAACCCCCCTAAAACCCAAAGAACCATATAAACTATAGCGACTACAAAAAGAAATAAAAACCTTAATTATCCTTAAATGACCTAAAAACACTAAAATACCATTAAATATACAAGAAACTCTAAAATACTAAAACAATCTTATTAACACATAAACCTTAAACCCCTAAAAATCCTAAAAATACAAAATACAAAAAAACCCTAAAACGCTAAAACTCATAGAAACCCACAAAACCTAAAGAACCCCAAAACCCACTAAAAATATTTAACCAATGTTAAAAGCCCGTCTAAACCCCAGTAAAATACATACAAATCTAACAACCCAACAAACCCTAGAAAACCCTAAAAATCCATAAAACCATTAAAAACCAGAAAAATATAAAAGCTCACTAAAATGCCTAAAATCCCTTAAATACCCAAAAACCTTAAACCCCCAAAAGACATTAATACCCTTAAAGACTTGAAAACACCCCTAAAAGAACCCAAAAACCTTGAATACCCAAAAAAAACTTAAATACCCAAAAACCCTAAAATAAAATAAAAGACTATAAAAACCTATAAAACCCCATAAAAACCATAAACACCATAAAACCCACTATAAAATCTTAAAAACCATAAAACCCATAAAATCCCTAAACCCATAAAACCCTAAAAACTCAAAAAAACCCTAAAACACCTTAAAACACCTGGAATCCCATAAAAATGATAAAAACCATAAGAAATTTAAAAAAACACTAAAACGCCAAAAAAATGAAGAAACCCAAAAATACAAAAAATACATGAAAACCCTATCAACCTTAAAACCCCTTTATAAACCTTAAACCTAAATTATATAAATAACCTAAAACACTAAATATATTTAAAAAAACTAAAAACTCTAAAAATAAAAAAACCTTAAAAACCAAAAAAACCAAAGGAAAATCATAAAAACCCTTAAAACTCTAAGAAACCCTTCAAACATACAAAAAACCCAAAAATCCTATAAACACTAAAATCCTAAAACTCTTTAAAACCCCTTAAAAATAAAAATACATAAAAAACTCAAAAACCCAAATAAACACAAACAACATAAAAACACTACAAAACCCTAAAACCCCTAAAACACAAAAAAAACCTTAGAATTGCCCAAAATACTAAAATAACCATAAAACCACAAAAATCCTTAAAACCTTAAAAAAATTAAAACACTAAAAACCATAAAACCTTAAAATCCCCTAAAAACCATAAAATCACAAAAAAACTAAAAAGATACTAAAAAATTAAAAACCCTAAAATCACCCCAAAGCCCCTAAAAACACTTAAAATTCACAAAGAAGCCCAGAAACACTAAAAAACCAAAAAATAAACACATAAAAACCATAATACCCGTAAAAACTCTAAGACACCTAAAACCCATAAACCCCTTTAAATATGCATAAACACCATAAATATCCCAAAAATCCATAAAACCAAAAAAAACCTAGAAACCTTAAAATACCCTAAAACTCCAAAAAACCCTAAATACAATAAATCCCCATAAAAACACTAAAAACTAGAAAAACGGTACAAACACTAAATAACATTAAATAACATAAGTCTCTAAACCTTAAGATCATTAAAACCAATTAAAAAGATCCTAAAACCCTCGAAAAAGACTTAAAATCCCATAAAACCCTGAAAACACTTAAAACTCTTAAACCCCCTGAAAACCCTAAAAACCCTAAGACCAAAAAATCATAAACATACAAATAAAACAACTAAATCATCCAAAAACCAAAAAACCCAAAGAACTATAGGAAAACCCCAAAACCCTAAAGTCTATAAACACTCTAATACCCTTAAAACCCAAAAAAACCAAAAAACCCAAAAAATCTATACCCCAAAAACCATAAAAACACTAAAAATACCTAAAAATCATAAAAAACTCTAAAACTATTAAAAACCATAAAAACCCTAAACACCCAAAATAAAACTAAAAAACACGAAAAACTATTAAATACCATAAAACCACTAAAACCCAAAAAAAACCATAATACCCCATAAGATAAACTAAACCCCCTAAAAACCATAAAACCCTTTTAAAACAAATAAATTACCATAAAGAACCAAATACACTTAAAAGAACCTAAAACCATATAAAAACACTAAAATGCCCTAAAACCCTAAACACTATTAAAAACCTTTAAACAACCTAATACCATAAAAAAATGAAAACCCCAAAAAACATAAAACCCTAAAAGCCCCAAAAAACCTACAAACCCTAGAAAAAACAAAGAAACACTAAAAATAATAAAAATACAAAATACACTAAAAAAACTAAAACCATAAACACCCAAAAAGTCATAAAAACCCCTAAATGTCTTAAAATCACTTAAAACCCCCTAAAGAGCATAAACCACCCTAAAACCAAAACCCCCTAAAAGGCATGAAAACCCCGGAAAATCACGAAAATCCCTAAAAAACTAAAAACACTTCAAAACTATAAATACCTCAACAAATCCCAAAAACCTCTAAAAACCAAAAAAATTAAACACCCTAAAAAACATTGAAACACCTAAATACCCTAAAAAATTATGAAAAAGCTATTTTTTTTAAAATATTAAAAAACAAAATCCCTTAATGATATCAAATTACACTAAAAACCATAAATAATCCCTTAAAACCTATAATATCACTAAGAAACCTGAAAACCCCTAAAACCCCTAAAACACTAAAACCATTAAAAAATTCTTTTTAACCCTTAAAATTAATGAAAACCCTAAAACCCACAAATAACCTAAAAATCTAAAAACCCATATCCAAATTCTAAAACTCGTAAAACCCTAAAACCTCTAAAAAATCGCTGAAGACCAATAAGAACCCTAAAACCTGCTATAAGACCATGAATCCCCCTAAACCACCTAAAACCCTTAAAACACAAAAACCAAAAAATGGGTGAAAATCTATATAACCACTAAAAAGATATAAATAAGCAATAAATCATTAGAAATCATGAAAATACTAATTAACTTTAAAACACCTAAAACTCCCTAAATAACTATATACTTTTAAAACCCAAAACCATTAAAAACCATTCACATTACAAAAAAACAATTAAAACATTAAAAACCCCTAAAAACGTAAAAAAAATACAAAACCCCTTAAAACCCTAATAATAGTAAAAACCCCATAATACCATTAAAAACTTTTTTAAACCCATAATCACCCTAATAACCATAATGATCTTTAAAAATCCTAAAAAACCATTAAAAATACAAAAAACCAAAACAATCCTAAAAACCTTAAAACTCCTTGAAAACCGTGAAATCGTAAAATAACCCTATAACAACCGTAAAACCCCCCAAAACCCCCCCCAAAACCCCAATACCCCAAAACCCCAACGAAATCATAAAATTAACTAAAAATCAGTAAAAATGTGAAAACCATCAAAAGTGCCCTCAAACCCCCGAAAACCCATAAAAATTATAAAAACCCACTAAAAATCCCAAACCACCCTCCAAAACCTAAAAATCTCTAAAATCCCTAAAAAATAACTAAAACGATATAAAATATAAAAACGCTAAAAAACCTAAATCCCTAAAACCCCTAAAACAATTAAAACCCACAAAATCCCTAAAATCACATAAAACGACCTGAATCCCTAGAAAACCCTTAACCCCCTAAATCCCTTAAAACCATAAAAATCCTCAAATCCTTAAAATTTTTAAAAACAAGAAAACCCACTTAAAAACCTAACAACCCTAAAACCAAAAACTCTTAAAATCATACATAAAATCCCCTAAAAATCACTAAAAATCCCTAAAACAAATAAAACTCTAAAAAAACAAAACCACAAAAACATAAAAACCCATAAAATCATAAAAAACCATAAAAATATAAAAATCCTACAAATTTATTAAAACACTAAAAATATTTAACAATCCAAAAAACACCTAAAAACCCAAATCCCCTAAAAACCATAAAGACCCAAAAACATAAAAAAATATAAAAAACCGAAATGCATAAAAAATCCAATAAATAGATAGAAGAACATATGAACCCTAAACCACTAAAGAACAGAAAAAACAATAAAATAACCCTAAATGACACTTAAACACCTATATAACCCCTTAATGACACATAAGAACCAGTGAATTCCATAAAATTCCTAAAACCCCATTAAATACCGAAAGATCCTAAAAACCTAAAAACCCCAAAAAACACAAAAAATCCAAAAATGAAAAAATACCCTAAACCCATACAAATCTAAAACCCAAAAGAAAATCAAAAATATCTAAAAACACATAATCCCCTAATTGTTCTATGTACCAATAAAACCCAATAAAATCCCAATAAAACATTAGAACCCCTAAAAATTCTAAAATACTTAAATGACCCCTATAAAAAATAAAAACCCTAAAAATATATGAAACCACTAAAAAATATAAAACACCTAAGAAACCCTAAAAAATCACAAATATTATAAAAATTTTCAAACCCATTAAAAATACCCTATAACATTCAAAATCCTAGATACAACCATAAAAACGAAAATATCAATAAAAACACAAAAACCCACTAAAATTCATAAAAACCCTTAAACCACACCAAAATAACCTAAAATACTCAAAACCCCTAAAAACACTAAAACACCCAAAAACCCTAAAAATATTAATTTGTTTAAAAGTAAGCTAAAACCCTTGAAACATTAAAATCACCCTTAACCCATAAACACCCTAAAACCCATTAAAATCATTAAAATCCCATAAATAATAAAACCCCAAAAGACTGAAAAACCTGAAAAATCCCAAAACCCCTAATAACCATAAAAACCCTAAATGCCACAAAAATCCATAAAAAAAACTAAAACAAAAAAAAATCCCTAAAGAAAATTAAAACACTAAAAAACTTAAAAACCCAAAGAATAATCTGAAATTCAAAAAACCAAAAACCCCCAAAACAGTCCTAAAACCCATAAAACACCGAAATACCTAAAAACCCCCAAACAAATCTAACAACCTAAAACCCTAAAAACCACAAAAAACACCTAGAAAACATATGAACCACTAAAAACTCTAAAAAACCAAAATAAAACCACAAAAAAACCTAATAACCCTCAGAAACTCAGAAAATCTTAAACTAATTATAATACCCTAAACTCCCTAAAATACCTAAAAACTATTGAAACACTAAAAAAACCTAAAATCCCACAAAAACCCAAATCCCTAAGGCCCTAAAAACCATAAAACCCCAAAACCCCGTAAAACACTAAAACCCACAAAGAACTATAAAACCCCTAAAACTCCCATAAACCCCTAAAACCCATAAAAATCCAAAAAAACATAAAAACACCTAATATATATAAAAAATACTTAAAACCTATAAAAACACATGAATATCTAAAAAAACAATAAACCCCATAAAAACCCTTAAAATATTAAAAAAAAACATACAACCCTAAAAACCAATAAAATCCTAAAAAATACATATAAATCACAAAACTCTTAAAAACACTAATAAAACTATGAAACCTGTAAAACCCCATAAAACAAATAGAAAACAATAAATACACAAAAAATATAAAAACCAAGAAAACCATAATAAAACTAAAAACCCCTTAAAACCCAAAAAGCCATAAAAAACTCAAAAAAATCCTAAAAAAAACCTAAAAAATCATTAAACCTCTTAATACCCTAGAACCCCTAAAGAACATAAAAACCATAAAATACCTAAAAAACTAAAGGATCATAAATATCCAAACAAAACATAAAATACACTAAATAAACCTATAAAATCCTAAAAGGATAAAAAAACATAAGAACCATAAAAACCCAAAATACCCAAAATAACCTAAAACCCCAAAAAATCGTAAATATCCTAAAAACCCTAAAAACATTAAAATATCTAAAAACCATTGAACACCTTAAATTTCCTAAAAATAATATAAAAACCCCGCTAAAATAATGAATTCCCTTAAAACACCAAAAAGATGCTAAAACACTAAAATCCCTTAAGCCCATAAAAATGAAAATAACATAAAAACGCCTAAAAATTCCATGAAATCACCTAAAATCATAGAAACCCCAAAAAAACTGAAAACCCACACTAAAACAAAAAAAAATCCCATGAAACAACTACATATCAAAAAAAACCCATAAAACTATAAGAAAAATAAATCCCTAAAACATTTTAAAAACCATAAAAGCTATAAACAATTTTAAAACGTAAAAAAACACAAAACCCCCTAAATTCCTTGAAATCCCTAAAACCCCTAATCCTCGAAAACACCACTGAAAATATAAAAAAATACCTAAAACCCTAAAGCCCCTGAAAAAACAAAAAACTAATAACATATGAAAAAACCAACTCCCACAAGAACCCAAAAAAAATCCTTAAAACCCCAAAAAAACCATAAAAAGATAAAAACCATAAAACCCCTAAAAACCACAAAAATCCCCAAGAAACCCTACGACATTTGAATAACTAAAAAACTCCCTAAAAGACCCTCGAAAACCCTAAAAACCATTTAAAGTACCTAAAAAACATAAAACCCTAAAATCAACTTAAAACCCCATTAAAACAAAATATACCCATAAAAACCACTAAACCTAAAAATCCTAAAAGTCGTAAAATACCATAAATTCCTAAAAATCCATAAATGACGAAAAGTATCCCTATACAAATTCAAAAATAACCTATAACCCATTACATAGTATAAAAAATCCTGAAAAATCATTAAATTTCCAAAAAACATTAAAACCCAAAAAGCTTAAAAACACATAAAACTGTAAAACCGTAAAACCCAAAAAAAACCCAAAAAAATCATAATACCTAAAAATTCCTTAAAACCCTAAAAATATCATAAAACAATAAAAAAACCCTAAAAAAATATTAAAATCCTAAAGCACCAAAAATATCCCTTATGGCGCATAAAATTCCAAAAATCCATTAAAACAATTAAAATTCCTAAAAATCCCTAAAAACATTAAAAAATATAAAATCCATAAAACCTGTAAAACCATATAACCCAAAAATACCCAAAACCCATAAAAACCCACCACAAACCCAAAAAACCCTTAAAATACTAAAATACCACAAAAAAATAAAAAAATGGAGTCTCTTTAAATCCATTAAAACCTAAAAAAATATTAATGACCATAAATTACCCTAAATCATTAAAAATCGTTAAAAACATCAAATCTATAACAACCCTTATTAACCTAAATAATCATAAAAAATCTTAAAACCCCCAAAAAATAAAAACCATTTAAACCCTTAAAACCCCTGAAAGACCCCAAAAAAATCTAAAAAAAGTAGAACCACTAAAAAACCTAAAACATTAAATTCCCAGCACAACCCTAAAATAATAAAAACCACTAATACCACTAAAAATCCTAAAAAAATGAAAATCCCTAAAAGATAATAGAACCCCAAAAAACCATAAACTCTCCCACCCAAAACCCTAAATGACCATAAAATAAAAAATAAATACTAAAACACCCTAAAAATCCTAAATAGATATAAAACACTAAAAATACATAAAACACACTAAAAACCCTTAAACGCCCTAAAGGTCCATAAAATACTTGAAAACCCTAAAAGTCTCTAAAAACGCTAGAACCCCTAAAGGACCTTAAACCCCCATAGAGACTAAAAGATCCAAAAAACATGTGGTTCCATAAAAACCTTACAAACTCTTATGTACCCTAAAATCATCTAAAATCCATAAAGGATCCTAAAAACCCTAATGTTTCCAAAAAACACTCAAAACCCTAAAGAAACCAAAAACCCTAAACCCCATTAAAGGACCCTAAACCCCCTAAAATACCCTAAAACCCCAAAAATACATAAACAGAACCTAAAGCACCATGAAACATTAGATGAACCTAAAAACTAAAAAAACCCTAAAAATCATAAAAAACATAAAAACCTCTAAAAACCCTAAAATTCATAAAAATTCCCAAGATCATTAAAAACACCAAAGAACATTAAAAGCACCAAAAAACTCTAGACAACCCTGAAAACCCTAGAAAATCCTAAAAAACCTCAAACTCTAAAAACCCTAATACTCTAAATATACCATAGAACCCTATATATACAAAAAAACTTAAAAAAACTAACAACTATAAAACCCTAAAAATACATTAAAATAATTTAAACCCAAAAAACCAGAAAACCCTTGAAAACCTCTGAAAATACCTTAAAACCCTAAAAACCGATGAAATCCCTAAAAACTCTAAAATCCATAAAGATGCTAAAAACACTAAAACTCTTAAATGACTCTTTAAACGCATTTAACACTGTAAAAAAACATAAAACCACTAAAAACATCAAAACTCTTAAACACTAGAAAAAACCATAAAACCCGAAAAGCATGAAACAAACCTAAAAACCAAAAAACACTAAAATAATCACCAAAACGCCCTTCAATCCATAAATACATAAGAACCCCCTAAAACCCTAAAAACAGGAAAACCCCTAAAAACCATTAATCCCCCTAATAAAACCTAAAAACACTGCATGCCGTTAAAATTCATAAGAACACTAAAGAACCCTAAAATCCCTACAAAACCCTTAAAATGCTAAAAAGATTTAAAAAACAATAAAGAACCCTGAAATACACAAAGAAACCATAAAACCATTAAAACCCAAAATCCCTAGAAACCCTAACCCCCATAAACCCTAAAAATTCCAAAAAAACACTAAAACCCCTAAAATCCTAAAACCCATGAAATAATTATAACAAACCCCTAAACCCCATAAAAACACCACAAAACTGAAAAAATAAAAAACATCCTAAAAATAACATAAAAACTAAAACCCCCAAAAACCCTAAAAAACCAAAAAACACTTTATAACCGTAAAAAATAAAAAAAAACATCAAAACTGATATAATATTGAAACCCTAAACACTACACCCAAAACCCCAAACCTTACACCCTAAATGTTATACCCTACACCCAAAACTATAAACCTGACACCCTACACCCTATACCCTACCCCTTGAACACTAAAACCTACACACAAACCCATATACCCTACACCATAAACCATAATCCCTACACCCTAAATGCTAAACCATGATCCCTAAACCTGCCAGAACCCCTAAAAGACCCTAAACCATTAAAAACCATGAAAAATATAAAAAACGTAAAAAACCCTAAATCCTTTAAAAACCAAGATAACACCAAAAATCATATAATCCCTAAAATGCATAAAAATATATTAGAAATCAATAACGACTCTAAAAACCATAAACTCCTAAATATTATTAAAAACCCTAAACCCCTAAAAGACCATAAATCATAAAAAGCACTAAAGGGCCATAAATTAATAAATAACTTAAATCCATAAATGAACCTAAAAGTTAAAACCCCCTAAAACACCCTAAAAACCCCAAAATACCAAAAAACACTTAAACAACCTTTAAACCCCTAAAAATACATTAAAGGATTAAAAACATTAAATAAACAAAAACCCGTAAATACCATAAGGCCCTAAAATATCCAAATACACTAAAACCCCTAAAATAACACTAAAACCCACAAATTAAACTAAAAAACTCCAAAAACACAATAAAATCCCATAAAATACTAAATACCTAGAAAACCCCATAAAAACCCTAAAACCCTAAAATAGTAAAAACCTTAAAAATTCCTGAAACCCCTAAAAACCATAAAAAGACAAAAACCCATAAAATCAATACTAATAATAAAAAAATCATAGAACCAAAAAATCAATAAAACCCTAAAAAATAGTAAAAAATCCTAACAAACCTGAAAATACCTAAAAACCATAAAAACCTAAAAATATACGAAACCCAAAAAATATTATGAACCCAAAAAAGCCCCAAAAAATCCCTAAGCCAATAAAACAAATAGACCCCTAAAAACCCGAAAAACCATAAAAAACAGAAAACCATAAAAATCCCAAAAGTGCCTAAAACCCCCAGAACCCAAAAAGTCCTCAAAACCATACTGAGACCACAAAATACACAAAAAACCTTATAAATTCGTAAAAGATCCATAAAAACCCAAGACACCCTAAAATACAGAAAACATAAAAAACCAAAAAACCAAAAAAATCATTAAACCGCCCAAAAATCCAAAACCCACTAAAACCTTTAAAAAAAATAAAAACACTAAAATTTCCCAAAAACACTAGAAATTTTGAAAAACACCAAAAACATTAAAACCTCTAAAACACATTAAAAAACAAAACTTCCATAGAACCAAAACAAACCAATAAAAACCCAAAAAACATAAAGACCTAAAAGAACTCTAAAAATATAAAACTCTTCAAAGAATTAAACACTATAAAAAATTCCAAATCCCCTAAAACATGATAGAATAGTAAAAATATTAAAAAATGATAAAACCCATAAAACCCTACAAAAACCCATAAAACCAATCAAACCCATAAAAATCAATAAACCCTTGAAAAATGGATAGACCATAGAAGACCTTAGAACCTAAAAACACTAAACAACCCTGTATAGCCATATAAAAACCTTAAAAGATCCAAAAAACCATTAAATTTCTTAATAACACAAAAAATTACTAAAAACCTAAAAAAATTAAAACACCTAAAAACCCTAAAACCCCCTAAAACCCTAAAACCCCTAATATAATCCTAAAACCCCCCAAAAAACATAAAAACCCATAAAACCCTTTATGAACCACAAAAAATCGTAAAACCCCAAAAAACACTAAAAACAATAAATAGAGTTAAAATTCCATGAAAAATCCTATCAATCCATAAGATCATCAAAATTAATTAAAACCCCCTAAAATCACATAATCCCCTTAAATACCTAAAACCCATAAAATCCATAGAAATCTTTAAATCCCTAATAATCTCAAGATGAGATGGCTCCGGCATCTCCTGGATCCTCTTGGGTTTGGGTCTTCCGTCGGCGTCAATGCTTCTTCGTCGCGGCTGCGGATCCTCAGGTGTCGGCTTGCTTTTCTCTCGAGGTGAGTTTTCTCTGGATTGATGGTGCCCTTGCAGGTCTTCTCTGGATGTAGCTTTGGATGAAGGCTTCTTCCATTTTCGATCAATCCAGTGGTCTTTATGGATTTCGGCATTGTGGAGCTTTTGTGGGGTGGACCGGTCTTTCCTCTAGGCGATCCACGGTAGAGGTGGTTGGATTTGGACTTCTCGGTGTGTGACTGGTCGTTTAGGGTAGATATGGACCCTCCTGCATGCAAAGCTGCAGTTCTCTAGAGGATATGATAGGATTTGGTCTCCCTTTTATTTTTTGTTGCAGATCCATCACTAAGTGTGAAAGATCTCTTCTACGCGCTTTTATTGGAGCTAGATCTGGTTTCGGTTTTTGCAGATCCGAGGTAGAATCACTTAGATCTAGTGTTTTCGATGTGAACCGCTACAGATCCAGGGATGAGTAGGTCAGATTTTGGTGTTCAAGTTTGTGGCGATGGGATTCAGTGGCGCTTCTCGGACTCATGGCAGCCAGTTCTCTTCGGCTTCCTCATACAATCTGGTATGTCGTCTTTGGAGAGGGTTTGTTCCTTCTTTATTGCTCTTCTCCTTGTTTCCTGGTGGCTCGTGGTTTCAGTGCACTACTGCTTTGTGGGTGCATGATTGATATGATCTTATGGTTTACTTGGCTAGTGGATTGGTTCTATAGTGGGGATCTTCATATGGTTAGAGATACTCTATTTGTATTTATGGCTGGGGTGCTTCCGGTTATTTCATTTTTATTTATGCTGTTGTGGCTTTTAGTGTGTGCTGATGAGGGAAGGAGGCATTTTGTTGATGCTTGCTCACGAGGCGTTGAAGGAAATCTTCACTGCCTGAAACTTTGGTGATGGATGATTTTCATGGCTAGAATGGTGGTTGCTGGATTGTGTGAGTTGCTGAAGTTTGACTGGTTTGAAGGTGGTTGTTTCTGCTGGTGCTTGGTAAGGGTTGTTGCTTTTCCCTGAAGTGATGAAGGGAGGTGCTGGCTGCTGGTTTTTGTGAATAAGGAAGATGGTTGCTGTCTGGATGCGAACTCTGGTTACTGGTGGTTGTGTGATTTTGGTTCTTATGGTTATGTGCTGTTAGTGGTAGCTCATTTTGGTGGGAAGGTGATGGTTTCTGGTTTCTGTAAGATTGGATGTTGGTTGCTGTTTGGGGGTGAGCCTCTGAATGCTGGTGAAGGTGAGGGTTGTGATTCTGATGCTGATAGTTCTGTGGATTTGGAAGCAGGTGGTTCTGTGATGTTGGATGCTGGTGGTTCTGGATGCTCGATGTTGCTGGGATGGGAGAGGTGGAAGGTTCTTCGCTTGTGTTAATTCAAGTTGCTGATCGGCTGAGAGCTACTATCGGAGATTTTTCGGTCTTTCTTTTTCTTGTGTGTTTTTTATCTTTCTTTTTTTTTGTGGTTCTTGAGCGTGTGTCTGTAAAGGGTTTTTGGGTGTGGGTCATTTGACCCATCCCCTCCCTTGTCTGCAGCGTCTTCGTGTCTTTTTTCTAATAAATTTTGGGGGAGTCAGGAATAGCCTGGCCTCGAACCTTCCTTGCCCTAATAATCTCAATAAAACCATAAAACAAAAATAACAAAAAAATCAAAAAAAAAAACATTAAATACTCTTAAAAAAAAACCCTAAAAACTAAATTCCCTCTAAAAACCAATAAATCCCTAATAAAAAATGAAAAACCCTCAAAAAATATAAAAACCCCTAAAACACCACAAAAATCCTAAAACCCTAAAGCACTTAAAATTTTTCAAAACCCCTAATAACCATTGGAAACATAAAATACCCTAAAAATATTTCCAGTATAATATCTAAAACTCCAAAAAAATATTTAAACCCCTAAAAATAAAAAACCACTTAAAATAATAAAAACTCCTATAAAATTTAAAACCTTAAACCCCCAAAAAAATCCATAAAAACTAATAAACTAAAAAACACCGAAAACACACTAAAATGCAAATTTTTTTTAAAAAAACTAGGACACCAAAAAACCTAAAAACAATAAAACCATTAAAACACCTAAAATTCAAAAAATCATAAATCTGTAAAAAAATCATAAAACAACTAAAAAATATAAAAACCCTAAAACCCCTTAAAAAACTAAAACCCCTAAAACCCTAAAAATCACTAAACCCCCATAAAACTAAAAAACACTAAAACTCTAAAAACCACAAAAAATCTACCACCCCCCCACCCAAACTCACTATAAAACTGAACAACCATAAACCCCATAAAACTGGTAAAAAGAATTAAACACTAAAAGATGAAAAATAACTAAAACCCAAGGACCCCTAAAAAACCCAAAACCACATAAAAACCTAGACAATCCCTAAATACCCAAAAAACTGAAAATGATAAAATCCCAAAATTCCTTAAAAACCATAAAATTTAAAAACCCCAAAACCCTTAAAATAACCTTAAAGACCCTAAATAATAAATCCCTGGAAGATCATAAAATCCCTAAATCCCCCTAAAAGAAACCAAAATCCTAAAAAACACTAGAATACCTATATAACCCTAAACACCATAAAACCCCCAAACACCACAAAACCCTAAAAACCCTTTTGAAACCTACCCCCCTAAAAACAACTAAAAAACCCTAAAATTCATGAAACCCAAAAAAATAACTAAAACAACATATAAACCCTAAAACCTAAAAACATTACAACCCAAAAATCTTTAAAAATAAAAAAACCACAAAATAAATAAATATCTAAAAAACCCAAATAACCTGAAAATACTAAAGATCCCCTAAAACCTATAAAAATCCCAAACAATCTAAAACCTATAAAAATCCTAAAAACAACTAAACAAAAAAACAATGAAAACAATTAAAACCTCTAGGATACCCCAAAAAACCTATAAAACCTTTATGAAGCCCCTAAAACGCCCTAAAAACCCTAAAAACCCTAAAATCATTATATACCCTAGAAATATAAAAACCCAAAAAAAATCTCGAAAAACCCAAAAAACCCTACCCCCCCCCCCTCAAGGCCTTAAAACTCTAAAATACCATAAATTAACCAAAAACCCCTAAAAAATGTCTAATTTACCTAATATCTCTAAAAACACCACATACACTAAAAGACACTAAAACCCAAAAACCCTAAAAACCCATTAAACCCCCTAAAAACCGAAAAACCCATTAAAACCATAAAAACCTTAAAAATACTTAAACCCTCCAAACCATGAAAACCCAAAATATAAAAAAACCATTAAACACCCCAAAAAACCTAAAACCCATAACAACCCTTAAAACCTATAAAAAATCTAAAAACACTAAAAATATCTAAAAACCCAAACCCCTAAAAATTCCAATACGCCTAAAACCCACGAAAAAACCTTAAATCCCTTAAACCTAAATGAACTAAAAACACTAAGAAACTATATAATCCTTAAAAACCCATAAACCCATAAAACCCTAAAACCCTTAAATTCTAAAAATGCTAAAATATCTAGAAATCATAAAACTCTTTAAAACCCTAATCGACACTGATATTTATAAAAACCCCAAACACAATAAAAACCATTAAAACACTAAACTACCCTAAAAAACTAAAATCCCTAAAAATCCTAAATACAATAAAAACATAAAAAACCCTATAAGCCCCAAAAACCATTTGAACCATAAAACCCTAAAAACAATTAAAATAAACTAAAAACTGATAAAAAATTACCATATAACACCAAAAAAACCAAAAAATACCCTAAAGCCTTACAAAGCATTAAAACCATTAAAACCATAAATATCCCTAAAAGACCTAGAAACAGGAAACCCCTCAAAAATCCTACAAAACCTAAAAAACCAAAAACCTCTCAAATCCTTAAAACCCTAAAAGCTCTAAAAAATTTACCACCCCAACCCAAAAGAACAATAAATACAAAAATTGAACCTAAAACAGTAAAACACTAAAACATCTTTAAAACCCATAAAAATATCTAAAACCCCTATAAATACATAAAAATATCTTAAAATAATGAAAACTCCATGAACCCAAAATACCACAAAAATACAAAAACCCGCATAATCCTAAAAACTCGAAAAATGTTAAAACCCTTTAAAAAGAAAAAAAACCCCTAACGCCACCAAAAACGTAAATGACTCCAAGAAACCACTACAAACCCAAAAATATCTAAAACCCTAAAAATCACAAAAAAATAATTAAACCCCTAAAAATTCCTAAAAATACTAAAACCCCCAAAACAATAAAAACTTCAAAACCCCAAAAAAATATGAAAACCCTAAAACACATGAAAAATCATTTAAACTCTAAAAAACAAAAAAAAAACAAAATTCCAAAAAAAACCTTAAGAAAACTAAAAACACTAAAAATGAAAAAAAAAATCATAAGAAACCAAAAACAAAAATAAAATCCCTAAAAACCCTAAAAACCATAAGAGACCTTCATAAAAATATAACACCAAAAAAACCAAACAAAACCCTAGACAAAAATAAAATCCCATAAAACCATAAAAAATTTGAAAAACATTTGAAACACAAAAAAAACAAAAAATACACTAAAACCCCTTGAGACCATAAAAACAATAATAACCCTAAAACCTACTAATAACCCAAAAAATCCAAAAAACCATTAAAACCCAAAAAACCCTGACATTTTAAAAAAACATAAAAAATAGTAAAACCACTAAATTTAGATTAAACCTTGAAAAAAACCATATAACCCGAAAAATCCATCAAAACCATAAAATAACCTAAAACCCAAAAAAAACAACCTAAAAGTCTCTAAAAACCACTAAAGACCTTATAATCCCTAAAATCCCTAAAATACCTTCAAATAAATTTTAAAAAATCAGAAGGACCATAAAACCCCTAAATTTAACTAAAACCCCTAAAAATCCAAAAATCCCAAAAAACCTTAAAAACCTAAAAACCCTAAATTTCTAAAAAGTTTTAAAACAGCCCTAAAATACAAAACCCTAAAACCCCACTAAAGCCACAAAATTTAAAAAACATAAAAATAATTAATAAATTTAACCCCCCCTCGAAGTCTAAAACAACTAAAAACTTGAAAACTCCTTGAAAACATAAAAACAGTAAAATACATAGAAACCCCTAAAAATCCTAAATCCCAAGAAACTATAAAACACTGTTGAAAATAAAAAAATTCCAATGAAACATATGAAAAACCAAAAAATAATTAAGACTATAATAATCCCAAATAACCAAATAACAATAAAACCGGAAAAAATAAATATAAAATCCATAAAACCTAAAATCCCACTAAAAACCGTAAACCACCTAAATACACTTAAAACTCTTGAAAATCATGAAAACCGATAATACCATTAAAATCCATAAAGAACATAAAAACCTGACCCAAAACCCCAAAAACCATAATAAAATCCCTAAAAAATGCCTGAAATACTAAAAAATTTAAAACACTCAAAAATGAACTAAATCTCATAATACCCAATAAACCCTTAAATATATAAAGTCCCTAAGATATCCATAAAATATCTTAAAATCCCTAAAATCCCCATAAACCCTAACATCCAAATACTTATAAAATCATTACAAAAACCTAAAACACTAAAAAACACAAAAACCCCAAAAAAATGAAAATCCACAAAAATCCTGAAGAAAAAATCTAAAAAACCTATATCATCTTCAAAACCATTAAAAACCCTAGAAATCACTAAAACCACTAAAAACCCTAGAACCATTAAAAACCATATAAAACCTGAAAAATCCTATGAAATTATTAAAAACTCCTAAAAAACTTAGAACCCTATACCCCAAAAAAACCTAAAAATCATAACACAGTAAAATTCCCATGAACCTCTAAAAACCCAAAAATCCATAAAGACACTAAAATCCCCCAAAAACCCAAAACCCCCCAAAAACCAATAAAAATCAAAAAACCCCTAAAATATATATCACATAAATATCATAAAACCCCAAACCCCTAAAAGACCATAATAATCATATAAAAAATCTTGGAATTCCCTAAACCCCCTTAAACACCCTGAAACCCTAAAACCCTAAAAACCTAAACACTTGAAAAACCACTAAAACCCTTAAAGGCCATAAACACCCAAAAAATTATTAAAATTCAAACTAACCATGAAAACTCAAAAGAAACTTGAAAACCTAAAACATTGTAAAAAACCCTAAAATCACTAAAACCCCAAAACCCTAAAAATACATGAAACTCCAAAAAACCCTAAACACCCCTAAAATCCCCAAAAAATAAAAATCCCTTAAATACTATAAAAAATATAATATCTCTAAAAATATATAAAAACTCTATAAACCTTAAATCCCTTTAGAACACTAAAAATCCTAAAACACTTAAAAATAGTAACAAACCTAAAATCAATAAAAACCCTAAAAACAATAAACCCTTAATAATCATAAAACCATGAAAAATTATAAAACCCCTAAAACACTTGAAAGAATTAAAAATTATAAAAAACAAAAAAACCTCTTAAAAAATATAGCAACCTTAAAAACACCAAAAAACCATAAAACCAAAAAAATGTAAAAATAATTAATCTTAGAAAAATCTTTAAAACCCCTATAATACTGTAAAAACACAAAAAAATATTAATCACCAAAAATAATAAAAAATATAATAACACTAAAAAATATTGAAAACCATAAAACCCTAAAAAACCTAAAGGGACCTAAAAGGATAAAAAAACATTACAAACATCTAATGACCATAAAAAATGAAAACCCCTAAAACGCCTAAACTCATTAAAAACCAAGAAACATGAAAAACCCCTAGAACCCCTAAAACACTAAATTTAGATAAAAATAATAAACCACTACACCATAAAATTACCAAAAACCCTACAAGACCCTAAATCCCTAAAAGACACTAAAAATAATAAAAACACTAAAATTCTACAAAATAGATAAGAAACACTAACAGACTCTAAAAATAATAAGAATTCTAAATGAACCTAAAACCCATAAAACACCCTAAAATAAACTAAAATCCTGGAAATTATAAAACCCCTAAATGGACCTAAAAATTTTAAAAAACATTAATGGACAATTAAACCCCTTAAAAATTCTAAAGGACCCTGAAAATACTAAAGGACCCTAATGACCCAAATAAACCATAAAGGATTCCAAAAAATCGGAATAACCATAAAGGAACCTAAAAACCTGAAAAACACCTACAAGATTTTAAAAACACAAAAAATCAGAAATTGAAATGTTTTAACCGGATTCATGTCATACCATGGGGCTTAAAAATGGCCTGATGGGTAGTAACCAATTTTCTGTAACTAGGAAGGGTTCCCCATCATGTACTATGTCCTTAGATGGTCTCTAATGGAATTATTTTTGGAGATAGAAACACCCAACGACCCATGTATCCCTGATTCATTGATCTACTTTCCAAAGGCAGGTTCTTATTAGATGACGATTTGGGCAAAAATAATAAAGGAATCCATTGCTTGAGAGTATGGGAGATCAGGATCATCACACCCTTTTGGGGGAATTTATTTCCTACTTCAGGATATCTTATATATTTAAGCAATGTTAATATGTTCATGAAACCTTAGTTCACTCCCTAGCATTAGTCTGTGGGTTACACCTAGGTTGAAAGATTAACCACATATATGCATATGTCGGTAGTTACTGAGATAGTGCTAGTTAAATACCTATGATGAGGGACTCTATAGTTTATCATCATCCCAAAAGGACAGAAATTTCTTCGATATCAGGATTGCACCCATGATATGGTCTTCCTATGTATCATAATGAGGGAAAATAGAATCCATGTAGTTCAGTGACACTTTACTAGACACATCACCATTTAAGGTCATGTGATGGGGACCCATACATGCAATTTAGCATCGTGATATAATCATGTCAATGTTGATGATGCCTAGTCAAGATTTAATGTGGGAATTACATTGAATCAACCCAAGATTCTTATGAGATGTATGATCTCTTCGGTGGATATAACCCCATTGGGGATATGTCACGGTGAACACAATCATGGTTAAGTCATTGGGTTTGGACCTCTATGAGACTTCCTATATATCCAAATTGGTTGGGAATAAAATCCCTCATAGTTTGATTTAAGTCAAGACTTATACTGTAGAGGGGGGCCTATTTGTGGGGTGGCACGATTGGGTATTATCCTTTGAAAATGATCCCCTCTAATATCAAGCCTTTAGATAGGCGTCATGTGTATCTTATTTGGGGAAGGAATCAAAGATATCGTAGTTTATTTGGGGTGGGGATTACTCTTGGAAGATTCCCACTTAAGATAGGGCCTTTAGACAGGCTCCCTACATATCCTGGTTAGAATAGAAATCAGATTTTTTATAGTTTATTTAGGGTGGGGCTTAAATGTGGAAGCTTCCAACAAAAGTTTGGGCCTTCAGAAAGGAATCCTATGAATCCTAGTTAGAACATGAATCAATGTTCTCATAGTTCATTTGGGTTATAGTGTGGATGTTTATATCATCATTAACCTCTAATCCCATGTGATTAATGCTCGGCATGAGAAGCAAGAGGAATTCATAGACCAAACAATCCACAAACATTCCCTTATCCTCTTATGAAAAAGTAGGATGATGGTAAAAGTTTCCATGACTGTCAGCCCAGAGAGATAGAGAGGGGATTTGAATGTGAAAACTCTCACCCATGTTGGTATCCAGAATATTCATTTCAGGTGATTTATCTAGACAGATCTCATACCGAGGCAAGGAGGAGCAACAGATCCCCCTCATACAGAATGGTTAAGGGATTACCATAGTGTGAGAACCTGAAATGTGTTTTGGAAAAGGGGAGGAGCATTTCTCTTTTTCAAAAGGAATGGAAGGCATGATTCCTTGAACATTTAAATATCCCTAATTGAATGGAAAAGGGAATGATTACACTTGATCTCTATAAAATGGAGGTACATGTGAGAATCCCAATCTTGGACCCCATATTACCATAATAATGTAGACTTAGAAACACTCTTAGGGCCCATACCATTGCAGGGATTACCCACATGTACCCATATAACATTGGTATATAGACTCAAAAGGAAGCACTGATGCTCTAGATTTTATATTTATATGATTTTTGTGCATTCGGAGGAGGCGTTGGCCTGATGCCGATAGACTACTTCACAGAGGGGATTCGGAGGCTGGGATGGAAATAGAAGGGAATGATCAGTACCAGATGATGGAAAGCCTGATGGTACCATACTCCATTTATCACTTGTTCATGCGGGGTGAATTACCCTCTATATGGTGTATTGTTATGTGTGTATAGGGGTCGTTCATGTACTGAGGTTTTATGAAGATCTCGATACTGTCCCCATTCCAATACGGTACATAGTTTTAGATATTTTCCACATATTGATGTGGTACACAGACATGGATGTGATCCACATGCTATAGTGGTACATGGTGTTAGCTTCCATCTACATGGGGTGGTGTTATGTAGAGCTAGAGTCTGCTTGTGTTGTGGAATGCTACATAGGGTAGGGTTTAATCCACATAGAGATATACTCTGTGGTACACCATATTGAAGAAGTGGAATTGATCGTACATTTTTTTGGATGTTCATCCATGATGGGAGTATGGTTCAGAGTTCCTTAATTTGTTTTTTGGTTTTCCAGTACTATTATGATTCCTTCTTTTTATGGTTAAAAAGAGGTTTATACCTACTGAAAACCATTCGAGGTTTCATACTTCATCAATAATTTTCCTTTGCAGTCTTCTATTAATAAAATCCATACTCTTAGAAAAACTAATCCCTTCTCTCAGACCCCCTCATGGTCCTTTTAATTATTTCCAAGGAGGATTTATCTATGGGTCACACAATACATTTTGTAGAACCCCATGGGGAAATATTCTAGCCCATAAATGAATTAGTTAGTAGAGATTTAGGGGGATGTGGTTTACTGCAGTTGAAATCACTTACTCAATCCCATGAATGAAGAAGTTCGTTGGACTCCATTATCTTCACCTTTTCTACAAACTGAGTTTGCAGGGATAGTGTTCAGGGGTGTACCTCTCCATCATGTTTTCACCAACTCTACGGTTCATGGAGACGTGGTTCATGAGTTATATTTCTCCACCACCATTCCACTAACAACATTGTTCATGGGGGATAGGATTCATTATTCATTTATTATATGAACTTCCTGGTTTGATTGTTAATTCCTCACATAAAATCATCGTCTTTATACAGTTTGGTTCATGTGAAATACCGTCTGCGTACCATTCATATAACCCAGTATGCAGAAAACTTTGGTCCTTTTCTAAATTCGATTTCTTCAATATTCTTCTCCAGTTTTTAATCGAACCAGTGTCTTATTCTTTTATCAAATTTGTGGGTGTGTTTTCCTTCCATTTATATAGTTTTTTAGACCCTATAAATTCCCCCCATCAGAATAGGTTCTGATCTGGATGAAGAGTTGGATATTCCGATGTATAAAGTAGTCATAAACTGAAATAGTTTATGGTAGAAAGGTGCACCCATTTGGGGGACCAAACCTATATTTATGAGGACCTAGTAATTTTTCATTTATTGGACTTCCTAATGAAAGGTACTCTAAAAAGTGCTCTTATCTTTCCCTGGTTCCATGAACTAGTTCCTTCACAAAATCTATTGACCGAAAATCATGATTCTCATTCCACAAACTACAAACTCTTCAAGGCCGTCCATGTCTACAAACCGACCTTTGAATCTACAAACTGATCTTCTGTAACTTAAAATGATGTTTAAACATTAGAGTAGGAAGATTCTACATGGTTTTCCTGCTCCACAGACTAAACCTCATCTCGAAAAATTGTACATTAAATTTAAATATAAACTTTTTAGTATTCACTTTGGATGACTGGGTAGCAAGGCTCGATACATGCATCACTCTATTTGTGAACTGTTTGTTTTGTTGGACATCGCTTTGCGGGCCAGCTTCTTGTAGAGCATTCTACGAACTGCTGGTTCATGGAGAATGCATTCCATGAAGCTTTCTTGGTGTACAGTATACAGAGCCTCGTTTTATGTGCACTTATTTAGTCCTTTTTCAATTTTTTTTGTATTTTTACCAAACATTTTTTTGGACTAACATTTTTGAATGGTATTTTTTATGCAGGATAATGGCTCTTCCTATTATCTCAATAGAAGCGACCAGGAGGATAGAAGCTATGGTTGAGAATTCCAAATACAACCTTCATTCTTAAATCATTCCTCATGAGGTTATTCTCAGAGAAATTTTTTTTATAGAGATCAATACCTATCCACTATCAGTCAAATTGATTAATTACAACTTTATCCACCTAGTTGATGTCCACTTTCCATTTTCCAATCATAGTACTCCTATTATTCACATCGAGGCATCCCAAGGAAATGATCAGGGCCAATATTTCTCCAATAGGTGAACTAGTATCTAAATTTACTCAAGAGAACATGTTCACACTATAAGTATTTATGTGGACTCAGATTAATTTTTGTCATCATAACATATCTTTGAGGTGTGTCAACCTGGAGTACCTATCCATTTCAATCATTTCATGATAATCTCAATGGAAGGTGGGGCACCAAGTGGGACATGTGATCTAGAGGATGCTTCTTTGATGGGTGTGCTTAGGAATTCTAGGTGCATCAACATTACATGGAGCCCCCTGGATAGTTCAAAGTAGAAAAAATTTATAAGGCATCAATGGTTTCCCAATTTTCAATCTATTCACCTGGTGAGATGTTACCCAAACTACTTAGTCACTAGTGTTCAACCACCAAAATCATCCACCTATTGCACAGGGAGATGTGGACTATATTATGGGACATACATCAAATTAGAGGGATTCCCATTATAAAAACATGTATGATTAGTTTCTTCAAGTGAAAAAATATTGGTTGAATGTTGAACAAGTATCTTCGTTGGGAAGGAATTTATTGGTCATGGAAGAGTTATTACTTAATCAACCCATCCATGCTCATTCTCTTATTTCATTCAAAGATTGGATCGAGTTATTCTTGTAGAAGAATTTTCCTAGGATGAGGGTTCAAAGGATCCTGACTCATCCAACTCAAAAATTAGGGAAAATCCCAATCTCATTTTTTTCCACCCTCGAGGAAGGTCAATACACAACCTGTGTGTATAAAATTCGATCTTACGTACTTCTTCAGCTCAGAATGGCAGGTTTATTTGCTATATTTTTTAGTGGATGGATATTCCCTTATCATGATGTATATACTGATGTTAGGGATTCCACTCTGATGATGGAAGCCACATTGGAAAAGGTACATCCCATTAACATGTCTATTCCTACCCTCACCCGAATCTATTAACTATTGGGTAAGATACGTGAAGGGAAACCACTACATCATCTTAGGAGTACATTTCATTTTATTAAGGCTAGATGGATAAGAATTTCCCTTTATAAGAGTATCATCATACTGTAAGGGTTCCTCATTCCGACTTTCACCTATATCTTCTAAAATTACCTCTGTCTGTCCCTAATAAATGAGTATTGATGATGCAATCAAACTTTTGAGTGATGTTTCTCATTTTTCCTTTGCAACTTATGTTGCACCCCATATATCTGTGATGGATAATGGAAGGGGATCTTCGAAAGAGTGTTCTTAAATCATTTCACTCTTTGATGGAGTTATATCTACACCTATTGAGAGGGTAACCATATCAGAACCCTACGCTTCTTGTAGGTTTTCTAGGAATCTTGGATGCCTTCAACATGTAGCACCTTTCCCTGCTAATTTGGTTAAGTGGGAGTCTCATCCCAAGATTCTTCACTAAATTTGGGTTTTCATGATGCGGTAGGATGATAATGTGTAATTACTCTTTCCTCGCACAGTATCCTCAACATACATATCTCTAGAGTTTCCTCAATTTTGGGAATCTTGCTTCCCTGAAAGGGTGTTAGGAGAACCAGTTTGATAGGTTCAGAGACCGTTGGTTATTTCTGATATTTTCCTAACTGTGAAAGTTATGCTATATGTTCTCCTCCCTATGGTAAGAAGGCATTATACCCACAACCACATGCATTTAGAAGTGGATTCACCCACACAACCCATCACCATGGAAAGCGACTCAGATCTCGTATCATTGGATGATATGGATTGTGGTCCTTCTGAAGGTGGTCCGAGTGACACATCTCCAGGTGTTCCTAAAATTGATTTTAGACCCCCAAATTTAGTCCTAGAGGTTTAACCATCTATTGGGAGGGAATGTCTTCCTAATTTGGTGACTTAGATTAGGGATCTTCCATATTCTGTAATGATACTTACTGATTACATACCTATAACGGTGGAGGAGGACCAAGATTCTGGTACTATTTAGAGGCATTGAGCTTTATGAAAATTGGCATGGAATTGAATCTGTACTCATTCTATAGAAATACCCCTAAAAGAGTTTTCCAATGAGGTGGATAACATTCAATAATTATTTTTCGATCTGACTTTGGTCGGATTAGAGAACTGATGCCTACATCTCTTTGTGTACCAAATTGTTAGAGCTCAAGAGGATATTGCTTCTTGTGAAGGCAATATCACTCGCTTCAATGCTTCTCACAACCAAGCTCAAACTTTTTGGGATATTACTAACAAGTTTCATCATCTTGAGGCTGAGGAAGCTAGTGCTCATGACTAGGTGATTTCCCAGATAGAGTAACTGTGTGAGTATGAGGCTCACATTGACATAGTAAAATTCTAATTGGAATCATTAAGTTCTAACTATGAATCCATAAAATATAAAGGAATATACCTCAAGACTATTATGAAGTGAGTATGCCTAATAGTAGTAGTTGAAGAAGAATATAGGGATTCTTTGGAACAAGCCCTTAAAAACCCTTGTCAGGTAGTAATCAATGTGATGTAAAGAGAAAGTTAAGCCATATTTTAATCCATTGGGATACCCCAGACCACCATTGTTTTTAAAATGGGAAGAGACTCCAGATTGTGGATGCCCCCTGCCAAAAATCTTATTTTGATTAAATAGAAACATTTTTATTTTTAGTTTTCCTCTTTTCCGTTTTCCAACAATATCAATAATTTATGATCAACTGCATTTTAAACCATAATCTCAACTAGATATCAATTTGAGTCATAATCTAGGATAAAGAAAATAAAAAATCATGCCCTAATTTTTTTTCGAAGAGGAAGGGCTCAGTGAGCATAGTTTGACTCTTTCTATGGTCAAATATAAAACCAAACAAACATTGTTCCTTTTTCATCATCACCCTAATTTTTTCCTAAGCCTATTTTGGTGGTGTCTTAGCTGGTATAACTTTAGTTTTTCTTAGTCCACCCTTTTTGGGTTTTTGAACTAACAATATTCGAATCTCTTGATAATGATTCGATTGCTCGATGCATTGCCTAAACCATATGTAGTGTAGGATTAGAAAGTAGGTACTCAACTTTTTTTATAGTTCCATTTGAGGGTTTTCACCTTGGAGAGTGTTCTGTATTTTTACTTATCAGTATAGAGTCTTGAAAACCAGAAAAACATTACTCATGTTTTAGGTCTAACATCTTTGACCATGACTTTGTGGGAAAGAGCCTCAATTTATGACTCATTAACTGGGAATGTCCTGGAAAATTACATACATGAATGAGGGATTTTTCTTGACCCTAACTTATGATTTCTGGATATGGGACATGTTATGTGGCAAAGAATACATTGGTACTATAGAAGTGGGAAAGGGATATCCTATGGATGAATTTTTCCTTGGTTGACATGTCATTATTGAGGGAAACAAATGTAGAGTTGTTGGGGAATTGTATATATAGTCAAAAAAAGGTATCAGAAGGACATTGGACATCAATTTATCAAGGCCAAGAAATTTTTATAGATGTTTGGATTTGTTTATCTATTGAGGGACATAGTGGGTGGCCTATTGAGGGAACAATGTATGAAATTATAAGGTTATTATATTGGTTCTAGTTTATAAACTACTCCGAGACGAATTTGGCTTGTGGAAAGGAGGGACAATGTATGGTGTAGTTTAATTTCATACAAATGGGGCTTTTGAGACTTATGGATTAATTTTTTTTCTTTCTCTAACTTGAGGGGGGGACACTTTTCCTTTTCCATGACAGTTCGGTCAGTAATGTTCTGTCACCTTCAAGCGTGGGGGGGAGATGTAAACTATAATCTGAGGGGTTTCCAAAACCGGGGAATGAGGTGAGACATAGACTTCATAGGAGAATAATAATATAGTAAAATAATCTCATGAGGAAAAAATTTCCCTTAGTTGATATTCCATTCCCTTGGGAAACTTTTGTAGAACCATTAGGGCATTGTGTGCATAGTCAAAAAAAGTTGTATGTAAGACACTAGCTATCTTGTTCTGATGTATAGGGATGGTTAAGGGAGTAAGACATTTTTCGACATAGATTATATTCCATGAATATGGGTGCCTGATCATGAAAATGGCGCATTTTAGGAAGAACATTTCTAGGAATACATAGAATTGGTGGGGGCATTTTTATCCAATACTTGTGAGTTGTTTCCTTATGCGGGTTTGACACTTGCATGGGTGGGGATGGGACAATGTTGTTTCATGGTTGGATCTGATAAATGAGATTTGTATGTCACTATGTATCCTATGATCACATGAATGAAGATGTAAGTAGTTATTTTAAGGATCACTCTTATGCATGTCTGATTTAGGCATAGGGGTGGGGAATTCTTTGTTTTGGATAAAGATTCACCAATAAGGTGGGACATATGTCAGACTACCATATTTATATTCATTTCTTGTGCAGGGTCATTAGTGGAAATATACTTTTGATGTGACCTGGACTAAGGGTGAATATTGGGTATCAAGTATCATGTGGTTTAAGCATCATGCGATTAAGAAATTGATATAGAATCCCTGAGTAACTGGGGGTAATCGAGCCAGAATGTACTGACATGTCCACAACTTGGGTATGAAGGAGAGTATAATCCATGGTTTTGAGGTACCTTGGCTCAGGAGAAATGGAACGTGGCATAAAATCTTCCAGGAATACAAAAATATGAAAATCCTCTCATGGGGATGAATTTTCATTTGGTTGATAGCCCATTTTTGTGGGAAACATATGCAGAGTAATCCGGGCCTTATGTGCATATTCAAGAAAAGGTGTCCAGAAGCCACTAACCATCCCTTCTCTATGGCCATGAATGATTATAATGATCCAAGACCACTTAAGTCATGGAGTTTGAAGAATGAAGAGTGTTTTTTTTTCACAAATTAGAAACACTCAAGCTGTGATTTTTTGTAGAATTGGGGTTCTCTCTACATGGATATGATATGTATGTGAGGTGAGACATTTTGACACTCTTATTGAATTGGGTCCTAGTTTTGATGTTGTAGGTGTCCCTAGATCAGATTCCATAAACAGGTTTGGTCAGTTTGTAAGGAGTGGTAGATTTTTATCTATATTTGGGGTGCCTTTTAGTTTAATTACATATGGTTATGACATTAGGTTTTCTAATATGGATGGTAAGACACTGATATTTCTTTTAATGTCATGCATGTAGGGTCATTCATTGAAGACTAATTCATCCTAGCTCTATGGGAAATCTATTGTTGAAATTTCTAAGCCCATATGAGATATGCTCAGTGTGAGAAAAAAGGGGTGTCAAGGGTTTCACTCAAACACCTACAGATGAAATGATAAAATAAAATATCATTGTTGGGACATGTTGTTTAACATCATTTAGTGAGGACATGGTTGACTCGTTGTGAATAAGCTAGATGTTATGGGTCCATGATGTTTTAAGCCTTATAAAATGACGTTGACATAACAGATTAAAGTCATGATTCAAGAATGAAATATCAAAGGGATCATGCATAAATATGAGATAACCAGGTCAGGATATTCTCGTTACATCCTATACATGAGTGGGGGAAGAAGGTGTAAACCATGATTTCATGATCCTTGAGTCGAGACGGATGATGCAAGGCTTAAGAGCTAATGGGTGAACAAAAGTAGGAACAAAATCTATCGGGGAGGAATTTTCCTTTGCTTGATAGGACATTTTTGTGGGAAACATATGCAAAGATGCTAGGGAATCATGTGCATAGTCAAACAAAGGTGTCTACAAGACACTATCCATCCATATCTAATATTTGTGGGTAATTATGGTGACTTGAGACTTCTTGGGGAATAGTGTTTGATGGATGAAAAGGGAATGTCTTGGTATATGAGAAATATCCAGAACAAGAATAGTTTTAAGGTACGAGATCCCTTAGAAAGATCTGATTCATATGTAAATGGAAGAATGGTCTTTTGACACTTTCTGGATGTAAGAGTCTAGAATTAAAATCCCCTACATCTATTTTCATTTCACAACAAAGTGATTGGGGGAATTTTTTTCTTTGTATTATTTTTTGTGGCTGTATCAAGGATTTATGGCCTGAGTGTCACTATGTATCTCATTATATCTAGAATCAAGCCACACGTAGTTCTGAATATACCTTATAGTTTAATCTCTTATGGTTAGGAATTACTTTTCCATTTAGTTTAACGTATTGCGGTTAGGACTCAGGAATTTCCTTATAGTCGTAGGTTGCTCTATTTAGTTTAATGTCAAGCATCTAATATGAGTTTAACACTCTTAAACATTGTACTTCTTCCGGAACCTCACATTGGTGGGATCTGTGGTGACATTCCATCCAATTAAATTAATAAATATGATCCATAGTATTACACCTTGTATATAACATATGGTCTTTCCTATTTTGGATCAAATTTTGGAGGATTCCTTATGAGTATCATCAGAGTTCTGGGCACCAGCACCATTTATCCTTAGAGGAAGGATTAGAGGAAAAACTTATTATTGAAGGCTCAAGCAATTTGGTTTTCATAAACTTCCAAATAGTGTAGAATGTGAAATCTTTTCACATCTAACCGCTCGAGCTTGTCGAACCATTTCTAGGACTGCTCATTTGTGGACAATTGATCACAGATGGCCACGTGAAGTAATGGAAATAGATCTTCAATGGGTTGAACCACCTATATACCATATAATAATGAGTACATCGTTTCTTGAGTGGTGATGTGGTTTGTGGTCTAGTAATCCCACAAAGTATGGGGGATCTTATTAGGCTATGATTTCTTATCCTGGTCTTCTATATTTTTAAGTGTATTGGATAGGGTCTTGTTGAAGGCCTCCATCCACCTATTTTCTACTTCATGATAGTGGGATGAATGGTTGGACTTAATTTCATGTTTCTAATATATATTTTCCAATTAAAGAGAGTATAAATTGGTTTTATCATCAATCAGTATTGTATGAGGGACACTAAACATGGTGATGATGTTGTCTTTCAAAGATCATACAATTCTTGTTTCCTCGACCACTTTGATAGGTGAAACTTCTTCCCATTTGGATTAAAATTCAGTTATTATGATAATATATTTGAATTTTCTGGTCGTGGTGTTAGGTTATGGTCCCACAATGTTAATTCCCCATGTAGAAAATAGCTAGTGGTACATGGCTATCTGCGTAACTCTAGGGGATGGTGGATAGAATTTTCATGAACATAGAAAATAATGCACTTTATGTTGAATGTGTCACAATCATGCATCACGGTGGGCCAATAGCACCAAATTCATCAAATCTTCCTTGAGATAATGGATTCTAATTGATGTTATATTCATGTAATGACATGAGCTTATTTTATAATGGAAGTGGTCTCTTCTCCATAAATGCACCTGAGAAGGAATCCACCAAGGAATTACATATAAAGGACCTTCTATTAGGTTGTGATGTCTTACATCATAAAGTGGATTTCCAATCCCCAAATTTGTTCCCTTCAACCCTATATGGTGGGATTTATCCCCATTTAAGGTAATATGAAATGGGAGTCATCCAGCCAATGGTATGACCATATAGCTCAGATATGGGACTAATTTTTTTAATTTCATGTGTGTTATCCTAAGTGAATTGTAAAACCATCCATCGGTGGGAAATATTGATAACTATTTCATTTCAATCTTGGTCAGCCAGATTCAGGGCCTCATTTTCCAATGTATCGGCTTGTGCATTTTGTGACTGGGGGACATAATTCAATGTTAGGTCTGGGGGTAATTCTTCCATTAGTTCTTAAAAATAGTTCATCAAAGGTATCAAATTCACTTTCTTGATATCATAGTCACTATTGACTTGATTTATTAATAGTTCTAAATCACCTTTATTCTTTAGGTGTTCAAATTGTGCTTGAAGTGCAAACTCTAGGCTAGTAATGAGGACCTGGTACTTTGCTTCATTGTTCATGCATCCTTCTGAGAGTAGAAATGAAAGGGGTAGAACTTCTTTTTCTAGGGATATTAGTATGACTCCCAAACCCACTTTTTTGAACTTGGGGGGTCTTCCATTATTTTTCCAATTGGGATTTTGGATGTTCCGTCAAAGTTCATGTCCCACATCTACGATTTATCTTGAATAGAGAACACTTCCTCATCAGGTAGCTCTTCATATAATGGTTCCACCTCTATTGATGGATTCCCTATTAGTAAATATGATAATGTATGGATTTTGATGTCCTTATATGGTGTGAACCGCATATTAAACTATTGTAGGATGACCACCCACTATGACATGCATCCAATTAACATTGGACATCTTATAATATACTTGAGCGGGTTTCTACATGAGACCAAGTGGAATTTATGGTGCTGAAAGTAATGACACACCTTCTAGACCGCAAATATTAATGCAAAGAAACTATTATCAATATTCAAATAATTGGACTCATCATCGATTATAGTTAAGGGTTAGGTAATAGTGACTATTCATTCTAATAGAATCATTCTTCTACATGGGGAGGGCGCCTAGGGATCACTCGAAGGTAGTTGCGTAAAGAATGAGTGGTCTTCCTTCAATAGGATGAATTATCACAGTTAGACTTAAGAGGTATTTATTGATAATTTAAAATGCATCCTGATAGTCTGGAGTCCATTGAAATTCTACAACTTTCTTCATCAACTTGGTAACGGGAACTCATTTTCCTATGAGGATGTTTATGAAGTGCCGAATGTTGTCCAGGTTTCCTTGGATTCCTCTTAACATATTTAGGTTTTGAGGAAGTGACATTCCAAGGATGGCCTTTTTCTTCTCAGGGTCGGCATTGATTCCCTAGTGTCATACGAAGAAGATGAGGAATTTCCCTAAGTTAAAACCAAAATAACATTTCTAGGGGTTCATTTCCAGATAGTGCAGTCATAGTTTATTGAAGATGGTTTCAATATATTATAGAGGGTCTGATAATTCTCATGACTTAACCACCATATAATCAAAATAAAATTCAACAAACAATCCCTAAAAGGGTTTCAAAATGCACTACATGACGGGATGATATGTGGTGCCGACATTTTTCAAACTAAAAGGAATCACCTTATAGAAAAACACTCTTTTTGTATCCTTGAAGGAAGTGAATTATTCATCTTTTTGGGTCATTATTATCTTTTTATATATTGAATATCCATCCATAAAAGTGGGATCCTCAAATCCATCAATTGCATCAATCAACAATTTTGTGATCATGATTGGAAAATCATCTTTCAAGTAGTGCCGGTTGAGGTCCGTGAAATTGATAACGACCCTGATTTTCATGTTTTCCCTCTTGATGGGGACAATTTTTTATATCGATATAGTATATTGGACCTCTCTAATGAAGTTATCTCTAATTATATTGTCGACTTCAGCCTCTATTTTGGAAGCATGTGTCAGGTGCGTCCTTCTGGATCCTTGCTTATAACCATGGTGGTCCTCTAGCAGGCCCAAGTGGTGAGTAGACACCTCTGGATAGAGACATGTAATTTCTGTATAATTACAGATGAAAACATCTCGATTTTCCCTTTTGAAAGATGTGTATACCTCTTTCTCTTAATAAGGCATGTTTGCAGTAACCAGAGTGGGTCATGGGTCTTACTTCGTACCCAAGTTGATATCCTTGTGTATATCATTGGTGTTGGAGATACCTTCCTCAAATGATGAAGGGGAATCCCTTAGGTCTTCCTCTTCCTCTTATGAATCCTCAACATTTTAAACTTTATATTATAATGGGGAATCAATACTTGAAACAATTTCTCCATAGATGTGGGAAGGGTTACAATTTTTCTATCTTGGAGGTGAAGCCATATCTTCTACCTTGACCATCGATGGGGGATTCTCTAGAGAAGATTTATTGAGGGTTAAAAGTGTTTCCTCATATTATTTGAGTGATTAAATAGTTCCTCCTATCTTAGGGGTGATTAAAAGATATTATATATAATTTATTATGGTTCTTGGGTATTTTTATCCAATCCCTCACTATTATCTTGGGGGTCTGTGAGTTTTTCAACAATATGAGGATCAAAATAAATGACCAAAATCTAAAGGACCACTGATTATGCATCAGAATTTGGACTTGTTCTTTCAATACAATTGATGGTAAGTATGCATTTTTCCCCGAGATACTTGATGGTTTCAATGGAAAACATTTCTAAACTCTCTGGGGGTGGAGACAGAATCAATTCCATCAACTAATGGTTGTTTCCCCTTTGGTTTTTAGAATCCTACATCAATATAGTGTGATTTGAAGAGGTCAAATGGGTCCTTATCATCATGAAGTGTCCCACTATTTCCATTAATGCTATATTTTATGCAATGATTGTCTAAGGAGGGGATTTATGTGTGTTTATGCAGCCAGGGCCTCCTTAGTAAGGTGTTGATGACCATATTATTTCAAACCACTAGAAATTAAGGGTTAGTTACAAGGTCACCCAGTTGGGTTTCAAGATTAATTTGTCTGAATAGTTTTTCACACTTTTTTTATAGCCCAATAGGTCTGTATTTCAGGGAATCATATCATATCCACTACAGCCTAGCCGGTGATGTGTCTATAGTGAGAACAGATTAACCCCAAATCCTTTGATAATGAAGACTTTTCAAATATCGACGCCATTTATTATGCTAGAAATATATGGTTTGATTTGTCCTTGAATGATGGATTAACTGTCTTGATCTATTAAGTATATAACTACATGAAATTATGCAGGATTGGTTTTAGTCTGGTAGACTTCAGCAGTGACCACCTCAGCTTCAATCTCATGGATAATTAGCAAAGCTTAGATGAGAACATCCCTTAGATCTGTTGATAGATTTAGTACATCCATGATTGAGATCATAGATGGTACTAAGGTAATAGTTTCAGAATTTCATATTTCTGATCTAAAGGCCAGAACATTCCAACATGGGGTTCTATTTCATAGGTTCTTTAGCGGATTTTTATTTGATGAATAAGGGTCAACCATTGGGTTTAGAGCCAAAGGATCTTACATCCTTTGTGGATAGGTTCGGTTAGGTCGGCTTATATGATAGGGAATTTTATTTATCTATTCTTAATTTGAAGGGTATTATAGAAGGATTGGATTGGGGTAGATTTTTATGGGTACATGATATTTTTCCTATCCCTATAAGATCTTAGGGATGACCCTTCTGTAGGTTTCTCCAACCTTATTATTTGAGTGGGGGTGCAGCCACAAGCTTGATTTATGCCATGACGAAATATCCATTAATATTCATATATTATGTGTCTTCATCCTTTAGGAAGCCAATTGGTTTTGGGTAATTCTATTTGATAATCATATTCATCATAAAAACAAGGGATCCATCAAATAGATGACATTGATGGGGCCAAAAATCTGCTCCTCTTATGATGATGACTTTACCATATCATCTGCCCTTGGTGGTTCCATTTAGACTAATAGTTCCCCTATCATCAGATTTAGTGGAAATAAATATGACAGTGTCAAAGAAAATTTTGGATTTGGTGCATTTTTATCTTACCACTCTTTATTTCCTCCACTTTGATTAGTATTATTGTTAGGTGGTCGGCCTTTGGACAGTTGCAGGGAAGACGATGTCAGGTTTGTTGCATCAGGAGCTGTTGGAGGCATAGTCGATTAATTCAACTGTGTATGGAGAATAAAATGAACTTAGTTGATTTTTCTCTGAGTTAACTAACTATCAAAAAAAATTCCTCTTTTCTAGCATCTTTTTTTACTCCCCCTCTTTATCTGGATCAGTGGTTGAATCATATGCCACTTGCACTAGCAGTGGTCCCTGCTTGGCTGGTCTGGAATCTATCATCTTTTGTAGGAGGTCCTTGAAGACAAAACAATCTTGGATGTTGTTCCTAATATGAATTTTAAGGGACAATAATCTATAAATTCATTAAGACCAGCTTAATCATCCCACTTTAGATCCAGATGCAAACCAAGTTGCAATTGATCGCAACTACAAATTATCTATAAACTTGATCATCCCGAAAAGAATAAAATTTATTTATGCATTCATAAAATTGATTTCTTTTTCCTAGTACATTAATATAGATTGTTTGGGGGTGGAAGTTGATTTCTAGAGTTACCTACATCGTTTGGTGGAGGTCTTGGAGATGGAGCTGGTGCAGGGGGTGGATTAAGCATAATAGAAGTTGCTTCATCTCTCCCTTCTCTTTTTACTAGGGATGACAGGCCAGCCTAAGACATGATATAATTCATTTTCAAGAAATATTCTATACTTTGATTGAAGTCAATGATTTCCCAGAACCCACTTCTATATTTCACTGGAATAAGAGGTTCTCTCAGCTCATCTCAGTGATTATCAATGCACATGGAAAGCATCTTATCTTGGGGGAGTGGTCGGTTCAAGGAGTAAGTCAGACCCTTCCATCAACAAATGATGTTTGAAATTCACTCATTCTCTCATTGTTTGTTGTTAATTATATCACTGACAATTTTCTATAGAAATGTTAAAGTAAACTCGAAGAGAAACTCTCACCAGAGGTCCTCCCATCCTGTTATTGAGTTAGCTTGCTAATGTTTCTACCAATGAAAGGATGAACATTGCAAAGTTTTCACGAAGCATCTGAGCTTCATAGATTCTTGTTTTTATGAGGTTCCCATTATGGGATTACTGTAATAAGATTATTTAATTTGATGCTGCTTCAGGTCCCCTGAGTCATTGGACACTAGGAATACGGGGTTATAGAAATTTGGTGAAGGAGGGATGTGGCTTACCCAATCAGGTTAAGTCTTCCATTCTGGTTGTATTGGGGTACTCCACATTTCCATTTATTCCATTCGAGTAGTTGATAACTTGATGGTATTTAGGATCCTTCGATGCATGTTGTGTTGAACCTGAGCATGAGCAGGTGTAGCGGGGGGGGGGGAGATTGGATGTTCTAGCGCTGCTAGAACTTGAGGGGGATACCTAGTTGGGGGAATCCTTTTGGATTCACCTTAATATATTCTGTTTGAATTCCTAATAGAGGTAAATCTTGATATCTTATCGAGATTGGGTTCAGGTAGACTAATGGTCTTTGGGCTTCCTTGAATGATCTTTTCATCCTTACTTCATTCATCAGGATGAGCCTATAAGGCAGAGGTACATATGATGGAAGTGTATGTTGATACCCCACCGAAGTAATATACCTAGTAGAATGGACTACTCTTGGTAGCTCAACATTTATTTACCTTATATCTTTCATTTATTCCTCCTATCAAGCAAATCTATCCTCAAGATTTCGAGAATAATTTTCATAAGTAGGAGAAGGTAGGTAATATACCTTGTTCTTATTCTTATCCTTGTTGGGAATTCAGGAAGGATGTGGTGGGGTATTGACTAAGGGGGAAATAAAATTTAAAACAAATATTTGGTTTTTGTTTTACACACCTTCATGATCAGTGTCGACCATATCTGGTAAAGAACCCTATTCTCATGTTTCTGTGTTATTTATATCATTTTTTAGTGAGGTCTGCGGGGATGATGTCTATGAATTTCATCTATGCATACCACATTAGGGGTGTCTTACTAGTTTCTAAATGCTAGGATAGCTCCTTGTGTCCTTTGTTAGATCTTCCTCGGCCATTTTGTGAGGCTCTTAGGGTTTCTTGATAAAGAGTGACTCAAAGAGAGACCTGATATGACCTTTTAGTATTTATATGTTCTAGGGGAGGTGAGTCACATGATGGGATGGAATGGGAAAATTTTTTATCCATTTTCTCCCCATAATGGAGATGACGGACTTCTGTTGGGTGGGAATACGAGGTAAAAATTTCCCTAGACCTATGGGTTAGGGGTTCTCCCATTCTTCTATTGGTGTCCCTTGGCCTGGATTTCCTAGTCTTGCAGGGGCATTTTATGTTAAAAATTCCCCCATCCATGTAGGTTGTGGTTGATCCTGTTTTGTGGTGGCTGTTACAACTATTGTCACCTTCTGGATCTCACACATTCCCATACAGATTTGAGACGGATACAGTTTCATGTCAACACATGAATTTCTTTTCTCCCAAGGACATGAGTAGTTCTTTTAGATTGCATTCCCTTAGATGGATGTCTAACTGGATGTTCTCGATGGCCTGGTTTATGATATTCTCGATGGATTTCTATCGTTGGGCCTTACACTTCCGAGACTTACTCAAGGTTAGCTATTATAGAGAGTTCCACCATTCATGAGCAGATAATTCATTTAAATGTTGTCTGGGGATGATGAAATTGTAGGAAGTCACTTCCAATGGGTTCTTCTGGATGGTAAGTGGGTGACCTTTATAGCTTTGTGTTCCCCCCATCCCCGGATATGAACACCAGTTGGGGCATTTCTGATAAGGCAACACAACTTTTGCATTTCATAATGGTAGTCCATCTCAATGAATTTGTTTCTCCTTTTTGATTGTGGCATCCATATAGGTGGAAGGGATTCTATGTTTATTTGAGGGTGATTTTCTCTTAGGAAATTAACGTGGCCTTCATAATCATCGTAGGAATGAAAATTTCTTTCAAATGGTGGAGATTTGTCCAGATATTTAGGCAAATGTTATGCGTATATTATTCAAAAAAATATCATGATATAATTAACTGAGAAGATTTTGTGGGATAATACATCATTGGTACGTCATCTGGAGGTTTTTTTTCTTATCACAAGAAACATTTAATGTTTTTGTTCCTCTAGGGACTCTTCTACTTCATTCACCTGGATTGACTACTCCTTAATGATTTTGTTCCAAGCCATGAGGTTAACAAGAGTATTGTGAACATGTGAATGGTATGACGGTGGCTCAGAGGATGAGAGTGGCCCTAGGATATCTTCTAGTTGATAATGGATATCTATTTTCATGTAGATAGTATCCAATATGTCATACTCCATTTTTCCAAGTACCTCAGCATATGAGGGATTTCTCACATTTTACCTCACGAGGGGAGGACCTTCTTTCCAGCATAAATTTTGACTGTAGGGAGACCTTTGTAGTCTGTTTCATGATGGATAGAACTACCATTGTTTCTTAGTTTCTATCTATAAATATGACTTATATGGTGTATACCCTGTGAAGGACCGTCAGGGAGGACTGTAGCATGGGCAGGACATTCTTGCTAATTGGCGTTATTGAGGGGAGGGACATCACAATGACTTATAACATGGTAAGAACTACTATCATAGATTTGGATGTAGGGAGAGTGTCTATAGTGTACGTTCTAGATAGGGCATTGAGGATGTACTAAAGTGAGGGTAGGACCTTCTCATTGCTTCATGTCACTATGGTGAGGGCCTTCGTAGTGAATGTCGTCATGGTGAGGACTACCATCACAACAACACATATGACTACAGGGAAAAACATATCTGCAACTTATAAGATGTGGAGGACCATTAGGGTGGACAACAGAAAGGGGAGGACCTTAATTTTTTCAATATTCTGGTCATGGGGAGGGCTCCCCTACCCTGCATCATGAGATAAGCTCTGGTGATTGACCATTTCTAGCCCATAGAATAATCTCTCATGGGTCCTCCGTGGAGGCCCTTCAGAGCTACTAGTAGTGACATTGTGGGGAGGAATTTTTCAACTGCTACTACCACTTCTATAATTTGGTAATTGAATAATAATATTTTGATTTTCAATTGATAAATGGTTGATGAAATCAATAACTCTAGATTCTAGTAGACTAGAATCAGAAACGTGATTTTCATTTTTCAGTTTCCTTAGGTGCCTTTCATTTGTTGGGGATCTCTTATGGGAAACTGGTGCCACCTACTATTGGTAAAGGCCTTCATACAAATTACCCTATTTGGTTGGTTCCTAATAAGTCTCATGGATAGGCCAACGAGCTTCTTCAGTTATGGAAGGGGTATATTCCTACCCTGGAGCATCCACAACATTGGACCGGTGTCCCCCTGTTGGAATGGGTTTTTATTCATGATTCAATTGTCCTTGTATTATAGAATATGGTTATCAGCCCTCATGGACTAGAGTTGGGATACAAGTCTACTTTGTGGTGACTATCTGATTTTGTGGATGAATCTCACCACCTGAGGAGATGAGATCATGAGTCTGACTCTTCACTTCTTCCATTGATGCAATGACGTATTGACATTTTTAGAGGATATGGTATGGGATCGATGTCTGATACTCCATCATAGAAAATATGTTTTGAGATATGTATCTGGATGGAATGGGTATGAATGCCCATTCTGATGTCAGATCAGGAGTTTTTTCCTACTCTAGTCCACCATGGGTTCTCATTAGGTATTATAAATTCTCTTATGTCAGGAAATAGGAACGCATCCTCCAACAAATATTTTCTTTGGTTTCCACCAAATTATTCTAGTGGGATTTATATACATCTACAATAATTTGACTCTTCAAGTATTTTATTTCCATTGTATTTTACTGGTGGGATTTCTGGTGGTAGGTATGAATTTGCATCTTTATGTAGATTTCCACTGTATTTGACTGGTGGGATTCATAAGCATTGGGAGTGTTATATGAAATCACATGGTTTACTACACTATTTATATGGAATTATTGGTGTTCATAATAAGATATTTATTCCTAATTATAGGTGGGTGTCATCATATTTGGATGATTGGCTTCTTGGGCATTTGCAGCGATTTCCATCTCCCTATAATTTACCGCTCTCTCTACTCGGCGAGACAGGTGGGCACTGGATGGATTGTGTTATTGCTCATATTGTGACACCTTATTTACATGGTGGGATTCATATGAGTGAGTGAATATAGAATCCACTTTTATATTTCCACTATATTTATTTGGAGGACTTCAGGAGGAAGGACATAATTGTATGCATGTACATTATATGCTACAGAGTTTGTGTCATGGACCTCCTTCTCAGAAAACAGGGAGATAACCCTATCTTGATTAGTCATTATACAACATCAGTAGGAACCCCAAGGGTCCCATGTCCATTGGACATCAACATATTACCTTGGTATGGGATCCTCTTCAGAGTGAGGATATCAGGTTGTACGTTTTTGGTGGAGACGTCCTACACTATGAGCCCTTGAGTAAGGTTCATGTGTACGGCTGGGATGAATTCATTCGCATTGACCTTGTCTGACTCACTAAGATAAGGGAGGTATTCATTTTCTCGTTCCAGGGATATGCCCCAAAAATTATTTGAGATTACTAATGGTGATGTATTGTGCTGGATTTTCGGTTGCCACTGAAGAGGCAGCTAGAGAGATTTCACCAATTGGAGGGCTTGCCTTGCAACCTCCACCATAGGGAAAGTACCATTTTGGTGGTACTCTTTTATCATCACGTTTTAAACCCAGCATTGAATATGATGGGTAGGTTATGGAGTTTTATTCTTTTTTGGGGACGTGATCTCTTATGTGGTTGCTGACATTTGTGCCTGAAAAATTTGTTGGTATTCCATTTGGATTGAAGATATATCTGTGAAATTCCATATAAATATACATGATATATACATACAAAAAAAGGCCGTCAAATTAGAATCTCATGATCCCACACATAATTGATGATATTTCTTATCCCTCTTACTTTTTGGATTATAGGGGCTAATATTTAGATAATACTGCCACCTTGGTTATGGATTCATGTTGGGGTCACCATTTTTGTTTCAACCCAATTCGTTTCATACCATGGGGTAGATTTAATGGCTCGATAGATAGTAACCAATTGACAATTATTATGAGTGGTTCCTCTTCAGGTACTTTTTCCTTAGATATTCTCAAACGGGTTTATTTTTGGAGACAAAAACACCCAACAACCCTTTTATCCATGATTCAAGAACCTTGTTTCCAAAGGCAGGCACTAGTCATATGAAAATTTTCCCCAAAACACTTTAGAGTCCACCAAGGAGAAGAGATAACCTCATAATCACTTTGATGAAGGAATCAAGAACTTCTATAAGTTTATCAAGGAGAACGGACTCAAATTTAGTTTCATTTCATTGAAGGAACTTGATGGAATTCCCGTTTCCAAATGGCCCACATACCATCACCAGGAAATGTATGTAAACAGGATGGATCACAAACAATCGGGTATGCGGGATGATCTACGAACCACTGGCCCGTGATGCGATGGCCAGCGATCAAGGCTATCCGCAAACATTATCATATGAAGGAGTTCTGCATGAAATAATGTTAGTTTACTATGCTGTGTACCCCTCAGTTCTTGGATTAGGTGGATGGGTATGGTTCCACAAACCATTATAAAAAACTGAATCCTCCACAAACCCTTGTTGACTATGTCTTTCACAGGTTAGAATATTTCTTCATTGGTCCTCCACAAAAGGTGTCACATGCCCAGTAGATACGACCACTCTAGTTCTCTATATAAGGAGTAATGTATAAGGGTGAGAGGATATAGACCGAAAGAATGATGGGTGATGATAGCTTGAGGGTGACTCAGATGTTGCACTCCAGCTTCTGTCTTGTTTCATCAGCAAATCATGAACTGTGAACCTCTTCCTCCATAGGTATAGCCAGTTGGGAACCCTAAAAATGGGAAAATTGAAAAATAATAATAAAACCTTGAACCCAGTTGGTAAAATGTGAACCAAATACTTCCCATGAATTAATTTACCACGAATGGTAATCCCCTAAACCATCCTTCATTATGATGCATCGCGTGGCATACCACTACGCGGCTGAGTCCATGCAGCACATACCCAAACGGTACACGAATGTTTCCCAAATTGACATGGTAAGCCGCATACCACTCTGGTACACGGTTGGCGGTTCTCATGCCCACATACCACATTGGATCCGGGATGGCCCACTTCTCCGCATACCACTATGGTATGCGGAGCCTTCCCTATCCTGCATGAGAAACCAGTACGCGAAATGGAGTGTTTTCGGGTATTGTTCCTTCTGGTTCCAACTTATCCCCTACATTACCATCCATTCCTCTATAATCCCTCTAGTAACCAATTCTCCCGTGCTAGGCTAAAGCCTCATCCAAAGCCACCTGACCCGTATGATCAAGCCATCGGGCACATCAGTGCTCCCCATTTAGTCTACATACCCACGGTAAGCAGAGTCACGAAGGCCCTCCCAACAAAGGTGCAGGCTTCAGGAATTCATGTAAGGCTAAATTCCCATGGTAACCTGGATTCCAACCTTAGAATTCCGATGTGAATCTCCTTGTTCTCGAGATTAGGGGTGATCACTTATTTCTTCATTCAATGAGGAATAGTGATCAGTCGAAGGGGTTATGTTTACTCCCCATTTTTATGAGGATAGAACTCCTCTCCTTCCCATAACGTGCTCTTGGGACCTACCACTGAGGTATGTCCCCAATTTTCTAAGGTAAGGATACGTGACCATTAATTCCATTTCACATGTAATGGTTTATCGCTCCTCTCCCTCGCCCATGATTTCCCCGACCTCTTCCACCATGGGCTCTCCCTCCCCCACCAATAGGTGAAAAGGCATGTGCATTGTTGAATATTTCAAGTCATATTGTTTCTCACACCGATCATGACTCACGTGGGCTTAGTGGTTTGTGAGGATTACAACATCATCACACATTTTCAACTACAATTACTCTGATTCCTGATCAAAACAGGATAAGTAGGATGCCTTCTAGAAGGCCTGAGCTCGAATGGGTTCCTATCCATGAAGGTTCCACCCAACCATGCCCCCATCGAATGGGACGCTTCCATGAGTAAGCCCTAAACATTCTAAACTAAGAGAAATAATATTAATAATCAATATAGGATATGTATGATTCCTTCCAGATGTTCCGAGCCCAAAAGGATGCCCCCGTGAAGGGTACACTCAATAACGTGTGTCAAATGGGAAGATTCCATGTGTAAGCCCCATAAATTCTGAACTACGTGGGTTTTGATACCTCTCCCGAGGATAGGTAGGAAGCCCTCTTTGTGGTCCTGATACCAACATCAAGTCACCTTCTATCCTCCTTAGATGATGATAAACTCCGGAGCACATTCTAATATGGATAATTCAGCATCACCTCTATTCTATTAAACATACGCATGCTCACAATGAACTTGAAAACCAAGGGTAGCCTGTGGACACACTCTTTGGTAATGAAATAAGGATTCATGAACATATGAACACAACATAAATCTATCAGAGAGTCCTAGAACAAGAAAAAATCCTACCCTGGAATGGTGCGGTGTGCCTGAAATCCCATCCTCTCGACCAATGAAGTCCTTAAGTGTCGTTGGCCAAATCATCAGCCGATGAACACCTTCCACGGGAAAGAAGGTCCATGAATCATGGATACCAGGGCCATTGGGAATTCTTGGCTCCATGAATAAACCTATTAGAGACCATCTGAGGATGTTATATCTGAGAAGGATCGATTTCTTGAGTTCTTGACCCCCATGCAGTCACCCACTGGGACCAATAGTTCTTTAAAGGATTAATTCAACCTTCTTAAAAGGATAATGGTGTTGAATGTGTCAAAAAGACGGATTGGTAAACTCAAAAAGAACATGTCTCTATGTAAAAAAAGGGATGAGGAATGATCCTCATCATGCCATTTTTTCATCACCAATAAATGTGCCACCTCGAAGGCAGAACATAAATGGTGAACCCGACATGAATCCTTAACCAAGGTGGCGGTTCTACCCATATGATTAAATACAAAAGGACACTTCAAATTAGACCATTTATTTCACCCCTATGTGTGAAAAAAGTTCCACATCAGAGGCAAAAAAATGGTTATCCCAACGTGAATCCTTAACCATGGCGGACGTTCTAACCCATATATGCCCCTTCTCCCCAAAGTAAAAGAAATGGGGAAGGGGGCCAAGATGAATCACCAAATTTGTATGTGTTTAAAGGAATGATACTTTTATGATGTTTAGTGCACTGTATGTCATACATGTATTGCAGGTTCCCACTGAGAAACCTTCAATCCAAATGAAATCCCCTCGATCCATGAATACGCATGTGTTAATGATTCCGCAGGCGGCCATGGCCTCAATGATGAGCAAGAACCCTTCACCTACCCAGTATCTTCAATGTTGGGTGTCAAGTATGTGGATCAAAGAGTACCTGATTATACAATGAAAACAGATATTTTAATTACATTTTAATGGTATTAAATGTTCTTTTCTGATCTTATGGTCCTGAGATATTGGATTTTAATTTTGAACATCTATTCTCATCATTTGTTCACTTCATGTCTACTGTACACGAATTTAGACCCAATGATTAATATGTTTTTAAGGAATGTAATTATACATATTTTAATTTGAAATTTTTGGAAATGTATCTACACTTTAATATGAACAATTTCCATTCAGGGATCAATGGAGGATTCATAATGTATTATGGGGATATTTTGCGATGAAAGGAAATAATTCTCAAGAAGGTAGATTGGACACCATCCCACTGATGAGAACGTGGGGCCCACAATTTAGTCCCAATGAAGCCCAAATTTCATGTGACGATAGAAGAAATATATAGGAATAAATAATTTTTTAGGCATTAGTGCTAATTTAGCCTCCATGGTGGCTATTAAGGCGGCCCAAATAGAATATCAAAATTTGGGCTAGAATATGTGTCCCGGAATGTTAGCAAACTAAATCGGCTATAACCCCTAATACACAACTCTAAATGGGCCGAAATTTTACAAACATATAGAAGAAATCACGGGAAACAAAAGACTTATATATTTCCCACTGATAATTGGTGATATTCTCTCCCATACCGGATGATATTTATAGGGTAGACAAGGAGGATAAAAAGTAGAGGGAATCAATTAGTCCACTAATTTCCACCACCCTAAGGACTAAATTAATTTAATAATTGGGAATAAATTTATTGAGTCTCGGCCAAAGTCTTTCCAATTTCCTATTTAAGGAAGTGGTGGTGAGGGGGAAGATATCTCTTGTTTATGATGTAAGGTTATTATGCCAATGTTCCTTTGTAATGTTTTCAATTGGCATGTAAGTTTCTTTGTTTGTACTTCTATGTTCTTAATAAACATATTTATCTTCTATTCTTATAATTTTATTCATTAAAACTATATTATCACAAATAACAGTGATATCTCTATGTTTTGGTGAATTATTTCACACATAGGTGTAAATTTCATTCACACACAAGGAGGTGTGCTCATTATTTCCACGGTTTTAATTTCTTTAATCCAATTATTATAATCCATCTTATTCCCACCATTGAGAGTATACTATCAATGGAGGGATAACCATTTGATGGGTTGATTGTAGGAATATTCAAAGGCTGTATTTAATGTTATTTTATGAAAAAAAAAATTAATTGGCTATCTAATTTAAGACTTCCATTCTTCAGTTATTTTCACTCTTCATCATCACTGTGTTTGAGGAAGCTAAATCCAAGTACTAAAATGACCATATACCTTAGAGAAATCTAGAATTAGGTTCTATATGTCTATAGGGGATTAGTAATTGAGTTTAGATATCATCAAACTAGAAAATGATGAAGGTAGTGCTATTTTGAAGAATGGATTCATCAAGAATTAATAAAACCAAAAATGTATAAAGAAGTAAAATTCATTCAATCCACCCCGAGAATAATACCAAGATAACCCCATTTTCCATGAGTTAAATTCACTTAGGTTTCATAGTTTTCCTTAAAACCATCTAAAATAAAAACCACATTGGCCACTTCATAGCCAAAAATCCATCTCATAGGTTGTGTTTCTTACGGAATCTTATTTGGTCTTAGTGGATTTGATAACACAAGCTAGACTACAATGACCATTATACCTTCATCTCTTGGGTAAATTTGAGTGTGAATAATATTTTGGCATTGTTTCCAATGACCAAGTAATTACCTTATACCAAAACCATTTTTCCTCACCCTCATTATTCTATTCTCTCCCATGATATCTTATCTTGTCCCTTTCTCGCTTTTTTTCCTTTTGGCACATGTCCACCTACACCCACGATAATTCAAACAGACTAGTTAGGGTGGAAAGTCCTGGGATAAGGGAGTCAAGTAAACCTAGGGGATTGTTTCCATTAGATCCTAATCTTCTTGATTCTTCATAATGAAAATTTTAATCAATTCTATTGGAGGGTCTTTCAATAAATCAAATTGTAAATACTAGGGGAAACCAAATGGGAAACCAAAATCAAGAAGCTCCAAACCTAGGAAAGGTAGTCGATAAAACCATGAATGACTACCTAACTTCAGCTTGGACCAATTACCCCTCATTCATTAGACCTAATTACCTAGGTGATACCAATTACATCTTTAAACCCAATTTCCTAATCCACCTTCCACCCTTTCACGGGATGGAGTCTGAGATTCCCTACTGACATGTTAAGGAGTTCATTGAAATTGTAAAAATATTATGTCCCCCACATCAACTAAAATTATATAAGATTAAGAACTTTCCATTTTCATTGAATTATCGATCTAAAAATTGTCTAAAAACATGATACCTGTGTCAATACAGTCATGGGACCAATTGAAAAGGTAATTCTACAAAAAAAATACTTCCCTCATCACAAAACAATTGCACTTAAAACGTGCATTGAAAACTTTTTTGAAAAAGAGGGAGATTCATTTTATTAAACACAGGAGAGGTTCAAAGACACCTTAAACATGGTTCCACATCAAGGGTTTTATATACCTAAACAATTGATAATTTTTATGAAGGGTTGGGCCTGGTGAACAAACAATTCATTGACAATATGTGTAATGGAACTTTTAAAAACAAAGCCCAAAATGATGCTTATGAGTATCTGGAAAGCCCTGTTGAACCAAACTAGACATGGGGAACATCATATTATTCTGAAAGTCCACAAATAACTACTGGAATTCATACACTTACAGAAGAAGAATTATTTAGGTCAAAACTCACATCACTCTCTAGAAAGGATGAAGAGATAGAACTTAAGAAATTCCATGAAATCCAAACTATAGACCCTATTTGCAAAATTTGTTTCAAACATGACCATTAGACAGACAACATCTTAACCATTCCATCTATCAAGGATGTTCTTTTAGGAGGACCCCTAGTGGAAGTAAATTCTTTGAACATTCAAAATATCAATACCAAAACACCTTTAACCCAATGTATAATGACCACCCTGGATTCTGCTGGAAAGATAACCAACAACCTAGCCAACCACAGTGACAACATCCTTACCCCCATCAGAACTACCAAACCCATAACCAGTTCTAAAGCCAACCTATCCAATACCAATAACCACCAGTCCATTTTCAACAAACCATCCCATATCCAAAATATCACCCTGGGATAAACCAATCTTCTCAAGCACCAACCCAAACTGTTCCACAAATCCTACTAGAACAACTATGAAATCAAATGGAAAGGATGAACTCAAAAGTCTCTTCCCTAAAACAAGAACTTCAAACCATCAAAACTGGAAAGGCACCCATGCCTACAAAATCCATTCCACAACAAATATTAAGGGGAGAATCAGGTTGTACTCAAACAACTCATGAACAACTAAAGGTTGCGAATGTTTTAAGAAGTGGGAAATCAATTGAGAAACCTGAACAACTTGTTCAAAACCCATATGAAGATTCAAACTTAGATGAAAATTCAAATGAACCAAATGATCAAACTGAAAAACACGATAACATTGTCAAACAAACAACTCTACCACAAACACCCCACAACCTGCACCATTTCCTCAACGCATGAAGGGGAAAACCAATCCTGAATTGAGTGAAACATTAAGTAAAATCTTCTCACAATTCAAGTAGACCATTCCCCTTCACGATGAAATCCATACCATTCTGTCATACTCAAAGTACCTTAAGGACTTGTGAACTTTTATATAAAATTTTCACATAGAAACCAAGTCCTTCTGGCTTCTAATGTGAGTACCACCATTCAAGGGACCATTAATCCTAAGTTTAAAGACTCATATTTCCTTAACATCAATATTGAACAATGAGAGAGAAAACTTTTCAGGGCCTTTTGTGACCTAGGTTCTAGTGTCAATATCATCTCTTATGTTGTGTACTTCCAGTTGGTCCTAGAAGATCTCTAACCCACATCTGTCACATTTTAACTTGTTGATCATAGCATTAGGATTCCAAAGGGGATTTTAAAGGATGTTCTGGTACAGGTTGAAAAATTTTTCTACCCTACTAAATGCATTGTCCTTGAAAATCATCCAAACATAGGAAACAAGAAACAACCTCCAATCATACTTGGTTTTCCTTTCCTCGCTACAATCAACTATGTTATCTGAGTTCAAAATGGGAATATGACCATCACCTTGGGAAACATGACTCTAGATGTGAACATCTATAATGAAAGATCACATATAAAGGATGGTGAGTATATTCATGAAGTAAACATGATAGAAAGTATTATTAATTAATCCATAAAACATCAAGGAATATATGATGGATGTTTAAGTCTGGATGAGATTGATTACCTTTGTTCACATGCAAGAAGTTTATCTCCTTGGCTTGAGTCATTTTCAAATTTCTCTTATGATTAAGTCATAGTTCCAAAAATCAGTGAATCCTTTCATGAAACCACCTTCATGGAAACCAATCAAAATTCCTTCCCAAAATCTGATCAAACCAATATTGTAGCTGAAACTTCTACACATGGGGATTCAATTCTATCTAAAACTCTAGGAGACAAAATTGATCCTGATCCAATGTCCCAATATTCTACCGAAATTATGAACCAACTTGATCTTGAATTGAAGAAACTTCCCACTACACTCAAGTATGTTTTCCTAGGGGACAATCAAAACATTGACTATTTTCATTTATTATTCTATTGAAGCCAATCAGAAGAGGATGCTTCTAGATGTCCCTAGGAAATATACGGAATCTATTGGTTGGACCCTATCTAATAATCCTAAGATTAGGCCACTAATAAAGACTAATAGGATTGTTCTAGAATCTCATTCAATTCCATGTTGTCAACCTCAATGGAGACTCAATCTTAATATCCTGGAGGTAGTAAGGAAGTAAATTCAAAAATTGTTAAAAGCTTGTATCATCTATCCCATAGTTGAGAGTGAGTGAGTGAGCCCAATCCATGTGGTTCCCAAGAAGTCAGGAATCACAATGATAACCAATAAGGATGGAGAGACTCTTCCAACTAGGATGAGTAGTGGATAGAGGGTCTGCATTGACTATCGGAAGATAAACTCATGCACCGAGAAGTACTATTTCCCCTTACCATTCATTGAAGAAGTTAATGAGATAGTAGAAGGTAATGAGTTCAATTGTTTCTTAGATGGGTACTTGGGGTAAAATCAGATTGAGGTCTCCCTAGAGGATCAATGGAAGACTAACTTCACCTATACATTCTGTACCTTTTCCTTCAAATGAATTTCATTCGTGTTATGCAATTCCCCTAGAACCTTACATCGGTGCATGATGGGAATATTCTAAAACATGGTAGGGTATTTTCTTGAGGTATTCATGGATGATTTCTTTGTATTTGGGGATACATTTGAGGGGTGTCGTAGGAATGTGGAGAAAGTTTCTTCCAGATGTGAAGAAATTAATCTGGTCTTAAACCAGTAAAAATGCCATTTCATGGTTAAAAACGAGTTAGTTCATTGCCATATAGTATCGAGTTGGGGTATTGAAGTTGATAAAGTAAAGGTTGAAATCATTATTCACCTTCAATCATCCAAAATTGTTAAGGAAGTGCGGTATTTCATATAAAATTTTGGTTTCTATAGAATATTCATCAAGGACTTTAGTACAATCTCCCATCCCATTTTTGATCTCCTAGTAAAGGATGATCCATTTGTTTGGATAGAAAGCTATGAGGGTTCATTATCAACCCTAAAATACTCTCTCACCTTTCCCTCATTATGAAATATCTAAATTGAAACCATCCTTTCAAAATTATGTGTTATTACAGTGACATTTCTATAGGATAAGTGTTAGGAAAACATTGTGATAAAAATATTTATGTCATTACTTATTCAAACAAATTCCTAAATGATGCCCAAATAAACTACACCACCACTAAGAAGGAGTTAATTTCTATTGTGTTTTCTGTATTTAACTGTAGGCCCTTTATTTTAGGACCCCCCATCACTGTGTTCTCTGACCATTCTTCACTGAAATACCTCTTCCAAAAATAAGATTCTAAGGCTAGATTGATTAGGTGGTTCCTTCTCTTACAAGAATTTGACCTCACAATCAAGGTCAAAAAGGGTGTTCGAAATTTTGTAGCTGATCACCTTTCTAGGACATAATTCAATGAAACATTTTCTCACCTCTCTCTATTTTCTTCATTCCCTGATGAACACCTATACTCCATGAGTGACTACCCTTGGTATGCTGACATAGCCAACTTCTTAGTTATAGGGGTCATTCTAAAATACATAGGGACTCAAGTTAGAAGGAAATTCCTTTCTAATGTCAGGCACTATGTGTTTGATGATCCATTCCTCTATAAGTTTTTTCCTGACCAAGTCATTAGGAGTTGTGTCCCATAATATAAAGAAGAGTCCATCCTTAAATTCTGTCATAGTGTGGCATGTGGGGGTCACTTTTCTTCTAAGAAAACATCTTATAAGATTCTTCAATGTGGTCACATCAAGCCCACCCTCTCAAGGGACTCCTATCAATTTATTCAAAGTTTTCTTAATTTTCAAAAAGTAGGGTCCATCACAAAAAGGAATCAAATGACACTCACTCCCATCTTAGTGGTTGAAATCTTTGACTGTTGTGGAATTGATTTCATGGGACCCTTCCAAAACTATATGGGATATCTTTACATTATCTTAGCTATTGATTATTTCTAAAAATGGATTGAGGCCATTCCCAAAAAATCCAATGACCAACAAAATATTATTAGATTCTTAAAAGAAAACATCTTCTCAAGATTTTTAATTCCTAGGGATATCATTAGTGATTGTGAAACTCCTTTTTGCAATAGTTCATTCTCATTACTCATTGATAAGTATGGAATTGCTCAAAAAGTTTCCACCACTTACCACCCACAAACAAATGGTCATGCTGAGCTAAAAAATCAAGAAATTAAACAAATTATTGAAAAAATGACAATCCATCTATTAATAATTGGTCAAACAAACTGTTAGATTCCCTTTGGGCCTATCAAACTGCATTTAATACCATTTTAGGAATGTCCCCATATAGGTTGGTTTATGGTAAATAATTACATTTTCCAGTGGAAATTGGACATAAGGCCATTTGGGCTATTAATAAATTGAATTATGACCACTCATTGGATGAAGAAAAAAGGAAATTAGATCTAAATAAAATTTAAGAACTTGAAATAGAGGATTATAAAAATTCAAGGCTCAATAAAGAAAAGGTACAAGGCTACCAATCTCAAAACCTTAAAACCAAACACATTGAACTAGGAAAACGTATTCTTTTGTATAATTCTAAAATTCACTAACACCCATGAAAATTGAGGTCTAGATGGTTAGGTCCATACATCGTGTATAAGGTGTACCCCCATGGGGCTGTTGAAATTAAAGATCCCACCAATGGTCAAACATTTAAAGTTAATGGTCATAGAGTCAAACCATTCATAGAACTATTCAAAAAACATGAAGTAGATGAAGAATTTTGTGAACCTAACTTATATAAAGAAAATAATCAGTCAATTAGGGGTCAAAGTCAAGATAAAAATGTTAAACAAAGTGATGCATGGGAGGCAACCCGTGGTTTTCATGATTCTAATCAGTTTTTATTTTTATCAATATTATATTTCAAATATGATTAGTGGATCATTTTGATATAAATTTATTCTATGTCACACTATTGACATGTTCTTCTCTTATTATTATGGATGGGTTTGAAAGGGGAGCACCGTATTCATCTGTATCACGTGGTGTGATCAATGAATACTACCTTAACGAGAAATTAAAAAGAAGACAATGTATCATCTGTTTTATTTAAAAAAGAAATAAAACCCTAAAAATGATGAGACTTGGTATTAAATAATTTTTTTAGTTGTTTTTTTGTCTGGTTAGTTCTTATTTGTATGGTTCATGGACAGTTTTGGGTGATACATATTCAAGCAAAGAGGTTCCTACATCTCCCATGAGAACAAATAGTAATTTTGGAGCACAAAAATCATCATTATGAAGACACCAGGTGAAAATGATCCATTCCCTTTATAAATCATCCCCCACATGATTTCTCCTCTATTTTCTTTTTAATAAACCAGGGTAAGTTTCATTCTCTGTTGGGGGGTGTGGAAACAAAATGTTTTTTTAAAAAAATGAGAAAAAAAGAAGTAAAATTCCTTTATCATTAATATAATAACATCATTTATCACACTAATACTACCTATAAAATTATTTTATTTTATGGGATATTAATTTAATTCATGATTAATTTTATAGGAATTGATTTTGGAAGTTTGGTTGTCGAATGAGAATTTTAATCATTTTTATTTTCAACTATTAAATTAAAATGCCAAAATGAACATACTCTAGATTATGGAGTACTAATTTGAATTATTGGGGTCCCATAATAAATAAAATAGGCCAGTTTTATATTTATTAATAATATGAGTATTCAAAGAACAATAAAAATTTGCATGTAGAGAAATGGATTGATAAAATGTGAGGCTTTTGACACTTGGGGATCATGACACTAGAGTTGTCTAGCCTTGAGTTTTTTCACTCTATCTTTATTTGTGGGATTATGAATTTGTTTTGTATCAAGATAACTGGAGATGATTCCCAAGTATGTGGGCTTCACTTGGTGCCCTAAGGCCTTTGATCCTGGGATTCATCGACAATGTCTTGCTACATGGGTTAATTTGATTAACTGAAATATCAATTACTATGGAACCATTGAAAAACAAATAAAATAAATAAAAAAATGAACACTCATATTAGGATTAAATGTGATTCCACCTAGTGCTTCCATGATTTCCCCCATGAATGAAACTGAACCCCTGTATCTGTTGTGATTCACAACACATCATTTCATCTAATTGAGTTGGATAATTTATGATGATGGATTGGATCAAAGAAATGAGATTGTGATTTGGATATGATTTTAAATTTATCCTGTTTTAAATTATTTTTATAGTTTATAAAGATATATTTATGTGTAGTTCACATTGTGATCACTCTTAGTAATAATGTGTTTGGAAAAATAATTCAATTATAATATTTGAATTATTTTCTCGGGGCTAGAAAATCTCAAGATGGGGTGTGACTAGAGAATAAAAACACATATGTTAATTACATTTTAATGTTATTAAATGTTTATTTTTGTTCTTATGGGCCTGATTTACTGGATTTTAATTTTGAACAACCAGTATCATCATTTGTGCACTTCATGCCTAATGTACACAAATTTAGGCCCAATGATTCATCTGATTTTAAGGATTTTAATTATCCATATATTAATTTGATATTTTGGTAAATGTATCTAATATTTAATATGAACATTTTTATTCAGGGTTTAATGGAGTATTCAAAAAAAGATGATGGGGATATTTGGCGATGAAAGGAAACAATTCTAGAGAAGGCAGATTGGGCACCAGCCCACTAATGAGAATGTGGGTCCCACAATACAGTCTCATTGGAGCTAAAATTTCATGGGATTCTAGAGGACATATATATGAACAAATAATTATTCATTATCTAGTGATAATTCATCCTCCATGGTGATTATTAGGGCATCACAAATAGAATATCAAAATATGGGTCTGAATCTGCGACCCAGAATGTTAGCCCAATAAATTGACCATAACCCCCGATCCAAAACTCCAAATGGGCCCAAATATTATAGAAGTCTAGAAGAAATTGAAGGACACAAAATTCTATTCTATGTCTCATTGATATTCGATGATATGCTTTCCCATAAAGGATGGTCTTTCTAGGGGAGAGAAGGAGGATAAAAAGTAAAGGAGGGAATCAATTTCTCCACTACATTCCACCACTAGAAGGCCTTAATTAATTTAATAATTGGTCATACATTGATTGACACTCTGCCTAAGGCTTACCAATTTCCTATTTAAGGCAGTGGTGGTGAGTGGGAAGATATCTCTTGTTTTTGATGTAATGTTATTATGACAAAGTTCATTTCTAATGTTTTCAATTGCTAGGTAAGTTTTTTTTTGTATTTATATGTTCTTAATCAACATATTTCTCTAATATTATTCCCATTTATTTCATTAAAACTATTTAATCACAAAAGAAAATATTGATATTTATATGTTGTAGTGATGTAGTTCACACATAGTTGTGAATTTCGTTCACACACACGGATGAGTGCGCGTTATTTCCACGGTTTTAAGTTCTTAAATCCAATTCTTGTAAGCCATCTTCCACCCACCATTGAGAGTATATAATAAATAGAAGGATAACACTTTTATGGTTTCATAATTGGAAGATCAAAAGGATGTATTTAATGTTATTTTATTAATGAATTGTTGTTAATTGTATAACAAATTTAATGCTTCCATTCTTTAGTTATTTCCATGATTCATCTTCACTGTGTTTGAGGAAGCTAAATCCTAATACTAAAATGACCATATACCTTGGAGAGATCATGAATTTGGTTTTATAATTGTGTAGGGGATTAGTAATTCTTTTTAGTTAGCATCATAACAGAAAATGTTCAATGTAGTGTTATTTTCAAGAATGGATTCATCATGAATTAATAAAACCAAAATTGTCTAAAGAAGTAAAATTAATTCAATCCACCCCAAGAATAATCCTAAAATCAACCTATTTTCATTGAATTGAATTCCCTTAGATTTCTTAGTGTTCATTTAAAACCATCTAAAATCCAAACCAAGTTGGAAACTTCATTAAAAAAATCCATCTCATAGGTTGTGTATCTTATGTATCTTCATAGGTCTCAATGGATTCAACAACCCAAGCTAGACTACAAGGACCGTTCTACATTCATCTCTTGGGTAAATTTGAGCGTGAATCAATACCACCAAAATGTTACTCTACCCACACTGGAGGCCACAAGACAAGACCTCTAGTCTGCAAAAGTCTGCCAGCTGCCTATTCAGTCGCTGCCAGGGCCTCAACACATGGTGGCCCCGATGGTCGTCTCAAACCGTTTTGGGAGCCTGTCCCCAGAATGTGACAATGACTACCTCCCTTACCTTAGGGAGGTAGATAAAGTCGATAATGATGACTTACTCTCTACTATATAGGGGCCCTACCCATGGTCCCTTTGTAGAGAGCATCACCACTGACACTGGACGACCAAAACTCCTCCCACTGAGGAGGTACTTATACCGAGTGCAGCTACCAAAGTCCAGGAGAAATAGGCCCCTCGGGCTTCCCGCCAAGGGAAGTGAATATATAACCAGGTACATTCTATCACCCCGGTTACTAAAGAGATGATTCGCCATACTAACGTGATAGAGTTCAATGGATAGACCCACAATTATGCCATTTCCACTCAAGCCCACCATATAAATTGGGTGGCACAATACGAGCACATGCACATTTATATTAGTGATTGTTGGGCCCGCCGTGCAAACCAAGAATCAAGATACATACAGATGCAAATTTATGCCATCATACAATAAGCCCACCATCAAATCAAGGTGAAAAATGGGTATATATAGGCACAAATACCTGTTGATGCACAAGAAGTCTTCCATACAAATAAGGTGGTATTCAACTATATGCAGGCAGAAACACCTGCTAACACATTTCAATCCTACCATCTAAATAAGATAGAAACATTCTATACACATGCACAAATAACTGCTGATCCATATCAAGTCTACCATCCAAATAGGGTGGGGACCAAATATGAGTACAGTCAAATTCCTACAGATTTATTCAAATCCAATGAGAAAAATGCCGTGTAAAGAGAGCAGATGAATATCCCCGCTCGTGAAAATGAAGACCACTAGTCAAATGCGGTGGAAACTAAAGAAGACAACCAGAGATAGACTCGTTCTTCTTTCCTGGAACTAGAGAACTAGCAATATTTACTAGCAACTCACGGAGGACCGGAGTAGGCACAAACTCTAGATCGAACATTATAATGGGCCTTCATACCCATTCCATCAAATTATTTATCTCAACACATCTTGTCCATGATGAAATATCAGATGTTAATTCCATACCCTATCCTCCAAACATGCAATGATATCACTACATCGACGAAAAAGGAGAGAAATCAGGCACACAACCCAATTTCCTAGAATGGAATGACACACTCGTAGAATGAGTCAGTCACTTCGTAGTAGTTATGCATCCCTGATCCAGTCCAGGTGGGTCGATGGCAATATCCCATGAAATATAGAGAACCAGATCGAGAACAAATACCATTCTAGGTGGGGGACGCCGGTCTAACATGGTGGACACTCGAGGGTAGGCATATATCCCTACCAAAACTCATGATTCTCTTCGTCATATCCTGATGACATCACGGGACCCAACATGATGGGGACCTATATATGAAGGTCGTTACCAACAGTAGATGTCCCTGATTACCTACAAGAGAGAACCCAAAAATGAAAAGTGCCAGAGGAATCTGTAAAATGAAGAGCTCATACATGATCCTTCTCTGCTAGAAGATGGGATTATTGATTCCCAAGAACGTATATCAATACAAGATCAAGACCCTATCATTCCATTACCAAATTATGGATGTGGTAGTAGTAGTTGTGAAGGTCATCCCTGTAATTTCACTACCAATAGCTCTGAAGGTCCTCAACATAGAAACCACAGGGGATTACTCTATGGGTCAATAGTGATTGATCATGAGAGCCTATCTTTTGATGTGCATCGGTGTATCCCTCCTCTCGACCTAAAGATCATACATCATGAAGGTCCTACCCTTTGTGTCGTCCACCCTTATGGTCCTCCCTATGGTATACACTGAAGATATGATTCTCCATGCAGTCAAACATCAATTTAGTATGGTAGTCCTCGCCATGATGATAGTCATTGTGGAAGCCCACCCTATAATGATAGTTACTCTAAGGGTCCTCCCCATAGTAATGCCAAGAAACGATAAGGTCATACCCTTATTGTAGTACCATCAAAAGGTACTCCCTAGTATGTACCCTATATAAATTCTCCCTCTAGCTAGGTATCAAGTCATGATGGTAGTGCTCTCAATGGTGACGATCATTGTGAAGGCCAACCCCGCAATGATAGTTGTTGTGAAGGTCCTCCCCATAGTGACGTCACGAATCTGGAAGGTCCTCCCCTTGCTATAGCCCACCCTAAAGGTCCTCCCCAGGGTACATGCCATCAGGAAAATTCTTGTGATCATCCATCAAGTTTCCATGGTATTCCTCGCCACCACAACACCACTTTCTAGGGTCCTCCTCCCAACCAAAATACATGATGGTTAGAAGGTCCTCCCCTTGATGAAAAAAAAATGAGAAATCCATCTTATATGAAGGCACATGAAAGGGATTCAGATACATCAGGAACTCCATCTATAATGAGTGATATTATTTCTAAACCAGAGGATGGCTCAGGGTCACGCTCATCTTCTAAGCCAACCCCGTCATGTCCGCAAATCGATAAGGCTCCCACCAGCATGGTTTCTTGGAATGAAATCATCAAGAAGCAGCCGAGCTGGGCATATCAAGTAGAGGAGCCTCCAAAAAAACAACAACATGATTTTTTGGTTTGAAAAGAAAACTAGCTAGGGATAATATACTAGTGATGTATTTGCCTATGACCACCTATCACATTGACATACCATGGGAATTTTATACAGAATGCAGGCATGAAATTCGCCTCAGTATATGGACAATTCAATGATAACTGAAAGAAAAATTCTTACCCTACGAAGGGTACACGGACCAAGTCAACACGACATGGGAGCTTCTCTATCTAATAGACTCGGTATCCCTCCCGTCTATATGGTAACCACAATCTGAAAGGTGAAAGAAAAACCTTGAACTAAGTTTCCTCCTTGAACCGTATAAATTATGTAGCCTCATTGGAAACGCCCAGGATAGAGTTCACATTCAGGGGTGGGGAGAACATGGATAATTACACTTTACCCCATGTCCTGTCCAGCAAGCCCCAGTAGAAATGACATCCTAAAATTTCATCACCCAGAGGAAACAATAAAAAGAAACCCCTACGCAGGAAAGATGGGATACTCAACAAAACCCATCCCAGAGTATGTCACAAAATCATTAGGTCCGAAGAGATCAAGCCTTAGAGAAACTTCTAAGTTAGGAAAAAAGGAACATCCAGTAAGCTTTCTGCTTAAGGTAAGCCAACTGGAAAGCAGTGCTCATGTCTCTAAAAAACTAAAGACCCCGTGCAGACCCAATGCCACAATCAGTGTACGCCCACGTAAGAGTACGTGAAATTGAAGGAGTAGAAATCGTGGTGACTACTGCCAAGATATAGAAACAACCCCATCCCATAGGGCTGGTAGAATTTTAAAATCAAAATGCCCCCGTAAGACCAAGAAATTTTGGCAGTAGCACATCGATATGAGAACATGAACAACCCCGACCTGCAGGGTTGGGGGGATTTTTACCTCAAATCCCCACACATCGGACGTCTGTCTTCCACCATCTAGGAAGAACGATAGATAGAAGAGTTACCTATTCCACCCCTTCTCGTGGTCCACACCCTCTGAGAAAAAGGAGCGTTATGAGGTCAGACCAGGGATCCCTTCAAGTGAATCTTCACCAAAAATCCCAAAGAATACTACAGAATGGAAGGAGAACATCTAATAAAGGGCGCATGAAGCCTTACTACAATTGGGAACTAAGTAAACAACCCTAAATGTGGTATGACATAGTGAAACTAGTGAGAGTACACCCCATAGATCTCATAGGAAATGATGCATGGGGAGAAGATGCAAAGAAACATGGTTCCCTCCTAGATGCATTACACACTGAGACTGATGGTGTGCATACCCAGAACCAAAGGGTGGTTTTAAATCTAGGTTCCCCATCATTAAATCCAATATTACCTTCCCCATGATACTCCAACAAGGATAAAAATAAATCCAAGGTCATCCATTTCCCGCCTCCTCCTCCCAAGGAGAGTGCGTCCCTCACCTTCAAGGAAAGGTTCTCCAAGAAGGGGGTGAAGGAGCATTTCGGTTCTCGTTGAATCTGCGAGAGGGTACTTCCATGAGTTTCTACAATGATAATGGTTTTATTTGTGGCATGGTTGGTAATTTGATTGGATCAACACCCTAAATTGATTGGAGATGGCTCTCGCTGACCCCTTCCAACAGCTTGGGGAGGAGTACGTACTATCCATCAACCAAGTTGAATGTGTAAGTACATGACCATATACATACGATGTATTTTTCATGGTCTCTACTATGACCACCAAGTCAAAATACATAGAAGAATGGGATGACTCCCATGTTATCTGGAAAATCCATGTCGAAGATGCTCTCAGCCCAAACTTGGGACATCAAATTGCCCTTGCCACACACACTAAGGCAAAAGATGATTTCGTTCCCAATATTGGAGAAGTTATATAAAAAATCCTTTCTACATTATAGGGGTATATGACAAAGGTGAAGAATAAGGGGAGGAATAAAACCTCACATATGACCCTCCTACATTTGAAGAAGGTGTTTCCATAACCATCGATGAACTTAAGAAGATAAATCTGGGCACTAAAAATGACCAGAGACCCACTTTAATCAGTGTTTCCATGCCTTTTGAAGAATAGGAGGCTTATGCCTCCTTCCTAAAGAAGAATCGAGACAGGTTTTCATTGAATTAAATGGAGATTATAGGCCTTGATACTGAAGTCTCCACCCATCATCTGAGCTTACCAGAAGATCACCGGGGCTATAATGAGGTAGCCAAAAGGACCCACCCGATGCATGCTACTAATATAGATGCTAAATTTGAAAAATTGATCCAAGCTAACATCATATGGGAGGTCCAATACCTATTCTATATGACCAACATTGTCCCTATCAAAAATAAGAATGTACATATTAGAATTTTCATTGACTTTAGGGATCTTAATCGGCATTTCCTAGAAGACGAATTCCCAGTCTCGATCATAGAATTTCTGATCGATGAAACAACAAAATACGAGTCCCTATTCTTCATAGATGGATATTATAGATACAATCAAATCTAGATGGCCCAAGGAGATGAAGAAGATACCACTTTTAGGGACCCCTAGGGAGTGTTCTGTTATAAAGTGATTCCCATTGATCTAAATAATGTTGGTGCCACATATCAGCGTGCCATGAATCACATATTCAGGCCCTTTTGGGAAAAAAAATTTGAGTGTTATGACGAAGACCAGGTGGTTAATTCACAACTATATTTAAACCACCTAGCCAAACATTAAATTTTCTTAAACAAATTGAGATAGCATATTTTAAAGATGAATCCTCTGAAATGAACCTTTGGCATTACCTCGGGAAAATTTCTCGACTTTTTTGTATGGCATCATGGCATCAAAGTCATCATCCAGAAGACAAAATCCATTCTTGGAATGTCCCCACCTCGTAACCTCACCGAGTTGAGAGGTCTCTAGGGTCACCATTCCAACATTCAGCGCTTCATAGGCAACTGAGCAGGTAAATGATTACTTTCACCAAGATCATGAAGAAGTGAGTTACATATGAATGTGATAATGATTGTCAAGAAGAATTTGAAAACCTCAAAAGATATCTTCTAAGCCTTCCGGTTCTCATGTCGCCTGTTTTAGGAAGACCGCTCATTTTATACGTAACTAACCTAGAACAGTCATTAGACACCTTCCTCATGCCAAAAAATGATGTCGGTAGTGAGAACAACCTCTACTACCTGAGTCAAACAATTATTTATGCCAAAACATGGTATTTGAATATTGAAAAGAAATTCCCAGCCCTAATATTCGTAGTTCAAGATATCAGGCATTACATGAAGCACCATGAGGTCCACCTGGTCTGTCACTGCAACCCACTCATGTATATCCTCAATTGTCCCATGCTAAATGGGTGCCTATCATGATTGGCAGTAATCCTGCAGTAGTTTTACATACGGTACTTTCCCAAAAAGTTTATTAAATTATAAGAGTTAATAGACTTCCTAGATGAGAACCCCTTTGAATAAACAACACCATTAGATTCCAAACTTTTAGATGAAGAAGTGTTTTCCATCTAGGAGAACCCCCAGATACTGTAAATGTGCTTCGATGGTGCTTCTCATAATCCGATAGGGAGAAGGATGGAAGATACAAATCTCAACAAAGCGGGGGTGAAAGTCATACTTGTATCTCCAAAAAAGTCCATCATGCCTTACTCTTTCCTTCTTTCAGAAGGTTGTATAAACAATGAAGTGGAATATTAGGCCCTTATTATGGGAACTAAATAGGCACTCCAGGTGCAACCTAAACACTTAAAAATAAATGGTGATTCAGAGCTAGTCATCAAACAGGTCAATGGTGACTATGCTATTTGGAATGAAGTATTGGTTACATTGATGAAAATTTTTTGAGAACTGATGGAATAATTCCATTCATAATCAATGTTGACTCATGTCTCCTAGTAACAGAATTCTCAAGTTGGCACTTTGGAAAATGCAGCCACAACCTTGCCTGATCCCGACTGGGATGAAACAGTCATTAGAATCAATCACCATCAGATGGTCTTGGTATTCATCCAGAGTAATATGGAGGAAATTGATGAAATTATCCCCATTTTTTAGCCTTATGGTCATACCACCAATTGGATGACACTCATTACAAATTACCATTCGGAACGGGTAACTCCCACTAGTTAGGGATGAAAGGGAGTTGGTCTGAAGGTGGGCAGTTAATTTTACCATGTACAATGGGGTGAACCAAGAGAACGTTATCTACAAATGAGGCCATGAAGGAGTCCCTCTTAAGTTCATTTATTGGGATGAGATCGTCGCTGTCATGAAAGAAGTGCATGCCAGAGCTTGTGGGGCACACTAGTCAGCAACCAAGCTCTCTCACCAAATCCAGAGGCTTAGGTATTACTAGACCACCATGATACAAGATTTCTCCATATTCACTAAGAAGTTCTATTACATCCAATTTCATGCTAATTTTATACACTTCCCCTCAAAGTTACTTCATGTGGCTATGTAATCTTTACCATTTGTTGCCTGGGGGCTGGATGTTGTGGGACCATATCCTCCTGCTACAACAAAACAATTCAAGTTCATACTCACTTTAAATGAATTCTTTTTTAAATGGAATGAAGTCACACCCCTTAAGGAATTCAGGGTGAAAAAAATTATCAGCTTTGTAAAGGCCAACATCATCACTATATTTGGTGTCCCTCATACAATACTGACAAACAACAACACCAACATCTGCTCTTCTGAGCTGGATAGGCTGTATCGAGAATATGGAATCAAGGCCAACCAGTCATCCTACTAACACGCAGTAGACAGTGGGAAGATAGAGGATTTCAACAAGACTTTGTCCCACATACTTCAAGAGATGGTAGGCAAGGATAAGAAATCGTGGCCAGACAAGATTCTTCCTCCTTTGTGGGATTACCAGACTACGACCTGCACCACTACTCAGTCAACCCCATACTCACCAGTATACAGGGTAGAGACTGTGTTACCTATCAAAATCCATGTGTTGTAACTTCATGCTGAAATTTGTGATAAACTGTCCACATAAGAGAAATCCTAGAGTCTGTTTGATGAATTGGAGTAGTTAGATGAAAAAAGGTTGCACACTCTACACCATTTGGAAATCTACAAAACAGGATTGCATGAGCCATCAACAAAAAGGTTTGCCTTCAATCTTTCCTTGAAATAGAAATGGTGTTAGTCCTCAAAACCGCGATAATACTAGGGAAGAATCCCCCGAAGCTTGAACTAATGTGGGAAGGACCATATTTCATTCATCGGGTCTATTCCAATGGAGCATAATCCCTAATATCAATGGATGAAAAGATAATAATAGCTCCCAAAAATGATAAGATCTTGAAGAAATATTTCGCATAAAATTCCCCAATGGCAAGGTCCAAACTCTAAGACCTTAAAATATGAGGTAAAAATTCTCCTATATCACGGTCCAAACATTAAGACCTTAAACCATGTGGTATAAATGATCTGATATCAGGGTCCAAACACTACGACCTTAAACTATGAGTCATAAAAATTCTCAAATATCAAGTTCCAGACTCTAAGACCATAAACTATAAGTTAGAAATGCTCCCATATCATGGTTCAAACTCTATGATAGTAAACTATGAGTTGTAAAATAAAAAATAAAAAAAATTCTCCCATGTTATGGTCTAAACTCTAAGATCATAAACTATGAGTAACGACAAATCCCCCATGTTATGGCCCAAAATCAATGACCATAAACAATGAATTATGTCACTTATAAGCATAATTCCAAGCTCTACAGACCTAAACTATGAGCCATAAAACAAATTCCTCCGATGTAAATGTTTGAGCTCTGCGACCCTAAACTATGAGTAAAAATAGCCTCCAACACTAATGTCCAAACTATAAGACCATTAAATAATAGTTAAATGTTCCAAAATCTAAGATCATAGACTATGAGTCATCGTCCATTACACATGATATTAAACTATAAGGAACTCATCCCTAGAACAAGAAAATAAACTGTGACTCATGTCCTCTCTGTAGGATATTAAACTACATTGCATAAAAGGACCTAATTTCATGATAATAAACTGCATGATCTTTTGCAGAACTGCGTGTGGCTTGATTCTTACCCTAACAAGATATGTAGTGAAACCTTGATATTTCATCCTATCCCAGCCCCCATAAAAAATTCCCCCATCATTCCCCCTATTTACCCATATTCATAAAGGAAACCCTTATCAATCCTTGTTTCTGACATCGAGTACAACTCCCATGAGCTTACGAATGGTGATAGGGATTCTATTCTGAAGGTCAACAATGGGGTAACATGGCATACCTAACAACTGTGATGCTTAGAATGAAAGTTCCCCTACCATTTGGAACAAGCCAAACCGATACAGGGTATACACCAAACTATGTGTCGCTTGATTACTTCCCTTGCAGGATATGTAGTGACCCCTTGATCCTCGATCATAGCCCAGCACCACACGAAAAGAAAATTAAAAGGCCCCCATCATATTCTCTATCGCCTCACACTTGTTTAGGAGACTCTATAACCACTCCTTTTTTCTCACATCAAGTATAACTTACGTGAGCTTAGGATTAGTGGTGATGATTCTCTTACACAAATAAATCATATGGGTGTATGGTAGGTCTGACACATGTATCATGTAAAACCAAAATTTCCTCTAGTGTCCCTAACACATAAAACAAAAAATTTGTAGGGAACATATATAAATATGTGGGGCTTGATTCCCCCACTCAAAGGATATGCAGTGGTACTTGAATTCGACATCTTTTCCCAACCACTAGTAAAACAATTCCCTTTCCCCACAAGAGTGGGTAGGACATATATGGAGGCTCCAAGAAGGTTATGGTTAATCATGGTCTATGTATTCTCACATTCCCAAGCACGCCATTCACGTTTTTCACACACCATACCTCGAAAAAACATGGATTCTCATAATCATACAAAGAAATCTGGGATGAAAGGCTGGTTTCCTGAGGAAACATTTTATTTACTAGGCAGATCATGCCTCAGTGGCACTTCATATGTTGCCCACAAAAATGGACGTCAATCATAGGAAAATTCATCTCTTAGAGAGTCCTTTCCAACCCCAGTACACCCAATGAATTTCAAGACCCATGTAATCCCTCATGATTCGAGTCTCCCTTGGGACTATGGTTTACACCACCTATCATCATCCATGACTAAGGTACATTGGAACACCCTGACTGGGATTAACCTGAAACTTTTAAAGACATCTGCAAGGCCAAAATCTTCCTCACTGCATCAAAATAAATGGCAAGTCCATAATCATCCTCAACACATGATGATAAAATACAAGCCCCAAATATTCCTCACCACATGAAGATAAACTACAAGGCCAAAATCGTCCTCACCGCATAATGATAAATTGCAAGACCAAAATCTTCTCACCGCATGATGATAAACTTCAAGGCAACGGTTTTATCCTAAAAGTGCCTCTAATTTTTAATTCACTATTCTTAGATAGTTACATCAAACCCTTGTGATCCCTTGTTTCTCACATCGAGCATAGCCCACATGAGCTTAGGGATCATAGCAAGGGATCCTCAATGACATTATGGAAAAACAGAGTAGAAATTTGGTCCTAGAAGACAACACTAAAAGGCACGTCACAATTCCCTCCCCTGAAAGGATCCCCGTTTCCTAGAAATGTGTTGTTAAATGATTGGGTATCCCAAAGATAGAATGAATAACTCACCTTTTGTATGGTTCATATCCATGTAAGGGACACCATTCCATGAGTAAGTCATAGCCCAAATGTCCCCAATATGTCCTAGTACACCACCGCCATATTCCAAACTCTTTTGTTTAAGTGACCTTGAATCCCCATAACCCTCTAAGGCCATTTGGGATGGATGGAAATTGTCTTATAGACACCTTTGATTGACTACGCATATCATACCCCAAAGGCTCTGTATACATCACCCACAAAAATGACCATCAATAAAATAAAAATTCATCCCCAGGAGAGTCATTCCCTATCTCAATATTCCCAATGTCTTCCAAGACTCATTTAATCCCTCCTGATTCATGGGCCCTCAACGTCATGGTTTAAATTTTCCTCCATTCAAAAATCCTGGATATATTTGGACATATAGGACTAGTTCACCTCTAGTATCTTTATTGGTTTCTAAAATATATCCCATCCACATGCATGAAGTTGATCCGTGTGAAATTGAAGAGTTCCCCCACACATTTCCATGTTTCCCCAAATAAGTTCAGCTAAAAATCCTTTGTTTGTGATTCGGGGAACCTCTAGTTGAAGGTTATGCTCCAAATTCATAAAATTACCAATCTCCATATTCCTCAAAGGACATCAGAGGTGGAAGGATAGTGTCTTATGGAAACCTTTTCTTGACTATGCATATCACACCCTAGTGTCTCTACATACGCCACCCAAAAAAATGGTCATCAATAAAAGGAAACTTTGTACCCAAGATAGTCCTTTATACCTTTGTACACTCGAATGACATTCACCTCTTGTCACACCCCCAAATTCAGAAAAATCTTGGATGAAGTCTTATGCACCTCATTCTTTCCAAGTTCCCCTGACATAGAATATACTCTTAACTAAACTGACCAATTACCAGCTCTCCCTCAAACAAGAAAGAAATGTGTGGGAACAATTTCCTATACAAGGCCGATATGAATGCCCCAAATGTTTTCAGACAACACCACTCAATCCAGCAACCTATTATGGCTCCCCACATCAAGATAAATCCAAAATGTGGAAAATCCCACCAAGCCATTGAGAATGGAAGGCAAGTGTCCTAGGGACACCTTTTAATGACTATGCACATTATACATTGGGGTCTCTGCATATGCCGGCCACAAAAATAGCCATTAATTAAAGAAAAATTAGTCTTTAAGACAGTACTTTCCTATATTTGAATGCCTAAAATGGTTCCTGGGCCTCATGCATGTCCAGAATCAAAAAATCCAAGGTCAATAAAAATCCATATCCCATGTCTGAAGGATACTAGAACATTATTGACTAATGGTCCTGAGTTAGGGCCTTACCTCGTTAAATATGGTAATATCTGTTCGACCTAAAACATCAGTATTAATTTTTATTGGTAGGACAATGAACTGCCAACAAAAAAGGGAGGTGTTATGCTCTCTAGAGGGAAAATCCGCCGAAGGCACCTCTAGATAAAATTTGAGTATCAGTTTGATAAAAAACACACATTGAGCCATCCGAAAAGGCACAAAGCTTGTTAGGTCAAAAAACCCACAAAGGGAGTCCTAAGAAAAATCCAAGTTATGCTCTCTAAGCCCACGTCAAGAAGTCCTAGGAAAAAAATCGGGTAATAATGAAAAAGACAAAAAATCTCGTGAGGTATTCCATTAAACCTCATCAATTGTTTAATAACACTCATTATGTCACTTGGTTCAGCCAAAAATTAGAGCTCGATTTGGTTATCTCAAATTACTGATTTCAAGTCATGGTTTAAAATGAACACTTCATTGAAATGATTCTGATGGGAAAAGATAGAGAGGAGATATTTAAAATACAAATATGTCTCATTGGGTTTAGTAAAAATGGAGGAACATCCCCAATTCAGAGTTTCTATAGAGTAAAAAAGGGGGGAGGGTACATGTTGTAATTTGGGACAGAACTACAACAGGGACCGATTTTCCCTTTCCAAAAGGATGGAGAGTGATTTCTATGGGTTTTCAATGGTTTTTTCCAATTAATTTCTTTCCTCCATTTTAGATTTGACCGTTCGAAACACCCACTCTAGGACAGCATTAAGGCCCCTCTCTTTCTTCTGGAAGGCTTTATAATTGGCACATGAAGAGGCTAGTTTCTCCCTCATCCTCATTACATGGGCTTTGTACTCTTGTAAATCCTCCTCTAAATCCATCACAAAATCAGAGGTATTCACATCCTTGGCCACCAGATGATCAAATTCTTCTGAAATATCTCGTAAGTTTTCCACGTGGTGATTAGAAGAATTAAACATGGAAAGCTTTTCCTCATAGGAGGTGAGGTCTTATCGGGAAATGACTATTTGGAAAATAATGAATAGAAGGTGATGATAATCAAAGATTCCAGAACCCAACATAGAAAATAACTTCTGAAAATTGTCACCCTTGTCGGCAAAATTGGTCAGGGGTGTCTCTGCAGAAAGGGAACGTAACTAGCGCATTGCCTCTTTGTGCACTTCCTAGTGTCTCTCCAAGGCACCGACACTTCGATCCTTCCCTGGTGACACATGTTTGTAAGTAGGAAGCGTCACTATAGGAGTGGATAGGGACCTCAGGCTAGTTACCGAAGGTGGGAGACTATCTTTTCCCTTAGATGTCCTAGACACTGGAGCTAGATACATATGACTAACTATAGTATCCATGATTATTGGTGATGCTCGGCTGGTTCCAGTCTCATTAAGATTGTGGGCAATATCTACAGGAGGGGTGTGGGGGGGGGGGGGGGGGTTAGTCTAAATCGCTCCCCACCAAAATAGGTTATACTAATAAAACCCCTCCTAGATGATTTTGACGACGGATTGAGTACCTTCTCACCACAAGAGTAGGATAAGTAGGTGTATCCACCTTGTTTATTGAAGGGATGGAAGTAGAAGGCATGGATGTTGCACCTATTGTGAATAAGGGGATGTGTAACGGCCCAAAATTTTGAATAAATCTTGTTTCCTAATTTCATGTGTTATTTTATTTTATTTTTATACTCAACAAAAATGTTTTATTTGATAAACAAGATTATAATTAAAATGAGGCCATTGGGTTTTGATTGTTATATGACCATCGGTCAATATGACCACTGTGAACAAAATGTTTTGATTATTACATGTAATCTTGGTTAATTATTATAGAAAGAAGATTCGATGGCCTCACCTAGTAGTCTTGGACTGATCGAAGCCCATCTAACAGAGCTTGGGAAGGAGGTAGCACCATTGGGCTTTGCTCTGGATCAAATCCAAGCCGAACTTCATCATGTGAAGCTAGAACGGAATCGCCTTCGCGAGAAGTTCAAACTGATAGAAATTACTACTCGGGTAATGTTGACCGAACCGCCCCAAGATTCTATCACCCTAGAACACCTTACTCTTAGGTCCTATGCTGGTATTATAAGGGGCTATGTAACGAGACCGTAACTTCCTTGTGTAATCCTTGTTTTAAATAAAAATTGGGATTTCTTCTTATGATGAAGTTTATGAATTTTGAAATGACCGGATAAATATAGTATGCATATTTTTGATGAATTTCAGAAAAAGGATATTTTAAAAATGGTTGTGTAAACCTTAAATAATTAAAAATGTGTAATGATTTTCAAAAAATGGTCTTCTACAATTATGTTCAGTACGAAATTTGGAGTCTAATAAGATCAACTTGATTTTTGATGAATAGTAAATTATGAATAGTGATTTTATGATTAGGATTAGTAATATGACCAAATGGATTAGTAATCTAACTTAAAGAAAGTTTTAAAATAATCTAGGCACCTTGATTAAGTAATGTGATTCAATAAAATGGTTAAATAATGGTTTCAAAAATTATTATTCAAGTATTAGTTTTTTCGGGTGAATAGTGTTTTTTAATTTAAAATTTAATTAAAATTATTTAGAAAATTATTTTTATAAAACAGATTTCATTTTTAAAGTCAGAGCACTGATATTATGCTATGGTAATTTTTGGGGTTTTTTTCTGAAAAAACAAATTTTCAGTGAATAGTGTTTTTATTTAAAAATTAAATTAAAAATATTTAGAAAATTATTTTTATAAAATGGAGTTCATATTTGTAATCAGAGCATTGATATTTGATTATGGTGAAATTTTGGGATCTTTCTGAGAAAGTTGAATTTTCAGTGAATAGTAAAAATGTAGTTTTAGGGTTTCGGTATGTTTAATGACATCATAGCTATGTCATGATGATGTCATGATTTATTTTAAGGGTTTGCCGGCCAAGGGTGATGCATTTTTGTTTTGGGGGCCCCATGTGGCCTAACTCCATGATAAATGCCAAGGGAGAGCACATGGGCTTGAGAAAAGCACATGTGAGGTGTCCTTTGGCCATTAATGCCTTGTCCCCTCACTTTCCCTATAAATACCAAGCCCTCCTCTCATACATTCGACTCCCCACTCATTCCCAACGAATTTATGGTCTCATTACCTCCCAAGGAGCCCTCCCAAGGTGCCCCCAAGCCCTCAAGGTCCCAACCTTTGAGGTTTAAGAGTTACATTTTAAGGTAAGGGATCCGATCTTTCTCTTTCTTTTCAAGTGATCTCTTTTATGTCATTTCTTTTATGCTCCATGTTCTTATGTTAGAGGATGTTCTTTTATACTCCTCATACTTCCATTTTCATGTTCATATAATGAGAGTCCCCTTTTTACTCTCATTATTTCGTTTTATGATGTTTTAAGTGGCGCCGTTAGGCTGCCGAAATTTTTGTAACAGATTCTTTCTCCCTTCTCATTTTTCAAGATCTATTTTCATGTAAAGTATTTCAAGTTCCTTTTTATTATTTTTGGGTATGATCTCTAAATTTATCATAATGATCTTTTATGATCATATGATGAGAGACCCCATTTGATCTCTTCAATTCAGTACTTTGATGTTTAAGTGGCGCCGTTAGGCTGGCGAATTTTTAAGTGGTTCTTCACCCTTCTCATTTTGAAGTTCTACTTTCATGTCAATTCTTTCAAGTTACTTTTTGTTATGTTGGGGTATGATCTCTATATCTATTATAATGGACTCTTATGTTCATATGATGAGAGACCTCATTTGATCTCTTCAATTCAGTATTTTGAAGTTTTAAGTAACGCCGTTAGGCTGACGAATTTTTTTTAGGGGATTCTTTCACCCTTCTCATTCTTTTCAAAGTTCTACTTTCATGTCATGTCTTTCAAGTTCTTTTTTAATTATGTTGGGGCATTATCTCTATATCTATCATACTGAACTCTTATGTTCACATGATGAGAGATCCTATTTGATCTTTTCAAATCATTTTTGTTGAAGTTTAAGTAACGCCGTTAGGCTGCCGAACTTTCATAAGAGAAATCTAATTTTTGTCTTCCTTCCATGTTTTTCATTTCAAATGGTATGTCCTTGAAATTTCATTACCATGATCATGTATCATTCTTATTCTTTCCATCTACTGTTTTATGGGTCATTTATGAATGTTTGACCCATTTTCCCTCTCTTTTTAATGTCTTCTAAACGTCGTAACATAGCCGTTATGCTGCAGAATTTCCGTCTCAAAATGTCTCTCTCTTTTTCTAAAGTTCTTATATATTATTAAGTGAATACTCAAATCTCTTTATTATAAAGGGTTATTCACATATATACCAAAATGTCTATTTTAAATTCTGGGATTTACATACATGAGACCCACCTTCCTTTTCTGTGGGTTTTAAAGTGACGTAAAGATCATGTCTTTAAAGCAGTTTTTAAAACGTTATGATTATGAAATGAAACCCATTTATTTTATGCTATATGGGTTATTTATGAAATGTTTGATGATGATATATGTGGCTCACATGATAATAAAGGCAAATTTAAGGGTGCGCCCTGATAGCGCTCCAATGCATTGGGTAAAGACTTAATCTCTAGAGATGACCATTTTAACGACGCCTTGGTGAATAACCTTGGTAATTTTTAACGACACCTTGGGGATGGACCTTGGTGATACGAAACGATTGTCAATATTAAATGTTGCAGCCACATCTTCAAGTTATGAAAAAGTTTTATTTTTATTATGATATGCCTCATGATTTCATTTTCATGCCTTAAAGTTCTTTTCATGACTTTATTGATGTATCTCAAGTTCATATGTAAAATGTTTCACTTGTTTCCTTTGCTGGGCCTTCTGCTCATCCTTTCTTTTGATGTATGTCCCCAGGTTATGAGATGCAGTAATGAACCTAGGATGAACTTAAGGAGAAGCCTTTCAAGTGTTTAAGAAGAATGTTTTATGATTTTTTTATGTATTATGATCCTTGTTTCCAAGACACTAAACCTTAACGATCCTCAGTTTTGTGTAATGTAATGAATGTTTATGTGGTAAAAGGCGGGATGCTATAGGATGTGTGGTGTTTTTTTGGGGTAGGAACAAGATAGGAAATGGTAAAGGGTTTCTATACCCACCGAACTAGTTCTTCAAGCATCCTCGTAGAGTAACAACCAACCTACAGTTGGGAACACTCCAACGATAGGAAGGTGGGTCTCATTGTGTTAGGAATGATAATATCTCCAACAACTCCTTCATTCATCATCATAAGCCAAAATTTATGGAGAACCACTGGATGAGATTATCACCTTAGTCGAATAATTGGAAGCAGCACAGTCTGTTGAAGGCATCCAAACTGCCTGCAAAACTGGCAGGGGAGGTACGGTTCACAAATAACTAGTCTGTCTACATGGGCAGTGAGAATCCTATCTCAAAGATTAATGAGGTGTGAAAAATACCCCAAGGAACCACTCATATCACCACTCAATAATCCATGAGGGGTAGGATATAGTAAAAATGAGAAATACGAGGCTTCATTCAATAGCCCGACCACATCAGTGATGCTCAGGGTCCTAGGATGAACAACAAAGATTCTATGAAGAGATGAATGAAAGTCAAAATGGGGAACTTGTGAGGTATGATGATATTCATTACCTGGGAAGTGTCTCTCCATCCACCCTTATTGGAATTGGTGCAGTCCGCTGAGATGATGCAGAGACATGCCTTCCTGAATCTATCCCAACAATTCATAAATCTAGGTGAGGTTAGGAAGGCCCAAATTAATGGGTTGACCCTATGCCAACGTGGTATCCATCATAAAGGTGGAGGCCCGAACCCTGGTGTATACATCATGGGATGGGAAGATACATCCACTTAATAACACTGAGAATAAACCTGCTAGCCTAAGCGTGGATGAAATGTTAGGCCGAAGATCATATCCCCATGTGACATATCACCCTACTTCAAGGGTAGCACAGTATGACCCTAAAATTTGGCGGGACTAATGGGTTGGGTGAGTTCGACTACGACACGCCTTTGGCTAAGGCCTATTCATTCGCAAGAATAACCTTATCTACGCTTCAAATGGGATGAGGGAACGGGCCATGAGGGGATGATCTAGTGATCTTGATACCATGACCAGTAAGCTCTCTATCAGAGGAGACACATGATTAGTGTCATTCCATGTGGTGGCTGTTGGGAGAAACTCGTCGTACATCTCTTTGAGGATAGGGAGACTGATCCCCTACAGACTGATCCCCACCTCTCTATGTAATAGGTGAATGGTGTTGGTGCTCTAACACGAGTGACATAGAAATTATGGATGGATTTCTCATGAATAAAAGATTGCAAACTAAGACACCCAAGATGCTTGGTGTAAGACCACCACCTTCAACTGATTGGGGGACTCCAGACAGGTCTAATGTACCTTGAATGGCTAGGCCCACTCATCAGAGAAACACCCTCTAGCCCACAAATCTCACTTGGTGCTCCCATCGCCACTAGTAGTTTCTCTAGATATGCTGATAACGAATGTATATTCCTGGATATTTAGTCTCGGGACACCATTTTGGAACTCGTGGTTGCCTTGAGTCCACAACAATCCTCGCAATATAAAAATATTTACTTGAATTGGAGTGGTGATGACTTCTATGGTTGGGGAAATGTTGGCATGATCATGATCTCATGGGGCCTCTAAAAGGATGAAGGGGAAGTTAGGGTTAGGTAATGGCAAAGGCACGTCAGTGGGAAGACCAAAGTCCTAGAGTGGAAACTGTATGAACAACGGGTAATCTAGAAGCTCTGGTGTCAGGAAGACTGTCAGAAACTTGTCACGAGGAATGATGTAAGTTTGATGATTATCACCACTATTCCTTACCATGGCACCCCTTTTCTGACATGATTTATCTGTAGACTATGAATCAGCTATTCTATTCTACATAGAAATATCCATAATCCGACGAGAAGTCAGTCTGATAAAAATTGTTGGGAAAAGGCAACAAAAAATGTCTAAAAGGACTTAAAACCTATATGTAATAGGCACTATGTATTGTTCCTAAAAGAGGTAGACCAAAATATAATTCCACGTAAAACATAACATGTGGAAGCTACTATTACTACATCTATGGTACATGGATGCAATTCCACACATACAACAATGTTACACGGAATAACTGCAAGGCATAGGCCAGTAAACCGTTGGTCGGTGAATAGAACGATCCGAAAAAGGTAGACACCTTAATCCTCAGCCAGGGTTATGTTTACGTTCAAAAGCTATGGATTAACATTTATGTCTCTATTAAAAGTTTTTGAGTTTTTGTTCACTAATCCAAGTTCAGTATGAAATAAAGTCAATCACATAGCCTTCTTCCACATGGAATTTATATTTTATGTTTTAAATTTTCATAGTCCCGTTCGCAGAAACCAAAATGTGGTATGCTAACGGGGAAATGGAGAGGAAACCGGTTCATGAAACATACATAAAAGTTCATGAATGTGGTTTTCGCAAGGATAACTGTACGAAAAAGTGAAGAAGGCTGGGAAATTAGGAGCACTTTTCACTGTGAGAAACAATAAAAAAATGACATGGGCCCATATATATAGGTTTGGTCCCCTCCTATCAGTTCTACGTGTTCTACTGCAAACCATTTCAGTTCATGACAACATCAACATTGGAATATTCCCCTTTTCATTCCAAATGGACACCTTTCTATTGGGGGGAATTTATAGGGTCCTGAAAATTAATCCAAGGAGAATAAATACGCCTAGAAATCTCTTTATAGAAGGAATCAATCACTTCTATATGTTTATGAAGGCATAGGGACTCAAATTGAGTTGCATTTATTTGAAGGATATTGAAGTAATTCATGTTTTCAAATGGTCCACATACCATCACTGGGAAAGGTATATGAGAGGATAGATCGCAAACCGTCGGGTGCGGGATGGTCTACGAACTGCTGACCCATGCAATAATAGCCATCGATCAAGGTTATCCATGAACTATGTCAACCGAAGGATTTCTACACAAAATACCATCCGCATACCAAGCTGTTAACCACTCAGTTCAAAGATTAAGCAGACTAGTAGGCTTCTATAATCCATTGTAGCGAACTGAAGCCTCTGCAAACCATGGATGGCTGAGTCTTCTACAGGTCAGAATATATCATCAATGGGCCTCTGAAAATGGTGTCGCAAGACCAATATATATGATCACTCTGATTCTATATAAAAGGATTATAGTAAAAGAGAGAGATAATACAGACAGAGAGAGGGACATATTAAGAATTCTTGAGGGAGACTCAGATGTTTCACTTTGGCTTTTATCTTGTTTCATCAGCGAAGTACGAACCGTAAACCACTTCCTCTGTAGGTACAGCCAGCCAAAAATGATAAAAATGGGGGAATTGAATAATAATAATGGAACTGTGAACCCAACTGGTAAAATGTGAACCAAATACTTATCACGGATGAATTTTCTTCAAATTTTAATCCCCCAGACCCTCCATCTGTATGATTCCCTACGTTGTGTACCGCTATACGGACGAGTCTTGGCGCCACGTACCCATATGGTATGTGGATGTAGCCCAAAGTGGCATGGTGAGTCATGTACCACTCTAGTATGCAGTTAGCGATACGCATTCCCGCATACCACATAAGTATATGTATGGACCTCCTATCGACATACCAATACAGTATGCAGAGCCTTCCCCATCCCGCATGAGAAACCAGTAGGCGGAATGGGGTGTTTTCGGGTACTATTAGTTTCAGTTCCAACCACGCCACTCCATTACCGTTTAGTCCTCCATAATCCCTCCGCTAATCAGTTCTATGGTGGTATTCCAAAACCACCTCCAAATCCATCAGACCCGTATGATTAGGAAATCAGGCACATCAGCACTCCCTATTGAGTCTACATACCCTCAGTAAGTGGAGACATGAAGGCACTCCCAAAAAAGGTGTGGTCTTTGAGAATTCCAGTAAGGATACATTCCCACGGTTACCTAGAGTCCAACCTTGGGATGTCGACATGAATATACATGTTCTCGATATTTGGGGAGATCACTTGCTTTTCCATTCAATGAGGAATAGTGATCAGTCAAAGGGGTTATTTTTGTTCCCCCTTTGATGAGGATAGAACTCCTCCCCTTTTTAGAACATGCTCTGGGGCCCTCCCACTGAGTTAAGTCCCCAATATTCTGAGGCAGGGCCTTGTGGCCTTTAATTCCATTTCACAAGGAAAGGTTCATCACTCTGCGCCCTTGCCTACAGTCACCCCCGCCTCTTCCACCACGAGCTCTCCCTCCCCCACGATTCAGGGCAGAGGCATATGCATTGTTGAATCTTTCAAATCCTATTGTTTCTCACACCGAGCATGAATCATATGGGATTAGAGGTTTGTGAGGATTACAACCTCAACACACATTGTGAACTATGAGAAATATGATTCCTAATCAAAACAGGATATGTAGGATGCCTGCTAGAAGGCCCGAGCTCGAATGGGTTCCCATCCATGAAGGGTCCACCCAACCATGCCACCCTCAAATTGGAAGATTCCATGCGTAAGCCTCCACAAAATATGATCTACGAGAACATTGATTCCTGAAAAAAAAATAGGATACGTAGGACACCTTCCAGAAGGCCCAAGATCAAAAGGGTTCCCTTCCGTGAAGGGTCCACCCAATCATGTGTGTCAAATGGGAAACTTCAATGCATAATCCCCACACATACCAAAATACATGGTTTTTGATTCCTCTCACGAGGATACATCAGAAACCCTCTTTGTGGGCCTGATCCAAACATCAAGTCACCTTCTATCCTCCCTAGATGACGATAAAATCTAGAGAACCTTCAAATATGGATAAGTCAACATCGCCTCCATTCCATTAAACATAATAATGCTCACAACGATATTGAAAACCAAGGGTATCCATGGAAACACTCTTCATGAATGAACCAAGGATTCAAGAACATATGAACATGACTTAAATATATAAGAGAGTCCCGGAACATGCATCAATCCTCCCTCGGATGGGTACGGTGAGCCTGACCTCCCATCCTCTCGACCAATTAAGTATTTATGTGTCGTTTCCCAAATCATAAGCTGATGAGCGCCTGCCTTTGGAAATAAGGTCCATGAATCATGTATAATAGGTACTTTGGGTGTTCTAGGCTCCACGGATAAAACCATTGGATACCATTTGATTAAGTTATATCCGAGAAGGACTGATTTCATGAGTGCTTGACCCCTCTTTCAATTACTCACTAGGACCAATAGTTCCCTATAGGGTTAATTCAACCTTGTTTAAAGGATAATAATGTTGAATGGGTCGAAATGAAGGAGTGGTAAACTCGACATGAACCCGTCTTGGTGGAAAAAGGGATGAGTGATGATCCTCTTTGTTCCATTTTTGCATCACCCATAAATGTGCCACCACATAGGTGGAACAAACACTTAAGGACTCCATTGGTTGAGATGATGGGAGGTTTTGTTCATCACACCCTTGGGGGGACTATTTCCTACTTTGGGACTCTCTTATAGATTTAAGAAATGTTCAAATGTTCACGAATCCCTGGTTCTCTCCCAAGAATGTGTCTGATGGTTACCCCTAGGTTGCAAGGTTTACCATATATACGCATAGGTTAGGAATTACTGGGACATTACTAGTTTAATCCATATGATGAGGCTCTCTAAAGCTTATCATCATCCCGATAGGATGGAAGTTTCTTTAATATCTAGATTGAACCCATGAGATAGGATTCCTATGTATCCTCGAGAGGGGAATCAGAACCCACATGGGTTGGAACCAATTAACTAGACACGTCAACTTTTAATGTCATGTGATGGGGACCCATCCATGAAGTTTAGTGTCGCATGACAATGATTTCTATGTGGAGGAATCCTAGTGAGTATTTCTTGTGGGACTTATACTGAAGTAGCCCAAAATGCTTAGGAGAGTCATGGTCTCCTAGTTGGATATGAACCTACTAGAGATATGGCCCGGTGAACACTAGGGTAGTTCGGGCATTAGGTTTAGACCTCAGGGAAGCTTCCTACATATCCCAATTAGATAATAATAAAAACCCTCATAGTTAAGTTTATTTTGGGGATTATACCATAGAGCAGGGCCTATTTTTGGGGGGCATGATTGGTGCTTAACCTTTGAAAATGACCCCCTTTGCGATCTGGTGTTTAGACATGCATCCTAAGTATCCTATTGGGGGCAGGAATCAATGTTCTTGTAGTTCAGTTGGTGTGGGTTTTAGGCATGGATGCTTCATAGTTGAGCTCAAACATTCAAACATGAGTCATACATATCCTTATTAGAATATAAATCAGAGTTCTCGTAGTTCACTTGGGGTGGGTATTAGGCGTGGAATCCTTCCACTTGAGCTCAGACCATCAGACATGCATCCTACATATCCTGGTTAGAACATGAATTAGAGTTATTTTAGTTTAGTTGAGGTATAGTGTGGATGTCACGACCATCGTCAATTTCTACGATGGTGTGATTCATGCTCTGTGTGAGAAACAATATAAAGATGTAGATCCAAAAAACCATACACATTCCCTTATCCACTAATGGAAAAGGAGGAAGACAACATAAGAGGTCATGACTATTAGCCCAAAGGGAGAGAGAGAGATAGGAGCTTAAAATGTTCCTACTCTAACCCATGCTGCTATACAAGATAGCCGCATCTGGTGATTTATCTGAACACATCTTGGGCCGAGGCAAAGAGGAGCAAGAGTCCCCCCTCCCGCAAGAAGGTTAGCAGTTTACCTCAGTGAGAGTGCCCTAAAATGTGTTCTAGAAAAGGGAAGGAGAATTGACCCTTATCAAAAGGGAAGACATGCATGATTACTTTGACTTATATCTATCCCTTGTTGAATGGAAAAGTCAGTGATTAAACTTGATCCATAGAATGAAGAGGTACATTTGAGCATCCCAAGGTAGGATACTGAGATTTTGTGAGAATATATACATAGAAGAACTCTGGGGGCTAGTACAATTGCGAGCATTACCCACATGTCTCTGCTTACCACGGGTATGTAGAATCAGAAGGGCGCACTGATGAGCCCGATGGTGTATTCATACGAGTCTAGTGGATTTGGAGGAGGCTTTGGACTAATGTCATGGGAATGGTTCACGATGGGGATTTGTAGGATAGGATGAAAATGAAAGGGCATAATCATTACCAGAATGTGGAAATCCCAACAGTCCCCTACTTTTCGTATCATTTCTTCATGTAGGGTGGTGTATCCTCTGCATAGCATATTTCTATGTAGGTGCATGGTCCTCTTGCATAACAAGGTGGTACTAAGACCTGGTGACTATCCCCGTACCAATGTGGTATGTGAACCTTGATACATTCCACGTACTGATGTGGTATGCAGAACTAGATGTGATATACACACCAGAGTGGTTTGTGGCCTCAGGTTCGGTCTTCCTAGGGTGGTGGTATATGTTGTTGGAGTCCATCTATGTGGTAGAATATTATGAAGGGTGTGGTTTCATCTACATAGAGATATGCTATGTGGTATAACATATTGAAGACGGGGAACTGGTCTTGTAGTTCATGGGAAGTTCATCCATGAAGGTAGTGTGGTTCAAGGTTTTCCAATTAGGTTTGTGGATTTCCCATTTTATTGTGATTTCTTCTTTTTATGGTTCACTACGAGTTTATACCTACTAGAAACTATTCATGGTTCCGTACTTCATCGATCATTTTCCTTCGAAGTCTTCCATTCATAAACTCCACGCTCTCAAAGAATCCAGTCCCTTCCCTCATCACCTCTTAGGGTTCTTTTATAGATTGATGAGGAGCCTGTATCTATGGGTCACATGTCATATTTTTTATATGACCATGGGAAAATCATCTATCTTGCGAAAATCTTGGTCAACAGAGATTTGCGGGGCTCTGGTTCGTGGAGGCAGAAATCACTGCCTTAATCCCGCGAATGAAGCAGTTCGTGGGACACCACCAGCCTCACCTTTTCCAAGAACAGAGTTTATAGGGAAGGTGTGTGGGGGCATACATCTCTATCACGTTTTTTCCAATGACATGGTTCATGGGGCCATGGTTCTTGGGTGGAATTTCTCCACCTCCATTCTACCAATGATGTTGTTCACAGGGGTTAGGAATCATTCCACATTTTGTCTTATAATTTTCTGGTTTGATGTCCAATGAATTGTGGTCTATCATTTCACGAGCTGCATGCATACCATTCGGTTCGCGAGTAATATGATCTATGAACCATTCTCGAAAATCAGTACGCAGAAAACTTTAGTCCTATTATAAATTTGATTTCTTTAAATCTTATTCCTCAATTTTCAGTTGAACCTGTAGCTTATTCCTTTATCAAAATTTTTGGAGTATTTTCCTTCCCTTTGAGGAGTTTTAAAAACCTTATAGGATAAGAAACACAAAAATTCATAAAACACCTAAAACCCTAAAATATCTTAATATACCCTAAAACTCATAAAGGAGCCAAAGACCCCAAAATGCCTAAAATACCCAAAAACCCATAAAAAATAAAAAACTAAAATCCTTAAAATACCCTAAAATAACTAAAAACATTTAAGTCCCCAAAAACTACTAATAACCCCAAAAAACCCTAAAACCCAAAAAAAAGACCATAAAAACCCATAAACACCATAAGAATCCTACAAAGTCTAAAAAATAATGATCCCATAAATATATAAACAACCTAGAATAATGCTGAAAATCCTAAAAACACAGAGCCCCTAAAATTCAAAGAAAAACCCAAAACCACCAAAAATTAATAAACACACTAAAATAACTAAAACCCTAGAATCACTAAAACCTCTAAAATCCCTAAAACCATCAAAATTATAAAACCACCCAAAACTCTTAAAACTCCCATGAAACTCTAAAATGCACAACAAATCCCTTGAAACCCCCAAAAAATACAATAATAAAATAAAATAAAACCCTAAACCACCCTAAACCCCCCTAAAACTTTGAAAACCCCATAAAAACCTCGAAAACCATAAAAAAATTAACCTATGTAATGCCCTTTAAAAAACATTAAAAACACTAAAAACATATTAAACCCCGTAAAACAGAAAAAACCACAACAAACCTGAAAAATAAAAAATCCAAAAACCCTAAAATACACTAAAAACCAAAAAAATCCTAAAAGACTCTTAATACATTAAAACTTATATAATAATATAAAAACCCTATGAAATCCATATGAAACCCTAAAAACCCTACAATACCATAAAACCTTAAAAACCATAAAAATCCCTAAAAACTGTAAAATCCTAAAAAACCAAAATATCTTAAAAACCTAAAATAATAAAAAAAACCCAAAAATAGCCCTAAATAACCCAGAAAATCAAAAAATTAGTAAAAACCATAGAAACCTTAGAAAACTCTAAAACAGCCCAAAAATGGTAAAAAACACTAACAAATCTTAAAAACCTTAAAACCCCCAAACATCACTAAAACGCCCAAAATAACTGAAAAATATAAAACCCTAAAAACTATACAAACCCTAATAAATTGTTTAAAACACTAAAAACCCAAAAAACCCTAAAACCCAAATCCCTAAAAACCTAAAAAACTCATAAAACCCTGAAAAAATTTAAAACCTCTTAAATCCCTGAAAAACATAAAAATAGAGTAACACTAAATCTCTAAACAAACCTAAAACCTCTAAATATACAAAAAACCACTAACCTTATACCCTAAACGATAAATCTTCAACCCTACACCATAAAATATAAATCATACACATTTAATCCCACACCCAATACCTGATACGCCGAACCCTGCACCCTAAACACTAATCCTCGGACCCTATACCCTATAACATACACCCAAAACCCAAAAACCTATACCCTAAACATTAATTCTCGTACCATACATCCTAAACCCAATATCCTACAATGTAAACCCTAAACCATAAACTATTCACCCTTAACCCTACACCCACTCTAAACCCTACCCACTATCACGTAAACAATACACCCAATACCTGACACCCTATACCATGTACCCTATACCCATAATCCTAATCCCTAAACCCTAAACCCTACACCCTACAACATAAACCCTACGACCTAAGCCCTACACCCTAAACCCTTCCCCCTAAACACTATACCCTACACCGCAAACACTAAACCATACACCCTAAAATCTAAAGCCTTCAAAATATACCCTAAAACCTAAACCCAACACACTATACTTGAACCCCTACACCCCAAACCATATACCCTACACCCAAAACCCTAACCCTATAACCACTAAACCCTAAAGGCTATATCCTAAACTATAATCTATATAACCTATCCACTATACCCTACTCCATAAAAAATAAACCAAACACCAAAACACTATACCCTACACTCTAAACACTAAACCATACATCCTAAACCCTATACCCTATACACTAAACCCTAAACCCTAAACCATAGACCTAATACCTTGCACTCCAAACCATTTACCCAACACCGTTAACCCTAAACCCTTCACTTTAAGTACTAAAACCTAAAGACCAAACTATATTCCCTACACCCAAAACCTAAAAATATACACAAAAAACCTATACCCTACACCCTAATCCCTAAACCCTGCACCATAATCCTTATACCCAACACCCAAAACCATATTTCCAAGACCCTAAACACTATAACTTACACATTAAACCCTATACCATACACCCTAAACACCAAATCCTACACCAAAACACCAATACCCTACACCTTATACCCTATACCCTACAACAAAAAATGATATACCATAAAACCAGACACTATATTTTGAAAACCCTAAAAAACTCTAAAAATGATAATAAATCAAAAAAACCACTAAAATTAAAATATCCTAAAAACATGAAAAAAATATTTAAATTCATTAATACAAAAAAAACAAAAAAAAATCACTAAAACCCATAAAACCCCAAAAAACACTAGATACCCTAAAAAACTAAAAATCATAAAACCAACTAAAATCCTAAAAACCCAAAAAAACCCTTCAAACCCTTCAAACCTAAATAAACCTCTCAAAACCTGAAGAAAACAGTGAAAACCCTATAAAAACCAAAGAAGCCCTAATACTGCATTTGAACCCCTAAAACCCATAAAACCTAAAAAATACTAAAAACCCATAAAACCCTATTAAACCATTAAAACCCAAGTAAACCTAAAATCCATTAAAGTCTATACAAACTCTATAACCAATAAAATCTTAAAAAACCTAGAGATGCCTAAAAACCTAAAAACCACTTTAAAACCCTAAAAAACATAAAAACCCTAAAAAAATACTGAAAACCTAATAACCATAACCCTAAAACCGTAAAACCTTAAAATTCATAAAAATTCCCTAAAATCCCTAGAAAGTTCTAAAACACCTAAAAACCAGGAAAACAAATAAAACCCTAAGAAAAAAAACAAATAACCATAAAAACCCTAAAAAAACTAATACCCTAAAACCCTCTAAAATTCCTTGATACCATAAAACCCCTAAAACCCCAAAAAATACTTAAAAACACACCCCTAAAATCCTAAAAACCCAAAAATCCTAAAACCCCTAAAAACCCTAAAACCATAAAAATATTAATTACTAAAAACCTTAAAATCTCTAAAATCCTTAAAACCATAAAGATCTCAATACCACTAAAAAGACTAAAAACCCTAAGAACCACAAAAAAACCAAAACTAACCTAAAAGATAATAAATAACCATATAAAACAATAAACTAACATTAAAAACATAAACACATTAAAAACATTAAAACCCTACAAAATATAAAACCCTAAAACACTAAAAACCCTAAAAATGTATTTAAACATCATAATAGTCCTAAAAACCCTAAAAATCCATAAAAACACGAAGCCACTGAAACCCTAAACTCTTGAAAATCCATAAAAACCCCAAAACCCCAAAAAACATTAAAAATCTCTAAAAAATACCAAAATCACTAAATAACCCTAAATGGCCCGAAAATCCCGAAAAACCCCCTAAAACTACAAAACCATAAAACGCTAAAACCCCTAAAACCTGGAAGAACATAAAAAACCTAAAACCTATAAATAAAACCAAACACCAATTAAAAACCAAAAAATCGTAAAAAATAAAAAAACACTAAAAACCACATAAAACCCAAAAAATTGATTAAAAGATAAAAAACCCAAACCCCCTAACAATCATGAAAAAACCTAAACAAAAAAAGAACCATGATGACCGTAATGAAAATTAAAACAATTTAATCCCTAAAACAATAAAAATAATAAAATCCCTAAAAACCTAAAACCTAAAAACCCAAAAAATCCATAAAAACCATTAAAACCCAAAAAACTAAAATTACTAATGAACCTAAAAATCACTAGAACTCATAAACCCCCTATAACCCTAATATCCATTTAATCTTTTGAGAGATGCTAAAAACAATAAGAGGCCCTAAAATCCTAAAGTCCCTAAAAGGGCCAGAAAAAACTTAAATTCCCTAAAAAATATAAAATACTTTAAAATAACTTAAAACTTTAAGAGTCACTAAAACCCTAAATACCCAAAAATAAAATAAAATACCCTAAAATTGTAATAGAAACTAAAAAAACTAGTGGTCCCTAAGAAACCTAGAAGGCCCTAAAAACCCAAAAGGACCCTAAAACCTTAAAGGCCCTAAAACCTTGAATTAACCTCAAAATTATTAAATAACAAATGACCAAATGTACCCTAAAACAAAAAAAAAACCTAAAAACCCCTAAAAACCCAAAAAATGACAACAACATATAAAACCCTTAAAGTCCTCATGTCCCTAAAAACCTAAAATATGATAAAAAATTCTAAAAACACCTAAAAATCATTAAAAACGTAAATAAACCTAAAAACATTAAAAGACAATAAAAACTACAAAAAAATAATAAAAGGCCCTAAAACACCTTAAAAACCTAGAAAACCCCTATAAAATAATAAAACCCCCCATAAATAAAATCCTTTAAAAAACATAAAACCCCTTAAAACCATAAAAACCATAAAATTCCAAAAATAAAATAAAAACCCCAATTACCCTAAAACCCCTAAAACCCTAAAAATACTAAAAACACTAAAATCATTAAAAACCATTATTACCCCTAAAAACTACTAAATCCTTAAAATCTATTAAAATAATTAAAACCCTTAAAACTCTAGAATCCTTGGAAACTCCTAAAACCCCTAAAAATATTAAAACACCAAGAGGTCCCAAAAATCCTCAAAAAACAATAAGAAACTCAAACTCACAAAATACCATAAAAACACTAAAAATCATAAAAACATTAACTTATAAAAAAAATAAAATAATACTAAAAATAATTTAAAACAATAAATTCCTAAAAACAATGAAAATCCAAAACAGACCATTAAACCCTAAAAACCCAAAAAATAATTGTAAAACCCATAAAACCCAAAAAACCTATAATAACCAACCCCCAAACCCTACAAGAAGCTAATTAACCCTATTAAAACTCTAACAACCCTAAAACCCACTTAAACTCCCTAGAAAACCTAAAGAAACTAAAAGCTATAAAAGAATCTAAAACCCCCTAAAAACCTTAAATCTCCTAAAACAACTAAATCCCTAAAAACCGTAAAAACCATAAAACCATATAAACTCTTCTAGAATCCTAAGAACCTTGAAAACCCAAAAAACCATTAAACATTTTAAAACCCAAAAAACAAAATACCCATCAAACCCATAAAACTAAAAAACCCTAAATCCTCCTAAAAATACATAAATCCCCCAGAAATCAATAAAAACCCTAAAAACCCTAAATCCCTTTTATAATACACAAAACATTCCCTAAAACCCCTAAAAAGGCTTAAAAATACAAAAAAAAAAACAAAAACCATTTATAATCACTAAAAACTCTAAAACCCCATTAAACCTCTAGAGACCATAATGACTTTAAAATCGTAAGACCCTTAATACACTTAAAAATCCACTAAAACACCTAAAAATCGTAAAATACCTAAAAAACAAAAAACCCCTAAAACCATTTAAAAACCTGAAATCCTTAAAACCCTAAAAACACTAAATACCAATATAAAACTAAAACCCCTAAGAAACCCTAAAAAGCTAAAAATGTTAAAAAAATCTATAACACCCTAAAAACATTAAAAATACTTAAAAAACCTAAAACCATAAAAATAATAAAATACTAAAAACCAAAAAAATATATATTTAAAACCATAATGAACCTGAAAAACCTTAAATAACCTAGAACCCTCTAAATGCCCTAGAAGAATCTAGAAATACCTATTAAAATAATAAAAATAATAAAAACAAGAAAAACCTCTAAAGACAATAAAATTCCTCAAACCCCCCAAAAGATGTTAAAATTAGTAAAATACTTAAAAGAACAAAACACCCTCTAGAAATCTAGAATACAATGAAACACCATGAAGACTAGAAAATATCCTAAAATCCCAAAATACCTCTAGAGGACCTCAATCCCCAAAACCCACTAAAAACCCTTAAAACCTCAAAAAACACTAAAACCCCTATAAACACTAAAAACCAAAACACTAAAAAACACTAAAAATCTCTGAAAACCCCAAAAAACTCCAAAAAACCCAAAAATTATGAAAAGACCCTAATAAGCAAAAAAAAAACACCATTAATACCATTAAACCATAAATGTCCTAAAAACTAAAAAAACTAAGAGATGATAAAAACACTAAAAGAAAATAAAATACCCTTAAATATTCCAAAATAATTTAAAACCTAAATACTATAAAGTGGCCTAAAAAATCTATAAAACCCTAAAATTCATAATAAAACACTAAAAACATTAAAACCCCACAAAAAACTAAAGCACTCTAAAAACCTAAAAACCAAAAAAGATTCTAAAAACCATAAAATTTTGCAGAAACATAAAAACCCTAAACACCATAAAGGTCCCTAAAAACTATAAAAACCCTAAATAATCCTAAAAACACAAAAAAAAACACTAAACCCCTAAAACACCTAAAAACCATAGGGGAATCTAAAACTACTATTTTTTAAAAGAACCTAAAACCGATTAAAACACATAAAATACACTAAATACCATAAAAACCCTAAAAAGACCAAAAACCTTAGAGAACTCTAGAAACTCTAAAAACCCTAACAAAACCCTAAAACCCTAAAACCCATAAACTCCCAAAAATCCCAACCCCCCCACCCGAAAACCATAAAACCCGTTTAAATTCTATAAAAACTCATCAAAATCCATAAAAACACCTAAAACCCTAAAACCCCAAAACCAACTTAAAACCTAAATACCCCCATAAAATCCTAAAACCCCTAAAAACCCAAAAAAATTCAAAAACCCCTAAAAACATAAAACCCAAAAAAACCTAAAAATACTGATGAAACCCCATGTAACTCTAAAAACACCAAGAGTCTAAAAACACCCCTTATACCCCATAAAAACAAAAAAAATCATAAAAACCCTTAAATGATCCTTATCCCACTAAAAACTATTAACGACTCTAGAACACTAAAACAGCCCCTACAGACCCTAAAAACCCTTGAACTATAAAAACATATAAAACAAATATAAAACACCCTAAAAGACCCATAAAATGCCTAAAAACCTAAAAACTCTAATACCACAAAACAACTAAAAACCCTAAAAACACAAAAAATCACTAAAAACCATAAAAAACCAAAAAAATAAAAACCATATGAGTTCTTAAAAACCACTAAAAACCCTAAACAACTATAATACTCTAACAGAACCCTAAATTACTAATAATTATAAAACCCTAAAAAATCCAGAAAACCCTAAAACCCCCTAAAACCAGTAGAAACCTTGAAAAGACCCTAAACCCCCTAACAAACACTAAAATCTCAAAAAAAACCCAAATAACCCTTAGACAAACCTAAAATTATAAAACCCCCAAAAAATGATAGAATGTCTGAAAAACCATAAAATCTTGAAAACCCAATAAAAATACTAAAAATTATTAAACCCTTAAAAACCTATAAAACCTTAAAAATAAAAAAATCCCAATGAAACATTTAAAAACCATAAAAAACACCTAAAACTCCTTATACCCCTAAAATACCTATAATAATCCTTCAATACCATAAAACCCCTAAAAACCCTTAAATCCTAAAAACCCTAAAACCAATAAAAACTCTAAGATCCCTAGAACCATAGAAACCCCAAATCTTCTAAAAACACTAAAACATAAATAAAAACCGAAAAATAATCCAAATAAACCCTAAAAACAATAAAACCCTTAAAAACAATAAAAAACCAAAACACTGAAAACCCCCTAAAACCCTTAAAAACCATAAAACCCGCTAAAAATTTGAAACCATAAAAACTATAAAAATATATTAAAAAACAAAAACCCATAAAAACCCTTAAAACCCCTAAAAACCCTAAAACCCATCAAAACACCCCCCAACTACCCCTAAAAACACTAACAATCCTAAAAATACAAAAAACCCTTAAACCCTTAAAAACTCCCAAAACCCAAAAAACCTCAAATAATTCAATATTAAGAAAATACCCTAAAACTCCCAAGGACCCAAAAGACCCTTGAATACCTAAAAACCCATAAAACCTCTAAAATTCCATGAAGCACCTTAACATACTAAAACCCTAAACCCCATAAAATTCCAAAAAACATTAAAATCCCCTAAAAAATAAAAAACCATAAAACCACTTAAAACCCTAAAACCCTAAAGAATCCTAAAAACCTTTAAAACCCAATAAAATAATTAAATCCCCTGAAAACCCTAAAAACAATGAACCCCTCAAATAACCCAAAAAACTATAAATCCCACTAAAAAATCATAAAGACCCCAAATCCCCCCAATCACACCGTAAAAATCCCTTGAAAACATGAAAACAACGAAACCCCCTAAAATCACTAATCCCCCTAAAACACCTAAAATCCCTAAAACCTTATAAAAACCCTAAAAATTCCAAAAAAACCCATTTAAATCCTATAAAACCACAAAACAATTAAAAACGCTTAGAACCCATTAAACCCTAAAACCCTAAAAAATCCTAAAAAACAAAAAATCATAAAAACCCCTTAAAACCATTAAAACTAGAAAACAACTTTAATATACACTAAAAACATAAAACACCTAAATCGCCTAAAACTCTAAAAAATCCCTAAAACCTTAATTGAACATAAAAACCCATAAAAACCCCTAAAAACCCAAAAAACCATAAAAACCCCTAAATCCCCTAAACCCCTTGGAAAACCTTAAAACCTCTAAAAGATTCTAGAACATATAAAACCCCTAAAATACCATGGGAATCCTTAAAACCCTTAAAATAACCTAAATGAAAAAAACACGAAAAGATCCTAAAAGACTCTAAAGGACCCAAAATGACCAAAAAACCCAGAAAAACCCAAAAAGACCCTAAAACATTAAAAAAATTTAAGACACTAAAACACTAAAAATACTAAAATAACCTAAAATCTATTAAATACTCTAAAACCCCGAAAAAATCCCAAAAGCACCCTACATACCCTAAAAGCACTAAAACCCCAAAAAGAACATAATAACCTATAAAACGCCTAAGAGGCCCTAAAAACACTTTAAAACACAAAAAACCTAAAAAATTATTAATACTAAAAAACCCCATAAGACCCCTCAATGTCACAAAAAACCCTAAAAGTATATAAAAACCATAAAACAATAAAACTAATACAATCCATAATAACCCTAAAACCCCTTAAAAACAATGAAACACCAAACACCAAAAAAACATTTAAAGACATTAAATCCCTAAAAACTATAAAAACCCTAAGAAACCTAAAAACCCGAAAGCATCATAAATCCCCTAAAACTGTTAAAAACCATAAAACCATAAAAATCATTAAAACACCTAAAAGCTGTAAAATCTATAAAAGAAAAAAACCCCAAAAAACAGAACACAATGAAACCCCAAAATGACAACTAAAAACAATATAAAACCATAAAAATCTAAAATATCTAAAAGGTAAAAAAACCCAAAAACCCCTAAATGCTGTTAAAACCCCCTGAAATCCTAAACACCCCTAAAACTCCCAAAAAACACCAAAAACACTGAAAATGACTAAAAATCATAAACAACCCTAAATACCCAAAAAAATCATAAAATACCATTAAATATACTAAAAACTCCTAATATCCTAATAAATCCTAAAAATCCTAAAAATCCTAGAACCACCAAAAAATACTAAAAAACACTAAAATCCAAAAAAACCCTAAAGAATCCTAGAAATCGTAAAAATCAACAAAACCTATAAAACATGTAAATCCCCTAAAAACATTTATCCACCCTATTAAACCCACTAAAACCCTCTAAAACCCTTGAGAACTATAAAAACCCTAAAACCCCAAAAAACCTGAAACACTCTTAAAACCCCAAAAAACACAAAAACCCCTAAACCCCATAAAATTACTAACGTCCCTTAAATTACCTAAAACAATAAAAACATAAAAAAATCCTAATACCTGAAAACACCCTAAAACAAAATTAATGGAACCTAAAACCCTAAATACCGTATAAACCCTAAAACCCATAACAGACTATAAAAAGGTATAAACCTCATTAAATACCCTCAACACCCTAAATCACACTATAAAATATTAAAAATATAAAATCCCCAAAGTTGATAAGCCCATAAAAAAACAAAAAAAACCCTAAAAACCCTAAAACACTCAGAAACCCATAAAAATTAAGAAATTTAAAACAACCCTAAATCTCCTAAAAATGAACAAATCCAGAAAAAATGAAAACACATGAAAACCCTATAAACATTAAATAACCCTAAAAGCATTAAAACAATAAAAGCTCAAAAATATTTGAAAAACCCTTAAAATGATAAAATTCACTGAAAACTCCAAATACCCTAGAAACACAAAAACCATAAAGACCATAAATCCTGAAGAAAATCCTAATAACAATTAAACCCCAAAAAACCCTTAAAAAGATAAAAAACACAAAAAATCCCTAAGAACTCAAAAATCCAACAAAATTCAATAAAACCCCTTAAAACGAAAATTCCATAAAAAACTCATAAACCCTAACAAACCCTAAATGAATTAAAACACAACAGAACCCTAAATCTACTAGAAACCCATAAAACCCGTATAAGAACCCCAAATCCCTAGAAGAACTAGAAAAACCTCCAAATCCCTACATCCCTAAAAACAATAAAAACACTAAAAAACCCTCAATCTTTTAACACCCCTGACAAAAAAAAACTGAAAACCCGAAAAAAACACTAAAAAATTAAAGCCGTAAAAGCCCCCTAAAGGCCCTAAATCACATAAAATTCGTAAAAACCCACAAAAATATAAATATCCTAAAAACAAATAAAAACCCTAATCCTTATAAAAATACTAAAAATTATGTAAAAACATTAAAATGCACATTAAAACCCTAGAAATCAAGAAAACACATGAAAACCCAAATACCTATAAACCCATAAACACCCAAAAAACAATACACCCCCAAATACCTTAAAAATCAGGAAACCCTAATTCTCTCTAAAAACATTGAAATACTATAAAATCCTAAAACCTATAAAACAATTAAAAAAGCCTTAAAACCATTAAAAAATTAAAATAATTATAAACCTATGAAACACTTACAATCATTAAACCACTTGAAAAACCTAAAAATGATAAAACAAGAATAAAATAGAAAAAATCTATAAAAATAAAAAAACACCAAAAACCCATAAAAACATAAAAATAAAAATAACCTTAAAACCTCAAAAACACTAAAAACCCTAAAGTCCCTAAAAACAATGAAAACCCTAAAACCTCCAAAACAAATCCCCAAAACCCTCTAAAACACCCAAAAATCATTAAAATCATAAAAATCCCTAAAAACCCTAAAATATCATAAACCTAAAAAACCATAAAATCCCTAGAAACAATAAAAACAATAAAAAACTAAGTATCCCTAAAATAAAATTAAACCAAAAAACCAAAAAAAAAACCCAAACACACCAAAAATACCATAAAAACCCTAAAAACACTAAACACCATTAAAATTGTGAAATACCATAAAAACACTAAAATAACTAAAGGACCCTAAAACCATATAAAAACTCTAAAAGAAACTAAATTAGTTAAACACCATAAATACCCTAAACACCTTGAAACCCCTATAACCTAAAATCACTAAAAACATAAAAATCCAAAAACCCTTAAAGCACAAAAAACTTCAAACCCAAAAATGATAAAAAAACCCTAAAACACTAAAAAAACATAAATACTATAAAAATACTAAACCCCTAAAAACCCAAAAAAAATTATAAAAATCCATAAAATTCCAAAAAACACATAAACACCCCTTTAGAGCATAAAATACCTAAAAACTATAAACCCCTTAAATGACATGAAATGCCCCCAAAAATCCCTAAGACCCTAAAAACTCAAGAACCCCTAAAAAATTTTAAATGACCTAAAAACTCTAAAAAACCCCAAAAAACCCAAAAAACTAAAAATCTCTAAAAACCCTTAAAACACATGAATACCCTAAAACCCAAAAAAAAAGATAAAAACACTAAAAAAGTTTTAAAAATCTAAAAACCCTAAAACCCTTAACAATCCCTAAAAACACTAAAATCCCTAAAAAATATAAAAATACCCTAATAGCACAAAAAAACCCAAAAACCACCAAAAATCTTAAAAACCCTAAAATATTCAAAATTCCAAAGGAATAAAAAACAATAAAAGCCATAAAAACCATAAAAACCGTAAAAAACCTAAAACCACTAAAAACCTAAATAATATAAAACCCCTAAAAACCACTAAAAACTTAAAAACCCTAAACAAATCCTAAAACCTGTAAAACCCTAAAAGCCATGAAAACATATAAAAACCCAAAACCTCCAAAAAACCATTAAAACACCAAAAAAAAGTAAAACGCTAAAACCTTAAAGAAACCCAAAATGAAAAAAAATATTAAACCACTAAAACCATTTGATGACTCATTAAATCCACTAAAATCTTTTAAAACTCTAATGACCTCTAAAAACACTAAAAGCCCTTAAATTACTATAAACCTCAAAAACCCAAAAAACCCTTTAACACACTAAAATACCATTAAAACAATAAAAACCCTAACAACCTAAAAACTCTAGAAGCCCTTTTAACCCTAATAGGAATTAGAACACCCCAAAACATTAAAAACATATAAAAACCCCAAGCAGCCTAAAAACCATAATGATCCATAGATAAACTAAAACCCCATTAAAAACATAAAAACCACTAACAACAGTAAAAACCGTTAAACCCCATAAAAAACCTAAAAAATCTAAATGATCCTAAAAAACTGTAAAACCTCCTAACTCCACCCCACCCCAGAACCCCCTAAATTTCGTAGAAATAACTAAAAATTCTGAAACACTTCAAAACCATATAAATAGTCTTGAAAACTATGAAAACCAAAAACTAATAAAACCCCCTTGAATATTCCAAAACCCAAAAAAAACACAAAACCCCCTTAAAATCCTTAAAAATTCATAAACCCAAGAAAACTCTAAAAACCAAAAAACACAAAAAAAAACCTAAAAACCCTGTAAAATCCCTTAAAATTCCCTAAAACCCCACAACCCTAAACCCGCTAAACCCCTTCAAAATATAGAGCACCAAAAATCACAAAAAATCCTAAAAAGCTAACTCCCCCTTAATCCTAAAAACCATAAAAACCTAAGACCCCTAAAAAATTTAAAAACCAGAAAACACCTAAAAACCAATAAAAACTCTAAAAAATAAAAAAAACATAAAACCCCTAATATCATAAATACCCATAAAAATCTAAAAATCCTAAAAAATTCATTAAAAACCTAAAAATATTTAACAAAACAAAAAACACATAAAAACCCCAAAACCCTAAAAACCATTAATTCGCTAAAAATATTTTATAAAACTATAAAAACACTAAAATAGTAAAAACTAGAAAAGAATAACTAAAAGAAATTAAAACCCATAAAACCAATAAAGGAAACGAAATAACCTAAAATAACCCAAGATGTCACTAAAATACCTATAGAACCACCTAAAATACATATAAGAATACATAAATACCCCAAAATCCCCAAAATCCCTTTAAATCCCTAAAGATTCTAAAAACCGTCAAAACCAAAAAAACCCTAAAATGATAAAAAAACCCATAAACCCCATAAAAATATAAAACCTATTAAAATCCCTAAACCCATAAAAACAATATATTTTTTACATACCCCAAATAAACCCCATCATATCCTTTAAAATTCATAAAATTCCTAAAAAACATTAGAACCCTTAAAAACCCTAAAATATTCAAATGACCCATAAAAATATAAATCCCCCCAAAAGCCCTAAAACCCTAAAAACACTATGGATCCCCTAAAAAATCCAAAACCCCTACGAAACCCCAAGAAATGGAAAAATATTGAAAAAATTATAAAACCCAAAATAAAACCCTAAAACTCTCAAAACCCAAGGTAAAACCGAAAAAAATATAAAAGCCCTAAAAACCTAAAACCCCATAAAAATCCTAAATCCATAAAAAGCATTTTAATCACCCTAAACCCCCCCAAATAACCCAAAATCATTAAAAATCACAAAAAAAAATACCATAAACCCCTATAAAACCCTAAAGAAAATTAAAACATTTAAAATCCTAAAAACACCATAAAACCCTCAAACACCATGAAACACCTTAAAATCCCTAAAAATGCATAAAACTCCTAAAAACCCAAAAATACTGAAAAAAAGTACCAAAAAACCCAAAAAACCACAAAAACCATAAAATCCCTAAGAACAAATAAAATCCATAAAACCCCCTAAAACCCAAAAAAATCCCAAAATCCAAATAAAACCCTAAAACCCAAAAAACTGAAGAAAAACCTTAAAGTCTAAAAATCCTAAAATCCCCCCAAAAAACCCAACAAACCATAAAACTCTCAAAACCCTATAAACCCCCCCCCCCCAAAATATAAAATCCTTTTAAAATACCTAACACCCCTCAAAAAATAAAAAAACCCCTAGAAACCCTATAAACCACGTAAAATGGTAAAATCCCAAAAAACCACAAAAACCTAAAAACATAAAGAAACTCTAAAACCCAAAGAAACTCTAAAACCCAAAGAAACTCTAAAACCCAAAAAAACATTAAAAGTTACCTAGAACAACCAAAAATATCTATAACCCATTGAAACAACAAGAGAACCTAAAACCCAAAAAAACATCAAACCCATACGGGCCCTAAAATCCCTAAAATTCCCTAAAACCTCATAATAACCTAAAACCCCCAAAGAACCCTAAAACACCTAAAAACTTTTAAAAACCTATAAAACCCTTAAACATCCCACAAAACAATAAAAAAAATAAATATATATAATAAATTAAGACATAAAAGAACAAAAAAACCAAAAAATATTTAAAATCACAGAAACCCCTAAAAACTCTTCAAACACATAAAATCGCTAAAAAACTGTAAAACCCTAATTACCATAAAACTTCTAAATTCCAAAAAATCCTTAAAAATCCTAAAATAATAAAAAACAAATGAAAAAACCATGAATCCCATAAAACCCCATAAACTCCTATGAAAAAATTAAAAATGAACTATAAAAACCCAGAAAACCCTAAAAACTAGAAATCCATAAAACACCCAAAACCCCAAAAAATGAAAGAAAACAATTTAAATCCTCAAAACCCTAAGAAATTATTAAACCCCCCAAACCCTAAAGAACATAAAAACCCTAAAACATAATATCCCTAAAAGACCATAAAAATCCTAAAAACCCCTTAAAATAATTAAAATGCACAAATTATCCCGATAAAATGTAAAAAATAACATAAAACCACTTAAACATTATAACAATTCTTAAAATCCTTAAAATTAAAAAAAACCTTAAAACCGAAAAAACATAACCCCCCACAAAAAAAACCATAAAAACCCTAAAAACACTAAATACCAACAAACCCCTAAAAACCTAAAAAACCATAACACCCCTAAAAATACCCTAAAACACAAAAAAACCCTGAAAACACTGAAAATAAGATGAATCATAAACACCCTAAAACCCTTAAAATACTTGATGATCCCCAGAAATCCCAAAATCCCTAAAAACCTTTAAAAAACCTAAAAATCCCTAAAACCCCTAACAACACTAAAAACCCTAAAACCCAAAAAAACTAAAACCCCTTCATCCCTAAAGAACCCTTAAAAACCCTAAAACCCCAAAAAACCATAAAAAATACATTGAAACTCTTAAAACCCATTAAAACACTAAGAAATTATAATTACCATAAATAATCCTATAACCTTAAAAATAAAAAAAACTCAATACCCTAAAACACCATAAAAACCAAAAGAACCCTAAAAGACAATAAATCCAAAAAACCCAAAAAACCAATTAAACCCCTAAAACCCCTGAAAGACCATAAAAAAATATAAAAACTGTAACACCACTAAAAAAAATAAAAACCATAAATTCCCAAAAAAACCCTATAAAACATTAAATACCACAAAACCCCCTAAAACCCATAAAACCCTAAAAACCATATAAGTCCCTATAAACCTTATGAAAAACATCTAAGGAGAAAAAATGTTGTCATTATCTCCGGGGATCTCCCTCCCAACGCAACGATATCCAGGGTTCCCTCTTAAAATCCTCTTAAGTGGCTTCATTGATCTCTTACAGATTGGAAATTAGGTTGCAGATGGATTTATGTTCGAGAGGCTTTCTACCCTGAAGTAATTGAGGTGGATGGTCGTTGGAACTGGGTTTCGGTGGGTTTTTTCCGGAAATGGAGACGATGTTTTGGTCTGGATTTTTCATTGTTTTGGATTGGCTTTGTTAGATCTGGATTTCTCCTCCTCGGGCGTCGTCTTTGTTGCTCCTGGGAGGCAGCGGTGATGGTTTTTCAGTGGACTGGGTAAAGTCTTTGATGTCTCTGTTAAAGTAAACACAGGCGCGATGGATGTTTCGCCGACTGGACAGTGGTTTTCTTGGACCGATCTTCAGAAAGATTCTCTGATGGCTTCATCTGGGAGAGTTTTGGCTTCGCTTTGATGACAATTGGGTTCGGAGGGCTTTTTGACTTCTCAGTAATGGATCTTATGGATATGTTCTTGGATCTGCACTTCTTTTTTGGTCCATAGGAGGGTCTTGGTGGCTTTTCAGGCTTCTCGATGGGTCTTGGTGGCTGATAAGGGTGAAGATGCATGTTTTCTTTTCTGGTTCTCATTTCTTGTTCTTGGATCTTCCTGCTAATGAAGGTATGGTCCTTCTATGCTATATTCGGTTTGATATGCTAGTCTTTGTGTTCTTGAATTGTGGATGGTTTGGTTTTGCATTGCGGTTACTGATGATTGATGAGTTTAAGAAGTTGAGGATGTTGCCTAATGACTTTAGGTGTGGGTTCTGGTGGCCTTTTGTTTCTAATTTTGACGGGATGTTGGAACCGGTTTGGTCAGGAAGAGTTGGTCACTGGGTTCTGAGTTGTTATATGACGTTTTCTGTTGGATGTATGATCATTCATAAGTTTCTACTGAATTTTGGTAATAAATTGAGTTGGTGGATGACGAGCTACTGGACTTTGGCTACCACTTCACTGGAGTGGAGTTGGTGGGTGCCGGAAATCCGGTATGGTGGTGTTGATTGGTGTTGTTGCTACTGGTTGCTGAGGTGGAAGAGAGATGGTGGCTGTCGGAATTTGATGGGATGGACATTGGTTGATGCTTGGATGAGATGTGATGTTGTTGATGCTTTGGAGGTGATGAAGTTGCAGTGTATGGTGATAGTGTTGCTGCTGCTGGATGTCAGTTGCGGCTTGGTTGGGGCTGTTGCTGGATCTTTCTTGCTTGGATTTGTGTGTTTTTTCTTTTTTGATCCTTCTTTTTTTGGGGTCTTTTGAGTCTTGGGTTTGTAAAGGGTTTTTGGGTGCGGGTCGTTTGACCCCTCCCCTACCCTGTCTGTTGCGTCTCTTTTTTTCATAATAAATTTTTTTTGGGGGGGGGGGGTCGGGAATAGCCCGATCATCGCATCTTCCTTTCCCTAGAAACCTTATAAAGCCTAAAAACCCTAAGAAACCCTAAAAACACCCAAAAAACTAAAAGACCAAATAATCATAAATAAACCCTAAAATAAAATGAAAACACTAAAATTACGTGAAAGCCCTAAAAATCCATAAAAGACACTAAAAATACCTAAAGACCCTAAAATACCAAAAAAATGACCTATGACACTAAATGACTCTAAATACAATAAAACCCCTAAATAACACTAAAAAAATTTAAAAACCTAAAGGACCCAAAAACCAATTATGTTTCCTAATAACCTAGGAATCCATTAAGGATCCTAAAAACACATAAATCCCATAACGGTTCCTAAAAACCAAAAAGATCCCAACAAACACTAAAAACCCTAGAGAAACAGAAAACTCCTAAAAAACAATAAAGTACAATAACAAATGTAAAAGACCCTAAAAACACAATAAAAATATTAAAAGAACATAAATCCAACTAAAATATTAAACGACCCAAAAATCCATAATAAATAATAAAAACCATAAACATTTTAAAAAACATAAAAACCCTTAAAAACCCAAGAAAATCCTAAAATATATACATTATTATGAAAACTATAAAAACACCCAAAAAATGGTAAACACCCCTAAAAAACCAAATAAAAACCTCAAAACACCAAAAACCCCATATAAACCAAAAAACCCTAAAAATAATAAAATAACATAAAAATACTCTAAAATACTCTAAAATCCCTTGAACTATAAAAACCATAGAACAACCTAAAAACCTAAAAACCTAAAAACCTAAAAAAGAATAAAATTGTAAAAATGACTAAAAAACATAAAAACCACAAAATAATAAAAACACTAAAAAACCTTAAATCCCTTAAAAATTCCTAAAAACCATTTAATCCCCAAAAAAATGAAAAACCCAGAAAACTCTTAAAATGTCCTAAAACCTAAAAACCACTAAAATCCTAAAAAACTCTAAAAACATAAAATATCCAAAAAACACTATAAAACACAAAAAAATACCTTTTAAACCCATTAAACTCTGTAAAAACGCCAAAAACCTCTAAAACCCCAAAACCCTAAAAACAATTGAAAACCCTCAAACCCTAAAAACAAAAAACAACCCTAAAAACCCTAAAACACTAAAAAAAAGAAACCTAAATACAAAAAAAAATTAAAATAAAAAAATCATAAATCTCTAGAAACCTTAAATACCACTAAGAAACCATTAAATCATCTAATAAAACCTTAAAATAATAAAATCCAATAAAAGGCCTAAAAACACTCAGAAACCCTAAAATACCTACAAAACCTTCAAAACATAACAAATTAAAAACACTAAAAAACCCCAAGAAACCCCAAAACAACATAAAATCCCCTAAACCCCAAAAAACCCTAAAACCATCTAAAACCCATAAACCCATAAAACACCTAAAAACACTAAAAACCCAAAACCCCTAAAAACCCGTGAAACAATTATGAAAAACTATAAAACCCTAAATACCCTAAATACCAAGAAAAATATAAAACTCTAAAAAAACCCTAAAACCCTTAAAAACACCAAAAAACATAAAAAATAGAAAAAATTAAAAATAGCATAAAAATTCAAACCCCCAATAACACTAAAAAATCATACAACCCCTTAAAAGTCCTAAAAATACTAAAAACAAATCCTCAAAACTGAAATAATCCTAACACATTAAACCTTACACTTTAATCTATAATCATTGGACCCTAAATTTTTTACCATACACATTAAACCTAAACCATACAAACTACACCCTATGTTGTACACCCTAAACGCCTAAACCTACAAACAAAACCCTATACCCTACAATGTAAACCATAATTCATACACACTAAACGCTCAACGTTGTACCATAAACCCTACAACCTATACATAATAAAATCATAAAAAGACTAAAAACCCAAAAAAAAGACAAAACCATAAAAAGTCCATAAATCAATAAACTACCCTAAAAACACTAAAACCCAAGAGACTCTAAAATACCCTAAAACCCTTAAAATTAAAAAAAACCAAAAATCCCAAAATCACTGTAACACAAAAAAATATACTAAAAACCATTAAAGCCTCTAAAACCCCTAAACTACTAAAGGCACCTAAATAAACTAAAAACTCTAAAACACTATAAAACATAATATAATTTAAATGTCCTAGAATTCCTAGAATCCCTAAAAACCTTAAATGAACCTAAAATCCATAAAATTCCTAAACGAAGTCAAAAACACATAAAATACCTTAAAAATCCAAAACAATCCTAAAAACCAAATAATGAAAAAAAACCCAAAAACAGTAAAAACCATAAATACCCTAAAACCCTTAAAAGACCCTATAAACCCCAAAACCCTAAAAGAACCTAAGTCACTAATCATCCCAAAACAAACCCTAAAATCATTAAGATAGACAAAATAATATAAAAACATTAAAACCCCAAAAAACCACAAAAAACTTCTTAAATACCCTAAAAGCACTAATACCCTATAAACATTAAAAAATCCCTAAAACCCTAACAACAACTTAAAAACAGCTAAAAGCCCTAGAAATCATAAAAAAATTAAAAAACATTACACCCATAGTAATGATCGAAAACCCAAAAATAAAAAAATCTATAAATCTGAAAAAATTGTAAAAAACACTAATAGACATAAAAATAACAGAAAACCAAATAAAACAAAAAAAAACATTAGGAACCCCCAAACTCCCTAAAACCCCTAAAGCACTAAATCCTCTAAGACCACTAAAAACCATAAAAATATTAAAAACTAAAAAAATCACTAAAAGACCCTAACCCCCTCCCCCCCACAACCCAAAAGACCTCAGAAACACTATTGAAACCATAAAATACACTACATACCCAAAAAATCCCTTAAATATACATAAAACCCTTCTGAACCCTAAAATATTATTAAAAACCCCAAAACCATAAAAACCTAAAAAACCCTAAAACCCTAAAAACCTAAAAATCACTAAAAATATGAAAAACCATTAACCCCCCCCCCCCCAAAAAAAACTCTGAAACACCTTAAACCCCCTAAACTCGTTTAAAATAGTAAAAACACTAAAACAACCCAAAAACCTAAAAATCCAAAAGAAAATCTCAAAACATATTAAAAAAACTAAAAACATGTAAAATAACACCCAATAAAACTAAAAAATCCAATACAAATCCTAGAAACATAAAACCCCAAAAAACACTAAAAATATTAACTCCTTAAAACACTAAAAACTAGAACGAAATCCTAAAAAACTAAAAACCATAAAAAACCAAAAATCATTTAATAACTCTAAAACCCCTTAAAACAATAAAGATTCCCTAAAAACCCAACAAGCCTTACAACCTTAAAACACCAGAAAAATGAAAAGACCCTACAACACCATAAAACCCAAAAACTCCCAAAACCCTAAAGAACACTATAAAACTTGTAAAAGACCCTAAAAATCCATTAAACACCTTAAAGTACCGAAAAAATAATAAAAAACAAATTGTATACCTGAAAACCCTAAAACCCCAAAAAACCTAAAACCCTAAAACCCCTAAAATAATCATGAAACCCCTAGAAACTATAAAAACCCATAAAACCCCTTAAGAACCCCCCGAAAAAATAAAATCCCAAAAAACACTAAAACATTAAAAACAACTACAAATACATGAAAAGGCATATAAGACCATAAGAATGTCCAAATGGATTAAAACCCCCTAAAATAAAATAAACCCCTTAAAGCCCCTAAAATATATAAAACACCTATAAATACCTAAAAATTTAATAAACTCAAGAAAACCAAAAAAACCAAAAAAAAATATAAAAACACTAATGTACACTTAAAACCCTTTAAAATGTAAAAAAATACAAAAGTCCCCCTAAAAACCATAAAAACTATAATAAAAATAAAATCCATAAAAACCCTTTTAAACCCCCTAAAGCCCCTCAAAAATCTTAAAACCCTAAAAACCCTTTAAAATACTAAAAATAACTTAAAAACAGAAATCCAAAAAACCCCTAAGCACCAAAAAAATCATAATACCCCCCAAAACCCAAAAAAACCAAAAAACCACTAAATATAAAGAAACCCCTAAAACTGATGAAAAGTCTTATAAAACCTAAAACCTAAAAACAAATAAATATACCTAAAAACTAAAAAACCCATAAAAATCTATAAAACTCATTAATCCCAAAAAAAAAATAAAAACAAACATAAAAGCATATAAAACCCTAACAACACAAAAAACCCATAAACCCAAAAAATAAAAAAATCCTTAAAAATCATAGAACCCTAAAAAACATACAACCCCTTAAAACATTAAGAACCCTGAAACAACCCTAAAACCCTAAAACCCTAAAACCCTAAACCCCAAAATCCCTAAAAAGCACTGAACCCCTATAAAAACCAAAAACCGTAAACATCCAAAAACCAAAAAAAATCCACCACCTCCCCAAGACTCCCCATAACATTGAAAACCCTAAACCAAATAAAAATTGTGAAAATAATTAATCAATAAAATACTAAAATCCCATAAAACGTTAAAACACCCAAATCCTCCTAAAACTCCTAAAATCCCATAAATACCATAAAAACTCCAAAAAAATCACAAAAATACATAAAATCCATAAAACATAAAAACCCAAAAAACCTCTAAAACATTAAAAGAACATATCAAGAAGAATGAGAATATAGAGGCACACTCCCACATCTCTCTCTCTCTCACGTGATGCCTCCTCCAGGATTTCGCTGGATTCTACTTGGAGCTTTGGCATTGTATCCTTGCTTCTTCCCAGTTCTCGGTGACAGTGTGATCTGGCAGCACTCTCCAGTCTAAAGAAGGTGGTAGCTATCGGTCTTTGGTAAATTAGACTTCCACGAGCATTGTGGATTTTGTAATTTGATGTGGATTTGATCCATTTATGGCGTGTCCAAGCTTTGACGGATATAGAGGTTTCTCGGTCTTCAGATCATATCGATCTGGATTGTGATAAGGTGACAACTCCTTCGCCACCGAGAACCCTATTGGACTTCAGCCGCAGAGTGGTGTTGAATTTTCATATATGGGGTTTCCAGGGACGGGTAAGAGGGGTCAAGGGAATCAACGGTAGAGAAGGCTATTTTAGCAACACCAATCATGGTCTCATCAATGATGTAACACATTAGACTGGTATTCTCTTTCATCGGTGATGCGATCTTCCCATCCGATCATAGGTATGATCATAGAAGGATTATAGTGGCTTCTCTATAGATGTAAATTTTTTTGGTGGATGTGTAAGGCATGGTGATAACTTGGTGGTTCCAAACCTGATTTGGTTTTGTGGGTTTTCAAATCTACTTGTTATAAGTCTGCACAGAAGATACAGGTTTGTTCCTCAGCCTTATCATTGATTCATGTCGTTGATCCTGGTCTGTTTACATTTTGTTGCAATCTAGTTTCGGTCTAGGCTTTCATGCCATGCCAAAATGGTCCATTTGGTCATGCATATCTTTCTGAAGTATTTGGATTGATCCTTTTTCATTTACAGATATGCTATGCTGGTAGATGGTTTAGATGTGAGTCGATTATGATGTTGTTTATTGGTTTTGATATGAGATGTTGTGTGCAGGTTGTGCTTTTCAGTTTCTTGGTTGTTAGAAGGGCTATTTGGGCTGCAGATTTTCTCTTCTCTTGGATGATGGCAGTTCTAGGCCCATAGTTGTGCTTCTGGTGCGATATGCTGAAATGTTGGTCATTACATGGTTGAGATGTCTGGAAGATGTTGTTTTTGTTTCTTCTGTTGGTGGTTCTGTACGGATGGAGATGGACCTTCCCGGTATGGTGGCGTTGGCTGACATGGGAGATAGTGAGTTTGGAATTGTAGCTGGATTGGTTTTGAATCAGTGTGGATGCTGGATTCTAGTAATGTTTTGTGGTACTATACGTTGTCTTTATTTTGGGTGCTGCAGATGTGTTCCTAGAGGTCGGTGTGAAGAAAGATGTTTGTTCTTGGCGATGGTTGCTGCTTCGCTACAAGGTGGTGAAGGTGAGACTTTTGACTTTCATACAGGTGGTTCTATGATGTTGGCAGTGGATATGATTGGAAAGATGGTGATGGTTGATGAAAATGGTGATGCGAGATGTTGGTTTCTGTTTGGCTGGGAGATGCTGGTGGAGATGCTTCTGTCTTTCTATTTTTTCTGTTTTTGTATGTCTTTTGGTTTTTTGGGACTTTTCAGTTTCGTGGGGGTGTCTAGGGTTTTTGGGTGTGGGTTGATTGACACCTCCATTCCCTTGTCTACTGCATATTTTTTCTAATAAATTTTGGGGGGTTAGGAATAGCCTGATACTCGCATCTTCCCCTAAATGAACCTAAAAACCCTAAAAACCAAAAAAAACCCTCAAACATGCTAAAACACTTGAAAGACACCAAAATACTATAAAACAATAGATTACATATAAAAATACTTAAAACCCCTAAACACCATAAACCCCTAAAAACCATTACAACCATAATAACCATAAAAATCCTAAAACCCTTAAAATACATAAAACACCCTAAAATCAAATTTTTTTAAAAAAAACAAAAATATCTAAAAAACCCGTAAAACTACAAAAAAATGAAAAAAACCAAATAACTAGAAAACCACATAAACCCTTAAAAGAATTTAAATTCCCTAAAATCACTAAAATGTAAAAAGTCTATTAAAACACTAAAAACCCTATAAAACCCCAAAAACCCTTAAAAACCTAACAAAACCCTAAAACCCCCTAAACACCATAAAAACCATGAAAATAATAAATTACAATAATAACAAATAAACCTAAAAACCCAACCCCCAAACCCTTAAAAATCCTAAAAACCCATTTACCACCCAAAAAATCATAAAAAACCTAAAAAATAAGAAAATTTCTATAAGACCCTAAAATATCTTTGAAAATAAAAAACTAAAAGATCCTAAAACAAAAAAAATTAAACGACCCTAAATAACCTTATAAAAACAAAACAAACCATAAAAAACCATAAACATCAAAAAAACACAAAAAACCTATAAAATAAAAAAGACACCTAAAACACTAAAACTGTAAAGGTTCTAAAATCCTCTAGAAATAATGAATAACCACAAACGCAAAACTCTAAATACCCTAAAATCCCTAAAACCCCTTAAGTCCCCCAAAACGCTTAAAACCCAAACCCCCTCCGAAAACCCTTAAATACTATAATACACTTAAAAATCCTAAAACAATCATAAAAACCTGAAAAAAACCAAAAACCCTAAACACCCCTGAAAACAGAAAAAAAATTTAAAACCCTCAAACTACTAAAAAAACCCACTAATACCCTATAAAAGCCCTGAAATTCCCTAAAACTCAAAAAAATCACTAAAAACCTTGAAAAAACCCTAAAACCACTAAAACCCAACTAAATCATTTATAATCCTAAAAAACCTTGATATCCATAAAAATGAAAAAGCATTAAAAATATCTAAGACCCCCACAAAATGATATGAACCCTAAAATTACTGAAAGACCATAAAAATTCTATAAATACTATTAAACCCTATAAACCTAATAAAACTTCTAAAAATCTTAATGGCACTAAAATCTCTATAGTATACAAGGAAAACCCTAAAACCCCTTAAAATGAACCCCCTAGAACCCCTACAAATCTGTAAAAACACTAAAAATACCTAAAAGGCCCTAAAAATCCCAAAACCCCTAAAATTCCAAAAACCCATAAAAACTATATAATATATAAAAAATCAAAAAAACATAAGAAACATAAAACCAAAAAATACCCTAAAACACTAAAACCCCTTAAACCCGTAAAGACCCCTAACACCCCAAGAAGCCCAAAACCCCCCAAAACCCCCCCAAAAACCCCCAGAAACCCCTAAAAAGACATTAAAACTCATAAAACACTAAAATCAATAGAAACCAATACAAACCTAAAATTACATCCCCCCCCCCCCCAGAGAACCTAACACCACTACAAACCCTAAACCTCTAAAACCCATAAAAACCCCAAGAAGACACAAGGATCCTAAAAACACTAAATGATCAATAAAACCCCTTAAACACCCTAAAAACCATAAAAAACTAAAAATCCTACCTAAAGACATAAAAACCCTAAAACACTAAATACCTTAAAACCATAAGAACCATAAAGAACCCTAAATTACTTTATAAAACTAAAAACAATTAAAATTATAAAAGCCTAAAATAACCCCAAATCTCATAAAACAAATATAAGTCCAAAAAAACCCAAACCCCCCAAAAAGACCGCCTCAAATCCCCTTTAAACCATAAACACTTTTAAAAACACATGAAAATCCTAAAAACCCAATAAAACAAAAACAAAAAATATCCGAAAAACCAATAAAAACACAAAAAAAGACCCAAAACCACTCTTAAACCCCTAAAAACACTAGAATCCCTATTAGACAAATAAAATTGAAACCCCCCAAAAACTCTAAAACCCCTAAATCCCTCAAAACCCATGAAATAATGATAAAACGCTAACGTTACAAAAAACTAAAAAATCCCTAAAACCCCTAAATTCATTATAACCACTAACAACCCAAAAATCACTAAAACCCAAAAAATCCTAAAAAATCCCAAATCCCCCTAAAACCCTGAAGTTACAAATAAACCATAAAACCCCTAAAAGTAGTAAAAACATTAAAAAAAATTAAAAACCTAAAAACCCTAAATACCCTAAAACCCAAAAACATTAAAATGTCCCTAAAACTCTAAAAAAACAAATAACCTAAAACTCCTAAAAACGTCAAAAACCTTTAAACCCAAAAAATCCCCAAGAAAACCAAAACCCATATAAGCCATTAAAAACCCCAAAAATTCATAAAAAACATAAAACCCTAAAAACCACTAAAACACTAAAAACACTAAAACCCCTTATAAATCTCTAAAACCCCCCCAAAACATTAAAATATATTGAAAACCCTTGAAAAACATAAAAACCTAAAAACTAATAAAATTACTAAAAAAGAATTAAAATTTATTAATGCCCTGAAAATGTTATCCAAACCATAAAACCATACAAATACCATAAAAACCCTAAACCCCTAAAAACACTTACAATATTGTAAACCAAAAACCCATAAAATCCTTAAATCCATAACAACCCTAAAGACCATTTAAAATCTAAAACCCCCCAAAATACCCTAAAACCCAAAAAACCCAAAAAAACCCTAAAACCCTAAAAACCCTCAAACCCCTAAAAACCCTAAAAGATCCTAAAATTCCTAGAAATACCCTTAAATACCCTAAACAACCCTATAAAAACATAAAATTTTGTAGAAGGAATTTGACACCCTAATAACACTAGAAACCACTAAAACCCCCAAAAACCCAAAGAGGACCATAAAAACAATAAAAATCATAAAAACTCTAAAATACTAAAAAGCAAATAAGAACCCTAAACCCCAAAAAACCCTAAAGGAACATAAAAAACAAAAAAACCCTAAAGCACCCTATGAACCCCAAAACACCTAAAGAGACTAAAAACATTAAAATATCTAAAATTCTTTAAATGCACTAAAACTTTAAAAGGAAACTAAAAACCATAAACCTCATAAGGGGACCAAAACCCCATTATAACCCTAAATGACCCTAAAACCCCTAAAAACACTCCAAATAGCTAAAATATCCTAAAAAATATAATACCCTATAAAAAACATGAAACCCATAAACATGATAAAAATACTTAACACCCCAAAACCCATTAAAATAATAAAACAAAAAAAAACCAAAAAAATCATTAAAACCTTAAAAACATAAAATCTAAATGAACCCCTAAAATAACCTAGAAACCACCGAAATGAAAAACCCTTAAAAACATAAAATTCCAATAACTATAAAAGACCCTAATAACCCAGAAACCCAAAAGGACCTTCAATAACCATATAAAAGACCATAAAAACCCAAAAATCCTAAAACCCCAAAAAAACTAAAATACTAAAATACTAAAAGCCCCAAAAATTATTAAATAACCCAAAAACCTAGAAAACCCCTAAAACCCTTTAAATACCAGAAAGCACTAAACACCATAAAGACCAAAAAACAAAAACCCATAACAAACCTAAACCACTTAAAAACCCATAAAAACACATAAATACCCCTAAAAACACTAAAACCTTTGAAAACATCAATGAACCACTAAATCACCAAAACTCTAAATCCTAAAAAACCCTAAAACCCTAAATAACTCTAAAATCTATTAAAACTATAAAAACCCAAAAACCTAAAAATTATAAGAATCCTTTGATAACCAAGATGTCAAAAATATCTCTCAAATATAAAAATAATTAACAATCCCTAAAAACCTAGAAAACCCAAAAACCTTAAAAAAATATATAACCTAAGAAATAATGAATACACTAAAAACCAATAAAAACATTTAAAAACCCTGAAACCCTTAAAAATCATAAAACTACATTAAAATATCTAAAAAGAAAAAAATTATAAAATCCCCAAAAAACCACTATAACCCCTGACACCCCTAAAAACTCCTAAAAACCCTATAACCATAAAAATCATAAAACCCTGAAAACACATAAAAACCTAAAAACTGAACCCCCCTTAAAGACCCTATAACCCAAAAGAATCCTACAGAAAATCCCAAACCCTACAAAAATAATAATAGACTCTATAAATAAATTAGACATCTACAAGTGATTATAAAAACCCTTAAACACCCTAAAATCCCCAAAAAACATTAAAGTCTCAAAAAATGTAAAAATCCATAAAACCTCCTAAAATCCATAAAACCCCTAAAAACCTAAAAACCTAAAACCCCAAAAAACTATAAAAACACAAAAAAAAACCCTTTAAAACATTAATCTTGAGACTTGTAAAACCCCTTAGAAGGCTAAAAATCCGAAAACAACCCTAAAACCCAAATCCCTATAAAATAACTAAAATCTAAAAAACACAAAAAAATCTTTAAAACCATATAAAACATTAAAAAACCATAAAACCCCTAAAATCCTTAAATAACCTAAATTCCTAAGATCACTTAAAAACCAAAACAAATCTAATGCAATTATAAAAATGAGAAAACCCCTAAAATCTATAAGAAAACACAAAAAATCCTAAAAACATTGAATCCTTAAAACCAAAAAAACACCTGAAAACCTTTTAAATTCCGTAAATCATAATAAAAACATAAAACCCCCAAAAAACATTCAAACCCCCAAAAAACCCAAAAAAATCATAAAACCTCTAAAAACACAAAATACTCCAAAAACCCTAATAAACCCCAAACACACTAAAACTACTTAAAACCATATAAATCCTAAAAAAACTAAAATCCTTCAAAAACTAAAAAAATAATTAATATATCAAAGAAACCTAAAACTATAAAAATTCTAAACACCATAAAAATACTAAGAACCCTCAAAGCCCCAAAAACCCACTAAAAACCAAAAGAACCATTAAAACATTGAAATACCCTTAATACCCATCAAGCAAATAAAATAACTAAAAACCATGAAAAATAAAGAAACACGCTAAAAGCCATCAAAAACCATCAAAACATTCAAAACAATTGATAACAAAAAAATGACAAAAACATCAGGAGAAAACTAAAAAACACTGAAAACCTTTTGAAAACCCCTAAAAACCCCTAAAAACTATAAGAAATACCAAACAAAATTAAAACCAAATGAAAACATTAAACCCCAAAAAAACCAAAAACCATTAAAAACTATAAAATCCAAAAACCCATAAAATCTCTAAAAGTTGTAAAAATTCATAAAAACCCAAAAAACCCTAGAAAGAAATAAATAACCGTAAAAATATAAAAAAACATAAACCCTTAAAACCCTAAGTATCCCTACCCTCTGAAACTATAAAATACCCTAAATAACCCAATAAATATTTAAAAGACCCCAAAGACACTTAACCACCCAAAAGCCTTGAAACACTAAAAATCCCAAAAAAAACCCTAAAGCACCCAAACCCTTAATAACCCCCAAAACCCCATTAAAACCCCTAAAACCTATAAATAATCCAAAAATTCATAAAAACTCTAAAACCCCTAAAACAATCCTAAAAACCCTAAAACCCCTAAAAGGTTGTAAAATAGTCTAAAACCCCTAAAACCCCAAAAACACTAAAAATCCTTAATTTCCATTTAAAGGCCATGAAAAAAATCCAAAAAAATATAAAAACCATAAAACACAATTTTTTTCTAAAATCCTAAAAAAATACCTTAAAATTATAAACCTCTAAAAATCCATAAATCCCCATAAATCCCCTAAAAAAAATAAAAACCCCAAAACCACAAAAACCCCATAAAATCCCTAAAATCCAAAAAACCATAAAAACTAAAAAATATCCATAAAAAAATTAAACCCAAATAATTATAAAAAATCCATTAAATAACATAAAAGTCCCTAAAACTATAAGGCATCTGAAAAGAAATTGAAATCCCTAAATACCCTAAAACCCTAAAACCCCTAAAAATAAAAGATCTATCCTAATACCCCTAAAACCTATAAAAACCCCTAAAATCACTAAAAACTACAATAGACCCCTAAAACCCATAAAAAAATTAAAAATAATAAAAATTATAAAACCTATAAAAATACATCAAAACCATAACTCCCAAAAAACCCTTAAGATCCTGTAAATCATAAAGGTCCTTAGAAGACCCAAAATAACCCTTTTAAAAATCTAAAAAAATTTAAAACCTAAAATAATTAAAACCCAACAAACCTAAAAACCCTAAAATCTAAAGCACCTAATAACCATAAAAACCCTAAAACCCTATAAAACTATAACTCTCAAAACACAAAAAATCATTGAAACATTAAAATTCCTATAAAAATCTAGAAAAAATCCATAAAATACAAAATTATGTAAAATCCTAAAAAACAATGAAACCCTCTAGAACCCTTAAAACTAGAAAAACCACTAAAAACCCCAAAATCCTAAAAAATTCCTAATTTCCTTAAATCTTTTTAACCCCTAAAAATTCAAAAGAAACACAAAAAAACCAAAAAATTATAAAAACCCTATAACCCCTTAGAAGCATTAAAAACAACAAAAAGACACCCCTAAAAATTATAAACTCCTTAAAATCCATAAAAAACCCCAAAAAACCATCAGTTATGAAAAATGAATAAAATAATCTAAAAACACTAAAACCCCTAAAGGATGATAAAAAACTAAAAAACCCCAAAAATGTACTAAAAAACCTAAAAACACTAAAGGACCCAAAAATCCCTAAGGCATCCTAAAAACCAAAAGAACACCTAAAGGACACTAAAACCTAGAAAACCCCTAAAGGGCCCTAAAAAAAGTAACCTAAAACCCCTAAAATTCCCTAAAAGACCCTAACAAAAATAAAAACCCAAAAAGACACTAAAAAACCCTAAAACCATTAAATACCATAAAATACCCTTAAATCCCCTAAAAGACACTAATACCCTAAAGCGACATAAATCCATTAAAAACAGTAAAAGACCCAACAAAGTAATAAAATACTAAAGGACCCCAAAACCCATAAAAGTACAAAACAGTCTGAAAAAAAATATTAAGGACACAAAAAACGAATTGACCATAAAAATATAAATCCTCAAAAGGAACCTAAAACTGCTAAAATAACATTAAATCCACAAAAGATCCTAAAAAACTATAATGAACAAAAAAAACCACAAATCCCCAAAAAATTATAGTAAAACCTAAAAACACCAAAATAACCTCAAAACCCAAAGTACCCTAAAACTCCAAGAAACCCTAAAACACCTAAAAGATCATAAAAACAATATAAAACCATAAAATGATTAAACTCTTTAAAAGACCGAAAAACCACTTAAAATTTAAAATAAATAAAAAACCATAAAATACTTTAAAAAATCTAAAATTTAATAGTAACCTAAAAATATAAAACCCCTAAAAACACAAAAAAGAAAAAAAACCTAAAATACTAACAAACCCCTAAAACCATCAAATCAATCAAAACCCTACCAAACTCTTGAAAAAATTAAAACCCCCAAACCCAAAAAAAATCCCTAAAACCCCATAAAAACCATAAAACACTAAACCCCCTAAAAACCCTAAGACCCTTAAAAACAATGAGAACCACTTAAAACACTAAAATCCCCTAAAAATCCTAAAAACACAAAAAAACATAAAACCCTAAATAGTTATAAAACACCATTAAGACCCTAAATATCCTAAAAACCTCTAAAAGAACCTAAAACCTAGAAAACCCAGATAAAACCAAAAAACCCAAAAAACTCTAACATTATCTAAAAACCATATAATACCTCGAAAAGACCCTTAGTGTAAAGAGAGGTTCTTTAACTTTTGACTACCTAGGTGTTACCATCTTTTGGGGACGTGTCAAGTGGTGTTACCTTGAGAACATTGCCTCTAAAATCACTCAACAGCTGGGAAAATGGAAAGTGGAGTCCCTCTCGCAAGATGGATGGGTCTGCCTTATCAACTCGGTGATTACCTCTATGTTCACTTATGGATTCTCCATTTATAGGTGTCCGGTTAATCTCATGACGGACCTACAGGAAAAGATCAGGAGTTTTTCCTAGACGGGGTGCATAACTCAAAGGAAACTGGTCACCGTGGCCTGGAAGGAATGCACCAAGAAAATTGAGTTGGGTGGGCTTGGTATCAAAGACCTCAGACACTACAAAAATTCCCTCCTTGCTAAGTATAATTGGGGGATGCTAATTCATATTTCTACGATCTTGGATTTCACTCGGGAATGATTTGTGCTCAAGATCTGTGATGGATATGAATGCTATTTCCCCTCCTCTGTTTGGCCAGCAATTCGGGCCTCGTATAAGGCCTTTGTCCCTATTTCTAAATGTTGTTTCTCCAATAACCCATCCTTGATTTCTTTGTCTACACCCTGGCTTGACATGCCCCTGTAAGACTTCATCAGCCCTCCTCCTGGATTGTTGAAATTATCTATTGCAGAGTTCATCCCGAGGCTGGAACAATTCGAGGCCCTCCCGCCTGCTGTCTTACACCAAATCCAGCGATATCACTTCATACATTCTGATATCCTGATCTAGAAGCCAGATTCGGTTGGGCAACTCACTGGTAAAGAATTATATCAGTACAATTGTGCATGGGGATCCCCTCCACCGACCTGGCTTTCTAAGTTCAAGATGAATTTCATCCCCCCTGCAAATCACCTTCTTATCTGGAAAATCTGGAAAAATCGGTTGCCCGTGCAGGGTTAATTGCAGCACGCGGGTCTCAACCTTGCCTCTGTATGTTCCATTTGCCTCGGTGTAGAAGAAAATGTCTAGAACACCTTCCTACAGTGCAGATTCAGCGCTGATCTTTGGGGTTATTTGCAGTGGATTTTTGGGTTCCCAGCTATCCTTGACAGGCCTTTTTTTGAGCTCCTGGTGGACCTGTCTAACTGGGATTACAGTGAGCAGGTTCGCAATTGTTTGCTGTCTGAAGTTGCAGCTACCATATCCCTTATTTGGACTGCTCGGAATGTGGTTGCCTTCAGTAAGAAACAACTCTCCTTTCATGCTGGAGTAGTGGTGATTCACAGGGCTGTTTACGCGGCCTCCGGGATTCAGACAGGACATATGGCGAATGACATCCATGAACTGATCATCCTTCAATTGCTTGGTGTATCTGGTAGGGCAAAAAAACCCATGGTCCCCAGGTTTATTCACTGGATTCCTCCACTCCCCTCCTGGATCAAGGTCAATGTGGATGGTGCAACCTTGGTGCCCAGGGCCCTGTTGGATGTGGTGGAGTCTTCACACTATTGAGGTTTTGTCAAAGGATGTTTTAACACTTTATCGGCGATGGGTGTGCTCTTGAAGCTGAGTTATGGGCCATTATAAAGGCGATTGAGTATGATATCAGGTTTGGGTGGATTTTTCTATGGCTTGAGTCTGACTCCATTCTTGTTGTGAGTGCTCTTAAAATCAGATCTAGTTGCGTCCCCTGGAGGCTCCTTACGCTGTGGATGGACTGCCATTCCATGTTCCAAAGGTTGCATCTCATTGTGACACATGTCTACCAGGAGGCCAATGCAGTTGAGGATACTCTCTCCAAGCAGGCTATTGTGGAACATTGTTCTTTATGGTCCTTTATTGCCACACCTCCCTACCCCTCCTTTGTTGTGTCTGATTTGAAGGGTGAGGTGCACTCCCAGTTAAGTAATCCCCCCTTGTAGCACTCTGTTTGTACCTTTATTTTGTTTAAATTTGGTGGGCCACTTTTTCCTAGCCCCAATCCTTCCTTTTCCCTTCAACATAGGGAAAACCCTAAAAACCAAAAATACAAGACCCTTAAAAACCCCTAATACACCGTAAAAATACATAAAAATGTAAGAAAAATAAGAAAACAAAAAACCCAAAAAACTAAAATAACCCAAAGAACCATAAAAATATAATAAGATCATACAAAATAAAAAACATATTAAAAAATAAAAAACCTGAAAAAAAACCTTGAGACCCCTAATAACCCCAAAACCCATACTAACCTTTAAATACCCTTAAATCCATCAAATCCCAAAAAAATGCAGGATACTAATTTTTTTTAAAGAAACCATAAAAGCATTAGAAAACACATAAATGGTGCGTATTTTGGAGCATCGGTCCCCTCAAGATGTGGTAGGGTCTTCCACACACATCGAGGCTTTATTAAAGGCTGTTTCCATCACTTTATTGGGAATGGGTGTGCCCTTGAAGCTGAATATTGTTATATGACAAAAGAAATTAAATTTACTGTTCAATTTGGACGGAGACATCTCTGGATTGAATCAAACTCAATGCTTGCGGTGGAGGCCCTCAAGATGAAGTCCAGGAGAGTCCCTTGGAGGATTCTTCCCCAATCGATGGAATGCCTCACCCTTTGTCAATTGCTAAACCTCAATGTCACACATGCTTATCGAGAGGCGAACATGGTTGCAGATTCTCTCTCCCAGCAGGAAATTGTAGAGATGAGCTCAATGTGGTCTTTTGTGACCAATAATTCTACTCAGGTTTTGTGGAGATTGATTGGAAGGGTGATCTGCACACCCAGTTTTGCAATCCCTCATTGTAACACATTGTTGTTTTCTTCTCTTTTTTAATAAAGTTTTGGTGAACTAGATTCATCTGGTCTTGAGAGTTCTTTTCCCCTAAAAAACCCAAACACCCCTAAATCTATAAAAACCCTAAAACCCTAGAAAAACATGAATAGCCATAAAACCCTAAAACCCCTAAGAACCCTTAAAAAATAAAACAATAAATACCCCAAAATGAAAAAAAGTCTTAAAACCAATACAAACCTTAAAATCTATAAAGATCATATGACCCCTCAAAACCCTAAAATCACTAAAAAAACTAATCCACTAAAAATAAAAAACATTTATAATCCATAAAATAATCTAATAATCATAAAAAACTAAAAAACCCTTAAAACCAATTAGAATAATAAGAATCCTTAAAATCTATACCCTACACCCTAAACCATAAATTTTACACCTTAAATCCTATAACCTAAACGCTAAACCCTAAACCCTAAAACATATACCCAAAACCCAAAACCCAACACCCCAAAACCCCAAAACATAATACCTACACTATAAAAACGAAACCCTAGACCATAAACCCTTGACCCTACACCATAAAACCTACACCCTATACCCTAAAAACCCTAAGAACCATAAAATATCACAAAACCCCAAAACCCCTAAAAGACTATAAAACAAACTAATACCTTGTAAAATACTCTAAAAATATCCAACATAATAAAGAAAAATAAAAACCCTAAAACCACCAAATATAACAAAAAATACCTAAAAATAATAATGGAACCTAAAAATACTAAAACCCTAATGGACCCAAAAAACACTTAATCCCAGAAATGGCCTTAAAACCCTAAAAACCAAAAAGGCTCCTAAAAACCTAAAAAACCCTAATGGAATTCTATAACCCAAACCCCCACCCCCCAAATGGCTCTAGAAAAACTAAAAAATATAAAAAAACCTTAAAACCCACAAAAAAATTATAAACCTGAATAACTAAAAAATCCCCAAACCCCACGGGAAGTTGCCACTCTCTCCTAGGATCTCCCCATCGACCCAGCAATTTACAAGGTTTCCCCTCGGGATCCCTCTCATCGTCTTTAGGGGTCGCTTCCAGATCATGCTTTGTGATGTGGATAGAGTTCAGAGGCTTTCCTCCTAGGTGTGATGGTGGAAGATGAGGCAGATACTTGATGGCAGTGGGATCTGGTGGGTTGTGATTGGGAAAGGAGATGACGGAAAGGTCTAGTTTTCGCAAGGTTTTGGACCGGCTTTCGTAGATATGGGCCTCCCTCTTCCTCGGATGCTGTATTTGCTGCTCCGTGGTGGCAGCATTGATGGTTTCCCTGTTTTTTGGGTGAAGTCTATGAGGTAGATGGTGAAGTCAACCTTGGCTCTAGATCTGAATTTCTGGTGGCTTTACATTGACTTTCTGTTTCGTTGTTCGTCCCTATTGGTGCTTCGAATCTGTTCTCGGCGTCGGTCTGCTCTGGTAGTGCTCTTCTGTCTGAAGAAGGTGGACATATTCGCTTGGTATAAGTCTGCGAAGAAGATTCAGTGGTGTGGTGTGGGCGTGATAGATCTAGAATCTGCATCTAGGGTTTCATGATCTGATAATCTGACAGTGGCGGTCCTCGATCGGTGAGGCAAAGTTCGTTTTCGACTTGCTTTTATTCTTGCTGCTATCGATCTTCTGGATTTTTGCTGCATGTCGGATGCTATGCTCGAATTTGGTGGTGATTTGTGTGTTCTTGTTATCAACTGTAGTGATGATACATGTTTTGGTTGTGATTTATTGTTGCTGCTGGATCATGAGCTTGTTACAGGATGTGATTTCTGGATTATCAGGTGGTATTGCATGCAGTTTTCTTGTTCTGCTGAGGAATGGTCCTTCTCTTGGATGCTGGTGATTTATTTACACTAGTTATTCTTCTGGGTGCGACTTGATAGAATGTTGGCTGTTTTATGGCTGATATGTGATGAAGTTCGTATTCTTACTTCTGCTGGCGGTGGTTCTGGAAGTGGGTGTGCTGTAAAATGCTGGTGTATTATGATTGTTGTCTTTGGTTCTGTGTTGTTGGCTATTGATATGACTGGCGTGGAGGAGCGGGCTGCTGTGGAAGCTAGTGTTTTTGGTGCTGGTGGTTTCTGTTGTTGGCTATGAGTCTATTTTGTGGGAAGTTTTCGGGTGCTGGAAGGTGTACTACTGGTCTCTAGTTACTCTTTAGCTGGGAAGTGCGGAAGGGATGTGGCTCTATGACTCTGCTTGCTGGTTGTTGTTTGGATGGGAGGTGCTGGATGCTGGTTTTTTTGAGTTTGGATGGTGGTCATTGGTTAGCTGTGAGCTGTTGGATGCTGGTTGATGCTGGATGATGGTGGTGGCTACTTCGGTGTGTATGTATTTTTGTTTTTTTGATTTCCTTTTTTGATTTTCTTTTTTTGCTTGTGTTGTAAGGGGTTTTCGAGTGTGGATTGTTTTACCCCACCCCTCCCTTGTTTGTTGTGTCTCTTTTTCCTTGCTAATAAATTGGGGGGGGGGGATAGCCCGACCCTCGTATCTTCCTTGCCCTAAATACAATAAAATATTCTAAAAGGCAAAAAATACCCTAAAATTGTAAAATTCCATAGAACAGAAAACCCTTGAAATATCGCTAAAAACATGACATAACCTTAAAACTCTAAAAATGTTAAAACACCCTAAAACCATGAAAACCCAAAAAACCCCCTTAAAAGCCCTAAAAACTCTAAAACCCCTAGAAACCCTAAAAACATTAAAACCCCTTAAAACCAAAAAAACTATAACAAAACCCTAAAACCAAAAGAAACCCTTAAATCCCAAAAAACTCCTAAACTCCCTAAAAAATGTTAAAACTATAAAAAAACTAAAAACCTTATACCCCCAAAAAATTAGCTAAAAACTCTAATGCCCAAAAAATCCAAAAATACATGAAAACTCTAATAAACCCTAAAAGCAATAAGAAAAGATGAACCACTAAAAAGACTAAAAACATGAAAAAAATTAAAAACCCTAAAATCCATAAAATAAATAAAATAATTCAAATCCCTAAAAACAATAGAATAACCCTATAAACCATTAAATCCAAAAACTCTCTAAAAAGCCAAAAAAAATCCTTAAACCCTAAAAATACCAAACCAACAAAAATTATTAAAAAAATCTCACACCCATAAAAACATGAATACTATAAAATCCCAAAAAACTATTAAAACCCGAAAACCCTTAAAAACCCAAAAAACCCCAAAACCACTAAAACCCAAAAAAAATCAAAAAACACTAAAATTCCACTAAATGTCCTTGAAACCTCTTGAACACCATAAAACCCTAGAAAATCCTAAATGAAGCGAAAAAACCCTATAAAGACCCTACATGACCCAAAAACATTAAAAACCTTAAAAACAATAAAACCCTAAAATACACTAAAACACATAAAAACCCAAAAAAATAAAAAAACCCAACAGAACTATGAAAAACACTCAAACCCCAAAAACTCTTAAAACCCCTTAAATATCTAAAAATCCTAAAACAAATTCAAAACCCCTAAAAATGTATAAAACCCCAATTTGTTTTTTGAGAAAATGTAAAAACCCTAAAAACCATACGAACTTAAATTTTTTAAATCCCTAACACCATGAAAATACCCCAAAATTTGAAAAAAAACCTTAAACCCCTAAAAGATCTAAAAAACCTAAAAATACAAAAAACCGAAAAACCATAAATAACCTTAAAACCTGTAATGAACTCAAAAAAGCCCCTAGAAAACCTAATACCCCCAAAAAACCTAAATTCTATATAAACCAAAAATACCCTAAAACTATTAAAAACCTTAAAAACCATAAAAACCCAGAAAACCCAAAAAAATAATCAAACTCCTAAAAATTTAAAAAACACTAAAACCCCTCAAGCCCCCTCAAAACCCAAAAAAAACCCCTAAAAATTCCTAAAACTCTTATAAAACCCTAAATCCCATAAAAAACAATAGAAACCCAATAAAAAAACAAAAACCCTTAAAATAAAAAAACCATATACCCTAAAAACCATACTATCCAAAAAACAAAGAAAAAAAATAAAAATCCATAAAAATCCTTAAATCACCAAAAAATACGTTTAAAACCAAAAACCCATAAAACCCATTAAACCACAAAAAACAGCTAAAAATGTAAAATCCCTAAAACTATAAAAACCCGAAAAGCCCATAAAAAATATTAAAGAATCTAAAAACTCTTAAATCCCATTAAACCCCTAAAACCCCTAATAGAACACGAAAAACCATAAGAACCCATAAAAACATAAATCCCTTAAAAACCCTTAAAACCATAAAAATAGTAAACCCACACAACCACAAAATACGATAAAATCCCTAAAACCCCTAAAATCCAAAAAATACTAAAACTCCTAAAAATAGTAAAACCTCGTTAAAGCCCATAAAAAAACTAAAAAATATTTAAAACCATAAAAACCCATAAACCCCTTTAAAACCATAATACAATAAACCCTCTTAAAAACCCTAAAATCCTCAAGAAACGTAAAATCCATAAAAACCCATAAGTCCCTAAAAACCCGAAAAACCATAAAAAACCGTAAAACCATTAAAAGGCCTAAAAATCCTAAAATTCCCTAAAACTTCTTAAACCCCCTAAAAGATACTAAAACCCTATAAAGGCCCTAAAAGACCCTAAATTCCAATTAAAACACCAAAAAGGACAATAAAAACCATTTAACACCCAAAAACCATAAAAACCCTAAATACTCCTAAAACCACTAAACACCTAAAACCCACTAAAACCCTAAACACCTTATAGAACCAGAAAAATATTTTAAATCCCCTAAAAACCATTGAAATTATAACAACCTGAAACAACCCTAAAACCCCTAAAACCTCATAAAAACTATAAAAATTCTAAAAAACAATAAAAATATTTAAAAAATAATATAATCTAAAAAAATAATAAACAACCATAAAATACAAGAAAATCGTTAAACCCCTTAAAACCCCAAAAAACCCGAAGAAACACTAAAACTCTTATGAAAAACCAAAAAAACCATAAACCTTAATACCCCATAAAATCCTCACAAACTTGGAAAACACCATAAAAACATATAAAAATCCTAAAAAACTAAAAAAACGTAAACCCCACAAACCCCTAAAAACCATAAAAACCCTAAACCACTTAAAACCCATAACAAACCCTAAATATATAAAAACAAAAAAATCCCTAAAATCCCTAAAAACCTAAAAACCTAAAAATACCCTAAAATGCCTAAATCCATGAAGAAACTAAAACCCTAAAAGTCCCTAAACCCTTAAATCCCCTAAGAACCCTAAAACCTCTAAAACCCATTTAAAACCATAAAACCATAAAATTTGTAAAACACTAAAACCCATTGATATCCTTTTATACCCTTAAAACCATTTAAACACCCTAAAACTTTAAAAACCAAAAACCATAAAAATAACTAACACACTTAAACCCCCCAAAAGTCCCTAAACCCCTAAAACCATTGAAATCCCCAAAAAACTCCCAAAAAATTTAAAACATCTATAATATCCCTAGAAATTTATAAATTCCAAAAAATAACTAAAACCCCTGATATAGCTATAAGAAAACAAAAATCATAATAAAACACTAAAAACACCAAAAAATCCAAAACCCCCTAAAAACATAAAAGACATTGAAAATCCTAAAAACCCCTAACATCCTAAAAAACAAAAAAAAACCCTAAAACCCTTAAAAACCTAAAAAAATATAATAACCTCTAAACACCATAAAAACTACTAAATCTTTAAAGGAACCAAAACACTAAAAACAATAAAAAACTGGGAATAAAATCCAGACTAAATACTCTAAATAATCCTATAAAAACACTGAAATACCTTAAAACCCTTAATAATCTTTAAACCTATAAAACAATAAAACCCTAAAAATCATAAAACACATAAAACCCCCTAAACCCCCCTAAAAACCATAAAAACCTAAAAACCTATAAAGAAACTAAAACCCACAAATAAAACTAAAAAAAATTCTAAAACCCCATAGAACCCATAAGAACAGTAAAACCCATATAGACAACTAAAAATACATGAAAACCCCTTAAAATGAAAACCCCTAAAACACTAAAAAAATCCATAAAACACAGTAAAAACACAAGAACTTTATAAAACCCCTAAATCCGAAAATTTTAAAACCCACTTTTATTGCAAAAAACTAGAAAAATAAGTACAACCAAAAAACCAAAAAACTCATAAATCATCGAGAAACAAAAATACCCATTAAAACAACAGAAATATAAAAACCACTAAACAACATGAGAACCCTAAAAATACCTAATTACTCCTAAAACACAAAAAAAACACTAAAACCTATAACCAAATCCAAGTGAACACTAAAACAATCTAAAAAAATCCCTAAAAACACCAAACCCCTATAAAACCCATAAAATCAAAAAGACCTAAAAACACCTAAAAATTCTAAAAATCCTAAAATTCCTAGGAACCCTAAAAACCCCCAAAACCCCAAAACCCTTAAAATGCCTAAAAACTAAAATACACCGACACCCTAAAAAATAATTAAAGACTCTAAAACCCCAGAAACACCCTAAAAGTCCTAAAAACACTAAAACCCACTAAAAACGTGAAAACAAAAAAAAATCCTTAAATAATTCAAAAACCCGTAAAACCCCTAAAAACCTTAAATTCTCTAAAAACCCCAAAAACCCAAATAACATATAAAACTCCTTAAATCATAAAAAATACCTAATAACCCCAGAAAACCCTGAAACCCCTAAAAGCACATAAAACCCTATAAATTATAAAATACAAAAAATAACCCTATAAAAACACTAAAGGACCCCAAAACCCTTAAACACACTAAAACACTAAAAATCCTAAAAACTCTAAAAACCATTAAAATCCCTAAAACCTCACAAATTTTAAAAACATAATAACCAATAAAAACCAAATAAATCTCAATGAAATCCAAAAAACCCCTAAAAACCTAAAAATTATATAAAACTATTATCGGTAAAATAAAAGAAAAAAATTAAAAATACGTTAAAACAAAAAAATCCCAAAACCGGATAAAACGTCTAAAACCCCCTAAAACCCTAAAAATAAATTTTAAAAAACCATTAAAACCCCTAAAAATCAAAAAAGAACTAAAATCCCAAAATAAACTCTAAAACCCCCAAAAAACCCAAAAAACCCCAAAATCCATAATAATGTTAAAAACACTAAAAACAAAAAAAATCGTTAAAACCTCTAAAAACCCATTAAATACCTTTAAACCATAAAAAACCTAAAACCCACTAAAACATTAAAATACCTATACCGTACTAAAACCCCTAAAAATAAAAAAACCCATAAAAATAGTGATGCTCCAAATAACTATAAATAACCCTAAAACCCTAAAAACAATTTATAATCACAAAAACACAAAAACCCAAAAATCCTAAACAATAAATACCCAAAACCATTTAAAAACCTAAAATGCCTAATAATAATAAAAACGCTAAAAACCCTATAAACTCCTCAAATCCTTTAAAACACATAAAAACCTTAAAAACCATTAATAACCTTAGAATCCAAAAAACCCTAAAAGAGACTAAAAACACTAAAATAGCCTAAAAAACCTAAAATTCATTTGTGTCTCAAAAAACACGGAAAAATCATAAAAGACCCTATAAACCATAAGAAAACATAAAAATATTGAAAAAATAAATAAAATACACTAAAATATACAAAAACCCCTAAAATTATATAAAACTACTAAAACCCATAAGCTCACTAAAACCCTGAAAGGACTCTAAAAATCCTAAAAATCCCCTAAAGGACCAAAAAACACCTAAAAAACCTGGTGGACCATAGAAAACCTAGAGGAACCAAAATCCCTATTAAAGGATTAAAAAAAATAAAATCTATAAGGTATCCTAAAACCAATAAAACCCCAAAATGAACCTAAAACCCAAAACAAACTAAAATCTCTAAATACAATAAACGTCCCTACAAACCCTTTAAACCCAGAAAAAAACTGAAAAACACATAAAATATACAAACACCGTAAAACCATTAAAGACCAAAAAATCACTAAAAACCCAAAAATATACTAAATACTTTAAAACCTAAAAATCATTAAAAGGCCCTAAAAATTAAAATAACATTAATATACATTAAAACCCCGAATAAAACAGAAAAACACTAAAAACTCAAAAAACCTTAAAACCCCTAAAAACTGTAACAAACCCTAAAACCCCATAAAAACCCTAAGACCCATAAAACCAAAAAACTCTAAAATCCGAAAAACTTAATACCACAAAACCCTAAAATCCACTAAAATCAATAAAAACATTTGAAAAAATTCAAAATTTTAAAAAAACCCTAAAACCACATAAAAACACTAAAACCCCTAAAAAACGTAAAAACCCTTATAAACTGAAAAAACATATAACCCCTCAAAAAATAAACCCCCTAAAACCCATTGAAAACAATAAAAACCCTAAAAACATAAAAAACACTAGACACTATAAAAACTAATAAATGAAGAAAACCCCTAAAAGACTCTAAAACCCTTAAAATACAATAGAAACACTAAAAAACTATAAGGAACTAAAACCCTATAAAACCCCAAAATAACCCCAAAGTCATAAAATTTTAAAAAACACAAAAAATCTATTAAAACCACTAAACCACAATAAATATCCCAAAACCCCTAAGAACCCCAAAAACCCTGAAAATTATAAAAAACCCCAAAAAACCCCTAAACAGTCTAAAGAAAAAACTAAAAACTAAAAATATATGAAAATACATAAAATCCCCTGAAAACATTTTAAATCCTTATTTAACCCTATTACTCCCTAAAAACTCAAAACCCCAAAATTTCATGAAAACCCATTATAACCCTAAAACCATTAGACTCTAAAACCCTTAAAACCTTAAATATCCTAAGAAAACTTTTAAACACCTATGAAAACCATAAATACCTAAAAAGACCTAAAACCCATTAAACCCTAAGAAATATAAGTACCATAAAAACATTAAAAACCATAAAAAAATTAAAACACTATGAAACCTAGAACACATAAAAACCCTAAAACCCCATAACAATCCTAAAATTTCCCAAAATCCCTAAAATCCTTAAAAACACTAAATATTCTACCCTACGCCCTAAAACCTAATTCTTATACCATAAATTGTAAACCCCTCACCCTAGATCATATACCATGTTCCCTATACCCTAAACCGAAAACCATACAACATAAACCCTATACCCTATACCCTAAATCCTATGCTCCTCGCCAGAAACCTTATATGCTACACTCTTAACCCACAACACCACACTCTAATGCCTAGACCCAAAATCCAAAACCTAAAACCCTAAACCCTATACCCTAAATCCAAAATCATACAATGTAAACCACATACCATGCATCTTAATTCTAAGATCCTACACCCTAAACCCTGTTCCCAACACCCAAAACCCAAAGCCCAACACCCAAAACCCTATCCCTTACACCCAACCCCTATTCCCCACAACCTAATCACAATTCCATATGCCATGTACCCTACAACCAAAAACGTATATCCTACACCCTAAACACTATGACCTATACCATAAACCCTTTAGCCTACACCTTAAACCCTAAACCCAACACCCTAAACAATGTACCCCACACCCCAATCCAGTAGCACAACACCTTAATCCCTATACCAACAACCTATACCCTATACCCAAAACCTTATACCCTAAACCTAGACCTTACACCCTAAACCCAAAATCATACACCCAAAACTCTATAACCTACACCCTAATCACTATAACCAAAACCCAGCACCCTAAACCCTAAAACATAAATCGTAAAACCTACACCCTAAAAAATATACCCTACACCCAAAAAACTAGACGCAATACCCTAAACATTATACCCTACATTATAAACACTAAACCCTACACCCTATACCCTACACTCTAAATTAAAACTCATACTCCATACACACTAAGACATATACCCTATACCCTAAACCATCAATGATAAACCCCACACCTTAAACCCTATAACCCACATGCTAAACCATAATCCATACACCCTAAACCCTATTCCATACTCCATAAACCATATAGCCTACACCCTTAACCCATTATCATTCACACTAAACCCTTAACCCCACACCCTAAACCATATACCCTATACCCTAAACCCTGCACCCTAAACATTATATCATAAAACCTAAATTCTAAACAATCCCCCTAAATCCTATAACATACACCCTAAACCATAATCCCTACACCCTGAATAGTATACCCTACACCCGAAACCATATACTATTCACTCTAAATACTATACCTTACATCCTAATCCTTATAACTTAAAATATAAACCATGAAACCTTCATCCTAAACCATAAAAAATAAACCTCCCACCCTATTCTCAATACATTAATACCAAAAAACCCTAAACCCCTGAAAAACCATAAAAACCATAAAAAATTTGAAAAAAAAAATAAAATCCAAAATACATATAAATAATATAAAACCATATAACCATAAAAAATCATAAACCCCTGCTAACCACTAATACCATTAAAACCTAAAAACCCATAAAATCCCTAAGAAAACCCTTAAACCCTAAGAACTCTAAAAATCCAAAAATCTCAAAACAAAACATTAATAAACACCCTAAAACATCATTAAAACCCTAAAAACCTACGAATTCCCTCAAAAACAATAATATCTAAAAATAACTAAAAACCATAAACCCTAAAAATCCCTTAAAACCTATTAAAACCATCAATCCCCTTCAAAACACTATAAACCAAAAAAAAACTAAAAACCCTTTAAAACCCTAAAAGCCCCAAAAACCTCTAAAAACACTAAAAACCCTAAAAGCCCATAAATACCCAAAACACCCTAAAAACCAAAAACCCCTAAAATACCAAAAAAATTTAAAAAAACATAGAAACCTTAAAAAAACTAAAATACTTGAAAACCATTGAAACCCCTAAAACCCTTAAAAATATTTAAAAAATCCTAAAATAGAAAAGAACATAAAATCCCAAAAAATCTTAAAACCCTCAAAACCCTAAAACCCCTAAAAACCCTTAAAAACCTAAAAACTACAAAAAGTAATAAAATAATATAAACCCCTAAAACCCTAAATGACCCTAAATAACCATGAAAAACCAATAAAATTCATTAAAAAAATCCCAAAATGCCCTAAAACCTCTTTAAAACCTAAATGAAAGAAAACACTAAAATCCCTTAAAACCTTAAAACACTTATAGAATTATAGAAAGCCATAAATTCCCTAAAATCATTTTAAAACCCTAAAACCCAAACCCCCCATAAAATACATGAAAACCCCTAAAACCCCATAAAAACATAAAACCCCTTAAAACCCTAATGATACAAAAAATGTCGTAAATAACACTAAAAAATACTAAAGGGAAAAAACCCATAAAAACATTAAAAACACTTAAAACCCTTATAACCCCAAAACCCCTAAAAATACTATAAACCCTAAATAAACTAGACCATAAAACCCCTAAAACCGCCAAAAAAATCATAAAAACTATTATAAATAAAAAACCTTGAAAAGACTCATAAAAGACTAAAAAACCTAAAAACACTAAAAATCCCACGTAAATAGTGAAAAGTCCTTAAAAAAATAAATCCATAAAAAAAATTACCATAAAAATCGTAAAAAAATAAAAAAATTATAAAACCACTAAAAACCTTTATAACACCTAAAAATCCTTAAATTCCTTAAAACCCTAAAATATGGAGAAACACCTAAAAACCCTAATACCCATTGAAAACCTAAAACCATACAAATCAATAAGACACATAAAAATAATTTAAATCCCCTAAGACTTTAACAACCCTAACAAAACTAAGAACCAAAAAAATTAAACAACCATAAAAACTCATAAAAGAACTTGAAAATTCCAAAACGCAAAAAAGATTCTAAAAACATAAAAAATAAAAATATATTAATGTCCTAAAAATAAAGTAAAATAACCTAAAATCCAACCAAAAGCACTAGGAAGACCTAAAAAATTATAAAATACTAAAAGCAACTAAAAAACCAAAACCCCAAAAAGAATCTAAAAAGTAAAAAAATCCTAAAGGACCCTAAGAACCCTAAAATATCATAAAAGTCCCTAAAACCCCTAAACCCCAATAAGGTCCCTAAATACCCTAAAGGAACCTAAAAAGTGCTAAAAATACTTTAAAGGGCCCTAAATCCTGAAAAACCCATATAAGACTCTAAAATCTCTGAGAACCGATAGAGGACAATGAGATCCTATATGACCCTAAAACCATAAAAACACAAAAAATACATAAATCCCCATAAACAAAATAAAACACCTTAAAAAACCTAAAGACCCTAATGAAACAGACTATCCTAAAAGACCCTACAACCCTAAAACCCTAAAGAATCTAATACACTAATACTCTAAAACCTAAAAACCTCCAAAACCCTTAATAAAATCCCAAAAATTCCTAAACACCAAAAATATTATAAAATTATAAAAGCCACCTAAAAATAAGAAAAACCCCACATACCCTAAAAACTTTAAATCCCACAAAACGGGTGAGGACCCCTAAAAATCCTAAAAATAGATAAGAATAAACAAAACCTCAAAAACCCCTAAAAACACAAAAACCATAAAACACCCTAAAAAATAAAACCCCTAAAAACCCATAAAACCCTTATACACATAAAAACCCTAAAATCCCTAAAATCCCTAAAAAACTAAAAACCAATATAAATCCAAAAAACCCCTTAAATTTTTTAAAGCTCCCAAACCCCTTGAAAAATGTTATAATTTTAATTCCCCTAACCCCCTGATGGTATTAATATTTTCATGACATATTATATACTCTCTTTACTTACATTATATGAAATATTCATAATTTTTGTGAAATATTAATGTTTTAATACTAAGTATAATTTTTGAGCATTTTTAGAAGTAGTTCAATTGAGTCAGTTTACTATTTTATTTATAACTGTCACCCTACTGATCCAAATTTTGTGGTTTTTGTTTTTTAGTATTCCTAATTAAATATAAAACATTTAATTAAAGGGATAATGGTCCAATTATTCTATTTGAAGGCTCATATGGACCACACAAGAAGGCCCACAAAATCTGTGAGGAAACTGGACCATCCATGAAAATTGAATTACTGCGCTCAATCCCGAAGTGAAAATTCCTTAATTATCCTCATAAATTCAGATAACAATTCAAGGAATAAAGGATAAAAATATTAGGGCCCAAATATAAGAACAATGGGCCCAACTAATCATTTGAATTCCAGCCCACCGTTCTGTCCGAGAATTAAAATCCAGACACTATTCCTGACATATCTGATGATGTATTCATCATATAAAGCTGATATTTTGAAGTGTGAAATAGAAGATAAATGAGGACGACTTTTCCGGAATAAATCATTTAGATTTGAAGGAATATTCCTATTCAAAAACCCATTCACATTTTGGATTTCAAAAAGTTGGAATTGAAATGGACATATTAAATTTGTTTAATCAACTGGCCATAACATTGGCTCCTTAAGTCCAATGGCCGCCAAATGTTCCAAGTAGAAATATGATATATTTATCTACAACTTTTAATAAGATCATATCTCGATATTCATATTTCTAATTTATTAAATTGTCGATGCAATTGGAGGGGGATTTTTGGAATACAAACAGACCACAACATTGGGCTATAAATACATCATCATATTCACTTTGCAAATAGTTGGCAGTTCATAAGAGAGGAGAAAATATTGGCACCAAAAAATCCTTTAATTTTTTTTGGGAGGACCATCCATACTCATGTTTTCACTTGAGAGACCTTTACTCCTCTCTTTGTTTTCTTTTACTTTTGTGTTCTTCTTTGTTGTAATCTTGTAAGTCTCTATCTTTGTAATTCTGTTTTTATGTGAGTTTCTTCTTCAATATCTCTTATTATCATCCAAATTCTATAGTTTAATATTAATGTTATTAAAATATTTTAAATACAGTTGAAACCCTATCCTTTCTTTAGCTTCCTCATTTAATCAAAATTCTATTTTGAATTCTCGTCATCGTTTGTGTGTGTGCGTTCAATGCACAACTCCTTTCTTATCCCTTTCTTTTTTCTCTTATAAATTCATCATAAAAATATAATATACTAGATTACTATTAATATCAATGGATGAGTAAATATACCATTGTGGTGGGTTATAAGTTTGGCATATTAAGTGATTGAGATCTTTTTCTCGATGAGTATTCATTGAAATAATATTGTGTATGTTGAACATTTTATGTTATGGATTAATGACATGTTTTGTTTAATATGTGGGTTCCATGGATTATTGGAAACCCAAATACACTAACATAAACATGTAATGGTAATGATTAGAACCCTAAGTTATTTTACATCATGGATTAAAGCTTTAACACTTGGGAATTCCGATCAAAATCATCTCGTGAAGTGGGTATTAATTTAATGAAAAATAAAGCAGAGCTCAAGGATATCATAAGCTTAAATCCCCAATAATGAACTCACCACAATCTTTATCAATATGTTAAATCAAACATCATACATAAAATATTTCAATTAAGATATTCAAACAAACCCCCAATAAAATTACAATCAACTACAAACAAATGACAATTAAAAAGTATCATCACTGAGGATTCGACCAGAGTGCTGCTATACACATTTATAGAGAATCAGAACTTTGACCAGTCGATAACGACAATCAGAAATGCATTTCACCCCCCAACCCTCCCCAAAAATCCCTAAAAATCATAAAGTCACGATAACCCATTAATTTTTTAAAACAGAAAAACAACCATAAAACCCCTGAAAACGACTAAAAATACAAAAAACCCCTTAAAACCTAAAACAATACTAATACATGAAAACCACTAAAAATCCAATAAAACCAAAAACCCATCAAAATCATAAAACCCTAAAAATCATTAGAAACCCAAAAACCCCAAAAACCAAAAAATACCCTATAAACAATTAAAACCTAGAAATCTCTAAAATATTATGAAATCTGAAAAAACAACTTTGAAAAAACTAAAAACACATAAAAATATTTAAAACCCTAAAACACTAAAAATCTCTAAAAGAACTAAAAAACCCATAAAAACAATTAAAAACATAAAAACTATATAAACCCCAAAAATAACGCAAAAACCCCTAAAAATAAAAACCCTAAAACCCCTTTAAACCCCTAAAAAATCAAACAACACAAAAACCCCTAAAACAAAAAAAATAACCTAAAGACCAAATAAAACAAAAAAACAATTAGTATTAAAATAACCTAAAATACCATAAAAACACCAAACCCTAAAACCCTAAAAAGGCCTTAGAAACCCAAAAACCCTAAAAACCCTAAATACCCTATTGACACCTAAAAACCCTGTGACTCTAAAACCCCTAAAACTATAAAAAACAACAAAAACCCCTAAAAATAGAAAAACCCCTAAAAACCCATAAACCCCATGAAAACATAAAATACTATAAAAACCATAAATCTCTTATAAAACCATAAGAACCCTAAACCCCTTAAAAACCATAAAATCCAAAAAAACCTTCAAATCCTTAAAAATTTGAAAAATTCCAGAAGAAAACACTAAAAAATACCCCTAAAACCCCTAAAACCCCCCAAAACCCTAAGAAAACCCTAAACACCCTAAAACCCATAATAATATAAAAACCATAAAAAGCATAAAAAAAAAATTAAAAGCACAAAAAAGCAAAAAACCATTGAATATATTAAAAATCAAAAAAATTAAAAGCTAAAAAAATTTAAAACACCTAAAACCCATAAAAACCCCTAAAAGTTCTTATAACCCCAAAAAATCTCAAAAATACTCAGAGCCCCTAAAACCCATTAAATCCCTATAATACTGTAAAAAACCATATAAAAACTCCAAATGGCTATTAAAAAAACATAAAAACCCAAAATAAAATCAAAATAATACGTTAAAAACCCTAAAAACCAAAAATCCATAAAAAACCTACAAAACCCTTAAAACTAATAAAAACCATACAATCTCCTAAAATATTATAAAATCCCTAAAATCCCTAAATTCTCTAAAACCCTAAAAAAATCCAAAAGTCCCTAAAACCATAAAAGTTACTAAAACCCCAAAAATACTCTCAAATACCCTAAAACTCATTATACACCCTAAAACCCCCAAATATCTATAAACCCTAAAAACTTAGAAAAAAATATAAAAACCCTAAATCCCCATCAAAACCATAAAAAAAAAATAAAATCCAATAAAACACTAAAAAAATAAAAAAACTTAATACCCATAAAAATAATTAAACAATCCAAGAACCCATAAAGACCCTCAAAAACCTAGAAATCATAAATACCATAAACAACTATAAACCCCAAAAAACACTAAAATTCTTCAAAGCACCTAAAATTCCTTGAAAACCCCAAAAAACCATCAAACCCAAAAAAACCAAAAACCCATAATAACATTTAGAATTTCTTACAAATACCTAAAACACTTAATAAAATATAACCCCCTCGCCAAAAACATATTAATTACACTTAAATTCCCTTTGAACCTTCTTAAAACCCTAAATTGCTAAAAAACATTGATAACCAAAAAAACCCTAAAAAATACTAAAACCCCCTAAAAATGTATAAAAACCCTAAATTACCTAATAAAACTAAAACACAAATAACATTAAAAGAATATAAATACCCAAAAACACCATGATAATCCACTAAAACCAAAAAGGACTATAAAGACCATAAAAACCCTAAAACTCATTAAAAATCCGTTAAAACCAAAAAATCATAAAGAAACTCTAAAAACCCTAAAATACTAAAACACCTTAACTATAAAAAATCCTAAACCCCATAAAAATTCCCAAAAAACCCTTAAAATGTTGTTAAAATAACTAAAACCCTTACAAACCCTAATTGACACCAAATCACCTAAAAGACCATAAAATACAATAAAACCCTAAAGTGATTCTCCAAACACCAAAACACGTAAAGGATAATAATCCCCCTAAAACACATAAGATTCCCTTAAAATACTAAAAACACATAAGGGACCCTAAAAACTGTGAAAAACATCAAAAGAGCCTATAACCCTAAAAAACCCCAAATACTCCAAAATCATAAAAACCCTAAAGGACCCTAAAGGACCTTACTATTCCCTAAAACCTTAAAGGAATCAAAAAACCCATAAAATACCCTAAACCCCCCAAAAAACCTAGATGAACATAAATACTGTAAAATCCAATAATACAAAAACAACCCAAAAACCCCTAAAAACCCCTAAAACCCCAAAATGAACCTAAAATCCCTAAAAGACCCGAAAAATCCCAGAAACCCTAAAAACTCCAAAAATACCCTAAAAACCCTAAAACTAGGTAAAAACCTAAAAATGTTGAAATACCATAAAACCCACTAAATTTTATTAAAAGAACCTAAAAACTATAAAAAAATTTAAATACCCTAAGAGGCCTTAAAATACCCTAAAAAAATATACCATAGAAACTCTAATAGACATGAAAACCCATAAAACCCCTAAAAACACTAACAACGCTCAAAACTCCTCAAAACCCCAAAAACCCCTTAAACCATAAAAAACCCAAAAACCCTCAGTACCCCCTAAACCCCTAAAAACTAAAATCATTATAACCATAAAAAACTAAAAAAAACTAACAGACGTAAAATTTATAAAATACTTCAAAAACAATAAAAACACTAAAAATCCTAAAAACCCTAAAACCCCTAAGTCACGTTTGGGTCTTCCCTCGGTGTCAACACTTCCTCACATGGTGCTTTTTAGGCATTGTTGTGGATTCTCAGGCATTGGATTTCTTAGCACTAATGCTCTCTCCAATTGAGGTGAGTTTTCTCTCGATCGTTAATGCCCTCACAGGTCTTCTTTGGAAGAAACTTCAGATGAAGTCTTCATCCAAGAAAGATCAGGCCTATTCTGGACATTCTAGCATTCGATGTCTTAGAAATTTTATGGGGTGGACCGAATCTGGTCTTTTCTATGGACGTTCCATGGAGGAGGTGGTCGGATTCATACTTCCCAGTGTGTGACTGGTTTTTTGGGGCAGATCTGGACCCTCTGGAATGCGAAGTTTCAGTTCTTAGGAGGTTACGGCTGGAGTCAGTCTTCCCTTCACTCGGTGTTGTAGATCCATGGAAGGGTGGACAGGATCTGCTCTTCATGCTATCCATGGAGCTGGATCTAGTCATTGTGATTCCCTCAATTGCACACGATATTGCAGATATATGGAGGAACCTATTAATACTAGAATCTTCAGTGTGCACCGCTACAGATCCAAGGATGAGCGGGTCATATTTTGGCGTTACGGCTCGTGCCGTTGGGCCTCAGTGGTGTTCCTCAGACTCTTGGCTGCAGGTACTTCTCAGATTCTTCAAAATATCTGGTATGTAGTCTTTGGTGCGGTGTTGTTCCTGCATTTTTGTTCTTCTCCTAGTGTTCCATTGAATCGTTGATTCAGTACACTATTGCTTAGTGGGTTCATGATTGGTCTGCTGTTATGGATTGTTTGGCTGGTGGAATGGTTCGCTAGTTGGATTCTTCATCTAGTTGGAGATTCTCTATTTGAGTTTATGGCTGAGGTGGTACAGGTTTGCACGATTTTATTGTCACTGATGTGACTTTTGGTCTGTAATGATGAGGGAGGTAGGTGTTTTGCTGTTGCTTGTTCACGAGGTGTCGAAGGAAATTTGGCTCGCTGATTCTTTAGTGCTGGATGATGTTTGTTACTGGACTGGGATGTGTGGAAGCGGACGAATTTGGTGCTGATGGTCCTATATTACTGGTAGTGGATCCTCTAGGGGAGGACATGCTGGCAGTTGGAAATGTTATGAATGGATTTTGGTTGATGAAATGTTGCATTATTTACTAGTTGATGAATTCTAATTGGATAGAATGTTATGGTGGTTGGATGGTGGTTGGATGCTGAGCTCTTGGAGGTTGGAGGTGGCGGATGATGCATGAATGCTTTGGCTGTGATGATTGGAATTGGTGTTGTTGAATGGTGGTGTTGGTTTGATATAGCGTGCTGAATTTTCTGGTGTTTTTGGTCTTTTCTGTAATGTCCTGACCCCAGTTACCCAGATTCGATGCATTATTACATAACACTGGCATGATACAACCAAATTCGATGGTATTTCTAATCAGTTGCTGGTTTTTCTGGTCTTTCCTGTAACGCTCCGACCCCAGTTACCCAGATTTGATGCATTATTACATAACATTGGCATGATACAACCAAATCATTTCCTGAAAGACTGGTCAATTTAGAAGCCTTTGAAATACTAGATACATTCATAAGGTCAACATTACAACTTAAAAGGAAAAATAACACTAAATAATTCCATTGGAAACATTGAAGTCACATATATTTTGCCTCCAAGCCACACCTAACTAACTTCTTCACATCGTGGGAAAAATAAAACATAGAATGGGGAGAGCTCAAATGCTCAGTAAGGATAACAATATAGCAGAAACTTTCATAAATAAGTATAAACATTTAAGGCAATTCATAACTAAAACAAAAGCCTTTTAAACATGAAATTCAGAATAATAGGGAAAAAATGAAATAATTCCATTTATTTATTCATATGGATATTCTACTGGTTGAATAATCACATGAAATATTAATAACCACTTTCGTAATGATGGAATACATAATGCCAGACTATCATAACCACGTAGTCAAGGCCTTCTGTCAAGACTACAAATAAGATTTTGTCAAGGCCTTGTGCCAAGACACTAGTTTGTCTCATGAGACCAACCGATGCATCAAGAAGCTATAGCGGGCTCCACCCGTCAAATACTATGTCCAATTCATTCCTCATATGAAAAGTTTGAAACATAACATAAACATTCTTATTAAAACTAACATACAAAATTTCAATACTTTATCCAAAAAACATGAATAGTATAAAAATAACACATCCACAGTCAAACATAACTTATTCGATACAATATGAAAGATTGTATTGTATCATATTAATCTCAATATTGAATAATGAAGGACATTTACATAGATGAAAACAATCATCAAAACTATTAGAGAGAAATATCCCCCTTTTTCTTGAAATCATTTAAAAGTCACACTATTTGTCAAGAAGTCATTTAAAAATACATTTTTGAATCAAAGTGTCCCATACCACTTTGAAACATTTAAAAGGAAATTTAATTTTAAAAACTATAATTTCCATATAAATAAATCCTTAAAAACATTTTTAAAACATGGAAATTAATGAGAATGATTTAGAATATTAAATCTTTAAAACATTTAAAATGATATTTTAGTTAGAGTTCCTAACCAAAAGAGAGACCGTTGAATAAAAATAATTGAGGTAATCAAAACATTGTAACATCATGAGAATAAAGGCATTCCTGATATACTCTGTCAAAGTAAATTATATACACCATATAAAAGTGATTTGGTGTATAGCAACGAAGAAGTTTAAGTGGAATGTAATTTGAGATGAAATATCTTATAAAGACCATATCCTTAGGTTAAGGATAAATCAACGACATAATTTTGTGTGAAAAATATAAATACACACAATATTATTGGATAATCAGTGTAAATTAATCATAGGACATTCACACATATTCTTGTAAAGACAACACCAATGAATTGGATATTTAACTCAACAAATTAATATTGTGTTAAAATTACTCTTATCAAGTTCATATCGATGACTTGACAAATTATAAAAGGAGTGATTATGTGTATCGAAAGTATATCAATAGAAAGGGGAGTGGAAATTATGACATAAGAAAATGAATAGTGATTCCATACATAATCTTTGTGTAAAATAATCAATGAAGTATTCCTAAAGCCGAATGAATGGGAATTGAAATTTCAAATTCCATTATCGATTTGGTAACTTACTAAACATACACCCATGAAAGAAGGATCATACAATGATGATGTAAATATCCATATATTTATGTATATTACACAATGAATACAATCATGTGTATTACACATACCAAACGCAATAAATAAGTGGTGAACAATGGAAATCTTACGGAATTAAAAGTGAGATTAGAAACCCCTTACCTCAAGTCCGAATTGTATTGTGTGTTCCTTGTTCTTCCTGAATAGTAAACTTAAGTTAATTTATACTTGATTAAGAACACTTTTCAATTTTATTATTCCTTTTATATCACTTATTACCTTTCTATAATATTTACTTAATTATTTGAGTTCATATTGGATATTTTATTGATGTTTGGAACTTGAGTCAAAAATGAACTTGTTATAATTAAAATTTGTCCTTGTGGTCAAAAGTACATTATCTCCAGAATGATATAAATAATTTAGATATCATATAAATATTATATATCCAGTATATATATGTATTTATAATAGTACATAACATTTGAAGATAAGAAATGAAATGCACCTTTTAATGGAGACGGTAAGTCATACGTACGCATGAACGCTACTTTCATTTCTATTTTTTTATTTTAATGGAATTAAAGCATAATGATTCCTAGGTATATTTTAATTCCAGTATAATATCATATTATATATGTTTTACATATTTGAATTAACTCTATCCTTTTACATTCCTTGAATGTCATGAACGAATCATATCACCTTGAGGGGCTGCAGTCCGCACTTCCTCAAATGAAATTATCGTGGTCACACATATTGGAAAGCATATTGCTGTGTTTTTAAATGAAAAATTAAAGAAGAATAGAGAAATAATAAACATAATTAACATAATATATAAATATAGTGTCATCATAATGAACACCATAAGAGGCGGTAGGAGATAATCAAACAATCATCGTTTCATGAGGCGTTAGTTTTCCATCCACAGAAACATTATGTTCTTCACCCTTTAGATGGAGGTGTGTGTATGTTTAGCTCAAATATGTAACGCCCCGACCCCAGTTACCCAGAGTCGGTGCATTATTACATAACATTGGCATGATCACAAGAAAGATCAAATCTCGAAAGACCGATTGGTTTAGTAGCCTTGGAAACACTAGATATATTCATAAGTTTTACATTACATCATTAAACGAAAAACTACTACAACAACATATTGTCTCCATAATCCACACTCATATCCCCACATAATATCCCTGCAGGTCATTCATAACTTACTTCTTCACTTCCTGGGAAAAATAAAACAAAGAAAAGGGGTGAGCTCAAATGCCCAGTAAGGATAACAATATATCGGAAACTTTCATAAATAAGAATAAACATTTAAGGCAATGTATAACTAAAACAAAAGCCTTTTAAACTTGAATTTCAACATGGTATGGCATAAATAAAATGAAATAATGCCATTTACTTATTCACATGGATATTCTACTAATCGAATAATCACATGCAAAAATCAATAACCACTTTCATAATGTTGGAATGCATAATGCCAGACTATCATAACCACATAGCCAAGGCCTCGTGCCAAGACTACAAATAAGATTTTGTCAAGGCCTTGTGCCAAGACACTAGTTTGTCTCATGAGACCTACCGATGCATCGAGGAGCTATAGAGGGCTCCACCCGTCACTTAATAAGTCCAATGCATTCCCATATGAAAAGGTTTAAACATAACCTAAACATTCGTATTAAAACTAGCATACGAAATGTCAATAATTTCACCATACACTATGAATGGTATAAAAATAGCACATCCACAGTCAAACATATCACAAAACCTTCAATACAATATAGAAGTTTTGTATCATAATAAATCAACTTCAAATAATCTTAAAATCCATCAAAGGATGTTGACATAGATGAAATCAAAATTCTTTTTAAAGAAGTATATCCTTTTATTTTGAAATCATTTAATATCCATATAAAATAAAACATTTTCTTTGAAAATATCCTTATAAGCTTGTATGGAAAGCTTCGACGATTTTATAACGGCGGAAAATAACCGCACCCGCCGTATAAGTTAAAAAAAACATTCTTACCTCAATTCTGTCGAAAAGGTTAAAAAGGACCTTGTTTTGAAAACGACGGAAAGATTCCTTTATAAACCTCTTATAAAAAGTCAAACAAGGGTATAAATGACTTTAACCCATATTCTTGTAAATAGTAAAAATGTTTTGAAATACATTTCGAAGAAACATGGATGTGGATGATAAAGAGATCCCAGTAGATTATTATGTATAATACAACCTCAGATAATGAAGAGATTGTGAAATAACCCTTACCTTGTACTTTTCCTTGGTTGGGGTAGGTTAACCTCCTGTATAATGGTGAAATAATTGTTATTAAATTATACAAGAATCATATACATTAATATGATATCATATATGATCTTTTAACATTGCTTTATTAATAATATCTTAGTATTATCGTCGTTTCAGGTGATAATCGATTCGTTCTTCTTAAATGTTTGGTTACGTAAGACATGTTTGTAATGGATAGATTAAATCTTATTCATAATCAGAATGATATTAACATTATTTTTAACCCTAAAATGAGAATAAGACTTGAATGGATACGATGGAGAATGAATCTTATCGCGTTCGTGGAGACGGTAGTCCGTACGTACGCACGAACGCTACTTCCGTTTAATTTTTATTTTAAAAGAATCTAATCCAAATGATACATAGGTATATTACTATTCCAGTATAGTATTTTATATATGTTACTTAAGTTCATTAACACCATCCTTTATACGTTCCATGTGTGGTATGAACGAGTCATATCATTTTAAGGGGGCGGTAGTCCGCACTTCCTCAAATGAAATTATCGTATGTATATACAACATGAAACGAATAATGGTATGAAATAAAATGGAATTAAAGAAGCTTATATATAAAATATATATCATTAATATCATATTTAATTACAGTGCCATCATAATGGCCACCATGAGAGGCGGTAAGATGTTTTTGAACAATCATCGTTTCGTGAGGCGTTAGTTTGCCATCCACAGAAACATTATGTTCATCATCCATTAGATGGAGTTGTGTGTATGTGTAGTTTGAATCCTTATTATAACAACATCCTAGTATGTTTAGGATACTGGTGTTGTTACAAAAGAAAGGAAATAAAAAGATTTTTGGGGTTGGAGAAGCAAAATAAATGAAGATACTTTAAGAGAAATTGTTACCTTTAATTTAGGTAACTCACTTTGGTTGGAACCAAAGGACTTCTTGAAATGATTTCTGCCTAAGGGGAAGCTTCAAGGAGGAGGAGAGGGATTTGGGGAGCTTAGTTGGGCAGAGTTTGGACGAGCCAAGTGGCTTGAGAGGTGTGAGGAAATGAGAAGGAGGAGTGCCCTTTTATAAGAGGGGTGAGGGGCACCTTTGGAAAAGCTAGAAATATTAATTTATAATAAATTCATATTCGGTTTCTAATGGCTCCAAAATTGACTATTCAAAGGTTAAGGTGGGGATAGGTCGAAAACAACTCAACCAATAGAATTTAGACAGGTTTGGGTACTTATATTAACCTTATCTTTAAGTATTAACTCTAAGTTAATTAGTTTCACTTTTACAATGTCTCTTTGTATTTTTATATTATATGGTTAATAGACTTACCATATACATACAAGCGACCCCCAAGTGGTCCATTAATGATTAACCTATCATAATATAAGTCTCTTGGCCGAACCTTATATTTTTAGGAATTTAATATCAATTAATAATATAATATTTGTTTTAAGAACTCTTTTATGTCAATTTTGACACTATTCAATAGTTGATTTTTGTGAAACTCATAACAGATTTATTACTTCGAACAAAGTCAATTAAATCAATCCTAATATATCATATTAACCTAGAAAATTAGTGTAATTCATTAAAAGTTTCATATTATATTTATTTGGGTATTTATAATATCAATTATGTTAATTTTTTTACTATTTTAGTAATTACTGCATCATCATTGTGTCATAAATAAAATACATTATTTAATGTCTAAAAATTATAAATAAAACATCATTATGTAGGAAATCTTTTTATCTTTCTAATGAATATTTATAATCGAAAATCCAACATGTATAACCCTATGTAAAAATTGTTATTCTAACAGATGTAAGCTTATGCCATTTTTATTTTTATTTTAACTTTATTAATATAATGTGTCCCTACCACATACAAGTGGCTCCAAGGGGTCCCCAAATTGACCCAAGGATGCCCATGGTCGGGTATGTGTCCACCAATAAGGTTAGGACACGTTCTAGGGTAATTTTGTATTATTATAATATTATTTTTTAACCCTTATTTACCGGATTTACCCTTTAACCATGGTAAATAAAATATTTACCGCAGTAATTATTCAAAATGTGTAAAAATAAAAGTTACCTATTTACATAATTTGGACATCCTGATTCCAAATATGGAATCCATTTTCCTAAATTCAAAACACAGAAGTGGCAGAAATTAATTTAAAATTAATTCCCGCTGTCAAAACAAAAAGCGTGTTTTTAAGAGATAATAACTATCAAAAGATTGACACTTGTTTATGTTCGGTTTAATTGTAAAATTATGTCCAATGATAAACATTAAATTGAATGGTAAAAATATATTCTAAATATACTTTAAAACCACTCAAATTCATAATTTATCACTATTAATTATTTTGATTAAAAAAGTTGTTTTTAATTAAAATTTAGAAATTTTCACTATTCATCAAAATATGAAAGTTATCCGAAATGTACCAAAATTTCACCTTAGGCTAAATTCAATATTCCGAATCCAAAAATGAAGTCCATTTTCAAATATAAAATATATATAATTTCAAAAAGTAGGTATTACTATTCATAACGGCTAGTTTGATTAGTTATGGTGTGTTAGAACTCGGTGTTGCGTACAACACACGCTATCACATTATTCAAAGAGAAGCGTACCGTAGAAGTTTGGGGTGTTACAAAATACATCTTATAACAACATCCAATTATATTAAATATACTGGTGTTGTTACAATAGAAAGGAATAAAAAGAGTTCATGGGGTTGGAGAAGTAAAATAAAAGAAATGAATTTAAGAGAAACTGTTACCTTTAATTTAGATAACTCCCTTTGGTTTGAACCAAAAGGACTTCTTGAAGTGCCTTCGGCCTAAGGTAAGGCTTCTAGGTGGAGGAGAGCGATGTAGGGAGATTAATTGGGAAGATGTTGGATGATCCAAAAGGCTTTATAGAAGTTAATAATTAGTTGTAGGTGGTTTTTTATAAGGGAGAGGAGGGGCTCTTTAGGAAAGTGTGAAACTACTATTTTATTATAAACTTTTCTTCGGTTTCAAAAGGCCCAAAACACATTAAAGTCGAAGATAAGATGACTAATATTATAAATAACATCATCCAATCAGAATTGGACATGTTTTGGATAATATTTTAATCATTATAATCTTATTTATTAAAATCATTTATTAATGAGGTAAACACTGCATCATAATTGTGTCATAAATAATTTAATTTATTTGATGTCTAAAAATTATAAAACAAAATGCCATGATGTAGGAAATGTTTTTATCTTTACTATTAATATTTATAGTCGAAAATATAACTTATATAACCTCATGTAAAAATTAATTTACTAAAAGATATTTGTTTGTGTCATTTTTGTCTTTACTTTAAATTAATTAATCTAAAGAGTCATTATCACTCTCAAGTGGTCCTATGGGGTCCCAAAAATCGACCCAAAGATACCAATGGTCGGACATGATTCATCCAATAAGTTTAGGACATGTTTTAAGGTAATTTGTTATTATTATAATATACTTTTTACATTGAATTTCCCTATTTACCTTTAACCGTGGTAAATAAAAGTCAAAAGTTACTATTCACCAAAAATTATTTTCATCTTATTGAACCAAATTTTACTTCTTCATATTAACTGTGTCACTCAGATTTTTGAAATTCAACTCATAGAAGCAGTAAAATTTCATTTAAATGTAAAATTCACTTTTTTAACTACTACTAAGTTGTTTCACTATTCATCAAAAATTGAAATTTTTCGGAAAAATACCCAAAGTTCATCCTAAGCTTTATTTGATATTCCGAATTCAAAAATGATGTCTATTTTTTCAAATTCAGAACATAAAAGTTTCATTAATTAATTTAAAATTAATACTCGTTGTTAAAACAAATAGCGTATTTTTAAGAAATAATAACTATCAAAAGATTGACACTTGATATGTCCAATTTCAATGTGAAATTAATTCCAATGACCAAAATTGGATTAAATAGTAAAAATATTTTCTAATTACACTTTAAAAAATTAAAAAGATAATATAACCATATAAATAAATAAGATTAAAACACAGTTTTGAATTAAAATACAGTATTTTTTATTATTCATCAAAAAAATGAATTCTATCAGAAAAATACCAAATTTTTACCGAAATTATATTTTGATGTCCTGATTCTAAAGAAGAATTTTATTTTGTCAGATATAACATATAAAAAGGACCAAAACTATATTTAAAGAGGGTTCTCCATAAAAAGGCGGTAAATCGTCCCTTTAATGAATATTACAGTATTTATGCTTAAAATCGAATTCCTTTCATATTTTAAGACTCTAAATTTTTTTGGATAAATGTAAAAATATTTAACAAACATATATAATAATATTTTAGTTAGTTATATTCATTTCCACCAATACAATGGCTCGGGGATAAGTACCATTTTAAATAATAATATTATATTATTAGTGTCTAACGTAAGATTTCAAAGAAACATGTTGTTGTGTATCGGGTAAGACATCAAACATAGCATCCCCTTTAAATTAAAATTAACATTTAATTTAAAAATATTAATAAATGAGAAAATTTATTATTCTTTATTTACCCAGGATGTTACATCCTTCCCCCCTTTTGGTAATTGTGTTCTCACAATTTTAAAATTGGGCTCGGAAACTTCATTTAAAGCCCCTAATCAGAAAAAGAGTCAATAAAACTATCACTTTAAAATAAATTATGAGAAGTTAAAAAAGTTTACCTGAGACAACAGATACTAGGATTCCATGAAAAAATGGATATGGAGGAGAAAAAAAGTGTCAAGTTCTGATGGAGAGGGATAAAAAACATGATTAGGAGAAATTTAACAACAAAAAAGTCACAAATTTGTGATGGGATAAATGTTCATTAGTTTTCTAGTAGTAAAAGTAAACAGATAACATTTCTTTCTTTTTTAGGTTCCATTTAATAAAGTTGAGGAATTTATTTATTATATTGACTAAGAACATAATGAGATAAACTTACTTTTTAAGTAGAGTTTCATTCTTTAATAAATTTCTACCACCAACTCGTCTTTTTTTTTCAAACTATGAGTATTCAAGATGACTTGGTCACACCAAAAGATCTAGAATCAACTTTTAGAGAATAACATGATCCAAAAAAGATAAACAATATATTTACCTTGTCTTTAGAGATTAACCACCACCAAAATGGTTAGTAAAAGATCAGATGATCCCCAAAAAGGATAATCCTTTAGAGAAATAAATACTAATTTTAATTTCTTAAAATAAACCAAACATACCCAAAGTTCAATAAATATCATTCAATAAATAATTTTCCTTAAAATCCATCAGTATAATATATACTAATTTTGAAACCCAAAACATAGAAGAATTTGATTACACAGTCTTCCACGTTAAATTGTATCTCCAAATGACATCAACTACTCTTAAAGTCACACACTTAAAAGTAATTAACCTAATCACATATTCTCTATTATAGGTTAATCATTTCCATAAATAACCCAAATCACTATAAATACACAATAAAAACATAGATAAAAATCCACCATTACTCCTCAAATGATATCCCATAGTATTCTATTTTCCGTGGGTATATAGTGTTCCCAACAAAGAGAACGTCTTCAAAATAACATTTATCACATAATTAACAAATCATTTTCCTATAATAAGGGTATTCATTTGATAAGACATAAGATCCCAAATCAACTTATTATTGATCAATAAAATCATTTAACTAAAAATAATTAGTCACACTAACCAGGGACTTCACATAGTCCAGTGGTAGGCGATAAATCCCAATCACACTCTGGTTGTGGGTTCGATTCCAACAACTTTGTCCGACCCGATGGGTTGTTACACGGTCTGCCTATATTCCTTTTTCAAAAACTATATTTTAAAAAATTACCAAAATAAGATAAATTCCTCAAAATAACCATAACATAATTTAACCACAAATTTTATCTCTTACCTTGAATTTTCATCCAAAAATATAATAACTTGTAATTGCCTCAAACTCAATGATCATATGAAACCAAATGGATATATATAACTATATCCACAAGAGAAAATATAATTCTTCCTCAAATATCATTTTCACATGACAAACTGTAGGGTTACAAATACAATAGAAAATTATTCCAAATTAATCCCATCAACAAGGAGTAATAACACTTTTAAAAATTTCTCAAATCATTTTTTTCCACATAGCTTCTTCTTTGACCATGAAAATATCCTATATAATATAAAATTAACTAGGGTATTGGCCAAATCCTCTACATTTATAGAAAATGACTATAAATGGATTCTTGGGACCATTTTTATTTTCTTCCATAGTACACTTCATTTTTTCTCAGCAATTCTTTACATTATGTCCTTCTTTCCCACACATACAACATTTCTTTGTTCCATTGAGACACTTTCCTGGGTGTCTCCTTCTACATTTCCTACATGACGGAAATTGAGGATTCTTTTCTCCATGGTCTCCACTATTGTATCTCTTATCATTTATCACCTTTCTCTTCTTTTTTAATTCCGGGAGTTGGTTAATATATATGTTGTTGATCATATTTTTGTAAAACTGATTAGGAATGAACACAATATCTTTTACGCCTATCAATATTCCATTTTCTTCCTCATTTCCACCATCTTTCCCATCTTGTACATCATTCTCAAAGTTACTATGACTTCCTTGGAATCGAGCCATTGACTAAAACCAGAAAACATTGTGTGAGTAAGAATAGTCATAAAATTATTTACAAAATATCATCACACTATATTTTCAATTAAAAACACCCTAGTATTAAGCATGGTTATTTATTCTCATATTATATTAAAATCCTTCATATCAGTTTAAAAATAAAATTTAAATTACCTTAAGCATATCCCCTGGGAGTTCCGTTTCCAAGAGTGCAGCAATGCCTATTGTCATGCACCAGTTTCCATTCGAGTCTTCCTCAAAGCGGTGTTTTTGGGTTTTACCCCTTGGTACATCTGTGCCAGATCCGACTCTACCTACTTGTATCTAGACAGGGATGTATGTCTTGGAAAACTCATAAAATCTCTACAATACCAATGTTTTAGGAAGTTATTCTATACTAATTCTCAAAGTCTATCTTAGGGTTATTTGATCTAATCAGAGTTTATCTAAATCTATCTTCCAAGGTTTGTACTAAACTTCCTCTGATACCAACTATAACGTCTCGACCCCAGTTACCTAGAGTTGGTGGATTATTACATAAAATTTGCATGATACAACCAAATCATGTCCCGAAAGACCGATCAGTTTAGTAGCCTTGGAAATTCTAGATACATTCATAAGGCCAACATTACAACTTAAAAAGAAAAATATCACTAAATTATTCCATTGGGAAAATCCAACATTCCTATATTATTCCTGAAATTTAGTCCTAACTAACTTCTTCACATCCTGGGAAAAATAAAACATAGAAAGGGGTGAGCTCAAATGCTCAGTAAGGATAAAAATATTGCTGAAACTTTTATAAATAAGAATAAACATTTAAGGCAATGCATAACTAAAACGGAAGCCTTTTAAACTTGAACTTCAGCATAATATGGAAAATAAATGAAATAATTCCATTTACTTATTCACATGGATGTTATACTAGTCTAATGATCAAATGAAATATCAATAACCACTTTCATAATGATGGAATGCATAATGCTAGACTATCATAACCACATAGTCAAGGCCTTGTGCCAAGAATACAAATAAGATTTTGTCATGGCCTTGTGCCAAGACACTAGTTTGTATCACGAGACCTCTCGATGCATCGAGGAGCTATAGCAGGCTCCACCCGTCACTTAATAAGCCAAATGCATTCCTCATATGAAAAGTTTGAAACATAACATAAAAATTCGTATTAAAACTAACATACTAAATGTCAATACTTTATCCACAAACCATGAATGGTATAAAAATAGAACATCCACAGTCAAACATAACTCATTAAATACAATATGGATGAATTTATTGTATCATATTAATCTAAATCAAGTATAATTATGTATATTGACATAGATGAAAATAATCATCAAAACTATTAGAGAGAAATATCCCCCTTTTTCTTGAAATCATTTAAAAGTCACACTATTTTTCAAGAAGCCATTTAAAAATAGATTTTTGAATCAAAGTGTCCCATACCACGTTGAAACTTTTAAAAGTATTTCTAATTTTAAAAAATTTATTTTCCATATAAATAAATCCTTAAAACCATTTTTAAAACATGGACATTAATGAGAATGATTCAAAATAATCAATCTTTAAAACATTTGAAATGATATTTTAGTTAGAGTTCCTAACCAAAAGAGGGACACTTGAATAAAAATAATTGAGGTAATCAAAACTTTGTAATATTATGAGAATAAAGGTATTCTTGATATACTATGTCAAATTACATTATATACACCATATAAAAGTGATTTGGTGTATAACAACGAAGCTGTCTTAATGGAATGTAATTTGAGATGAAATCTCTTATAAAGACTGTATCCTTAGGTTAAAGATAAATCAATGACATAATTATGTGTGAAAAATATAAATACACTCAATATTATTGGTTATTAATTGTAAATCAATCATAGGACATTCACACATATTCTTGTAAAGACAACACCAATGAATTGGATATTTAACTCAACAAATGGAGATTGAGATAAAATTACTTTTATCAAGTTCATATCGATGACTTGAGAGATTATAAATGGAGTGATTGTGTGTATCAAAAGTATATCCACCGAATGGGGGGTGGAAATTATGACATAAGAAAATGAATAGTGATTCCACAGATAATCGTGGAGTAAAATAATCAGTGAAGTATGCGTAATGCCGAATGAATGGGAATTGAAAATTCAAATTTCCATATCGATTTGGTAACTTACTAAACATACACCAATTAAATAAGGATCGTAAAATGATGAAGTAAATATCCATAAATTTAAGTATATTACACAATGAATACAATCATGGGTAGTACACATACCACCTGAAATAAATAAGCGGTGAACAATGGAAATCTCATGGAATTAAGAGTGAGATAAGAAACCCCTTTCCTCAAGTCTGAATTGTCTTTTGTGTTCCTTGTTCTTCCTGAATAATAAAATTTTGTAAATTTCTACTTTATTAAGAATACTTTTCAATTTTATTATTACTTTTATATCACTTATTAACTTTCTATAATAATAAGTTAATTATTTGAGTTCATATCAGATATTTTATTGATGTTCGGAACTTGAGTCAAAAATGAACTTGTTATAATTACAATTTGTCCATGTGGTCAAAAGTCCATTATCTCCAGAATGATATAAATGATTTAGATATCAAATAAATATTATATAAAAGTATATATATGTATTTATAATAGTACATAACATTTTTATATAAGAAATGAAATGCACCTTTCATGGAGACGGTAAGCCGTACGTATGCATGAATGCTAATTTCATTTCTATTTTTTATTTTAATGGAATTAAAACATAATGATACATAGGCATATTATAATTACAGTATAATATCATATGATATTTGATTTACATAATTCAATTAACTCTATCCCTTATAAGTTCCATGAATGTCATGAATGAATCATATCACCTTGAGGGAGCGGTAGTCTGCACTTCCACAAATGAAATTATCGTGGTCACACATATTGGAAAGCATATTGGTGTGTTTTAAAATAAAAATTACAGAATCATAGAGAAAACATAAACATAATATATATAATATATAAATACAGTGCCATCATAATGGACACCATAAGAGGCGGTAGGAGATAATCGAACAATCATCGTTTTGTGTGGCGTTAGTTTTCCATCCACAGAAACATTATGTTCTTCACCCATTAGATAGAGGTGTGTGTAAGTGTAGATGAATTAATTCTTATACAAGAATCCTAGTATATTTAATATACTGGTGTTATTAAAAAATAATGGAATAAAAAGAGTTCATGGGGTTGGAGAACTAAAATAAAAGAAATGAATTTAAGAGAAACCATTACCTTTAATTTGGGTAACTCTCTTTGGTTTGAACCAAAAGGACTTTTTGAAGTACCTTATGCCTAAGGTAAGGCAAATAGGTATAGGAGAGGGATGTAGGCATCTTAATTGGGAAGAGGTTGGACGAGCCAAAATGCTTTAGAGGTGTGAAGAATTGGTTGTAATTGGTCTGTTTTTATAAGGGAGAGGAGGGGCTCTTTAGGAAAGTGTGAAACTATTATTTTATTATAAACCTATCTTCGGTTTAAAAAGGTCCAAAACTCAATATACTAGAATATAAGATGAATAATATTAGAAATAAAATCATCCAATCATAATTGGACATGTTTTGGATAATATTTAAATCATTATAAACTTATTTATTTAAATCATTTATTAATGAGGTAAACACTGCATCATTATTGTGTCAAAAATAATTTGGTTTATTTGATGTCTAAAAATTATAAAAAAATACCATGATGTAGGAAATGTTATTATCTTTCCAATGAATATTTATAATAGAAAATATATCTTATATAACCCCATGTAAAAATTAATTTACTAACAGATATTTGTTTGTGTCATTTTTGTCTTTAAATTAATTAATCTAGAGGGTCATTATCACTCTCAAGTGGCTCCATGGGGTCCCAAAATTGACCCAAGGATATCCATGGTCGTCCATGACTCAGTCAATAATGATAGGACAAGTGTTTCTGTAATTTTTTATTATTATAATATACTTATTACCTTGAATTACCCTAATTACCTTTAACCGCGATAAATAAAAGTCAAAAGTTACTATTCACCAAAAATTATTTTCATCTTATTGAACCACATTTTAATTCTTGATATTAACCGTATCTCTTGTATTTTTGAAATTTAACTCACATAAGTGGTAAATTTTCATTTAAATGTAGAAGTCATTTTTTAACAACTACTAAGTGGTTTCACTATTCATCAAAAATTGAAGTTTTTCAGAGAAATACCCAAAATTCAACCTAAGATTTATTTGATATTAAAAATTAAAAAATGATTTCTATTTTTTCAAATTCAAAACATAAAATTGGAATTAATTAATTTAAAATTAATTCCCATTGTCAAAACAAATAGCGTGTTTTTAAGAAATAATAACTATCAAAAGATTGACACTTGTTTATGTCCAATTTCAAAGTGAAATTAATTCCAATGACCAAAATTGGATTAAATGGTAAAAATATATTCTAATTACACTTTAGAACAAATTAAAAAGATAATCTAACCATATAAATAAATTATATTATAACAATGTTTTGAATTAAAATACAGTATTTTTCATTATTCATCAAAAAAAGAATTTTATCAGAAAAATACCAAAATTTTATCCAAAGTAGATTTTGATGTCCCGATTCTAAATAAGATTTTTTTTTCAAATATAACATATAAAAATGACCAAAACTATATTTAAAGAGGGTTCTCCATCAAAAGGCGGTAAATTGGCCCTTTAATGAATATTAGAGTATTAATTCTTAAAATCGAATTCCTTTCTTATTTTAAACCTATAACGTTTTTGGATAAATGTAAAAAAATTTAACAAACATATATAATAATATTTTAGTTAGTTTTATTCATTTCCACCAGTACAATGGCTCAAAGTTAAGTACCATTTTAAATAATAATATTATATTATTAGTGTGCAACGTAAGATTTCAAAGAAACCTGTTGTTGTGTATCGGGTAATCCATCGAACATAGAATCCCATTTAAATTAAAATTAACATTTAATTCAAAAATATTAATAAATATGAAAATTTATTAATCTTTATCTACCCAGGATGTTACATTTTGTGTCCTTTTCTTTCTTTGTTTTCTTTTTGGGGCTTATCTTTGGGTACGGGTCGATTGACTCTGCCTCTCCCCGGTATGCACTATTCTCTTTTTTATTAATAAAATTTGGGGGGGGGGAGGAATAGCCAGGTTCCCGCATCTACCTTGCCCTAAAACCCCCTAAAAACATAAAACCCCATAAAACCCATTAAAACCCCTAAAATACCCCGAAAAGCCTAAAAACCATGAAGACACTAAAACCCCTAGAAGTCCCTAAGACACTACAAAAACTATAAAAGACCCTTAAAACCACCCAACACCCAAAAAACTCAAAAGTAACTAAAACCCCTTAAAATCATTAAAAAACCTTAAAACCCATTTAAACACTAGAAAACCCTAAAACAACCAAAAAGCACCACAAACCCAAAAAACCAAAAAACCCTCAAAACAACTAAAAAATATGAAAAAACACAAAAAAAACCACTACCCCCCAAACCACTAAACCCCTAAAAACCATAATAAACCCTACAAACCATTAAAACACTAAGACCCCTAAAAATTCAAAACAATAATAAACACAACTAGAAAAAATAAAAAAAACTAAAAATCCAAAAAACCCAAAACAATATAAAAATAATAAAACCCATAAAAATCCATAAAACCACTAAATACCATAAGCACCCCTAAGAACACCAATAAAACCAAAAAACATTTAAACCCCTAAAACATTTAAAAAATTATAACAAAACATTTATCATAGAAAACACATAATAAACCCTAAAAACCTAAGAAAAAACATAAACCCCTAACCCCCGATATGAAGATAATAAAAAATATATTAAAAAACTCAAAACCCAAAAACATCCCTATGAATCTTATAAACATAAAATCCAAGAAACCAAAAACAAAACCCTAAAAAATACCAGAAATAATACTACTACTAAAAGACTAAAATAAAATAAAACCATACAACCACTAAAAATTATTTACAACCCATAAAATCCTTACGAGACCCCCAAAACCTTAACAAACCAATACACCGTAATATTCTAAAAACCCAAAAACCCTGAAAACACAAAAATCGTAAAAATCCAAAAAACTTCTAAAAACCCAAAAAACCCAAAAAAAATATAATATATTTGAAAACACCTAAAAACCCCATAACCATATACCATTCATCTTAAACCATAAGTATTACACCATAAACCCTATTCCCTTATCTGTAAACTAAAAACCTTTAACCCTGAACCTTATACTATGCACCTTAAACCCAAAACACAACACTCAAAACCTGATAACCTACATACTGATCCCTAAACCAAACACACTAAGCCCTATACTCTTCAAAACAATCCAAAAACCCAACACCTGACACCCAATATCCCATAACTTAAACCTTAATCCTTACACACTACACCCTCTACCATACCCCCTAAACACTAAACCCTACACTATAAACCCTATACCCTACACCCTAAACCTTATACCCTACACCAAAAACCCCATACTATATACCTGAATCCCTTTACCCTACACCATAAACCAAATACCCAACACCAAAAACCCTTTATCCTAACCCCTAAACCCTATACCCTTCACCATAAACCCTAAACCATAAACCTTAAAACCTAAACCCTAATCCCGAAAACCTATACCAAATACCCTAAACCATATACTCTAAACCCCACACACCAAAACATATACCATACACCCTACATGATAAACCTTATACCCTACACCCAAAACCCAAAACCCTCCAACCCTAACCCGATACCATACACCATAAACCCTAAACCATACACCTTAAACCCTATACCAAACACCTTAAACAGAAAATCCTACACTCTAAACCCTTTACTATAAACCTTACACCCTACACACTAAACCCTAAAATCAAAACCATACAACCTAAACCCTATACCACACACCCAAACACTTAAACCTTATAAACTACACCCAAAACCCTAATTCCTACACAACAAACCCTACGATTGATACTCTAAACACAAATCCCTGCCACCTAAACCATATACCATACACCATAAACCCTAGAGTGAACAGCCTAAACCCTATACCGTACACCATAGACCCAGAACACTACACCCTAATCCTATAGCCTATAGCCTCTACCCTAAACCATACACCTAAAACTTTATACACAACACCATAATACCTACACCCTACACCCAAAACCCTATACTCTACATCCTAAACCATATACCCAACCGTAAATACATTATAACCTACAACAAATACCATAAACCGTATACCCTACACTCTATACCTATACCCCATAGCCTAAACAGTTCACCATTCAACCTAAAACCTAAATCCTACACCCTCAACCATATACCCTACACACAAAACCATATACCCTACATTCTAAACCTTGTACATTACATCCGAAAATATAAACAAAAACCCTTAAACCACCTAAAATCAATAAAACGCAAAACAAAAAAACCTCTAAAAACCCAAAATAACCTAAAAATCTATAAAATCCCAAAAAAATAGTTAACAAACTTCCAAATCGCTAAAAACCATAAAAAAATACCAAGTAACCCTAAAGACCCTATAAACACATAAAACCCTAAAAAATTGAAGCGCCCAAAAACCCTTATATATCCCTCAAAAATTCTAAAACCCCTTAAACACCATACTAACCTAAAACCCTTAAGAAAAAAACCATAAACCTATAAAATATAATTACAACCATAAAAACACTAAAACACCCTTAAAGACTCTATCTAACCCTAAAAACCATAAAACATAATAATCCTAAATACCACAAAAATACCTTTCAAACCCATAAACTCTTTGAAACCCTAAAAACAATAGAAAACCAAAAAAATCTATAAACACCTAAAAACCATAAAAATTCCTAAAAACCCCTAAAACCCCCCGAAAAATCATAAAAACCTTAAAATTACAAAAAAACCATTAAAAAATATAAATACCTCTAAGTGGACAAAAAATTTCAAAAAAAACGGAAAAACACTAAAAGCCCCAAAAACTACTAAAACCACTAAAAGAAAATAAAATAACATAAAACCCATCAAATCATCTTAAAACCCTAAAACCCCTAAACGACTTGAAAAACCCCTAAAATTTTATAAAACCTCTAAAATACAAAAATAACCCTCAAACCATAAAATCCTAGGAGACCATAAAAACCCTAAAGACCCCAAATGGAACTGAAAACCATAAAAACCATAGATGAGACTAAAAACCCTAATGGATCATGAAATCACTAAAATCCTAAAGGACCCTATAAAACACTAAAAACTCTAAAAGACCCTAAAACCAATTAAAACCCAAAAACCACTAAAAAACCTAAAAGAACCTTGAAAGTGTTAAAAAAACCTAAACATCATTAAAACCATTAAAATAAATAAAATACCATTAAACCATAAAACTGGTAAAACCACTCCAAACCCTAACAACCCCAAAAGACCATTAAAACCCTTAAAATAAAAAACAAATAATTAAAACCCCTAATAACATCAAAAAATATAAAAATCATAAAAACCATAAAAACAAAAAAGAACCCATTTTAATCCCATAAACACCAAATAAACTAAAAAACTCTAAAAACTGTTAAAAATCCATGAAAACAAAAAAACCAATATAGCTTTCAAAACACTAAACCCCCTAAAACCATAAAAGATCATAAAACCCCTAAAAACACCATAAAGGATCCAAAATAAAGAAAATTACCTAAAAATAATAAAAACCCCTAAATGTCCATAAATACCAAAAGATCCCTTTAACCCCCGAAAAGACCCTAAAAAGGATTAAAACCACCAAAAACTATAAAACCCTAAAATACCCCAAAATCCATAAAAGTCCCTAAAACCCCTAAAAATATTAAATGAATCTAAATACTATAAAGAACCTAAAATCCAAAAAGACACTAATAACCCCTAAAACCCTAAAACATTTAAACCCTATAAAAACCTCAAAACCACCCAAAAAAATGATAACTCTAAAATTATTAATATTCATTTAAAACCCTTAAAATTTAAACATCCATGAAACCCTAAAATCCCCCTAAATACCCCTGACCCCACCCAAACCCAAAAAACCCTAAAAATCATAAAAAATCATTACCCCCTCCCCCCACTCTAAAAACCAATAAAAAATCCCCAACACCCTTAAATATTAAAAAAAACCCCAAATATCTTATGTACCAAAAAAACATAAAAACCCCAAACCCCCCTAAAAATCCAAAAAACAAAAAACCCAAGAAACACTACAACCCCTTAATCCCCTAAAAACATGAATACCAAAAAACCCCTAAAATCCTAATAACTTAAGCACCATAAAATTCCTAAAGAAAAAAAACCCTAAAATATAAAAAACCAAAAAATTAATAAAAACCCTAATAACATTAAGAAACACTAAAATTATTAAAAACCCCTAAAACACTAAGACCCATAAGAACCCTAAAACCCCATGAATCTAGAAAAATAAAAAACACCAAAAATCCAAATAAAAACTACAAAACCCTGAAACTTATAAATTTCTAAAAAATCTCTAAAAACACTAAAATTCCATAAAAACCTTAAATCCATAAAAGACCCTAAAAACAATGTTAAACCCTTAAAGAACCCTAAAAACCTTTAAAGACAATAAAAACACTAAAAATACCTTTAATACCCTAAAACCACTAAAAACAAAAAAAAAACGTTTAAAACCCTATATCCTTAAAAATACCCTAAAAACCGAAAAACAAAAAAACATTAAAAACAATAAAAAAACAAAAAAAACCAAAAAACATAAGAATAAAAAATAATTAAACACAAAAACACCACAAAAACCCATTGAAAATTCCAAGAATAGTATAAAACTTTTAAAAACAGTAAAATCCGAAAAAAATCCTAAAATCCCTAAAAACACTAATACTCTAAGAACCCTAGAAACCCCAAAACCTGAAAACTGTATGAAAACCAAACAAAAAACCCCTTAAACTCTTAAATTATATATAAGAACCCTAAAAAATTAGAACCCCAAAACACGTAAATAAACATTAAAATGATAAAACCCATAAATAATATAAACCACCATAAAACCCCTAAAAATCGTAGAAAAATTTTAAAACTCTAAAAGACCCTAAAACCCTAAAATCAACTAAAACCCCAAGATGAAAAAACATTAAAAACCCTAAAAACCCTAAAACCCCCAAAAAACCCTAAAACCCTAAATAACCTAAAAACCATAAAATCCTAAAAGGTATAAAATTTCCTAGAAAACCTTCAAAATAATGAAACCCATAAGAAAACCTTTGAAAACCATAAGAAAAACCTAAAAACACAAAAAATGAAAAAGAAACCAAAAACAAGTAAAACCTCTATAAATCGTAAAAAACCAAAAAACACTAAAACCACTAATAAAACAAAAAAACTCCTAAAAGAACCCATAAATCCTAAAATCTTTAAAACCACAATGACCTTAAAACCCCTAAAACACCCTAAAACAGCCTAAAATACCCTAATAAACCTAAACAACTTAAAAGACCCAAACCCCCCTTAAACACCCTAAGGTTTATGTGTTTGGTGCTGGTAATTCTGTGTTACTGGTGATGGATCTGATTTGTGAGGATTCATTGGATGCTGAGAAGTGTGTGTTGGCTGGTGGTGCTCCTATGTGTGGTATGCTTGATGCTGTCAGGATTATAGGTTTTGGATGCTGGAAACAGAACTGCTGGTTGTTGTTTGGTGGTGATCCGCTGACTGCTGGTGAAGGCGAGGCTTGTGATTTTGATGTTGGTGGTTTGGTGGTGTTGGATGATGGTGGTTCTATGATGTTGGATGCTGGTGGTTTTGGATGCTGGATACTGTTGGGATGGGAGACGCTGAAGGTGCTATGTTTGCATTACTACTGGTTACTGATTGGCTGGGAAATTCTGTTGGATGTTGGTTGATGCTGGTGGTGATGATGGTTGCTACTTGGTGTTGTGTGTTTTCTGTTTGGCTTGGTTTTTCTTCTTTTCATTTTTGATTTTTCTTTTTTAGTGTGGGTTGTAAGGGGTTTTTTGGGTGTGGGTCGTTTGACCCATCCCCACCCTTTTCTGCTAGGTCACCTTTTTTTCTTTCTAATAAATTTGGGGGGGGGGGATAGCCCGACCCTCGCATCTTCCATGCCCCTTTAAATCCCTAAAAACCATAAGATTCAAATATATTAAAAAACCTTAAAACTCTAAAAACCCTTAAAATCTTTAAAAAACCAAAAAACACTTAAACACTTAAAACTCTAAAAAATCATAAAAACTATAAAACCCCTAAGAAAATTCCAAAAACCCTTAAAACACCTCAAAACCCTAAAACCAGCAAAAAACATGAAAAATACATTAAAACACTAAACAACCATAAATATTCAAAAAACCATTAAAAGCACTAAAACCCCTAAAATACTATACACCAATAAAACCCCCTAAAACCCCTAAAACACCACTAAAATCAATAAAACTATATAAATCGCAAAAAACATAAAAAAACCCCAAAAAATCACAAAAACCCTAAAACCTCTAAAACCTTAAAACCTCTAAAAACCATAAAACCCCAAAACCATTAAAAGCATTAAGACATAAAAACACTAAAAATCGAAAAAATTCAAAAAACACTTAAAAACCTAAAAATTCTTAAAACTCCTAAAAAATCGAAAACCAATAAAAATACCTAAAAATCATAAAAACTATGAAAATGCCTAAAAACCCTAAAAACACATAAAAATAATGAAAAAACCCCTAAAACCCTAAAAAACTAAAAAACCCTAAAAATATAAAAATCCTAAAAACCCATTAAAAACCCTAAACCCCTACAAATCTAAAATAACAAAAATAAACTTATAAAACCCCAAAAGACTCTAAAAACACTTAAACACCCTAAAATCCTTAACTGGCCCTGATAAACCCTAAAAACACAAAAAGAATAAAAAACTATAAGAATAATAAATACTCCTAAAACCACTAAAAACTCTAAAAACCATAAAAAATCATAAATAACCAAATTCACAAAAAATCCAAAAAATGCCATTTTTTTAAACAAAATCTTAACCCCCAAGATTCCTTGAAAACTATAAAAACCCAATAAAATAAAAAAACCATAAAAACTATAAAACACTAAGAAAAAATAAGACTATATAAAAATCCAAATACCCCAAAAAACAATAAAAAACCATAAAACCCAAAAAAATACATCATAAAATACCCAAAATCTTAAAAACCGATAAATGGCCCTAAATAAATCTATAAAAGACCATAAACCCCAAAAATCCATAAAACAACTAAAACTATAAAATAATAAAAACTCAAAGAATATTAAGCGCCTATAAATATAAAAACCCAAAACCCTAAAAAAACTAATAACCCAAAATGCCTAAAAACACAAAAAACCCATATAACACCTAGAACAAATAAAACCCTAAACCACTAAAATCCCTTAAAATACCAAAAACCCCTAGAAAACACTAAAAAACCTAAAACACTAAAACCCATAAATAACCAAAGAACTATAAAAACCTATAAAACCCATAAAATTGAAAACACCATACAAAACTAAAAACATTAAAAAAACCCGAAAAACCCTAAACCCCTAAAAACCCCTAAAACCCCTAGAAACCCTAAAAACATAAAAACTCTAAAATCCCAATAAAAATACCTAAAAACACTAAAAACCACTAAAACCCCTAAAATCCCCTAAATCCCCTAAAAACCAATAAAAACCCTAAATCCCACTAAAAGCATTAAAAACCCTAAAATCCACAAGAAACATAAATCCTCTTAAAACCCTATAAACCTAAACGGCCCAAAAATTAGTAACTACCGAAAACACTCTAAAACCCCTACAGAGATACTAAAATTAAAAACGCACAAAAAATCCCAAAATAACCCATAAAGAACATTATACACCCTAAATACTATAAAAAACCTTGACGACCCGAAAAAATTTAAAACCCTTAAAATCCTCAAAAATAATTAAAACCATAAAAAACACTAAATTCCACAAAAAAACCTAGAAGAACATAAATATCCTAAAAATCCAAAAATACCAAAAAAATAAAATACCCAAAAAACACATAAAAATCCTAAATGAACCTAAAATCCCAAAAATATCTTAAAAGTCTCGGAAGCCCTAAAAACCATAAAACCCGATAAAAAATCTAAAAAATTGAAATACCATAAAACCCACTATAAACTTTTAAAAGAACCTAAAATCTATAAGAACCCTAAATACCCTAAGAGGACTTAAAATACCCTAAAATCAAATAAACCATAGAAACTCTAATAGACTTGAAATCCCCAAAAACCCCTAAAATGCAAAAAAACTCAAAACCCATAACACCCCTTAAACCATAAAAAACCCTAAAACCCCTAGAACCCCCTAAACCCCTAAAAAAGTAAAATCATTACAACCCTAAAAAACAGAAAACCCCTAACACCAATAAAGATCCTAAATCACTTCAAAAACCCTAAAGACCCTAAAAACCCTAGAACCCCCTAAAACCATAAAACCACATAAACCCATTAAAACCCCCTAAAATAAATTGAAATTCCTAAAATCCTAGAAGACACTAATTCCCCCAGAAGTCTCTAAAATTCTACAAAAACCCTAAAAGACCCTTAAAAACACCAAACACCCAAAAAACTCAAAAGACACTAAAACCCCTAAAAATCCCTAAAAAATATATAAACCATTTAAACACCAGAAAACCCTAAAACAACCAAAAAGCACCACATACCCAAAAAACCAAAAAACCCTTAAAACAACTAAAAAATATGAAAAAACAAAAAAAAACCCTACCCCCCCCCCTCCCAAAAAAGAACTAAATCCCTATAAACCTTAATAAACCCTACAATCCATTAAAACTCTAAGACCCATAAAATTCAAAAACAATATTAAAACAAATAGAACACTTAAAAAAACTAATAATCCTAAAAACACAAAACAATATAATAACCATGAAACCCCTAAAAATCCATGAAACCCCTAAAAACCATATGCACCCTTAAGAATGCCAAAAAACCAAAAAACACTCAAAAACTATAAAAACCTATAAAAAACCTGACAAAACATTAATCCTAGAAAACACCTAAAAACCCGAAAAAAGCAAAGAAAAAACATAAACCACCCAACCCCCTTAAGAAAACAATAAAAAAAATATAATAAAAAAAACCCAAAAACAACCCTATGACTCTTATAAACATAAAACAAAAAAACCCAAAACAAAACCCCTAAAAATAAAAAAACCGAAAATTATAAAATTCTTAAAATACTAAAATAAAAAAATAACACAAAAAACCCCTAAAAATTATTTACATCCCATTAAAACCTTATGAAACCCCCAAAACCTAAACAAACAAATACCCCATAATACTCTAAAAACCCAAAAACACTGATAACAGAAAAATCAAAAAAATCCCAAAAACTTCTAATAACCCAAAAAACCCAAAAAATCCCCCAATATATTTGAAAATACATAAAAACCTTGAAACCATATACCTTTCACCATAATCATTATTTATTACACCATAAACCGTATTCCCGTATCTGAAAAATAATAACCCTAAACCCTGAACCTTATACTATGAACCCTAAACCCAAAACCCTACACTCAAAACCTGATACCCTACATATTGAACCCTAAACCAAACAACCTAAGCCCTATGCTCTACAGAACAATCCTAAATCCCTACACCTAACACTCAATACCCCATAACCTTAACCTTAATCCTTGCACCTAAACCCTAAACCATACCCCCTAAACACTAAACCTTACACCATAAACCCTATACAGTAAACCATAAACCTTATACCCTACACGAAAACCCCAATACTGTATACCCAAAACCCTTTACCCTACACCCTAAACCAAATACCCAACACCAAAAACCCTATATCCTACCCACTAAACCCTATACCCTTCACCATAAACCCTAAACCATAAACCTTAAACGGTAAACGCAAAACCCAAAAATCTTTACCCTAATCCCAAAACCATACACTCTAAACCCCATACACCAAAACATATACCAAACCCCCTATATGATAAACCCTATTCCCTACATCCAAAACAGTAAGCCCTCCAAACCTAACCCTATACCATTCACCATAAACCCTAAACTATACACCTTAAAACCAATACCAAACACCTTAAACCAAAAATCCTACACCCTAAACCATATACTGTAAACCTTACACCCTACACACTAAACCCTAAAACCAAAACCTTACACCCTAAACCCTATACCATACACCCTAACCCTTAAACCTTATAACTTACACCCAAAACCCAAATTCCTACATGATAAACCCTAAGCTTGATACTCTAAACATAGATCCATACCCCCTAAACCATATACCCTACACCATAAACCCTAAAATGAACAGCCTAAACCCTATACCATACACCATAGACCCAAAACCCTACACCCTAATCCTATAGCCTATACCCTAAACCCTAAACCATACACCTAAAACCTTATACAAAAAACCATAATCTATACTCCAAACACTTAAAACCCTATACCCTACATCCTAAACCCTAAACCCTACCGTCAAAATTTTATACCCTACACCCAAAACCATAAAATGTATACCCTACACTCTATACCTATACCCTACAGCCTTAACAGTTCACCATTCACTGTAAAACCTAAATCCTACACCCTAAACCATATACCCTACACACAAAACCATATACCCTACATTCTAAGCCTTGTACATTACAACCTAAAATCTAAACAAAAACCCTAAAACTTCCTAAAATCCATAAAACGCCAAATAATTTAAAAACCACTAAAAACCCACAAAACCCAAAAAATCTCTAAAACCCTAAAAAATCATTAACAAACTTCAAAATATCTAAAACCCATAAACACAATAAAAAGATCTAGAAACCCTAAAGACACTAAAAACCCCTAAAACCCTATAAATATGAGGCACCCAAAAACCCTTATATATCCCTCAAAAATTCTAAAACCCCTTTAACACCATACATACCTAAAACCCATGAGAAAAAATAAAAACCCTATAAAATATAATTACAACCATCAAAACACTAAAACACCCTTAAAGAATCTATCAAACCCTAAAAACCCTAAACCATAATAATCCTAAAAACGACAAAAAACCTTTAAAATCCATAAACCCCCTAAAACCCTAAAAATAATAGAATACCCAAAAATCCATAAAACATCAAAAAACCATAAAAAATCCCAAAAACCAAAAACCCCCAAAAAATCATAAAAACCATAAAATTCCAAAAAAAACCAAACCCTTAAATATTATAAAAACCTCTAAGAGGGCCAAAAATATCAAAAAAACTAAAAACCCTAAAAAACATCAGAAAGGAAGAAAATATTCTAAAATATAAAAAAAACCAAAAACTAAAAAACACTAAAATCCCTAAAAACTACTAAAACCACTAAAAAATAAAATACCCCAAACCCCATAAAATCATCTAAAAACCATAAAACCCTTAATGGAATTGAAAAACCCCAAAAATTGCTTAAAACCTCTAAAATCCCAAAAGGTCCCTAAAACCCTAAACTACCAAGAGACTGTAAAAACCCTAAAGACCCCAAATGGCACTGAAAACCATAAAAACCATAGATGTGACTAAAAAACCCTAATGGATCATGAAATATCTAAAATCATAAAGGACCCTATAAAACCCTAAAAACTCTAAAAGACATTAAAAATATTAAAACCAAAAATCCACTAAAACCCTAAAAGAACCTTGAAACTGTTAAAAAAACCTAAACAACATTAAAACCCATAAAACAAACAAAATACTATTACACCATAAAACCAGTAAAACCCCTCCAAACCATAACAACCCTAAAAGACCATTAAAAACCTTAAAATCAAAAATAAATAATTAAAACCCCTAAAAACATAAAAAAATATAAAAACCATAAAAATCAAAAAAAACCAAAAAACCCTATTTTAAACCCATAAACACCCATGAAACTAAAAAACTATAAAAACCCTTAAAAATCCATGAAAACAAAAAAAACCCTAATATAGCTTTCATAACACTAAACCCCCTAAAACCAAAAAGGACCATAAAAATCATAAAAAGACCATAAAGGATCCAAAATATTTTAAATTAACTAAGAAAAATAAAAAATCCTAAACATACATAAAAACCAAAAAGATCTCTTTAACCCCATAAAAGACCCTAAAAGGCTTAAAACCCCAAAAAACTATAAAACCCTAAAATAACCCGAAATCCATAAAAGATCCTAAAACCCCAAAAAATATTAAAATAATCTAACAACACTAAAGACCATAAATCCAAAAAGACAATAATAACCCCTAAAACCCTAAAAACATTTAAACCCCATAAAAACCTCAAAACCCCAAAAAGGGATAACTCTAAATTTGTTAATAATCATTTAAAACCCTTATGATTTTAAACATCATTGAAACCCTAAAACCCCTTAAATATCCATCACACCCCCAACCCAAAAAACCCTAAATATCATAAAAAACATTTACCCCCCCCACACCCACTCTAAAAACCAATAAAAAATCTCCAACACCCTTAAAAATCTTAAAACCCCCCAAATCCCTTAAGTACCAAAAAAACCTTAAAACCCAAAAAACCTCTAAAAATTGAAAACCAAAAAACACTACAACCCTCTAATCCCATAAAAACACTAATACAAAAAAACCCCTAAAACCCTAATAACTTAATCACCTTAAAATCCCTAAAGAAACAAAACCCCTAAAAACAATAAAAACCTAAAAATAAATAAAAAACCTTAATAACATTAAGAAACACTATGAATATTAAAAACCCCTAAAACACTAAGATGTACAGAAAACCCTAAAACCCAATGAAACTTGAAAAACATAAAACACCAAAAATCCCCATAAAAACTAAAAAACTCTGAAACCCTTAAATGGCTAAAAATTTCTCAAAAAACACTAAAATTTCATAAAAACTTTTAAACCATAAAGACCCTAAATACAATATTAAACACTTAAAGAACCCTAAATACCTTTAAACACATTAAAAACACTAAAAATACCTTAAAAATACTAAAACCAATAAAAACCAAAAAAACATTTAAAAACTTATATCCTTAAAAATACCCTAAAACCCCAAAAACTCATTAACTTTAAAAACACTAAAATAACAAAAACAAACCCGAAAAACCTAAGAATAAAAAAATAATTAAACCCAAAAACACACCCAACACCCAATGAAAATGACAAGAATAGTATAAAACTTTTAAAAGCACTAAAATCCTTAAAAATTTAAAATACCTAAAAACACTAATACCATAAAACCCCTAAAACCCCAAAAAAACTGAAAAACAGTTAGAAAACCAAACAAAAAACCCCTTAAACTCTTAAATTAAATCTAAAACCAAAACGATAGAACCCCAAAACATGTAAATAATCATTAAAATGATAAAACCCATAAAAATATAATCCACGTTAAAACGCCTACAAATCATAGAAAAATTTTAAAACCCTAAAAGACCATAAAACCCTAAAGCAACTAAAACCCCATAAAACCCCATGATGAAAAAAACACTAAAACCCTAATAAGCCTTGAAGCCCCCAAAAAACCATAAAACCCAAAATAACCTAAAAACCCATAAAAGCCTAAAAGGTATAAAATTTGCTAGAAAACCCTGAAAAATACTTAATCCCAAAAGAAAACCTCTGAAAACCATAAGAAAAACTTAAAATACAAAAGAAACCAAAACCAATAAAAACCCTAAAACCTCAATAAATCGTAAAAACCCAAAAACACTAAAACACCAATAAAACAAAAAACCCATAAAAGAACCTGTAAATCCTAAAATATTTAAGACCCCAATGAACATAAAACACCTCAAACCCCTACAAAACCCTAAAATACCCTAATAAACCTTAAACAACCTAAAAGACACAAAACCCCACTTAAACACCCTAAAACTCCAAAAAACAAAAAACAAATATAAAAACCATAAATACACTAAAAGGGTAAACAACCCTAGATACCCAATGAAACCCATAACACCCCAATAAACCCTAAAAACATTAAAATTATAAAAACCAAAAAATAATACTAAAAACTCTAAAACCCTTATATAACCCTAAAACCCTTGAAAAACTTCCCAAAAAATAAAAAAAATAAAAAACCAATAATTCTCTAAAAATCCATGAAAATCCTATAAACCAAAAAACCCTGAAAACCCCTAAAACTAATAAAAATCCCTAGAAACCATAAAAGCACCTAAAATTCTGTAAAAACCCAAAAAACAAAAACTCTTAAAACCCCTTTGAATCCCTAAAAACCATAAGATTCACAAATACCAAAAAAACCTTAAAACCCTAAAAACCCTAAAATCCCTTAAAATCATTAAAAACCCAAAAAACACTTAAAACAGTAAAAATCATAAAAACTATAAAACATTTACGTAAATAAAAAACCACTAAAAACACCTCAAAACCCTAAAAACCCGCAAAAAATCTGAAAAAAACATAAAAAACACTAAACATCCATAAATATTCAAAAAATCATTAAAACACTAAAATACCTAAAAATACTATACACTAATAAAAACCCCTAAAACCCCATTAAAAACCATACAGCCATAAAAATTACAAAAAACATAAAAACCCCCAAAAAATCACAAAAACCCTAAAACCTCTAAAAACCCTAAAAACCAAAAACCATTAAAAACATTAAAACCCTAAACACACTAAAAAATCCAAAAAAATATAAGAACCCTTAAATGCCAAATAATTCCAAAAATCCATAAATAAATAAAGACCAATAGAAATACATAAATATCATAAAAACTATGAAAATGCCTAAAAAAACCGAAAACCCATAAAAACAATTAAAAAACCCCTAAAACCCTAAAAAACCTTAAAACCACTAAAAAATATAAAAAACCTAAAAAACCAATTAAAACCCCTCAACTTCTACAAATCTAAAATAACAAAAATAATCTTATAAAACCCCAAAAGACTCTAAAAACAATTAAACACCCTAAAGCCCCTAAGTGGCCCGGATAAACCCAAAAAACCAAAAAAAAACCTAAAACCATAAGAATAATAAAGACCCCTAAAAGCACTAAAAATCCTAAAAACCAAAAAAAACATAAATAACCAAAATCCAAAAAAATCCAAAAAATTACCAATTTTTTAAAAAATCATAACCCCCAAAAAACCTTGAAAAACATAAAAAACCATTAAAATAAAAAAACCATAAAAACTATATAACATTAAGAATCCTTAAGACCGTATAAAAAGCCAAAAACCCCAAAAAACTAATAAAACTAAAAACCATAAAAACCCAAAAAAAATACATCATAAATTACACTAAAAGCCTAAAAATTCATAAATGACCCTAAATAACTCTATAAAAGACCATAAACCCAAAAAATACCTAAAACAACTAAAACTATAAATTAATAAAAACTCAAAAATTCTTAAACACCTATAAATATAAAAACCCTAAAACCCTAAAAAACTAAAAACCCAGAATCTCTAAAAACACTAAAAACCCATATAAAACCTAGAACCAATAAAACCCTAAACCAAAAAAATCCCTAAAAATACCAAAAAATCCTAAAGTCTCTAAGAACACTAAAACAATAAAACCCATAAATAACATAAAAATTATAAAAACCTTTAAAAAATGTAAAATTAAAAAGGCCATACAAAACTAAAAACTTTAACAACCCCTAAAAACCTAAAAACCCCTAGAAACACTAAAAAAAATAAAAACTCTAAAATCCCATTAAAAATACCTAAAAAAACTAAAAACCCCTAAACCCCCTAAAATCCCCTAAATCTCCTAAAAAAATAAAAACCTTAAATCCCACTAAAAACATTAAAAACCCCAAAACCCACATGAAACATAAATCCTCCTAACACCCTAGAAAACTAAAAGTCCCAAAAATTAGTAAGTATCAAAAACACTCTAAAACCCCTATAGAAATACTAAAAAACACAAATCACCAAAAAAAACATGACATAAACCATAAAACACATTAGACACCCTAAATACTATAAAAAACCTTGAAGAACCAAAAACATTAAAAACCCTAAAATCCCCTAAAATAATAAAAACCATAAAAAACCCTAAAAAACCACCAAAAAACCCAGAAGAACATAAATACCCTAAAAATAAAAAAATAACAAAAAGAGAAAAAACCAAAAAACCCCCCAAAAACCCAAAATGAACCTAAAATCCCTAAAAGATCATAAAATTCCCAGCAACACTAAAAACTACAAAAATAACCTAAAACCCTAAAACCCGGTAAAAACCCTAAAAAACATAAAATACACTAAAACACACTAAACCCCATTAAAAGAACCTAACAACTATAAAAACCCTAAATACCCTATGATGACTTAATATACCCTAAAAACAAATAAACCATAGAAACTATAATAGACTTGAAAACACCTAAAAACACTAACAAAACTCAAAACCCCTTAAACCACAAAACCTCTAGTACCCTCTAAACCCCTAAAAACTAAAATCATTAGAAAACTAAAATCCAAAAAAAACCCTAACACACCTAAAAATCCTAAAACACTTCAAAAACCCTAAAAACCCTAAAAACCCTAAAACCCCCAAAAACCATAAAACCCTATAAAACCCATTAAAAACCCATAAAATAACCTGAAATTACTAAAAAAATAGAAGACACTAAAACCCCTAGAAGTCCTTAAAACACTACAAAAAACGTAAAAGACCCTTAAAACAACCAAGCACCCAAAAACTCAAAAGACACTAAAAACCCTAAAATCCATAAATAAACTTAAAAACCATTTAATAACTAAAAACCCTAAAACAAAAAAAGCACCACAAACCCAAAAAACTGTAAAACCCTCAAAACAACTTCAAAATATGAAAAACAATAAAACCCTAACCCCCCCCCAAACCACTAAACCTTAAAAACCGTAATAAAAACCTTAAAAACCCTGAAAACCATTAATACTCTAAGACCCCTAAAAATCAAATACAATAATAAAACAACTATAAAATGTAAAAAAACTAATAATACTAAAAACCCAGAACAATATAAAAACCATAAAACCCCTAAAAATTCATAAAATCCCTAAAAACCCTAAGCACCCTTTAGAACGCCAAAAAATCCAAAAAACACTTAAAAACTCTAAATGCCTTTAAAACCCCTAACAAAACATTAATCATAGGAAACACCTTATAATCCATAAAAACCCTAAGAAAAAACATAAACCCCAAAACCCCCTTAAGAGAACAATAAAAAAGATAATAAAAAATCAAAACCCAAAAACATCCCTATGAATCTTATAAACATATAACTTAAAAAAACCAAAACAAAACCCCTAAAAATAAAAAAATGGAAAATTATAAAATTCCTAAAATACTAAAACACAAAAAACCCAAAACCCCTAAAAATTATTTACAACCCATAAAATCCTTATGATCCCCCAAAAACTTAAACAAACCCATACCTTGTAATACTCTAAAAACCCAAAAACACTGAAAACCAAAAAATCGTTAAAATCCCAAAAACTTCTAATAACCAAAATACCCAGAAAACCCAATATATTTGAAAAAAACCTAAAAACCCTGAAATCATATACCTTTCACCTTAAACCTTAAGTATTACACCATAAACCCTATTAACTTATCTGTAAAATAAAAACCCTGAACCCTGAACCTTATACAGTGCACTCTAAACCCAAAACCCTACACTCAAAACCTAATACCCTACATACTGAACCCTAATCCAAACACCCTAAACACTGTACTCTGCAGAAAAATCCCAAAAACCTACATCTAAAACCCTATACCCCATAACCTAAACCATAATCCTTACACCCTAATGCCTATACCATACCCCCTAAACACTAAACCCTACACCATAAACCCTATACCCTACACCCTAATCCTTATACCCTACAACCAAACCCCAATACTATATACCCTAAACCCTTTACCCTACACCCTAAACAAATACCCAACACCGAAAACCCTATATTCTACCCCCTAAACCCTATAACATTCATCATATACCCAAAACCATATACCTTAAACCCTAAACCCTAATCATGAAAACCTATACCGTAAACCCTAAACCATATACTATAAACCCCACACACCAAAACCCATACCACACAACCTACATGATAAACCCTATACCCTTCACCCAAAACCCTAAACCCTCCAACCCTAACCTTATACCATACACCATAAACCCTAAACCATATATGTTAAAACCTATACCAAACCCCTTAAACTGAAAATCCTATAACCTAAATCCTATACTCTAATCCTTACACCCTACAAAATAAACCCTAAAAAGAAAATCATACACCCTAAACCCTATACCATACACCCTAACCATTAAACCTTATAACCTAAACCCAAAAATTTAATTCCTACACTATAAACCCTATGCTTGATAATGTAAACACAGATCCATACCCCCTAAACCATATACCCTACACCATTAACCCTAAAGTGAACAACCTAAACCCTATATCATACACTATAGACCCAATACCATACACCCTAATCCTATAGCATAGACCCTAAACCCTAAAACATACACCTAAAACCTTATACACAACACCATAATCCCTACACCCAACATTATAAACCATATACCCTACACACTAAACCATATACCCTACATTCTAAACTGTGTACATTACAACCTAAAATCTAAACAAAAACCCTTAAACCACATAAAATTTATAAAACCCAAAAAAAATTAAAAACCTCTGAAAACCCAAAATACCCTAAAAATCTCTAAAACCCCAAAAAATTGTTATCAAGTTAAATACCTGGATACCCTAAACACACTAAAAACCCCTAAAACCCTAAAAAATTGAGGCACCCAAAATCCCTTATATATCCAAAAATATTTTAAAACCCCTTTAACACCATAGAAACCTAAAACCCTTAAGAAAAAAAAATAAATACCATATAAAATATAATTACAACCATTAAAACACTAAAAATCCTTAATGAATCTATCAACCCCAAAAAACACTAATCCATACTAATCCTAACAACAACAAAAAAACTTTTAAAACCCATAAACCCCTTGAAAACCTAAACACAATATAAAACCCAAAAATCTATAAAACACCTAAAAACTATTAAAAATCTTAAAAACCCTAAAAACCCTAAAAAATCATAAAACCATAAACTTTCAAAAAACCTAAACCCTTAAAAATTCTAAAAACCTCTAAGAGGTCCAAATATATCAAAAAACTAAAAGCCCTAAAAAACCCCAAAAAGGAACTAAATATTCTAAAAACTAAAAAGAACATAAAAGATAAAAACATTAAAATCCCCCTAAACTACTAAAACCACTAAAGAAAATAAAATACCCTAAAACCCATAAAATCATCTAAAACCATAAAACCCCCAAAAGACCTAACAAACCCCTAAAATTTTCTAAAACATCTAAAATCTCAAAAGAACCCTAAAACCCTAAAATCCTAAAAGAATATAAAAACCCTAAAGACCCCAAATGACACTAAAACCCATAAAAACCATAGATGAGACTAAAAACCCCTAATGGATCAGAAAATCCCTAAAATCCTAAAGGACCCTATAAAACCCTAAAAACTATAAAAGACCCTAAAAACCATTAAAACCCAAAAACCACTAAAAACCCTAAAATAATCTTGAAACTATTAAAAAACCTAAATACCTTTAAAACCCTTAAAATCCCTAAAATATCATTAAACCATAAAACCGGTAAAACCCCTGCAAACCCTAAAACCCCTAAATGACCATTAAAACACTTAAAATAAAAAACAAACAATTAAAACCCCTAGAAACATCCAAAAACATAATAACCATAAAAATACTAAAAAATAAACTATTTTAAACCCATAAACACAAAAAAAAACTAAAAACCACCTTAAAAATCCAAGAAAATCAAAAAAGACCTAATATAAATTTCCACACAATAAACCCCCTAAAACCATAAATGACCATAAAACCCTAAATAACCCATGAAAAATCCAAAATACAGTAAGTTACCGAAAAATAATACAAAAGCCTTAATGTCCATAAAAACAAAAAAGATCCTTATACCCCCTAAAAGACCCCAAAAGGCTTAAAACCCCAAAAACTATAAAACCCTAAAATACCCCAAAATCCATAAAAGTCCCTAAAACCCCTAAAAATATTAAAAGAATCTAACAAATATAAAAACCCTAAAAAAAGACACTAATTACCCCTACAACCCTAAAAACATTTAAATCCCATAAAAACCTCAAGACCCCGAAAAAGGGTTAACTCTAAAATTAATAGTAATCATTTAAAACCCTTAAAAATGTAAACATCCTTGAAACCTTAAAATCCCCCTAAATACACCTGACCCCCCAAACCCAAAAAAAACACTAAAAATAATAAAAATCCTTTACCCTCACCCATACTCTAAAAACCAATAAAAAATACCCAACACCCTTAAAAGTCCTATAAACCCCAAATCCCTTAAGTACCAAAAATTCCAAAATTCCAAAAAACCCAAAAAAAAAACACTACAACCCCTTAATCCCATAAAAACACTAATAACAAAAAAACCCCTAAAACCATAAATACTAATGCACCATAAAAACACTAAAGAAACAAAACACTAAAAATATTAAAAACCTCTAAAACACTAAGACCCCTAAAAACCCTAAAACCCCATGAAACTCGAAAAAAATACCAAAAATACTCATAAAAAACTACAAAACCCTGAAACCCCTAAATAGATAAAAAATCCCTAAAAACACTAAAATTCTATAAAAACCTTAAAACCATAAAAGACCCTAAAAACAATATTAATCCCTAAAACCCCTATAAATCATAAAAACCCTAAAACCTCTATAAATCATAAAAACCCAAAAAAAACACTAAAAACACGAATAAAACAAAAAACCCATAAAGGACCCTATAAATCCTAAAATCTTTAAAACCCCAATGACCCTAAAACCCCTAAAACACCCTAAAATACCCTAATAAACATAAAACAACATAAAAGTCCCAAAACCCCACTTAAAGACCCTAAAACTCCAAAAAATCCAAAAAACCCTAAAAATAATAAATACACTAAAAGGGTAAACAACCTTAGAAACCCAATAAAACCCATAAAACCCATAAAACCCTAATAAAACCTAAAAACCTTAAAATTCTAAAAACCCAAAAATAATCCTAAAAACGCCAAAACCCTTATAGAACACTAAAACCTATAAAAACCATCCAAAAACAGAAAAACAAAAAAAAACCCAATAATACTCTAAAAATCCATGAAAACTCAATAAAACAAATTACCATGAAAACCCCTAAAACCAAAAAAATCCCTATAAACATTAAAAACACATAAAATTCCCTAAAAACCCAAAAAAACTCTTAAAACCCCCTTTGAATCCCTAATAACCATAAATTTCACAAATACCAAAAATAAACTATAATACCCCCAAAACCCCCAAAACCCTTAAAATCATTAAAAACACACAAAAAAACACTTTAAGCACTAAAAAATCAGAAAAACAATAAAATCCTAAGAAAATAACAAAAAACCCTTAAAACACCTTAAAACCCTAAAACCCCGCAAAAAAACCTAAAAAACATTAAAAAACACTAAACATCCATAAATATTCAAAAAGCCATTAAAAACACTAAAACTCCTAAAAATACTATACAACAATAAAAGCCCCTAAAACCCCTAAACCCCATTAAAACCCATATAACCATAATAATCCCTAAAATCATATAAAACCCCAAAAAATAATAAAAAACCTAAAACCTCTCAAAACCCTAAAACCCCAAACCATGAAAAACTTTAAAACCCTAAACATGCTAAAAAATCCAAAAAATCTAAAAACACTTAAAAACCTAAAAATTCCTAAAACCCCTAAAAAAACTAAAAAACAATAAAAATACCTAACAATCATCAAAACTATGAAAATGCCTAAAAACCCTGAAAACCCATAAAAACAACGAAAAAAACCCTAAAACCCCAAAAACGTTCAAAAACCTAAAAAATATAAAAACCCTAAAAACCCATTAAAAACCCTAAACCCCTACAAATCTAAAATAACAAAAATAAACTTATAAAACCCCAAATGAATCTAAAAACAATTAACACCCTAAAATCCCTAACTGGCCCTAATTAACCCTACGATCCCCAAAAAAACTCTAAAACTATAAGAATAATAAAGACCCCTAAAAACACTAAAAACCCTAAAAACCATAAAAATAATAAATAAACAAAATCCAAACAAACTCCAAAAAATGCCATTTAAAATAAACTAACCCCCAAAAACCTAGAAAACCATAAAAAACCAATAAAATAAAAAAACCATAAAAACCATAAAACACTAAGAAACCACAGGACCATATAAAAAGCCAAACAACCCAAAAAACAAAAAAACTAAAAACCCTAAAAACCTAAATAATACATCATAAAATACCCTAAAAGCGTAAAAACCTATAAATGACCCTAAATGACTCTATAAAATACCATAATCCCAAAAAAACCCCTAAAACAACTAAAACCATAAAATAATAAAAACTCAAAAAATCATAAACCCCTATAAATATAAAAACCCAAATACCCTAAAAAACTAAAAACCATAAATCCCTAAAAACACTAAAAACCCATATAACACCTAGAACCAATAAAATTCTAAACCACTAAAATCCCTAAAAATTCCAAAAAACTATAAAAACTCTAAAAACTCTAAATCACTAAAACCCCTAAAAAACCTAAAAACTATAAAAACCTTTAAAAAACATAAAATAGAAAAGACCATACAAAACTAAAAACATTAAAAAACCCTAAAATCCAAAAAACCCCTAAAACCCCTAGAAACCCTAAAAAAATAAAAATTCTAAAATCCCCTTAAAAATTCCTAAAAACACTAAAACCCCCCTAAAACCACTAAAATCCCCTAAATCCCCTAAAAATAAATAAAAACCCTAAATCCCACTAAAATCATTAAAAACCCTAAAATCCACAAGAAAACCAAATCCTTCAAAAACCCTAAAAACATAAAAGACCCAAAAATTAGTAAGTACCTAAAACACTCTAAAACCCCTATAGAAATACTAAAATTCAAAAAGCACCAAAAAATCCCGAAATAACCCATAAAACACATTAGAAACCCTAAATACTATAAAGCACCTTGAAGACCCAAAAATTTTGAAATCCCTAAAATCCTTAAAAATAATAAAAAACATAAAACCCCATAATCCCCTTTAAATCCCTAAAACCAAAAAATACCCCTAAAAACATAAAACACTAAAAATCCCTTAAAATGATGAAAACCCAAAAAGAACCCTAAACACACATAAATATCTAAAAATTAAAAAAACCCAAAATACCCAAAACTCTTAAAAATTCAACGAGAAAACCTTTTTACCACCACCACCACCACAACCCTAAAATCCCTAAAAACCCCTAAAACCCCTAACAATAATTAAAACCATAAAACCCCATAAAATTCCATATGAAAACACCTAAATATAAAAAACCCACTATAAATTCCATAAACCCTAAAAGTCCATAAAAATTATAAAACACCTATAATCTTTAAAACCCTTAAAAACCTTGAAAACCCCAAAAACGCTAAAAATCCTAAAAACCTAAAAACCCATAAAAACCTAAAACCCTTAAAACCCTTTAAAATTTTAAATTTTGGAAACCCTAGAAATCCTAAAACCCAAAAAAAACAAAAAATAGTAAAATCCTCTAAAACACTATTAAATTACCTAAAACCCCTAAATACCTAGAAAACCATAAATCCCCAAAAACCCTAACAACATTAAAGAATCCAAAAAACCCCTAAGAAAACCAAAATGATAAAAAAAACTAAAACCTTAGAAATTCCCTGAAAACAATAAAAACTCACAAACCCCATGAAACCCAAAACGCTTAAAAAATAATAAAAATCCCTAAAACCATAAAACCCCCAAAACCGCTTAAATGCTAAAAAAATCCTTAAAACCAAAAAACACAAAAAAACCCATGAAAACCACATAAAGCATGAAAAATCCTAAGAATCATTTAAAACCCTCAAAAAACCGTAATACCCATTAAAATCCCTTAAAATAAAAAATATATTCTAAAAATGATCTAAAACTATAAAAATGATAAATCCCTAGAAACCCTAAGAAAACCATAAAAACCATAAAACCCCAAAGAAACCCCTGAAAACATTAAAAACAATTAAAACATTTAGAAATCCTTAAAAACAAAATAATCCAAAAACCTATAAGAACAATAAAATGTCTAAAAACCCTAAATAAGCTAAAATACATAGAAACACCTAAAAGACCATAAAACATAACAACACTAAAATTCCATAAAACCCCTAAACCCCCTAAAAACCCTAGAGACCATAAAACCACCAAAAACCGAGAAAAATACGATAAATATACCTAAAAAACCTTAAAATACCTCAAAACATTTTAAACACCCAAAAATCCCTAAAACCACAAAAAACCAAAAAACCCAAAAAAAAATCCAAAACCCCCCAAAAAATCATAAAACCCTAAAACACTAAAATAATCCTAAAGAATATTAAGTCCCCAAAAGGACCTAAAATTCTCAAAAATTCGTAAAGCCCCTCAAACACATAAAACAACTAAAAATATAAAAACACAAAAAAAACCTACAAATGTTCATAATAACATAAAAAAACCCAGCCCCTCAAAACTATGAAAAATTATATCAAATCCTGAAAAAAACTCTAAAACCCCAAATAAACTTAAAAACCATTAAAACCATAAAAACCTAAAAATATATAAATCCCTAAAAACTATGAAAACCATAAACACTCTAAAAACCATAAAAATCCATTATAATTATTAAAACCCTAAAAACACTAATAACCCATAATGATACGTAAAAGTCTCTAAAAATCCTAAGAGTCTCTATAATACCCTAGAACCCCTAAAATACCAAAAAACTAAAAAAGCCAAAAAAGCCAAGAAACCCTAAAACCATATGAACCTTTAAAAAACCTAAATAACCCAAAAAAAAACCCCAAACCCCTAAAAACCCTTAACCACAAAAAACCTGAAAACGCCCATAAACCCTAAAAAATTAAAATACAACATAAACCTAAACCCCTAAAATACCCTAAAATCCTAAAAACAACTAAAGTTCCCAAAATAACCCTTTAAATACCCAAAAAGAACCCTTAAAACACTTAATAACTCTAAAAACCCATTAAAACCCCTTAAAATCATTAAAGCCCTTAAATAAAATTTTAAAACATAAAATACCTAAAAACACTAAAACATAAAAAACCCCTATTTCCTTTGAAGAATCATTTGTGTTAGGAATGAAATGTTACGACAAGGACTGGGTAGTTTATCATTTTTTCCTTGAGAAGTAGGTGTCATAGTTAAGCCATTCACATTAGGTTCACTAATTATTTCCAATGAAAACCTTTTTTCTTGGGGTGATTGATAGAAAGGGGTTGAATGTTGTGAAATAATTGGTGTTGGATAAAAAATCTTAAAATAGTCTCCAACGGGTTCTGTTTGTAGTGCTAGAAATTACCAATGGATATAATATCTATGATGACTCATGGAACCACTTTCTAGAGGAATGCATACGTTGGTTAACTTGACAAATGAAACTTAATAACTCGCATTGGATGAGGGGATGGGAGGTCGGGCCCATTACACCCTTTGGGGGGGAACTATGGCCTATTATGAGACTATATTATTGATTTAAGATATGTTCACAAGTCCTTTGTTCATTCCCATGTCTTTATAATATAGATTACCCAAAGGTAATGATTAATCATTAATACACACATGTTCAAAATCATATATATATATATATATATATATATCTGAAGTTATCCATCATGGTTATATCTTTATGAATCTGAAATCCTCCATTAATAATACCATATTTATTAATAGATCATATATTATTTAGTTTTTTTATTAGGATGATGTTGGATTTAAGCCATGTGGTGACGTGATATTGAGTTTTTTTTCATCTAGGGGTGGAAGTTGTTTTGACGTTTTGATTGAACCCATAGTATAGGATTCATACATATCCTCGTGAGAGGAATCAAAAAACATCTAGTTCGACACCACTTAATAGGGAACATCGCATTTTATGGTCGTGTTAAATGGACTCAAACCTACATTTTAACATAATGTGGAAATTATTCCATGGAAAAAGGTTCCTATTCAGGTATGGTGTTGGACTTATGCTTGGGAACCCAAAATACTTGAAAGTGATTCGATCTCCTCGGTGGATATAAACCTACCGAGGATGTGTCATGGAGAACTTTGGGGTGGACTTGGGTGCTGATTTTGGACCTCGAGGAGGCATCCTACATATCCTAGTTAGTTGGGAATCAAATCCCAAGTAGTTTCATGGGTTGGTTATTACATCTTAAAGGAGGCCCATGTGGTCAGGGCTTATGCATGGAAGTTTTCCTTTTTAGGGGAATAATTGGGATTGTATTTAGGGGATTATTTTTTGGTGTTGATTCATTAGAAATGTGTCCCTTTGGAGGTTGGGATATGGTTTGTGGATTATACCATATAGGAGGACAATATGGCACATATAGTTTGGGATTCTGCATGGAACCATCCCATTTTAATTGAATATGGTGCTTACATCTAGGGAGAAATCCCATGTATTTGGGTATGGTCAGGGTTTATACAAATAGAAGACTCATTAGATATTTAGGATCATGTAGATGTCATGATCGCCACTAACCTCTAAGCCCATGTGAGTCATGATCAGTGTCAAAAACAAGATTAAGTAGTAGATATGAAGATCACACGATTTTGTTATATCCATTGGTAGATGAGGTGGTGAATCCCAAAGGGATAGGGATAGCGTATTGAATGTGTACATCTCTTATTTTATTTTTATAGCATGGATTGTCATGTATAGTGATCTATATGGCAACATCCTAAGCTTGGGTAAAGAGGAGAAAAATTGACACCTCTCTGAAGTATGGGGGTTTATTTTCAGAGGGATGACTAAAAATTGGGTCAAGGGAGGATGATATCATTCCCCATCAAATGGAAAGGAATATGTGATTCTCACACTCTATCCCCAGAATAGGGAGGATCATGTGAGCACCCCAATGTCAGAACCCCCATTACAACAGGAATATATACCCGAGGATATTCTAATGGTCCACTTTAATGTGTATATTACCCAAGTTACTCCACTTACCATGGGTATCTAAACTCAATAGGACACATCAAGGTGCTTGATGATCTTATAATACATGTCAGCAGATTTGGATGACGCTTTGGCCCGATTTAGTAAGAATGGGTCATAGAGAGGATAATATGGATGATGATGACACAAAAGAATGTAATTATGAGAGAGTAGGAGAGTATAATTACATTGGATCACCCATTCAACATAGCAGGTTCCTTGGGTGGATGGGGTTCCCTTGGTGAAGCATGTTGATATGGTTGTGAGGGTACTGTATCCATAGTGCTCTGTTATGAAGACCCTGTTTCTACCTACTTAGCATGTTTCTACATAGGGCTAGGTTCTGTTTTTATAGAATGTTGGTAAATGGGGATGAGTTCCTCCCACGTAGTTCTTTTATATGTGGGGATCGGTTCCACCTGAATAGGGTTTTTCTATGCTGAATTCTTGTCCGAAAAGAAGCTATTCATTTTATGCCCCCACCAAATGGTTCTCGCAAAGGTGTTTTTGAGGTCATCGATAGTTAGATGATTTAATATTTCTTTCTTACTACTATGCAAAATATTTTCTTACCTACAAGGAATCATCGATGAGGTTTTAGTTTTTCTGGTGCCTCATCACTCATCTGATTCGGCTCTTTTTAGTTTTTCCCATGGTTTATTTCTTAAAACCCCATGGGGTCTATTTATAAAATATTAGAGGGACCAGTTACTAGCATGGCTGGTTGCTCATGGTGGGGTGTTCCTTATTTGTGAGAGATCATGGAGAATTATGCATCCCAAGAATGAATTAATCATTCTAGATGTTGTTCGCAGAGATGGACCTTCATTTTTGGGGGTGGAAATCTCCAATGGGCCCTGAAAAAGAATTTTTTTTCATTTTTGGTCACTGTAAGCACAACCTCATCCGGCGAACTAGTTCGTTCATGTGTAATGTCATTCACAGGGGTGAGAATTACCACCATGGTCCCTCAAATTAATTTGGATTCATTAGAAAATTTTTATGACAATACCTCCTCCCATGAACTATTTTGTTCATAGGAAATTTGGAACGCAGTGGAACACCATGCAAATTGGAGTTCCTTTAAGAAATTTATACTTTATAGAATAAATATATCCTTAGTGGTCTCACCCCATTGAAAATTTCCTTCAATATTTTTTCGGGTTTTATTTATACCCTCTTTCAATTCCTGATATAATTATTTTCTTCTTAATTGCATAATTTTGAACACCAATGAATTTTCCCCCATCAAAATGGGTTCTGATCAAGATGAAGAAGAGGATATTTAAATGTAAATAGAAATCCTATTTTAAAGCAGTATGAAGTTAAAAAATATACTAGAAATAGGGGAACATGCCTATAAATAGGGAGATAAATAATTTATTATTTAGTGGATTTCTTGATGAACTGTGTGCTCTGAAAGATCTCAATTGAATATTTGTTCAATGTAATGTCAATTTTGTGTATAGATCTTCCATGAACTGCATTTCATCGCAAATGAACTAAGATTATGAACCCATAATGGTAAGTCTTAAAGCTTTATATATCAATAGAATTATTTTTTAATATATTGTTACGTGGATCATTACATTCATGGCCACCACTTCATTATATAGTGCCATAACGAACTGGTGGTTGTGATGAAAAATGACTTCATGAATAGATGGTTCATGGTATAATTCCTTAACCTTAATTTATCATTAATTTTTCAATTAATATCTTATAAATTTTTTGAACTCTTATTAGGGATAAAATTTCTATGGATTTGATGACTACAACAAAGAAACACAATTCCATGGATGAGAATATTGAAGAGGATCTTTACCATCACATCATTCCTAAGGAGGGTATCCTAGAGAAACTTCATTCTCTAAAACTTCTGGCCTACCAACTATCAAATCGACTGCCACATTATAACTCTGAGCATCATGATGATGCTCCCCTTACACCAATAGATCATAATATCCCATATTCCTAGTTTGAGATGTCTCAAAATCATGCCCGTGTGAAAATACCTACCAAATGGTAAATCATTTCTTGTTCTGGTCCAGAAAATTTCTTTGTACTGAATGGATCTACATGGATACAAATAAACCAACATTGTCATGGTGTGTATTTGTAATCATTCATTCAATATTATATATCCATTTCAACCTCTCAAAATAGAATCCCAATGGAGGGTAGATCTCCATGTAGGATTTTTGGTCTAGAGGGAGATTCTTAGGTGAATGGGATTGGGTGTTCTAGGTGAACCATAACTACATGGAATTACTTAAACTTTAAGAGTCTATAAATTTATATTTGGAAATGTGGGTCTCTCAATTTTATATTTTTTCACTTATTAAGGTACTAGATGAATTGGTTATCCATTAATGCACGAGAACCAAAAATTTCCATCTATCAGATGGTGAAGTCGAGATTAGATGATTAGATGACTACTAGCTAGGGGGACCCCCGTTCTTGGTAACTTGTATGAAAAAATCTTGACTGCAGCCAACACATGGGAAAATACTGATAAAGTATCCCCATTGGGATGGGACATACTAACTGTAGTAGATGAATTACTTGTTTGGACTCTCCATGCCCACTCACTCATTCCATTCAATGATCATATATTGTTTTTCTTAAAATATCATGGTCATATAGAAAAATTCAGTTGTAGTAGGACTCATTCAACTCAAAATTCATGAGGAATGCGGGGTTCATACTGGGCTATTCTCTAAGCGGAACTATATACAACCTCGTGATAAATAATACATCTTGAAATATACCCTGATTTTAATTTGGTCAGTTTTGTTTCCATCTTCTTGAATGGGTGGATCTTCCCATCTCGGGATGTTTATAACAGTGTTAGGGTTTGTGCCCTAATGATGGAGGAAAATATAAAATAGGGACACCCTGTAAACCTAGTTATATCCACCACTATTCATATCTATAAATTATTGGTCCACTTTCCTGAATGTGGGTATCCACATTGTCTCTTCGGGCTATATCAATTATTCTATGACTGGGTGGTGGAGCACTGTCAATGATATGAATAAAAGTAAACCATGAAAATTTATTGTTAAGAATTTGACCATGTGTTGAACAATATTTCTTCCATTCACCCAAGATACATGGGTATTGATGGATTTGTTGTACTTTTGAGATACATTCTCACATTAAATTGATTCCCTACCCTCTGCCATTGGGCATGGTGGTTGATAATGATTAAGGGTATTTAGAGGATCTATCTTACATATTATCTATTTGAGATGGAATTATAAATTAATTGGTGGTTAGGGTAACCATTGATGAATCAGATAATCCTTAAATGATTTCCCAAAAATTCAAATGCATTCAACAGGTTTACCCATTACCCCTTCTATAGATTCATGAGTCGTGCCCAGTTTTTATTTTTTCGTTGTGGCTAAGGATGACGCGTGAAGATTTGGGTATGAAAAGATCCCTGCCTTGCATAGAAACATTTATCAATATATCCCATGATTATTCTAGTGTTTGGATAAAATATTATCTTTATGGAATATTGAAGAAACTAGTTTGATGGGTGCCCAATCCATTGACCTCTACTATTCATGTGCCTTACGCACCCTCCTCATCAGTTTTAAGGGGGGGAAGACTCACATCATGAAGATAAAAGTGCCTTAGGGGAGCTTCATCCTCAAACCCCATCCTTATTGATGGAGATGAAAATATGAATATTTTTAATGACATTGATGATATCTCTACTGATATCCGTCCTAGGAGGACCACTATAGGAGCTCCGCTAAATAATTCTAAGGTTATTAGTCTTCATCTCAAATCCAGGTAGGATGTGGGGATGGAATATTTTCCCACTCTAGAGTTGTTAATTAATATTAACCTATCTATTGTTGTTATACAACCAGATTATATACTCATGGAGTTGAGTGGTCCAGATTAAGATCCCTGTATTAGGATCAAACACTAGGCTTTAAAAAATGGTTTAGGCCCCAAGTATGTACTTTCTTCACTGTGACCCCCTTAGTGGATATGGTCAAAAATCCAGATAACCTTTGCCAAATTTACATTGTATTAGGTTTAGGTGGGTTAAATTATCGGCACCTGAATGTCCTTTTCCACCATATCATCATAGCTCGAGAATAATTTGATACTTGTGAAGGTAACCTTACTCAGGTCAGTGCTTCTAATTATCAAGAATAATCTTTATGGGGTACTACATATGTGCTACACCACTTGGTTATTGAAGAAGAAAGATCTTATAATCAAGTGGTCTCACAAAATGAGGATTTGTGGGAGTGAGAGGCTATTCTAACAATGTTAAATGTGTAACTATCATAAAAAACAAAAAATTTAAAATCTATTAAGCCTATAGTCCGATACCATAGGTCCATTTTTTGACAGATGCATCCAATATCTGAAACTGATGATGATAAAAGGACCACAATGGAATGGACCCTTTATAGCTTGTGTCAGGTGGTGGTTAATTTTATGAACAACATGAGTTAAGCCTCATTATATCCATTTTGTCTATTCTGTGTCCCAATTTTTTTAGTAGTTTCAGGGAGAGACTATTGGATGTGGATGATCCTCCTTTATCATTTTAATAAATGAAAACTTATTTACACTCCAATATTTATCCTTTTTCTATTCCTACAAGGTACACCAATCACAATTTTCAATTTGTTTTGAAAGATAATATCATAGATGACTTGATCATTTTTGGTCATTGAATATCAGTTTCAATCACAATATCGGATAGCCAAATTGACATGATCAGGTAATTCCCGAATTTTTTTCTTATTTGAGGGACTCAACAACTGTAGTTTTAACTATTTCTAGGGTTACATGGAAAACACTATGATATTTCTATCTTTTCTATTTTAGCCCTAATTTTATCATATGTCTTCATTGGTGTAGACATAGAAAGAAGAAATTGACTTTTTCTTGGGATTCCCTTTATAGGATTTTGACTTAACAAGCTTTGTGTATCTCTTCCTTATTGATTGATCAATATTTTTTAATCCATTTGAAGCATAGGTTTAGCAAGATGGTACTCAACTTTTATCCAGAGTCCCCTTTGTGATTTTCCACTTGGTGTGTTTTGTTTCTATTTTAATTGGTAGTTTAGAGACTTTCAAACTAGACTAATTATGTTGATATTTTTTATTGAAAAACTTTTACCTTGAATTATGAGTCATGTTACCTAAGGGTGATTATTTTCAAAGAATTTTCCAATAGTTTTTTTTACCAGGAATGATTTTTTTTAACGCATTTTTTGTGATTTCTGAATCTGAGACATTATATAGGGAAATTACATAAGGATTAACTATAACAACGGCTTCCAAAATGATGTTTCTAGTGAGTATATAAGTACGTAAATCCTCTCCTGGGGATGAATTTTTTTTGGTTGGCTTGCATTTTTTTGTGGTCCACTTATGCAGAGCCAACTAGGGCATACTATGCATAGTAAAAAAATGTTTCCCTCAACACAATAGAATATAATTTCTGATGGCCTATTAATTTGTGAAAATTTGGATTTAATAAGACCATGAATGGTGGATTATGAAGGGAATGATGTTTGAAAATGATGAAGGCATCTATATGGGAATTGTCCATAGATAAGAAACAACTTCTACAAATATTTGGCCCGTGTAAATGAGTGTTGGAACATATTTATATTTAACATAATTATACTAGGACATGGACCTTTTAGTTTAATGTCTTATGACCAGGAATTTTTGGGGATACAATTTAAGGTCACTTAGCTTTGACTGATCGACAAACAATTCCCCCCTTTCATGGTAATTTGTCCAATAATTCTCTATCATCTTCAAAAATGAAGGGGGGTTATGTTATAATATGAGGTTTCTAAATATGAATATTTATGTGGTACATATAAATCAATGGGCATAAATAGGATGAAGAAATCACTCCTGGAGATGAATTTTCTTTAGTTGATAAGCCTTTTTTGTGGGTGACTTATGGATAGCGAACTCGGGAATATTATGCATAGTCAAAAAAATTTCCATAGGACACTGAATCTCCATTTATAGTGTTCAGGGAGGTTTATGGGTATCTGGAACTTCCTAGACAACAGTTTTGGTATGTGAAAGGAAGGAACCTAAAAAGGAAAGAATTAGTTCATGTTGAAATTCCCTGGGAATGGTTAGAAAAAATTCCCTCACACAGGTATGAGAAGGTTCCTTGTGTATGTTTGACCACTTGACAAGAAAGGGATTTTTTATTGGGTTTGGACCTAGGGTTGATTCTCTAGGAACCAGTATATATCCTTTGAGGGAAATAATCAATCCATACATAGTTCTAGTAAGGTTCCCGCACACACCGATCAGACTCTTGTGTGAGAAAGGAGAATCTTCCTTTGAGTATAAGTTCCCTAATGGGGTGGGGTTTATATAAAACTCTCCTATATAGATCTTTCTCATGTATAGAATATTGGGGAATTTTTTGTGATTCTGTCTAAAAAATTATTGTCCAGGCCTGATACATACATAAGAAAAAAGGGTGGAAATTTTACCATTTATAAGGGACCGACAATAAGGATATGGTTTTCACTGTATATCCTTTGATTATAGGAATAAATACAGATATAGTTCCTATAAGGTTTTCCAAATCATTGAATAAATTATTATGTGGGGGAAAGGCCATATTCATTTAAATATGAGCTCATAAGAATGGGGGTGAGGTTCATATTGGACTATCATATGTAGATCGAGCTCACGTATAGGAGAGTGGGGGATTTTTTATACTTGACTGGGATATTGGATCCATGTGTTACTGCACATCCCATCGACACATAAATCATGCTGTTCATAGTTCTCATTGGGTTCCCCATCCAGGTATAGCCGACACACAGGTAAAGGGAATTTTTTGAATTTCATTGTGGCTGGACCCATGATGGAATGTTTAGGCGTCACTATGTACCCTACAATGGTAGAGATGAAGATAAATTAATTTATTGGACATTATGTAGTGTAACAACTTGTGACCAGGATTTCATGGAGACTTTCTATTTAAGTTCATGTTTCTATTACCAGTTGTCCTGGAAATTATGAGTGATAGGAGGCTAATCGGGCGAGATGTTATGGCATGCCTCAGATGTGAGTGGGGAAGAAAGTGTGAACCACTATTTTATGGGTTCTCAGATAATGGGAAATTAGATGGGGGAATAGATTCTATTTTGGAGTATGAAGATAAGAACATCCTCTCCTATAGATGAATTTTCCTTTAGTCGGCATGCTTTTTTTTGTGGGAAACATAAACAAATCCAACTGGGGAATATTGTGTATAGTAATAAAAAGTTATCTTAAAGACATTGAACCTCCATTTATAATAGTTGGGGAGGTTTGTAGAGACCCAAAATATCTCAGGGTGCAGAGTGTGATGAATGAACAAAATGTGTCTGGGTATGTTAGAAAAATTCAGACCTTGATTGGCCATAGAGTGTGAAATCCCCTACATAGATCCAACTCATACTTAGGGGGTTTCATCTATGTTTCCTTGATAGATCCTTAAATGAGAAACCTAAAAATGGGATATCCTATATAGATATTTGTTTTCATATAATATTTGGAGAATTTTTTCCCTTTTCCTTACCAGTGGATGAGACTAGGACATGAGGTCTAGGAATTACAATGTATCTCGTTGAAATGAGAACCAAGACACACTAGTTCTTATGGTTCCATATAGATTAGCAGCATAAGATAAGAAATTTATTAAATCAATGTGAATGAAGATGGATTTTGTTGATTGATGTAGTTTTATGTCATGTAGTAAGGACAATCAGTGTTCCTTTTAATGTATATCTTCTAGGACCATGGAAACCATTCCGTGGATTGAATTTCCTTGATCATTATGGGAGTACCCTTCCAAAACTCCTAATCCCATGTGTCCTATGCTCAGTGTGAGAAATAAGGGTTGGAAAGGGAACTTTTTACCACACATAGTTGGCATAATGAATGATAAAAGAATATTTCATTTTTAGTGGCTAGACCAGGATATTGAATTTGGACATCACTATGTTTCCCTTTGAAATGAGAATTAAACCATATATAGTTATTAAAAAGGTCTCCCTATTCAAATATGACTCGTACATAGGTAGGATGGAATTTTTAACTTTTTTGACAACTATAATTGGGATTTGAGATATGTGAGTTACTATGTATCCTATAATGATAGGAAACAAGCCACACACAGTTCTGAGACCCCATAGAGTTTAATTTCATATGGTGAAGACAACGGTTCCCCAACATGATATAGGAGGAATGTTACAGTTGGACTTTAGATTTAAGATTTGGGAATCACTACATATCATGTATGGGTAGGAATCAAGACACACATTGTTCTCAAAGCACTTCCCTTTGAAGATATGACTCTTATATAGGGAGAGGGAACATTTCCTGGAATTGACCTAAAATCAAGACCTTGTTTATAGTCCCCTATTTGATTTATTTTTATGTGGTGGGAGTATATTTCTTATATTTCAAGGATGGGCCTAGGATATGAGGTAGGGGTGTCACTATCTATCCCATAAAATGAGAATCAATCCACACATAGTTGTGGAGAAAGGATCCCTGAATAGGTCAAATCCATTTATATGGAGGGGAATTTGTTTACTCTTTGGGTGGCTAGACCATGATGTATCATCCAGAAATCACAACATTTACTATGTAGGAATTAACTAAGTCACACATATTTATTTAATGGAATCCTATATAGAGGTCTGAAACATATACAGAGGAGGAATTATTCTCATTTTCCATGGATGGGCCCAAGATATAGGGTTTGGATGTCACTATGTATCCTGTGTATGAAGGATTAAATCCATGTGTAGTTCTTGAGAAAAACATTGCTTCCATGGATCTGAATCTCAAGAAAGAATAAGTTAATTTCATCTTTCTCCTACATGGATCAAGCTCATGTGTGGTGAATTATTGATTAAAACAATAATTTTAGTGTTTTTTAACCTCACATTGTAAGGAAGTTAATGTAAAGTAGTTCACTATACTATAACACAGAAAACAATGTCATTATTTTTTAGGTCATATGGCATATAATGAGCACACCATTTAATGTCTTGCAGCTAGGACCAGGTACCATGCAGTTTAACATTATGCGATCAGGAAGATAACATTTATTTTAAGGTCATAATGTTTTGACCAAAGGGGTAAAAACTCCATAAGGGATATGCATGATGTGGTGGAATAGAAAACCCGATAAGAACATGTACTAAAAATTCCCACACACCACATACATGTTTCTAAAAAGGATTGCATACAATTTTAAGTCATGATTCTTGGACATGGGTTTCCAGTTTAAGGTTATAGGGTTCGGACCTAGGGAAGTAGGTTTCCCAAAACAGTCATTTATACAGTGGATGGGTGATAGAATCAATGTTAATGAGAGCCTAGGAAGCCTATTTATACACCCCACATTCCTAACATGCTTGTACATAGTATAAATTCATGATTCTTCAACTCTGATACATAGTTTATTATCGTGCAGTCAGGATAATTTCTATAAAGTTTAGAGTCATATGGAAAGGACGATAGTGTCATGTGATTATGTGACATACATATTTTGGAACCTTATGTTGGTTGGATCCATGGTGAATTATCCATCCATTTAAATAAAGTAATAAGTTTCATTATAGTAGACCTTATGTATGGCTTATATTCCCTCAAACATTGGTTCCAACTTTGGAGGTTTCTTTATGGGTATCATCAGGGTCCTGTGGACTAATACCATCTCTCCTTTAAGGAAAGATCAAAGGTAAAAAAAATTCTAAAGTCTCATGCAATACATTTTTGGTAGACATCCAAATGATACAAGGTATATAATCTTCTCCCATACAATCACTCCAATTCATCAAGCCATTTCGTGGATTTCTCATCCATGGATAATTTATCACAGATGGAAACATAGAGTGAGTGAAATTAGACTTCTTTTTTAAAGAATACATGTATCCCATTTATTAAAGATTATGAAGCCACCTATGTGGAAGTGTGAGTTATGGTTCTTTAAGATGAAAAGTCTTGTAGGAACTTTTCCAGCCAAAGTTCTAATCCTTATCTGCCATATTATGTAGTATGTTTGATATGGTTTTGTTGAAGGCCTTTATCTTTCCTTTAGACACTACATGATAGCATGATAAATAGTTGGACTTGATATCATATTCCTGATATAGGTTCTCTAATTTACCCAAATAGAAATTGGTGTCATTGTATGCCAATATAGAATGATGGACAACAAATACGGTGATGATGTTGGTGTTCAATAATTTAACAATTTTCATTTCCCTAACTTATTTGATGGGTTTAGATTTTTTCCACTTTTAGAATAATTTTGTTTCATTTATAATGTACTAAATATTATTATACATGGTGGGAGGATATGGTTTTACGATGTCCATTATTTATACGGAAAATGGCCAGGAGTACTTACCTATATGAAACAACTTCAGGGGTTTGAGAAAGAAATTTGCATGAACATGGAAGTAATGAATTTTTTTATGAATATAGTGGAGAATTGTGTTAGAGTGTGATAGTAATACCCAATCATTTAGATTTGGTGGGAAAATATTGAGTCCCAACAAGTGATGTTCACAATCTCTATCTTGAACTTTCATCATTACATCAACTATCTCTTCTCCATTGATGCACCTAAGAATGACCAAATGAAATATCTTCTTATATAGTTTTTTATGGATATTTCCAACATAAATAACAATATTTATTTATCATCTTCATATATTCTCTCTCCCGATTCTTACAGGTGGTAGATCTCTCTTTACAAGGTAGTATACAATGGGGGTCATCCAGCTGTTGGTAGGACTATATGGTGCAGGGAGGGGAGTAATATCCTCAATCTCTACTGTATGTGATTGAACGAATGGTGATACTATTATGTGGGGGAAATAATGATGATTTTTTAATCCTACTCATAATTTTCAAGAGTTGTGCCTAAATTTTCCAAGGCATCAGCCCAGGTATTTTGTGACTATGGGAAATTTGACAATGTCGGCTCTAGATGGAATTATTCCATTAATCACAGGATGTGGTAAAGCAAGAGGATTAGATCTACATTTTTTTATAATAATCATTGTTTACCTCCTTAAGGACTAGTTTCAAATATATTATTATCTTCAAGTGATTGACTTGTACATAAAGTTAATACACTAGCCCTGTAATGGGTTTTTTATTTTTTTTCTTCATTTTTCATGAACCCGTATGATGGTAGGCAGGATTGAGGCATGATTTCCTTTGCTGGATATATGATCATGACTTCCAAACCCACTTTTTTAAGCATGGGGTCTCCCATTCTTATTTCTATCGGGCTTATACATTCACAATCAAAATAAATATCCCATATTAGAGATCATTATTCATTATGGAAAACATCTTCATCAAGTAGTTCAATGTCTAATGGTGTCATTTCTATAGAGGGGTTCTCCACCAAAAAATCTATTAATGACTATCCTTAGATTGATTTCTAATGCAACTATTGTAGAATGGTCTCCCACTATGACAAATGTCTGATGAATATCCAATGATTGAGGATGTATTTGAGTGGATTGCTACATGATACAAAATAAACACCGTGATGCTGTAGATAATGCCTCATTTTCTTTAATATGAATATTAGTGTCATACATCTATGATTAATATTCTAATAATGAGTCTCAACATCTATAATAGTTCTACTAAGAAAATAAAGTTTTTTTCACTATGGGAATTATTATTTTGTGTAGGGAAGGCATCCATTGATCTCTCTATGTATTTAACATAAAAAATAATGGGTATTAATTTAATAGGATGTATTAGAACTTATAATATTAAGATAAATTTATTGGAATTGTTGAATGTCTCGAGAAAAACATCAGTCAATTGAAATGTAATCCCCTTTTCATTAACCTAGTGATTGGTAAAAATTTTCCCATAATGTTTTCTATTAGGCGCCAGATATAGGATAACTGTCCTTAATGTCCTATTGATTATATAGTGTTTTGAGGAGGTAACATACCCATTATAGCCTTTGTATTCTCTAGGTTTACTTCTATGCCATGGTGGAATATTATGAAGCCATGAAATCTCCCTGAGGTAACTCTGAAAGCACTTTTCAAGGGATTCATTTTCTTGTCATGTTGTTGGAACATTTGGAATTAGTTTTTTAGATCCACTACGTGGTTTAAGAATTTTTGAGATTTAACCACCTGGTCATCAACATATCTTTCAAAAAAACTTTACCATGGAGTGTTTTAAGATGCGATTCATGGTGTGTTGATTTTTAGCACGGATATTATTCAAGCCAATGAAAATTTCTCAATAGAAAAATACTATAGGGTGGAAATTAATATAGCAACTTATTAATGTTATTAGTATATCATTATATGATTATATCCTAAAAATCCTTCAATGAAGGAAGGACCTTATCTATCAAGTTATTGCATTGAAAAATAGTATTGTGATTGGGACTATGAAATCTTCCTTTAGACAATATCATTTGATATCCCTAAAATCGATGAAAAATATAATTTGATCATCTTTCTTCTTAATAGGGATGATATTTACTATCCATATGGGATATTATATCACTTTAATTAATTTTTATCTGATAATATTTCATCTTCAGCCTTTATATTGGCAACATGTGTCTGCTGCCTCCTCCTAGAAACTTTTTTATAGCCCTGATGGTCCTCTGGCAAGCCCAAGTGGTGAGTGGCCACCTCAGGATCGAGACCTAGAATTTCTATGTAGTTCTTGGTGATTAATTATTGATTCTTATATAGGAAGCAGTGGTATACCTATTCCTCAATAGAATACATGGAATCACATATAAAGGTGGATCATGAGTTTTTTTTATGTGCCTAGATTTTATTTTTCTAAGATCATCAATGGGGGTGGAGATTCCACCCCCAAATTCAAAAAGAGCATTCCTAAGTACCCTCTCCTCTTCATCCAACACTTCTTATTCTTGCTCTAGTTTGAATGGGGAATAATGTCTTCAGATGAGTGTTGTAGAGTAATGAGAGGAGTTGATATCTTGATTTACAAAGATAAAGGGACTTCCCCTGATCTGGCTAACAAAAGAGGATTTCCATGAAACTCTAAAAAGGATAGCCTGAGGGATGATAGAGTATCTTCATATACCCTGAGTGATGATACATTCACCAATTCCACAATTGTTAAAGTAGTTATTTCATATAAAATTCGGGATGAACATAGAGCACATTCATCCAATCTTTCACCACTATTTCAGGAGTCAAAAAAAATTAATATTATTGGACTCAGCAGTCATGATTGAAATCGTGAATATATATGGACATATTTCTGAATTTGGACTCATATGTTCGATCTATTTTATTTGTAGAACATATTATTCACTGATTTTTCTAAAGGGATCCTCCAAGATCATTTACAAACCATTCTCGGTGGTGATCCATTCAACTCTATCAAACAGTTGTTGTTTCCCATTCCCCTGATATAATCCTTCATCGATATAATGTGAATCATAGGACTCGAACATGGCCTATTCGATGGGAAATTTATTTATTTTCAAATTTATGATGTATTTGATGCATTAATGGTGTGATTAGGGGATTTTTGTGTGTTGGTTCAACTTGTTCCTTCATAGGAATACATTGATGTTCATGTTAGTCCAAACCAATAGTAATTTTGAGTTGGCTATGAGGTCTCCAAATTGGGTATTGAGATTGATTTGGCCCAGTGGATTCTATTGACTCTTGTCATATCCACGAAGTGTTATGGAGAAATATACTAGGTTATTTTCATGAAAACCCAGCCTACAATGTTTTCTTACTATAATTAGATTAACTCCCTACTCATTATCAATGAAAATTTTTCAAAAATCGACAATAATTTTCCTTCCAGACTCATACATGGATCTAATGTTCCCTCATATAATAGATCCATCATCTTGATTTGTGAAGGAGATAAGTGCATGGAATTAAAAAAAATATGACTATGTCTGATAGACCTTTCTAGAAACCACAACATATTCAACTTATGGGGACTTATAAAATATACTATGAGTGCTTCCCTGAGGTTTTTTTGAAAAAATCAAGGCATCCGGAATTGATAATTGGCTGGTAGATAGGATACCTATTTCAAAATTTCATACTTTTATTCTAAATACCTTCACTTCCTAGTGTGGTGATTCTATTTCATAGGCACTTTAGGGACTTGAGTATTTGATGTAGATGGATTGGCCCTTGGGGTAAGAGATGGAGGTGCACTAGTCCTTGGTGGTTTGGTTTGGGTAGGTCTTCTTGGTCACTGTGGTCGATATGACACATCTTCCTCTCTTGATTGATATTTCATAGAAACTTGGTTATAGTTTCTTTTGGAAGTTGAATATGGATTTTCATTTTCATGTTAGACTCACTAAAGCGATCTTCCATGAGTTTCTTTATCATTGATTGTCAGAGTAAGAGTGCAGCTAGAATTTCTAGATTCTTATGTTTATGTTCCTTCCCTGATATCCTCTTCTCTTGTGGAATCTTCCTTTGGTTCCCCATTCAGTTGAGAGTAAATTTTTTCATATTAATTCATAAAATCAGAGAATTAATCCAATAAACTAAAGACATTAATGGAACTAAAAATAATCTCCTCTTTCGATGAGGACACTTCCCGGCTAACTGTTTTTTCTGTGTTGTTTAGTGGGGTAGTGCCCATTTTTGCAAGAATAAGGAAATAAAATCTAAATGTGTTGAATATAAATTATTACTTTATGTAGGTTCATCAACCTAAATTTTCTCCTTTTATTTCAAGACATGATTCCTTTTTAAATATTGGCCTCCGATGACTTGAGGAGTTGATGATGCTATTCATGTTTCTCCAGAAGTGGCTAGGGGCACAGTTCATTGTTTCAACTGTGATCAGAGAATTCAATGAGATCAAATGATTGTTTCTGAGTCATACATCCATCAAAATTTTATAACCTTTTTATAATAACTTTTTTCCATTCATATGATTTATTAGGGGAAATAGTAGAAACATTCTCCACATACAATGGAATCCTTCCTATTTTTAAATTCCTAAAATCTATCATTTTCTGCATGAGGTCTTTGAAGATGAACATTATTCTTTCATTCCATGAATTGATTTATCAGGGGTCCCCTCCACTCATCCTATCCAGGAGGGGTTTTCTATTTATGCCTGAGGGGTGTTTCACTATAAATAAAAAAAATATTTATGTGTATTGACATCACATTACTTTTGTGGAATACTTAAAAAATTACAAAAATTGATCTCATAATACAGTATTAGATTACTACCTTAGGATACATGGAAACATAAAAAATTGGTTCATAACACATCCACATCTTCTATTTCCAACTTATTCATAATTACACCCCTTTTTTACATATCACACTTATTACATTCCTTCGTATCATGGGGAAAAAAATATAACAAAAGGTGATCTAAAATACTCAGTAAGGGTAAAAATGGAAGATATATAAGCATAATAGGAACATAAGGGTTTTAAAACATGATCATAACATATGACGTTCATACCCTGCATATCAAAAGATCATATTCATGATTCATGTTGTAAATATTGTTAGTTCATAAGACATGAATCGTAAGGAAATAAATAACATGATCCATGAAATCATAACATAAGAATAAGACATCGAATTTGTGGTAGACACATAAGCATATAAAATTATTTCCATAGTATTCAAGGCATCATTTTGAAGTCTGTATTAGTAGTATGGGTTCACTTCCAATTCCATTTTGGTAGTCATGGTTTATTCTCATAACCATCTTGAAAGTCATGGTTCACTCCCAAAACCATATTGGAGGAAAACTTCCTTTATTTTTATCTAATGAGATATAAATATTTACCTAAATCATCATAGGGAGATATTGTTCTGACCTATCTAATAATGAAATCATACTTTCATACATGTTTTATAAGATCATAAACCACAATATCATAACCCATGAAATAAAATTGTAATCATAAACATGTAATCATATCATAACCTATGGAAAAGATATAGGCTTCATAATCATTTCATCAAAAGCATAACTCATTAAATAAATTTGGTTTCTTAAACATCATGCCATCAAAAAACCAGTTGGAGAAATAATATTAATGATATTCTTGAACTATAAAAAAATATGTCATCTAATGTGGGAAATAATTTTGAAATATAGCTTGAAACATGAAATTCATTTAAAAATATCTTTTTATAACATAATATACGTTCAAAACCCAATCCATTGAAACAAATTTAAAAAAATATATTAAGGAATCATGAAAAAAAAATTAAAACAGTTCTTGAGGAAAATAACCTTCCTTCATTGAATTTTTTTTCTTTTCTAAAAATTAAACATAATTTTAAAATAAAAAATTTTATTTGAAAGAAACCTTGTAAGCATATAAATAGAATAGTGAAATGTTTTAGGAAATAGTTTTTAGAAAACATGGAATGGATGATGAATATTCCCTAATGAATAATTAAAATGAAACAATCCAAAATATTGAACTTGATGTGAAATAAATAATTATCACATAAAATTATTATAATAAAATGTCCCATAAAATAAAGAAAATTATAAGGATATTGAAATAGTATAATTGTCAAGATAAGTCCCTGTTTCTTATGGAAATTGGGATGACCTTGTTTGTTTAAGGTTCAAACTGTTTAATCGGTTTCTAACAGGTTTATTCATAGAACCAGAAACATCCAATGATTCTATGTCCATTTGGACCTACATTCCAAAGGTACGAGCTCATTACTTATGAACTGATGAGGATTATGAATTTTTATTGGTCGTGAGGATGGGAGGTTAGGTTCATCACACCTTTTTGGGGGGAATTATTACCTACTCCAGGACTCTCTTATAGATTTAAGTCATGTTCAAAAATCCTTATTAATTCACCATGTATGAAAATCAGTTTTCCTTTAGATTTAGCAATCACTGATTGATATGTATAGAATTTATATAATCTTTTATATGTATTTGAGGTTCTTCATCGATAGAGAATCACCCATGTGTATTAGAGATTCTTAGTTAATGGTATCCTTCAATACATGTTATAGAAATATCTTGGTCATTATGATGACCATACTGGTTTTAAATCTACATAGTGGGGCACTTGAAGTTTATTGTCCTTCATAAAGATAGAGATTATTTTAGAGTTGGGATCCTACCCGCAGATGGGATACCGACGTATCCTCGTTAGAAAAAAAATGAATCAGAACCCACATAGTTCAATAAGAAGGATATAGTTTAACATCATATGGTATGGATAATAATTAATGAATGATGGGCTTAAACCTTATAAAGGCTTCCTAAGTACTCTAATTTTAAGACATAGATCAAAGTCCATGTATTTCAGCCAAAGAAAATATTGGATTTATGCATGGTTAACAACCCAAAAGAGATGTTGTTATTACCTTTACACTCTAAGCTCACGCGAGTCATGCTCGGTGTGAGAAACAAGTGGTATCAGTAATCCTGACGATTGATCCATGAAAGATGAAGTCACAAGAAATGATGTGGGGCCTACGTATGTATGACAGCCCAAGTAGATGAAGATCAAGAATTAGGAAATATTCCCTAGGAGTAGGGTCTATAATTTAATTTGAACATTATGGAGATTTGGAGTTTTAACCTGGGGCTTACTCTTGAAAAAGGAAGTCCAAATTAAGAGGGAATTATGGTTGGGTTTTATTCCTGAGAAGAAATACCAAATCAAGATAAATTAAGATTAGGGCTTACTCTTGAGAAGGAGGCCCAGGTTAAGAGGAACTTGTGACTAGGGATTACTCCTGAGAAGGAGGCCCAGGTTAAAAGGAACTTATTACTGGGGCTTACTCCTAAGAAGGAGGACCAGGTTAAAAGGTAATTATGACTGGGGATTACTTATGAAAAGGAGTCCCAAGTTAAAAGGAACTTAATACTAGGGCATACTCCTAAGAAATAGGCCTAGGTTAAAAGGAACTTATGACTATGTTTTACTCCTGAGAAGGAGGACTAGGTTAAAGGAACTTGTGACTGGGGATTACTCCTGAGAAGGAGGTCCAGTTTAAAAGGAACTTATGACTGGGGATTACTATTAAGAAGTAGGCCCAGGTTAAAAGGAACTTATGACTGGGGATTACTCCTGAGAAGGAGGCCCAAGTTAAAAGGAAATTATGGTTGGGGCTTACTCTTGAGAAGGAGGCCCAAAAATCAAAAGATCTTCTCATCTTAAGGGATGAGGTTATATAAAAAAACACTAATTGTGGTGACATAAAGGTTATAAGTCATGAGTTTTTGAAAGATATTTTCATAGAATTTCTTTTAGATAAGGACACCAACAAAGGAACCATGCCATAAATGGCTTTGTAGAGGGTTTTGAAGGCAATGTCTTGAATAGGAGAGGAGGAATTTTCCAAAACTCAGATTCAAGCTCTGGTCACTCAAGTCTTAGTCTGACATCTTCCAAACACTTATAAGGTAATTCTTTACCTAGAATAGAAGATCTAAAGAGGAATAATAAGTCCTAAGTGTTGGAACTCATCAACACTTGCACACCTAAGTGTCCCTCTCTTAAGGTAAATGAAGAAACTTGCATGCCGCCTTTCCCTCTCAAGGGAACTTCAAAGACACCCTTCTTGAAGCCTCTAGGGATGAAACTAAGGGCTTGAGTTCAAAGATTCCCAAGTATTACCCTATAGATTCTTCTTCACCTAAGGTGACTCGGGTTACACAAGTCTACTTGTGTGACCAGGACTTGCGCACGAGAATAATACTTGTGCTCCTCCTTCCTAGTCACCTACATTTCTCAAATCCACCTCTACTCTTCAATACATAGCCTCCAAAACCCTCTTCAAAGACATTTATGGCATGGTTCCTTCGTTGGATTCTTTATATGAAAGGAATTTTGTGAGAACCTTTCCTAAAACCTCATGACTTACAATCTTTATGGCACCACAGTTAGAGGTTTTCTATATAACCTCATCCTTTAAGATGAGAAGGTCTTTTGATTTTTGGGCCTCTTTCTCAGAAGTAATCCCCAGTCATAAGTTCCTTTTAACATGGGCCTACTTCTCATGTGTATTCCCCAATAATAAGTTCCTTTCAACCTGTTCTTCCTTCTTAGTAGCAAGCCTCTATCATAAGTTCCTTTTAACTTGGGCATCCTTCTCAGGAGTAAACCCCAGTCATAAGTTCCTTTTAACCTGGGCCTACTTATTAGGAGTAATCCCCAGTCATAAGTTCCTTTTAAACTGTCCCTCCTTCTCAGGAGTAATCCCCAGTGATAAGTTCCTTTTAACCTGGGCCTCTTTCTCAGGAGTAAGCCACAATCATAAGTTACTTTTAACCTGTGCATCCTATTTAAGAGTAAGCCCTAGTCTTAAGTTCCTTTTATCTTGGGCCTCTTTTTCATAATTAAGCCCTAGTCATAGGTTCCTTTTAACTTGGGCCTCCTTCATAATAGTAATCCCCAGTAATAAGTTCCTTTTAACCGGGACCTCCTTCTCAGGAGTAAGCCCCGGTCATAAGTTCCTCTTAACCTGGGCCTCCTTCTCATGAGTAATCCCCAATCTAAATTTCTTTTGATTTGGGATTTCTTCTCAGGAATAAAACCCAATCATAAGTCCCTCTTAATTTGGGATTCCATTTTCAGTAGTAAGACCCAGGTTAAAACTCCAAATCTTCATAATGTGAAAATTAATCTATGGACCCTACTCATAGGGAATCTTTCCTAAGTCTTGATCTTCATCTACTTGGGCTGTCATACATATGTAAGCCCCACATCATTTCTTTTGACTTCATCTTTCATGGAACAATCACCAGGTTTACTGATACCTCTTGTTTCTCACACCGATCATGACTCGCGTAAGATTAGAGTGTAAAGGTAATCACAACATCTCTTTTGGGCTGTTAACCATGCATAAGTCCAATATTTCCTTGGCTGAACTTTGTGGAATTTGATCTATGCCTTAAAATTAGAGTACATAGGAATCCTTTATAAGGATCAATCCCATCATTCATTAATTATTTTCCATCCCATATTATGTTAAATTATATCCTTCTTATTGAACTACGTGGGTTCTGATTCATTTTTTTTCTAACGAGGATACGTAGGTAGCCCATCTGTAGGTACAATCCCAACTCTAAAATAATACATGTCTTTATGAAGGACAATAAACATCAAGTTCCCCACTAAGTGGATTTAAAACCAGTATGGTAATCATAATGACCAAGATATTTCTATAAAATATATTAAAGGATACAATTAACTAAGAATCTCTAATACACATGGGTGATTCTCTATCGATGAAGAACCTCAAATACATAAAAAAGATTATCTAAATTCTATACATATCAATCATTGATTGCTAAATCTAAAGGAAAACTGATTTTCATACATGGTGAATTAATAAGGAATCGTGAACATAACTTAAATCTTTAAGAGAGTCCCAGAGTAGGTAATAATTCCCCCCAAAAAGGTGTGATGAACCTGACCTCCCATCCTCTTGACCAATACAAATTCTTAAGCCTAATCAGTTCACAAATAATGAGAACCTACCTTTGGAATGTAGGTCCAAATGGATATATAATCATTGGATGTTTCCGGTTCTACGAATAAACCCGTTAGAAACCGAATAAACAGTTTGAACCTTAAATAAACAAGGTCATCCCCATTTCCATAAGAAAAGAGACTTATCTTGACTATTATACTATTTTAATATCCTAATAATTTTCTTTCTTTTACGGGACATTTTATTATAATAATTTTATGTGATAATTATTTATTTCACAACAAGTTCAATATTTTGGATTGTTTCATTTTAATTATCCATTAGGGAATATTTATCATCAATTCCATGTTTTCTATAAAATATTTCATAAAACATTTTACTATTCTATTTATATGCTTACAAGGTTTCTTTAAAATAAAATGTTTTCTTTTAAACTTATGTATAATTTTTAGAAAAGAAAAAAAAATCAATGAAGGAAGGATATTTTCCTCAAGAACCGTTTTAAATTATTTTTCATGATTCCTTAATATTTTTTTAAATTTGTTTCAACGGACATGGTTTTGAACATATTTTATGTTATAAAAAGTTATTTTTTAGGAAATTTCATGTTTCAAGATATCATTCAAAATTATTTCCCATATAAGATGACATATTTTGTTATAGTTCATGAATATCATTCATATCATTTCCCCAAATGGTTTTTTGATGTCATGATGTTTAAGAAACAAAATTTAATTAACGAGTTATGCTTTTGATGAAATGATTATGAAGCCTATATCTTTTCCATAGGTTATGATATGATTACATGTTTATGATTACCATTTTATTTCATGGGTTATGATATTATTGTTTATGATCTTGTAGAACATGTATGTATGTATGATTTCATTATTAGATGGGTCAGAACAATATCTCCCTTTGATGATTTAGGTAAATATTTATATCTCATTAGATAGAAATAAAGGAAGTTTTTCACCAATATGGTTTTGGGAGTGAACCATGAGTTCCACGATTGTTATGAGAATAAACAATGACTACCAAAATTTCATTGGAAGTGAACCCATACTACTAATATGGCCTTCACAATGATGCCTTAGATACTATGGAAATAATTTTATATGCTTATGTGCCTACCACAAATTCGATGTCTTATTCTTATGTTATAATTTCATGGATCATGTTATTTATTTCTTTATGATTCATGTCTTATGAACTAACAATATTTACAACATGAATCATGCATATGATCTTTTGATATGCGGGGTATGATCTTCATATGTTACGATCATGTTTTAAAACCCTTATGTTCGCCTATTATGCTTATATATCATCCATGTTTACCCTTACTGAGTATTTGAGATCACCTTTTGTTATATTTGTTTTCCCCATGATACGAAGGAATGTAAGAAGTGTGATATGTAAAAAAGGGGTGTAGTTATGAATAAATTGGAAATAGAAGAAGTGGATATGTTATGAACCAATTTTGTATGTTTCCATGTATCCTAAGGTAGTAATGTAATACTGTATTATGAGGTCAATTTATGTAATTTTTTAAGTATTCCACAAAAGTAATGGGATATCAATACACATAAATCTTTTGTTATTTACAGTGAAACACCCCTTAGGCATAAATAGAAAACCCATCCTTGATAGGATGAGTGGAGGGGACCCATGATAAATCAATTCATGGAATGAAGGAATAATGTTCATCTTCAAAGACCTCATGCAGAAAATGATAGATTTTTGGAATTTAAAAATAGGAAGGATTGCATTGTAAGTGGAGAATGAATCCACTATTTCCCCTAATAAATCATATTAATGGAAAAAAAGTTATTATAATATGGTTACATAATTTTGATGGATGTATGACTCAGAAACAATCTTTTGATCTCATGGAATTCTCTGATCACATTTGAAACAATGAATTGTGCCCCAAGCCACTTCTATTGAAACATGAATGGCATCATCAGCTCCTCAAGTCATCGGAGGCCAATATTTAAAAAGGAATCATAAGTACCTCTTAATTTGGGATTCTTTTTTTAGGAGAAATCCCTGGGTTAAAACTCCAAATCTCCATAAAGTACAACTACATTTATGGACCCTCCTCTTAGGGATTCTTTCCTAAGTCCTGATCATCATCTACTTGGGCCATCATACATATGTAATCCCCACATCATTTCTTGAGACTGCAAATTTCGTGGAACAATCGTCAGGTTTTCTGATACCTCTTGTTTCTCACACTTAGCATGACTCACGTAAGCTTATAGTCTAAATGCAATCATGACAACTCTTTTGGGATGTTTACCATGCATAAGTCCCATATTTCCTTGCCTGAACTATGTGGAATTTGATCTATGCCTTAAAATTAGAGTACATAGAAAGCCTTTATAAGGTTCAATCCCCTCATTCATTAATTATTTTATGTCACTTATGACGTTAAAATATATCCTTATTATTGAACTATGTGGGTTCGATTCCATTTTTTTCAATGAGGATACGTAGGTAGCCCATCAGTGGGTACGATCCCAACTCTTAAATAATACCTCTCTTTCTGAAGGACAGCAAACATCAAGTGCCCCACTGAGTGGCTTTAAAACCAGTATGGTCATCATAATGTCCAAGAGATTCCAATATAATTTATTTAGGGATACCATTGAATAAGAATATATAATACTCATGGATGATTCACTATCGATGAAGAACCTCAAAATCATATAAAAGATTCTCTAAATTCAATACATATCAATCATTGATTACTAAATCTAAAGGATAAATCATTTTTATACTTGGTGAATTAATAAAGATTCATGAACATAACATAAATCTATAAGAGAGTCCCGGAGTAGGTAATAATTCCCCCCAAAAAGGTGTGATGAGTTTGGCCTCCCATCCTCTTGACCAATGCAAATTCTTAAGGCTCATCAGTTCATGACTAATGAGCACCTGCCTTTAGAAAGTATGTCCAAATGGATATAGAATCATTGGATGTTTCTAGTTCTACAAATAAACCCATTAGAAACTGATTGTAATGATTTAACCTTAAACAAGTAAGGTCATCCCCATTTCTAGAAGAAACAAAGATAGTGAACCCGTCGTGAATCCTTAACCAAGTTAAAATGATGTTTTACTTATTTTTTAGGAACTCAGTATGAGGGCCAACAAAGCTATCAATAACATATGTGCTCATCCAAGAGATGTATTCTATCCAGACTTATCTTGATTATTCCTACTATATCAAACATGCACTCTTTTCCAATATCTCTATACAACACATAATGGATTCTTTAAAGTTCACATATGTGAATGCCTCAGCCGCTACTCCTGCTGGATCCTCATCCACTCTGAGGAAGACATCACCTACTCAGCGTCTTCACATTGGGTCTAAAATGTGTTGGTGAGGGAATACCATCAACATAGTACCATCCCAATTCTGGAGGCTGCTCGACAATCCCACCATGTTAACAATTCACCCTGGTTGTCCAGACAGCGACGACCAGTGGTCAAGAAGAAGGTGGTGCTAACCACTGTCTCCAACTGTTTCGGGTTGATATCCCTGGAATGAAACAACCAGTCCCTCCCATATTATGGGGAGGTGAATGAAGAGGTCACTAAAGGCCTCAGTTCAATACGACAAGAGTCCTTCCTGAGGACTCCCACCAACAATTGCTGTTAGACTCATGCAGTAGTGCACCCTCAACATGATGAGGGTATCGCCTCTAGGCATACGGATCTGGTTCCTTAGACCTGAGCATGCAAGAAGAACCGTCAAGGGAAAAATTCAGCAAAATGGGAGTAGGTTCTTACCTCTTCCCCCTCCGAATAATTCCATCAACCTAACATGATGGAAAACAACGAGCGGGCACACACACTTGTCTGTTCTAATCCCACTGTCCAGCAGACTCGTCTGGTAGCAACCCGCCTTTCTCGCCAGGAAATTCCGACAGAGTACTATAGGTACGCACATACACCTATTTATAATTCATCAGCCAGTCAGTGGGCTTGTTTGTCTGCATCCAATGAAGATCGCCAACCAAATGTGGTGACCACCTGTAAACAGGTACATACACCTGTTTACACTCATCAATTCTTCTAGCAGTCTCATCTTCCAGTAATGAAGGAGGCTTATCAATAATATTCGGTGGCGAACAACCAACAGGAACATACACCTTAAATTCATCAAGATAACCAACAGTACAGTTTTGTAGCACCCGGAGATGTCAATTGGAAATCCCCAATGACAAATAGGAGGCAGACACAACTTTGTGCCCCCACACATGAGTACTGTCAGAATTCATTAACAAGAAAAGGAGGACAGAATCAGGAACATAAACCTACTCCAAACAAGGAATGAATATAGATTCTCATTCCAGAAGTTGAAGTCACCAAGCACATTCTGAAAATGGTGAAATATCAGAAGAAAATCCCAGCCAATATTCTAGATACCTATGAGAATATTATAACAACTTCAACGACATGACAGGGAAAGAAACACAAATCTATCCCTATCAGTGGATTTAATCATCAACATGTCACCCCGGAGTAGATACACACCTTTGTTTCAGTCCAGGAGGGTCTTGGGGCATACTCCCCAATGTCATAAGGACAATCAAGTCAGGCACATACAATCAATTTAAACGGAGATAATCTGCCTAACCTAACCAGCTCTCCTGATCAGGCACATACACCTTCCCATAATAACCACTTGTGTCAACAAGTGGTTTCCAAAGTGAGTAAGATGGAGTCCAAGAAAAAGACCCATCCAGTATAGTTGAAAAATTAAGAGCCAGTCTGAAATAAGGCCTTGCTCATTGCTGGAGTTCATGAAGCCCTTAGACAATTATCTGTTGCATCTCAAGATTCTAATCTCTTATTTCCATATTCCATAATTAACAACAATAATTCTCAAGGTCTTCACCATAAACTTCCTCATGAAGGCTTGCGTCATGAAAATTTGGACAATCTTGAAGTATCATCTTCATATGAGAGTAATGATAACCCTCTACATGGTCAGAAGACCAAGAAGCAAAAGTTTTCATCATTTGTTGTAGCCCACCATGGTGGTCCTCCCTATGATGATGAATTTATCTGCAAAAGTCCTCTTCGCAGTAGTAATTCACATTGCCTGAAAAATTCTTCAATAGAAAATGCCGTAACGAGAAAGCCCTCTTATATTGAGGCACTTGCAGATGTGAATCCTGTCATGTCTGATGCTTTACCCCTAGTAGGTAAAATACTTTCTCAATCAGAAGATAGCTCGGGGTGTAGGTCATTATCTGAACCACCCCTGGGTCATTCATCGTCTAATTTAACAAATGAATTCTCTACCAATCCTGTTGAATCTGATGAAGCAACAAAGAAGCATCAGCTTTGGTCCAATCATGTATAATAATCTTCATCAAATGACAAAGAGGAAGTGTCGAATATGAGAAAACAACTGGTGAAGGGTGAAATACCGGTCATGTTTTGGTCTTTGGCTGACTCTCAGTATGATATTCCAGAAATGTTGACAGAAGATTGTATTCATGATATTCTTCTAAACATGTGGAAAAATATTTGTCACATAAAAGATAAAATATTTCCTTATTATGTATATCAAAATCATGTTAAGGTAATAGAAGGGTTGCAGTGCCAAATTGACTTGGCATCTTTCTCAGTTTCCCGACATCCAAAGGTTGAAAAGTAGCAGAGAACACTTCAACGTATATGCCTTGGCGCATTAAAAAGGTTTCACCAGCTAATTACCAATGCATCATCTAGTATTCATATCAGGGGGTGGGGTGTTCATGGAGCCTCAAATTTTATTGTGCTCTCCAGTCAACAAAGCCTACCAAAATTGGTCTGATGTAATGTTATTGCCCATGGTTGGCCACATGTAACTGGTTTTGTGTGTAATCAAAGGATTGATCAAGAACATTCCTCAACTAGTTCTTCCCAAAGTCAGGCATATTAAGAACAAGTAGTCTAATTAATCTTGCATCAAGAAAATGTGAATATCGAACAGGATTATCATTTAGATAATGCACATAATTAGGTGACATAAGTGTTAGGAATAACCTAACGGTCATCTGAGCCTGGTGATTTGATTGGATATTGTATGATGCATCCGGTAAATTTCCATACTAAAATCCAAAAAATAGGAGATATTTTAAAAAAGTTTTAGATGTATCTGCTCAAGAGCCACCTCATCTTTCCAGGCTGGGGAATATTTTAATCCAACCCTCGGGATTAACAGACATGATTCATGGAGTTGGGTAGGAAAAATAGAAATTGCCCCAGTCCACTGGACTGGGGACTTTTTCATGTTCTCAATATCTTCCTCAGGAAAATTCAGTCTTCTGTCAATTAGGGAAGAAGCCACAAGAGGAATGCAGAGCCAAATTATCAGGAAATTACCTTCAAATTACAGTTCATCAAGAAGTTACTAAGGGATCAACCAAACAAAAGGCAATGTCTCATAAAGGACATAGAAGAAGACAGTATTGTAGAAATGCTGACATAAGGGCTGTAATGCATTATGCATCGATAAATGTCGTCAATTCCATTGTCACCGATCCCCTAGAACATGAGGCCCACTCCGAAGAATCATATAAATATGTTCCTAGTCAAGAGGTTGTATACACCGAAACAAATGACGAACGTGTGTGTACCTGAAATCAAAGGCTTACCTAGAATCTTTGTATTCCTTCAAATAACCAACTCCCCCCTCTCCGAAAGGTGTCTAACTAGGGGAAAAGAAAAATTCAGGTTACATTCCACCTACCTTTGGAGAAGGCGAATAACTCTCATTAGAAGAATGTTTCACACATTAAGAAGAAGAAATGAAGAAGTTAAGGATCTTAAATGCAGAACTACTTCAAGGTAGTCTTCCTCCTAATCATGCTGGAGTTAATCAATAAAGGGAATGTGTTGAATCTACTGGAATGGATCGAGAATATCCCCCTTTACAAGTACACCCTCACAGGTCCAATCCTATGGGTCATATGTGATAATAACCGGCAACACTACCATCAGTGGTAGTACTGGTCACCACAGTCGTCCAAACTCCAGTTATTGCACCTGCACAGAATCCAGTTCAACCAGATATTTCTCAAAAAATAATGACTACCATTGAGTCAATAACAGCTCAGTTGGAAGATATAGAAGAATGACGTGCACCAGTTCAACCGAAGAAGAGATCATACCCTGAATGGGTGGATGCAATTCCCCCCCCATCAAATTTTGCGGGTACCATATTTCAAATTTTTAATGGTTCGAGAGATCCGGAACAACACTTAACACATTTTGTTTCTCGTTGTGATCATGTGATGGGAACTCCTCAACAACAAGAAGCAGTTAAGCTCTGTTGTTTTGTATAGTCAATACAGGGACCTTCTTTTGTCTGGTATACAAGTTTGCAATATCGGTCAATTACTGGGTGGGAAGATCCTCGTAAATGGTTCCTTCTTTAATTTATCTCAACATTACCAAAGACGATAGTTTTTTATCTTACCAAATTTAAACAAAGGGTGAATGAAAGAGTTTCAGATTTCATTACTCTCTAGAAGGGATTAACAAATTCTTTATGTTTAGCACTTCCCAAAAAAGAGTTGCTACAAATCTGTGTGGGAAATATGCATGATAAAATACGCACACTGTTGATCTCCATGAAATACAAAGGAGGGTTTCGAGACCTTACTTAAATTGCTCAGTAGAGAGAATATTCTCTTATAATGACTAAGGCTAAAACTCGTGTAATTATATCAATTCCAGGAAGAAGAAGAGGGATATCAGAGACTGTTATAGTTACACTTAAACAAGAATTTGTACCTGCTTCCACTTCAAAACCTTCATCATATCAAAGGGATCCATTACTTGAGCATCAACAACAAAAGCCACCTCGTCAAGATTATCAAAGAGATCAAAGGCGGAAACAGTTTGAGGATTTAAAGAACAAATTTTATTCTTTCCGGAATGAACAAGTTCCTGGTTACTTCATCATGGCTCTGGAAAACAATCTAGTTCAGTTGCCAAGGCCCAAAAGGCCGAACAAGGAGGAAGATGATGACCTCCCCAACTATTTCCTGTTTCATCAGATGTTGGGGTATCCCATTCAGGAGTGTTTTGTATTCAAAAACCTTCTATAAAAGATGTTGGACTTTGGGTAAGTAAGATTGAAAGGTTACTTAGCCTAGGTAGCATGTGTTACTGCTACTGATCTAGAGGAAGAATGTGAGTGGCAAAAAGTCAAAAGTAAATATTCATAGATGTATGATGATTTGATAGTCAGGAAAATGATCAACCAAACTCATGCCATTTTACAAACACAGTTGAATCAACCAATTGTGTCTTTTTCTATGTCTGCCACAACAAAACCCCCTTTATTAGAAGGAAAATCCTCAATGAAGCGACATAATTCGAAGAAAGAAGAGTAGTCAAAAGAAGACAAGCTCATCTCAAAGCCTATGTTGTCTTTGACTCTGGAAGATTTTATGCCGTCTTCTTCAAAAGCACGAGCACCGCCCCAAGAAATGGTATAGCCTGAACTGGTTCATCAGGTAGAATCTTCATTAGATGAAGAATTGATCTTTGGTAATGTTAATATTATTCATTAAATGGATACCTATGCCAATGAAAGTTTCGATTATGATGAGCCTAAGTTCCCTGTATCTAATAGAGTAGTTAGAGGAAGAGAAAGAGGTATAGGATATAGGGGAAGACGTGGATATTCCAGAACCCACTATTTCAATCCTACCCCTACTACAACTATATATTCAGCAGAAAGTCATGGAAAAGCCCTTCAGTGGGCTCCACATGAACATGATTGTTCTTCCACACATGGCAGATTTGGTCCAGACATAGTTATATTGGAGGACTAGTTAGAGGTTACACAATCTTCCTGTTGGAAAATAGACAGACCTAGTCAGTATAATCTACCAAATCCATGAGTGTCTCTAATTCATGCCCCGATACGGGATGCATCTAATGCCAAACCATCAACTTCCAAGGCACCTGAAAAACAACATTTTCATGATGGGAAATGAAAGCCTTTGGACCAAAAGTATGATGTCTTGAAACATTTTCCCCAATTATCGACCAATTTATCAATTCTTAATGCCTTTAATCTATCAAAATATCTTTGAGAGGTGCTTATTGAGGCTTTGTCAAGTCCCCAAGAATTAGAAACTGAAATTGATGCGACTGAAGTCTACCATATAGAGAATGATCTTGCATAATTCCATGAAGTGATATCTTTTACAGATGAAGATGAAGATGATGTTGTACATGGACATATCAGACCTTTGTATCTATCTGGAAAATTCAATGATATATACATCTGACGATCTTTCATAAATAATGGATCAGGAGTCAATCTCATTCCTATTCGTACACTTCGTCGATTAGGCCTCACTGAATCTGATTTACCTACTTTTAATTTGATATTTAAAGGATATGATAATAATGAACAGTAACCTATTGGTGAAATTACACTCAAAATTTAGTATGGAGACCTTGTATCTAATTCAGATTTCATGGTTGTTCGTCAGGATACAGCCTTCAACATTTTTCTTGGAAGACCATGGATACATCAACATGTGGTCGTACCTTTGTCATACCATCAATGTCTCAAATATTATTTCAATGGTCAAATTGGGAAATTTTATGGTGAAAATCCCCCATTCAAAATGTGTGAATCTCAATACATTGGGGAATAATTTTATCACATGGAGGGAAAGGAAAAATCCACACCAAATAAGGTCACCAAAATTAATCCTCCAAATGGATTGGAAAAGATTCCAGCAAACCCATTCACACATATGAGTACTGATTATGTGTTGCCTATCAGTCAAATTGATAGGATAGACCTAAATCCAAACACTCTTATGGAAACATCCATATTGACAATTACAACAATCAAGCCAGACATCATGGGAGAAATTGTTGATTCACCAAGAAATGATGAAATATTAGATGAAGAGGTCTTCATTTAATCAGCTGAAATCCAAATATTCTATACTTCATCAACCAGGTCTGAAGAAGTTATAGCATTGTCAGAGGAAAAAAATGTTGTCAATTTCCAATCCATCATCTCCTCCTTATCACCCCAGGAAAACCCTTCATCATCAATAGGGTAAGAAATAGCATCCATTTCTTCAAGATGTTCAAATTTTAACTTCTCACTGGACCATGGAAATTCTGCTTCGTCATCTACTATGAAAGTATAAATAGAAGAAGTAACACATATTGAAGAATATGAGGATGATCTTAGGGATTCTCCTCAAGCATTTGAAGAGGGTATCTTCCCCACTGTGGAAGAACTCAGAGAAATAAATCTGGGTACAGAAGAAGATCCACACCCAACTTTAATTAGTGCAGCCATGAATCTTGAAGAGCAAGAAATGTATACTTCATTTCTAAAGAAAAATCGAGATTTATTTGCTTGAAATTATACATAAATTCCAGGTCTTGATCCTTATGTTTTCACTCATCATTTGGGTTTGCTAGAAGAACGTTGAGGATTCAAGAAAGCAGCAATAAGAACACACCCAACTTATGCCTCCAAAATTAAAGCTGAAGTTGATAATATTATCAAGGCTAACTTGGTAAAAGAAGTTCAATATCCCAAATGGATGGGCAATATTTTCCCTGTGAGAAAGAATAATGAACAAATTAGAGTTTTCATTGACTTCAGGGATCTTAATCGGCATTTTCCCAAGGATGATTTTCCAGTTCTGATCACAGAACACTTAATTGATGAAACAGCTGGCTATGAAGCTCTTTCCTTCATGGATGGTTACTCTAGGTACAATCAAATAAGAATGGCCCCAGAATATGAAGAGTCTATAGCCTTCAATGCTCCTCAAGGTGTGTTTGGCTATTGGGTAATTCCCTTTGGCTAGAAGAATGTAGGTGCAATGTATCAACATGACATGCACTATATCATTAAACCCCTTTTAGGGAAATTTTATGAATGTTATGTGGATGATTTGGTGGTTAAATCCAGACAATGTTCTGATCACCTGGACAATTTGAAAATCATATTCAACAAACATCGACAACACAATTTTAAGATAAACCCCTTGAAATGTGCTTTCGGGGTAACCTCAGGAAAATTTCACGGCTTTTTTATATGCCATCGTGGTATAAAAGTTGATCCTAAGAAGACAAAATAAATCCTTGGCATGTCACCTCCTAGAAATTTGAAGGAATTAAGAGGACTTCAAGGACACGTGGCCTATATTCAGTATTTCATTACCAATTTGACAGGAAAGTGTTTACCCTTCACCAGATTAATGAAGAAGGGAGTCACCTACCGGTGGAATGAGGAATGTCAAGAAGCATTCGATATCTTCAAGAAATATCTCTTGAGTACACTAGTATTAATGCCACCTATTGAAGGAAAATCACTTATTCTTTATGTGATAGCTTTAAAGCGATCATTGGGTGCCTTTCTTTCCCAAAAGAATGAAGCTGGGAACGAAAACAGACTTGACTATCTCAGTTGTACTATGCTTGAGGTAGAAACATGATATTAAAGTATTGAATAGTTCTGCATAGCATTAATCTTTGCAGTTCATAAATTGTGACACTACCTGCAACATCATGAGGTCCAATTCCTATCTCGCAATAACCCACTCAAATTTATCCTTAGTTGTCCAATGCTTATATGGCGTTTGGAAAGGTGGGAAGTTATTTTGCAGCAGTTTGATATCCAGTACATGTCTCAAAAGGAAATAAGGGGTCAAGCTCTGGCCGATTTCCTTGATGGACACCCATCCGTAGAAGATACATCATTAAATATTGAACTTCCAGATGAGGAATTCTTCTCTATTCAAGATAATCCTCAAACACGGGAAATTTACTTTGATGGTACCTCCAGAAGTCCAATAGGGAAGAAAATAGAAGATCTTAAATTCAACATAGTTGGGTTAGGAATCGTTCTTATTTCCCAATAAAATGCAATTCTACCCTATTCCTTCTTATTGTTGGAAGGTGGTACAAACAATGAATCAGAATATCAGGCTCTCATCAGAGGCTTGGAATTATCGCTTCAGGAATAGGTGAATCACTTGAAGGTTAAAGGTGATTCAGATTTGGTAATCAAACAAATCAATGAGGATTATGCCATCAGAAAGGAAGAGTTAATCCCTTTTTGTGATTACGTTAGAGATTTAATGGTGGAATTTCCATTGGAACCGACATTTTCTTATGTCTCGCGATCACAAAATGCCCAAGATGATGCACCGGCTAATGTAGCCATAGCCCTGGCAGATCCAAACTGGGATGAAACAATAATTAGTATTGCCCACCATCGTATAGTATCACCTTTTGTTCAAATCAGAACATAAGAAATCAATGAAATCATTCTCATTTATCAACCATATGGTCATACTACAGGATGAATGAAAATAATAAGAGAATACCTTTAAAATGGAACACTCTCACCTAATAGAGCCGGGAAAGAACATTTCTGGAGACGTTTGGTCAGTTTTACTCTTTATGATAGCCTAGATCACCAAAAAATTCACTACAAGAGTGGTTTTGATGGAATTATCTTTAGATGTATTAATGGGGAAGAAACAATGGCTATCATGAATGAATTACTTGTAGGATTTTGTGGTGCCCACTAGTCCATACATAGACTTTATCGTCAAATTTGAAGGCTTGGATACTTCTAGACATCAATGGTGCAAGAATGTGTTGATTTCTTTAAAATGTATCATTCTTAAGAAATATGTGCCAACTTCATTCATCAACCTCCAGAGTTTCTTCATATATTTAAATACTCCTGGTCGTTTTTTGCATGGGGAATGGATGTAGTAGGACCTTATCCTCCAGCTACAGCTAAGCAGTTTAAGTATATTCTTACTGCTACTGACATCTTTTCCAAATGGGAAGAGGGAATACCTCTCAAAGAAGTCGTTTCTAAAAGCATTGTTAGCTTTTTCAAGTCCAACATCATTACCATATTTGGTGTTCCTCATACCATACTAACAGATAATGGCACCAAATTTTGTTTATATGAGGTAAGAAAATTGAATCAAGAATACAATATCAAATCCAACTATTCATCTCGGTATCATGCAGTGGACAATGGCCAAATATAGGCCTTCAATAAGACTCTTTCAAACATACTACAGAAGATGGTGGATAAAGATAATAAATCATGGACTGATAATCCTTTTCATGCTTTACGGGATTATCGAACCACCACCCATACTACTACAAGATCAACTCTGTATTCCTTGGTATATGGGACAGAAGCAGTCTTTCCCATAGAGGTCCAATTACCTTCACTCAGAGTATCCATTTTTGATCATTCATCCATAGATGAACAATCTCAGAAGTGATTTCATGAATTAGAATTATTATATGAAAAAATATTGTGCACCATGCACCACTTGGAATTCTATCAGAATCGAATAGCATGCACTTTCAATAAAAAATGTCATCTTCGTTCATTCATTCAATGAGAATTAGTATTGGTCCTCAGAACTCCAATGATACTGGGAGAGAAGCCTCCAAATATTAAGACAATGTGGGAAGGACCTTACTCAATACATAAGGTCTACTCCAATAGAGCTTATTCTTTAATCTCAATGGATGGAGAACTCATTATAATTCCATCCAATTCAGGATTTTTGAAGAAGTATTCTGTGTAACACAAATACACCCATTGTCCTTGCTGTAGAACATTAAAATGCATAGAACTGGTCCATGCATATGTCCTTAAACTATTTTTTTCCTTATTGTAGGACATTAAACTACATATCCCCTCGTTCATCCAACATGACATTAAACTGTGTCCCCTTTTCCGTCCAACATGACGTTAAACTGAGCATCGTCCTACATGACGTTAAACTTTAAACTGTCCCTTATACGTCCTACATGATGTTAAACATTACATGTTCATCCTACATGAAATTTATAGTATGAAAAAGTCCCTTAATATGTCCTACATGATGTTAAAAGGTGCACATGTCTTGCCAGAAGTTAAACTACACAATAATACGTCCTAGCTACATGATGCTAAACTGTACAACACCCTTTTTCCCACATGATGTTAAATTGTGAATCGTTAGGGTTGTTGCTACCTCTTGTTTCTCACATCGAGCATGACTCATGTGAGCTTAGATTAAGCTTCAACCATAACACCCTCTCTGGGCTATTAACCACGCATAAGTCCAAACACCATCTTCGGGTTGTTGTCCTCAAGTACAACTCAATCACCAATTCATTCTCAATCGAACTACACGAACATTGATCCTTGACTTCTAGGAAGGGTACGTAGGTAACCTACAGAGGTTCAAACCCAAAACCAATATCTTCACGTCGGTTCACCTCCATCTCATTCGATGTTGATCCATGACACCCCCCCCCCCTGAAACCAATATCTTCACATTGGTTCACCATCTTCCTACATGATGTAAAACTATGTACGTCCCATCGTCCCTGTTACATGACACTAAACTGTGTAGCATCATCGTCCTTACTATATAACATTAAACTATACAGTCCCCCATTGTCCTCGCTGCAAGACATTAAACTTCATAGCAATACGTCCTAGCTACATGATGCTAAACTGTGCAGAACCGGTCCATGCATTTGACCTTAAACAATTCTCACATTTATCTTGTATGACAATAAACTACAATAGTGTCTGACACCCTCACCTGAGAGGGAATCATTATTGACATTAATCTCCAATCATTTCATAGTCCAAAAACTATATGCATACATGGAAATGCCTAAACCTTTAATCTTGGATCCAACCATCATTGCACTAAAGTCCCCTTTCACCCTTCACATGTACGAACCAAATCTGTACAGAGGATATTTAAATAACTACGTATGACTTGATTCCCATCCCAATGGGATATGTAGGAACGATCGAGTATCCCTCAAGTCCATCCCCAAGTCTTTGGGATAACCCCAAACTCAACTTTCAGTCCCTTGGCTGAAAAGTCCCCCTATGATCCCATGAATGTGGTATAGAAACCATGTCCTTTATTCACATTAGGTTTATAACAAACACACAATGTGTCTCCCTCATTGTGATCTGATATCTACGACCCTGGACTAAGATGTCCTACGCTCTCATCCCACATGAAATTAAACTATATTTCAAGAACTATGTATGGCTTTATTCTCATCCTAATGAGATATGTAGTGAAGTCCATCATCTCAATTCAGGACTCAACCACAACATGATTATGGTCAGCATTTGTCTATGTATCTCCTTCATGCATTGGACAATTACCCATTTTCATATGTCATACTCCTAACCTTAAATACTTCCATATCTCCATAACCCTTTTTCTTGACTTCTGGTCACAAAATGTTCGATACCCAAGAATGCTTTTGCCTGACCATGCAGCATGTTCCTTTAGGTGGCCTTGTATAAATAGTCTACATAACGGACTTGTCAGCCAAAAGACGCTATTATTTGACTATGTAGCCAATTCCCTTAGGTGGCCCCACATAATTCAACCGCCCCTAATGGGTTTGTCAAATAGTAGTAACTTTATTCTTGGGGGGAAAACCCCTTTGGTCATTATTTGTCTTAACGACGATATGTAGGGATCCGAAAAATAGCCATCATTAACTTATTTGTCCCATACTCTTTTTCATGACCTGAAAGTATTCAAGTCTATGGTTTATATTTCCCTTTCCTACATTTGGGTCAGAGATTTGCAAGAGTAACATTCATCCAATTCTTTGACAATCATGATTGGGAATACCCTCTCCATATTCAAGTACCTCTCTCCAAATAGCATACTCTATGCTTTGGGGAATTTTAATATCAATAAACTTTCACTTGATTTTAGTAATAGAAAATTAAAATTTCTGAGAGTTATTTTTCCTGACTATGTAGCGCATGCCCTTAGGTGGCCTTGCATAAGTAGCCTACATAACGGACCTGTCAGCCAAAAGATGTTATTATTTGACTATGCAGCCAATACCCTTAAGTGGCCCTCCATAATTCAACCCCCTAACGGGTTTGTCAAATAGTGGTTACTTCACTCTTAGGAAAAACTTCCTCTAATTCATTTTCTCCCTTTTTTCATATGATCCCTCATATTCAACATTTCTTAAGTCATATTTTACATGTTTTCCCCCATAAGTGAATGCGGTAATATGTTTTCAAACAAATTATCAAGGAATTGAGTCAATTTTAATCCATTCGGTCAAAGCTACTTGACATTAAACATTATCATTTTTGTGTCCGGCATGCATGATTTTGAACTCCCAATAAGAGAAAGGGTACTCATTAAATTGGGAACCTGTAAAAGGAACTCTGAACAGAAGTCAAGTCCCAGCACAGTAAATGTACATTTTGTATGATTTAGGCAATATTGAGCAGCAAAAAGATGCAATGTTTTTGGGGTTGTTTGTAATCAAACTATGCTTACTAAGACCATTGGCTTAGGTAAAAAAATTATTATGTAGTTAACAGGAGAATACATGCACAAATGATTGAAGATGAAATGTATTTTTCATTGATGCATAAGATTAGAAAAACATCCACAGATTGGATTATCTTCTCTTTTTTAAGAATTACAATAGGCTTTCAACATAAATTTTCTTTTGATTTAGGGAATCCTGAGCTTCATCAGCAGCCACTTGAAGTTCATTCACATGACCATATTTACTCTTTTCAGCTGGATGGAGTGATTTCTTGGCATCTGTGATGGCTTTAATACAATCTGTTTGGACTCCTTCCAATGAATTGTTAAGCTGGTAAAGTTCCCCAGTAATGACATCTAGCTGTTGCTGAAGGTGCAACTACTGGAAAACTTTCTCCATGATCTTCTACTTCATCTCCTTCAGCTTTGCAGCATGATCAACCTCAGCTCGGGACACTACAACCTCAAATTTGCCGATATTGGTCAGTAGCCACACTCAGGTCAGATCTTGATTGCACCTTTTCTCCTGTTCCATCCTTAAGATGACTTGTTTCACCGCGGTATGGATCTCTTGATATCAAAAACCTCCATGTCCCAGCATGAAGAACAAGGATGACAATCGTAGGACCTTCAATGACCGCTCATCAAGAGGCGCTTCAGATATGTTCTTCCATATATTATTTCATGCCTTGCAACGTGAGAATTGGAGCCCTCAAGATCTTGTAGACATCCCAAAAGATAATGCCACTTCTCCATGATTTAGATGGAAATAATTGGTTTCTGGGTCCCAACGGCTGATTAACTCTGGCATGAAATTGTCATTCATGTGTACATATATCTGCCCAGCCTAGACGGCTTCATATATTGCAGCTCCATTCAGAACCTCGAAAAACTCTGCAAAGGTTTGTTGCACCCAATATGCCCACATCCAAGTCAGCTTCACACCTCCTCCAGGACAGATATCTGAACTCTTTTTCCATCCCTTGGATTTGTCCATCTGAGAATTTCAGAAAGTAGAGGGATAGCAATACGGCTGCAGCTCAGGCTTGTGAGGCTTCAGATCTAGAGCGCATGGGCTATGATGCATTATTAATTCCTTCTCCATTGTTACATCATTGAAAAATGATCCTATAGCTGATACATTTTCCAAAGAAAAATTGGTGTAAGTCTGAAACCAGGAATGAGGAATATAATTATTTGCCTCTAGAATGTTGACACCTTGCAGATGACCATGGCCATATAAAGGAAAGTAAATGCTCTGTGGGAAATTGGCATGATATTTCCTAAAGTACATAGCCAAATCTGGGAGAGTGATATCACAGATAACATAATAATCATGTCCGACAACGTTCATCATGTCATCTATTCTCTTGCTGGCCAACTCATCAGCTGATCCAATCTTTCTTGGAGCCATTGAATCTTCACAAAGATCAAATAGTTAACTTTTAAGTAAGTCTGTTTTTATGAAATATTTTTGAAGAAAATAAAAAAATGGCTATGGAATTATAGCGCGCAAGTTTTTCCATGCAATTCACGTCGTGCAAGTTTTTTCACACAAGTAATGGCATGCTAATGATGGAACACAAGTCAAAAACCTTACTGGAGAAGCGCGACACAAAGAAGAGTGATCGACTGAGAAAAGCACACACTTGCGTGATGAGAGCTCAAAATATTTGGAGGCAGGATGGTTTGCACGAAGTGACACCCATATATATATAGGTTATCCCGCAACCCTGCACGCCACAACCTACATGCCGAAACCTGCATGCCTAAAACATTTGCGCCATTGAACCATGGATTCTAGTTTCCCTCAGAGTCAAATCCTCTTTCCTTTTTCAGATCAAACTATGAGGGGGGACATTTTTTGATTCTCTATTCCATCACAAAGTCTAAGGAATGAAAAAGGGGAGTACCACAAGCAAATAAAACAAATAGAAGAAGAGAGAGGGAAGAAGCATCAAAAAGTTGCAAAGGCATTAAGGCACGCAAGTCACTTGCATGCCAGCCTTGGGCACGCATGTTACTTGCACGCCAGATGTGAGGTGTATAGGTCACTTGTGAGCCCACATTGAAATTTCACCCTAATATCTGAAGGCCTATAAATACCCCCTATAGGACCCCCATTTCATGGAGGAGTTTTCCAAAACGTAGATTCAAGATCTGGTCACCCAAGTCATTGTCTGACATCTTCTGAACACTTCTAAGATAATTCTTTACCAGTAATGGAATCTCTAAAGAGGAACAATAAGGACTAAGTGTTAGAACTCATCAACACTTGCATGCCTAAGTGTCCAGCTCTTAAGGGAAATGAAGACACTTGCGCGCTGCCTTGCCCTCTCAAGGGAACTTGCGCGCCACCCTTCTGGAATCTTATAGGGATGATTAAAAGGGCTTGAGTTCAAATTCTCCCAATTATTACCCAATAGATTCTTCGCCACCCAAGGTGACTCATGTCGCGCAAGTCTACTTGCACGAACATGACTTGAATGCCAGAACGATACTTTCACGCGTCCTTCATAGTCACCTCTTTTCCTCAAATCCACCTCTCCACTTCAATACATAGCCATAAAAACCCTCTTCAAATCAATTTATGTCATGGTTCCATTATTTTATACCTTATCTGAAAGGAATTATTGTGAGAACCTCTTCAAAAACCTTGTGACTTACATGATTTATGTCACCACAGTTAGAGGTTTTCTATATAACCTCATCCTTTAAGATGAAAAGATATTTTGATTTATGGGCCTCCATCTCAGAAGTAATCCCTAGTGATAAGTTCCTTTAATCCTAGGACTCCTTCTTAAGAGTAAGCCCTAGTCATAAGTTCATTTATACTTGGGCCTCCTTCTTAGGAGTAAGCCCCAGTCATAAGTTCCTTTTAACATGGACCTCCTTCTTAGGAGTAATCCCTAGTCATATGTTCCTGTTAACCTGGGCCTCCTTCTCAAAAGTAAGATCCACTCATAAGTTTCTCTTAACCTGGGCCTCTTTCTCAAGAGTAAGCCCCAGTCATAGTCTCCTTAAAAATTGGGTATCCTCTTCAGGAGTAAGCCCCAATATTAATTTCATTTGATTTGGGCTTCCTTCTCAGGAATAAAACCCAATCATAAGTCCCTCTTAATTTTGGATTCCTTTTCTAGGAGTAAGCCCTAGGTTAAAACTCAAAATCTCCATAAAGTAAAAATACCTTTATGGACCCTACTCCTAGGTCTTCTTTCCTATGTCCTGATCTTCATCTACTTGGTCCGTCATACATACGTAATCCCCGCATCATTTCTTGTGACTGCATCTTTCATGGCACAATCATTAGGTTTACTGATACCTCTTGTTTCTCACACCAAGCATGACTCACGTGATCTTAGAGTGTAAAGGTAATAACAACATTTCTTTTGGGCTGTTAACTATGCATAAGTCCCATATTTCCTTTCCCAAACTACGTGGACTTTGATCTCTTCCTTAAAATTAGAGTATGTAAGAAGCCTTTATAAGGTTCAAGACCATCATTCATTAATTGTTTTCCATCCAATATGGTGTTAAAATATATCCTTCTTATTGAACTACCTGTGTTCTGATTCCTTTTTTTCTAATGAGGATATGTAGGTATCCCATCTGCAGGTATGATCCCAACTCTAAAATAATCCCTGTCTTTTTGAAGGACAATAAACTTCAAGTGCACCACTGAGTGGCTTCAAAACCAGTATGGTCCTCATAATGACCGAGATATTTCTATATAATGTATTGAAGGATATAATTGACTAAGAATCTCTAATACACATGGATGATTCTCTATCAATGAAGAACATCAAATATATATAAAATATTCTTTAAATTTCATACATATCAATAATTGATTTCTAAATCTAAAGGAAAACTCATTTTCATACTTGATGAATTAATAAGGATTCGTGAACATAACTTAAATCTATAAGAGAGTCCCGAAGTAGGTAATAATTCCACCAAAAAGGTTTGATGAGCCTGACCTTCCATCCTCTTGACCCATTCAAATTCATAAGCCTCATTGGTTCACAACTAATGAGCACCTACCTTTGGAAAGTAGGTCCAAATGGATATATAATCATTCGATGATTCTGGTTCAATGAATAAACCCATTAGAAATTGATTGGAAAGTTTGAACCTTAAAAAATGGTCATACCCATTTCCAGATGAAACTGTCTCAAAAAAGAAATTAATTAATAGAATATACATCACATAGAAGGAACAAATAGTGTATAAGACATGTGTCTCACATAAATAAATGTGAGATATAAATCTCTTAACATAGGTTTGGGTTCTATAAAATGTTTCTATACCTACTATACAAGGGATTAAATAATTCTATTAACTAATTACATTTTCATATTCATTTTTATGATATCATATGTGATCATATTGTTACATATTTGTTAGTAACATTATTTTCCATATTTCGGGTGTTAAATTGTGTCATGTTCTAATTAATATTTTATCGTATATGTTTTTGTACATGCACATAGGATATAGTTATTTCTATAATAAAATAATAGTATGTTAGTAAATATCATATTTATGCATCACATCCATTGATATAACCATTATTGAATGGAAAATAAGGAAAATGAATCATATTATGCCGTGGATATAGTAGGTCGTACGTACACACAAGGGACGATATCATTCCCTTAATTGTAATATGGTATAGAAGTTTATTATGTATATAATAATCCATAATTAGCATAATGTTATAATAATAATATATAGTTAGTATGTCCATCATTTCACCCATCCAATTAATGTTTTGATCAAAAAACAGATCACACCACGGTGTGGAGATGGTAAGTCGTACGTATGCACGTCTGGTGAATTATTTTTTTGTAGGATGGGTAGAAGTTAGAATATGGTTGTTACATAGTCATAATAACATCTAAAAATATTATTATTACTTTATTTTTTTACTTTATAATGAAAGAAACTCAGGAATATTAAGTAGAATATGAAATAATTTTGAAAGGATTGGAAGAGGAGATTGCCTATTCTTCAACGAGCTCCCTCAATATATATTCTTAAAGGCACTAGAGTTGGTCTTTTCAGATGAACAGAACTGCTAGAATGTAAATAGGTAAGATTAAAAGATAAATTGATAGGGAATATCCAATCTTGAATTCTTAATGTGAAGTTAATTTTTTTAGGGAGGATTTTCCTTTTATAATTGAGGTAAGGGGAACTTTTGGAATCTCTAAAAATATTAATTTATAATAAACTCAAAACCCATCCAAAAAACATTAAATTTTAATATTATATAATATTAGAAGATATAAGGTTGTAATGTCATTAATGAATAAATTTTAGACATGTTTTATTTTAAAGTGATACCTTTTCATTTTAATTAACCCTTAGTTAATCTATTTAATTTTAATTAAGGTAACAAATTATTCAATGCTAAATGAGTATAATATTTACTTATTTTATGTAAATTTGACCATAAATGAACAATTAATAATATTTTATATCATATCATAATTATTTTATATTTTAAAAATATATTTTATTAATTTTAAAAAATTTAACTAAAGAGGATTTTTACAAAATAAAAATATTATCAATTTTGACACTATTCAATTAATGGATTTTAAAAAATATCAAGACAAGATGTTAACTTATAAATAAATATTTTATTTTAACCATAAGGGGAAAAGTTAATATATGATTTTTTGGATATATTAATTATCCTAAATTATATTTCTTTTAATTTTTAAAATAACATTAATTTTATATTTCCATCAATAAAATAATTAATAGATCAGTTTTGTCTAAATTTATAATATAATTATCAATTGGGTCAAAAATAAAAATAAAATACTATGATGAGAATAAAATATCTATATTTCGTAATAATACTTATAGTCAAATAAATCTCATGTAAAATCCTACATTAAAATTGTTATATTTAATAAAACCTAACCATGAAAACTTTAATACTATTTAAATAAAATATTATAATTGTCATAATCATTCATATATAGCACAAAAAGGAAAATAATTCATGTGTTGGTTGATTATGGTTGATATTTACTCGAAAAATAATATTGGGTCACGTTTTTTGGTTTTTTAATGGTTATTATCAACTTAATTAAAATTATTTTATTGATTTTTCATCAATTAAATAATTTCATCAACACCATTATTTTAGAAATTATTGTAATTTTTTATATCCAAAAATTTTAAAATAAATTTCTAGGATAAATGAAAATATTTATCTACCAAATTAGTACATATAGGTGAATGTATATTTTTTATAACCTCATATAAAAATGATATTGTTATTAAAATTTTTGTAAGACATATTAAACATTTCTAAAAATTAAAAAGTTAAATGTTCTAATCTCATCCAAGTAGATTACAAAGGATAAAATTTCAACCCAATGATGATTTAGGTCAAAAAAACAAATAAAATCATATTTGGACAAGTTTTAGGGTATTTTTATAAAATTATATATACCCATAACTACCCTTTTTACCCTTTTATCATATTAATTAAAACTAAGGAAGTTACTATTCATAAGTTCAAAAAATAATAGGAACATATTTACATAATTAAGACCAAATGATTATTGATATAGAATCAATTTTTTAAAATTCAAAACATAGAATATGGAAGTGCCTAGTGAGTATAATTGTATCACTGAGAGTGAGAGGGGTGAATCAGTGATACTTTTTCTTTTTTCTTTTCTTGTAAATGAAACACGATTCGCCTCCTATTAAATATTATATTCACTTTATAAGACAATTGAAACACACATACATAGGAACAAAAGTATTTACAAGGTTAACTATTCAATAGGAATATCTATGTCCTTGGTATGGTTTGGGGAAATTCAAAAACCATAAAGTTCACTAGAAAACAATCATTGGATTACAACGAGTAGGATATCCCCTTTCACTCATGTATTAATTTTAAGACAACCCAAAGTGTTCACCCTCATAACAAAAATAGGGTAATATAATATTTTTGTAGAAACTCATGTTACCTATTATTATTTTCAATTAAACAAATTTATACAATTGAAATACAATTCTTCATTTTTCTACCCAGAAGAAGGTAAGAACTTCTTTGACTTTGTTATGAAAAAATGTGTCTGATTTTCCGAGTTCTAATTTCCATGTTCGATTCCTCCTAATCCAATTCTCCCCAATACGATTCTTCCAGCATGATTTTTTTTCATAATACAATAGAAATGAATTGGTACCACTTCAATTCCATATTATGATAAAACTCAGTATGATTCTTCCTCAGTCTGAGAAACCCAATATGAAAATCATGAAGCCAATTAATCCAGCCCGATACAATGATCAAAAAAATACATTTGAAAATTTGAATATGATGATCCAATAAATATGATAATCAATGAGTAAAATTATTATCTAGATAGAAAGTTACATTATTATATCTTCTCCTTTGTCTTATTCCCATAATAATTTCTACAACAGAGATCAAAATAGTATCTATGTTATCTCACTAAAAACTTAGAGCTTCTCTCTCTACTATAGTGAACAATACCAACCCCATAGTCAGAATTTAAAAAGTAATTCTCCTTTTTATAGGTGACCCTTAAAAAGATTTGGTGGGAATCTATTCCCACTCACACAAATTCACCCAAATTTTAATTTCCCCTGAAATCTTAGGATGTATTTTGACTTCATCCACCCTTCTCAAACATTCTGGATTCATTTTCAAACTTCATCTCCTTCTTCATAATTTCATTTGAATCAACAGTATTATTTCAATACATGTGAATAATTTTTCTCATTGTTGAATAAAATTATTAGAATCAATTTCAATCAAAATATTCCATTTGGATGTAAATATCCCCCTTGATAATTAATTTAGAAATATCCTTCTCTTTTTATCATTACCCACTAGAGATTCAGAAATTCATATTCTCCTCTTCTATTGACCATGTTGGAAACCTAAAAAGTAATTCATCACTTTTGAAATGGTTGACTACATTGTTGACCTTCTTCCCTCCTTCTCTTATTTTGACCAACTAAAAAACATTCATTCACAATAATGTTATTGTATCATGACGTTCTTTTTGAATTTAAATTCATTTGACTATAGTTTTTTCCTCATTAGAGTTGGATTGGAAAGTATTGTAACTTCACATTAATTCTGGATAATTTTTTTCTTCTCAACCCAACTATGATATTTTCTGAATAAGATTGGTCTAGATATGATCTTCCTGGGTATGATCATTCTAGATTTTATCATTCTACATATGATTTTCCTAGATAAAATTTTCTAGAATATGATATTTTCTAGGTACAATCATTCTGAATATGATCATACAAGGTACGATCATTCTATGAAGCAATTGGCACCATCTTATACTCTTAAATTGACACCAACTTTTCAATTGGCACCAACTTCTCAATTGTAACCACCTTTTCAATCAGAATCATATTTTCAATTGGCATTACCTTTTCATTTAGCGCCACCTTTCCAATCATCCCCACATTTTCAAGAGCACCACCTTTTAAAACAACACCACCTTTTACTCCCCTTTCTTCCATTAAGGCTGCATCACATTTTCTCCAATCAAATTATAATTTATATGAAATATAAATCCGAAAAGAATCACCACAATTAATTTATCATAGTCATAGAGAATCTAATTCTATATAAAAACAAACACTTCTTCCATATTAGATTCAGAGTGAATCTGAAAAGAGAAACTTCATCTAAAACAACTTTTCCTCATTATGATTGATAACGTGAGTTATATTTTTCATAAAACATGAGTTTTATTCTTTTGAAGGAATGAATCAATATGATTCTCACTAAAAAAAACTGAGGTTATTTTCTTTCTTCAAATACATTACTTAAATACAAAATACAAACACCTTCATTCTTAAACATGGTCCTAACAAAACCACCATTGGGTTTTTTTATCAACCAAGTTTCATAAATCATTAAATTTTTCTCTCAAGAAATGGATAAATTGTCATAAATTCTAAGAATATGTGATCTAAACCTTTTTAGAAAACAAGAATAATTGACCAAAAAACCCATTCTATCCAAAAATAGTGATTGTAAAAAAAACTTTATATTTCTTCCTCATCCCATATTCAACCTTCCTGTAATACAAAACAAATTCATTCTTATAACCACTACAAAAAATTGTTGGAATAGTTCACTCACAACACAATGTTGAGTTAACAAATTTCCCACAACTCTCTATTTTATGCAATAGATTTATGAAACAATATAATTCTCCCTCTTGAAAACACAATCCAAATGTAAGAAAAGAGAGGGGACAGAAACACACACCACAACCGTGAAGAGAAAGAGGTTGGACACCCATGTTCAACCTTTAGAAAGTGATTGCTTTGGTAAAGGTTTTGTGAAAATGTTATCCACTTGTTTGGAAGATGGAACAAATTATAAAATCAATTTATTCTTATCCTAATGCTCTTTGATAAAATGATATTTGAAATAAATATGTTTTGAACTAAATGTTTATTTGGATTCTTGGTGATATTGATTGTGATTTGATTGTCACAGCCTAAGAGAAAGGGAAAATTCTCTTCAACAAGTAGATATTCTAATTGAGTTTTCATTTACAAGAGTTGGGTGGAAGCTTGAGTGGAAGAAACATACTCATCATTAGATGTACTGAGAGTTAATAAATTATGTTTTTTTGAATGATAACTAATACAATTATTTCCCACAATGAATACTACACTATATGAGGATCTTCTATCATAAATATTTCCTTCCAAATCTAAATCTGAATACCCAAACAAATCAATACTATCTGAGCTACAATACCTAATCCTGAATTTATTTGTGCCATTTATGTATCTAAGAAACATTTTCTATCAATAATATGTGTTTCATTTGGATAAATATGATATCGTGAACATAGGGTAACAACATAAACACATTTGAGTCTTGAGGTAGTCAAATACAATAGGCTTCCAATCAGCATCAAATACTCTTTCCGATCAACTACTTTTCTTTCTCTATCTTTACGTAGCATTGTTCCCACTAAAATCTATGTGGAAACATGTTTTATTTTTTCCATGCCTAACCTCTTGAGAAGTTATTTAACATACTTTTCTTGGGAGCGAAAAATGTATTATTTCTTTTTCATGATTTGTAACCCAAGAAAGTATTTCATTTCATCTAGTATGGTCATTTAAAATACCTTCTTCATTTAATCAAAGAATATTTCACAACTAATTTTATCATTCCTAGAAAAGATAGTATAATCAACATAAACAATTACAATGGGGTAATAATCTTGACATTATCTGATATAAAGATTGATATCAACTCATCCTTTCATGAAATTAATTTTTATTTAGCAAGTATCCAATTTTTCCTGCCATTCACTTGGATGTTTTTTATCCCATAAAAGGATTTCTTACATCCACATATATATTTTTCATCTTTCACAACAACAAATCTTCATGGTGGTTCAATATAGACTTCATCTTCAAGATCAACATTCAGAAATGTGGATTTAACATCCATTTGAAAGATCTTGTAGCATCGTTGTGTAGTAAAAGAAAATAATATTGAATTTTTTTTCAATCAGGCCACTAGAGAAAAGGTTTCAATATGAAAATTCATTAAATCTGTAAATAACCTTTACAAACTAGTCTTTCCTTGTTTCTTATAACTTCACATTTTTCACTCAGTTTATTCTAGAAAACCCATTTTGTTCCAATGATGTTTTTTAGTCTTAGGTATGAGTTCCCATGTATTTTTTTTCAATGTGATTAAGTTATTCATTTATGGCATTAACCCATTCTGGATGATCAAAATCTTCTTTCACATCATTCAGTTCCACTTTTGAATATAAATAAGTATGGGTAATATCATTTTTTGTTCTTTTATTTTGATCATTTTTATGTTTTTCAACAATTATATTGTGATGTTCCACTTTCTTCCTCATCCTAGGATGATATTTTTGAGTATCTTCCTCGTCAATGGAAATAACTGAGTCTGATTCTTCTTCTTGATTAGGAATACAATTATTTGTATCCTTATCATGATTTCTTTATTCAACTTGGTCAACTTCCTTGTATTCCTAATCATGTTTTTCTTATTTTTGATTTTCAATTACTTTAATATCAATATAACCAAAAATTAATTTTTTATATTTTTTGAATCATATATATTCTCTTACTTCCAAATCAAATCCAAGAAATATTCCATCTTCACCTTTATGCTCAAACATTCCATAGCTTCCACCTTTAATCTTTATAATACGAGGACTGCCTAAAACTCTAATGTGTTTTAATCTTTGTGTTTTTTCATAAAACAATTCTTATAGAGTCATATATGAATGAGGAATATTGAAACAATAGTTTTGAATATAAACATTAGTACTCATGGCATGCCTCAAAATGTTATGAGAGAGGACATGTTCATGTAACATGTTTCTTTCCATTTCCACAAAACTTATATTCTTTATTTCAGAAACCCCATTGTTTTTAGGAGTGTTTGAGGAACTATATTCATGACACATTCTATGACTATATGGATATATTTCTAATTATTCAAATTTTTATTCACCACCATTTTCTATTCTCAACTTATTCTCTGAACAATCACATTCATTATCATCCTTCCTTATAAAACTTTTAAAAAAATTCAAAACATATGATTTATGTTTCATATACATATTATAGTTGATGCGAGTAAAATCGTAAATGAAATTGATGAATTTATTATCTTTATTTGTTGATTGTTTTCTCATCGACCCACAGATATCATAATGAATCGGCTCTAGGGGTTGTCCTGAACAAATATCCCCATTCATATGAACATGTTTTGTGATATTTTCTTTCTCACAAATAGTCCAACACTAATCTCTTATTCTTGGAAAATCAAGAATGTCTCGGAAAATGTCATTATTAAATAACATTCACACGTTTCTATTCCCCAGTTGTCTTAACATTTTATGACACAATTGATTATATAACACCATAATCATGTAACAAGATTATTTTATATCACCAACCTGAAAAAAAAAATTCTTTTTGTACATTGGACTCTGGTAACAATCTTTTTATCTTCTTCAGAATTCCAAACAGATTCATATTTCTTGAAGATAACTGTGTTACCCTCATCACACAATTGTGAAACACTCATAAAATTGTGTTTCAACCCACCAACATATAATGTTTTCTTAGATTCCATCATTTCTTTTCCAATGATGGTTGATCCAACACCTTTGATATTTAGGGATTCATCATTGAAAAATATCATTATACCTTATTTATTCTCTTGTAAATTCATCAATAACTTTATATCTCCCATAATATGAGAAGAACACCCACTATAAATTATCTCAGGTTGTTCTCTATTTGTGGACTTCAATGATGTTTTGACAATAATAACTTTCTCAACATTCTTTTCTTCTTCAACTTCTATCTTCTGAGAATTGTTAATAATATTCTATTATAATGATAACCAAAAAAGACATCCTTTTTATAAGTTTCCAGGTTGTCCACATCTTTCAAAAATATTTTCCATAGGTTGGAACCTATTTTCAATCTTCACTTCATTATTTTCAGATTTATTCACAAGAATTTCTCAAAATTCTTCTTTAGAGGGAATTGAATCCCCCTCAATCCTTTCCTTTCATATCTTGTGGGATAATAAAAATTTTGTTAGTTAAAAAAAATATATTTTCTAGGTGTCCAAATCCCCCCCACAATACATGTAATATCCACAGAAAGAAAATTTTCTTTTGAAACTACCATACTAGATATTATTATGAATATGTTTTTCAGACACCTTCTTTTAATTTTCAATCAGATTCTTCTTCTTCTTTTAGGCTTTCATATAATTAAAAATATTTAAAACTTTTCCAAATATTGATAAAACATTTTCAGACATAGTTTTTTGGTAACTTTTCACTGAGTGGGTTAAAAAACCAGTATCATCATAATGATGATTAAAAGAATCTTGAAATAGTATATTAGAGGATACCGTTGATGGAGAACCTCTAATACATAAATATATCTCCATTGATGAAGAACCCTGAATACATACTGATGATTATAAATTTTACACATGTTAATAAGTGATTGAAAATTCCAAGGGAAAGTTACGCCATACATGGTGAATTAATAAAGATTCATGAAAATATTTTAAATTTATAAAGAGAGTCCCAAAGTAGACAATAATTCCCCTCAAAAGGGTGTGATGAGTCTGACCTCCCATCCTCTCGACCAATGCATGTTCTTAAGTATCATAAAGTTTAAACTTAAAAACACATTCCTTTTGAAAGCAAGTCCTTTTTAGATAAAGAACTGTTGGAATTTTCAGGTTCCATTAATAAATCCAATGGAAACTGCCTGGAATTAGTGATTCTTAAAACTAGAATACATGTTCCAAGGAACTATAAAATACTAATAAACCCCTAAATCCCTTAAAACACTTAGAAATCCCTAAAAACATAAAAATCCATATAAAACCCCCAAAACACAAAAAACCCTAAAAATCCTATAACCCTAAAAAACTAGAATTATGTAGTAAAAAAACTAAAAATCCTAAAAAAAACTATATAACATCTAAACCCTCCCAAAATCATAACACCCTAAAAACCCTAAAAAAAATAAACTCCTAAAATACTTTAAAACCATAGAAACAATAAACCCCCCCAAACCATAAAACACGTAAAAACCCCCAGAACAACTTTAAATCCCATAAAACCCATAAAACCCTGAAAAGAAAAGAAAAAACCCAAAATCATATTGAATCGTATAAAACCATAATGACCATAAACCCCCCTAAAACCCCAAAACCCATTACAATCCATTAAAACACACAAAACCATTAAAGATCCGTAAAACCCTAAACCCTTAGAAATTACTAAATCAAAAAAAGCCTAAAATCTCTATAAAACCTAAATCATAAAAAATACATAAAAATAATAAAAATCCTTAAATACCCTAAACAACTATAAAATCCCTAAAATACCTAAAAACTTTTAAAAACCACAAAACCCCTTAAATCCATAAAACCAAGAAAAATATAAAATGATAAGAAAGCCATAAGAACCACAAAAAACCTACGAAAATACCAAAACACCAAAAAATAAAAAAAAAGACACTAAAAACCCTAAAAACTAAAAAAATTCAAAAAAACTCTGAAAGACCACAAAACCCTAAAAACCATAAAATCCCCTAAAACACTAAGAACACAAAAACTATAGGAACCCCTAAATGTCCCCAAATAACCATATCAAAACTATAACATATCCTAAAACCATTAAAACCATAATAACCTAAAAACCATTAGAATCTAGAAAACACATAATGACCTGAAAAACCCTAAAACCCTAAAAACCCTAAAACCCTAAAAACCCTAAAACTCCCTAATAACCATAAAAACCCCAAAATACCTAAAAACTGAATAGAAACCCTAAAACCACTAAATAACCATAAAATACTCCTAAAAACCCTAAAAACTCTAAAAATATATAAAACCCCTAATAACTGATAAAAACACTACAGATCCAAAAAACCCTAAAAGTCAATGAAAACCCTAAAACTCATAAAACCCCTAAAAATTTGAAAACCCACTAATACCCATAGAAACCCATAATAATTCCCTAAAACCCATCAAAATAACAAAAATCCTTATAAATCCAAAAACCATAAAAACCCTAAAAACACTAAAAACACAAAAAATCCTAAAAAACCAAAAGCATCCCTAAAAACTGTAAAAACACTTAAACCACAAAAAATGATAAAACTAAGGAAAAGACATTTAAAACCCTTAAAAACCTGAAAAACACTAAAAACCTCCTAAAATAATGACCCCCAACCCCTAAAAATGCATAAAATCCGTAAAACACCCTAAACATAACTAAAAACCTAAATAAATCTAAAACCCTCTAAAAATATTAATGTTGACATTGTGTTCCTCGTATGGTGTCTCTTGGAATTCCTAATTCTCAGAAGTACAGTCATATGCTCCGCCAGCATCTAGGGAGAGTTCAATCTTATCAGTGGAGGTCCCTACCGAGTCTTATGAAGATGTTGTTTCCTGCCTGAAGTGTACCCTTGTAGCGTGGTTTGGGTCTAGAAAGACTCCTCTTCCTATTTTTAAATAGTTTGTGGACTCTTGGGGGATACATGCCTCATATCACATTTCAATGGTTCACCGAAACTCATTTTTCTTGGTACTGGCCTTGGGAGGGGACTTTCTTCCGGCTTGGAGCAAGGCTCCCCGAATCTTAGGCTGCTGATGTTTCATCCTGACATGTTGGTCAATGCAGGTCCATAAGGGGAGGAAAAGTCCCCTCACCGCTATTTGGGTCACCCTCCCTAGCCTCCAATTCCCCTTTTAGAATGGTGGACTTCTCAAATTCATTGGCGATTCTCTGGGTGGCTTTCACTGTGCAGACAACCACATGTGCTGCTGTAAGGAAGTTTCAATGGCTTGATTTTGTGTGGAGATGGATCTATCTCTCCTAGTCCCAGAACAGATCCATTTAAAGGTGACAGATGAGGTGGTGTGGATCTAGGAGGTTGTTTATCCTGTCATCCCCACCTTTTTTCCTCACTACCTTCTCCAAGGACACTCCCCCCATGTGTGTAGGAAACAATTACTAGTCCCTCGGGGGCATAAGGCTGGAGGCGCATAGGGTAAGGGTATTTTACAAGTGGTTCCTCTGGTTGGGTCCTCCTTTGATGTGAAAATAGAACCTCAGGGTCTTCTGGAAAATCCCCCTTGTTTATGTCCCCAACATGTGAGCCCCCTTGGCCCTTCACCAGTTAGTGTGGCCTCCTCTAGCCTGGATCTTGTTCATTTTGTCCCTCAGGTTTTCTCCCCCCTTATGCATGGCCTCAGGGACTGTATCTTCATCCCTTCTTCAAAGGGATGTCTTCTGTAGCACATAATGAGAATTCCATCCTGTTTCCTTATTCCCATAGGTATTCCCTCTAAAGTTTCAGTGATCATTAGGATTGATATAGGCGGTAACCTCTTGGGGCTTGGAGGCCCGGGTCCAGCCCCCCCCCCCCACTCTGAATGATGTTTGTGACATTGAAGCCCGTGAACCCGCTCAGGAGGGGGTTTCTGGCCCTTCTTCTCCACAGTTTCATGAATCCGAAGCCCCTCCAAGTTCTCCTCAAAGCTTAGTGAGAGGGAAGATCATCAAGCCCTCTGATCGTAGGGCCCACACTTCTCTATCCTCTTCCCCCCTTCCTTAGGGGTATGCATGAGTCTACAATAAAAAAACAAGCAATGTTAGAACAAGGAGTTCTCTTTCTCCCATCTGATAGAGAGGATGGTGTCTGGGGTCAATGCCAAGCCACACCTCTCTCAATGATTCTTCTAATAAATTGGAATGCTCGTGGCCTAGGGGCATGAGTTAAAATATATTACATAGTCTTGGAGTGTAAGAAGAATATGAAACACATTGTGGCCGTCCTCAAACATAAGAAAAACCCTACTAAACTCAAGGAGTTCACTCAGAAAGTCAAGATGCATGCATCCATTTATGTAGACCCTAGGAACAGGAACATCTGGAAATTTTGTAATAAAGATAAAATGGTGTACCTGGTACATGAAGGCAACCAATTCATAATAATGAAGGTTAGCCATGGTACAACCCACTTTGAAGTGTCCTTTGTGTATGGTAGCTGTGATATGCAATGTAGGGATTCATTATGGAATGATCTTACTACTTTCGACCCAGGGGATCCTCCCCAGATCATTAGTGGAGATTTCAACACCATCACAGAAATAGATGAAAATAAGGGCATAGGTTCTTTCCCTTGGAAATCGAGTATAGATTTCACCTAGTTCATGGGGCTAATGACCTGGTAGACACGGGGTAACATGGTGATATCTACACTCGGTGCAACAATCAAAAAGGGAGTAAGCGATGATGGTGCAGGCTGGATCACTACCTGGCTAACTTGCATGCCATCACTACCTTTCCGAATGCCACAGTCAGCTATCTGGTACATGGAATATCTGATCACTCTCTATTGCTAGTTTCTCTTTCTCCAAGGTAGGCCAATAATAGTAGGTTTAGTTTATCATAACACTGTTCTCATATTCCCATCTATCTGCAATTGGTGTCCGAGTCATAGGGAGGTCTAACATAGGGGCACACTTGGGTGGTGATACATAACAAGATGAGGTGGATAAACTTATAATGTAGGAATGGGTTAAATATATACCCCTCTATGGATCAAAATATTTAGGAGATCAAATGGGATATTGAACGACATGATGTCAGCGTGGAGGACAGCTTGGACGAGGTGACCTTTGCCTCTCTGTCGAAGAAAAAGACCAGCCTGGAGGAGATGATTATATCAGAGGAACAAAATGCTAGGGGTAACTCAAGGATAAAATAGCATCGTGAGGGGGGTAAAACTATGCATATTTCCACACATAAATTAGTAAGGAAAGGTGTATTTCTAAGCCTAATACATTACTTGATAATGGGTCCTACACTGACGACAGGGAGGTGGTTGGGGTGATGGCTGACATGACCTTCAATGATCACCTAGCTTGTTTGAATGAAATGATGTGGAATGGATACCCCAGAGGTAGTCCTGGCCTCTAGGACATGATCCCTCTCCTAGTTCCCACACAGGAAAACAACTCGCTGGAAGCCTTTCCGGATGAAGGGGAAATCAAAGAGGCGATGATGCACCTGAACCATGATAACACGTCGGGGCCTGATTATTTTCCAAGATCAATTTACAGCGTATCATGGGAGCTGGTTAAAAGTGACATAGTGGCTGCAGTTTAGGATTTCTTCTGAAGGTAACTCTTCCGATGGTGGCTAGCACTACAGCTCTAGTTCTGATACCAATGATCAAGGACCCCTCCTCCCTGATCAACTATAGTCCACTGAGCATGTTCAATTTTCCTTAAAAAATTCAATCTTACACTATCAATCTGTGACATTTCAAGTTCCAACCCCGGTAGATTTAAATGGAACATCATGGATTTGTGAGCGGTCTTTCTATTCAAGTTTTCATTGCCTTATCACAAGAAATGTTGGGAGATATCAACATGAAAACTCATGGATCCAACATGGCTAGAAATCTGTACATGAGTAAGGATTATGAAAAGATTGTGTGGGGATTCATCAATAGAGTGCTCGCGAGAATGGGTTTTTCCTCCCATGTTGTTGATCGCCTATTCAGATGCTTTAGTTCCTCATGGATGGTGGTCTCTTTCAGGGTGAGAACCTGCTACTTCTTCAAGTCAACGTGTGGAATCTAGTAAGAAGACCCCCTATCTCCATGTATTTTCATCCTCATGTAGGAATCTCTTAGCCATCTCATGAACAAAGTAATATCCTGTGGGGATATCCTATCCATTCGCATAAAATTGAACCACCGCCCTATATCCCACTTGATTTTTTCTAATGATATGATAATCTTCTCTAATGCTGGAAAACAATATGTTCATAATCTCAACATGATTCTGTAGGAGTATTATTACTGGAGGCACCAGATTATAAACAAATCCAAAAGCAGCCTTTAATTTCCAAAAAATAAACTTCTAGATGGGCCGCGCATTTGTGCAGTAGTCTTAACATGCAATGCAACTCCTTTCCAGTGGAGTACCATGGCACCCCGATAGCTTTAAGAAGGTTGGAAATCCATGACTTTGATCAGGTTGTGAACAAGATTACAAGTTGTGTCTTTAACTTCAATAATAACTACCTCTCCTTCGGGGGTCGGATAGCTTTGGTGAATAACATATTGTTCAATATCCCTGTGCATTTGATGGCATCAAACTATGTGCCAAATGGAGTCATCAAATCCATTGATAATTTCCTAGCTAGATTTATTTGGGATGCCCTCTTTGAAGGCAAAAGGCATTGGATATCTCGGGACAATATGGTCAGACCCATCATCGAGGGTGGGATCAAGGTAAGAAGCATAAGCGATAAGATCCTCATCATGCATGCAAATCTCATGTGGAATTCATTAAAGAACCTACACTTTTGGGGAAGGTAATGTCTCAGTCGGTTAGGAATAGTGTAGAAATTGTGGGTACACAAGGATCCCCTCTCTAATCTAGGATATGCCCTCTTATTCTGAGCCTTTATATGCACTCTCAATGGGTTGTTGAAGAGGGAAACATTCTTTTTTGGCACTGAAACTTGGCAGGGTAGGTGCTCGGCTTCCCTGGGTGTCCAATCCCTATCATTTACTTCAAGGAGGAAAATCAATACCCGCATTTCATCAAGGCAATACCGAATGAGGATTAGATTTGTACTTATGAGTAAATCTACCTGAATGTTGAGCCATACAAATGTGTTTTCACACCTTCTACTTCGGGGAAGTTCACAACGAGAGACTTCCACAGGACCTTTTCCTATAATGATCACCATGATTCATGGAATGTGATATTATGGTGCATAAAGATTCCAACAAAATATATCTTTCTAAGTGGGATAATGAGGAACCAATATCTTCCTACGGGAAACAACAACAAAAAATTGGGTATTCCTCTGGCATCGTATTGCCAGTGCTACAGTAATAAGAAAGAAGAAATCATCAACGACATATTGTTTGAAGGTGGTTGGGCTCAGGAAGTGTGGAGATACTTTGGAAGGTTCATTTTTTCTTTCTCCCATGACCCTAATGACAACACATTATTTCAACACTAGTTCCACAGAAAAAATGATAAAAGTTAGGAAAGGATTTCTCACTCCATCATCTTCATCGTGGGCTTCTGGTGCTTGTGGCTCGCTCATAACTAGGAACACTATGAGGGGTCATCTCTAACAGGAAGGTCCAACACTATCTGAGAAAGATGCCTTATGGTCAACCTAGTTAATCTTTCTAGTGGCTGGAAGGATTCTATTTCCCTAAAGATGCTATTTTCATAAGGGTCCTTCAAGTTATTTCTCATGTGGTCGAACCCCTCACCAGGCAGGGCCAGTGGGTGTGGTGGAAACCCCCTGACAATGGCTTCAAACTCAATACAGATGGCTCTTACAGCGTGGGGTAGATGTGATGGGAAGGGGTGGTTTGCGACTCACGGTCTAGTGTCATTCTTACTTTCATAGCCCACTATGGCCGAGGCAATTCTATGCATGTCGAGGCCAAGGCTGCACTTACAAAACACAATCTTTTCATGTAGTGGAAGATTGACTTATCTCATGTCAAAACAGATTCCAAGATTATACTTGATGCCATGCAAGAGAAAGGCCCCACTCTATGGGTGATATCTTACACGATCATGAAGTGCAGAACCCTCATCAAAAGAAATGCCCATGTATTTCACACATGGATGGAGGTGAACAAGGTCATGGACCATATTGCCTTTTTGGTCGTCCAAGGTTCTAATGTCACCTATCTTCAAACAATCTTTATCTTTAAACTTGAGGGAGTGAATCTGATTTGAGGGGATACCCTTGGTCTCCACTACTTTAGACCCCCTAGGCCTCATGTTGTTTTGCCTCTGTCCCTTGTCCCTAGCCCTATTGGAATAAAAAACTAATGTTATGATGATAAAACATCCCTGAAACTCCTAAAATCTCTAAAAACACAAAAAACATAATAACCCTAAAACACATAAAACCCCCAAAAAATCCTAAAAACATTAAAAACCCTAAAAACATTAAAAACATAAAAGTAACCCTAAAACCCCTAAACCCCTAAAAATCCATGTAAATCCTAATAACCCTTAAACCCCTAAAAGCGTAAAAATTCCAAATAACACTAAAAAACATAAAGCCCCCCAAAAAATCACTAAAATCACTAAAAAAATAAAATAAATCTAAAAACCCTAAAATCCCCAAAAACCCCTAAAAACCAAAAAATCCCTAAAATCTAAAAAACCCTAAAAATAAATAATAATTAAAAAACCCATAAAAACCCCTAAAAACCCATAAAACCCCTAAAACATTAAATATATTTAAACATCTAAAAACCATTAAAATCCCCAGAAATACATAAAAACCCTAAAAAGACAAAAAACCATTAAAACCTTAAAAACCCAAAAAACCCCTAAAAAGTATAAATATCATAAAAACCTAACCACCATAAATAAACCTACAAACCCATTAAACAACAAAAAAATCCTAAAATCCTTAAAAATACATAAAAACTGTAAGAGCCCTTAATGGCTTAAAAATCACAAAAATCCAAGAATCCCTAAGAAACCCTAAAATAATTTATAACCATTAAAAACACAAAACACACTAAAACCACTAAGAGACCCTAAAACCCTGTGAATTCCGTAAAACCCCTAAACCCATAAAAACCTAAAAACCCGAAGAACCCTAAAACCATAAAATACCTAAAAATCGTAAAATCTTTGAAAACACTAAAATCATTAAAAGTCCCTAAAACCCCTAAGAGGTTCAAAAAAAAACACCCTAAAACCCTTACAATCATCAAAGACACAAGAAACCCAAAAACCCCTAAAAGACGCGATGAACCATAAAAAAACCTAAAATACACTAAAAACACTAACAAACCCCAAAATACAATAAAATAAACTATATCCATAAAAACACAAAAAGTCAAAAATCATCCTTAAAACCATAAAGGGTTCTAAGAATCCCTAAAACCACCCAAAGGACATTATTCCTAAAAACACATAAAGGACCCTAAAACCCCTAAAAACCTTAAAGAAGCACAAAAAAACACTAAACCCATAATGTACACTAAAAATTATACAATTCCTAAAGGAACCTAACAACAATAAAAACCCACAAGGACCATAGAATCCCTAAAATACCCTATTAACCTAAAAACCACCTTAACCAACCTAAAAACCCAAAAAAAATCATAACAAATCACTAAACATCTATAATATCCCTAAAACCCCTAAAACCTCTAAAATACCCAAAAAGTAGAAAATCTCTAAAATGTCCCTAAAAACCATAAAAACCTAGGAACTCATAAAATATCCTAAAACCCCCAAAAACAGTAAAATATGCTAAAAACAGAAAAAAAACCCAAAAAAACACCATTAAAAACCTAAAACCACAAAAACCAATAAAACCCATGAAATCCCAAACCAAACCATACAAACCTATAAAACCATAAAAACCTTTAAAAAACATAAAAACATTAAAAAACCAAAAAACCATAAAACCCCCAAAAAAAATAAAACCCCATAGAAACCCTAAAAACACTAAAACTGATAAAAAATAAAAAATTATAAAACCCTATGAATACTAAAAACCCTAATAATATGAAAAAACCATAAAACCCAATAACCCCATAAAACCATTAAAACCCCCAAGAACATAAAATACCTAAAAATCATTAAAAACCCAAATAAATATAAAAACCCTTAAACCCTAAAAATCCTAAAAACCATAAATTCCCAGAAAAGACCCTAAAACCCATAAACCCCTTAAAATATCCTAAAAACCCTACACCCCATTCAAGGCCCTAAAACAATATAAAACCCTAAAATACCCTTAAAACCTATTCAATATTAAAAAACCCCTAAAAAACAATCATGGGGAAAATCATAAAAAACACTAAAACCCCATAAACCACTATAAAATCATACAAAATGTCAAAACATTAAAATGATAAAACCCCAAAACTGAAAAACATATGAAGAAAATTCCTAAAAAAATCAATATAAAAACAACTAAAAATCATAAAAACCCCTAAAAACAATAAGAAAACATTTAAACAAATAAAACTCAAAAAACACTAAAAAAATAATATAAACCACTAAAAAAATAAAACCGTGAAAAATAAAAATCCCAAAAAAACTCTTCAAAAACCATAAAAACCATAAAAACACTAAAAAACTATAAACACGAAATATACCCAAAAAATCCTTATAACTATAAAATCCATAAATCCTATACCCTACGCCATAAAACATAAACACTTCACCTAAACCATAAACCATGCACCCTAAACCCCATACCCCATACCCAAAATCTGACACCCAAAACCCTAAACCCTATACCCTACCCCCTAAACCTTAATACTGACACCTAATACCTATACATTGTACCCTAAACCCTTATCCAGACACCTTATACCCAAGAACCAACACCCTAAACCATAATAACTAAACTATACACTATAAACCATAAACCCTACACACTAAACCATAAATCCAAGACCCTAAAACCTATACTATACACCCAAACCCCAATTTCATACACCCTAAACCCTATAACTTCTAACCAAAAACCTAATCAATACAACCTAAACCCTAAACCCTAAATCCTATAACCTATATATTATATCCTAAACTGTAAATAGTAAACCCTTCCTGATAAACACTGTACCCTACACCCATAACCCTAAACCTGACACCCTAAACAGTATATCCAACAGCCTAAGCACTAAACTGCACATCCTAAACCCTATAACACACACCCTATACCCTGTACCATACACCCTAATAACTAATCCATCAACCCTAAAAACTTAATCCAAAACCCCAAACACTAAACCCTTCACCCTAAACTGTATACCCTATTCCCCAAAACCAACAATCGGATGTCTATACACCAAACCCAAAACCCAAAATCCTACACCCTAAGCCACATGACCTACACCGAAAACCATAAACCATACACACTAATAAGTGTACCAAGCACCCAATACTCTAGTACCTACACCCTAAACCCTAAACCATACACCCTACACCATATTCCCTACACACCAAACCCTACACCCTACTCCCTAAACCATACACCCTACAAACAAAACCCCAAACCCTATAGCTAAAACCCTTCCACCTATATGGTAATCCATACTCCAGGTATTCTAAATTATATACCATTTACCCTATAAAATAAACTCTGCACCTAAAACAAAATACGCTTCACCCTTACCCCAATTCCCCAAACCATAAATCATACGCCTTAAACCATAAACAGTACACTCTAAACCTTAAACCCTACCCACCAAACCCCATTGCCAAAACCCTAAACCCTAAACCCTTAACCTTAAACACTATACCCTAGACCATAAACATTATACCCTACACCGTAAATAGTATACCCTACACCCAAAAACCTATACCATACACCCTAAAACCTATACCCAACACGCAAAACCATAAAACCAAAACCCCAAACCCTATACCATAAGCGCTATACCCTATACCATACACAATTATTGATAAAACCTAAAACCATAAAATAAAAAAAACCCTAAAACCCCCTAAAACACAAAAAAAATTGTAAAACCTAAAAAACCTGTGTTCCCTCCTGAATTCCAAAAAACAATCAAAACCCAAAGAAGAAACATAAAACCCAAAATACATCTAAATCCTCTAACCCCCCCTAAAAACATAAAAATGATAAGAAAATACATATAACCCTAAATAAATCTAAAACCCCTAAACCCCCTAAAAATAAAAAAACTAAAAACACAAAAACCCATAAAAACCCTAAAAGCCACAAGAAAACTGTAAGAACACTATATACCTAAAATAAACCTTAAAACCCTAAAATCCCAAAAAAAAAACTAGAAAGCCAAAAATAGTATAAGACTCTTATAACCCCCAAATAACTGAAATAAAAACATAAAAATATCAACAACCTTAAAAAACTCTTTAAAAACCAAAAAGTAATGATAAGAATACTCAAAATCCATGAAACCCCGTAAAAGCGTAAAAACCATAAAAACATTAAAAATCCTAAAATCCCTTAAAAACCTAAAACACCCTAAAAACCCTTGAAAACAGTAATAAAACTGTAAAAATCAAAAAAAAATACCAAAAAACCTTAAAAACCATAAAAACCCCTAAAACTCAAAAACCCCTAAAAACCCAGAAAAATAGTAAAAAACCCCCAAACCCTTAAAAAATCCTAAAAACACTATAAAAACTAAAACCACATAAACCCCAAATAAACTATAAAACCCGTAAAAACCTATAAAACCCTTAGAAAACTAGATCCCCTAAAACCATTACAATTTATAAAACTAATAAAGGTCGTAAATAACCTTAAAAAAATTCAAAATGGCTGTGAAAAAGACATAAATGCCCTAAAAAACCGTAAAACCTCTAAAACTCTAAAATCCCCAAAACCCCTAAAAACCATTATAAAATTATAAAAACATTATATATCCTAAATAAACTAAAACCCGTTAAATATAATTCCAATACTAGGGAATCTGGTGGGGAGGTTCCTCAAAGTGGATAGCAGGATGCGGGCCCTCTGCCATCATGTAGCCCCAAGGGCCTTCATTGAGGTTGATGCTTTAAAGGATCCAGTAGATTCTATTTGAATAGTAGTGTGGGGAACTCTATTAGAAGAAACTGCGGATTTTTGAATCGTGGAAAACCTTCTATTTTTCCTATGGTAATTTTGGGCATAATGTTCAGACTGGCGGTTGTGCTGCCTCTAGTAGGAGTGGCATAAATCTGGCTTAGTTTGGTCCTGGTTGGAGAAAAATGAATTTGGTGGAATCATAAGAGGTCAGAGGAGTGACCGAGGCTTCTTCCAATCATCCAATGGTTGATGTGTTATTTGATTGGATCAATAAAGATTTGATGATTTTGAGTGATCTCGAGGTGGCAATGAACGATTCGGGTGGCTTCAGTTTGAATTTGGCAAGGAATGTTTGTGGATCGGGAGATGCTGACACTGTGGCAGTGTGCATGGTTGAAGGGAGGAACTTGATATGTATTAGTGATAATTTTGGAATTGTTGAGCTCAAATGGAGAGGGAAAGAGTAGGGGAAGGTGGATGAATAAAAAGACTGGACTGGGCATGACTATCAGGAGGGCCCTTGATGCAATCCTTGGGTGGAGCGGTTATGGACTAGAGGAAGGGAAGTGGGGTAGACAATAGTAGCCCGTTGCCAGATGCGAATTTTTTCGCTCTGTCAAATAGGTTTCAGGACATAGACTCAGCTGAGATGCTTGGTGATGATGTTGTTCAGGGGGAGAGACTGAGCTGGGGGAGGTTGCAGGGCTGGAGATGAGATTTGGGGATGGGCAGGAGATGCTTATGGTTGGGCATGATGTGATCTTGGTAGAGGATCATACCCTTGATCTTGAAGAGGGATGCCCTAGTTGGAGCATAGAACCCTTGGTGTTGTCCACTAGGATTGGTGACACGGAGAGGGTTTACATGGGGGTTGTGACAGGTTCCTTGATGATGAGGTTGGTGCTCTTCATGTAGAGGGTTTGGCTGGACTTCTTCCAACAGAGTCCAATTCTGGCCATGCTTATGTGGAATACTTGAATGGGCTTCCTCTACTAGAGTCCAAAACAGATGAAGGTGGGTTGTCCCCAGACTTGGAGAAGGCCATGGTTTTTTATGGAGTCTTATCTGCTGAAGACAAATGTGTGCTTCTTCATGACATGATGATGGTTGAATGGACAAGGTTTCCCCTTGAGGATGATGCTAAAATACATGGGGAGAGGTTTTATGAGGATTACCATAGGATAAATGTTGCAATGTCCAGGTTCAAGGGGAAAAGAAAAAAACACAAAATAGGGGATGGATCATCTCCAGGGACATGAAGCAAGGATGATAACAAAGGGGCCTCAAGTGTGGCCAGTGATGGAGTTTTACATGAGAAGGTAGTTTATGAGAATGGTTTCATCTATGCCCCCCCCAAAAAAATGGAGGCAGCGAAATGATTAATCCACTCTCCCACGACCCATAGTGACCCGAGGCACCTTCAAGGCGACCAAGCTGAAACATAAAGTTAAAAAGTAGGAGTGGCCTTAGTGTAATTCATAACAAGAGATGTCTAGAGAGAATATATTGGATATGCTCAAAATGTAGGTGGAATATGAGTCAGGATGGGACTCTATGGATGCAGGAGCTGACTCAGACTTTTTCTTTGCTGGCATGGATGTTGGTCTTGGTGCAAGTATAGGACCTTTCCGTGCGGGTATGGATGGATTTGGCGGTGACATTGACTGACCTGTTATCTTTTGTGATTTTAGACTTTTTTGGAGTTTGGGTTTTGGTTGTGTTGGGGTTTCAGGTGTGGTTTGTTTGGCCCTGCCCCTCCTTTTGTGCTGTGGCGTCTGCTTTTTCTTTATATAATTTGGGGGGATAGTAATAGTCTGTTCCCACATCTTCCTTTACCTAAAACCATTAATACCCAAAAATACTCTAAAAACCCAAAACATTAAAAAAATAAAAACCCTTAAAAGAACTAAAAACCTAATAACACCTTAAAACCCCAATAAAATACTAACCATAAAAACCCATAAAAACATAAAAAACCTAAAAACCATTAAAAAATCTAAACCCCTAGAAACCCTTAAATCTATATAAAACACAAACACCACATAAATTCTTAATATACTTATGAACCCCTAAAAGATTCTAAAAATACTAAAAAAATTAAAAATCCCTAAAAACATAAAAAACAAGAAAATGACCAAAAACATAAAATACACAAAAAGACCCTATAAATCCATAATAACTCTAAGGAAAAAAACAATAAAATACGATAAAAACAGAAAATAAAAAAAGAATCTAGAAACCCAAAGAAATTCTAGAGGACCGTAAAACCCTAAAAACCCTAGAAGACCCAAATAACCCTTATAGTGCCCTAAAAATCCTAAAGGAACCTAAAAATACCTAAAAATTCCCTAAAGGATGATATAACCCCTAAAACCCCAATTGGTCCCTAATAATACTAAAACTGTCGAGAGGACCCTAAATGCCCTAAAAACCCCTATAGGACCCTAACACTCCTAAAACCCCCCTAAATCCCAAAAACCCACCAAAAAACCCACAAAAGGCCCTAAAACATTCTATAAACCCCAAATACCTTAAAAACCAAAAGAAATCCAAAAAGTCCCTAAAAACCCTAAGACCCCTAAAAACCTAAAACCTCCTAAAAACCTAAAAAATACAAAAAACCCAAAAAACCATTAAACCGTAAAAACACCAAAAACCACTAAACCACCAAAATCCCCTAAAATATAAAAAACTCCAAAAACCCATAAAGACCACTAAAAATTAAAAAACTGCTAAACACCTAAAACCAACAAAAAATTAAAACAACCCCCATCCAAAATCCCATAAAACCCCTAAAACCCATTAAAACACTAAATCTCAAAAATTCTTAAAAACTATAAACCCTCCTTAAAACCCTCAAAGACACCTACAAATACTAAAACCCCTAAAAACCCTAAAAACAATAAAACCCCTAAAATCCCAAAAACTCAATAAACACCCTCAAAAATATTTTTATGCTAAAAACCTTAGAATAAATAAATACCTCTAAAAATATGAAGCAAACCTAAAAACCTAATAACCCTAAAGACCCCTAAAACCCCTAAAAACCCCAAAACCATAAAAACCATAACGAGCCTAAAAATTATTAAACCCCATAAAACATTATGAAAACCTTTAAACCCCTATGAAAAAACTAAAAACACCTCTAAACAATTAGAATTCCAATAACCCACAAAATCCTTGAAACCCCATAAAACCCCATAAAACCCCAAAAAACTAAAATAACTCTAAAATCCCAAACAACCCAAAAAAACCAAAAACTCATAAAACCCCTAGCAACCCAAAAAAACTAAAGACCCCCAAAACCCAAAAATACCCCAAAAAAATCCCAAAAAACCCTAAAAACCATAAAATATGATGAGAACAATAAACCTCCTAAGAATCTTAAAAACCTAAAAAACATGAAAAAACATAAAATTCCTAAAACAACTTAAACCAGTGAAAACCCTTAAAACCAAAATAACACCTAAAAACCCTAAAAAACTATAAAACCATAGAAACCCAAAGAAAACCACCAACAAAACCCTAAAAATACCTGAAAACCTCTAAAACCCCCTAAAAACCCTAAAATACATTGAAAAACCTAATACTGTAATGTTCTTAAAACCCCCCAAACCCTAAAAAGCTGAGAAAACACTTAAATAACTAAAACCAAAAAACCATAAAAACCTCTAAAAGACCCTAAAACCTAGAACAAACCCTTAAACCACTAAAAGATCCAAAAATAGAGAATAACTCTAAAAGACCCTAAATAACCCTATACAAACCCAAAAAAGACCCTATACCCCCTAAGATTCTATAAAACCAATCCAATAAAAAAAATCGTAAAAAACTCTAGAACCCTAAAAACAATAAATACCTTGAAACCCTTAAAAACCATTAAAACTCATAAAACCCGAAAAACCAAACAAAACCATAAAATTTCTACAAGTCCATAATATCCATAAAACATGTGAGTATCCTAAGAAATACAAAAGACTCGAAAACCCTAAAAGACCCTAAATAAACCATAATACCCTAAAATATCCTAAAACCCCACAATAAACCCAAAAAATACTAAAATCCTTAAAATCATAAATCTCAAAAAACACTAAAAAACACTAAATCCATAAAACACCCTAAAACAATAAAAAATACTAAAGACAATAAATATCCCAAAACTGTAAAATAATAAAAACCCTTAAAACCCTAAACTCACTAAAATCCCATAAAACCCTGTATCAATCCTAAAAAATGAAAAAACCTTAAAAGACCTAAAAACCATAAAAACCATAAAACCCCATATAAACATTGCTAACCTATCAAACCCAAAGAAAATCCTCACACGCTTTAAAAATCCATGAAAAACCATGCAATCGCTAAAACCCACTAAAACACCCTAAAACACCGAAATCACCAAAAACACCTAAAATTTACAAAAAACAGTAAAAACCTTTCAAAAGAACTAACAAGCCCTAAAGATAAAAATACACTCTAAAAACAAAAAAAACATCAAAACCATAAAACCTATATAAACCTTTAAACCCCCTAAAACCCTAAATCCCCTAGAAATCATTAAAAACCCTAAAAATTAAAAAAACCCAAAAAACACTAAAACTCTAAAACAATAAACCCACATAAAACCCCTAAAATCCCTAAAAACACTAAAAATCCTAATAACCCTAAAATCCCTAAAAACACTAAAAACATTAATTAACCCTAAAAAATAAAGGCTAAAACCCCTTTAAACCATTTAAAACCATAAAACAATAAAACCCACTAAAACACCAAAAAACTAAAAATACCTTAAAAACCTATATCCCCAAAATTCACTAAAGTACCATAACTGACCCTAAACCATGAAAACCCTAAAAACTTGTAAAGATCACAAAAGATTAAAACTGTCTAAATATCTAAAAACAAACTTAATGATTCTAAAAACCATAAAGGACCCTAAAACCCCTAAAAAATACCTAAAGTGCCATAAAATCCATAAAAACACTAAATGAAAATAGAAAATACAAAAACACTAAAAAAACATAAAAACCCCTTAAGGACCCAGAACCCCTATAAACCCTAAAAATCTATAAAAATCCTAAAAGATCCTAAACCACCCAAAAATACAAAAAACCCTTTAAAACCAAAAATTGTAATAAAATACCTAGAAGAAACTAAAAGTCTCTAATACCCTAAAAATCCCTAAAAGACCCTAAAAACAATGAAAAATGCTAAAATACATAAAAAAACCCAAATTTCCATAAAAGTATCTAAAATCCCCTAAAACCCAAAAAAAGACCCTAAACAATGTATAAACCCTAAAACCCCATGAAAGACCACAATATAACATATTAACCCTAAAAACCCTAAAACCCCCTAAAAATCATAAAAACCCATTAAAACCTAGAACCCCTTAAAAACCCAAAAAACACTAAAATCTAGAAAACCCCTAAAACCCCTAACAAACCTAAAATCACTTAAAACACTAAAAACCCTAAAAACCCATAAAACCACTAAATACCCCTAAAATCCCAAAAAACCTAAAAGACCCCAAAAACCCTGAAATCCCATAAAAACCCTAAAGACCAATAGAAACCCTAAATGACCTAAACGTTCCTAAGAGCTCTAAAAATAATAAAAGACCATAAAACCAAAATAACCCCCCCTAATGACCCTTAAAACCTCTTAAATTCCCTACAAAACCGAAAACCCCTAAAACAATAAAAACCATAAAACCCTTAAAATCCCCAAAAATCTAAAAAAACACATTAAAAACTCTATAAAACACTTGAAACCCTCAAAACATAGAAAACCTCTAAAAACCTAAAACCCTAAAAATTCCAAAACACCAAAAAACCTAAAAAAATATGAAAACCCTCCTAATAACCCAAAAACCACTTAAAACCCTAAAACCCCTAATAAACCCTAAAAATAATTAAAAATATTATTATTCCCTTAAGAATACTAAAAACCCCTAAAAATCAAAAAAATCCATAAAAAACCTTGAGACCATAAAACTCCTGAAAACCGTAAAATAAAAAACACTATAAAAACCCCTATAATCCCAAAAAAACAAATAAACCCTAATGTCCCAAATAAAAACTAAAAAATCCAAAAACCCATCAAACTCATAAAACCATAAAAAACTAGAAACCGCCAAATAATATCTAAATATCCGAAATAAAATACTACAAATCCCCAAAAACCATAAACCCTTGAAATTATTAATAAAACCCTTAAAACCACAAAAAACCCTTTAAAACCCCAAAAAACAATAAACCTGTAAAAATAAAATCATAAAATTAACCCCCAACCCCCTAAAACCATAAAAACCCCTAAAACACTAAAAAATAAAAAACATAAAATCCCTAAAACACATAAAAAACAATATAAACATTAAAAACTATTAAAACCCCACGAAAACTTAAGAAATCCAACCCCCCCCCCCCCCCCCACCCCAAAACAAACCCTTGAAAATCATAAAAACTCTAAAAAACAAAAAAAAAAATCAAACGCCCCCAAAAACACTAAAACCACTAAAAACCTTTAAAATAATAAAATCTTATAAAATCATAAAAAACCAAAAACCTACACACTACACACTAAGCCATAATTTCTACACCATAGACCCTATACCCTTATTATACTGAAAACCATAAATAAAGAACCCTATACTATACACATTAAACCCAAAATCGTATACTCGAAACCCTGTACCTTACACTCCAAACCCTAAAACACACACCCTAAACCTTATAAATGACACCAAAATCTCAAAAACCCAAAAACCAAATCCAAATAATCCACAACCTAAACCCTAAACACAACACCCTAAACAATATACCCTACATCCTAAACCCTAAACCCTAAGCCATGAACCCTATACCCTACATCCTAATCCCTATATCGTATACCTTATACCATATACACCACACCCTAAACCCAATAACCTACACCCAAAACCGTATACCCTAAACCCTACACTCTTAATCCAATTCCCTACACCCAAAACCCAATACCCAATGAATGAAACCCAATACCCTACAACCTAATCCATAATCCCTAAACCCAAAACATTATACCCTATTCCATAAACACTAAACCCTACACCCAAAACCCTATACCATAGACCCTAAACCTTACACTCAAAACCCAAAACCATACACCACAAACCCTATATCATACAACCTAAACGCTAAAACCTAAACCCTTAACCCTATTCTCCACACCCTAATCCTTGAAACCAAAACCCTACACCCAAAACCTTATACACAATATCCAAAACCCAAACTCATACATCATAAACCCTATACCCTAAATCCTAAATCCTAAACCCCATACCCTAATCCCAACCCCCAAAACCCTAAACCTCACACCATAAACCGAAAACCATATAATCTAAACCCCATGCCCTAAACCCGAAATCCTAGGCCTTACACCATAAACCATATACCATACACCCTAAAACATTAACCATACACCCGCAACCATATTCCCTACAACCAAAACCCTAAACCCTATAACTCGCACCCTATACCCTCAATCAAACACCATAAACCCTATACCACATACCCTAAACCCTAAATTCTACACCCTAAACACTATACCATATACCCTAAACCCTAAACCCTACACTCGAACCCCTATACCCTACACCCTAAACCAAAAACCCTACTTCCAAAACCTTATACCCTATACCCTAAACCTTAAACCACATACCATATACCATATAACATATACACAATACCCTATACCATACACCCTTAGCCCTGTACCATATGCCCTAAAAACTATTCCCCAATTCCTACACCCTACACCTTAATCCTTATACCTTACACGTTAAACCATATACCATACAACCTTAAAAAACTAAAAAAAATTAAAATCCCCTAGAAATATTAAAATACAAGAAAACCGTAAAAATAACCACAAACCCAAAAAACCATATAAATAAAAAAAACCAATAAATAACCCTGAAAACATTAATTACCTTAAAATCCCTTAGAAATTCCTAATCCCCTAAGAAAGATCTTAAAACTCTAGAAAACCTAAAACACCTTAAAAACCTAAAAACCCTAAGAACCCCAAAAAAATCATAAAAAAATCGATTAAATAGTAAAAATCATGAAACAACAATGGAAACTCTAACAGAACATAAAACCCATAAAAGTTCATGAAACCCTAAAAACCTTTAAAACACTTGAAAACCAAAAAATCCCTAAAAATCCTAAATGAATCTAAAAATCATAAAACCCCCCAAACCCAAAACACAAAAAAATCCTAAAAATCCAAAACCATACAAAATTATAAAAAGACTAAAAACACTAAAGTACTAAAAAAACCTAAATAGCCCCAACACAAAAAAAACCATAAAACTCCCTAAAAACTATAAATTTCAAAAACCCTAAAACACATAAAGTATCCACAAAAACAAAAAAAAAGACACGAAAAAAACTAAAAACCCAAATGATCCAAATGAGCCTAAAACATTAAAAGTCACTAAAAATATAAGACCCCCTAAAAACTAGAAAACTATAAATAACCTGATGGACCGAAAAACCCTAAAAAATACTAAAATACCATAAAAATCCTAAAAATCAAAAATGGACTTAAAACCCAAAAAAAACCTAAAGGACCCAAAAAAACCCCAAAATAACGTAAGGATCCTTAAAAACATAATAGACCAAATGAAACCACAAAATCTAAAAGACCGTAAATACCTTAAAAACATTAAGAACACTAAAATCCACTAAAACCAATAAAACCCCTAAAAGAACCTAGAAAAAAACCCCATCAATGACTCCAAAACCCTAAAAACCCTATAAAAGATCCAAAAAACTCCCAAAATCCTAGAAGCACTGAAAGACCAAAAAACCTTAAAAACTATAAAATACCGAAAAAACCCATAAAACACTAAAAACATTAAATAACCAAAACACCCTAAAATTCATAAAAACACCAAAAGTAAACTAAATAACCCCAAAAAACAAAAAAAATCCAAAACCCTAAAAAGCCATATAAATAATAAAAAACCATAAGGTCAAAAACATTAATACCACCAAGAAACCAAAAAACAAAAAACTCAACAAAAAAACCAAAAATTCCCAAAAATCAAAGAAACCCTAAAACCCCATTAAAACACCCATACTAAAACTCTAACATATTCTAAAAACCCTAAATTCCCCATAATGGTCACTAAAAACCCTAATAATTCGAAAATATCCTAAAAACACTAATAATTTATAAAATGACCCTAAACACCTTAAAAAATACCAAACCCCTAAAACCCATAAATGTCTATAAAAACCCTAATACCAAAAAAACCCCAGAACACTAAATGGGCCAACAAACATTAAAAGACCCCAAAAAACATAAAACCTACGAACCCACTAAAGATCCCAAAACCCCCAAAACCCTAAAAAACATAAAAACTCTAAGAACCATAACCACATTAAAAACCCCTAAAACCCTAAAAAACTCTAGAATATCTTAAAAACCAAAAACCATCAAAAACCTAAAACCCCCCAAACCCTTAAAAACTAATAAGACCCTAAAAACCATCAAAAACAAAAAAAACATTAAAAACAATAAAAATACCTAAAAACCACTAAAAATACAAAAAACAACTCAATTTTATAAAACCCTCAAAAATATAAAAATAACTAAAACCCTAAAAGAGATTTCCCGTTCTGGAGAAGGGCCAACAACAAGATTTGTTCCCCCTACAGAAAATCCCACAACAGATGAAGGTGGAATCAAAATTATCCCTTCTCTCCCCACTGTCACTAGTGAAGGACAAGTTGGGAGGGATATAATTTCTCTATGATCTGGAAACATTGTAATGCTCCCTAGCTCACCCAAGTCACCGACCCTCTTGGATCATTCGCAGGTTGGTCCTACAGCTGACTCGGCCCATGCCCTCTGTGGAGGTGGAAATTGTAATGAAAAGAAATAGGTGGGGGATGGAGAACAGGCTGATGTGGCTCCCGAACCTGTTCCCCCAAGATGAAGTGGGGGTCTTGAGCACCGCTGCACCCTTGGATGAGAAAGGTATGCAGGTGGCCAACAATCAAACCTCTGTTAAGTAACAAACCGAGGCAGCGCCTTCTACCACTTATACTATTAATACTGCTTTCCCAATGATAGAGTCGACTTCTCCAACTGAATTTTATATTCAAAATACACCAACAAAAATTTAGGGTGTCCCTCTAATTGAGTTCAGAGACCTCAATCCTCAGGATGTCACTGTGGGCTCACCCTTGGTGGTGAGCTCAAATCACTCATCTGGGGAGTCTGGAACACCTGGAGATCTTTCATCTAAGTTCAAAGATGTGCAGAATAAGAGGTGTGAAAAAAGGACTCATGATGGAATGTCCATAAAGGTTTATACATGTGTTCTAAACAGTTTTTCACCACTCTCATGTGTATATGGGGCAGATGATGGTGATGAAGATCAGGAGCAGGTGGATGATGATGTTATTAACGAATCAAAGCTTGATAAAACCCCATTGTCTGGACACCAAAGAAGAAGGGCGGTAAAGTTAAAGGGAAGAAATTTAATAAATAAAGACCCTTTTTTGGAACTGTTGAGGGCTTGGGAACTCTCCCACGACCTCTATCCTTAGAAATTTTCTTTCATAGAATAGGCAGATGTTGGTTGCAGTTTCTGAACCCAAAATGACCTTTGGAAATGTTGGGACCACTCCCAATTTGGGAGTGATTGGTGGAGTCTCCTTTCACGGCAACCTACCCAGGCGGCTGGAGAATAATTCACCAAGGTGGGAAACCTTCATGTACCTCCTTCATGCAGCGTGGGGAGAATTAACAGGGGTAGATGAACCTACCCCAACAACCAAAGATGTTTTGGGTTTTTCTCTCTCTATTTAAATGGGATGAAAATCCGATTGTTTCTAAGGGGAGAATTATGCTTTGTATGTGTAATTTTGGTATCCTACGTGATTATCTGGAGAGAATGGAATAGAGAAGTGGCCCTGATTCTCCCGTGGATGTAGGAAACTCGTCGAATGACGTTAAAATTCCTGTGTTTCTCCATTCTTGCTCCTGTTTTGTGTGTTTGAGGTACCACGCACCTCCGATGCGCCCCAACAAAAAAATGGAAAAGGTTTAGTTGGGTTGCTCTTAAATACACTCTTATTTCACACAATGGAGATTTCAGTGACTCTAAAACCTTATGGGTTCTCAAACATGATGTTATTCAGATCACTTTTACTGATATTTTTTCTCAAGTCATCACTATCTCTATTGTTCTAGGTGGTGATGTAACCACCTTTTCTTTTGTTTATGCATACTATGCCTACACCAGGAGAAGAGATATTTGGAGGGATTTGGAACAAACTAATAACCAAATAGGAAGCAACTAGGCTATGGGGGGGCGGATTTTAATATTTTCCTATGGCCAGATGAAAATTTGGGTCCCCATTTTTCTCATATTGCTGCGGAGGAATTTTCAAGATTCTTGGATTGATGTAACTTGATAGTGGTCCACATTACTGGTGATATATTCACATGGGGAAGGTTCATAGCCAACGGATGACAAGAAATTAGGCTCAATAGGTGCTTCTTCCGGATTAATGATAGATGCGATGTCGCTGAAATTTATGGATATACACTTACAAAGTTCCACTTGGATCAAAATGCTCTTTTCATCAAAATTATGGATGGCCTTACAAGGTCAGCCCCCTGCTATTTAAGATTAATTACACATGGCTTACCATTCCTGGATGTAGGGAAATTTTCATTAGTGGCTGAAATAGTGTCACTCATGGAAATCCCCCTTTTCACTGTCACATATATGCTTAAGTGCATCGAGGCCAAGCAGAGGGAATGGAGAAAATGCTCCTTCTAAAAGAAAGATGATGAAATTAAGGAGGCAGAATTGCGGCTTTCCCACTATCAAATTGTAAATCAATAGAAGGACTTTCCATCCCCAAAAGAGTTACAACTTCACTCCATGCTGGATAACCTCCTGACACAGAAGGAGAAGTTGTCATGAAATCAATTTTGCGTCACCTGTCTCAAGGAAGGTGACAAAAATACCAAATTATTTCATCATCTTCATAGAGAGAAAAGGGAAAAAAAGGGGATGAATGAAATTTAGGCTAATGGAACCCTCTTCATGGAGGAATATGAAATCTCTCAAGTTATGGTGGATTATTTTAAACTACTCTATACTGATACTGTTAACCCCAATAGAACTCAGCTGGTTGATTCAATTTCACCATGCCTAAATGACCACTAGAATAGGATCTTGACAGCCTCCCCATCTGAAGAGGAGATTAAATTTGCTCTTTTCTCCCTCAACTTGGATAGTGCAGTGGGCCCTGATCGATTCAACAACAATATTTTCAGGTTCTAATGGCATATTATGCACATTGAAGTGACCAATTCCATCAGGGAATTCTTTCTTTATGCTTCAATTCCCCATGGTTCCAATTATAACTTCATTGTTATTATCCAAAAAATGGACAATGAAATCAACATAAAGGACTAACGCTCAGTTTATGTCGGGAATACCATCCCAAAAATTATCAGAAAGACCATTACTAAAATAATGGGAGGGATTGTGCATGAGATAATCACCCCAAATTAGTTTAGGTTTATCACTGGGAGAATTATTTAGAGTTTCTTACACATGGCCTCTGAAGAAATAAATATCATTCTCAAGGAGTCAAAGCATGGGACCTTTTCCCTCAAGGTGGACATTTCAGAGGCCTTTGACACTATAAATGGAGCTTCCTTTTCTCTACACAGACCAAGTGTGGTTCCTCTCCTGACATCATCAAAATTATTCACTCTATCCGATGTTGTGCCAAGATGTTTGTGATGGTTAATGGATCCCCAAGAGTTTTCTTTCAATGATCACGTGGATTCAGGCAAGGAGACCCCCTCCCTGGCCTTATTTATGACATTGTTTAAGACTACCTAAGATGATGAATTATTTTCTTGGTTCACTATGGCTTCTTCATGACAATTAAAGCAAGTAAAGATCTTTATGTACCATCACATCTCCTCTACACTGATGATATACTTCTTTTCAGACAAGATAATTGGAGAAAATCTAATTCCATCAACAAGCTTCTTTTTCACTATGAGGACGTGGTGGGACAGTCAATCAGTTGGGGTAAATCATCCATTTTCTTTGCCAAAGGAATCTCTAATTCAAGGTAGGTCATAAATGTGAAACTTTTTGGTGTTAAAAGGGACATGTTTCTATTTTTGTACCTTGGTATCCCTCTCTTTTGGGGAAAACCCAAGAGTGCCCATATTGTGAGAATTAACTCTAGAATCATCATTCAGATTCTAATTGGAAAAGGGAAATCCCTATCACACGATGGAATAGTTTTCTTAATTAATGTGGTCATCACATCTATGTGTGTGCATGCATTCCTGATATACAGATGGCCAATCAGTCTTATAAAGAGACTGTAAGAAAAAATCAGGACCTTTATTTGGGTTGGCTATGTCAATGAATGGAATATTGTTACTGTGTCCTAGAATACATGCACCAAACCTGTTGATATGGGGGGACTAGGTATTAAAGATATAAGGAAATTCAATGATTTGATCTTGGGAAATTTCACATGGAATCTGGTTACTTCGAAGGAAGAGGGACTTGACTTCCTCAACGGTCACCTCACACATAGACTACTGAATGGTTTCTCTGGTCACATTTGTTCTTCAGTAAAGCCTACTATCAAGTCAGAATTCAATAATATGAATTCCAATGTGAAATGCATTATCTCGAGGAGGTCATGTCACAACTGTCGGTCCATGTGGTGGCTAGACAGCCTACATAACAGGATGGTACAACCCCCTGCAAACATGATAAATATGTATCTTACTGAGAAATTGTAGGGAATTGAAGGCATGGGTGGAATTATTCCAGTATCTACTATTTCAGAAATAAAGAGTTACACATTCATTTATATTAACACCATGATTTGGAAGCCCAACCGGGGTGGTTCACTCAACACAAAGGAGTTGTGCTGGTATAAATGTGAGAAAAATTTTGCACTGCCAGCTTGGCTGTCTAAATTTAGAAAACCTTTTATTCCACCTTCCAAGAAGATTTTTCTATGGAATGCATGGAATGTCCAGCTGCCGCTTCATGGGATGCTGAAAAAGACCGGGCTGCAACTTGTCTCTGCTTGTAGCCTTTTTCTACGGGTCAAGGAAAATGAAAGACAAGTCTTTATTCAATGCAGGATTGCTATGGAGCTTTGGAAGCATGTCCAGGGCACCTTTGGAGTTACCCTTGACATCAAAGATCAACAAGGGATGCATGTATTGCTGAAGGCAGCAACCGACATTGATTTGAGCCCGCATCTCTTTAATCTATTTCTTGTGGAAATTGCAGGACTTATCTCGTACGTTTGGACTGCCCGTAATGTTGTTGCGCACAAAAATTGGGCATTCTCTTTCTATGAGGGAGCAGTGTACATTCATAGAGCAATTCAGGTGGCCCCTAGCATCCAAACTGGTGATATGGACAATCACTCTAATGATATTTTGATCCTTTAGAAAATTAGCATCCCTGGTTGGTGCAAGAAACCAATGATACTAAAATTCATCTGCTGGATTCCCCCGATCACGGCATGGGTAAAAGTCAATGTGAACGACATGACATTGGGAGCACCTGGACCCTCGAGCTGAGATGCTGTCTTTTACACCTACTACGACTTAATTAAAGGATGCTTTTTTCCATTTTATTGGATATGGAACTGTCTATGAAGAAGAACTCTGGGAACTTATAAAGGAGATAAGCTATGTCAGTCGCTTCGGATGGAATGACCATTGGATTAAGTCCAACTCACTTCATGCGATAGAGGACATTAAAAGAAAAATCAAAACAAGTACCTTAGCGGATTTTACCTCAATTGATAGAATTCATTGACGCCTCATGTTCCTTTACAATCAATGTCACACATGCATATATAGAAGAACATATGGTGGCAGATTTCCTCTCTAAGAAGTCAATTGAAGTGAAGAGCTCATTATGGTCCTTTGTTACCACTAGCTTTTGTACGTCTGTTGTGAATGCAGACCTGAACGTGGTTTCCCATACCCGGTTTTGCAAACCACTTCTATAATTCCTTGTAAATTCCTTTTTTTTTAATTAATTTTGTGGGATAGGAAACGCCTACCCCACACCTTCATTGCCGAAACCCCCAAAAATTATAAAAACCATTAAAACCCTAAAACCCATATAAACAATAAAAACCCAAAACACCCAAAAAAACCTAAAAACCCATAAAACAATAAAACCCATAATTTCCCCTAAAACCCCTAAAAACCCAAAAAAGGAACTAAAATTCCCTTAAACCCCTAATAGAACAAAAATACGCTAAAACATCAAAACCACTAAAAGACACCAAATAACCTAAAAACCCTAATGGACCCTAAAACCCTCAAAACTCTAAAAATACCCAAATACCTAAAATCCCTAAAAATCCGTAAAACACTAATACCCAAAAAACCAAAAAACCATAGAAATCCTTAAATGCATAAACAAATCTAAAAACCCGTTAAAAGTCACTAAAAATAGTAAAAACATTTTAAAAGACACTAAAATCCATAAAATCCATAATATGCACTAAAACACGTAAAAAAATAAAATACCCTAAAAACATTAAAATCTTTTAAAACAAAAAATAGAAAAAGGAACATAAAACCTCAAAAACCGTAAAAGACCCTTAAAAATCCTAAAAACCCCCTGAAGGACCTTAAAAAAACTAAATCCCCTAAAATTCCCTACTACCCTAAAAAACATAAAATGCCTGAAAATACTAAAAACCCTAAAGAAACCATAGAAAATAATAAAATCAAAGGAATAAAAAATGAATAAAGTCCCTTAAAACCCCAAAAAAACCACAAAGACCATAAATTCCCTCAAATACTAAAAGACCCTAAAATAACAAAACCCAAAAAACCCCTAGAAACCATAAATGGCCCTAAAATCCCAAAAAATACACTAAAAGTCCCTAAAACCCCCAAAAAACCCAAAGACCCCCTAAAACCCGAGAAGTCCCTAAAAACACTAAAATATGATAAAAATCCTAAAAAACCCAAAAAGAATAAAAGACCATAAAACATCTAAAAGACACCAAGAACTATAAAAACCCAAAAAAACCTCCTTAAATACCCTAAAATACCATAAAAATCCTAAAACTATAAAAAACATGAAAACCCGTAAAAATCATAATAAACCACAAAAAACACTTAAAACACCTAAAACCCTAAAAACTCAAACAAAACCCCAAAAACACCCTATACCACTATAAAATATAGAAGCATTAAAACCACCAAAACCCCTTAAAACCAAAAAATACCCTGAAACGCCAAACCCCCTTACACCATTATAAACAATAAACTGATAAAAACCTCTCAAACTCTCTAAAAACCTTAAAACCCTAAACCATTAAAAACCATGAATCCCCATAAAAGCCCATTAACCCCATTAAAAAAATCCTAAATCCCCTAAATGACTCTAAAACTCCTAAAAGAACCTAAAACACTTTAAAAACCCCAAAATACCCTTTAATCCCCTAAAACCCCCAAAACCCATAATATCCATAAAACCATTAAAAATCCCAAAAAAACATAATAAAACTAAAAAATATGAAAACCCTAAAAATATAAAATATCTTATAAACCACTAAAACACATAAATCCATTTAAAACCTTAAACAAACCTAAAAATATAAAAAAACCCCCCAAAGAAACCAAAATATCCGGTAAAACCCTTAAACACCCTAAAACAAAAATAAACACCAAAACTCTTAAAACCCTAAAAACCTTGAAAAATTAAAAACAACCCTAAAATCCCTAAAAACCTAGAAACCCCTCAATACCAAAAACACCCTAAAGACATTAAAACCCCTAAAAATCCATAAGACACATAAAACCTCTAATAAACCCTAAAACCTGGTAAAAATCCAAAAACACTAAAAAATTCCTAAAAACATAAATCCCTACAAAATCCATAAAAACATTAAATACCTAGAAACCCATAATAAACTCTAAAAACTGCCCTAATAAACCACTTAAAACCCCAAAAACCCCCATGATAACCCTAAAACACTATAAAAATCTTTAAAATACAAAAAAAAATCCATATAATCCTGAAAAACATAAAACCCAAAAAACCCTAGAAATCCATAAAAACCATAAAAACACCAAAAACAATAAAAAATTCCTAAAAAAAGATAAATCATAAAAAACCCAAATAACCCCTAAAAATTATTGAAACCACCTAAAAACCTTAAGAAGCCTCAAAAACATAAAAAACACAAACCCCTAAAAAAAATTTAAATACCCTTAAAAGAATAAAAACCTAAAATTGAAAAAAACACTAAAACCTGTAAATATCCTCAAAACCATAAAAATCCTAAGGAATCATAAAAAAGCTTGAAACCATATACTCTACACCATACACCCTAAACCCTAAACCATAAACCCGACACCATACTTATTAAACTGAACCCCTAAACCATGAACCCTATAATCTATACTCTAAACCCAAACCCCTAAACACGAAACCATATACCCTACACCCTAAACCCTAAAACATATACCATAAACCCTACACCATACACCAAAAATCCAAAACCCCACACCATAAACCCACACTCAAACCTAAACCATAAATCCTAAACCCAAAACCCCCAACCCTAAACTATATAACCAACACCCTAAACCCAACTTTTACATCACAAAACATATTACCTACAGCCTAAAACTTATTCCCTACACCCAAAAAACTATACTATATACCATAATGCCTATACCATATACCCTAAACCAATTACCATACACCCAAAACCTTATACCCTACCCCCCAAATCATATAACCTTCAATAAAAACCATAATTCACAAAACCATACACATTAAAACTTGAACCCAATTTCTTAAACCCTAAACCCTATACCATACACCCATATCCCAAAACCCTAATCCCTTTTATATAAACACTACACCCCAAACCTTGTACCCTACACACTGCACACTAAAACCTATACCCTGAACACTAAACCCTCCACACCTGACCCTATACCCAACACCTTACACCCTACACACTAAACTCTATACCCAACAACATAAACCAAAAACACTTAAATATAAACCCTAAACCCCAAACCCTAAACCCTAAACCCTAAAACCTACACACTAAACCCAAAAACCTAAACCCAAAAACCTACACACTACACCTTAAATGTTGTACCCTATACCCTAATACTAAACCCTAATTTTTACACCCAATACCCTATTCCCTACACTCTAAACCCCTATCCTTATAACCTAACCCTATAACCCACACCATAAACCCTAAAGTAAACACCCTAAAGCCAATACCATACCCCCTAAACCCTAAATCCTACACCATAATCCCTTTACCCAACACCCTAAACCCTAAACCCTACACCCTAATCCCCATACCCTACATCATAATCACTACACCCTACACCTAAATCCCTATACCCAACATCATAAACCCTAAACCCCACCATATAAACATTATTCCCTACACCCTAAATCGTAATTCTTAATCCCTATACCCTATACCATATGCCCCACACCCTATACATATACCTTAAAACCATAACCTTGTACCATACACCCTAAACCCGAAACCCGAAACCCTATAACCTACACACTAAACCCTATACACTACACCCTAAAATCAAAACAAAAAAACTGTAAAAAACCTTAAAATCAAGAAAAAAATACCCTAAAACCCCAAAACACTAAAAATACAATGAATCAAAAAATACCATATAAAACATAAAAATCTCTAAAACCTTAAAAAAGTAAAAAACCCATACAACCCCTAAAAACACTAAAAATATATAAAACCCCTAAAACCCTAAAAACACTAAAACCTTTAGAAATTGTAAAACCCAAGGAAATGCCTAAAACACTAAAAACACCTTAACGCCCTAAAACACTAAAAACCCCAAGAAACCCCAAAAACACTAAAAACACTAGAACCCTATTAAAAATATAACCAACTCTAAAACCCCTAAAAACATTAATAATGAGAAAAACTTTAAAAATCCTTAAATATCACCTTAAAACCTTTAAAACCAAAAAAACTATGGAAACTCTTAAAATCCCTTTAACCCCTAAAACCCTAAAAACCCGTAAAAATATTGAAGAGATTAAAATTTACTGAAACCCATAAAGGACTCAAAAACCCCTAAAAATCATAAAAAAGTAAAAATACCTAAAAAATTTAATCCCTTAAAAACCATAAAACCCCTAAAAGACCCAAAAATTTTAAAAAAAATATAATAAAGCCCATAAGACCCCAAAATGTGATAAATACTCTAAAAACAAAAAAATCCATAAAACTATAAAAAATCTAAAAACCCCCCAGACCCCTAAAAAACATAAAATACATAAACACAATAAAATTATTTAAAATCCCTTAAAACCATAAGGGACCCTAAAAACACCTAAGAGATCCCAATACCCCTATAACCCAAAAGGACAATAAAACCCTAAAATCCTAAAACACCATAACAACATTAAAAACCTTAAATAATATAAAAACCATAAAACCCATAGACGATCCAAAAAAACCTAAAACACCAAAAGGTTTTAAACCAATAAAACCCCTAAAGACCTCAAAAACCATTAATAATCTAAAAGTCCATAAAATACATTAACACCCCAAAACCCCCTAGAAATCCAAAAATCCCCTTGAAAACTCAAAATAATATAAATGACCATAAAATCATTTAAAACTGCTAAAATACCATGAAAATTCTAAAAACCCCTAAAGAACCAAAAAAACATAAAAAATATTAAAACTCCCTTAAAACCATAAACCCCTAAAAATTATAAAAATCTAAAAAGACTATAAAAAACACTCAAATCACAAAAAAAAGATTAAAACCACTAAAAAATTAAAAACCTTAAAACCATATCATTCCTGAAAACCCATAAAAACCATTGAAACCAAAAAACCCCCAAAAAACCAAAAATCCCATAAAATCCTAAAAAAATCATAAAATCCCTAATATCTCATTAAAAATACTGAAACCTCAAAAAACTAGAATGGAACATAAAACCCATAAAAACCTCGTATAGGACTCTAAAAATCCATAAAACACTAAATACACTAAAAAAATACAAAACCCTAAATGTCCCTAGGAACCTAAAAAATACCTAAACCCCCTAAAAGACCATAGAAACCACAAAAAACATAAAACCCCTAAAAACACCAAAAAATCCAAAAAAAATCAAAACCAACTAAAAAAAATTTAAACTCCCTAAAACCAACAATAACCGTAAAACCCCTAAAAGACCCCAAAATGCTCGAAAATCACTGAAAACCCATAATAACCCCAAAACCTTAAAAAATCCAAAAAAACACTTTAAAACACTATAAACCAAAAAAACATTTAAAAACACTAAAAAATATAAAAAACCTCAGAAACCTAAAAACCACTTAAATCCTGTAAAATTCTGAAAACCCTATAAAAACCTCATAAAACCCTAAAAAACTGACCCCCCTAATGCCTAAAAATAATAAAAAACCCCCAAACCCCTAAAAATAATTGAAAAAACAAAAATCCCTTATAAACCTAAGTAAACTCTAAAACCCTGAAAATCTAAAAAAAACACTTATACACGAAAACCCCTAAAAACACGATAACCTCCCAAACCCCTAAAAATCCTAAAACCCTAAAAAAATAAAACCATAGAACTGTAGAAACCTAAAAACCCTAAAACCCAGAAAAACATAAAAATTATAAAAAACATAAAAACAATAAAATTTGTTAAAATACCCAAATAAATAAAAAATTATAATACGCCTAATAAACATAAAACCCCCTAAAAATACATAAAACACTAAGACCCCTAAAAACCCTAAACCATAAGAATCATAAAAACAAAAAAACCATAGAACAATCAAAATCATGAAACCCCTAAAAAGTCCTAAAAACACTAAAAGTACATAAAACCATTAAAATGCATAAAAGGTACTAAGACCTTAATAAAACCCTTAAAGACCCATAAAAACCATTAAACACATTAAAACTCTAACCCACCCTTAAAACCCAAATAGCACTAAAAACCAAAAAACCTTAAAAACTCTAAAACCCTAAAACTCCATCGAAACCCTAAATACCCTTAAACTCTAAAAACCCTAAAACCACAAAAAAAAACTAACAGCCCTGTGAATAAAAAAATAAAATCCCCAAAACCCCTAAAAACCCTAAGAAGCCTTTAAAAACTCTAAAACCCCTATAAACCATTTTAAAACCCTAAAATTCATAAATCCCTGAAACCCTAAAATACTGTAAAAGCCTCAAAAATTAATACCCTAAAACCCCTAAAATAATCCTAAAATACCTAAAAACTAAAACCATAAAAAGGTAAATAAACCCTAAGATACTAATACCCCTAAAAAATATAAACTTCCCTAAAAACCCTAAAAATCATAAAAACCATTTAAATACCCTAAAAAGTTCCTAAAAACATAAAAAAATGTAAAACCATTATAAACCCAAAAAATCCTAAAAACCCAAAAATCAAAAAAAAACATAAAATGAAAATAAACACGAATCCCCCTCAATAACACTGAAAACCCAACAGAATCCCTAAAAAACCTAAAAACCATAAAATCCCATAGATATCCTAAAAGGAAATAAAAACCCTAAAACCCCCTAAAAACCCATGAAAACCTTATGAAAACCTTGAAACCCCTTAAAAAACCAAAAAAACCATCACCTGAAACACCTATAAACTCTAAAACCCATATAAACCGTAAAAACCCTAAAAATACTAAAAACCCTTTATCCTATAAAACACCCTTACAACCCCTAAAATTCCTAAAACCCATAAAAATACCTGGATACCATAATACCCCTAAAATCGTAAAACTCTTAAAAGACCCTAAAACCCTATAAAACCCTAAAACCCCTAGTAGAACCCAATTAACAATAAAACCCACTATAAACACTAAAACCCCTTAAAACCCCTAAAACACCCAAAAAAACAAAAAAAAACATAAATCCATAAAACCCTTTAAAACCCTTAAAATACATAAAAACAGTATAAACAGTAAAATCCTTAAAATCCTAAAAATCCCCAAAAAAATCTAAAAATAATAAAAACACTAAAAACAATAAAATCCATTGATATCTCTATTTTGAATAAATATTTTGATGAGTTTTTATATAGGAATTCATTGAATATTAGTTTCATAAATATAAAATTCATTCTTGATATTAATTTATTTATTCTTATGTTTAAATACAATTGGAGAAATATCAAGGAATACATAAAAATTGAGAAACATACATCACAAAAACAAAAAATGATGAAGAATCCAATGATGTTAATTGAATCCAAAGAGAACAAGGTATGTTATAGAGGCATAAAACTTAATATCAACGAAAAAATAGATCTTCCATTATATGAATATGCAGTTACATATAGAATAATCATTAGTTGTCATGAATTGGTGAAAGTAATGAAAGATCTATAGGATGTTAAGTTGAAGAAAACAAATTAACGTGATGATTACATGTGTAATTTTGTGACATATGTGTCAATACATGAAACATGGAAATAGAACCTAGAGAGCTACTTTTCATGAGTTTTTTTACACATGGTGAAATATTTACACTTTTTGTAGACTTTAGACATCATATAAATGCTAAACACAGTAGAAAATGATGACTTTTACTAGATTTTTTTACATCCATCCAAAAAATTTGACTTGGAAATTGATTTAACACCATATTTGAACTAGAATAACCCTAGTAAAACATCCAAGGTTATAAATAAGGGGTTATGTCTAGGATAAAATGAATTCCATAACATGCCTGAGGCTCGACCACTAAGAGGCTGACGTAGTGTTCTGACCCAAAGTTCATCATAGATTGATTTTATTTTAAATTTTTATTTCCTTTTTATTTATTTCATATATAATTGGATTGTTTATAATTTAGTTTCATTATATTCTCTTCATTATTCTATATATATTCTCACACTTATGGTTTAGGGTTTATTTGTAATTGGATATCATTCAACAATGATTTTCTAATCCCATAGGAGGAGAAGTATCAAATAAACTAGGTTTGTGCCAATATGTTTTATTCCAATATTCACTTTTACAATGATGTTAATTAGATTATATTTTATTGTTACTCATGTTTATCATATTTGTTATTAAATCATGGACTAAGTGTGTTTAATTTCAGATTAGACCCATCATTTTAAGATGATTTATTCATTACCAATGAATATGGTTATTTTACATTAATTAGAATCAGATCTTAATGCACCTAGGTTGTTTTAAATCACCAGACCACTATAAATTGTGATTCTAGGTTATATTGATAGGGTTAAAACATCACTTTTATTGGTTAAATATGATTAATTGTTCATCCAATGAGTATTATTGTTTTTCAAGTGTATTGATATTTTTTCAGTAAAACTACGAAGGGAAACCGATTCATCAATATTCTTATTTTATATATTAATTAATTTATTAAATTTTCATCATTATTTTAATAAAATAAATCATAAATTTTAGTTAATAGACCATTAGATAAAATTACTCTTTTCCACATTCCCTACTCACTATAGGATCGACCTCTCACTTATGTTATATTATGCCTTTGTATTTAGTGGAGATCTTGACTATTAATGCTACCTAGGTAGATCCATGGATGAGAAACACTTAAAAAATTGACTAATTTTATTACTAATTTTGTAAATTCCAATGATAGATAATATGATGGATGATCATGAGATAGAGCTCAGAGAACAGGGAGACATGGTTACTCACCCTGATCAAATCATTTCAAATTTTAGTTTTCATGTCAGTATCTAACAAATTGTTTCTAATAATGATATAGGTTCATTTTAATATAAATAATTTATAGAAGTAGAGTAAGTACAATATGTTGACATAAATGAACCTCAAGAGATGAATATTCAAAAATTCAATTTATCCCAATAGTATCAGGATAAGGATTCAGATAACAGACTACCCAAATTTCTCACAAAAGATGATTCCCATGTTGGATAAGTGGATGGATGATCATGAATCTCAACTCAGTGAACATGGTAAAATTGTTATTAAACATTATCATGTTATTTAGAATTTAAATTCCATAGTAATAAACTTACAATTAAAATCTAATTCAAGGATAAGTTTGGTTAAAGGCGAAGAAGAGTAAGAAGTAGATGAATTCAATACTAAGAAACATCAAAGGAATATAAATTAGAGGAAAAACACAGAACATTATCTGGAGCATGTTGAAAACATTGAAAATGATGAACCCATGGATTTAGAATAAGTATCTGTGCTTTAGGCAACCCTTCTCTATATAAAAAAATATCAATATGAAAAAGAGAATATTATTTATAACCGCGATAAGAAGTGGAAAAAATATGATGGAAATATTTTACTAGATGAATGAAGATGAAGAATAAGAGGAGGTCTAATAAATATAATCTATAGAGTCATAGTATGAATCATAAGTAAAGTAATATGAGAATGAGTTCAAAAAGGTACAATACTGAGAATTTAATAACGAAGAAGAAAATGAAAATGAATTGGATTATGAATAAATATTCATTGACCTCACTTTTATTCTTCACACGGAAGAAGAATGGTACTATTTACTATAATTTCAAGAAGAGTAGAATAAAATGAGGTCTAAATTGAAGAATTATTTATATAATATTAGGCTATGTAAAATAAAGAATAATTTTTGGTAGTGAAAATGAACTAAGAAATCTTGTTAGATTTCAATTTTCAATTATTTTCATTACGTTTGTCCTCAAATTTCATCCCACAAATAGTCATGATAAACCAACAAAGGGAGAAGAGAATGACTACCCTAGATTCACAACAAATATGGAAGTGGTTAAATCTAATTTAGTTATCTTTATTCAGGTTCCATATAGCTAAAAAAATTTAAATGTTCTTTCTATAGACCTTAAAGTGTCACTTCTTGGAGGAAATCCAAATTTTAAAATTTATTTCTAAGAAATATATTTATTTTATTAGTTTAATAATTATCCTCATGGTTGACCTATTTATCTATTTGAGACAAATAATTTTAATTTTAAAAAATATAGTGTACTTTCACTATATGTTCTAGTTTTTAAACCACGTAAGAAATAATCAGGAAGCAACTGATGTACTGTTTTCATGGCCAATGATGATCCTGAACGTCCCACCTATTATGAATTAAAAAAAAATACATATCGTGGAAGAAACTCATGGCATGAAACAGAGATAGATAAAACCTGATTTACTCATTTGGAAGAATCAAAAGGAAGGGGAGTACTATGTTTACTTCTTTATATTTACACATCATTTATTTTTTGTTGTCACAAGATTTGAGAAAACTAAATTTCAGTATGAACTGTATAGAATTTGATTCACCAACAAAATAGCTTGAATTTAATTCATGTTCTCTCTAATCTAGGATACATCAGCTCTAAGGATATGATTGTTGACATGTTAGAATATTTGGAATATAATTCCCATAAATGAAAAAGATATAAATAGAAATTTTAAAAGTCGATTTCTTAATTCAATTTTGAATTTATTGAAAATGATTGCTGATAAGTTTTATTTTCTAAATAACTATCATAGAATATTTTAGTGAGTAAACTGATTATTTATTTTCATTCCATTACCAGATTGACATATATTCTATTCCCATCATGAAGAAAATTCTAGGAAAAATATTTCTTATTTTATTATCTTATTTATTGAGTGAAACTTATGGCATGTAAACCAAATATAAATTGTATTGATATGTTTTCAAAGCAACAAATTATCAAATTTAATTTTTTTATTATTGAGGAATTTTCTTGAGAATCCATTTTATCATAAGACCCACCTACACTGTGATCATTCATTTTTAAGTATAATACATGGATGATTTTATTTGGATTAATACACTTTACAAGCCATTATTTACTTTCCTAACCACCTCTATTTATTTTAGATGATATTAAATTGAATCAGTGTGGGTGTGGGATTATTTATGGTGGATAAAGGATGTAATATCTTGAGAGGATACTACAAGGTGTTTCCAAGTGATTTTAGAGAGGGTTCATATTTACATTCATTATATTCCATTTTATATCACTACTTTTGTTAAAAAATTGGAAAAGTAGAAGAAAAAATTGTTTACTTCTCATGTAGGTAAAAAATAACCATTAACATACTCATGATCTCATAATAATATTTGGTTAGATTGAGGATTTGTAACTTCTCCTTTGAATTTTTCTGAAAATAAAAATAAAAATTGGATGCGAATTGGGAGAATCAAAAATCACTATTACCATACTGATGATTTTTTCATATGTAATTAGGTGTTGGATGTGATTTTCATTCCAAATCATGTTTTTTTTAAAAAATTAAGAATAAAAACTTGAGAGGGCTATATTTCTTAATTATTACATTTTTTGAGTGTTTACGTTTCACTTTGGTGGTATGCATGATGAAATTATTTTGGGGTGGAGGATTTTATTGTGATTTTAATTTGAATATCATGAGTTTTATATTATATTTTAGCCCCCTACTTGGGCCTTACATGATATTCAAAAATTTTACTTACCTACCCATAACCATAGAAAAATTGGATCCTAATTAAAAATCCCTCATGAGACAATTTGATATTATTCTTCACATAGTGGGGAATTTTGATTCAATGCAATACTATGGTTAGGAAATTGTACTTGTTGTATGAGTATAACTCCATTAAAATTGTTACATTGATTGATGAGTGGGAAAAAAATGTTGAGTTAAATCATAAATGGCATGGTTATTGTTGAAAAGATAAATTATGTGAGTGAGAAGGAGGAAATTTCTTAAATTGTACATTTTCATTAAGGCATTATTTTTTATTTCTCTATTGTGAATGTATTATTATTTTAAAATATTAATTTATAACTTGTTTTAATGATCATAATATTTTTAAAATTATATTGTTTATGTACGGATATTTGGTATTTCAATGCTGAGGTTTTTCTTGAGGATGAGAAAAGATTTGAGTGTGTGGATATTTGATATCTCTATTTTTCATCTGTATTTTGTTGGAGTTTTATATATGAATTAATTAAATATTAGGTGATTAAATATAAGATTCATTCCTAATATTATGGTTTCTAACTTAATTCAGGATGATAATTGGAGAAATACCAAGGAATATAGGGAATTTCAGGAACATAAAACACGACAACAAAAAATGTAGAAGAAGTCAAGGATGATGGTTGAATCCAAAGAGAATAGTGGAGGTCCTACAAGCACAAAAATGAAGATCCATGAAAAAATGTAGCATATAGTGTATAAAGATGACATTAAATGTTGAATAATAATTTCCCTTCATGAACTACTATATTTCTTGAAATAAATATAGGCTGTGAGGTGGAGGAAGTCTACTGAAATTAAAGATTACATGTTTCATGACATGACACATATGTGTCACTCCTTTACACTTGTCAAGATGACCCAAAGAGCTACATATCATGGATTTGGTACATGTGGTGTCATATTTACCCATTGTGTAGAATTTACAAATCATTTAAATTCCTGAAATAGTAAAAAACAAGGATTTTTATTTAATATTTTATGGGAACTATAAAACATTGATTCATATGGCCATTTAACACCATATATGACTCGAGGAAACATTGGGAAGATGTTCAGGGTTATAAATAATAGTTTGAAGTTATGATAAATTTTGTTCCATTACAAGCGTGAGGCTCGACCAATGGAAGGTAGATGTATGGTTCTGGACCAATGTTCTAAACAGATATATTTTATTTTTGCCTTTATTATATCTTTTTTCATTATTTCTAGATACATTGGATTGTTATTAATTTATTTTTATTATATGATTTTTATTATACAGTTTTTTATTATCTCCCCTATGGTTTTGAGTTTAATTTTCATTATATATCACCTGACGATGGTTGGATAAACCTATATGGGGAGTGGAATTAGATAAATTTAGTGTGTACCAATTTTTTTATTATATTCTTCACATGTTAAATGATTGTATTCAACTAGTGTTATGTTGTGACTCATGTTAATCACATCTATTATTAAATAATGTACCAAGTGTGTTTGATAGTATATGAACCCCAATAGGATTATCTTAAATAATTCATGACAATTGAATGTGATTATTCTTCTGCAATTACAATTTGATCTTAATGCACTCTGGTTATTTTAAATCATCAGACCCTTATTAATTGATATTATAGGGTTTATTGATAGGGTATTACCATATATTATATTTATTAAATATTATATATTACACATCCAATGAGTATTACTATTTAGAAAGTCTAGTTAGGGTATATTTTTCTAAAAACCTCCTCAAGAAACTAATTATTCTCACTTTTTTATTTATATTTTAATTAATTTATTTAATTTTCATCACTATATTAATAAAATAAATCATAAATTGGAGTGACATAACATTTAGTTATGAGTTTTCATTAATTAATTCCCCCATATCTATGGTATTGACCCCACACTTCTGCTAAATTATGCCTATGTTGTTAGTACGGTTCAAGAACATATAAATTTATAATTTTATCATTCTCGGAGTATTTGTCGATGGATTTTGGTCATAACATCCATATATATCCCTAATTCCCTGACCCCACCACCACCAAAAAACCTAAAAACAATTAAATATTTATAATTCCATAAAAATTTCATGAAACCCCTATACAATCATAAAAACCATGAAAACCCCAAAAACTGTAAAATACATAAAAACCCTAAAATAACTAAAATTCCCTCAAACCCTAGAAACCCATAGAAAATTCATAAAACCCTTAAGAAACCCACATGAATCTGAACCATAAAATATTTAAAAACCCTAAATAACTAAAAACTCTAAAAACCCTAAAAAACATACAAACACTTTAAAACCCCTAAAATAATTTAAAACGCAAAAGACCCCTAGAACCCAAAAAACATAAAAAACATAAATCCCTAAACAACCCCAACAACCCTTTAAAATAATATAAATCTTATAAAACCCAAACAAACATTGAACAAAAATAAAACCTTTAAATACACTAAAAACATAATAATCCTAAAAACCCCTCATAAACCTTTTAAAACTGTAAAACCCGAAAAAAACCCTAAAATCCTAAAATAATTTAAGAACCCTAAAACACCCAAAAACTCTTGAAACCACTTAAAAACAAAAAAAAATTAAAATCCTATGAATTCCACAAAATTTAAAAAAAATTCAAATACCCTTGAAAAACCTATGAAATTTAGAAAACCCATAAAACCCATTAAAACATAAATAAACCATAAAAAATTAAAAACCCCATAAAAACCCTAAAAATAAAAAAACTAAAAACATAAATAAACCATAAAAACCATAAACCCCCCTAAAGAACCAAAAAACCCAAAATAACCTAAAAGACACAAAAACCCCTTTAAAACCCTAAAATATAGTAAAATCCCCAAAAAGATGAAAAATTTTTGAAACCCCTGAAAGACCCTACAAACCCTAAAATCCTCCAAAATATGTAAAAACCATAGAACCATTAAAATATACAAAAACCTATTTAATACCGTAAATGAGACTAAAATACTATACAACCCTAAAATTTTCTATAAACCTGAAAAATCCAGAAAGGACCGGAAACACCATTAAAACCCTAAAAGGACCAAAAATATTAAAAAACCTAAAGGTCCCTAAAACCCCTAAAAGAAACAAAAAACTCTAAATTTAGTTAAATAAATAAAAAACCCAAAAAAACTGACCTAAAATCTGTAAAACATCCTAAAATTACTATAATACCTAAAAACCCTAAAACCCTTAAATCCCTAAAAACATTATAAAACAGCAAAAAAACCCTAAAAAATTTAAAACCCTATAGAATCCTAAAAATCCAAAACATCCTAGAACCCTAAAAAACTGTAAATACTTTTAAAACCCTAAAAACCCTACAACTCTAAAAACCCTTTAAAACACTAAAAATATCAGAACCCCAAATGTCCATAAAAGACCCTAAAAATCTAAAAATCAAAATAACCTAAATCCCCTAAACCCGTAAAAACATTAAAAACATCAAAAAACATTATGAACCTTGAAAAAAAATAAACAGCCTTTAAAAACCCTAAAATTACCCAAAAAACCAAAAAACCCCTAAATGGACCTAAAACCCAAAAAAAATAACCAAAAACCCAAAAACTCCAAAAAATAGTAAAAACCCATTTAAACCGTTAAAAACCCTAATACCCTAGAAAAAACCATAAAACCCCTATAGACCCTAAAACCCTTAAATAACCTATATTCCCAGAAAACTATAAAAACCCTAAAACCCTTAAAATAGATAAATTCCCTAAACCATTCTAAATCAAAAAAATAAAAAAACCCATAAAACACCAAAACCCCAAAAAACCATAAAACTGAAAAAACATAAAAACACAAAATACTTAAAATTAAAAAATCAATAACAAACTTAAAAATCATAAAAACTATAAAACCCGTAAAAATAATAAAACCCCTAAAAACCCATAATCTGAAAAAAAAATCCCAAAAAACCCCTAGAAACCCTTAAAATCCACAAAAACCACAAAAATTATAAAAAATATAAATCCCTACAAAAACCTTCAAACCCTCCAAAAAATGATCAAAATCCTGAATAACCATAAACCCTATTCCCTACACCTAAAATAATAAACCCTAAATCCTAAACCCTATACCCTTCACCCTTAACCCTAAACCCTACACAATAAAACCCATAACATACAGCCTAAATCTGAATCCCCAAATTTTATACCCTATACCCTACATATTAAACTATATAACCTGCACCATAAATCATATACCCTTCACCATAAGCATTAAAATTTACACCTAATATGAAAAAACCTACCCATTAAGCAAACAAACCTACACTATAAAAACCATAAGACCTAAAAATCTAAGAGACCCTAGAAACCATTAAAGACCCTAAAACCCCTAAAATATACTAAACCCAACTTAAAAAGTAAATTTTAAAAATATATTTAATTATTTAAGTTGAATTTTTTGTCAATATATCGATATGATGAAAATTTTATGTGTTTTGAATGCGGTGATTATGGATTTATTCTTTAGTTGAAAAGTCAAGTGTCAATTTTGAATAAAGATGATGCATTATTATCAATGAGGGAGAAGGCCTTGTAAAAAGTATTGACATATTAAATTAATATTTTTTTAGGAGGAAGAGAATATTTAGTTTTATTTTTTAACTATATCTGAGATACGGATAATGGTGTGTACACTAAAAATTCACAAACCACATAAGCTGGCATGAGATACTCGCATCCACAACTATGGTGGCCATGTCAACCACTTGCTAAAATTGTGTGATGGGTGGAGGCATGAATAATATGATTTATAATGTGTGAAAGAGAAATCATGTGTGAGTGTGAATGTTGAGTTGGCTAGTGGGCCTTCATTGGGAGGTGCATCCATGTGAAGCCTATTGTTTGGATAGTGTATTTGGGTACCGACCCCAGTGTCAGATCGACAATGTTGTGATGCTAACTGACTTATTAATGATTTCCAAAACCATCAAATATCATACGTAAGAAATTTATGGGACACCACTATAGATACATCATTTAAAACATATAGATAGATTAATGGTCTCCAGATCTATTGAATGATTACCATATGATCATACATGAAGATCATATTCTACCATTGGCCTTTGCTTTTATGCATGAATCATGTGTTATTCATCTATAAAAGGATAGATTATATAGTTGTTCATTGAAACATCATTTGACCAACTTGATTATTTGAATATGATCGATATATATTGAAACATTTTTTTCACTAATAAAATGTTGTCTAAGCCGAGAAGGAAAATATAAAAGAAGTTGATATGTTTTATAGGGATGGTTATTCTAATAGAAATGAAACACGAGTTGAGGAAGTGAATGTAGACTAAATATGGTGAACATATATCTTGATTCAGTGGAGTTAAGTCTATGTGGTTTTATATAAATACCTCTACATTCTCATTTTGTGTGTGTACTGAACAAGAATTTGTTTGCACCGTGAGAGTACAAATAGAGAACTAAATAAACTCTAATTTATTAATGTGGTTCCATGAATTCGTGTTGTGTTTCTGAGTTCATAATCATATGATGATGTTTTTAGTTCTACGAACCTTCACCTAATGTAACCACCCTCAAAGTTGTTACATGAAGAAACAACTGTGAGTTACGTGAGGTTACATGTCTCATGATGTGCTTGTTGTTTTGAAAACTAATACTGGATGTAGTGACATAGGTTTCCTTGGGTTTGAAAATGAATATCTAAATTCATGTGATGTCATTCATTCTTGAGGATGAGTGAAATAGTATATGTTCTTATGTTCATATGAAGGAACAAAATAGTGAAGGTATTGTTGAACAATGAGTTATGTGAAGAAGAAGTGAGAAACACATATGATATCATTTACACAAAGAAAATGAATTGAATGAAAAAGGATGTTTAAGATAAATCTCACCATGTTAAATAGTGAATGAGTACATGACATGAATTCATACTTTATATACCATTAATTATATAATATATGCACGAATAATTTTTTCAATGTATGCATGAATAAGAGTGATGTACATGAAATATATTTTTTATTAATTGTTTTTGACAGTTGGAGACTGAAGCCAAGATAAAATATTGATTAGTGTTTCAAAATGAATTCATATCCATGAATAAATTTTTTAGTGAGGTCAGGGCTTCATCATTATAAGGAACAATATCCTAATTAGTGTTTCACTAAGGCTATTGACCATCTACAGGTGAACAAATATACTTGAGCAAGGTCAGCCTCTATGAAAAGGTTCTTGAATTGAACATTAGCTAGTGTGATCCAATAAGATCATGGAGGGGGTCATATGAAGATATTTCTATAGTATATCTCACCATATGATGAAGAAGTCTATTAGTGGGGGATTAACTGGTTTTTGGAAGATTTTGAATGGGGGTCAAATGGACCACTATGAAGAAGGTGCAGTTGGGGGGGGGGTCTCACCAACAGTTGAAGGTTTGATTGGATCTAGGGCTATAACCATCTTGTAATTGGGGGTCTAAAAAGTTACTATTTTAAATAAATTTTATTTTAGTGTAGAATTATTATTGGGGGTTCTAAAAAACATAAGGACTGTGTTTTTGTACCAAACATTTTAAATCCATATGTGGTTTTATTTATTTATTATTTTTACAAATAGGGTGAGTTTTGGGATTAAATATGATGGATTGAGACGTTAATCAGTCAAAAAGGTTGACTAAAAAGATATATAATTTGTAAAAATAGTGTGTCATTGATTCACCACCATCTCATTGGTACCTAACCGATCCTTGGATACATCAATTGATATCATAGAAAGGTCCCCTATTATGATGAAAAAAAGTTCTGATAAATGGATAATTTTAATTAAATAAAAAACCAATGAATTCCAATTTTTGATGGCATGAACTACACATTTGGAGGAATAATATCCATCCGTATCATACATCTCTTTGCCTAGAAGAAAGAGATGCCACAAACCTGTGATTCCCACCTATTGATGAAAATGTTTTTTTGACTCAAGAGGAAATGAGAAATCTTGAATTTGATGTCAAAGGTAAGAATAACATATTGATGGATTTATCAGAAAAAGAATACATTAAAGTTATCGGTATCCAAAATGATATCTAGGATAAACTGATAAGTATTAATAAATAAAATCTTAAAGATAAGGAATCTAAGTTGAAAATATAGTGACGTTTGCTTAAAGATATCAAAATGTATGATGATGACACTATTGATGAGTACATTACAATAGATGAGATATGATTTTAGGATATGGTAAAAGGTAAAACTATGATCAATGATGGACTAGAATCAAGTGATTCAAAGGATGAGAAATCTTAAGAGGACATTAGTCAAATGATGAAATTTTTTATAAGAATTCTTAAAAGAGGGAGATGGAAAAAACTGGAATGAACACCAATGTTATGTAATTTCAACAATAGTGATTGTTTTCCTTGTAAAAACCCAAAAAATGATTATAACACTTTCTCAGAGGAATAGGGTAAAAATTCTCCAAAAAATAAGTGTAAGAAGAAAAATAATAGGTTTACTTTCAAGAATTGAAATATGATGAGTTGGCAAATGGATGAAGTTTCATTATTAAGTAGTGATTCAGAAGATTGATGATGTTCTAATAATAATATGTGTTTATGGGAAAAGACAATAAATTTAGAGACTCATTTGATAGTGCAGAAGGTGATGAGATAATTGATTTATAATGTATTCTAAAAAAACATATGGAATATAATATTATGGAAAATATGAAACTAAATAAGAAATATAAAAATATAAATAAATAAATTAACAATATCTCCATTCATAATATAAAATTTTAAATAAAGAAGTTATTCATCTTAATGAAATATAAAAAATAAGATGAAAATAGAAGAGTTAGAAGGAAAGATGAAATCAATTAGAAAGGAATATCATGAAAATGAAGATTAATCACTTTTTGAAGAAAATATAAAAAAGAGATTGAAATTAGATGGATGTGACAAAATGGTGAACTATCTTGGAGAAATACTTATTGAAATGGAGGAATAATTATCTAAGACATAATCTATGTGAATTTGAGCTCGAAGTGGGTTGAATAAGATGAAATAAAACTTCACCAAATATTTTGAGCTTTAAGGTGAATCCTAAAAGGATTAATAGAAGAAGTGTCCATAGAAAAAGCTTAATTTTAGTCTAAATGTATATAAATTTCTATTTTTAATTATAATAATAAATTTTTGAAAGACAATACTAAATCCAATTGGAATAAAAAAAATAATAAAATATCTTACACAAATTAAGATTAGACTAATTCATCTAAAAGTATTCAATTTTATTAGATACCCCCAAAGATTGTGAAAGGACTACAAAAAAAATCTTTATAGGATAACATCAAGTAATTAGTAAGATCATGGTTTAGAGTCTATTACTGGTGTTGTGGAATTTTTAGTCATAAATATTACTCATGCTGGAAAAAAATGTCATTGATAGGAAAGGGGAATGAATCAAGGGGGAAATTTTAATCAGATGAGATTAGATTATCATAAAAAGAATCATGTTCCCAACAAATCACATAAATAGTTAACTTATAAAAAATATGAATTATTGAATGAATTTTGTGGTAGATGTGGTCAATAAGGTTAAATGTTGAGATATACAGGTTTATCTTATAAAGAGAGATTGTACACAATATAAATTAATAGAGGAGTTAGATAGTGAAGAAATATATAGTCATCAGTGAATTATGTGAGAATCTCTAATTTTCATAAAAAGATCACAATCTTTCAATGAAAAAGGAAAGAAATTGGTGATTGATAAATAATTTAAAATTGATAAGTATTCACCTAAAAATATAGACTTGAAAATTATAAAGTTTGAAATGATTTAAAAAATTGGTAATGTCCTCATAAATTTATTGAAAATACCAACATCCTTTGAGATTATGTTTAACCCTTTCATATTTGAGAACAAAACGAAGAAAGAAATGTTAAGGTTGAGAGGAAAATCTTAGCCCGTGTTCTATTTTTGAGTAACAAAGAAGTCCCTCCTTATTCAATTTTATAAATTCTTTTGTACTAACATCATTGGAATTGAAGGATATTGATGCATACCTTTAAGGGGTGCTTAGATGATTTGAAACTGTCAAATATTCACATTTTTTAAGAAAATTACAATCACCCTCAAATTCATAATTTGATTTTTTTTAAAATATATTATCAAAATAGAGTTGATATTCAGATGAAAAATGGGGATCACTAGGTTTTTGAATTTAAATTCATGATTTATTTGTTAATATTTTTACATAAAATATTTTAAAAATCATGAGAAGATAGCCCCTCAAATGATCATATTAGAATGAGTTTGATAATGGTTTCACATTATAGAATATAGATACTCTTGATGATCAAATGATATAACTCCTATTTTATATCTCGATTAATCCGATATACACATAGGGTCGATTAAATAAAATCTCATTGAGTTTGATGAATGTGGTTCAATTAGTTGATAATTAACAGAATTGGATAAGTTGGTTGAGAATATAATTCCTTCCCATGCTCATATCATTGGTTTTACTATCAATAAGGGGGTAAGATAACATTGAATTTAGAAATGAAATGAGTATTAATAAAAAATACAGAGGGGGAATATTTATGAACCTAGTTGATTTATTGAAGGTGATTTGGTTGTAAATAATTCTAGAAGATAAAAATTCAATGAGATTAAAATGTGGAGATTTTGGATATGTTATTTAGTTTAAATTAAATTTTAAATTTTCATTGAAGATGACACATTTTCCTCAACAAGAAATAATTCCATGTAAAATGTATGTACATTTTAAATGAATAATGTTTTAGGAGGACACAAATTTTGAGTTATATATTTGAACATTATATGAGTTATGGATAACAGTGTGTATAAAAAATAGCCATCCACACAAGGCAGCATTAGAGACCCACATCCATTGTTGAGTTGGGATAGTCAAACTCTATCTATCATGGTTATATGGATGGATGAATGCATAAGAGGATGCATATAGCCTGTAGTAGCACTCGTGTGTGAGTGCAAATGTGGCGTGAGGTACTGGGCCAATGTAGGGAGGCACTGCCATGTGAAGCCTAGTGATTGTATAATATATCTTGGTGCCTAATCCAGCATAGTTTCGAGAGTACTACGATAAATATAGACTTATTAAAGAGTTCCATAACACATAAATATACAATTTGGGACTAACCCGGGACAACATTATTTCTTCATCATTTAAAAAACATAGATAGATTAGAGGCCATATGATCTCTTGAATTAGGACTATGTGATCATCTAAGTATATTATATTCTACCATTGTCTAAAAGTTTTCTGTGTGTTCTGGGGGTTATTTATGAAGGAAAATATGGATGATTTAACCATGCATTAAAGGATAATTTGATCGACTTGATGATTTTAATATGATTGATATATCATGTGACATCATTTTATTGAATAAAATATGGTCTATATGAAGAAAAAAATGAATATGATGCAGATATGATTTAAAGTGAAAATTATTCTAATATTCATGAAGTGATAAATGAATTATTGTGCATATAAGAATGGAAATTGGTTTATAGGTTGAGGCGGTGGAGTTTAGTCTATGGGGTTTCAATAATTACTACAACCTTGTCATTTTTTGTATTTAAAAAATGATATTTATTGTGCACTTTTTGAGTAAATAAAAGAGACCTGAATGTACTCTGTTTTGGTGAGAAGGATACAAGTGTTCATGTTACGTTTCTTCCTTCACGATATCCTGATGATGGTCAGATTTTTGCGAACGTTAACCCAGGGTATCCATACCTGAAGATGTTATGTGATGAAACAGATGCAACTTACATGATCTTACGAGCACTGTGATGTACTTGTAGAAATGTAAACTAATACTGGATATAGTAATAGAGGTTGTCTAGGGTTTATGAATAACTTTCTATATTCATGTGATGTTATGCATGCTTGAGGTTGACTAAAATAGTTTATATGCTTTATTTTATATGAAGGAAGTAAATTTTGAAGGTATTGTTCACGACTGAGTTATGAATGAAATATGCGAGTTTACAATGTCATATAATTTACATAAACATATTATAATGAATGAAAAATTTAGTGTAATAAAAATATGATTATGTGTAATAATGAAGGAGAACATGAGGTTCATGCATACATTATATACCATGCATGATAAAATATATTAATGAATTATTTGTTCTAGGTATGTATGAAGAATAGTGGTGTACATGTAATATATTTTTTATGAATTATGTTTGGTAGTTTGAGACTGAATTATAAATATAATTTCGATCAGTATTTTATAATTAATTCATATCCATGTTTTTATAGTTCATTGAGGTTGTTATTTCATCATCATAAGGAAGAATAAACCAAGGAATTTTTATCTGAGGGGATTGACAATCTACAGGTGATCATAAATAGATGATCAAGAACAATATTTGTGAAATGTATCTTAAATTTTACATGATCCAATGTGACCTATAAATCTCATTATGAAGGACCATAAAAATAACTTTTTATAATGGATCTCTCCATCAGAAGAATAAGGATGTAGCTGTGGGTTCTAACAAGTTGCAGGAAGATTGTGATTTGGGGTTCTAAAAAATAAATAATGAGGGCACAGTTGGGGTATCTTACCAAAGGTTGAAGGTTGATTGGATATTAGGGTTATAACCAAATTTTAATTGGGGTGGGGTCTAACCAGTTATTTTTATAATCACCTTTCCATATAGTGGAGAATAAATGATGGGGGTCTAACTAACCTGGAAAGGTGGTGGTATTTGTACTGAAACATGTAATGCCATATATGTTGTTCATTATTATTAATTATTTCTTATAGGGAAAGTCGTAGGTATAATGAATATGGATCGATACATTTGTTAATTATAGAGGTCGTATCAAAAGATAAATATTTTTAAAAAATACTGTACCACTAATTCACCCCCTCTTAGCAGAACAAAATCGATCCTAGGAAACAAATAAAAAAACCCTAAATCAATACTAAAAACTATAAAAACACTAAAAACCCTAAAAACCCTGAAACCCCTTAAAATACACTAAAACCTTCAAAAACCGAAAAAACCCTAAGAATCCTAAAAACCTAATATCCCATTAAACCTCCTAAAAAGTCCTTAAAAGACAATAAATTCCTAAAAACACTAAAACCATAAAAACCCCTAAAGCGACCCTAAAACCCCTAAAAAGGCCCTAAAAACCATGAAACCATAAAACCTTCAAAAATCCTAAAACACTAAAATACCTTTAAATCCCTAATAAACCCCCCAAAACCCCCTAAAATACCAAAACAACCCTAAAAACTAAAACCCAAAAAAATCTAAAACACCCCTAAAAGCTTAAAACCATAAAAATCACTAAAAACACTAAAAGTCCCTTAAAACACTAAAAAACCCAAAAATTCTGTTAAACCCCTAAAAATTCCTAATACACCCTAAACCCCTTAAAAACTCTCAAACCCTTAAAACCCCTAAAAGTGTCCTAAAGACCCAAAAATCCTTAAAACACCAATAACCACAAAAAACCCTAAAAGATCCAAAAAACCATAAAACCCCTAAAATAACTTGAAAGCTCCTTAAACCATAACATACTATATAAAACCTAAACCCGTAAAATACCCTAAAACCCATAAAATACCTTAAACCACAATAAAACATTTAAAACCACTTTTATTTCCCAAAAAACCCTAAAAATCCTAAAACCCTAAAAACCCTATTATAACAAAGAAAACATTAAAAGAATATAATACTCTAAAAAAGATAAAGGAGATAGAAAAACCCTAAACCCCTAAAATACCCTTAAAAACCAATAAAATCCATACTGATCCTAAAAATCCAAAAAACCTTAAAAGACACTAAAAGACCCAAAACCACTAAAAACCCTTAAAAGACACTAAAAACAATAAACCCCCATAAAACCCCTAAAACCCATAAAAACCTAACTATACAAAAAAACCATAAAACCTTATAACCCATAAAAAACCAAAAACAATAAAAACCATAAATCTCCAATATATAAAAAAAAACCACAAAAGACAATAAAAACCCAAGATGACCCTAAAAATTCAATAAATCACAAAAAAATGTTAAAACCCCTAAAAAATACTAAAAACCAGCTAAAACCTGTAACACCTAAAAAACCCTAAAAAGACCCTAGAAATAAAAAGACACCCTAAGAACCCAATAAAATAAAAAAATGATCCCAAATCCCCTAAAAACCCATAAACCCTTAAAATCCATAAAAGAACCAATATGACCTTATAAATCATAAAAACCCTAAAAGACCCAAAATCCTTAAAAACTATAAAAAATCCCAGAGAATCCTAAAAACCCTAAAACCAACAAATGACTCTAAAAAACTATAAAAGAAAATAAAACTCATAAAAACCCTTTAAACACTAAAAATTATAAATCCAATAAAACAATTAAATCCTAAAACCCCCATAAGAACCCTTGAAACCAAAAACTCCCCTGAAAACTATTTTAAACCCTACAAATAATAAAAAACATTAAATCCCCACAAAACAAAAAAAGGCCTTAAATAACCTAAAATCCATAAAAACACTAAAACACCCAAAAGACCCTAAAACCCCTAAATCCAATAAATGACCTTAAACAAACTAAACACCCTAAAAAGACCCTAAAAATACCAAGGACCCAAAACCCCTAAGACATCCTAAAAGTTCACAAAACCCCTTAAAATAACCTAAAAACCATAAACCATAAAAACCCTAAAAATTATTAAAATAATTGAAAATCCAAAAAACACTAAAAACACTAACAATCCAAAAAAATACCCAAAAGCCTAAAAAACCAATTAAAACCTCTAAAACCATAAAAAAGAAAAAACAAATATTTTAACCCCTAAAATCCCCTAATTGTTATAAAAACCCACAAAAAATAAAAAATGACCATAGGGAACAAAAAACACCTAAACCTTAAAAGTATGTCGAAACCCCTAAAACCATAAAAGTCTTTAAAAACCATAAAAACATTAAAATACATTAAAATACCCTAGAAACCTAAAAAATACTAAAGTACCCTAAAATTTCTAAATACCCAAAGAATATTTAAAACCCAAAAAATATTAAATGAACCTAAATGAAGTAAATACCCCAAAAAACCCAAATACCCCTAAAACCATAAAAACCATTAAACACACTAAAACCCCTAAAAATATGAAAACCACCCCAAAAAAACCAAAACCCTAAAAATAACCCTATAAGTACCCAAAAATCCCAAAAATCCCATAAAATCCCAAAACACTGAAGGAATATAAAATACCCTAAAACCACCAAAAAACATAAAACCCCTAAAACCATAAAGCACCCTAAAACCCATAAAACCCCCCCAAAACCATAAAAATCTTAAAAAAATTCCAAAAAATGTCCAAAAACCCACTAAAAACCTTAAAACACCCTAAAAGAACCTAAAAACCCTAAAAACATTAACAACATCCTAAAAATAATTGAAACAGAAAAATAAAAATAAAAATCCAAAACCGCCTACAAACCATAATGAAACCCCTAAATCCCTAAAACCACATAAAACCCAAAAAATTCCAAAAAATAGTAACAACTCTAATTTTTTTAGAAAAACCCAAAATACAGTAAAAACCCAAAAATACAAAAGAAACCTCTAAAAAATATTAAACCCTAAAAATACTTAAAACTAAAAACCCTAAGTCCCTTAAAACCCCTAAAAAAGATAAAATAACCTAAAAACCCTAAAACTCAAAAAAAAAACTAATGGAATCTAAAGCCATTAAAATCCTAAAACCCTGAAACCACGTAAAACCGTAAATGGTCCTAAATCCCCTAAAAATACTAAGTGACCCTTTTAACCCTAAAAACACTAAAAATCCAAAACTAAACCTAAAAATATTTTAAATCCTTAAACCCCTAAAACCCCTAAAAGACCCTAATGATGATTGAAGTCCAAAAACTCTAAAAACTCAAAAAGAACCGACAAAGACTCTAAATAACCTTAAAATTTTATACAACCATAAAATAGATAAAACCCCTGAAATACTCTAAAACATTTAAAAACATTAAATATCGTTAAAAATTATAATCTTCTATGAAAATATTAAATGACCGGTAGGAACCATAAAACCCCTAAAGAAACTAAAAAATCTAAATGCCTTTAAAGAACTTATGAATCATAAAAATCCCTAAAAATAATAAAACCTTAAAAAACAATAATCATTAAAAACCACTAAATCCCCTAAAAACCAAAAAAATATAAAACCCATAAAAACCCAACCACCTAACTAAAAACCTAGAAACCCGTAGATACCATAAACCCCCCAAAAAAACATAAAAACACATAAATCCCATAAGATACCCCAAATCCCAAAAATACCAGAAAAACCCTAAATACCCTAAAACCATTAACAACCCTAAAAATATTGATAGACTCTATAAAACCTAAAAAATTCTAAATAATGTAATACCCTAAGAACCATAAATGTCCCAAAAAACTGTAAATAACATGAAAAATACTCAAAACCCAAAAAACCCAAAACCCCTCAAAACTCTCTTAAAACTAAAATTACTTTAAAATCATCTAAAAACAATAAAACCACAAAAAATCCATAAAAACCCCATAAAAACCCCATAAAACCCCATAAAAACCCTAAAACCCCTAAAACCCCTAAAACCCCTAAAAACACTAAAATCGTAAAAAACTCTTAAGACCTCGAAAAATTATAATACACTAGAACAACAAAAAATTAATGGGAAATCAAAAAAAGACACCTAAAATCCTAAAAAACCATAAACCCAGTAAAAGAAGCTAAAAACCCTAAAAACAAAAAATACCCAAAATACCCTATAGATGCTAACAAACATAAAACCCCTAAGAGACCCCTAAAACCCCGTAAAAAAAAGACAAAAAACCATAAAAAATCAAAATGAACCATAAAAAATCATAAAAACTCAAAAACCATAAAAGGTGCAAAAATTATTAAAAACAAACTAAAAACCTAACCCCCCAAAACAATAAAATACTCAAAAACCCAAAACCCCCCAAAAACCACAAAATCCATTAAAATATAATAAACTCTAAAAACCTCAAGAAACCCTTAGAACCACTAAAAACATAAAAACCCTAAAACCCCTAAAACCCAGTAAAAATTTTAGAAACCTAAAAAAGATACTAAATTTCTCTATATATCTGAAAAACTCACAAAACCACAAAAAACAATATAAAGACACTAAATAACCTAAAAAAAGACACCATAAGACACCTAAATACCTAAAAGTCCACAACCCCAAAAATCCACTAAGAGACTATAAAAGCTCTTGAACCCCCGAAAAAAATCATAAAAACTATGAAACCTAAAAACTTCTAACAGTCCCAATTCAATCAAAAAAAATGAAAACCTGAAAAATCATAAGAACCCCTAAAACCCTAAAAACTCCCAAAAAACCCAAAAACCCTAAATCCATATAGAAACAATAAAAACTCTAAACCTAAAAAAATTCCTAAAACACCATGAAAAACTATAAAACACCTAAATGCGTAAAAATCTATATTAACCCAAACCCAAAAAACACCTCAAAACCATTAAAAACTCTAAAATGTTCTTGAAAATCCCAAAAAAGAAAAATAACTAAAATAACTAAAAATCATAGAAATCTTATAAAATGATAAAACCCCTTGAAAATAGAAACATCCCCTAGAAACCCTTTAAAACGCAAAAATACTCTAAAGTGGCTTAAAAATTTAAAAATCTCTTAAAACACTAATTACCCTAAAATGAATCTATAGACCATAAAAACAGTAAAAACCCTAAAACCCTAAAATTTTAAATAACCCAAAAACCAAAAAACCTTAAAAGTCACTAAAATAATTAAAACCACTAAAAACAATTTTAAACCCAAAAATACCAAAAACCCTTAAAGGTGCAACAACCCTAAAAACCAAAAAAGACATAAAACCCCTTAAAATACAAAAAAGAGGATAAAATACTATAAAAACCCTATAAGACTCTAAAAAGTTCTAAAACCACTAAAGGAACCTAAAAACTCTAAAATACCCAAAAAAACACTTAATAATTCTTAGATGATCCTTGAAAACCCAAAAAACCCAAAAAACCAACAAAAGACCCTAAAAAACTAAAAAACATAAGGTGATATAAAGAAAAAAACCTTAAAAACGATAAAACTCTAGAAAACCCTAAAACCCTAAAACCCCAAAAATCCCAAAAAACCCAAAAATGACCAAAAATATCAAAATACATTAAAAACCATAAAACACTTCTAAAACAATAAAAAAACTCAAAAAATCATAAAAACTATAAAAACCCTAAAAATATAAACCCCCCTAAAAAACAAAAAACCCCTAAAAACTAAAATTTTGAAAAACCTTAAAAACCCTTAAAAACTATAAAAAACTAAAAACCAATAAATCCTTAGAATCCCTAAAAATCCCATAAAACCCAACATAACTATAAAATCTCTAAAATTTCATACAACCCTAAAAAAAATAAAACACCCTAAAACCCCTAAAAATCATCAACCCATAAAAAAGAATAAAACCCTAAAATCCATAAATATATCCAAAAAAATTATATTTAAAAAGTTCTGAAAACAAAAAACTCCTAAAAATGGGTAAAAATATTAAAAACTCTAAAAATCATAAAATAAACTAAACACCTTTAAAAAACAAAAAATCATAAAAACATAAAAAAAACATAAAAAAACTCTAAAAACCATAAATAGTATTCCCTACACTCCAAACATAATCCATAAACCATAATCCATATAGCATAAACCCAAAACCTTATAATAAAAACCCAATACCCTAGAATCTAAACACAGAACCTTAAACCGTAAACATTATACCCTATACGCTGAGCCCTGAACCATAAACCCTAAACCCAATACACTACACCATAAACCATAAACCATACACCCTAAAACATATAACATACACCATAAACCCTAAAACCTACACTCTGAACACTAATTTCAATATATTATACCCCAAAAGAACAAAAAAACCCAAAAAAAACTAAAAGATGCGAAAAAACCTAGAAACCCCTAAAAATTATAGACCAAAAAAATGCCATAAAAACACAAAAAAATCATAAAAGAATGTAAAAACCATAACAAACCTAAAACCATAAAATACACTAAAAATCCTAAATAAACCCAAAATATTATATAACCCCTAAAAACATAAAGGGCCTTAAAATCTTAATTACCCATAAAATATAAAAACACTTAAATATACATAAAACCCAAAATCATTAAAAACCAAAAATACTAAAACCCATTAAAAAATAAAATACCTTTAAAACCCCTAAATGCCTATAAAACCTAAAAAACCATAAGAATCCCATAAAACCCTATATCTTAGATATGGCGGATGATTCTCAAATCTTCTCTCATACTCAGATTTCCCTACAAGGTCTCCTCTTGTGATGCATCTTCCCCATCATGGAGGCATATTCATTGGTGCTGCGACTTCTCAGGCTTTAGCCTTCACTACACTGTCACACTTTCCTTTGGAGGTACTTTTCTCTTAGTTTGGAAGTTCTCTTGCAGGTTCTCAGGTTTTGGCATCAGATGAAGGCATCACACTTGGATGACCGGGTCAAATCTGGTCTCCCATGCATGTGGAATTGCATATTTATGGAGGAGTGGACCGAATAAGGCCTTTACTTGGTGCATCGTTGCAGATCCTTGGTGGAATCTCTTAGATCTGGAATATTTAGAGTGCGCTGCTACAAATCTAGGGGAGAGAGGGTCAGATTTGGGTGTTACAGTTTGTAGCGATGGGCTTCAGTAGTGTTCCTAATATTCATATAGGTAGGTTCTCTTCAAATACTTCGGCGGCTTAGTATTTTCCGAGTGGTAGCCTTGAAGGTTTCTTTCCCAATGGGGATTCAAACTCGGCATTTTTTCTCTTCTGTAGTGTTGTTCCTATAATTTTACTATGCTTATGGTGTGTTGGTGGAACATGGATTTAGTGTTATAATGCTTAGTGGGTGCAAGATTGTTCTGATCTTATGGATTGTATGGCTGGTGTATTGGTCTGTTAGGTGGGATCATCATCTTTTTAGGGGTATTATGTTTGAGTTTCTGGTTAAGATGGTTTTGGTTTGTTCAAATTTGTTGTCGTTACTATGGCTTTTGGTGTGTGCCAATGAGAGAGATAGACTGTTTGTTTCTACTTGTTTACGCGGAGAGGAAGGAGATGTTGGTTATTGGAAACATTGGTGTTGGATGATGTTTGTTGCTGGACCGGGATGTGTGGAAGCTGATGCTTATGATTTTGGTGTTGATGTTTCTGCATTGCTGGTGGCAGATCTTCCAGGGGAGGAGGTGCTGGTACCTGGAAATGGTGTGACTAGATTCTTTTTGATGCTTGGTAGTGTTATGGATCAAAATGCGGGCACTAGTGTTTCTGTTTTGTCTACTTTGTCCTCTTTTGAATGGGAGATGTTGGGAGCGAGTTGCTAGTTTCTAGATGATAATTGTCTTGGAAGTGATGGTTGTTGGATGCTGAGCTACTTGTTATTTGTTAACGCTTTCCTTGGAAGGGATGGAGTTGATGGGTGCTGGATGAATGTTATGGTTGTGATGATTGGAATTGGTGCTATTGGATTCTATTGTTGGTTGGATAAGACGTGTAGAAGTTTCTATTGTGTCGGGGTTTTTGTGTCTTTTTCTTTGTTTTCTTTATCATTTGGGGATGGTTTTGGGGTATGGTTCGATTGAATCATCCCCAACCCTATCTTCCTTGTTACCTTTTTTATAATAAATTGGGGGGGGGGCATGAATAGTCTGGCCCTGCACCTTCCTTGCCCAAAAAAACCCTAAAATCATAAATCCTTTAAAACCTGTAAATACTCTAAAATAACCAAATAACCCTTTTAAACCACTAGAAATATCATAACAACCCAAAACACCCTAAAATGACCCAAAAACCATATAAAAATCTAAAAAATTGTAAAAACCCTAAAAACAGTGAAACCCCAAAAGAAACAAAAAATCCATTAAAACACATAAAATAGTCAAAACCCATAAAAAACCCAAACCCATGAAAAAGTCCTAATAATAACCTCAAATACACTAAAACCATAAAAACGCCTAAAAACCCTAATCACCCTTAAAACCCTAATAACCATAAAACCAAAAAGACTATAAAACACAACAAAACTAATAAAATCTAAAAACTAAAAAATCATAAAAACCACAAAACTCATAAAACCCCTAAATACACTAAAAATAATAAAAAAACAAAAAAATCCATAAAATACCCTAAAAACCTTAAAAAAAGATCCCAAATTCCATAAAAGACCCAAAAGATCTATAACCCTGAAGACAATAAAAATATAAAAACCTTGAAAACCCCAAAAAATCCCTATATAGCATAAACCCCTAGAAAACCCCTATAACCCCTAAAAACTCTAATAACCATAAAAACCACTAAAACCCTAGTAAATGTAAAAAAACATAAGAACCCAAAAAATACCACGAGACATATAAAACAATAAAAACCCAGATAAAACATAAAAATCCTTAAAATACATTAAAATCCAAAAAACCCTAAAACTGAAAAAAAAACCCTAAATACCAAAAATACCAAATAAAACTATAAAATCCCTAAAATCCCTAAAAACCATAAAAACTAGAAAACCCCTAAACCACATACTATAAAACCTAATCCCTAAACCCAACACCCTAAACCTTATATTCACACACTAAACCCACCACATGAAACCCTTTAACCTACACGCTAAACCCAAAACCCTACACCCTAAACCCTATAACCTACACACTAAGACATAAACCTACACCTTAAACTCCTTACTCTAAACCTCAACCTTAAACCCTAAACCCTAAACCCTAAAACATACAACCTAACCACAAGACCATACATCCCTAACCCAAAAGACCCTAAAAACATTAAAAGAACCAAAAAAACACAAAAGACCCTAAAAATATAAACCCCCTTAAAATCCTAAAAATTTCTACAAACACCTAAAAACCCTAAAATACCCTAAGAACCCCTAAAAACATAGAAATACCATAACACTATAAAACCCTAAATGAGCTTACAAAACTAAAAAATATAAAATACCCTACAAACCATAAAAAACTCCAATTATATAAAAATAATAAAACCCCTAAAACCCAAAAAATAGTAAAAAATTGAAAAAATTGAAAAATAATAATATAAAAATTAAAAAACATAAAATTCTAAAAAACCTAAAAACCCTAAAAGACCTTAAAAACTGTAAAAATCACTTAAAACCTTAAAAAATAATGAACTCCTTAATGGAGACAAAAAACCCTAAAACATGAAAAAATCATAAAAATAACCTAAAAATCTTAAAAACCCAAACCCCTATAAAAACCATAAAAACATAACAAAACCATAAAACCCAAAAAAAAATTGGTAAAACACTAAAAACACACTAAATACCTAAAAAATCTATAAACACCTAATACCCAAATCTCTTTAACCCATGAAAAAACTAATTACCATAAAAAATAATAAGAACTCTAAAACCATAAAGTGACCCTAAAGAACACTAAAAAAATCCTAAACCATATCAAAAACCCTAAACACCATAAAAAACTATAAAAACACTAAATACCATAAATACTAAAAAAACCAAGAAACCACTAAAGCACAAAAAACCATAAAATCCTAAAAACTCTTAAAAAACCCTTAAACCTCTTAAAATACCTATAAAAAACCAACAACCCATAAAATCCATTGAGACCCTAAAACCAATAAAATGTCCTAAAGACCATAAAAACACTAAAAGGCCGTAAAATACCCAAAAACCCAAAAACCACTAAAACCATTAAATTATCCCAAAACCCTAAAACCACCCAAACCCAGAAAGACCTAAAATCCATAATAATCTCTAAAAACGTTAAAAACCATTCAAAATCTTAAAACAATAAAAAAACAAAAAAAAACTAAAACCCCTACACACAAAAAAATCCCAAAAAACACCAAAAAACACTAAAAATATTAAAAATAACTAAAAACACTAATCCCATAAAAAATAACTAAAAAAATTACAGACCCTATAAAAACCTAAAAACCATAAAACACTAAATTATCCTAATATCCCTAAAACTCCAAAAATCCCAAAAATCCCAAAAAACCCAAAAAACCAAAAAAATCATTAAAACCCCTAAAAACTAAAAAAACCCATGAAATCACCTAAGCACCTGAAACCCCTATAAGAATCTAGAAAAACACATAAGAAACACAAAAAAATCATAAAAACATTTCGAGTACCATAATACCACGATAAAACCTTAAAACCAAAAAAACCATGAAACCCATAAAACCCTAAATCTCTTAAAAAACCCTAAAACTCATAAAACTATTTAAAACCCTAAAAACCCAAAAATCCCATTAAAAACACTAAAAACACTAAAAAATTAAAAAATCCCTAAAAACTCTAAAAAAACCTAAAATTACCTAAAACCCTTAAAAACAAAAAAGACCCTAAAATCCAATAAAATTTAGTAAAATACCCTAAAATCCCTTAAAGACGTAAAAAAATAAGTGAAAATAAAAACCCAATAAACCCAAAAAAACCCTAAAAAATATCAAATCCATAAAAAGAATAAAAACCCAAATAACCACTAACAACCCTAAAACCTATAAAAAATCTAAAACAATAAAAAAACTCTAAACCCCAAAAATTCCATATAAATCATAAAACAAATGAATTTAAATTTAAAACACTAAAAATAAGTAATGCCTTAAAACCCTATAACCCATAAAAACCCTAAAAAATTAAATTCATGATAAACCATAATAATAATAAAAAACAAAAAAAATTCTAAGAATAGAAAACACTAAAAAAATACATAATGTCCTTAAAAAATGAAAAACCCTAAAAATCCCAAAAAATCATTAAATATGTAAAAAATGTTAAAAATGAAAATAACTAAAAACTATGAAATCCATAAAACCCATTAAAAACATGATTAAAACACTAATAATAGTAAAAACCTAATAAATTTATAACCCCTAAAAACCATTAAAACCCCTCAAAACCTAAAAATACCCTAAAAACACTTAGAAACCTTAAAGTTCCTAAAACTACTTAAAACCCCTAGAAGATCCTATAAACGAATAAAAATACAATAAGTCTCTGAAAACACTTAAACCAACTAAAAACCCTAAAAAAACTAAATCCCTAAAAACCCATAAAATCCATAAAACCCGTCAAAATCCTAGAAAATAAAAAAAATCAAAAAACCCATAAAAACCCTAAAAACACAAAAAAACATAAAAACCATAAAAACCCATAGACAGCCCTAAAAACCCTAAAATCCTAAGAACCCTAAAAGAATTTGAATCCCTAAAATCCATGAAAATCATTAACAAACCCTAAACCGATAAAAAACATAAATACCCTTACAATCTATAAAAGTATCTAAAACCCCCAAAAAAACATTAAAACTCTAAAACCATCAAAACCCCTAAAAAACAAAAAACCCCAAAAACCCATAAAACCACTAATAACACTAAAGAACATAAAATACCTATGAAAACACAAACCCCCTTAAATTACCCTAAAATACCTAAAACCCCAAAAATAATAAAATCCATTAAAAACCTAAAATACCCAAATCCCATAAAAACCCCAAAAACCTCCAAAAAACATCCAAAATCTATAAAAAATATAAAAAACATTGAAACCCCTTAAAACCTAATAATCCAAAAAACCCATAAAGACCTTCAAACTCCTAAAAACCATAAAAGTACCATAAAAAACTAAAAACACAATGAAACCGAAAAATATTGCTAAAACTTTTCAAATAATGAAATATAGGAAAACCCTAAAAAACCCTAAAATACTGTAAAACCCTAAAAACTGTAAAAGAAAATAACATACACTAAAATATCTAGAAATCCATAAAAATGTAAAAGACCTTAAAAACCATAAAAACCATAAAGGACATAGAAACCCCCAAAACCTTCAAGGACATTGAAACCCCATTGAAAAAATGAAGGACCCTGAAAACCCTAAAAACTATAAAATAACCAAAAATGTAAAGGATCTTTAAAGCCTCTAAAAGACCAAAAAACCTTAAAAACATCTACAAACATAAAATAACCTTAAATTTTCCTAAATCCCTTGAACCCCATAAAATTACAAAAATAACCTTAAGAACATAAAATAACAAGAAAACCATAAAAATCCTAAAATACCTAAAACACCCAAAAAACCATGAAAAATATAAAACCCTAAGACCCCAAAAAATAAGTAAAAAACCCCAAAAAACAATAAAAAACCTAAAAACACTAAATACCCAAAAAGACCATAAAAACCTACCATAACCATAAAAACCCTAAAACCCCTAAAAATGAAAAATCCCAAAACAAAAGAAACTCTAAAACCCCTAAAACCCACAAAAAAACAAAAAACCACTAAAAAGCCCAAAATCCCTAAAAACCAAAAAACCCCCCTATATATCCCTAAAACCCCTATGAGAACCCAAAAGTAATTTTAATAACCCCAGTAACCTAAGAAAACACTAGAACAACTAAAACCAAAACAACCCCCATAAAATCCACAAAAGATCCCAAAGACACAAAAAACCCCATCAAACCCCTAGAATAACCTAAAACTCCAAAAAACCCTTAAAACTGCAAGAATAAAGAACATTAAAATATCATAAGATCCCTATAAAATCTATGAAACCTATTAAATATAGAAACCCTAAAATCCCAAAAACTATAAAAACGTTATAAACCCTAACAAAAACCAAAAACCTTTAACAACCATAAAATCATAAAAACCCAAAAACCCCCAAAAATTGTTAAAACCTCAAAAAACTAAAACCCAATAAACATTTAAAACCCTATAAAAACAACATACCCTTAAAACCCCTAAACACCAAAAACACCCCTAAAATAATCAAAACACCAAAACCATAAAAAACCTAAAAACCCCAGAAAAGTATAAAAACCCCATTAAAACCCTAAAAAACATTATTGACACTCCTTTCTATCATAGAGTCCAAAGAATTGAAAATAGGAATACATTAATCACAAAGAGGTCCACCCTTCAAAGAAAATCAAAAAAAATGAAGAATGCATGGACCAGTAGCCCATTTGAAGTGAGGCGCGCAGCTCACTAGCGTGCCCTATTTGATTTTTCACCCAAGGTGCAAGTTGGTCTATAAATAGCCCCTGTGGGCCCCCATTTCATGGATGGACTTTTCAAAAGACAAATTCAAGCTCTGGTCTCCCTAGTCTTCAACTCAACTCTTCCAAAATCTTCTATGGTATCTTTTTACCAAGAATGGAATACCTAAAAGTGTAGAATAAGGCCTAAGTGTTTATAATTCTTCAAAAATTGTGTGCCTAAGTGTTAAGACCTCCTTAAAAATGGAAACACTTGCGCGCCGCCCTACCCTTCGATGAAACTTGTGTGCCACCCTTTTGAGAACATCTTAGGATAATACTAATGGATTGAGTTAAGTCTCTCCTAAGTATTACCCTACAAATTCATCATCGACCAAGTTAACCCATGCCATGCAAGTACACATGCACGACCAAGACATGCACGCCAACTTCATTTGGGTGCCTCTCTCCTGTTCAACTCTCCTCTTCAAGATATTAGCCCACAAACCTCTTTTTAAAATCCATTTATGTCATGGTTCCTTTGTTGGCTACATTATCTAAAAGGAATTCCGTGATAACCTCTCCTAAAAACTTGTGAATTACAAGCTTCATGTCACTATGGTTAGAGTAGTCCTCTATAAAACCTCATCCTTTAATATAAAAAGATCTTTTGATTATGGGAATCCTCCTCAAAAGCAAGACCCAAGTCCCCTTAACCTGGGCCTCCTTCTCAGGAGTAAGCCCCAGTCATAAATTCCGTTAATTAGGGTATCCTCCTCAAGAGTAAGCCCCAAGTCCCATTAACCTAGGCCTCCTTCTCAAGAGTAATCCCCAGTCATAATTTCCATTAATTAGTGAATCCCCCTCAGGTGTAAGCCCCATGTCCCTTTAACCTGGTCCTTCTTCTCAAGAGTAATCCCCAGTCATAATTTCCTCTAATATTGGGAATCAACCTCAAGAGTAAGACCCAATCTTAATTTCTATTGATTTAGGCCTCCTTCTCATAAATAATCACAAATCATAAGTCTCTTTTAATTTGGGTCTCCATCTCAGAAATAAGCCCCTATCATAAGTCCTTTTTATTTTGGGACTCCTTCTCAAGAGTAATCCCAAAGTTATAAGTCCCCTTTAATTTGGGCATCCTCCTTAGGAGTAAGCCCCAGGTTAAAACTCCAAATCTCCATAAAGTACAAATAATTTATGGACCCTACTCATGGTATTGTTTCTTGAAGTATGTCATGGTCTTCATCTACTTGGGTATTCATACATACGTAAGCCCCACATCATTTCTTGTGACTACATCGTTCGTGGCACAATCATCAGGTTTACTGATACCTCTTATTTCTCACACTGATCATGAGTTACATGAGATTAGAGTGTAAAAGTAATCATGGCATCTCTTTTTGGGTCATTTACCATGCATAAGCCCCATATTTCTTCACCTGAACTATGTGGACTTTGATCTTTACCTCAAACGTAGAGTATGTAGGATGCCTTTCTAAGGTTCAAGCCCATTTTTCATTCTTTCTTTTCTGTCCCATATGAAGTTAAACTATATCCTTCTTATTGAACTACGTGGGTTCTGATTCCTTTTTAATGAGGATATGTAGGTAGCCCATCTGCAGGTACGAACTCAACTCTAAAGTAACTATGATATTTCTGAATGACAATAAACTTCATGTACCCCACTGAGTGGCTTTAAAACCAGTATGGTCATCATAATGACCAAGAGATTTCTATAAAATGTATTGAAGGATACCATTGACTATGAATCTCTAATACATATGGCTGATTCTCCATCGATGAAAAACATCAAATACATAAAAAAATATCTAAATCCCATACATATCAATCATCGATTGACAAATCTAAAGGAAAATTCATTTTCATGATTGGTGAAATAAAAATGATTCGTGAACATAACTTAAATCTATAATAGAGTCCCGGAGTATGCAATAATTCCCCCCCAAAAAGTTGTGATGAGGCTGACCTCCCATCCTCTCGACCAATGAAAATTCTTAAGCCTCATCGGTCCACAACTAACGAGAACCTACCTTTGGAAATTAGGTCGAAATTGATTTAGAATCATTGGGTGTTTCCAGTTCTACGAATAAACCCGTTAGAAACCGATTGGAAAGTTTGAACCTTAACAAAACAAGTTCATATCCATTTCTAGATGAAACAAAAAAATGGTGAACCCGGCGTTAATCCTTAACAATGTTAAATGATGTTTTACTTATTTGTTAGACCCTATTAAACTCAATATGAGGGCCAACAAAGAAATCAATAACATATGTGCTCATACAAAAGATGTAGTATAGCCAGACATATCTTGATTAGGTCTTCTATATCAAACATGCACTCTTTTCCAAGATCTCCCTCCAACAAAAAATGTATTCTTTAAGGTTGAAACCTATGAATTCCTCGACCGCTAATCCTGATGGATCCTCGTCTGCTCTGAGGATGACATCACCTACTCAGCATCTTCAACACTGGGTCTCAAATGCATTAGTGATAGAATACCATCAACATGGTACCATCCCGACTCTGGAGGCCGCTCGACAAGCCCTTAAAGTTAACAACTCGCCCTGGTTTTCAAGACAGTGACGACCGGTGGTCAAGAAGTAGGTGGTGCCAACCATCTTCTCTAACAGTTTCAGCTCTTTATCCTTAGAACGCAACAACCATTCCCTCCCATATTACAGGGAGGTGAATCAAGAGGTAACTCAAGGCCTCAGTTCAAGAAGACAATAGTACTTTCTGAGGACTCCCATAAAACATTGCCACCAGACTCGTGCGGTAATGCACCCTCCACAAGATGGGGGTATCGCCTCTAGGCCTTCCACTCAGGTTCCTAAGACCCGAGAACACAAGACGAACCATTAGAGGAAAAATTCAGCAAACAGGGAGAAGGTTCTTACCTTTTCTCCCTTTAGATAATTCCACCAACCTAACTGGATGGAAAACAACGATCGGGCATATACACCTGTCTGTCTTAATTTCACTGCCCAACATACTCGTCTGGCAGTAACACACCAATCCTACCAGGCAATTCTGGCGGAGTACTATAGTAAGGCACATACACTTTTTTATAAATTATCAGCCAGTTAGTAGGCTCGTCTGATTGCATCCAAAGAAGCCCACCAACTAAATGTGGAGACCACCTGTAAAAAGGCACATACACCTGCTTACACTCATCAATTCTGTCAGCAGTCTCTCCTACCAGTGTTGAAGAAAGTTCATCAATAATTTTTTTTGGAGAACAATCAGCAGGCACATACACCCGCAATTAATCAAGCTAGCCAATAGTCGCTTTTGGTATCACTCAGATATGTCAATTGGAAAGCCCCAATGAAAAATAAAAGGCAGACACAACTTTCTACCACTATACATGAGTACATTCAGAATTCACTTAGAGGAAAAGGAGGACAGGAGTAGGAACACACACCTACTCAAAACATGGAATGGACATATATTCCCATTCCATAAGATGAAGTCACCAAGCACATTATGTCAATGGTTAAAGAGCAGAAGAAAATCCCTACCCATATTCTGGATACCTATCAAAATATTATAACAACTTCAACGACATCACAGGGAAAGAAACATAAATATACTCCTATTAGTAGAGTGACTCATCAACATGTCACCCCTGGGCAAAAACACACCTCTGTTCCAGTCCAGGAGGGTCGTGGGGGCATACTCCTCCACATTATACGAACAATCAAGTCAGGCACATACAACAGATTTAAATGAAGATAGTCCGCCTAACCTAACCTTTTCTCCTGAGAAGGCACATACACTTGCCCATAATAACCACTTTCATCAACAAGTGGTTTCTAAAGTGAGAAAGAAGGATTCTAAGAAAAAGACCTATCCAACATAGTTAAAAAATCAAGATCCAACCTGCAAAAAGGCCTTTCTCAATGCTGTAGTTATTGAATCCCTCAAACAATTATCTGTTTCAACTCAAGATTCTACTCTCTCATTTCCAAATTCTGGAAATAACAACAATAATTTGGAAGGTCTTCATCAGACACTTCCTCATGAAGGCTTTCTTCATGACAATTTAGTCAATCTCGAAGCATCATCTTCAGATGAGAGCCACGATAACCCTCTACATGGCCAGAAGACCAAGGAGAAAATGGTTTCATATTTTGTTGTAACCCACCGGGGTGGTCCTCCCCATGATGATGAATATAGTTACAAAAGTCCTCTCCACAGTAGTAATTTTCATTGCCTAGATAATTCTTCAATGGAAAATGCAGTAATGAGAAATCCCTATTATCGTGAGGCACTATCAAATGTGAAGCTAGTCATGACTGATGCCTTACCACTAGAAGGTGAAATACTTTCTCAATCAGAAGATATCCCGGGGTGTAGGTCATTCTCTGAACCTCCCCTGGGTCATTCATCTTATAATTTGACAAATTAATTATCTACCAATCTTGTTGAATTTGATGAAGCAACAAAGAAGCACTAGCTTTGTTCCAATCAGGTAGAATAATCTTCATCAAATGACAAAGAGGAAGTGTTGAACATGAGAAAACAATTGGAAAAATGTGAAATACCAGACATGTTTTGGATTTTGGCTGACACTAAATATGATATTCCAGAAACGTTGACAGAATATTGTATTCACAATATTCATCTCAACATATATAAAAATATTTTTCACTTAAAAGAGAAAATATTACCTTATGATGAATATAAAAATCATGTTAAGGTAATATAAGGGTTGGAAATCCAAATTTACTTAGCATATCTCTTAGTTTCCCAACATCCAAAGGTTGAAAGGTAGTAGGGAGACCTTCAGAGTACATTCCTTGGTGCATTAAAAAGGTTGTACCAGTTAATTACCGATTCCCCATCTGGTATTCATATTAGGGGATAGGGTGTTCATGGAGCATTGAATTTCACTCTGATCTATAGTCAACAAAGCCCGCCAAAAGTGGTCTCTATGCAATGTTATTTCCCATGGATGGCCATAGGTTACGGGTTTTTTGTGTAATCAAAGGCCTTATCAAGAACATGCCTCAAGTAGTTCTTCCCAAAGTCATGCATATAAAGAACAAGTTTTCAAATTAATCTTGCATCAAAAAAATGAGAATATCGAATAGGCTTCTTGTTTAGAACATGCACATCATCTGGTGATAGAAGTGTCAGAAATAATCAAACAATTATCTGAGCCAGGTGATTTGAGTGGATGTCAAATGATACATCCGGCCAATTTTTGGACTAAAATCCGCAAAATCAAGATAGATTTTATGAAAGTATCAAATGTAGCATCTCAAGAGCCACCTCAATTTTCTAGGCTGGGGACTATTTTAATCCAACCCTTGGGACCAACAGACAGGATTCGAGGAGTTGAGAAAGAGAAAAAGGAACAGCCCCGATCCACCAGACTAGGGACTTTTTCAAATTCTCAATCTCTTCCTCATCAAAATTCAGTATTCTCTCAATTAGGGAAGAAGTCACAATAGGAACACAGATCCGAATTATCAAGAAATTCCCTCCAAATTACAGTTCATCGTGAAGTTCCTGAGGGATCAACTAAACAAAATGAAATTTCTCATAAAGGGCATGGAAGAAGACAGTATCACAGAAACACTAACCAAAGGGCTGCAATGCATTATGCATTGATAAATTTCATCAATTACACTGTAACTGATCCCCCAGAACATGAGGCTCACTCATAGGAATCAGATGGAGAAGTTCTTGTTCAAGAGGCTATATATATAGAAACATATGAAGTAGGTGTGCATACCCGAAATCAAAGGCTTACCCAGAATCTAGGTATGCCTTCAAATAACCAACTCCCCCCTATCTAAAAAGAATCGAACAAGGGGAAAGGAAAAAAGTCAGATTACATCTCACTTTTTCATTGGAGAAAGTCAATATCTTTCACATGAAAAGAGACTTGCATAGCAAGAAGAGGAAATGAAGGATTTGAGAAGACTCAACAGAGAGTTACTTCGAAACAATATTTCTGCTAGATGGTACCCCCATGAAAGAATTCAACTTGAAAATGTTATTGGATCTCTTCAGAAAAGAGGATTTGTAGTAACTACAGATGTAGATTATTAATTCCCTCCATTGGGTACACCATCAATTAAGGATCATGTACATCTTGATAGATCTATTTTTGTGGGTTACCCATGATAGATAACAGCACCACCGTCAGTGGTATTACCAGTTATTCCACCAGCTCAAGTTCCAGTTGCAATACTCGCACAGAATCCAGCTCATCCAAGTATTCCACAAATTCTTATGAACACAATTGAGGCATTAACGACTTGATTGGAATCTATGGATGAACGATATGCACCAATTCAACTGGGAAATAGAGCTTACCCTGAATGGGTGGATGCAATTCCCCCCCCCCCCCATAAAATTTTGCGAATACCACATTCCCAATTTTTAATGGTTCGGGAGATCCAGAACAACACCTAACACATTTTGTTTCTCTTTGTGATCCTATGATGGGAACTCCTCAACAACAAGAAGCAGTTAACCTCAGGTTTTTTGTGCAATAATTACAATGACGTGCTTTTTTCTAGAAAACAAGTTTGAAATCTTAGTCAATTATTGGGTGGGAAGATCTCCATCAAAACTTCCTTCTTCAATTTAGCTCAACATTACCAAATAGGACATTTTTTGATCTTACCAATTGTAAAAAACAGAAAAATGAAAGAGTTTAGGATTTCATTGCTCGCTGGAAGGGATTAATATATTCCTTAAGTTTAGCACTCCCTCAAGAAGAGTTTCTACCAATCTGTGTGGAAAATCCGTGTGATGAATTATGCACACCATTAATCCCTGTGAAATACACAGGAGGGTTTCGAGACCTTACTTCAATCGCTCAGTAGATAGAAGACTCTCTTATACAGACTAGGGATAAAACTCATGTAATTCCATTAGCTCTAGGAAGGAGAATAGGGAACACAGAGACTGCTATAGTTACACTTAAACAAGCACATGTACCTACTTCCACTTCAAAACCTTCATCATATCGAAGGGCCCCACCTTCAGAGCGTCAACAATAATGGTTGCCTTGTCAATATGATCAATGAGATCAAAGGTGGATACAATTTAAGGATTTAAAGAACAAAATTTTATTCTTTCCGGAATGAAAAAGTTTTGGGTTACTTCATCTCGGCTCTAGAAAACAATCAGGTTCAGTTTCCAAGGCCCAAAAGGCCGAACAAGGAAGGATATAAAGACCTCCCCAACTATTTCTCGTTTCATCAAATGTTGGGGCATCCAATTTAGGAGTGTTTTGTCTTCAAATACCTCCTGAAAAAGATAGTGGACTATGGATAAGTAAAATTCAATGGTTCTTCAGCCCAGGTAGCATGTGTTACTGCTACTGATCTAGAGGCAGAAGGCGAGTGGCATGAAGTCGAAAGTAAAATTGTGCAGAAATATGATGATGGGATGGTCAGGAAAATGATCAACAGAACTCATGCCATTTTACGAACACAATTTAATCAACCAATTGTGTCTTCTTCTATTTCTTCCACAAAAAAATCCCTTTCATCAGAAGGAAAATCCTCAAAGAAGTGGCATAATTTGAAGAAAAAAGGGCAATCAAAAGAAGAAGAGATCATGTCAAAGCCTATGTTGTATTTGACTCTGGAAGATTTTATGCCATCTTCTTCAAAAGCACAAGAACAACCCCACCAAACAACACATCTTGAACTGGTTCATCAGGCAGAGTCTTCATCAGATGAAGAATTGATCTTTCGTTCTATTAACATGATTCATTTAACGAATCCTTATGGAAATGACAGTTTCGATCATGATGACCTAAGTTTCATGTATCTAACAGAGGAATTAGGGGAATAAACAGAGGTCTAGGATTCATAGGAAGACATGGATATTCCAGAAGCCACTATTTCAATCATACCCCTACTCGAACTGTATATACAGTAGAAACTCATGGAAAAGCCCTTCAACAGTCTCAACAGGAATAAGAAAGTTCTTCCGCACATGGCATATTCGGTCCTCACACAGTTATTTTGGAGGACCTGTTAGAGGGTACACCTTCTTCCTCTAAAAAAATAGATATACCTAGTCATTCTAATATACTGAAGCCAGGAGTTCTTCCAATTCCTTCCCCGATATGGGATGCATCTACTACTAAAGCATCAACTTCCAAGGCACCTGCAAAACCACATTTTTGTGCTGGGAAATGAAAACCTTTTGGAAAAAAGTATGATGCATTAAAACACTTGACCCATGTACCGGCCAAGTTATCAATTACGGATGCCTTGAATCTATCAAAAGATCTTCAGGAGGTGCTTATTTAGGCTTTGTCAAATCCGCATGAATTCAAAACTTAAATTGTTGTGGATGAGGTCTACGATGATGTTGTACATGGACATATGAGACCATTATATCTATCTGGAAAATTCAATGACATATACATCCGACGGGCTTTCATTGATAATGGCTCAGGAGTCAAACTCTTTCCTGTTCATACACTTCGTCAATTGGGCCTCACCGAATCAAATTTATCTCCTTCTACATTGATGTTTCAAGGATATCATAAGAATGAACAAGAACCTATGGGCGATATAACACTCAGAATTTAGTTTGGAGACCTTGTGTCTAATTTCGATTTCATGGTTGTTTTTCAGGACACTTCCTTCAACATTTTTCTTGGAAGACATTGCTTATATCAACATGTGGTCTTACCTTCTTCATATCATCAAGGTCAAAAATATTGTTTCAATGGTCAAATTGGGTCATTTTATGGTGACATGGACCCACTCAAAACGTGTGAATCTCAATACATTGAGTGATAATTTTATCACATGGAGGGAAAAGAAAAATCTACAGCAAAGAAGGTCACCAAAATTAATTCTCCAAAAGGTTTGGAAAAGATTCCAGTAAACCCATTCATACATGTGAGTATAGAATATGTGTTACCTATCAGTCAAATTGACAGAATAGACCTAAATCCAAACAATCTTATGGAAACTTCCATAATGTCAATTACGAAAATCAAGCAAGATAGCATGGGAGAAATTGTTGATTCACCAAGAAGTGACGAAATCTTAAATGGAGATTTCATAATTTCATCCGCTAAAATCCAGAAATAATATACTTCATCAACCAGGTCAGAAGAAGTTATAAAAATACCAGAGGAAAACAATTATGTTGATTCTCAATCTATCATCTCCTCTATATCACCCCACGAAGATCCTTCATCATCAATAGGGTCAGAAATGGTATCCTCTTCTTCATGATGTTCAAATTTTAACTTCTCCACTGACCATGGAAATTCTGCTTCGTTATCTACTATGCAAGTAGAAACATAAGTAGTAACACATATTAAAGAAGAAAAGGAAGATATTAGGGATTCTCCTCCAACATTTGAAGAGGGTATCTCCATCACTGTGGATGAACTCAGAAAAATAAATCTGGGTACAAAAGAATAACCACGCCACACTTTAATTAGTGCAGCCACGACTCTTGAAGAGCAAGAAATGTATACTTCATTTCTAAAGAAAAATCGAGATGTATTGAATTGCAGTTATAAATAAATTCCAGGTCTTAATCCTGATGTTTCCACTCATCATTTGGGTTTGCCAGAAGAACATTGAGGATTCATGAAATCTATAAGACGAATACACCCAACTTATGTATCCAAAATTGAAGCTGAAGTTGATAATCATATCAAGTATAACTTCTTCAGAGATGTTCAATATCCCAAATGGTTGGCTAATATTTTCTCTTTGAAAAATAAGAATGGACAAATTTGAGTTTGCATTGACTTCATAGATCTTAATCGGCATTGTCCCAAGGATGATTTTTTAGTTCCGATGACATAACTCTTAATTGATGAAACAGATGGATACAAAGCTCTTTCTGTCATGAATGGTTACTCTAGGTACAATCTAACACGAATGGACCCATAATATGAGAATTATACATCCTTCATAGCTCCTCAAGGTGTATTTTTCTATTGGGTATGCCCTTTGTCCTGAAGGATACAGGTGCAACGTATCTATGGTCCATGAACCATATATTCAAACCCTTTTTAGGAAAATTTTTTGAATGTTATGTGGATGATTTGGTGGTTAAATCTAGACAACATTTTGATCACTTGGACGATCTGTAAATCATATTCAACAAACATCGACAACACAATTTTAAGATGAACCCCTTGAAATGTGCTTTCGGGGTAACCTTAGGAAAATTTATCAGCTTTGTTGTATGCCATTGTGGTATCGAATTTGATATTGAGAATAAAAAATCAATCCTTGACATGTCAACTCCTAGAAATTTGAAATAATTAAGAGTAATTCAAGGAAACATGGCCTATATTTGGAATTTCATTGCCAATTTGGCTGGCAAGTGTTAACCCTTCACCAGATTAATGAAGAAGGGATTCACCTACCAGTGGACTGAAGAATGTCAAGAAGCATTTGATACCCTAAAGAAATATCTCTTGATTCCACCAGTATTAATGACACCTGTTGATGTAAGACCACTTATTCTCTATGTGACAACTTTAGAGCGATAATTGGGTTCCTTCCTTGCCCAAAAGAATGACGCTAGGAATGAAAATAACCTTTACTATCTCAATCAAACTATGCTTGAGGCAGAAACTTGATATTCAAGTATTGAAAAGTGATTCCTAGCATTAATCATTGCAGTCTAGAAATTTAGACACTACCTGCAACATCATGAGGTCCAATTGGTATCTTAGAATAACCCACTCAAATTTATCCTTAGCCGTCCAACGATTACAGGAGGTCTGGCAAGGTGGGCAGTTATTTTGCAGTAGTTTGATACTCAGTATGTGTCTCAAAAGGAAATAAAGGGCCATGATTTGGCCGATTTCCTTACTTAACACCCATATATAGAAGATATATCTTTAAATGTTGAACTTCTTGATGAGGAAGTCTTCTCTATTCAAGATAATCCTCAATCATGGGAAATGTACATTGATGGTTCCTCCTGAAGTCCAACAGGGAAGAAAATGGAAGATCCTAAATTTAACGAAGTTGTGTTAGGAATTGTGCTTATTTTCGCATAAAAGGAAGTGCTATCATATTCCTTATTATTGTTGGAAGGCGGTCCAAATAATGAATCAGAATATCAGTCTCTCGTCATAGGCTTGGAATTGGCACTTCAGGCATAGCTGAATCACTTGAAGGTAAAAGGTGATTTTGATTTAGTAATCAAATAAATAAATGGGGATTGTGACATTATAAAGGAAGAGTTAATCCCTTTGTGTGATTAATTTAGAGAGTTAATGGTGGAATTTCCCTCGGAACTGACATTTTATTATGTCATGCGATCATAAAATGCCCAAGCTGATGCACTAGCAAATATGGCCACATCACGGACAGATCCAAATCGGAACAAAACAATCATCAGTATTGCCCACCGTCATATAGTTACACCTTATGTTCAAATCAAAACTGAGTAAATCAATGAAATTAGTCCCATATTTGGACCATATGGTCATACTATAGGATGGATGTCACCTATCAGGGAATACATTCAAAATGGAACACTCCCAAATGATTGAGCTGGGAAAAAACAAGTTCGACGACGTGTGGCCAATTTTACTCTTTATGAAAGATCATATCACCAAAAATATCTCTACAAATGAGGTTTTCATGGAATTATGATCAGATTTATTGATTGTGAAGAGACAATGGCTATCATGAATGAAGTACATGCAAGAGTTTGTGGTTCCCACCAGTCTGGACATAGACTCTCCGGTCAAATTCGATGACTTGGATACTTCTAGACATCAATGATGCAAGATTGTGTTAATTTCACTAAGAAGTGTCATTCTTTCCAAGTATGTGCCAACTTCATTCATCAACCCCTGGATTTTCTTCATACAGCTAAATACTCCTGGCTGTTTGCTACATGGTGAATAGATGTAGTAGGACCTTATCCTCGGGCTACAGCTAAGCAATTTAAGTATATTCTTACGGCTACTGAATTTTTTTCCAAATGTTAAGAAAAAATACCTCTCAAAGAATTTGGTGCTAAAAGAATTTTTATCATTGTAATGTCCAACATAAATACCATATTTGGTGTTCCTCATACCATATTGACGAATAATGGCACAAACCTTTTTTAAAGTGAGGTAAGAAAATTGTATCAAGAATACAATAACAGATCCAACCATTCATCTGGGTATCATGCATCAGCCAATGGTCCAGTATAGGCTTTCAATAAGACTCATTAAAAAATACTTCAAAAGATGGTGGATAAAGATAAGAAGTCATGGCCTGATAATCTTTTTCATGCCCTATGGGCTTATCGGACTACCACCCACACTACTACACGATCAACTCCATATTCATTGGTATATGGAACGGAAGCAATATTTCCTATTGAAGTCCAATTACCTTTTCTTAGAGTTTCTATTTGTGATCAGTTATCTATAGATGAACAATCTACATAGTGATTGGATGAATTGGAATGACTAGATGAAAAAATATTGAGCACACTGCACCATTTAGAATTCTTTCATAATCGAGTAGAATGAGCATTCTAAAAAAATTTCATCTTCGTTAATTCATTCAAGGATAATTGATATTGGTCCTCAGAACCCCAATGATACCGGGAAAGAATCCTCCAAAGCTTAATCCAAAGTGGGATGGACCTTACTCAATACATAAGGTCTACTCCAATTGAGATTATTCTTTAATCTCAATGGATGGAGAAATCGTTACAACTCCAACTAATGCAATATTCTTGAAGAGGTATTTTGTGTAACACAAATACACCCATTATCTTTGCAATAGAACATTAAACTGCATATCCCCCTCTATTATCCAACATGACATTAACTTATGTCCCCCTATCGTCTAACATGATGTTAAACTGTGCATCGTCCGAGCTGCATGACGTTAAACTTCCAATCACCCTATGTTTGTGACACATGACATTGAACGGTGATCTCTGCATGTTCAATTATCTTTCAAACTCTAATTCCATGCATGCCCCAGGAATCTTACCATGCATAAGCCCCACACTGTCCTTCATGGTCGCATATTTCATGACATGATCGTCAATTATGTTGCTGCCTCTTGTTTCTCACACTGAGCATGACTCACATGAGCTTAGAGTAAGCTTTGACCATGAAATCTTCTATGGGACACTAACCACACTGAAGTCCCAACATCATCTTCGGGTCGTTGTCCACAAGTACACCCTGATCGTTGAATCCCTCTCAATTGAACTACGTGGACTTTGATCCTTGCCTCATAGGTCTGGTACGTAGGCAACCTCCTGAGGTTCAAGCCCGAAACCTTCACATTGATTCACCTCTATCCCATACGATGTTGATCTGTGAATCCCCCATCAACCGTCTTATTCATATTAGTTCACTTCCATCCTACATGACGTTAAACTGTGTACGTGCCATCGTCCTTACTATATTAAGTTAAACTATATAGTGCCCCATTATCCTTACAACATGACATTAAACTGCACAGGATTGGTCCATGCATATGACCTTAAACTATTTTCACTTTTGTCATGTATGACAATATACTGCAACAACCCCTGTTACCCTCACTCGATAGGAATCATCATTGAAATGGCCTCCAACCATGTCAAATTTCAAGAACTATAAATGGCTTGATTCTCATCCATATGAGATACGTAGTGACACCCAAGTCTTTAATCTTGGGTCCATCCATAATTTCAATAAATTCCTCTTTATCCCTCACATGTACAAACCAAATCTGTACAAAGGGTTTTTCAAGAACTATGTGTATCTTGATTTCCATCCTCATGGGATACGTAGGAACACTCAAGCATTCCTCAAGTCCAGCCCCAAGCCTTTGGGAATAACCCCAAACTCCACTTTTAGTCCCTTGGCTGAAAAGTCCCCCTGGGAGCACATGGTGCGATACGGAACACCCTGGTCTTTATTCACATCAGGTTTATAAAAAATGCACGATGTGTCTCCCTAACTATGGTTCAAGCTCTATGACCCTAAAATAAGATCTTCCATTCTATCGTCCTGCATGACATGAAACTGTATTTCAAGAACTATGTGTGGATTGATTCTCTACCTAGTGAGATATGTAGTGACATCCATAATCTCAATTTAGGACCCAGCCACACCATTATACAAATAATATTCATGGTCTCCATAACCCTTTTCTTGACTTCTGGTCGCAAAATGTCGGATACCTGAGAGTTATTTTTCCTGACTATGTATCGCGTGCCCTTAGGTGGCCTTGCAGAAGTTTTCTACATAAAGGACCTTTTAACCAAAAGATACTACTATTTGACAATGCAGCTTATGCCCCATTTTGCCCTACATAATTCAACCTACATAATGGGATTTTTATGTAATGGTAACTTCATTCGTAGGAGAAGCCATGTTTGTCCCTATTGGTCTTAACGATGATATGTAGGGATCTGCCAAAAAAATGGCTATCCTTAATAGATTTGTTCCATACACTTTTTCAGGATCTGAAGTTATTAAATTCTATGGTTTACATTTTCCTCCTTCTCCATATGTTCAGAGAAATATAAAATAACCTTGGACAACATTTCCATATGTCGTATAATGTTTATATCTCTGGTTTTTTTCATATAATATAAAACCACAGACACCTCTTTTCCTATGTTTGGGTCAGACCTTCGTAGAAGTCACATTCCTCCAATTCATTGAAAATTTTGATTGGAAATAACCTCTCCATATTCAAGTACCTTTCTCCGTAAAGCAGACTCTATGATTTGGAAAATTGGAATCTCCATAAAACATTCTTTGGCTTTTATTAATAGAATGTCAAATTTATGAGAGTTATTTTGCTTGACTATGCAACACATGCACTTAGGTGGCCTTGCATAAGTTGTCTAAATAATGGAGCTGTCAGCCAAAAGATATTACTATTTGACTATGCATCATATGACCTTGTTGTCCCTACATAATTCCGCCCCCATAACGAGTTTCTCAAGTAGTAGTAACTTCATTCTTAGAAAAGACTTCCTCTAATTCCTTTTAGCTCTTTTCCCATGTCTTTCCTTAGATTAAAATTTTTTCAAGTCATAGTTTACAATTTGCCCCCTCCATACATGAATATGGTAATATGTTTCCAAACAAATTATCAAGAATTGTGTCAATATCATCCATTCGTTCAAAGCTATTCGACCTTAAATATTATCATTTTTATATTTCAACATGCATTACTTTAAACTTCCAAAAAAAAGACATGGTAATCATTTAATTGGGAACCTATAAAGGGTAATCTGAAAAAAAAAGTCGAGTCCCAGCTTTCTAAACGTATATTTTGTATGATTTAGTCAATATTGAGAAATTAAAGATGAACAATTTGTGGGGTTGTTTATATAACCCTAGTAAAAAATCAATATATGTTTACTAGGCCCACTGGATTAAGTAAAAATAAGAGCAATTATCAAGAAAATAAAGAAATTACAGAAGACTTTCAACATGATTTATCAACTATTTCACAGCATCTTGAGCTTCATCGGCATCCACTTGAAGTTCATTTACTCGACCAGATTCACTCTCTTCAGCTTGACGAAGTGCTTCTTTGTCCTTTTTGATGGATTTTATACCATCCTCTTAGACATATTCCAATGAATTATAAAGCTGGTCATGCTCCCCAATAACAACATCTAGCTCTTGTTGAAGGTGCAACTACTGAACAATCTTCTCCTTTATCTTTTTCTTCAGCTCCTTCAGATTTACAGTACAATCAGCCTCATCTTGGGACACTACAGCATGAAATTCACTGTTATTGGTCAGCAATCTAGCTCTGATCAGGTCTTAACAACACCTTTTCTCTTCCTCCCTCCTTTGGATGACTTGTTTCAATCCGACATGGATTTCATGATATCCAAAACTCCCAATTCCAAGCATGATGAACATGGATGAAAGTCTTGGAATTTTCGAAGGCATCTCTTCTAGAGGAGCCTCAGATATTATCTTCCATATATTTTTCCATGCCTTGAGACATGTGAATTGGAGTGCATTTTTCACCTCTAAGTCTGATTCAGCATCGCTATCACATGGAGGAACATAGTCTGGGATTAATGCACTTAATGAAGTGCCCTGTTCTTCTCCTTACCCGACCCTAGTTTCTTCACCTACTTCTACTAATTGGGCTAAGGCTAAGGCTTCACCTCCAGATCTATCCATTGAAGTTGACAGCCCAGTTTGTTCAATTGAATGTATGGATAGTTTCAAAAAACATTAAAAGTTGATTGATTGTATTGAAGGTTAAGTAAGCCCAAAATATCATCATCTTTTACTTAACAGTATATCATAAAATTGTGAAGACTCCTCCCCATCATTCCTAGCTTCAAAAAGATTTTCATGATGAGTTTCAGGACGGTTTGTCATGTTATGTTCCACCTGAGCTAGTGTTTCTAAAATAATAGGGTTGACATCAATGTATACACCCCTTTGAAGTGTTGATGGTTCAACAGTTTCTTCATATGGAACTATAAATTTTTTAACCAAAAATGGTTACAAGTGTAATCATGAGAAGATTAGCAGGACAAATGTTGAAACTCACATCTAGTTGATTCTATAAATAGATCTCCAAAATCTTCTAAATTAGGTGGTAAATTAACATGTTATAAAATTTCGTCAAAGGACATGCCAAGATTCATCATTTTATCCAATGATGTCCCAGATCCCAGGTTAGTCCCACCAGTGGGAGCACTCGGCATGTCTTCTTTGTGAATTTCATCTAGTAATATCTAACCCCGGATATCTTCTACAAAGATAGTTGTGTGGTCAGCTTCGGTGGTTGCCAAATTTTCTGGTGCATGTGTTGAACCTAAAACATTATAGAATTGAAGTCAGTTTTTTTCTCATTTGTGGTTATATGAGGTATTGTTAATTTAATAGAATTGTTTTCTCTCCTAGAATCAGAAACAGGAGCGGTGATGGTAATAGACGTCAGCTCATCTGCTCTCAGTATTTTCTCTGGAACAACCGTTTTAGCGGGAACTTGTGGCTGTTCTATAGCACCCTCCATTTTATGCTGACGATGGACAATCCTTTCCCTTAAAGGTGAAACTGAAGAAGCCCCTACATTCCCAAGAAGTTTGATCACTTTTTCATAAGTTATGATTAATGACTACCAGAAAGACTTACCACTACTGATAAAGTGTTTTACTATGGTCTTCTTTCTTAGATTCATTTGCTTCTTGGATTTTTTGGGTGGACTGTCATCATCATATCCAAAAAAAAGTTATCAGAGACAATAACGCCCTTTCTAACTTCTCATCCATGACTTTTTGGCATGGAGATACTTCACCCGGCTCACGAGGAGATTCAGTGGCTCCAAGAGTGGTTCCACCAGGGCTATACTGTGGTGAAGGGATATTAGTGGTTCATTCCTTTACAAGCTGCAGGATGAAAAAAATTATTTCATTGAATAACAAATATTTGACTAAATTCAAATTGCAATGCAAATAGAAATATGAGAAAATGGAAACTTACATCATCAGGAGCCATGTAATCATGCCACTCTTCATCTAATGAAGGACCAATCCCCACAGTGGGACCATGGTCCATCGTTTCCTTCACTCTCTTGGTGACAATAACTGACTCATCAGTGGAATATATGAGCATTTCTATCTCCATGATGTAAGACCTCACTTCATTGGGGTTTTCCTCAAAACGGATCTCAGAGGAAGCCTGGATATTCCCCACTTCAAAGATATGTAACCCTTCACATAATCTCATCAAGGAGGTTTCAACATCACAATATAAACCCCTCCATGTCCGAACAACCTCTGGTCATAAATATTCGGAATCTGCACCAGAAGGCCATGAGGAGGGTCCTACAATCTGGGACTTCAACTTCTTCATAGCTCTTGCAATCACAGATAATGGATAAGAAAATGAAACTTTTTGTTCTTTAAAATAATGGAGACTAAATTTCCTCAATGATGTAACTCACCATGAGTCGATGGAGTAGGTCTCTTGACTCTAACAGGCATATTATATCTGGCACGAGGCCGCTTTAACGCATTTCAAGCCTTATCATCCTCTTCTTGGGAATTTGATTAATCAGCTCCGTGTTAGGAGGAGTCACCTTCTAAATGAAGAGCTTCTTTCCTAATGGTTCTCTTCTTTATCCCCACCCAAGGGACCAGATGATTCAGTACCCCTTCAGGGTATGATACAACCCAGATGTTGGCATACCATGTAGTCAATCGACATTCCACTTCAACAGTTGGTATATCAAATACCTCCCCAGTCATCTCCATCGATTTCATTAACCATAGTTGATGAGAAACCATCGGATGGTACTCTAACCTGACATGCACCAGAGGGGATACAACAATTCTCTATAGACATTTGAATTGATGTGCCAATATGTATAGAGAATATGCCTCGCATATAACTTCTTTGTCAATCCTCATGGCTAGTGTACCATCTCTACATGCCAGCATATATGCCCTTAACTCCAGTCTGGTTGTTCCATCATCAAAAAATCACCCTTTGGTGGATTTCTATAAGGAATTAAGTGAAACTCCTTACACATGATCGGCCTTATTTTGATATCGTAAGCATTGAGGGTTAAGGGAGAAATTCCTGAAAAGGCCTGAACAGGCGGCTGAGAAAACATATAGGAACATGTACCCCACTTTGTAAAGAATATATCCTGAAGTGGGTAGCGATACATCCCCATAAAACATGGAATGGTCCCACTATTATTAGAGGATACTTACCCATATAAATATGAAGTATGCTCCTATGAATATTTTCCAAAACTGGGGTGGCCAACCCAATAATCTTTCATTCAGCTAGCTTGGTTGTAACGAAAAAGGTCCCTGAACTCACACCTCCTTTCGAATCACGAACGGGTAAAATGTAAAAACTGAGAAACAAGGACAAAAATCATCCCAGACGGGTCTTCACTATAATTTTATAGTTTACTTCATACCCCCACCTATCATACTCTCTTGCTTCCAGAATTGGCCATAATGGGCCGGAGCACCCCTTTTTCTGCTCTAGGGAAACTAGTACAATGAATGAAGGAAGGTCCCTCCTCTCCCATCTTAATAAGAAACATGTTCATCAACTCATCTGGATGGATATCTTTTCTAGATTAGGTTTTCATGGTGGTAGAATTTGTAATCTTATAGAAAATTTTCATTAATTCTCGATCCAAAGCAAGAGTCTTCTCTGAATCATTCCAGGTCACCTTGGGGGGGGATGAATTCATAATACATATCTCCAAAAAATGGATCCCCTGAAATCTTGTAGACATCCCACAAACTAATGCCTACTTCTCCATGAGTCAGATGGAAAGAATTCATTTCCGGGATCCAAAGGCTGATTAGCTCCGGCACGAGATCGTCATTCCTATAGACATGTGTCTGCCCAGCCCAAACAGGTTCATATACTGTAGCTCCCTTCAGATCATCGACAAACTCTGCACATGTTTGTCGCACCCAATATTCCCTCATTTATGTCGGCTTCACACCTCCTACAGGACGGAAATCCAAACTCTTCTTCCATCCCTTATATTGGTCCATATGAGAATTTTGGAAAATTGAGGGATAACAATGCGGCTGTAGATCGGGCGTGTGAGGCTTCAGATCTATAGCACATGGGAAATTATGCATTATGTATGCCTTCTCCACTATCCCAGTATTGAAAAATGATCCTGCAACTGAGACATTTGCTAAAGAGAAGTTGGTGTAGGTCTGAAACTAGGAATGAGGGATATAATTCTTTATCTCTGGAACATTGACTCCTTGCAGATGATCAGGGCCATACAAAGGCAAGTAGATTCTATGTGGGAAATTGGCATGATATTTCTTCAAGTAATTAGCCAAATCTGACAGAGTGTTTTCTCAGATAACATAATAGTCATGGCTGATGATGTTCATCATGTCATCTATTCTCTTGTTGGCCAACTCATCAGCTAATCCAATTCTTCTGGGAGCCATTGAATCTACAAAAATATCAAACAATAAACTTTTATGTAAGTTTTTTTTTTGTGAAATTTTGATGAATGAAATCAAAAAAAAGGAAAATACATTAAGGAATGCAAGTACAAACATGGCGTGCAAGTCAAACCAGTCACACATGTTTTTCCTCCCTAGTGATGGTGTACATGTCAAATACCTTCTGTAGAAGCGCGAAAAAAATCCAGAAGGGCGATTTGCCAAAGACAGAAGCACCTGTGCGACAATAGCTCAAGTTACTGTAAGTCGAGTGAGATTGCGCGGGAGTGAGCCTGTATATATAGGCGATCTATACAACCTATGTTCCATACCTTCATTCCCCATCATGTACGTGTCAAACTTGTGTGATATAGACCCTTGATTTCTCTAGCTTTACCTCAAATCCGGATTCTCTTTTTTTATCCAACTCTGAGGGGGAACTTTTTTTGACACTCCATTCTATCACAGAGTCCAACGAATGGAAAAAGGTAATACCTTAAGCACAAACATGGTCGACCTTTGAAGAACATCAAAAAATTGATGAAAGGATATACCAAGATCCAATTTGGAGTGAGGCATGAAAGTAACCTATGCGCCACCTATGGTTCGTGCAGTTCACTTGTGAACCCTATTTAATTTTTCACTGAAGGTGAAATGTGGCATATAAATAGCCCCTATGGACCTCTAATTCAAGGACAGATTTTCCAATAGTTAAATTTAAGCTCTGGTAACCCTATTCTTCAACTCAACAGTTCTAAAAGCTTCTAAGGTAACTTTTTACCTAGAATAGAAGACCTGAAGGAGTAGAATAAGGCCTAAGTGTTTAGAATTCATCAACACTTGCGCGCCTAAGTGTCCAAACCTCCTTAAAAATGGAAACACTTGCACACTGCCGTACCCTTTCGATGAAACATGCACGCCGCCCTTTTGGAAATATCTTAGGATAATACTAAAGGCTGGAATTAAGTCTCTTCCAAGTATTAACCTACAGACTCTTCGTCGCCTAGGTGAACCCATGCCATGCAAGTACACATGTGCGTCCAAGACTTGCACGCTATCTCTCTCCCGTTCACCTATCCTATTCAAGATATTGGACCTCGAACCCCTTTTCAAATCCATTTATGGCATGGTTCCTTTGTTGGATTCCTTATCTAAAAGGAATTCTGTGAGAACCTCTCCTAAAACCTCATGACATACAAGCTTTATGTCGCTACGGTTAGAGGTTTACTCCATATAACCTCATCCTTTAAGATGAGAAGATCCTTTGATTTAGGGCATCCTTTTTAAGAGTAAGCCCCAAGTCCCCTTATCTTGGGCCTCCTTCTCAGAAGTAAGCCCCAATCATAATTTCCTTTAATTAGTGAATCCTCCTCAAGAGTAAACCCCAAGTACCCTTAACCTGAGACTCCTTCTCTGGAGTAAGCTCCATACATAATTTCATTTAATTAGGGCATCCACCTCAGGAGTAGGCCCCAATTCTCCTTAACCTGGGCCTCCTTCTCGGGAGTAAGCCCCAGTCATAATTTACTTTAACATTGGCCATCCTCCGTAGGTGTAAGCCCCAATTATAATTTTTTTTTGATTTGGGCCTCCTTCTCAGAAATAAGCCCTAATCAAAACTCCCTTTTAATTTGGGCCTGCTTCTCAAGAGTAATCCCCAAGTTATAAGTCCACTTTAATTTGGGAATCCTCCTTAGAAGTAAGGCCCGGGTTAAAACTGAAAATATCCATAAAGTAAAAATACCTTTATGGACCCTGCTCCTGTGCTTCTTTCTTGAAGTAAGTCCTAGTCTTCATCTACTTGGGAAGTCATACATACGTAATCCCCACATCATTTCCTGTGACTGTATATTTCATGGCACAATCGTTAGGTTCACTGATACCACTTGTTACTCACATTGAGCATGACTTACATGAGCTTAGAGTGTAAAAGTAATCATGACATCACATTTTGGTCCGTTAACCATGCATAAGCCCCCTATTTCTTCACCTGAACTACATGTAATTTAATATTTTCCATAAAAGTAGAGTATGTAGGAAGCCGTTATAAGGTTCAATCCCATCATTATTTAATTCTTTTCTATCCCATATGATGTTAAACTATATCCTTTTTATCAAACTACGTAGGTTAGGATTCCTTTTTAACAAAAATACATAGGTAGCCCATCTGTGGGTATGATCCCAACACTGAAATTATCCATGTCTTTTTGAATGATAATAAACATCAAGTGCCCCACTTAGTGGCTTTAATACCAGTATGGTCATCATAATGACCAAGATATTTCTATATAATTTACTACAGGATACCATTGACTAAGAATCTATAATACATACGGATGATTCTTCATCGATGAAGAACCTAAAATACATATAAAAGATTCTCTAAATCCCATACATATCAATCATTGATTACCAAATCTAAATAAAAATTGATTTTCATTCTTGGTGAATTAATAATGATTCATGAACATAAATTAAATGTATAAGAGATTCTTGGAGTAGGCAACAAATCACCCCAAAAAGGTGTGATGAGCCTGACCTTCCATCCTCTAAACCAATACAAATTCTTAAGCCTCATCGGTCCACAACTAATGAGAACCTACCTTTGGAAAGTAATTCTAAATGGATATAAAATCATTGGGTGTTTTCGGTTCTATGTATAAACCCGTTAGAAATCGATTGGAAGGTTTAAACCTTAAAAAAGCAAGGTCATCCCCATTTCTAGACGAAACCAACCTAAAAACCCCTAAAAACAATAAAAATACAAAAAAATATTAATTTAAAAAAACATCCACTACCTAGATTGAAAGGCCCCCACTTGAACCTATGACACATCCTATGGATTTATTGAACTTGTATATTGAATCTTTCACCCAAACATTTGAATATTTTTACTAGATCCTCCCAGCTAATTTCATCATATAGAACTATAAGTACATGTTTTTTGACATTGATATCCTAATTTGGAATCTGAACCTTGTTGGGCATTTTAAAGCAAGGGATTTCTACTGGAATAAATGTTCATGGGTCACTGATACTCCAACTTGGATCTCAAAATTCATGAGAACTTTTATTCCACCAACACATCATTTGCTACTATGGAAGATCTGGATGAACATGCTTTCCCTTCAGGAGCAGCTAAAGAATGTCGGTCACTAGCTGACATCAGCTTCTTATTTCTCCCATCGGACTGATGAGACAATTCAACACATGTTTTATCAGTTTAAACTTACATCCAATCATTGGAATTACCTGAAGAACTTATTTGGATTCCACATCAGCCGGTACATTCCTTTTATTGACTTGTTATGCAACCTTGTAGATCTAAACTGAAGTGATGTGATTCATAATCTCTTGATCACTCATATTGTGTATGTTTTCTAATATTTCTGGGCTACCATAAATGCAGTGTCTTTCAATAGGAACCATATCTCTTTTTCTGGTGGATTTGTGACTATCCATAATGTGGTCCATGTAGTGTATCACATAAAAGAAGGTTTGATGGATAATTATTTCTATGATATAATTATCTTTTGTATGCTTCGAGGTTTTGGTTGGAAACAAAAACCATAGATTCATATTTTTATTCATTGGATCCCTCTATTACATCATGGATCAAAGTCAATGTGAATGTCAGAGCCTTGGGAGCACATATCCCCTTAAGGGGTGATGAGGTCATCTGGATGCACAAAGGCTATGTGAAGGGATTCTTATATCACTCTATTAAAGGAGGATGTGCATACAAACCTAATATTTGGTCCATGATGAAGGAGGTCAAATTTTCGATTCAATTTTTGTGGAAAAAATGATGAATTGAATCTGACATGATGCTTGTGGTGGATGCACTGAAGAACATGTCCCGAAGAGTTCCTTGGCAGATTATCCCACAACGGATTGAACATCTCATCCATTTCTAGACTATCAATCCCAATGTCACACATTCCTATAGGGAGGTGAAATCAATGGAAGATTTCTTATCTAAATAGAAAATTGTGGAAACGAGCTCAATGTTTTCCTTTATCGCCCCACCTTTCTGCTCACCCTTCATGAAATCTGATATGAAGTGGAAATTACATATCTGTGTTTTTAAACCCTCCTTATAAGTCATTGATTTTACCTTTATAATGAATTTTGGGGGACCAGACATTCTTTTTCTCAAGCCTTCTTTTCCATAAAATCCCTAAAACACCTAGAAACCAAAAAACCATAAAAACACAAAAAACAAAAAATCCCTAAAATCTCCAAAAAAAACTTCTGAAAGATACCAAAAACCAAAAAACCCCTAAAAACCATTAATATATATAAGAGACATTAAAAGACAATAAAAAATCCCAAAAGTCACTAAAAACCCTAAAATACCTAAAAAGTAAAAATAATAAAAGAATATAAAACCCAAAAAACCATAACCCCCCGAACACTAAAAAACCAAACAAAAACAAAAAACCACTTAAATACAATAATACAAAAAACCCCTAAAATCCTAAAAACCCTAATAAACCTAAAAACCCAAAAATTTCCTAAAAATGATAAAACCTCCCTAAAAACCCAAAAAACAAAAAAATGTATAAAAATTCATAGGATATAAAAAAATACATATTAACCCTAAAAAGCTTATACCTTATACCCTACATCTTAAACCCTAAACCCTACACCCTATATTAGACACCCTAAACCCTACACCCTAAAACTAAAAACTGCACTCAACACCCTAAACACTAAACCTTATACCCTAAATCCAATATCCTACACCCTAAACCCCAAACCCTACACCTCAAACCCTATACCCGGCACACCAAATGGAAAAACATCACCCAAAACCTTATAGAATACTTCATAAACCTTAAACCCGATACCCTAAAACCTATACCCTACACCTTAAACCCTGAACCCTTTACATTAAACCCTATACCCTTCAACCTAAACCCTAAACAATATACATTAAACCTTATACCCTATAGCCTACACACTAAACACTGAACCCGACACCCTAAACCGTATACCCTAAACCCTAAACCCTAAATCCCATATAGTTGACCCTAAAAACTAAACCGTACATCGTAACCAATGTACCTTACTACCTAAACCCAATACCCTACACCCTAAACTATATACCCTACAACCTATGCCCCATAGCCGACAATATAAACCCTATACCGTATACTATCAATCCCATACCCAACACAATAATCCCTAAACCCTACACCCTAATCCCTATAAACAATAACTTAAAACCAAAACCCCACACTCTAAACCCTATATTATATAAACAAAACTATATAGCCTGTAGAAAATCCCTATACCCTATACCCAAAATCCTATACCATACACCATAAACCATATACACTAAACCCTACACAGAAAAACATACACCCAAAATCATATACCCTATATCCTAAACCCTAAACCCTATACCCTAAGCCTTATACCCTACTCCCTAATCCTTATACCCAACACCCTAAACCCTATAGAGAATATCTAAAATTTTAAACCCAAAATATTAAACAATATACACAACACCCTAAACCAGGAACCCTACTCCATAAACTGTATACCCTTCTCCATAAACTCAATACCCTACTCCCCAAACCCTATAACCTACACCCTAATCCCCAAATACCTCATCCTAAACCCTAAACCTTACTTCTTAAACCATAAATAAAATTCTCTAAACCCTATATCCAACACCATAATCCCTAAACTCAACACCCTAAACACTAAACCCTAAACCCTAAACCCTAAACCCCATAACCTGGACTCTAAACCCTACACACAACACCATAAACTCTATACCATGTACCTTAACCCTAAACCCTACACCCTAAACCCTATACCCTAAACCCTATAACCTAAAGTATCCACCACAAACCTTAATACCTACACCCAAATCCTTAAACACTAAATCGTATACAATAAACCATATATCGTAAACTCTTAACACAAAACCCTACACCCTAAACTCTATACCCCAAACCCTAAACCCTAAACCCTACACCCTATACCAAATATCCTAAATCTTGTAAGCTACACTCTAAACCTAAAATCATACAACGAAAAACCTAAAAACTACACCCAAAACGCTATACTCTAAACTCTAAACCCTCTATCCTAAAACCAAACCCCAATACCATATACCCTAAACTCTAAACCCTAAACACTAAACAACAAATCCTAAAATACCCTAAAAAATAAAATCCTAAATAAAAATTCCAAAAAAACCTTAGTAAACCTAAGAACTGTAAAAAAACTAAAAAATTAAAAAACCCCAAGAAACCCTCAGAAAACAAAAAAGAACCTTAAAATACCTAAAAACCCAAAAAACCATAAAAATCATAAAAAAGAAAAAAACACAAAAGAACCCTACAAACCCTAAAAATATAAAAATCCTTCGAAACCCTAAAACCCTTTAGTTCTCTAAAAACACTTAAAACCCAACAAAACTTAAAAAATTCATAAAAACTAAAAACCATAAAAGTACCCTAAAAATCATGAACCCCTAAACACCCTCAAATCCATTAAATAAATAAAAACCAAAAAAACCATAAAACCCCAAAAAACCTGAAAAATAATAAATACCACTAAAACACATCAATAGACACTAAAACCCCTATAAAAACCACAAAATCCCAAATAAAATCAAAAAACACTATTACCCTAAATCCCCTAAAAAATAAAAAAGGAATATAAAAACATGAAAGCCCCTAAAAACCCTAAAAATACAAAAAATACTAGAAACCAAAAAAGAAACTAAAAACCCCGCATAAATCCTCATACACATAAATACTCAAAAAACCCATAAAATAGTCAAGAAAAAACTAGAAAATCCTGAAAACCCCCTAACATACACCCAAAACACCTAAAACTCTAAAAACCCAAAAAAACAATAAAAACATGAAAAACCCAATAAAAAACCTAAAAAGGACACTTAAAACCCTAAAATCAATTAAACCCCCTAAACTATTCTATGACCAATATAACCATAAAAACACTACAAACCCACCAAAAAGTATAAAACCCCAAAACTCCTAAAATCCATAAAACCCATAAATACCCAAAACCCATAAAATCCCTAAACCAAATAAAACCAAATAAAACCCATAAAAACCCATAAATACCCTAAATGGGTCAAATACAAAAAAAAATCGCGGAAAACATGAAAAACATAATACCCATAAAAGCCATAAAAACCATAAAATCCCAAAAAAACCATAAAAACTGAAAAAATATAAAAAATCCACAAATCCCTAAAAAATCATAAATCTCCCCTACAGGGTCAAAATACCTCTTTAGAGACACTAAAAACCCAAAATACCCTAAAAACCATAAAAACCATAAAAACCATAAAAACCCTAAAAACACTATGAAATTGTAAAAGACCATTATAAAAATTGAATGAACTAAAACCGTTAAATACCACTAAGAACTATAAAAAATTCTAAAACCATTAAGAACACTTAAATCCTTAAAAACTATAAAACCCCTAAAAACACTAAGATAGTCATAAAAAACACTAAAACCCCTAAAAACCACAAATATTCCTAAAAAACTCTAAAACCGAAAAAGACCATTAAAACACCTAAAAACATCTAAACACCGTAAAACCCACTAGAATTCCATAAAAAATCCTAAAAAAAATTTAAACACCAAAAAACAAAAAAAACCCTTAAAATCCTAAATCCATTAAATGCCTAAAAAAACTAAAACCCATTAAAAGATATCACAAAATGATAAATTTTTTTAAAACCATATAATACCTATACACACCAAAACCCCCTTAAAAATGATAAAATCCATAATAACCCTAAATCCAAAAAATCCCAAAAAATCAAGAAATCGCATTAAAACCCAAAACCAAAAAACCCAAAAAACAAAAAACACCAAAAAACCAAAACCCCCAAAAAACATATAAACCCTTACACAACCCCAAAAGTAACTAAAAACCTAAAATAAACTCAATGCCTAAAAACCACTAAAAACCCTAAAAACCCTCTAAACGACCCTAAAACCTGTAAAAACCCTAAAATCCCCTAAAAACACTAAAAATCCTCAAATATCTAAAAAAAATTTAAAACCCTAAAAGAATCTAAAATATCCTGAAAAACATTAAAGATCCTAAAAACCATAAGAACACTGGGAGATAATAAAAATATCAAAAAATAGTAAAATATTCTAAAAAACTTAACTCCCCTAAAAACCCTCAGACCCTAAAATATTCGAAAAACCATAAAACCATTAAAATACCTAAAAATATAAAGAACACAAAAAACACATTAAAACCCCTAAAAGGAAATAAAATCCATTAAAAATTGCGAAACATAAATCCTTAGAAACCATTGAACCCCATAAAAATCCAAAAATAATATATAAAACCCTAAAACCCCCTAAACCCCCCAAAAGTATAATAAAACCATAAAGATCCAAAAAACCCCTAAAAACCATGAAAACCATAAATAATAGAACATCTTAAAAAGACACTAAAATATACTAAAATTCCTAGAAAATCTAGAAATCTTAAAAACACGAAACAATGTTGAAAATCCTAAAAAATAATTAAAACCCATGCAAACCAATGAAAATCCCTAAACCCCATAACAACTCTAAAAACCCTTAAAAACCATAAAAAAATACATAAAAAATAGTAAAAAAAAAGTAAAACTAAATAATATATAAAATCCATAAAACCCATATAAAGTTCTCAAAAAACAATAAAACCATAAATAACCTTTAAATCCATAAAAAACCTAAAACCATAAAAACACTAAAAAACCCTAATAAACCAAAACCCCATAAAACACCAAAACCCATAAAATTCATAAAAACTACAAAAGCCCATAAAACCCTAAAAACCCCCAACCCCAACACCCCAAAATATTTTTCAAACCATAAAAAACCTAAAAAACCCTTAAACCCTAAAAACCATAAAATAACTAAAAACCCTAAGAAACATAAAAACCTGTAAAACCACTAAAAAATAATAAAAACCCTAAATCATATACCCTACACCATTATCCCAAAACTATAAACCTGAAACCCTATATCATGCACCCTAAAACCAAAACCATACACCCTAAACCCTATATTGTAAACCGTAAACCCAAAAACATACACCCTAAACCCTATACTGTACATCATAGCCCTTAAAGTCTACACACTAAACCCTAAACATTACACCTGAAACCCTAAAGCCCAAATCCTATACCGTAAACCAAAAAATACCCTAATAATCATTAAAATACTAAAAACCTAAAATGTCATAATAACCCTTAAAACCCAAAAAATAAATAAAATAACATAAAAACCTTAAAACTATAAAAATAACATAAACACCTTAAAAACCATAAAAGAACCTAAAACCCCAAATAAGTCCTAAAATACCATAAAACCCTAAAAAAAATAAAAGACCCTAAAACCCCTTAAAACACTCAAAAACCCTAAAACACTAAAAACCATGAAATCCATAAAACCCCTTTAAAACACCCCAAAAAAATAGAAAAACACCTAAAACCCCATAAAATCCTAAAAACACCATAAAACTGCTAAAATGCCTAAATAACCATAAAAACTATAAAATCCCCAAAAACCCAAAAAACCCCTAAAACCCAAATATGACCATAAAAGGGCCTATAACCCCTAAACCCCTAAAACCCCCTTAAAATTTTAAAAACCCCTAAAAACCATAAAATAATAAAACCCTAAAAATATTATCCCCCCCCCCCTAAAACACTAAAAATCATTAAAACCCCTTTTAAACAATAAAGAAACTTTAAAACCCTAAAACCCCATAAAAACCTTAAATGACACTAGAAACACTAAAATACATCAAATGTACATAAAAATCCATAAAAATGAAAAGAGACCATAAAATCACTAAAATACCCTAAAAACTATAAAAGTATCCTAAAACCCCACAATTCCTAAAAACCATAAGAAACCATAAAACCCCTAAAAACACTAAAAAACCAAAAAAACCACTAAAACCCCTAACCCCCCAGACCCCCTAAAAACTCTAAAAACCCCTATAATACCCAAAAACCTGCTGAAAATCCAAAAAACACAAAAAAAAACCCTAAAAGTCATAAAAACCATAGAAATCTCTAAAAACCCCTAAAATCCATAAAAATCCAAAAAAACCATAAAACCCTAAAAAATTTAAAAAATCCATAATACCCATTTAAAACCTTAAGAGACCCTAAAAAACCTAACACCATAAAACTACTAATGTGATGGGTGGTACTTACCACACTAGATGATAGTCTCATGTTGGAAATTCAATACAAAAGAGGGCCCATGTTTTGTAGAAACCACAACATTCATGGTCATTATCTCTCTGAATGTAGGAGGCTAAAGGTTTGTTGTGTCTAAAATCTACGTGGACATTATGATGGTACCCACTAGGGAATCCAAATGATGGGTAATGAGAATGAATTTTATCCATGTAGGATGACATCCCCCTGATGGGAGTAATGCTGCAAATCCCTCATCCTTGGATCACTCTATCTCAATGGCATGATCCTATCATATTTCAGTGGGTTAAAAAAGAAACAAAAAACTCTTAGATGATCACAACTATCTCTAAGGTATGGAAACTGAGGAAAATCCCCATCCATTTGAGGTGGTTTCTTGGGGATCATGGAATGAACCACAAGAGAAGGTTGAGGTTGGGTTTCCCATGACTTCCACTAATATAATGACATTAATCTCTAACAAGTTTGATGTAGATATGACTGTACATGTGATTGATGTATCTCACTCCACTAAGATGAAATTGAAGGTCTTCCTACTGGTTTATGGGAAGGCCCAAGTACTAGGTTCGGTTTTTCAATTTGGGGGAAAGTAGGGTTCTTGTGCACAAAATTCTTTGAATGATATATCCATGAAGGAAAAGAATGCTCTATAGATTTAGGGAAAGTATCTTGTTCAAACCCCTATTAGATATGATGTTCTCGAAGACAAGAGGTTGTCCACATAACATGAACTGATCATTGTGTCATCCCCACGACCTTTTGAGGTTTCCACTCAAATAAGGAATCTCATCCTTAGGGGGGTTTAAGAAGTTCTTCCCACTCCCCACTTTGACAGGGTGCCTCCAATTCCTGCAATGTACAATGCACAACATGTTGAGGTGATTAACCATACTTCTAGCTTGTATTCTGTAAAGACAGCTACGGAACTGGACACATGTTCACCCCCTGGTGGAGTTCTTATAGGGGAAACTATTGGCTATGTATTTAACATTATTCTAGATACATTAACTGAAATTCATGGTATGTATGTGCACCATTTCCTAGTTGAGGTCTTCAATTTGATAGGTGAATCATTGGGCTTGTCCCCTAATCTCCACATTATTCTTTTCCCAGAAATGGCAGTGGATATGGGACACTCTGAGGATCAAGTGTAAAAACGTGAGAGATCATATGTGCTTGATTTGAGTGAATATTCTTTCAATTTGGTGTCCTCAAACAATGATGAAAATAGGAAACTAGATGGGTATTCATCAAAAGTAAATGGGTTTTCCTTGAATAAATTCATCCCACTAAGTGGTTCATTCAAAAATGATGATGAATATGATTCTCATCCCCATTAAGACGGTGACCTAATGGGGAATATCATTGGCCCTGGACCTATAATTATTCTTGTAGGCAGTCCCAAAAAGAATGGAAAGAATGGTAAAGGGAAGGGAATAAATTCTTCCACTAAACCTTTCAAAGATAACTTGCCTATTTCATGGGGAAAACATACCTTTTTTAATGAAACCATGTTTTATAATGGTCAACGGCATGGGAATTCTCCCACCACCTTATCCCTTAGGAACATTTTAATCTCCAATAGATCAATGCTCATTGGGAATGATGAACCTAAGATAAATTTTGAAAGATATAAGAGATTCAATTGGACTAGACTTATATGATCTCTTATCTCTTATAATAGTAATGAGTGTGTATTAGAAACCATATGGGTGATGAATCATGATGATATTTAGGATCTTTATTTTGGGGTGAGCTCTCAAATCATCTCACTCTCAATATATTTTATGGATGCTCCATTAACCTTGTCCTTTGTGTATGCATCCAAATCATACACAAGGATAAGGTATTTTTAGAGTATTTTGACTCAATTATATGAGATAATGGTTCACAATTAGACCTTTATTAGATATTTTAATTCCATCCCAAGACTATATTTAAATATTGAGACCCGCTTCCCTCAAACTATTGAATATGACTTCTCTTACTGCTTGGATCAATGTAACCTTATAGAAGTCCCTATTTCTAGAGCCTCATTTCTTTAGGGAAGGTTCCCAATCAATGGAAGACAAGCTATTAAACATGTTTTATGTTACTTTTAGATTAATTATAGAAGTTCCCCCTATGAAATATATGGGTTAAATTCTCCGAAATCCAACTTGAATCATAATCTATTTATTGTTTATCTCTGGGAGGGTTCCATGAGGTTAGCCCCCTATGCCCTTTAAATTTAACAATACATGGATTTCAATTCCTGATTGTAGGTAAGTTGTTATAAATGGATGGAATAACATATTTCATGGAAGTCCTCACTTAATTATGGATTCCATGATCAATAAAATCAAAAGTATTCTAAAATATTGGAGTATGAACTCTTATTCCTTGTTGGATGATGACATTAAGGCTGATGAATCTCAGTTGTACCTCTTAAAAATAAGCAAATAACAGTATCACATGCCTTCCCAGTAGGAGCTGTGGCTTTACTACAAACTGTATGATCTTATATATTTAAAGGAGAGGCTTGTCAGGAATCGATTTAATGTTAAGTGGCTCAAATAAAGAGATTGGAACTACAAGTTCATCAACCATATACATAGGGATAAAAGGATATGAAATGTCCAAATTCCAATTGTACCAATGATACCACCATTAGATTTCATAATGATATCTCCAATGTTGTGGTGGGTTATTTTACAGAACTATACAATGATGATGGTGATGATTATTCCAATCATCTGTATGACTCCATTATGAAGTGTGTTGAAGATCAACAGAACAAGGCCCTAATAGATTCCCCATTTGAAGAGGAAGTCAGATCTTCCTTATTTTCTTGGAATATAGAATGTGCATTAGGACTAGATGGTTTTAGAAAAATGTTTCTTCATTTTCTATTAGTACATTATGCATTTGGATATTACCAATGCAGTCATGGAATTATCTCTCTGTAGTTCACTCCCACAAGGAACCAATTACAATTTTACTACATTGATCCCAAAGAAGTATAATGCTATGGATATAACTTATTTTCTTCTAGATTCCATTGGGACACCATTACAAAAACCAAAATAAATATTCTGGTCATTGGGATGGGGAAGATTGTGTGGGATCTAATCACCCCAAACGAATTTGGAGTTTTCCCTAGGGAGGAGTATTCAAAACTACCTCTATACAGTCTCAGAATACATCAACATCATGAAGAAGGAAATGAAGCTTGGAAATTTTTCCATGAAGACGGATATCTTGAAACCATTTGACAATATTAAGTGGTGATTCATCTTCAATGTTCATTGCAAGAATGGTTTCTCTACCTCTTTCATAAAAATTATTACCACTATTTTGACCAGTTCTAGGGTGTCAATCCCTAACAAAGGCTCCACAAAAGGGTCATTCCAATGCTCCCATAGAGTCAGGTAGGGGGAACCACTCCCAGGTATTCTTTTTGTGATCACTAAATATTACCTGATCCACTACATCAATTATATCATGTAGGATGGTCTTTGCAGGCCAAAAAAGAATGGGAAAGATCATCATGTGCCCCCAAATTTTTTATGTAGATGACATCATTGTGTCTGGACACCCCAAAAATCAAACCATAACTTAATTAAGAATGATCTTTCATAATTATGAAAAGTGGAAGGTCAATCAATCAACTGAAACAAATCTTCTATTTTATTTGGCAAAGGGATTTTAGTTTCCAAGAAAATCAATTTTTCTCGGTGAAGGTTAAATGATTCCACATTTGTAGTATATTAATCAAGATCACTCATCAATAGGCCAACTAGAAAGGGAAATTCTTATCTTTGGAATCCAAGGTATGCCTGATTAATTCTATTATCACCTCTCGGTATGTCCATGTGTTCTCCATATATGGATGGACCATAATTCTTATCAAATGCATGTAAGACATGATCAGTAAATTTTCACGGACATAATGAGTTATTGAAATGAATATTGTTTCTATTTATTGGAAGGAATGAAACAAAACCATTTACATGGGTGGGCTATGTGTTAAGGATATCAGACAATTCAATGAATCCTTCCATAGAAAGGTCACATGGAATTTGTTCAACCCACAAGATGAGGACCTGGAATTTATCTATGAATTGTTTAGTCATAACCTTTGTAATTATTTCTCAGTATGCATAGATTCATCTATTTTTTCTACCAAAACACCCTCATACAATAAAATTACATCTCATTAAAAATGGGTTATTTTGAGGTAAGCAAATCTGAACTTTTTGACCACAACCTGGCATGAAAGGCCACTTCTTGAAACTATACTTCATCCAAATAATTTAAATAACTTTTCCATTGTTTTCCTCAACCATAGGATTGGAGATATGGATGTGATCATTATAGATCATGTGATTCTTCATATTCATAGGTATAAGTTTACTGAAACTAATATGATCATATCAAAATAGAACCTGGTTGCACAACTTAAAAAAAAGAGTTCTACCAGCATAAATGTGCACATGGCATTGATCCTCCTACTTGGTTCTCTAAATTAAGGTGATATTTTAATCCACCTACACATCATATTATGTTGTGGAAAATTAGTGGAATAAATTTCCCATGCATGAACAATTTAAGAAGGATAAATAATGTCTAGCCTCATCTAGATGTCTCAGTCTTCACCCAGAGGAGAGTGTACATCACACATTCCTCCATTGGAATCTTCTTATGGGTCTCTAGAAATACTAGAATAATCTATTCAGTGTTCACATATACATGAATAAATAGATTCTTGACCATCTTAGAATCATTTTATGGATTAATTTTAGTGAAATATTCCACAAACATCTTCTCATAGCAGCTAATTCATCTTTCACATACATATGGAAAACTCGCAATGTCGTGACCTTTGATAACAGAAACATCTCCTTCCATGGGGGAGTCATGGAAATTCAAATTGTGGTCCATCTCCCATATTGTATTGAAATAGATTAGATAGATAATGATGTAAATTACCTAATTTTCTATTGTGTTCTTGGAGTTTTTGGTTGGATTAAAAATCCTTAGGTTCTTAAGTCATTCTGATTGATCCCTCTGATTACATAATGGATAAAAGTAAATGTTGATAGCACAACTATAGGAGAAACCCTCCCATCGAGATGTGGTTGGGTCTTCTAGACATAAGAATGTTTTCTGAAAGTTTTCTTCTTTGAATACATTGGAATTGGATGTTCCTACAATGCAGACCATTGGGAACTGATAAAGGATGACAATTTGGCGGCTCAATTCGGGTGGAACTTACTCTGGATTGAATCTGACACGATTCTTGCAATTGGGGCTCTCAACAACAAATCCAGGGAACTTAGTCATAGAATTATACAATAATGGATTGAATATCTCAACCTCTCCAAGTATTTCACTCTCAATGTCACATTTTCCTATAGGGAGGCCAACACGGTTGCAGATGGATTATCCAAAAAGGAAATTGTGGAATAGAGCTCAATGTAGTCCTTTTCAGCCAACTTTTCTTCTTGGAATTTATTGATTCTCATATGATGGGTAGTCTTCACATATGTTCTTAAAAACCATCCTTATTGTTCTTTGTCTTTAATTTTCATTATTAAATTTTAGGGGACCATGCAAGCATAGATTAGTTCATTCTTTTCCCTAATACCCTAAAATACCATAAAACCCAAAAAAACCTATAAGATTCCAAACCCCATAAAAAGCCTAAAACGCCATAAAATTCCAAAATGTACAAAAACCATTAAAAGGAATTAAACCCCCTAAAGGACCCTAAAACCCCTAAAAACATTAAAACACACTAAATCCCTAAAACCCCCTAAATAAAATTAAACACACCTACATTCCCAAAAGACCGTAAAATTCCATAATATCTCCAAGACTCTAAAAACCCTAAAACACACTAAAGAACCCTAAAAACACTAAAATCCCTAAAAACCTAAAGGGAACTAAAAACACTAAAAACACTAAAACCATAAAAGGTAGGAAAAATCCTAAAAACCATAGAATAAATTAAAAAACCTAAAACCCCTAAAATACCCTAAAAACCATAAATGGCCAAAAAAATCCCAAAAAATCCCCCAAAATCTTGAAAGTCATTAAAACCCATAAGATACCCTAAAAACATAAAAAATAAATATCCACTATAAATCTATAGAACTGTAAATCCCCTTAAACCCATAGAATTATTAAAAATCCTAAAAACCCTAAATAATCCAAAACCCATAATAAGCCAAATAATCCCTAAATATCTAAAAACCCTAAAAACCCAAAAAACTAGAAAACCTTAAAAACCCAAAAGAAACATAAATTTCAAATAGAAATTCTTTAAAACCATAAAACCCAAAACCCTAAAAAACATTAAAAACCATAAAACCTACCCAAACCCCTAAAAACCTGAAAAAAATCCAAAAAAAAAACCCGAATCCTTTAAAAATTCCTTATACCTATAAAAAACCAAAAAACCCTAAAAGCTATAAAAAACCATAAAAGCCAAAAACCCCTAAAATCCATAAAAAGCAAAAAAGTACATATGAAACCATAAAAACCTTAATACCCCCAATAACACTAAAAACCCCAAGCACCCTAAAAAACAATAAACTAAAAATAATAATAAAACCCCATTAATATCCTAAAAAACCTTAAAACACCTAAAACCACATATCTCATAAAGCCTTATAAAATTTTAAGAACCAAAAAAACTCTAACAAAAACCCCTAAAATCATAAGAAACCCAAAAATCCTATATAACTTAAAAACTATGAATACCCAAAAAGAACCCTAAAAAACCTAAAACCCACTAAAAATCTTAAACATCTAAAAACCAAAAACCCTAAAAACTATAAAAACACTAAAAATTATAAAACATTAAAAACCCATTAAAACACATAAGACAAAAAAACCAAAGAAAAATTCTAAAACCCCTGCCAATCCTTAAAACCCATAAAAATATAATAACCCATAAAAACACTGAAAACCCATAAACACCAAAAACCATAAAATACCTAAAAATCCTAAAAACACCAAAATGACCCTAAAATTCAAAAAAAAAAATCATTGAAAATCTAAAATCCCTATTAAACATAAAATCAAAAAACCATAAAACCCATGAAAACCCCAAAGAAACCAAAAAACCCTAAAATCCCCTAAAAGACCCTAAATACCCTATGAGAACCTAAAATGAAAAACGAAACTAAAAAACTAAACATCTTTAAAACCCCTATAAAAACACTAGAGGCAAATAAGAACCCTTAAATGTCCTGAAAACCATAAAGACCCCTAAAACCCCTAAAAACCCTAAAACCATATAAAACAATAAAAAATTACTAAAATTAAAAAACATCTAGAAATATCTAACACTGTAAAATCCTAAAAACCACTAAATTTTTAAAAACCCCAAAACAATCCCCAAAACTCTAAATGCCATAAAAATCCTAAAACCCTAAAATCCCCAAAAAACCAAAAAAACAAAAAAACCCATAAAATCTTAATAACCCATAATCCACTAAAAACCATAAAATTTAAAAAACACTAAAACCCACTAAAACCACCTATAAAACCCAATGAAATACCTTAAAATATATTTAAACACTACAAACCCTAAAACAGTCAAAAAAACCATAAACCACTAAAAAATCGTTAAAACCCTAAAATCCAAAAACCCTAAAAACTATAATAACTCTAAAGATAATAAAATGAAAACCCTAAACATATGATAAAAATATAGAAATCCCATAAAATTCCCTAAAACATATATAATCACTAAAAACCTAATGGACCATAAAATCCCTAACATCTTAAAATCCCATAAAACCATAAAATATTCATTAAACCAATAAACCCATTAAAAATCCAATAAAAAGCCTTAAAACCAATGAAAACCCCTAAAAACACAAAAATATATAAAAAAACCTAAACCCCCTAAAAACACTATTAACCAAAAAAACACTGAAAACCACTGAAACCCTTAGAAACCATAGAAACCATAGAAACCCCAAAAAACAAAAAAACACTAAAATTCATAAAATTACTTAAATTCATTTAAAACAAAAAACTTCTGAAAACTATGAAAACCATAAGAAAATCAAAAAACCCAAAAAACTATGAATATTTGAAAAACAAAAAAAAACCCTGAAAACCCTAAATGTCCCTAAATAACCTAAAAAAGTAAAACCCCTAAAAACTCTTCAACCCCTATAAATTTTAAAAACACTATATCCCTTAAAAATTCCTATTAACCCAAAAACCCTAAAAAACTTAAACATTTAAATACCGTAAGATTCTCTATAAACCATAAAGACACCTCACAGACCCTAAAATTCTTAAAACCCTAAAACACTTAAAAGTAAAAACCCCTAAAAACTATACAAGTTCCTAAAAACCTAATAAAAAATAAAAAACACTAAATATACTTATAAAAACCTTCAAAGATACCAAAAGAATCCAAAACCCCCAAAAAACTCAAAAGCTCTTAAAACCCATTAGACACTCTACAAACTAAAAAATTGAAAATAATAATAACAAACCCTTAAAAACATTAAACCCTAAAAATCCTAACATCCCTTAAAAACACTAAAACCCCAACTGAGCCATAAAATGATTTAAAAAACCCAAAATTTCTAAAAAACTATAAAAAATATAAAAACGTAAAATACTAAAATCACTAAAACACCAAAAATCCTAAAAACCATAGAAAACTATAAAATTCCTAAATTCCTTAAAAACCCATAAACACCTAAAAACCCTAAAACACCCTAAAAACACATAAAATCCATAAAAAACCCATAAAACCCCAAAACCCATAAAAACCACTAAAATCCTAAAAACCATAAAAACAAAAAACCCTTAGCTACCCAAAAAAACAATAAAAACCTAACAAAACTTAAAGGGAACTAAAACCCAAATAAATCAAGGACCCAAAAAGACCCTAAAGCCCTAAAAACCACAAATTTACCTCAAATCATAAAAACACTGAAATCCCTTCAAACCCCTAAAAACCCAAAAAATGTAAAATACACTAAAAACAATAAAAAAAATCTATGACTCTACAAACCCTAGAAAAAACTAAAGCACGCTGAAAACCCTAAAATCATTTGAATGTTCCTAAAACCCTAAAATAATCCTAGAAAAATCTAAAATTCCTAATAGAAATTAAAATCCAAAAAAACCCCAAAGGCCCCCAAAAACCCTAAAGAGACCTAAAAACCAAAAAATGTCCTATATGATCCCAAAAACAAAAAAAACCAATGTGACCAAAAAACATAAAATCCTAAAAGGACATAAAACCCCCCAAAATCATAAACAACCCTAAATAACCAAAATACCCTCAATAAACCATAAAATATACTAACACCCTAAAACCCCTTAAAAGAAACATGTAAAAAAAATAATGACCGAAAAAAAATTCAAAACCATAAAAAATCATGAAATACCCTAAAACCATAAAAACATTAAAAGACCCTAAAACTGTAAAAATCCAAAAAACCCAAAAACAATAAAGCACCACAAACCCTAAAAACCGTTAAAAGCCTTAAATCACTAAATAACCTAAAAACATTTAAGAATCCCCAAATCCCAAAAAGTTCATAAAACCCAATAAAACCCTATAAACCCCCAAAACACCCCAAAACCCCTAAAACCAGTCAAAAACCCTAAAAACTGGAAAAAAGATAAAACCCTTGAAAATCCTAAAAAAAAACTCTAAAAACCGAAAAAACCAAAAAAAACCAAAAAACCCTCCCAAAGACGAAATAACCCATATAAAATACATAAAACTATAAAAATAACTCCCCCTAAAAAACATAAAAACTATAAAAACCAAATTACCTTAAAAACCCAGAAATACACTAAAAACCCTATAAACCCTTAAAAAACTAAAAACACTAAAATCCCAAAACTCCTTAAAAATTAAATAACCCCTAAATAGATTAATATACCATAAATTCCCTTAGAAAATAGAAGAACACTAAAAACCCCTAAAAGACCCTAAAATAAAAACAATGCCCTAAATGACCTTAAAAACCCCAAAACCCCTAAAAGACCATAAAACCCCTATAAAAACCCTTAAGGACACTTTCAACCCCTTAAAAACATAAAAACACCAAAAACCATAAAAAATAAAAAAATAAAAACATTAAAAACCTAAAATTTCCTAAAACATAAAGAATACTTAAAAGCACTGAAACACCAAAAATCCCTAAAGCCCTTAAAAGCCGATAATACAATAAAATAACCCTAAAAGCTTCAAAACCCATGAAAACATTAAAACCCACAAAAAATAAGAAAAAATGTATAGGAATTAAAAAAAATCCACTAATAAGACCTAAAACCCTATAAACCTGAAGAAAATCCTTAAGGACCTAAAAAAACATAAAAACCATAAAAACCTATAAAAACTCTAAAAACCAAAAAAACAAAAACAACCTGAGAAAACCCTAAAAACACTATAAAAATAAAACCATAAAAACAAAAAAAACTCAAAACCCCCATAAGACACTAAAAACATTTAAAACCATTGAAACCCTAAAAACAAAAAACCCTTAAACCCCTGAAAACCATAAAAACAATAAAAACCCAAATATCCAAAAAACCTAAAACCCCCAAAAACACTAATAACCAATAAACCTTCTATACTACCCCCAAAAAACTAGACCATAAACCCAATACCCTACACCCTAAACCCAAAACACCAAACCCTAAGCCCTATACACCATACCCTATAACAAAAACTGTACACCATAAACACTACACCACACAACCAAAACAATATACCCTACACTATAAACCCTAAACTATAAAGCCTAAACCATATATAATACACAATAAGCCCTAAACCCTACACCCTATACCCTATACCATGTATCGTAAACTCTAATACCTATAAACTAAACCATATTCCCTACAACATAGACACTAACACGTACACCATCAACCATATACCCTACCTCATAAACCATAGACCCTAAAATGTATACCCTACACTGTAAACCATGTACCCTAAACCATAAACCCTAGACACGGAACCCTAAACCTTGAACCATAAACCCTAAACACTACACCCTAAAACCTATACTATAAAACCTATACCAGATACCCTACCCCCTACCCCCTAAACCCTATACCCAACACCAAAAACTCCAAAACATACACCCTATACCCTAAACCCTACATGATAAACCATAAAACCTATATCCTAAAACATATACCCTACACCCTAAACAATAAAACCTATAACATAAACCATATATCCAACACCATAAACCCAACACTGTAATCACTATACACTATACTCTAAATCATATACCCTATACCATACACCTTAGACCCTATACAATAAAACCTATACCCTACACCCTGAACCATATACCTGAAAAATCATAAAACAACCTTAACACAAGAAAACACCAAACAATCTTAAACCCCCCCCCCCCTAAAAACCATAAATAACCATGAAATCAAAAAATCCTCTAAAACTCCTAAAATGCCTAAAACCCCAATAAACCCCAACAAAACCCAAAAACCCAAAAATCCAAAAACCCCTAAGAAACCTCTAAAACCCATTAAAAAAATCCTAAAAACCCAAAAAAAACTCAAAAAAAATCTAAACAGCATATCAATCATATATATCCCTAAAAACCCCTATAAAACCCTACCACTCCCAAAAAATGATAGAAATGATAAACAAACTAAAAATCCAAAGTAATACTGAAACCCTAAAATAACAATAAAATACATTAAAACCATTAAATAACCTTAAAAATCCTATAACCCCTACAACCACTTAAAAACACTAAGAAACCAGAAAACCCATATAAACATTTAAAAGCCCTAAAATACCCAAAAAACTTTAAAAACATTAAAACATAAAGAACACTTAAACCCATTAAACCCCAAAAAAACATTGAAAACACTAATACCACAGAAATCCAAATAAAACCCTAACACCCATTAATAACCATAAAACAATAAAAAACATAGAAAATCCCTTAAAACCCAAAAAGATATTAAATACCCTAAAACAACTAAAATTCCCTAAAACCCCAAAAAAACCTATTAACATTGAAAACCTATAAAAATACTAAAACCCCCCCAAAAAATAAAATAATCCAAAAACCCTAAAAGACCCTCAAAAACCTAAAACAAAATTAATATTCCAAAACCACATCAGTCCCCTAAAACCCATAAAACACAAACAAAAAACCCTTTTAAACCCTCTAAAACCACTAAAAACCTTGAAACCCAAAAAACTACAAAACAACTAGAATCACTAAAAGAACTTATTTTTTTAAAACTAATAGAACACCCTGAATTCCCAAGGAATCCATAAAACACATAAAAACTATAAAAACCTAAAACAGTAAAACTGAAAAAATCCCCAAAAAAATATAAATCATTAAAAACTCATAAATACCCTAATAACCCAAAAAATCCATGAAAACATATAAAATTTGAACACTAGAAACCCCTAAAGCAACCTAAAACCCTAATAAAACCTTAAATAACACTAAAAATCATAAAATCCCCAAAAGAAAAAAACTCTAAAAGACACCAAAAACACTTAAAATCCCTTAAGGACTCAAAACCCCATATAAACCATAAAAATACCATAAAAAATTAAATATCCTGAAAACCTTTAACACTCTAGAAAACCTAAACCCTAAAATACCCTAAAAACCATAAAAACTGTAGAAATTCCTAAAAATAGAAAAACCCTAAAACCCCTCAAAACTGTAAAAAGTCCTTAAAAACTCTAAAATGTTCCAAGATAATGTGAAAAACTCAAGAAAAACTAAAACCCTAAAAATTATAAAAATCTAAATAAACCATTAAAACCATAAAAACCCTTAATGACATAAAAATCTATAAAGACCATAAAAATGAATCAAAATCCACAAAAACCATGAAAATCATAAAAACCCTAAAAACCCGAAACACCCTAAAAACCCTAAAAACCCTAATAAATATAAAAACCCCTAAAACTCATAAAATCCTTAAAATCCATAAAAATTTGAAAAACATGAAAAGACCAAAAAACACTAGGACCCCCAGAATTTCCTATGAAAAGCTAAAAAACCCTAAAAACCCCCTAAAACCCCAAAAAAATTTCTAAAACCCAAAAAAATATAAAATCCCAAAAAATAATAAACATTATAAAAACCAATTAAAATCCATAAAACACTAAATACCCTAAAATCCCTTGAAATCCCAAAACAACCCACCAAAACATTAAATGAACATTAATGACCCTGAAAGACATTGAAAATTTCATGAAACATAAAAACCCTAATCCCCCCAAAACCCTAGAAACACTAAAAACCCATTCAAAACCCTCAAAACCTAAAAACACTAAAACCCCCAAAAAAACTAAAAACCCTAAAATATCTAATTAAACCGCAAAAAACATAAAAACCCTAAACCCATAAAAAATTCAAAAAACCGTAAAAAACATAAAAACCTAAGAAACATTAAAAAAAATAAAAAAACCGTAAAACCACACTAAAACCCTAAAAAATACTAAATCCCTAACGATTGTAAAACACCCTAAAAACACTCGAAACACTATAAATTGAGTAAAATACCTAAGCCCTAATAACCAAAAATTCCCTAAAGCATCCTAAAAAACCTAAAAAACCAGAAAAACCATGAATACCATAAAAACCCAAAAAACATAAAAAACCCAAAAACACCAAAAAAATAAAAAATATAAAAACCCAAAATATCTATACCCTACACCCTAAACACTAAATTTTACAACCTAAACCCTCTACATTACACCCAAAAAATACCTAAACTCAAATCCTGATACCCTACACCATAAACGCAAAACCATACACCAAAAATCCAATACCCAATATGCTAAACCCTAAACCCCAAACCCTAATTTTTTATCATATCCCCTAAACCGTAAAATCTACACCATAAATGCTAAAACATACACATTAAACCTTAAACCCAAAACCCAAAAGGACCATAAAAACATAAAACACTAAAAGAACCTAAAAACCCCTAAAATCATTAAAACTCCAAAAAATTACTAAAATACTAAAACACCCTAAACACCCTAAAAGACACTAAAACACATAAAACCACTAAAAGACCCTATAATATTAAATAAAACTTATAGTACATAAAAAACCAAAAAAATTAACATAATTTCAAACCCCTTAAATACAATAAAAAACCTAAAAATCATAAAAATCCTAAAACTCTTTAAAAATACTTTAAAACCCAAGAAAATAAAAAACCTAAAAACACTAAAAACTAAAAATAAATCTAAAACAATAAAGCCTAAATAAACTCAAAAAACCCAAAAAAAACCCAGAAAAGACCTTAAAACTCCAAAACAACCCTAAAACCCATAAAAATATAACAAAATCCAAAAACCCTTAAAGACCCTGAAACCTTAAAAAACCCAAAAAAATTATTTCTTTATAAAACCCTAAAATACCATAGAAAACCATAAACTCTTAATTAACCTATATCCCAAAACCCTAGAACCCCTAAAAATCTAGAAAACCCCATAAAAATTCATAAGAACAATAAATATCCAAAACAAACCCGTTAAAAATAACCCAAAACCATAAAATACCTTTAAACACTATAAAAATAACATTAAAACACAAAAACAAATGTTAAAACCCATAATATCCCCTTAAATCGTAAAAACCCTAGAAACCAATAAACTCCTAAAAGACCCTAAACCCCTAAAATTTCTCTAAAAGACCATATAAACCATGAAGACCAAAAAAGATCCGAAAACCATAAATAATCCTAAAACCCTTAAAAAATTAAAAAATCCTAAAAAAATCCTTAAACATCATAAAAACTATAAAACACTAAAAACCCTTAAATTCCATAAAACATTAAAATCCATAAAAATATTTAAAACCCGTAACACCCAAAATCCCCTAAAAACATAAAGCCCCCCTAAAACCATTAAAAAAACTTAAAACCATAAAATTACTAAATCCCCATGAAAGCCTTGAAGCACCTCAAAATACTGATAAAGTATATAAATCCATAAAAACCACTAAAAGCCTTAAAACTTATAAAAATACCATAAAAGACACTAAAAACACAAAAGAGACTAAACTCCTAAAAACCCTAAAATGATCCCAAAACGCTAAAACACACTAAATAACATGAAAACCTAAATAACCCTAAACCCTGAAAGATCCTAAATTTCTATAAAACTACCAAAATAACATAATACCCTTAAAAGAAATTAAAAACCTAGAAACCTAAAAAACCCTAAAATTCATAAAAATCCTGAAAACCTTTAAAAACCCTAAAAGACCCTAAAACCCATAACCCCCTAAAAGACCTGAAAACCTAAAAACCCCTAACAGTCACTAAAACCTCTAAAAACTATAAAATCTTTTAAAATCTCTAGAAGAGAGTTAAAACCCTAAAGGAACCCATAAACCCCAAAAAAATACTATAAATTCTCGAAAACACCTAAATAATCCTAAAAAACTGAAAACACCCTAAAACCGCCAAAAGTCCCTAAAACCCTAAAAACCATAAAAGAGCCATAAAACTTTAAAACACCTAAAACATAACACCCTAAATATCATAAAATACACCTGAAAACCCATAAACCATAAAATCCAAATAACTCTAAATAGCCTAAAAACACTAAAAACATTAAATCCAAAAAGGAAAAAACCCATAAAACCCTAAAAACCAGAAAACACCTAAAACCCTATAAAATATAAAAACACATAAAATTTTCATGGAAATAATGAGTTATTGAAAGGAATATTATTTCTATTTATTGGAAGGAATGAAACAAAACCATTTTAATGGGTGGGCTAGGTGTTAAGGATATCAAAAAATTAAATGAATCCCTCCATAGAAAGGTCACATGGAATTTGTTCAACCCACAAGATGAGGACCTGGAATTTATCTATGAATGGTTTAGTCATAAACATTGTAATTATTTCTCAGCATACATAGATTAATCTATTTTTCAAACCTAAATACCCTCATACAATAAAATTACATCTCATTCAAAATGGGTTATTTTGAGGTAATCAAATCTGAACTTTTTGACCACAACCTGGCATGAAAGGACACTTCTTGAAACTATACTTCATCCCAAAAATTTAAATAATTTTTCCATTGTTTTCCTCAAATATTGGATTGAAGATATGGATGTGATCATTATAGATCATATGATTCTTCGTATTCTGAGGTATAAGTTCACTGAAACAAATATGATCATATGAAAATAGAACCTGGTTGCTCAACTTAGCAAAAAAAGAGTTCTACCAGAATAAATGTGCACATGGTATTGATCCTCCTACTTGGTTCTCTAAATTAAGGTTATATTTTAATCCACCTACACATCATCTTATGTTGTGGAAAATTAGTGGAATAAATTTCCCATGCATGAACAATTTAAGAAGGATAGATGATGTCTAGCCTCAGCTTGATGTCGCAGTCTTCACATAGAGGAGAGTGTACATCACACATTCCTCCATTGGAATCTTCTTATGGGTCTCAAGAAATACTAGAATAATATATTAAGTGTTCACATATACATGAATAAATAGCTTCTTGACTATCTTAGAATCATTTTATGGATTAAGTTTAGTGAAAAATTCCACAAACTTCTTCTCATAGCAGCTACTTCATCTTTCACTTACATATGGACAACTCGCAATGTGGTGACCTTTGATGACAGAACCATCTCCTTCCATGGGGGGGTCATGGAAATTCAAATTGTGGTCCATGTACCCTATTGTATTGAAATAGTTTAGATGGACAATGATGTCAATTACCTAATTTTCTATTGTGTTCTTGGATTTTTTGGTTTGATTAAAAATCTATATGTTTTTAAGTCATTCTGATTGATCCCTCTGATTACATAATGGATAAAAGTAAATGTTGATTGAAAAACTATTGGAGAAACCCTCCCATTGAGATGTGGTTGTGTCTTCGAGACATAAGAATGTTTTCTGAAAGTTTTCTTCTTTGACTAAATTGGAATTGGATGTTCCTACAATGCAGACCTTTGGGAAATGATAAAGGATGTCAATTTGGCAACTCAATTGGGGTGGAACTTACTCTGGATTGAATCTGACACGATGCTTGCAATTGGGTCTCTCAACAAAAAATCAAGGGAACTTACTCATAGAATAATCCAATAATGGATTGAATATCCCAACCTCTTCTAGTCTTTCACTATCAATGTCACACTTTTATATAGGGAGGCCAACATGGTTGCAGATTCATTATCCAAAAAGGAAATTGTCGAATAGAGCTCAATGCAGTCCTTTTTAGACAACTTTTCTTCTTGGAATTTATTGATTCTCATATGATGGGTAGTCTTCACATATGTTCTTAAAAACCATCCTTATTGTTCTTTGTCTTTAATTTTCATTATTAAATTTTAGGGGACCAAGCAAGCATAGATTAGTTCCTTCTTTTCCCTAATACCCCTAAATTACCATAAACCCAAAAAACCCTAAAAGATTCCAAACCCCATAAAAAGCCTAAAAGGACATAAAATTCCAAAATGTACAAAAACCCTTAAAAGGAATTAAACCTCTAAAGGACCCTAAAACCCCTAAAAACATTAAAACACACTAAAACCCTAAAACCCCGTAAATAAAATTAAATACACCTACATTCCCAAAAGACCGTAAAATTCCCTAATATCTCAAAGACTCTAAAAACCCTAAAACAAACTAAAGAACCCTAAAAACACTAAAATCCATAAAAAATTAAAGGGAACTAAAAATACTAAAACCACTAAAACCATAAAAGGTAGGAAGAAACCTAAAAACCATAAAATAAATTAAAAACCCTAAAAGACCCTAAAAACCATAAATGGCCAAAAAATCCCAAAAAATCCCCCAAAATCCTGAAAGACATTAAAACCCATACAATACCCTAAAAACATAAAAAATAAAAATCCACTATAAATCTATAGAACTGTAAATCCCCGTAAACCCATAGAATTATTAAAAGTCCTATAACCCCTAAATAAACCAAAACCCATAATAAGCCAAATAATCCCAAAAAATCTAAAAATCCTAAAAACCCAAAAAACTAGAAAACCATAAAAACCCCAAAGAAACATAAATTTCAAAAAGAAATTCTTTAAAACCATAAAACCCAAAAACCCTAAAAACATTAAAAACCATAAAACCCACCCAAACCCCTAAAAAACCCAAAAAATCCAAAAAAAACCATGGATCCTCTAAAACCCCTTATACCCATAAAATACCAAAAAAACCTAAAAGCTATAAAAAATAACAGCTAAAAAACCCTAAAAACCATAAAAATCACAAAAGTCCATATAAAACCATAAAAACCCTAAAACCCCCAATAACACTAAAAACCCCAAGCACCCTAAAAACAATAAACTAAAAATAATAATAAAACCCCATTAATATCCTAAAAAACCTAAAACACCTAAAACCAAAAATCTCCTAAAGCCTTAAAAAATTTTAAGAACCCAAAAAACTCTAACAAAAACGCCTAAAATCATAAGAAACCCAAAAACCCTAAAAAACATAAAAACTATTAATACCCAAAAAGAACCCTAAAAAACCTAAAACCCACTAAAAATCCTAAACATCTAAAAACAAAAAACCCTAAAAACTATAAAAACGCTAAAAATTATAAAACATTAAAAACCCATTAAAACACATAAGACAAAAAAACCAAAGAAAAATTCTAAAACCCCTACCAAACCTTAAAACCCATAAAAATATAATAACCCATAAAAACATTGAAAACCCACAAACACCAAAAACCATAAAAGCCCTAAAAATCCTAAAAACACCTAAATTACCCTAAAATCCAAAAAAATCACTGAAAATCTAAAATCCCAATTAATCATAAAATCAAAAAAACCATAAAAACCCATGAAAACCCCAAAGAAACCAAAAAACCGTAAAATCCCCTAAAAGAACCTAAATACCCTATGAGAACCTAAAACACAAAACGAAACTAAAAAAACTTAACATCTTTAAAACCCCTATAAAAACACTATAGCCAAATAAGAACCCTTAAATGTCCTGAAAACCCTAAAGACCCCTAAAACCCCTAAAAACCATAAAAACCAAAGAAAACACTAAAAAATTCGTAAAATTAAAAAACATATAGAAATCCCTAACACTCTCTAAAATCCTAAAAACCACTAAATTTTTAAAAAACCCAAAACAATCCCCCAAAATCTAAAAACCATAAAAATCCTAAAACCCTAAAATCCCCAAAAAACCACAAAACCAAAAAACCATTAACATCCTAATAACCCATAAATCTCTAAAAACCATAAAATTTTAAAAACACTAAAACCCACTAAAACCACCTATAAAACCCTAAGAAATACCTTAAAATATAAGGAAACGCTACAAACCCTAAAAACACATAAAAAACCATAAGCCACTAAAAAATCGTTAAAACCCTAAAAACCAAAAACCCTAAAAACTATAACAACTCTAAAGAAAAGAAAATGAAAACCCTAAACATACCCTAAAAGTCAAAAAATCCCATAAAATACCCTAAATAATATATAAACACTGAAAACCTAATGGACCATAAAATCCCTAACATCTTAAAATCCCATAAAACCATAAAATATTCATTAAACCATTAAACCCATTAAAAATCCAATAAAAAACCTTAAAACCAATGAAAACCCTCTAAAAACACTAAAATATATAAAAAACCTAAACCCCCTAAAAACACTAATAACCAAAATAACACTGAAAACCAACAAAACCCTTAGAAACCATTGAAACCATAGAAACCCCAAAAAACAAAAAAACACAAAAATGCATAAAATTACTTAAATTCATTTCAAACCAAAAACATTTGAAAACTATGAAAACCATAAGAAAATCAAAAAACGAAAAAAAATATGAATATGCGAAAAACAAAAAAAAACTTGAAAACCCAAAATGTCCCTAAATAACCTAAAAAACTAAAACCCCTAAAAACTCTTCAACCCCAAAAAATTATAAAAACACTATAACCCTTAAAAATTCCTATAAACCCAAAAACCCTAAAAACTAAAAACATTTAAAGACCCTAAAATTACCTATAAACCATAAAGACACCTCACAGACCCTAAAATTCTTAAAACCCGAAAAACACTTAAAAGTAAAAACCCCTAAAAACTACACAAGTTCTTAAAAACCTAATAAAAATAAAAAAACCCTAAATATACTTATAAAAACCTTCAAAGATGCTAAAAGAATCCAAAACCACCAAAAAACTCAAAAGCTCTTAAAACCCATTAAACACCCTACAAACTAAAAAATTGAAAATAATAATAACAAACCCTTAAACACCTTAAACCCTAAAAATCCTAACATCCCTTAAAAACATTAAAACCCCTACTGAGCCATAAAATGATTTTAAAAAACGAATTTTTTTAAAAAACTATAAAAAACATAAAAACATAAAATTATAAAATCACTAAAACACTAAAAATCCTAAAAACCATAGAAAACAATAAAATTCCTGAATTCCTTAAAAACCCCATAAACACCTAAAAACCTTAAAACACCCTAAAAACACATAAAATCCATATAAAAACCCAAAAAACCCACTAATATCCTGAAAACCATAAAAACTAAAAATCCCTTAGCTACCAAAAAAAACAAAAAACTCCTAAAAACCTTAAAGGGAACTAAAACCCAAATAAACCAAGGACCCCAAAAGACCCTAAAACCCTAAAAACCACAAATTTCCCTCAAATCATAACAACACTGAAATCCCTTCAAACCCCTAAAAACCCAAAAACTGTAAAATAGACTAAGAAAAATAAAAAACTCTATGACTCTACAAACCCTAGAAAAAACTAAAGCACGCTGAAAACCCTAAAATCATCTGAATGTTCCTAAAACCCTAAAAGAATCCTAGAAAACTCTATAATTCCTAATAGAAATTAAAATCCCAAAAAACCCCAAAGGCCCCAAAAACCCTAAAGGGCCCTAAAAACCCATAAATGTCCTATATGATCCCAAAAACAAAAGAAACCAAAAGTTCCCAAAAAAAATAAAATACTAAAAGGACATAAAACCCCTCAAAATCATAAACAACCCTAAATACCCAAAAAACCAAAAAACCCTCAATAAACCATAAAATATACTAACACACTAAAACCCCTTAAAAGAAGCATGTAAACAAATTAAAGACCGTAAAAAAATTCAAAACCATAAAAAACCATGAAATGCCCTAAAACCATAAAAACATTAAAAAACCCTAAAACTGTAAAAATCCAAAAAAACCCAAAAACAATAAAACACCACAAAACCTAAAAACCTTTAAAAACCTTAAATCCCCAAATAACCAAAATACATTTAAAAATCCCCAAATCCCTAAATGTCCATAAAACCCAATAAACCCATATAAACCCCCAAAACCCCGCAAAACCCTAAAACCAGCCAAAAACCCTAAAACTGGAAAAAAGATAAAAACCATGAAAATCCTAAAAAAACTCTAAAAACCAAAAAAACCAAAAAAATCCCTCCCAAAAACAAAATAACCCATATAAAATACATAAAACTATAAAAATAACTCCCCCTAAAAACATAAAAACCATAAAAACCAAATTACATTAAAAACCCAGAAAAAACACTGAAAACCCTATAAACCCTTAAAAAACTAAAAACACTTAAATCCCAAAACCCCTTAAAAATTAAATAACCCCTAAATATATTAATATACCATAAATTCCCTTAAAAATTAGATGAACACTAAAAACCCTTAAAAGACCCTAAAAAACAATTCCCTAAATGACCTTGAAAACCCCAAAACCCCTAAAAGACCATAAAACCCCTATAAAAACCCTTAAGGACACTTCCAGCCGCTTAAAAACATAAAAACACCAAAAACCATAAAAAATAAAAAAAACATTAAAAACCTAAAATTTCCTAAAACATAAAGAATCCATAAAAGCACTGAAACACCAAAATACCCCTAAATCCCTTAAAAGCCGATAATACAATAAAATATCCCTAAAAGCTTCAAAACCCATGAAAACATTAAATCTCAAAAAAAATAAGAAAAAATGTATAGGCATTAAAAAAATCCACTAATAAGCCCTAAATCCCTAAAAACCTGAAGAAAATCCTTAAGGACCTAAAAATACATAAAAACCGTAAAATCATATAAAACTCTAAAAACCAAAAAACAAAAAAAACCCTGAGAAAACCCTAAAAACACTGTAAAAAATAAAACCATAAAAACATAAAAAACTCAAAAAACCCATAAAAGAGTAAAAAATTTAAAACCATTGAAACACTAAAAACAAAAAACCCTTAAACCCCTGAAAACCATAAAAACCATAAAAACCCAGAAATCCAAAAAACCTAAAAACCCCAAAAACACTAATAACCCATAAACCGTCTACACTACCCCCAAAAAAATAGACCATAAACCCAATACCCTACACCATAAACCCAAAAACACCAAACCCTAAGCCCTATACACTATACCCTATACCAAAAACTGTACACCATAAACACTACACCCCACACCCAAAACAATATACCCTACACCATAAACCCTAAACTCTAAAGCCTAAACCATATATACTACACCATAAGCCCTAACCCCTACACCCTATACCCTATAACATATATCATAAACCCTAATACATATACACTAAACCCTATTCCCTACACCATAAACACTAACATGTACAACATCAACCATATACCCTACCTCCTAAACCATAGACCCTAAAATGTATACCCTACACTGTAAACCATGTACCCTAAACCATAAACCCTAGACACTGAACCCTAAACCCTGAACCATAAACACTAAACACTACACCCTAAAACCTATAATATAAAACCTATACCATATACCCTACCCCCTACACCCTAAACCCTATACCCAACACAAAAAACACCAAAACATACACCCTATACCCTAAACCCTACACGATAAACCAAAAACCCTGTAGCCTAAAACCTATACCCTACACCCTAAACCATAAAACCTACCACATAAACCATATATCCAACACCCTAAACCCAACACTGTAATCACTATACACTATACTCTAAATCATATACCCTATACCATAAACCATAGACCCTATAAAATCAAACCTATACCCTACACCCTAAACCATATACCTAAAAAATCATACAACTACCTTAAAATAAGAAAACACCAAACAATATTAACCCCCCCTAAAAACCATAAATAACCCTGAAATCAAAAAATCCTCTAAAACTCCTAAAATCCCTAAAACCCCAATAAACCCTAACAAAACCCAAAAACACAAAAACCCCTATGAAACCCCTAAAACCATTAAAAAAATCCTAAAAACCCAAAAAAACTCAAAAAAAATATAAACCCCATATAAATCATATATATCCGTAAAACCCCGATACAACCATACCAATCCCCAAAAACTCTAGAAATGATAAACAAACTAAAAATAAAAAATAGTACTGAAACCCTAAAATAATAATAAAATACATTAAAACCCTTAAAAACCTTAAAAATACTGTAACCCCTACAACCACTTAAAACCATTAAGAAACCAGAAATCCCAAATAAACATTTAAAAGCCCTAAAATACCCAAAAACCTTTAAAAACATTAAAACCCAAAAAACACTTAAACCCATTAATCCCCAAAAAAACATTGAAAACACTAATACCCCAGAAATCCAAATAGAACCCTAAAACCCATTAATAACCATAAAACAATAAAAAACATTGAAAATCCCTCAAAACCCAAAAACATATCAAATACCCTAAAACAACTAAAAGTCCCTAAAACCCCCAAAAAAACCTATTAACATTGGAAACCTATAAAAATACTAAAAACCCCCAAAAAACATATAATAGTCCTAAAACCCTAAAAGACCCTCAAAACCCTAAAACAAATTTAAAATACCAAAACCACATCAATCCCCTAAAAACCATAAAACACCAAAAAAACCCTTGAAAACCCTCTAAAACCACTAAAAACCATGAAACCCAAAAAACTACAAAACAACTAGAATCACTAAAAGACCTATTTTTTAAAAAAAGTAATAGTACACCCTAAATTCCCAAGGAATCCATAAAACACATAAAAACCCTAAAACCATAAAACCGTAAAACTGCAAAAATCCCCAAAAAAATATAAATCATTAAAAACTCATAAATACCCTAATATCCCAAAAAATCAAAAAAAACATATAACATTTGAACAATAGAAACCTCTAAAGCAACCTAAAACCCCAATAAAACCTTAAATAACACTAAAAATCATAAAAACCCCCAAAAGAAAAGAAACTCTAAAAGAAACCAAAAACACTTAAAACCCCTTAAGGACTCAAAATCCCATATAAAACATAAAAATACCATAAAAAATTAAATATCCTGAAAACCCTTAACACTTTAGAAAACCTAAACCCTAAAATACCCTAAAACCCATAGAAATTCCTAAAAACAGAAAAACCGTAAAACCCCTTAAAACTGTAAAAAGTCCTTAAAAACTCTAAAATGTTCCAAGATAATGTTAAAAACTCAAGAAAAACTAAAACCCTAAAAATTATAAAAATCTAAAAAAACAATAAAAACCATAAAAACCCTTAATGACATAAAAATACATAAAGGCCCTAAAAATGCCTAAAAATCCACAAAAACCATGAAAATAAAAAAAACCCTAAAAACACAAAACACCTTAAAAACCCTAAAAAATATAAAAACCCCTAAAATCCATAAAATCCTTAAATTCCCTAAAAATCGAAAAACATGAAAAGACCAAAAAAACACTAGGACCCCCATAATTTCCTATGAAAACCTAAAAAACCTAAAACCCAATAAAACCCCAAAAAATGTCCTAAAACCCAAAAAAAATATAAAATCCCAAAAAGTAATAAACATTATAAAACCCAATTCAAATACGTAAAACACTAAATACCCTAGAATCCCTTGAAATCCAAAAAAACCCCAAAAACATTAAATGAACATTAATGACCTGGAAAGACAATGAAAATTTCATGAAACATAAAAACCCTAATCCCCCAAAAACCCTAGAAACACTAAAAACCCATTCAAAACCCTCAAAACCTAAAAACACTAAGACCCCCCAAAAAACTATAAAAAAAATCCAATTAAACCGAAAAAACCATAAAAACCCTAAACACATAAAAACGTCAGAAAACCGTAAAAAACATAAAAACCTAAGAAACATTAAAAAAATCAAAAAACCATAAAACCCCACTAAAACCGTAAAAAATACTCAAACCCCTAATGATTGTAAAACACCCTAAAAAACAGTCGAAACACTACAAATTGAATAAAAGACCTATGTCCTAAAAACCCAAAATTCCCTAAATCACCCTAAAAACCTAAAAAACCATAAAAACAATGAATACAATAAAAACCCCTAAAACATAACAAACCCAAAAACACCATAAAACATAAAAAATATAAAAACCCAAAATATGTATACCCTAAACCCTAAACACTAAATTTTACAACCTAAACCCTCTACATTACACCTCAAAACAAAAAAAACCTAAACTGAAATCCTGATACCATACACCATAAACACAAAACCATACACCAAAAATCCAATACCCTATATGCTAAACCCTAAACCCCAAACCCTAATTTTTTATCATATCCCCTAAACCCTAAAACCTACACCATAAACCCTAAACCATACACATTAAACCTTAAACACAAAACCCAAAAGGACCCTAAACACATAAAACACTAAAAGAACCTAAAAACCCTTAAAATAATTAAAACCCCAAAAAATTACTAAAATACTAAAATACCCTAAACACCCTAAAAGACCCTAAAACCCATAAAAACTAAAAGACCATAAAATATTAAATAACCCTTAAATTCCATAAAAAACCACAAATTTTAACATAATTTCAAACCACTTAAATATAATAAAAAACCTAAAAATCATAAAAATCATAAAACTCTTTAAAAATACTTTAAAACGCAAGAAAATAAAAAAACTAAAAACAGTAAAAACTAAAAATAAATCTAAAACAATAAAACCTAAATAAATCCAAAAAACCCAAATCCCCCCAAAAAGACCTTAAAACTCCAAGACAACCCCAAAACCCATAAAAATATAATAAAATCCAAAAACCCTTAAAGACCTTGAAACCCTAAAAAACCCAAAATAGTTATTTTTTTATAAAACCCTAAAACACCCTAGAAAACCATAAACTCTTAATTAACCTAAAATCCCAAAACCCTAGAACCGCTAAAAATCCAAAAAACCCCATAAAAATTCGTAAAAACCATAAATAGCCAAAACAAACCCATTAAAAATAACCCAAAACAATAAAATACCTTAAAACACTATAAAAAAACATTAATACACAAATAAAAAGTTAAAACCCATAATATCCCCTTAAATCGTAAAAACCCTAGAAACCAGTAAACTCGTATAAGACCCTAAACCCCTAAAATTTCTCTGAAAGGACATATAAACCATGAAGACCAAAAAAGATCCTAAAACCCTAAATAATCCTAAAACCCTTAAAAAAATAAAATATCCTAAAAACAATCCTTAAACATCATAAAAACTATTAAACACTAAAAACCCTTAAATTCCAAAAAACATTAAAATCCATAAAAATCATTAAAATCTGTAACACCCAAAATCCCCTAAAAACATAAAAAACCCCTAAAACAATTAAAAAAATTTAAATCATAAAAGTCCTAAAGCCCCATGAAAGCTTTGAAGCACCTCAAAATACTTATAAAGTCTATAAATCCCTAAAAACCACTAAAATCATTAAAACTTCTAAAAATACCATAATAGACGCTAAAAACACAAAAGAGACTAAACTCCTAAAAACCCTAAAATGATCCCAAACCCCTAAAACACACTAAATAACATGAAAACCTAAATAACCCTAAACACTGAAAGATCCTAAAATTCTATAAAACTACCAAAATAACATAATAACCTTAAAATAAATTAAAAACCTAAAAACCTAAAAACCCTAAAATTTATAAAAATCCTAAAAACCTTTAAAACCCTAAAAGACCCTAAAACCCCTAACCCCCTAAAAGACCTGAAAACCTAAAAACCCCTTACAAACACTAAAACCTCTAAAAACTATAAAATCTCTTAAAAGCCCTTGAATATTGTTAAAACCCTAAAGGAACCTATAAACCCCAAAAAATACTATATATTCTCAAAAACAGCTAAATAACCCTAAAAACCCAAAAACACCCTAAAACTGCCAAAAGTCCCTAAAACCCTAAAAACCATAAAAGAGCCATAAAACCTTAAAACACCTAAAACAAAACACCCTAAATATCATAAAATACACCTGAAGATCCATTAAACTTAAAATCCAAATAACTTTAAATAGCCTTAAAACACTAAAAACATTAAAACCAAAAAGGGAAAAAACCCATAAAACCCTAAAAACTAGAAAATGCCTAAAACCCTATAAAATATAAAAACACATAAAAATACCTTAAATTCCTAAAACACATAAAAACATAAAAACCATTAATTCCCCAAAAACCCATAAAAACCCTCAAATCCATAAAAAAACCTAAAACCATAAAATCCCTAAAAAATTGAAAACCCTAAAACAGTGAAAACCATAAAAAACCCTTCAAACCACTAAACCCACTAAAACAACCAAAAACACACTAAATTCACAAAAAAAATTAAATCCCCTAAAAATGAAAAAAAAATCTCTTACAATTGCCAAAAATATGTTAAAACCTCTAAAACACTAAAAACCATAAACCCTACAAAACTATTAAAATCTATAAAAACCCTAAAAATCATAAATACTCTAGAAACACTAACAAACCTCGAAAACACTAAAAACCTAAATATCCATAAAAACCACTAAAACCATAGAAACCCTTAATGACTTAACAACACCTAAAACCACCAAAACACCAACAAGTCTATAAAATCCTATTAAACCCAAAAGACCATAAAAACTCTACAAAACCTAAAAGAAGCTAAAACTTCTATAATAACCCTAAAATACCTTTAAAACCCCTTAAAACTCTTAAATCCATTAAACCATAGAGAAACCCTAAACTAAAAAAAACCTTAAAACACTAAAAAATAAATGACATCCAAAATATCATAAAAACACTAAAAAATCTAAAAACCCTAAAACCCCAAAAAAATATTTAAATCATAAAAATATTAATGATACCTAAAAACATGAAAAATCATAAAACACATTGAAACCATAAAAAACCTAAAACTTCTAAAAACCATAAAAACCCTACGAAACCCCTACAAAATTAAATACCATATGAAACGTCAAAAATACCAAAAAATCCTCAAAACCCCTAAAACAAAAAAAATCCCAAAAAATCCAAAAATCCACAAAAACCCTTAAAATCATAACAACATGAGAAAAATATTATAACCCATAGAAAACTTAAAAACCAAAAAAAATCATAACACCCTAAAAACCACCAAAACACAATAAACACAAAAAATCCCAAAAACCCTCAAAATCCTCTAAATAAATAAAATACCTAGGAACCAATAAAAAAAGTATAAACTTATTAAAACAAAATCTCCAAAAAAAACCTAAAATAGGTACACCTTAAACCCTAAAAACCACACCCCAAACCCTATATTGTACACCCTATACCCTAATCCCTACAGCGTAAAACCTAAACTCATCCTCTACACCATAAACCTAATACCCTACACCCTAAATCCCACACTGTAAACCCTATAACCTACACCCTAAACTTGAAACCCACACCATAATCTCTATTACATACACCTAAAACCTAAACACTACACCCTAAAACCTATAACCTATACCATAAAACGTACACTTGAATCCCAATACCATACACCAAAAACCATAAACCTGCACCTGATCCCTATACCCTATTACCAAAACCCCAAACCATGCACCCTAAACCAAATATCATACACCCTAAACCCTAAACCCTTATCCCTACACCATAAACCCAATTGACTACTCCATAAAACCAAAAACACTAAAAATAATCAAATCCTTCAAAACCCATACTCCTTAAAACCCAAAAAAACACAAAAAATAATTGAAAACCCTAAACTAACAAAAATCCTAAAAACCATTATACTACATAAACCCCCGAAAAATTACTAAAAACCTAATAAAATTAAAACCCTAAAATCCTAAATCTCTAAAAACATTGAAAACCTGAAAAACACAAAAACCCCTAAAACGATAAAACCACAAAAACCTAAACCACTGTAAAACCCCTTAAGAAACCTAAAATGACCCTAAAAACCTAAAAAACCAAAAACCATTAAAAACTCTAAAACTCCTAAAATTATTTAGAACCCTAAAACCCCATAAAAAACCATAAAACTGAAAAACACATAAAATACGTAAAAACCCATACAAGTACCTAAAAACTATAAAAAAAACTTATAACCCACCAAACCCCTAACACCCCCAAACCCCTAAAAAACATAAAAGGTCCCAAAAAACTAAAAATCCCTAAATATAATAAAAAACACCTAAAAATCATAAATAACCTAGAAACCCCAGAAACCCTAAAAATCGCAAGAACCATAAACCATCCTTAAACCCATAAAAATTTTGGAAACCCTTAAAAACCCCAAAAAATCATAAAAATTAAAAAAAAATTAAAACCCATAAAAACCTAAAAAACCCTAAAATCTCTAAAACCTCTAAAAATCAGAAAACCTTAAAACTCCTAAAACCAAAAAAACCAAATATTTTATAACCCAAACAAACCATAAAAACCATGAAAATCCTATGAAATCTAAAGAAAATTATAAAAACCCCCAAAAAATATTAAACACCTAAAATCTATAAAAACCGCTAAAAAACCTAAAAATCACTTAAACCACTTAAAACCCCATAAAACCACAAAAACCCGAAAAACCATTAAAACACTAAAGAAACAATTAAAACCCTAAAAACACTAAATATTATAAATGAAAATAAAAAAATAAAAACTCACAAAACCATAAATACACTAAAAACCCTAAAACATTAAAAACACTAAAATACTATAGAATGAAAAAATTCTTTAAAAATAAAAAAATACCCATAAAACCCAAAATATCCCTAAACACATTATTAATAATTAAAAACACCTAAAAACCTTATAAAATCCTATAAATCCTAAAAAACATTAAAAATCCTAAAATATATAAAAACCTATAAAACCCCTAAAAAATTAAAAACCCAAAAAACTACAAAGGAATAATAAGCCATAAAACCCAAAAAAAACCCTAAAATCTCTGAACACCTTAAAAAGCCTAAAAACCTAAAAACCCTAAAACCATAAAACAACTGAAATCCCCATAAAACCCCTAAAGACACTAGAAACCCCTAAAACCCTAAAGGAACCTAAAAAAACCCTAAAAGGTAATTAAACCCCTATAAAATCATAAAAGTCTTAAAATAACCTGAAAATCCTAATCGACCATAAAAACCCAAAAAAACCCTAGTAGAACCTAGAAAATAAAAACTCTAAAACCCCTATTTTTTAAAAAACCCTAATGGATTATAAAACCCTAGAAACCACTTAAAGTACCCTAAAACCACAAAAATCCTAAAAGACTATACATGAACTAGAAATAATAAAACCCCAAAAGGACACAAAAAACACGAAAAAACCCTAGAGTTCCCAAAACCCCCCAAAAATTTCTAAAATCCCTAAAAACCATAAAAGAACCAAGAAAACCCGTAAAAACATAAAAGTCCATAAAAATCCATAAAAACAATAATGTCTTTATATACCCCTAAAACCAAAAAATGATCCAAAAAACATTAAAACCCCCTTCAAAACCTATAACCATAAAATACCAAAAAAAACTATAAAAAAACCTAAAAACCTAAAAACCTAAAGAACCTTTAAAACCATAAAAATTCATAAAACCCCAAAAAACACTACAGACCAAAAAAACAATAAAACCCCTTAGAACCTTAAAAACCTTAATGAACCCTAAAATATTTAAGAACCCCTTAAGGACCCTAAATCCTTAAAAACCATAAAGTTCCTAGAAAACCCTAAAACTCATAAAGGTCACTAAAAAACAAAAAAATCCTTAATGACGCTAGAAACAATAAAAGATGCAAAAATCCACAAATACCATAAAATAAAAAAAAATAAACACCATTAAAAACATTAGAAGACCCTAAAACTAGAAAAAACCCTAAAAACCCAAAAAACCCAAAAACACTGGAATAATTAAAAAACATAAAAACCAAAAAAAAAATAAAACCCTAAAAACATAAAAACCATAAAACCATTAAAAACTGATAAATCATAAAACCCCTAAAACCCTAAAATTGCAAAAAAAAAACATAAAAACCTAGAGACCCTTAAAACCATAAAATACCTAAAACCTATAAAACCATGAAACCCGAAAAAATAACTTCCCCAAAACCACAAAAAAACTGAAAACATGAAAACCCCCATAAACTTATAAAATCCCTAAAATCCATAAGAAAGACTAATAACACCAAAGTCCCAAGAAAACCCCAAAAACAAAAAAAAAAAAACCCTCAAAATCTATAAAATCCATAAAACCTAGAAATCCCCATAAAACCGTTAAAAGGAGATAAAACTCTAAAAACTCAAAATGACCCTAAAAACTCAAAAACCCTAAAAACCCTGAAACCCTAAAAACCTTTATAAACCCAACAAACCATTAAAACCCTTAATAAAGAAAAGGGATAAGAATACCCTAAACCCCTAAATCGAACTAAAATACACTAAAACCAAAAAAACACCATAAAATCCTAAAAAGATCATAAGGCACAAAAATTATAAAAAAATACTAAAACCCTATAAAACCCTCAAATACTATAAAAAATCTGAAAACAATAAAGAACCCTAAAAGGCCAGAAAAACTTTAATAAATTAAAAGACCATAAAAAAATAAAATACCCTAATCCCCACTAAAATACCTGAAATATCACTAATACCGCTATAAAGCATTAAAGACCCTAATAACCCTAAAATACCTTAACATATAAAAACAGTAAAAACCTACAAAACCCCTTTAAGGACCTTATAAAAACATAAAACACTAAAAACCCTAAAACACTAAAAAATCATAAAAACCCTATAACGCGACCCCCCAAACCATAAAACCCTAAAAACCAAAAAACACCCCAAAAACCCAAAAAGCTTATACAAACTTGTAAACCCTTAAAAAAAATCCATAAAACCCATATAAACCCTAAAAATCTCAAAAAAAACAATAACCCCCCAAAACCCCCCTAAAACCCATAAAAACACTAAAGACCATAAAAACCTAAAAATGATTAAAACATAAAGATGGTAAATACCCTGAATACTCTAAACACCCAAAAGACCCAAAACACCGAGCAAACCCCTAAATTTCATAAAATGTCCCTAAAACCACTTATTTCGCCATAGAGTTTGTGTCTCCAAGACAGTTAATTATGGTGTATAGAATTTCATGCAATCATTCACGTCGAGTTCTATATTTACAAATAGTTTCCAATGGGTTTGTTTGTGGAACAAGAATCTCCCAACAGTTTGGTATCCATAGGGACCTACTTTCCAAAGGAAAGAGCTCATTAGAGAATTTGAAAAATTATGCTTAATAACTAACATGTTTTGAGAGGACGGGTTGTCAAGATCATCATATAAAAACCCAGTCCTGACATACATTGACATCACATAGCATTTGCAGAATACTTAAAATATTACAAAAACAAACACCCAAAGACTGTACTAGTCTACTACCTTTGAAACATTGAAACAAAAATAATAACACATAAATGAGTTACATCATATCCCACTAGGTTCTTCTTGACTAGAACCCTTCTTTGAGTCATCGAACATAATACATATCTTCCAAACCTGGGGTAGGTAAACATAAAATGAGGTAAGCTCAGATGCTCTGTATGTTTAAATAAGGGAGATATGTAAGCATAATCGCGAGCATAAGTGTATTAGAACATGATCATGAAAATAGAAGATCATACCTTGCATATCAAAGATCATAAACATGAATCATTGAATAAGTCATGTATGTTCACAAGACATGAATCATAAGTAATGTAAAAACATAATCAATGAAATCATAACATAGGAATAAAACATGGAATTGTGGAAGATGCGTAAGCATACAATATGATTTCTATAGTAGCCAAGGAATCACTACTACAACAATCCTATTAGTATGTATTCACTCCCCATAACTTCTTGGTAGTCATGTTTCACTCCCATGGACAACTTAGTACTCAAAGTGCCATCCTAAGGTCATATTAGTCTATCTCATGAGGTATAAATATTTACCCAATGCATTGAAGGTAGATATAGTTCCCACTAATATCATAATGAAAAAATACATACATGTGTCACAAGATCATAAATGATCATATCATAATCCATGAAATTAAATGGGTATTAAAAACATTTAATCTTATCATAACCCATGGAGAATATAGGTTTTATAATCATTCATCATGAACATAACTCATTAAAAAATGTGGATTTCATAAGAATGTAATTCGTGAAAGAGAAACATGTATCATTAGTATCATGCCATAAAAACATAATCCAATCAGAGAAGGAATTTGAATGGAAAAATTTAATAATTTCTCCATAATGGCATGTGTAGCATAAATTTATGTTACTTTATATGGGAAATAATTTTGAAAGATCTTTAAAAAACATTTCTTAAGGAAAATATCCATTCTGCATTGAAAAGATATTTTTAAAACACAAAAACTTTTGAAAACATTTTTACATGAAAATATATTTGAAAACATAAAAATTAATCATTTAAAACCATTAATCATTTTTAAATCATTTTTCATTGAAAATGGTATTCAAATATCCTTTTAAAAAAAATTTAAAACAAATTTATTGAATACAATAGATTTTCGACTGAAGAGAGAGATGGTCAAATATTACATAAAACATTATCTTATATATCAAATAGTGGGAAATGGTAATAATACATTAGTATATATTTAATAATCATAGGATATTAATATTCTTGAGTGTTCTTGAGATAAATATCATAAGATTTCATCAAAGAAAGCATAAGCATAAACTATCTTGAAAAATCGATGAGATTGTTTCAATAAAATCTTATAACATGGTAACATCGAATCATACTATCAATTTAATAAAATGAAATTAAATAATGTTTAAAATATCATTAAAATAATTATATTAGTGATATAACATGTAAAATATATCTATATGAACCTATAAAATAATTTAGGTACACAAAAAAGCATGAGTCTCAAAGAAGGAAAATTGAGACAAAACTATTTCACCGGTTTGGTAAATCTTGAAATGTAAATCAATTAAAATAGATATCATTTAATGTACATAAATATACCAATAAATTTAATTATAATAAACATAATATACATTAATTTAAAGTATACACACCACTCAAAATGAATTGGTGGTGAGTAAAGCATGTATCTCTTTGAAATAAAAAGCGAGATGAAATTCCCTTACCTTGTGTCTTGACTCTTGTTATACTCATTCAAATCAACTGTATAATAAATATAATTTTATTATAAATATTTCAAAGAAAAATATTATTATATATAATACCATATCTGGTTTGATTATCACCTTATATTTCCCCTTGTTAACAATCCTATGTTAAAGTTTCATTTCAGGTAATATTCTCTTTGTTTTTCGCATGTGTGTTAATTTGTTATATATTTGGTCCTTATATTTATATCATGTTTTCATGAACATACATTAGGATATAAATATCCTATATATTAATTATATTTTTATTATAATAATCTATATAATATATATGTATGAAACAAAATACACAATTCATGGAGACGGTGGTCTGTACGTATGCATGAACGCTATTTTCATTTAATTACCATGTTAAATAAAAAAAAGTAAAATAAAAATATGTATATATATATATATATAATTATTACAGAAGATTTATTATACCATATATATCATATATATTTACTAAACTCTTCCTTAAAAAATTCCATGTAGTGTACAAATGAATCGCATCACTTTGAGGGGGTGGTAGTCCACACTTCCTCAAATGAAATTATCATATTTTCACCAAATGGAGTGTAAACATTTATGTGTTTTAAAAGGAATAAATATGATTAACTAAATAAAAAATATAATATATGACATATATAAATATATCTTCCATCATAATGTATATCTTGAGAGGTGGTAAAGGAAAAATGAACAGTGATCTTTTAGTGATGGGTAGTTCACCGTACACATAAACGATATGTTTGTTACCAATTAGATGAATGTGTGTGTAGTTGTAGGTAAAAACCTAACCATAAAAACATACTAATATCTATATTAAACTATTTTTATACAATAATGATATAATAATATTTTATTGTGTGGATAATTAAAATAAAAGAAGGGAGCTTGAGAGAAGATGTTACCTCTTAATCGGGTCACTCCTTTTGGTTTGTGCCAAAGGGATTCATTTGATTTCCTTCTTTACAATGGGATTATTATAGGAGGAAGTGAGGAATTTTTTAAATTGGATTGGTGAGATCTTGGATGATCCTAGGTTGTTTGAGAGGTGTGGAGAGGAGGGAGATATGGTGGTCTTTCATAGGGAAGGAAAAGGACACACTTTTCATTCTTGAAAACAAGTTAGGAGAACCCTCATTTTTACTTAAAAAAGTCATAAAAAACCAACTAAACTCTATAATGGAAGGTAAATTGACGCATTATGTCTAGAAAATGGGTGTTGGAAAAGTGTATATGTCTTTATGTGTCTTAAATTAAAGGCTTCATACATTATTAACTAAATATTTCTCTTAACTGTTATAATTAGTTTTAATCTCATTCACTATTTTTTTTGGTAAAAAACAATGTTGATCATATTATAAAATTTAAATTAATCAAATTAAAAATATGGAATCTATTTTTCCATATTATTTTCATATAATTGGAAATAATTAATTTAAAATTAATCCTGCAGTCAGGTCGACCATGCGGGTATTTATAGTAAAAACATTAGAAAGTTTGCTACGTTTTTATACAAAATTTTAAATATAAATTGATCTAAATGGAATAAATTTTACTAATTGATTAAAATATTATATAAATAAACATTGAAACAAATTTAAAATTTAAGATAACCTTATAAATAAATTAGATGAAAAGCTGTTTTGAATTAAAATCCGATATTTTTCAATATTCATCAAAAAATGAGGTTTCTCATAAAAATTCCCAAAAATAAAGCTAAGATAATATAGAAATAATAAATTCAAAAATTAAGATTATATTATAAAATTCAATTTCAAAATTTTTTTACAATTAATTTTATTATTTATCATAGAAGTACATTAAAATCAGTTCATTTGAGAAAATGTTATTTCTAAACATATAACTACATTACGACAAATTATATCTTTCATTATCAATTGTTTTATATATAAAAAAATTATAAATAATATTTTAAATGTAGTTATCACTATTCATATATCTATTTTTAATGTCTAGGTTATAATTATCCCTTTTAAATAATTATAACAATAAAATTATGTTTCATAGAAACATCAGTGTTGCGTGTAACGTACGCCATATGGGTGTTGCATGTAAAATATGACAAGTCAGTGTTCCATGTATCATACTCTGAGTTGGTTCCATGTAACGTATGCCATGTTGTTTCCATGTGAATGCAATGTTTTAATTAGATCATTTCAAGAAATAAATGAAAATTTAACTTATTCGATAAGAAAAAAGGTTTATAAGAACTCAAGGGGTTACATTCTACCACCCTTAAAATTATTTTTGACCCTATAAATCAATAAAAATGGTAAGAAAAAAATAAGGAAACTTATTCTTCATAATACCTTCAAGTTCCCACAAATCTTCCAATAACTTATGATTTCTCCACTACACATTGATCAGTTGAGTGGTCTTGTTTTGTAAAACCTTCTCTGTATGAACCAAAATTTCAACCGGTAGTTCCTCAAAAGAAAGATCTTGATCTTGTCATCTGACTTATGAGTTTAGTACATGTGAAGGGTCAGGTTGGTACGTCCTTAGGAGAGATACAGTGAACACACACCAAAATTGAGAGATATTTAGAGGAAGTACCAAGTGATAGTATACCATCCTAATACGATCATGAATCTTAAATGGACCGATATACCTAGGGAATAGTTTCCATTTCATTCAGAATCTCATAACCGTCTTGCAAGGTGAGATTCGTAGAAATAATTTTTCACAAACATCAAATACTTGATCACATTGGCTGTTATGATCCTAAAATTCTACAAAAATTAAGATCCCTTGATATTCTTCTGAATGGTTCCAACCTTCTCAACAATTTCTTCAGGGATTGCAGGTCCTAATATCTTTCTTTTTATAACCACATCCCGACATGTTGGTGCTCTACATTTCTTCCCATATAAGGATTAATTCGGTTCCATATAAATTATTGATTGAATGCTATTATTGTATGAAAACTCAACTATCGGTGGGTATTCATCCAAACCACCTTTGAAATCTAGAGAAAAAGATATCAGTATATCCTCTAGGGTTTTAACTGTTCTTTCAGAATGAATATCTATTTGAGGATGATAAGCAGTTCTGAAAATCAATTCTATGTTAGGTGCTTTCTAAATAATTCTCTAGAACATTGAGGTGAAAATTAGATCCTAATATGATGCAATAAAATGTGGTACTCCATGAAACCTTATAACTTTTTTAATGTATATCCTGAAAAGATGATCTAGAATGATGTTTTCTCTAATATTGATGATGTGTTATGACTTAGTAAGGATATCTACGACCACCCATATAACATTAAACCCTTTAGAGGTTTTGTGTGGTCCAATGACAACATTCATTGTGATTTTATCAAATTCCCATTATTCTATGTGTAATTGATGCAACATCCCCATTGAATTTTTTATTTCAGTCTTAACTTGTTGGAATACCAAGCACTGAGATACAAACTTGGTGATATCTCTCTTCTTTACATCCCAAAATAAGTATTTTATAAATTCCATGTACATATTTTTACTTCTAGGATCAATAGAGAATGAATAGCTATGAGCTTCTTCTAACATAACCTTCCTCAAATCTAGTATGTAATCAATGCATATATGGTTCTTGAACCTTATAATGACTTCCTAATCAAGGTTAAACTCCCAAAAATTTATGAATTAATTTTTTAGCTCTACATATCCCTTATGAGCGTCTTTAATATTCACTTGGACAGAGGGTTGAACATTCATTTGAGAAAGATAATATATTTCCCATTTCTTTAGGATTTCTAGATCCATCCATCAAAATTTTAGAACTATTAGATATTTGTTTTATCCTCATGATGGATAATCTATAATGATCCTTCTATCTTGAAGCAATAACCACCTTATTCACTTCCCTCAGGTTGTAATGTATTGATAAGTAATAATCATTTTTCAACATGAACCATATTCTCTAGCATGTTTTCAACTCCATTGGTGTGAATATATATTTCATAATTTTATTATTGGTATATATATATATATATCACAATTTATCTATAAAGATAATTCCTCCATATATTTAATGAAAACATTACCACTATATCTCCAAACAATGAGTTGGTCAATGTTTCTCATGAATCTTAAAATACCATGAGTTATAGTCTATAACCATGTTATTTTCCATAAGAACACATACAAATACCTTCCTAGATGCATCAATATAGATTACAAACCATTTTCCACTATAGGGTAATATTAGAACAGGTTCACTGACTAACCTTCTCTTCATTTCTTTAAAGAAAATTCACATTCATTTGTTTATATGAACTTGACACCCTTTTAAGTTAACATGGTCAAAGGATTAGATAATCATGATTAATTCTCCACAAACCATTGATAATATGTAGATAATCCAAGAAATCTATGGATCTGAGTCACTATGGTTGGTCAAGGCCAGCATTCAGTAGCCTCCTTCATTGATGGATTTACTATTATAAGATATCTTGATATTATGTGACCAAAAATGAATCCTTTTATAGCCAAAATTAACACTTTATAAATTTTTCATATATATTATACTTCCTTACAATCTTCAATATAATTCTCAAGTGATCATCATTATATTCTTTTGACATTTAATAAATAATGATATCATCTATAACAACTACCAAAAAGTAATCAACGTAATCTATAAATACACTATTCATTAAATTCATGGAGATATTAGAAGAATTTTTAAGACCAAAATGCATCACTATATCTTTATAGTGTCCATACTTTGTATGAAACTCCATATTAGGTATATACACTTTCTTGACTATCAACTGATGATATCAAGAATGAAGTTCAATCTTGGAAAAGTATTGATCTTTGTGTAGTTGATCAAACAAGCCCTAAATATGGGGGAGAGGATAATTATTCTTGATTGTGATCTTTTTCAACATACGATAATCAAATAATAGTCTCAGTGATCCATCTTTATTTTTCAAAAAATAACCGGTGAACCCCAAGGTGACACACTTGGCATAAAAAATCCCTTCTCAATGTTTTCTTGGTATTTATTTTTTTAATCATGTTACTCAATCAGAAAAATTATATGAGATATATTTAAATTTGGTGTGGAACCAAGTATGATTTCTATTGAAAACTTAACATCATGTTTTGGGGGAAGACTATGTAATACTTCTGGAACGACATCCAAAAATTCATGAACAACATGAAGATCATCTATTTTGACTTTCTCCTTAACCATTCGACATAAAAAACCCTTTTAAGGTGAATTAATACCCATACACTAGATGTAATGTCCATAATAATTTCATTCTTATCATCACATTGATGGATGGTCATAGGAGGGATTTAAATATCAAATGTAACTTACCTTCCTTAACAATTGATGATTGATGTATGAAGAGAAATTCAATCCATGAATAAGATAACATCAAATCCAATAAAAATAATAATGACAAGATTTGTAGGAAGCCCATTCCCACAAATTTCAAGCAGATAGGAATCATAAACTTGGGATGATAAAATCATATCAATAGGGGTATTCACTTTTAATTCCACATCTAATTGTTTTGGTGGAATCATAACACCCTTATAAAAATATTTAGATATGAAAGAGTGAGTAGATCCAGAATAAAAATGACATTAGTAGTTCTAGAGTAAATGGTAAATGTAACTTTTATCAATTTGTTATCTCACCCTTCATCAATAATAGTGATTTAATGTGATTTACCCTTGTACCCCAACATAAGAGGTGCTAACATTGATCATCCGCACTATCCCTTGGTCTTGGGAACTGATTATCATAATGCTCGTTCTCCTTACACTTGTAGCAATAAATTGTGGGAGATGAATTTTTTGCCTCTTTTTACCCTTTCACAACATTTGGTAATTTATTCCCATAACATTGGAAATAAAATTCCTAATGACCTCCCATTCCACACTTAAAATAGTTATTAGAACCTATAATAAAATTTCCCTTATTCTTTTTCCCACAAATAGAGCATAAAGGAAAGGTTGTATTCTTTTCTTCATGGTTTTTATATTTTCTTTTAAACTTCATCTTCCCATTTTTATCCAAACCATGATATTGAAACATGACCCCAACCTCTATTTCAAACTTGATTGCAAAACCAAATATCTCTCCGTATCTACTAACATATTTTATGGAAAATTCCACTATGTTACATGTCATTAAGCCACCAATGAACCTATCAAATTCACTTTCAGGTTTGATTATATTTCCTAAAGTGTACCTCATGTTTATAGTGAAATTATCTTTTTATGTACTAATCGATTCATCATCCCTTTGCTTCAAATAGTGTAACAATTTTTCCATCTTATTATGAAGAATATAAGGAATGTAATTTTTGGAAAATAAGTTCTTGAACTCATCCCAATCCATGGATTCAATATCATATTTCTACCTCATATTTTATTATTAAAGTCCACCACTGATTTTCTTCACTTTCTAACCTATAGAAATCTAGAATGAAATTATCATGCTCCGAACACAGGAGAACATTGAATATAATTTCAGTAATACTGATCGATTATTCAAAAAAAAAGTGAATCATAAGACCCTCTGAATGATGTAAGATGTTTCTTCATGAAATAATAAACATAATGTTATTCCCTACATTGCTCATTTGGATGTTCACCATGATTCGTAACTTGATAAAGCTGTGTAAGCATAGCAATGAGGTTTTTCATTCTAACTCCCTTATCATTAGGTTTCTCAAGAAGACAATTACTACATTATCCATCATAATCACCATTAAAAATATTCCTTCAGGTTCCATCCATTGACTAAAATCAAAAAACATAGAGTGGTAAATAGTTATCATATCAAGGAACCACCTAATCATGAAAAGTCACTTATAGGATGTCTAAGATATGAAACCATCCATAATTTTGGAAAACATGGGTTTATCCAAGGTTATTCCTAGTAAAACTCTATTTAAATCATTCATGATGGTTCATGAAGAGTTTTTCAATTCCCAAAGCATATCCCCTTGATTGTCAAACTAGGTGTGCAGCAAGGACTGTTGTCATGTACTATATTACCTTTAGGCAGGTCTAAAACATATTTTCGATGTTGTTAACACTAGGTACATCTATTCCAGATGCACATCTACCTGTAGTTTCCATAAAGGGATGTATTTCTAGGAAACCAGTCACTTTATCCTTTACTAAAATTCCTAGGAATTTTCCTATACTTTTCCATATCCATAGACCTATCCCTAGCCATGTCCTTAGGGTTCTCACTATGTTTTTCTCATCATAGATTCCAAAGTATAACATAACTATTATATAATACAAAATATAAAAATACAGTATTTATATAAATTAACATTACATATCTTTTGTGGATTACATAAAAAATTACAAAAAATAGACCCTCAAAGATCATACTAGTCTAGTGCCTTTGGAAACATGGAAACATAAATAATGATACATAAATGAGATAAATCATCGCCCAGTATATTCTTATTATCTACCACCCTTCTTAGACTCATCAAAAATATTAAATATCTACATAACATGGGGGAAGGAAACATAAAAAAGGGGTGATATTAGATTCTCATTATGGGAAAACAAGGGAGATACATAAGCATAATAATGAGATTAAGGGTTTGAGAACATGATCATAAAAATAGAAGATCATGCCTGCTTCCCTCAGAATGTTTGTTATTCTTAGGAATCTCTACATCAGGAAAATTTCCATTACATATAATTATTGAACCCAAATGACCCAATGGACTTGTATCTAAAAGGGACCTGCATTCCAAAGGAATTAATTCTTTAGGTTTGTTGACCTACGATACTTAAGAACTCACATTGGTTGATAGGATGGGAGGTGGTTCTCATCACACCCATTTGGGGGGAATTATTTCCTATTTCAAGACTCTCTTATTGATTTAAGATATGTTCATGAATACTTATTAATTTACCAAGAATAATGTTGGGTTCCCATGAAATTATCAATCAATTATTTAGCATGTGTAGAATTCATAATCATCTTTATGTATTTGACATTTTTCATAAATGTAGATATTTGTATGTATTAGAGGTTATCCATAAATGGTATCCTATCATGTACTACTTATATATTATTTATCCATTTTTACTATAATGCTAGTTTTAAGCCACTTAGTGGGGAACTCTGGAATTTATCAAAACCCAGGGAGATGGTTTTTCATTATGATGTTGGGATCATACCCATAAATGGGATACCTACGTATCCTTGTGAACTGAATATGAACATTCATAGTTCGGTGACACATAATGGGATACATCATACCTTTTAATTTCATGTTACTAGGAACCAACCATATAGTTTAATATCATGTGGTAAGGACATATAGGTGGAAGGTGCCTAGACAAAGCTTGGTGTGGGACTTTTACGTAAGAAGCCCAAGGAACATGGAATGGATATGAGTTTCCAATTTTCAATATACCCTATTGGGAATGTGGCTAAGAATGAACATGATTTATTTGGAGTGTTGGGTTTGAACCTCAGTGAGGCTTCCTATGTATCCCACTTGGATGGGAATCAAAGCCTATAGAGTTCAATAAGTCTTGTAGGGGAGTGTGGTCTTTTGAGAGAAATAGTTTGGGGCTTATTCCTAATGAGGATTCCTTTATAATAGGGTACACAAGGAGGATTTCTATATTAATGGAATCCAAATTATATTCTTGAGGAGGTTTTCCATTGAGCTCAGGCCCAAACTGAAGGCCTCTTCTTACTTATCCTAGTTGTGGAAGGAATCATAATTCTCATATTTCAAGAATGTGTTGGGTTGTGAAGATGTGTGATCATCACAAATCTTTAAGATCATGTGATTCATGCATGGTTTGATAAAAAATAGTATGTGAAAGATTCAGAAAACCATACACTTTCTTCTCCACTGCTGGAAGAGGTTGGCCTTATGACCAAAGAGTCAGGGAAATAGTGTACGAGGGAGAAAAGCAATGAACCCTTCAATGTGAAAATAATGTTAAGGTCACTAGGTCAATAGAAAAATGATTGTGGCTTACTCTTGGATGGACTCCCTATAAAGGGTCACATAGTGGAAGAGAATATAATTCCATGTGGAAGGGAAAATTAATTTTGATCCTCACTCTTCCTATTTGAGATCGGAGGCTCTGGGTCTCAGAGACGTGGAGGGGAAGACAGTGTCTTATCCCCAAAATCCAAGACTGGGAACTCCCTAACACTGTCTTTAGGGTAAGTTTCCATGTGACCATAGATATCTAACTCCATATACACTTCAATTATTTCTATCCATTGGAAAGTTGAGTGTGGGAAAACCCTTACCATAAATATCCAAATCCAAATGTGAGACACACTTATGTGCCTTTTCCAAATGTATTATAAATAAGGTGGCCTTGGTGGAGGTTCCAACTATGTCCTTTTTGATAAGGGATCCAAGTAAAGAGAGGCCCTTACATGGTTGGATTATAATATTCCTTTAAAGATAGATTTTGTAGGTGTTATGTGGAGGTCTTCCATGTAGGTTTGTTGCATAGGTGTACCTCATAGGTGTACCACACTACTCCTAGGAGAAACTGAAAAATGATTAAAACGGGAAAGATAAGATTAAGAAATATATATATTTATGCCTTGGGAAATGGATTGGGTATAACAATAGTTGGGTGAGTTTTTATCTTATTCACCATGGGTGTCCCTTTATGTCCTGGGAAGCGTCTCGAAAAGGACTTTGTTCAAGGAAAGGATGTTGTGTAGATGAATTTTCCATAATATGGGAGTGTCCTTAATTAGATATTTTTTTGTTAAAAACCATGAAAACAAATTTATATTACTGATCCTAAATAATTAACTCTTATATCATGTTTTAGAGTGCTACCTAAGAAAATTTGGGGGACTTGGAAAAAGGAGCTACACAATGGGAGCATCGGGAGTTCTTCTATCTTTTTGAGTTTTTAAATAGAGAGGCCATGCATTCTATTTATAGGCATGGATGGGGGTTGGATGAAATAAGGTTGCACATGTAGGTCTTTGACATAGATCCTCAGTGTAGGTCCCCCACATAGGGGTTCATAAATTATACTTCCAAAAAGGTATGCCTTGTAGGTCCTCAGTGTAGGGGGATATGAATTAGGTTGGACAGCTAGGACCTGCACTAGCCGCTTGATGTGTTTATGTGCCTTGTAGGTCATTATTCATTTATACTGAAAGGGAATTAGATACACTAGCCATATTATGAATTGGTAATTTGTGTAGATTCCTTTAAGTATATTTTATTATTTTCATTAAATTTATTTGATACTTTATGATATCCAAAGTGATTCTTCATAACAGTTTTTCCTTCGCTAAAAAAAGAGTTTCAACACAATCACCCCCACATGATTGGATCTAATTGGAAAATATGTTCATGTCATGAGGAGGATTATGGGGAAAATATTATGAAGAATTAATTCTGGACCACATAGGCCTACTACGTAGCTTTGTCACATTGGTCGTCAATGTAGTTTGGTAGTGTTGGCCAGTGGTGCCTATAAATACCCCTATTACTTTTTCATTTTCTTCACACGCGTTCTTGGATTTATTCTCTCATTGCATATCTATTTTGTTCATCTCTCTCGTGTTGTGCTCTCGTGCAGTTCCCTTGAAAATTTATCAAGGTATACACCTGTGAGAGAGAAATCTATGTGGAGTTACATTATCAAAGTAGATGCTCATAAGGAACTTATCGAAGGACCTATGATATGTACCTTATCGAAGGGACTATAGGTGTGACCTCATTTAAGGTACTATGCATAAAATTTCATTTTCCGAATTCTATAATCACTTTATGTTAAAATATAAACTTTCTTAATTCAAAATTCAAATTTAATGGGAAAATTTTGGTAATTCCCTTACAATAAATTGCTCGATTGATGACTTTGACTGAGGAATATAGAGTTATCCCAACCAAAATAATGAAAATTGTTGGACTGAACTATTATAAGGTGTTTATAGTACCCTTCATGAGTTGATCAAAGGATTGATTCAATACAATCATTAATATATATGAAGACACTGTCCAAATCTTTATGGGCATGGTCTTTTATAAGATTCCCACATTCCAGATTATAAGAAATATTTTCTAAAGACTTGGTTTGTTCAACACATCAACTGTCATTATATGAATATTAATACGAAGTGTATGACTATTAATGAGGAAAAAATTCATTTTATATGAATCCTACATCATAATATATGTACTCCTGATATGAAGAATCGTGTTTTAGTGTCTAGGCCGCATTATTATGATTCAACCGTTCATGCTTCAAAAATAGATCAATATAAATGTTGCAATGAAGACTAGGACCATTATAATGGAGGAGGAGTCAAGAATGAATGGATGTGGGTGTTTTTTGTACTCAAGAATTGGGTAGAGTTTAGGAAAGATAGATGGATTTTCATATTTATGAAGTTGTCTAGATAGAACAAAATTATTTTTAAAAAATTAATTTCATTCCTAAATTACTGAGCCGATGGAGTCCGCAAACAAATTATTTTCACTTGATATATAATGAGGTTGGCATTAGTTTATGTGATATCTACCAAATATATGGGGATAAAATTATTAGGGAGATTTATGATGAATTTATTCCACGAATAACAGCATGGGTTGATGTTAAGTGGATGCCATCATTGGTTCATGAACTATTCAAAATAGGAAAAAAATTGAAAGAAAAGAAATATCTTCATACTGGGGATAATATTCATGCACCAGTGTGGATATAATATTTTTTATAACCAAAAAAATAAGGGTCCTAATTGGAGGCATCCTACCATTTTACCAACTATGGATAATTGGGGTGATTCAGGAACGTATTGTCCCACATTGGAGAAATGTGACTACAAGCATTGGGGTTACAATGTGAAGTCAAAGATTGATGCAAAGGTACACTTATCCGACTTCCATTCCTTGTGGATAAGCATTTATTTGCTTCTAGTCCATGATTCTGGTGGTGTTGTAAGACCAGAGACTTTTTTATTGGAACCATGTTGGAAGAGGGGAAACATATTGGCTTGGTTACCCCTATATTAGCAATAATCTATCACATCATGTTTAATTTATACAATGTGATTGCTCCATTTATACTTTTAGGACCATTTCAAGTATTATGGGGCTAGATTACAGCACATTTTTGTTCCTATTTAGTATTGAATTTGGATAGATCCCCCAATGGTCTATTTACTCCATTTTTGCAAAAAATTTCCATGATTCATCCTTTCAAGCTAAAGCTTGATGTAGTGCTGAGGGTACATAATGAATCAAATGAATTCAATATATTTACTTTTGGAAACCCACCAACAAGAACTTTTGTTGTTGAGGTAAAGGAAGAAAATTAGGATCTGAGGGATAATATGATGTCCTTCATGAATAGTGTACTATAAAATAGTATTGATGGAAAAATAATTTTTGAGTCATATGTCCCCAATAGGTTTTCTCTCTAGTTCAAATTTCTTCAACAATCATGCACTTTTCCTCCTACACATGTTAGGCATGAGAAACACCCAATGGTAGACTGGCAATTATGGATCATGATGGCTTTATAAAAAACCAAAATTTTTTATTATGATACCTCCATTAGATGCATCAATTAGATTAAAGGATGGATATGCTATATCTTGGGTTTTCACATACACTCAGGGGGCTTTAACAAAAGGGATACATTGGGTAGAGTCCATGATAGCTATTGTTTGTAGTAATTGTGGTAAAATTATAAATCCAAAGATGATGTAGAGTCTTCATAATATTTAGAGCCTTTAAAACATTCTCACAGAAATTCCACTATGAAGAACAAGTCCAAGGATACCACACCTATAACACTAAGGTGATCTAGTCACTATTATCAAAAAGAGGTTACCATTTCATCTTCTGATTCTTCTGAAGAAGAAGGATGGTTTTAAAAGGTCATCTAATCCGAGGGTGTTATGTTTTCTCCACATCCAACCATATAAAATCCAAATTATAAGAATCCATTAGAAATCTAGTACAGGGAAAGCATGACTCAGGAACTCAGGGACACATGGGTGTTTCTACAATCTGGTATTCAAATACCAAATGTGGGTGAAATTAAAGCACCTTTTGATTTTCATCCAGAATGTAAACTGGATGAAGTATTAGAGCATATCACAGATATAGAAACCATCATAAATTCAACCTATAACCATGTCCCATCCTCAAAATGATTATATGACATGATGGATTGAGGGATACATGAAGGTGTAATTGTTCTCACTAAAGAGGAATGGTACATTTATGTTAATACTAAGAATTTATTTCCCTTTTCATTGATTTCAATTATACTTTGTCATCCAAAATCATTAATCTCGATGGGATTACATTGGTAAACATGAAATTATAGAAGGAAAATCAGTAAATGTTCCTAAGTCACCAAAATACAGACCTAAAGTCACCCCCATTGACAAATTGGGTGAAACCGTGGGGTCTCCAGGACATTCTAAAGGAGGTAAAACCTTGATGGAGGTAATGGTTATAGAAAATAATCAGAGTTTTTACCTCTGGTATCTACTGACAAGAGGAGCAGTATAATATCTTCACATTCTTATGATAAAAAACTCTTGAAATCATTGAGATTCATATAATGTGTATGTAAAAAAGGGGGTATTTTCGATGTCCTGTAGTATTACTAATTTGTTTATACACATTGGTGACCATATTTATCTATTCATAGGATCTGAATCCCTTTTGTCTTTTAAAAAAATATAAACATATCCTTTATTTAATGAGAAGAAAACTCTAGGATAAGTACAAATTCTGGTTGATGAATGTATTACCCAAACAGACGAAGTGTCAAGGGATGTGGATGCACCTGATCCTATTTCTACAAATAGAGAAAATGGTCATAGAAATATTATATGGGTTTATTTTGGGTATCACATTTTGTTTATGACATTATTTTCTCTATAATATTTTAGACATATTTCATGTGTCGAAGGATCCTATGAAAATCAATGTTGATATTCATGTTTACCTGGAATGAAGGAGCAAGGATCCTATGTAATCTAAGGAAGGTACTAGTGCTGATCCTAATTTAGTAAGGCCAAATGACATTATAATAGATTAAGAGATAACCGATGAAAATGTTAGTGGATATAATTTGGGCATCAGTCAAATTTTTCAGATACCTTAAATGGAAAGGATGCTATAAAATACAACACCATGTACACTAATGTTATGGATTCTCTTAATCAATACATTTATATTCTAGGTTCCATCATTGATTTTTGGGATGTTAATGAGAAACGGAAAGGACATAAGTTCTCATTCATGAATTTACCATTCATAATTTTTCTTTTATCTGACATTCCATATCAATGCCCAATTTATGCATCTTTTTCTACAGAGACTGATGTGAAGTACCTTCTTGAATGGGCCATCCCACTATATCTTGCTTCTACTGACGTTGAAGGGATGCCTACTAAAAATACAACATTGGGAGATTCTCAAGAGCCTATAGTTATGGTGAATAGGCATGCTTAGGAGAATGACCCTCCCCATAAATTACTTACTCAAACTAGAGAAGTTGATAATTCTATGGAGGAATCTACACAATCAATTAACTTATTAATAGGTAAATTTCATTTACTGTATTGATCATGCTTTGTTTTTTTTCTACACACTTAGTGATAAAAATCATTTTTAATTACCATTTAGGGACATCTTCTTCAGTGGTTAGGTCCAAAAGTGAAGCCCCTACGTTGGATAAATCAACAATGGAAGACGAATCAACTACTGCTTCTAAGGGAGCAGAGAAAAGAACCTCTGTGAGTGATTGAATTCCATAATATGTTCCTCCTCATGGTAGTGATTCTGATTCTGACATAGAGTTGTAGTTTTATCTCTGTAGTAAATGGGAGAAAACATGGATAACAACATGGGATATTATCTCTAAAAATACTTTGCATGAGATGCATTCTTATTTTGGTTTACTTGAAGCACTGTTTCGCATACTGGGATTTTGTGGATTTGATTATCACCTAGTTTAAAATGCGGTGAAAGAGATCATTCTACAGTGTGAGTAGGAACACAAACATTGGTAATATCTAATAATGGAAAAATTTCTCACCAAAATTGAGGTCCTTTGAGCTGGAGTATATGAGGTGGAATCCAATCAAAGGAAAAGGTTTATAGAGCTCTATCTGAAAATTTATGAGACATTTAAGGAAATGGGCATGTTCAGTAAAAATGGTTGTTGGTCAAAATAGGCTTGAAAAACTGAACCAATCATTGGGGGAAGCCCAATTAAAATGGGTAACTATCATTTCAACTGCCAAAGAGGCACTTTTTTCAGGCCAAGGAAGCAGAAGCTGTTGAACTGACAGAGCTTCAATAAGTGGTTGATAGGGCCTAAGAGTCTATTCAACAAGTAAAGAATCAGGCCGAAATCTTTTTGTAATATATGATATAGAGACTCCATTCTATGAATGTTCATCCAGTTTTTCTATATAAATAAAAAGTATTTTATCTCTAGTCATATATACATTTTCATACCATCTTTCTTTCTATAATTGAAATATCAAAACAGATTTCTATAACATGGAATATTTATGTCATATAATCATAATTACACTAACATGGATGATGGTGATTTATCTTTTACCTAAACTAAGTGTTCCAGTGAGTTCATTTTGACTTTTACTTGGAAAATATGAAAACACCTACAAAATATGTATCTTTTTTGTTAACCTATATTTTTCCTATGATTTTAATGAGAAGACATAGCGGGTATGATTTATCTTTTTCTCAAGTTGTCCTTTTCAGGTTTTCAGCCAAATAAATTTGTTCTTTTTGTCTTTTAATTGCTCAATATTATTAAGACCATATAGAGTATAGATATAGAGAGATGAGACTCATATTTTATCCATAATTAACTTTGTAGGTTTTCAATCTGGTTAGTATCATGTCTCTTTTGGTATGCATTTTAATGTCATGCATACCAGACTAATAAAGTCAGTGTTTTAGGATGAATAACTTCCAACATGAATTTTGAGATTAGAACTCAAACAAAGCTCGACGGCTAGGAATGTCCCGATATTTTCTTATATAATTCCAAAGGTAATATTGAGTAATTATTTTTATGTTCACAAAATCTAAAATTTTAAGTATTATAATAAAGGAGGTATCTTCCAAGAACAAATATACCGATATTTAAAAAACCTATTATGGGGGTTGTATTATAACGGGACAGCTAAGTAATATGTTCGATAGCCAAATAGTTGTATCATTAGGCTGATATTCCCATTATGTTGGATAATTTTATGCAAGGACAATTATGGTACGTACTGCAAGTTAGGTAAATGGTTTCTTAGGAATTTTGACATTTTACTCTTGATAGACAAAATGGGGTTTAAGATTTGGATCTCTCAAGACTACAATGGGGGTATTTTCTAAGAAAATGTATCTATGAATAAAAGAGGGAATATATACTATTATAGTACATTAATGGGAAACCACTCCTACAAATTTTGGTATATGAAAGAGGGCACATTTGGTCAAAAAAGAAGATTTCTGATATTATGTTGTGAAGTTTCAAGTCACGTAGAAAGTAAATTAGAGGGATATATTTTAAGGTATTTAGCTTTGACCAAAGTTATATGATTCTATAATTTCATGTAAATATGTATTGAAACATGATTCAATGTTAAGGTATGGGAATGAATAATTATAAAATACTATTTGGGAATTTTTGGATCTTGAGATTGATATGGGAAAGGGTTTAAGGCATCAGAGGAAGTCTTTTCCATGAATGAAGATACATCAATTTGATTAAACCATTATAGGGGTTGTATTATGCATTGTAATTTGGCGCATGTACTGCATATCCAAATAGTAGAATCTTTTGGATGAATGTCCATTTATGTTGGTGACTTATGCAAAGCCACCTAGGGGAGCATACTTCATAGTTAGGAAACATAGATCTCAGGGGTCAGACATTATATTTATAAAAACCAAAGAATGTTTATGGAGATTCAGATTTTCCAAATAATAGATTTTAGTTTATGGATAAATGTACCTTAATATATAAATAGTGTTTATAGTAATGATTTAAAAATAAATTTAGGAATAGACTTTCTATGAAGGTCTGACTCAAATGTAGTGAATATGGTGATTGTAGTTTTTAGGTCATATAACTAGGAACAAAATATTATGGAAACAATGGATGATATATGATCCTTTGATCCAAGGTTATTTCAGAACATTTTGGAAAAGCGAAGGGAAATATTGAAAACCACAGACTTGGAGACATTTAGGTCAAGAGAAAGGATGTGAAACAAATATGCAACGAATGGAAACATTAAAATACAGGTTCATTCATACCTTCATTTAATCATTAAAAGGATAGAAGAAGTTTCTCCCAAGAAATAAGTTACCATTTTTTTACAAACCTATTATGGTGGCTATATTGTGTAGGTCCAACTAGGGAATTTTCTATATATCCAAAATCTGACATCATTTGGTTGATAGGCCCATTATGTGGGTGAATTATTATAAGGACCCGGTCGTAAACCTTACATAACATTGAATTAAATTAATAATTTACATTTAATATCTTTTCAAGTTTATAGTTTTAGAGAATTAGGACATAACTATTACATCTCAAAAGATTACAGAGTAGACACTTCAACTCAGTTTCCATGTTTTTTTACAAAACATGAACTCTTGAAAAAAGAGTCATGTATAGTTCCATGTCTAAGATAGCATGAATTTTCCATAATCCCATCCTTGACCCTATTCCACATTATGTCCTGTGAATTTTTTTGAAAAACTTAGGATGACCATAAGAACCTTAGTAAGGGATACACAAAGAATAAAAATTGTTGGGTTTTCAAAACAACAAGTAAACCATAAATACTTTAACATAAGTAATACTTTTCACCTTTATGAAGTAGTAAATACTCTTCACTGAATAAAATATCACTACTTACCCTTTTTTAACCAAAATATTACCCATATAAAGAACACATAACATATAAAGGTAACTTGGTACATAAACATACTTAAATGGAATAACCATACGGTCGAATTCCACACATATCACTAAATGGAATAGCCATATGGACAACTTAGATACCCAATGCATTGGAGGTTATAACATAACCACCCATCCTAGTATTCACGGCACCAACCATCATTTGGTTTATCACTTAACCACCAGTCAAATGTCCAAGTACCATTATAAAATCATAAGACATAAAACAAATATAAAGCAAAGAAACCATTTCCACATTTCAATCACAATATATAACATAAATATATTGACCTGAAAAATCCATTATCAAAACCATTTTTAATACCAAAATACATAAAATAGTATATGGTATTTATTTTCTTTTAAAAACATTACTGCTTGTTGAGGAAGCCAAAGATCAAATAATACTCACGTCAGTGGAAAAGGTCATTGTCACCATTTATGTTAAAAGATACATTCGGTTTTTTTTCTTAGTAAAACGCTTCGTAGAAAAATATTCCCTTTGAAAAGTCAAGTGTGATTATACAACATATAAAATAAATTCATGTAATAAAACAAAATATGCCTCAATGAAAGGAGATTGATACGAAGTCCTTTACATCGTGTCCGACTTGACTCGATTATTCTTTAATCTCCTAAATAATAAACTAATGTTAATTTATACTTGATTAAGAACCATTTTCAAGTTTATTATTACTTTTATATGACTTATTATCATGTTATAAACCTTATTTAATCATTTAAGTTAATGATGTTCATTTTGTCGAAATTTGGTACTTGAGTCAAAAATGGACTTCTTATAATTACATGTTGTTCATGTGGTAAAAAGTTAATTATATCTAGAATGATATTCCTGATTTTTATATCATATATATCATATATATATCAAGTACATACATGTATTTATAATAGTACATAACATTTAGAGTTAATAAATTAAATGCACTGTTTATGGAGACGGTAAGTCATACGTATGCATGAACGCAACTTCCATTTCTATTTCATATTTAATGGAATTAGAACATAATGATACATATTATTATTATAATTCCAGTATTTTATCATATATAATATCATAAAATCTATACTTTATATGTACCACGTATGGTATGAATGAGTCATATCACTTTGAGGGGGCGGTAGTCCGCACATCCTCAAATGAAATTATCGCGTTTACCCATAATGGAAACAATAAAGGTATGAAATAAATGGAAAATAAATAAGCATAAAGAAAACATAAACATAATATATATCATATATAAATATAGTTCCATAATAATGGACACGATGAGAGGAGGTTGGAGATAGTCGAACAATCATCGTTTCATGAGGTGTTAGTTTCCCTTCCACAAAAACATTATGTTATTCACCCATTAGATGGAGGTGTGTGTAAGTTTAGTTCAAATACATCTTATAAAAACATCCTAGTATATTTATGATACTGAAGTTTTTAAAAAATAAATCAATAAAAAGATTTTAGGGGTTGGGGAAGTAAAATAAAAGAAAATAAGTTAAGGAGAAATTGTTACCTTTAATTTGGGTAACTCCCTTTGGTTTGAACCAAAAGGACTTCTTGAGGTGCCTTCTGCATAAGTTAATGCTTTTAGGTGGATGAGAGGGATGTATTAAGCTTAATTGGGAAGATTTTGGATGACACAAAAGGTTTTAGAGGTGTGGGGAATTGGTTAGAAATGGTCTCCTTTTATAAGGGGGAGGTGGGGAACTTTAGGAAAGTGTGATAATATTATATTATTATATATTGATATTATGTTTTTAATGGTCCAAAAATCATTAAAGTCGAAGATAAAAAGTCTCGTAGTCGAAATGATATCATCCAATAGTAATTTGATAGGTTTTGGATGTCATTTTAATATTTATAATCTTATTTACTTAAATCTTTTATTAATGAGGTAAACACTACATCATTATTGGGTCATAAATAATTTAATTTATTTGATGTCTAAATATTATAAAAAAATAACACGATTTAGGAAATATTTTTATATTTCCAATGAATATTTATAGTCTAAAATATAATTTATATAACACCATATAAAAATTAATTTACTAAAAGATTTTTGTTTAGGTCATTTTTTCCTTTAAATTAAATTAATTAATCTAAATTGTCATTATCTTTCATATGTGGCTCCATGAGGTCCCAAAATATACCCAAATATTCTCATGGTCAGACATTACTCATAAAATAAGGTTAGTACAAGTTTGAAGGTAAATTTTGAATTATTATAATACTCTTTTAACCTTGAATTACCCTATTTACCTTTAACCGCGGTAAATAAAAGTCAAAAGTTACTATTCACCAATAATTATTTTCATCTTATTGAACCAAATTTTACTTAATAATAACAACCTTGTATGTCGTATTTTAGAAATTCAATTCATAGAAGTGTTAAATTTTCATTTAAATTAAAAAGTCAGTTTTTTTAACCACTACTAATTGGTTTAACTATTCATCAAAAATTGATGTTTTTCAGAAAAATACCAAAAATTAAGCCTATGATTTATTTGATATTCCAAATTCAAAAATTATTTATATTTTTAAAAATTCAATACATAGATTTTTCATTAATTACTTTAAAATTAATTCCCATTGTCAAAACAAATAGTGTGTTTTTAAGAAATAATAACTATCAAAAGATTGACACTTATTTATGTCCACTTTCAAAGTGAAATTAATTCCAATGACCAACATTTGATTAAATGGTAAAAATATATTCTAATTACACTTTAAAACCAATTAAAAAGATATTCTATCTATATAAATAAATTAGATTAAAATGCATATTTGAATTAAAATATAGTATTTTTCATTATTCATTAAAAAACTAACTTTATCGGAAAAATTTTAAAAATTTACAAAAAGTAAATTTTGATGTCCCCATTATAAAGAAGAATTTTATTTGGTCAAATAGAACATATAAAAATGAATAAAAAGTTATTTAAATAGGGTTCTCCATTAAAAGGCGGTAAATCGACCTGTTAATGTAAATTATGCTTAAAATTAGATTCATTCATATTTTAAGCCTATAGATTTTATTGGATAAATGTAAATACATTTAACAAACATGTGTAATCATATTACAGTTAGTTTTTTTCTATTCCGCCAATACAATGGCTAGGAGTTAACTACCATTTAAAATAATAATATTATATTATTAGTGTGCAACGTAAGATTTCAATGAAAACCCATTGTTGCGTATCAGGTACGCTATCGAACATAGAAACCCCTTTAAAGTAAAATTAATATTTAATTCACAAATATTAATAAATATGAAATATGTCTTATTAATTATTTACATGGGATGTTACATCGTTCCCCCCTTCTGGGAATTGCGTCATCCCAATTTTACATATCAAAATAAGTGCGGGTATTTATCCCTAATAGCATTTTTAGATTCCCATATTGCCTCTTCAACCATATGGGTTTTCCACAAAACCATTACCAGGGGAATTACCTTATTCTGCAACACTGGCTCTCTACGATCAAGAATCTGACCTGGTTGTTCTTCATAGGAAATATTATCTTCCAACTGAAATACCTCTGGACTCAAAATATGATATGGATCTGGCATATACTTTCTTAACATCAAAACACGAAAAACATTGTGTACCTGGGATAAACATGGAGGTAAAGCCACTTTGTACGCAACTGATCCAACCATTCTAGAATTTCATAGGTCCAATGAAACTTAGACTCATATTTCCTTTCTTACCAAAACGAATCACATATTTCCGTAGAGAAACTTTGAGAAAAACATGATCACCTACCTCAAAAGAAATATCTGTCATCTGGTTTTCTGCATAGCTTTTCTGTTCTCTCTGAGCAGTTCTCATGTGCTTTTGAATCAACAAAACTTTATCTGCAATTTCCTCTACCAATTCTGGTCCCATAAGCTTCCGTTAACCTACTTTATCCCAAAAAGCAAGAGTTTGACAATGATTTTCATATAATTCCTCAAATGGAGCCATCTGTATACTGGAATGAAAACTGTTATTATATGAAAATTCAACAAAAGAAATATGTTGGTACCAAATTCCCTGATAATCCATCGAGCATGCACATAAAATATCCTCCAATGTCTGAACTGTTTGTTCTGATTGCCCATCTTTTTTAGAATGAAAAGATATACTAAAATTTAATTCAGTACCCAATGACTTTTGAAGGCCTTTACAAAAGTTAGAAGTAAACCTGGGATCACGATTAGATACAATGGAGAGGGGATCTCCATGCAACTTGAATATCTCTTTAACATACAACCGAGAATGTTGATCTAGAGACAATGTATCTCGAATTGGAAGGAAATGAGAAGATTTAGTCAATCTATCAATAATAACCCATATTACATTATTACCTCATGTTGTCCTCGGTAATCCCAAAACAAATTCCATGGATATGTTTTCCAATTTCCAATCTAGCACTGGTAAAGGTTGAAGCATTCCTTTCGGTAACTTCCGCTCTGCTTTAACCTAATGACAAGTCAAATACTTCACAGTAAAATCATCAATATCTCTTTTCATTCTGTCCAACCAGTAATACTCCTGAAGATCTTTTTACATCTTAGTACTGCCAAGATGAATTGAAAATAGGTAACTATGTGCTTCACATAACAACTCATTCTTCAAATGTGAATCACAAGGCACACATAATCTCTTTCCAAATCTCAATACACAATCATTACCAATTTTAAATTCAGGAAACATACCCTTCTAAACCAACTCCACCTTTTTCTGCAACTCACTATCTTCCTTCTGTGCATTCTTAATTCTGTCTGATAGAGATGATCTCGCTGAAACCTGATACAAAATAGAATAATTTTCTACACCAACAACGTATATGCCAAATTTTATAAAATCAAGGATCAAAGGATATCGTTCCAGGTGAAGCATAGTTAATGAAGCATTACTTTTTCGACTCAAAGCATCAACCATTTTATTTGCTTTTCCCAGATGGTAATGGATCGTGCAATCATAATAATTCATTAATTCCATCCATCTCCTCTGTCTCATGATCAATTATTTCTGAGTGAATATATAATTTATACTTTTGTGATAAGTATATATTTCACATTTTACTCCATAAAAATGATGCCTCCAAATATTTTAAGCAAAAACAGCAGAAGCTAATTCCAAATTATGTGTAGGGTAATTTAAATCATGTGTTTTCAAATAACATGAAGCATAATCAATTACCTAATCATTCTACATTAGGATACAACCAAGTCTTTTCAACGAATCATCACTGTAGATAAAAAACTCACCATTTATGATTGGTAGTGGAAAAACCGGATCATTCACCAATCTTCTTTTCAATTCCTGAAAAAAAATCATCACATTCTTTTGTCCAAATGAACTTAACACCTTTTCAAGTTAATGTAGTCATTGGACTAGATAACCGTGTAAAATTCCCAACAAAACTCCAGTAATAACCTGCCAAACCAAGAAAACTATGAATCTCAGTTAAATTTGTGGGTCTTGGCCATTATTCAACAACTTTTGATTTTATAGGATCAATAGTTATGCCGTTTTTTGAAACAATGTGACCAAAAAAAGAAATTTGTTGTAACCAAAACTCACACTTTCTGAATTTCCCAAATAGTTTCTTTTATATTAAGGTTTGAAAGAAAACCCATAAATGACTTTCAAGCTCCTCATTAGTTTTAGAATAATCCAATATATCACCAATAAAAAAACCACTATTTATCACCTGAATCAACTGATCCATCACTGTAGTAAACTGTTCAATTCGGATTCTGACCATCTCCGGATGCTGATTTGGAAGGTTGTCTTCCTCCTGATGTTGTCCCAACATAGATGCCATGTTTCCTCTATGGAAAACCATTATGAACACAAAAATATCTTAAGTGAAGCAACATAGTAATCTGTAAATTCTATATCATTTCAATATTACCATAAATTAATTTATGGACATTTATTTAACAATACCATAACTCCTAAATTTATCTAAACTGACCTCTGATACCAACTATAAGGACCCGACCTTAATCCTTACATAATATTGAATTAAATGAATTATTTACATTGAGTATATTTTTAGGTTTAGAGTTTTATAGAATTAGGACATAACTATTACATCTCAAAATATTACAAAGTAGACACTTCTTCACGGATTCCAGTTTTTTTACAAAACATGAACCCTTGAAAAAAAGAATCATGTCTAGTTCCGTGTCTAAGACAAGATGACTTTTCCTTGATCCCATCCTTGACCCTATTCCACATTATTTCCTATGAAAACATCTCAAAAACATGGTATTGGCATAAAAAGCTCAGTAAGGGATACACAAAGAAAGAAAACTGTTAGTTTTTTAAAACAACAAGTAAACCATTAATACTTTAACATAAGTAATACTTTTCACCTTTATAAAGTAGTAAATACTCTTCATTGAATAAAAGATCACTACTTAACCTTTTGTAACCAAATTATTACACATATAAAGAACACATAACTTATTAAGGTAACTTGGTACATAAACATACATAAATGGAATAACCATACAGTCGACTTCCACACGTATCACTAAATGGAATAGCCATACGACAGACTTCCATACCCAATACATTGGAGGTTATAACGTAACCACCCATCCAGAGAATCATGGCACCACCCGTAATTTGGTTTATCATGTAACCACCCTTCAAATGTACATGTACCATTATAAAATCATAAGACATAGAACAAATATAAAGGAAAGAAAACATTTCCACATTTCGATCACAATATATCACTTAAATATATCTACATAAAAAATACATTATCAGAACCGTTTTCAATACCAAAATACATAAAAGAGTATATGGTATTTATTTTCTTTTAAAAACATTACTTCTTGTTGAGGAAGCCAAAGATCAAATAATACTCGAGGTGGCGGAAAAGGTCATTGTCACCGCTTATGTTGAAAGAAACATTCCTTTTTTTCATTTAGTAATACACTTCATAAAAAATATTCCCTTTGAAAAGTCAAGGGTTTTTATACGGAGTATAAAATAAAGTCGTCTATTAAAACTAAATATGCCTCAATGAAAAGAGATTGAGACGAAGTCCCTTACCTCGTGTCCGACTTGAATCGATCGTTCGTTAATCTCCTGAATAATAAACTAAAATTAATTTCTACTTTCATAAGAACCTTTTTCAAGTTTATTATTCCTTTTATATCACTTATTATAATGTTATAAATATTTTGTAATCATTTAAGTTAATGATGTTCGTTTTGTCGATATTTTGTACTTGAGTCAAAAAAGGACTTCTTATAATTACATGTTGTTCATGTGGTCAAAGGTTCATTATATACAGAATGATATTCATGATTTGGATATCATATATATCATATATATACATCATATACATGTATTTATAATATTACATAACATTTAGAGGTAGGAAATGAAATGCACCGTTCATGGAGACGGTAATCCGTACGTACGAATGAATGCTACATCCATTTAAATTTCATATTTAATGGAATTAAAACATAATGATACATAGTAGTATTATAATTCTAGTATTTTATCATATATAGTATCATCAAATCTATCCTTTATACATACCACATATGGTATGAACGAGTCGGATCACTTTGAGCGGGCGGTAGTCCGCACATCCTCAAATGAAATTATCACATTTACCCATAATGGACTCCATAAAGTTATTATATAAATGGAAAATATAGGAGCATAAAGAAAACAAAAATATAATATATATCATATATAAATACATTTCAATCATAATGGCCACCATGAGAGGTGTTATAAGATAATTGAACAATCATCGTTTTGTGAGGTGTTAGTTTTCTATCCACAGAAACATAGTGTTCTTCACCCATTATATGGAGGTGTGTGTAATTTTAGTTTTAATCATTCTCATAAAAACATCATTGTATATTAAGTATACTTTTTTGGTTATAAAATAATGTAATAAAAATAGTTTAGGGGTTGGATAAGTAAAATAAAAGAAAAAAGTTAAGAGAAGTTGTTACCTTCAATTTGGGTAACTCCCTTTGGTTTGAACCAAAAGGACTTCTTTAAGTGCCTTCTGCCTATGTTAAGGCTTTTAGGTGAAATATAGGGATTTATGGAGCATAATTGGGCATAGGTTGGGTGATCCAAAAGTATTGAGAGGTGTGGGGAATTGGATAGAAGTGGCCTCCTTTTATAAGGGGGAGGAGGGGCTCTTTAGGAAAGTGTGATAATAATATTTTATTATATAATGATATTCGGTTTCTAATGGTCCAATAATCATTAAACTCGAAGATAAGATAACTCATAGTTGAAATAATATCATCCAATAGGAATTTAAAAGGTTTCGGATTTTATTTTAATATTTATAATCTTATTTAGTTAAATCTTTTATTATTGAGGTAAACACTGCATCATTATTGTGTCATAAATAATTTAATTTATTTGATGTCTAAAAATGTAAAAAAAAATACCATGATGTAAGAAATATCTTTATATTTCCAATTAATATTTATAGTTGAAAATATAATTTATATAAATCCATATAAAAATTAATTTACTAAAAGATTTTTGTTTATGTCATTTTTGCCTTTACATTAAATTAATTAATCTAAAGTGTCATTATCATTCATAAGTGGCTTCATGGGGTCCCAAAATATACCCAATGATTCCCATTGTTGGAAATTACTCATAAAATAATGGTAGGACATGTGTTATGGTAAATTTTAAATTATTATAATATTCTTTTAACCTTAAATTAAGATATTTAACTTTAATCGCGGTAAATAAAAGTCAAAAGTTACTATTCACGAAAAATTATTTTCATCTTATCGGACCAAATTTTACGTAATAATAAAAACCATGTATGTTGGATTTTTGAAATTCAATTCACTGAAGTGGTAAAATTTCATTTAAATGAAAACGTGAGTTTTTTAACTACTACTAAGTGGTTTCACTATTCATAAAAAATTGACATTTTTCAGAAAAATACAAAAAATTCAGCCTAATCATTATTTGATATTATGAATTCAAAAATTATTTCTATTTTTCCAAATTCCAAACATATAGGTTGCAATAAATGATTTAAATGTAATTCCCGTTGTTAAAAGAAATAGTCCGTTTTTAAGAAACAATAACTATCAAAAGATTGACACTTGTTTATATCCACATTCAAAGTGAAATTAATTCCAATGACCAAAATTGGATTAAATGGTAAAAATATATTCTAATTAAACTTTAAAACCAATTAAAAATATAATATAACCATATAAATAAATTAGATTAAAAGGCACCATTGAATTAAAATTCTGTATTTTTCACTATTCATTAAAAATGAACTTTATCGGAAAAATTCCAAAAATTTACACAAAGTAAATTTTAATGTCCCCATTCTAAAGAAGAATTTTATTTGGTCAAATAGAACATATAAAAATGACCATAACTAGATTTAAATAGGGTTTTTCATTAAAAGGGAGTAAATCGACATATTAATATAAATTATGCTTAAAATCAGATTCATTCATATTTTAAGCCTCTAACTTTTATTGGATAAATAAATTTAACAAACATATATAATCATACTGTAGTTAGTTTTTTTCATTCTCTCCAATACAACGACTATGAGTTAACTACCATTTAAAATAACAATATGATATTATTAGTGTGCAACATAAGATTTCAAAGAAATCCATTGTTGCGTATCGGGTACGCTATCGCACATAGAAACCCATTTAAAGTAAAATTAATATTTAATTCAAAAATATTAATAAATATTAAATATGTCTTATTATTTATTTACCTGGGATGTTACAATTATGCAAGGCTACCTAGGGGCATGTACTGCCTATTCAAGAAAAATATCTCTTAGGTATCAGATATTCTACCACTTGAAACCAAATAAAGATTTTTAAGATATGAAGGTATTCAAGATTAGGACTATGAAATGTGAAAGGGGTAATTTCCAATGAACAATATAAATATTTGGATCAATATTTTTCATGTGTTTATAGTCCCTTACTTCAATGTAAATCATATGTATAATGGGGATATCTTTTGTTTCCTTAGTGAGATCTCTAAGGAGAGGACCCAAAATAAAGGCCACTTACATAGATTCATAATTGTATATGGGATATGGGGAATTTTCTTTTATCTCATGGATGGGACTATGATTTTATTCCTAGTTCTCACTATGTATCTTGATGGGTTGAGAATCAAACCACACAGAGTTCTTGTAGGTCCATGTATTGTATCATCATGTGGTAAAGACATTATTTGATTCAAATGTGAAAATGAATATTATGGTTATCATAGAGTATATGACCTAGGTGTCACTATGCATATTATTGGGCAAGAATCAATCCACAAGTAGTTCTTAAATAAATTTTACCCCACCCTAATTGAATTAAAAAGAGGGGAATACTGGGGGTTTCTTTAATACGAATTCATATATACAATGAGAACTCATATTGATACTCTCACATATATTTGACTGATGTATGGGAAAAAGAGCATCAATTGCAGGATGTTGTGGCTGGGCCCAAGATTTAATGTTTGTACATCACAATGTATCTCATATGGATGAGTTTCAAGTCATACATATTTCTTGAGGTGCCTCGTGAAGGTATGATCCACACACTAGGAGTGAGTGATTTTTCTAAATGTTATCTAGACCCGATATAGGAGATACTTATGTCACTATGTATCTTAATAGAATGAGAATCAATCCATATGTATTTATTTGTTCTTCCAAGCAGTTTAATGTCATGCGGTAAGGATGAACATGAACTGACATGAAAATATTGAGATATTGAGGCTAGGTATAGGATAAAACCTAGCGTCACTACGTATTTGGTTAGAGTAAGAATCCAGCCACACGTAGTATTTGAAACATTCCCTATGCAGGTTTGATTCATACAGACTGGGAATGAAGATCCTTTTTTAGTTATGTATGGGCCATATATTGGAGATCTTTTCATTACTATATATCTTATTGGGATGAGAATCAATCCACATGTAGTTCATTAAGATGGTATTCCATATGAAGATCTGACTCATAGACACAAGGAATGAAAAAATTTATTTTGTCATAGATGAGACCAAGATTGGAGATCTGGGTGTCTCTACATATCCCATTTAAATGAGAATCAAGCCAAACATAGTTTTGGAAGAACCATACTGTTTAACATCTTAAGGGGTTGATGTAATCCACCTGATGTGAATGAAAAATTGTGGCTAGACCAAGGGAAAAGACAAATGTATCACTAGGTATCTTGCTAGGGGAAAGAATCAATCCACACATAGTTCTTGAAAATGGGTCCCTATGCATATCTGATTCAGACATAAAAAAGAAATTGTGCTCATATTCCACTAAGGAGTAGAAATGTTGTATGTAATGCTTGTTCGTGGAAGCTAATAATTTTTTAATGAACCATAATGAATTCCAATTTGTGGTATGGATTTCATAATGTAAAATAGAAGAGACATTAACAATATAGTTTAATGTCATGTAGCAAGGTCAAATGATGTCGTGCAGTTTAATGTTATGCCTTAAGGAAAAATATTATATGCATTTGAACATCGTGAAGCATGGATACATATGGTTTCTATACAGATTAATGTCTTTTATCTATGACACAACACTTTGATATTACAAAAATAACTTCTTCAATAATATTTCAATGGTTGGAGTTTTAGTATGTTCTCCATCTATTGATATTAGAGAATAATCTCTATTAGAGTGGACCTTATGTATGGATTAAGGTCCTTCCCACTTTGGATCAAGATTTGGAGGTTACTTTTCTAAAATCATCTAGTTCATGAGGAGTTATACTAATTCTACTTGAAAAAATATGCAGAGGTGAAATTTCTTGTTATAAGCTCGTTCTATTATATTCTTAGATACTTCTATGTGATAAAAGATATGCAGCCTCCTTTCTCCAAATCGTTCTAGCTCATCAAATAACTTCTGCTACTATTTATCTATTTATAACTGTTCTTAGGTGGAAACATGAAGTGAAGCAATTGAATTTCAATAGGATGAACTGATATTGTCCCGTACACCAACCAATATGGGGTTGACCATGTTGTAGTAAAATTAGTAGTCTGATAAGGCCAAAAATCTTGTAAGAGATTATCAGGACAAGACCTATTTTCTTTATTAACCATATTTTGGTGAAGATTTATAGGTTCTTTTTTAAAGCTTATATCATTCCATTGGCCTCTTCATGGTAGCGAGATGATTTCTTGGATCTAATTTAGTGCTCTATATATAGTTTCTTTAACTCTGAAAAACCAAAATTTGTGCCATTGTTCACTAATATGGTATAAGGGACACCAAATATAGTAATGATATTAGCTTTGAAAAAAGATAACAATATTTTTTTCCTTGACTTCCTTGAGAGCTATTGCCTTATCCCTTTTAGATAAGAAATTTGTAGCAGTATGAATATACTTGAAATCCTTAGCTATAGGTGGAGGATAGGGTCCTACTACATCTATTCACCATGTAGAAAATGGACAAGAGTATTTAGTGGTATGTAATAACTCTAAGGGATGATTAATGAAGTTGGTATGCATCTGTTAGGGATGAAACATCTTATTGGAATCTGTGAAATCTCTTTTCATTAAAAACTAAAAGAATCTAAGCCTTCAAATTTGATCAGAAATCATATACTCAGATTAGTGAGAACCATAGGATCCTCCCTGAACATCTTTCATGATAGTCGTGTTTTCATCCCCATAAATTCATCTAAGAAGAATTACATCATTGTATCATCTATAAATGATCTTATAGTGATTTGATCCATCATAAAGAGTGAAATTAACTTCTTATCACCATATCTATTCTCTATTAATTGTATCCAGTGGAAGTACCCCATTTTGGATATATTCTATGATGGTTTTCTTCCATCCCATGGTATGACCATAAAGCTCAGCAATGGAAAAAATTCCATTGATTTCCTCTATCCTGATTTGAAATAAAGGTGAAACCACTCGATGATGAGTAATGCTAATGATTATTTTGTCCCAATTTGGAACTTCCAAAGCTATGGTTGCATTTTTAGTTGGGACCACTTTGTTTATGAATATTGTATTTTTTGTCAACAGTTTTCAATACTGGTCAAAATGAAGAAAGAGATGAAGAAGGACTCCAAATTTAATGGAGATCAGCTGAAGTGATAATGATTGGTAAATTGTTATACAATAATAGCATTTAATTTCATCCTTGTGCAATTCTCCATGAAGAATATTCTAACGATTGTTGAACTGATCTTAACTTCAATGAACTTGTGTCAAAGGTGACACATTGTTCATAACAATGAAGAATGGTGAGTCATCATCCATATGAGGTTGATTGAAGAAGAATGAGTATTTAAAGAAGATGATAAAATTATTTATGATTTCATGAGAACCTTTCAAGAGCTTACTTAATGAAAAGAATCATATGATTTGCATGAAGTAGATAATGATGTTTTAAGAATAAGAGAGAGTGTGGATGGGCTTGTCATTCTAATATGGTCATTCATTACATATTTCCTTGAAATCGGATGACTGTTTCACTTTTCCTAAAGTTGAAAATACATGTATCAAAGGTGATACATTTTCTACAACATTGAAGGTGTTTGAAGAAGCCTTAAGCCTCCACTTTTGAAGATGAAGAGAAGAGATGAAGTATTGCATGGGCTTTGAACTATTAGAATGGAAAAAATCAGATGATGATTTGATGATTTGTATTTCAAAAATATCATAAGTTAGGAGAACTTGTTATTCAAGCCTTATGAAGGAAAGGGGGATAAAACATGATTCCATTCATATACACTTTTTATTGAAAGAAATGATGATGCTGGAAGATAGGCAAGTTTTAGCACTTCCCATTGAAAATATGATGATGCTAAAGTTGTTCAATCAAGGGATACATATCATGATAGTGGGTTTCATGATGAAAGCTAAATAATGGTTATGGGACACAGTGAATAGAGAAATGAAAAAGGAATAGACTATCTAGAGGAGGCACAATAGAATGTTTTAAGGTGGTGCTGTTTTCCAGTGTTTTCCAAATTTTAGGGCTCGAAAATCGGAAGATGAAGAAATGTTTTTTTGGAATAATATGTTGCGTGAATGTTTGAATATGGATTGGTATATTGTGCACAAGTGGAGATCCATGATCTGAACATCAAAATATGGAAAATGATGGGATTTCACAAAAGATATGGTTTTGCGTGCAAGATTGGTTTTTTCATGCAAGATTGATGGGAGTTTGGAATCTTGATCGCAAGGCATGATTTGAGGTCCAAACTTCAAAAAATAGCAATGTTATGAAGTTGATGAATGATTCAAAGATGTCTGAAAAAGGTGAGGTTGGTGTGAAAGAGACTTACGTGCCCAATGTGACGTCATATGTGGTTTTCCACGATTCATGACTTAGGCTCCCAATGTCACGTCAAATGGGGTTTTGCACACTAGTAATGATTCAAGGTACAAAATACAAAAAATTTCAAAGTAAGGAAGTGTGTGAAAGATTCAAGAAGTGCGTGAATCATGATGTTGGTGCGAAAGATACTTACATGCCCAATGTGACGCCAAATGGGATTTGGCGCGACGCGTCAGGATCTTTCATGACACATTGGGGTTTTTTCACGTAGGGGTTGATGAGGTCTATAAATAAGAGGTAACCCCCTCAAATTCTTGAAGCATAGTAGATAGAATAAATATGATCTATATAGTGCTCAATAAAAATATGCAAAGGTAGTTTCATGAAAGAAATAGTGTTGCGCACAAGAAAGTGAAGTTGCGTGCAAGAAGAGAGTTGCACACAAGATAGAAGTTGTGCACAAGAGGTCTTCTGCGACAAATGTTGAATATTGCATGAATGTCATTAATGTTTCACTAAAGTCATCCAAAAGGGGGTGCATGAAAGACTGGTGTTTTTTAGGCCTCCAACATGTGCATAACACTCTTGAAGTGACTTTGCGAAGAAGGAAGTACCATGAAAAATTTGGTATCATGAAGTGTAATAGAACCACACTCACAAGACTGGTGTTTAACACTCTCATTGTGATTTGAAAAGTGAAGAAGAACTATATCTCTAACTGAATTCATATCTACATGAAGAAAAAAGGTAGTATACTGATACACTCATGTGTTGGTATTTAGAATTGGAGAAAGAGATTAAGACACAATAATAATATTCCTTATTATACTTTGTCAAAGAGATAGAAGTGAAGAAGAAGAACAGAGTATGTCTAACTGAAGGCTGACATTTATTTAGGGAAGTTTAATTCAGATGATGTTATGTGAGAGGATCCTTGGTTTTTGAATAATATAATTGTTGTAGGTGATTCTAGCTAAAGAAAGAAGAATCTTATTGCAGTAAATTGTTTCAATAAGAATAAGAAAGAATAAGTCTAGTGCAGTTGGTATTTCACTAGAGAAGAAGTGAAATAATGAAGAGATAATTACTTGCCTACTACTATGCACGTAATCAAGTGCAGTTCACTAAAGAATATCAAGAGAAAAACCTACCTTTTTAATAAGGAAGAAGAATGTCTCCATAGGCAGTATAACAAACTAGCTAGTGGTTCCATGTTTGACTAGGCTATCACCAGGTCATGGAAGAGGATTGTCTCTAACCCCCTCTAACATGTATGGACTCACACTGTCTATAAGATTGCTTTCCTAGAAACTATATTGTAATAGAATATCACATCATAGTGGATAATCTATACACTAGTCATATCCATTCATGTCAAGGACAAATCTACTCTTATTGAGTTCTGAACCTTGTAAAAATATCATGTGCATATTTTTACTACTTTCTATTATTGCATGTGATAGGAACAGGAGAATAAGAGAATCAAGATCCTAACAGGTCAAGAGGTACAGGGATAAAAATTTTAAATTAGTTTCAAAATTTCCCAACACTGATTCATCCCCCTCTTAGTGTTCGGTATTTCCAAAACTGGTCCTCTCATATTCCAACGCATCAGCTTGGAAATTTTGTGACCACGGGATGTAAGACAATGTTGGAACTGAAAGAAATTTTTCCATTATCCCTCAAACATAATCACATAGGGGAATTAGTTATTTTTTTCTAATGGTTCAATACCCATTGATTTTTGTAGTTACCAATTCGGAATCGCATTTCACCTCCAGGTAATCCATTGGTACATGGAGTTCTAATTCTAGGCCTATAATGAGAGCCTAATATTCTACCTCATTGTTGGTACAACCTTCTGATAACAAAAACGAATATTGAAACACTACCTTCTCTTGGGAGATATGAAAAATTCCTACCCCAAATGTTTTGAGTTTAGGGTATTCTATTCTCTTTCCCATTAGAATTCTATAATCATAATCAAAACACATTTCCCATATTCAAAAACATTCTTGAATAGAAAAAATTTATTCATAAGGGAATTCAGTATTAAATGATGTATCTTCCATAGATAGGTGTTCAAAAGGGAAGTCTGCAAAAGCTTGTCCTTTTACTAATTTCTAGGTAAAAAATTCTATATCAAACTATTTATGAATAACTACTAACTATTCCAGATTCCATGTAATCCTAAGATGACTAATGATAAATTTTACTAAGTTATTGTGAGATTCCAAGTGGACCTCAGGATGTTAAAAGTAGTGTATCAATTTTTCAACTAAAAATTTTAATTCTTGGAAGCTTCTCTAAATATCCTAATATTGTGTCTCCACATCGATCATGGTACGACTGGGATAATAAAAGTTTTTTTCATTCCCAACATCTTTTTATTGTGAAACTAAGGCAACTAATGATCGCTCTAAGGCTATCACATAATGAATGAGTGGATTTCATTCAACATGTGGCATCAACATCAGTGGGCTCAAGAGATATTTTTTGAGGGTATCAAATGCTTCTTGGAATTCATTGGTCCATTGATATATGAACTCTCACTTCATTAACATGGTGAAGGTAAAACACATTCATGAAAAATTGGATATGAAGCGCTGGAGATAGGCTGGGTTTCTATCAATTCCTGTCAAATCCTTCATGTTTTGAGGAGTTTACATTCCATTCATATCCTTATTATTCTTCGGATAGACTTTAATGTCATTATTGAAAAAAAATGAAAAAAAAATCGAGGTTACCACAAAAGAACATTTCAAGGGGTTCATCATTAAATTATATAGCTAAATATTGATGAATATAGTATCCAAAGAATTCAAGTGATCAGAACATTGTCTATTCATAACCCCTAGATTATTCACATAGCACTCAATGAATTTTCCCAAAAAGGGTTTGAAAATGTGGTGCATTTTACATTAATATGTCACAATACCATTCTTATATCCAAAGGGAATTACCCAAAAGAAAAATATTACTTGAGGGGCTCTAAAAGATGTAGATTACTCATATTCTAGGGCCATTAGAATTTTGTTATACATATAGTAACCATCAATGAAGGATAGAGATTTTTAGCCAGCTATTGCATTAATTAAATGTTATGTGACTGGAACTGGAATGTCATATTTAGGACAATGGCACTTGATATCTCTAAAATCAATGCACACTATGATTTTTCCCTTATTATTTTTCACTAGAAAAATATTGGATATCCATTTGGGACATTTAACCTCCATAATAAAATCATCATTAATAATCCTATCAACATCAGCCTCAATTTGCGAGGCATTAATTGGGTGTGTTCTTCTTGCAGCTTGCATAAATCCTTGATTCTCATTTGGAAAACCAAAGTGATGGGTGGACACATCAAGGTCAAGTCATAGAATTTATGTGTAATTCCAAGAAAAGAAATATCATTGTTTCATTAAAAATTAAATATAGACCTCTTTCTCTTAAGAAGTCATGGTCGCACTAATATGAGTATAATGTGGATCTTCCTCTATACCCAGATTTATTTCTATGATTTCATCCAAAGTTGTGGTGATGCCTTCATAAAATGATGGAGGAGAATCCCTAATAACTTCTTTTTTCTTCTTCATACTCACGGGTCATTTATTTTTTCTCTACATGAATTCTAGTTCATGAATCAAGACTTTCAAAGCTATGGGAGGAGTTGGTGTTTGGACACACTAAAGAAGAGGAAACCATTTCGGAACCAATTAATGATGACGAGTCTTCTTGAAGAACTGAAGGAAAAAAACTTTTTTAGGAATCAGTGTCTATATATTTCTATACTAATGAAACAAATAATTCTATCATAGATGATGAAGAAAATACATGTTGGTGTTAAGTAGATTGAATGAAGACTTTTCTATTTATGTTTCCATCACTGTTTGGTAAATCAATAATTTTTCATTTGTGCTAGGCTCTATTTCCAAAACAGATATTATGGAATCCACAAAATGGGAGCTTGAATTTGGTTCTACCCTTTCAATTTTACTATTAAAAACCATTCAATCTGCACTAATATAATTGAATGGGTTAGATGAGATCATTTCCAAACCATTCATAGCATTAATTTTTCTTAGATATTTTTTCACAGACCATGTTCCCTTTGTGTTATAGAACTCTGCCACAATATACTAATATTCAAAAGTATTTAATGGGGCCTTGTCACCATGAAATGTCCCAATTTTACCATTGAATAAATACTAGAGACATTGGTGGTATTCTAAAGGAATGTATGCTTGTTGATGTATCCAAGGCCTTCTAAGAATAATGTTGAAAGTTGTTTCCTGTCGGACAGCCATGAAATCTTAATTAGATAAAAGATCCCCAAACTGAGTTCTGAGGATAATGTCTTCTATAAGTTCTTGTTCATTATTTTCTTAACCTTTCAACATCAATGTGGAGGGAGATAATTTAGATTTAGTGAGACCCAACTGAAAAAGTGTATGGATGGGAATGAGGTTGACTCCCGAGCCATTATCAATGAAGGATCTTCATATATGTGTATCATTATCCTTTCCAGATAAATACAAGGGCCTTATGTGTCCATGTAAAAAATCATCCTCATCTTGGTCCATAAATGATATACCTACATGAAATTCTACAGGATCACTCTCTATACTGTATCCCTCAACAGCAACAACCTCAGTCTAAAACTCTTTTGGGCATGAAAAGGCCAGAATAAGTTTTCCCAAAGATATTTTAACAGATTCAGAGCATCCATGAATGATTACATGGCTGGTACTTGGGTAATTTTTTTTCAAAAAATCATACTTCTAGTCCAAAGGTTTGCATTTTCTTTCATGTATATTCTATTTTTAAGGTACCTTGGAATTTGATGCTCCTAATGTACATGGACCATGTGATGAGGTAGAAGTTGGAAATACCTCTTCTCTTTTTGGATTAGGCCGACTATGTTTTTACACATGATGAGAAAGTGGTGGTATATCCTATAATCAATCTTCCAAGATGATCATTTTAGGGATGATCCTGTCATGTGAGGGAGAATTCCCCTATTCTTGTTAAGCCCACTGAAGGGATCTACCATTATTTTCTATGGCATAAATGGTTTGAGTAGGGGGTGTAATTAACATAGTGGATTCGAGAATACCCACATATTCCCCTATATCCTTGACCTTGATGACTTCTACCCCTTGTTCCTTACTAATGTATAGGGAATTCTTGTTTATAGTCAGAATCATTATTTGAATAAGGCCTTTTAAGTGGATAATGTTAATATAACTGAAGATCAACTCCTCTTCTGATGACGATTTTTTATAGCAGGATGGTTCTTGTTGTGTCGTTTGGTAGGGCGGTTACCATACTTTTTAAATAGATGTCTTGAAATATTACCAAGTCAAAGAAAATATTCTACATAACATGATATCAAATTCTTCTAAATTATCTTTATCCTTTTGACTATTCCACTTCCTTGAGGATTGGACTTTGGAGGACTGATCTTTTGATAATAATGTCCTAGTTGCAGTAGAAGTGGAAGGAGGAATAGACAGTTGTTTCAACTAGGTTTTTAGAATGGAATGAGTTCAATTGATCATTTTATAACCATCCAATCATCAATCTTCTATGAATTATTGATTTTTACTTTCTGTCATTCTCCTTATTCCTCTGGATTATTAATAATTACACATGCTACCTGGGCTGATAAACTTTTTTTCTTCACTTGTCTAGAGTCCAAAATATTTTACAGAAAATCATTAAAAACAAAACACTATTTAATGGGGTGCCCAAATATTTGATGTTAGGGTCAATATTTTGGGAGGTCTCCATCTCCTTCATTATTAGGTTTCTCCGGCCTTTTCAACTGAACTATGTTTTTTTCTAAAGTAGAGATGAAGTAGGTGGGAGCATGGATAGTTCAAAAAGAAGAGACCATATTTTTCAGTTACGTAAATTGTATTCCCCTTGGATCTTTTTTATCATATTGATGTTTCATTCATAGCTGATAACACTCGAGAGGTGTATCCCTATAGTATGATGAGGGATTTTATGTAGAATAAGGTATAAGTTATTTCTTGATTGTAAATGTATCAACCTATGATTTTCCTATTATCCTTCTCAAAGACGATGAGATTACTTGAGAGTTGGCTCTAGTCTCTATAATGGAGTCTTCTACCTATTGAGAAATTGATACCAAATCATTATTCCTTTTTGTGTATATCATTGGGATTAATCGTGTGTGAAACTCATCATAGAGATTTGAAACACCAATGGTAAATAATTCTTCTAGAGGGAGTGGAATATTTAAGAAGTATGTTAATCCTTTCCACTGAGCAATGAATTTTTGGAAAACATTGATTCTCTATTTTTTTCAATTTGTAAGATTGAATATTGTTGTCTTATACAACATTGAGTTGAATTGTAAAAGAAACTTATGATAGAGGTCATCTCAACCAATAATCCATCTAGACTAAAAACTTGTGTACCAGACAAAGGCTATCCTCTACAGTGATTGAAAAAAGACATCTGAGCTTTATTTCTTCGTGATTTTGAAGGGCCCCATCAAAGGATCCCATCGAGAAAAAAATTCATCATGTGCTTCTCCAGATCTCATGAACAGTTAAAGATTGGAAATATGTCATCCACAATGTGTGGTGGGGGAGAAATTAGATCTACCCATTTGGGGAAATCCTTATTTTCTAGTTGTATCTGTGTGTTTCATATTTTTATAGATTCCAATTGATTCATTTATAACTCAATGGTATTCAACATAATTTTAGTAGTATCTGGATGAGGTGGGATATATACAAGTACAACAGCTAGAGCCTTTATTGATACAGTAGTTGGTAGGACAACCGATGGGGGTGTTGCTAGTACTTTTCATGGATAACCTATTAGGACAAGCCTGCAAGGATGTTATTTAAACTAATCTAGGTGTGTACCCAATGAAGGGAATTCATTATCCACATAAATAGTTGTAAAAATACATATTTTCTAAGGAGATACTACTAGAAGTAAAAATTGAGGATCTTGTTAGGGAGCGAGTCTGGTAGGAATGCTGCTTCAGATTAACCGTCCATTGAGTCTTCTCAACTCATTAATTTCATCCTCTTATTTGGAAAATATATCTTCAAGATAAAAATATTGACCTTATATAGGGTTAAGGTGAGACATAATTTGACCTTTTCCTTCATCACAGTTATATGCCTTGTGAAAAAGGGAAACTAGATTATTTGAGGGGATGCCTTGATTCCAGGAAAGCCTATAATTTCTTGTACATGCACCTCCTTCATTTGATTTAGTATGGACTATATCAATTACCTAAACATCCTCTTTTTATTCCATTGAACTAGATTTATTTTTTGGAGGGTATCCTATAATGACCTTAATGATATTCACCAATTCATAATGTTTTTATGGCATTCTATCAAATTATTTGTGATATTATTTTCTTCTTCATACTCCATGAGACTTTGTTCTTCTATATGTTGGTTCTCCATGAACTATTTGACAGAAAGTAGTCAAAAGGTAATACATAGATATTTTAGTTGTGGAATCACTTTTTTTCATCTTCTCTAATTAGAATAAAATTGACTTCTTCTAAGGATGGGATTGTGGATGTAAAATTTTCCCCAGCCCTGTAGGCTATGGATTCTCCTATTCTTATTCCTCAACACTTCAAGATCTGTTTGTTAACTCCAATGGTTGGGTTAAAAAATCACAGATCCCTATGAGATGGGGAGGTTTCTAAACTACTATGGTTGATATTAGCGTAGTTGGTATTATAATTTTTAGAGTTTGGTTGGGTGCATTATCTAACACCCCACTTAAATTGTCTGTTTTAGAAGACCATTTTTCTATTTCAGACATTTCTGGGATTTGATGGCTAACATTCACTTAGAAAAAAGCCTACTCAATGTTTTCATATGATTTATGTAGAGTCATCTCAATAGATTTTTCTCTTTGGTCCCGCATTTGTTGAAAACCGATCGAGAACTATTCTTGTTAATCATTTATATTATTTGTTTTTTAGTATGGTCGAGGCAATAACATTGCATGTGACCACTTTTGATGGGCTTTGCTGATTTTTAGCTCAGTAAAATGAAATGATCTGTGTGCACCCCATCCTCTGATATGAACTCTATATGGGGTTTACATGATCAATTATTGAAACCTTTTTATTGAATTGAGGAATTCACATTGAATTTACACATGTTTCTTCTCGATCTATGGATGTGCGGAAACCTAGAGAGATTCCTAGTCAATTTGGTGTTACAACACTTCTATTACCTTGACATCATTTTGATATTATTCATAAGGTTATATTTTTTACTATTAGATAACTATAAGTCTTTTATATGTTTAGGTATATATCATGAATACAATCTTACACCAAGAACTATGGAATGTTGTATTAAGAGGTTTCCAATGTCCAGAACATGGCTGGTATTTCACCATTAGAATGTTTTTTTCCTCATTTTCAACATATAGTCTATAATTTTATAGAGTATTCTCAACTTTTTCTAACCAGAGTAGAAACTTTATGATTTATTTATCACAATAAATAGAATCAATTGGGTTTTACTCTACAATATTATAAGGAAATGACCGAAGGGAGGTTCATAGAATGATTGTCTCCTTGGGTTATCTTCTAGATTATAAATTATTTCACCTTCAGTAACAGGGCATCAAACATGAATGGCCTTATGTTTGCAAGTGCCTCATGATAAGAGGGATTTCTCATCACTACATTGTCAGTTAGAGAATTTTCTTGACATTACGAAACACTACTGTAGAGAAAACTTTCACAGTGAATTCCATCATGGGGAGGACCACCATGGTGAATTATAGTAAGGGATAAATTTTCTTTATCCTTGTTGTTCTGGCCACACAGATGGTTTTTTTTTGCTCTCATCTAGAGTTAGGTTCTTGAGATTAACTGAATTTTCATGAAGAAGCCTTCATGAAGATGTTTTTGACATGGAACATCATAATTACAGCTACTCCTCCCATAATTTGGTAATGGGAGGGTTGGATCTTGAGATGAAACAAATAAATTTATGAGGGATTCAAGAACTCTATCATTAAGAGGTGGTGGATCATAGATCAAATCTTGATTCTACAACTGTTCTTGGTGAGACTTCTTCTTAGACACTTTTTTACACATGGCTAGGGCCACATCCTAGGAAAAGTGGTCATCATGAGTAATTTTATGTTATTGCTTTGGAGTGGCTGTCAGAACAGACTGATTCTCACAAATTTGAACAAGTGTGTGTGCATACTCTGGTTATCCATATGATGTGGGGTTGAATGCCTCATAACCCCATGGACTAGAATAGATGAGTTTATCTTCTATTGGATTTCATGACGATGAGTCATCCATGATATGGGGACAGAATTATGTGTTCATCGCCCTCGTACTGCTAAAGTTTCCATTATATTATTCTGTCAAGATTCTAGGATATGGGTAGGAATTTGTGTTTTCCAATTCACCATTTCCAAAATGCGTTTGGTGAATTTGGCATCCGAAACAGAAATATACATCCATCCCATATCTAGAGTATATGTATGTACCTACTCATGTCCTCCCTTTCCAATTAGTGGATACTAACAGTACTCATGCATGGGGGCAGAGACTTGTGTCTTCCCTAGTTTTTTTAGAGATTTTTGGCTACCATCTCCATGTGCTATAAAACTACATTGTTGACATGCTTGGTGGATTCTAGAATGTGTGTGTGCATACTGGATAATTTTTTCCGCATTTGGTTAGCGGTCCCCCTTAAATGCAGTCAGATGAGCCTGCTGACTATATTATAGATTATAATCAGGTGCATGTGTCTTCTCATGGTACTCAACCAGATTCTAATGATGGGATTGGTTGGGAACCTCTAGATGAGTCTGTTTAATAGAGAAGTTTAGGTGGGTTGGTTTATGTTCCCGTTCACTATTTTCCACCAATCTAGGTTGATGGACTTTTCTATATAAGGAAAAGGTAGTAACCTTCTCCCTAATAGCCTACTATTTTCCTCAGTGGTTCATCTTGCATGCCCAATTCTGAGGAACATTGGCCAAACAACAAACTATAATACCCTCAAAATTTTGAGGTTTTGCTGTTGTGTGTCATTGTTGGAGGTGATTTTTGGTAGGATACTTTAAGAAGGACCTCTATATCTTTTGGAAGAGGAAATGGGTGGCCTATTGGTCAAACTCCTTGGAATAGGGGAGGGATTGATGATTTTGTTCTAGGAATTAGCTCCCAAAACACTTGAAGAAGGTTGCTGACATCATCTTCTTCTAGACCATCGGTCATCGTTGACCAGACGATCGAGGATTATTCTTGATTTGGAGGTCCTGTTAGGGAGCCTCCATGGTCAAGATAGTACCATGTTGACAATACTCTCAGAAAAATGCATTGGAGACCCAGTGTTAAAGATGCTGAGTTGGTGATGACGTACTTCAAGTAGATGAGGATCCAGCTTGAGCAACATCTGGTGCATTCATTTGTGTAAAAATTAATGAAGCCATTTGGAATGAAGAGAATTCTTGGAAAGAAAGTTCTTATATATGTGACAAATGAATAGAATTAAATCCCATAAAGAAACATTTTTTATATTAATACATGCATGATTTATTCCCTCATCAGGTCCTCTATTATCAATTGATAGGGGCCTAACAGATGGGTAACACAATAATCTTGGTTAAGCATTCATGTTAGGTTCACCATTTGTTTCCCTCAGAACATCTATTATTCTTAGGAATTACTACATCTAAATAGTTTCCATCGGATTTATTTATGGAATTGGAAACACCCAATGATTCGGTATCCAAAAAGGGGCCTTCGTTCCAATGTTATGTGTTTGTTATGTTTGTTTCCCTATGATACATAATAAATCTCATTGGTTGAGAGAAGGGGAGGTCAGGCTCATCGTACCCTTTATGGGGGAATTATCTCCTACTCCAAGACTCTCTTATATATTTAAGATGTATTCATGAATCCTTATTAATTTACCAAGTGTAATATAGGTTTACCATGAAATTTTCAATCAATTCTTTAGCATGTGTGGAATTATGAATCATCCATATGTATTCGAGTTCCTACATCAAATGGAGATGTATTTATTTATTTGAGGGTCTCCATTAATGGTGTAGTCTCATATACTACATAGTGATTATTTATCTGTTGTTATGATGATTTTCGTTTTTAATCCACTCAGAGGGGAACTCTAAAATTTATTGTCACCTAAGGATATGAATGTTTATTTTGATGTTGGGATCATATCCATAAATGGGATACCTACATATCCTCATGAAAGGAATCAGAACCCTCATTGTTCAGTGTTGCTTAATGGGAAAAATCATACCATTTATGGTTATGTGATAAGGACCCAATAATAAAGTTTAATGTCATGTGGTGAGGAAATATAGGTGGAATATTTCTAGTTAAATCATGGTGTGAGACTTATGCCTAAGAAGCCCAAGGAACCAAAAAATGATATGAGTTTCCCATTGGGATTAGACCCTGATGGGAATGTGGTCTTCAAATAACATTTTTGATTTAGGGTTTCGGGTTTGAACCTTAGGGTGGAATCCTATGTATCCCACTTGGATGGGAATCAAATCCCACATAGTTTAGTATGTCTCAAAAGAGAGTGTGAACCTTTTAGAGAAATATGTTGGGGATTAATTGTAAAGAGGATTCCCTTATAACAAGGTCCATGCAAGATATATTTACTCATGGAGATTCAATGGGGACATAATTTGAGATTTATTCCCATAGAGGATGTCCAGATTAAGGGAATCAGAGTGGGATTTTTGAGGATGATGTTCAGGGAGCTTGAAACCAATGTGAAGGCTTCTTACATATCCAAGTTATAGAAGGAATCATATTTCTTGTATTTGAAGAAAGTGTTGGGTTGTGCAGATGTGTGATCATAAAAAATATCTTATCCCACATGAGTCATGACTGGTGTGAGAAACAAGAGAATTTGAATTATTAAACAAACCACATAATTTATCCTCTGGTTATGGAAGAGGACATGCCTATAGAGAGAATCTAGGGCGGTGGTGGACGAGGGAACAGTGCATTAAACCCTTCAATGTGAAATGAAAGTGAAGGTCACTAGGTCTGACCCAAAAGGATAGGGGCTTACTCCATGAGGTATTCCCTATAATGGGTCCCATATTGGAAGGAGGTTATCATTCCCTGTGGAAGGTAAAAGTAAGTTTGATTTTCACTCTTACTATTGGGGACCAAGGGATTGGGTCTCAAAGATGAAGAGGGGAAGACAAATTCCAATCCATGAATCCTGAGACTAAGAACTCCCCAACACTAGGGAAAGGATCCATGTGACCATGGATATTCATATCCATAAACACATCGAGTATTCCTAACCTTTGGTAAGACGAGTGTGGGAAAACCCTAACCATATATATCCAAATCCAAATGGGAGACATACTAATGTGCCTTTCCCAATGGTTTGATAAATCAGTATGTATTTGTCGAGGTTTCAACTTGGTCCCTTTTAGATAAGGGAGCCAAGGAAGAAGTGGCCATTATATTGGTGGATTAGAAGAGGACTTCAAATATGGATCATATAGGTGTTCCATGTAGGTCTTATTCCAAGGTATTCCATGTAGGTGTACCACCTAGGTATACTATGTATGTGTACCACAGGAGCCCTGGGTGGAACTAAGAAATGCTTTACACAGGAAGGTTAAGCCCATTAAATATTTATATTCCATTTGAAATGGACTTGGGAAAACAAAACATGAGTGAGTTTTTTCCTTAATCAACCCTGGTGTCCCTTGATGTCCTTGTAAGCATCCTGCGAAGGACTTTGTATAAGGAAATGAATTTTCATATATGAAATTTTCTTATGAAATAAGGGTCCTTGATCAGATTTTGTTTTATTAAAAACTCTCAATGGAATTTGATCATTCATATCCCATCTAGTTCTCTCTTCTCTCATGATTTAGAGAGATACATTAGAATATTTGGGGGACCTGGACAATGGAGCTACATAATGGGAACTTCATGAGTTCTTCTAACTATTTCAGTTATTTAAATGGGGATCCCATGGGTCCTATTTATAGGCAAAGAGGGGGCCCAGTCAAAACAAGGTTGTCCATGTTGGTCTTCAGTGTAGATCTACAGTGTAGGACCCCCATGTAGGGGTACAAGAATTATACTGTCATGCTAGTCAATCATGTAGGACCTCATCATATGTCTTTAGCATAGCGGGTTATGCATTTGGTTTCACAGTCATGACATGCTACGGCTACTTGATGCATAGATGTTCAATGTATGTTTTTGTACATTTATGCTGAAAGGGAAAGAGTTCAACTATCCTTATTATGCATAGGTATGCTTTGTAAATCCCTTGAACTATATTTAGTTACTTATATTAAATTTATTTGATACTTTAAGATATCAAATGTGATTCTTCATAATTGTTTTTCCTTCCTTCACTGAAATAAGAAGTTTTGTCAATGCCATGTATATCAATGTTCATAAAAATGAATTATGTCATAAGGATTGGTTGTTCATAAGACCAGAATCAAAATGAAATGAATAACATAATCTATAAAATCATAACATACACGATTGGAAAATGGACCTATACCACGGGTTTTCAAAAACCATCGGTATTGAGTACCCCTATACCCACAATTTTAGAAAACTGTGGGTATAGGGATAATATGGGGACCTATACTCATGGTTTTGGGAAAAACAATGGTTATTTTTCTTTTTAAGACCTATACCCACGGTTTTGAAAAACCGTGGGTATAGGGTTTTTTCGGAAGACCTATACCCACAATTTCGAAAAACCATGGGCACTGGGGAGTTTTTTTAAGACCTATACCCACAGTTTGGCCAAACTGTAGGTATATATTTTCCGACGGTAAATAAAATTACGCGGGACAACAAAAATATTTGGCGGGAACAGGGTTTGGATTAATATAATAAGAAATATACACTTATAAAAACAAGTAATATGTGTAGGTTGGTTGGTGAGTTAGTCTATATTGTTAAAGTCGGTCAACTTTTTGAATCTAGGTGAGTTTTTTTCTAATAAATGAGTTAAAATTAATATAAGTAAATTTATGTATCGATATATATAACATAATTTTTATAACTCTATTGGTCAGGCGACATAAAGTGAAAAAACCGGTCTTATGTTCAATTCACACCATTATCATTTTTAGATATGCGGCTCTATTAATATATTTTTATGAATATATATTGAAGAATCAATTGGCTCAGTTGGTCATTGAGGCCGGCTTGTTGGGGGTGATCTCATGATCAAAACTTGACCTTCATATTTTTTGAATATAAATCCCCATGGTTTAAAAACCATGGGGGAAGTGTTGTGCCACACTGTATAGTGTGGGTGGAAAACCTATACCCACGGTTTGGAAAACCGTGGGTATAGTCTCAGACCCCTATTTTGACACCTCTCAGCCCCACGGTTCCCAAAACCGTGGGTATAGGTTATACACATGGTTTTGGGGGCTATACCCACGGTTTTGAACCGTGGGTATAGGTCATCTTTCAAGTAGTGATAAGGATAAAACATGTAATTTTGGTAGACACATAAGCATATAATATGATTTTCATAGTATCTAAGGAATCTCTTCCAAGACAATCTTGGTAGTATTGGTACACCCCCCATTCCATCTCGGTTGTCATGGTTCACTCCTATGTCCATCTTAGTATCATGAGTTCACACATCATTCCATCTTGGTAGTCATGTTTTACTCAGATGACTATCTTAGTAGTCAAGGTTCATTCCCAATACCATCTTATTCTATCTCATGAGATATAAATCATTACCCATTGTATGGTAGGGAGACGTATGTCCCACCCATATCAAAATGAAATCATACACACATGTTATAAAAGATCATAAATAATCATATCATAAACCATGAAATGAAATGGGTTTTATAAAAATGTAATCATATCATAACCCATGGGGAAAATATAGGTTTCATAATAATTTCATAATTAACATAACTTGTGAAAATATTTCACTTTCAAAATCATATAACCCATGAAAGAGAATGAGTTTCATCAACAACACACCATCAAAATAGAATCCAATCATAGAAATAATATTAATGGAAACATTGAATAATTTCCCTTGAAATTCATTAGTAACACAAATTTATGTTATCTTATATCGAAAATAATTTTAAGATATATTTTATAAACATATCATGAGGAAAATATCCATTATGCATTGAAAAACAAATTTTTTAAACATAAAACCTTTTGAAACCCTTTTCTCTTTAAAAATGACACTTAAAAAATATAAAGGAAGCATTCTAAACCATAAAACGTTTCTAAATCATTTTTACTTGAAAATTTTCTTCAAAGATATTTTAAAAACATTTTTGAAGACACTTTTTGAAAATATGGTTTTTAAATACAATACATTTCAACATAAGAGATGGATAATAAAATTTTACATAAAATATTATCTTCCGTACCAAATAGTGATAAAATGGTACTAATACATGAGGATATCTTGAATAACCATAGTATAAGAAAATTCATGATTATTCTTGATATATGGATTGTAATATTTTATCAAAGGAATCATAAACATAAACAATCTTGAAAAAAAAGACGAGATTGTTTCAAAAAACTCTAATAACTTGGGAACTTTGGATCAAAATATCCATGTAAGAAATGAAAATTAAAGTATGCTTAAAATACAATTAAAATAATTATATTAATGATATTAAATGTAAAATGGAATTATATACACCTCAAAAATAATTTAGGTTCATAATAGAACATGAGTATCTACGAAGGAAAATTGAGACAAAACTATTTTACTGATTTGGTATCTTTTGAAACAAAAACCTCGTGAAATAAATATCATAGAATGTACATGAAATTAAACATAAATTTTATTATAATAATTATATAATACATCCTTGGGATTTATTCACACCACACATAATGAACGGGTGGTGAATAAAGCATTTATCTCATGGAAATAAAAAGTGAGATGAAATTCCCTTACATTGTATCTTGACTATTGTCGTACTTGTCAAAACCATATTTAAAATAAATATAAATTTATTAAACATATTTTAAATAAAAATATTGTTATATCAAATACCATATATTATTTTATTATGACCTTATATTACCCACTTGTCAACAATCCTATGTTGAGGTTTCACTTTGGGTAATATTCTCTTTATTCTTCGCATGTGTCATAATTTGTAATATATTTGGTCCTTATACTTATATAATGATTTATATTATTTAAATAATAATATAAATATCATATATATTTATATATATATATTACAATAATATATAGAATATAGAAGTATGAAACAGAATACACCGTTCCTGGAGACGGTAGGTTGTACGTATTCATGAATTCTATTTTCGTATAATTATCATGTTGAAAGAAAGATATTAAAATATATATATATATATATATTAAATTATATTTATTATATCATATATATCATATATATTCATTAAACCCATTATTAATTCATTACATGTAGTGTAAGAATGAATCACATCTCTTTGAGGTGGTGGTTGTCCACACATCCTCAAACGAAATTATGGCATTTACAACAAATAGAATGTAAAATAATATGTGTATTAAAAGGAATAAATAGTAATATAGGCATAATAAATATAATATATGATGTATATAAATATATTTTCTATCATAATTTCCACCATTTTAGGCAGTAAAAGAAAAATGAACAATCATCGCTTAATGAGGCTGTAGTTCGCCATACACATAAACAGTTTGATCATTACCCACTAGATGGAGGTGTGTGTTGGTTTTGGTCAAAAATTATCAAAAATAAATCCTATTATATTGGTAATACTTTTTTTATAAAATCATAGAATAAATAGAGTCTAGTAATTGGAGAAATAAAAATAATGAAAGGAACTTGAGGGAAGACGTTACCTCTTTATCAGGTACCTCCTTTTGGTTTGTTCCATAAGTATTACTTGGATGGATTTCAACACAAGTGGAGTAATATATTAGTAAGTTAGGTGTGTTTAAAATTTTATTTTGTAGATATTTTATAATACTATGTGGTTTCATAGGTGCTAAGAAGAGGGAGAGTCGATGTCCTTTTATCGGGATGGGAAAAGACACACTTGGAATTTTTGTAAACAAGTTAGGGGTACCCACGTTTCTACCTACTAAAATTCATAAAAAACCAAAAATAACTAAAAAATGGAAGGTTAATGGTATAATAGTGAACATAAAAGTGGGTTTGTAAATGTTTTTAGGTTGTTTTGGGTCTTATATTTAAGGTTTAGTTCTTTGTTACCCAAATTTTTCTCCCAACTGTTATAGTTAATTTTAATCACATTCACTAATATTTTTGGTAAAAAACGAATTTGAAAATATTATAAATTATAAATAATTATAATTAAAAATATGGAATAAAATTTTAAAAATTCTAATCATATAATTGGTATAAATTAATTTGTAATTAATCCCACATTCGGGTTGACAATGTGGGATTTTAAAGTAAGAACATTCAAAAGTTTGCTATGTTTTTATACCAAATATTAAAGAGAAATTGATCTCAATGACCTAAATTGTATTATTTTATAAATAAAATTATATAATAAAAATTGTAAACCAATTTCAAATATAATTAATCATTAAAATTAAATTATATGAAGAGGCAGTTTTGAATTAAAATCCTGTATTTTTCACTATTCATCCAAAAATGAAGTTTCTCAGAAAAATCCCAAAAATATCTCTATGATAATTTCTATATTCTAAATTAAAAAATTTAGTTAAATATATCAAAATTAATTTCTAAATATGTCTAAAATTAATTTTATTATTTTTTAGATAAGGACATTAAAAGAAGTTCTTTTGAGAAAATGGTATTTTTAAACATATATGAAATTTACAACAAATTATATCTTTCATTATCAATATTTTTTATTTATATAATAAATTAGTAAACATTATTTGAAAATTATTTATTACTATTCATATAACTATGTTTAATAGATAGCTTTTAATTACTCATTTAAATAATTATAATAGTACAATGATGTTTCGTAGAAACCTCGGTGTTGTGAGTAAAGTATGCCAAGTCAGTGTTTCATGTGATATATTCCAAGTCAGTGTTTCATGTATCATACTCTAAATTATTTTCATGTAACATATTCCAAACTGGTTTCATGTGAAAGGAATGTTTAACATAGTGTTTTTCAAGACATAAATGAAAATTTAAATTATTTGAGAAAAAATGTCTTTTAAAAATAAGGGTGTTACACATCATACCCTTTTGGGGGGAATGTTTTCCTACATCATGGATCTATTATCTATATATGTTGTTTTCATGAATCATTCGTTAATTCCCAAGTACAGTTTTTCTCACCCTTAAATTAACAATCAATTATTAGTATGTATTGTCCTTAGAATAATTTGTATGTATTAGAGGTTCTTAATAAATAGAGGCATTTATAGTTATATGAGTTTCTACATCAATGGTATCCTTTTATGAAATAATTAGAGATCATTAAGTCATTATTATGATGACGCTGGTTTTCTATCCACACAGTGGGGTGCTCTGAAGTGTATCATCCTCCAAGGAGAAATGAATTATTTCGATTTTAATATTGGACCCAGAGATAGGATTCCAACATATCATTTTGAATAGAATCCCAATACTCATAGTTCAGTTCCACTTAATGGGATAACATAATACCTTTTAAGGACATGTGATAAGGTACAAACAATTTTGTTTTCCATCATGCGGCAACGATGTCTATGTGAAAGGTGTCTAGTCAATGTTTGGTGCGGGATTTATATCAAAGAATCATGGGGAACCTGTAAGGGATACAGATTTCCATGTTTAATTATACCCTACTAGTAATGTGGCTTGGAGAGAATATGGATGATTTTGGGTGACTGGTTTTGGACCTCATGGAGACTTCCTACATATCCCATGTGGATGATAATCAAAGCCCATTTTGTTTTTTTTTAAGGACCCACACCTATTGAGTCCAACTAAAGGTTTGTATCGTAGGTGAATGGGGACCTTTAAAAGGATTATGTTGGGGCTTAATACTAAGTAGGATGCCATGATTAATTAATTTTGGGCCATGATAAGTGGATTGACTCATGGAGTTTTGGGGGTTTGGTTATATGCTTTCTCTTGTGTAGGATTCTCAGTGAATGGGGGTTGTGATTAAGGCTTACTCTAGAGGAGGATTCCCATTGATCTCAAGCCTCATGTGGTAATCCTACTTATCTTGATTATAGAAGGAATCATAGTTCTTGTAGTTCAATATTTCATGGATTACACAATAAGATTTCTTTTGGGTGGGGTATTATTTGGATATTATGATTACCATCAACCTCTATGACCATGTGAAACATGATTAGTGTGAGATACAAGAAGGTACTAGAAGATATGATAAACTAAATAATATAATTTTACCTGAGGTTCTATACATGGCCTTGAGGACTCATGCCTAGAGAGGAACTCTAATGGAAGGTGTGAGGAATTTTCGAGAAAAGGTTATCTTCCAAAACATGTATTTAGGAGTGTGGGTGTCATCATAGGGGATATACTCTAATCCAAAAATTCATAATGATTCATTCATGAATGTGATGGAAAGTAGGAAGTGGGTTATCATTAAAACTATACACTTATCTTCCTCTACTTATGGAATAGGACATGCCTATGGGAAATTTGGGACGGTACACCAGTGCCCATTCCTTCTCTAAATTGGTTGACGGGATAGTGAGGAGGAGAAAGATTCCAACCTCCTATAATAAATTATAGGGCCTTAATCTAGAATCAATTCCCTAATATTGGTTCTAAAACAAGGGAGGATGATCTCATTCCATATTTAATTGAAAATTAAGAATAATCCACACCCTCTATGTTGGGAACTAGAGGCTTCAGTTCTTAGAGATGAAAATGGTAGGATTTGGTCACAACCCTATTATCCAGGATAGAGACTAGGAACTCTTTAACACCATATATAGGTTTGGGGACCTTGTGATCAAGGTAATACAAAAAAACATGCACCTCGAGGACCCTAACCATCTGATAGGTCATTTTTGGGAAAAAGTTTAGCACATGAATGAAAATGAACCTAGGAGACATGCTGGTGTGATACATTTCATGGTACTGCGATTCCAGAGGCATTGGTGGAGGTTTCTACATGGTCCCTTTCAGACAAGGGAGATAATGGATGATAGTTCATTCAATGGGTGGCTTAGAAGAGGGAATGATTAGAGGATCATGTAGGGTAGTGGATAGAGAGAGCCAAAGGAGGCTCACAAAGGTTGTCTGGGGTGAACAAATAGATTCTCTTGTAGGTATCCTGGGTGATGTGATGGTTCCATGGGAAATGGACCACCTAGGAAACTAATATAGAGAGATACCTTGCTCAATCCTTCAAGGTATTCCACAGCTGTTCCTGAAAGTCGCTCACACAGATCCTTGGTTATGGAAGGGGACCTTGAATTAGTTTTCGTCATCCAAAGGGGAGCGAGTGTCTCACATAGGTTTTGATTATTCTAAACCCTAATAGGACATTATATTAACTATCCCCCTTTAATTCCACCTTATTTTGGTTTTGTAGGAGTACCTAGAGGGTTTCAAAGGGTTTTGGGGAAAGAATAGGGTGATCAGAGTGCCAAGAGGCCTTCAGAAATTTTTGTTCATGCAAATGAATACCCCGTGTTAATATTTAAAGAAAAAAATGAGACTTTTTAAAAAGGGGTCTATCTCTCTCAGGGGGGAATTCATTTATTTCATATAGGAACTTTCTCAAACTGGTATCATAGGCTGATGTGTAGGTTACCTAAGCATTAATGCTGCTTTGGGGTACCCGGGGGAATGACCATTGGGGGACTTTATAATCCTTGGCCTTCTTCATTTCTCTTATTTTCTTCTCTTTGTGGAATTTATCTTTATTTCATATTCATCCATGTGAAAAAATGGATAGTTAAAAAAATCCCCCCATCAGGTTTTGGAAACGATCGAAAGAAGAGGGTATGATCCCAAGGTAAAGGGATGAAAAGGGTGAATTAATAGTGGAAGTCATATAATGAAGTCATCTTCTTAGGTTGTCCTCCTAGGTCTAACGTCTAGGCGGTGCATATACATGTGACAAAAATAGGGGATTTTTCACCTATAAATAGAGTCACTATTTTTTCACAAGGGATTCATTCTTCAGAATCATTGATCTGTACATGCTAGCATCTCATGCAGACTATCCACACAGAATTATTTTATTATTCATCATTTGTCAAGATAAAGAGTGTATATATCTAGGAAATGTGTATTCCAGGGTGAGTGACATTCACAGTGACATTGAGTGAGGGTCCTACACAAGTTAGTTTCATGAGTATTCAGATTTAATTTATTCCTATGGCATCCCACCTTTTTATAACATAACATTTCATTACATTTTACCAAACCGAGGATCTTTAAGGTTTATTGTCTTGGAAACGAGTAACTTAAAACCTGAAAACATAAAACATTATTCCTAAACACTTGAAAGGATTCTCCTTATGTTCATCCTAGATTCATTACAGCATCTCATAACCTGGGGATATACATCAAAAGAAAGGGTGAGCAGAAGGCCCAATAAGGGAAACAAGGGGAAACATTTAACATGTGAACTTGAGATACATCAATAAAGTCATGAAAAAAAGAACTTTAAGGAATGAGTAAGAGATCATGAGTCATGCCATAATAAAAATCACGTATTTCATATCTTGAAGATGTGGCTAAAACATTTAACTTAGATAATCATGAACATATCACCAAGGTCCATCCCCAAGGAGTCATTTGAAATTACCAAGGTTATTCACCAAGGTATCGTTAAAATTGTAATCTCTAGTGGTTACATCATTACCCAATGCATTAGAGCGCTATCAGGGCGCACCCTTAAATTTGAATTTATTATATTTTGAGCCACATATATCATCATAAAATATTTCATAAATAACCTATATATCATAAAAGAAAAGGGTTTCATTTATAATCATAACGTTTTAAAAATAGTTTTAAAGACATGATCTCTATGTCAATTTAAACCCACGGAAAAAGGAAAGCGGGTTTCATGTATGTAAGTCCCAGAATTAAAATAGAACATTTTGATATATATGTGAATACCCATATAGAATAAATATCTTTGATTATTCACCTAACAAAATAAAAGAATTTGTGAAAAGAGAGAGACATTTTGAGACGAAAATTTTGCAGCATAACGACTATGTTATAGGGTTTTAGAAAATATTGAAAAGAAATAAGACATGGGCCACCCACTCATAAATGATACATAAAAGAGTAGAGGGATGGAATAAAAAGGATATAATAACATGGTAATTAAATTTTAAAGACATAACATATGAAATGAAAAACAAGGAAGGAAGACAAAAATAAGATTTCTCTTATGAAAATTCGCCAGCCTAACGACGTCACTTAAAACATAAAAAAACAAATTGATGATATCAAATAGGGTATCTCATAATATAAACATAAATTAGCAGTATGATAGATATAGGGATCATACCCAACATAATAAAAAGGAACATGAAAGACATGATAGGAAAATAGATCTTAAAAATGAGAAGGGTGAAAGAATCCCTTAAAAATTCGGCAGCCTAATGGCGCCACTTAAACATTTTTAAAATGAATTGATGAGATCAATAGGGGGTCTCTCATCATATGAAAATTAAAAGGGAAGTTTGATGAATATAAAAGAACACCCCCAACATAAGAACATGGTGATTAAAAGAAATGACATAAACGAGAGTACTTGAAAAGAAAGAGAGAGGTAGGATCCCTTACCTTAAAATGTAACTCTTAAAACTCAATGGTTGGGACCTTGAGGGATTTGGGGGAACCTTGGGAGGACTCCTTGGGAGGTAAGGAGACCCGAACTTCGTTGAGGATGATTTTTGAGTTGAAAGGATGAGAGAATGACTTGGTATTTATAGGGAAATTGAGGGGACAAGGCATTAATGGACAGGAGACACCTCATTGGTGGTATTGGAAAAACCATGGGCTTTCCCATGGTATTTCCCAAGGTGTTAGGCCACATGGGACCCCTCATACAATAATTCATCCCCTTTAGTCGACCATCCCATAAAATATCTCATGAAATCATCATGATGCAATCATGATGTCATTAAACATATCAAAACCCTAAAACTGAAAATTCACTATTCACTGAAAGTTCAACTTTCTCAGAAAAATCCCAAAATTTCACCATAACCAAATATCGATGCTCAGATTTTAAAAATGGACTCCATTTTATAAAAATAATTTTCTAAATATTTTGAATTTAATTTTTAAATAAATACACTATTCATCGAAAATTCATTTTTTTCAAAAAAATCCTCAAAAATTACCTTAACATAATATCGATGCTCTGAATTCAAAAATGAACTCCATTTTATAAAAATAATTTTCTAAATATTTTTAGTTTAATTTTTAATTAAAAAACACTATTCAACTTAAAATACTAATACTTGACTAATAATTTCTGAAACAGTTATTTACCTATTTTATTGAATCACATTACTTAATCTAGAAGCCTAGATTATTTTAATACTTTATTTAAGTGATATTTATAATCCATTTTGTCACATCACTAATCCTAAGCGTAAAATCACTATTCAAAATTTACTATTCATCAAAAATTATGTTGATCTTATTAGACTCTAAATTTCTTACTGAACATAATTGTAGAAGACCATTTTTTGAAAATCATTACACATAATTAATTATTTAAGGTTTACAAAAATATTTTCAAATATCATTTTTCTAGAATTTTTCAAAAATATTCGTACTATATTTATCTGGACATTTGAAAATTCACAAACTTCATCATAAGAAGAAATTACAATTTTAATTTAAATAAAAGGATTACACAGGGATGTTACGGTCTCATTACATAGCCCCTTATAACCCCAGAAAAGTACATAAGTGTAAGGTGTGCTAAAGTGAGAGAATATGAGGGAGGCTCAGCCAACATCGCACGAGTAGTAATTTCTATCAGTTTGAACTTCTCGTGAAGGAGATTTTGTACTAGCTTCACAAGATGATGTTCGACTTGGGTTTGGTCCAGAGCAAAGCCCAGTGGTGCTACCTCCTTCCCAAGTTCTGTTAGACAGGCTTCGATTGGCCCGAGACTACTGGATGAGGCCATTGAATCCTCTTTCTATATTAATTAACCAAGATCTCTTGTATTTAGAGACAATAGTCAAAACATTTAGTTTCCAACGGTCATACTGACTAATGGTCATATATTAGTAAAAACCCAACAGAGTCATTTTAATTATACTCATTTTATTAAATGAAAATTTTTTGTTGAGTATGAAATCAAAAAACACACAAAGTTAGAAAAAAAAGATTTATTCAAAATTTCGGGTTGTTACAATCTTCCCCCCTTAAGAAATTCCGTCCTCACAATTTTTAAAATTGGGCTTGGAAATTTCATTGAAAGTCCCTCATCGGAAAAAGAGTCAATAACACTATTACTTTAAAAGAATGAAAAGGAAGTACAAAGGTCACCCAAGTTAACCCATACTAGGATTCCATGTAGGGAAACATGGATATGGAATAAAAAACAAAGGGTCAACTTTTTATGGAGAGTGATAGAAAACATGATTAGGAGAAAGTTAACCACAAGAAAATCACAAACTTATGATGTGTTTAAACAGTCTTTGATTACCCAGTTGGAAACGTAAACCAATATCCTTTTTGTTTTAAGTTCCTTTTCATAAATTTGAGGATTTCATTTACTATATAGAATAAAAACATAAGGAAATATACCTACCATCGAGTAGATATTCATCCTTTAATAAGTTCCTACCAAACTAATCTTTTCTCCAAACAATGAGCATTCAAAAACACTTGGTCTCATCAAAAGCACAAGAATCGTCTTCTAGAGAATCAGGTAATCCAAAAAATATTAACTATATATTTCTTCTATATTTAAATATTATCCCAAAAATAGAAAGGGTAAGATAAAACAACTCTTCAAAAAGAAAAACCCCATAATAAGAGAAACTACATTAAATCTTCAAAGTTCCACGGTACTACTCAAAGTTCATCATAGACCATTCCATAAATAATTGTCCTTAAAATTCCTCAAAATAAACCAAACTAATATTTAAACCCAAATACAAGAAGGATATGATAACATAGTCTTCCAAGATAAACATTATCATACATCTCCAAACAACACCAACCACTCTGAACATCTTATAATAAAAGTAACTAACCTGAACATATTTTCCCCAATATAGGTTAATCATTTCCATAAGTAACCTAAATTACTATAAGTTCACCTTAAATTCATAAATTCTTCAAAATATAAGTCAACCTTTACCCGTCAAAGAAAATACCGTAGTAATATATTTACCTCCATCATATAGGGTTATTAAAATAGTGAACGTCTTCCAAAATAATAATCATCTTTTAATCCCATAATCATTTTTTTCAAGAAGAACAGCTTCACAAAATCAACATGTGATACATAACAATAGATGTTTTCCTTAATGATATAAAACCATCTTAGGTAGTGACTCAATGTTCCTAGAAATCATTAAGGATATGCTCATAGAGAACAAACTAAAATACAACATGACATAGATAATTATTGTGAAGAAGTTGCGTGTACTTTAGTCATCATAATCCGTCTCAGCATAGGACTTGCATTGTTCCCTTGTCCTTCAAGATTATTGATGCTAATCATGATTATCATCCCTTCTAAGAAATCATTTCCTTGTATAATTTCCATCTTCTCCACATTTATGACATTGAAAAGTATTAGATCGAACCTTATCTATATTCAACACATTATCCATTTTTTTTTGAAGCAATAGGCTATTTATGCCCTATCACCCCACACTTAAAGCATCTCTCAGTTCCTTTGTGACATTCTACTTGGTGCCCCTTTCCACACTTTTTGCACGAAGGAAATTGGGTCTTCTTTCCCTTATCAACTTAATCAGATGAACATCCTCAAGACTTCGTCTTCTTCTTCCCTGATGAATATGGGCATTCAACTAGGTACCAATTATTAATTGTGATTTTTGATAGCTGGTTTGGCATAGTCACAATATGTCCAACTTGATATCTCGTCATCTCTATCACAATAATAGAGAAATCGTCACATTTCCTATGATATTGATTGTTGGGAAATGTTCTTCTATTTCCCTTGCCATTAACAAATAAAAGAAAGTATAATTAAAGGATTAAATACTTATCCAATAATCATGAAAAGGAAACTTTAAGCATAGAAGGATAAACTTGTTGAAGAAAATTATACCCTAACTTGTGATCCCCTAGGTTCCAATCTAGGTTATCCATGATCATATATTCTTATGTGAATCTTTATTTTATTTTATCTTTGTCCCTTTAATAAAGGTTCATAAAAAGCATATGGATTTACCAAAGCATATCCTAGGGAGTGTCAAACCAAGAGTTCAGCAAGGCCTGTTTTCATTCACCAGGTTACCCCAGGTCATGCTCGAAACACCTTGTCATAGTTTTCACTCCTAGGAACATCAGTGCCAGATCCACCTCTACTTGTTCATATCCAGACATGGATTTTTCTGTTTTCAACCCACCTACCCAATACTCACCAAAATTAACAGATAGATTTCATATATTTAAACTTTTATATAGGGTTATTCCTAAATATTCCATATCATAATTTCAACAAATAAATAAACCATCATTTGATACCAACTATGGCTTCCCGCCTTTTTATAACATAACTTTTCATTACATTTTACAAAACCAAGGATCTTTAAGGTTTAGTGTCTTGGGAACCAGGAACATAAAACATGAAAACATAAAACATTCCTCTTAAAAACATGAAAGGATTATCCTTATGTTCATCCTAGATTCATTACTGCATCTCATAACCTGGGGAAATACATCAAATGAAAGGGTGAGCAGAAGGCCCAGTAAGGGAAACAAAAGGAAACATTTAACATGTGAACTTGAGATACATTAATAAAGTCATGAAAAAAGAACTTTAAGGAATGAGAAAGAGATCGTGAGGTATATCATAATAAAAATAACATATTTAATAACTTTAATATGTGGCTACAATATTTAACTTAGACAATCATGAACATAACACCAAGTTCCATCCCCAAGGTGTCATTTTAAATTACCAAGGTTATTCACCAAGGTATCGTTAAAATTGTAATCTCTAGTAGTTACATCATTACCCAATGCATTAGAGCACTATCAGGGCGCACCCTTAAATTTTCATTTATTATCATGTGAGACACATATATCATCATAAAAAAATTCATAAGTAACCCATATAGCATAAAATAAATGGGTTTCAGTTCATAATCATAATGTTTAAAAAATGGCTTTAAAGACATGATCTTTATGTCACTTTAAACCCACAGAAAAAGGAAAGTGGGTTTCATGTATGTATGTCCCATAATTAAAATATAACATTTTGATATATATGTGAATCCCCATATATAATAATGATCTTTTAGTATTAAATTAATAAAATAAAATAATTTGAGAAAATAGAGATACATTTTGAGATGCAAATTCTGCAGCATAACGGCTATGTTATAGGGTTTTAGAAAATATTGAAATGAAAGGGGAAATGGGTCACCCACTCATAAATGATCCATAAAACAGTATAGCGATAGAATATGAATGATATAAGAACATGGTAATGAAATTTTAAAGACATGCCATATGAAATTAAAAACATGGAAGGAAGACAAAAATAAGATTTCTCTAATAAAAATTCGGCAGCCTAACGGCCTCACTTAAAACTCAAAAAAATGAATTGATGAGATCAAATAGGGTCTCTCAGAATATGAAAATAAAATATCAGTATAATAGATATAGATATCATACCCCAACATAATAAAAATTAACATGAAAGACTTGACATGAAAATAGATCTTCAAAATGAGAAGGGTGAAAGAATCCCTTAAAAATTCGGTAGCCTAACAGAGCCACTTAATAATTCATAAAATGAATTGATGAGAGAAAGAGGTGGTATCTCATCATATGAACATAAAAATTATAGTAGGATGAATATAAAAGAACACCCCCAACATAAGAACATGGGGCTTAAACGAAATGACATAAAGGAGAGTACTTGAAAAGAAAGAGAGAGGTAGGATCCCTTACCTTAAAACGTGACTCTTAAAACTCAAAGGTTGGGACCTTGAGGGCTTGGGGGAACCTTTGGAGGACTCCTTGGAAGGTAAGGAGACCTGAAATTCTTTGAGTATGATTTTGGAGTCTAAAAAAATGAGATAATGGTGTGGTTTTATAGGGAAAGTGAGGGGACAAGGTATTAATGGCCAAGGGACACCTCATTGGTGGTATTGGCAAAACCATGGGCTTGCCCATGTAATTTCCCAAGGTGCTAGGCCACATGGGACCCCTCATACAATAATTAATCTCCTTTATTCGACCATCCATTAATATATCTAATGACATCATCATGATGCAGTCAGGATGTCCTTAAACATACCGAAACCCTAAAACTAAAAATTCACTATTCACTGAAAATTCAACTTTCTCAGAAAAATACCAAAATTTCACCTTAACCAAATATCGATGCTCTGATTTCAAAACTTAACTCCATTTTATAAAAATAATTTTCTAAATATTTTTAATTTAATTTTTAAATAAATACACTATTCACCAAAAATTCATTTTTTTCAGATAAATCCCCAAAATTACCTTAACATAATATCGATGATATGAGTTCAAAAATTAACTCCATTTTATAAAAATTATTTTCTTAATATTTTTAATTTAATTTTTAATTAGAAAACACTATTCACCCAAAAAAAACTAATAATTGACTAATAATTTCTGAAATAGTTATTTACCTATTTTATTGAATCACGTTACTTAATCAAAGAGCCTAGATTATATTAATACTTTCTTTAAGTGAGATTACTAATCCATTTGAGAACATCACTAATGCTAAGCGTAAAATCACTATTTATAATTTATTTTTCATAAAAAATTAAGTTGATCTTATTTACTCTAAATTTCTTACTGAACATAATTGTAGAAGACCATTTTTTGAAAATAATTAAACATGATTAATTATTTAATGTTTACATAAATATTTTCAAATATCCTTTTTCTAAAATTCATCAAAAATATGCGTACTATATTTATCTGGACATTTAAAAATTCACAAACTTCATCATAAGAATAAATCACAAATTTTTTTTAAATCAAAGGACTACACAAGGTAGTTATGGTCTCCTTACATATACCCTTATAACCCCAGCATAGGACCTTAGTGTAAGGTGTGCTAAGGTGAGAGAATCTGAGGACGGCTCAGCCAACATCACAAGAGTAGTAATTTCTATCAGTATGAACTTCTCGTGAGGGAGATTCCATTCTAACTTCAAACGATGAAGTTCGACTTGGGTTTGGTCCATAGAAAAGCCCATTGGTGCTACCTCCTTCCCATGTTCTGTCAGATGGGCTTCAATTGGCCCGAGACTACTGGATGAGGCCATCAAATCTTTTTTCTATATTAATTAACCAAGATCAATTGTATTTGGAGACAATAGTCACAACATTTAGTTTCCAACGGTCATACTGACTAACGTTCATATTATAGTAAAAACCCAACAGTCTCATTTTAATTATACTCATTTTATTAAATGAAAAAGTTTTGTTGAGTTTGAAAAAAATATCGCACAAAATTAGGAAACATGATTTATTCAAAATTTCTGGTTGTTAAAATTACTTTTTCAAATTTTTCCCATTTTTGTAATTTATTTGAAATAAATCATTCGTTAATGAAAAAAAATTACATCTTTGATGGTACAATGGACTCTAAAAAGACTAGATTTTCTAATGAACAAGTTAATAATATCTTTGAGGATATGGTTAAAACGATAGGGCATGAATACCATGATGCTTTCGATACTACTCTACTCGATCTGTTGGGACATCTAAATAAATGTCACCATGAATTTCTTGAGAGTAACTATCTGTCTCTATAAAACCATGATCATATGATGGAGTTCCTCATACCAACTTTTTATAATTACACTCTTCTCTCTTGGTTTCAAGATCATATAAACTTCACTACTTCTAATGTTTCAAGCATGGGTTCATATATTATCCCCGGGAAATATTCCACAGCCTTTATCATAAACTATATCTTGTGTGATCTGAATCTAAATCTGAACACACTAGAAATAAATCCGCATTGTTATTCATTAATTTTTCATGATTCCCAAAGAGATCAGTCAATGGGTTGGAGGAAATAATGGTAATTCCGCGTGAGAGGGGGTGTTAAGACAAAGTGGATGTTGGAATACTATGTGTGCCTGACTTGTGAAGAGTTTAAGAAAGAGTTTCAATACATCCAAATCTATGAGGTTGTATAGGAAGAGACAACATATGTATATAAGAATGTAAAAATAATTCTTGAATTATTAATCTGATGGAGCCCACATATGAAATATTTTCACTTAATTCATTGGGAAGTTAGTATCAGCTTGTGTGACATCCACAAGGTATTTGGGGCTCTGATCCTTGGAGATATATGTGACAAGTTCATCCCTACGAGGGTGATGTGGGATGTTGTAGAAAAGACATAACCTCTATCACATGAGAAACTAAAAACAGGTACTGATATTATGAAGGATCAACCTCTTCTAAAGCTGGATATCCATCCCAAAGTGTGCATGATTAACTTCCTTGAGAAGGAGAGGGAAGGCCCCACTTGAAAATGTCCAAATAGGTATCATGTAATGGTGATGTAGAGCACTCTCAATACATTTTGGCCAACATTGGAGAAAGGGGAATATGAACAATGGGCGTACAATCCCAAGTCAATTTATCCTGTGAAGACATGTTTCACAGAAATTTTATCCATGTGGATAAGCATTTACCTATTGCTTGACCATGATTCCAACAATGAAATAAGGTCGGGGACATTCATTGTCATGGTTGAGATGGATGAGAAGAATCATCTGGGGTTGGAAATTCCCATCCTGGCGAAGATTCTCCAAAGCTTATTCCATATCCATGTAGGGAAGCTCCCATTATAAATTGGAGGACCATTCCAGGTATTGTGGGGATGGGTTACATCCCACATTATAATCTATTCTATATTGAGTGGGGTTGAGAATCCCAATGTCTAGTTTTGACCCCTTGTTTAGTTAATTTCTTGTATATCACGTATATCCATGAAACCCAATGTGAACCTGTTGAGGTCGATCTTAGATAAATTTCTTCCCATAGGTAGAACCACCTACCTGGGGATTCACTGATGAAAGAAAGGATAGAAGTAAGCTAAGATCAAATATGATGGACTTCGGGATGGCGTGCTATAAACTTTTATCAACTAAAATGTTTTATGTGAGGATAATGCTCCATATAGGTTTTCATTCCAATTTAAGTACCAACAACAAATAATTGTATCTCATCCAATTCATGTACGATCAGAAAAGAATCAGATGGTATGATGAATACTATGGATGCTCACAGCCAAGGATTTGACTCAAGTGGTGATCAACCTACCACAAGTGGATGTGCCTAGTGCATTAACTTCTTGGTATGTTGAGGTATGGATTCTAGCATATGATGAGGGTGTTTTTGTTGATGTTATCCCTTGAATAGATATTGGGAAAATTTCCAAGCATGGAAAATGGGGTTAAAAGGATTCTTATTTTACATAAGATGCTTCTTCTTCCTTAATGGATGATTTATCCCCTTTGGGAGGTGCTGATGATGAGGTATCGAGTTCACCCAAACAATCTCATGAAATGTACAGACTACCATAAAAAATCAAAAGGACTACACAAATTGAGATTGTGCCTAAAAGTTCCAGTATGCACCGCCAATAAGAGACCCAGGTTCTATATTCTCATCCTTTATATGTGAAAGATATGGTGGTGAATATCGTGAAATATAGGATTGTTGAATCATCTTAAAGGCCGACCAGGATGACCTCTAAATTCTTGAAACCACAAGCTATATAACTTTGACAGAACATGTCCTCTGATGTTGAATTCATATGGGTAATCCTTCATAATGGGTTTTAGATTTTGGGGATATGATACGCTCGAGCACTGCCTGATATTCACATTGAGGAATATCCCACTATGGTTATGATTTATATCCAAGAGATATAAATACTCATTTATGTAATTAAAAACTAATCCCTTCAATGTGATGGGTAGTGGAAAGGATGAGATAGGGTAGTATTGTAGGGATTAATTACTCATCTTATAAGGAATGTATTGATTATACCAATCCTAATGATTTAAGTCCTATTTTTTCTCATCTCAACTTTTATGCTTCATTTAATTTATCTAGATCAATAAATTGATGATAAGGGGAAGGTCATTTTGATTTATAGTAGGATAGGGAGATTCAAATGAGGTTCCATGACCAAAATATGTCTCAACTAATACCCATCTTGGGATTGATGAGTCATCTCCTAAACTGGGAGAGCTATCTCAAGGCCAGAGAATAATGTTTCTTGATATGGAATGGGAAACTGTATTTCCCCCTCTAATACCTATAATTGAGGAAGTTAATTATAGACCTCCTAGATAGAGAAATAAATAACTTTGGAGGATTAAATCTTTTGATAACCACCTCGTGAGTAGTGAAAACTCACGAAAAAACAATTAATATCTGATTTATCCAACTAAATACCTAACCTTTTTAATGATTGAAGAATCTCCTTCCCTATCCTCTCTCATGGGAAATAAAAATGAGCCTCTAAATGATGGGGGGGCTCTGAACTAAGCATGAATCCCTACTAGTGAGTTGTTTCCCTTGATAGAAGAATCATTTAGGGTTAAGGATGAATCAACTTCTCCTATAACCTCTCATACTTCTGTAGAGATGGAGGTGGATACAACTAATAGTAAAGGTACATCATAATGTGTTATATACATGTTTCTGACTTTAATCCATATGATATTTTAGTTTTATCTCATGTACTAGGGGACCCTGTGATTGTCGATGCTAACCCTACAGCTATCACCGAGGAAGCTGTTATTGATCTCAATTCATTAGAAGTGGGTGATGTAACAAATCCTAAGCCAAATATCCCAGGATTATCTATGGGTGAGATTACAACGGGGATTGACATGTCAATACCTTCCATGAGAAATCTTGGCATGACCTTTGGGAAACTGATGAAACATATTAATATACTTATTACTTTAGGATATTTTTTAGATTAATAGAGAATTTAATGGTTGTGATTCTTTATTTTTTGTGTAACCAATATTTTATGTTTGATTCTCTAATTAAGACTGGTTGGAATGTGAAACTCCCTTCATAAAAAATGTCACTACGGTGGTGCACAAACAAGATGTCAAATTCCTTCCCAGACCCACTATTAAGGGGGAGCCAGCTCAAGGGGACCTTGAAATGGGAAGTCTTCCTAAGACTAAATTGGAATGCCCCAGATAGACCCAGGAGAGTGCCCCTCAGTAAGAGCTTCCAATTAATACTTCCAAATTTGGCAACTCTAGGGAGAACCCCCCCCAAAGGTACTGAGATGTTAGTGAGTGATTGTCACCAACTTCTTTAATAATCCCATATTTATTATGCCTATTATCATTTTGAGGCTAATGATGAATCTTTCCCACTTTCCATCACCATCAAATTCTATGGTCGGTTCTGAGAGAAAAGTCTCTAGGCCAATACGGTCAGTATTTGAATATGAAACCCTTATTGGCCAGAAGGGAGAGGTAATGTGTGCTTTAATATGTTCACTGATCATTAAGTACATTTATCCCTCTGACAATGACTTTGAGTCAGATTCAAATCTTCATAATGATCGTAAAATCACATTCCATGGGATTTGGTGGGATATCTAGGAAATAATCTATAATACTCTTCCTGAGGACCATCCTTCATAGATCCATATACATTCATTCCTTTTTGGTATGTTGGGATATGGAGGATTTTATTACCACATGATTCATGCTTCTATGAAGTAAATAATTCACAAATGAGTGTGACAACATGAGATTATTTAGGACCTCATAAAGGCTAATATTCTCATCAACACTGACAATTTCTAGGTTGTAGTATTCCAAGTAGAGTCCAACCATACCAAGAAGATGGTATAATGTTAACAATGGATTTGTGAGAAATCTATTCAAGTTCCACACCTTTAGAAATTATTGTATACTAATCCGGGGGATCTTTTACAACTCCACCATCCATTAAAGAGATCCCACACTAAAGGGTCAACTACTACATTTGTTGTAGTGGAAGTACTTCACTAAGCCAAGGAGACTAAAGTGATTCTGTTGACTAGGATTCAATAGGAAACTGATGGGGATCAAGATGAAATTCATAGTATGAAGTGTGATGTTAAAGGCCTCATTTAAATTTTTATGGAGGGACTCTATCTTGTTGATGCTCCTAAAATATTATTTTTTCTAATAAATGAATGGATTTTTTATCCATAAATTAAAGGAGTTTTACTTCTAATCATATGTGTCTTCATCCCTATTTTTTCCTATGATCATAATATGACATCAAATCTGATTTTCATATCAAGACATTTTTCACTAGCTATTCATAACCAAAGTGATGGTATGGGTACATTATCTAATTTTTTCCTAAGCCATGATGCCTAGTGAGCATAGATTGACTGTCGCTATAATTTTATGGACATACTTAAAAAAAAATTGTATCTCTATTTCATCACCCTATTTTTTTCCTAAGTAATATAAAGGAGACTTGGTGGGTGAAACTTATCTTTTTCTTAGACCACTATTTTCATCTTTTTTGTTTAACAAGTTTTTCACCTTTTATGTTTTCATTGCTAAATTTTTTAATAAACCATACAAAATTTAGGTCTAGTGAGCTAAGACTTGACTTTTATCTAGAGTTACCTTTACATTTCTTTTTCAATCTGAAAAATAAAATGTCTATTTTTGGGGGATTTTTCTTAAATTCATGAAAGACGGACTAATGAGACTGGTATTTTAGGTCAAATTTTTTTGACCAAAATAATTGAAATGATGACCCAACGAAATCATGTGGGCTTAGAATGTATCGAACTTTTCTAGATACCCAATAGGAATTTGATCCACGATTTCATGGTTTTCTAAGTATGAAATGATATATTTGGGGATAGAGGAGGTCTCTCATGGGGACTAAGTTACCACTTTTTTACAAACCCACTTTGTGGGTTATTTTATGCAATGTGACTAGGTCATGTTACAATATGGCTAATAGTGGCATCCCATGGTTAGAAAACCAATTTCAAGGTTATTTTATACAATGCTAATTGGGGAATATTACATCATAAACAAGAAAATATGTTCTCAGTAATTCTAACCTTCTATCATTGATTAATGAATGGAGTTTATAGATATTGGGATTTCAAAATACCATGATCAGTGGCTTCTAAAAATGGAGGTGTCTATGAATGAGGAGAACATCTGTATTAGCACTTTCTGTGAATGTGTAACCTCTCCAAAATAAATTTGGCTTGAGTGAAGGAGGGTAAATCTTGATATATATTCAATTCTAAGAGGAAGGGACCCTTTCTAACAAGGGTTAAAGTATCATTCAGTTTAATTTCATATAAACAGGATATTAAATATGTAGATTAACATATTACAAAAGGAAATTGTTCTGGTAATTTTAAAGTCATATAGAAAGAAAACCATGGGGGCTATAATTTAAGGTCATTTTCTTCAACCAAAAGGTTGATGATTCTCCCATTCTTGGTATTTTTTTTGAAAATGTGCTACCATATTCAGTTCTCAAAGAAGAAATTTATTGTAAGATGTAATATGGGGATCTCTAGATCTAAAATGCGGTTTGGGAACAAATAAAGGCTTGTGGGAATAGAGGAGGTCTCTATCGATAATGAAGTTATTGATAATTGACAAACATGTTTTTTGGGATGTTTTCTGAAAAGATGATTGGGGCATGTTACTACATAGTAAATTGTGGAATCCATTTTTTGAGAAACCTATTTTTTTGGGATACCTTATGAAAATCAATCTAGGGTGTGTTACACCATAGTCAGGAATTAAATTTCACAAGAATTATTAAATTCTATTACTAAAAGCGTAGGAAGTTTGTAGAGATTTCGATTTTCTTGAGAATATAGTTTGGTTTGTGGAAGGAAAGTACCTGAATACCAAAGGATAATTTCAATTTAAAATCATCAAATAATGAAATAAAAGAGGTTTCATGGACAGGTCTGATTTGGTTGAGGGAAATATAGTGCCTATATTTTTAGTTCATATTCCTAGGACTATAGAATTATGGAAACGATAGGTGATATATGGCCTACCAGACCAAGATCATTCCTTCATACTTCAGACATGAGGGGGAGAATTGTAAATGATTGTCATAGGTATTATCATATCACAAGTAAGGATATATGAATAGTATGTATGGGATGACTATAGACCGAATATGAATCATGGGTTACAACATAATGTCTTTTAAGCTAACAAAGACCAAAGAGGCTTCTCCTGATTTTGAATCTACCGCTAATTGAAAAAACTATTTTGTGGGATATTTTATTCAAATAAAACTAGGGAATGTTACTACATTTCAACAGTGGTTTCATTTAGATGATAAAACCATTTTTTAGATATTTTATTCAAATCTAACTATGATGTTTTATATCATAGTGAGGCAAATAATTATTTGGGTATTTTTTATTCTATACCCAAATGCTAGAGAATGGTTTTGGAGATCAGAAGTGTACAAGATTAGGAGAATAACATGTGGAAAGGATATTTTCCAAGCATAATGGAAGATTTATGATTGATATAGGCCATGATGTGTGGATTCCCTTGAATAGACCAAACTCATATATAGAAGTGGAAAATCTATATTTCCTTGGAGGACCTCTTGACGAGGGGACCCAAATTAAAAGATTATATATATATATCCTTGTTTATACATGGGAGAGAGGGTACTATTTTTTTACAATGTGGTTAGGAATAGTACATGAGGCCTAGTTGTCACTACATATCTCAATGTAATGAGAATCAATCCATACCTACTTCTTAAGGTACTATGTAGTTTAATGTCATGTGTTCAGGGCATTAGCCAAGTAGTTTAATGGCATGTGGCATGGAAAAAATTGTATCAACGTGAAGAGTGAAGGAATGATGCAACATGGATATGACATGGGAACCAAGTATCACTATGTATCTTATCAATATAGGAATCAATCCAAACATTTTTCTAAAATAAAGGTCCCCTATAATAATTGAATTCATGTCTCAGCGGAATTTGGGTTTTTTAATTCGGTTTCATGTATAAGGGGAGAACCCATATAATATCCCCTCATGTATATATGACTTATACATAGGAAATAATGGGTATTTTCTATATTGTGTTTCATATGGGCCTAGGATTAAAGATATGAACATCACTACTATTGCATTAAAATGAGAATCTAGCGAAACGTAGTTCCTAAGGTATTGTTGTGCAGTTTACTATAATTAAATGAAGACATATGGTGTATCTTTTAAGGTATTATATGTAGGACTATGGTAACTCCAATGTGAATTATATGCCATAATTTAGTAGGGAATATTTTTACTACACATCCTAATCTCTTGTGAGATAATGTTGGTGTGAGGAACAAGGAGAGGAAAAAGTTTCTTCAATGAAAAAATGGTAGAACAAGTGGAGGATTGGGGAATTTAAATTTTTTTATGGATGGGATATGAGATATTTTTCAGGAATCACTACATATCTCATTTGGTTTAGGATCAATCTATACGTAGTTTCTGAAATACCATATAGTTTAATTTCATGCAGTGAGGACAATGATGAACTGATGTGAATGAATGAAAATGTTGTGTCTGGTCTTGAGGATGGAAACCCAGGTGTCACTGCGTATCTCATGGGAAGGAGAATAAAGGCACAAATTTTTCATGGAATGTTATATATGCAGGTTTGACATGTACACAAGGAATTATGAATTTTCATTACTGTGTCTAGACCCTAAAATAGAGGTGCAAGCATCGCTACGTATCTAATGAGAATGAGAATCAAGGTACATGTTGTTCTTGAAAAAAAATTACCCCATAAATCAGGATTTGGCATGGGAAAGGGGGTTGAATATTTTCAAGAATAATGGTTGGACCAAATACATGTGGTCTATGTTTCACTATGTATTTCATTGTAATGAGAATCAACACATATGTTCAAGAATGGATCCTTTTGCAGATCTAGATCATACATAGGGGAATGGGGAATTTTTCTTTGTGTTCATAGTTGTACCTAATATTAGAGATCCATGTGTCACTATATATCTTATTTCAATGACAATAAATCAACACATTGTTCATGAAGAACTGTGCAATTTAATGACATGCAGTGAGAATGTTGACCATTCCTTTTAACATCTTATGATAATTATGGGGGTTACCTAATGTGAAATAAATATTGCATCTGGACTGGGGGATAAGACATGGGTGTCACTACATATCTTGTTAAATCCAGAAGAAATACACATATAGTTCTAGAAAAGGATCCCTATTCCAGTATTATTCATATAAAGGAAAAAATGGCTATATTTTGTTGTTGGTCCTGGACCTAGGATTGTACATAGTAGTGTCACTACATATCTCATTAGAAGGAGAATCAATCCATATATAGTTCTTGGACATATCATGTCATTTTTCTATCATCCGATGAGGATTTTGGCCATATGATTTATCATCTTGTGGTATGGATGTTTTAATGTTGGGGATTATAATTTTTAACGGTCCTAAATGCCATTATGGAGTGGCAATTCTGTGATGGGGGCTTATGTATGGGAGTTTCCCATCAGATCTTCTTCATGTATGGAGAAGAGGTCATCTCAACCCACTGAGAGTTTAGAGGGGTGTGATTGGGATGTACACCTTAGATGGAGGCCCATTTTTAAAGGACCATGAGGTGTGTCTCTAAAAATTGTTATTTTGGAGTTTCTTAATTTCTAATAATAGGTACATAATTATATGATGAGGATGAGTGGTGTCCTATAGTTTTTAGTCATACAATTAGGACCTTATTCCATGTAGTTTATCATCATGAGACAAGGAAGATAAATCCATGATGTTTAACATTGGGATGTATGGAAGTTATGTCATTCCATTTAAGGTATTATGACAAAGTACAGCTATGAATTTTAATATATTAATGTTGTGAAGAACATTTCATGGTTACACAATGTACTTATTCAGGAACCTTGCATTGGTCAACATCATAATGATCTCTCTATCCATCATGATTAATGAATAAGCTATATTATAGTAGACCTTGTATATGGATTATGGTCCATCCCACTTTGGTTGTGTTTTAGAGGATTCTTTATAGGTATCATTGGAGTTTTTTGGACTAATAAAAGTTCTCCCTAGAGGAAGTAATGGAGAAAACCTTCTTGTTAAAGTCACATGCTATCCGATTTGGATAGAGTTCCATGTGATTAACGGTATGAAATATCCATTCATCAGGTCACCCCAATTCATCTAGTCATTTCTATGATTTCTCATTTGTATATATCTAATGATAGATGGAAACATGGGGAAATGGCTACTGAATCTCAATTGGAAGGACTACTTATATTTTGTATACTAGTGAGTAAGGGGATGATGTTTTAGTAGAATGAATTGATGTATGATAAGACCATTAATCAGGAAATAGATTTCCAGGCAAAGAAATTTTCCCTTTATACAACATTTTATGTTGTATCTTCACAAAGGACTTGTTAAAAGCCTCTATATATCTGTTAGTCAATTCATGATAGCGGGATGAATGTTTGGATTTGATATTGTATTCTTGATATAAATTTTCCACCTCAGTGGAATGAAAATTAAAGTTTTTGTACATAAATTTTGTTTGAGGGACACCAAATATAGTAATAATGTTAGCTTTTATGAAGATAACAATGATTTTGGCCCTGAATTCATGGAGGGGTATTGCATCGGCCCATTAAGAGAATAAATTGGTAGTAGTTGAGATGTATTTGAACATATTGGATATTGATGAAGGGTATGATGCCAAAACATCCATTACCTATATGGAAAATGAATATGATTATTTGGATATATGTATCAAGTCTTGATTTTTATGGATGAATATGCCTTGTACTTTATAGGAATGGCATATCATGGTGAATTCCATGAAATCCTTTGTTTGTACTGTGTTAGTATTATCCAGGACATCATATTTGATGGGAAATATTGATCTCTGAGGGATGGGTGCCACATTATCCATCATGTACTTATTCAATAATTGTCACAGTCTCTCCTCCATTGATACATCTTAGAAGGACTCCCTAAAAACCTCATCTATAGAGGAATTTTTGGTGATTTGGGCAACCATAAAGGGTGAAGATAGCTACTCACCATCAGATTTTCTCCTTCCCAAATCTATCAAATGGGAGGAATACATTATAAAGGCAATTCATGATTTTAATCATCCACCCAGTGGTAAGACCATATAGTTTAGGGATATGACCAACTTCATTGGTCTTTTCTATTTTGACCTGAATATAAGGAGATACCATTCCTCAATGGGAAATGATGATGATTATTTCATCCTAGTATGGATCTTTAGAGCTATAGCAGGATTTTAAAATGCATCTTCTAGGGTGTTCTATGATCACAGGACATGGGTTAATGTTGGTTCTAAGGGGAATTCTTCCATAAACCCTTATACATAGTCAAGTAGGGGGATTAAATCTTCTTTCACATGGTATAATTATCATTGATATTATTTATTACCAACTCTGAATCACCTTTTAACTCTAGATGGTCCACTAATATTTGGAGTTCTAGCTTCAAGACTACAATGAGGGATAGATATTCCACTTAATTGTTGGTACGTCCTTTTGATAATAATATGGAGAAAGGTAAAATTTCATTTTCCAGAGAGATATGAACAATCCCTAAACCGTCATTGTTCAGATTCGGGTCTTCCATTCTATTTTTTGTTGGGATCATGGATGCACCATAAAAATACATTTCCCACATTCATGGTCCATCTTGATTTGATAATGTCTGTTAATTTGAAAATTTAGTATTTAATGAATTTGTTTCCACAGATGGTTTTTCTAAAAGGAGTTCTGCCAATCCATGTTCTTTTACTTCTTTATAAGCCATGAATTGTATATAGAAATGCTACAGAATATTCACCCACTGTTCTAGAGGTCCTATCAACATAGAATAGATTGGGGTATTTTTTTATTGGATTTTATGATAGAAAAATCAAACCTCATTGTTCTGTTGGTAGTTCCTTATTTTTTTGAACTAAAAATATTAATGCTAAGAAACTCTTATCCATATCTGAATAATGTGTCTCACCATAAATCATGGTTTGAATGAGATAATGAAGACTGTTTTCTATCACATCATTGTTCTTTTACATGAGAAATGTTCCCAATGATATATCTTGGACCATTACATATAATATGAGTGAATTTCCTTTAAAATGTGGCATTAATAGTGGTAAACTCAATAATTATTTCATGAGGTTGTCAAACACTACCTAATAGTCACTATTTTCCTAATATTTGTTCCATTTCATCATCAGTTTGGTTAAGGAAAAACATTTTCTTTCCATGTTGGCTATGAAGCACTGAATATAGGAAAATTTTCCTTAAATTCCCCTCAAGTCACTAATTTTTTGAGGTTGTGACATGCTAAGAATATAATTTATTTTCACATGATTAACATCACTATTGTGATTGTGTACAGCAAAGCTAATAAATTTTTCCAAGGTTACCCAAAAAGAAATTTCATGGGAATCATCTTTAGGATATGTTGTCAAAACTTGTTGAATATGGTTTTTATGTTTTCTAGGTGATCAAATGTTTTTATGAATATAACAACCAGATCTGCAAAATAGTATTCTAAAAACATCCCCAGGAAGGGTTTGAAGATGCAATGCATGTACGATTGGTATGTGGCACTGAAATTATGGGAGATAAAGGGAATTACTTGGTAGAAGAATATTCCATGGGGGCCCTGAAGGCTGTAGATTATTAATATTATAGAGACATCTGAATTTTTTTATACCTTGGATAGAAATCCATGAGGGAGTGGTATTGGTAACTAGTATTTCATTACTCATGAGATCTGTTATTGGACCTGGTAATTCATGTTCAAGAAAATATCAGTTGAGATCTATGAAGTCATTTCATAATTTGATTTTCCCATTTTCTTCTTTATCGGGATGATATTGGATATCCATTTTGGATAACACACCACTTGTATGAATTTGGACTTGAAGAGTTTGTCTACATCACCCTCAATTTTAGAGGCATGAGTTGGATGTGTCCTTATTACATCCTTTGTGTATCCCTGATGATCTTCTTAAAAAATCAAGTGGTGGGTGGCCAGCTAAGGGTCAATTCCTAGTATCTCTGTGTAATTCTAGTCAAACATATCCAAATGTTTCTTTAGGAAGTAAGTATACACATCTTGTTCTTTGGGAATCATGGTCACACTAACCAATGTGGGTCAGGTATCTTATTTTGTACCCAAATTTATCTCATTGATATCGTCAACAGTTGTTGATACACCTTCCTCAAATGATTGAGGGGCATACCTAAGGTATTCCTCTTGTTCCTATTACTCAATATTTACCACTTTCTCCTCTATTTGGGAAGAAGGTAAAGAAACCAGTTTCTCATAGGGTGGATAGGAGTTGTAATTTGGATATCCAGAGGAGGAAGTACCTATTATAGGGTCCCTTGTCGGTTTCACATCTTCTTTAATGATATCAATATTAGTTTTCATAACTCAAATCACGGAAGTCATTGGACGTGTGCTCAAATTTTAACCCACCTCTTCAATATTTTATTGGGATAACATAATCTCCACTGAGATGTTTTAAAGTATTGATCGGTATCATCCCCAAACCATTTGGGGCATTGATCTGAGCAATATTATAATATATGTACTATTTACATTCATTATGGTAGAATCATGAAAAAATGTATTGTGATTTGAAGGATTTGATTGGGAATTTATCACAATCCAATGTCCCAAATTGTCCATTGATACAATATTTGATGCATTGGTGCTATAAAGAGGGAATAACTTCTAGATGATGTATCCAAGGTCTTCCTAGAAGGATGATGAAGGCAGTATCCTAGCTAAAAATGATGAATTCTAAATCTAAAACAAGATCATCGAACTGAGTTTTTAGTGTGATCTGTATAATAGGATTTTGATAAATTTTTATCACCATGAAACATTTGACCATAGGGGGGAAAGTGAAATTCATTGAAATTTAGTTAACTAAGTGTTTTAATTGGAATGAGGTTGATTTGTAAGATGTTTCAACGAAGCATTGTTGGATATCAATGTTATTTACTCTACCAAATATATAAAAGGGCCTAACATACCCTTGTATTATAGAATAATCAAAATGGTCTGTGAAAGAGACGATCATGTGGTATTCTATAGGATCATTATCTACACAATATAATTCAGCAGTGAAAACCTCAACTTAATACTTCTAGTGGTTGACAATTCCTTGATAAGTTCTTCCTGGAGATATTTTGATACACTAATGACATCTATGATTGTCAATTTAGGGGGAAATAATGCCAGTTCCTTCAATAAAGTTTACTTCTGGTCCAAATTTTTGTGCTTCTCATAATGGGGATGTTCTTTAATAGGTACATTGGGAGCTGATGTTCTTTATGTAGATGGATTGTCCCATGGAATAAGAGATGGAATTGATTTCACCCATGGTGGATTAGTTTTTCTGGACCTTCCTACATAACAAGGTTGATTAGGAGGTAGTGAATCCTCTAGTCAATTGCATAAAATTTCCATGTCATGTAAGACACTATTATTCATGGGGTATTCCTTATATTCCTCTTGATCTTAATGGAGATAAGTCCTACATGTTCTGACTATATAAATGGTTCGAGTAGGGGAATAGTTAAACTAGTGACTCCTATAATGATTGTGTACTATTCTATATCATTGGATCTGATGGAATCTTCCTCCAATTCCCCAATCGAGCAAAGAGAATTCAGGTTCATAATCATGATAATCATATGCTAAGGTATCCATTATGTAAATACTGTTAATCGAACCAATGATCAACTCCTCATCTAATAGAGATGATTTCTAATGGGTTGAATCTCAATGTACTATTTCGAAGGGTGGTGACCATGGTTTTGAGACCATCTATATGAAGTCTTCTAGGGTTAAGGATAACATCATATTTAGAAATGGTTTATCTGCCTATTTTTTCTTCTTACACATCTAGCATGTCTCTTGTTGAAGGACTGGATTTCACAGGACTGAGCTATCGATGAAATTATCTATGTTTTAGTGGAATTAGTTGGAGGAAAATTCGACTGCTGAAAAAGTTCTCAGAGGATAAAATGAGTTTTTTTATTTTTCTTCTAACCAATGAGTCAATGAACATCCACGTACCCATGTTTTTAACCTCATGTCATTTGTTATCTACCTTCAGTTCAGTGGTAGATACACACACTACTTGGGCATGAAAATTTTCCATCTTCACTTCCCAGATTCCACCATATTTTGTAGGATATATTTAAAAACAAAACACTCCTAGATGTTTTTTCTTCAATGCCTGATATAAGGGGAAATAATTTGGGAGAAATTTGTTACCATCTTTACTGGGTTTCTAGTTATTTGGTAACTTTATCATATTGTTTTCCAATGGTGATATTATGTTGTCGGGGACTTGGAAATTTCTTAAAAAATAGACACTATTTTCATCTCCTCAATCTATTATTGCCTCTACTATCTATGATAATCTTGGTGATTCATGCTTTGTCAAAAATTCCCAAGAGGTGTATTTGTACAATATGGTGTGGGATTTGAAGTGGGAATGAGTATAGGGGATTTCTTATATAATATTTGACCAGCCTATTATTTATATACTATTTTTCCTTAAGTCGATGTATTTTATTAGGTATTTTATTTTCTCTCTACGATGGAGTCTTCCACCCATTGTGAAATTGTGGAAAGGTACCAAACCACTCCTTTATATTTCACAGGGATAAGTGGCATGCACAACTAAACATAGTTATTTTCTATATAGGATTGAAAAAACTATTCATAAGGAGTGGTAGGTTCAAGGACTATGTAAATTCTCTTCACAAAGCAATAAAATCTGAGATCCATTAATTCTCCAACTGCATACAGTTTGAGAGGTCAAAGACTATTGTCTTCAGTAGCGTTGAGCTGAACTATAAGAGAAACTTTTGATAAAGGTCTTCCCACTCAATAATTGATTGAGCCTATAAATTTTTTTACCATACAATGGATGTTCCTTGTAGTGACTTCGTGAAGAATCTAAGTTATACTTCCTCTTATTGTCTAGGAGTCCCCATCATACGATCACAATGAGAGAAAAATGCATCAAATGATGCTTTAGGTCTCTTGAGCTGTTAAAAATGGGAAATGTTGGATTCTTAAAGATTGGAGGGGGGAATTGGATCTACCCATTTAGGGTTACTCTTATTTTCATTTTTTATTTCCACACATAATTCCTTCATGGATTTCAATTGAGATGTTAGTGACTCAATAGTGTTCATAAGAATTTGATGAATTTTTTGTTGAGTCGGAGCCCTAAAAGGTGTGGTAGATGGATCCTAAATAGGTTATATAGATGGTCGCTCCATTTTTAAAAAACTACTAGTATATGATGTGGGTAACCTATATGGGTAGGCTGATAAGGATGTTCCTAACCTTATTATAATTGTGCACCAAACATATGGAATTCTCAATATACTACATGATCTATGTATATTGGTGGTTGGTATCCCACATTGGGAGGATTTTCCAGTTCTTCTTCAGTTGCTATGGAAAACCCACTTTGTTGAGATGCACCACCTAGAATTGTGAGTTAAGTATCTTCTTGTAGAAAATATCTAGCAGGAAGGATACCTTGCAGTAGTTCTTCATTGAGTCTCCTTAATTCTTCCATCTCTTCCTCTGGTTGATCAAATATTTCTTCTAGAGAAAGGGGATTAATCTCACCCGAAGGTAGGTGAGGTACAATAGGAACCATACACATTTCCTTTTTTGATTCCTTTTGAGTGGTAATGATGCATTTTTTGGGGGAATAACCTGATTTAGGGCAATACTCTGGTTCCAATTATGCACAAATCCTTCAATTATTTCACTATGGACCACATTATGAACAAGAACATCTTCCTCTGACTCCTCCTTCAATCCGACCTCATGTTCCAAAGAATCAATAGGGGAGGCATTAATGACATTCATTGATGAAAAATTAATTCAACAAATTATATCAGTGTAATTGCAAGATTATTTTATTCTAGTCCATCCACGAGGCCTTGTCCTCTCCTTTGATGAATATCTGGGAAATGTTTAGAGAATAGTAATCCAAAGGGAATATAGAAATAGTTCATTCATGAACATCCCTAATGAGGGTGATAAATTGCAGGATGATATGAACTAGAAGTATCCACTCTATGGAACTTTCCCTAATCGAGAGAGGGCATATTCATGCTAGTAAGGTGTTTCTAAGGTGAAAACCCCCACAGTCTTGTGGGTTGGGATTATTACCATTCTCCTTTCATAAATCATCATGTCACCTTTTCTGGCCTTGAGGGATGCATTTAAAAATCCCCAATCCCACAGGACTGGGGGTTCACTTTAACTATTATGGCTACTACTATCATGACTTCCCTTATAATTATATAGAGTTTTCCTCAAACATGGGTTGGGTTCATCGTTCGACACAAACTTAAATCACCAATTTCAGAATATCATTTACCAATTTGTGACATTTTCATTATATTATGATGGATTTAACTAAAACTGGAGGCTTAATAAACATTATTAGATTCATAATGAAATATTCTCTCAATAGCCTAATCAATTCTAGCCAAACGATAGTAAGAGTCGGTCGGGGCATATTTTTGCTGAAAATTTATTCAATTATTAATAGGGTTTATTTTTTAGATATATCCTAAGTCTATGATGTTACATGAAACTATATTTGGTGGTATTTTCTGATTAGGTTGAACGGTGATGTGTAATACTCCATGTGAACCCCATCCTCTAGTATGAACACTAGATGAGGTATCATCGATCCGTTGTTGAAAAATCATTAATGTGCCAAGGCATACACATTGAAGGTATCCTTACTATTTATAGATCATTAGATGTCATGAAGTCATGATATCTTAAAATTTTATTTGGAATTATAACCCTTCTATTACCTTGATGTGACTTCAATACTTATCATTGGATAATAATTTTTATATTAACTAATGAATATTTTTCCATATATTGAGGTAGATTTCATGCACACAATCTTCTAACAAAGCCTCTAGAATAATTTATTGAGGGACATATAATGTCCATAATGTGACTTGTATGTTTTATTTAGCCAGATTTTTCACCATGATTATAAAAATATTCTTTATCTTTCTATAGATTCTCCATTTCCTGGACCAACTAGAGTGGACATTTACCTTATTCTTTATTATAATTGGTGATATTGGTGGGGAATTCCCTTGTCACACCGTAAGGTAGGTGACCCAATGATGGTTTAAATAATTATTATTACCTTGGACTATTTTTGATTGAGAATGTATTTCACCATCCAATGACAAGGTATTAGATATAATGGGTCTTGTTTTTGGATGTCTTTCATGATAATAGGGCTTTCTCATCACTACATTCTTAATTGGATAATTCTCTTGAAAACAGGAAATACTATTGTGGATAGAACATTTGTAGTGAAATACATAATGGGGATAAACACCATGGTGTATTATTGAAAGGGGAATAACTTCTTTCACCATAATCGTCTCTCCACTTAGAAGGATTATGTGACTCTCATCGGGAGATGGGCCCTCGAGATCGATCAGATTTTGTTAATAAAAAATGATTTTATGATGAAGTGTCTAATATGGACCTTCAGAATTGATTTTATTGCTCCCATAATTTTATAGTGGGAGGGTAGGACCTTGAGATACCATAGATAAATGCATGATATCTTTAAGAACACCATCATTGAGTATAATGGGATCATAGATTTGTTATTTGTTTTCTAATTGTATTTGGTGACGATTATTTATGAATTCTTTCATGCGAGAGACTAGGGACACTTTTTGGGGGAAGTAGTTGTCATGGGAAGGTGTTTGTGCCTACATTGAAGTGGCCATTTGGATAAGCTAATTATCTCAAATTGAATAAGGTGTATGTTCCTGGTCTGATTGTCCATATAGTATGGGAGAGTTTTCCCCATGACCTATTTGACAAGAGAAAATGTTTGTGTCTTCTTTAGTGTGACATGATGATGAGGCACCCCATTATTGAGGATGAAGTTGTGTGTTCATCCATTTAGATCAATTTTCATCACCGTAATGATGTATTGGTAGGTCTGTATGATGTGGGATTGGATTTTTGACTTCCCTTTTACCATTTACATGTTATTATTTTTGAATTCAGTGATTGGAATGAGGATATATTCACATTCTATATCTTGAATAGGTTTATGTGCCTACTTTTATCCTCCATTTCCTTCAAGAGGATACTAGTGCTACTCATGTTTGGGGGTAGAGATTTGAGTCTTCCCCTATCTCATTGTCAGGATATTTTGATGGAATTCGATGGGTGCTTCAAGCTGAATTTTTTGCTAGAATTGATGAATGATTGAAGGTCTGTGCACCTGCTTGAGGTTGGTCATAACACATTGTTGGAAGTCTTATTCAAGTTTTTCCAAATGAGTCATCTAGAAGGTTTAGTAAATGACGTCAGGTTTATATTTGTTTTTATTTATGACTCCATATTTGGATGGTGGTAATACTTATAAACTACTATATGAGGCTACTAGAAGGATGACTTAAGGTAGGTGGGTGTATGTTCCAGCTCGTAGTTGACCACCAAATTGGGTTGGTGTGATTATATGAATGGGGAAAAGGTATGAACTTTATCCCTATTGATTGGATGTTTCCCTTGGTTTTTCATCTTATGTGATCATGTCTGGATGACCTGGGCTAGTCAATCGGTGATGGTTCCCTCATCATAGTGTTGGATCACTACCTCATGGTGTTAGTCGTGATGATTACTGGTACTAAACCTTTGTAATGACCCTTGGGTATTATGGATGTGTCTATATGTGGCCTCTTGATCCACCTCCCTGATATATGAAAAGTAATGGTTGCCATGTTTTGGGGATAAGCTCTCAAAACAGTTGAAGATGGTTGTTGGAACTATCTATGTTTGGACCATGAGTCATCACTTACTTTATTATCGGTGGGGCTTCATGAGTTTGAGGGCATGTTTCATAGCTTCTAAGGCTGAGATTGTAAAACTCTAATGGTTCTCCCAGAATAGTGTGTTTCAGTCCCAGCATTCAAGATGCTAGGATGCTGGCAGTGTCCTTTTATTTGACAAAGACTCAGCTTGAAAAATAGTTGGGTCAAACATTGGTTAGTGCCAGAAGGATTCCATTGGATTGAAGGGAGTTCTAATAGAATGTGTATAAATATATTAAAATCACAAAAAAAAAAGAAAATCTCATCAAAGAAACATCTCGTATGAATGAACAAATTCATGATTTATTTTCTTGTTTATACCTCTTTCATTTTTATAGTGAAAGTGGTCTAAAAGATGGTTGATACTATCATCTTTGTTAAGGATTCTTGTTGGGTAAACCAAGTTTAGTTTACCCATACAGTTCATTTCCAAGATGGTTGATTGTGAGGGGGTTAATGTTTTGCAATGATTCACATTAGGTTCACTATTTTTGATGGGTTTCCATCAGGTTTTACATGTAACCAGAAGGAACCAATGTTTATATATACATAGGGACTTTCTTTACAAAGGTATATTCTCATTGTGGTATTTGGAAAATGAAGACTATGAAGTCACATTGGTCAAGAGGATGGGAGGTCAGGATCATCACACCTTTTAAGGGGAATTTATTCCTGATATAGGACTCTCTAATATATTTAATATATGTCCATGAATCCTTTTTTAATTCCCAAGTATGATGTGGGCCACTATTAAATTACCAGTCAATTATTTCATCTATATATAATAATATCATCCATATTATTCTATGGTTATCCATAAATGGTATCCCCTTATATGTTAATTAGATATTCTTTTTTCATTATTACCACGATGTATGTTTTCTAGACAAAAAGTGGGGGAACTTTGGAGTGTATCCTCATCTAGGATGATGGAAATTTTTTTGATGTTGAGATTGCACCCATGAGATGGGTTTATATGTATTATCATGGGAGGAATTAGAACCCATGTTGTTTGTTTCCAATTAATAGAATCACATCATACCTTTTTTAGTTCATGTGTTAAGGTTAAAACTGTGTAGTTCATCATCACGTGAGAAGAACATCTCGACAAAAGCCACGTCGACAATGATTGACATGTGACTTATGATGAAGTGGTCTGAAGAAACTTGAAGGGATATTGATTTCCTTGTTGGATTATACCCTAATAGTAATATGGCCAAGAGATAACAGTTATGATTTTGGGTGATTGGTTTTGGACCTCATGGTGGCTTCCAACATATCCCATGTGGGTAAAAATCAAAGCCCATGTAGTTTGGTTTTGAGGACACATTCCTATGGACACACTATGATGGTTTTTCTCATATGGAAATGTGTTCCTTTTAGATGATTATGTTTATTATTTTTCATAAATAGGATTACTAATGAAATTAATTAAGGGTCATGAGAAGTGGATTGACACATGGAGTTTTGGGGGGTTGGATAGGGGATTACTCATAAGGAAGATGCTCGGTGAATGGGAATATTTATTGGGGCTTACTTCTGAGGGGAATACCGTGGGAGATTGGGATATAGGTTGGAGTCTTACATAACCTGATTATAGAAGAAATAAAAGTTCTCATTGTTCAATATTTCAGGGATTACACACAATTGTGGTCTTCAGGTTGGGGATCTTGTGTATATCATGGTTATCGTCAACCATTAAGCCCAAAAGATTCATGATTTGTTTGATGAAATGAAGAAGTAAAAGATACCGAAACAATACAATCTAATTTTCTAGGAAGTTGGATACATGGCCTTGAGAAATCACACCAGGGGATACACTCTGAAGGAAATTTAGAAGAAGATTTCAAAAAATGTTCTCCAATGAAACATGTATCTAGGTGTTTGGGTGTGATGGTCATGGATATCCTCTGATCACATGAGTCATGATGAGTCATGACTGAATGTGATGTATAAGAGGAATCATAAGATACATCAAACCACACACTTCTCATTCTCCACTGATGGAAGAGGATTGGACTACGGGAAAGAGATAATGGGGCCCTAGTGGCGATCACATATCTGACCCAGTATCTAGGAGGGTGAGGAGAAGAAAGAGTAAAACCACATATAAAATATTATAGGGGACTACTCTATTATGGATGACCTGAAATCGGTTCCACAGTGAGGTAGGAGGATCTTATTCCATTTTTAATGAAAAAATAAAGTTTAATCCTTTCCCTCCCTATTAAGAACTAGAGGATTCATGGAATAGAGAAGACAAGGGTAGGACATGGTATGGACCCTAGTAACTAAGATTGGAAACCCTTTGATACCATCCCTGGGTTGGGATCCTTGTGATCGTGGGAATGCATAACCACATCCACCCTGAGGCCCCTGAAAATATGGTAAGACATATGTGGGAAACATCTTACCAATTTAATGAAAATTAAAATGGGATACAGACTGATGTGCTCGTTTCCATGTTCTACATGTTTTTAGGATTTAGTTGAGGTTTTAGTATGGTCCCTTTCAAACAATGGTGCCAAAGGAAGAGAGGACCTTCCAGTGGTTTCTTAATAGATGGCCTGATTAGAGGATCACATAGGGTAGATGATAGGGAGATAAAATGGAGTCGTTCTTTGATTGGATAGGGTCAACCAAGGGAGGCTCGATCTTGTAACATGGGTGAGGTGATGGTTCCTTTGGCGATGCAACACTTGGAAAAGTCCACTTGGGTGGGACCTTGTTCAACCCATAAAGGGTCTCTATATGTGTTCGTAGAAGTGACTCATGTAGATACTTTGTTAAGGAAGGGGACCTCACTCTAGTGTTCATTAATTAGGGGAGATAAAGTTCCTCACACATGTGTGGTTTATTTTAAACCCTGGGAGGACATTAGTTTCACTATAACCCTTTAATTTCCTCTTCTTCTGGTTTTGGAGGAAACCCTAGAAGGTTTCTATGGGTATTGGTGAAGGAATAGGGTGATCAGAGTTTTGGGAGGACTTTGGGAATTTATTTCCATTAAAATAAAGACCCTAGGGTCTTATTTATAGGAACATATGAGACCTTGGGAAAAGGGGATATATCGCTCAGGGGGTCTACGCAGGTATGTCATTCAGGTTCCCACTCAAACTGGTCATGCCTGATGATGCACAGGCACCATGGGCACCAAAACTGCTTTAGGGTACACGGGAAAATGGCCTTTGTAAGACTTTGTGATCCTTTTCCTTCTTCATTTCTCTTCTTATCTTCCCTCTAGGGTGTTTCCATTTTCACCTTTTCATCCATGTGATAAAATGGATTGTCAACACACCTAAAAATATTTAAAAACCTAAAAATTTGTAAAACCCCAAAAAAACATTGGAAATCTTAAAAACCCAAAAAAATCAAAATAACCCTGAAAAACTCTAAAAACGCTAAATTCCCTAAAAAACCAGAAAAACCATATAAAATAAAAACCCTAAAATATCCTGAAACATCATAAAAACACTTAAAAACCCTAATAGATCAGAAATCCCGTAAAACCCCTAAAACCCCTAAAAAACTCTAAAAAAACTAAAAAACCTTAAAAACAATAAAAACACAGAGAAACCCTAAAACATGGAAAACCACTAAAAACTATAAAACACCATAGAAACCCTAAAAAACTCTAAAAAAACTAAAAAACCTTAAAAAAGTAAAAACCTGAAGAAACCCTAAAACATGGAAAACCACTAAAAAATATAAAACACCATAGAAACCCTAAAAACTCCTAAAAATACAACAAACAATGAAACTCGTAAAACCACTAAAACTCCAAAAAAATGCTAAAAAATCTAAAATAACATAACAACCCATCAAAATCACTAAAACACCCATAAAACCCCTAAACACACCAAAACCTGAAAAATCCTAAAACCACCTAAAAACCCTAAAAACCAAAAAAAACATCCTAAAAAAGAAAAAAACACTAAAACACCCTAAAACCAAAAAACCGTATAAACCTAAAAATATCCAAATTACCCTTAAGGCCTTGAAAACACGTTAAAAATCCTCTAAACCCATAAAACCCTAAATAAACCTAAAAACATAAAGAAAAACAAATTTTCTAAAACCTAAAAAATATTAAAAAGCTAAGAACCTTATAAATCATAAAACCCATAAAACCACTAAACCCTAAGAGAAGTATAAAAACATCAAAACACCAAATAAAATCATAAAACACCCAAAAATTATAAAATGCATAAAACCCCTTAAAACACTAAAATCTTAAAAAAATAGAAAACATTAAAGTCCCTAAAAATGTAAAAAGTTTCTAAAAAAACACAAAAACCTAAAATAACCCTAAAATAGTTAAAACCTCTAATACCATTAAACCCCAAAAAATTTTAAAATAACTAAATAAGACCCAAACCCCCCAAACCATTAAAAACTATAACCCCCACAAACCCCTAAAAGTCCTATAAAATAAAATAAAACCCACGAATAAACAAAAAACCCTAAAAACACACAATAAACACAAAAATTCATTATACCCATAAGAATCATAAAAAAATTAAAACCCCAGAACCATAAAACCTTGAAAATCCATTAAGAACCCCAAAACCCTAAAATCACTTTAAATACCCTAAAACGCCTAATAAACACTAAACTCCTAAAAACCCCTAAAATAACATAAACCCATTAAAAATCCAAAAAAATTAAAATGCCCCAAAAATCCTTACACCCCCCCAACTCCCAAAAAATGAAAAAACCCAAAAAACACTCTAAAATAACCTAAAACCACTAAAACCATAAAAATCATAAAAAAAATTCTTTAAAACCCTAAAAACAATTAAAAACCCAAAAACCCAAAAATCAATAAAACCCATTAAAAACCCTCTAAACCCAATAAAACCCCAAACGCCCCACAAAAGCGCTAAAAACTGTAAAATTCACAAAACCCCTAAAAACGCTAAAAATCCTTAATACCCTAAGAAACTATTAAAAACCCTTAAACACCCTAAAAACACCTAAACACCCTTAAACCCCCCAAACCCCCTAAAAACCTAAATATGATAAAAACCCTAAAAATTAAAAAAAAATAAAGAACCCTTAAAAACCCCACAAAACCCATTAAAACATAAAAAATACTTTAAAATCCTAAAATCACTAAAACCAACAAAAACCCTAAAAACCCCCTTGAAATCCCTTAAAAACAAAAAGAAATCATGAAAACCATAAAAATAATAAAACACTAAAACCCACAATACACCTAAATATATTTTAAAACCTAAAACCCAACAAACTCATATAACAATAAAACCCCTACAAACAATAATAAAAACTTAAAATCCCTATGAAAAACACAAAAATAATAAAAATCAAAAAACTCTAATCCCCAAAACCATAAAAACACTAAAAATACAAAACCAATAAAATTCATAGAATTTTTTAAAATAATCCCAAAAAATGCTAAATACCTTAAATACACAAAAAAATCCCTAAAACCCATAATAAAACTAAAACTACCCAAAATCCCAAAAAACACAAAAAACATTAAAAACCAAAGAAATCCCTAAAAAATTTAAAACCCCAACCATCAAAATACATTAAATCCCCAAAAAATCTTGCATATTAGTAAAAAACCTTGAAAACTCTAAAAAACCTTTAAACCCAAATAAAATCTTAAAAAACTCTTAAAATCTTAAAAATAATTAATCCCTAAAACCCCATAAAATTCTAAAAACCACTAAATCTTGAAAAACCCAAAAAAACCCAAAAATACATTTAGAATACATAAAACCCACAATTCTCATTAAAACCATACAACCCAAAAAACAATAAAACCACGTAAAACAACAACAAATAGATAAAAACTATAAAATTTATAAAAATTGTTAAAACTCTAGAAATCCTCAAATCCCCTCAAATCCTTTAAAATCATTATAAAAACATAAAAACCCCAAAAAACATTTAAAAATATGAAAAAAAAATCCCTAAAAACCTGAAAACCCAAAAAACCCCAAAGGAAAACCTATAAATCGCAAAACCCTAAAAGCCATTATAAACCTAGAAATATTAAAAACAATGAGAAATATTGAAGTCTTAAAACCCAAAAATCCCTTAAAACCCAAAAATCCTCAAATGCCTAAAAATGCTAAAAAACCTAAAACCTTGAAAACCCACATAAAAACATAAAACCCCAAAAAATAATAAAAATCCACAATAGACTATTAAGCCCCTAAAAGATCCTAAAGACATTAAATGGTCCTAAATAAACCTATAAAAACTGTAAAACCCCTAAAATCCTAAAAATCCATCAAAACCCTATAAAACTAAAAACCCCTAAAAGGTTCTCTACTAGAAAATCTACTAACACCTAGCCTTTAATTAATTTCTAAGGAAAAAACCATATATCAAATTGAAATAGGATGACCACTCACTATGAAAAGCTTCCAGTCAACATTAGATGACTGAGAATATAATTGAATAGATTTCTACGAGAGATCAAATGGATCTTGTGGTGCTGTTGGTAGTGCCATAGCGGTTGGAATGGAATGATCAGGGCCAAAAAACACTTCATGATATTCAAATAATGAGTCTCAGTATCAATCATGGTTTTCCTAAGATAATAAAGACTATTTTCACTACCACTATTATTTTTTTTCATGAGTAAGGTGCCTACATAACGTTCTAAGGTAACATGTACAAAACGAGTTGTCTTCCTTAGAAATGTGGCATTGTAACTGGCAGACTCAATACTTATTTATTGGGGATGTAAAATGATTCTCGAAAATTATAATTTCATTGATATTTGACCAACTTTTTCATCAACCTGGTGAAGGGAAAACATTTTCCTACAAGGTTGTATATGAAACTATAAATGTATTACAAATGTCCTTAACTCCCTCTAAACTACATGAGTTTTAAAGGATGTGACATTCCAAGGATAGACTTTATCTTCTTGGTGTTGACTTTTATGCCACAATGACATATAATAAAGACAAGTATTTCCCTTTGGTAAAACTGAAAACAAATTTTAAGGGGTTAATTTTTAGACCGTGTTGTCATAGTTTGTTGAGGATAATTTCTAGGTCTTCCAAGTGGTCTGAGAATTTTCAATATTTAACCACTATATCATCAAAATATAATTTGATGAATCTTCCAAAAAAGGCTTGAATATGTGATGCATGTTTCATTGATATGTGGAGCCAACATTCTTCCGGACAAAGGGAATTACCATAATGAAAAATACTCTATGGGGGGATGATGGTGGTGACATCTTTATCTTATAGGGGAATTCATAATTTATTGTATCATGAATATCCATCCATGATGGAGAGATCCAGATACCCGATATTTTCATCGGTCAACAATTCTGTGATCAAGTCAATAAAAACTCTTATTTTCCCATTATCCCTTTTGATGGGAATGGTATTTTCTATCTAGATGGGATATTGAACCTCCCAAATGAATTTTTAATTGATGATTTTGTCGACTTCATCTTCTATTTTGGCATCATGTGTTAGGTGTGTCCTTATGGAAACTTCTTCATATCCATGATAATGTTATGGCCGCCCCAATTTGTGAGTGGCCACTTCGTAATTGATTCCTATAATTTCTATGTACTTCCATGTAAAAAAAATAATTTCTGCCTTAGGAAGGAGGTGTAGACCTATTTCTCTTCAGAATACATGGTCCCACTAATTAGATTGGTTTTTTGAGTCTTCTTTGGTACCCATATTTATTTCTCCGAGTTCATCAATGGTGGTAGAGACACCCTCCTAAAATGGTGTAGGGGAATCCCTAATGTATTCTTATTATTCTTATTATTATTATTTCTCATATTCCTCATCAACTTATTCTTCTGATTGAGAAACAATTTTTCATATGATCTCTCTAGAGATGAGAGAAGATTCACAATTTTGGCATTTAAAGGTTGAGGTGACTTCTTCCGATCTAAATAGTTGCTAGGAATCTTCTGGATAGGATGGTGTGAGGGAATGAAAAATGTATTCTTCCTATTCTACCTTTATTGGTGATTTAGGGATCATTTGGATATCTGCAAATGGATTGATGGAATTTCCATTCGATAATTAATCAATGTTTTTGGGGACAGTGGATGTTTCTGCACTATTATGTTTTGTGGCCATGACTGAAACCATAGGAACTTTTGAATAGGTGTCTGAATTTGGACTCATGAGATCAACATAATTGATGGTATGTATGTATTCTACATGAATATATTTAAAGGTGTCGTTAGGGACCACTTCAAAGAAATTTTGGGTAGTGACCCAAAAAATCCCATTGATTGATGGTTTCTTTACCTAAAACTCATAAAATCATTCATCGATATAGTGTGACTCAAAAAATACAAATGGGGACTTATCCACATGAAATATTACACTCTATCCATTAGTGAAAGTTTTTATGTACTGATGGTATGATGAGAGAATCGATGCATGATGATGCGGCCAGGGCCTTTCTAGTAGGGCATTGAAGGTCGTGTTTTGTAGGACCACCAAAAAGTTTATGTCGAACATAGGGTCTCTGAATCTAGTTCTAATATTTATTTGGCTAATTGGATTCTACTCAATTTTATTATAGACCAACATGTGTGTGGTGTAGGGCATCAAGATAACCTAATAGTAGGCCAACCGATGAAGTGTCCGTAGGGGATGGATATTTACCCCATATCCTGTATCGATGAAGACTTTTAAGATATCCAAATCTTTTATCTTTCAAGAAACATATAAGAGTTTTATGTTTCCTAGAATGAGGGAATCATTAACCCTATCTATGAAGGAGATGATCTTATGGAATTATACTCGATTAGTCTCCATCTGATAGACTTCAACATCCATTACATTAGATTCAAACTTCTGGGGGATTCTCAAAGCATCTACTAGCACTTCTCTAAGATCTTTTGACAAATTCAGGGCATCTAGGTTTGAAAAGATGGTTGGTACTAAAGGAAATTGTTTTAGAATGTTATATTTATGATCTAATGGTTAGATCTTACAAACATTAGGATTATATTTCATAGTACCATTAAGGGATTGATAATTATATGAAGATGGATTGGTCCTTGGGAGAGGAACTAGTAGAGCATCTGTACTTTTTGAATTCAGTCCAAAAAAGTATACCTACACATCATGGGAAATTATAAAATTTTTCATTTTTAGACAGATATTCTAGGATGATATGACCAGATTGTCTTCTGGAAGAGGCATGGGAATTATCCTATTCATATTGTGTTTTATAAAGGTCTCTTCAAGTTGGTTTTGCAACATTGATGATTTGAGTGAGAGAGCCACTCAGAATTGGGTTTCTTCCATAAATAAATCTTCCCAAGTATCCCTATATTCTGAGGCCTCTTCATATACCTCCCCAATTGGATGCAAGGAAGTCAATTTGCTATAAATACTCTTAATTGGAGAATGAATCCACTAAGTGAATGAAATTAATGGAGCCAATGACTAGTTCCCCATCTGATGATGATTTTTCTTGATCAATGTCTTCCATTGGTGTTTTTTTGTGGGGTAGTGCCCATATCTTCTGATTTCATGGAATAAAATTTGATATTGGAAAATATAGCATTTTCCTTGCTATAGGTTCATCTTCTTGTACATTTCCAACTATTTTGTAGAGGATTGTGGGGACAATGACGTCGGATGCATTGTATCAAAAGATTTTGGAGGCATAATCAGTTTCTTAGACTAGGCTTAGAGGATTCCATGAGATCAGTTGACTATTTTCCATGAAATCCTACTATAGAAATTTTGTTCCATTTTTTAAAAAACATTTTTCCACTCACCTCCTTCATCTGGGTTAGGGGTGGAAACATATTCCACTTGTGCTGGTGGTAGTCCAAATTTTACTTTCCCAGAATTTGTCGTTCTTTGTTAGAGCACTTTAATAATGAAACACTCTTGACTGGTGTGTCCTAGTATCTAGTGGAAGGGACAATAATCTAGCTAGTTATCAAGAATTTCTTCATCGTACCTCTTTGGATCTAGTAGATGAACCAAGTTTCAATTCATGGTGGCTACAAGGTACCCATGGAATTGGTCATCTCAGAAGAAGTAAACTTTTTTCCTTTAGTCCATGAATTGATTTCACCTAGGTCCCCTCCACTCATCTTGATGAGGCAGATGTTGATGTTGAAGTTTAGGGGGACCTACATTATTTGGTGCAAGACAAAGATTTAGGGTTAGTTTTGGGGTTTCATAAGCATAATGGATGTTACTTCAGCTCATCCCACTCATTTTCATACGGTTGAAGGGGTTTCTTGGGTCTTAATATTAGTCTGATGTAAGGAATCGTCTATCCATTGAGAAGTTTTAGAGAAATATCCAAACCAACTCGTTTATTGTATTGGGATGAGTGGAATTTGTAGCTCACCATAGAGGTTATCAATTAATATATAAATCATATCATTTTGGGGGAAAGTTAAGTTCATAGAGTAGGTCATACGATTCCATATGGCAATGAAATATGAGACAATTTCATTCAACCACTGTTTGGTGTTCATAAGGTCACCAACTATTATTTTCAAAAACATTGAACTGAATTGGAATAGTAGTTGTCATCATATATCCACCCATCCTTTTATTGACTGAGCTGAAAAAATGATATACCACATAAAGGATGAACCTTGTAGGTTTTTTCCAAAGAATTCGAGTTTCACTGCTTCTTTTTTCTCTAGGTCCTCATCATTGGATCATAATAAGACACATAATGAATTAAATTCTATTTTGGTACACCAGATCTATTGAATATTGGGAGTACTGGGTTCCCAAAATTTGGTGTCAGCAGAACATTACTCACCCATTTAGTGTAGGGTTTTGTTCCAGTTGTATCAGATCACACCACACTTCCATGGATTCCAATTGATCTTCTAATGACTCGATGGTATTCATGATCCCTTGATTCATGTCTTGTTAGACTTGAGCATGGGATAATATAGCATGGGGAAATTTTGGCCATGTCTGTGTGGATGATATGTGAGGGAGATACTCAGCTAGGGGAATCATTTTTGAATTTTTTAGAATTTATTCTACTTGTTTCTCCATGGGAGGGAAATCTGGATATCCTCCCGGGATTCGATTCAAGTATAATGATGGTCTAAATACTGCTTTATATGAGCTTTCTGGGATTAATTCATTTTTTGAGATAAGCCCTGGGGAAAAGGAACAACTTCTTGAATGGTATGTTGAAGCTCCACTTGGGGAATATATCTAATAGGATTACTTCCTCAAAGTAGATCAGTGTTGATTCACCTCAACTTTTAAATTTATTCCTCCTATCGACTGATTACCTCTTCAAGTTTGGTAAAATCATTCTCATTGGGGGGAGTTAGGTCATGTATGAAATTTTTTTGTTCTTATCTTTGATAGGGATTCAAAAATTATGTTATAAGGGATTGACTGACGGATCACCCAAATTTAGGGTAGCCTTCTTGTTCACAGTACACACACCTTCAATCTCGGTGTGGATGAGATTCTGTGTGGAACCACCTGCCCCATTTTTTTCCACATTTACATCATTTTTAGAATGGTTTATAGTATTGATGTCCACAATATTCTCTAATTCATAACACATTGTGATTTTTGTACCAGCTACGGAATAGTATGAGGTATTTTTGTATGCTTTTCTAAATTTTCTCCTTCCATTATGAGATCCTCTTTGAGTTTCTTGGTGAAGGGTAACTCATAGTTAAACCATATATGACCTTTATTTATTTCCTCTATTATAGTGGAATTGAATCATGGGATTATACAGAATGGTTGGACACTCCATTTTTCATCCTTCTTATGTGGAAAAAGACTGATGTTCATTGGCAGGGCAGTTGTGGTAAAAATACTTCCAACCCTACAATCTATGGTTGATCACATTCCTCTATTATTGTGCATCAATATGGGGTTTTTGATCTTATGGGGGAATTTTGTGTTAAACATTTTCCCATCCCTATTGTATGGGGTTGATCCCATACTACAGTTGTTACTGCTGCTATTGCCTCTTTCTTGATCTCGTGCATTCCCATTTAAGGGTGATCTAGATACGGCATCGAGTCTATATATGAATTATTTGTTTCCAAAGACATGAGAATTACATGATTATTGTCTTCCCTTAGGAAAGAAGATTATTGTATGTTCTTAGTGGCCCAGTTTAGGAGTTTTTCAAAGGGTTTTTATCATTGCACTTGTCACTTGTGAAACATACTCAAGGATAGTTCCAATTGAGTATATTGAATTTCCTTGACAGGGATTTCATTTGACCATGTTATTAGGATGATAAAATTACATGATTTCATTTTAAATGGTTTCTACTATACAGGTAGTTGGGTGAAGTTAAATTCAACTTGATCTTCCAAACCCATGATATGAACACCAGACAGTGCATCACTGATATGGTAAAACATCTTGTACAGTGAGTGGAGGCAGATCAGTTCCAGATCATTCTTTTTCCTCTTATATTTTGTCCATCATGTAGAGAAAATAGATTCTAGATCAATTTGATGGTGAATTTCCCCCAATATGTTGAAATGGATTCAATACCTATCATAGGTTAAATATTTTTCTTTTAGATGGTGGAGAGTTGTCTAGATATTGAGACAAATGTTATGTATTCATTCCTTAGACAACTCTCTTTGTATGTTGAATTGAGAAGTGGATATGGGAAAAAATATAATCGATATGTCATACCTATCTAATTTTATCTTGATTAGTAACATAATATTTTATTCATTGGCTAGATACCCCTCTACTCATTCTACCCAAATTGAATGATTCTTGACGTTTTAGTTCCAAAAAGTAGGGCTATCTGAAGTCTCATTGATATATGAACGGTACATGGGTGGTTAAGAAGATTAGTGTGTCCCTAGACCATATCTTGAATGAATAAGGATGTCTCTTATAATAGACAATGTATCTAACATGTCTGACTCCATCTTTACAAGTGCCTCCAAATATGAGGGTTTTCTTGTGTATGGATCAGTGAGGGGAGGACCTTCTTTCCATTGTGAATATTGAATGCGGGGAGGACATATATAGCCAATGTCGTGGTGGGGAGGACTACCACCATGACATAATTCTCATCCATAGAGTGATGTGTTATGATGTATACCCTGGGGAGTACCTTCAGGGCATACTAAGTAATGAGAGGACGTTCTTTCTACTTGATGTCACTATGGAGAGGGCCATCGTAGTGACTGACATCATGATGGAGACTACCATTATAGCTGTATTTCTATCTATAGGGAGAATATCTACAATGTGAATCCTAGAGAGGACCTTCAGGATGAATTGACACAATGGGGGTACCTACTCGTTGATTTATTTCACTGTGGGTAGGATCTTTGCAGTGACTTCCATCATGATGAGGACTAACATCATAGTTTAATGCCTGACTGTAGAGAGAAGTTTTACAGTGCATACCCTATGGAGGACCATCAGGTCAGACAAAAACAATGTGAGAACCTTCCTATTGTTTAATATTCTAGTAAGGGGGATGTCTACCCTGACACTCATCAGGAGAGAGGTTCCCATGATCGATCGTTTCATTCCCATAATGTAAACCCCTATGGGTACTTTGAGGAGGACCTTCAGAACAGTTGGTAACAATATTTCAGGGATGAAACTTACAATTTCAACTTCCATTCCTATTATCTTGTAATTATTTGATATGATCTTGAGCCTCTATTGATAGGTTCATAATGTCAACAATAACTCCAGCTTCCTGTATTGAAGGATCATGAATGTGCCCTTAATTTTCCAATCTCTTTTGGCTTGTTCTATTTTAGGGCGCTCTCTTTTGAGAAACTGGGGCCGCCTGCAATTGATAATGACCTTTATATTCAGTTACCTATTTTATTGGCTCCCATTATGATATCAAGATATTATGAAAAGAATATTTAGTTCTAAATGGTATACATACCTTCCCTGGAGTAGCCACCCTGGTGGACAGGTGTCCCCCGATTAGAATGAGTGTTTTTTCCCAATCTGGTTTTCTTGTATCATGGAATATTATACTCATACCACATATACTAGAGAAGGTACACATGTATACTCTTTATTGAATATCTTATTTTTTGTATGAGTCATCCGACTTAGGGAACTATGTTGTGAGACTGACTTCTTGTTGTTTCCCTAGACGAAATCACGTCTTGACTGGTCTAGAGGATATGACCGTGAATTGATGTATGATCCTCCATTATTGAGAGGATGTGTTTATATACATCTTTGGTTGTAATGGGGATAAATGATCATTCTAATGTCAGAGAAAGATTTTTTTCCTGCTCTGGTCATCCATGGTTTTCCCATGGGTAAGGGTAGTTATTCTGTGTCAGGGAAGAGGAACGAGTCTTCCCCTAGTTTATAGTAGGGATACACCATCTGTTATTTCTGATTGTAACCATATTTGAATGGTGGGATTCAAATTTGGGAGAAGGGATTTGTGTCTTCTTCTTTTTCATGGTATTTGTCTCATGGGATTGATATGAATCTACAAGATTATTCTCCTACTTATATTTGATTGCCATTATATTTGAATGATGGGAATGATACATGGGGGAATGAATTTGAATTTTCCCATACTAAATTTCGACCACATTTGATTGGTGGGCATCATATTTATTAACATGGATTAGTGCCTCCTTATAGTTTTGCATCCTATTTGGATGATGGGATTCATACACATCAGTAAGGATTTTCATCTGCCAATAATTTTCCACCATGCTTGTGTAGTGAGACTTGTGACCATTAGTGGGAATTTACACATGCTTATAATGTCACACTAGTTGTCTATGATGGGATTCAAAAGAGTTATTAGGGATATGTGTCCACTCATAGACCACAACCATATTTCTATGGAAATATTCGGAATAGGTGGAGATATTGTTTGTTTTCCCATAGTATGCCACCGTATTTGTGTGGAGAATCTATTCTGAATTGACCAGGGTGATGAAATGCTCTGTATTATATGTTTTTCTCCCTTGGTGGGTTTCCCGGGGGATCTGTGTTCATTTAACTTTATTAGGATCCCTTAGTGGGACATTCTCTGAAAAACACCGATACACGGTCTCATGATATTGGCAGCGACATTTTCCGGTAGAGGCCCTTAAGTTAGACTCATGTGGTGGGAAAAATTCATGGGTGATGAAATCAACCACCCCATAAGATAATGGATACACTCATTGTCAAATTTTGGGGATAGGCTCCCAAAAAGATTGGAGATAGTCAGAGGAATTTTTTGGTTCTGGATCCCTGACTGCTACTAAGTGGGAGGTAGTATCGTCTTTATAGACAGGATGTATTTCCATGATTCCTCTGTGGTGGGGAGAGAACAATTTTTATGCTACTACATAATCAGTGCATTTAAAACCCATTCATGAAGATGTGGGATGGGTGATCGGGTCATGTTCTTTAATGAGGGCCCGACTACCTGTGCAGTTGCAGAAATGTTCATTTTTGAAAACTATTAGAATGAAATTTGATTTAAGGTACTTTTGTACACCTATAGTATATGTAACATGTTTAGAAAAGAAAACACCATCATAGCATCATCTCATGATCACATTCATAATTGATGATTTTTCTTGTTCCTCATGCTTTTGGATGTGAAAGGGGTTATGGTGGGGTAACACCACCACCTTGGTTAATGATTCACATTGGGTTTACCATTTTTATTTCTTCCTAAATCGTATCATGCCTATGAATGGAAAATATATGGTCTGACGGGTACTGGGTAGTATATCTTTTTTATCTTATGAAGGTTGTGCCATAGTTAAGAGGTCCCATTATGAGATTATAGGTGTTATGTGTTTGTGATATCGATCCATATTAGGTATGATGTATTCAAATGGTCTCTAACAGGTTTATTTATGGATCTAGAAACACCCAATTGCCTTATTATCCATGGTCCATCGACCTACATTCCAAAGTCAGGTGCTCGATGGATGATTTGGACAATGATAGTTAAGGACTCACATGGTCAAGAAGATGAGATCTTGGGCTCCTAAAACCCTTTTGGGGGGAATTATGATTCATTTTGGGATACTCTTATAGATTTAATCTATGTTAGTATCTTCATTAATCATTGGTTTATTCCCAAGAATGTGTCTGTGGATTACTCCTACATTGCAAGATCAACCCTAAATATGAATGTGTCAATAATCTCATGTATGTATCAGAGTTCATTGCTTAATGTTTTACCTTATTGGATAAACTAGGAATTAATCAGTTTTTTACTAAGATAATGATGGTTTTAAGCAATATGGTATGGTGATCTAATGTTTATCATTGACCAGGGTGGATGAGAATTGTTACCAATTGGGATCAAACCTTTATGATGGGATTCCTATGTATACTCGTGAAAGGAATTAGAACCCACGTAGTACTAGGTCTCTTTACTGAACATGTCACCTTTTAAGGTCTTGTGATAAGGACCTGACCATGCAGTTTATCTTTTTTGCATCAAGGAAATACGTGAACTGACGTGAATATGATGGTGCTAGGATTGAACCTCGGAGAGGTTTCCTACATATCCTAGATATCTTAGCATAAATTTTTAGGTAGTTATAATATATGGGGCCTACTCATGGAATATTTCCATTAATGAATGAATGATTTAGGGATTACATCCATAGGGAGGACCCATTTGAGATCAGGCCCTAGAAATACATCCTACATATCGTAGTTATGTTGGGAATCCGAGTTCTCTTAGTTCAACTTCTTGTTGGATCATGAAGATACCATGATCACCACTAATATCTAAGACCACGCAAGTCATGCTCTATGTGAGAAACAAGAGGAAGCTGTAGATCAGGTGAACCACACCATTTTCCCTCCCACCAGTGGAAAAGGAGGAGGTCGACAACAGGAGAGGTCAGGGACATGACACTACTGTAAATAGAGGCTAGGGGATTACCTAAGATGGAGCGCCCATAGATTGGTTTTGGGAAAGGGGAGGATAATTCATTTTCAAAGGGGAATGAAAGTGTGATTTTCCACTATTTATCATTTCCCCTCATCAAAGGGAAATTCTAGGGAATACCCTTAATCCTTAGAACAGGGAGGTACATTTGAGGATCCTAATTTTAGACTCTACATTACCATGGTAATGTAATCATAGGGACATTTCGGGGGTCTAAATTATTTTAGGGATTACCCACATGAATATTCTTATCATGTATTTGTAAAATCATAAAGGCATGTTAGTGCACCTGATGGTTTTATCATATGTGTCTGATGCATTCGGAAGAGGATTTGTCCAAGTTTTATTGGACTGGTTCATGAAGGGGTAGTGGATGATGCGATTGGAACAAAAGGAAATTGTTGAACCCAGAGGGGGCAATGCCCAAGAATACACCAATCCACGGTCCATTTCTTTATTAGGATGAGTATTCCCCCACAAAACGTGTTTCTATGTGGGTGAATGGTATGTTTGGGTACTGTAACGGTATACAGACCTGGGTTCAGCATGCATATAATTTTTCTAGGATGGACAAGGTTATAACTACATAGCATGGTGGTACATAGAATTGAGTTCCATCTGTGTACTATGGTGGTACACGGTGTTGGGATCCATCCACGCAATGATTTTCTATATGATGTAGGGTTCCATCTGTGTAGCATACATCTACACAGGATGCCAGTTTTAATAAGGGGAATGGGTTCTTTGCTTCATAAGAAATTAATCCATGAAGGTAATTGGTTTCCCAGTCTACCACATTGTATTATCTTTTCTCCTATAATGATATATTATGGGTTATACCTATTGGGAATCTTCAAATGAGTATTTTCATTTCGGTGCTCTCTTCATCCGTACCTTCAATCACTCATTTACTCTAAAAAATAATTCTTCTTAAGCCTTATTCTCCATTTTCTTTTCATTCCCCCTTAGGGTCCTTTTATAGAGGGATGGAAGAAATGGATCGGTTGGCCACAGAGTGCCATTTACAGAATCTCAAGGAATATACCTGGCCTACAGATGACTAGTTAGTGGGGTCACAAGATTGTTGTCTGTGGTGGTGAAAATTACGGCCTCATTTCCCCGAAAGACATATTTTGAGAGGGGAAAAGATCATCATCACCATCTCATGAACCTATTATTTCGAAGGTCCTCATGAATTCATAGATATTCATGCAGATAGGTGGTCTGTGAAGGGACTTGGTTCTCCTTTCCCACAGACCATTTGAGTCTGTGTAAAATTTTGTATGCATGGTGAATTTATCCACCTCTATCCCACGAATGAGAGTATTCATGGTGCTAGAACCATAGTATTCATCACTCTAACCAATTATTTCACATGTTTCCTCTTGATGTGGATTGCTATCCTGATCATTAATCCACGAAGGATGTTTCAATTCACAATCTGGATTTTCCTTTTCTAATTTTATCTTATAAATATCATTCCTTTAATCCTTCCTCTAGTTTTTTTCTTCCTTTTCCAAATTACCAGGACTATTTTATTTCCCTTTTCAGAATTTTTAGGACCCAAAAAACACATACTATTAGAGTAATTACCACATAACCAGAAAAAAAACTTGTAATCATATTCCATAGATTCAGTCATTAAAAACCAAAATATTTTATAGCTTTATTAAATCAAATGTTTCATGACTTGGATGCATGCTTCAATTCATAAATGGATCACTTTAACTTTTATAACCTTTCACAATCAAAAACCATTATGATGTTTTCATATATACATCTTCATAAAGGTTCCCATTATAGAAAGAGGTTTTTGACATCCATATTCCAATTTTCATAGTCTTGGTAGGATGCTTTAGAAATAATAATTCTGATGGATTTATACAAGTCTACTAGGGAAAAAATTTCATTATATTCAATACGTTGATTTATTTTAATCCCTTTATCCACTAAACATTATTTATATGTACTAAAACCTGATCATCCATGTAATGTTTTATATTGAATACACATTTTTACCCAATATGCTTTACATCAAATGGAGGGTCAACCAGAACCCAATCATGGTTTTAATACATGATATCAAATTTATAATTCATGACTTCTTTCCATATTAAAGCTTCTAAGCTCCCTAATACATCTTTGTAATAGGGAGGTTCATTATTTTCAACCAATAATGAGTCACCGTCTTCAGTGACTAGGAAACCATATATTACTAGTTCTCTACCTCACTTGTGCTCCTATTTACTAGTTTTGTTTTAGTAAAAACATCTTCCATGAGGACATATGAAATCGATTACCATACCAACTATTGTGTATCTTGGGCAATAGCATCCTTGAAATAAATCATTATCTCACTATCCATATAGATTATGTGCTCCCTCTAAATAAAGATGTCTTGTATGGAAACAATCAATTTCTTGATAACGGGGTTATATAGGTATTACAGATTTTTCCTTAAGATAACCGATAATGATTCACTTTTTAACACGTGGTGATTGTTTTCTTCCAATTAAGAACTTATAAAATACTTCACAACCTCATACACATGCATGTGTAAAAAAAGTATCTTTTCACTCTATAAATCAATGGTAATTCCATTTTCTACTTTATTTGTTACTCATTTTAGCATGTATTCTATAGTTTTTAATGCATATCCCAAAAAGGACAATGAAATATCTACAAGAATCATCATTAAAATTACCATATCTATAAATTTAGGGTTCTTTCTTTCACTGAAACCATTCCACTATGGTGTGTATGCTTGAGTGAGTTAATATAGAATCTAAAAATCCCATTAAATTTTGATAATCTCTTGGTAATGATATTCACCACCATGGTCTAATTAAAGTTTTTCTATCTTCTATACAATTTGGTTCTCTACTTCATTCTTTAATTTGTTGAATTTCCTAAATCATTTAGACTTACACCTCATCATATAGAAAACCCTATGTCGACTAAATTCATCTATAAATGTTATAAAGAAATATTAAACACCTATAGATTCTATTGGAAATGGTTCTCACACATCATTGTGTACTAACCCTAGAAAATTTATTACCCTTTCACCTTTTCCAATGAATGGTGGATTGGTTATTTTACCTCGTAAATAATAATTATATATTTTATGTGGTTTTACAAAAGAATATTCTAAATAACCATATTGATAGAGCTTTTTGAAAAACTTTGTTTACATAACTAATATGTTGATTCCAAAATAGGGTGTTATATGAGTCCTAAAAACATGATTTATTATCAGTTCTCAATATTTTTTTTTCTTAATTTAATTGATAAAGAGCATTATTTAAATGTTTTATACCATATCATATTTTATCTTCATAAAAGGAAAAAAAATAAATTTACAAATTTGAAAATAAAACCATTTGTATCTAGGTAGTATAAAAAATTATTTTCTTAGAAATAGTCAGTACAAAATAAAAATATTTTTAAAACTATATCATTCCTGTTATAAATGAAAGTGGGTAATATCATATGTCTAAAGGATCCAACCTCACACTACTGGAATGTTGAAAATCCACAGCTCTTTAGTTAATCCTTTAGAGTCTTATTGGTTCTTACATCTGGATAGAGATGTGAGATCCAAAATAAATATCTAATACACAATTTGTAGATATTTAAAGATTAAATTTGATAATTAAAACACATTTAGATTTTCCTTTATTCTATTTGTATTTATTCTTCTAGTGGCCTTTCATTCGAAATAAAAAACATACTTCTAACATTTCATTTCACTACCTTTGGATGTTTCTATTCATGGAAGGATGATTATTAGGAGGATTGGACTTGTTATGAGTTATATAACCCTTTTCCTTGTTATTAATTTCCCTATTCACTATAAGGACTATGGGTTTCTCACACCCCATTACCTTACCCACATAGATAATGAGAGCAATAAATTATAAATTCCTATTCTCATTATTTATCATGTTGTAATTAACAGTAAAAATGGATAATATTTTGAGTATTGAGGAATTTATGGGATCTATGTGAAACTCATAGAAGAATATAATTTCTAATATGCATAAGTGTTCAATGTATCCAACAATACTTACCATATTTGGGCCAACTAGCACCGAATCTCAATGATAGTTTGTAAATAGAGTATTGGATATCTCATATCCCTCTTATCTAACCATATCTTGATAGAGATACTAAAGGTGGTTCATTATTCTATATAAATTTATGTCCTCATGCTTCTTTAGAATATCATTGGTCATTAATGATAGCATGAAACACTTAATATCTTTGGAATCATTCAAATGTTTCTCATAGAGATAAAACTCTATCTCACTAGCCTTTTTACCAGGCACATCAAGAATATATTTTTCCATTATATACAATTTTCTTTCATGGTGTAGGATAATGTGTAAGGAAATTTCCCAATCATAAAAATTTGGCCCAATATAAAGGTTTCCCTTGTCAATTATGGATCATAGTGATATGAATGAATTCATAGTTAATAGAATTTATAGATATATGAAAAAAATAGTAATTTATCTGATAAAATTAGTTAAATAAATAAATATTATATTTTTTAATATGGCACTATTTATAAAATCCTAATAGACCCCACCATTGGTTTTAAAATATTTTATTTCTTGGACATTATAGTTGAAAGGATCCCTATTTCTCTTCTCATCGTCGAGAATTTGGACTGGAAAGAAATTTTAAGGTTTTTAGTTAGGAATTACAAATTCAAAATGCATAACTCACAGTTCCATTATCTTTTGAGTGGAATCCCCAATCTCAAAATCCTTAAATTTTATTTCCTCATCCCTTTCATCTTAGTTACACCATGCCCTGTTGTGGTAGTCAAATCGTAATATGAACAAAGTTAGGTCAACCTAAAACATCAAGTATGAATTCCTAGACATTTGAAAGCACTCTAACTTCGGTCGGCTAAGAAGATTGAACTATGGTTCTATTTTAACTTAAGTAGTTGAAGGAAATAAAAACATAATATATCAATTTTATGCATTTCTTATTTATTTATCAATTTTTCATTCAATATTTATTGGATTATTTCTAATATTCGGTAGATTTAATAAAGTGATTAACTATATCATATATTGAATTTATGCATAAGACTATATATTTCAGTTATATATTGCATTCCCATTAATTCATTAATTCATCTGATGATCAATAAACATCTATATTGAAATATTCGTGAAACATGATAGAAATAAAATAATAAATTTGTACAGTCATGATGATTTACTAATGGTTAGTTTATCTAGTATATGATGAAATAACCCTTGATGTAGGAGAAAAAAACCTTGAACCAGTTTATAGTTCATGTTTCAGGTTTCACCTATCCACCCATGAACCTACTGGATTGGCTTTTCCTTTACTAAAAATATGAACTACCTCCAATATCTTTGGAGATCCATCAATTACATTAGATTTTACTCACATGTAGGTGAGGGGAGACAAATGATCGGTTTATGGGATTACATAAAAACAATGGGATCACATACCCTTACATAATGAGTGGATGGATGACACACAGACTGTCAATTTAATTTAATAATAAATTAAATGGAAACCAATCATTATAATTTTTTTATTCTCATGATAATTCACATACAAATAATAAATTTCCCATTTAATAAAAATAGCATTCAATCCTAATTTTTCTTATTTAAGATAAATCACGTTAAAATCAATTAATTATCTTCTTTAATTTATTAATCATTTATCTTAATTCTCATTTTATTTTTCTTGAGATTTTAATCCATGATATAATGTAAAAAATTTATCAAATTTATTTAACATCAACTATGTACAAAAATTCATTGTATACATAACATGTTGAGTACCTATCTGAACTACCAAACGATTAATATATTCGTATACTATTTACTCATTTCACATGTGTCATAGTTTTCTTAAAAAATATTTTCATGGTGCGTGATATAAAATTAATAAACACATGAAACATGTGGTATTTATACATAATTTTACTCTTCAATGCACATAGATTAATGACTGTATTATGACATACACAATATGAAGTTTCAAACATTACATAAAAATTAATTAGAAATTTAATATATATATATATATATATCCAGTTACAAGTAATGTAAAATCATCTCAATGATTTTACAAAACACATGTTGATAAGGATTTAGAACTATAATAAATTAATTTTAATTATATGTAATTTTGTAATATACATGATGTACACAATCCATCTACATGGCATGTATTTCTCTAACTGTCAATCTATGGTACACACTTATGTACTTGACGTGAAACCGTGTCATGGAAAATAATGGAGTAAACAGTGTATTCATGGGTGAAACAACATGTGGTCTATGATTTACACATTCATGAGTCATGTAGGTCATGTATGGAATTACAGAAATTATCATTAACTAATGTACTACCTGTTGTGTTTAGATTTTACGTGGCCTATAGTCTGTCTAAACACAAACCATCTTAGCCTAGTCAACACCCAATGTATTTAAACAGACATTGTGTGTAATAAGTGCACATGGATCTAACTAATTACAAATTAATACATGGGCAATTGAACAAATGTACACCACATATACCAATGGGCTAAATTTCTTGTACTTATTTTCTATGCATCCATAATCCCCAACATATCTTGATGAGTTATTCGAATGTATTTTGTTTATAAAAATAATTTATTTGATTATATTTTTAGGAATGAATAAGAATAAGTGAAGATCTCATAATTCTTATTAAGGAACAGTTAAATGAAAATTCAAAACTAATTATAAATATCTAAATAAATCAATGATATTTAAATAATTAAAAATAATTATTTATCTTCTATGATACCAATTGAAGGTTTCATGAATTGCAGTAACACCAGACGGGGAATTAAAAATTCATATGTTTTTGTAATTGATGATTAATCTAAGACTTACATGAAAAAAAAAGTTATGATCAACTAATATTAAACAATGAATAATTTAATATTGAATGTCAGAACCAAGATTTAGGATCATATAATGTTATTTATATTTAATTTAAATAATTATTAACTACTTTATAATTAATTATTTCATAATTTATGGATATAACAACATCTATAAATCATACCATAGTTTCATTGTAGAAATAAATAGTAGATTCCCCCTAGTGATCATCCACACATGTTCCATGAACCTGTGAACGTCGTTGTAGGATTCTCTGGGTGTCAGTGCAGTAGATCAAGATTTCTTCATCATTTTTATTTGATTGACCTAATAATATTTTCAAAGAAGTGTTCTCTTAATTTTATATAGGCTTGAAAGTCATGGAGGAGGAAGATTTCTCCCCATTATTCTAAGAATTTGTGGAGAGGTTGCTCTCTCAAGCTTTGAGATAATTCTCTCCAATTACCGTTGTGCATAACAAAATTAAATAGAAACCCTTAAAAATAATATTATTGGGATTATATACTACTTGGGTTATAAAATAATAATTTTTCTTGTGACCTTGTTATTTTTATAAATTATTGTATATATCCATGTCAATAATAATAATGACAACAACAATAATATTAATATTATTTCGTAACCTGTGCTAAACTCGCGAATTTAATTAAATATTATGTATTCAAATAACATTCAACGCATGTTATTTGTCCCTAGACCATTTATCCCATTTTCCCATTCCATGAAAATATTTATTACATATTTAATAATGAAAATTTATTTAACAAACAAATATCACTACATTATTCACCAATAAATAAATAAAATTATTATATTAAATAAATAGAAAATAAATATTTATTAAATATTATGATCACAAAATACTATCTTGAATTATAGATGACAAAATACAACTGATCAATAAACGAATTCTTAAACCATATTTGGGTATAATATTTATTAAACTTTTAAAATAATTGTTAATAATAATATTTAATTGAGGTTATGGATAAACATGAGTGTCACCCTCTAAGCCTCCTGCTTAGTTGCATTTGGTGAAGAAGCCCAATGTACTAGGTTATCATCTAAAAACATGGAAAGGTTCCCATAATGAAATAATTTAATGTTTCAACAATATAGAACCATATACAGATGCTTATTGTGTAATATAATCCCTTTATTTCGATATCTCTAACTGTGCTGGTTTCATGTCAGTGGCGTCAACCTATGTGGTTGATATCTCTTTATTTAAAACTTTGAAAATTTATCTTTTATACTATACACCATGGGAATGGATTTATTTCGGCTATATAATTTAAATAAAATTTTCTAGGATATCAAATTACACTAAAGAACAACAGAAACAAATCCTTTCTTGAATTTTTTAATAATGAAATACTACTTGTGACACTCCCAATGTATCCTACATCACCAAAAACATAGGTAATCATGGTTTTTATCGATACATTAAAGTATGTGACTCATAAAACCCATTAATAAAAATATTAAACAATAAGGATCAATAGACCCATCTGCAGATAGGAACATTCATTGAAACATATAAATGTGGATTTGTTACAAGCATGTCTCATTCTCAACATTTACTACACTAAAATTTACCAAGGGTTTACACAATGAAAATGTGCCTCAATGTCCCAGGAGTCTCCACTATTGATTTCCTATATCATTTTCATCCCTCAAGTGAATTCATCCGGCTATAGAACATATATTTAAGAATATTATTGTAGCACTTCAAGTTTCTCATCTGAATAGAGATCTTCTATGACCTTTCAATGCGACAACTACACTTATGACTTTGTCACATACTATATCATATAGAATAATAATCATGATGTGATAATAAGGGTATTAATATTAAAAAATAGTGATCACATGTTATCATAATGTATACTGAAGTTGGTTTTAGGGAACCAAATCAAACAAAAATACCCTAAAACCCCTAAAAACCTAAAATACCCTTAAAACCACATAGAAACCCTAAAACCTCTAAAAACCCTAAAACCCTAAACCCCCCAAAACCCTAAAAATCCAATAAAACCCCTAAATTCTTTTAAATTTGTAAAACTATAAAACCCCATAAAAACCATTAATAACATACAATGAACCATAAATACCATTAAAACCCCTAAAACTCTAAAACCATAAAACCCATATAACTCCTAAAAACCTCTTGGAACCCCTAACAATAATAAAAAACCCAAATACACAAACCTCTCCCCACCAAATTGATAAAATATCATATTCTCTATAGCATAAACATAAACATTAAACTATACACCTGAAACTAAATACCATTCACCCTAAACCAAAAACCAAAAAACCTAAACACTATATTGTACATCCTACACCCCAAAACCCACACCCTAAACCCTATACCATATTCCCAAAATATTAAACCCTACACCATAAACCTTAATCCCACCCCCTTAAATGAAAAAACATTTCACCCTAAATGATAAACCTGATACGTTAAATCCTAAAAGGCCCTAAAAACTATAAAAAATTAAATCTAAAGACCCATAAAACCCTAAAATATATTAAAGACCCCTAGAATTCCAAAAATACCCTTTAAAACCTCTAAAAATGGAAAATACCCTAACAAATCTAAAAATTTAAGATATCATAAAAACCAATAATTAACCCCAAATGACCTTAAAAACATTAAAGATCATAAAATCCTTTAAAACCATTAATACCCCCTTAAAACACATAATAACTCTAAAATCCCTTAAAATCCCTAAAACAAATAAGTCCCCCAAAATCCTAAAAACTGTAAAAAATCCTAAAACCAATTAAAAATACTAATAACACTAAAAAACAATTAAAGACCCTAAAACCCATAAAACACATAAAATACCCTAAAAATCAGAAATATTCCCTAAAACACAAGGAAACCCCTAAAATAACTAAAACCTAAAAAACCAAAAAACACACCAAAACCCAGAAAAAACCATTAACACCTTTAAAAAGTCCCTAAAACCCAAAAACACTAAAATATACCAAAAAATATTTTAAACCCCTAAAAAATTAAAAAATCCAATAAAAAATGTTTCCCTTGGAATTTTTTCATGTTAGGAATCACTATTTCTGAACAGTTTCCAAAGAGTTTTTTCATTGAACCGGAAACACCTATATCCATGAGGACCTATATTCTAAAGGCATGCACTCATTAATAGGTTTGGAAAAAGATGCTTAATAACTCACATTGGTCAATAAAATTAGAGGTTGGGCTCGTCACACCCTTTTAAGGGGAATCATTGCCTACTCTATGACTCTCTTATAGATTTATGACATATTCATGAATCCATTATTAATTCTAATGTATGATGTGGGACACCATTAAATTAAAAACTAGTTAATATCATGCATGGAATATAGAATCATCTATATGTATATCAGGTTCTTCATAAATGGATATATCTGTATGTGTCTGAGGATCTTCATCAATGGAATCCTCTTATATTCTAGTTAGAGATTCTTTGGTTGTTATTATGATGATGCTGGTTTCCTAGACACCCAGTGGGGCACTCTAGATAATATCATCATCTGGGGATGTAGGAGTTGTTTCAGTGTTGGTATCAAACCCATAAATGTGATTCCTTTGTATCCTTGTGGAAGGAATCTGAACCCATGTAGGTCAGTGGTGATTAATGGGGAATATCATACCATTTATGGTAATGTGATAAGGACCCAACCATACCATTTAACATAACGTGGATATGACATCTAGGAAGAAGGTTCCTAGTCAATGTTTGGTGTGGGACTTATGTTGAGGCATCCTAGGGAAATTAAGAAAAATATGGATTCCCATGTTAAATTAAACCCTATCAGGAATGTGTCCTACAGAGTATAGGGTTGATTCTAGATGTTGAGTATTGGCCTAAGGGAGGCTTCCTATGTATATTATTTTTAGGGTAATCAATGCCCATGTAGTTTGGTTATGTGGACAGATGCCCATGGAGGCCCTCTATAAGTTTGTCTCATAGGGTAGTGTGGCCCTATGAGAGGATTAAGTTTGGGATTACTGTTGAAATTGATACTCTAACTATTTGATGACATTATTGGGGCTTAATCCTAAGACGGATGCTCGGTTAAAGGGGCCGTGATTTATGTTTACCTTATAGTTTTTTTAGGCTTGTTTCAAGGCTTACTCCAAAGGAGGATGTCCATATTAAGGGAATTAGTATTGGGGCTTACTCTTGGGGAGGATTCCCATTGAGCTCTGGCCCTAATAGGGATTCCTATGTATCATGATTTATTATAGGAATTAGAGTTCTCACAGTTCAATGATTCACATGGATCCTGTGGATTTTACGATTTTTATTAACCTCTAATCCCACATGAGTCATTCTTGAAGTGAGAAAAAGGGGAAACAAAAGATATTAGATACCACACAATATTATTGTATCTGCTGGTGGACATGGGGATAAATCCCAAAGGGAGAGGGGTGGGATGTTGAGTGTACCCATATACTCTATCTTGGGATGATGATGGAAGATAATGAGGGTATGAAACTTACCTCTATTCACATTACACTGGAATGGGACATGGGTATGGAGAATAAAGAGGAAAATAAGTAGGAGAGAGGGGAGAGGGCTCGAGTTCCCCTACCATCTCTGACCCAATGTCTAAGAAGTAGAGATTAGTGAGAGTGAAACATCCTGCAAGAAAGATTATTGGATTACTCCAAGATGGATGCCCTAAAACTAGTTCCACAGTGAGGTAGGATTATATCATTCCATGTTTAATGGGAAATAAAGTGTAATTCGCACCCTCCCTACTTGTGACTGGTCGATTTAGGTCTCATAGATGATAAAGGGATGACATGGTCCTAACCCTAGCATATGAAACTAGCAACTCCCTAACATTTTACCTATGGTAAGGGTAAATGTTACCATGAAAACCCAAATCCAAATGGTATACACACTGGTGTGCATTTTCGCATTTTTTTACAAGTTAAGAGGCTTCAGTTGAGTTTTTGATTTTATGCCTTTCAAATTGTGGGGTGAAAGGATTAGAGGGACCACCATGGATGAATTTGAATAATTATTAAAGAATGGATCATTTAGGATGGAGGTAAGGTAAAACCAAAGTTTTTCACATAGGGGGTGATCCATGTAGGTAGGGAATGGTGAATTGATAGCACCTTGGGTGATAGGACACATAGGATAATACACTTGGGAGAGACCTTGATCAAGCCTTCAAGGGTCTCAACGGGTTATCACAGAGGTGAAACACGTAGGTATATTCTTGGGGAATGGATCCACACACTATTCTTCATTAATTATATAATTAGTGAGTGCCTTATGTAGGTGTTGTTTATTTTAAACACTGGTATAAATTTAGTTTCAAAATCACTCAATAATTCCCTCCTATTCATGTTTTAGAAACATACCAAGAAGGTTATGGATGGATTGATTGAAGCACTAGGGTTAACAGAGCATCATCTAGCCTTAAAAAATTTATTTCTATCCAAATAAAGACACCAGTGTCCTATTAATAGGAAAATATAGGTCCCTATGGAAAGGGGTCATCTCGTTTTGGTGTCACACGTAGGTTGTTCAAGCAGGGTTCCATGTATGTATCTTGCCCAACAAAAGTTTTTGGGGTACTTAGGAGAAATGTCCTTGGAAACGATTAAGTGATCTATATACTTATTTTTATATATTATTATCTTCTTCATGAATAATTTCCCTTTTATTTTCATCAATGAGAAAAAAACGAATTATAAAAAAATCCCCCCTTTAGATTGGATTCAATCAAAGGGAGAGGTTCTAATCATGATGTAATGGGATGAAATGGATAGATGAAGTGATAAGGTAACCAAGTAAATTCATTCATGCATGTATTCTTCACTTTTCATCCTCTTAATCATGTTTCATCGGTGGGTCATACATAAGGGATGCATAAGGGTTGTCCTCTTCTACACATAGGGTTCTCATTTCAATGAATGGCTCTCATGACTCCAAATTTTATGGTCTCGCCATGAGAGTATCGTGCAAAAACCATCCATTGAATCATTTTTTCAAAAGGATTCATTCTCACAAAAACGATATGAATCTTTATGCATGATGAATATTCTTGGGTGAGTAACTTACATGGGGACCATGAGTGCTCTCCATACATGATGAATCTGCACGAGGCATCTCAGTGAGGCACTTGCATGAGCTCATCCATTTTATAAATTTTCTTATTTTCACATCAATATTTAAAAAACATTATCCTAAAACAAATTTATAATTCATTACAGGTTCAATGGACACCATGAATATTTTAATTTCTAATGAACATGATAGTAAACACGTTGAGGAGATGATGAAAGATATATGAAACAAGTATTATGATGTTTGCAATACTACTATACCAAATCTGATGGGATCCTTTATGAAATATCACTTTGACATAACAAATAGTGTCTACCTACCAAATGATAGACTTGGCCATCTATGTGAGGACCTCACATCAGCTCCAAAGAACTAAATCCAACTCTCTTGGTTTCAAGATCATAATAATTTCACAATTTCTAATATTTCAAAAAAGGTATCATATATCAATGTAGAGAAATCAAACACATCCTATTTCATGCATCACAACACATGTACTCCCAATCCGAATGAACACACAGTTGAATTAAAATATCATTGGTATTCATCCATATTTTAGGACTCACTGATTGATGAGTCAAAAAGATAAAATAAATAATGGGACTTTTACTTAGGAGGGGGAGTTAATCATAAATAGATTTGGGTGTATTGGATGCCCCTAGCTTGTGTATAATTCATATCTAAACTGAAGGTTGTAAACATTTATGAAGCAATCAAGGTGGGAGAAACGTATGTGTATAATAATGGAGAGTTCATTCCAAATCTACTGATCCAATGAATACCACAGACAAATTATTTATATCTGATGAATGGAGAATTTTTCATCACTTTTTGGGTTGTTCCACAAATATTTTGGTCTCTGATACTCAGAGTTATGTTTGATTAATTTGTTCCACCATGGGTGATGTTGAATGATATCGAAAAGACACCAACATCAGTGCATGAGATGCTAAAAACCTCTCATGAAATTAAGGATAAATAACCCCAACTAGGGGGGGATATTCATCTAGAGGTGTTGAGGAGAACTTTTATAAATAATAAGGGGGTACCACTTCCAAGCATCCAAAAATGTATCCTAAGGTGGAAAAGACAACCACACCCAGAACCTTATGAACAACTTTGAAGAAGGGGTAGTATGAGAAGTGGGGATATGAGATCATGACCAATTTTCCAGATAGGAATTGTCTTGAGGTATTTCAATTCATGTGGCTTAGAACCTATTTTCTACTTGTGTATGATATTAATAATGACATAAAGACACAAAAATTGGTTGTAGTAGCCAAGTTGGATGATAGAATGTTTGTAGGGGTTGTTCATCCCCATCCTGTAGAAAATCCACAAAAGCCTATCACATGTTCATATAGTAAAGGATCCTCTTATAATCAAAGTAATTTTCTATGTTTCTTGGTGATAGATCACAGCCAAAATCAGAACATACATCATGAAATGAAAGATCAAGGTTCTTGTGGGTGATTTTAAACCATTTGTTTTGGTTTTATTCAATATTACTCCCCTATCCTCCAATGGCCCGAAGGCCTTCATTTTTTATTGATTTTTGATAATACACCTTTCATGGGGTGAGGTGGAACCCTTACAAGGACCATAGGATTAAGTATTACATGGCCCGTAGGCCTTAGAGTAATTCAGTGCTCATAGGCATAAGTAGTACTCCCCTGTCATTTAAACCCACTGAATTCCAAACAAGGATAAGTTTATTTAAGGAGTTAAACTTATTTTCCTATGGGAATATTCTCATATGGAGATTAAGTGATGAAGAGTGGAATAGTGATGAGATGAGGTCATATATGATGGGATTTAGTGACGTTTTTTTGTGACCATGATCAGTGAAGAGATTATATGTGATGATTATTCTCTATACATGTTTTCAATCCAGTTCAAGAATCTATAGTAGATAATTGTATCTACCCTAGTACAAATCAGATTAGAAATGCATCTGATAGTATCTTTGTAGCTATGTAATTCCCCGAACCTAGTTACCTAGAGTCAGTGCATTATTACATAACCTTGGAATGATCACAATGGTTCAAATCCCGAAAGACTGGTCAGTTTGGAAGCCATGGAAGTACTAGATACAAACATAAGTTTTAAATTACATTATGAAATGAAAAAAAAACATTATCTCCTTGTAAAACATTCATATCCATTAGACAATCTATACAAGTCATTCATAATAAACTTCTTTTTATACTGGGAAAAATAAAACACAGAATGGGGTGAGCTATGATGCCCAGTAAGGATAAAAATATAGCATAAACTATCACAAATAAGAATAAACATTTATGTCAATGTATAGGACTAAAACACATGCCTTTTAAATATAAACATTAGCATAATATGTAAAAGATGAATCAAATAATTCCATTTACTTATTCACATGGATATTCAACTAGTCGAATAATCACATGTAATATCAATGGCCAATTTTATAATGATGGAATGCATAATGTCGGACATCATAACCACATAGTCAAGGTCGTGTCCCAATACTACAAATAATATTTTGACAATACCTTGTGCCAAGACACTATTTTGTCTCATTAGACCTACCGATGCATCGAAGAGCTATAGCGGGCTCCACCCGTCATTTACTAAGTCTAATGCATTGCTCATATGAAAAGGTTGAAACATAACATAAACATTCATATTAAAACTAGCTTATGTAATGTTAATACATTAACCATAAAATATTAATGGAATAAAAATAATGCATCCATAGTCAAAAATATTACAAAACCTTCAATACAATATGGAATATTGAAGCATAATAAATCTACTTCAAATAAGTGTAAAATTCATCAAAGATTATTGACGTAGAAAAAATCAAAACTATTTGAGAGAAATATCTCTTTATATTTTGAAATCATTAAAAAGTCACATAATTATGAAAGCAAACATTTATTTTGAAAATATTTTTATAATATTGTAGGGGAAGCTTCAAAGGTGTTATAAAGATGTCAAATAGCCTCACTCATCGTATAAGTTAAAAACATTTTTTCTTTAATTTGTTGAAAAGGTCATAAAGTACCTTGTTTGGAAAGAGAAAGAAAGATTCCTTTAAAAAAAATTAATAAGATGTAAAACAAGAGTATAAATGACATTAAACCATATTCTATTAAAAATTAAAAATGTTTCAAAATAAATTTTTAAGAAACATGGATGTGGATGGTAAAGAGGTCCCAGTCGATATACTCACGTATAAACAACCTCGGATAATAAAGAGATTGTATAATTAACCCTTAACCTGTAATTTTCCTTGGTTGACGGTACACTAACCACCTATATAATAGTTAAATAATTTTTATTAAATTTTAAAAGAACCACATACATAAATATGATACCATATATGATCTTCTAATATTGTTTTGTTAATAATATTTCAGCAGTATCATTGTTTCGGGTGTTAACTGATTCATTTTCATTTATATGATTTTTTTATGTAAGCCAGATTTTTTATGGATAGGATGTAGTTTATTCATATATAGAATGATATTAAGTTCTTAAACATTATTTTTAGTCTTAATTTTAAAATTATTTTTGAATTTTTATGATGGGGGATGAATCTCATCATGTTCGTGGAGACGTTAATCCGTACATACGCACGAGCAACAATATCATTATTCTGATGGTGAAATTGTATGTAATTGGATGATATATCATATATAAAGAATAATTAACATGTTATATTTATTATTTACTTTAGTTATACTAATTATTATACCCATCCAAATAATGAAGTTTTGTATAAGAAACTACAACACAACATGGAGACAGTAAGCCATACGTACACACGTATGGTGAATTTGTCATTAATAGGATGGATATAATAATTAATATGTTTGTACAATATTTATAATAAAATTACATTATGTATAATGTACTGGATTTATTACTTTGGTATAGAAACAAAAAATAAATAGGAATTGGAATAAGAAAATAACTTTGAAAGAGGTGGTGAAATTATTACCACTTCTTCGGGTGATTCTTTTTGATTTGTTGAAAAGGGCTCCATAGGTTGGATTTATGATAAATGTACGGCCTCTATGATTATGTGAGGGTAGTTTTAAGGATATTTGAGTAGGTTTTGTTCAAGATTAATTGCTTTTGAGGTGTGATTTTTAGAGAAGGAGAATTACCCTTTTATAAGAGAGGTGACGGTCACTTTAGAAAAATCATGAAATATTAATTTATTATAAAATAATATTCGGTTTATAATGGATAAAAAGGATTTAATTATAGTATAAGGTAGGTATTGGTCGAAAAAATCATAACCAATAGGTTTTAGACAGGTATAGGTCACCATATTAACCTTATCTTTTAGATTTAACTCTTAGTTAAATAGTTTGACTTTTACCAAGTATTCATGTATTATTATAATAAATGGTTAATAAAAATACTATAAAAAGACAAGATAACCCATGTGGTTCATTATTTACATTTATAAAATTATCTTTAACTTTTGGATTAACCTTATATTTTTAGGAATATTATATTAATTAATAATATAGTAATTTTTTACAAACTCATTTATGTCAATTTTGAAACTATTTAGTATTTGGTTTTTGTGGAAGTCATAAAAAATTTATTACTTAAAAAAATATTAAATCAATCCTAACATTTCATTGTAACCTATAAAATTATTATAATTAATCAAAAGTCTCAACTTACATTTATTTTTGTATTTATAATATCAATTATTTTAATCTTTTGTTAATAAGGTAATTAATGCATCATCATTGTGTCATATATAAATTTTAATTATCCAATGTATAAAAATTATAAATAAATACCATGATGTAGGAAATATTTTTATCTTTCCAATGAATATTTATAGTAAAATTTATCTTATGTATATCCCTATATTAAAAAAGTTTTAGTTATTAATCTTTGAATTTAACACTTTTAACTATTCTTTAAAAATAATAATAATAAATTTCCTAATCTAATCCAAGGAGAAAAACGGATAATAGTTTATTAATAAGGTTTATTTTGGTCTAAATACACTTATACAATATAATTAGGACATTTTTATGGTAATTATAATATCATTTTTACCTTTAATTATCCTATTTAATTTTAACCATGGTAAATAAAATTAAAAGGTACTATTCACAAAAAAATTATTTTCATCCTATTGAACCAAATATTACTTAACTATCTCAATCGTGTGTCTTGTATTTTTTATATTCAATTCCTAGAATTATCAAAATTACGTTTTATGAAAATTTGAAAATGTGCCTAGAAGGTGGGTAAAAGACGTTAAAATGTTCAATAAAATTTTATATATCTAATCTTCTTATAAAATGACTTCAATGAATAACATTATACTAATATATGTATTATATATATATTTTTAAATTAAAAAAAATTAAATAAAAATAATAATTATTTAAATAAAAGTCATTTTTAAACAGTAACGAAGTGTTTTTCACTATTCATAAAAAATTTATTGTTTTCGGAAAAATACCAAAAATTCACCCTATTCTAATTTTGATATTCCAAATCCAAAAATGAAGTCCATTTTGAAAAATATAATTTATAAAATTTCAAAAATAGGGTATTACTATTCACAACGGCTAGACTGGTCATGGTGTGCTAGAACTTGATGTTGCGTACAACGCAAGCTATTGTATTATTCAAAAAGAAACGTACTGTGGAAACATGGGGTGTCACATTATTCCCTCATTAAAATAATTTTTTCCTTGAAATTTATAGAATCCTACGGCATAAAAAGATTTGGTTGGGTCATCATCATAATTTCCTCAGGTTCCCACATTTCCTCTTCTATCTTATGATTTGTCAATAGAACTTTTACCAGATAAGTCGTCTAGTTTCTCAACACTTGTTCTCTGGTATCAAAAATCCTGAAAGGCTCTTCACAATAAGACAGGTTGGGTTCTAGTTATATTTAATCATAGGTGAGTAAATGTGTTGGGTTAGGCATGTATTTTCTCAAAAATTATATGTGGAACACATCATGAACTTTGGAGAGACTTGGAGGAATTGAAAAATGGTAGGATAAAAATCCAATTCGTTCTATAATTTGAAAAAATTTGATGTACCTAGGACTTAATTTACCCTTCTTACCAAATTGTATAACTCCCTTCTATGGATATACCCTCAAGAAAACATGATCTCATACTTGAAATTTCAAATCCTTCCTTCGGTTATCAGCATAACTGTGTTTCTTACTTTGAGTTGCTTTGATTTGGGTTTGGATAATCTTCACCATATCTATTGTTTCATCAACAAGTTCTGGTCATATGAGTTTTCTTTCACCAACATCATCCCAATAAGTTGTTTTGTGACATCTCTTTCCATATAACGCTTAATATGGTACCATCTAAATACTTGAATGGAATCTATTGATATCATAAAAATCTACCATATGTAAATATTGAGCCCACATACCTTGAAAGTAATGTGAAAAAAATATCAACAAGTTTTTTAAGGTTTGAATAGTTTGTTCTAATTGTCCATCAGTTTGAGAGTGGTAGGCGGTGCTCAAACAAATTTCAGTATCCAGGTCCTTTTGATGACATTTCCAGAATCTTGATGTATAACGGGGATCACTATCAGAAAAAAAATATATAGGGGTAATCCATGAAGTCTTACAACTTCCTTAATATATAGTCTTGCTAACGGTTCAGGTGGTAAATCATCTATTATAGCAATAAAATGTGATAACTTGGTAAGACGATCAACAATGACCCAAACTGCATCATTCCATCTAGGAGTATTTGGTATCCCAATAACAAAGTACATCATAATATCATCCCATTTCCAATATGGTATGGGAAGAGGTTCCATGACTCCTATAGGATGTTGTCTTCCAGACCTCACCTGTTGAAAAACCATACATCTTGACAGATAATCAGAAATCTACCTCTACATGTTTTCCCACCAAAAATGTTCCTTCAAATCCCTATACATCTTAGTTCTACTAGGGTCTATAGAGAAATTGGTGCAATGAGAATCATACAACAATTTCCTTTTTAGATCAGGTATGTCAGGAACACAAAGCCTCTTCCTAAATTTCAAAATTACATCTTCATATATGAATTCAATCAATCTCCCATTATTTACAGCTTTATTTTTCTTTTGAAACTCCTCAGCGTCACTCTGAGAACTTTTTATCCTTTCTAGTAAATATGGTTTGGGACCAATTTTGAAAAGTATTGATGTTTCACCTTCCTTGATTATTCCTATTTCTATATTTACTAGATCCATGAACATAGGATCCCTTTCAACTCTCATCATGTTTAGAACTCCATGATCCTTTCTTCTCAAAGCATCTACCACCTTATTTTCTTTCCCCATGTGGTAGTGTATAGTGAAATCATAATCTTTGAGTAGTTAAATCCATCGTATTAGCCTCCTGTTGAATTCTTTCTGTGAGAAAATATACATCAAACTCTAGTGATCGGTATATATCTCACATTTTTTACCATAGAGATAGTGTCTCCATATCTCCAAAACAAATAGTATAGCTGCTAACTCACGACCATGAGAGGTATAGTTTTTTTTCATTATTTTTTAGCTGTCGTGATGCATAGTCAATAACTCTATCATTCTTTATAAGTACACAACCAATTCCTTTATTTGAATCATTAATATAAATAAGAAAACCCATCATTACCCAATGGTAGAGTCATGATAAAATCATTGAACAATCTTCACTTCAGTTATTGAAAACATTCTTCACACTTTTTTTCCAAACAAATTTAATCTTTTTACGTGTGATCTTTGTTAATGGGTTAGCCAATCGGGAAAAATTCTGTATGAAATGCTGATAATAACCTGATAAACCAATAAAACTATGTACATTTAGTGCTGGCCATTATTTTATTTCCTTGGTCTTTGAAGGATCGAAAGAGATTCTATCCTTAGATAAAATATGTCCAAGGAAAGAAATTTCCTTAAGCTAGAATTCACACTTTCCAAAAATCCCATATAATTCATTTCTTATGAGGGTTTTCAAAATAGTGTGAAAGTGATTTTCATGATCATAGTATATTTTTTAGTATACCAAGATATCATCAATAAATAACACTAAAAAGTCACTAATATATTCCTTGAAAACACTATTCATTAGATCCATAAAGACAAAGGGTGCATTAGTCAATCCAAAAGGAATTACAATAAACTCATAATGCCCATACCTAGTACGAAATTTTTTCTTGGGAATGTCTTCCTTCTTCACACACAACTGATTATATCAAGATTGAAGTTCAATATTTAAAAAATATTGAGCTCTATGATGTTGATAAAATAAATCATCAATGAGTGGTAGGGGATAGTGGTTCTTTATTGTTATAGCAGTGATCTCCCTGTAGTCAGTGCACAACCTCATTGATCCATCATTCTTCATAACATAAAGAATACTGGCTCCCCACGAAGAAACACTAGGGAGAATAAATCTTTATTATTAAATTCCTCTAGTTGTTTATTTAGTTCCACTAATTCGTCAGTGGTCATTCTATATGGGTTCTTCGATATGGGCCTTGAACCAGGAATTAATTTAATGGAAAAGTCAATTTCTCGTTCTAGAGGATGTCTAGGTAAATCCTCTAGAAACACATCAACATATTCTTGCACAATAGGTACATCCTAGATTTGAACATTCCTTTCCTAAACCATAGTTATTTCACTCTATTCCTCCCCAATAATTGAATTCAGTAGAGCTACTAGGGGTGGATCTAGATAAGAATCAAATGGTGACATTTATGCTCTAAAGATAAGGTAATTCTTATCATCATCAAAAATTGTAACCTCATTCTTCTTATAATAAATTTTTACATTGTGGTCCGAAACCCAATCCATTCCAAGGATTATATCAAATTCAATCAAGGTTCTGAAGATGATATCAGAAAATATATCATGTTTAAATTCTATAATGGGAACTCATTCAAAAAAAATTATTACAATAATACTTCCCTTATGAGTTTTTACTGACAACTACCTTGTTAAATCATATTGGAAATATCTAATTTTCATAGAAAAATAGAATGATATGAAACAATATAATGATCCGGAATCAAATAAAGAATTGTATAAATTTGATGAGACCATTAAATTACCTTCCACCACGTCATTCGAAATTTCATCCTCAGCAGTAGTGATCACATAAGCATGGCCTTACTCCCTTGTCCTTTTCTAAGGTAAGTTTCCTTGGTTCTTAGGACATTCATTTACATAATTCCCCATTTATATGAAATTATAGCATTCAACATTGACATCCTCTTTCTTTACCTTGATATCATGAGCTTGGTGGACTTTTTCACCACACTTGTAAAAGACTCCCATTCCCTTTAGAAAAGTACCAGGGTGTTTATTCCCACATTTACTACAGGATGGAACTTCAACTTTTCCCTTCTTCCCCATATTTACATTTCAAGAGTGTTCAACAGATCTCTTCTTCTCTTGATTTTATTTAAAGTTGTAAGACATAGATAATTTTGTTTCTATCTTGATAGAAAATGAGACAATACCTTCATATGATGAGAAGGATTGTGATACTAATGCTCGACGGAGAAATGGTTTTAACCAATTAATGAATCAATCAATCTTACTCATTTGATTACGTATATAATATGTAACATGCCTTTATAACCTTTTAAAGATAGCCTTATACTTGGCGAAATTATCATCCTCCTTTTTCTTTAGACAGAAATTGTCTTTCTATATTTGCTCGATGATCATGAGGAAATCATTTTTCTAATAAAATAACTTTAAACTCCCTATTTTCTATATATGATACTGCATCATCCTCCTTTGTTTTTTAAATTAATTACCATCATTGATCTGAAAATCCCATGAGGTGATAAACTACCATGATAAATTTTTCCCTTTCCCTACTCCCCAAAGAATGAAATATTTTCTATAAGGAAATTATACATTGCTCAGCTACAAATGGTTTTTTAGTCCCATTGAATATTGGGGGTTGTTTCCGCATGAAGCGGTCAAACATTGATCCTCCATGTTATGGATCAGGGTGCTCCATACGGGTAAGGTTATTATTCATAACCAGAGTGAGTTGTCCTAGTATGGTTATAAGTTGTTCATCACCAGTAGAATCACTGACTCAACTATAATTATCTTTAGTAGGAGGTAAATCCATACCCAGATTATGTGTGTTTATTCAGTGTCCATTCCTTACACAAGGCTTCATTTCTAAATAATGGAATACACTAGATTAGTTTATGAATTGTAATACATAATTCCAAACAAGTAAAATTCCGAACATAAATTGAACTATTTCTACATATAATCCATAATAATAATAAAAATTATTTGATGAGGTATTTACTCATAAATCATTCATAAAGGTTTGTAAAGAAAATGTGAATTATCATAAGAATACCCCCAGGAATTTTGTAACCAAGAGTCCAGCAAGGCCCGTTGTCGTGTACCAGGATACCTCAGATCAAGCCTGAAACTCCTTGTCAAAGTTTTCACTCTTTGGTAAATATGGGCCAAAGCTGTCTCTACCTGCTCATATCTAGAGAGGGATGTATTTCTTGGAAAATACACAATATATATACATTACGAAAATTCTAGGAAGTTCTTCTATGAAAATCCAAAAAGTTTATATTATGGTAATGTTCTCTAATCAGAGTTTTTCTAAATCTAGCTTCCAAGGTCTGTACTAAAATTCCTCTGATACCAACTGTAACTCCCCGAACCTAGTTACCTAGAGCCAGTGCATTATTACATAACATTTGCGTGATCACAAGGGATAAAATTCCAAATTACCAATCCTTTTAGTTTCATTGGAAGTAATAGATACATACATAAGTTTTACATTACATTATGAAATGAAAAAAAACATCGTCTCCTTTTAACACATTTGTATCCCCTATACTATCCCTGCAGGCCAGTCCTAAAATACTTCTTCACATCTTGGAAAGAATAATAAATAGAAAGGGGTGAGCTCAGATGCTTAGTAAGGATAAAAATATAGCATAATCTATCATAAATAATGTAACACCTCGAGCTTCCATTATACACTTCTTATTCAACAATGCAATAGCTTGCATTGTACGCAACTTTGAGTTCTAAAACACAACGATTAATCATAGTAGCCATTATGAATTGTAATAACCACTTTTTAAAATTATAGAAATTTTATATTTCAAAATGGACTTCATTTTTGGATTCGGAATATCGAAATTAGCCTATGTTGAATTTTTGGTATTTTTCTGAGAACTTCTAATTTTTTATAAATAGTGAAAAATACTTAAAAACAACTTTTTTAATCAAAATAATTTATAGTGATAAATTATACTATTTAGTGGTTTTAAAGTATAATTAGAATATATTTTTACCATTTTATCCAATGGTGGTCATTAGAATTAATTTAACATTGAAATTGGACATAAACAATTGCCAATCTTTTGATATAAATTGTTTCTTAAAAACACGCTATTTGTTGTGACAGCGGGAATTAATTATAAAATTAATTAATGCAACTTATATGTTTGGAATTTTGTAAAATAGACATCATTTTTGAATTCAGAATATCAATTATAGCTTAGGGTGAAATTTTGGCATTGTTCTGAAAAACATCAATTTTTGATGAATAGTGAAACCACTAAGTGGTAGTTAAATAACTGATTTTTCGTTTAAATGAAATATTACCACTTCTGTGATTTGATTTTCAAAAATCTGATCTACATGGTTGTAATTAAGATGTAAAATTTGGTTCAATGAGATTAAAATAATTTTTTGGTAAATAGTAACTTTTAAGTTCTTAATCGCGATTAGAGGTAATTAGTGTAGTTTAAGGTAAAAATAATGTTTTAATAATATGAGATGAGCTTGACACATGTCATACCCTCATTTGATGTTCTATGGCCTACCAAAACAATCCATGGGTCAACTTGGGGACCCCATGGAGCCACTTTAGTTGGAAAATGACATAAATACCTTTTATTTAATGTTAAAGTAAAAAATGACACAAACATGAAATGTTTTACTAAAACAATTTTTACGTGGGGTTATACAAGTCATATTTTTGACTATAAATAGTAATTGGAAAGATAAAAATATTTCCTACATAATAGTATTTTGTTTATAATTTTTAGACATTCAATAAATTAAATTATTTACGACATCATTATGATGCAGCGATGACCTCATTATTTAACGATTTTAATAAAATGAAAAGATAATGTACAATCCAAGGCTTACACACGTCCAAATACTATTTTATGGGTATATTTAGAACCCTTATCACCTTATCCAAGAATTATATAAGTGTGGGACCTTTATAATCCTAAAATCATTGTATAATAATGTAAAATTTCTTTACTTTCCAAGAGTGCCCCTCCTCTCCACTTATAAAAGGCCCCCACCTCTACCACCTCATTCACACTTTCAAGCCATTTGGCTCGGCCACACTCTCCCCAAATACTCTCACAACTTCACCCTATTACTCCTAGAAGCCTCACTTTGGGCAGAACTCTTCCCAAAGAAGCCTTTGTCTCAAATCAAAAAGAGTTACCCGATTTTTAAGGTAATGTCTTCTCTAAGGTTGTTTTGTTTTATTTTGCTTCTCCAACCCCTTAAACTCTTTTCATTACTTTCTTTTGTAACAACACCAATATCTAAAATATACTAGGATGTTGTTATGATAAGGATTTGTTTTACACTTACACACACCTTCATCTAATGGTTAAAGAACATACTGTTTCTGTGGGTGGCGAAATACTGCCTCACGAAACGATGATTGTTCAAATTCTTTTAACACCTATAATGGTGGCCATTTTGATGACACTATTTTCATATATGATATATATATTATGTTTATGTTTTCCTTATGCTTATGTATTTCTCATTTATGGCATACTTTATGATTTCCATTATGGGTCAATGCGATAATTTCATTTTAGGAAGTGCGGACTACCGCCCCCTCAAAGTGATGTGAATCGTTAATGCCATATGTGGGATGTATAAAGGATGGAGTAAATGATATTATATATTATATTATACTGGAACTATATTATACCTTTATATAATTATGATTTCATTCCATTAAATACGAAATAGAAATGAAAGTAGCGTTCATGCGTACGTACGGCTTACCGTCTCCATGAACGGTGCATTTCATTTCTTAACTCTAAATGTTACGTAATATTATGAATGAATGTATATACTGGATATATATGATATATATGACATCTAAATCATGAATATAATTCTGGAGATAATGGATATTCTACCACATAAACAACTTGTAATTATAAGAAGTTTATTGTTGACTCAAGTACCAAAGATCGACAAAACGACCGTCATTAACTTAAATAATTACATAATGTTCATAACACGGTAATAAGTGATATAAAAGGAATAATGAACATGAAAAAGGTTCTTAAGTAAATATAAATTAACTCTAGTTTATTATTCAGGAGGTTAAATAACGGTCGAGTCAGGAAAAGACGCAAGGTAAGGGAACTTCTTAACCCAACTTCCATTCTTTGGGTTAATCTCCTACTTTTAAATTATGTCATGATGTTATTATGTCCTATTTTGTATTTTTACTTTCTTTATGTGTACCTATAGTGAATACACATAATAGATCTATTTTATTTTAAAAATGATCTTTTTAAGGACTTCGTCTCAATCTCCTTTCATTGAAGCATATTTGGTTTTATACACAACGTTCTTTTATACGGTGTATAAACCCCTTTGACTTTTATGTTTATTCAAAAGGAATCATTTTATACGAAGCGTTTTACTAAACGACAAAAAGTGAATGTTTTTCTTTCCGTACATATGCGGCTACAACGACTTCTTCACCGCCGTGACCATTATTTGAGTTTCGGCTTCCTCTACAAGCCATCACGTTTTTTTAATGAAAAATAAATACAAAGTTTTAACTTTATTTTATTCTGGTATTGAAAATGGTTTTGAAAGAATTTTTATTCTATCAATGTGTTGTATTGATATCTTGTGATTGAAATGTGGAAATTTTATGTTTCCTTTATCCATGTTTTATGTGATACGATTATGTTATGGTTTATGATATGTATAAACCTATTCATATGAGGAATGCATTGGACTTAATAAGTGACGGGTGGAGCCCGCTATAGCTCCTCGAGGCATCGGTAGGTCTCATGAGACAACAAGACGTGGAATTGGCCGAGGCCCTTTCCCAATTTTATTTATGGTTTTGGCCGAGGCCTTAATCATTTTAGATGTCTTGGCCGAGGCCTTGAAAAAATCTTTCAGAATGTCTGGCATTATGCATTCCATCATTATAAAAGTGGTTATTGATATTTCATGTGATTATTAGACCAGTAGAATATCCATGTGAATAAGTAAATGGAATTATCTTATTTTACTTTTGCCATATTATGTTGAAATTCATGTTTAAAAGGATTTTGTTTTAGTTATACATTGCCTTAAATGTTAATGTTTATTTATGAAAGCTTCCGTATTATTGTTATCCTTACTGAGCATCTGAGCTCACCCCTTTCAATGTTTTAATATTTTCCCGGATGTGAAGAAGTATTTTATGAATGACCTGCAGGGATAGTCAGAAGAGGATATGAGTGTGGACTACGGAGACTTTGTTATTGTAGTTTTTCACTTTATGATGTAATGTAACGTTTACGAATGTATCTAGTGTTTCCAAGGCTATTAAACTAATCGGTATTTTGAGACTTGATATTTTGTGATCATGCCAATGTTTCGAAGTAATGCACCGACCCCGGGTAGCTGGGGTCGGGGCGTTACAGTTGGTATCAGAGGCAGTTTAGTACTAACCTTGGAAGCTAGATTTAGATAAACTCTGATTAGAGAACATAGCCCAAAGATAGACTTTGAGGATTAGTATAGAAGAACATCCTAGAATTTTGTTATTGTAGAGATTTTGTGAGTTTTCCGAGCAATACAACCCTGTCTGGATACGAGCAGGTAGAGGTGGCTCTGGCACAGATGTACCTAGGGGTAAAACCCGAAAACACCGCTTTGAGATAGACTTGAACGGGAACTGGTGCACGACAACGGGCCTTGCTGTACTCTTGGTTACGACACTCTCGGGGGATATGCTTAGGATAATTCTCATTTTCTTTACAAACCACTATGAAGGGTTATGAGTATATACTTCCTCAAAGGAATTTTTTTTTATGATTATGGATTATATCCCTAAATAGTTCAATTTATGTAAAGTGTTTTACAAATATAGAATTATGTATTTTATTTCATAAACTAATCTAGTTTATGCCATTGTTTAGAAATGGAACCTAGTGGAAGGAATGGAAACTGTATCAATGCACGCACTCCGTGTAGGGATTGCCCTCCTGCTCAAAATAATTATTGTGGATCTGGAGATACAACTGGTGCTGATCAACTTATTACCATACTGGGACAACTCACCCAGGTTATTAATAATAACCTTACTTGTATGGAGCACCATGATCCGCAACGTGGAGGATCAATGCTAGACCGTTTCATGAGGCAACAACCACCAACCTTCAATGGGAGTACAAATCCTATAGTAGCTGAGCAATGGATAAATTCCTTAGAGAAAATATTCCATGCCTTGGGGGTAGTGAAAGGGAGAAAGTTGTCATGGCAGTTTACTGCCTCACTGGAGATGCCGATCAATGGTGGTCACTAATTCAAACCACAAATAAAGATGATGAATTAACAAACATGGAATGGCAGGAGTTCAAAGAGCTGTTCTTAGAAAAATACTTTCATCGAGACCATCGAGCGGATATGGAAAGGAAATTTCTGAGTCTGAGGCAGAAGGAGGATGATAATGTATCAAAGTATGAGGCTAACTTTACAAGGTTAGTGAGGTATGTTGCAGATTACATACGTAACTCAAGAAGTAAGACTGATTGTTTCTTTGATGGGTTAAAACCATTTCTCCGTAGAGCTTTAGTATCACAATCTTTCTCAACATACGAAGATATTGTCTCATGTGATATCAAGACAGAAAAGGAATTATATAAGTCTTATGACAACAAAGTAAAGAAAGAGAAGAAGAGAATGGTGGAACAAGAGACAGATAAAGGGAAAAAGGAAAATAAGGATTTTCCATTATGTGATAATTGTCGGAAGAATCACCCTGGTACTTGCCTAAAAGGAATGGGAGTTTGTTATAAATGTGTAGAAAAAGGTCACCAGGCGCGTGACTGCAAGGGAAAGAAAGAGGATATCAATGTTGAATGCTACAATTGTAGGGAAATGGGGCATTATGCAAATGAATGTCCTAAGCGTCAGGGAAACTTACCTCAGAAAAGGCCAAGGGATCAAGGAAAATCTTATGTTGTTACTACAGTTGAAGCAGAATAATTAATGTATTGGTGCTTTTGGACTCACGGATTATATTCTGGTTATTAGAATAGTGTGATATATATAAGGATTGTACTGCAGTACTTGTTGTCTCAGTAAGGTTTTAATATGATGAAGGTAATCATATTTTTAGTATGTGACAATAAGAGAAACTTTACTTTGTTTGGGGAATCTGATAAATTGATTTTGAAATTGAGAGACCTTTTAGAGAAAGTCTGGACAGAGGTATTTTGGATAACTATAAAGGTTGGAGTGGATTAAGTTGATATTTGGATAGTATTGTTTAAGGTTAAAAAAATTATGAAGATTATTTTTGGAATATTATAATACTATAGTTTTAGGAAAAGGACAACCTGAAGGGTGGGGCATAACCCGTCGTGTCGGACAAAGCTGCAGGAATCGAACCCACAACCATAGTGTGACAGGCTTTTATTTCCTACCACTAGCCTACAGGAAGTCCCTGGTTATTACAAAATAATTTTACTAATCTAAATGGTATGTGTTAATATTTGGAACCTTATACAATTAGGATAAGTATAATATTTTTGAATTCTATTATCTTTTTGAGTGAAAGATGAGTTGAAGGTTGAAACTCTAATTGTCAAGCATAAATATATATATACCTATCTCTTATTCAATTAATAAATTAATTCGTAAACTTTAGTAAAGGGATATTAAAACAAAAAAAAATGTGTTATCCTAATACCTTATGTTTTGTTGAACTGATGATATTTTAAATCAACATAGATTGAAGGCTTTGAGGCCCTCAATTTGACAGTTGATTGTGATTGATGACCTCAATCACTCCCTACAAATATTTACATTTTTCCTCCAATTATATGTCTCTAATTGCCACCAATGTTCTCTTTATCAAGATCATAATTTGGTGGTGACTTTCTTATTTCCATTTCCCTCTTATTAAGGCTAAATTTTATTAATCTTATTTCAGATGTGGGTTTTCCACAAAGGTATTTTCTCTTTTCAACCTTTTATTTTCAAAGAAAAAAATTTCAAATTGTGAGGACGCAATTTATTGAAGTAGGGGAGAATGTAACACCCCGAGCTTCCATTATACGCTTCTCATTCAATAATTCAACAGCTTGCATTGTACGCAACTTCGAGTTCTAAAACACAACGATTAATCAAAGTAGCCGTTATGAATAGTAATAACCACTTTTTAAAATTATAGAAATTTTATATTTCAAAATGGACTTCATTTTTGGATTCGGAATATCGAAATTAGCCTATGTTGAATTTTTGGTATTTTTCTATGAACTTCTAATTTTTTATGAATACTGAAAAATACTTAAAAACAACTTTTTAATGAAAATAATTTATAGTGATAAATTAAACTATTTAGTGGTTTTAAAGTATAATTAGAATATATTTTTACCATTTTATCCAATGGTGGTCATTAGAATTAATTTAACATTAAAATTGGACATAAACAATTGCCAATCTTTTGATATAAATTGTTTCTTAAAAACACGACAGCGGGAATTAATTATAAAATTAATTAATGAAACTTATATGTTTGTAATTTTTTAAAATAGACATCATTTTTGAATTCGGAATATCAATTATAGCTTAGGGTGAAATTTTGGCATTGTTCTGAAAAACTTCAATTTTTGATGAATAGTGAAACCACTAAGTGGTAGTTAAATAACTGATTTTTCGTTTAAATGAATTATTACCACTTCTGTGATTTGATTTTCAAAAATCCGACATACATGGTTGTCATTAAGATGTAAAATTTGGTTCAATGAGATTAAAATAATTTTTGGTGAATAGTAACTTTTAAGTTCTTAATCGCGATTAGAGGTAATTAGTGTAGTTTAAGGTAAAAATAATGTTTTAATAATATGAGATGAGCTTGACACATGTCCTACCATCATTGGATGTACCATGGCCGACCAATACAATCCATTGGTCAACTTGGGGACCCCATGGAGCCACTTTAGTTGGAAAATGACATAAATAACTTTTATTTAATGTTAAAGTAAAAAATGACACAAACATGAAATGTTTTACTAAAACAATTTTTACATGGGGTTATACAAGTAATATTTTTGACTATAAATATTCATTGGGAAGATAAAAAGATTTCCTACATCATAGTATTTTTTTTATAATTTTTAGGCATTATATAAATTAAATTATTTAAGTCATCATTATGATGGAGCGATGACCTCATTATTTAACGATTTTAATAAAATAAAAATATAATGTACAATCCAAAGCTTACACATGTCCAAAGACTATTGTCTGGGTAGATTTAGAACCCTTATCACCTTATCCACGAATTATATAAGTGTGGGACCTTTAGAATCCGAAAATCATTGTATAATAATGTAAAATTTCCTTACCTTCCAAGAGTGCCCCTCCTCTCCACTTATAAAAGGCTCCCACCTCTACCACCTCATTCACACTTTAAAGCCATTTGGCTCGGCCAAACTCTGCCCAAATACTCTCCCAACTTCCCCCTCTTACTCCTAGAAGCCTCACTTTGGGCAGAACTCTTCCCAAGGAAGCCTTTGGCTCAAATCAAAAAGAGTTACCCGATTTTTAAGGTAATGTCTTCTCTAATGTTGTTTTGTTTTATTTTGCTTCTCCAACCCCTTAAACTCTTTTAATTCCATTATTTTGTAACAACACCAGTATATAAAATATACTAAGATGTTTTTATGATATGTGTTTGGTTTACACTTACACACACCTTCGTCTAATGGTAAAAGAACATACTATTTTTGTGGGTGGCGAAATACTGCCTCACGAAATGATGATTGTTCAAATTCTTTTAGCACCAATAATGGTGGCCATTTTGATGAAACTATTATCATATATGATATATATATTATGTTTATGTTTTCCTTATGCTTCTGAATTTCTCATTTATGGCATACTTTATGATTTCCATTATGGGTAAACGCGATAATTTCATTTTAGGAAGTGCGGACTACCGCCCCCTCAAAGTGATGTGAATCGTTAATGCCATATGTGGGATGTATAAAGGATGGAGTAAATGATATTATATATGATATTATACTGGAACTATATTATACCTTTATATAATTATGATTTCATTCCATTAAATACAAAATATAATTGAAAGTAGCGTTCATGCGTATGTACGGCTTACCGTCTCCATGAACGGTGCATTTCATTTCTTACCTCTAAATGTTATGTAATATTATGAATGAATGTATATACTGGATATATATGATATATATGACATATAAATCATGAATATAATTCTGGAGATAATGGATATTATACCTCATAAACAACTTGTAATTATAAGAAGTTTATTGTTGACTCAAGTACCAAAGATCGACAAAACGACCGTCATTAACTTAAATAATTACATAATGTTCATAACATGGTAATAAGTGATATAAAAGGAATAATGAACATGAAAAAGGTTCTTATGTAAATAGAAATTAACTCTAGTTTATTATTCAGGAGGATAAAGAACGGTCGAGTCAGGAAAAGACGCAAGGTAAGAGAACTTCTTAACCCAACTTCCATTCTTTGGGTTAATCTCTTACTTTTAAATTATGTCATGATGTTATTCTGTCCTATTTTGTATTTTTACTTTCTTTATGTGTACCTATAGTGAATACACATAATAGATCTATTTTATTTTAAAAATGATCTTTTTAAGGACTTCGTCTCAATCTCCTTTCATTGAGGCATATTTGGTTTTATACACAACTTTCTTTTATAAGGTGTATAAACCCCTTTGACTTTTAAGTTTATTCAAAAGAAATCATTTTATAAGAAGCGTTTTACTAAACGACAAAAAGGGAATGTTTTTCTTTCCGTACATATGCGGCGACAACGACTTCTCTTCCGCTGTGACCATTATTTGAGTTTCGTCTTCCTCTACAAGCCATCACGTTTTTTTTAATGAAAAATAAATACAAAGTTTTAACTTTCATTTATTCTGGTATTGAAAATGGTTTTGAAAGCATTTTTATTATATCAATGTGTTGTATTGATATCTTGTGAATGAAATGTGGAAATGTTATGTTTCCTTTATCCATGTTTTATGTGATACGATTATGTTATGGTTTATGATATGTTTAAACATATTCATATGAGGAATGCATTGGACTTAATAAGTGACGGGTGGAGCCCGCTATAGCTCCTCGATGCATCGGTAGGTCTCATGAGACAACTAGAAATGGAATTGGCCGAGGCCCTTTCCCAATTTGATTTATGGTTTTGGCCGAGGCCTTAATCATTTTAGATGTATTGGCCGAGGCCTTGACAAAATGTTTCAGAATGTCTGGCATTATGCATTCCATCATTATGAAAGTGGTTATTGATATTGCATGTGATTATTCGACCAGTAGAATATCCATGTGAATAAGTAAATGGAATTATCTCATTTAACTTTTTCCATATTATGTTGAAGTTCATGTTTAAAATGCTTTTTTTTAGTTATACATTGTTTTAAATGTTAATGTTTATTTATGAAAGCTTCCGCATTATTGTTATCCTTACTGAGCATCTAGGCTCACCCCTTTCAATGTTTTAATATTTTCCAGGATGTGAAAAAGTATTTTATGAATGACCTGCAGGGATAGTCAGAATAGGATATGAGTGTGGACTATGGAGACTTTGTTATTGTAGTTTTTCACTTTATGATGTAATGTAACGTTTACGAATGTATCTAGTGTTTCCAATGCTATTAAACTAATCGGTCTTTCGAGACTTGATCTTTTGTGATCATGCCAATGTTACGAAGTAATTCACCGACTCCGGGTAGCTGGGGTCGGGGCATTACAAATAAGCATAAAAATTTAAGGAAATGTATAGGACCAAAACACAATCCTTTTAAACATAAAGATCCTCATAATATGGAAAAGATAAATCAAATAATTCCATTTACTTATTCACGTGGATATTCTACTAGTCGAATAATCACATGTAATATCAATGCACAATTTTATAATGACGGAATTTATAATGGTGGACATTATAACAACAAAGTTAAGGCCTCATTCCAAGACTAAAAATAAGATTTTTTCAAGGCCTTGTGCCAAGACCGTAGTTTTTCTCATGAGACCTATCGATTCATAAAGGAGCTATTGTGGGATCCACCCATCACTTACTATGTCTAATGCATTCCTCATGTGAAAAGGTTGAAACATAACATAAACATTCATATTAAAACAAGAATTCAAAATGTTAATAATTTATCTATAAACCATGAATGGTTTAAAAATAAAACATACATATCAAAAATATCCAACAACCTTCATAGAATATGGAATATTGAATAACAATAAATCAACTTCAAAAAAGTGTAAAATCCATCAAATGATGTTGATATAGATGAAATCAAAAATATTTGAGAGAAATGACTATTTATATTATGAAATCATTTGAATGTCACATAATTATAAAAGAAAACATTTATTTTACAAATATTTTTATAATCTTGTAAGGGAATCTTTGAAGGTTTTATAATGGTGGAAAATAGCCTCACCCAACGTATATGTTAAAAAACATTCTTTTGTGAATTTTTTGAAAAGGTTATAAAGTACCTTGTTCGGAAATCGATAGAAGGATTCCTTTCAAAACACATTATAGAAAGTCAAAAAATTGTATAAACGACCTTAAACCATAATCTAGTAAATAGTAAAAATGTTTTGAAATACATTTATAAGAAACATGGATGTGGATGATAAATAGGTCTCAGTAGATACTCACGTATAAACAACCTCATATAGTAAAGAGATTATAAAATTAAACCTTACCTTGTACTTGACCTTGGTCAATGGTATGTTAACCTATTGTATAATAGTTATATCATTCTTATTAAATTATACAATAACCACAAACATAAATATGATATCATATATGATCTTCTAATATTTTTTTGTTAATAATATTTCAGAAGTATCATTGTTTCGGGTGTTAACAGATTCATTTTCCATTATATTCTTTTTTAAATAAGGCATGTTTGTTATGGATAGTATGTATTAAATTCCTATACATAATGATATTAAGTTCATAAACATTATTTTTTATCATAAAATGAACATTATTCTTGAATGGTTATGATGGGGGATGAATCTCATCGTGTTAGTGGAGACGGTAATCCATACGTACGCACGAGCGACAATATAGTTCTATTAATGGTAAAATGTTATGTAATTAGATGGTATATCCTATATAAAGAATCATTAAAATGTTATATTTAGTATTCAAATCAGTTATACTCATTATTATACTAATCCAAATAATGAAGTGTTGAATAACAAACTACACCCCGACGTGGGGACCGTAAGTCGTACGTATAAACGTATGGTGACTTTGTCATTCATAGGATGGATATAATAATGGATAATTTTAAACTGTATTTATAATGAAATCATAGTATGTAGAAGGTACTGTATTTATTACTTTAGTATGAAAAAAACAAAGAGAGAGAGAGTGGAAGAAGAAAAGAACTTTGAAATAGGTTTTGAAATTATTACCTCTTTATCGGGTGCTTCCTTTTGATTTGTTCAAAATACATCCTTAGGATGGATTTATGATCAATGTAAAGACTCTATAATGAATTTAGGGTAGTTGGTAGTATATTTGAGTTGGTTTTTTCCGAGAAAAATGGCTTTGGAGGTGTGATTTTTAGAGAAAGGGAAGTACCCTTTTATAAGAGAGGTGAGAGTCACCTTAGGAAAATCCTGAAATACAAATTTATTATACAGTCATATTCAGTTTATAATGGCTCCAAAATGATTTATTTCAAGGAAAATGTGGTGATGGGTAGAAAACCTCTCCATAAATTGTTTTTAGATTGTTTTAGGTCACTATATCAATCTTATATTTTAGATTTAACTCTTTGTTAGATAGTTTAAATTTTACAAAGTATTCTTATATTACTATAATAAATGGTTAAAAAGCTTACTATAAAAATCCAAGAGAAACCCATGTGTTTCACTATTGACATATCTAACCTTATTTAAGACACCTGGATGAACCTTAGATTTTTAGGAATATTATATCAATTAATAATATAGTATTTGTTTTAAAAACTCATTTATGTCAATTTTGACACTATTTAGTATTTGGTTTATGTGAAAGTAAAAATACTTTATTACTTATAAAAAATAAATTAAATCAATAATAATAGGTAATATTAACCTAAAAAATAGTGTAACGCATCAGAAGACTCAATTTACATTTCATTTTGTATTTATAATATAAATTATTTTAATCTTTTTTTAATAAGGTAATTACTGCATCATCATTGTTTCTTATATAAATATAATTATATAATGTCTACAAATTATAAAAAAAATACAATGATGTAGAAAAAAATTTATTTTTTCAATGAATATTTATACACTACAGGAAAAATGGCGTTTCGCAGTGGGTTTTTTGTGGCAGTTTTAAAAACCGTCATTAAATATTATTTGGGCCTCTATTTCACAGCGATTATTTCACGGTGGTTTTTAAACCACTGTGGAATGTGTTAAATTTTTTTATAATTTTTTTAATTTTTTCAAGGATTAGCGGCAGTTTTTTAAAAAAATTTGTCAAGAAATTATGCCGGTTTGGGTAAAACCGCCAAGAAATGAAAGGAAAAAAATAAACAGAAACATTAAAAACCCTGAAATCACTAAAACGAGCATAACTTTTGATCCGGGTGTCCATTGGAGCACCACGACCAGTCAAATAGAAGCTCATGAAGATGTCTAGAGGCATGTATAATCAAAACCTTGGGACTGTCTAAGGTGTAAAAGATAAGAGTGTTATAAAAATTTGGAAAAAATCCCCAACTTCAAACGGCCATAACTTTCGCTCCGGGTGTCCGTTTGGACTCTACCACATATCAAATCGAAACCAGCAAAGAGATCTATGCACAATTTTGACATAAGAAAGCTTCTGTCATGTTTTTTGACCCCAAAAATCCCTACAAATATCTCTAAAACCCTGTTTCGGTCACCAATGTCCCGTCGAACTTGTCTTCAAATAGACCTAACTTTCGATCCACGTGTCAGTTAGGACTCCTCCGCCTTCCAGATCGTAGTTTGTTTCATGAGATTTAGTTTGACTAGTCATGGTGCCCACATGGACTCCTAGATCATATGTTATGGCCATTAAGTGGGTATTGGGTTTCTTATGTTTTTCAATTCTTGTTTATAATACTTGTTCCCCGTCATCTTTTTTTTAAAAAGGTCGTAACTTCTGATCTGCCTGTCCATTCTATATCTTTCACCTATCAGGTCGATGATCGTTTCAGGATCATTGATTTGACTGATCACAGATCTGGAATAGACTCTTAGATCATAAGTTATTTCCTTTAATGTGAGTCTAATGTTTTTGTTACTTTCTGACTATTTTGACGGGTTTTAATGATTGTTCTATTTGTTACTATTTATTTGGGATTCCATGACTTGTTATCTTTATCAATGGTTTTTAGAGGTTATTATGATGATTATGTTGAAATCTTATGGGGTTTTCCAGAGTTGTCATGAGTTTTCATGCGTTCTCATGCTTTTTAATGCTTCTTCATGCTTCTCCATCCGTTTTCATGCGTTTTCATGATTTTTCATCCCTTATCACGCATTTTCATACTTTTTCATGCGTTTAATTTATTATATATTATTTATTATTTATAATATTATTTAATTTAGTTATTATCTATTATTTGTTACTGGTTATTTATTATTTATTATTTATTATTTATTATTTATTATTTATTATTTAATACCTAATATTTAATATTTAATATTTATATTAATTTATTATTTATTATTTATTATTTATTATTTATTATTATTTATATATTATATATTATTTATTATTTATTATTTTTAAATTTATTATTTATTATCTATTATATATTATATATTATTTATTTATTATTATTAATTGTTTATTATTTATTATTTATTAGTAATTATTAATTATTATTATTATTTAGTATTTATTATTATTTATTTATTTAAAATTATTTATTATGTGTTATTTATTATTATTATTATTTATTATTTCTCATTCATTATTTATTATTTACCATTTCTTGTTTTTTATTTATTATTTATTATTTATTATTTATATTTATTTATTATAATTTATTTATTATGTGTTATTTATTATTTATTATTTAGTATTTAGTATATTTTTATTTAGTATTTATTATCTATTTTTATTAATTATTAATTATTAATTATTATTTTTTATTTTTTATTTTTTATTTTTTATTTTTTATTTTTTATTTATTATTATTTATTTTTTATTATTTATTGTTTATTGTTTATTATTTTTCATTATTTATTATTTATTATTTCTTTTGTTGTGGCCATAGCTGAATCCAATAATAGAGATCTAGGAGTCAATATGTATCTCTTTGTAATGAGAATCATGCCACACATATTTCATAGAAGTATCTATTTTTTATCATCATTATGATAATGACTTCATAACATTGGGGTTTATACCTATAAAGGATCCCATGTTCGACTATAGTCTGTCTGTGATGTGAGTGAAGCTTATGCATTGGAATTGACCATCCTTTATTTCTCATATTCGAGGGACCATAGGGTGTGTAGACTTGTTGTATTTTTGGGGCTTCATAACATAAAATAATAAAGATTTTAATCCTTCAATTTAATTTCATACGGTAAGGATGAATGATATATTATAGTTTTGGGTCGTAACAGTTGGACCAACTAAGCAATTTAACATCTTACGGCAGGGACATATATGGTGATATGTAGTTTAACTTCCTAAAGTTAGGATGAATGTCATTTGATTATGTGAAATATGTGTTCAAGAACATTACATTAGTTGGAGTCGTGATGACATATCCATCAATTGAGACCAAGGAATAAGATTTGTTAGATTGAAACTTGTGTATGGAGTAAGGTTCCTCCCACTTCATCTCAAGCTTTAGAGGCTTCTTTCCATCTGTTTAAAGGCTCATGCTATCAAATTCTAGAAGACATCCATGTGATGCAAGTTATGAATGCTATTTCCATCCAGTCACACCAATTAATCAAGGAATTTCTGGAATTATTCATCTATATATAGCTGGTCATAGATGTAAATATGGAGAGATGGAAATTGACCCTCAATGGGTAGGACTTCTTCTGTTCCATACATTAATGAGTACGAGGTCAACTATGTTTCAATACGAGTTGTAGTCTTATAATACCATAAGGAATGAAAGAGCTTGTCGGGATAAGAATGTTTTTTTTGACCATCATCTTCTAGGGTATATCTAACATGGTCTTCATAAAGACCTCAATATATCCATTATCCACTACATGATAGAGGTATAAATTGTTGGATGTGATATTATTATTATGAAATAACATTTCCACCTCAGTGGAGAAAAATTGTGAAATTTTCCATCAATGTAGTATTAGGGACACCAATTCTATTAATTTTGTTAGCTTTGATAAAACTAAAAATGAATTTGTCTCTGGCTTCTTTGAGGGGTACTACCTCATCACATTTGGATAAAAATCATTACCAGTAAGGACATACTTGAACTTCTTGGCAATGAATGGGGGGTATGACCACACTACATCCATTCCACAAATGTAAAATGGCCTAGAGTATTTGTATGTATGTATAAACCATGGGGGGTGAAGGAAGAAGTTGGAATATACTTGATAGGATTGAAATTTATAGGTAAATTCAAAGAAATCCTATGTCATCAAAGGCCAAAAGTATCCATGCCTTTAGATTTCATTAGAAATCTTATACCCTGATGGATGGCACCCATATTCATGTAATTATTCCGTAACACCCACAATATCTCCTCCATCAACACATATAATAGGGACTCCATCAATTCATTTTTTGTAGAGGACTTTCTGGTGATTTGATCCTTCAAGAAGAGTAAAATTGGATGCTCATCGCTGGATCTGCTCTCTTACATTTCTATCCAGTGGGAGCACCCCATCTTAATGGTAGTCTATGATGGGAATAATCCATCCTATGTTAGGACCATATGACTCAGGGATTTGGCTGATTTCCTTGATCTCCTCTGTTCTATCTGGAAAAAAATGTTAGACTGTCTGGTGATGGGTGATGTTAATGACTATTTCATCCCAATTTGGGTCCTCTAGGGTTGTGGGAATATTATCCAATGCATTTTCTTGGGAATTTTTTTATCATAGTATGTGAGTAAATGTTGGATATGAGATGAATTCTTCCATTAACCGCTGTGAATAATACCATAGGGGAATTAAAATCCTCTTTTTTGATGGAATAATTCCCACTGATTCTCTTGATTACCAACCATGAGTCACCTTTCACTTCTAGGTGCTTTTCCAGTATTTGGAGTGCCAATTCCTAGCCTACAATTAGAGAATCATATTTTGACTCATTATTAGTAAAAAAATATGATAATAGGAAGGAGTATGACACAACCACCTTCATTGGAAATATAAGCACAATTCATAATCCATCTTTTTTTGAGATTAAGGCCTTCAATTATCTTCCCCATTGCACTCCTAAATGCACCATCAAAAAATATTTCCTATCTTTTAGATCCATCTAGAACATAGAATATATGTTCATTAGGTATTTTAGTATTTTAAAAAATCTCTTCAGTATATGGGTGCTCGAAGAGGAAATATGGTAAGGCCTAGCCTTTCATATCTTTTTGAGGCACAAACTGTATATTTAATAACTAAAGAATAACTTCTCATTGTGTTAGATGCCCTATTAGCATAGGAAAACTGAGGATAAATTTTAGTAGGTTAACTTGAGAAACCTAGTATAACTAATGGTTCTTTAGATAGTTCCTCATCCTCTAAACTACAAATTTTAATTCTAGGAAACCTTTCTCGATATCTGACTAATAGGTCTCTGCATTGATCGTGGTTCGACTGAAATAATAAAATCTATTTCGTTTCCAACACCATTATTTTGTGTAAGGAAGGCACCTAGTGATCACTTTTCATGACCCCCTCCAAAAAAGGTGTACCCCTTCTGGGATGGAAATGTTATAAGGGAGATAATGACCCCCTGAGTCCGACCTCCAGTAGGCCCTAGGTTGGAGACTAGAACTAATGGTATTGTAAACACACAAATGGGAGGCATTACCCTCTAAGGGAACACATGCGGAAGAGAGAGATAATATAGACACCAACAAACTCCAACTCATGCTGAAATATAAAAGAAAATCCAAGTACACATATGTAATGTCATTCAAAACTACTACAACTAAAAGGGAAAAACTTTAAATACAAAAACAATAAAGTAAAAATAGCAGCAACCATGAAGCCCAAATAGCTCCTAAAACCCCAAGCTAGTAGAAACCAGCCTGATATCCAACATGATCCATGTAACCTAAAAACAGTTTATATATACATAGGGTGAGTGTAACAGTATACTCAGTAGGATCCTCCCTAGAGCCTCTCATAAAAATGTAAAGAAAGAATGCTAAAGAAGAGTGAACAACAAGTTAATCTAACTCATCACCTAAATAGGTATACTAAGTTCCTATCCTCAACATGTATACTCTCACCAAGTATCACATATAAGAGTATATACTACAATAAATAATATCAAGGGTACCCCGCTACTACTTCCCCACTGGTTTTCAGCTTTTTCCAAATGTCACATGTCCTGAGCATCTCTCTCCAGAAATGATTACCCATAGACACCGGGGGAAACACCACAACATGAACCTCATGAAACAAAACCACCACATCCATGTAAGAAAAGTAACAAGGTAGAATATGGGATCCACTATTGCTTTCATAATGTGTATCATACTTCAGGCAGTATACCTGAAGCCATTACATACCACACACCGAGTAAGGATCCTCAAGGCATCATAACCTATACACATTACACCTATAGTAGTCCATAGGAAACTATATCTAGAATAATTTTGTGTAAATAACCATAATAAATTACGTCCCTATACACACATATATGGGGAAAACAAACCATTGTTCCTACCAGCACAAGTAACCACCAATAGAAGAGAGTGGGGCCAAAGGCGGTAGTCATTATCCATCCTCCCACCAAAATGTTGGGGAAAAACACACCCCTCAGGGGTTAGAACCCCTGGGGTTATAGTTTCCCTAACTAACAGGTTGGAATATCATATAGAAGCACAAAAATTATATAATATACGATAGCTCACAACCACACTATGGACATAAATTAATATTAGACTCAACTACAGCTAACGTCTCTTGGACTCTCGGCTGCCACTTCTAAAACTAGGCATCCAATAACCACACAACAATTTAAAGAGCTTGATTAAATTCTTTATTTAACATTCTATCAATTGAACATTATGTTAATTAATTCATTAAACATTAATTAACCATTAAAAATTTCCACATTTTATTTCATTAGCATCGCACCCAAAGTCCCGTGTTCTTTTAAATTGAAACCTCAGCATTACGTCCCAGCAAGTTCCAACACCATGGGTTGACATCATTTATTCAATAATTTATTTACAACATTATTACTTTCCCATATTCTTATCCATTCTATAAAATCATTCTATGCTACTAAACACAAGGGTCTCAACACGGTGGGTAGGTGAACTACCCATTGAGTATTTTCCAGCTTAGCAAGAGCGTAGACCCATCCTCCCTCAGGAAGCTAAAAACAGAAAGCATGTGGCATACCCCGCACGTCATCACCGCTTTAGGAATGAGGGTAAGAAAAATAGTTGTCTTGAGAAGTGGGGAAAGTAAAGAAGATAAAAAACCAACAATAAATAGAAACCATCCAAACATTAACATTCAACCCATTTCATCAAATCTTGTGTCCTCCATAACACCCACATGTATAAAATGATGCATCTCACCACTCTAGGAATCAACTGATGCCAAAACGAATGGGCCTCCCTACCCCCATATATCACAACATCCTTCTAGGCTCACATCACAACATAAAAAATAGAAAAACAAACATAATATAAATTGGACTCTTATCCCTTAAATAAGCAAGAGCATAAATCAGAACCCTACAAGGAAATATCTTTTACAAAAAAACTAGTTCTTTACTCCGTATTTAATTAACCAATTTATTTTTTAGAGGTTCCAACATTGGGAAAATTAAACAGTAATCTATCTCAAATTGATTAAACATTCTTACAACATCAATTTGATTAATATAAAATTACAATAAGAATAAATAGATTCATTTACATGCCTCTTTATCATTGACAATTAATTTACAATTTATCACTGATGGCGTTCTTTACCAATTTACATCACGAACAAAAAAGCTAAACATAGTAGGAATAAATATCACACAATCTAGAAATAAAAGAGGCAATAACAAATGATCGATGTAAATTTATTTAATCGGTTCAAATATTTATTATGTCAATTCCATTATGATCCAGTGGGTTAAAACATGCCAACTCAACATTTTCACGTAATAGAATAGAGAAGCAAAAAATCCCCTACCTCAAATGGTTCTTGACATTATTTATCTGAGAACGAGCCACACAATGGGTTTCAATCACCTCCTCTTGTGACAACTGCATGCACCCAAGGATGACAAGGTATGACCACACCAACTGAAACCCAAGAAAACTCCATTAAAAGAATGGAGATCAAATAACATAACTTCGAATGGAGAAACAAGAGAATATGAACCCAAACGAATAAAGATAAAACATACCTTGTATCAATGAAGGATAGAAACTTGCGTCTTGCACAAAAATAGGGGGTGCACATGTAGTAGGAAGAAAAATCAAGGGAAACGATCTGAGGATTAAGGTTCAATCACACCGCTCCTATGGAATGAAGAAAATGTTAGAGCATCTCACAACATAGAACTATAAGGTAGAACAAGGTAAGAAGATATCTTGTCCCTTTAGAAGATTTATGGAGTAACGGTTTAAGATGCGTTGGATTCTCTATTAAAAGAGGATCTTATTAAACCACATAGTTTGACCAAGTAAATACATCCTAGGACTTAGGAAAATTAGTATATGAGTTATGGGATTTGTTTTAGCCTTAAATACCTTAAAACAAGGCCTTAAATTTGTTTACGTCAAAAAAATCTCAAAGGAGAGAAACTGTAGGAAGCTGGAAACACTTTTCATGGTTTTGTAAACACAGTACACCAATCGATCCTAGAAACATTGTTTAGAGAATGAATCACTGATCCTAGACTCACTGATCCTGGAAACATTGTTCACATAATGACTCACCGATCCTAGACTCACTGATCCTAAAAAACTGTTCATAGAATGAATCATTGATCCTAGACTCACTGATCCTAAAATCACTGATCATAGAAACATTGTTCACAGAATGACTCACCGATCATGGAAACACTTTTCACAGAATGACTCACCGATCCTGGACTCACCAATCCCAGACTCACCAATCCTAGAAACACTGTTCATAGAATGACTCACCAATTCAGGACTCCCTGATCCTTGACTCAGTGATCCTAGAAACACTGTTCACAGAATGACTCACTGATCCAATGGTACTATTCAAAGAACGACTCACCAATTCGATGGTACTGTTCACAGAACGACTCGCCGATGATGATGGTACTGTTCACAGAATAACTCACTGATCTGATGGTACTGTTCACAGAACAACACTCTGATGACAATGGTATTGTTCATAGAACGACAAACCAATCAGATTGTACTGTTCATATAAGGACACACCGATGATAAAGGTACTATTCATAGAAAAAAACACTGATGCCGGTGGTACTATTCATAGAACGACTCACCGATCCGATGGTACAATTCACAGAACGACACACCGATCCAATGGAACTTTTCACAGAACAACACATCAACGCCGATGGCAATGTTCATAGAACGACTCACCGATACTGATGGTACTGTTGACATCGGTCTTACCGATGGAACTGTTCACATCAGTCTCACCGATGGAACTATTCACATCGGTCTCACTGATAGAACTGTTCACATCGATGTCACTGATGGAACTCTTCACAGAATTGGAAATTTTGAATGTGTTAGGGATAAGTCACCTTGACCTCTCAGAACACCTCAAACACCAGATTTCCGCAGAGGAATGGACTAGAGAGGTCTAGTAGATTACATCAAATACCTCACAAAACATTCTCATCCTAGAGAATTCAAAACCCACATAACGGGAAACCAAAATTGGGTCCGAAAAACCACCCATTGAGATTCCTCTCAAAAGGGTGAAATCCAGAAGGAGAAACTAAATAAATCCATCTCATAAACATGAAAGTTCCACAACCACAAAGTGAATATCGTTACATGGATAAGAGTTAAACATCAAAAAACACAAGGTAATGAGAACATATTTGTGACTCATATTACCATGTACTCTCCTTCATTCCACCATGTCTCCACAAAACCTGAACCAATGAGATATAATTCCTCTGAAACACCTTCTATTTGTGGTCTTGTATCTCTACAGGCTGCTCCTCGAAGGTCCCATCATCATCAACATCAATATCTCCCCAATCGATTAAGTGAGATTCATCATGAAGATAAAAAGAAATATGTGACATATGGAAAACATCATGTATCTGTCTCATATGTGTGGAAAGTGATTCCCAATATGCCATGACTCCAACACAATCCAACACCTCTAAAGGCCAAACCTACCGGGGATAAGTCTTACTCCCACGACCAAACCTTTACTGCCCACGATGGGGAGTCACCTTCAAGAACATGTGACCCTTAAAATCAAACTCCAAAGGTCTCCCCCTTTGATAGAAATATGATTTTTGATGATCTTGTGCTGTCTTCATCCTCTCACGAATCACTTGAACCATCTCTTTTGTATTCTTCACTAGTTCCGATCTGATAATTGTTGATTCTCCGACCCTATTCCAGCACAACGGAGAATAGAAAGGTTATCCTTAAAAGGATTTAAATTGCACCATACCGATGGTGGAGTGTAATCTATTTTTGTAAGAAAAATTCACCAAGGATATGTGCCTCATCCATGAACCTCCAAAATACAAGACACAAGATTGAAAAATGTCTTCATGATTCTGGATGGTGTGCTCTATCTGACCATCAATTTTCAGATGAGAAGTAGTGATAAGGCATAGCTAAGAACCGAAATCCTAATGGAGACCACTCCACACCCTATAGGTATAATGAGGATCTCTATTGAAAATGATCATCCTCGGGACTCTGTGGAGTCTCACCACCTCCTCTAGATACTGCCTTGACAAAACTTCCACCAAGCTCAAGTCCTTGAATGTTATAAAGTGGGATGGTTTCATTAAATGGTCCATTACCACCCAAATTGCATCATGTCCTACCGAATCTCTAGGTGAAACAATAATAAAGTCCATTGAGATGTCCTCCCACTTTCATTGAGGAATATTTAATGGGTAGAGAAAACCACCGGGGACCGGGTGCTCAGCCTTGTCCTGCAAAAACCAAATATCAAGACACAAACTCCGCAACTGTATGCTTCAACCTAGGCCACAAAAACTAACTTCTCAAGGCTCGGTACGTCATTGTCACGCCATGATGCACGGATAAAGGTCAACTATGTAACTCTATTAGAACCATATCACACATGGCCAAAAGAACAAATAGTCTTCCATAATATAACACATGATGTTGTTCATCCTTAGACCAACCATCAGGGGCCTCACCACAAACAACTCAGTCTCTCTAGACCTCCACCTCAAGATCCCCCAAATGGGACTCTTCCACCTACAGCTCTAGATATGATTGCACTATCATTTGAAAAACACAACCTCTACCCCCAATTTCTCCCATATCGAGATGTAATGCTGATAATTCTTCCATAATTCTCCATGAATCAGCAGATTCACATACTGCATCACCACATGACTTCCTACTCAGTGAATCAGCTAAAAAATTCCTCTTTCTAGGGGTACATGATATTTAAAAGTCGTATTCTTGTAAGAACTTCATCCACTGACGTTGTCTCAATTTTAAGTCATGGTCTGAGAAAACAAACCTTAGGAACTTATGATCGGTGAAAACCAAAAATCATTCTCCAATGAGGTAATGTCTCCACAACTTCCGAGAAAAACCCACAGATACCAAATCGATATCATGGGTGGAATAGTTACATTCATTATAGAGACCCGAATCTTGACGTACATCGACATTACATTACTTTCGCGGAATACATAATACATAACAAAAACATACACACAAGGACCGTAATAGTTTAGTGTCTTTGGAAACTTGGAATATAATCTTCTAAACGTGGTGAAAGATCTTCAACATCTCCCATAAAGATCTTCCTTTTTTGACCTAAAACCTTTCTTTATATCCTAGGGAAAAGAAAACATAAAAGGGTGAGCTCAAATGCTCAGTAAGGGTAAACAAAAGATATATCAATCATGTCATATTCATAAGAACATATCTTTTGGAAATCATAACCTGCAAAAGAGATCATAATTTCATAACATGGGATAAATCATAGTAGTGAAATGTAATCCCAATAATCATAACTTAAAACATGAAAATTTGTGGCATACACACATAATCATAGAGAATCATTTCTTATTAGTCAAGACTCGTTTCCAAGAATACCTTAGTGGACAAAGTCCCTTTCTGAATCGAGTTCACTCCTTGTTTCAGTCCTGTTTCACTGAACCGGTATAACCCACCATTCCAGCCATGTCTATCTCATGAGATATAAAATCTTTACCCAATGAATTGGAGGGAGATATAGGTCCCACAAATCTCATAATGATACCATTCTTATGTGTGCCACAAAATCCTAAATCATACATCATTGCATAACCCATGTAATAAAAATGGGAATCTTAAACATCGTGACATCATAAAACAATTCATATAAGATAAAGGAATTCATAAAAATAATTCCATCATAAAATAATCAAATCAATGTAATAATAGGGATAGAAACAGAACCCTTTATTATCTTAGATGGAAAATAATTTTGATAAAACACTTGAACTCCATTCTTGAGGAAAATATCCTTTCTGCTTCAAAAACACTTTTCCTTTCTTAACATGTCATACAATTCTAAACTAAAAGAGGTTGATTAAAAATAAACTTGAAAACTTGTAAAGGAATCTTCTTGGAAATAATGTTTTAAAAATCCATTCATGCCGTATAAGTTAAAAAAAACATTCTTCTCATCCTTTTTTCAGAAAAGTCAAAAAATACCTCGTACGAAAAACAACAAAATATTCCTTTCATATTTTTACTAAAAATTCACCGAAGGGTAAAATTGGATTTAAACAATTGTAGGTGGATGGAAATAATATTACATATTGAGGAAACATGGATGTGGATGATAAAATACACCCCAGTAAATTTCAAAGTATAAACAATCTTTGATAAAAATGAGATTGTGATATTTCCCTTACCTTTGGTCTGATTTGGTTCGTATGTGTCTGAACCTCCTCTTCTTTGAAGAGCCTCTTTGAGATCTCCTTTTAGGGCACTAAAATTGGTCTTTGAGGAAGAAAAGAACCTCTAGGATGTTTCTAGGGAAGTGGAGAAGGTAATTTGGTAGGGGTTTGCCGAGCTTGAAGGCTCAAAGTGGTGTGAGGAAGAGAGGGAGGAGGTGCCCTTTTATAAGGGAGGAGAGGGGTACCTTTGGAATAACAAAAACTATTATTTTATTATAAAGTAAAATTTTGTTTTAAATAGCTCGAAATTGATTTATTTCGAAGCTAAGGTGGGGATGGGTCGAAATCCTCTCATCCAATATAATTTAGACAAGTTTAGGTTCCTATATTAACCTTATCTTTTAGTTTTAACTCTTAGATAATTAGATTTACATTTACCATGTCACTTTGTATTTTTATATTATATAGTTAATAAACATACCATATACATCCAAGATACCCCCAAGTTGTGTTTTATTAATATATATAACCTTATCTAAGTCATTTGGCCGAACCTTAGATTTTTAGGAATAAAATAACAATTAATAATATAATATTTGTTTTTAAAACTATTTTATGCCAATTTTGACACTATTCAATAGTTGATTTTTTTAAAACTCATAACAGAATTATTGCTTCGACCAATGTTAATTAAATTAATCCTCACATGTCATATTAACCTATAAAATTAGTTTAATTCATAAAAAGTCTCAAATTATACTTATTTAGGTATTTATAATATCAATTATGTCATTATTTCATTAATTACTGCATCATATTTGTGTTATAAATAAATTAAATTATTTAATGTCTAAAATTTACAAATAAAATACCATTATGTAGAAAATTTTATTAGATTTCTAATGAATATTGAAAATCGAATTTATCTTATGTATAACCCTATATTAAAAATTATTTACTTATTAAACATTGATTTTAACTATTTTAACCCTTCTTTAAATAAATTAATAATAAATGTCCTAATCTAATCCAAGTGGGCCTAAATGATCATATTTTATTCTTAAGGTTGTTTTTGGTCGAATTAAACTTATCTAATATAATTAGTACATTTTTTAGGATAATAATAATAACATTTTTACCGTTAATTACCCTATTTACTTTTAACCGCTGTAAACAAAAGTAGAAAGTTACTATTCACCAAAAATTACTTTTATCTCATTAAACCACATTTTACTTACTAACCTCAACCGTGTCTCTCGGATTTTTGAAATTCCACTCACAGAAGTGGTAAAATTACGTTTTATGAAAAATTCATTTTTTTTAAATACCACTTAGTGGTTTCACTCTTCATCAAAAAACGAAAGTTTCCAGAAAAATACCAAAAATTAGGCCTAAGCTATATTTGATATTATGAACTCAAAAATAATGTCTATTTTACCAAATTCAAAACATATCAGTTGCATTAATTAATTTAAAAATAAATTCCCGTCATCAAAACAAATAGCGTGTTCTTAAGAGATAATAACTATCAAAAGATTGACATTTGTTTATGTCTGGTTTAAATATGAAATTACATCCAATGACCAAAATTGTATTAAATTGTAAAAATATATTCTAAATATACTTTAAAACCCCTAAAATTAATAATTTATCACTATTAATTATTTCGATTAAAAATGTTTTTTTTAATTAAAATTTATTAATTTTCACTATTCATCATAAAATGAAAGTTATCCAAAAAGTACCAAAATTTCACCGTAAGCTAATTTCGATATTCCGAATCCAAAAATGAAGTCCACTTTGAAAAATAAAATTTACCAAATTTCAAAAAGTGGTTATTACTATTCATAACGGCTAGTTTTAAGCATATTGTTGTTTGATGAAACTCGGTATTGAGTACTACACACGCTATCGAGGAAGGTCGTGATTGCGTTTAATGCAAGGAAAGTCAAGGATGCGTGTTGAGAAAGCTCCGTTTGGTGTAGCGTACAACACAAGACATTAATGAAATTAAAAAGAATATTTTTCATAAAATCTCGGGCTGTTACATTCATGGGGACATAACTACCAAGACCCATAAGAAACAACTGATCTCTGCTGTATTAGAACACAACCTAACCCCAGATGCGAAGCATTGTAGAAAAAATAAAACTGAACTCCCTCTGCTGGAAAAAAAGAATAGGATCACTTATTAACATATTCTTTAGATACTTGAAAGATTACTGACACTGATCGGTTCACATGAAAGTATGATCCTTCTTGGTCAATGCTGTCAGAGGAGTCACAACCCGAGATAAATCGGTTACGAACATCCTGTAGTAGCCTGCAAGACCAAGGAAACTTCGCACCTCTGCCATTGTCTTAGGGGATGCCCGAGACACAACTTCTTCTATATTCGATGGATCCACAACTAATCCTTACTAGGATAAAACATTCCTCATGAAACGTACTTTTCGATCCCAAAACTCAAACTTTGACAACTTCTCAAATAGCTGATGTTAAAGAAGAACTCCCAAAATGGAGTATAGATGCTCTGCATTCTCCTCCTCGGACATGGAGTACATAAGGATGTCATCGATGAAAACCACCACAAACTTCTCCAAGAACTCACAGAACACTTCATTCATTAATCCCATGAACACAATTAGAGCATTCAACACACCAAAAAACATTACAACGAACTCGTAATTCCCATGACGACAACATAAAGAAGTATTCAGGATATCATCATCCTTCACATACATCTGATGATATACTAACCCCTAGTCGATCTTTGAGAACCAACATTAACCCTTTAGTTGTTTGAATAAATCATCAATCCGTGGAATAGGATAGCGATTCTTGACTATCACTTTGTTTAAGAGATGATAATCGATACACAAGTGAAAACTGCCATCAGCCTTCTTCATGTATGAAATAAGTTCACCCCACGGTGACACACTCAGGTGAACAAAATCGCACTGTAAAATACCGTCAAGTTGTATATGTATCTCTCGTAACTCAGATGGGGACATCCAATATGGATACATAGAGACAAGAGATTCTTCTGGTTATCTCGATCCCAAACTCGATCTATCATCAAGGGATTAATGCTACAACCTCTTCTATAAAGACATATGGGTACTCTTTCATGACCCTAGGAAAAACCAACCACTAAACCTCTGAAGAACATAGCATCAAATCATCTATCTAGGATGATAAGGACATAACATGCATATGAACCATCTGTGGGTCTTACTCGCCAACAAATACCACTGGATCTCCATCCTCATCAAAGAACACAATCTTCCTCCTAAAGCAATCCAAAGTAGTCTATACCGAATATAAACATTCCATGCCTAGGATGATATTATATGGTTTTATCCATAAACATAGGAAATCTCCCCAATAGCGGTGCTTCCCCATCACTAGCCCATAGTTTCTACATTCTTCAAATAAGCCAACTCAACCTCTAACTGGCATACTCAACAACAAGGACACTAGAATCCTCTCTACCTCAAGTCCCAAAGCATGGAAAAGGGTAGGTGAGATGATGGAGTGTGTCACTCCTGAATCAAACAAGGCATACACCCATGTAAAAAACAAGAAAAGGGTACCTCAAATGACGTCTGGATCACCTGTAGTTGGAAACGCTAAAGCATGAAGCTAACCACAACCTCCTCCATGGCCTCTGTAACCCTGATGACGACCACCACCATCATCTCACTCTGATCTCTATGGATTGGGAGCATCATGGGGTTGTCCTCTGCCTGCCCCATCTACCCTCTACGGATCTGAAGCTAGTGCAACCTGCTACTTCTGCCTCAGTTGGAACTGCCTCAACGGAGGAACCTAGAGCCGAACACTTGGTACACGATGACTACTATATAAGGTCGGACACACTCGCTGGTGATGACCTCAACTACCACTATAAAAAAAAGTGTCTGATGTCTTGGAATAGTCCTGAGAAATGCCTCCCCCAGAGAAATGAGATGCTGAGGGTTGGGACCTACCCCCATCTAAACGGAAACTCTACTGACCTAAAAACTGGGAACCCTAGACCACATCTCTTCTTTATGAGGAATCTTGAAAAATCCTTTATCGCGATGATCCGGTTCAGGCCAATGTCCTCCCGACAACCTCTTCCCTCGCCAGCACCTCGAGATATTTCTTCAGTATAAATGGGGTACCCTGACACTGGATCTCTAGATGAAAAGCCTCCTCGAAATTCCTTCACCTGGCCTCATCATCTTGAAATAGGTCCAAATAATATAGTAAAACGTTACTAAAACTGATTCCAAACTCTCTCACGTTGGATACCCCCAATCTAAGGTTAAGAAGATCCTAGAGACTAGATTCCTTCACGGTCAAAGAAAGAAACTCAACTCTAAACATGTCTCAGAACTCCTCCGATGAGATCTCTGACTCTTCGCGATCCCCAAGGAACAAGAACCACCACTGCCTCACTGATCTACACAAAATTGTCACAACAATGGACTCCTAATGATCCTTCCGAGAACGAATTGAACTGAAGCCTATCTTGATATCCTCCAACCAGTCTTCCATGACTACATCTGAAACGGATCCCTTGTACTTCTGTAGAATCTGGTTTTGAAACTCTCATAGAATCCTCCTCTAAGTGTCTTCATCATCAACCTATACCCTGCAACGATCAGTTGGCACATCCTACTGAACATTTTATATGCGATCCTTATATGGACGTCGACTGGAAGCCATAACTGAAAAATAACAAATAGTTAGAGCTCTAAAACTTGGAATATGGAAGACTCATCATTAAATAATTATTTTTTTTCTTTTATTAATTTTAGTTTCACCTATCCCAAGATCTACCCATTCAAACACAGGAACAAAGAAGAAAGATGCATGATCCTTTAATAGGTCTCTACCCTGCAACTAGTACCACCTCATTTAGTATCCATTGTAAACTTAATGGTCCATGAATCAGATCTCAGGGATCCCTAAATGCCTATGTCTCAACCAATCTTCTGTGTTTACATCACTTACTAAACTTTACCGACATCATTTCCCTACCAACCAATGCAACCACACATGCGCCTAACAACAAACACCATCCTATCCTTCATCCAGACCTCTAATACCACTCTGTCACGACCCCCTCCCCACAAGGTGTACCGCTCCTGGGCCAGAAATGTGAGAATAGAGATAATGACCACTGATTCCTGCCTCCAATAGGCCCCAGGTTTGCAACTAGAACTGAGGGTATAATAAACACAAAAATGGGAGGAATTACCCTATAAGGAAACACGTGCATAAGAGAGAGATAAGATTAACACCAAACAACTCCAAATCATACTGAAATATAAATGAAAACCCAAGTAAACATATGTAATGTCATGCAAAACTACTATAATTGAAAAATGGAAAAACTGCAAATACCCAAAAGAAAGTAAAAACAACAGCAACCATGAATCCTAAACAGCTCCTACAACCCCAATATAGTAGAAACCATCTTGATATACAACCTTCTCCAAGTGACCCAAAATACATTTTATATATACATTGGGTGAGTATAACAGTATACTCAGTAAGATCCTCCCTGGAGCCTCTCATACAAAAGTAAAGAAATCATTCCAAAACACATTGAACAACAAGTGAAACTAACTCATCACCTAAACAAGTATACTAAGATACCAACCTCTTCATGGATACTGTCACCAAGTATGACATATAATAGTACATAATATAATATTGAATATCAAGTGTACCTCGCTACTACTTCCCCACTATTTTGCAGCTTTGCCCCAACAACGCACATCCTATGCATATCTCTCTAAAAAGGCTCGCCTGAAAACACCTGAGTGAAGCACTACAAAATGTATGTCATGCAAAAAAATCACCATTTACACATAAGCAAAGTAACTATGTAGTTTACGGGAGCCACCACAGCTCGCATAACATGTATCATACGTTTGGAATTATACCTCAAGCCATTACATCCCACACACTGAGTGAGGATCCTCAAGACATCACAACCTATACACATTACACCTATAGTAGTCCATAAGAAACTATATCCAGAATATATTTGTGTGAATAACCACAATCCATTACATCCCTCTACACAAATATATGGGGAAAAATAACGGTTGTGCCTACCAACACAAGTAACTACCAAGATAAGAGAGCGGGGCCAAAGGGGGTAGTCATCCATCCATCCTCCCACTGGAATGTTGGGGAAAACACCCCCAGGTCTCAGAATCCATGTGGTGTCAGTTTCCCTAACTGAAGGGGAAAAGTAGCATATAGAAACACAAAAATTATTGAATATACTATTTTTCACAACCACACTATAGACATAACCTTGTCTTAGAATCAACTATAACTAACGTCTCTCGAACTCCTGGCTGCCACATTTTATTTCATTAGCATCACACCCAAAGTCCACTATTACTTTAAATTGAAACCTTAGCATTACATCCCAACAATTTCCAAACCCATGGGTTAACATCATTTATTCAATCATTTATTAACATAATTATTACTTTTCCAAATTCCCAGGTGTTATAGAAAAACATTCTAAGATAAAAAACAGAAGGGGCTCATCACGGTGGGTAGGTGAACTACCCGTCGAGTATTTTCAACCTATATCAAGAGCATGTACCCATCCTACCTTGGGAAGCTAAACACGGAATGAACATGACATACCCCACATGTATTCATCCCTTTTGGAAGAAGGGTAAGTAAAACAACTTCCTTGAGTAGTGGGGAACCTAAATAAGATAAAAACAAAAGAGAAATAGAAAGAATCCAAACATTGACATTCAACCTATTTCATCATCTCTAGTAACCTCACTGAAACCCACATACCTAAACCAATTCATATCGCCACTCTAGGCATCATCTGATGCAACAACCAATGGGACTACCTACCCACACATATCACAATAGACTTCCAAGATCACATCACAACATAATCAGTTGGAAAACAAACATCATATCAACTGGGATCTTTGCCATTAAACAAGTAAGATGGTAACTTAGAACCCTACAAGGATTTATCTTTTATTAAACAACTAGTTCTTTAATCCATCTTGAATTAATCGGTTTATTATTCGTAGGTTCCAACATCAAGAAATCTAAATAGTAAGTATCAAAAATTCATTAAACACGCTTACTGGATCTATTTGATTAACATAAAATTACAACAATAAGAAACAGATTCATTTACATGACTCTTTATCTTTTAAAATTAATTTATAATTAATCCCTGTTTAGGTTCTTTACCAATTTCCATTATTTAAAAAAAGCTAAAAAAGAAGGTATAGATATCACACTATCTATAAAAATAATAGGCAATGACATACGATCAATATAAATTTATTTATTCAGTTGAAATATTTTCCAACTTCATTGTGATCGAGTTGGATGAAACATGGTAACTCTACATTTTCACGTAAAATAATAGAGAAGAAATGAATCCCCTACCTCAAATGGTTCTAAACGTTATTTATACAAGAATGATCCACACACTGGGTTACGATCGCCTCCTCTTGTGACAACTGCATCCACCCGAGGATGACGTGGTATGACCGTACCAACTAAAACCCAAGAAAACGCCATTAGAAGCATGGAGATCACATACCATAACATGGAAAGGAGAAACAAGAGAAGATGGACCCAAATGAATGATGATAAAACATACCTTATATCGATGAAGGATCGACACTTTCTATTTGCACCAAAATAGGGGGTGCGCATGCAGTAAGAAGAAACTTCAAGGGAAACGATCTGAGGATTAAATTTTAATCACACTGATCCTACGAGAATAAGGAAAGGTTCGAGAATCTCTAACCAGAGAACAAGAATGTAGAACAGGGGAGAAAGATATCTTATCCCTTTAAAAGATTTATCGAGTAGTGGTTTATGTTACGCAAGATTTTCCATTAAAAGCATATCACATTAAACCACAGGGTTTGACCATATAAAGACATCTCAGGACTTAGGAAAGATAATATAGGAGTTATGGTATTTGTTTCGGCCTTAAATCCTTTAAAACATTTCCTTAAATGCATTTTACATCAAAAAACGTCAAAGGGATGAAACTGCAGGAAGCTGGAACAACTATCCACGGTCTTGGAAACATTGTACACCTACCGATCCTAGAAACACTATTCATAGAATGACTCACCGATCCTAGAAACACTATTCATATAAAGACTCACTGATCCTGGACTCACTTATCCTGGTAGCACTATTCATAGAATGATTCACTGATCATGGACTCACCGATCCAAGAAACACTCTTCAGAGAATGACTCACTGATCCTAGACTCACTGATCCTAGAAACTCTATTCACATAATGACACACTAATCCTGGACTCACTAATACTTGAAACACTATTCACATAATGACTCACTGATCCAAGAAAAACTATTCACATAATGACTCATAGATCCTGGACTCCCCAATCCTTGACTCACCGATCATGGAAACACTATTCCCAGAATGACTCACCAATCCTAATCTCACCGATCCTAGAATCACTATTCACAGAATGACTCATCGATCAGATGGTACTGTTAATAGAACGACTCCCCGATGCAGATGGTACTATTCACAGAACGACTCATCGATCCGATGGTACTCTTCACAGAACGACACACAGATCTGATGGTACTATTCAAAAAATGACACATCGATGCCGAAGGTACTATTCACAGAACGACACAACGATGCCGATGGTACTTTTCACAAAAAGACTCACTGATCTTATGGTACTGTTCATAGAATGACACACCAATCCAATGGTACTGTTCACATAATGACACAACAATGTCGATGGTACTATTCAAAGAATGACTCACCAATACTGAAGGTACTGTTCACATCTATCTCACCGATGGAATTGTTCAAATTGGTCTCACTAATGGTACTATTCACATCTATCTCACCGATGGAACTGTTCACATCTTTCTCACCGATGGACCTATTCACAGAATTAGAAATTTAGAAAAGTTTTGGGGATAAGTCACCTTGACCTCCCAGAACACCTCAAAAAACAGATTTCTGTAGAAGAATGGACCAGAGAGGTCTGGGCCATTACATCGCTCCAATGCTTTGACATATAGAATGAGTATCATTCCTTCAATAGGAGACATTAATACTTGTATAATCATGATTTATTTCTTGAGGATGTCATGTTTTTCCTAATATCCTCTATTCAATTGAAACATGTCCCCTTTATTCATTAGTTTTGTAAAGGGAAAAAATATGGCTAAAAGGTTGTCTATAAAGTGACAGATGTAAGAAATGTTTTCTTTAAGAACTCTCAATTCATTTATTTTTTGAGGAGGTGAATTACCAATGATATATTTAGTTCTCTTACGATCAACTTTGATTATGTGATGGCATACAACCAAACTGATAAATTTTACTAAGGTTTCCCCAAAATCACATTTCAAGGGTACATCTTCATAATATGTTGTTAAATCATGTTGAATATGGTTTCCAGGTCATCCATGTGGTCTAAACATTTTCAATACATAAACACATGATCCTCAATGAAGAATTTAACAAAATTCCCCAAGAAGGGTCTAAAGATTTGAGGGATGACACAAAAGTATGTGGGACCAACATTATTTAGGCCAAAGGGAATAACCCAATTGTAATATACTTCTTAAGGGGCTCTAAAGGATATACCTTCTATATATTTTGGGGGAACATGAATTTTTCTGTATTACAAATAGATATCCATGAAGTAGAGGGCTTGATTACTGAACATTTCATCAATTGGTTGTCTTGTGATTGGAAATAGGAAATCATCTTTAGTATAATTCTAATTGAAATCTCTAAAATTAATCAAAACTATGATTTTACCATTTTATTTATTACTGGGACGAATTTGGATAGATATTTTGGATTCTATACCTCTTGGAAAAATTTCACCTTGATGATCATGTCCACTACAACATCAATTTTGGAGGCATGAGTCATGTGTGTCCTTCTGGATGCCTTCTTTAATCCTCGATGGTCTTTTGGAAAACCAATTTGATGGGTGGAAACCTATGGTTCAAGGCCTGTCATCTTTGTGTAATTCCAGGTGAACACATCCTATTACTTCTTTAGGAAGGTGGTATACATCATTTATTTTTTGTGAGTCATGGCCTCACTAATCAGAGTGGGTCTTTTATCTTCTCTTATACCCAGATTTATCACTCTAAGATCATCCATAGTGGTTGAGATTACTTCCTCAAATGTTATAGAGGAATCCCTATGGTCATCTTATTCTTCTTCTTCCTTTGGATTTACTTGTTTTACCACTACATGGGGTGTAGATGATGATGCAAGATCATTAGAGGGAATAGGGGATTCACTATTTGGGTGTTGAGAAGATGAAACAATCATTTCTATCACATTCAACGGTGACAATAATTTTTAGATCTCTAAAGGGGAAAAGTGGGACTGAGTATAAGAATCTTCACATTATTTTATTTCCATGATAACTACATCTAGCCCAAGTGATGGAACTAGGATTCATTGGATCTCAGGGGGAGAATGGAAGGCATTTTCTTTCAATCATCCATCAGTGTTTTGAGAGTTGGCAACCTATCCTATATTTTTGGATTCAATTTTCATGATTAACATTATTGAATTCATTGAACGAATGATTGAATTTGGGCCCACACCTTCAATTTGATTAATGGGAAGAAATTAATTTTTGATGAGAATAATGAAATGGTTAGCACGGATCATCTATAGGCCATTTGGGGCATTAATCCAGGAAACATCATCATCCTTGGATTGTTTTATTCCCTTATGGAAGAATCCCACATCAATGTATTTGGACTCACAAGATTTAAATGGGGAATTTACATTGTCAAATGTCATAATTTTACTGTTGATATAGTATTTCATGCATCATTGATGTGAAGAATGAGTGGTTGTATGATGATGCAGACAAGATCTTCCTAACAGGGCATTTAAAGTTGTATCCTACCGAACAACCATGAACTCTGAGTCGAACACGAGACCCCTAAACTGAGTTCTAAGTGTGATCTAAAAAATATGATATTTCTCATTCTTTTCATAACCCTGTGACATAATAGTGGAGGGAGGTAAGTGAGATTCATTGAGACTGAATTATAAATATTTACGGACCAAAATGATGTTGACTCCCAAACCGTTGTCAATAAAGACTCATTAGATATCAATGAAAACTATCCTTCAGATATGTACAAGGTTTTGAAGTGTCCTTGTATGATAGAATCATCATCCTCATCTGTGAAAGAGACAACTACATGGAATTATATAGGAACATTATCTACATGATACACATCGGCTGCACCAACCTCAACATCAAACGCCTATGGTCTTGACAAGTCCTCAATGAGTGCTTCCCATAGATATTTTGATAGACTCAGGGAATCCATTACTGATACCATCACTAGTACATGGGACAGTTTCTTGAAATCATCATACTACAAGTATAAATATCATTATTTTCATGCATGAGGATTCTCTTCAGCATACACTTTAGGAGCTTATGTTCTTAATATTGATGGACTATCCCTTGGGGTAGGATTTGGAAGTACTCTTTTTCTTGGAGGATTAGACCGATTGGTTCAGCATACATGCCGACATTAAGGAGGTGATGAAACATCATCTAACCAGTCTTCTAGGATGATTGAGCCCAAGAGTATCCTGCCAAACATTGAGTTATTCACTTATTGCTATTGATCTTGATGGAGATCTATTATATGTGTTTCAGCCACATAGATAGCTCAAATAGGGGTGCAGATCAAGTAGTTACTTATGAAAAGACCACATCCTCCACTTTACCATTCATTCTGACAACATAATCCCTCAGTACCCCAATCAAGTGTGGGGAATTCAGGTTCATAATCAAAATAATAATTTGATAATGGATATATTATGTTAATAACATTAGTAGAACTAAAAATCAACTCCTCATCTGATTAATATTCTGTCTGATGGGCTGACTCTCATTGTTCTACTTAGTAGGGTAGTTCCCATACTTTTAATACTATTGGAATGAATTCCTCTATTTTCTAAGTACAAAATTGGATTTAGTATGATCTAATCTTCTTTAGTTTTATTATTATACTTTTGGATATATTTTTTTGTAGGGATGTCATTTAGAGTATTGATTTATGATAGAGATGGTTATGATTTAGGTGAAGTATTTGGTGGCACAGTTGGATATTTCAAATGTGTTCATAGAATATCATGAGTCCTATTGACCGTTTTGCTAACAATCCAATCATTGAAACACTATGAACACTTAATATTTACCTTTTTATATTCATTTTCCTCATCTAGATTGGTGGAATAGACAAATTAAATCTAATCATGTGAATTACCAGCTTCATTTTCCCAGAGACCACCATCTTTTGCAGTAGGTATTTGAAAACAATACATTCTTTGATGTGGTGCCCCTTAATTTAATGGAAGGGTTAATAATCTGGGAAATTTTAATTTCCTTATTTTACAAGTTTTATTCGCTTTGGAAATGTGACCAAGTTGTTTTCCAATATCGAGATGAATTAGTCTGGGAATTTTTCATTTCTAAAAGAATATACCTCTATTTTTATATCCTCAAACTATTTCTACCTATGATATATTTGATCATCCTAATGAGGAAAGCATTTTTTCTGATACTCAAGAGTTTGAGCTGTACGATATGGTGTGGGATTTGAAGAATGAGATGGTTCATGGGCTTGCTTAAGTGTAACAATAAAATCCTCTACTTTTCTTATTATCCTTCCTTGAGTTGATGTAATTACTGGGGACATTTATTTGGTCTCTTTGAGGGAGTTTTATTCCTGTTGATAAGTTGAGGTAAGGTCACAAAACCCTCCTATGTATTTCATAAGGATTAATGGCGTGCACAAGTAACCATGATTATTTTCTACGTAGAAGAAAAAACTCTTCTTGAGGGAGTGTTATGATTAAATATTATATCAATTAAATCCACTGAGAAAAGAAACCAGCAACACTTTCCTTCTCCCATTGTTTGTAGTTCCTGAGATCATAGCCTATTTCCTTTTACGGCGTTGAGATGAACTAGAAAAGGAATTTTTAACATAAGTCTTCCAACTAAGTAATTGACCAAGTCTGAAAATTGTGGTACCACATAAAGGTTGGTACTTACAGTGATGGCATGAATCACCTGAGTTTCACCACCTCCTACAATTCAGGGGTACCCATCATGGGATCACATAGGTGGAGAAATGTGTCATGTGTTGCTTTGGGTCTCCTGAGCCGTTGAATATTAGAAATTTAGTATTTCTACATATTATCAGGGGAAGAGTTACATATACCCATTTAGGGTAAGGCTTATTTTTTTACTATATTGGCACATGTTATTCCATTATGGATTCCCATTGAGGTATTAGTGACTCAATGGTGTTAAAAATCACTTGGGGAATGTTGAGCTGAGTAGGAGCCTGGACAGGTGCGGAAACTGGTGTCAAAATGGGTTTAATGGATAGTAAAACCACCAGTGGCGACAATTCTAGTATCTAGCATGGGTAACCCATAGTTGGAGGCCTATAATAATGTGCCATACCATGCTCTAGTTCCCCATGCAATAGAGGGAATTCATGATCAACTGCTATGGGATCCAAATATATTGGTTTTTGATAAATTTTGTTGAGTGGATGTTCCTGGTCTAATTCAATTATTACTAAATACTCTATTTTTTAATGTGTGTCGATTGGTAATGCCTTTAGAAGATCTTCATGCAAAACATAATTTGAAGGAATGTTGTCTCTGAGTAATTCTATTTTGATTCTCCTCAATTCACTCATCTCTTCCTTTTGCTGAGAAAATATCTCCTTGAATAAAAAAGGAATTATCCACTTTGGGAGGGAGGTGATACATTTCCACCCTCAATGTTTTCATTTTTTTTGAGTAGGTAATGGTGAATTTTTCGATGGAGTGACCAAATTGAGGGTGAGCATTCGATTTTGGGTGCATAGAAATCCTCTAATGGTTTCGGTCTGGACCTCATCAAGAACCAGAACTTCCACTTATGTATCCTCTAAATTAGCTTCATGTTCTATAGAATCTTTGAGGATGGAATTGATGACATTAACTAATGTAAAACACATTGTGGGAATTAAATTAGTGTCTTTTTTAGATTTCCTTCTTCTACACCATCTACGAGGCCTTATCCTCTCCTTCATAAATTCTTTGTAAATTGTTTGTCGAATAGTAACCCAAAGGGAATATCTAGATTGCTTATTCATTTATGTTCCAAGGGAAAATACCAGATCATGGGATGATAGAAACTAAGAGTTTTCATTCTATAGAATCTTCCATAATCAGGAGAAAAATGATTCTCACTGAGGACCTAGTTGTTGAGATGAAAAATCCCCCATCCTTGAGGGTTCGGGTATTCTTGTTCTTCTTTCACAAACCATCAGGTCTACTTAGTGGTCCTTGAGGATTAATATAAAGAAATAACCCAACCCTACGGTCCAGGTTTTCTCACAAACTGTCATGGCTAATATTACAAAGGATTATTTTCTGATTTTTCTGAGTTTTGTTCTAATGTGGGTAGGGTGAAATATTCAGCATGATCTTAAATAACTCATTTATGAGGATCATAGTTATATTTATTACATTTGTGCTATATGATGACTAACATCATCTAAACTTGAATATTTCTCTATATTATTAGATATTTCACACAAAATTATTTCAATAGCTTACTCTCTTCTAGACCGATGTCGGTGAGGGTCATTTGGGGCCTATTATTTCTAATCATATCCTTAGTTGTAAACAGATTCAATTTATTAAAGCTGACCAAGGGCTATGAAATTTCATGATACAGCCTTTGTTGGAATTTTTTGGATAGGGAGCACAGTGAAATTCAATTCTCTATGTAGAACCAATTCTCTAATACAAACACCAGATTGGGTTTCTGTGATCAATTATCATAACATCATTAATTCACTGAGACATGCACATTGAAGGGATCCACATTGTTACTTGATGTTTAGATGTCAGAAAGACAAGAGAGATTCCAGGTAAATTTACCCCTAAACCCTTCTATTACCTTGATATGACTTCAATAATCATTTTAAGGTAATACATTTTCTTTTATGTGATGAATATTTTTCTATATATTTAGGTAAATTTCATGCATAGAATCTTCTAAAAATGCACTTGGAATGTTGTTTTTAGGGGTGAAAAGAGGCTAGAACATGATTAGTATTCCATATTTATCCAACTTTTTCCTCATATTTATCACATATTATTTGTCTTTAAGTATAGGTTCCTCTACCTAATCTGACCTGAGTGAATGGTTCCTAACTGCTTTATCATAAGCAACGATATTAGTAGTGGATTCCTCAGTTGTGTTAGAATACGACCATTCCAAATGAGGTTCATATAATGACCATCACCTTTGGATATCTTTTGGTTGAGAAAGGATTTCACCTACAAATGATAAGGTATCTAACATGACTAGAATATTTTTTACAAGTGCATCGTGATTGGAGGTATTTCTCATTACTATATTGGTAATCAGACAATTATCTTGAAAATGTGAAACACTAATTCAGAGTGAATAATCACATTTAATTTCATCGGTGGGAGGAACACCATGGTGGATTACAAAAAGTTTAAGACCCACTTTCTCCATGATCATCTAGCCATGTAGAGGGTTGTCATGGATCTCATTAGGATATGGGTCTTGAGATCGATCAGATTGGAGACATGAAGAAAAACTCTAGGGTGAAGTGTCTAATGAGGGCCATCGAAATTACTTTTACTGGTTATCTATTTTGGTAACAGTAGGGTAAGATCTTGATATTCCATATATAAATGTCTGAGGGATTCATGAAGTCCATAATTATGCAGAGATAAATCATAGATTGGATCTTCATTTTCCAATTGCGTATGAGGATTATTACTCTTGGATTTATTCTTATGAGTTATTGGGGAATGTTTTTGGGAGAAGTGGTTTTCATGGGAAGTTGTTTGTGTCTGCCTTGGAGTGTCCATTAGGATGGGAAGATTATCTCCAATTGGATAAAGTGTATGTTCTTGACATGTTTGTCCATATAATATGAAGATGTTTCCCCATGACCCTGGTATATTGGAATAGAGGTTTATATCTGCTCTAGGGTGATATGATGATGAGCCACCCCATTTATGGAGACAAAGTTATGTTTCCATCCCTCAGATACTTCTATCATCACCATTATGACATCCTGGAAGGTTAGTAAGATATGGAAAAGGATATTATTATACTATTTCGCCATTTCCAGCATCTTATTTATGAATTTAGTTGTCATAATGGGGATATAGTACAATTATGCATTTGTATTAGGTGTATATGCCTACTTCTATTAGTGGATAATGATATTACTTGTGTGTGGGGGAAGAGAGTTGAGTCTTCCCTGACTTACTGTCGGGTCTTTCCAAATGACTTCTCAATGTGCTTCTAGACGAGGTTACTGGAAAACATGATGGGTGTAGGTAGTGTATGCTCTTACTCATTGTATGACACCATATATGACTGGTAGGATTCATTGAATGTCGTCAGGCGAGTCTGTTGGATGGACAAATAAATGTGAATATGTGTATGTGCCTATTCGCAATTTTCCACAAAATTGGGTTGGTGGGATTCTCTAGAGGGAAAGAGATGTGACCCTACTCCATGATGCCTATTTTTCAACCCTAGAGGGATTTCTTGTGTTCCTTTGTTTTAGTGACCTAGGAAGGATTGAAAAGGAAAACACCCTCATCATGTTGAGGGGTCACTACCATTTGGAAATGGTGGTGGGGTTTTCTAGAAGGATCACTTGAGAAGGATCCATTAGTCTCCTGTATGAGGATTTATGTGGCCTCTTTATCCACCTTAATGAGATATAGGAGGGAATGGTTATGTAATTTCAGAGATAGGCTGCCAAAAAGGTTCAATACGGTGGTTGGTTCCATCAACATCATGAACACCGGTTGTCTTTGGTCAGAAAAGCCATGGGGCTTCATGAATTGGAGGGCCTGTTGGGTGGCCTCTAGGGTACTGATCATACCCTTTTGACGATAGTCCTACAATAGTGCATTTGAGACCCAATGTTGAAGACATAGGGTTTGTGATGGTGTCTTTTATGTGGATGAAGACCCAAACTACGTGTCTACTAGGGAATTCGTTGATGAAATATGGAATGATTCAATTGGATTGAGGGGAGTTCTGAAGAGAAGTGCATGAATATATAACAAACAAAAACATGAAACTCCATAAATGAAACATTTCATTTGACTGAACACATGTGTGATTTATTTTCCTACTTGTACCTCTTTTATCAAGTGAAAGGGTCCTAACAGATTTGTGATAATATCATCTTTGTTAAGGATTCATGTTGGTTTCGCCATTTTTTTTGTTTCCCTCAGAATCATGTTCATATTAGGAGTCTCTATTTACAAAGATAATCCAATGGGGTTTTTCATTTAACTTGAAACACATAACGGTTCTATATTCATGAGGACTACATTCTGAAGGCATGTTCTCATTGGGACATTTGGATGATGATTTTTAAGAACACACGTTGGCTGAGAGGATGGGTGGTTGGTCTCATCACACTTTTTTGGGGAATTATTTCCTACTCTGGGACTCTCTTATAGATTTAAGACATATCCATGAATCATTTATTAATTCCAAAGTCTGATGTGGGACACCCTTGAATTAACAACCACTTATTAACATGTACGGAATACAGAATCTCCTACATGTATCTAAAGTTCTTCATCAATGGAGATATTTATATGCATTAGATGTTTTCTATTGTCGGTTTCCTTTTATATAATACTTATAAATTATTTGGTAATTATTAGGATGATTCTATTTTCTTATCCAATCACTAGGGAACCCTTGAGTATATTTTCATCTAGGGAGATGGGATTTGTTTTTTTGTTGGTATAAAACTCGTAAGTTGGATTCCTATATATCCTTCTGAAAGGTATCAGAACCCACATAGTTTGATTCCTCTTAAGGGGGCACATCATACATTTTAAGTTCATATGATAAGGACCCAACTATATATATTAATGTCACATGGAATGGAGATCTAGGTGGAAGGTACCCAGTCAATGTTTGGGGCTAGACTTCTTCTAAATTCGCCCAGGGAACCTGGGAGGAATATGGATTCTCATGTTGAATTAAAATCTATAGGGGATTTTTCCAAGAAAAAATAGGGTTGATTAAGGGTGTTGATTTTGGAACTCATTGAGGTTTATTATGTATCCCATTTGTAACGGAATCAACACCCACATAATTTGATTATGAGGACAGACGCCTATGGAGGCCCTTTATAAGTTTGTCTCATGGGAGAGTGTGGTCCATTAATAGTATTAATCTAGGGATTACCCCTAAAAAGGATGCCTAGAATAATTGATGATATGATTGGGGATACTCTTATGGAGGATTCCTTGTAAAAGGTACTAGGAGGTATTTTTAATTCAAGGTGGTCTGGAGTCCTGTTTCTAGGCTTACTCCAAAGGAGGATTCTCAGATTAATTGAAATAGGATCGGGTCTTACTCCTGAGTATGATTACCATTGAGCTTAGGCCCTAAGTGGGTGTCATGTGTGTCATGATTGTAATAGGAATCATAGATCTCATAGTTAAATGGGTCACATGGATTGTGAAGATTAAATGATTTTTTTCAACCTCTAATCCAACATGTTTCTTTCTTGATATGAGAAACATGGTGAAATATAAGATCTGAGACACTGCACAATCTACTTTTTCCCATAGATGGACATGAAAAAAACCCCAAAATGGAGAGGGATGTCATGTTGAGTGTTCCCATATACTCTATACTAGGATGATACTGGAAGAGAATGAGGGTATGACACTTTCAATTTTTCACATTATAATTCAATTTGCTTGGGTAATGGAGAGTGAGGTGGGAAGGCGATAGAAGAGAGGGAATAGGTATCAAGTGCTTATCCCCTCTCTAACTCAATGGCCAGGTGGCAGATAGGAGTGAGAGTAAAACTTACTACAAGAAATTATAGGGGATTAATCCAGGTGGGATTCCATAAATTAGTTCCACAATGATGTAAGAGGATTTCATTCCATGTTGAATGGAAAATAAAGCGTAATCCTCACCATCCCTTCTTGGAACTGGAGGCTCCATGTCTTAGAGAAGATAAGGGGAAGACATGGTCCTAACCTTAGCGTACAAAATCATAAACTCCCCGACAGTGTTCTGGGGGTAAGGGTCCTCGTGGCTGTGAAAATACAAATCCTAATGGGAGACACATCAGTTCGCCTTTTCCAACGGTTTTTTAAGTCATGAGGCTTTATGGGAGGGTTTGTGTTGATCCCTTTTAGACAAGGGAGACAAAGTAGAATGGGGCCTTTCATGGATGGATTTGAAGAAGGCCTAAATAATTGAGTGTTATAGTTGGATATTAGGGATAACTAATGTGTCTTGAGTAGGCGGTACTCCACACATATAGCCATGGAAAAATTGTTCTCACTTTGGGTGGCATACCACCCAAAAAAACAACACTTTGATGAGACCTTGATCAAGCCTTCCAGGGTATCCACAGGTGTTCCCAAATGTTCCTCACATAGGTACCTGTTTGGAGAAGGGTACTTAATTATAGTCTTTGTTAATTATGTGATGAGTTAGATCCTCATGAAGGTTTTGTTTATATTGAGTACATGTATTACTTTAGTTTCACTAGCTATCTTCAATTTCAAACTCTTCAGGTTTTAGAAAGCTAACTAGAAGGTTATAGAGGGATTGAGCAAAGCACTAGGGAGAAAAAATCATTGGTTAGACATCAAGAATTTCTTTATATCCAAATGAATACCCCATGGTCCTAATTATTGAAAAATGTAGTACCCTAGGAAAAGATGTCATCTCATGTAGGTGTCATGTCTAGGTTGGTCACGCAGGGTTCCACACATGTACCTTGCGTGCAGATGTTGTTTTGGTTACTTGAGAAAAATGGCCTTTAATAGGATTATGTGATCCTTGGACTTATTCATTTCTATTCTTCCCTACTTCTTATAAAATTTACCATTTATTCACTTTCATCCATGTGAAAAAATGGAGTGTCAACAAACCCTAAACAACCTAAACCCACAAAAACCTCAAAAACCCAAAAAGACCAAAAATAAACCAAACAAGCCTTAAAAATGTATGAAAAAACTCCTAAAAACCCTAGAAGAACATTTAAAACACTAAAATATCCTCGAACACCTAAAAATACCCTAAAACCCCAAAACCCCTTCAAACCCATAAAAAATACAAAATCTATACAAATAAAAAAATACATAAAAAACCCTAAAGACTCTAAAAACCCATCAAACCCAAGTAACCCTAAAAACACTTCCACCCCCTAAAACCCCTAAAATCCATAAAACCCATAAAACCCCTAAAAGTCCCTGAAACCCCTAAAAGACTGTAAATGTCCCTAAAACCCCTAAAGATCCCAAAAGACAGTAATGTACACTAAACCAATTATGAAACTCCAAAAAAACTAAAAGAATCCTAGAACCCCTAAAACACCATAAAAACACTGAAATCCCAAAAATAATCTAAAACCACTAAAAAACCCTAAAGCAGCTTAATACACTGGAAACTCTAAAATTGTTAACCCCTATTAAGAAGAAAACCCCATAAAACCCATAAAACCCACTAAAAAACCTAAAGGCTTGAAAAACTAAGAAGACCCTAAAAACCAAAAAAAATACAAAAGAAACTAAAAACCCATAAATTGAAAAAAAAAAATCACATTAAAATACCGTAAACCTAAAACCCCTCGGAGAAACTAAAAACACAAAAAAGATATAGAAACCAAAAAAACCATTAAAGTCCATAAAAACCCACAACAACCCTAAAGGACCCTAAAAATTTAAAAACCCTAAAAAAAATTAAACACCCTAAAAGACCCTAAATACCATAAAACCCTAAATACCCTTAAAATATCGTAAAACCCCTAAAATAAATGAAAAAGACACTAAAAGTCATTAATAGTTCTAAAAGACACTAAAACCCCATAAAATACATATCATACCATAAAACCCTACAATACCTTAAAAGAACCTATAAAAACATAAAATCATTGAGGACCCTAAACACCCTTATAACCCTAAAAGATCATAAAAATCTTTAAAAACCCTTAAAATACTAAAAACACTAAAAAACATAAAAACCCTAAAAATAAATAATAACCCCAAGACACAAAAAACAACAAAATCCTAAAAACACTAAAATAACTAAAACCCCAAAAAATACCTAAAAAACCAAAAAATTAAAAACACTGTTTCTTCTGGAAATGGGGATGACCTCATTTGTTTAAGGTTAAAACTTTTCCAATCGGTTTCTAATGAGTTTATTCATATAATAGGAAACATCCAATGATTATATATCCATTTGGACCTATTTTCCAAAGGTAGGTGCTCATTAGTTGTGGACCGATGAGGCTTAAGAATTTTCATTGGTCAAGAGGATGGGAGGTCAGACTCATCACACCTTTTTGGGGGGAATTATTGTCTACTTTGGGACTCTCTTATAGATTCGAGTTATGTTCGTGAATCCTTATTAATTTACCGAGCATGAAAATGAGGTTTCCGTTAGATCTTGCAATCATTGATTGATATGTATGAGATTTAGAGAATCTTTTATAGGTATTTTAGGTTCTTCATCAATGGAGAATTATCCATATGTATTGGGGATTATTAGTCAATGGTATCCTTCATTAAATTATATAGAAATGATTTGGTCATTATAATGACCATAGTGGTTTTAAATCCAATCAGTGGGGCACTTAAAGATTATTGTCATTCAGAAGGACATGGATTATTTTAGAGTTGGGATCGTACCCGCAAATGGGCTACCTACGTATCCTTGTTAGAAAAGTAATCATAACCCACATAGTTAGATTAAGAAGTTTGGGGCTTACATATGATTAACGACCCAATGAGAGGTGTCATAATTAATTTTATAGTCTATGTTCAAGTGATTCATGCTCAGTTTGAGAAAAAATAGGTATTAGTAAAACTTGACGATTTGTGCCACGAAAAATGTGGTCAAAAGGAATGATATGGGGATTATGTATGTGTGACTACCCAAATAGATAAATACTAGGATTTACTTCTAGAAAGAAGTTTAGAAAAAATGTCCATAAAGATATTTGTGCGTTTTGGAGAATTGGAAACTCCAACTAGGGGATTACGCCCGAGGAGGAAGCCAAAATTAGGGGGGACTTATGATTGGAGATTTTTCCTGAGAAGGAGGCCCAAAATTAAAGGAATTGTGTCTGGGGCTTACTGCTGAAAAGGAGACCCAGGTTAAGGGAAATTGAGACTTGGGGATTTCTCATGAGAAGGAGGACCAGATTAAGGGAAATTTGACTTATGATTGGGGTTTAATCATAAGGTGGAAGCCCATATCAAAGATTCTCTCATCTTAAGTGATGAGGTTGAATGAAGGTAACCTCTAACCGTAGTGATATAATGATTTGTAAATCATGAGGTTTTGAGAGATATTCCACAAAATTCCTTTCAGATAAGGAATGAAACAAAGGAAACATGCCATATGTAACACCCGAGACTTTTATGTTATATAAATCATCAAAGGAATCTTTTTCTACACAACACTTGCTTGGCTTGCTTTACACGCAATCGCGACCTTCCTCGATAGCTTGCGTCGTACGCAATACCGAGTTTCACTAAACAACAATATGCTATTAAAACTAGCCGTTATGAATAGTAATAACCACTTTTTGAAAATTTATAAACTTTATTTTTCAAAATGGACTTCATTTTTGGACTCAGAATATCGAAATTAGCCTAGGGTGAAATTTTGGTATTTTTCTGAAAACTTTCAATTTTTGATGAATAGTGAAACCACTAAGTGGTAGGTTAAAAACTGAATTTTGCATAAAACTTAATTTTACCGCTTCTGTGAATGGAATTTCGAAAATCCGAGAGACACGGTTAATATCAAGGACTAAAATGTGGTTCAATGAGATGAAAATAATTTTTTGGTGAATTGTAACTTTTTACTTTTTTTACCGCGGTTAATAGTAAATAGGGTAACTAAGGGTAAATATGATATTAATATTACCCTAACACATGTCCTAATTCTATTGGACAAGTGTAATTCGACCAAAAACAAACTTAGGAATAAAATATGACCATTTAGGACCACTTGGATTAGATTAGGACATTTATTATTAATTTATTTAAAGAAGGGTTAAAATAGTTAAAATCAAAGTTTAATAAGTAAATAATTTTTTAATATGGGGTTATACATAAGATAAATTCGATTGTAAATATTCATTAGAAAGCTAAAAAGATTTCCTAAATGATGGTATTTTATTTGTAATTTTTAGACATCAAATAATTTAATTTATTTATGCCACAAAGATGATGCAGTAATTATCTTATTAATGAAATATTGACAAAATTGATAATATAAATACCAAAATAAATGTAATTTGAGACTTTTTATGAATTCCAATAATTTTCTAGGTTACTATGATATATGATTGTTGATTTAATCAACTTGGTTCGAACATATAATTCTGTTATGACTTTCACAAAAATCATATATCAAATAGTGTCAAAATTGACACAAAATAGTTTTTAAATCAAATATTATATTATTAATTGTTATTTTATTCGTAAAAATCTAAAGTTCGGCCAAATTACTTAGATAAGGATATATATTTTAATAATAAACAATTTGGGGTTCGTTTGGCATGTTATAGTAAGTGTATTAACCATATAGTGAAAGAAAAGAAAAAGACACGGTAAAAGTTAAATTAATTAACTTAGAGTTAAATCTAATTGATAAGGTTAAAATAATACCCTAAACTTGTCTAAATCCTATTGGTTGATAGGATTTCGACCCATCCCCACTTTAGCTTCGAAATAAGACCCTTTGGAACCATTATAAACCGATTTTGACTTTAATATAAAATAATATTTTGAGATATTCCTAAGGTGCCCCTCTCCTCCCTTATAAAAGGGCACCTCCTCCCCCTCCTCCTCACACCAATTTGAGCACTCAAGCTCGGACAACCCCTGCCATTTTCTCCTCTCCACTTCCCTAGAATAATCCTAGAGGTCCTGGTCTTCTCCAAAGACCAATCTTAGTTCCTTAAGTGGTGGATTCAAAGAGGCGTTCCAAAGAAGAGGTAATATCCATTACCGATCTTTTCAATTTCTTTCTTCTTCAACTTCTTCTTCTTTAGTTGTTTCATGATAAAGTAATAACATAAGTATTACTTACATACTGATATGTTATTATAAATATGAAACAACCCTAATTCACCTTCTATCCATCCTACGGAAAAATGAAATCACCGCGCGTGCGTACGTACGGAATACCGTCTCCACGCCGTGGTGTAATCTATTTTCCACCATCACCTTACAAGGATGGGTATAATGGTGTAATGAGTAACTATATATGATTATTATGAAGTAATATTGATACTGAAATAATATATATATACTCCAATACAATTCCACGATCATAGGAACGATATCATCACTCGTGCGTACGTACGGAATACCGTCTCCACGATGTGATGCGACTCGTTCTACATGATCTTCATTTCATAATGATTATATAAATGAATTGAATGAATGAATATGGTATATACTACACTAATTCAATTCTGTAAATGAATTATCTATAACCTAAAGATAAGAATAAGAATTTATTCGACAAAACACGCATAAGAACAAAAAGTTATAAAGACCCGAGTAACAAGTAACAATGAAATATTACTAACAAGAAGCTACTAATATGACCATATATGATATCATATCAATATGTATGATTCTGGAATAAGTCAATAACATTATTTAAACCATTATACAGGAGCTTCGGACACGAACAAAGCAAATCAAACCTAAGGTAAGGGAAATATCACAATCTCATTTTTATCCGAGATTGTTTATTCGTAAGTATTTACTGGGGTGTATTTTATCATCCACATCCATGTTCCCTCAATATGTAATATTGTTTCCATCCACTTGCAATAGTTTAAATCCAATTTTACCCTTAGGTGAGTTTTTAGTAAAGAATATGAAAGGAATCTTTTCTCGTTTTTCCGTACGAGGTACTTTTTGACTTTTCCGACAAAAGTACGAAGAATGTTTTTTTTAACTTATACGGCATGAATAGATTTTTAAAACATTATTTCCAAGAAGATTCCTTTAAAAGTTTTCAAGTTTATTTTTAATCAAATTCTTTTATTTTAAAGTTGTATGACATGTTATGAAAGGAAAAATGTTTTTGAAGAAGAAAGGATATTTTCCTCAAGAATTCATTTCAAGTGTTTTATCAAAATTATTTTCCATCTAAGATAATAAAGGGTTCTGTTTCTATCCATATTTTTACATTGATTTGACTATGTTGTGATGGAATTATGTTTATGAATTCCTTTATCTTATATGAATTGATTTATGATGTCATGATGTTTCAAGAATCCCATTTTTGTTACATGTGTTATGCGATGATGTATGTTTTATGATTATGTGGAACACATAATAAAGGATTCATTATAAGATGGGTGGGACCTATATCTCCCTCCAATGCATTGGGTAATGATTTTATATCTCATGAGATAGACATGGCTGGAACGGAAGGTTATTTCGGTTCAGTGATACAGGACTGAAACGAGGAGTGAACTCGGTTCAGAAAGGGACTTTGTCCACTAAGATAGTCTTGGCAATGAGTCATGACTAACAAGAAATGATTTTCCATGATTATGTGTGCATGCCACAAAGTTTCAAGTTTTATGTTATGATTATGGGGATCTCATTTTCACTTCTATGATTTATTCCATGTTAAGATATTATGATCTCTTTTGCAGGTTTTGATTTTCATAAAGATATGATATGATTTTTATTTCCTTTATTTGCCCTTGCTGAGCATTTGAGCTCACCCTTTTATGTTTTCTTTTCCCCAGGTCAGGAAGATGGATATTAAGTAGAATATGCTAAAAGGGACCCTAGATATGATGAAATAAATGGGAGACACTGTAGAAGATTTATGAACCAGTTGTTTATGTTTCCCAGTTTCTAAAGACACTATACCTATACGGTCCTTTGTGGTTTTGTCATATGTTGTAATAAGTGTGCTTCACTTTTGAGGTATTAACAATGTATGTAAAGTGTGGGTCGTTATAGTTGGTATCAAAGGAAAGGTATAGTCAACCTTTGGAAACTAGGATGTGAAAGCCTTAGTAAGAACCCTAAGGATAAGTCAAAGCATAGAACACAATCTTAGAAATGGCCATGAATAACCTAGGATAAGACCATAAGCATGAAAATTTTTTTTTCTTGAATTATGTGGTTTCCTATTATAATTAGTGTTGCTCACACTATCCTTCTTGGTTTAAGTCAATGGCTGGAACCCGAAGGAACCGTGTTAATGCGGAATGCGATGGGCAATGCAATGATTGTCCCCCTGAGCAACCAAACGATATGGGAGCTGGAATGCAAAATCTTGTAGCCATGCTCACACAACTTTCTCAAGCTATGAATCATGCAGGATTTCCAAACGAACAAAGGAGGGAGCAACATTCTGTTGAATCCTTCATGAGGCAGCGTCCACCATCTTTCAGCGGGTCTACTGATCCATTAGTTGCTGAACAATGGATTAGTACTACTGAAAAGATATTTTCAGTTCTTCAATGTTCTGAGCATGATAAAGTCATCCTAGCAGTGTATCGTTTGGAAGGAGATGCAGATCAATGGTGGAATCTTGTTAAGAATACGAAGCAAAGGGATGAAATTGAGTCTATGGAATGGGACGAGTTCAAGAACTTATTTTTCAATAAGTACTTCCCTCGTATTCTCCGAACAAAGATGGAGAAAGAGTTCCTTGAACTGAAGCAAAGGGATGATGAATCTGTTGGTACCTATGAAGCAAATTTTACAAGACTTGCAAGGTACGCTTCTGGTATTATTATCCAACCTGAGAGTAAGATCGATCGATTCTTTAGTGGCTTAAAACCAAGTCTTCGAAGGGCGTTAGCCATAAGGGACTTCAATAGCTACGAGGAAATCGTTCGATGTGCTCTCAAAGTCGAGATGGAGATTGGAGTAACCCATCAGTCACATGGGTTTGATAAGAAGAGGATGATGGAATTCAAAGAAAAATCTAAAGAGCACACGGAAAAGAAGATGAACTTTCCCTTATGCTCAAAGTGTGGAAAGAAACATGGAGGGAGTTGTCTTAAAGGGACAAGTAAATGTTTTAAATGTGGAAAGGAAGGTCATCGGGCATTTGAATGCCGTGATAATGGGAAGAAGATGTCTAATGATGCAAACAAAGGAAGGGATACACAGAATGAACCTACTACACTTCAATGTTTCAAGTGCAAGGAGATGGGGCATTATGCCAATCAATGCCTAAATCCAAGGGTTGATGATGATGGTCGACGTCAACAAACTCTTAAGGCTAAAGACAAAGGAAAGTCACATGCAATTTCTATCAGCGATGTGGAGTACGATAACGATGTGGTGAAAGGTACACTTACCATCCACTCTAAAGTAGCAAATGTTTTATTTGATTCTGGATCCACCCACTCTTTTATTTCTGAAAAATTTTCTAAGGGTATCACCGTATTACCTCAACAATTAGATGTTGAGTTAGCTGTGACAACACCTAATGGCACATCAATCGCATCAGAAGTTTATAATTCTTCTCCGATCGAAGTTTGTGGGAAAGTGCTTCCTGCAAATCTTGTGATCCTTCCTTTAGTGGAATTTGATGTGATTCTTGGCATGGATTGGCTTTCTCTACATGGAGCTCATATCAATTGCCAAAGAAGGGAAGTCACATTTCATATTCCAGATCAATCTACGATCGTATACCAATGCAAGGATGAACATAACCTTCCAGTGGAAATTTCTTCCATCTTATGGGTATTGATTCCACTAAATGAAGGTTATTTATCTCAAATGGTTGGTGAGAAACTCACGATTAAGAATATTCCCATTGTACGGGAGTTTGATGATGTCTTTCTGGAGGAATTGCCGGGTCTTCCACCAAATCGTGAAGTTGAGTTTTCAATAGAACTCGTACCGGGTGCTTTGCCTATTTCAAAGACACCTTATAGAATGGCCCCAATTGAGTTGCAGGAATTGAAGAAGCAACTCCAAGAGAATCTTGATAAGGGATTCATACGCCCTAGTGTGTCACCTTGGGGAGCACCTGTTCTATTTGTTAAGAAGAAAGATGGATCAATGAGACTCTGCATTGATTATCGAGAACTTAACAAGATCATTATCAAGAACAAATATCCTCTCCCACGCATTGATGACTTATTTGACCAACTACGCGGAGCTCAATACTTTTCCAAGATTGATCTTCGTTCAGGGTATCATCAATTAAGGGTCAAAAGGGAGGATATACCAAAGACGGCTTTCCGTACAAGGTATGGACACTATGAATTTATAGTGATGCCATTTGGTCTTACTAATGCCCCTGCTATCTTCATGGATCTAATGAATAGAGTCTTTAGAGACTATCTTGATCAATTTGTGGTAGTCTTTATAGACGATATTCTTGTCTATTCAAAGAGAAAGGAAGAGCATGAAGATCACTTGAGAATTATATTGAAGACCCTGAGAAAGGAGAAGCTTTATGCCAAATTTACCAAGTGTGAATTTTGGCTTCAAAAAGTTGCATTTTTGGGTCACATAATCTCAAAAGAGGGGATATCTGTGGATCCAGCAAAAACAGAGGTTATCGAAAGATGGTCAAGACCAACAATAGTAACTGAGATCCGAAGTTTTCTTGGTTTGGCTGGATATTATCGACGTTTTGTAAAAGATTTTTCACGATTATCTAATCCACTCACCAAGTTGACTCGGAAAGGAGTTAAGTTTGTCTGGACAGATGAATGTGAAGAGAATTTCAAGGAGTTGAAAAGAAGGTTATCCAGTGCACCTGTGCTCACACTGCCTTGTAGTGGAGAAAGGTTTGTGATCTACAGTGATGCATCCAAGAAGGGATTGGGGTGTGTTCTTATGCAAAATGATATGGTGATAGCTTATGCCTCACGACAGTTGAAAATCCATGAGCAAAATTACCCAACACATGATTTGGAGTTGGCTGCGGTAATCTTTGCATTAAAGATTTGGAGGCATTACCTTTATGGTGAAAGGTGTGATATTTATACTGATCATAAAAGTTTAAAGTATATTTTCACACAAAAGGAGCTGAATATGCGCCAAAGAAGATGGTTGGAGCTGATTAAGGATTATGACTGCTCAATCCATTACCACCCTGGGAAAGCAAACAAGGTGGCAGATGCATTAAGTCGACAAGACCATGCTAGTTTATCCATGATGAGGATCACAAAAGATCCAATATTTATGGATTTACAAAGGATGGATCTTGGAATTATAATGGAAGGGGAAAAATCTTATCTTTCTCAAATGAATGTTCAACCATCTATACATGTGAAGATTAAAGAGGCACAGAAAGAAGATGTCGAGTTACAAAAGAAGGTGAGAAATGTTCCTGAATTCAACCTTGATTGTGATGGGATAATAAAGTTCAGGAATCGGGTTTGCGTTCCTCCCATCCCCGAATTAAAGAAAGAGCTGCTGGATGAGGCTCATAGTTCTTCATTCTCTATTCATCCTGGAAGCACGAAGATGTATAGGGACCTGAAAGAGTACTTCTGGTGGGATGGCATGAAAAGAGATGTTGCTGAATATGTCTCTCGATGCTTGGTTTGTCAACAAGTTAAAGCTGAGAGACAAAAGTCTAAGGGGATGTTACAACCATTACCCATACCCGAATGGAAATGGGAAAACATCACTATGGACTTTGTCACAGGACTTCCTAAAACATCCAAAGGCAATAATGCTATCTGGGTTATAGTTGATCATCTTACAAAGTCTGCACACTTCATTCCTATTAGAGAGGATTTCTCTCTAGATCAGCTTGCCAGGATATATGTAAAGGAAGTGGTAAGATTGCATGGAGTACCACTTTCTATTATATCTGATCGGGATCCGAGATTTACCTCGAAGTTCTGGCGAAGTCTTCAGCATACTCTGGATACAGAGTTGAGTTTCAGCACTGCTTATCATCCCCAGACAGACGGTCAGTCTGAGAGAACAATTCAAACCCTAGAAGATATGTTGAGAGCTTGCTCTATGGATTTCAAAGGAGGTTGGGATCAACACCTACCTTTGGTAGAATTTTCTTATAATAATAGCTTTCACTCCAGTATTCAGATGGCTCCTTATGAAGCTCTCTATGGAAAGAAATGCAGGACTCCAACTTGCTGGGATGAAGTTGGGGAAAGAAAGCTATTAGGACCTGATCTCGTTGATGAAATGGCAGAAAAGGTCAGATCTATTCAACAACACATAAGAGCAGCTCAGAGTCGACAAAAAAGTTATGCCGACAACCGAAGAAAAGACCTAGAGTTTGAAGTGGGTGATAAAGTGTTCTTACGAATATCTCCCTGGAAGAGGGTTATGAGATTTGGAAAGAAGGGGAAGTTGAGCCCTAGATATATCGGTCCTTTCGAAATACTGGATCGTGTTGGGAAGGTAGCTTACCGATTGGCGCTTCCACCGAATCTCTCTCAAGTTCACGATGTGTTCCATGTATCTCTCCTGAGAAAGTACATACCAGATCCTTCACATGTACTCAGCTCAGAAGTTGTACCGCTGGAGCAGGATCTTTCTTATGAAGAACAGCCGATAGAGATTCTGGATCGTAGCGAAAAAGTCCTACGAAACAAGACCACTCGCTTGGTGAAAGTTTTATGGAGAAACCACCAACTTGAAGAAGCTACATGGGAGCTTGAGGATATGATGAGGGAGAAGTATCCTCATCTGTTTGTTGCAAAGTGACGAATTTTGAGGGCGAAATTCTTTTTAAGGGGGGGTAGAATGTAACACCCGAGACTTTTATGTTATATAAATCATCAAAGGAATCTTTTTCTACACAACACTTGCTTGGCTTGCTTTACACGCAATCACGACCTTCCTCGATAGCTTGCGTCGTACGCAATACCGAGTTTCACTAAACAACAATATGCTATTAAAACTAGCCGTTATGAATAGTAATAACCACTTTTTGAAAATTTATAAACTTTATTTTTCAAAATGGACTTCATTTTTGGACTCAGAATATCGAAATTAGCCTAGGGTGAAATTTTGGTATTTTTCTGAAAACTTTCAATTTTTGATGAATAGTGAAACCACTAAGTGGTAGGTTAAAAACTGAATTTTGCATAAAACTTAATTTTACCGCTTCTGTGAATGGAATTTCGAAAATCCGAGAGACACGGTTAATATCAAGGACTAAAATGTGGTTCAATGAGATGAAAATAATTTTTTGGTGAATAGTAACTTTTTACTTTTTTTACCGCGGTTAATAGTAAATAGGGTAACTAAGGGTAAATATGATATTAATATTACCCTAACACATATCCTAATTCTATTGGACAAGTGTAATTCGACCAAAAACAAACTTAGGAATAAAATATGACCATTTAGGACCACTTGGATTAGATTAGGACATTTATTATTAATTTATTTAAAGAAGGGTTAAAATAGTTAAAATCAAAGTTTAATAAGTAAATCATTTTTTAATATGGGGTTATACATAAGATAAATTCGATTGTAAATATTCATTAGAAAGCTAAAAAGATTTCCTACATGATGGTATTTTATTTGTAATTTTTAGACATCAAATAATTTAATTTATTTATGACACAAAGATGATGCAGTAATTATCTTATTAATGAAATATTGACAAAATTGATAATATAAATACCAAAATAAATGTAATTTGAGACTTTTTATGAATTCCAATAATTTTCTAGGTTACTATGATATATTATTGTTGATTTAATCAACTTGGTTCGAACATATAATTCTGTTATGACTTTCACAAAAATCATATATCAAATAGTGTCAAAATTGACACAAAATAGTTTTTAAATCAAATATTATATTATTAATTGTTATTTTATTCGTAAAAATCTAAAGTTCGGCCAAATGACTTAGATAAGGATATATATTTTAATAATAAACAATTTGGGGTTCGTTTGGCATGTTATAGTAAGTGTATTAACCATATAGTGAAAGAAAAGAAAAAGACACGGTAAAAGTTAAATTAATTAACTTAGAGTTAAATCTAATTGATAAGGTTAAAATAATACCCTAAACTTGTCTAAATCCTATTGGTTGATAGGATTTCGACCCATCCCCACTTTAGCTTCTAAATAAGACCCTTTGGAACCATTATAAACCGATTTTGACTTTAATATAAAATAATATTTTGAGATATTCCTAAGGTGCCCCTCTCCTCCCTTATAAAAGGGCACCTCCTCCCCCTCCTCCTCACACCAATTTGAGCACTCAAGCTCGGCCAACCCCTTCCATGTTCTCCTCTCCACTTCCCTAGAATAATCCTAGAGGTCCTGGTCTTCTCCAAAGACCAATCTTAGTTCCTTAAGTGGAGGATTCAAAGAGGCGTTCCAAAGAAGAGGTAATATCCATTACCGATCTTTTCAATTTCTTTCTTCTTCAACTTCTTCTTCTTTAGTTGTTTCATGATAAAGTAATAACATCAGTATTACTTACATACTGATATGTTATTATAAATATGAAACAACCCTAATTCACCTTCTATCCATCCTATGGAAAAATGAAATCACCGCGCGTGCGTACGTACGGAATACCGTCTCCACGCCGTGGTGTAATCTATTTTCCACCATCACCTTACAAGGATGGGTATAATGGTGTAATGAGAAACTATATATGATTATTATGAAGTAATATTGATACTGAAATAATATATATATACTCCAATACAATTCCACGACCATAGGAACGATATCATCACTCGTGCGTACGTACGGAATACCGTCTCCACGATGTGATGCGACTCGTTCTACATGATCTTCATTTCATAATGATTATATAAATGAATTGAATGAATGAATATGGTATATACTACACTAATACCATTCTGTAAATGAATTATCTATAACCTAAAGATAAGAATAAGAATTTATTCGACAAAACACGCATAAGAACAAAAAGTTATAAAGACCCGAGTAACAAGTAACAATGAAATATTACTAACAAGAAGCTACTAATATGACCATATATGATATCATATCAATATGTATGATTCTGGAATAAGTCAATAACATTATTTAAACCATTATACAGGAGCTTCGGACACGAACAAAGCAAATCGGACCTAAGGTAAGGGAAATATCACAATCTCATTTTTATCCGAGATTGTTTATTCGTAAGTATTTACTGGGGTGTATTTTATCATCCACATCCATGTTCCCTCAATATGTAATATTGTTTCCATCCACTTGCAATATTTTAAATCCAATTTTACCCTTAGGTGAGTTTTTAGTAAATAATATGAAAGGAATCTTTTGTCGTTTTTCCGTACGAGGTACTTTTTGACTTTTCCGACAAAAGTACGAAGAATGTTTTTTTTAACTTATACGGCATGAATAGATTTTTAAAACATTATTTCCAAGAATATTCCTTTAAAAGTTTTCAAGTTTATTTTTAATCAAATTCTTTTATTTTAAAGTTTTATGACATGTTATGAAAGGAAAAATGTTTTTGAAGAAGAAAGGATATTTTCCTCAAGAATTCATTTCAAGTGTTTTATCAAAATTATTTTCCATCTAAGATAATAAAGGGTTCTGTTTCTATCCATATTTTTACATTGATTTGACTATGTTGTGATGGAATTATGTTTATGAATTCCTTTATCTTATATGAATTGATTTATGATGTCATGATGTTTCAAGAATCCCATTTTTGTTACATGTGTTATGCGATGATGTATGTTTTATGATTATGTGGCACACATAAGAAAGGATTCATTATAAGATGGGTGGGACCTATATCTCCCTCCAATGCATTGGGTAATGATTTTATATCTCATGAGATAGACATGGCTGGAACGGAAGGTTATTTCGGTTCAGTGATACAGGACTGAAACGAGGAGTGAACTCGGTTCAGAAAGGGACTTTGTCCACTAAGATAGTCTTGGCAATGAGTCGTGACTAACAAGAAATGATTTTCCATGATTATGTGTGCATGCCACAAAGTTTCAAGATTTATGTTATGATTATGGGGATCTCATTTTCACTTCTATGATTTATTCCATGTTAAGATATTATGATCTCTTTTGCAGGTTTTGATTTTCATAAAGATATGATATGATTTTTATTTCCTTTATTTGCCCTTGCTGAGCATTTGAGCTCACCCTTTTATGTTTTCTTTTCCCCAGGTCAGGAAGATGGATATTAAGTATAATATGCTAAAAGGGACCCTAGATATGATGAAATAAATGGGAGACACTGTAGAAGATTTATGAACCAGTTGTTTATGTTTCCCAGTTTCTAAAGACACTATACCTATACGGTCCTTTGTGGTTTTGTCATATGTTGTAATAAGTGTGCTTCACTTTTGAGGTATTAACAATGTATGTAAAGTGTGGGTCGTTATACCATAAATGTCTTTGAAGAGGGTTTTGAAGGCTAAATCTTGAAGAGGAGAGGTGGATTTGAAAAGAGTTGAACAGGCCGGAGGGGCACCTAAAAAGTGGCAGGTGCGCAAGTCCTGTTTGGGTACGCAATTATGGGTCGCGCAAGTATACTTGCGATACATGGGTGTACTTGGGTGATGGTTAACCAATAGGGTAATACATGGGCGAGACTTGGCTCAAGCACTTAGTATTATCCCTAAAGGCTTCCAAAAGGGTGGTGCGCATGTTCTTTTGAAGGGAAAAGGTGGCACGCAAGTGGTTCCATTTCCCATAAGGGTTAAGCACTTAGGCAAGCAAGTGTTGATGAATTTCAACACTTAGGCTTTGTTCCCCCTCTTTATATATTCCATTATAGGTAAGAAATTACCTTATAAGTGTTCGGAAGACTTCAATAAAAGACTAGGGTGCCGAGAGCTTAAATCTATCTTTTGGATTTTTTATGTCCTCAGAATGAGGGTCCCACAAGGGTTATTTATAGGCCATTTAGGACCTTGGGTGAAAATATAATAGGGTACGTAAGTCACCTGCACGACCAATATGTGGAGCGCAAGCATACTCGTGTGACCATAGTGAAACTAGCGCGACCCATGCTTAAAGAAATATTTATTCATGCCTTTGTCAATTTTTTATGTTATTCAATGGATGAATCTCTTTTTGATTAAGGTATTCCCCTTTTTCATTCATTAGACTCTGTGATGGAACAGAGCGTCAAAAAAAGTCCCCCATCAGAGATGGATCCAAAAAACGAAAGAGGATTTGACTCTGAGGTAAAGGAGAAAACCATGGAATTTTTGGGTGCGCAGGTTTTGAGCGTGCAGGTAGCGGCACACACGTGAGAGCCATGTAGGGTACAACATGAAGGTAAACTAATTCGCCTATAAATAAGGGTTCCACTCTCATGCAAATAACTCAGAATTCAAGAACTTCTTTCTCTCATCACGCAAGTGAGATTTCATTCGCATAAGTGACTCATCTTTTCCACTCGTCTGCGCCTCTATTCGTGTCGCGCTTCTGTAGTGTCCTTATAACTTGCGTGCCAGTACTAGTGTGGTAAAAATTTCCTGACCAACTTGTACTTGCACGCCAATATGGGACTTGTGTGCCTTAATTCTTTAGATATTTTTTTCAAATTTCTTCACAAATTTTACGAAAAACAAACTTACTTAAAAGTTAGTTATCTGATATTTGTGTAGATTCAATGGCTCCCAAAAGAATTGGATCGGCTTATGAGTTTTCTAGAAAGAAAATTGATGATATAATGAACTTCATTGGCCATGAATATTATGATATCTGTGATAGTACTCTCCCAGATTTGGACAAGTACTTGACGAAATATCATGTCTTGCTGTTGGTTGGTGGATAGTAGACTATCATGACATTAGAACAATATCTAAAAAGAGTAATCTCTCCAAATGGATCTTTACTTCCAATTCTCCATTCTCAAATTTGTGTATCCATCTTCCAAGTCTCTTGGACAGAAACAGAGTCACTGTTTGATCAGCATAAAATTTTCTCAAACCGCACTCAAGAACATTCTTTTACAATTATTCCAAGAAGATATGGTATCACTGCGTCTTGTATTGGATCCAGTTGAATGAATGAATTCTAGGTGGCTGTTGATGAAGATTGGGATTCTGTAAATCAAATGAATATTTATGTTGAAATCCTCTTGTAATTCCTGAAAAAGAGAAAATAATCCAGTTTGTGGATGTCCTTCTAGCTCTTTTGCATCAATGAAAAACACTTTCATCTTCAATCATTTGGTGTCTGCATTCTTTTTCTACCTGCTTTAAATTTTTACCGAAGACAATGGGGCTAGTAAGCATAGTTTGATTTTTTCTAAGCTTATAAAAATAACCCTACAAACTTTGAATCTTTTGTTGCTCAATATTTCTTAAATCATACAATATGTATGTTTAGCGAGCTGGGACTCAACTTTTGTTCAGAGTTCCTTTTTCTTTTGTTGGCAGTTTAAATTCATGCACTTTGGACATGAAAACGATAATGTTTAAGGTCAAATAGCTTTGACTGAATGGATTAAAATTGACTCAATTCCTTGATAATTTATCTTATAACATATTACCACATTCAAGTTTGGAGGAAAACTTGTAAACTATGACTTAGGAAATTTTGAATATGAGGAATGATATGAAAAAAGGGATAAAATGCATTATAATAAGTATTTACTAAGAGTGAGGTTACCATTATTTAACAAACCAATTAGGGGGTTGAATTATGTAGGGCCATTTAAGGGTGTTTGCTGCATAGTCAAATAAAAACATCTTTTGGATGACAGGTCTATTATGTAGAATACTTATGCAAGGACACCTAGGGGCACATGCTTCATAGTCAAGAAAAATAACTCTTAGAAATTTTACATTTTTACTGCTTAAAAGCCAGTGGATGTTTATAGAGATTCAAATTTTCCAAAGTATATATTTTACTATATGGAGAGAGGTACTTGAATAGGGAGAGGATATTCCCAATCAATTTTGTCAAATAATTGGATGAATGTCACTCCTACGAAGGTCTGATCCAAACGTAGGGAAGGGAAATATAAACCATAGGCATAAATACATTCAGATCATAAAAATTAATATGGGGAAAATATGTTAAGGATGGCTATTTTTGCGTATCCCTATATATTGTCGTTAAGACCAATAAGGACAAAATAGGTTTTTCTCCCTGGAATGAAGTTACCACTATTTGACACACGCATTAGGGGGTTGAATTATGTAGGGCCACATAAGGGCATTGGCTGCATAGTCAAATAATAGCATCCTTTGGCTGACAGATCCATTATGTAGACTACTTATGCAAGGCTGCCTAAGGGCATGTGCTGCATAGTCAGGAAAAATAATTCCCTGGTATAAGACATTTTGTGATCAGAAGTCAAGAAAATGGTTATAGACATTTGGAAGTATTTAAGGTTAGGAGTATGATACATCAATATGGGCATTGTACAATGCTTGTAAAAGATACCCAGACTAGTGATAACAATAATCATGTTGTGACTGGGTCCTGAATTGAGGTGCTGGAATTAACTACATATCCCATAATGATGGGAATCAAGCAATATATAGTTCTTGAAATATAGTTTAACGTCATGTGGGACGAGAATGTAGAAGATCTTAGTTTAAGTTCATAGAGTTTGGACCATAATAAGGAATACACAGTGTGTTTTTTGTAAACATGATGTGAATGATTTGTAAACCTAATGTGAATGAAGAACAGAATTTTCATAGCACATTCATGTTTTCACAGGGGGACTTTTCAGCCAAGGGACTGAAAGTGGAATTTGTGGTTATGCCCAAAGACTTGGTGTTGGATTTGAGGGATGATCGAATGTTCCAACGTATCCCATAAGGATGGGAATCAAGCCACACATAGTTGTTAACATATCTTCTGTAAAGATTTGGTTCGTATGAGTGAAGGGTGAAAGGGGACTTTAGTGAAATGATGGTTTGACCCAAGATTAAAGGTTCCAAAATTTCCATGTATGCATTTAGTATTTGGAATATGACATAATTGGATATCAATGTCAATGATGATTCCCTCTCAGTAGAGGTACAATGGGGGACTATATAGTTTTACGTTATATAGCGAGGATGATGGTGCTCCATAGTTTAGTGTCATGTAGTAGGGACAAAAGGGATGTATACAGTTTAACATCTTGTGGGACATAAGTGAACCAATGTGAAGAGATTGGTTTTGGGTTGCTTCACAGATCAACATAGTATGAGATGGAGGTGAACCGATGGGAAGAGATTGGTTTTGGTCTTGAACATCAGGAAGTTGCCTACGTACCCATCCAAGAAGGAAAGGATCAAAGTCAGCGTAGTTCAATTAATAATGAATTGATGACTGAGTTGTATTTGAGGACAACAACCTAAAAATGGTGTTGGGACTTACACATGGTTAGCAGCCCAAAGAGGGTGCTATAGTTGAAGATTACTCTAAGATCACGTGATTCATGATCGGTGTGAGAAACAAGAGGTAACAACAGCCCTAACAATTCAAAATTTAACGTCATGTAGGGCGCATAAGGGACTGTTTCACAGTTTAAATGACATGTGTCATAGACATGGGGTACTTGGCAGTTTAACGTCTTGAAGCTCGAACAAATAGTTTAATGTCATGTTCGACGATAGAGGGGACTATGCAGTTTAAAGTCTTGCAGTGAGGAATATTGGTGCTTCACAGTTTAGTGTCATGTAGCAGAGACAAAATAATGTTTAACGTCATGTAGGATGTAAAATGAGGATAAAATTTAATGTCATATTGGACGAATGGTTATGTAGTTTAACGTCTTGCAGGATGTAAGTATTTGTGTTACACAAAATACTTTTTTAGGAATATGGAATTAGTTGGAGATGTAATGAGTTCTCCATCCATTGAGATTAAAGAATAAACTCCATTAGAGTAGACCTTATGTTTTGAGTAAGGTCCGTCACATTTTGGCTCAAGATTTTGAGGCTTCATTCTTGGTATCATCGGAGTTATGAGGACCTATACCAATTCTCCTTGAATGAATAAACGAATACGAACTTTTTTGTTGAAAGCCTATGTTATTCGATTCTGATAGACTTCCAAGTGGTGCAGGGTACACAATCTTTTTTCATCTAATCATTCCAATTCATCCAATCGCTTTTGATATTTTTTATCTATAGATGAATGATCACAAATGGATACTATGAGCGAAGGTAATTGAACCTCAATGGGAAATACTTCTTCTATTCCATATAATAATGAATATGGAGTTTACCGCGTAGTAGTTCGGGTGGTGGTCTGATAATCCCATAAATAGTGAAAAAGTTTATCAGGCCATGATTTCTTATCTTTATCTACCAACTTTTGTAGTATGTTTGAAAGAGTCTTATTGAAGGCCTCTATTTGGACATTGGCCGCTGCATGATACCGAGATGAATGATTGGATTTGATTTTGTATTATTGATACAACTTCTTTACCTCGGATGAACAGAAGTCGGTGCCATTGTCTGTCAATATGGTATGAGGGACACCAAATCTAGTAATTATGTTAGACTTGATGATTCTAACAATTCTTTTAGAACTGAATTCATTGATAGGTATTGCCTCTTTTCATTTGGAAAAGAAGTCAGTAGCAGTAAAAATATACTTAAACTGCTTGGATGTAGCCGAAGGGTAAAGTCCCACTAATCCATTACCCATGTGGAAAATGGCCATGAGTATTTTGCTGTATGAAGAAACTATGGGGGTTGATGAATGAAATTTTCAAACACATGGAAAGAATGACACTTCTTAGTGAAATCAACATAATCTTGTATCATTGAATGCCAAAAGTATCCAAGCCTTTAAACATGATCATACAGTCTATGTCTAGATTGGTGGGCACCACAGACTCCTGCATGTACTTCTTTCATGACAACCATTATCTCTTCACCATCAATTCATCTGAAGATAATTCTGTCAAAACCCTGCTTGTAGATAATTTTTTGGTGATCTGGGCTATCATAAAGAGTAAAATTGACCACACGTCACCAAACATGTTCTTTTCCGGCACTATCAGGTGGGAGTGTTTCATTTTGAAGGTATTCCCTGATAGGTGTCATACATCCTGTAGTATGACCATATGGTTCAGAAATGGGACTAATATCATTGATTTCCTGTATTCTGATTTGAACATAAGGTGAAACTATACGACGGTGGGCAATACTGATGACTGTTTTTTTCCAATTTGGATCTGCCAGAGCCATGGCTACATTAGCCAGTGCATCAGCTTGAGCAGTTTGTGATAGAGGGACATAAGAAAATGTCGGTTCTGAAGGAAATTCCTCCATTACTTCTCTGCCTTAATCATACAAAGTGATTAACTCTTCTTTTCTATTGGCATAATCCCCATTGACTTTTTTGATTACTTGGTCTGAATTACCATTCACATTTAAGTGATTCACTTATGCCTGAAGTACCAACTCCAATCCTGTGATGAGAGCTTGATATTCTGTTTCATTGTTTATACCACCCTCCAACAGTAAGAAGGAATATAGTAGCACTACCTTTCCTAGAGAAATGAGCACAATTCCTAACCCAACTTTTTTGAATTTAGGATCTTCCAATTTCTTCCCTATTGGACTTCTGGAAGCACCATCAAAGTACATTTCCCATGTTTTAATACTATCTCGAATAGAGAAGACTTCCTCATCAGAAAGTTCAGTATCTAAAGATGTATCTTCTACTGAAGGGTTTTTAGCAAGGAAATCATCCAGAGCTTGGCCCTTTATTTCCTTTTGAGACACATACTGGATATCTAATTGCTGCAAAATAACTTCCCACCTTTCCAAACGTCCTGTAAGCATTGGAAGACTAAGGATAAATTTGAGCGGGTTATTACAAGACACCAATTGGACATCATGATGTTCCAGGTAGTGTATCAATATCTGAACTGCCAATATTAATGCTAGGCAGCACTTTTCAATATATGAATATCGATTTTCTGCCTCAGGCATAGTTCGAATGGGATACTAAAGGCTGTTTTCATTCCCAGCATCATTCTTTTGGGCAAGGAAGGCACCTAATGACCACTCTAATGCTGTCACATAGAGGATAAGTGGTCTTCCTTCAACAGGTGGCATTAATACCGGTGGACTCAAAAGATATTTCTTAAGTATATCAAATGCCTCTTGGAAATCTTCGGTCCATTGTTAGGTGACTCCGCTCTTCATTAATTTGGTGAAGGGTAAACATTTTCCTGCAAGATTAGTGATGAAACGCCTAATATAGGCCAAGTGTCTTTGAAGTCCTCTCAATTCATTCAAATTTCATGGGGTTGACATACCAAGGACTGATTTTGTCTTCTCAAGATCAACTTCAATACCACGATGGAATACAAAAAATCCATGAAATTTTTTTGAGGTAACCCGAAAAGCATATTTTAAGGGGTTTATCTTTAAATTGTGTTGTCAAAGTTTGTGGAATACGATTTCCAAATCAGCCAAGTGATTAGAATGTTGTTTGGATTTAACCACAAAATTGTCCACATAACATTCAATAAATTTCCCTAAAAAGGTTTTGAAGATACGGTACATGTCACGTTGATACGTTGCACGTGCATTCTTCAGGCCAAAGGGCATTACCCGATAGCAAAACACACCATAAGGGGATCTGAAGGCTATAGGTTCATAATATTCTGGAGCCATTCGGATTTGATTATACCCAAAATATCCATCCATGAGGGAAAGTGCTTCATAGCCAGCCGTTGCATCAATTAAGAGTTTTGTGATCGGAACTGGAAAATCATCCTTGGGAAAATGCCGATTAAGATCTCTGAAATCAATGAAAACTCTAATTTGTCCATTAATCTTTTTCATAGGGACAATATTATCTAGCCATTTGGGATATTGAACTTCTCTGACGAATTTATCTTTGATAAGATTATCCACTTCAGCTTCAATTTTGGAGGTATAAGTTGGGTGTGTTCTTCTTGCGGCTTGCTTGATTCCTCGATGTTCTTTTGGAAATCCAAAATGATGAGTGGAAACATCAGGATCAAGACCTGAAATTTTTGTATAATTCCATGAAAATATATCTCACTTTTTCTTTAAAAAGGATGTATACATTTCTTACTCTTCATGAGTCATGGCCACACTAATTAAAGTGGGGCGTGGATATTATTTTGTACCCAGATTTATTTCCCTGAGTTCATCCACAGTGGTAGAGATACCCTCTTCAAATGTTGGAGGAGAATCCTTGAGATCTTCCTCTTATTCTTCTTCAATATTTGTCACTTCTTCTGTTTCCACTTGCGTAGTAGATGATGAAGCAGAATTCCCATGATCAGGAGAGAAGTTCAAATTTGAATATCTTGAAGACGAGGCTACCATTTCTGACCCTATTGATGATGTAGGGTCTTCCTTGGGTAATAAATAGTTGATGATGAATTGAGAATCGACATCATCATTAATATCTGGCATTTCTATAACTTCTTATGGCCTGGTTGATGAAGTATATAATTTCTGGATTTCAGCAGAAGAAATGAAGACATCTCCATTTTAGCATTCATCATTGCTTGGTGAATCACCAATTTCTCCCATGCTATCTGGCTTGGTTTCCATTATTGAAATTATGGATGTTTCTATAAGAGTATTTGGATTTGGGTCTATCCTGTCAATTTGAGTGATAGGCAACACATAATCTATACTCACATGTATGAATGGGTTTACTTGAATCATTTCCAAAACACATGGTTCATTAATTTTGGTAACCTCTTTTGTGATGGATTTATCCTTCCCTTATATGTGATAGAATTCTGCCTCAATGTATTGAGATTCACATGTTTTAAATGGGGATTTATCACCATACAATGTCCCACTTTGACCATGGAAACAATATTTGAGACACTGATGGTATGACGATGGTACGGACGCATGTTGATGTAGCCAAGGTCTTCCAAGCAAAATATTGAAGGCTGTGTCATGATGAACAACCATGAAATCTGAATTGGATACAAGGCCTCCAAACTAAGTTTTGAGTGTAATCTCACCCAGAGGTTCTTTTTCTTTCTTATCATATCCTTGAAACATCAAAGTAGAAGGAGATAAATCAGATTTGTTGAGGCCCAATCGACGAAGTGTATGAATAGGTATGCAGTTGACTCCTGAACAATTATCAATGAAAGCTTGTCGGATGTCTATATCATTGACATTTCCAGATAAATAAAAAGGTCTGATATTTCCATGTGCAACATCATCTTCATCCACATCTGTAAAAGATATCACAACATGGAATTCTACAGAACCATTCTCTACATGGTAGACTTCAGCCACAACAATTTCAGTTTCGAATTCATGAGGACTTGAAAAAGACTCAATGATTGCCTCCCGAAGATCCTTTGATAGATTCAAGGCATCTAAAATTGATAACTTGGCCAGTAATTGGGCCAAATGTTTCAAGACATCATACTTTTGGTCGAAAGGTCTGCGTTTCCCAATAGGAACATGTGGTTTCACTGGTTCCTTATAAGATGATACTTTGGAAGTAGATGCATCTTGTATTGGGGTAGGAGTTGGAAATAATCCTGGAATTGGCATATTATACTGACTACGTCTATTTATCTGCTGAGAGGAAGAAGGTGTAACCTCTAACCGATCTTCCAAAATAACTGTACTAGGACTAAATCTGCCATGCGTGGAAGAAATTTCTTATTCTGTTGAGCCCGCTAAAGGTCTTTTCCATGAGTTTCTATTGAATATACAGTTCTAGAAGAGGTAGGATTGAAATAGTGGCTTCTGGAATATCGACGTCTTCCTCTGTATCCTAGACCTTTGGAACTTCCTCTAATTCCTCTGTTTGATACAGGGAATTCAGGCTCATCAAGATTGAAGTTGTGACTGGAATGAGGATCCATTAAATGAATCGTACTAATAGAACCAAAGATCAACTCTTCATCTGATGAATATTCTGCCTGATTATCCGGTTTAGGCTGTTCCGTTTGGTGGGGCGGTGCCCGTGCTTTTAAAGTAGATGGAATAAAATATTCCAGAGTCAAATACAATTTAGGCTTCAACACTATTCTTATTTCTTCAAATTATGCCGCCGCTTTGAATATTTTCCTTCTGATAAAGGGGGTTTTGTTGTGGCATTCATAGCAGAAGACACAATTGGTTTCTTCAATTGCATTCGTAAAATGGCATGAGTTTAGTTGATCATTATCCTGACTGTCCAATCATCATATTTCTGCGCATTTTTTCTTTTGACTTCATGCCACTCGCCATCTTCCTCTAGATTAGTAGCAGTAACACATGCTACCTGGGCTGAAGAGCCTTTCAATTTTACCTGTCCAGAGTCCACCATCTTTTTCAGGAGGTATTTGAAGACAAAACACTCTTGAATAGGATTCCCCGACATCTATTGAAATGGGAAATAGTTGGTGAGGTATTCATCTCCTTCCTTGTTTGGCCTTTTGGGCCTTGGCAACTGAACCAAATTATTTTCCAGAGCCGAGAAGAAGTAGCCTAGAACTTTATCATTCCAGAAAGAATGAAAATTTCACTTCAAATCTTCAAAATATCTCCATCTTTGATATATTTGATCATCTTGACGAGGTGGCCATTGTTGTTGACGCTCCGGAGGCGGAGACCTTCGATATGATGAAGGTGTTGAAGTGGAAATAGGTATAGGTGCTTGTTTAATCATAACTGTTTCAGTCTCTGGTTTCCCCATTCTCCTTCCTGTATTTGATATAATTACATGAGTTTTAGCCATAGTCTGTATAAGAGAGTCTTCAATCTGCTGAGTGATTGAAGTAAGGTCTCAAAACCCTCTTGTGTATTTCACAGGGATCAATGGTGTGCGTAATTCATCATGCAAATTTTCCACACAGATTGGCAACAATTCTTCTTGAGAGAGTGCTAAACATAAGGAATATGATAATCCCTTACATCGAGCAATGAAATCTGAAACTCTTTCATTTTCCCTTTGATTATAATTTGTAATATCAAAAATTGTTGTCTTTGCCATCTTTGAGCTGAATTGAAGAAGAAATCATTGACGGAGATCTTCCCACCCCATAATTGACTGGGATTGCAAGCTTGTATACCAAACAAAAGAAGGTCCTTGTATTGACTGTACAAAACACCTGAGCTTATATTCTTCTTGTTGTTGAGGAGTTCCCATCATGGGATCACAATGAGAAAAAAATGGGTTAAGTGTTGTTCTGGATATCCTGAACCATTAAAAATTAATGTGGTACTTTTAAAATTTGATGGAGGGGGGATTGCATCAACCCATTCAAGGTAATCTCTCTTCTCTAGTTGAACTGGTGCACGCTTTACTTCCATAGCTTCCAAACGAGATGTCAATGACTCCATGTTAGTCATTAATTTTTTAGAATCATTTGGTTGAGCATGGACCTGTGCAGCTGTAATAACTGGAGTTTTGAGTGGTGTGGTGACCAGGACCGCCACTAATGGTAGTATTTCCAATTGTTGTTGCGTATAAACCATAGGATTGGACATATGAGGGTATACTAGTAAAGTAGGATATTCTTGATCCATCCCAGTAGATGCAAAAAATTCCCTTGACTGACTAACTCCAGCACGCTTTGGCGGAAGACTACCTTGAAGTAGTTCTCCACCCAACCTCCTTAACTCCTTCATTTCCACCTATTGTTGTGTGAACCATTACTCTAATGAGAGTGATTGGCCTTCTCCAGAGGTACGGTGGAATGCAACCTAAATTTTTCCTTTCCCATTGTTGGACACCTTTCAGAGATGGGGGATTTGGTTATTTGAAGGAATACCTAGATTCTGGGTAAGCCTTTGATTCTGGGTACACACACCTTCCGCATTTTCCTCCATGTGTACAGCCTCTTGAACATGAAATTCTTCATCTAATTCCTCTAAGTGAGCCTCATGTTCTGGGGGATCAGTGACAACAACATTGATGACATTTATCGATGCATAACGTATTGCATCCCTTATATCAACATTTCTACGATATTGTCTTCTTCCATGTCATTTATGAGACATTTCCTTTTGTTGAGTTGATCCCTCAATAACTTCTTGATGAACTGTAATTTTGAGAGAATATCCTTATAATTCTTCTTTGCGTTCCTCTTGTGTCTTCTTTCCTAATTGAGAGAAGACTGAATTTCACTGAGGAAGAGATTGAGGATTTTGAAAAAATTCCCAAGTCTAGTGGACTGGGGCTATTGCTTCTGTTCCTGCTCAACTCCTCAAATCCTATTTGTTGATTCTGAGGGTTGGGTTAAAATAGTCCCCAGTCTAGCAAGCTCAGGTGGCTCTTGAGCTTCTATATCTGAGACTTTCTTAAAAGCTCTCTTGATTTTGAAGACTTTAGTCCAGAAATTGGCAAGATTCATCAACCAACATCAACTCAAATCACCTGGCTCAAATGACTATTGGATGATTTATGACACTTCTATCACTAGATGATGTGCCTACTCTAAACGAGAAGCTTGTTCGATATTCTCATTTGTTTGACGCAAGAGTAATTCGATAACTTGTTCTTTGTATGCTTGGATTTGGGAAGAACTAGTTGAGGCATGTTCCTGAGAAAGAATCCGATTACACAGAAAACTAGTTGGTTGTGGTCGGCGATGTAAAATAACATTGCATGAGACCACTTTTGGTGTGCTTTGTTGATTGGAGAGTACAATGAAATGCAGTGCTCCATGAATAGCACATACCCTGATATGAATACCAGATGGGGAATTGGTAATTAATTGGCGCAATCTTTTTAGTGCACCAAGGCATGAACGTGGAAGGGCTCTATACTTCTTTTCAACCATTGGATATCGGGAAACTGAGAGAGATGCCAAATTAATTTGGCATTGCAACCCTTCTATTATCTTGACATGATTTTCATATTAATCATAAGATAATATTTTCTTTTTCAATTGACAAAGAGTTTTCCACATGTTGAGATGAATATCGTGAATACAATCTTCTGTCAACATTTCTGGAATATCATACTGAGAGTCAGCCATAGGCCAAAACATGACTGGTACTTCACCTTTCTCCAGTTGTTTTCTCATATTCAGCACTTCCTCCTTATCATTCGATGAAGATTTTTCTACATGATTAGACCAAAGCGGGTGCCTCTTTGTTTCTTTATCATATTCAACAATATTGGTAGAGAATTAGTTTATCAAATTAGAAGATGAATGACCTAGGGGTGGTTCAGGGAATGACCTACATCCCAGGTTATCTTCTGATTGATAAAGTATTTTATCTTCTAGTGTTAATGCATTAGACATGACTGGCTTCACATTTGTAAGTGACTCAAGATAAGAGGGTTTTCTCATTACTGCATTATACTTTGAAGAATATTCCAGGAAATGTAAATTACTACTGCGGAGAGGACATTCACAACTAAATTCATCATCATGGGGAGGACCACCATGGTGGGTTACAACAAAAGATGAAACCTCCTGTTCCTTGGTATTCTGCCCACACATAGGGTTATTATAGATCTCATCTGAAGATAATACTACGAGATCGACCAAACTATCATGAAGCAAGACTTCATAAGGAAGTGTCTGATGAAGATCTTCGGAATTATTTTTCCCATTATTGTGAAGTGAGAGAGTATAATCTTGAGTTGCAACAGATAATTGTATGAGTGCATCAAGGACTCCAACATCGAGCAAAGACTTATTTCAAATTGGCTCTTGATTTCTCGATTGTGCTGGATGGGTATTTTTCTTAGACACCTTATTACTGACATCGGAAACCACTTGTTGATGAAGGTGGTTATTATGGGAAGGTGTATGTTCCTCTTCAGGAGAAATGGTCAGGTTAGGCTGCTGATCTCCATTCAAATCAAGTGTATGTGCCTAACTTGATTGTCTGTATGACATGGGGGAGTATGCCCCACGACCCTCCTGGAATGGAATAGAGGTGTGTATCTACTCCGAAGTGACATGTTGATGAGTAACTCCAATGAAAGAGATAGATTTATGTTTCTTCCCATGTGATGCTGCTGGAGCTATTATAATATTCTGACAAACATCCAGAATATGGGCAAGTATTTGCTTCTTCTCTTTCACCATTGTTAGAATATGATTGGTGACTTCAGTTGTCGGAATGGTAATATATGTCCATTCCATGTCTGGATTAGGTGTATGTGCCTTCTCATGTCCTCCTTTTCCTACTTATGAATTCTGACAGTACTCATGCATAGGGGCAGAGATTTGAGTCTGCTCCAAATTTTTTGTCAGAGCTTTCTGACTAACATCTCTAGGTCATACCAAATGAGACTGTTGGTTAGCCTGATGAATATTTGTAGGTGTATGTGCCAGATGTGTATTCTTCTTCAAGTATAGTTGACGATTTTCCTTCAATACTGGAAGACGATACTGCTGACAGAACTATTGACTGTAAATAGGTGTATGTCCCTGCTTATCAGTTGCCCCCATATTAGATTGGGGAGATTCTTTGAGTGCAGTCATACGAGCCTGATAACTGGTTGATGAATTATAAACAGGTGTATATGCCTGCCTATAACACTCCACTAGAAATTCCTGGTGGGATTGGTGGGTTACTTCCTGATGAGTCTGCTGGACAGTAATATCAGGATGGATAGGTGTATATTCCCACTCATATTTTTCCATCAAGTTGGCTTGATGGACTTCCCCAGAGGGGAAATAAGTAAGAACTAGCTCCCTGTTGACTAGATTTCAACTTTGGCGATTCGTCTTGCATTCTCAGGTCTAAGGAACCCGAGACGATCCCCTAAAGGCAATACCCTCATCATGTTGAGGGTGCACTACTGCACGAGTCAGGTGGAGATTGGTTATGGGAGTCCTCAGGAAGGAATATTTCCTTTTTGAACAGAGGCCTCGAGTGACCTCTTCATTAACCTCCCTGTTATATTGGAGGGAATTTTTATTGAGTTCTAAGGATAATGACCCGAAACGGTTGGAGACGGTGGTTAGCACCGCCTGCTTCTTGATCACTGGTCATCGCTGTCTGGACAACTAGGGTGAGTTATTAACATGGAGGGATTATCTAGAAGCCTCTGGAGGTGGAATGGTACCTTGTTGATGGTATTCCTTAAGCAATGCATTCGAGACCCATCGTTGCAGACGCTGAATAGGTGATGTCGTCCTCAGATCGGACGAAGATCTAGCAGGAGTAGCTGTAGAGGCATTCACAGGTGTGAATTTTAAAGAAGCCATTTATGTAATGCAGAGAGATCTTGGAAAAGAGTGCGTGTTTGATATAACAAACATAATCAAGATATGTTCGGCCACTACATCTTTTGGGTGAGCACATATGTTATTGATTTCTTTTTTGCCTCTCACATTAAGTTAAATAGGGGCCTAAAAAATAAGTATAACGTCATTTAACTTTGTTAAGGATTCACGCCGGGTTCATCATTTTTGTTTCTTTTGGAAATGGGAATGACCTCGTTTGTTTAAGGTTCAAACTTTTCCAATCGGTTTCTAATGGGTTTATTCATAGAACTGGAAACATAAAATGAATCTATATCTATTTCGACCTACTTTCAAAAGGTAGGTGCTCATTAGTTGTGGACCGACGAGGCTTAATAATTTTCATTGGTCGAGAGGATTGGAGGTCAGACTCATCACACATTTTGGGGGGAATTATGTTCTACTCTGGGACTCTCTTATAGATTTGAGTTATGTTCGTGAATCCTTATTAGTTTACCAAGCATGAAAATGATTTTTCCTTTAGTTCTTGCAATCAATGATTGATATGTATGAGATTCAGAGAATCTTTTATATGTATTTTAAGTTCTTCATCGATGGAAAATCATCTGTATGTATTGGAGAATCTTAGTCATTGGTATCCTTCAATAAATTATATTGAAATATCTTGGTCATTATAATGACCATACTAGTTTTAAAGCCACTCAGTGGGTCATTTGAAGTTTATTATCATTCAAAAAGACATGGATTGTTTTAGAGTTGGGATCATACCCGTAGATGGGCTACCTACGTATCCTTGTTAGAAAAAGAATCAGAACGCACATAGTTATATTAAGAAGTGTGGGGCTTACGTATGATTAATGTCCTAAAGAGAGGTGTCATAATTACTTTTACACTCTAAGCTCATGCGAGTCATGCTCGATGTGAGAAACAAGAGGTATTAGTAAAACTTGACAGTTTGTGCCACGAAAGATGTGGTCACAAAGAATGATATGGGGATTATGTATGTGTGACTACCCAAATAGATGAAGACTATGATTTACTTTTGGAAAGAAGTCATGGAACAAGGTCCATAAAGATATTTGTTCTTTATGGAGATTTGGATACTCTATCTTGGGGCTTACTACGGAGGAGGATTCCTGAATTAGGGGGGACTTATGATTGGGGCTTGTTCCTGAGAAGGAGGCCCCAAATTAAAGGAATTATGATTGGGGCTTACTCCTGAAAAGGAGGACCAGGTTAAGGGAACTTGATACTTGGGGCTTACTCCTGATAAGGAGGCCCATACTAAGGGGAATTTGAATTATGATTGGGGCTTACTCCTAAGGAGGATTCCCAGATCAAAGATTCTCTCATCTTAAGGGATGAGGTTGAAGGAAGGGAACCTCTAACTGTAGTGATATAAATATATGTAAATCACGAGGTTTTGAGAGATATTCCACTGAATTCCTTTCAGATAAAGAATCCAACAAAGGAACCATGACATAAATGGCATTGAAGAGGGTTTTGAAGGCTAAATCTTGAAGAGGAGAGGTGGATTTGACGAAAAGAGTTGAATAGGAAGGAGGGGCACCCAAAAAGAGGCAGGTGCACAAGTCCTGGTCGCGCAAGTACACTTGTGCGACATGGGTGTACTTGGGCGATGGTTAACCAATAGGGTAATACTTGGCCGAGACTTGGCTCAAGCCATTAGTATTATCCCTAAAGGCTTCCAAAAGGGTGGTGCAAAAGTTCTGTTTAAGGGATAAGGTGGCTCTCAAGTGTGTCCATTTCCCTTAAGGTTTGAACACTTAGGCGTGAAAGTGTTGATGAATTTCAACACTTAGGCCTTGTTCCCCATCTTTAGAACTTAGATTCTAGGTAAGAAATTACCTTAGAAGTGTTCGGAAGATTTCAAGAAAAGACTAGGGCACCAAGAGATTAAATCTGACTTTTGGATTTTTTTTCCGTCCTCGAAATGGGGGGCCCACAAGGGGTATTTATAGGCCATTGAGTACCTTGGGTGAAAATAGAATAGGGCGCGCAATTCACCTGCATGACGAATATGTGGCACACATGTATACTTGCACGACCAAAGTGAAACTTGCGCGACCCATGATAAAAGAAATACTTGTTCATGCCTTTGTCAATTTTTGATGTTCTTAAAAGGATGAATCTCTTTCTGCTTAAGGTATTCCCATTTTTCATTCGTTATACTCTGTGACGGGAAGGAGCATCAACTTTCACGACCCGTCCTCAGGGCCCGTGCCGTGACTACCCCAAGCCCGCCTTCCATAGGCCAGGGGCTGGCGATTAGCACCAAAGGCATAAATCCTGATAAAAGGGAAGGCATTACCTTTATAAAAGAAAACAAACATCATATAGTATGCAAACTGAAGTAAAAACTAAGTAAACTGAATACACAAGTAAGTGATGGAATGTTAATGGGCCAGTATACAAACCTAACTCAAAGTTCAGTACAACTGAAAATTAAAGTACAACAACTGAATGACAAGCAGCAACTACCAGGACGTCCTCTAGGAACTCCCACCTGATGGGTGAGTACAGTCAATCTCGTCGGCTCCTCTAGTCCGGCCATCCTCTATGTGTACGTCCCACCTGATAGTCAACCTCTGGGTACCGTCCGCTCCTCAAGCCTCAACCATGATCAGCGCTGTCTGTCATCTGCAACCAACACATCGTAGTGCGGGTGTATCCTGTGTAGGGGTGAGTATATGATACTCAGTAGGGACCCCGAGACTCCTGAAGGTCTCCCAGAATCCACTAAGGATAAACCACAAAGGAATGATAAAAACATGAAGTATCAACCATATCTACTTAGGAACATGACCATACATATACCTAAGTCAACAATTACAAAACGGATCCCACTCTCGAGAACAAGTACAACCCAGTCCACACAGGAAAGCTCGACCCAGTCCACACAGGAAAGCACAACCCAGTCTACACAGGGTAGCACAACCCAGTCCACACAGGATAACACAACCTAGTACACACAGGATAATAAGTCAATCATATCAATGATGATGATTGAATATCAAGACTCAGCTCACACAGGTAAACTACTTCTTGGAGAGAGGTGGAGGTGATTAGATGTAGCCTCTGAGTCATCTCCTCTACCGATCCAATGTAGGATCCTAGTACAGAAGTCGTCACTGCCAAACCCAAAGAGGATCCAAGTATAGTAGTCATCGCTGTCGAACCCATGGAGGATCCAAGTACAGTCGACAATGCTGTTGAACCCACTGAGGATCCAAGTACAGAATTCATCGTCGTCGAACCCACTGAGGATCCCACCATGGTAGACGTCGTCATCGAACCCACGGAGAATCCCATTATGGTAGACGTCGTCGTCGAACCCACTGAGGATCCTAGTACGGTAGTCTTCCTCATGGAACCCACTGAGGATCCTAGTACGGTAGTCGTCCTTGTCGAACCCACTGAAGATCCTTGTACGGAAGTCGTCATCTTTGTCGCAGTCGGAGCTAGCTCTAGGGTTCCCGCACACATCATGCTCGATTCTGGGAGGGTCTGATCCACGAGCCAAGGGGGGTCGATACATCAACGAACAGGTAATTTGGAGTTGATGTATAGTAATTTCCTTCTTGTCAACAGGAACTCAACGCAACAGACGGTACGTCAATCGGACGCCCGGTCTGAGAGTTATTGGCCTTTCGGTCTTAGAGGCTCGGTTGGTTTTTAAGCTAAAAAACCTGACCGTACTCCAACTTTGTCCAAACCTCGATCGGAGTAAGCCGAACGAACCGCCTCACTAAAAGGAATCCAACAAAGTCGACGACACATCAATCGGATGTCCGGAGCTCAAGTTATGAGTGTTTCTGCTCCGAGGGCCCGATTGGTTTCGTGTTCGAACCAACCTGGTCATACCCAAGGTTCTCCGAAACCTTTAGTGTAATATACCGAAACGACCGCCTCGATCCAAGGTTCACTACGCAACTAACTATGCCTCGATCGGAGGTTTGTAGCCCATGTTATGGGCGTTTTAACGGATCTATCTGAAATTTGGGGGTTTGGGCCCGGACCGACCCGACCCAAAACCCCCTAGGTTGGCCCGAAACAGGTCGACCCGACCGAGGTCCATGTCCGTCCAATTTGGGCGTAGCCCGACCCAATTGGCGGGGCCCGGCCCAGCGGCACGGCCTGGCCCAGCGGTGCGGCCAGGCCCGCGTGGCCAGCGGCTCGGCCTTCGGCCGAGCGAAATTCGGAGGGGGGGGTCGCTGCCCCTATTGATTGACAAATGGTCGGCCATTTATGGCTGGCCTTAACTGATCTCACGGGACACACGGGGTCCCACCTACAACTAGTTTTAGCGGCCGGCTCAGCCGGCCGCTTCCCTGAACCGTCGCGGCTCCTCCCCTTCCGGCGCGGCACGTCGGCGCCATTCCCCTCCGTCATGGCCCGCCCTGACCGCGGCCATCCTCGATGTTCCGGTGCAGCGCGACGGCTCCATGCTCCTCCTCCATGGCCCGCTCATGGCCGCAGCCTCCTTCGGCCTCACCAGCTTGGCGCGATGGTTCTGCGCTTCATTACCGTGGTTTATCTCATTCCCTCGCAGTGCAACGGCACCACGCTGCCTCCGTTTCCAAGCCACATAGATGTTCATCAACAAAAAGGGGGAGGAGGGTCGGTCGTGTTTGTGCGGTCTGACCTCCTCCCGTTATAATTATAGAAAGTGGCCAAGAACGAACAATCAGAATGAAAAATAAAGCCAAACATTAATTGATTACTTTTGAACTTAACCCCTACCTATTTCTCGTCACTCATTGGCGGAGTCGCGGAAGAAAGACAATGAAGACCGTTGTTCGTCGCATCGGCCACACGTCCCCATTTCCAAGATTCATCGGTTCGTTGACGATGTTGCGGAGGATAGGTGTCTAGGGAGGGATGGTCAAAGAAGAATCTTGTGTAAGACCAACGTTGGCGTTCTTTGCATTCTTCATTGGAGAAGATAAGATTTCCCCAAGTGTTAGGCATCACGATACTTTACCAGCACTTCGTCACTAGGTGAAGTCGTCCCAAAACCTTCTCCCAAGCTCCGTATATATAGGACAGGGGGAGAGGTATGTAACCATCTTGGAAGTTATGACGGTTCATTTATTTGGAACCTTCATAAATTCCAATGATGCGGTTACTTAATTTAAGAAGGTGGTCGGGCGAAATAAATTGTGTTGGTGCAATTTAAGAGGTGAGTTGGCACAACTTAAGAGGGGTAGACGCCAAGAAGTTCCCCCCCATAGCCTGCATCAAAACATATGACACAAATTATTTTTATGTTGACGCATAAAATTAACTGACAATAATTAATTTCACGTCGACACAAAAAATTAACAGACAACAATTAATTTTATGTCAACTCATAAAATTAATTGAGAGTAATTATTTTACATCGACACATAAAATTAACTAACATCAATTTATTTTATGTCGACCCAAAAAAATTAGTTGAGAGCAATTAATTTTACGTCGACACATAAAATTAATTGATGGGGGTTGAGTGGTTTCCTCTCCCTCAACAATAAATGGGAGGTTAGGGTGTGGCCCTTCCACCACCAACTACCAAGTGGAGCTTCTAACCACTTTTATCTGCAGAGCATGTCTTTAACAAAATAAAATAAATTATTCACTTATTTTATTTTATTAAGCCACGTAAAACCCCAAAAACTAACATTCATACCCAATCATCCACCGTCAAGGTGAAATTCTTCATAAGCGAAAACCCACATAGTGAGTTCAACGGTGCCCTCAGATTTCAATTCCAAACACCGGTTCAAAAGATAGGAAAATCCGCTCGTACGTTTACTGAACGTACCCGAAAAAAATGTTCAGAAAATTATTATCAATCACCCTCGACCCACAGTGGTAAACATTAGGCTCTTCCTAGGAGAAACACGCCCCAACGAACTCAACTATACTCTCAGATTTTCAATTCGAGTTACCGTTTAGAAGTTATGAATTTTACAACAAAGAAATTATCACTTAATTATTTTATTTACGACCAAAAACTAACTTTCTCAGGTGGCCCGCGCTAGCAAAAGTTAGTATCTACTTAAAGAAATCATACCCTCACGAGTTCAGCGGTAGTCTCAGATTTTTAATTCAAGTTACCATTTATGAGTTCTAAGTATTTGAAAAATAAAATAAATTTATTTTATTATTTTATTTACGGTGATTCCATTTTCGAGTTTTCTCACAGGAAGCCTGTGCCGACTAAAATTAAGTCACAACTAGGGTAAACTTTCCATATCGAGCACAATGGTGCCCTCAGATTTCAGATCCGAGTAACTGTTTAAGAGTAATTCATCTTTTTCAATAAAACTGTTTACACGCGTTAATTTAAGATTTACAAAACTTCAGAAAATTCTTTCAGGCACACCGGGCCTCGGAATCAAGTGTCGTCAGAAACTGCGTACTCGTAAAATTCCAAATAATTTAAGAAGAAAATTTCCCTTGAAATTTATGGGTCTTTACATTACTCCCACCTCGGATATTTACGTCCCCATAAAGCTAAAACACAAACTAGGAAAACTAAAGGAGGTACCGAGCACGCATCTGAGCTTCCCGCTCCTAAGTGCTCTCCTGGAGGTTCCCATGTTGCCAGCGAATGTGCACCATGGGAATCGATCATCCACACAGGACCCGCTCCTGTCGATCCTCAATCTCCACTGGAACCTCCGTGAAAGTCTCCCTATCATCAATGTCCAACACCCCGTGGTCGATGATGTGGGATGGGTTGTGGACACATCCCCTTTGCTGATATACGTGCAAGACATCGTGCACTCGGTGAAAATGAGGTGGAAGGGCTAGGAGGTAAGCCACCTCACCTATTTTCTATAAGAGCTGCTAAGATTTCTCCTTTGCTGAAAAGGGAAATCTGGTCTCATCCCCTGGATGAACCACGTTCATTGCCTAATACAGTCAATCCTGACATGAACAGTATAACCAATGTCATAGATGGCATCGTAAGGCCTCGACGCTACTACCAAGAGATCCAACCGTTACTATCGCCTCCAAGGTTTGAGTCACACTGTCGGAATCAGTGTGTGGTTATTGGGTCTCCTCTAGTAGGAATCTCGAAAGTGAGGGTCAAGTCAATGGTTTTATCCGAAAGCTCTTAGTATCAACCATACAAGTGGACAAAAAGGTAAACGTCACAAAGAATAGGTCTCTTTTCTTACTGCAGCTCAAGGTACAAAGACACAAATCATCCACAAAAAAAAACATCAAAAAAGCTAGAAGAATCATGAACAAAAGCCTACAGGTCGGGAGCTAGTCCTACACCATTCCGTCTTCTCCCGGAGCTCCATGGTCGTAGGCCTCAGCTTTCTGAAGCTGAGATCTCTCCTATCCACCTGTTCCCTACGGTCGGGGTGGTCTTCCTGGTGGTGGTGGTGGTAGGGCCTCAAAGCGTCGCTCACCACCCGCTGCTCGGCCAGCACCACTGCCTCGTCCGCCTGTTCCCTACGGACTGCCATGGTCGAATCTCTGCCTAGGAGGTCCCTCTATCGCCTGATGCTCATCTACAGGGCAGGTCGGGCAGTCTCGAGCCATGTCACCTTTCCCACCACATGTATAGCACTGTCTACTCCTAGTGTGGCTGGCTCTACTTTGTGTGCCCCGCACAACCAAACCTGTATCCTGAGATTGATCATCTAATGGTCTGGACCGCTTGGTCCTCTGCGTCATCTGTCTACTTCGGGCTGCAGAAGACTCTGATGTGGTTCATACTGCGGAGGGTCTCACTGCGCCTGCATTGGGAAGTTGAGGGAGATCATCGAAGCCCTGATATCATGCCTCAGTCCCTGCTCCAAGGTCCAGGACCTGAAGAATGGGTCATGTACCATATCTGTGGAGTAGCGCGAGAGGTCGGTAAATCTCGCCGAGTACTAGGATACTGTCATGCTGCCCTACCGCAGCTGTAGTATCTCTTGAATGCGCACCGCACGGAGGGTGGATGGAACGAACTCCAAGTGGAAGAGGCTCTTGAAGTCCGACCAAATGAGTGATGCCTCTTCGTGCACCTGGAGCATCAGGCTCCACCATCTACCTGCTGCTGTGTGTAGGAGACTCGCAACAAGAATCACCATAAGATCTTCTAGGGTCCCTACCAATCTGAAAAACTCGAAAAACAGCCTCCAGCCAATCCTCAGCTGCCTGAGGGTCCATCTCCCCATGGAACCTGGGCAGTCTCTGACACTGAAACTCGTGCAGTGCACTAAGGCGACGTGCACTCTCAGCTGTTGGAGTTGGTGGGATCAGTGCCTTAGCAGGTAGAGGTACCGCCGGTGGCTCCGCTGTAATGGGGCCCCACACCGAGGCCTCATCACTCGGTGGGCTACCATCTCTCACAAAGCTCGAAACCCTAGCTAGCTGCTGTTGTGGGGCCATCCTAAAAGAAACAGGTGCACCACGGACAGTACAGTATACCTGGTGGGCTAACACAAAGAAATCACAATGAAAACTTTTGAAACACACATGCAATCAATGTTTTCCTGTACTGAGTTGAAAATCAAAAGTCAGGGTCCTAGTGTATGGATACATCGGCCGCCGCACCAACACCAGACTCCCTGGACTGATAACCACACTCAATACCCTTAACACTATTGCTTCACATAGAAGAAATATTAGAGTCCTGAGTTCTGCGGTAGAACCGAACACCTGTGATACCAATTTGTCACGACCTGTCCTCGAGGCCCGTGCCGTGACTACCCCAAGCCCACCTTCCATAGGCCAAGGTCTGGAGACTAGCACCAAAGGCATAAATCCCGATACAAGGGAAGGAAATGCCTTTATAAAAGAAAACAAACACCACAGAGTACACAAACTGAAGTAAACACTATGTAAACTGAATACACAAGTAAGTGCTGGAATGTTAATGGGCCAGTATACAAACCCAACTGAAAGTGCAGTACAACTGAAAATTAAAGTACAACAACTAAAATACAAGCAATAACCACCAGGACGTCCTCTAGGAACACCCACATGAAGGGTGAGTACAGTCAGTCTCGTCAGCTCCTCGAGTCCGGTCATCCTCTACATGTACGTCCCACCTGATAGTCCACCTCAGGGTACCGTCTGCTACTCAAGCCTCAGCCACGATTAGCGATGTCCGTCGTCTGCAACCAACACATCGTAGTGCGTACGTAGCCCGTGCAGGGGTGAGTATACGATACTCAATGGGGACCCTGAGACTCCCAAAGGTCTCCCAGAATCCACAAAGGATAAACCAAAAAGGAAAGATACAAACATGAAGTATCAACCAGCTCTACTTAGGCATATGCCCATACATATAACTAAGTCAACAATTACAAAACAGCTCCCACTCTTGAGACCAAGTACAACCCAGTCCACACAGGAAAGATCAACCCGGTCCACATAGGAAAGCACAACCCAGTCTACATAGGATAGCACAACCCAGTCCACACAGGATAACACAACCCAGTCCACACAGGATAATAATTCAATCATATCTATGATGATGATTGAATGTCAAGACTCATCTCAGATAGGTATACTACTTCTTGAAGATAGGTGGAGGTGATTAGATGTAGCCTCTGAATCATCTCCTATGCCGATCCCACATAGTATCCAAGCAAAGAAGTCATCACTGTCGAACCCATGAAGGATCCAAGTATAGTTGTCATCGCTGCCAAAACCATGGAAGATCCAAGTATAATCGACAATTCTACGGAACCCACTGAGTATCCTAGTACAGAATTCATCATCGTCGAACCCACGGAGGATCCCAGCACGGTAGACGTCGTCGTCGAACCCACGGAGGATCCTAGTACTGTAGACATCATCGTCGAACCCATTGAGGATCCTAGTACAGTAGTCGTACTCATATAACCCACTGAGGATCCTAGTATGGTATTCGTCCTTGTCGAACCCACTGAGGATCCTTGTACGGAATTCGTCATCTTTGTCGCAGTCGCAGCCAACTCTAGGGTTCCCGCACACAACACGCTCGATTCGGGGAGGGTCCGCTCCACGAGCCAAGGGGGTTCGATACATCAAATAAAACTTAGTCTGGAGTTAATGTATCCCAAATTTCTTCCATTTCAACAGGAACTCAACGCGACAGACGGAGCGTCAATCAGACACCCGGTCTGAGAGTTATTGTCTTTTTCGTCCCAGAGGCCCAGTTTGTTTTTTAAGATAAAACCAACCCGACTGTACTCTAGCTGTATCCAAACCTTGTGCAGAGTAAGCCAAAAAAACCGTATCACTAAGTGGAATCCAACAAAGTCGGCGGCACATCAATCAGACGTCAGGAGCTCAAGTTATGAGCGTTTTTGCTCCGAGGGCCCGGTTGGTTTCGTGTTCGAACCAACCCGGCGGTACCCATGGTTCTCCAAAACCTTGTGTTTAATATAACAAAACAACCACCTCAGTCCAAGGATTTTTATGCAACTGACGGTGAATCGATCGGAGGTCCGTAGCCCATGTTATGGGCATTTGAACGAATCTATCCGAAATTAGGGGGGTTTGGGCCTAGACCGACCCGACCCAAAACCCCCTTGGTCGGCCCGAACCGGGACGACCCGACCCGGATCTGGGTCCGGCCCATTTGGGCATGGCCCGACTCTATTGGCGCGGCCCGGCCTAGTGGTGCGGCCCGGACCAGCGGCGCGGCGTGGCCCGCATGGCCAGCGGCTCGGCCTTCGGCCGAGTGGAATTCGGAGGGGGGGGGGGGCGCTGCCCCCATTGATTGACAAATGGCCAGCCATTTATGGCTGGCCTTAACTGAACCCGTGGGACCCGCGGGGTCCCGCCTATAGCTGGATTTAGTGGCCGGCTCATCCAGCCACTTCCTTGAACCGCCGCGGCCATAGGCCACGGCTCCTCCCCGTCCGACACCGCACGAGGGCGCCGCGCCCCTCCACCGCGGCCTGCCCCGGCCGCGAGCCTCCTCGGTGTTTCGGCGCGGCGCGATGGCTCCACACTCCTTCTCCGTGGCCCGCTCCTGGTCGCGGCCTCCTTCGGCCCCACTAGAGCGGCGTGATGGAATCGCGCTCCACCGTCGTGGTTTATCTCGTTCCCTCGTAGTGCAATGGCACCGCATCGCTTACGTTTCCAAGCCACATAGAAGTTCAACAACAAAAAGGGGGAGGAGGGTAGGCCATGTTTCTACGGTCCGACCTCCTCCCGCTATAATGATAGAAAGTAGCCAAGAACGAGTAATCAAAACTACAAAAAAAGTGAATATTTAATTGATTAAATTTGATCTTAACCCCTACCTCTTGCTCGTCACTCGTTGGCGGAGTCGCCGAAGGAAGATGATGAAGACCGTTATTCGTCGCGTCTGCCACATGTCCCCAATTCCAAGCTTCGTCGGTTCATTGACGATGTTGCGGAGGATAGATGTTTGGGGAAGGAATGTCATAGAATAATCACATGGAATATCGTCGTTGGCGTTCTTCGCGTTCTTCGTTGGAGAGGATAATATTTCCTCAAGTGTTGGGCGTCACGATACTTTACCAGCGCTTCGTCGCTTGGGGATGCCGTCCGAAAACCTTCTCCCAAGCTCCCTATATATATATGAGGGGGAGAGGTATGTAACCATCGTGGAATTTATGATGGTTTAGTTATTTAGAAACTTCCAAAATTCCAACGACGCGGTTACATAATTTAAGAAGGGGGTCGGGTGAATTAAATTGTGTTCCTGCAATTTTAGAGGTGCGTTGGAACAACTTAAGAGGGGAGGACGCCAAGAAGTTTCCCCCCATAGCCTGCGTCAAAACATATGACACAAATTAATTTTATGTTGACACATAAAATTAATTTACAACAATTAATTTCACGTCGACACATAAAATTAACTGACAAAAATTAATTTTTCGTCAACTCATAAAATTAATTGGGAGTTATTAATTTTACATGGACACATAAAATTAAAGGACATCAATTTATTTTACATTGACCTAACAAAATTAATTGGGTGCAATTAATTTTGCGTCGACGCATAAAATTAATTGATGGGGCTTGAGAGGATTCCTCTCCCTCCCCATTAAATGGGAGGTTAGGGTGTGGCGGTTCCACCACCAACAACCAAGTGGAGCTACTAACCACTTTTATCTGCAGGGCGTGTGTTTAAAAAAATAAAATAAATTATTCACTTATTTTATTTTATTAACCCACGTAAAACCCCAAAAACTAACTTTCATACCCGATCATCTGCCGTCGAGGTGAAAGTCTTCTTAAGAAAAAACCCGCATTGCGAGTTCAACGGTGCCCTTGGATTTCAATTCCAAGCATCGGTTCAAAAGATAGGAAAATCCGCTCGTATGTTTACTGAACGTACACGAAAAAAAGTTTGGAAAATTATTATCAGTCACCCTCGACCCATTGTGGTCAAGGATAGGCTCTGTCTTGGAGAAAAACACCCCAACGAACTCAACGATACTCTCATATTTTCAATTCGAGTTACCGTTTAGATGTTATGAATTTTACAATAAAATAATTGTCACTTAATTATTTTATTTACGGCCAAAAACTAACTTTCTCAGGTTTCCCGCACCGGACAAAGTTAGTATCTACTTAAACAAAGCATACCCTCATGAGTTCAGCGGTTGTCTCAGATTTTTAATTTGAGTTACCGTTTGTGAGTTATAATCATTTGAAAAATTAAATAACTTTATTTTATTATTTTATTTACGGTTATGCCATTTTCGAGTTTTCTCACTGGAGGCATGTGCCGACTAAACTTAAGTCACAACTAGGGTAAAACCCCCATCCTGGGCACAACTGTTCCCTCATATTTCTGATCCAAGTAACACTTTAAGAGTTATTCCACTTTTTCAGGAAAACTACTTATGCGCGTTAATTTAAGCTTAACAATATTTCAAAAAATTATTCCGGGCACACCGGGCCTCGGAATCCGGTACCGTCAGAAACTGCGTACTTGTAAAATTACAAAGAATTTATGAAAATAAAATTTCCTTGAAATTTACGGGTCTTTACATCAAAAAACACTAAAACCCTAAAAAACCCCAAAAAACCATAAAAACCATAAAATCATAAAAACCACTAAAGCCCTAAAAATCATAAAACCCCTAGAACCCTAAGAACCCATTAAAACTAGATATACCATAAAAACTAACAAAAACCTTAAAACCAAAATAAACTGCTAAAAACTTTAAAACTCTAAAAACCCCAACAGAACACTAAAAAATCATAATCCCCAAAAAAACCCTAACCCCCCAAACCATTTAAACCCTCCAAATCCCTAAAAATACATAAAACTCTAAATAACATTGTGCCCTCTAAAAACCATTTAAACCCCGTAAAACTCCAAAAACACAAAAAACCCTAAAACTCACTAAAAACCCTTAAACCCCTAAAAACACAAAAAACCCCTAAAATTCAAAAAATTATTAAAAACCCTAAAACCATAAATACTGTAAAATCCATAAAACCTATAACCTACACCGTAAACCCCAATCCCAACATCATAAACCCTATAACCTACACCCTAAACACTGCACTTGAATACCTATACCAAACACTATAAACCTAAAACACTACACTGAAAACCCTATACTCTACACCATAGACCCTAAATTGTACATCGAAAAACCTATACCCTATATCATAAACATTAAACTCAAAAACATAAAAACTATACCATATACTTTAATCCATAAAATCTAAACCATAAACCCTACCACAAAAATCCAAAAAGACCATGAAAACCCAAAAAGTGCCTAAAAACCTAAAATATAGTAAGAACCATAAAAGTCATAAAATACTATAAAACCCACTTAAAAACATTAAAAGAATGTGAAAACCCCAAAAACCCTTTAATATCCTAAAACACAAGAAACACATAAAATATTATAAAACACTAAAAAAATTAAAATTACCTAAAAACCATTGAAACATTAAAAAACCAATAAACCCCTAAAATACCTAAAAATACTAAAAAACATAAAAATCATAAAAAATATCAGAATTCCATAAAAGGATACATATGATAAAACCATTAAACAATACAAAAAAATCCTAAAAACCATAAAATCCTAAAAAATATATGAAATCCCTAAAAAGGATCAATATGATAAAACCCTAAAACAATCCAAAAATCCTCAAAAACACTAAATTTCCCTAAAAACCTAAAAAACCTAGCCCCAAACCTAAAACCTAAATAATCACTAAAAAATCATTAAAAACTTGAAAAAATACCAAAAATGGTAAAAAACCTTAAAAGAAACTAAAAACTGATAAAACCATCAAAACCCGAAAACCCCAAAAAACCTAAAAAAGTAAAAAATACTAAATCCCCTAAAACCAAAAAAACCCACAAAATGAAATAAAACCCCTTAAAACCCTAAAAACCCAAGAAACAATACAAATCTCAAAAACCATAAAACCCCTAAAAACACTATGAATCCTATAAAACAATTAAAAACAATACACCCCCTAATTCCCTTGAAAAGCATAAAACCACTAAAAACCCCTAAAACATAAAAACTCTAAAACCACTAAAAACTCAACCCCCCTCCCCCAACTAAAATATCTTAAACCATAAAATCCCTAAAACCTTAAAAACCCTAAAAATACCATTAAAACTCATAAAATAAATCAAAATCCTAAAACCTAAAAAACACCACAAAACCCTCAAACTCCTAAAAATCATTTCAAACCATAACAACCCTAAAATCCTAAAAATCATTAAAACACTAACAACCCTAAAACACACTAAAAAATTAAAAACCCATAACAATACTAAAACCCAAATACCATTGAAAAAACATTAAAACACATAAAACTATAAAACCCAAAATCATTAGTCGGTACTCTGAACCCCAATCCATACACCATAAACCCTATACCCTGCACCCAATAACCTATAACCTATTTGAGTTGGTTCCCTAGAAACCAACTTCTTTTTACTTTATGATAAAACTATATTCATTGAATAAATATTTATAAACCCATTATCACATCATGATTATTATTCTGTATGATATATTATGTGATAATTTCCTAAGAATAGGTGTCAGACTAAATGTTCATAGAGGATCCCTACTATGATGAGAACATGGAAGTGCGATGACACTATTAATGAATACATTTTCTATGGCCAGATGATATCATTTTAAGGGATAAAAATGATATAGGGTATTAGGGGTGGGTACTCATGAAACTTTGAGGCACCTTCTCATGGTGTGTGCCCTTGGTAGTATCTATGAGGTTTTTATGGGAACAAGAACCTCCAGTAAAAAATCTACATTCATATGCGTCATTGTATGTTCCTATCTATGGACATATGTATTAGTCCTTAGACATTAATATTATTATTAATGCGTATTATGACTCAAACACTTATATGTATTGACAAAAACCATGATGACAGGTGATCATAGAGAGGTAGGATATGTTGGGTGTGTCACAAGTAATACTTGTTAATGAATAATGCGAGAACGGATTTGGCACTTCTATAGAAGTAGATATCTCTGTCCCTTTGATGTTAATTATATATCCTAACTAAATCCATTTACATGGTGTTCTATAGTAATATTTAATTCCAAGAAGTCAAATAATGAGAAATCAATCACATAGGTTGATGGAACTAGAATGCAACCCGCTTGATTGGAGATATTGGGAAAAATGTATTATATTACATGGTAAGTGTTTGTATGAGGTGACATTTTGTTGTGACATCAACATCTTCTTCTTGGGTTCCATGACCCATTTCTATAAAGTAATATTTTAATTCACGCAAACCTGCCTAATTTCAATGATAAAGAGTCCTAGAGGGTCACACACTAAGTGTAACTAGTATCTCAGTTAAATAATTTATTTATTTAATAAGTTGAATAAATATTATTCCCGATTGTGGTTTAATAATTATCATGTATACGTGATTGAATTTATTTCTTCACTTGTTATTCAAGAGAATATATTGAACATGGAATATTTATTTATTAGTGAATAATGTAGTTATATTTATTTTATAAATAAATTGTCATTATTCAAGGCCTGGTAAATAATGAGGAGGATTGGGGAACCAGCTTACGGGTCCGGTGAGAAATAATATTAAATAATATTTTGTTACATAATATTTAAATATATCATTAATGTTATGAACATGTCATGGAAATAATAAAAATATTAGTATTATTTAATATGGGATTTACATGGAATAATAAATTAAGTAACGGCACATGTGCTAATTATTTATTATTACCTGGTGAATTAAATTACCCAAAATGTTATTATTATTTAAATTCTCCAAAGGGGTCATTCAACTAGATAACCAATCACAACATCCTTGGATAAAAGATCTCAATTCTAATGAACACATCCATCTCTAGGAATACTATAAAAAATGAGTGAGATCCTCTTTCATCGGATTGAGGGGAATGCTTTGAAAGCAATTCTCAAGGTGATCAAAGGGGGACATCACAAGCACAAGGATCTTTTATACTAGAATATATAGACCCCTTTTGAAATTTCCATAGATACGTGGAGTATGTGTGGATCACCACTAGAGGATTCCTATCCTTGGATTCTACATCGCAAAAAAGTCGCACCTTGAACTCGCGGTCATATGCATCAATGAAGAAAGAATTACCTTGGAGGTAATTCTATAATTTTATTAAATAATTATAAAAAAAATATTTCAATCCTCTCTTCTCGGTTCTAAGTTATCTACATTATCATTCAATTTTATTCAATTTTATTGATACTATCGTTCATCATCGTATTGATCTCGAATTAATCATTGATTATGGAAATTTGAAAAGCTGAGTTCATGCCCAACATGTGCTTCTGCTGTGCTCGAAACCTACAAGTTTTATCAAAACGGTCATATTTACATTTATAATTATTTAAATAATTCAATTATTATTTATGATTTAATAATTTAGGTTTTCAATTCTTTTTTAATCCTTCTTGTAATCTATATTTTGAGATCTATTCCTACCTTATCGCTTCTCATAGATCTATCAAAAATAAAAAATTTATTATTAAAATTAAATCAAGGATTTCATCAGGAGGCACTGATGGTTCTATCTAGATAACACCAGAATACACATCGTAAAGTCAGATCAACATGTCGTGTATTTGTGTTCAATGCATCATTGGTACTTTTTCAATTACTCAAGCCGTGTGCATTAATGACACGTAGTGTGGATAATTATTAAACAGTGTGTTGACCAAGATAGACCGGCACACGGTAAGCAAGAATACATGCCGTGTGGACCACTAAACACAACGTGTATTTCCTTCAAGTTAGGATCAAGTCATGCATCCCATACACAAATTACTTGGCTGGTGACTACGTGAAGTGGAGTCTACACAACATGTGTCCCACTAGACACGTCATGTACTCCAATAATTTCTAAAGTACACCTCACATGCCATTTCCCTAGGTGTGTACTTCTGATGGATGATGAGGAGGGTACACACACTTTAGTCAGATCTACATGTTGTGTACTATTTCTATATTACATATATTTAAAAATTTATTATTATATTATGAAACCCTTGAGACTTATACCTTCATGTGGACATAATGTGAGATAGAACATGTGATAGGTGTTTGATATATATATATATACATGTGTGTGTGTGTGTGTGTTTAATTAACATCTGTGTAATCTGTAAAGATCTACACATCATGTATGAGTTTTATTACAATTATAATTTTTAATTATTGCTAAATATAACAAATAATAATGTTTATAAAATTATAAATACATGATGGGTAGTTTTGGACGCTTATTCACCAGGTTTCTTCCATGGTACAAGTTCTGTATAAGGTTATGAATGAGAATCTAAAGGTAATTCAGAAAAAGACTATGCTAAACAGAATTGATTAATTAAAGATAATGATTAATCTATTTGTGTGTAATTAAACTTTATAAGAAAAATTAATTAATTTAATGCTACTTTAATTAAATATGTAATTCGTTGCATACACCAGACATTTGTATGTGTTTGGTTCCCCTTTTAATTTATTTATTAAATTAAAATTGTTGTCATGCATGCCTTCTCCTCATTAATATGTACAGAATGTGTTCCCATGGTTTATTTTATTTAAACCCCCTTTTACCTCTCACCAACATATGAGTTAAAAGCATATTTAATGGATGGAACTCCCAAGATAGCAGAGGTAGTTCAAGTTAAGAGTCGAGGTGAAACAAATTCAAGGAGATACAATGGTAGACTAATGGAAATCTATAAACATGAACCTTAAACGGTCTGAGGTGATTCTATCCTAGGGAATAGTTAGTTTATCAACCACTAAGTTAACAATCCAATTGTAAATCTCATGATCATACCCTTTATTTTATTTATATAAGTTGTATGGTTATTCATTACAGATGTCTGAGTGATCACATAATTAACAAAATAACAAGAATACAAGATAGAACTAAAATAAATATGTCTTATGCATAAATATTATCTATACATGGTTAATCATTAATTATATCCCACTTAACATAAAAATATTTTAAAAAGATAATAATTTGAAATTTATACATAAAGGATAAAATTCTTCAATTAAATATTACATCGGTATAGCATTAAATTACTTAGGTTAGAATCAAAACATAGTTAAAAGTTCTTGACCAACCCTAGTTGGGGTGCTTTCAATTATCAAGGAATTATAATTTGACGTTTCTATTTGACTTAACATAGTTTACCTCAAGGGTTGACTACTGTAGTATGACATTGTGTAACTAAGAGGCGAAGGTTGAGGGAATAGAAAATTACGGTTATTAGAATTGGTGTGTTCTCTCAACAGATCAAGGAGTTGTGAGTTAATGCAGTTGGAATTTGGAATGCCTACCTAAAACTGTTAATTTTTTTTTGACCAAACCTAGTTGGGGTAATGTGAAGGGAAATATGGATCCTTTCCACTGTAATGTCCAAGAAATAGGATATTCTGAATCCAATGGTGAGGGATATTGGGTTTTGAAAAAATATTGAGAGACTAATAGATATTAATTTATTTATTTATTTACATTTATCAAGACAAACTACTAAAACTCAGTTCTTATTAATTTGTAGAAACAACAATAAAAATGACATCAAACATATCATTGTGATCCATACTTGAGAAGGAAAACCTTCTCACTAGCACTAATTTCCATGAGTGGAAAAGATTCCTTCAGGTTATCCTTTTCCATTAGAGGAAACTTTATGTGATGAAATAGCCTTTGCAACTTTATCCTATAAATGAGGAAGTGATGAGGAACACTCTATGCACATGGAACATCTAAATTATTCTACAGATGTTCAGTACCTCATGTTATCATCCCAGACCAATGATCTCTTGAATAAATATGAGGAAATGGATGCATATATCATGATGTATCACCTTAGGAATCTCTATCAAGAGAAGTCAAGACATGAGAGGTATGTGATCTCCAACATTTTGTTCAATAATATGCTTGGAGTGTCTATGCTAGATGAACCACATGTAGTCAAGATTGTTGGCTACATCAAGATTATTTACATCTTAGGGATTAAATTCCCAGATGTGTTACGTACATATATCATACTATCATCACTTCCCAATACCTTCTCTAGTTTTATTGCGAATTATAATATGATCAATAATGAGAAGATTCTATCAAAGATTCATACCCTAATTTTTCAAGTGGATAAGGACATGTTGTATGAAGACCCGTAGTCATTATAGTGAATAGGGAGAGGAAGGACAGGAAAAATGGGCCTAATATTTATAAACAATATAAAGCTTCTGAGAACCATCCGACCAAGTAGAAGAAGATCTAGAGGTAAGGAAAGGAAAAGGAGGCTGTTTTCTTTGAATGTGGCAAGTTAGGCCATTGGAATAGGAACTGCGCCCAGTGTCAAGGAGAAGCCAATGGTGCATTCGTTATCAAGTGCAATAATTCCATTTCTACACATTGGGTATTAGATATAGTTTGTGGGGATCTCATATGTATTCAAATGTAGGAACCAAGTATATTTTGGTATTTTTATAGAGGATAGGTAGATATGTGAGATTCCAATGGTGCGAGTATATCTTCTCTTTCCATTGGTGACTACCACCTCACATTGCCAATGGGAATGATTTTGGTTTTACATGGCTATTATTATATACCCAGTGTTACGTAGAATATGAACTTTGTATCGAGTTTATATACAAATGGATTAATGTTTATGTTTGAAAATAAATGTTTTTACTTATATAAGGAAGAAATATGTTATGATATAGAACATTTAAATAATGGCATGTATGTATTAAATTACGAGAACCTAGTGTTGGAAATTGATAAAGAACCAAGTTCACATGACTCATACAAAACCCAGTTGTGGAATCACCACATTGGCCATGTAAATGAGAAGTTCCTGACAAAGATCTATCAATATGGTTGTTTAGACTCTTCAAAACTAAAACCAAAATATATATGTCATGATTTTTATTAAGTTAAAATGACAAAACCATCATTTGGTAGATAGGGTGAATGGGCTACATAGCTTCTAGGATTGGTACACACTGATGTGTGTGTACCATTTTTAGTAGAATTATAGGTGGATATTCCTAATCCATTACATTTAGTGATGACTTGAGTAGATATATATTATTCAACTTAATGAGGAATAATTCTGTGACCTTTGAGAAATGAAAAGAATTCAAGAATGAAGTACGGGATCATCTTGTTTAGAAGATAAAGAATCTTCTATTGGTTTGAGGTGAAGAATATTCAAACCAAGAGTTCATCGACCTTTTACAAGTGTCTGGGATTTTATCTCATCTCACTCCACCTTATACATCACAGTGGAATGGTGTCATTGAAAGGAGGAACCAAACCATATTGGGAATTGTAAGGTCGATGATGAGTCATGCATATCTTCCATGACCCTTTTAAGGATTTGCATTTTGAACTGCATCATACACATTATTCCAAGTAAAACTAAGGTGGAAATGGTATTACATTAGAGATATAGAGTGTAATGATGCCCACTTTTTCGCATAAACATGTATAGGGATAAGATGATTTTTTAAGGCTTTATCAGGCAAAAACTAGAACCCCATGTCATGAAGTGTATCTTTATAAGGTTTCCTAAAGAAACAAAGGGTTACTACCTATACAACGTCTCATATAAGAAAGTGATTATTACCAGACATGATATCTTTATTGAGAGGGAGAAAATCATCAAAAAGTATAGTGGGAGCAAGATTGACTTTAATGAAGTTGATTCTCAAGATACAAAAGAGTTGGTAAATAAAAAAGTTCCCCAGGTACCTATGGAATAGGTAGTTCCTAAAACAGAAGTACTCCATAGGAGCATAAGAGAGGTAAGGGAAATAGAGATATATGGTCTCCTTGTCATGGAGGAATTTGACTCATTATTATTGGACAATGATGAATATCTCTCTTAAATGGAAGAAATCGATATCTCAAAAGCAGCAAGATGGCTAGAAGCAAAGAATTTTGAGATTGATTCCATGTATCGGAACCACATATGGGTTTTTTCGATGTTTTAGTTGATGTAAAGATTGTTGGGTGTAAATATGTATTCAAGAAGAAACAAAAATGGAAGGTCACGTTAGTACCTCTAAATTAAGTCTATTGGATAAATGATTTAAATAGAATCAAGGAATTGACAATGATGGTACCTTTTTTCTAGTTTCCAGGTTTAAATCCATAAGAATCATACTTGCACTATCATCTTTCCATGAATTCGAGATTTGGAATATGGGTGTAAAAACTACATTACATAAAGGTAACCTTTAGGTTGATGTATATATGACATAACTAGAAGGGTTTGTGACACCAAGTGATGATAAAAGTGTATGAATGTTTCAAAGATCCATTTATGGATTAAATAAATCATCCAGGTCATGGAACATTCGATTTAATTAAGCCAGAGAAGAATTTGGTTTCATTATGAATGAATGAGATCCTTGTGTTAACAATTGGTTGATTGGGAATGTGGTCATTATACTAGTAGTGTATGTAGACAACATATTTTTTATTGGAAGCATCATACCAACTTTGCAGATAGTAAAGTACTGATTGAAAAAGTTCTTCTCCATGTATGACTTATGTGAAGCATCCTACATTATAGGGATTAAGATCATTCTTGATAGATCTAAGAGGCTTATTAGGCTATGTCAAAGTATGTACATTGAACAGATACTAAATAGATTTATTATGGAACACTCCAAGAAGGGATTGGTTCTAGTGTCACATGGATTACATCATTCTATGAAAATGTGTCCCCAGACAAAACATGAGAAAGATAAAATGAGTAAGATTTCATACGCTTCAGCGATAGGATATATCATGTATCCCATGTTATGTACCAGACTTGATGTTTACTATGAACTAAGCATGATAGAAATATATAAATAAGATCTAAGAGAACATTATTGGACTACTGTCAATATTATCCTTAAGTATCTGAGAAGAATTAAGGATATGTTCTTGGTGTATGGACAAGATGAGGAGTTCATCATTAGAGGGTATGTTGATTATAGTTTTCAGAAAGATCAGAATGACATGAATTCTTAATCGGGGTCTGTTTTATGTCCCAACAGAGGAACTGTGATATAGAAGAGTTCAAAGTAGATAGTTTTCACTAATTCTATATCAGAGTTCGAATATATAGAATATTTTGATGCATCCAAGGATTTCGTCTTGATTCAAAACTTTTTATAGGAGAATTATGTGGTACCTATCAGTAAGGATCCCATTACATTGTATTGTGATAATACTACAATGGTGTCTCTTGAAAAGAATCCAAGGTCACATCCATGGAAAAAGAACATACTCCAAAAGTATCACCTCTTGAGGGATTTCTATCAAAGAGTTGATGTTTAAGTGAGCAGAGTGTCTACATAAGAGAATTTGGTGGACTCTTTGACTAAAGTCCTATCTCATCAAAAGCATGAATATCATGTGAGTGAAAGTACACAGAATGTTGTTAGATGTTGGATTTAGTGTAAGTGGGAGACTATTGGAGTTGGTGCCCTAGAAAACAACTTATTTGTACTTTATGATAAAATTGTATTCATTTGATAAATATTGATAAACTCCTTATCATTTCATGATTGTTCCTCTATGTGACATAGTATTTCATAATGTTCTAAAAATAGATGTCTCACTAAAAGGTCATAGCAGAACCTTGCTATGATGATAACCTGGAAGTTCCATAAAATTATAAATGAATATATGTTCTGTGGCTAGATGATATCATTTGAGGGGACACAAATGATACAGGCTATCAAGTGTGGGGACTCATGAAACATTTAGATACCGTCTCATTCTATTCACCCTTGGTAATAACTAGGAGAATATTATGAGAACAAGACCCACCAGTAAGAAATCCACATTCATAAGTGTCGTTGGATGTTCCAATCTGTGGATGTGAGTATTGGTTGATAGAATTTATGATTATTATTAATTGGTATTATGACTCATGTAATTATATGTATTGATGAAAACCATGATGAAATATGTTCACAGTGAGGTAGGATATGTTAGGTGCGTCAAGAGGAATAATACATTAATGAATAATGTGATAAAGGATTTACCACTTATACCAAAGTTGAAATCGTAGGCCCATTAATAGAAATGACATAGCCTAAATAAATCCATTTCCATGGTGTTCTCTAGGAAATTTCAATTCCAAGAAGTTAAAGAATGATTGATTCTTTTGGAAATGGGGATGAACTTGTTTGTTTAAAGTTCAAATTTTCCAATCAGTTTCTAATCGGTTTATTCATAGAATTAGAAACATCCAATTATTATATATCCATTTGGACCTACTTTACAAAGGTAGGTTCTCATTAGTTGTGGACCTACGAGGCTTAATAATTTTCATTGGTTGAGAGGATGGGAGTTCATTCTCATCACACCATTTTGGTGGAAATTATTGCCTACTCTGGAACTCTCTTATTGATTTAAGTTATGTTCACGAATCCTTATTAATTCACCAAGCAAAAAAATGAGTTTTCCTTTAGATTTATAAATTAATTATTGATATGTATGGAATTTAAAGAATATTTTTATGTGTTTGAGGTTCTTCATCGATAGAGAATCAACCATATGTATTACATATTATTAGTCAATGGTATCCTTTAATACATTATATAGAAATCTGTTGGTCATTATGATCACCATACTGGTTTTAAATCCACTTAGTGGGGCACATGAAGTTTATTGTCCTTCAGAATGACAGTGATTATTTCAGAGTTGGGATCGTACCCACATATGGGATACCTACGTATCCTTGTTAAAAATGAATCAGAACCCACGTAGTTCGATAAGAATGGTATATTTTAACGTCATATTGTATGGAAAAGATTTAATGAATGATGGGCTTGGACCTTATAAAGGCTTTCAAGGTACTCTACTTTTAAGGTAGAGATCAAATTCCACAAAGTTCAGGATAGGAAATATTGGACCTATGCATGGTTAACTGCCCAAAAGAAATTTCATGATTACCTTTACACTCTAATCCCACGTGAGTCATGCTAGGTGTGAGAAACAAGAGGTATAAGTAAACCTGAAAATTGTGCTACAAAAGAGGCAGTCACAAGAAATGATGTGGGACTTACATATTAATGACGTCCCAAGTAGATGAAGACCATGACATAGGAAAGAAGCCCAGGAGAAAGGTCCATAAAATTATTTGTACATTATAGAGATTTGGAGTTTTAACCCGGGGGTTATACCTAAAAAGGAAGCCCAAATTAAGAGGGACCTATGACTGGGTTTTATTCCTAAGAAGGAAGCCCAAATCAGAAGAAATTAAGACTGGGGATTACTCCTAAGAAGGAGGCCCAGGTTAAGGGAACTTATGACTGGGGCTTACGCCTGAGAAGGAGGCTCAGGTTAAGGGAACTTATAACTTGGGGCATACTCCTAAGAAGGAGGCCCATGTTAAAAAGGACTTGTAACTTGGGTATTACTCTTGATAAGGAGAACAATTTTAAAAGGAACTTATGACTGGGGCTTACTCTTAATATAGAGGCCCAATATCAAAAGATCTTCTCATCTTAAAAGATTAGGTTATATAGGAAACCTCTAACTATGTTGACATAAATCTTGTAAGTCATGAGGTTTTGGGAGAGGTTCTCATATAATTCCTTTCAGATAAGGAATCCAACAAAGGAACTATGCCATAAATGGATTTGAAGAGGGTTTTGAAGGCTATGTCTTGAAGAGGAGAGGTGGATTTGAGGAAAGGAGGTGACTAGGAAGGAGGCGTGCAAGTATCGTTCTGGCGTGCAGGTCCTGGTCACGCAAGTAGACTTGCACAACATGAGTCACCATGGGTGATGAAGAATCTATAGGGTAATACTTGGGTGACTTTGAACTCAAGCCCTTAGTATCATCCCTAGAGGCTTCTAGAAGGGTGGCACACAAGTTCCCTTTAGATGGAAAGGCGGCGCACAAGTGTCTTCATTTCCCTTAAGGGGTGGACACTTAGGCGTGCAAGTGTTGATGAGTTTTAACACTTAGGCCTTATTATTCCTCTATATATCTTTCATTATAGGTAAAGAATTAACTTAGAAGTTTTCGGAAGACGTCAGACAAATACTTGGGAGGCCAGAGCTTGAATCTGAGTTTTGAAAAATTCTTCCTCGAAATGGGGGGCCCACATGGGGTATTTATAAGCCACTGGGTACCTTGGGAAAAAAAGAATAGGGTGCACAAGTGACTTGCGCGACTCCTAGGTGGAATGCAAGTGACTTGCATGGAGTGCATGAAAATTGTACGACTCCCCCCTAATAGGTTCCTTGTCCATGCCTTTGTCAATTTTATATGATCTTCAAAGGGTGACCCTCATTGTGCTTAAGGTATTCCCCTTTACCATTTGTTGGACTCTCTGATGGAAAGGACCGTCAACAAAAGGCCCCCCTCAGAGTTTGATCTAAAAAAGGAAAGGGGATTTGACTCTGAGGAAAATGAGAAACCAGGGTTCATTGGTGCATAGGTTTTAAGCCAATGGGCCTAGTAAGCATAGTTTGATTTTTTCTAGGATTATACAAACAACCCCACAAACTTTGCATCTTTCTGTTTCTCAATATTGCCTAAATCATACAAAATGTATGTTTAGTGAGATGGGACTCGACTTTTGTTCAGAGATCCTTTTACAAAATCCCAATTTAATGAGTACCCTGCCTCTTGTTGGCAGTTTAAAGTCATTCTTGTCGGACAAAAAAAGGATAATGTTTAAGTTCGAATAGATTTGACTGAATGGATTAAAATTGACTCAATTATTTGATAACTTTCTGAAAACATATTACCACATTCAAGTACGGGGGAAACATGTAAACAATGTCTTAAAAAATTTTGAATCTGAGGGATGATATGAAAAAAGGGCTAAAAGGCATTAGAGGAAGTATTTACTAAGAGTGAAGTTACCACTATTTGAAAAAACCCGTCAGGGGGTTGAATTATGTAGGGACACTTAAGGGAATTGGCTGCATAGTCAAATAATAACATATTTTGGTTGACAGGTCCATTATGTAGACTACTTATGCAAGGCCACAAAAGTGCACGTGCTGCATATTCAGGCAAAATAACTCTCAAAAATTTTACTTTTCTGTTGCTAAAAGACAGTGAAAGTTTATGGAGATTCAAATTTACCACAGAATAGAGTCTGCTGTATGGAGATAGCTACTTGAATATGGAGAGGATATTCCCAATCAATATTTTCCAAGAATTGGATGAATGTCACTCATGCGAAGGTCTGACCCAAACATAGGGAAGGGAAATATAAACCATAGATTTGAATACTTTTAGATCATGAAAAATAGGATGGGACAAATATGTTAAGGATGGCTGTTTTTGTGGATCCCTACATATCGTCATTAAGACCAATAAGAACAAAATAGGTTTTCCCCCCAAGAATGAAGTTACCACTATTTGACAAACCCGTTAGGGGGTCGAATTATGCAGGGGCACCTAAGGGAATTGGCTGCATAGTCAAACAATAAAAACTTTTGGATGATAGGTCTATTATGTAGACTATTCATGCAAGGCCGCCAAAGGGCACGTGCTGCAAGGTCAGGCAAAAGAATTCCCATGTATCAGACATTTTATGACCAGAATTCAACAAAAGGGCTATGGAGATCTGGAAGTATTTAAGGTTAGAAGTATGGCATATGAAAATGGGTATTGTACAATGCTTGAAGGAGATACATAGACCAATTCTGACCATAATCATGTTATGGCTGGGCCCTGAATTGAGATACTGGACTTCACTACATATCTCATTTGGATGAGAATCAATCCATACGTAGTTCTTGAAATACAGTTTAACTTCATGTGGTATGAAAGCATATGAGATCTTAGTTTAGGGTCGTAGAGCTCGGACCATAATGAGGGAGACACATTGTGTGTTTGTTATAAACCTGATGTGAATAAAGTCGAGGCTTTTCAGACCACATTCATCGGATCACATGGGGACTTTTCAGCCAAGGGACTGAAAGTGGTGTTTGGGGTTAGGCCCAAAGACTTGGGTCTGGACTCATGGAATGCTCGAGTGTTCCTATGTATCCCATGAGGATGGGAATCAAGATGCACATAGTTCTTGAAATTCCCTTTGGACAGATTTGGTTCGTATATATCAGGGGAAAAAGGACTTTATTTCAATTATGGTTGGACCCAAGATTAATGACATGGGTGCACTACGTATCTCATAAGGATGAGAATCAAGCCACACATAGTTCATGAATCATGACATGGTTAGATACCATGTAAATATTGATTCCTCTCATGTGAGGATATCATGGATTGTTGTAGTTTATTTTCATACCGGACAAAGAGTGCAAAATAGTTTAAGGTCATATGCATGGACCAGTGCAATTCATTTCAATGTCCTACTGTAAAAAAATGAGGGACTGTATAGTTTAATGTCATATATCAAGGATGATGGTGAACCAATTTGAAGATATTGGTTATGGGGGGGGGTTTCAAAGTTAAACATTGTATGAGATGGAGGTGAACCGACGTGAAGATATTGTTTTTGGGCTTGAACCTTAGGAGGTTGCCTACGTACCCAGCCTAGAAGGCAAGGATCAATGTCCACATAGTTCGATTGAGAATGAATTGGTGATCGTGTTGTACTTGAGGACAACGACCCGAAGATAGTGTTGGGACTTACGCATGGTTAGCGGCCCAGAGAGGGTGTTATGGTTGAAACTTACTCTAGGCTCACGTGAGTAATGATTGGTGTGAGAAACAAGAGGTAGCAACAACCTTAAGGATGCACAGTTTAACGTCATGTGGGACAAAGGGTGTTGTACAGTTTAGCGTCATGTAGCTTGGACATATTGTTGTGCAGTTTAACGTCTTGTAGGACATGTGCATAGTTTAACATCATGTAGGACGTATTAAGGGACTTTTTCACAGTTTAAACATCATATAGGAAGAACATGTACAGTTTAATGTCATGTAGGATGTATAATTAATGTCATGAAGGACGATGCACAGTTTAACGTCATGTTGGAAGAAAAAGGGGACATAGTTTATCGTCATGTTGGACGAATGAGGGGCTATGCAGTTTAATGTCCTGAAGCAAGGACAAAAAATAGTTTAAGGTCATATACATGGATCAGTGCTATTCATTTTAATGACCTACATCAAGGACAATGGGTGTATTTGTGTTACACAAAATACTTATTCAAAAATATTTCATTGGATGGAGTTGTAATGAGTTCTCCATCCATTTAGATTAACGAATAATCTCCATTGGAGTAGAACTTATGTATTGAATAAGGTCCTTCCCACATTGGCTCAATATTTGGAGGCTTATTTCCCAGTATCATTGGGGTTATGAGGACCAATAAAAATTCTCCATGAATGAATGAATGAAGAAGAACATTTTTATTGAAAGCTCATGATATTCGATTCTGACAGACATCTAGGTGGTTCAGGGTGCACAATATTTTTTCATATAATTGTTCCAATTCATCAAATTGCTTCTGATATTGTTCGTATGTGGATGAATGATCACAAATGGCTACTCTGAGCGAAGGTAATTGAACCTCAATGGGAAAGACTACTTCTGTTCCATGTAACAATGAATATGGAGTTGATCATGTAGTAGTGCAGGTGGTAGTTTGATAAGCCCATAAAGCATGAAAAATTTTATTAGGCCATGATTTCTTATCTTTATCCACTATCATCTACAGTATGTTTGAAAGAGTCTTATTAAAGTCATCTATTTGAACATTGGTAACTACATGATACTGATATGAATGGTTGGATTTGATGTTGTATTCCTGATACAACTTTCTCACCTCAGATGAACAGAAGTCGGTGCCATTGTCCATCAATATAGTATAAGGGACACCAAATTTGGTAATGATGATAGACTTGACAAAGCTAACAATTCCTTTTGAACTAACTTCTTTGAGAGGTATTTCCTATGCCCATTTGCAAAAGAAGTCAGTAGCATTAATAATATACTTAAACAGCTTGGATGTAGCTGGAGGATAAGGTCCTACTACATCCATTCCCTATGTGGAAAACGACCATGAGTATTTAGCTGAATGAAGAATCTATGGGGGATGATGAATGAATTTGGCACATACTTGGAAAGAATGACACTTCTTAGTGAAATCAACACAATCTTTCATCATTGAAGGATAGAAGTATCCAAGCCTTTGAATTTGACCAGAAATTCTATGTCCAGACTGGTGGCCACCACAAACTTCTATGTCATCTTCACTCATGACAGCCATTAGCTCTTCACCATCAATACATATGAAGAGAATTCCATCAAAACCTCTATTGTAGAGAATTGTTTGGTGATATGGGCTATCATAATGGGTAAAATTGACCACACGTCACTGGACTTGTTCTTTCCCAGCACTATCAGGCGGGAGTATTCCATTTTGATGGTATTCCCAAATAGGTATCATCCATCCTGTAGTATGACCATATGGTTCATAAATGGTACTGATTTCATTGATTTCCTATATACTGATTTAATCAAATGGTGAAACTACATGATGGTTAGCAATACTGATGATTTTTTCATCCGAGTTTGGATCTTCCAGGGTTGTGGCTACATTAGCCAATGCATCAGCTTGGAAATTTTTGATCATGGGACATAAGAAAATGTCAGTTCCGAAGGAAATTCCACCATTAACACTCTAATATAATCAAAAAAGGGATTAACTCTTCCTTTCATATGGAATAATCCCCATTGATTTGTTTGATTACCAAATTTGAATCACCTTTTACCTTAAAGTGATTCACCTATGCATGAAGCGCCAATTCCAAGCCTACGATGAGAGCTTGATATTCTACTTCATTATTTGTACTACCTTTCAAATATAAGAAATAATATGGTATCACTTATTTTTTGGGGAAATAAGCACGATTCCTAACCCAACTTTGTTGAATTTAGGATCTTCCATTTTCTTCCCTATTGGACTTTTCGAGGCACCATCAAAGTACATTTCCCATGTTTGAGGATTATATTGAATAGAGAAGACTTCCTCGTCAGGAAGTTCAATATTTAACGATTTATGTTCTATAGATGGGTGTTCAACAAGGAAATCAGACATATATTGGAACTTTATTGCCTTTTGAGACAGATACTGGATATCAAACTATTACAAAAAAACTTCCCACCTTGCGAGATGTCCTGTAAGCATTGGACGACTAAGGATAAATTTGAGCGGGTAATTGAAAGATACCAATTGGACCTCATGATGTTGCAAGTAGTGTCTCAATTTCTGAACTGAAAATATTAATTCTAGGTAGCGCTTTTCAATACTTGAATAACAAGTTTCTGCCTCATGCGTAGTCTGACTGAGATAGTAAAGGCTGTTTTCATTCCCAATATCATTCTTTTGGGCGAAGAAGGCACCCAATGATCCCTCTAAAGATATCACATAGGGAATAAGTGGTCTTCCTTAAACAGGTGGAATTAATATTGGTGGACTCAATAGATATTTCTTGAGGATATCGAATGCTTCTTGACATTCTTCATTCCACTGGTAGGTGACTCCCTTCTTCATAAATCTGGTGAAGGGTAAACACTTTCCTGCCAGATTGGAAATGAAACGCTGAATATAGGCCAAGTGGCTTTGATTTCCTCTTAATTCCTTCAAATTTCTAAGAGGTGACATATCAAGGATTGATTTTTTCTTCTTGGGATCAACTTTGATACCACGATGGCATAAAAAAAATCCAAGAAATTTTCTTGAGGTTACCCCAAAAGCACATTTCAAGGGGTTCATCTTCAAATTGTGTTGTGGAAGTTTGTTGAATTTGATTTCTAGATCAGCCAAGTGATCATAAAACTATCTGAATTTAAATACCAAATCATCCACATAATATTAAACAAATTTATCTAAAAAGTGTTTGAAGATATAGTGCATGAAACGTTGATATGTTGCACCTGCATTATTCAGGCCAAAGGGCATTTCCCAATAGCAAAATAAACCTTGAGGAGCTTTGAAGGCTGTAGACTCTTCATCTTTTGGGGTCATTCATATTTTATTGTACCTAGAATAACCATCCATGAAGGAAAGATCTTTTTAGCCAGTTGTTGCATCAATTAAGAGTTCAGTGATCAGAACTGGAAAATCATCCTTGCGACAATGCCGATTAAGATCTCTAGAGTCAATGCAAACTTTAATTTGTCCATTCTACTTTTTCATAGGGAAAATATTGTCCATCCATTTGGGATAATGAACATCTCTGATGAATATATCCTTGATAATATTATCAACATCAACTTCAATTTTAGAGGAATAAGTTTGGTGTGATTTTCTTGCTGCTTTCTTGAATCCTCGATGTTCTTCTGGAAAACCCAAATGATGAGTGGAAACATCAGAATCAAGACTTGACATTTCTGTATAATTTCATGAAAATACATCTCAATTTTTCTTTATAAATGAAGTAGACATTTCATTCCCTTCAAGAGTCATGGACGTACTAATTAATGTGGGGCATGGGTCTTCTTTTGTACCCAGATTTATTTCTCTGAGTTCATCCACAGTGGTAGAGATACCCTCTTCAAATTCTGGAGGAGCATCATTGAAATCTTCCTCTTCATATTTAATATGTGTTACTTCTTCTATTTCTACATGCATAGTAGATGATGAACCATAATTTCCATGGTCAGAGGAGAAGTTAAAATTTGAGCATCTTGGAGAAGAGGTTTCCATTTCTGACCCTATTGATGATGAAGGGTCTTTCTGGGGTGATAAAGAGGAGATGATGGATTGAGAATTGAAATCACTATTTTCCTCTGGTATTTCTATACCTTCTTCTACCCTATTTGGTGAAGTATAGAATTTCTAGATTTCAGGGAATGAAATGAAGACATCTCTATCTAAGATTTCATTATTTCATGGTGAATCAACAATTTCTCCCATGCTGTCTAGCATGATTGCCAAAATTGACATTATGGAATTTTCCATAAGAGTGTTTAGATTGAGGTCTATCTTATCAATTTGACTGATAGGAAACACATAATTTGTACTCACAAGTATTAATGGGTTTACTATAATATTTTCCAAACCACTTGGAGCACTAATTTTGGTGACCTTCTTTACCATGGATTCTTCCTTTCTCTCTATGTGATAAAATTCTGCCTCATTGTATTGATATTCATATGTTTTGAATGGGGCCTTGTCACCATACAATGTCCCAATTTGACCATTGAAACAATATTTGAGACATTGATGGTATGACAGAGGTACAACCACATGTTTATGTAGCCAAGGTCTTCCAAGAAAAATGCTGAAGGCTGTGTCCTGATGAATAACCATGAAATCTAAATTAGACAGAAGGTCTCCAAATTGAATTCAGAGTGTAATTTCTCCCAGAGGTTCTTGTTAATTCTTATCACATCCTTGAAACAACAAACTAGGAGTAGGTAAATCAGATTCCGTGTGGCCTAATTGACGAAGTGTACGAATAGGAATGAGATTGACTCCTGAGCCATTATTAATGAAAGCTCATCAGATGTCTATATCATTGACTTTTTTAGATAGATACAAAGGTCTGATATGACCATGTACAACATCATCTTCATCTTTATCTATAAAAGATATCTTTGCATGGCATTCTACAGGATCATTCTCTACATGGTAGACCTCAGCCGCAATATTTTCAGTTTCAAATTCTTGAGGACTTGACAAATCCTCAATAAGTGCCTCCCGAAGATCTTTCAATAGATTCAAGGTGTCAAGAATTGATTACATGGCCGGTACTTGGGCCAAACTTTTCAAGACATCATACTTCTAGTCCAAAGTTCTATGTTTCCGATCATGAAAATGTGGTTTTGTAGGTGCCTTGGAGGTTGATGCTTTGACATTAGATGCATCCCGTATCGGGGAAGGAATTGGAAACACTCGTGGCTTCGGAAGATTAGACCGACTAGGTCTATCTATTTGATGAGAGGAAGAAGGTGTAACCTCTAACCGGTCTTCAAAAATAACTATGTCAGGATCGAATCATCCATGTGTGGAAGAACTTTCTTCTTTCTATTGAGCCCACTGAAGGGATTTGACATGAGTTTCTGCAGCATATACAGTTCTATCAGGGGTAGGATTGAAATAGTGGATTCTGGAATATCCATGTCTTCCTCTATATCCTATACCTTTATCTATTCCTCTAATTCCTATATTAGATATAGGGAACTTAGGCTCATCATAATCAAAACTGACATTGGCATAACGATCTGTTAAAGGAATCATGTTAATAGAACCAAAGATCAATTCTCCATCTGATAAAGACTATGCCTGATTAACTAGTTCAGGCTGGGCCGTTTGGTGGGGTGGTGCCCATGCTTTTGAAGCAGACAATATAAAATCTGCCAAAGTCAAAGACAAATTAGACTTTGACACGAGCTCATCTTCTTTTCACTGCTCTTATTTCTTCAAATTATACTACTTCATTGAGGATTTTCCTTCTTATGAAGGAGGTTTTATTGTGGTAGATATATCAGAACACAGAATTGGTTGATTCAATTATATTAATAAAATGGAAAGAGTTTCGTTTATCGTTTTCATGACCATCCAATCATCATATTTCTGCGCATTTTTACTTTTGACTTCTTGCAATTCACCTTCTTCCTCTGGATCATTAGTAGTAACACATGCTACCTGGGCTGAAGAACCTTTTAGTTGTAATTGTCTAGAGTGCACCATCTTTTGCAGGAGGTATTTGAAGTCAAAACACTCTTGAATGGGATTCCCCAACATCTGATAAAATTGGATATAGTTGGGAAGGTATTCATCTCCTTGTGCCGCCTTTTGGGCCTTAGCAACTGAACCAGATTGTTTTCCAGAGTCGAGATGATGTAGCCAGGAACTTGTTCATTCCAGAACGAATAAACTTTATTCTTCAAATCTTCAAAAAATTTCCGCCTTTGATCTCTTTAATCATCTTGATGAGGTTGCCATTATTGTTGATTCTCATGAGGCGGATCCCTTCGAATTGATGATGGTTTTTAAGTGGAATAAGGTACAGATGCTTGTTTAAGTGTAACTATAGCAGTCTCTGCTAACCCTATTCTTTTTACTAGAACTGATGGGATTACATGAGTTTTAGCCTTAGTCTTTGTAAGATAATATTCTATCTGTTGAGAGATTGAATAAGGTCTTGAAACCTTCCTGTGTATTTCACAGGGATCAATGGTGTGCGTAATTCATCACACAGATTTCTGACACAGATTGGAAACAATTATTCTTGAGGGAGTTCAAAACATAAGGAATATGTTAATCCCTTCCAACGAGCAATGAAATCTGAAACTCTTTCATTTTCCCTTTTCTTACAATTGGTAGGATGAAAAATTGTCGTCTTTGGCAATGTTGAGCGAAATTGAAGAAGGAATTTTTGACGGAGATCTTCCCACCTAGTAATTGACCAAGATTGCAAACATGTATACCAGACAAAAGAATGTCCCTATAATGACTGCAAAAAACACCTAATCTTAACTGCTTCTTGTTGTTGAGGAGTTCACATCATATGATTACAATGATAAAAAAAATGTGTTAAGTGTTGTTCTGAATCTCCCAACCATTAAAAATTGAGAATATGGTACTCGCAAAATTTGATGGGGGAGGAATTTTATCCACCCATTCAGGGAAAGATCTCTTCCCCGGTTGAACTGGTGCATGTCATTCTTCCATATCTTCCAACTGAGTTGTTAATGACTCAATGGTAGTCTTTAATTTTTGAGAAACATCTGGTTGAACTAGATTTTGTGCAGGTGCAAGAACTAGAGTTTGGACAGGTGAGGCGAGCAGTACTTCCACTGATGGTATTATTGTTGGTTTCTATTGCATATGGCCCCTAGGATTGGACCTATGTGGGTGTAATTGTAAATGGGGATATTCTTGATCCATACAAGTAGCTGCAACAAATTCCCATGATTGATTAACTACCGCATGCTGAGGTGGAAGACTACCTTAAAGTAGTTCTATATTTAACATCCTTAAACCCTACATTTCTTCTTCTTATTGTGCAAAACTTTCCTCTAATGAGAGTGATTGGCCTTCTCCGGAGTTAGGGTGGAATGAAACCTGACTTTTTTCCTTTCCCCTTGTTGGATGACTTTCGGGGAAGTGTGAGTTGGTTATTTGAAGGAATACCTAGATTCTGGGTAAGACATTGATTTTGGGTACTCACACCTTCTTCATTTGCCTATATGTATACAGACTCTTGAACAATAAATTCTTCATCTGATTCCTCTATGTGAGCCTCATGTTCTGGGGTATCAGTGACAACGACATTGATGACATTTATCGATGCATAACGTATTGCATTTCTTCTGTCAGTGCTTCTGCGATACTATCTTCTTCCATGTACTTTATGAGACATTGTATTTTCTTCGGTTTATCCCTCAAGAACCCTGTGATGAACCTTAATTTGATGGTAATTTCCTGATAATTCGACTCGACATTCCTTTTGTGGCATCTTCCTTAATTGAGAGAAGACTGACTTTTGCTGAGTAAGAGATTGATAATTTGAAAAAGTCCCCAGTTTGGTGGATTGGGTCTGTTCCTATTTTTCCTGTTCAACTCCTCGAATCCTATATGTTAATCCCGAGGGTTGTATTAAAAGATTCCCCAGCCTGGAAAGCTAAGGTGGCTCTTGATCTGATACATCTAAAACATTCTTAAAAGCTCTCCTAATTTTGTGGATTTTAGTCTGGAAATTGGCTGGATGCATCATCCAACATCCACTAAAATCACCTAGCTCAGATGACTGTTGGATTATTTATGACACTTCTATCACCTGATGATGTGCTTGCTTTAAACGATAAGCATGTATGATATTATCATTTTCTTGATTCAAGAGTAATTTGACAAGTTTTTCTTTATATGCCTGACTTTGGGAAGAACTAGTTGAGGCCTATTCTTGAGCAAGCCTTTGATTACACACAAAACCTGTTAGATGTGGCCATCCATGGGCAATAACATTGCATGAGACCACTTTTGGAGAGATTTATTGACTGCGGAGCATAATAAAATTAAATTCTCCATGAACACCCCATCCCCTGATATAAATACCAGATGGGGAATTGGTAATTAGATGACACCAACTTTTTAATGTGCCAAGGTATGAATGCTGAAGGGTTATTTTCTTCTTCTAAACCTTTGGATACTGGGAAATTAAGAGATATGCCAAGTTAATTTGGTGTTGCAACCCTTCTATTACCTTTACATGATTTTGATATTCATCATAAGATAATATTTTCTCTTTTAAGTGACAAAGAGTTTTCAACATGTTGAGACGAATATCATGAATACAATATTATATCAAAGTTTCTAGAAAATCATACTGAGAGTCTGGAAAAGGCCAAAACATAACTAGTATTTCACCTTTCTCTAGTTGTTTTCTCATATTAAACACTTCCTCTTTGTCATTTGTTAAAGATTATTCTACCTGATTGGACCAAAGTTGGCTCTTCTTTGTTGCTTTATCAGATTCAACAAGATTGGTAGATAATTAATTTTTTAAATTAGATGATGAATGACCCAGGGGTGGTTCGGAGAATGACCTACACCCCAATTTATCTTATGATTGAGAATGAATTTCACCTACTAATGGTAAAGCATAAAACATGAATGATTTCAAATTTTCAAGTACCTCAAGATAAGAGGGATTTCTGGTTACTTCATTTTCCATTGAATAATTTTCTAGGAAATACGAATGACTACTGCGGAGAGGACTTTTGTAGCCAAATTCATCATCCTGGGGAGGACCACCATGGTGAATTACAACAAAAGATGAAACATTTTACTCCTTGGTCTTTTGACCACGCAGAGGGTTATCATAGCTCTCACCAGAAGATGATACTTCGAGATTGACTGAATTTTCATGAAGCAAGCCTTGATGAGGAAGTGTCTAATGAAGACCTTCATAATTATTTTTGTTACTTCTGGAATTTGGAAATGAGAGAGTATAATCTTGAGTTGAAACAGACAATTGTCTGAGGGCTTTAATAACTCGAGCATTGAGCAAGGCCTTATTGCATATTGGATCTTGATTTTTTAACTATGTTGGATGGGTATTTTTCTTGGATGCCTTCTTACTCACATTGGAAACTAGGTGTTGATGAAAATGGTTATTATGGGTAGGTGTATGTTCCTTCATAGGAGAAATGGTCAGGTTAGGCTGATTATCTACGTTTAAATCAGGTGTATGTGCCCGACTTGATTGTCCGTATGACATGAGGGAGTATGCCCCACAACCCTCCTAGACTAGAACAGAGGTCTGTATCTACTCCGAAGTGACATGTCGACGAGTCACTCCACTTATAGGGATAGATTTATGTTTCTATCCCTGTGATGTTTCTGAAGTTGTTATAATATTATGATAGGTATCTAGAATATGGGTAGGGATTTTTTTTGCTCTTTCACCATTTTCAAAATGTGCTTGGTGACTTCAGTTGCTAGAATGGGAATATAAGTCCATTCCATGTCTGGAGTTGGTGTATGTGCCTGCTTCTGTCCTCATTTTCTTGTCAACGGATATTGACAGTACTTATTCATAGGGGCAGAAAGTTGAGTCTGCTCCAAATTTTTCGTTGGGGCTTTCTGAATGACTTCTCTGGGTGATACCAAATGAGACTGTTGGTTAGCTTGATTAATTACAGGTGTATATGCCTGCTAGTTTTTCTCCACAAAATATGATTGATGAACTTCCTTCAATACTGGTAGACGAGACTGCTGACAGAATTGGTGATTGTAAACAGGTGTATGTTCATGCTTATAGGTGGTCACCACATTTGGTTGGCGAGATTCTTTGGAGGCAGTCAGACAAGCCTGCTGACTGGCTGATGAATTATAAATAGGTGCATGTGCCTACCTATAGTACTCCGTCGGAATTGCTGGGAGGGATTGGCTGGTTGCTGCCAGAAGAGTCTTCTGGACAGCGGGAATAGAACAGACGAGTGTGTGTTCCCGCTCGTTCCTTGACATCAAGTTAGGTTGATGGAATTCTTCAGAGGGGGAAGAGGTAAGAACCTTCTCCCTATTGGCCAAATTTCACCTCTGACAGTTCGTCTTGCATGATCAGGTCTGAGGAACCTGAGCTAAACACCTAGAGGTGGTACCCTCATCATGTTGAGGGTGCACTACAGCACGATTATGGCGGTGATTTTTGGTGGGAGTCCTCAGGAAGGACTCTTTCATCAAGGAATGGAGGCCCTGAGTGACCTCCTGATCAACCTCCTTGTATTATGGGAGGGACTAGTTGTTGTGTTATGGGGATAACGACCCGAAACGGTTGGAGATGGTGGTTGGAACCGCCTTCTTCTTGACCACCGGTCTTCACTGTCCGGACAACTAGGGTGAGTTGTTAACTTGGAGGGATTTTCAAGCAACCTCCAGAGTCAGGATGGTACCATGTTGAAGGTATTACCTCAACAATGCATTCGAGACCCAATGTTGAAGATGCTAAGTAGGTGATGTCATCATCAGAGTGGACGAGGATCCTGTAGGAGTAGCGGCTGAGGCATTCATAGGTGTGAACTTTAATGAAGCCATTCTGTGTTGCAAAGAGATCCTAGAAAAGAGTGTCTGTTGGATATAGTAGACATAATCAAGATAAGTCTTGCTAGACTACATCTTTTGGATGAGCAAATATGTTCTTTTTTTCTTTGTTGGCCCTCATATTTTGTTTAATAGGGGCCTAAAAAATAAGTAAAACATCATTTTAACTTGGTTAAGGATTCACATTGGGTTCACCATTTTTTGTTTCTTCTGAAAATGAGGATGACCTTGTTTGTTTAAGGTTCAAACTTTCCAATCGGTTTCTAAGGAGTTTATTAATAGAACCAAAAACATCCAATGATTCTATATCCATTTGGACCTACTTTCCAAAGGTACTTTCTTATTAGTTTTGGACCGATGAGGCTTAAGAATTTGCATTGGTCGAGAGGATGGGAGGTCAGGCTCATCACCCAATTTTTGGGGAAATTATTGCCTACTATGGGACTCTCTTATAGATTTAAGTTATGTTCATGAATCCTTATTAAGTAACCAAGAATAAAAATGAGTTTTCCTTTAGATTTAGCAATCAATTATTGATATGTATGGAATTTAGAGAATCTTTTATATGTATCTGAGGTTTTTCATTGATAGAGAATAATCCATATGTATTAGAGATTCTTAGTCAATGGTATCCTTTAATAAATTATATAGAAATCTCTTGGTCGTTATGATGACCATACTAGTTTTAAATCCACTTAGTGGGAAACTTTAAGTTTATTATCCTTAAAAAAGACAGGGATTATTTTAGAGTTGGGATCGTACCCACAGATGGGCTACCTACATATCCTTGTTAAAAAGGAATCAGAACCCACATAGTTCTATAAGAAGGGTATAGTTTAACATCATATGGTACAAAAAATAATTAATGAATGATGGGCTTGAACCTTAAAAAGGATTCCTACGTACTACACTTAAAAGGCATAGATCGAAGTCCACATAGTTCAGGCTAAAAAATATGGGACTTATACATGGTTAACGACCCAAAAGAGATGTCGTGATTACCTTTACACACTAAGATCATGTGAGTCATGCTCGGTGTGAGAAACAAGAGGTATCAGTAAACCTAACGATTGCGGTACAAAAGTTACAATCACAAGAAATGATGTGGGGATTACGTATGTATGACAACCCAAGTAGATGAAGACCGGGACTTAGGAAAGAATCCCAAGAGCATGGTCCATAAAGGTATTTTTACTTTATGGAGATTTAGAGTTTTAACCCGGGGATTAAACCTGAAAAAGAAGACCAGATTAATAGGGAACTATGATTGGGTTTTATTCCTGAGAATGAATCCCAAATTAAAAGAAATTATGATTGGGGCTTACTCCTAAGGAGGCCCAGGTTATGGGAACTTAGGAATGGGTCTTACTCTTGAGAAGGAGGCCCAGGTTAAGGGAAATTGTAACTTGGGGATTACTTCTGAGAAGGAGGCCCATGTTAAAAAGGACTTGTAACTTGTGGCTTACTCCTGAGAAGGAGGCCCATGTTAAAAAAGAACTTATGAATGGGGATTACTAATGAGAAAGAGGCCTAATATAAAAATATCTTCTCATCTTAATAGATGATGTTATATAGGAACCCTCTATACATGGTGATATAAAGCTTGTAATTCATGAGTTTTTGGGAGAGGTTCTCACAGAATTATATTCAAATAAATAATCCAACAAATTAACCATTCCATAAATGGATTTGAATAGGGTTTTGAAGTATAATTCATGATGAGGAGAGGTGGATTTGAGGAAAGGAGGGGACTAGGAAAAGAGGCGCATAAGTATAGTTCTGGTGCGCAGGTCCTGGTCGCACAAGTAGACTTGCATGACATGAGTAACCTTGGGGGAAGAGGAATCTATATGCTAATACTTGGGAGAATTTGAACTCAAGACCTTAGTATCATCCCTAGAGGCTTCGAGAAATGTGGCATGCAAGTTACCTTGAGAGAGAAAGGCTATGACAACCCTGCTTTTATTACAAATATAAACATGATTTATTACAAAAACTATTCACTTGATACAACATGGAATATCGAGTGGTATATTTTCTTTGGGGCTCAGGATCATTACATAACAACTTAAAACATGAAATACAACATCTTTATTGAAAACATCCTTTATATGACCACTAAATTCCCTCGTACTTAGCATTGCATGGGATAACCTGAAGACATGCATAAGAAAAGGGTGAGCTATAGAGCCTAGTACAGAATTAAACATGGAATAAATGATGAGTAAAATACATGTTATACAATAGGAATATCAATAGAGCACAAGATAATCATGAAAATAAAGGCATGATAAAGCATGATTATCATAATATGGAAATGTGGCAACAACACTTAACATGGAATTAGCATGAGCCAAGGCCCATTGCTCATGGAGCATGAGTAAATCCTCATTGCACATGAAGCACAAGTAAACCCTTGTTTCACTTGAATTATAATGAGTCAACACTCATTTCACATGAAGTATCATGATACTATACTTTACCCAATGCATTGAAGCGCTATAAGGGCACACCCTTCTTCAACATTTCATTTCATTCATAAGTGTGCCACATGGATCATAAAACATGGATTCATTAAACATAATAATTTATTCCACGATAGAGGAATGTTGAATTCATACATGAAACCATATAATAAATAAGTAAATGTTCATAAAGGTGAATACCCTTGATGGGGAAATGGGCATGGTATTCACTACACAATGGCATTGTCTTAGAAAATTGGTGCAATTTCGGTAGCATAACGACATGACATAAAAATTCATAAAAAACCGGTTGATGAGAGAGAAAGGGGTGTCTCATAATATTTACATGAAATGGACATTAAGGGGGTCATATAGAGACATTTCCAAATAATTTTAATGGAATTTATATTCATGATACAAAAGTATTTCTTGAATGTAAAAGAGGAGAGAGAAGTTCCTTTTGGAATTTCGGTATAGTAACGTGTGTGCATGGGAGGAATTTAATGAAAGAGAAAGGGGTATCCCATCATTCAAAAATAAATAGGGCAGTATGAGGGAGGTGTGAATCCATACCCCAACAGTCATAATTGAAATTAAAAGGGAAAAACAACTTAAATAAAATTGGACAAAAATGAGAAAGGAAGGGAAAACCCTTACTTGGAAGTGTGATTCCAAAGGCTAGAGAGAGTCATGTGAGAGGATTTTTGGGAGCTTGGGGCACCATGGGAGGATTATAGAGAGATTAGGGCAGAGGTTGGACGAACTCCAAAGGCTTTGAGTAAGGAGGAAGTGGGATCTTGGGTGGGTTTATATAGGAAAGGTGAGAGAATTCTTTATTATTTAGGTTTAGGACCCATATATTAAATTAATCGAAACCACAAACCATCCCTTGGTTTTTGGAAAAGGGAATAGGAAAACAATATTTTATAAGGCCAAAGTCAAAACTTCTTAAAATAATAGGGTTGCTTATGTGGAGGTGAGTCACACTCCCATGGAAAACAATTTAAAAAGACAATGTGTTTAATAAGTCTTGAAGGGTCCATTAATGCTTTGAAAAGTAAGTCAAACAAACCCAAAATCACATTATTTTAATGTTAAAACATATATTGGCCGAACATAAATCTTATAGTATTTTATTACATCACTATTGGGACATTATGATGTCATAAAACAGATTATATATTTAAACAGTATTTAATTTTTACCCAAAAAATTGACTGTCTCAGAAAATTATGAAAAATTCACCATGGGATAATTTCGACGTCATGATTCCAAAAATAACATTTTTTTATCTAAATAATTTTCTAAATATGTTAATTTTCACTTTTTAAATAAAAACCTATATTTATAAAAAATTCACTGGTTTTGACAGAAATGGCTTTCAAACGTTAATAAAAATTATAATTGCATTCATAAAATTATAAGATAATTTATATTTAATAAAAATAAATTTAATAATATTATTATTATTTTATTAAAATAATATTTAATTCAAAAATCCCATAATTTAAAAAAATAGAATTCTTAATTAAATAATAACTAAAAACACTATTTGTACTTTAAAAACTATTTACAATGTATCAAAAAAATGACAAGGAGGTATATTCATTATAATATACAAAAATAATATAAATGAACATAGTACTAGTGATTTTTTACATAACCCCTTAAAACGGACGCAAAATACCTAAGGGTAAGGTGTGCGATGCTGACATACTCTTGGTGTGGTTTAGATAACATTGCTCGAGTGGTAATTTCTATCATCTTCTACTTCTCCCATAGATGGTCATGTTTGAGCTTGACATTATGAAGCTCAGCTTGGGCTTGGTCAAGAGTGAAGCCCAAGGACACCACCTCTTTTATGAGCTCTGACAAATGGGCTTCGTATGGAGCAGTTCTTCTGGATGAGGCCATCACTTCTTTTGTCTGAGTAAATTGGATTTGTTAAAGCCCTATATTTATACTAATCATGTGATCACTGTTCAACGACTATATTAGCAATGGTCAAAATTCTTTTGATAAAACCAAAGAAGTTGAAATTTTATATAAACATAAATAGACATTTAATTATATCAATAGGGATTTCCATTAATGAAACTTTGGGTCGTTACAATATTCCCCCCTTAATAAATTTCGCCCTCAAAATTTTCCTTTTCCCACACTAAAACAGATGTGGGTAACTCAGATTCATCATTTCCTCCGATTCCTAAGTTGCTTCTTCAAACATGTGGTTTATCCACAACACCTCGATGAGGGGCATTGTATTATTTCATAGAACCTTTTCTCTATGATCTAAGATCTTCAATGGTTGCTCCTTATAAGAAAGATCATCCTCCAACTATACCACCTCAGAAGAGAGTACATGTGAAGGGTCTGGTATGTACTTTCTTACGAGGGATACATGAAATTCATCATGTACTTTGGCCATGGTAGGTGGAAGTGCTAGTCGATGAGCCACAACCCCAATGCGATCAATAATCTTGAAGGTGTCGATGTACCTTGGACTTAACTTCCCTTTCTTTCCAAACCTCGTGACCTTCTTCCACGGAGATATGCACAGAAACACCATGTCTCCAACATTAAACTCAAGTTCTCATCGACGGTTATCTACATAACTCTTCTGTCGACTCTGGGCTGCCTTGATATGTTGTTGAATGGTTTTCACCTTCTCCACCATTTCTTCGACCACTTCCGGTCCAAGCAGCTTACGTTCACTGACCTCATCCCAACATGTCGGTGTTCTGCACCTTTTCCCATACGGGGCTTCATATGGTTCCATTTGGATTCTTGAGTGGGAACTTTTGTTGTAGGAGAATTCAACCAGTGGAAGATTTTGATCCCATCCTCCTTTAAAGTCCATTGAACATGCTCTGAACATGTCCTCAAGTGTTTGGATAGTCCTCTCAGAATGGCCATCAGTTTGAGAATGATAGGCCGTACTAATGTTCAGTTCAGTATTCAGAGCATGTTGAATACTCTTCCAAAACATAGAGGTGAATCTTGGACCTTGATCGGAAACAATAGATAGTAGCACTCCATGAAACCTTACCACTTCCCTAATATATATCTGTACCAGTTGATCCAATGAGAAATCCTCTCAAATATCAATTAAGTGTGAAGTCTTTGTAAGATGATCCACCATAACCCAGATCGTATTGCTGCCTTTAGATGTCCTCAGATGTCCGGGGACAAAGTCCATGGTGATGTTCTCCCATTTCCATTCTGGTATGGGCAATGGTTGCATCATCCCCTTAAACTTCTGCCTCTCTTCCATCACTTGCTGGCACACTAGGAACTTTGATTTATATTTAGCGATCTCCTTCTTCATATTATCCCACCCAAGGTTTTATCGAAGATCTCGATACATCTTTGTGCTCCCTGGGTGAATAGTGAAATTTTAACTATGTGCATCATAAAAAATTTCCTTCTTCAGCTCTTGAATTAATGGAACACATAGTCTTTTCCCAAATCGAACAATTCCTTCTTCGTTAACATTAAACTCTAAGGATTTCACTTTTTTTATAACTTCTACTTTTTCTTGAATTCCTACATCATTCTTTTGAGCATCCTTTAACCTTTCTAAAAGAGGCAATTGAGAAATCATTTGTTAAAGGATTGATGATTTTCCCTTCTTTATTATTCCCATGTCCAACTTCATCATGTCTAAGAAGACTGGATCCTTCTCAATTCTCATCATTGATAGAATAGGTGGGTCCTTTCTACTTAGGGAATCTACCACCCTGTTCGCTTTCCCAGGTTGGTAATGTATTGCATATTCATAATCCTTGATGAGCTCTATCCATCTTCTCTGGCGCATATTAAGCCTCTTCTGTGTGAATATATATTTAAGACTCTTGTGGTCATTATATATATCACATTTCTCCCCATAGAGATAATGCCGCCATATTTTAAAGGCAAAGATCACTACTGCCAACTCCAGATCATGAGTTGGATAGTTTCGCTCATTGATTGTCAACTGCCTTGAGGTATAGGATATCACTTTATCACTCTGCATCAGCACATAACCTAATCCCTTCTTTGAAACATCACTGAATACCACAAAAAGTTCCCCACTTTTGGGTAATGTGAGCACGAGGGCAGTGATAGGCCTCCTTTTCAACTTTTTGAAGCTTTCTTCGCATTCATCACTCCAAGAAAACTTTACTACCTTTCGAGTTATCTTGGTAAGAGGGTTTGACAATCCTAAAACATTCCTCACAAATCATCGATAATATCCAGCTAACCCCAAGATGCTACGGATATCTGTTACTGATGTTGGCCTTAGCCATCCCTCAGTTGCATCTATTTTGGTGGGAGCCATAGATATCCAATTGCTTGTGATGATATGGCCTAATAATAAGACCTCCTTCAACTAGAACTCACACATGCTATAATTTTCATAGAGCTTCTCCTTGCGCAAAGTCTCTAGTATAGTTCTTAAATGCTCCCCATGATCCTCCTTGTTTTTGGAGTATATTAGAATATCATCTATAAATACTACCACAAATTCGTCGAGGTAATCTCTAAAGACTCTATTCATCATGTCCATGAAGATTACTGGAGCATTGGTGAGTCCGAAAGGAATTTCTATGAATTCATAGTGCCCGTATCTTGTATGAAAAGAAGTCTTGGGGACATCTTCCTCTTCACCCTTACTTGATAATATCCCGACCGCAAATTGACCTTGGAGAAGTATGGTGCTCCATGCAGCTGATCGAGTAAGGCATCGATCTGTGGTAGAGGATACTTGTTCTTTATCGTGATTTTGTTAAGTTCATGATAATCGATGCAAAGCCGCATTGACCCATCCTTCATCATGACGAAGAGGACTGGTGCACTCCATGGTAAGGCACTTGGGCATATAAACCCTTTATCTAGATTCTCCTATAGTTGATTCTTTAGTGCTTCAAGATTTACAACAGTCGTTCTAAATGAATTCTTGGATATTGGTAATGCCCCGGGTATAAGTTCAATTGATAATTCAATATCTCTTCTAGGATGAAGACCAGACAGTTCCTCGGGAAACACTTCTATGAATTCCCTCACAATAGGCATTTCATGAAGGATGGTTTCTTCCTTGGACTCAATCATCTAAGCCAGATACGCGTGCTCATAGGGTAGTAATATCCATGCTTGAGATGATGGAGCTAAAGGAGATTCATCTTCCTCTTTACACTGGTAAAGAACCAGGGGTCGATTCTTCATATGGACTATGATTTCCCTCTCTCGAAAATTTATGTTGGATCCATATAATGAAAGCCAATCAATGACAATAATTGCATAAAATTCTACCAGAGGGAGTATGACGAGGTTTTCCAGGAAATTCAATCCACATATTATGACAGGGGAGGAGTTATATTCGTGGGATGCAATGATTTACCCATTTTCTGTACTCACCGACATCTTCACTTCCATGATTTGTGGTGGTGTTGGGATTGTTCTACTAAACTTTCAAGATATAAAAGAATGCGTAGAACCCGAATCAAAAAGTACGATCACTATTCTTGAAAGAATAACTATGGTACCTGTCACCACTTCGTTTTCAGGGTTCACTTCGGCAAAAGTGATGGAAAAATCTCTTACTTATTTCCTTGGAGGTTGTTGGTTGCCTCTGAAAACCCTTGGATTAGGGAACTCATTTGCAAAGTACACCGGTTATTTGCATTTGTATCATTGAACCATGCGTTGAGGTTCGAACGGAGCATTCATATCCTCTGTCGCAGCCGCGTGCCTTTCTTTCCAACAATTAACAGCTAGGTTCCCTTCTCTTCTACACCTAAAGCATTTCCTCGTCCCCTTGAGACAATTTCTAGGGTTCTTCTTTCTGCACTTTTGGAAAGTGGGGTGCTGGATCTTCTTAGCACCGTTGGATTTATCCATCGGACTGCCAGCATTGAATTCCATCTTACACATCTTGTCCCCTTGATACCCCTGTGATTCCACGATCTCCATTTCGACCTTGAGGACACATCGAACAATTTCCTCATAGCTGTCGAAGTCACGAATCGCTAATGATTTCCGCAGGCTAGGCTTCAGCCCACCAAAGAAGCGGTCAAATTTTCATTATGGGGTAACGACAAAGCCCGAAACGTATCTTTCAAGCCTTGTGAAGTTTGCCTCGTATGCTCCTACAGATTCTTTGTCTTTTTTCTTAGGGGAAAGGAAGTCCCTTTCCATCTTAACCTAGAGGGTGCGCGGAAAATATTTATCAAAAAACATCTTCCGGAAATCCTTCCATTCCAATGCCTCGATATCCTCCTCAGGCTTCATATTTTTTATCAACGTCCACCATTGATCATATTCACCCTCCATATGATAAGCCTCCAGGAGAACCTTCTCTTGTTCAGAACATTGAAGGATGGAGAATAACTTTTCAATGGAGTTGATCCATTGTTCAGTGATCATGGGATCAGATGATCCACTAAAAGTAGGAGGCCTTTGTCTCATGAAGCACTCAATAGAAACGTGTTCTTTATTGGGGGGGGGGGGGTTGAACGTTCCTCTTGACCCATGTTTCTATTCAAAACTTGAGTTATCTGAGAGAGAAGCATGACAAAGTTCGTGATTGCTGCTCCCATTGGATTGGGCATCTCATTAGTACAGTCATCACACTGATCTTCACAATGGTTGTTATCCAGAGTCCTCCTATTACCAGCCATTGGCTGGAATAAAAGGAAAGTTAGGGGTAACACATAAAGGGTAATCCAAAGAAAAAAGTTGATGACTTATAAATAAACTTTTATTTCCTTAACTCATGTGTCTATAGGCTTCAATCTAGGATTTTCATGATCTACCTTCTAACATATATTCTTAGGGGAATTTTTTTAATTCCCTTAAAAAGGGTTCATACTAAGATTTTGAATTTATCAAAACATATCCCATAAGAGTGTCATAACAAAGAGTGTTGCATGTCCCGTTGTCGTGCACCAGTTCTAATTCGAGTCTAGCTCAAAGAGGTGTTTTCGTGTTTTACCCCTAGAATACATATGTTCCAGAGCCGCCTCTACCTGATCATATCCATACAGGGATATATTTTCTGGATAAACCACTTACTTAGTACAAAACAAAACTTAGGGATGTTTTTATTATAATAAGTCTTGTCTCTAAGGCTTTACTATGGTTTTCTAATCCTAATCCCAAAAATAACTAAACCTATCCTTTGATACCAACTATGACAACCCTACTTTTATTACAAACTTAAACATGATTTATTACATAAACTATTTACTTGAAACAACATGGAAGATCAAGAGGTCTAGTGTATTTGGCGATTAGGATCATTACATAACAACTTAAAACATTAAATACAACATCTTTATTGAAAACATCCTTTACACGACCACTATATTCCCTCGTACTAAGATTTGCATGGGATAACCTGAGGACATGTATAAGAAAAGGGTGAGCTATAGAGCCCAGTAAGGGAATAGACATGAAATAAATGAGGAGTACAATACATGTTAGATAATAGGCATATCAATAGAGCACAAGAGAAACATGAACATAAAGGCATGACAAAGCATGATAATCATAACATGGAAATGTAGCAACAACACTTAACATGGAATTAGCATGAGCCAAGGTCCATTGCACATGGATAATGAGTAAATCCTCATTGCACATGATGCATGAGTAAAACCTCATTTCAATTGAATTAGAATGAGTCAATACTCATTGCAAATGTCATATCATGATACTATACTTTACCCAATGCATTGGAGTTCTATAAGGGTGCACCCTTCTTAAACATTTCATTTCATGCATAAGTGTGCCACAAGGATCATAAAACATGGATTCATTAAACATAATCATTTATTAGATAATAAAAAAATGTGGAATTAATACAGGAAACTTTATAATCAATAAGTAAATGTGCATAATGGAGAATACCCTTGATTGGGAAACATGCATGATATTCACTACACAATGGCATTGGCTTAGAAAATCGGTGCAATTTTGGCAGTGTAACGGCGTGACATAAGAATTCATAAAAAAATGGTTGATGAGTGAGAAATCAGTGTCTCATCATATTTACATGAAATGGACAGTAAGGGGGCCATATAGATACATTTCCAAACAATTTTAATGGAATTTAGATTAATGATACAAAAGTATTGCTTGAATGTATAAGAGGAGAGAGAAGTACCTTTAGGAATTTCAGCATAGTAATGGGTGTACATGGGAGGCATTTAATGAGAGAGAAAGGGGTATCCCATCATTAAAACATAAAGAGGTAAGTATGAGGGAGGTGCGAAACCATAACCCAACATTCATAACTGAAATTAAAAGGGCAAAACAACTTAAAGAAAATTGGACAAAAATGAGAAAGGAAGAAAAAACTCTTACTTGGAAGTGTGCTTCCAAGGGCTAGAGAGATGCTTGTGAGAGGCTTCATGGGAGATTGGGGCACCTTGGGAGGATTATAGAAAGATTAGGGCAGAGGTTGGATGAACTCCAAAGGCTTTGAATGAGGAGGAAGTGGGACTTTGGGTGGGTTTATATAGGAAAGGTGAGGGAATTCTTTATTATTTAGGTTTGGGACCCATTATATTAAATTAATCCAAACCACAAACCATCCCATGGTTTTTGCCCATGGTTTTTGGCAAATGGAAAAGGAAAAAAATATTTTATAATTCCAAAGTCCAAACTTCTTAAAATAATAGGTTTGCTTATGTGGAGGCGAGTCACAGTCCCATGGAAAACAATTTAAAAAGGCAAGGTGTTTAATAAGTCTTGAAGGGTCCATTAATGCTATGAAAAGTAAGTCAAACAAACCCAAAATCACATTATACTAATTTTAAAACATATATTGGCCGAACATAAAGCTTATAGTATTTTATTACATCACTATTGTGTCATTATGATGTCATAAAACACATTATATATCTAAATAGTATTTAATTTTTACCCAAAAAATTGATTGTCTCAGAAAATTATGAAAAATTCACCATTGGATAATTTCGACGTCCTGATTTTAGAAATGACATTTATTTTATCTAAATAATTTTCTAAATATGTTAATTTTCAATTTTAAAATAAAAACCGATATTTATCGAAAATTCACGGGTTTTGACAGAAATGGCTTTCAAGCCTTAATAAAAATTATAATTGTATTCATAAAATTATAAGATCATTTATATTTAATAAAATTAAATTAATAATAATAATAATATTTTATTAAAATATTATTTAATTAAAAAATACCATAATTTTAATAATATAATTCTTAATTAAATAATAACTAAAAACAATATTTGTACTTTAAAAACTATTTACAATGTATCAAAAAAATGACAAGGAGGTATATTGATTATTATATAAAAAAATAATATACATGAACATAGTACAAGTGATTTGTTACATAACCCATTAAAACAGACACAGAAGACCTAAGGGTAAGGTGTGTGATGGTGACAGACTCTTGGGGTGGTTCGGATAACATTGCTCAATTGGTAATTTCTATCAACCTGCACTTCTCCTGTAGACGGTCCCATTCGAACTTGACATGATGAAGCTTATATTGGTCTTGGTCAAGAGCAAATCACAATGATGACACCTATTTTTCGAGCTCCGACAAATGGGCTTCGTATGGAGCAATTCTACTAGATGAGGCCATCACTTCTTTTTTCTGAGTAAATTGGATTTGTTAAAACCATATATTTATACTAATCATGTGATCACTGTTCAATGAATATATTAGCAAAGGTCAAAATTCGTAACATAAAACCAATGAAGTTGTCATTTTATATAAACATAATGAGACATTTAATTAGATCAAGAAGGATTTCCATTAATAAAACTTTGGGTCGTTACAAAGGTGGCGCGCAAGTGTCATAATTTCTCTTAAGGGGTGGACACTTAGGCACGTATGTGTTGATGAGTTCTAAAACTTAGGCCTCATTCATCCTCTTTAGAGATTCTATTCTAGGTAACAAATTACCTTTGAAGTGTTTGGAAGACGTCAGACAAAGACTTGGGTGACCAGAGCTTGAATCTGAGTTTTGGAAAATTCATCTTCAAAATTGGGGGCCCATAGGTGGTATTTATAGGCCACTAGGCACCTTGGGAGAAAAAAATAATAGGGCACATAATTGAATTGCACGACCCATAGTTGGTGCGCAAGTGACTTGCACGACGCGCAATAAACTTGTGTGACTCCCCCCAAATAGGTTCCTGGTCCATGCCTTTGTCAATTTTTGATGTTGTTCAAAGGGTGGCCCTTATTGTGCTTAAGGTATTCCCCTTTACCATTATTTGGACTCTGTGATGGAAGGGAGTGTCAATAATGATAAATTGAGTACATGGGTTGATGGAACTTGCATGCGACCCGTTTGATTGGAGATATCAGGACAAATATATTATATTACATGGTAAGCGGTTGTAAGAGGTGACATGTCATTGTGACATCAACTTATTTATCTTGGGCACCTTAACCCTTTTCTACATAGTAATCTTGGACTTTAGGCAGGCCCGCCTAATGCCTATGAGAAAGAGGCCTAGAGTGACACACACTAACTGCATCTAGTATCTCAGTTAAATAATTTATTTATTTAACAAGTTTAATAAATATTTTTCTTCGTTGTTTTTTAATAATTATTCAATTATGTTTGATCATATTTATTTTGATGTTATTTATTCTAAAGAATATATTGGGGAAAAATATTTATTTATCAATGAATAATGAAGTTATATTTATTTTATAAATAAATATTCATTAGTCAAGGCGTGGTAAATATTGAGAAGGATTGGTGGACCATGTTATGGGTCTATTGGGAAATAATATTAAATATTAATTGGTTAAATAAAATTTAAATATAACATTCATGTTAAGAACATGTCATGGAAATAATAGAACTACTATTATTATTTAACTAGGGGTTTCACATGGAATAATAAATTAAGTAACGACACCTGAGGTAATTATTTATTATTACCTAGTGAATTAAATTCCTCATTATGTTATTATTATTTATTTTAGAAAACAAGGTCATTCAACTGGATAACCAATTGTTTTGTGCTCAACATCCTTGGATAAAATCTATCGAACCTAGAGAACACTTCCCTCTCTAAGAACACTCCCAAGAACAAGAGAGATCCTCCTCCACCGGATCAAGAAGAACACTTTGGAATCGATACTCAAGGAAATCAAAGGCAGACATTGCAAGCACAAGGATCTTCCACACTAGCACCCGAAGTCTCCTTCAGCGACATCCAGAGATACATCGAGCATGTGTGGATCACTACTAGAGGATTCATATTCTTGGATTCTACATCATAATGAAGCTGCACATCAGACCCATGGAAGGATGCATCAACGAAGAAAGAATCACTTTGGAGGTCATTCTATAATTCTATTAAATTAATTATAAACAAAATATGTCAATTATCTCTTCTAGATTCTGAGTTCCCTCCTTTGTCTTTTATCCTTCACTCAATTCCAGGGATACTGGCGTTCATCACCATATTGTTCCCAGAATAATCATCGATTATGAAAATTTTCAAAGTTGGGTAAACTCGCATCCTATGCTTCCGTTGTGCCTAGAACCTACATACCCAACACCCTAAACCATATACCACACACCCTACTCCCTAAACCCTACACCCTAAACCATATACCCTATATTATAAACTATAAACCCAACACCCTAAATCCTATACCCTACACCATTAATACCAAACCCTATATCCTAACACTAAACCCTAGATCATGAACCCCAAAAGATCCCAAAAAAATTAAAGTAACCAAAAACCCATAAAACCCTAATGGCCTCAAAACTCGAAAATAACCAAAAGAATCCCCTAAAATCCTAGAAGACCAAAAACACCTAAAAACAATAAGATATATTTAAAAATACACCCCTTAATGATCCTAAAAATATTAAAAAATTAAAATAAATTGAACCCAGAGAAACCATATAAACCATAAAAAACATAAAAATCATAAAACCATAGAAAAGTCAAAGAAGTATAAAACCATAAAATTCCTAAAAACACAAAAATATCGAATAAAAAAATATATCCTAAAACCATAAAAACCCTAAAAACATGACCCATTAAACACTAAAACCATATTTAAACCATTAGACCATAAAAAATCCTATGAAACCCCAAAAAACTAAATAAACCTCTAATGACCTTAAAAATTAGAAAACCCTAATAAAACCCAAAACAATAGAAAGAGCCTTAAACCACAAAATAAAATCTAAATGAGCCTAAAATACCAAAAAAAATAATAGACCATAGAACCGTATGAAATAATAAATCCTATCAAATACCGAAAATCCAAAAAACCCCCTAAAATTACGAAAACTGCTAAATATCCTAAAAACCGAATAAAACATAAAACAACCTATGGACGCAAAAAAACATAAAATTTCCCTAAAATACACAAAAAAACCCTAAAACTAAAAAGTCTTAAAAAATAATTAAAAATATAAAATCACTAAAACCCATAAATAACACTAAAAGACAATAAAATAAATAAAAACCCTAAAACTATACAAATCATAAGAAACTCTAAAACCCCTAAAAACATTAAATTCCCAAAAAACAATTAATATTTAAACTAATAAAAACCCCAAACCCCCCAAAAATCCTAAAAATGATAAAAGTCCCTAAAAATGTCTAAAAGACCTTAGAAACCATAAAAACACCAAAAGACCGTAAAAGTCCCAAACCCCTTAATAATTGTAAAATCATAAAAAATCCCTAAAAACACAAAAACCCCATAAAATGCATAATAAACCCCATAAAATACTAAAAACCTAAGAAATCATAAAAATCCATAAAAACCCTGAAAACCCCTAAAATCCATACAAACCCTTCAAACCCCTAAAACCCCAATAAACCCCTAAAAATAATACAACCCTAAAACCTAAAAACTGTAAAACCCCCTTAAACCCTAAAATTCCTAAGAACCAAAAAAACCCAAAAATCCAAAAATTCCAAAAATTCCCTAAATCCCCTAAAAATAATTAAAAGACACTAAACCCCCTTAAATGTTCTTAAAACCCCAAAAACTAACTAAAATCCCTCATCCATAAATTATCTAAAAACCCCAAAACCATAAAATCCCTTAAAACCCAAAAAAGACCCTACAACCCCTAAAAACTATCAAAGACCCAAAACCCCCTAAAAGACCCTAAAACCTTAAATAAACATCAAAATACTAAAAACAAATAAAAATAGAAAACTCCATAAACACTAAACCCCCCTAAACATGTAAAACTCCCAAAAATCCCTAAGAAAACTCTTGAAACCCAATGACAACCCACAAAAAAAATAAAACCATGAAAAACATAAAACACCTAAAAATAATAAAATGCTAAAAACCTTACAAAACACAAAAATACCCCTAACAACCAATAAAAACATATCAAAACCAAAAACCTTACAAAACCCTCAAATACATAAAATCAAAAAAAAACTCTAAAGACCCAACAAATCCCAACGAACACTAAAAACCAAAAAACCTAAAAGAACTATAAAGCCCCTAATAGAACCCTAAAAACACTAAAAACTCGAAAAGAACACTAAAACCACAAAAATCACTCAAAATACAAAACCATATAAATTCAAAAATAACAACTAAATAACCAAATAAAACTAAAAAACATACAAACGCAAATACCCCAAAATCCCATAAAACCCTAAAAATAATGAAGACCCTAAAAACCATAAAACCCCTAAAACATTTAAAGAACTGAAAGACATAAAGTCTCTAAAAGCCACTAAATGATCCATAAAATTCCATAAAACCCTAAAACTACATAAAGACCATAAAAACCACTTGAACCCATAAAAACCCTTGAAAACCAAAAAACCTAAAAAATCCCTAAAACCCTAAAACCCTAAAGGATCTAAAAAACCAAAAAAATCACTAAAATCCTAAAAAACTGAAAAGATGCCGAAAAATTAAGAATCACTAAAAGAACATAAAAAACCAAGAATACCTGAATACCTGTAAAAACAAAAAATCCAAAAAAATAAAACACAAAAATGACATAAAAACAAAACCCTAAAACACCTCAATCCCCTAAAAACCAAAAAATGTAAAAAAATGTAAAAAACTAGAAAACCCTAGAAGCCCGAAAACCCCATAAAAACACTAAAATTCCTAAAACCCCTAAAACAATAAAACCCCTAAAAATAATAAATACTATGAAAAACCCTAAAAACCATAAACCTAGCCCAAAAAACTCTAAAAACACATAAAACACCAATAATCTGAAAAAACCTTTAAAACACTAAAAATCGCTAAAAACCCCGAAACCCCATAAAAATCCCTAAAACCCCATAATACACTAAAAACCCTAAAAACCCTAAAAACTATAAAACCCCTAATACCCAAAAAACCCCAAAAAACATTAAAAACTATAAAAACCATAACAACCCCTAAAACTTATAAAACCCCAAAAAATATAAAATCCCAAAAATCCCTTAAAACCCATAAATGCCTTAACACATGAAAAAATACCCTAAAAGAACCACAAAACTAAAAAACCCCAAATTTCCCAAAAAACTTGAAAACCCACTAGAAGATCCTAAAACCATAAAAAACTAAAATAGCATAAAACCCTAAATATCCAGAAAAATCCCCAAAACCATAATAACATTGAAAAAACACTAAAAACCCGAAAAACACTAGAAAAACCAAAAAAACCAAAAAATCCCTAAAAACTCAAAAAATATTAAAACCCCTTAAAATCATTAAAATCCTATAGAACTCTAAAATAATTTTTAAAACCCTAAAATTCCCCAAAAAACATAAAATATCTAAAAACATTAAAACACCCAAAATATATTAAAAAAATATAAAAATCCTAAAAACCCAAAAAATATAAAAATGCAAAAAACCCTAAGAAAAAAAATCTTAAAACACCTAAAAATCCCAGGAAACACTAAACATCCGTTAAAATTTCTAACAAATACTAAAAAATTCTAACCCCTAAAACACATAAGAAGATCTAAAAACCCAAGAAGCCATAGAAATCTCTACAAAACCCAAAAAACCTTAAAAATCCAAAAACCTAAATAAACTAAAAAACTAAAACCCTAAAAGAACCTGAAAACCCTATAAAACACTAAGAACCCTTAAATCCATAAAAGACCCTTGAAAATGCATAAAAATAGTAATATAATTCTATAAACCACAAAAAACACATAAAACCTCTAAAGACCACAAAGAAACCCAAAAACCCTAAAAAACCAAAACCCAAAAATGAATAAAAACCCAAAAACATTAAAAATACATAACAACCATAAAAATCCTAAAATACCCTTTCAATCCTAAAACCCCTTAAAACAATAAAAACAAAAAAATTAAAAAATATCCATAAAGACCCTAAAAACATAAAAACCCATAAAAGGTGTTAAAACCCATAAAACCCTAAAATACTCTAAAGTTCCCTAAAAACACATACCTCTAAATGACCCTAAAATCCTTAAAAAATACAAAAAAACATAGAAACCCATTAAATAAAGAAACACCCAAAAACGTAAAATACCCAAAAATACCCAAAAATACATAAAACAAATAAATGACCCTAAAACCCTGAAAAATCCTAAAAAGATACTAAAACCCTTAACCATCCTAAAAAATATAAAATAAATAAAAACCATAAAAGGTATAAAAACCCCAAGAACCCTAAAACCATAAAACCACTACAACACAAAAAAATAATCTTTAAAAACTCTAAAATATTCATAAAATAACGAAAAACCTTAAAACATTAAATCGTAGGAAACCCTAACACTAAAAAACCCTAAAAACCCTAATAACACTACAAACCAAAAATCACCCAAAAATATTTTAAACCCTTAAAACCCAAAAAAACCCTAAAAACTACAAAACCCTAAAACCCCCTAAATCCCTAAAAATCAATAAATGCCCATGAAAACCCCAAAACATACTAAAAAATCAAAAATCACCTAAAAACCCTAAAATCCCTAAAATCGCTAAAACCCTAAAACCCCCTAAAACACAAAAATCCAAAAAATAAATAAACCTATAAACCCTTGAAAACCCTAAAGAAACTAAAAAAACGTTAAACCCCCCAAAACACTTAAAACCCCTAAAACCCTGGAAACATTTAAATGCCCTAAAATACCCAAAAATATCTAAAAATATCTATAATCACTAAAAACAATAAACCCCTAAGACCTCCTTAAAACCCAAAAAAATCCCAAAAACCCTTAAAAACTAATATCCCTAAAAACATAAAACGTTCTAGAGGAATCTAAAGACCCTAAAACACCTAAAAATCTATAAAACCCAAAACCCCTTAAACTCTCCAAAAAATAATAAATATTCTAAGAAACCATAAAACCCATAAAATACTCTTAAACCCTTATAAAAACCAAAAACCCCTTAAAACAACAAAATTTCATAAAAAACGCTAAAATACCCTAAAATCATTTTAAAACCCCACACCCCCCAAAAAAACCTGAAACACCTACAAAATACCTAGAAACCTAAAAAGTATAAAAACCCTCGAAACCCTAATTTTTTTTAAACCATAGAATCCCTAACAAACCTAAAAATACTAAAAGTTATAAAAAAACAAATAAATATATAAAACCCCTAGAAACCTTGGATCCCTTAAAAACCAATGAAACACCTTAAAACTCCTAACACCCCTAACCCCCTAGAAACCTCCAAAACACCCTAAAAATATTCAAAGCTACTAAAACCCTAACACCCCCTTAAAACCCAAAGAGACCATTTATAAACCCAAAACCACTAAAAACACTTTTGAATCCTAAAAACCCAAAAGACCCTTAGTAACCCTTAAATGCCCTAAAAACATGGAAAACCCATTAAACACAGAAAAAACCCTTAAACGCCCTAAAATACCCAAATAAAATAAAACCCCTAAAAACAATAAAACAACCTAAAACCCTCTTAACCCCCCAAAACACAAAGAAAACCTTAAAACCCCAAAAAACCCAGAAAAAAATCCCAAAACCCTAACAATTATAAAACCAACTAAAATAATCCTAAATACTTTAAAAATTTATAAATATGAAAGGAACTAAAATACCTAAAAAACCCAATGAATCCATAAAAACATAAAAAGACCCCAATCACTTAAAAACCCTAAAATCCCCTAAAAATTTAAAACAACACTAAAATCCGACAAAAACACCAGAAACCCCAAAAACCTCAAAAAACCTATAGTATCCTAAAATCAATAATAACCCCTAAAAATACCTAAAAATACCTAAAATAACTAAAAATCTATAAAAAACTAATAAAAACCCATAAATGGATAAAAACCCTAAGAATCCATAAAAACCCAATAAACCCTTTAAACACCTAAAACCATAAAAATACAAAAAACACTTGAAGGCCTAAAAATACTAAAAACCATTAAAAAACCTAAAAACCTAAACCCCTTTAAAAACCTAAAAATTAAAAAACCATTAAAAACCTAATAACGTTAACAAAAAATAAAAAATCCTTAAAACCTGAACATATCTTAAACCCCTATAAACACACAAATTCCTTAAAGGATGCTAACAACCCCTGAGAACCCTAAAACCCCTAAAAAAACCACCCATCATATAATAAAGCCTTAAAAACCCTAAAACACCTTAAACCATAATGAACCTAAAAAACCTAAAAGACCTAAAACCCCATAAAATGCACTCAAAACCTCAGAAGATGAAAAATATATTAAAAACCCTAAATGTTTCCAAATACCCTTATAAAAATAGAAGGCCCTAAAACCCATAAAAAGTTATTACACCCCCTAAAAGTACCTTAAAACCATTAAAACCCATAAAGAAAACTATAAACTCTGAAACCCCTAAAAGTATCAAAAATACCCTAAAACCTAGAGACTCTAAAACCCCATAAATCACTCTAAAAACCTATAATACCCTAATGTACTCTAAAAATTCTAAAAACCCTAAAAAACATTAATCCCTAAAGGATGAAAAAAACCTATAAAAACCCTAATGGTCCCTAAACCCCTAAAACACCCCAAAGGACCCTAAAGAAACCTAAAAACCCAAGATGATCCAAAAAAGAAAAAAATATTAAATCCCTAAAAAACCAAAAAATAACCTAAACCCATTAAACTCCATAAAACCCTTAGGCCCCTAAAATAACTTAAAAACATTTGAAAAAACTATAACCCCCACTAAAACATGAAAAGTCCTTAAAAATATCTAAAATACACTAAAAACATGGAAACCCCCTAAAAACCATAAAAGAAACTAAAAGAATAAAACACCCTAAAGACCCTTAAAATCCTTAAAAATAGAAAAACCCTAAAACCATAAAATGACCGTAAACCCCTAACTTTTATAAACTCCATAAAACCACGTAAAATACTCTAAAAGACCATAAAACACTATAAAAACACTAAAAACCTAAAATCCCTAAAAACCATAAAACCACTAAAACCCATAAAATACATAATGATGTTGAAAAGATAAAACCTATAAAATTATAATATCCCTAAAACCACTAAATATCATAAAAATCCTTTATGTCCATAAATTAATAAACCCCTAAAAATGCTAAAAAAATATGAAAAATCCCATAAAATAAAAAACGGTAAATAAACCCTAATACCCTTTAAACCCAAAAAACACTAAAATACATTAAATCCACAAAAAACACTAAACCACCTAAAAAGAAAACTAATAACCCTAAAACCCCTAAAAACCCCTTAGAACCCCTTAACCCATAAAAATAATTAAAAATATTAAAAAACCTAAAACCCCATAAATACCTAACGACCTTAAAACCCATGAAATACATAAAACCCCTGAATGGCCATATAAAAAAACAATAACAAAACAAAACCATAAAACCCCTACACAAACTAAAATCCCTAAAAATCCCAAACCCCTTAACAACCCTAATAGTACTAAAACACATTAAACTCTAAAATCCCCTAAAATACCCAAAAACACATAAAAATTCTAAAATAACATAATAAAACCTAAAAACATTAAATGACCTTAAAAAACCTAATACCCCTAAAGGAACATAAAAATCATAAAACACTTAAAGACATAAAAAACCATCTAAGAGGCCATAAAATACCCTAAAGCACTAAAATTCACTAAAAAACCTATTAACAACCTAAAAATTCATAAAAATCCCTAAAATACCCTAAAACCCATAAAACCCCTAATGAATCATAAAACACATAAAAACCCCTAGAACACTGTAAAAACCCTAAATGTATTTCACCCCCCTAAAGCCATGTTTCGACCTGAAAATATTATGGGTGCAATGACCGATTAAAAGAGATTTTTTTTCAATTATTTTCATTTTTTTTCCAACAAAAATGTGATTATTTCTTTCCTAATGGAGAATGTGGCCCATTGGTTCGATTAAAGGGAATAATTGTTGTGAAATCAATGGAATGAGTTATAAAATATTCAATGGTCTCCAAATGGTTTGTTCGTGGATCCAAAGACACCAAACAACTCTCACATCCATAATGCATGGACTTGATTTACAAAGGCAACAATTCAATGTGTGATTTTCCCAACAACACTTAATAACTCACATTGGTCCTAGGGATGGTAACTCAGGCTCATCTCAATCCTTTTGGGGGAACTATTTCCAAATTTTGGACTATCTTATATATTTAAGCTACTTAATATGTTTGTGAATCCTTGGTTCATTACTAAGAATAATTTCATGGTATATAAATGGGGATATTGTTAATCATGATTACACATGGTTTTGGAATCATCTGGACGTATCTAAGGTTCTTTATTCATGGAAAGATATATATTTATTCATGTTTCACCATCAATGATACCCTTTTATGGATCAATCAGGGATTATTTGGCCGTTCTCTTAGAAAATGATTGTTTAAATCCATATGGGATGGCACTATGGGGTTTAGCATCATCTAGGGGAGATAGAAGTAGTTTTGATGTCAGGATCAATCCCATAATATGGGATTCCTACATATCCTGATGTGAGGAATCAGAATCCATGTAGTTCAATGTCGCTTTACAGGAAACAACACCTTTTATAGTCATGTGATAAAGACCCAACTATTAAGTTTAATGTCATGTGGCAAGGACACACAGGCGAAAGGTTACCTGGTTAAGGGTGGTGTGAGACATATATCAATACGTCCAAGGTACCTAGAAGGGATATGGCCTACTGGGATGATATGACCTTGCCGAGGATGTATCCTATAAAAAATTATGGTGATTTGGATGCCATTTTTGGATCTCAGGAGGGCTTCCTATATGTCCCAGTTTGTTGGAAATCAAAGCCATCATAGTTCGGTATGATCTGAGACATAAACTTTATAAGAGGCCCATTAATGTATAATGATTTGGGCTTATTTATGGGAACTTCCCATTCGAGGGGATTTGGCCGGGGCATACACCTTCTAGGTTGCCCAATTGGATTGATTTTGGGTCTTACATCTATGGAGAAGGCCTGTTATTTGGATTGATATTGTGGCATACAACTATGGAGAAGGCACGTGATTTGGGACCATGTGGATGTAATGATCTCCACCAACCTATAAACCCACATGATTCTTGCTCGGTTTGAGAAATAAGTGAAGGTAGTGGATCATCATATTGCACATCCCCACTTCACAAGCTGCGATATAGTACCAGACACCAAGGGGAGAGAGAAAGGGCTTTGGGTGTTCCAATATCCTATTTTGTTTTCATATCCTATATTGTCATATTTAGTGACCTATTCAGATACGTCCTAGGTGAGGGCAGAGAGGAGTGTGGGTGGATCCCCCTATATGAAAGGCTAAGGGCTTTACTTGGTTGGAGTTCCCTGAATTTGGTTCTGAGGGGAAGGATCTCGTTCCTTTTTTAAATGAAATGAAAGTGTGGTCCCCTCTATTCATGCCCGAAATGTGGTGGTACATGTTAGTATCCCAAGGGAAGACACCATGTTATGATGGGAATGTGGAATTATGGAAATTGTGTGGGTTTTCCTTACTTATGGGATAACCAACGTGTCTCTACTTACCATGGGTATGTAAACCAGAAAGGAAACGCTGGTTCACCCAATGGTTTTATCACTACAGGAAAAAGTGTTTTTGTGCTGTTTTTTTTTTGCGACGGGAATAAATCCTGTCGCAAAAAGTCTGTCCAAGTGGTTATTTGTGATGGGGGTAACAACCCGTCACAAATAACCGATTATTTGCCAGGAAATTTCGTGTCGTTTCACAAAAGGTTTGGCGCGGGTAGCGCGCCAAACCGCGCGAAGAGTATTTGCGATAGGGTGACCCCCCATAGCAAATAGTTAAGTATTTACGATGGGGCCCGTCGCAAATACCCGGCGGCGGTCAATAGCTTTTTGGGATTGGATGTCCTCCCATCGCAAAAGGCGTGTCGGGAAGGACTATTTGCAACGAGACCCGTCGCAAATAGTCCCATCGCAAATAATCTAACTTATATATACCCCCATCTATTTTTCTTCTCATTCCACTCCATTCCTAGATCTTGTTTCTCTCTGAACTCTGTTTTTAGAGGGAAAGTTTTTCTAAGTTAATTTTTTTGGACATGAAGAAGTTGTGAAGTCGTCTACATCAAGAGTAAATCAAGTTTAAAGATATTTATGTTTTATTTAATTTATTATTTATTTCAATTTTTTATGTTAATTTTTATTATTGTTGATTAGTTGTAATTAAATTGAATTTAAATTGTTTTGTCATGACTATTTATTTGTATTAATAAATTCAAATTTTTAATATTAATTTTTAATAATGAGTAGTAATTAGTCATTATTAACAATAATTAGTATTGTATATAATTAATTTGTAGTAATTAATAATAATCAGTAATAAATACTAATAATTAGTAATAATTATTAATAATTATTAATAAATAGTAATAAATATTAATAATTATTAATAAATAGTAATAAATTGTAATAATGAGTAATAAATAGTAACAAATTATAATAATTAGTAATAAATTGTAATAATTAGTAATAAATTGTAATAATCAGTAATAAATTTTAATAATTAGTAATAAATTGTAATAATTAGTAATAAATTGTAATAATTAGTAATAAATTGTAATAATTAGTAACAAATATTAATAATTAGTAATAAATTGTAATAATTAGTAATAAATTGTAATAATTAGTAATAAATTGTATTAATTAGTAATAAATTGTCTTAATTAGTAATAAATTGTATTACTTAGTAATAAATAGTAATAAATAGTAATTAGTAGTATTAATTAGTAATAAATTGTATTAATTAGTAATAAATTGTATTAATTAGTAATAAATTCTATTAATTAGTAATAAATTGTAATAATTAGTAATAAATTGTAATAATTAGAAATAAATTGTAATAATTATTAATAATTAGTAATAAATTGTAATAATTTGTAATAAATTTTAATAAATTTTAATAATTAGTAATAAATTTCAATAATTAGTAATAAATTGTAATAATTAGTAATAAATTGTAATAATTAGTAATAATTAGTAATACATTGTAATAATTAGTAATAAATTGTAATAATTAGTAATTAATTGTAATAATTAGTAATAAATTGTAATAATTATTAATAAATATTAATGATTAGTAATAACTACTAATAAATAGTAATAATTAGTATTAATGAGAAATAATTAGCAAGAATTAGCAATAATTAGCAATAATTAGCAATAACTAGCAATAATTAGCAATAATTAGCAATAATTAGCAATAAATAACAACAATTAACAATAAATAGCAATAATTAGTAATAAATAGCAATAAATATTAATAAATAGGAATAATTAGTGATAATTAGTAATAATTAGGAATAATTAGTAATATTTAGCAATAATTAGAAATAATTAGCAATAATAAGGAATAATTAGCAATAATTAGGAATAATTTAGCAATAATTTGTAAAAATTAGCTATCATTGGTAATAATTACCAATAAATACTAATAATTAGTAATAATTACTAATAAATACTAATAATTAGGAATAATTAGGAATAATTAGCAATAATTAGCAATAATTAGTAGTAATTAGCAATAATTAGCAATAAATTAGAATAAATTGAAATAATTAGCAATAATTAGGAATAATTTGGAATAAATAGAACTAATTAGAAATAATTAGAAATAAATAGCAATAATTAGAAATAATTATGAATAATTAGAAATAATTACGAATAATTAGCAATAATTAGGAATAAATTGTAATAAATAGAAATAAATTGTAATAATTAGTAATAAATTGTAATAATTAGTAATAATTAGTAATAAATAGTAATAAATAGTAATAAATAGAAATAAATTGTAATAAATAGTAATACTTAGTAATAAATAGTAATTGTTAGTAATAAATAGTAATATTTAGTAATAAATAGTAATAATTCATTAAAAATTAGAATAATTAGTAATAGTTAGGAATAAATACTAATAATTAGTAATATTTAGCAATAATTAGTAATATTTAGCAATAATTATTAATAATTAGCAATTATTAGGAATAATTAGCAATAATTAGAAATAATTAGAAATAATTATAAATAATTACTAATAATTACTAATAATTACTAATAAATTCTAATAATTAGCAATAATTAGTAATAAATAGTAATAATTATATATAATTAGATATAATCAGATATAATCAGTAATAATTATTATTAATTAGTAATAATTAGTAATAATTAGATATAATTAGATATAATAAGATATAATAAGATATAATTAGTAATAATTAGTAATAATTATATATAATTGGATATAATTAGTTATAATTTGGAATAATTTGTAACAGTTAGTAATAATTAGTAATAATTATTAATAATTAGATATAATTAGATATAATTAGTAATAATTAGATATAATTAGATATAATAGTATATAATTAGTAATAATTAGTAATAATTAGTAATAATTAGTCATAATTAGTCATAATTAGTCATAACTAGTCATAATTTGTCATAATTAGTCATAATTAGTCATAATTAGTAATAATTAGTCATAATTAGAAATAAATAGTCATAATTAGTCATAATTAGTAATAATTAGATATAATTGTCCTTGCTTGATTGATCACCTTACAAGTATCATTGCAATAGGACAAACTAAGTCATTTCCTTTTCATCTATAAGAATTATCTCACATGACCCTTTACATATACCAATTTTCCTTGAAACTTTATGGGAAAGATACTAATGTCCCCTCAAATTTTTAAGGAAGAATGATCTATGTAAAGGGAAGCGAGATGATTCTTAGAGATGAGTATGACATTACTTTGGTCATCCTATTGCAATACTATTTGCAAGATGATCAGCCATACAAGGACAATTATAGAGTTTACATTGTACATGGCTGACAAAAACCTTTTATTGCACATGACCTGATAATTGGCGACCCTTTGAGATTTTAACATGTTTAAAATAGATCAAAGCCCATTGCGAATATTGATAATTCTAATATTTTATAATTTTTTTATTAATTTAATAATATTAATATTTTTTTCATAAATATTGACAATATAATTTTCTTATTAGTAATAACTAGATCTAATTATAATTAGTAAAAGAAAACTGCTTGGATAATGAAGGGAAAATTTGTAATCATCTCCATAATGATGATTACCAAATTTCCTTTCATTATTCAAGCAGTTTTCATTTTTCTAAGTATTGATAAGTATTAATAAATTAGTAATAATTATAAATAACTAGTAATAAATATTAATAATTAGTTAGGAACAGTTGGAAAGAAATTTTAATAAATTTTAATAAATTACAAGAATCTGGCATAATTTCCAGTGGATTAACGACACTCCTTTTGCTCGATGACTTTTCTCCTTTCAACTATCACCGACTCAAAAAAATATAAAAAAAATGATGCTACATAGGTATATGAGATCTAGTATACATGAGATTGGATATGTATTCATAGGATAATATTTTTTATAATGTTTTCAGGTGGAGATAGTTGGAAGAAGTCGATTCATTGACAAAAAGGGGGCTCTTTTGTTCGACAACTCATTTACTTGCATCTTTCTCACACTAAAATCACAATGAATAATCTGGTCGGAGATACATATATTCATTCTCATGCATGTAAATGTGCTTTCAGACAAAATAGTATCCCTCAATCCACTAGAAATTGCGTCGCCTTTAATTAATGGTAATTATTAAGAAGTAGTAGTAATTATTTGTCTTTTTTTTTCAGATAGTATTTTCATAATTTCAAATTATTCAAAAATAGTGATGATATTATATTTTGTAGAAAAATATAGAACACGGAAGTCAACAACAGTCATTATTAGATAATTGCGCTTGGATAAATCAGTGTATAAATCCATATGGTTCTGGTTTAAATAATGTATATATTGAGGGTGTTGAAGCTTTCTTAGCATTTGCATCATCAAAACATGAATATGTTTCAGAAGGCACAATTAAGTGTCATTGTAAAAAAAATGTTCTATGAGAAAGTTTGACACATTTGAAAAAGTTGGGGGACACCTCTTACAGTTTGTTTTTCAACCAGATTATGTTTTTTGGTATCAACACAGTGAATGTAATTCCAGAGAAGATACTAATAACTTGATTCTGGATCCATCACAATTACAATATTTATTACATGATGTTGCATGTCCATAGGTTCAAGAAACTGAAACTCACGATGATTTAGATTTAACTCTATGTTGGCACCATCCGAATTTTATGAGTTATTAAGGTCTGCTGAGGATGCATTATATCTTGGTTTCAAGATAAGAAAATTAGATGTGGTTGCAAAATTTATGTCTATTAAATTAGATAATGAAATGTCAAACAACTATTTTGATCAAATGTTTTCATTGGTTAAAACACTATTACCTGGAGGAAATGTGTTGCCTACAAATTACTATGAGAGAAAGAGGTTGGATCATAATCTAGGCTTAGGTTATTAGAAGATTCATGCATGTGAAAATTATTGCATCTTATATTCTGGTGAATATGAGTCGCTGGATAGTTTTACAACATGTGGACAATAGAAGTATAAAGAAGCTTAACCAGGGAAGTCTGGATCAATTCCTATAAAACAGTTGAGATATTTCCCCCTTACACCAAGGCTGCAACATTTATTTATGTCTCATAACAAAACATCAATGATTTCATTGCAAAAAACCAATATTTCAACCAGTAAAAGCTTAAATCATCCATCATATACTGATTCATGGAAACATTTTGATCATCTACATTCGTCTTTTGCTTTAGAATCCCAAAACGTGTGATTGGGTCTTTTTACTGATGGTTTCTGTCCATTTAGTTCTTATGGTAGTTAGTATTCATGTTGGCCTGCATTCATAACTCCGTAAAATCTACCTCCGTGGATGTTGATGAAGGATCCCTATATCTTATTGACCTTATTAATCTCAGGACATCCAAAAAATAATATTGATGTTTATTTAAAACCATTGATTGATGAGTTAAATGCATTGTGGAGTAATGGTGTTAGTACATATGATGTAGCTGTGAAAAAAAAATTCACATTAAATGCTTCATTGATGTGGACAATTAGTGACTTTCCAGCATATGGAATGTTATCTGGATGGAGTGCACATGGCCCGAAATCATGTCCTTACTATATGAAAGACAACAATGATTTTATTCTCATCAATGGAAAAAAACCTGTCTATTTTGACTGTCATCGTAGATTTCTTCCAAACGATCATCCTTTTCGAAGGAACAAATCTCATTTCAGAAAAGGCACAATTAAAAGAGATGAACCTCCAAAAATGATCTCAGGTACAGAGTTAAAATCAGTTGTATTTTCATTGCCTCCCATAACATTTGGAACAATAGTAAACCAATAGAAAATTCATGGCTTTGGGAAAGAACATAATTGGATAAAATGAAGCATTTTTTCGGATCTCCCATATTGGTCTGATTTGTTGGTCAGCCACATGTTGGATGTCATGCACATTGAGAATAATGGTTTTGATAATTTATTTCATACAGTTTTGGATACACCAGGTAAGATCAAAGATACTATAAAAGCACAATTATATCTTTCCCAAATTCACAGGCGACCAGAACTTGAACTATTTGAAAATGTCAGATCACAGAGGTTAATAAAGACAAAAGTAGCTTATACACAGTCCAAAGAGGGCTGTTTATTATTTTTCCAGTGGATTACATATTTGGGATGTCCTGATGGCTATGCTTCCAATTTGGATAGATGTGTTAAGAATGGTCATATTATTAGATTAAAAATTCACAATTTTCATGTTATAATGGAATGAATTATGCCAATTGGATTCAGAGGTTTTTTGAATTCATTTATTTGGGATTCAATAATATACATATCATATTTTTTTCGATACATTTGTGCAGTGACAACTTACTATGATGCTCTTTGAAAACTTGAAGAAGATGTTGCTATAATTATATGTAAACTGGAAAAAATATTTCCACCTGCTTTCATTGACTCAATGGAACATCTGATATTACAATTTCCACATGAAGCTAAATGTGGAGGTCCAGTATAGTTCCGATGGATGTACCCATTCAAGAGATACATGCAGAAATTGAAGAAAAAAGTACGTAACAAATCTTCAGTTGAAGGTTCAATTGTTGAATCTTATTTGCAAAAGGAAATTGCTTTTTCTGCTCTCACTATTTTGAATCTGAATATCCCTAAAAACAAAACTGTATGGGAGAGAATGATGGAAATGTTAATGATAAAATGGAAAATCATTTATCAGTTTTTAATCAGCCAAATCTTGGCTTCAGTGGACTTCAAGAACGGTGGCTCTCAGATGATGAACATCACATAGCTCATACATATGTTCTGGTCAACTGTGAAGAAATGACAGCATCAGTAATGTGAGTGTTTCGATCACTTATTCTATAATTTTTGTTACAATATGTAAAATTATATTATTTGTAGGTTATATGATAATAATATCATGAAACATGTTCCACAAATTACAACAACTTCTCTTGAAAAACGTAAACAAAAATTTCTTCTCAATGGTTTCAAAAGCTGGTAACATAAATTATTAATGGTTTAATATCAATTTAGTTTACTATTTATTATATTGATAATTGTTTTACAAAATTTCAGGTGTCTCAACATGCTGATAAAATAGATAAGAGACTGTGTATATTGAGTAACCCACCATCCAAAATGGTTAAATCTTATAATGATTATGTGGTGATAGGTTTTTGATTTCATACACATGCATATGGGGAATCAAAAAAACAATGAACAGTTGTGTTTTTTTAATAGTATTGCATCATAGAGAAACCAAAGTTGACTTTTACAGCATTCTGGAGGAAATTATTGAGCTATGTTATCTTGGACAAAATTACATAACAATGTTTAAATATCGGTGGTTGGATACTGAGAGAGGCTTCCGTGTTTGTCCAACTCATTGAATCATTGATATTAAATATAAAAGTCTTCTTGCAATAAATGAACTATTTTTACTGGCTCAACAGGCACATAAAATTTATAACGCAAAGTACTGTGCTACTTCAAGAGACCTAAGCGATTGGTGGAGCATGATAAAAATGAAATCTCATGAAAATAAAATTACTCAAAATGAATGTGGTTCTGCTGAAGTGGAAGGAATTGAAATTTTTCAAGAGACTACTCAAAATCAATCTTTTTCACAAAGAAACATGAATATCAATGATGATACCCCATAATTAACGGTGGATGGTGATGAATATGTTAATGATTTTATATATGAATTTGAAATGACAAGGGATGGTGAAAGTGAAACTCATATGGATATTAATGATGCCGAGAAGGAATATGAAGACATAGTCATCGTCAGATATGAAGATGATGATGAAGGTGAACATTAACACAGTTAAATGCTGGTTATGATCATAAATAATATATATCTATATATGATAGTTATTTTTCAACTATCTTCTAACAACAATCAGTTTGTGTTTCAGATGGATCCTGATCTATTTCGCGAGTTGTCGGAGGATAATCATCCTTTGAATGAGGGGGATGTGGGACCATCTGAACCTTATCCTACTGGTGGATTATGAGGTATGTGGACGGGACACGGTCTTGTGCGACTGATGATTCCTGATCCTATCCTCGAGCGACGTATACATCTTGGCTTTGATCCACACACACATAGGTATGATAACCTGTTTATTTTTGTTAGAATTTTCATTAATTTATTTGTATATATACTAATTGTTTGATTATTTATTCTTTTTTCCCAGTTTTATGCATGTATCTGTTGGACATGGGAGTGCTATCCTGCGCAATTATTTTTCTTAGCCATGGATCACATGGGAACAGATTCTCGTTGATGTGCAGATCGCCATGTAAAATCATGGGCTGGTACGTAAATAAATAATATTTCTTTTGATATTTATTTTATTAATAACTTGATATTATAAATTATTTGTAGGGTTTATGGTATCCCATCAGGGATAGCATGTGTGACGCTATCCATGCAGCATGGGAGGTGGCTATTCATGAGCGTTTGTGTCAGTTTTTGCACAATATGAGAAAGACAGCCATTAAAAAAGCAGGAGAGACAGTATTTGATGGGTCGTGTGGAGCATACCGACCAGAGTACATTTCATCTCAGGTTTGGGATGGATTATGTGCACACTGGTTGGGTGGTGGATTTTAGAGGAGGTATTCATCGGGTCAGCAGAACCGGGGGAGGCAGGAGGTGACACATCGAGCCGGTAGCCATACATTCAGTACGCATAGAGAGCATCTGGTAAGTATATTTTTTTTAAAAAAATTATAACTTTAAATACAAACATTTTATTTTATATTTCTCTAGGCAGTCAAGCATCCCGATATTACGGAGTTCGACGTTTATCAGAGGATGTATAGTGATCCGACCACTGGAGAGATTATAGGTGATCGCCAGCATCAGATTGTGGTTAGTATTATTTTTTCAGTTTGAAAATTAACTTCATATAATATTTTCACAATTTTAATTTCAAATTGGAATTGAAAGAGTCATATGAGGATGCGACCTCTCAGACAAAAGCTGATGGTCAGGACGAGGCGACTGATTAGACTAGTGCACACCATTTCAACGAGGAAACATGGATGCTGGCGACACAGTATGGCTTTAAGAAGGGCCCAGTAGTTGGTATCAGCTCTCATGTGACTCCTGGTACTTATTATGGTACTGCTATGATGTCAACGTCCAGCTCGAGAAGAGATCGTGGAGTAGCATCATCTTCTGCCTCACAGTATCAGGAGTAGTTACGAGCTCAGAATGACATTATAGAGAGTTTGCAGAAGCAGTAAGAAGAGACGCGTCCACAGCAGTAGTAGTAACAACACGAGGAGGAGATGCGTTGATGGAAACAGCAAAATCAGGATCAGATGGAGTACACGCACTGTCTGACTCATAGTTTGGTGATGGAGTTTCCTCCACCATCTCCTTCAGCTCCTCCACCTCCTCCAGAAGATGACCCCCATTGATTTTTTATGTTAAAAACATTTGAATTTAACATTTGTTTTAATATGAACTATTTATAGTTTCTGTATTTTATATTGGTGCAAATATTAGATAATTTAATTTGTAAATTTTTTTGATTTTTTTTGGGATTATTGAGAATTATAATAACTTTAATAATTTTTATTTTTTATTATTTTAATAATATTAATATTATTATATCATTAATCATAATTTTACTAAATATATTTTTTTAGTATTATATTTTTTAATGTTTTTTTATTTTACTAATAATAATAATAATAATAATAATAATAAAATTTTATGATTTTTTTAATATTATTTTGGGAATATTGAGAATTTTAATACATTTTTATTTTAATTATTTTAATAATATTAAAATCAATTTTTCAATAATCACAATTTTATTAAATTTATTTCGTTTAAAATTTATTTATTATTTGTAACAGGATCTGTTGCGACGGGTTCCCATCGCAAATAGTCCAAATATATTTTTTAAAAGTATTTGCGATGTGATTAGGGACCCGTCACAAATAGTCTAAATGATTTTTTTTTAAAAAAATTTGTGATTAGATTATGGACCCATCACAAAAAGTATTTGCGATGGGCCCATCGCAAATAGTCTAAATAAATTTTTTTAAAAAGGTATTTGCGATGGGATTACAGGCCTGTCGCAAAAAAGTTTTCATATAAAAAGTATATAATCAATGAATTATTTCTGATGGGGATGTAGCCCATCGCAAAAAATGTTATTTGTGAAGGGCCTGTCGCAAATAAATTTTTTTCTGATGCCATTTTCCGTGACGGGCTATTTGCGATGGGACCCTGTCGCAAAATCTTATTTGCGACGGGATCCTGTCACAAATAGCCCATTGCAAATATCTAAAATTCTAGTAGTGTATCATATGGGTTCAATGGATTTGGAAAATTACTTGGCTTAATTCCATTGGACTATTTTGTAGAGGAGCCGACATGGGGATTACTCATGTGAATGAAGGGAATGATCAGTGCCGAAGAGTGGAATACCATAGCATACCCCCTTTACATGGCATGTTCTCAGGTGGGATATGGGGTTCTTCTGTATAGCATGTTTCTACGCGAGCAAGGAGTTTGTACACATACCATATTGGTATGTAGAATTGGGTGGAGTCTACGAATAGTTTTTCTACATAGGCCCAGGTTCCACCTGCATAGGATATTTCTATGCAGGGATGAATTCATCCAATGTAGTGAATTTCTACATGGGGTAGGGTTCCTTCAGCGTAGTATTTTTCTATTCAGGGTTCCTAGTTGTGAGGGGGGAATTGGTTCTGTGCATCTTGGGAATTATGCCCATGAGGGATCTTCAGTCTGTGGATTACAAATTTTTATTTTATTTTCCTTCTTAAAACTATGTGGCAATGTTTTTACTTGTGGGGAATTGTCGATTGAGTCTATATTTTGAGGAGCTTTCAATTTCATCCTTCGATCACCGATCCTCAAAAATTCCACTTTTTTATTTGGCTCCCCTAAAACACTCTTTATAGGGAAGTGGGTAATTGGGTATCAGTGTAACTGGTTATATATAATGAGGTCGCGATACCCCTTTTACAGAATCCCACATCCATTTCGGGGCTCACAGATGACTTTGTTAGAGGAAGCCATGGGGGTACAAACTTTGGAGGAAAAAATCACTATGTCGCTCCCACGATTGGGGGATGTAGTGTGTGGAGAGAGTGTTTCCTCACTAATTGTTCAAAATACCACATTAATGGAGTTGTCACCATCGTTTACCTCCTGTGAATGGTTGTATTCACATGTGTCTTCACGAAGCGGATCTCCATGTGGAATGGGGATCTATGAATAGTTTCCCTCTTCCTAGTCTGGATTTTCTCCTTTACTGAATTCAATCATTTAAAATTTTTTCCTTCAATTAATCCATTTATTTAGTTTAATATCTATTCCAATTTCATTGTATAATTTCAATTTAATTTGAAAATTTATCAGGACCCAACAAATTCAACCCATCAGAATGGGGCCCATTTAGGATGAAGATGAGGCTATTTTGATGTAGAAAGCAATCATGATTTGAGTTGTTTTTTGTATGAGGGTGTACCCATGGGAGGGGGGCATGACTATATAAAGGAGGCCCATGTCAATTTCCTTCTATTTTATTTATTGGTGAACAAAGATCTCCTGAAAACCACTCTCAATCACCTTCTCCAACTTACAGTGACCCTCAGCGGACACCGTCATTTGTGGACCAAAATTAGGATCTGGGAACTGACAATTTGACCCCGCTATTAGTGAGTTCATATTTATGTGTATTGGGGCTGATCATATAGATTTATTATTATATGAACTGATAGTTCACTATCCAATGATTCGTAGGCCAGTGCCTCACAAGATTCTAGGAATTTTCAATTCACGAATGGTGTCATCCACAGAATGTCCATTTATAGGACTTCCAATATGTGGACTACATTCAATCCTTTTCTAATTTTTTAAGGATAACACTCTTTTATAGGAAAATTTTATGCAAAAATTAGATGGACCAATTCAATTTTCAGTGCATATATCTAGGAGGAGGGAGATACTTCTTAAATTTCTCATTTGTTGTTGTTAAACCACTAACACCTTACACATGTCTCATGGTGAAGTGGGGATATGTTTTTGAGAAATAAATTTGATAGGGGGACATCCCATCCATGAAAATATGTATAATTATATTTTAATGGTGGATAACACCTAGGGAAATGTTAATAAAGTATCTCTACTGCAACAAGAATTATTGATCCTGGTAGACATATTACTTGATCAGCCTCTACATGCTGACTCAATCATTTCATTTGAGGACTTTATGAGATTGTTCCTATAAGTGAATCGGACAAGGCAGATAGTTATCCATAGCCAATCACATCCAATTGAGAAATCACAACATATTCCAAGCTCTTACTATGATACTCTCAGGGTTGGTCGATATACCATATGGGGTTATGAATCCTAGTCATACATATCTTTAGAGCTCATATTAGAGAGTTTATTTTTCTTGTTCATTAGTATATGGATTTCCATTCATGTGTTTTTTACACTGGTTTTAGATATTTCACTTTTATGATGGGATCCACATTGGTCGAAGGATGATCTATTAATCTATCCTTTTCCACCCTTTCTCAAATTTATGTGTTAGGGGGGAAGAAAAATGAGGGAAGACCTCTACATAATCATAGCGGACCATTTCAATTTTTATATAGCTAGATAAAAGAGCTTTTATCCTACTTTGAGTATCAACATACCATTATGGTTCCTCATTCTGACTTCCACATGGCTCAACTCATTATTTCCATTGTCCATCCCAAAACCCTAAATGATGATAGTATAGTTGAATTACATGGATAATTTTCATCCATTAGCTTATCGCCTCACCTAGTGCCTCATGAAGTAGTGGCGGATGAAAAGAGTGGTTCTTGAGAAGAACATTATTACATTATTGATATGCGGGATGAAATCATTACCAATAATATTATCATAGTAACTATATATGAGTTGTATAACCCATATAGGTTTTCCAAGACATTCGAATGCCTACCACACATCGCACCTATCCCAGTTACTCAGGTCATGAGGGAATACCATCTAATAATCCTTCACCAGTTTTGGTTGATGATGGTTCGTGAAGATTCTGGTACATGAGTTCTTTCCCCCACAAAATGGACTTAACTTAATTTTCTATGGAGTGTGCTCAACTATGGGTGACTTGTTACCCCGATGAAATATCGGTGAGATTAGTTTTCCTTGTGCAAATGACCGTGACTACCTCTAGTCCCATACCAATTGTAGAATCTTCGCATGCTCATGTTGTAGGGAGGAATTTTTTCTACCATCAAATTCATTTAAATTGGACATCATATGTATTCGCCATATATATATAGTTTGATTTAGATCTTGTTTCTTTGGTTGCCCCTATTTGTGGTCCCGTTGAGGCTGGTCCGAGTATAACATCACTGGGAATTCCTGAAGCCACAACCAACCCCCATACATAGCTTCAGGTGGTGATCCATGTATGGAGGTGGGATATCTCCCTACTTGTAAATCACAAATAATAGAAACTACATTGTCCACATTGGTACTTCTCTATTATATTCCCTTGATATTAGGTGAGTATGGAAAAAGTTCAATTTCTATTTGGGGTTATTAGGATGTATAGGAATGGGCATGGCTTCAAATATGTAGTATTTTAATGAAACCCCTTTAGTATAAATTACAAACAAAGTGGACACTCCCTGACGATTGTTCATTTATTTGGGATTAGGATGCCTTAATTATCATAATTTTCACCTTCTATAATTCCAAAAAATCATTTCTAGAGAGGACCTATATGTTCACGAATGTGGACTTTCTCAATTATATGCCTTCCATCATTAGACGGAGGCTTTGTACCATATTACCACTAAGATACATCACTTGGTGACAGATTAAGTGAATTTGTATGATCAAGTGATGGTGAAAACTAAGGATATATGGGATTTTGAATATTTCATTGCAAGATTGAAGGCACAACTATCGTCAACAACTGAAAATCGTGAAGCTATCAGATAGAGAGGTTGGTATCTTAGGGACACAATTTGATGCATATTCCAAATGTATAAGGATGTGTTTGAGCATAGGATGTTCATAAAATGGCCTCTTGATGATATTCACTAAGAGATGGTCAATTTTTTGACCAAAGTGATCTTGGATTCACTATAACGATTTTAGTTGTCCCATGTTTTTTTCTATTGATTTAAATATCATTGTAAAGAGACTCTAAAATTTGTATATTCATTTGTATTTATTAAATTAAATACAAACGTTTTTCTCTCCATGTTTTTCTTTTATTTTATCCTCATATGATAATCTTCTCCATATATTGATTTGAATCATGACCAGAGTGGTTAAATTGAAATAGTCAAGGAATGAACTTTTTTTCTTGATCCAAGGCACTCATTGAGAAAAAATGAACTATTTATACGGTCAAATGAAATACCCTACATGTTTATTTCTTTTTCTATTATAACCTAAATTTATTCCTAATCCTTTTATGATGCGGTCTTATAAGGAATAACGTGACTATTAATAGGCCACCCTTTTTGGTTTTTATACCTAACAAGATTTTTTTTGATTACTCAATATTTCATAACCCATAAAATGTGTTGGTCTAGAGAGCTGATACTTCAATTTTACCTAGGGTTTTCATTGAGGGTTTTCTACCTGGCATGATTCACATATCTTTTCATGAATAGTTTATTGTCTTACAAGTAATACTATCATTAATTTTGTTTTAGGTTGAATAGATTTGACCATGAATTTTTGGGGAGAGGGACCCTATAGGACATATTTTCATAGAATACCCTAATAAGTTCTGGTCATGAGTGAGGGATTTTTTACCATTGTTTTATGATTTTGGGGTGTGATATGGGATTTTGACCATGGAATCCATTAGGGCATATGGAGGAATGAAAATCCTCTCATAAGGAATAATTTTTCTCTAGTTATTAGTACATTTATTTTTTTTGGGAAACCTATGTAGAGCCATTTGGGAATATTATGCACAGTCAAGTAGAGGTGTCCTCAGGAAAATGACTGTCCATTTCTGATGGCCATGGGGATTTCATGGGACTTTGGATTTCTCAAGACCATGAGGGGTGGCTTGTCAAAGGAGTGTTGTCTAAATTGTATGAAGTTATTCATTTAAATTTAAATCATGAATGAAAGATAACTTCTATATTAATTTAGATTATGTAATGTAGAGTTGAATAATGGAACAGTTTAACGCAATGAAACCGGGAGTTTTGGGTTTTACCAAATATTTTTGACCAAAATAGGGGAAATGAATCATAGTTTTCATGGTAGTATATCAAACAATGTTCTACTATGTCCATGCATGAAACAGGGGAAAGGATGTAAACTGTAACTTGATGGGTATCTAAAACCAAGTAATGATACAGGTAATGGGATCCATTAGGGTGTACGAAGATATGAAAACAATCTCATGAGGATGAATTTGTAACTGGTTGAAATTATATTTTTTTTTGGAAAACATATGTATAACCACAAGGTAATCTTGTGAATAGAGAAGAAGATGCATCCTCAACACACTAACTATCTATTAATGATGGTCGTAGAAGGATATGGGGACTCAGACCATTCTAAGCATAGAGTTTGGTTTATGGAAGAAAGGTACCTAAATATGATAGGAATATTGTATGCAATAATTTCCCAATGAAAATGATAAAGGATTTTTTTCAGCACTTGGGTAGGGATGTTACCTTTTACAGGATTGAACCACACAAAATATGGAACATTGGCCAAGCATTTTAATGTCTTGCAGTAAGGAAATACTCATATCATATCTTCCCAGTATGATCTATCTCAAGAATGGGAGTGGGGAATTGTTTGAATATGAGAATACCAGTGGGGATAAGATCACATTTTATTCCACGAGGCATATTTATTTCATTCACAATAGTATGAGGGAAATAAAACTTTTTCATGTCTAAAATTTACTATGTAGATCTTGTTAATACACTTTGACAGCTCGGACGTTTATGTATTTTGTATAGACCTGAAATATGATGTTGACATTCCACCACATATCTTGTGAGGATAGAAGTAAATCCATACAAATATCTTGATGTTTAAACTCCCTACATGAGTCTTATCCACAAACATATAGGGGGGATTTTTAATTTTGTGGTGGATGGACAAGGATGTACAAACCATGACAACACTGTAGAATGAAACCACCATTTTTTTATATTGTGTAGTTTAATGTCATGCGATTAGGTGTTTTTACATGTATTTTAATGTCTTGCGATTAGGAAAGTGGTAGAAAGTTTAGTGCCATGTCATGGGGACTGATTATCATTGAAATATGGAGTAACATTAAGGATAATTAGACCAGGATATTCTGGCATGATCCAAACATGAAGGGGGAATAATATGTAAAGTAAAATCCTGGGGACTCTCGGATCGAGTGGAATGATGCAGGGTATGGATCCATTAAGGCATACATAGGAAGGAAAATCCTATCCAAAGGATGAAATTTTCTCTGGTTGATAATTTTTTTTGTGGGAAACGTATATAGAGAAACTGTGGAATATTGTGGATAGTAAAGTAGAGGTGTTCTCAGGACACTGACTATCCATTTTCGATGGCGGTAGAATGATATGGGGACATGAGATTCCAAAGACGCATAGTCTGGTGAATGGAGAGGATGTGTCTAGACACAAATGGAACATAAATGGTACAAATGGCCATAAATTATGGATCTCCCTACACAGATATGTCTCATGTATAAGGGGTATTTCAATTTTCGGATAGATCCCTGATGTGGAATCCATATTTGAAACCTTTTGAATGAATTTGTATTCATGTGTAGAATATGGGGAATTTTTTTGGTGGTTTGGACCAGGATATAGTATATGGTCATCACTACGTACCTCTTTGAGACAAGGATCAATCTACACATCATTCTTAGATAATTTTCAATGTAAATATTATTCATGCATAGGGGGATCTTTTTTCTGTGTGGTCACCCTACATATAGGATCTATTTAGAAGTCCCCCACATTGACTTGTCTTGTTTGCAGGGAAGGACATATTTTTTGATTTTTTGTAGTGTATGGGCCAAGATTTGATATCCATGCATCGTTACTTATCCTTCAAGGGTAGGAATCAAGCCAAATGTAGTTCATAAAATAACATATATTTTAGCGTCATGTGGTAAGGATATAGGTGAACCTATTCCAATGTGTGGTAATGTTGCAGTTAGGCCCATAAATGGAGACTTGTGTGTTACTACATATCTCCTAGGTATGTAAATGAAGATTTATATAGTTCTTTGTTGAGGATTCTCCATGACAGTATGTACCATACAAGGGGGAGGGTATTTTTTCCATCATTCATGGATAGACCTAGGAAAAAGGGTTTGTACCTCACTATATATCCTTTATGAACTGAAATCAATCCATATGTAGTTCTTGGAAAACATTCTACATAGTTCTAAACCATGGATGAGAAAGGGTTATTTTATAGTTTTATGTTAGATGAACCATAATAGAATAATTTGGGAATCACTACATATCTTATATGAATATGAATCAATACACACATAGTTCTTGGAGTTCAATGCAGTTTAACATCATGCGATTAGGATAAAGGTGGACCGACATGATAAAAAGAAAATTTCACGGTCTGTCCCAAATATTATGGTTTGGATTCCACTATGTATCCCATGGGAATGAGAATCAAACCATTTGTAGTTCTTGAAATACTATGTAGTTTAATGTCAAGTAGAGAGTACTCGTGGTATTCTATTTATGATCTTTCTTTTTGGACTATAATGGGCCTATTGCATACTTTTATTTCTTTCTTGTGAGGGAAATCCCTTACCAAAATTCCAAAGATCGCTTGAGCTATGATCAATGTGAGAAACAAAGATCGAAATAGGTTCTCCAAAATGTTGAGATAGGTGAGAGTGTAGTAGGGGAAATTTATATCATGTGGTGGCTGGACCAAGATATAGGATCAAGGTGTCCCTACCTATCTCATTGAAAATGATAATCAATAAATATGTAGTTATAGAATTTATATGTGATTTCATGTCATGCGGTGAGGACATAGGTGACTTTATGTGAATGTTTGGATGAATACCATGAATCTATGTAGTTTTACATCATTCAGTAAATATGTTCAGGCTATGCAGATTAATGTCGTACAACAAGGTCTTATCATCATGTATTTTAACATCTTATGTTCATGGTGATGTATTGCATTCAATTTAGAATATTACTACTAAGAAAAGTTTGTACATTTTAGCATCAACAACTAGGATGAGTTCCATTGGCTACAAAAAATATTTCTCCAGGAAAGCTACATTCGTAGGGAATGTAATGAGTTGACCATCTATTTAAATTAAGGAATATTCCCCATTGAAGTAGAACTTATGTATTATATATGGTCCCTCCCATTTTGGTTCAAACTCGGGAGGGTTTTTATGAGTATCACTAGAGTTATGAATACCAACACCATTTCTCCACTGAGGAATGACAAAAGGCACACCTTTTTGTTGAAGGCTCGTGCAATCTGGTTTTGGTAAACATAAAAATGGTGAAAGATATTCAATCTATTTTCATCAAGATGTTCTAATTCATCGAGTTTCTTATAGGATTTCTTATCTATGGAAAATAGGTCCCAAATGGCAATAATGAGTGAGTGCAGTTGACCATTGATAGGTTGAACCACTTCTGTCACGTATTCCAATGTATATAGTGTTTCTTGTGTAGAAATATACGTGGTGGTTCGGTAAGCCCACAGAGCATGGAGGAGTATTCCAAGCCATGAATTCTTATCCTTATCTACCATATTTTGGAGTATATTTTATAAGATCTTGTTAAAGGCCTATATCTATTTGTTAGCCGCTACATGATAGCAGGATGAATGGTTGGTCTTGATACCATACTCATGATATATTCTTTCCAACTCATCAAAAAATAATTTGGTACAGTTATCCATCAGTATGATGTGAGGGACACCAAATATGGTAATTATATTGGTCATTACAGTGATCACAATGTTTCCTTCCCTAAATTCTTTTAAGGGTATAACTTTTTTCCATTTGGAAAATAAATTGGTTGATGTGAGGATGTATTTGAATTTATTAGCCATGGAGGGTGGGTATAGTCCCACAACATCCATTCCCCATATGGTAAATAGGAAAGAGTAAATGGATGTGTGTAGTAACTCATAGGGCTAGTGGATAAAATTTTTATGAACATGGTATGAACTAATCTTCTTTGTAAAGATAGCACAGTCCTAAGTCATAGTGGGTCGGTACTGTCCAAGCCTTCAAATTTGATGGTAAATCATGAATATTGATTGATGTGCACCACATTATCTTGTGTGTACCTCTTTCATGATAGTAGAGGTCTCTTCTCAATTAATTCACCTGAGAAGGACACCATCAAGGACATATTTATAGAGGACCTTTTGTTGATTTGGGTGATCATATTGAAAAAATTAATTGCTCATCGCCGGATTTTCTCGCCCCTAGTTATATCTGGGGGGTTATCCCTTTTGGATATTGTTCACAATGGGAGTCATCTAAATAGTTGTAGAAACATATGGCTCCTGGATGGGGTTTATTTCATTTATTTCTTCCACATTGACTTGAACGATTGGCAATACCATCCAATGGTGTGCAATGGTGATGAATGTTTCATCCCAGTATGGGTAAGCCTGAGTTTTTGTTATATTTTTCAATGCATCGACTTGATAATTTTACATCTAGGGGATATAGGATAACATTTTATCTAAAGGTAATTCCACCATCAGTCCTTATACATGATCAATCAAAATTATTAGATCTTCTTTTTTGGTGGCGTAATCACCGTTAAATTTCATGGTGACTTGTTCCAAATCTCCTTTTATCTTTATGTGTTTTACTTGTACTTGAAGTGCCATATCTAGACTGGAAATGAGAGCCTAGCATTTTTCATCATTAGTTGTACACCCCTGAAAACACAAGGAGTAAGGTATGATAGTCTTTTTTGGAGATATGAGTATGATTCCTAATTGTACTTCAATACGATAGGTTTCCTCCATCCTTTTCCCATATAGGAATTTAGATGCACTGTCAAAATTTTTCTCCCATGTTTGAGAGTATTCCATTACAATTAAAACCACTTAATCATTCAATTAGGATTTTTATGATTTTATTTCTAATGAGGGGTTCTCTATTAGGAAATATGCTTGTGCCTAGCCTTTGACAGCTTTTTGAGGCATGAAATAGATGTCAAACTACTATAGAATGATGGCTCACAATGAAAAATGTATTTTCATCATTGGAAGATTTAGAATGTAATTTTAGTGGGTTTATATGGGATACCGAGTAGACCTCAGGATGTTTTAGGTAGTGTTATATTTTCTAGGAAGTAAAGATTAGTGCCAGACATCTCTTCTCGGTATTTGAATATAGAGTCCTTCTATCGATCATGGTTTGATTGAGATAATAAAGGTTTTTTTCACTACTAGAATCATTCTTCTATGTAAGTAAGGTTCCTAAGGTTCTCTCCAAGGAAGTCACGTAACAAATTTTTGTTCATACTTTTACTGGTGGTATTCACACTGGAATAAATAAGAGATATTTTGTGTGGGTTTCAAATACATATTGAAAATCCTTAATATATTGATATTCAAACCACTTTTTTATCAACCTACTGAAGGAGAAAAAAATGCATGAAATGTTTTCTATGAAACTTTGAATGTAATACATATAACCTTGAAGTCTTCTTAACTTATTGAGGTTATGGGGTGGGGACATGTTAAGGATATATTTTGTTTTATCGAGGTTGACTTCGATCCCATGATGGTATATGATGAAGTCGATGAATTTCTTTGAGGTAACACCAAAATCACACTTTAAGTGGTTTATTTTCTGGCTTTGATATCACAGTTTGTTGAATACTATTTTGATATCTAACGAGTGGTCTAGATATTGTCACAATTTAATCATTAGATTATCAACATAACATTTGATGAACTTTCCCATGAAGGGAATAAAGATGTGGTGCCTGACACATTGATATGTGGTGCTGGAATTCTTCTAATCGAAGGGAATTACTGTATAAAAAAATACTACTAGGGGTTCCTTGAAAGAAGTGGGGTTTTTGCCTTCATGGCCCAATTAGATTTGGTTGTATATAGAATATCCATCCATGAAAGAGATGGTTTATTATCTAGTAGTTTCATAGATCATTAATTTTGGGATCGGGACTAGAAAATCATCTTTTCTAAAGTATCAGTTCAGATATTATAAATCGATGCATAATTTAGTTTTATTATTATTATTTTTAAAATCTACTATATTGGATATCCATATGGGATATAGGAATTCTTGAATAGATTTTTCTATGATGACCTTGTTCACTTCATCCTTTATTTTGGCAGCATGTGTCAGGTTCATCCTTCTAGTTGCTTTCTTGTAGCCATGATGCACTTCTGGGAATCCCATGTGGTGAGTGGCCACATTGGGATCAACTCCTGGAATTTATATTTAGTTCTAGAAAAAAGTCTTAATTATTTATTAGGAAGGAGGTGTACACCTCTTACTCGTCAGAAGGCATATCGACACTGATCATGGTAGTTTTTAGATCTTCTTCTGTACCAAGATTGATTTCTTTGAGTTTATCAATGGTGTTAGAGATGCCTTCCTCAAATGTTGGAGGGGCATACCTAAGATAAACTTACTCTTCTTCCTCATTTTCTTCACTAACTTTCTATTCCGATGATGACATAGTCCTTAAGATAAGCTATATAGAGTGAGGAGGAGAGTCGAGAACTTGACCCCCAAGGGATGAAGTAACTTTTCATGACCCTAATTATGGTGTGGGACGTTCTTAATAGTATGTAACGAGGTATTTAAGGGTGATTTCTTAATCTTATACCTCAGTGGGTGAGGTAGGAATTTTCTGGATCTATGATAGAGGAATTTTTATATAATCATTCACCGTTATCTTGGGTTTCCACACATTCCTCAACGCTACCGGACTCAGGGGCTATGATTGAAATACTGAGGACTGTTGAACAAGCCTTTGAACTCAGACTCATACACCTGACCAGTTTGATGGGTTTTATGTATTCTTCACTGAGATGTTAGATGGGATGAGTTGCGATCATTTCAATATCGTTTAGGGAAGTGACCTGACCAATTCCATCAACTAGAGGTTTCTTTTATTTATCTTGATATAATACTAAATCGATGTAATGTGATTCAGTGGATTCAAAAGGGTATTTATTAGTGTATAACATACCAATCTTTCCATTGATGAAATATTTGATGTAATAATGGCACAAAAAGGGGACCACTGCATGTTGGTGTAACCAGGGCCTTCCCAGTAAGACATTGAAGGTCGTGTTCTATCATACAACCATAAAATATGAGTCAATGATGAGATCCCCAAACAAGGACTTGATCGTGATTTGGGCAAATGGATTCTACTCGGTTTTGTCATATCCTAGTAGAGTTATGGAGTAAGGTTCTAAATTGACCTCATCACAAACCAATTAGTGAAGTGTTAGATTTGGGATTAGTTTTACTCTAGATCCATTGTCAATGAATAATTTTAAAACATAAAAAATATTTATCTTTTCGTACACAGACTAGGGATGATGTGTCCCTGGATAATAGTGTCTTCATCATTATTTTTGAAGGAGATCACTTGGTGATATTATGCACGACCAATCTCTGCCGAAAGACTTCAGCAATGGCCACATCATCTTCAAACTCCTCGGGTCTTAGTATTGAATATTGGGGTGATTCTTTGTGGTCACTGGAAAAACACAGAGCTTCCAGGATTGACAGTTTGGTTGGTAGTAAGGCAATTCAATTTGGGATATCATACTTCTATTCTAAAGTCTGACACTTCCCAGCATGGGGATGAAATTTGACATGCACTTTCGTTTGTGATGATAGATCTTCCATTAGGATCGAAGCATTAGAAGCATAATATCTTTTTCTGTTGGGCGGGATAGGTATTCCCATGTGCTGAGGGAAATTAGACACATGTTCTTCTTCTGATGGATACTCCAAAATGATGGGATCAGAGTGACTTGTGGAAGGTGTAGGGAAATTTACCCATTCATGTTGGGTGCACTATACTTCTCTTCCCTGCATTTCAGCAACATTGATGGTTCGAGAGTGGGTAGGTCCATAATCTCGGTTTCTACCATAGATCCAACTTCCTTGGTATCCCCGACTTCTGCGGCCTCTCCCTCTGGTTCCCCGATCATGTTTGGGGTACTCGGGTCTATATCCATACTCATCATTAGATAATGGATTCATTAAATGAATGACATTAATAAAGCCAAAATAAACTCTTCATCAGATGATGACTATTCCTGATCAATTGCTTCTAGTGGTGTCATTTTGTGGGGTGGTTCCTATTCATTCATATTTGATGGCATGAAATTAGGGAGAATGAAGTCTAATTTTGGACTTGACAAAAATTCATCTTCTTACACTTTATTCTTACTTTCATCATCAGATTACCTTATTGATGGTTAGATTCTAGAAGATTGTGGGGCCAAGGATGTTGGTTGTGTTTTAGTAGGAGGAACTAGAGACATAGTTGGTTTCTTTAACTATTCATGGAGAATTCCATGAGTTATGTTGATTTTATTTTGAGTCATACAACTATAGAATTTTTTTTTTCTATTTTTGATAACTTCTTTTTAATCATATCCTTCATCTGAGTCAACGGTGGAAACATATTCCACTTGTTCTTGCAGTGGCCCCTGTTTGACTTCACCAGAATCTATCATCCTTTTCCATAGGTATTTGACGATGAAACACTCTTGGATGGTGTGTCCTAGCATCTGATGGAAGGGACAATAACCAGGCTGATCTTCGAGACCAACTTTATCAACCCTTTTTGTTCTGGCATATGGATTTTGTTGTATTTCATAGTGGATATAAAATATCCACAGAGTTGGTCATCTCAGAATGAATAAAATTTGTTCCTTCATTCTTTGAAATGATTTCTCTAGGGTCCCCTTCAATCATACAGTTGTTGTTTGGGTTTCTATTAACATACAAGGATGATTCTGTGTGGGCTTAGAGCTGGAGCAGGTGTAAGGGGTGGATTTAAGATAACATAATCTTTTTAACTCTTCCTACCCTCCTTCTCGGGGCTGGTGGGGATGTTTCAGACTTGAGAAAAGTCCTTTGTAATAAATCATCTATTATCTAGGAAATAGAAGAGAAATTATGAAACCCACTCATATATTTCACTGGGATGTGTGGTGTTTGAAGTTCATCATGGAGATTATCAATGCATATAGTGATCATATCATCTTGGGGGAGTAGTCAAATCATGGAGTAGGTCAAACCCTTCCACCTGTAAATGATATTTGAAACTCTCTCATTATCCTATAGTTTTTAGTTCATGAGGCCATTGACTATTTTATTTGGAATTGTAGAACTAAACTATAAAATTAAGTGTCATCAAAGATCTTCCCATAATTTTTTCAATGGATCTAGAAAATTGGTGTACCATACAAAGGATGATCCTTATACGGTTCTCACAAATAATTTTAGTTTCTCTACTTATTTTTTTACTTTGGGGTTCCCAAAACGGGATCACAATATGGTGCATCATGCATCAGATGTTGTTCTGGGTCACTTGAGCCATTGATCTCTGGGAATATGGAGGTCCCAAAGTTTGGTGGTGGTGGAACATTACTCACCCAGTCGAGGTGAAGATTAGGTTCTAGTTGTATCAGATCACGCCTTCCTTCCGTAGATTCCAATTGAGCATACAATGACTCGATGGTATTCATAAGGCCTTGATGGATGTCTTATTGGACCTGAACATGGGCTGGTGTAGTAGGGAGAAAATTTGGTCTTTCTGGTGCTTCTGTTACTTGAGGGGGATTCCCATCCTTGGGAATCTTTTGTGGATTCACCTAAACCAGTTCTAGTTGTTTCCTAAATAGGAAAAAATTTACATCACTTTAAGATCAGATTCATGTGGACTTATGGTCCTGGAATTGTGCTAGATGAACCTCCCTGTCTTACTTCATTCACAGTATGAACCCTTATGTCTAAGTCACACCTTCTAGAAGCTTGTGTTGAGGTTCTTCTAGAGTAAGTTGATGATAATATTACATAGGATGACTTTCCTAGAGTAAATCATCATTGATTCTCTTTAATTGTTTAATCTCTTCCTCTTTTTGAGAAAATCTCTCCTCAAGCATATAAGACATGTTCTCATTTGGAGGAGGTAGTGGGTCATTTTTGACTTTGTTTTTATGCTTCTCATTATAGTTGATTATCATTGGAGTTAATAGAGGATTGGATAGGGTAGAACCCAAATTTATGGTGATGCTCTGATTTAGAGTACGCACACCGTTAGGTTTAGTATAAATCAAATTTTGGGCAGAACCACCCTCTCATTACTCTTCTACTTATGCATCATCCTTAGTGTGGTCCATGAGATTGATTTCCATTATGTACAGTAATGTATAAGGCATTGTAGGTGGCATGCCATATTTTGAATGGTAGATGATCTTCTTGTGTCCTTTATTGGATCTTCTCCTTCAATTCCAGAATTATTTTTGTGCTTCCTTTTGAAGATTAACATGGAGAGAACCATATATTGATCATTCTATATTCCTCCTATGAAGGAGAACTGAATAACATGATGGGACACACTAGGTAACATTATTTAAATGTCTTAATCTCTTGGTGGGAAAATATCGATGTCCACTATGTGGGTGATCGAAGTAAAAAATAACCATAGCCTTGTAAGCTGGGGTTATACCCATTACATTTGGGTGATGCCTCAACATGATTTTTTTGGTCTTACGAGATAATTTTGTGTCAAAAAATACCCTATTATAGTGCGATGAGGCTCTCCATATATTACCTCAAGTACTACTACTACTGTTTCCACTTTCTTGATCTCATTCATTCTCATTCAGGTGTGAGCTGAATATGGTGTCAGGTTTTCATGGGACTTATTTTGTTCTAAGAACATTAGAAATACTTTTTGATTGGACTCCCATAAATTAGAGTATTGTTTAATGTTTTCAATTACAAGATTAAGGAGTCTTTAGATTGATCTATTTTGTTTGCCCTGATGCTTTTGAGACTTATTCTAGACTAGTTATTGTTGAGGATACCACCATTCTTGATAAAGAATTTCATTTGATGACCATCTCGGGATAATGAAATTATAGGATATCATATCTGATGGATTCTACTAGATGGGATGTGGGGTAAAGGGTATCACTCCACGATTTACCCATTCCTCGATATGAATGCCATATGGGGCATCGCCGAATAGGCGACACGACTTATGTAAAACATCGAGGAAGTTCAGATCAAGATCATTTTCCACCTCTCTGATCATGGTGGTGGTATAGATGGTATGGATTTTAGGCCGATTTAACATCAAATCTCCTATAATACTTGGGAATGGTCTATATACCCATTTTAGTGGGGTCATTACTTTTTTTCAGGTGGAATATGGTTGTCCCGGGATTGAGGTGAATGTTATATATGCATTCCTTTGAAAATTTCCTTGGTATGTTGAATGGAGAAGTGATTGTGGGAAAAAACCTAACTCATATGTCACCCTAAGATAATTTTATTTTCATGATTAACATGTGAATTTGTTCTCCCACCCTACATTCCACTATTGGATATGCCCAATTTGGACACTTCATGACAATTTTATCACAAGTAGTCGGGATCATATGGATCTTAATGATATGTGAATGATGAGATGGTGGAACTAAATGATCTTTCGCCTAGACTATCTTCTAGTTTAGAATTTATATAACTTTTTATTGATAGGTAATATAACATGTATGAACTTTTCCTTCAATGAACCTCAGAATATGTGTGCTTCCTCATGCTTTCATTGACAAGGTGAGGACCTTATTTTCGGTTTGAAATTTTAATATGGAGAGGACATTCATGGTTAGTGATGCGATGAAAAAGGATATAATCACCACATGGTATTTTCTCGTAGGGAGAATATGTGCAGTGTGCATCTAAGAGAGAACCTTTAGGATGGAACAAAACTAGGAGAGGGACTTTGTTTTCTCAATTTCATTTTGAGGGGGACCTTCGTTGGGATCTCTATCATGGTGAGGACTACCATCATGGATTAATGTCTGACTATTGGGAGAATATCTACAGCATATACCCTAGAGAGGACCATCAAGGTGGATGATAGAAAGGGGAAGAATTTAAGTATATTCTATATTCTGGACATGAGGAGAGATACCATGATTTTCATCTAGAGATAGGCTCTTATGATCAATCGTTTCTTTCCTATTAAGTAAGCCTCTGTGGTGCGTATGATAGAGATGCTGGTAACAATGTTGCAGGGAAGATCATCATAACTACTACTCCCACTTCTTTAATTTGGTGATAGATTGATAGGATCCATGTCCTCTATTGATAAATTTTTTATGGATTCAATAAATCAAGCTTCTAGTAGATCAGGGTCATTAATGTGATCTTCATTTTCCAATTTTTTTGGTGCATTTCTGTTTTGGGAACTCTATTATAGGAAACTGGGTCCCCTTAATATTGGTAATGTCCTTAATATATGGGTTCCTATTTGAGTGGCTCCCATGATTCCATCAGGATTCGTTGATGACCATCTTTTATTACGGTAGGGATACATGCCTTCCCAAGATTGGACACCATGATTGACCAGTGTCCCCCATTTAGAATGAGTATTATTCCTGGTCTGATTGTCTATTCATCATGGAATATGGCTAAAGACCCTTTGGGGATAGAGAAGTGATGCATTTCTACACTAGGGAGTCTATATTATTTTTTGTGTCAGTAACCCTACTTGGGGAGATGGGGTTGTGGGCGCAACTCCTTACTACTGGTGTATATGTGATTACTTCTTGACATGTTGGGGGATATGGTGAAGAATTGATATATGATCCTCCATCATTACTGGGATTTTTTGAGATACATCTTTAGATGAAACAAGTATGTATACCCATTATGATGTGAGATCATAAATATGTTCCTCCTCTGGTCCGCCTTGTTCTTCTAGTCGATACTGGTGGTTCTCCTATGTTAGGGTAGTGGAATGAGTCTACCACTAATTCATGGTTGGGATATGCTAATTGTGTTCTCCAATTTCTATCATATTTGACTGGTAGGATTCATATTTTCAAGTAGGAATTTGAATATACTCATTTTTACATTGTATTTTTTTAATGATATTGATATGAATCAATATGAATTTCACTCTTTTTGTATTTTTTTCCACCATATTTGATTGTAGGTCTTCATTTTTGTAAGAAGAAATTTTCATCTTCTAGTTTATTTCCACCATATCTGATTGGTTGGATTCATATGTATTGGTGGGGATATAGGACTACCCATGATTTTATGTCCTATTTGAATCATGTGCTTCGTATGAATCAGAAGGAATTTGTTCATTCTTATAGATGGTTTCCATTCTATTTGGATGGTGGGATTTGTGGACATGAGCAGGGATTTTCATCTATCTATATTTTTTCTCCACTGTATTTGACTGGTTGGATTCATAAACATTGAAAGGGTTGTATGACTTCCCATAATTTTCCATCATATTTGGAATATGGGTTTCATGTGCCTTAGTAGGAATTTTTTCTTGCGTATAGTTTGTTCTTATCCTTTTTGGATGATGCGATTGGTGTACATCAACATGAATTTGTGTCTTCTTATTGCTTGTTTTTATCTTCTTTGGATGATAGGATTCTAGTGCATCCGTAGAGATTTACATATACCTATAATTTTCTACCCTATATGGACAGATGTTTTGACAAGCATTAGCATGAATATGCATTTTCATATATTGTGCCACCATAATTGAATGGTGGGATTCAGAAGTGGGATAGATATATACATATGATCATAGTGCACTATTGTTTTTGTATGGTGGATATATTCATTAGGAATAATGTAACAACATGTTCCTGGTAATAATTTCATCACCCCTAGAGGGTGGCCCAATGAATCAGAGTATTTCCCCCATCAATAGGGACATGCGGAGTGTTCTTCTCCTAGAAGCGAGAATGCTAAGCTTCATGGAGTCAGCAACAATGTATTCTGATAGAGCACCTTATGTAGGGCTCCTATGAAGCATGGATGAAGTCATTAATGATGACCTCATCTGGTTCCCTAATGTAATGGAGGTACTCATTGTCACGTTTTAGTGATAAGATCCCAAAATGATTATAGATGTCTAGTGGGGCCCCCCTGTTTTGGAATTCCAGTCGCTGTTGAAGAGGCATCTGGACAGATTTCACCAATTGGCGGGCATGTCTTGTAGATTCCACTATATGGAAGAGTAACATTCTAGTGGTACTCCTTGATTATCTTATTCGAAACCTTGTGTTGGAGAGTCTGACTGGGTGACTGAGTCCTCTACTTTGTAGAAGACTCAGTCGGTTTGTTGATCGACACACGTGTCTTTGAGAACTTTGAGGATTCCATTAGATTGAAGGTGGATCTGAAGACCTACAATATATGTGATAGGTATATACAATAAAACCCCATCAATGTAGAATCTCATGAACACATGTATAATTTATGATCTTGCTTGGCCTTCTCTCTTATTGAATTTGAAATGGGATTTGGTGGGGTAATATCACCACCTTGGTTAAGGATTCACATCTGGTTCACCATGTTTGTTTCCACCCAAAAACATTATTTATGCAACGTATAAATAAAATTGATTTATTTTGTATGTTTGATTCATTTTTGTTTCTATAAAAACATTATTGTTTTGTCCCGATGTGGAAGGTGCCCCATTTGTTCAATTTTAGGGTGTTAAATGGTGTGAAATTGCTGGAATTCGTTATAACATATTTGATGGACTAAAACTGGTTTTTCCACAAATCTAGAAATACCTAATGGCTCTAACATCATTGATTCATGGGCCTGATTTCCTAAGAGAGGTATTCATTGGGGGGATTTTCCCAATGATAATTAAGAACTCACGGTAGTTGAGAGGATGGGAACTCGATCTCATCTCACCCTTTGGGGGCAGATATTTCCTATTTTGGGAATTTATTATAGATTTAATCTATATCTATATGTTCGTGAATCTTTGGTTCATTCCCATGAAAACCCACATAGTTTGGTGTCTCTTGACTAGACATGTCACATTTTCTGTTCATGTGATAAGGACCCAACCAGGTAGTATAACGTCCTGTAGGAAGGACACACACATGAAAGGTTTCCTGATCAAGGGTGGTGTGGGACTTATACCAAAGCGGCCTAAGGTACCTAGAAGGGTTGTGGTATCCTAACTAGATGTGACCCTACAAGGGATATATCTTGGAAATCATTTGGCTGATTTGGATTTCAGGTTTAGATCTCAGGGAGGCTTCTTACCTCTCCAAATTAGTTTCAAATTAAAGCTCTTGTAGTTTTTTTTGAGATGGGACTTACACGTCATATGAGGCCCATTAAGGGAGGATTATTGGGTCCTACACATGGGAGATTCCCATTCAAGTGGATTTGGTTGGGAATTACACCTTCTAGGATTCCCATATGGATTGAATCTAGGGATTACATCAATGGAGAAGTCGCATTGTTTTGATTGATATTGGGGATTTCATCTATGGAGAAGGATCGTGCTTCTGGACCATGAAGATGTCATGATCATCAACAACCTCTAAGCCCACATGAGTCATGATCTGTGTGAGAAATAAGAGGAGGCACTAGATTTGATGATCATACATTCCACTTCATCTGTTGATAGATGGTACTTTATACGATAGGTGAGATAGTGGGCTTTGGGTGTGCCCATATGCTATTTTATTTTCATATCTAGGATAGTTGGATTTGGTAAAATATTTTTATATGTCCCGAGCGAGGGAAGATAGAAGTGTGGGTGAAAACTCCTGCAAGATAGGCTAGGGTATTAATTTTGTGGGAGTGCCTAGAATTTGGTTTTGAAAGAAGTATCTTGTTACATTTCAAAAGAATGTTAAAGTGTGATCACCTCTATTCCAGCCCAAAATGGGGAGGCACATGTGATTATTCTTGAGTTGGACTCCATGTTACCATGGAAATATAAAATTATGGTCATTCAAGGGGTCTACATTACTATTGGGATAACCAACATGTATCCTGTTACCATGGGTATGTAAAATCTAGAGGAAACACTTGTGCGCCCAATGGTTTTATCATATAGGTTTGGTGACTTCAGATTAGGCCTTGGATTAACGTCATTTAACTGGTCTGTGTCAGAGTCGACATGAAGACTGCTGATTCAAAAGAAGGGAATGATATGAGACATTGAGTGTAACACCATTTGGTACACCCTTGACGTGGTAAGGTTCTCACATGGGATAGGGTTTCTTACAAATAGAATTTTTCTACATGGTCAAGGAGGTTGTTCGCATATCATTGTGGTATGAAGACCTAGGTGGAGTCCCCGTAGTATTTGGCTACATGGGGACAGGTTTATCCATGTATAATGTTGTTACATGGGGTTGAATTCCTCCCACTTAGTGAATTACTATGCGGGGAAGAGTTCCAACCACATACTGTTTTTCTATGCGGGACTGCTGATTGGGAATGGGTCATTTGATCTGCACCACTCAAGGAGTATTCTTGGGGGGGATCTCCAGTCTGTGAATTACCAATTATAATTTTTTATCCTTCTAAACAATATGAGGCAGTGTTTTTACCTATGGGTTATTTTCTAATGAGTTTGACTTTTGCAGATATTTTGATTACTTCCTTCGATCATCGATCATACAAAATGTGGATTCTCTCTTTGGCTCCCCTTGAACTCTATTTACAAAGATGAAAGGAACTGGGTATTTTTGTAGTTGGTTCTTTGTAATGAAGCCATTATCCCCATTTTTTTGAATCCCATGACCAATACCCATCCAATAGATGAATTAGTAATCAAAGGCCACAAGGTTATGGTCTGTGGAGGCAAAAATAACCTCCTCTATCCCATAAAAGACTTCATTTCATTCGTGGGAAGCCATTGGCTTTGCCTTCCCTATGGACCATTTGAGTCCATGAGGGAAGTAGTGCACATGGAGAATTTCTCCACCCTCTTGCTACAAATGACCACATTCATGGAGATGGAAATATTGTTTTCCTCCAACAAATAGTTTTTTTTCACGATCTTCTTCGTAATGTGGATTTCCATGAGGAATGGTGATCCACGAAGGGTTTCCCTCTTCATGGAATATATTTTTTCCTTTGATTAATTCTCTCCATTATACATTTTTCCATCAATGCTTCCTTTTTTTAGTTTCCTTCCTTTTCCAATTTCATGGGATAATTTCAATTCCCTTTTCAATGTTTTCAGGACCCAACATACCATAAAAAACCAACAATACCCTAAATGACCCAAAAATAAATAAAAACATTGAAAAAACTAAAACCTTCTAAAAACCTTAAAACACCCTTGAAATCCCTAGAAAGTACTAAATTGATCTATGAAACAAAAAATACCCAATAAACCCCTAAAAACAAAACACATATATGCCACAGAAAACCAACAAGACCTTAAAACCATTAAAAGACCCTAAAAACAGTAAAAACCAAAAAAACACCAAACCCCCTAAATGATCCTAAAATCCTAAAACCCTAAAAGCCTAAAAAACCAAAAAAATCCCTAAAAACACTATAAAATATTAAAAAAACCCCTAAAAACCCAAAACTATAAAACTACCAAAACAACCAAAACCCCTTAAAATCCCTAAAATCTTAAAAACCAAAATAACTTTAAATCCCATATTAAACCTGTAAAGCCTTTGAAAACCCTAAAAACCACTAAAGGGATGTAAATAGAAAACAATCCTAAAACCCCTAAAATCCCTATCGAACCCTAAAAATGATAAATATATTTAAAAATACTAAAAACCTTTTAAAATATAAGAAAAACACTACCAAAAACTAAAATTTCTTAAAAACCCTCAATATTTTAAAAAACCTAAAATCCCAAAGGGACACTAAAAACCGTAAATGCTATAAAAACAATAAAAACCCCTAAATGGCCATAAAAACATAAATAACACTATAACAATAAAACCCCTAAAACCCTAAAAACCATAAATACTATAAAAATAAAATCCTAAAAATCCTAAAACACTCATAAACCCAGAAATCATTAAAAATGCCTTAAACACTAAAAACTCATAAAACACCTAAACCCCTAAAAAACTAAGCCCTTAAAAAACATGAACCCACTTGCCTCCACTAAAACTCTCTAAGCCCCAAAAAACCCTGAAACACAAAAAATATCCTAGCACTAATAAAAATATTGAAACCACTAAAAACCCAAAAAAAACCCTAAAGACTCATTAAACCCCCAAAAAACCCCTGAAACCTTAAAAACCATGAAACCCTTAAAATACCTAAAAACCTAAAAAACTCTTAAAAGCAAAAATACCAAAAATACCCTTGAAACCCTAAGACCACCATGAAACCCAAACCCCCCCAAAAAAACTAAAACCCCAAAATCCCCCAATAATAACCCCCTAAAAACCTAAGAACCCTAAATCCATTAAAACCCTAAAAATCCAAAAAACAACTAAAACGCCCAAGACCTTAAAAAAATCTAAAACCCTTAAAATACATTTAAAGACCCTAGAATGACAAAAAAACCTAAAACTCTAAAAATTATCTTAAAACCCTAAAAGACCCCCAAGAACTCTAACCCCCCTAATGTCTTAGAAAGCCCTAAAAGACTCTATAATCCCTTAAAACCCCTAAAAACCCTAGGACCTAAAAACCTAAAAAACATTAAATAACTCAAAAACCACTAAAAATAATGGAAACACTAAAAGACCCCTAAAAAACTAAATAACCATAATAGATCCTAAAACACCCCAGAACAACCCTAAAATACCATTAAACCCCTTCAAACCCTAAGCCCCAAAACCATAAAAACACATAAAAAACCTAAATACCCATAAAATCCCTAAAAACCCTAACAACACTAAAACACATAAACTTTTAAATATCTATAAAGCCCCCAAAAAACCACAGAATCCCCTCAAAACCCTAACATCCATTAAAACTATTAAAACCAAATAAACACAAAGAATACCTTAAAAACTGAAAAATACCCTAAAAACCCTAAAAACATCTGAAAACACTAAGGGGCCCCTAAAATCCAAAAAATCCATCGAAACCCAAAAAACCAAAAAACCCTTTAAAAACATAATGAACATAGAAATTATAAACACCCTAAAACACTAAAAACCCAAAAAAATCATAAAAAAAACTAAAAACCTTAAAACATCTAGTCACCATAAAACCCTAAAAGACCCTAAAGCACAATAAAAACCATATAAGACCATAAAATACCTTAATCACACTTAAAAAATACAAATAAAAAAACCTAATAAAATCTAAAAGACTCTAAATACTCTAACAATCCCTAAAAACCCCTAAAAACCTAAAAAGATCCCCAAAACCCAAAAAAAACTTAAGTTTTTTTTAAATGATAAAAACAACAACCCCCCCCCCCCCCCCGCCCGAAGACCATGAAACTCCCTAAAACCACAAAAAAATTCTAAAACCCTAAAAACTCTAAAATCCCTACAAAATCTCAAAACCCCTAAACCCCTAATAAATCCCTCAAAATTAAAAAAAAAGAAGATAAAAACCATAAAAACCATAAAACCTTTAAAAACACTCAGAAAACTTAAAACCATTAAACACTAAATTCCATAAAAACCTAAAAACCATAAAAATCCTAAAAACCTAAGAAAACCATGAAAACCCCTAATAAATAAAAAACCCCTTAAACCCCTTTGAAACCCTAAAATCCCTAAAACCCCTTAATTACACTAAAATATATTTAAATATTAAAACCATCATATCCCCTTAAAATACTAAAAACCTAAATAACCCTTTTGAATCCATAAGTGCAATAAAAATTCTAAATCCCCTAAAAACCCTAAATTCCCTTAAACATCATAAAACCAACTAAAACCCCTAAAAATACTAAATGACCAGAAAAATAAAAAAACCCTAAATGATATTTGAAATCCTAAATGAAATTAAAATCCCATAAAAACCATAAAAGACCCTAAAAATATAAAATAAATAAAACACAAAAACTTTCCTTAAACCCCCTAAAGACCATAGAATACCCTAAAACGCAAAAAAATGTCTATAAAACCTAAAAATACCCTAAAGGCCCCTAAAAAACTTAAACACCAAAAATAACCTACAAACCATAATAACCCTAAAAAACCTATAAAACAATAAAAACAATTAGAAACCTAAAACAATAAAACCATAAAACCCATAAATCCTCTAAAAATCCATTTAAACCCCTAAAAATAGTAAAAACCCTTAATACCCTTAAATCCTAAAAACCACAAAAACCCGAAAACATCATAAAAAATCAAAAGGGACAAAAGGCCTTGGAAACCCTAAAAACTCTTAACCCCTAAAAACATAAAACTCTAAAAATCCTGAATACCCAAAAACACCCTTAATACCCTAAAAACCCTAAATACCCAAAAAATCATTTATCACTTAAAAACAATATAAAATCCATAAAAATCAGATATGCCCTAAAAACACTAAATCTCTAAAAACCGTAAAATACTAAAAACCATAATAAACATAAAACCCCTAAACCCCTTAAATCCAAAAAACACATAAAACCCCTAAATCCTATAAAACCATAAACCCCTAAAAACTAAAAACCATAAAACACTAAAAACCACTAAAGGACACTTAAGGGTCCTAAAAAATGCTAAAAACCCCTAAAAATATGATAAAACTAGAAATCCTAAAAACCTAAAACACTTAAAAACCCTAAATAGTATAAAATACTATAATAACCCTTAAAGGACCTAAAAGCATAAAATCCCTAAAATATCTGAACAAGCCATAAAAATTCCTAAAAATACCATAAAAACCCATAAAAATTTTAAAAACCCTAGAATCCCATAAAAGACTTTTATAACTATAAATACAATGAAATGATCTAAAAACCCTAGAAAACCAAAATGTCCATACAATAACATAATTCTGATAAGTTTCTAAAAACCCTAACATTTCCCTAATGGACCCCAAAATCTTGAAAAGACAACAAAAACTGTGAAAACCCCTAAAGGTTCCTAAAAACACTAAAAATCCATAAAAAACCAAAAAAAACCAAGACCCTAAAACCCTAAAACCCATATAAGATCCAAAAAAAATTAAAAAACTAAAATATCATTAAAAACCTCTAAAAACTCGATATGACCCTAAATCCCACAAAATCCAAAAAAAAAGAACCATTAAAAGACCCCAAACCCCTAAAACCTTAAAAACCGTAAAACCCCATTAAAAACGTCTCTAAGATCCTAGAAAACCCTAAAAAACCTAAAATTACCCAAAAACCCCCAATAACCATAAAATACCCTAAAACACCTAAATTCCTTAAAAATAATAAAAAAAATCAAAAATACCCTAAAACCTTAAATGTCCCTAAAACCCTTAAAAGACCATAAAACCCCTAAATTCCTTAAAATCCAAAAAAAATTAAAACCCTGCAAAAAAATAACATGAAATCCATAGAAACAATAAAGCAAAAAAATTAATAAAACCATTAAATACTCCTAAACCCCATGAAGACCGCCAAAAAATCCATAATAACATAAAAACCCTAAAAACTTTTGAAACCCCAAAAAACACATAATGAACTAAATAAACTCTAAAAACCGAATAGGCCTTGAAAACCCTATATGGACCCTAAAACACTAAATTAACATCAAAATTCTAGAATACACTGAAATAAAATAAAATTTTTAAAAACCCTAAAAACCCCTCAGAGACTCAAATAACCCAAATCCTCTAATCAGACCTAATAACCCAAAAAACCTATAAAAACCCATAAACCAAAAAACCCCGTTGAAGTCCCTAAAACATTAAAATTCCCTAAGACCAAAAAACACTAAAAAACTAAAACAACCTAAAATACTATAGAAAACCCTAGAAACATTAATACCCCTTAAAACATAAAACCCCTAAAAACTGAAACCCCCAAAAAATACAATAAAACTATAAAATAACCTTTAAAATCCTCATAAAATTTAAACACCTTAAAAAACCTTAGAAACTTCAAAAAATCCTAAAAACCCTTCACAACCCTAAAACCCATGGAAACATAAAAATCCTTAAAAATAGAAAAAATCCAAAAAATACCTAAAACCCAAAAATACTAAAACCACATAAAACCCCTAAAAACCCATAAAAACACTAAAAAACCATAAAAAATGAAAAAAACACCAAAATAATAAGAACCATAAAATCCCCAAAACCCACAAAAATTACTAAAACACTAAAACCCCTAAACCCTTAAACCCTGAAAAAAAAATCCTAAAAACGTCACAACCCCTAAAAACCCAAAAATAATTAAAACACTTAAAACCTGAAAAAAATAAATAACCCCTAAAAGTCCCTAAATACCTAAAAACCCCCAAAACCCTAAACAAATCTTAAAAACTCTTAAAACTCTACAATTTCCATAAATACCTCTAAAAACCTTAAAAATATCATAAAAACCTTAATAATAGTAAAAACCCTTAACCCTAAAAACCCAAAAAGAACATAAAACCGCGAATTTACTATAAAACCCCTAAAAACCATAAAAACCTAATCCCCATTAAAACCATAAAAACAATAAAAACAATAAAAATATCTAAAAACACTAAACTACATAAAAACCCCAAAAACACCTAAAAGGCCAAGTACCCCCTAAAATCCTCAAAAAACCCATATAACCCTAAAATTTCAAAGACACTAAAAAACACTAAAAAACCTAAAACACTAAAACCCTTAAACCTTAAACCCCACAAAACCTATAAAAAACCTTAACCCCCTTACACCCTAATTAATATCAACCCTCCCCCACCACTAAAACCCTAAATTCCCCAAAAACCGTAAAATTATGAAACCCTTAAAACCCATAAAATCCATAAAACCTTAAAAATAACTAAAAACCCCAAATAATCATTAAACCCACCCCAAAAATATAAATAACCAAAAAAGACATTCAAAACTAAAAAAACAAAAAAATAACCTCAAAACCCTGAAAACCCCTAAACACCCTATGAATCCCCTAAAAACCATTAAAACCCCAAAACATTAAAAAGCCATTACTACTTTAAAAAACGTAAAAAACCTTGAAACCCTAAATTTTTTAAAAATAATTAAACCTCATAAAACCTCCAAAAGATAATAAAATCACTAAAAAAAACAAAAAAAAACTAAAACCCCTAAAAGAATCTATAAAATCCTTATAAGCCATAAAAACCCTAAAAAACCAAAAAACCTAAACAGCTAAACCCTAAAAACTATAATACCCTAAAAATGCGTAATAACGCAAAAAAAATAAAACCATTAAAACCCTAAACCCTCCAATATCCCAAAAAAACTAAAAAACTAAAAACCTAGAAAACATTAAAACACTAAGAAAACCATAAAACTATAATACCCTTAAAAAAGTAATGAAAACCCTAATACAACAAATAAATACCTCAAAAATATAAAAATATCTACCCCCACCCATAGATCTAGAAACCATATAACCCATAAAAACCATCAAACTTCCTTAAAAAAATAAATCATTAAAACACTAAAACCCATTTAAATCCATTTAAACCCCTAAATCCTAAAAAAACCCTAATAAGACTAAACAAACCCAAAAAAATAAAACTCTTATAATGGTGAAAAACCCCAAAAACCCTAAACAAATTAATCCCCAAACACCCCTAATAGACCCTAAAATTTCAAAAATACCTCAAAATCCATAAAAATATATAATACTTTTAATACCCTGAAGCCCCTATAATACCCTAAAAATCCTATAAAACCCCTATAAAAATTTGAAAACCCATAAAATCCTAAAAACCACAATACCCTTAAAAACCATAAAACCATAAAACTCATAAAAACCCTAAAACCCATAAAAGATTTAAAAACCATAAAAACATTTAAATCCTAGGAAAACCCTATAAAAAATTTAAACATAAAACCTCAAAACCCTAAAAAAATTCAAAAAACATAAAAAACATAAAAACACCTAAAAACCATAAAGGTGCAGATAGAATGTGTGGTTCTTTGTATCTAATCTTAGAAGAATTACTACGGATTCTCTGGCGCTGTGACAGATTTTGGTTGATGCGGAAGTCGTGGTGTCGGCTTGTTGGGGATGCACCAGATCTTGTTTTTTCTAGATCTGCTGGTGATTGGTCTATGCAGAAGATCCAGATTGCGATTGCTTAGACGATACCTCCACGGATGGTTCAATGGCTTTGAAGCTATCAACAGTGGATGGGATTTCATTGGTGGCATGGTTCCTGACCACTTCCATGACGAATTGTGGGGGTTTGGCTTTCTAGATTTTCGATGCTGCATGCTTCCCATCTTCTTGCAGAGCTGTGCCTGGGAGAATTTCGCCAGTTTCGTTGGTGTTGTGTCGTTTCTCGTTGGATGCAGAAGGCGTGGATGGTTGGTGGTGACATGATTGATCTAGTTTTCTGGGTTTTCAGATTTTCTTGTTTTCATTCCGCTCTTATTCTCCAGGTATGTTCCTCTCCCCGATCTGTGTTTCATGCTCCTCATATTGGCTTGTTTATGTTTTGCGGCATTATGGTTTTGGTCCTTTCTTTCCGATGGTGCCAAAGTGGTTTTTTTGGCCTCGAATTTTCTTCTAAAGTCTATGGTTGAATCCTCTTGTTATGGATCTGTTTATGGTGGTGGATGCTTCTGCTATGGTCCGATGTTGGTGTTGTTCGCTGGGATTGTTTTGAGGTGTTGCGTTTTTTTATGTGTTGTGACTTCTGGGTTGCTGGAAGGGTTGTTTGAGCTGTGTGATGGTTCCTGCTCTGGATGCTGGTGGTAGTGTTGATGCACGGTTCTTAGATGATATATTGCGGTGGACATTCTTGGTAGGGGTGATGGCTATAGGTTTCTATGAAACAGGATGATGACTACTGTATGGATGTGAGCCTTGGTTACTGGGGGGTGTGTGATTTTGGTGATGATGGTTATGTGTTGTTGGTGGTAGCTTTTTTTGGTGTGAAGGTGCTGGATTCTGGTCTTTGTGAGATTGGATGCTGGTTTCTGTATGGTGGTGAGCTGCTGAATGCTGGTGATGGCGAGGCTTGTGATTTTGATGCTGGTGGTTCTGTGATGTTGGATGCTGGTGGTTCTGTGAAGTTAGACGCTGGTGGTTCTAGATGCTAGTTGCTTCTTGGATGGGAGGTGCTGAAGCTGTGGTTTATGGTCGTGCTGCTGCTGGATGTTGTATTCTGTTTGAGTTTGGATGCTGGTCGTTGGTTAGCTGTGAGCTGCTGGATGTCAGTTGATGCTGGATGATGGTGGTAGATGCTTTGCTTTGGGTTGTTTCTTTTTTCATTCTTGATTTTTCTTTTTTGGGGGGGTCTTTTGTATTGGGTCGTTAAGGGTTTTTTGGTGTGGGTCGTTTGAGCCCTCCCCTCCCTTGTCTGATGTGTCTCTTTTCCATTTCTAATAAATTTGGGAGGGGGGGGGGTTGGGAATAGCCCGACCCTCGCATCATCCTTGGCCTAATAAACCCTTAAAAACATAAAAGTCCCTAAAAAATTAAAAGTCCCAAAAATCCAAAAAAATCATAAAACCCCTAAAGATCCTAAAATACATGAAATCACTTACAACCCCAAAAAATCCCTCAAAAACCATAATGACACTAAACCTTTAAAAACACTAAAGACCCAAAATACTCTAAAACCCCTAAAAGATCCTAAAAACACTAAAAACCTAAAGGACCCTAAAAATCCAAAAACTCTAAAAGTCCATCAAAATTAAAAAAAAAACCCATAATACACTAAAAATCACTAAAAACCAAAAAATGTTAAAAGATAATAAAATACCCTGAAACCCCTAAAAGACTCAAAAAATTACCTAGGAACCAAAACCCCCGAAAACCCCCGAAATAAACTAAAAATATAAAGGAACCTAAAAACCCTAAAAGGCATAAAAGAGTCTAAAAACCATAAAAACCCTAAATGACTCCAAGAACCAATAAAAACCCTAATTTTTTAAAAAACTTAATAAACCCTAAAGGAAACTTATAAATCCCCCAAAAAACCCCCTAAAAAATGAAATCCACTAAAAACCATTTAAAAATTTTAAAATCCCTTAATATACCAAAAGAACCCAAAACGATCTGAAGACACCAAAAACCATAACACCCTAAAAATGCTAAAAACATTAAGAACAATAAAAAACCTAAAAACCAAACTCCCCAAACCCTAAAACCCCCCCTTAAAACCAATAAAACCTTTCAAACCCCTAAAAAATATGAAAACCCCTAAAATCACCTTTAATCCATAAACCCCCTAAATTCCCAAAAAATCTCTAAAACCCCTTAATGAACCTATAATCCATTAAAATATTTAAATGACCCCAAAATGCATAAAACCCCTAATAACCCAAATAACACCTAAGAAACTAAAAAGCCTGAATACTATAAAAACTATAAAAACCATAAAAACCTATCAAAATATTAAAAACTAAAAAACCCAAAAAACCCTAAGAAACCATAAAACCACTTAAGAATACCCATAAACCATTAAAACCATATACACAAAAAGATCCCTTAAAAATACTAAATTCCTTAAAACCCTAAAACACCTAAATATATCTTAAATCCTAAAAACCAATAAAACCATGAAAAACCCATTAAATCTTGAGATACTCCAACCCCCCCCCCCCCAACAACCCTAAAATCCCTAGAAAACCAAAAAAACTAAAAATAAAAGAAACCACAAAAAAGGCTTCAAATTGTAAAAACTCTAAAACACCTAAAAATCAAAAATACCCTAAAAGACAACAAAAACCCTGAAACCTTAAAAAATACTAAAAACCTAAATGTCCTTAAAAAACCTAAAAATGTAAAAAACCCGATGAACCCTTAAAATCCAAAAAACCTTGAAAACACTAAAAACCATTTAAAAGGCCCAAAAACCACCAATGGCCGAAAGTCCCTAAAACCATAAAATAACCTAAAACCCCATAAAAACCCTAAAATACCCGAAAACCATAAAAAACATAAAAGAATCTAAAAATGGTAAAAGCCTTAAAATTCTAAAAACCCTAAAAGGACCTAAAAATCCTAAAGGATCCCACAAAACCACAAAACCCTAAAATACATCAAAAACCCAGAAACCCCTAAATGATTGTAAATTACCCAAAAAATCCAAAAGATTATAAAAACTCTAAATTTACAATAGACCATAAACACCCATAAAAACACTAAAAGACCATAGAAATCCAAAAAACCAAAAAGGACCATAAAATTCCATAAAAACCCTAAAACCCATACAAATCCTAAAAGAACATATGAACCCTAAATCTCCCTAAAACCCCTGAAAAGACCTGAAAACCCTCAAAATACCCCAAATATCCCCAAAACCATAAACATTCCATAGATTCCCAAAAACACCTAAATGGAACGAAAAACTATTAAATCCAAAAAAACCCATAAAACACCACAAACCCTAAAATATCCAAAAAACCTATAAAACACTAAAATATGAAAACTCTAAAAAAATTTAAAACACCCTAAACACCCTAAAAACAATAAATGATACTAAATAAACATAAAACCCTAAAATAAAACAAAAATTCTAATATTTCTAAAAACCACAAGAAACACAAAATTAACAGAAACCTAAAAACAACCCAAAGACACTAAATCCCTTAAAAAATTTAAATGACTCTAAAAACCCATGGAAAACCCTAAAATCGCTAAATGACCCAAAAAATGCTAAAAACCCACCTAATAACCCCACACCAAAAACCCCAAAACCATAAAAATCCTAAAAAACATTAAAATCCATAAAAACCTAATTACCTAAAAAACTATAAAAAACCTAGAATCATTATGAAACCTCAAAAACTAAAAACTATTAAAACCCCTAAAAATCCTAAAGAAGACTAAAAATAGTAAAAAAAATAAAATACCTTAAATATTCCTTTAAATCATTTGAAGATTCATAGGTACAAAAAAACACATAAAAAACTAAATACAAGTAATCCCTTAAAACCCTAAATAACTCTAAAGCATTTAAAAACTAAACACAACAAAAGTCCCCCAAAACCTTAAAACCCCCTAAAAACTAATAAACCTTAAACTATAAAACCCTTCAAACCCTGTTAAAACTTGTAAAGCACTTAAAACCCCTAAACCCTCAAAATAACCAAAATCCTAAAATACCATAAAACCATAAAATCCCAAAAACCATAAAAACCATAAAATCTCTATAACATTCCAAAACCCCAAAACCCCAAAACCCTAAAAATACAAAAACCTTAAAAAGTAAAAACTACTCCAAAACACCTAATTTTTTTAAAAAATAAAACTAAAAAAATCATAATATTCCTAAAAAACCTAAAACCCCTAAAAGGTTCTAAAAGCCCCCGATAAAACCAGAAAATATTAAAAATCATCAAAAAACTGAAGACACCTAAAAATCCTTTAAAGACCCTAAAAACCTAAAACACCTTAAATAGCCTAAAAATGTTAAAAAACTGTAAAAATACTAAATAACGTAATATGTCTTAACAACATGATGACAGATTAAAATAACCCAAAAAATCTCTTAAACACACTAAAACCCCAAAAAAAACTTATATATCCTTAAAATCCAAAACAATAGAATGCTGTAAAACCCCTAAATATCCAAAAAAATCCCTAAACACCCAGAAAAACTAAATCCCACAAAAAACTTATAAACCAAAAACAACCCTAAAAAACATAAAAAAAATGTAAATAACCTAAACCTATAAAATAACCCAAAATATCCCAAAATCCATAAAAAGAACTTAAAACCATAAAAACCCATAATACCCTAAAAAACTCTATAAAAGCCTAAAATCATAAAACACCCTTAAACACATAATAAAACCTTAATAAACCCCAAAACATTATAAAACCTAAACTACCTAAACACAATTAGAAACCAAAAACCTTCCAAACCCCTAAAAACCCAAAAAACCCTAAAACCCCTAATATACTAAAAACATAAACGCCTAAAAAACCCTACAAACACTAAAAAGCACAAAAAATCAAAAAATATATTAAAACAAAAAAAACTAAAAACACATTAAAACATCACTACCCATATCATTATCTAAACCCCCTTAAAATCCATAAAAACCAAAATTTCATTAAAATCCCAGAAAAAAATAAAAACCCTAAAAACCTAAAAATTTCATAAAACCACTAAAATCCCTAAAATCCATAAAAACTAAAATTGAATATACCCTAAAACACCCAAAAACCACATAGACAATAAAACACTAAAACCCCCAAAAACACTTAAAATCACTGAACCCCCCCTACAACTGCAAAATATAATGAATACCATAAGAGACCTTAAAATGCCCCAAAACCCTAAAAACTTAAATACGGGAAAATATAAAAAACCTATGAAACCCTAAAAAACCTAAATATCCTTAAAATCCTATTACCCCAAACACTAAATATCCCCTAAACCCCATAAAACCCCCAAAACCCCAAAACACTGAGTAACCATAAAAACTATGAAACCCCTAAGATCATTAAAACCCGAAAACCATAAATAATCCTCCAAAATCCTAAATAAAATATAAGAACCAAAAAACGAAAAAAAACAACTAACAAACCTAATAAACCATAAACACCTAAAAGAACCAAAAACCATGAAATCCCTAACAACTCTAAAATATACTAATAACACAAAAAACAAGAAAACTCTTAAGAAAACACCCTAAATAACCCCCAAACCCCTAAAAACCATACAAAACCCTATACCCCTAAAACATATAAAAACCCAAAAAATAATAAAACCCTTAAAAAACCTAACAGAACAATAGAAAACAATTAAAAAAAATCATAAATTACCCTAAAAACCTAAAAGAACCTAGAAACCCCCTAAGAACTGGAAATCTCTAAAACCCCTAAAATAATTAAAAACTCATTCAAAGCATTAAAATCCATACCCCCACCCAAATTATAAAATATAAAATGATAAAAGCCCTAAAATAAAATAAATGTCCCTAAAAAATCAATAAACCCAAAAAATACTAAAAACACTAATCCCCTTAAATTCCCCAATAAACCATAAAACCACAAAAATCCCTAAAAACACTAAAAACCCAAAAAATATAAAAACAAAATACCCCTAAAAACCATAAAGATACCCTCAAATCACAAATAACACTATTAACCCATAAACCCAAAAAATCTTAAAAACCATAAAAACCAGAAAAAATCAAGGAACCACAAACAACCCCTTTAAATATCAGAATCCAATAAAAATACCTAAATCCCTGAAAATCATAAAAACCCATAACAAATATAAACGCCCAAAAAAATACCCAAAACCCCATAAGACCCTATGAGACCCATAAATACCAAAAAATCCATAAAAATTAAAAAAAACCTAAAACTCATAAAACACTAAACCTTATACCCAACAACTTAACCCCTAATCCCGAAACACAGAACACAAAACCTTACACCCTAAACCATAAACCCTACACCCTAAACCCTATACAATAACCCCCAAAAAATAAACTCCACATCCAAAACCCTAAATCCAAAACTCTAAATCATAAACTCTAAAACCTACACCCTAAACCCAAAATGAACCATAAAACCCCTAATAATCATAACAATATACTCTAGACCAAAAAAACCCAAAAAAATCTAAAAACCATAAAACTCCTAAAATACCAGAAAAAAATAAAAATAGTTGAAACCATTAAATCCACTAAAACAACTAAAACCCCTCAAACTCCCTGAAATCGTTGAAACAATAAAAGACCTGAAAACCCCAAGAAGACACTAAACCACCAGAAGTCAAAAAAACTCTAAAACCATGAAAACTATAATGCATTCCTAAACACCCCAAAAAACCTAACACCTCTAAAAAACCTAGAACTATAAAACCATAAAAACACCTAAAACATTTAAAACCCTAAAAATCGTTAAATACGTAAAAGACTGTAAAAACACATAACACCACTAAAAACTATAAGAATACATAAAATCACTAAAACCCATAAATCCCATAAAATTCCTTAAAAATTCCAAAATCACTATGAAACCACAAAAACCCAAAAACACCTCAAAACCCTAATAAACCTCAAATACCCTTAAAACCATAAAATCCCCTAGAATACCCTTAAAATATTAAAATAAACTAAAACCCCTATAAAAAATAAAAACCCAAAAAACCATGAAAATATATAAAAAGACCCTAAAATCCCAAAAAACTCCAGCTTACCCTAAAAAAGCCTACAAAAATCTCAAAAGTCCATAAAATCATGATAAATTGATAAATGACCCTATAAACCCTAAAACCCCATATAAAAGATGAAAAAAAATAAAAAAAGCCTCCAAACACTAAAACCCCTGAAATCCAAAAAAACTTTTCAAAACCACGAAAATAAGTAATAATAAAAAACTATAAAAACCCTAAAAAACCTTTAAAGCCCATAATTTTCATAAAAACATAACAAAACTCTGAAAAAAATACCTTGAACCCCTAAAATATCTGAAAACCATAAAAACCTCAAAACAAAAAAAACCATAAAAACTATAAAAACACAAAAAGTCTAAAAACCCATAAAAACAAACAAAACCCCTAAAAATTATAACAACACTAAAAACCCAATAAAACAAAAAAAATATCTAAAACTCCAAAAACACCCGAAAACACATATAAACTTAAGGACCCATATAATCCTTAATTATCCTAAAACCCCATAAAACTGTAAAGACCCTAAAAAGCATAAAATCCCATAAAAAACCATAAGAAAACACTATAAAAATACTAATACCCAAAAAACTAAAAAAACTAAAAGGACTAAAACCCCTAAAAACCCTAAAAACCCTAAAACCCTAAAAACTATGAAAACCAAAAAAACCATTAAAACTATAAAAATGATAAACACCCCTAAACCCTATACCCAACTCCATGAACCCTAATCCCTGCACTCTGAACCAAATATCCTATACCCAAAACCCTATACACTACACCCAAAACCCATAACCCTATACCATAAACCATATTCCCTGCACCCTAAACCATAAACCCAACATGAAAAATCCTATACCATACACACAAAACCTTAAACCCTATACTCTAAACCCAAAACCCTACTTCTTAAACCATAATCCATACAACCTAAACACTAAACTCTATACCCTAAACACTAGCATCACCTAAAAAAATACTCTAAAAGAAATTAAAATACCAAAAACCCTTAAAAACCCCAAACCCCTTAAATACCGTAAAAAGGAAAAAAAACCCTTAAAGACCCCAAAACCCGGATATTAACTCTAAAAGTCCTAAAATCCCACAAATATACCCTTAAGGCCTTAAAAACATAAAATAATATAAAACCACTTAAACCCCAAAAATCATTAAAAGAACAAAAACCATAAAATCCCAAAAAAATCAATAGAACCCTAAAACACCTTAAAAACATTAAACCATCCTAAAGAAGAAAATGAAGGAAAACCCAAAAATAGCCCTTATAACCCAAAACCCCTAAAACACTAGAAAACTCTCAATAAATGATGAAAATACCTAAAACCAAAATTAATCCCTTAAACCCCCTCCAACCCTAAAAGACACAAAAAACCTAAAAATCCATTAATAAAACCCTAAAAACAATAAAAATACCATAAAACCCCAAAAAGACTAAAAACCCTAAAAACCTAATAAAACCCTGAAGACCCTAAATACCCAATAATACCACAAACCCTTAAAGCCCTAAAAACAATAAAACCATAAATATTCAAAAGAACTAAAAACTCTAAACACCATAAAACCCCCAAAAACCCCTAAAAACCAAAAATAATAAAATACCCTAAAACCCCCAAAAAACATAAAAAGATACTAAAAGACCCAAAAATAAAAATCATATCATAAAATTTCCTAAAAACAGAAAATTGTCCTAAAATATTATAAAAACATAATATATGTGTTAATAAACCAAAAAAACCCAAGAACCCTAAAAAACTAAAAACCCTAAAAACCTACAAGATCCCTAAAACCTCCAAAAACCACTAAAATCCCTAAAAACCTACAACCCTGAAAATCATAAAATCCATAAAATACCATAAACCCCTAAAAATCCTAAATAACCCCTAATAGCTCAAAACACTCTAAAACCAGATGATGTATTAAAACCCTAGAAACCCCAAAAAACACTAAAAATCCTTAAAACCCACTAAAAACAATAAAATATACGGAAAACCCAAAACACCCTAAAAACCCTAACAGACCATTAAAACTAAAAAATGACACCAAATCCTCTAAAAGACCCAAAAAAACTAAAAACTCACAAGTACAAAAATATTTTTAACCGTCCGTTTTTAGCGTCGGGTTTTTAGAGATGTCCTGAAAATCACTAAAAATTGAATCTCACATCATTTATTATATAACTGATTTGAAAATACATTTTCTATATTAATAGACCCTAAAAACCCCAAAATAACCACTAAGGACTCTAAAAACCATAAAAAAATAAATATCCTTAAAAAATGAAACCATAAAAAACTAATAAAACATAAATAACCCTAAACACCCTAAAAATTCCGAAAAACACTAAAACCCCCCCAAAATCCCGAAAACCCTAAAAATCCTAAAAACCATTTAAACACCTTTAAAAACCAGAAATATAAAATAATTATAAAAAATAAAAAAAACTAAAATATACCATAACCCCTAAAATAAACCATAAAACCATAAAATTCTATAAAACCCCAAAACCAATAAAAGACCAAAAATACAAAAAATACAAAAAAAACACAATAAACCGTAAAAGATCATAACCCACCCCCCCCCCCCCCCAAATAGAACAAAAAAAACCAAAAAAAACCAAACCCAAAACCCCTATAAAACTCTAAAACACCCTAAAACCCACAAAAAAAACCAAAACAACCATAAATAAAATGCACAACTTAAAAAACCCAAAAAAACCCCCTAAAAGCCTAAAAAGCCTAAAAGCCATAACAAGACCCCCAAAAGTCCTTAAAAAGAGAAAAAATTTCTAAAACCCTAAAATCCATTAAAACCCCTTAAAAACAAAAAAACAGTACAAACCCTTAATACTATCAAATAACATTGTAAACCCTAAAAACACTTTAAAAATGAATAAAAACATAAAACTCTTTAAATAATAAAATATTAAAAACCTTAAAAGACTATGAAACCCTAAAGAATGAAAAAGCCATAAATGACCCAAAAATACAATAAAATAATTGAAAAACTTTTTAAAACCCTATAAACCCTAAAATCATCTTAAAACCATAAATCCCTCTTAACCCCCTAATGAATCATTAAACACTTAAAACCCCTAAAACCCTACAACCCCCTACAAATCCTAATAGCCCTAAAAACACCTAAATCACTAAGAAATCAATAAAAAACCTAAAACTAACTAAAAAATAAAACAAATCCAAAAAACCATAAAACAACCTAAAATCCTTAAAACCCCAACAAAATCCTATAACCCAAAAAACCTAATAGGCCCAAAAACACTGACATGTTCCATAAAAAGATAAAATCCCTAAAAGGCCCTAAAAACCATAAAACCCCTAAAACACCAAAAAACCATAAAAACAGTAAAATGACTCTTAAAACCCTAAATACAAAAATAACCTAAAAACTCTAAAGAACCCTAATGATCCTAAAAACCCAAAACCCCCTAAATAACCCTAAAATCTATAAATGACCATAAAATATTAAAAACCCTTAAAACCACTAAAAATCCCAAAAAACCTAAATAACTAAAACACCCTAAACCCACTAAAAACCCTAAAGACATGAAAATATTAATACCCCTAATAGACCCTAAAAGTCTCTAAATAAGAAAAAAGACTCCAAAACCCCTAAAAACTATATAGGAACCTAAAAACCGCTATAAGACCCTACAAGAACCTATTAACCCCCCAATAAAACTAAAGGCACCTAAAATCCTTTAAAACCATTAAAAGTTGTTTAAAATCCTTAAAAATGATAGAATACTCAAAATATCATAGAAACGAAAACACCATAAACCCCAAAAATCCATTAATTTTTTGAATAACCTCTAAAACCCTAAAATCAATGAAATAAATAAAAAACATAAACCTATAAAAATCAAAATAATTAAATAATAAAAAACTCAAAAAACCCTAAAAATCATTAAAACCCCATGAAACCCTAAAAGCCCTGAAAATATTAAAAACCATAAAAATGCCTAAAAGTACTGAATACCATAAAACCCCTAAAACCCACAAAAAATTTCCAAACACCAAAAATAACCCAAAACTACTAAAAACTATAAAACACCAAACAAACTTTAAAACCCATAAAGCACAAAAATCCTTAAAACCATAAAACCATAAAAAAACTAAAAATCACAAAAACCCCGAAAACCCTTTAAAACCCCTAAACCCTAAGAACCCTATAAAATAATTATGAAATTTAAAACAGTTTAAAACCCTAAACCCCTAAAAACCATAAATCCATAAAATCTTATAAACCTCTAAAATCTGTAAAAACCCTAAACTTCATTAATCCTATAAAAACTAAAAACCCCATTAAAAACCTAAAAAACCAAAAACCAATAAAAATCATAGAAACCCTGAAAAATTCTTTTAACCCCTTTAAAACCCATAAAAATCACAAAAAAATATAAAACCTAATGATAAACCATAATCTATAATCCCAAAACCCAAAACCCTTCACCATATACCCTAAACCCTATACCCTACACCCTACACCCAAAACCCTACAGAACAAACCCTACACTCTAAACCATGAACCATGAAATCTACACCCCAAACCCTATACATCAAAAACATCAAACACTACACCCTAAAACCTATACCATAAACCATACACCCTAAAACCTAAATCATACTCCATACACCCTAAAAGAACCTAAAAAATTTAAAACCCCTAAAACCACTAAACGAACTAGATCCCCAAATAACCATAATGAAAATATAAAAACCCTAATGTAGGTGACAGCTTTGGTGTGGGCATGGGGATTCGAGGAGCGGAGTTAGAAGATTTTGGTGGTGATGTTCACTGATCCTCCCCTTGTGTGATTTTCCATTTGAACTTTTTGACTTGTTTGTTTTGCTTTTTCTTTTCTTCCCCTCTTCCTGTGGCCTTTGGGATGAGGTCGTAAGGGATTTTGGGTTTGGATCAGTGGATCCCTCCCCTCACTTGTCTGCAGTGTCTATGTCTTTTCTTTTAATAAATTTTTGGGTGGTCCCAGGAATAGACTAGACCCGAGCCTTCCTTGCCCTAAAACATCTTAAAACATCTAAAAAACCTAGAAAGCCTAGAAAACATAAAAATTCCTTAAAAAATAAAAATAAATAAAAACATACGAACTCTAAAGAAACAAAAAATCACTAAAGTTACTAAAAAAATCCAAAAACCCATAAAAACCTAGAAACCTTTCAAAAACCCCAAGAATCACTGAATATATACTAAAATATGTAAAAAATATCCAAAATGCCCACTAAACCCCCAAAAATACTTAAAATACCTAAAATTCCAAAAAAATAAAAAAAACTAAAAACATAAAAACCCTAAAAACCATAGACATACCCTAAAAACCCAAAATAACCCCTAATAATGTCCTAAAATCAAAAAAAACATAATAACACCTTAAATCCTAAATGCCATAGAACCCCCCAAAAACACTAAAAAAAATCCAAAAACCCATGTTAAATCCCTAAGAAACCTAAAAAGACCCTAAATACCATAAATGAACCTAAAAACTCTAAAAACACTACAAAAATAAATCTCCCTTACAACCCTTAAAAACACGAAACATCTAAAAACTATAAAATGCCCTAAAAGACCATAAAACACTAAAAACCCCCAAAAATACCTAAAAAATCCAAAAAACCAAAAATCCAAAAAACCCTATAAACCTTAACCCCCCCAAATAATATCCTAAATGGACCTAAAATACCATGAAGTCCCTAAAACCCTAAAAAAACAAAACCCCCTAAACACTGCAAGAAACCCTAAAACAACGCAAAAAACTCTGAAACCACAAAACATGAAAAATACATAAAACCCTAAAAACCTATCAAAACCCATAAAACCTATTAAAACCACTTAAAACATCTAAAAACTAAAAAATTTAATACACCCAAAAACATAAAAAACCGTAAAAACCTAAAAACAAGTAAAAACCAGAAAAACCCAAACCCCCTAAAAATAGCTAAAAACCTAAAAAAGAAATAAAATTTCCTAAAATTTCATAAGAACCCTAAAAGAACCCTAAAACACTCTAAAAGACACAGAAAACAAATAAAGACCCCAAAATACAATAAAAACACTAAAATATCCTAAAAACACTAAGAGACCAAAAACCGTAAAAGACACTAAATACCTACCAAACCATAAAAACCAAAAAAACCAAAAAAACATAAAAAATTAAAATACCCTAAAAAATACTAAAAACCCTGACCCCCTATTAAAAATAAAAAAAATCATAATAACCATAAAACCGTGCAACCAACTATGAAAAGAAAAAAACTAATAATGCACTTAAAAACAATAAAACTCTGAAAATCCTAAGAAACCCTAAAATCCCTAAAACCTGTAAACACTCTAAATCCCAACAAAACATTAAATTAATGAATCCCATTAAAACACTAAAAACCATAAATCTCTAAAAGAACACATAAAAAACTAAAAGAAGCCTAAAACCACTAAATGAACCTTAAAAACCTATTAAAACAATGAAACATTAAAACCCCTAAAACCAGTAAAAACCTAGAAACCCCTAAAAACCATAACAATCAAATAAACAATAGAGAACCCCAAAACCACAAACCATTAAAAACCCCAAAATAACCCTAAAAACCCTAAAGCACCCTGAAACCCATAAACCCCCAAAAAACCCTAAAAACAAAAAAAAACTACTAAAAACCATAAAAAAGTCCTTAAACCACTAAAAACCCTAAAAACCTTGGAAACCATAAAAAATCATAAAAACCTTAAAAAATAATAAAACCTTTAATAACCCTAAAAAAATTACCATCCAAAAAGTCAGATAAAATTCCATAAAACCATAATATATTTACATAAATGATCCTAAAATTCCCCTGAAAATCCAAAAAACCATTAAAACTCTAAAAAACCATAAAATCCTTAAAACCCCCAAAACCCCCAAAACCATAAAAAGTTTAAAAACCTAAAAAACACAAAAAGGCATTAACAACCATGAACACTTAAAAAATTCCTATAAACCCTAAAACCACTAAAACACCGAAAACACATAAAAATAATAAAACCTTATAAAATATTAATAAAAATAGAAACACCTAAAACCTCTAAAACACCTAAAAATCCTAAAAAGTTTAAAAATCCATAAAAAACTCTAAAAACACTCAATAAACTAAAAAACTATAAAAATACTAAAACACATTAAAAATCCCAAAAACCATTGAATTACCTAAAAACCGTAAAACAAACTAATATCCCCTAAAAATCCCTAACCCCCTGAAAACCCTAAAAACACTAGAAACCCTAAAACCCCTGAAAACCATGAAAAAAATACCTAAAATCCCTAAAAAACCTAAAAAAATAAAAAACCCAACAAGTCCAAAAAATCATAAAGACCTAAAAAGTCCATTAAAACCATAAAAAACCATAACACCTCATAAAAGCTCTTTGAGTACCAAAAACCCCTAAAAATCTTAAATGTCCTTTAAACCCCTAAAACTCGTAAATGATCCTAAAAACATAGAAAAATCCTGAAAATCTCTAAAAACTCAAAAAAACCCAAAAAAAACTCAAAAAATCATAAAAACATAAAACAACTATAAAACCTTAAAACCCTTAAAAAAACCAAAAACCCTAAAAAACAAAAAAAACCCATAAAAATCCTAAGAACCCTAAAAATAATTAAAACCCATAGAGAATTTAAAAACCCTAACATATCTAAAATTTCTAAAACCCCTAAACCCCCTAAAAACCCAAAAAAACTCTAAATACCCTAAAAAACCTAAGAAAATCCAAACCCCAAAGAAACCCTAAAAACACTAAAAACCCTTAAAAACCCTAAAACTAGTAAAACCCTTTAAACCTCTAAAATACCCAAAAAATCACTTAAAATACAAAAAAACCATAAAACCCTTAAGAACTTAAAAATCTTTAAAAAATATAAAAAACCCTAAATAACTCTACAAAACACTAAAATCCCCTAAACCATGCAAAACCAAAAAAACGTGACAAAACCCTAAAAACACTGAAAACCACCAAAAAACCCTAAAACAAATATAAATACTATAAAATACCTAAAATAATGATAAAAATCTAACATAATCCTAAAAACCCTAATTTAATAAAATAATACTCTAAAACCATAAAAACCCAAAAAACCCTCAAAACCACAAAAACCCTAAAACTGCCTAAAAACCATGAAAACTCTAAAAAATATAGAAACCATAGAAACTATAAAAAAACATAATACCCTAAAAACCCATATAAACCTAAAACTCTAATACCCTATAAACACTAATAACTAAAAATATCTAGAACCACTTAAAAGGCCCTAGAAACAGTAAAAAATACTACAAGACCCTAAAAAACTAAAATAGTAAAGCCCCTAAAATACTCTAAAAGACCCTAAAAATACTAAAACCAATGACAACACATAAAACCCTAAAAACCGTAAAATCCATTAAAACCCTTAATAACCCTAAAAAATATGTAAAACCATATAAGAAACCTCAAACCATAAAATACTAAAAAAATACAATAAAACTCCTAAAACCCCAAAAAAATTCAGAAAACCTAAAATCTCCAAATATATAAAACCCTGAACCCTCTAAAAACTAAAAACACTAAAACCTTTAAAAAGACCAAAAAACACTAAAAAATTGAGACCACGATAACACTAAAATACATAAAAGCTGAAGAAGTTGACAAAACCCCTTAAAATTCTAAAAACCCTAAAAAATATTAGAACACCATAGAAATGAAATAAACTCTAAAACCCCTAAAACCCATAAACCCCATAAAAACAATAAAACACCTAAAAACCTTAAAAGTACATAAAAATCCAAATAACCCTAAAAGACCGAAACAAACCCTATATAACCTAAAAAGGCCCCAAAAACACTGAAAAAACATAAGAAAACTAATAACCCATTAAAATCCAAAAAAAACCTAAAAATATCCAAAATACAATAAAATACCATAAAAAACTAATAGTGTCTAAAACCCTAAATATATCCTAATGGATGCAAAAAGAAAAAAACTGCTAAAAGACCCTAAAAGCTATATAATGACCCTGAAGACCCTAAAAACACCTAAACACTAAAGATGCATAAAACCAACAAACCACTTAAAATAAATGAAAAAAACTAAAATATTATACCACCTAAAACACATAAAACCACTAAAACCCTAAAAATACTAAAACCCTAAAATCTATAAACCCTAAAATTCTAAAAACCCAAAACACTAAAAAACCCTAAAACCTCTAAAACCATAAAATCATATAAAACCACAAATAAACTCTTGATTATCATAAAATAAACTAGAAAATATGAAAACCACTACAAATAATAAATAACCTTTAAACCATAACATCCATTAAACACTAAAAACCATTAACATCTTAAAAAACCAAAAATTCTAAAAACCAAAAAAAAATTAAAACCCATAAAGTCCCTTAAAACCCATAAAAATACAAAAAACAATAAAAATTTATAAAAATACTTAAAATCCTTGAAATAAAAAAACCCCAAAACATGAAATCCCCAAAAAATCATAAAACACCAAAAAACACTAAAACAGTTGAAAAATCTAAATTGCCGTAGAGAACCCAAATAACCCAAGAACCAATTAAAAACACTAAAAAAACTAAACAATGAAAAATAACTAAAAATAATTCAAACCCAAAAAAATCTAAACCAAAATAAAACACTTATACACCTAAAAGTCCCAAGAAACCATAATGCCCCTAAAGTACCCAAAAACATTAAAAACTTAAAATCCCAAACAATCATTAACACCATAAAACCACTAAAACCCTTAAAGACACACAAAATAATAAAGACACCAAAATACATAAAAAATCATACAAAACCATAAACACAATAAAATACCCTAAAATATGAAAAATTATTTAAAAATACTAAAAATACGCTGAAGAGACATAAAAAATAAAAAACCCATGAAGACCCTAAAACCCTAAAAAACAAAAATTCCCTCAAAACCCCTAAAGGATACTAAAACCCCTAAAACCCAAAAACCCAAAATACATAAAACTCCAAAATAACCGTATAACCCAAAAAAATACATTAAATACCCTAACATCCTTTAAAACCCATAAATGACCCTATAAAATGTCAAAACCCCTAAAACCCATAAAACACCCTAAAGACCCAAAAATACCTTAAGGAAAAAAATAAATAAAATATAAAAATACCCTAATAGACCCAAGAAACATTATAAGACCAAAAAAACGATAAAATCTACAAAACCCTAAAAACCCTAAGACCCCAAAAAACACAAAATTACCAAAAAAACCCTAAACAACCATAAATACCCTAGAACCTCTAGAAACCATAAAAGAAATAAAAGGAACTAAAATATTAAAAACCCCAAAATACCCTAAAAACCATAAAAACCATAAAAATACTTAAACCCAGTTTCCCTTGAAGATATGTTTTTGTCAATAATGAAATGGTATAAATGGGACTGGGTAGTATATAATTTCTATCTTGTTAATGAGGTTTCATAGTTAAGCCATTAATATCGGGTTCACATTGTTACTGATGAAAACTCTTTATTATCTTGCGGTTGATTGTAGGGGTTAATTGTATGAAATCACTAACATCAAGTACAAAATCATTGAATGGTCTTCAATAGATTTGTTCTAGGAGAAAAATTCCCAATGGCTATGACATACTTGATTCATAGACCTACATTTCAATGGAATGCATTCAATATTTAATATATCCAATGACACATAATAACTCACATTAGTCGAGAGGATGAGATGTCTGGATTATCACACCCTTTTAGGGGGAACTGTTTCCTATTACATGACTATATTGTAGATTTAAGATATATTCACGAATAATTGGTTTATTCCAAAGTATACATACGTGGATTACCACTAGGTAATAATCAATCATGAATACACATGGTTTTAGTATCATCGGTATGTATATAGGGTTTTCCATCAATGATAGGATATATATGTATTCGAGGATCTTTATCAATGGTGCACTTATATGGATGGATTATATATTCTTTGATCATTCATTAGTATGATGTTTGTTTTAATCCATTTTGTGAGGCACTATGGACTTTACTATCATTGAGGGAGACAAAAGTTTTTTCGATGTTGGTATCAAACCCATAATATGAGTTTCCTACATTTCCTCATGAGGAGAATCAGAAGCCATGTAGTTTGGTGGCACTTAATAGGGAACATCACCTTTTAAGGTCATTAGAAAAGGACCCAACCATGGAATTTAACATTATATAGTACTGACTCTCAGAGAAAGGTGTCTGACAATTGATTTTGTGGGAATTATACTGAGGCAGCCCAAGGATCCTGGGGGAGATATGGTCTCTTGGGTAGAGGCATTATCTTTCTGGGGATATTGTATGGAAGATATCATGATATATGTAGATGGTGGGTTTGTAGATTAGGGGGTTTTCCTAAAAATGCCATTAACTTGAGAATAAAACCCCCCTAGTTTGGTAGGTTGGGGATTATACATCGAATATTTCCATTTAGGGGAGCATGAATGGGTCTTATACCATATGGGAGGCCCATTTGAAGTTATAATTCATTGGTAATATGTCTTTTTTAAGGTTGATATATTATTTCAAGGATTATATCATGTAGGAGGCCCATTCAAAGGGGACATGACTGGGGATTATGCATGGAATATCCCATCTAAGGTTTTGGATCATGTGTGAATAATGATCACCACTAACCATGAATCCCATGTGAGTCAAGATAAATGTGAGAAACAAGAAGAATAAGTAGATATGAAGATCACAGAATCCACTCTTTCCACTAGTGGATGTGGTGATGATTCCCAAAGGGATAGGGAGAGGGATTTTATTGTACCAATTTATTTTTCTATATTGATATTCAAGACAGTCAAATTTAGTGATCTATCAGGCTATTATTTGGGTAGGGGTGAAGAGAAGAAAAAATTCCATATCATGTAATAAAGGATAGGGGATTAATCAAGGATATATTTTCTAAAATATGTCTCAGGGAGAAGGATATCATTCAAAATGAAAGGTAATGGTAAGTGTGATCCTTATCCATACCATCCGAAATAGGGAGGTTCATGGTAACACCCCAAGGTTAGAGCCATCATTACCATTGTAATTTAAAACAAATGACATTCTGAGGGCACACACTACTGCATGGGTCACTAATGCGGTTCCACTTACTATGGGTATGTAAACATGAAGGGGAATGCTTATGTGCCTGATGATTTTTGTCATACATGTCAGGTGGCTTTGGAAGGGACACTAGCCTAATTTTGTTAGACTATTTCATGGAAGGGCCAACATGTCGGTCCGATGACATGACATAATGGAGTGATTGGATCTAGAGAGTTAAATTCCCTTGAATTCCCCATTCCTCATAGTAGGTTCTTATGTGGGTTAGGGTTCCCTCCTTATATCATGTTTCTATGTGGGGGAGGGGAATGTCTATAGAACATTGTGCTATAAAAACCTAGGTTCAAAATGAATATCATGCTTCATAGAAGGAGTAGGTTCCACTCGCATAACATTTTTCTACAAGTGGCTGAGTTCCTCCTATGTAGTGATTTTCTATGTAGGTTAGGGTTTCACTTGAATAACTCTTTTCAATGAGCGGTGCTTATCTCTTAATGGAAAATTAATTATTCCCCACAGAATGGTGTTTATGAATGTATTTTTGATTTTTCTAATGTTTGATTGATTTTTTATGTCATCCTTACTCCTATAAGGAATATTTCTACCTACTAGTAATTTTCAAAGGGGATAAAATTTTCATGGGGCCTCACCACTCATTCCCTTCATCTCTCTTCGATTCATTCTTCTATATTCTTTTTGATCTCTTCTTTTTGTGTCCTCCTTAGGGTTTATTTATTGGACACTAGATGGAACTCTTGGATGGTTTTTTGGACCAGAAATTACATAGTTATTAGGGATGTCATTTGCATAAGGGGTTCATCATTTGTGGGGAAATAAATCACATCCTCAACATCACAAATGACTTTGTTTCATTCAAGGGTGTCCGTGGTATCCCCTTTCCCCATAATCTTTTGAGTTCATGAGGGAGTAAATCAATCCCTTAGTATGGAAAATTAATTTGATTCCATTTTCCAATGTCGATGTCACCCCCTCAATATGAAATCTATTTCATTATTGGACGATTCACAAATTAGTGGAATTTCATGCAGAGTAGCTGTCCATGAAGTGTTTTGGGATTCATGGTCTCATCAGTTTGAATATTTTTTCCAATATTATTATGGGATTCATTTCAGCCATTTTTTTATCCTCATATAATTCTCATATTAAATTAGAAATTTTCAGGTCCCAACAAATTCCCCTAAAGGAATGGGTTCTGATCTGGATGAGAGGAAGTAATTAAGATGTAGAAAGTGGTCCTAATTTGAAGGAAATATGAGATAATTCGTTAATGTTTACACGATTCAAAGAAATAAGTGATCATAGTTTGACTATTTTTATGGTTAAATGTAAAACCGTACTAACTTTTATTGTGATTTATGTTATTAACACATTTATTTTCTTAAGTCCATTGTGGTGTAGGCTTAGCGGGCATGACATGACTTTTTCATAGGCCTCCATTTGTGGGGTTTTGAACTAAAAATATTTGTTCCTTTTTTTAATTGCTTTATTTTTTCCTAAACCTTGAGAAGAATAGGTTTGGAGAGGTGGTAGTATACTTCTTCCAGGGATCCTTTAATGGTTTTCTCCTTAGTGAGTTTTTATCATCTTTTTAGGGTAGTTTAAAGACTTTGTAACTGCAATAATGCAACATATGATTTTGGTATAATTGATTTGACAATGAATTATAGGACGGGGTGTCCAATCATTCTTACTAAAACAATTGGTCCTAGAATTTTTTAGACATTAATGGGGTATTTTTTTTACCATAGTTTTGTGATTTCTGAATCCAAGAAATGATTTGTGACAAGAACATGAGGAGTAACTGTAATAATGGATTCCAACATGATGTTTCATGGGTGTATGAATGTAGGAAAATCCTATCTTGATAATGAACTTACCTTTGGCTTGTAGAGCATTTTTTCGGGATACTTATGAAAAACCAACTAGGGAATATTACCCATAGTAAAAGAAAGAGTCCTTAGGACAATAACACTCTGTTTATGATGACCAGAAAATTTTTGGGAACATAGATTCACTAATAAAAAGAATGGTTGTTTTTCAAGGGAATGATGTCTAAATATGTCAAGGTAAATTGTATCATCTTTTTCCATGAATGAAAAAACTCTCCTACACATATTTGGATTGTGTAAAAGAGGGGTGAATCATGGTGTATTTTAATATCATTAAATTTATACATTGGTAGTTAACTTTAACATCTAAAAACTATGATGTTTGATCTTTAATACTAAAGGACACTTTCATTGGACTAATGGAAAAAAATTCATCATTCTCATGGTAATCTGACTAGGAATGTTTTATTCCCTTCAAAAATGATTGTGAAATGTTGTAACCTTTATTTTGTGGGGTTTATCAATAAATATAGTGATACGAAACACAAACATAATTGAGGTCATACAAAGGTAGGAAAAACCTATCTAGGGGAAAAAATTTCTTTGGTTAATATGGCATTTTCATTGGATACATATAAAGACCCAACTATGGAATATTATGAATTTTTAAATAATGGTTTTCCTAGGACTCTTCCCCTCCACCTTTGATGTCTGAGGAGGTTTATAGGGATTTAGACCATTCCATAAAATGATAATGGTTTGTGAAGAGGGTTCCTGAACATGATAGGATTGTTCCAAGATTGAATTAACTTTGAATATGTAGATATGTATCCATTACGTTGGTCCAACCCAAACATATAAGTTATTTTCTTGATAAGGATAGGTCTATGAAATGATTTTTGGACATCACTATGTATCTCCTTGAAACAATAATCAATCCACACATAATTTTGGGAATATTTCCCATGTAGGTTTGGCCCATGAAAAATAAAGGGGGGAATTTTTTTTGAATAAGAGAGCACGAATGGGGTGTGGCTCATGTTGGACTCTCATATTCATATATACCACATGAATATGAATAAGGGGATTTTTTTTCTCTATAAATATTTAGTACGAGTATGAAAAATGAATTGGAATGGATGGGACATTTTTACCTCATGGATAGACCCATGAATTGTGTTTGGGTGTCATTATATATCATGTGAAAACATGAATCAAGCCAAACATAGTTCATTGAAGTTTACCCATGTAGGTATGACCATTTTATAGGGAGAGAAATTTTTTAATTGTGTTGGGGTTGGACCCAAATTTGAACATTCAGGTGTCACTATGTACCCTACGACGATAGGAATCAATCCACACATAGTTCTTAATATCGTGCAGTTTAGTTTCTTATGGATAGGATATCCATCATGCAATTCACATTTATGTAGTAGGGACAAAATGGGGTCATACATTTTATGGTCATATGGATAGGACCAATTTTTATAGAAACCATGAGTAACTGGACAAAAATTGGTCAAGGGTGTTCTGACAAGGCCCTAATGGAAGGGGGAAAGATGGTTTAAACCATGATACTAGGGATTATAAAATCCATAAAAATGATATGTGGCATGAAATCTATTAGGGATTATATAGAGGGAAGATTCCTCTCTAGAAGAAGAATTATTATTTGATTAAAAGGAATTTTTGTTGGAATCTTATGAAGATCCAACTATGGAATATTATGAATAGTCAGACAAATGTGTCCTTAAGACACTTACCCTCCATTTTTGATGGTCATGGGAAGATTATTAAGATCAATAATTTTCTAGCGAATAGATTCTGACGAATGGAAGGAATTTTAATACGAATGTAAGAAAATTTCAAAACACAATTTATCGTGAAGTGTGATGATCCCTATATATATTTGACTCATACATAAGGGGATTTTCTTTCCTTTATAGACCCCTTAACGTGAAACCCCCACTTGATATCTCTTATATATATCTATATTTTTATAATGTACAAGGGAAATTTTTTCTTTTTTCTTTTCTTTATGTTTGAGACTTGGGAACAAGGCTTAGACATCACTAAATATCTCATTTCATTGAGAATCAAACCATACGTAGTTCTCAAGGCATCGTGTAGTTTAATTTCATATGGTAAGGACTTGGTTTAATGATGTGAAGAAGAAATATTTTGGATGGACCCAAGATTAAAGGTTTAGTGAATCACTATGTATCCTATGATGGGAAAAATAAATCCACACATAGTTCCTGAAAATCCATGTAGTTTTAACTCTTGTGGTAATGACTTAGGTCAACTAACATGAAGGACAATGGACACCATGGATCCATGAAGTTTTAATTAATGTGAGAAAGACATTTTATGTTCTTTTTTAGGTCTTCCTACCATAACCAAGAAAAACCTAATGGGGATTGATACACCATGTTCATGTGAATAATCCCCTTCCAAACCACCTAATCCCACATGGTATATGATCAGTGTAAGAAAAAATGGGAGGAAAAGGAATATTTTCCACTCATATGTGATAAAATGAAGGATATAGTCATTTGGATTTTGTGGTGCCTGAACCAGTACATAGAATTTGGATGCCTCTAAATATCCTATGTGGAATGGAATCATGTTGTACCTAGCTCTTGAAATGGTATCACTATTAATATTAGATTCATATATAGGGAGGGGGTTTTTTATTGTGGTTGGACTCAGGGTTAGAGATGTAGGTGTACCCATGTATCCTGCATGAATAAGAATCAATCCACACATAGTTCTTTATAAAATCTCCATTTGTAGGTCTGACCTATACCTAGGGAGAGGACATTTTTTCTCATTGTGTGGATGGACTAAGATGCATAATACTAGAGTCACTACCTATCTTGTGATAATAATAATCAAGACAAATGTAGTTCTTGAATACAACAAGGTAGATGTATGATGCTGGGGGAAATTTACTATTAAGTGAGAACATTATGGTTTTCTGTAGTTCAACATCATATAGTGAGGATATTTGTGTCATGTAGCTTATTATTTGGTTACATGGACAATGTGACCAATAGTTTAGTGTCATGAAATCATGATGATTGTGTCTTATAGTTCAGGGGAGGATGATTTTGTGGAATATAAAAAAAATTATCCCGATGTGAAAAGAGACTATGAGACCATGTATGGACTAGAAGGCCTCTTAAATTATTATGGTTTTGTGGAGGATAAATGGCATGGATATAATTTTTCTTCTTTTTTTCAACTTTTATGCCATGATGGAGTACGGTGAAGTTGAGAAAATTCATTGAGGTAATGTTGAAAACACATTTCAGGGGGTTTATTTTTAGCATGTTTTGTTACTATTTTTTTGAAAATGGTTTCATGATCTAATAGGTGGACTTAGTGTTATTGATATTTAACCACTAGTTCATCAAGATATCATTCAATGAACTTTCCCAAGATTATTTTGAAGATGCGATGTGGGGTGTGTTGGTATGTAGCGTCCACATTCTTTAAGATAAATTGAATTAACCTATAACCAAATAATATTAAGGGGATTTGAAGGTAGTAGATTCTTAATCTTCATTGTCCATTTAGATATGATTGTATCATAACTATACATCTATAAAGGATAGAGCCTAATATATGGAAGTTACATTGATCAATAGTTATGTGATCGGGACTTGGAAAACATCCTTTAGAAAGTGTCTGTTGGGATCCTTGAAATCAATGAAAACTCTAATTTTCCAATTCGTTTTATTAATGGGGAAGATATTTTCCCACCAAATGGGATTTTGTACATCTTAATTTAATTTGGATATGATGATATTTTCAACTTCATCCTCTATCTTGGAGTCATTTTTCGGGTGTGACTTCCTAGAGAATTTTTATATCATTGATGGTCCAATAGTGGTCCATGCTAGTGAGTGGCCACCTCATGATCGATAGCTGGAGTTTATGTCTAGTTACAAGAGAATAAGGCTCTATTCTTACTTGGTAATTAGGTATATACCTATTTATCTTCAGAATAAATATTCACAACAATCTAGGTGGCCATTGAATATTTCTCTGTACCCAGAATTATCTCTCTGATCTCATAAATGGTGTAAGGGATTCCCTCCTCAAATGTTGGAGGGGAATTCCTAAGGTCTTCTTCCTCTTATTCCTCTTCCTCCTTGTTATATTATTTTTCTTGATCATAGGGTTAAATAAGTCTTGGGATGAGTTATTTAGGGTTCAGAGAGGATTTGATATCTTAGTATTCAAAATAGGTAGTTACTTCCATGAACCTGGCTAATAGCAGGGGATCCTCTTGGAACTCTGGAAAAGATAGAGTGGGGGTGGGGGAGTGTATTTTTCCCCATTGGGTGGTGATATTTCCTCTTATACCTCATTGTGTGAGGTGTTGATTTAGTACAACTCATTGGATTGATTGAAGGCATTTTTATCTAAGCTTTCATCATTGTTTGGGGAGTTAACATATTTTTCAACACCACTAGACTCGGTGGTCATGACTGAAATCATGAATTTTTCTAAACATTCCCTTGTCATTGAGCTTATATTCTTAATATGGTAAATAAGTAGAATATAATATTCACCATGATGTTTAAAGGGGTCAGTCAGGATTACTTTCATACTGTTCATGGAAGTGACCCATTAAACACCATCAACTAGGGGTTGTTTCCCTTTCACTTGATAGAAACCTACATCGATATAATCTGACTCATAGGATTCAAATAGGGAATGGAAGAATATAATATTACTATATTTATATTGATGAAATATTCAATGCATTGAAGGTACGTTGAGTGGATTGATGCATGTTGATGAAACTAGGGCCTTCCTAGCATGACATTGAACTTCATGTTCTGCACATGAGCCTTAGCCCGGTTAATAAGGACTCTGTAAGTGCATCCAAGCGACCAAGGTTCAAATCCAGGAGAAGGCAAGATTTCCAAGGGATACTGTAGCAGTACTGTAGCAGGTACTATAGCAGTACTGTAGTGGGAATAGTACCAGGCACTGTTTGGCACTGTAGCAGTAGGGAATATGCCCCTGTTTGGGCCTTCGAGCCACTGATTTGGTCCCTGAGTTCTGTAAGGCCATTGGGCCACCCAGGCCTTCAGGTCAGTAAGGCCTTTTGTCCACCTCAAGGCTTTCGTGCCACCTTAGTTTATATGAAAACCAGACAACTTGCAAGGAACAATCTCTATAATGACGATGAGCAAGGAGATTTCACCCCAGAAGAAGCTAAACGGATTGCAAGAATGAGAGGGTATGGAACCTGCCATCGGGAAAAGCCTGTGTATGAATGGAAATACCTAGCCGAACTTCCATGCGAAGGTGGAGAGCTGATTTCACGATGAAGATGCTAGGGGAGGAGCAGTTCCAAGTAGTTATTCTGGGTTGTATGTAATGTTTGAATCCCATGGGCAATGAATTCCTCTAATTCCCACGGTCCATGTAATAATTACAACAACGGGCCTTGTAAGGGTTCCACCTCACCCCTTGAAAGGTGGATTATCAAAAATCAATAAAAAATGAAGGCCTTCGGGCTATTGGAGAAGTTCATGTTCTTCTGAAACACCATAAATTATGAGTTTGCAAAGAGGTATATGAAATGAGCCTTGAAAATTATTTGGCCCAATGTATTCTTCTAGATTTTTTCATATCCTTTCCATGTTATGGAAGAATTTGTTTTGTCATTTTCATCATAGATTAACAAGTGATGTTTTTTACTAGAATGAGATAAACAGCAAAGCCATTGTCAATGAAAACATTCCAGAAAATGAAACCATTTATCTTACTAGTCAAATAGAACTATCTAATGTTTCTATACATAACAATGTCTTCATCTTGATTTATGAAGGAGATAACCACATGGAAATCTACAGAATCAGTCTCTATCTAAAATACCATAGAGGCTGGTACTTTGACATCATACTCCTAGGGGCTTTGAAAAGATACTATAAGTTCTTCCCTGAGGCCTTTTGACAAACTCAAAGCATCCTAGATTCATATTATGGATAGAATTAAATATAAAATATTTCATAATGAGCAATTTGTGGTCTAAATTCCAATTATTTCCAATGTGGGTATTCTCTATTACGAGAAGTTTAGTGGATTGAGTATTTGATGAAGATGGATTGACCCTCATGATAGGAGATGGAGGTGATCCCATCCTTATTGGGTTGGGACAGGTAGGTCTTCGAACTCACCGAGGGTGATCTGAAACATGTTCTTATCAAAATTGATATTATTGAGTGATTAGGTAATATTAGATTTTGGTAGGTTCTAGAGGATTATCCTGTTACCATTGGACCTAATAAAGGTTTCTTCCATGAGTTTCTGCAACATTGATGGTCTAAGTTTGGCCATGACCACATGTTTATCCCCTTATTCAACCAATACTTCCCCGATATCTTAATCTCATGCGGCCTCTTCCACTGGCACACTAATTGGGATTAGGTAATTATTATTTACATACAAACACATTATCCTATAATGGATCCATTAAGTGAATGAAATTAATGGAGATAAAGATCAACTCCTCACCTCATAACGAATTACCTTGGTAGATTGTTTCTGGTGGTGTTGTTTAGTGGGTTGGTGACCTTTGCATCATATATGAGGGCCTATAATGTGAGAGTTTCATTGAAAACTTAGTCCTTGGTGTAGGTTAATTATCTTGTGATTTATCTATATATTTTAGGCCAGGATAATTTTTGAAGGGATATCCATTGGATGTTTGTGGTTCCGATTGTGTCGGTTGTGTTTCAGTTGAAGAAGATGTGGGAATGGAACATTACTTAAACTATTCCTAGTGAATTCCATGAGAACAGTTGATAGTTTTTTTAATCATCCAACTATCAAAATTATTTTTTCTTTAGCTAAAAACTTCTTTACACTCACCTCGTTCCTAGGGGAAATAGTGAAAACACATGCCACTTTCACTAGAAGTGGTCCAAGTTTTACATTCCTAGAATCTATCTTTTTCTACAAAAGGAATTTAAAGACAAAAAATTCTTTAATGGTGTGTCCTAATATCTATTGAAATAGAAAATAATATGTATGGTCTTCAAGACCCACCTCATCAGCCCTTTTCTCCCCTAGAAGATGGTGTAAATAATAGTCCATAGAGTCGATAATGTTGCAATATACTTGATCATCTTAGAAAGATTATAATTTATTATATTATTCCTCAATATGATTTCACTTAGGTCCCCTCTACTCATTTTTTCAATGTGTGGGAGGGGGGTTTGACACCTGTGGTGTACTATAAGACATGGGGAAGGTTTTAGAGCAAGAGATGGCATGAAATCTGGATTATGTGTAACAGATGCTTCCCCCACCATTCATGCTCATTTCCCTAGGACCGATGGAGTTATTTGGGAGTTTAACATAGTTTTCCATATAAAGACATCCATCTTTTGGGAAATGTAGGATAAATATCAAAACCCACTTGTATATATCACTGGGTTGTGTGGCATTCACAACATGTAGTGGAGGTTATTGATGAATTTAGAAATCATATCATCCTGTGGGAGTGTATAGTTCAGGAAATAATTCAACCATTTCCATATGTAAATAAAATCTGATAGTCTTTTGTTCTCTCACTGTTTAGGTTTCAAGAGGTTATAGAGTGTTGTGTTATACAATGTTGATCTGAGTTGGAAGAAGAACTACCACTAGAGGTCGTCCTATCCAGTGATTAACTGATCTAGCAAGATGGAGTTCAATATGAAGGTTGACCCTTATAGTGTTTGCACAAAGAATTCGAGTTTCACTATTTCTTAAAGTTCTGATGTTCCAATTATGGGATCAAAATGTGATGCATAATGCTTCAAATATTTTTATGGGTCACCTGAACCATTGAACACTGGAAACATAGGACACAAAAAATTTGGTGGTGGAGGGGATCTACTCACCCAATCAAGGTTATGTTTCTATCCCAGTTGTATTGGTTCACAAAGCCCCTATACAAATTCTAATCGATCTTATAATGACTCGATGGTGTCGATAAACTCTTGATGAGAATTCTATTTAACCTGATCTTATACCGATTCTACGAGGTGGTGGATTTGACAGACTAGTACTTCCATTATATGATGCATATATCCAGACAAGGAAATTTTTTTAGGAATTTCTTAAACATGTTCTGGTTGTTTGCATATTGGCAGGAAATCTTGATATCCTCCCATGACCAGGTTGAGGTGAACCGATGATCCCAATGCTGATTTGGGTGGATATCCTATCCCTTCTTCAATTTATGAGACAAATTATTATTATTAAGTAAAACCTGATGGATGTGTATATTGAAGCTCTACTGAGAAATCATATTTGATATCAACACTACCTTAGAGAAACTCAATGTTGATTCACCAAAGCTCATTCATTTCATCCTCCTACCAAGAGAATATTTCTTCAAGTGTTGGAATATCATTATCATCGATAGGAGGAGGTGGGTCATATATGACTTTTCTTTTATTATTCTCACTGGTAGAGGTTCTTTGAAGAAGAAGTGAGGTATTGATAGAGGGAGAACCCATATTTTGGTCGATTTCATGGTTTTGAGTGAGCACACCTTCATTCTCTATGTGGAACACATATTGAATGGACCCATTCTATTCTTGTTCTTATAAATATTTTTCATTCTAAACACCATCTCTATGATTCACTTTCATGACGTTTACCAATGTATAAATAATTATAGGCACTAAACTAGATGTTAGATAATATGAGGGTTATTCGTGCCTTTTGTGGGACCTCTCTCTTCCCTTCTAGGATCCTCTTCAGACATCTTGGTGAAGGGTGAATCAGAGGGAACCTTTATACAACATGTTTGTAACCCTCCTTTTAAGGGAAAATGAGTTCCGAGATAGGATGGATAAGGATAACTCTTTATATTCTGTCCGAACTAAATGGTAAAAGACTAATTTTTAGTGAGGGATGGTTGAGATAAAAATTCCCCCATCCATACTGGCTTTGGTTGCTTCCATTCAGTTATTTTTGGGCCTCACCCTGAATTTTTCATCCATACAGGGGAATTTTGTTTAATAAATTTTCCACACCTTTGTTCTAGGGATGATCCCATACAACAGAAACTATTACAACTATCACTACACTCTTGATCTCACACATCCTGGTTTGATAGTGATTCAAATATGATGTTGGGAATGTATGCGAACCATTCGTTTTTTGAGGAAATTAAGATTTCTTTATGATTTTATTACCTTAGTCAATAAGCCTCCTTAATTTTCTCGGTTCCATAGTTTATGATTTTTTTGATAGATTTCTCTTGTCAGGCCTCAAACTTTTGAGACTTATTTTGGGCCAATTATTGTTGAGGGTGCTTCCTTTTCTGATCAGGGGATTAAGTTGAAAGTCACATTAGGATAATGATAATATAGGTCACAATTTCGCATGGATTCTACTGAAAGTGTAGTGCTGTGAATTGAAAAGATACATAGTCACCCCATCCTTGAATATGAACATCGTGAAGGGAATTGACAATTAGACGATGCAAATTATGTATTTTATTATGGTAGGTCAGTTGCATATCTTTGTTCCATATCTCAAATTGTGTTCTCCACACAGGCGTAAGGGATTCCATGTGGATTTTTCAATAAATCTCACTGATTTTTTTAACATGATCTACATACCCATCATAAGGAAATAATTTTTTATTTAGGTCATAGATATTTTAGTAGAGATAAATATGAATGTTGTGTATACATTTTTCTAAAAACACCCTTGGTATTTCAATTTGAGAAGTGGTTGGGAGACAAAAAATAATGAGTATATCCTCTCTGGCTAGTTTATCATCTCATGAGAAGCATATCCTTATTTCTTCTATGATATACACCTCTACCTGATCTTCCCAATATGGAAACTTCTTGATTTTCCTTTCATAAGTAGTGGGGCTAGTAGGTATCTCATTGTTTTGTGAATATTCAAGGGGTGTCTTAGAGGATGAGCATGGTCCTAGTCTATCTCTCTTTTGATAAATTATTTTTATTTTCATTGATAGGGTCTCTACCATATTTGACCGTACCCCTCCAAGTGACTCAAAATATAAGGGATTTCATAGATTTTACCCATCAAGGGGAGGACCTTCTTGTTAAAAAAGATGTTACTATAGGGAGGACCTTCACAAAAGACTCTATGATCGTGAAGAATACCATCGTAGCTTGATTCTCGACTATAGGGAGTATTTATTCCACATATACCTTTGGGGATGACCTTCAAGGAAGACAAAATCAAGGCGGACTTCTTGTTAAAAAGAGATTTTACTACTCGGAGGACCTTCACTGCACATGAAAAAATTCATAAGAATACCATCATCACTTGATTCCCAATGAGAGAGAGAATTATTTTAGTGTATACCCTTGGAAGGACCTTCATGGAGGAAAACATCAATGAGAGTAACTTATTACTAAAATCATATTTAACTATTGGGAGTACCATTAATGCACATGACGCAATGGTGAGGACTACCATAAATACATGATGCCTACCTGCAACATATACCCTAGGGAGGACCATTAGGTAGGATGAAATCAAGGGGATGACAATGTTGCTAAAATGAGATGAAACTACAAGGAGGACCTTCATAGCGAATGCCATAATGGCGAGGACTACCGCCATAGCTTGACGAACAATTATAAGGAGAATTGATACAATGTATACCCTGGGTAAGACTTCCAGACCAAAAAAAATATAGGGAATTAATTTCTTGAAATTTAATGTCACTACATGTAGGACCTTCATAAAAAATTCCATACTAGTGAGGACTTCCATCATAGATTGGTAACTTACTGTAGGGATAATTTCAACAACATATACCCTAGTAAGGACCAACAGGGTGGATGATAGTAAGGGGATGACTTTCTTTCTATTTGATCTTATATATAAGAGGAGGTCTACCGTGAATCCCATCAAGAGATAATCTCTCATGGTTAATCAGTTTATGTACATGAAGAAAGACTTCATGGTCGATGTTCTAGGAAGGAACTCTAGTACTTATGGTAACAATGTTGTAGTGAGGACCTTAATAACTACTACTAATACATCCTTAAGATGTAAATGGATCTTCCAGATATTGAGCCACCATTAATAAGTGTATGATAGCATCAAGAAATCTAGCTTCTAGTAGAACATGGTCATGAATCTGCTCCCTATTTTTAGGTTCACTTTGACATGATTCATTTTCGGGCACTCTCTTATGGGTGACTGGGGTCTCTTGTTGTAGTTGATGACCTTCTTATACAAGTGCCCAATCAAGTAGATATTGTGGTTCTCTCAAGATACACTGATGAGAATCATGATTTCTAGAGGGGATATAATTCTAACATAGAGTATCAAAAAAAGTGGACCGGTGTCCCGTACTGGAATGAATATTTGTTTATGATCCTGTTGTACATTTATCCTAGAATATTTTCAAAAAACCTCCTGGATGGGATTTGGGATCCATGTATGCTCTGGATTGACCACATCATTATCTGGATTAGTCACCCCACTTGGGGTGGTGAGGTTGTGGGCCCTAATCCTTCCTATTTTTGTGCATGTGATTACATCACAAAAGGTGTGTAGGATATGGTTAGTAATTAACTTCTGATCTTCCACTATTACTTAATGTTTAGAGAGTCATACTTCATGGTAATGTGAATATATTCCCATTCCTATGTGTGAGTAGAAATATGTTCCTTCTTTGGTCCTCCATTTCCTTATAGTAGGTGCTAATTTTTTTATGGAGGGAATAGATATGAGTCTAAAATTTATTTGAAACTTGGATACACAAGTTGTTTTCTCCAATTTCCACTATATTTGAATAGAATAATTTATACTTGTGAGCATGTATTTTTGTCTAATCATTGGTTTCCATTGTTTTTACTATTGACCTTTATATGAATCTATATGAATTTTTCCTTACCTGTGTTTAGTTTCCATCATATTTTTGTGATGGGATTCATATGGAATGGAAGGTATATATGTCTGCCTATAATTTTCCACCCAATTTAGCTAATGGAGTTAGTGTGTATTAGTAGAAATTTCAATATACTCATAGTTTATTTATATCCTATTTGGATGATGGTATCCATGTGCACCGATAGGTATGTGTGACTTCCTGTAGTTTGGTTCCCTATTTTCATGACGGTCTTGGGGGGAAGTTGCAATAATTTTTACCTACCCATAATTTGATGTCATATTTTACTGATTGTATTCCTAATATGAAGAAATAATATACATATTACTATTGTGTGCCACAGTATTTTTACACTGTGCTTCTTCAAAAAGATTGAGGTAGATGGCATGTTCCTAATTGTCTAGTCATTTCCCTTTGTAGGCCTCCCTGGGGACCAGGGTCTGTTTGACTTCAGTGGGGGCCAAAGGATGTATCATTTTCCCAGTGAGGATTTGGGTCTGTACTACACTATCAAAAATGATTTCTTACATGGGTCCTTGAAATTTACCCCTATAATTCTAGGAATTAGTCTTTGTGGATGAGTTCATTGGCCTCCCTAAGGTATAATAGGATCTCATTATCATGTTTTAGGGATAAGATCTGGAAAAAGATGGATATGGCTAGTGGTTTCATCTTGTTCGGCTACCGAATATAATTGGGATGATGGACGGTGATTATTCATGGATTGGAGATATTTCTTAACTACTTCTAGGGTGGGGATAGTACCCCTTTGGTGAAACTCCCAAACTAGTTCTTTTGAAACCCAGGGCTGAAGATGTTGGGTGGGAGATGGAATCCTTCACTTTATTGAGGATCTAGTAGGTTTCATGGGTAATGGGAGTGTTTGTGAATGTTGGGGAGATTCCATTATATTGAAGAGATATCTAAAGAGTTTCTGAAAAATATGTGGTAGATACAGAAAAATAATCTCATAAAAGTATCATCTCAGGACCAGATGTGTAATTGATGGTATCACTTGAACCTTTTCCATTTTAGATGTGAAAGGGGTGTGAAGTGGGGTTACACATCTACCTTGGTTAAGGATTCACATTGGGCTCACTATTTTGTTTATATTGATGATTTGATTGGGTCAGGAATGAAATGGTCTGATTTTAATAGGGAAATATATCCTTTTTGTCTTGTGAAGTAGGTATCATTGTTAATTCATTCATGTTGAGTTGACTTTGAGTCTGACAAAAACTATTTGTTTCTAGGCAGCAGATTATAGGGAGATCAATTCTGTTAAATCACTAATTTTAGGTACAATGTCTTTGAAATGTTTCCAATGGGTATATTAGAGGAGATGAAAATTTCAAATGGCTCTCACATCCAGGAATCTTTGACCAACATTGCAATGGTAGGTGTTCATTTGGAAACATAGCCAATGACAGTTAAGAACTCATTGGTTGATAGGATGGTAATTCAACCTCATCACTCCATTTTAGAAGGAACTATTTCCTATTATGGGGAACTCTTATAGATTTAATATATGTTCACAAATCCTTTGATCATTACCAAGTATGGATACATGGATTACTCCTAGGTAACAATAAAAAATGATTTCACATTGGTTTTTAATCATTTGTATGTATTTGAGGTTCTCCATAAATGAAGTGACCTATATGTATCTGAGGATCCTCGTCAATAGTACCATTTTATGGATGAATTAGAGATTATTTGATCATTCATTAGGATGATTTTCTTTTTAAGACATTTGGTGAGGTACTCTAGAGACTGATATCATCTAGGGAGAAATAATTTGTTCTGATATTGGGACTGAACCCAAAATATTGGATTCCAACATTTTCTAATGAGAGGAATCAAAACCCACATAGTTTGGTGCCACTTAAAGGGAACATCAACTTTTAAGGTCATGTGAAAAGGACCCAACCATATCATTTAACATCGATCAGAAAGGATGCTCAAGAAGAAGGTGCTTGACCAACGATGGTGTATGACTTATACTAAGGTTTCCAAAGGAACACAAGAGTGATTTGGTCTCCTGAGTTGAGGAATGATCTTACCAGAACTATGGTCAAAAGAAAATCAGGATAGATGTGGATGCTAGGTTTGGACCTCAGGGATATTTCTTACATATCCTATTTAGTTTGGAATCAAAGGCCACCTAGTTCGGTTGGTTGGGGCTTAAACATGGAAGATTCCAATTTTAAGTGAAAATTATTGGGTATTATACCATATGGGAGGCCCATTTTAGGTGATGATTTATTAGGAATATAGACCTTTGGGGTTTGAGATATAGTTTCTGGGATTATACCATATAGGGGGGCCAATTGAAGTGGGTGACTAGGGATTACACATGAAATATTTCCAATTTTAGTTTAGTATCGTGCTGATGTCATTATCACTACTAACCTATATTCCAATGTGAGTCATGCTTGGTGTGAGAAACAATATGAAGTAGTAGATCAGAATATCACATGGCCTAATTTATCCACTGGTGGATGATGTGATGAATACCAAAGAAAGAGGGAGATTGCATTGAGTGTGACTTTCTCCTCTATTATTTTTATATTCAGGATAATCACATACTATGATCTATAAAGATATGCATCGGTTGATGGTGAATAGGAAAAAATCCACCTCCTACAAGAAATGATAGGGGCTTACTCTAGTAGGGATTCCATGAAATTGTTCTTGGGGGGAAGGATCTCAATCCCAGTTAAAGGGAAAGGCAGGCATGATACAAACCCATCCAACCCAGAATGGGAAGGTTCACTTGAGAACCTCAAAGTCAAAACCCCTGTTACCATGGAAATGTAAACCCGAGGGCATTCTAAGGTTCCACCAAATTATGGGTGTCACCCACACTACTTCACATATCATGGATATATAAACTCAAAGGGAAGTGCTTATGTGCTCAATGATTTTATCATACATATCAGGTGGATTTGAATGGGCCTTATCCTAATGGTGTTAGACTAGTTCACAGAGGGTCCAACATGGGGGGATGATGACATGATTGAAGGGATTTATGGAAGATAGAGAGTGTAATTCCATGGGATGAACCGTTCTTCGTAGTAGCTTCTTATGTAGGATGGGGTTACCTTCATGTAACATGATTCTACGTTGGTGGGGGGACAATCAGCATAGCACAGTGCTACATGGATCTATGTTCGGCTTGCATAGCATTCTACTTCACGACGTAGGGTTCCACCCATGTAGAATTTTTCTACTTTGGGGACATGTTTCTCATATATTCTAATTTACTACATGGGGAATGGTTTTACCTGAATAGAACTTTTCTCTCGAGGATTCTTATCTGCAAAGGGGTAATTTTTTATGAACCATATAATTATGTTCGCAATGGGATTTTCAGTTTTCAGATTGCTGATTGATTTATTAATCCCTCATTACTGCTAATCAGCAAATTTCTACCAGTAAGGATTCATTGAAGAGGCTCCAGTTTTCATGTCTCTTTATTTCTCATTTGCTTCATCTCTATTTAGTTTAGTCTCCTCTTTTATGTGGGTTATCCCCTTTTTGTGTCCTCCTTGAGGTTTATTTATAAGAGAGTAGGGGGACCAAATACCAATGTGGTCAGTTATCCAAGGTGGGCCACATGGATTCTTTTGTTGGATCCCCTGAAAGGTGCATCATCCCATGAATGACTTAGTCTATAGGGACATCATTTTTGGAAGGGAGTCGTCATTTACAGCGGCATAAATCACCACCTTAGCACTGAAAACCACATTGTTTCTTTCACGAGTTCCGAAAGTGCTGCCTCATCTTGTCAAATATTCAGTTCATGGGGAATATTCATTTGTGATGGATAAAATCACCTCTTTGGTCCATAAAATTAATTTTGTCTCATTTTTGAGTGCCAAACGCACTGCCTCCATCCACAAACAATTTCATTCGCAGATGCTTCGCGAAATGGTCGAATTTCAGGCATAGAAGTGGTCTCAAAAGGTTTTTTGTGCTTCATCAACAGATCCCTTTTTAATATTTTTTTCCATCCTTCTTCGGGGTTTTATTTCTACCCTTTTTTGTTCTAATAAAATTCTCATCTTAAATGCATACTTTTTAGGACCCCACAAAAACTCAAAAAACAAAAAATCATTTAAAAACCCAAAAAAAACAAAAAAATCCTAAATTACCTGAAAAAATATTAAATAACTAAATGACTATAAAACACCATAAAACCTAAAATGACCCTAAGAATATATTTAAAAACCTCAAAAACTCTTAAAATCCCCTAAAATATCCCAACAACACAAAAACCCTAAATACCCTAACACCACTTAAAACATTCAATGACTCATAAAAAAAATTAAAAATCCTAAAGGGCTCTAAAAACCCCAAAAAACTGTAAAAAACCCTAAAACCAAAAAACCCCTCAAAACCCAAAAATACCTAAAAGACCCAAAAAAATGAAAACCCCCTAAAAACATAAACAACATAAAAGACCCTAAAACCCTAAAAGACCTTAAAACCCATAAAACCCATAAAAGACCTTAAAAACCCTAAACCCCTTAAAACTGTAAAAACCCTAAAAGCCTAATACACCCTAAAATTCTTTAAAAACCATAAAAAACATAAAAACCGTTGGTAATATCTAAAAACCCAAAGAAACCTGGAAAAAATAAAAACACTAAAAGTCCATTAAAACCCATAAAGCACTAAAAACATAAAAAATTACTAAAAACCTTGAAAATCAAAAGCAAACCAATAAATACCTAGAATCCTAATAGCATCAAAAAAATAAAAACACTAAAATAAATAAAACCACTAAAACCCCCAAAAACACCAAAAAACCTAAAATCATTAAAAAATATAAATACCTTAAAAGACTTAAAAACCTCAACAACCCTAAACCTGTCTAAAACCATAAAAACCCATTAAAACCCTATAAAATATAAGAACCCAAAAAACCACTAATGAGACACTAAAACCCCTGAACCCCATAAAAGTCTCTAAAACCACAATACCCTAAAATACACTAATTTCCAAAAAACCTTAAAATTCCCTAAAAACCTTAAAAGATGAAAAACCATTACCACCCCTAAAAAACTTAAAAAACCCAAAAATAATCCCTAAAAAACTATAAAACCATAAAAAACACTAAACACAAAACCAAAATAACCATAACACCAACTAGAACTACTAAGGAACCCTAAAAGGCCCTAAAACACCCCCAAAACACCACTAAAAGACACTGAAACCCCAAAATTCACCCAAAACCATAAAAACTATAAAAACCCTAAAATACAATAAAAACTATACAAACCATAAAAAAAGAAATAAACGTAATAACTCCTAAAAACACATAAAACACATAAAAATGTTAAAACACCTAGAAACCCTAAAAAACACTAAACACACCATAAAAACCTAAAAATACTAAAAATGGTGCTAAAACACTGAAATCCCGTTAAAACCTCTAAACCTAATGAAAAATCATGAAAGAACTAAGAAAACCGTAGAAAATCATACAAAAACCCTATAATCCATAAAACCCTTAAAAAAATTAAAAACCCATAGAATTCCTAAACACCCTAAAACCATAAAAAACAATAAAAATTCCTAAAAATCGTAAAAATCCCTTAAAACTCCTTAAAAAATAAATCCACTTAAAAACAATATAACCCCTAAAATCAAAAATTAAAAAAAAACCTAAAATTTCCTAAAATCCATTATAAAAACCCCAAAAGACTGTAATTGTTGAATAACATTAAAATGCCTAAAAAATGAAAAAACTAAATACCCTAAAGAAAAATAAAAAACTCTAAACATCCCAAAAAAGCCCCTCAGCCCCAAAAAATCCTATAATCCCTAAAACAATCTATAATTCATAAAAACCCTAAAACCCAATTAAAACACCAAAAACCCCAAATCCCTGAAAAACAAAAAACCTTGTAAATATCAATGGATTGAACAGAAAACCATAAACCCCTAAAAAACCTAAAAACCCCAAAAAACCTAAAAAACCATAAAATCCTAGAAAAAACAAAAAAAACCCTAATTAATACCTAAAAGGACTATAAAACTCTAAAATCCCTAAAAACTATAAAAAAATCAAAAAACATGAAGCTATAAAACAATAAAATTCCATAAAAACCAGTAGAAAACCTAAATTCCCTAAAAACCAACAAATCAAAAAAAGCCCCTAAAAACCCATGAAACTCCAAAATAACTTAAAACCCTTAAATACAATAAATTGATATCAACACTAAAACCCAAAAAATATATTTAAAACCACTAAAACCCTTAAAAACATAAAAACCAAAAAACCATTAAATCTCATTAAAAACCATACAATAATACAATGATTTTAAATCCCAAAAAACCCAAAATCCCCTAAAAGACCCTAAAATACCATAACAAACTATCAAATCACTAAAAAACCCTAAAACCAACACAATTCACATAAAATCCCAAAAATCTCTAAGAACTCTTAAAATTCCATAATGGACCATAAAACTATAAAACTCATAAAAGACCCTAAAAAACATAAAAACCTAAAAATCCATTAATGACCATTAAAAACCCAAATACTTTAAAACCCAAAAAAGTACCAAAAACCCCTAACACCCCTTAAAACCCCAAGATAATACCTAAAATTGTAAAAAATATAAAACCCCAAAAACCCATAACAACCATAAAATCCTAAAATACCTAAAAATTTCTAGAACCCCTAAAACAAAAACAAACTTAAAAACCTAAAACCACAAAAATAATAAATATCCTAAAAAAATAAAAAAAAACCTTAATGACCCTATAAAATCCTAAAATCCTTAAAACCCCTAAAAACCCTAATAACACAAAAAATGTCAAAAAACACAAAAAACTATTAAGAAACATAAAACCCCCTAAAATCCTAAATACAAAAAAAACCATAAAAACCCTAATAAACAATTAGAATACATTTATATCCATAAAAACCATAAAATACCCTGGCTAACCTGAAAAAAAAACTAAAACCCCTAAAAAGACAATAAAACCCGCTAAAAACACTAAAAGACACTAAAAACCATAATAATACTAAAAGAAACTAAAAACACAAAAAAATACCAACATAACATAAAATACCTTAAATTACTTCAACTGTATAAAAACCATAAAAATACCCTAAAATAGCCTAAATAAATCCTGAAATACCCAAAAACATAAAAATTCCAAAAGGAGCCTAAAATTCCAAAACCCCATAAAAACCCCTAAAATCTCTAAAGGACCCAAAGAAACCCTTAAATTTATAAATAACCCTAAAACCCCTAAAACCCAAAACGAAAATAAAGACCTAAATCCCCTAAAAACCTAAAAACTCTAAAAACCTTAATAAAATAAGCCCCCTTAAAAAACCCCAAAAGACATTAAAACAACCAAAAACCCGTAAACGACCTTAAAACCCCCATAGAAATCCCTTAATGTCAATAACACCCCTAAACCCCCTATAAAATTTAAAAAACCATAACACCATAAAATAATTTAAATGAATCTAAAAACCCATAAAGCCACTAAAACCCTAAATGAACTTAAATACCCTAAACCCCTAAAAACCCTAAACACCCTAAAAACCCTAAAATCTAAACACCCAAAAAAAACCCAAAAAACCAAAATCTGCTAAAAACTAGAAGAAAAATATGAGAAATCCCTTAAATCCCTAAAACTACAAAAAACCCTAATAAACCCTAAAACACCAAAAAACCCATAAAAATTCTAAACCATATAAATATCAAAAAATCCCTTAAATACACTAAAACCACTAAAAACATTTAAAAACACAAAATACCCCTAACGAACTTAAAAGTATAAAACCACTATTGGAAGTTAAAACCCCCTAAAAACCTTTAAGTACCCTCAAAACATTAAATGACCCTAAAACCCACCAAAATACCATAAAATTAATTAAAAACCCCTAAAAATATTTAAACCCCTCAAATATGTCAAAAATCATAAAACCCCCAAAAACTAAAAACTCTAAAAAAACCCTAAACTCCAAAATACACTAAAAACACTAAAACCCTAAGAACCCTAAAACCCTTAAAGTCCATAAAATCCCTAAAACATTAAATACTATAATAAATCTAAAAACATAAAAAACCTAAAAAAAATAAAAATACCCTAAAAATTCTAAAAACCCAAAAAACCATCAAAAACCATGATAAACCATAATACCCTAAACCCCGTAAACAACCTTAAAACCCCTCAAAACTTTAATAACCCTAAATACTATAAAAGCACAAAAATAACTTGAACTCCCCCCACCAGAAAAGCCTATTAACCCTTAAAAACCCAAAACCTCCTAAACCCTCCACCACAAAACTGATAAATCACTAAGACCATAAAAAACATTACAACACTTAAAAACTTTAAACCCTAAACCCCCCCAAACCCCCTTTAAACCCCTAAAATCCGAAAAAACCTAAAACCCCAAAAAACACTAAAAACCACTAAAAAACAAAAAACCCTAATCATTCCTAAATAAATATAAACCCATAAAAGTTCTTAAACCGTAAATACTATACAATCCCAGATACACTAAAAACCCTAAAACCTGAAAAACCATATAAAATCATTAAAACTATAAAAACACTAAAATTACCCAAAACCCATAAAAATACAATAAATCCCTAAAATGAAAAACAAATATCTAAAGGATCCTAAAAACCCTAAAACCTATAAAAGTACCAGAAACCCTAAAGACACTAAAACTCCTTAAAACCCCTAAAACCCTAAAAACCTTATGAATTTTGAAAAACTCTAAAATCCTTAAAACCCCTAAAAACCATAAAAATCATAAAAACCATATAAACTGTAACTCCCCGAACCCAGCTACCCGGAGTCGGTGCATTACTTCGTAACATTGGGACGATCACAAAAGATCAAGTCTTGAAAGACCGATTAGTTTAGTATCCTTGGAAACACTAGATACATTCGTAAACGTTACATTACATCATAAAGTGAAAAACTAATAACAAAGTCTTCATAGTCCACACTCATATCCTCTTCTGACTATCACTGCAGGTCATTCATAAAATACTTCTTCACATCCTGGAAAATATTAAAACATTGAAAGGGGTGAGCTCAGATGCTCAGTAAGGATAACAATATTGCGGAAGCATTCATAAATAAACATAAAAATTTAAGGCAATGTATAACTAAAACAAAATCCTTTTAAACTTGAACATCAACATAATATGGAAAAAGTAAAATGAGATAATGCCATTCAATTCTTCACATGGATATTCTACTGGTCGAATAATCACATGCAATATCAATAACCACTTTCATAGTGAGGGAATGTATAATGCCAGACATTCTGTAACATTTTGTCAAGGCCTCGGCCAAGACGTCTAAAATGATTAAGGCCTCGGCCAAAACCATAAATCAAATTGGGAAAGGGCCTCGGCCAATTCCACGTCTAGTTGTCTCATGAGACCTACCGATGCATCGAGGAGCTATAGCGGGCTCCACCCGTCACTTATTAAGTCCAATACATTCCTCATATTAATAGGTTTAAACATATCATAAACCATAACATAATCGTATCACATAAAACATGCATAATGGAAACATAAAATTTCCACATTTCAATCACAAGATATCAATACAACACATTGATATAATAAAAACGCTTTCAAATCCATTTTCAATACCAAAATAAACGAAAATTATAACATGGTATTATTTTTCATTAAAAAAGGTATGGATTGTAGAGGAAGCCGAAACTCAAATAGTGGTCACGGCGGCGGAGAAGTCGTTGTCGTCGCATACGTACGGAAAGAAAAACATTCCCTTTTTGTCATTTAGTAAAACGCTTCTTATAAAATGAATCCTTTTGAATAAACTTAAAAGTCAAAGGGGTTTATACACCGTATAAAAGAAAGTTGTGTATAAACCCAAATTTGCCTCAATGAAAGGAGATTGAGACGAAGTCCTTAAAAAGATCATTTTTAAAATAAAATAGATATATTATGTGTATTCACTATATGTACACATAAAGAAATTAATAATACAAAATAGGACATAATAACATCATGACATAATTTAAAAGTAGGAGATTAACCCAATGAATGGAAGTTGGGTTAAGAAGCCCCCTTACCTCGTGTCTGACTTGACTCAACCGTTCTTTAACCTCCTGAATAATAAACTAGAGTTAATATATACCTTATTAAGAACCATTTTCAATTTCATTGTCCTTTTTATATCACTTATTACAATGTTATGAACGTTATGTAATTATTTAAGTTAATAACGGTCGTTTTGTCGATCTTTGGTACTTGTGTCAACAATAACCTTCTTATAATTACAAGTTGTTCAAGTGGTGAAATATCCATTATATCCAGAATTATATTCATGATATAGATATCATATATATCATATATATCCATTATATACATTCATTCATAATATTACGTAACATTTAGAGGTAAGAAATGAAATTCACCGTTCATGGAGACGGTAAGCCGTACGTACGCATGAACGCTACTTTCATTTATATTTCGTATTTAATGTAATTAAATCATAATTATATAAAGGTATAATATAGTTCCAGTATAATATCATATATAATATCATTTACTCCATCTTTTATACATCCCACATATGGCATTAACGATTCACATCACTTTGAGGGGGCGGTAGTCCGCACTTCCTAAAATGAAATTATCGTGTTTACCCATAATGGAAATCATAAATTATACCATAAATGAGTAATACAGAAGCACAAGTAAAACATAAAAATATTATATATCATATATAAATATAGTGACATCTTAATGGCCACCTTTTAAGGTGTTATATGAGTGTTGAACAATCATCGTTTCGTGAGGCAGAAATTCGCCATCCACAGAAACCGTATGTTCTTTAACCATTAGATGTAGGGGTGTGTAAGTGTAGCTCGAATCCTTCTTATAACAACATCCTAGTATATTGAGGATACTGGTTTTGTTACAATAGAAATGAATAAAAAGAGTTTAGGGGGTTGGAGAAGAAAAATAAAACAAAACAACATTAGAGAAAACATTACCTCAAAATCGGGTAACTCTTTTGATTTGAGCCAAAGGCTTCCTTGGGAAGAATTATGCCCAAAGTGAGGCTTCTAGGAGTAAGGGGGGGGGAATGTTGGGAGAGTATTTGGGCAGAGGTTGGCCGATCCAAATGGCTTGAAAGTGTGAAGGAGGTGGTAGAGGTGGGGGCCTTTTATAAGAGGAGAGGAGGGGCACTCTTGGAATGTAAGAAAATTTTACATTATTATACAATGCTTTTCGGATTATAAAGGTACCACACTTATATAATTCGTGGATAAGGTGATAAGGGTTCTAAATATACCCATCCAATAGTCTTTGGACAAGTGTAAGCCTTGGATTTTACATTATCTTTTAATTTTATTAAAATCGTTAAATAATGAGATCATCGCTGCATCATAATGATGTCATAAATAATTTAATTTATTTAATGTCTAAAAATTATATAAAAATACTATGATTTAGGAAATTATTTTATATTTCCAATGACTATTTATAGTCAAAAATATGACTTGTATAACCCCATGTAAAAATTGTTTTAGTAAAACATTTCATGTTTGTGTCATTTTTTACTTTAACAATAAATAAAAGGTATTTATTTCATTTTCCAACTAATGTGGCTCCATGGGGTCCCCAAGTTGACCCATGGATTTTCTTGGTCGGCCATGACTCATCCAATAGGTGTAGGACAAGGTTAAAGCTCATATCATATTATTAAAACATTATTTTTACCTTAAACTACACTAATTACCTCTAATCGCGATTAAGAACTTAAAAGTTACTATTCACAAAAAAAATTATTTTAATCTCATTGAACCACATTTTACATCTTAATGACAACCATGTATGTCGGATTTTTGAAAATCAAATCACAGAAGTGGTAATATTTCATTTAAACGAAAAATCTGTTATTTAACTACCACTTAGTGGTTTCACTATTCATCAAAAATTGAAGTTTTTCAGAACAATGCCAAAATTTCACCCTAAGCTATAATTGATATTCCAAATTCAAAAATGATGTCTATTTTACAAAATTCCAAACATATAAGTTTTATTAATTAATTTTATAATTAATTCCCGTTGTCACAACAAATAACGTGTTTTTAAGAAACAATTTATATCAAAAGATTGGCAATTGTTTATGTCCAATTTCAATGTTAAATTAATTCTAATGACCACCATTGGATAAAATGGTAAAAATATATTCTAATTATACTTTAAAACCAATAAATAGTATAATTTATCACAATAAATTATTTTGATTAAAAAAGTTGTTTTAAGTATTTTTCACTATTCATAAAAAAATTGGAAGTTCTCAGAAAGTTACAAAAAATTCAACTTAGGATAATTTCGATATTACAAATAAAAAAATGAAGTCCATTTTGAAATATAAAATTTCTATAATTTTAAAAAGTGGTTATTACTATTCATAACAGCTACTTTGATTAGTCGCGGTGTGTTAGAATTCAAACTTGCATACAATGCAAGCTATTGCATTATTGAATGAGAAGCGTATTGTGGAAGCTCGAGGTGTTACATTCTCCCCTCCTTCAATAAATTGTGTCCTCGCAATTTGAAATTTTTCTTTGAAAATAAAAGGTTGAAAAGAGAAAATGCCTTTGAGGAAAACCCACATCGGAAATAAGATTAATAAAATTTAGCCTTAATAAGAGGGAAAGGGAAATGAAAAAGTCACCCCCCCCCCCAATTATAATCTCGATTAGGAGAACATTGGTGGCAATTAGAGACATATAATTGGAGGAAAAACGTAAATATTTTTAGGGAGTGATTGAGGTCATCAATCACAATCAACTATCAAATTGAGGGCCTCAAAGCCTTCAATCTATGTTGATTTAAAATATCATAAGTTCAACAAGACATAAGGTATTAGGATAACACATTTTTTTGTTTTAATATCCCTTTACTAAAGTTTAAGAATTAATTTATTCATTGAATAAGAGATAGGTATATATATATATATCTTGACAATTAGAGTTTGAACCTTCAACTCATCTTTCACTCAAAAAGATAATAGAACTCAAAAATATTATACTTATCCTAATTGTATAAGGTTCCAAATGTTAACACATACCATTTAGATTAGTAAAATTATTTTTTAATAACCAGGGAATTCTTGTAGGCTAGTGGTAGGAAATAAAGGCCAATCGCACCATGATTGTGGGTTCGATTCCTGCAGCTTTGTCCGACGCGACGGGTTATGCCCCACCCTGCAGGTTGTCCTTTTCCTAAAACTATAGTATCATAATATTCCAAAAATAGCCTTCATAATTTTTTTAACCTTAAACAATACTATCCAAAGATCAACTTAATCCACTCCAACCTTTATAATTATCCAATATACCTCTGTCCAGACTTTCTCTAAAAGGTCTCTTAATTCCAAAATCAATTTATCAGATTCCCCAAACAAAGTAAAGTTTCTCTTATTGTCACATACTAAAAATATAATTACCTTCATCATATTAAAACCTTACTGAAATCAACAAGTACTGCAGTACAATCCTTATATATATATATCACATTATTATAATAACCAGAATATAATCCATGAGTCCAAAAGCACCATTACATTAGTTATTCTGCTTCAACTGTAGTAACAACATAAGATTGTCCTTGATCCCTTGGACTTTTCTGAGGTATGTTTCCCTGACGCTTAGGACATTCATTTGCATAATGACCCATTTCTCTACAATTGTAGAATTCAACTTTGATAGCCTCTTTCTTTCCCTTGCAATCACGATCCTGGTGACCCTTTTCTCCACATTTATAACAAAATCCCATTCCTTTTAGGCAAGTACCAGGGTGATTCTTCCCACAATTATCACATAATGGAAAATCCTTCTTTCCCTTTTTCCCTTTATCTGTCTCTTGTTCCACCATTATCTTCTTCTCTTGCTTTACTTTGTTGTCATAAGACTTAGAGAATTCCTTTTCTGTCTTGATAGCACACGAGACAATATCTTCGTATGATAAGAAGGATTGTGATACTAAAGCTCGATGGAGAAATGGTTTTAACCCATCAAAGAAACGGTCAATCTTACTCCTTGGGTTACGTATATAATCTGCATCATGCCTCGCTAACCTTGTAAAGTTGGCCTCATACTTTGCGACATTCTCATCCTCCTTTTGTCTCAGACTCAAAAATTGTCTTTCCATATCTGCTCGATGGTCACGAGGATTGTATTTTTCTAGGAAAAGCTATTTGAACTCCCTCCATTCCATATTCGATACGTCATCATATTCCTTTGTGTTTTCAATCAATGACCACCATTGATCAGCATCTCCAGAGAGGCGGTAAACTGCCATGATAACCTTCTCCCTTTCACTACTCCCCAAGGCGTGGAATATTTTCTCTAAGGATTTTATCCATTGCTCAGCTACTAATGGATTTGTACCCCCATTAAATGTTGGTGGTTGTTTCCTCATGAAGCGGTCTAACATTGATCCTCCACGTTGCGGATCAGAGTTCTCCATAAGAGTAAGGTTATTATTCATAACCTGAGTGAGTTGTCCCACTATGGTAATAAGTTGATCAGCACCAGTTGTATCTCCAGATCCACAATAATTATCTTGAGCAGGAGGGAAATCCCTACACAGAGTGCGTGCATTGATACGGTTTCCATTCCTTCCACTAGGCACCATTTCTAAACAATGGCATAAACTAGATTAGTTTATGAAATAAAATATATAATTCCATATTTGTAAAAAACTTTACATAAATTAAACTATTTATGGATATAATCCATAATCATAAAAAGAAATGTTTCCTTTGAGGAAGTATATACTCATAACCCTTCATAGTGGTTTGTAAAGAAAATGAGAATTATCCTAAGCATATCCCCCGGGAGTGTCGTAACCAAGAGTGCAGCAAGGCCCGTTGTCGTGCACCAGTTCCCATTTGAGTCTAGCTCAAAGCGATGTTTTTGGGTTTTACCCCTAGGTACATCTGTGCCAGATCCGCCTCTACCTACTCGTATCCAAACAGGGATGTATTGCTCGGAAAACTCACAAAATCTCTACAATAACAAAATTCTAGGAAGTTCTTCTATACTAATCCTCAAAGTCTATCTTTGGGCTATGTGCTCTAATCAGAGTTTATCTAAATATAGCTTCCAAGGTTAGTACTAAACTGCCTCTGATACCAACTGTAACGCCCCGACCCCAGCTACCCGGAGTCGGTGCATTACTTCGTAACATTGGCATGATCACAAAAGATCAAGTCTCGAAATACCGATTAGTTTAGTAGACTTGGAAACACTAGATACATTCGTAAACGTTACATTACATCATAAAGTGAAAAACTAATAACAAAGTCTTCATAGTCCACACTCATATCCTCTTCTGACTATCCCTGCAGGTCATTCATAAAATACTTCTTCACATCCTAGAAAATATTAAAACATTGAAAGGGGTGAGCTTAGATGCTCAGTAAGGATAACAATATTGCGGAAGCTTTCATAAATAAACATAAAAATTTAAGGCAATGTATAACTAAAACAAAAGCCTTTTAAACTTGAACATCAAAATAATATGGAAAAAGTAAAATGAGATAATTCCATTCACTTCTTCACATGGATATTCTACTGGTCGAATAATCACATGAAATATCAATAACCACTTTCATAGTGAGGGAATGTATAATGCCAGACATTCTGTAACATTTTGTCAAGGCCTCGGCCAAGACGTCTAAAATGATTAAGGCCTCGGCCAAAACCATAAATCAAATTGGGAAAGGGCCTCGGCCAATTCTATGTCTAGTTGTCTCATGAGACCTACCGATGCATCGAGGAGCTATAGCGGGCTCCACCCATCACTTATTAAGTCCAATACATTCCACATATGAATAGGTTTAAACATATCATAAACCATAACATAATCGTATCACAAAAAACATGCATAAAGGAAACATAACATTTCCACATTTCAATCACAAGATATCAATAAAACACATTGATATAATAAAAATGCTTTCAAATCCATTTTAAATACCAAAATAAAAGAAAATTATAACATGGTATTTATTTTTCATTAAAAAAAGGTATGGCTTGTAGAGGAAGCCGAAACTCAAATAGTGGTCACGGCGGCAGAGAAGTCATTGTCGCCACATACGTACGGAAGAAAAAACATTCCCTTTTTGTCGTTTAGTAAAACGCTTCGTATAAAATGATTCCTTATGAATAAACTTAAAAGTCAAAGGGGTTTATACACCGTATAAAAGAAAGTTGTGTATAAAACCACATATGCCTCAATGAAAGGAGATTGAGAAGAAGTCCTTAAAAAGATCATTTTTAAAATAAAATAGATCTATTATGTGTATTCACTATAGGTACACATAAAGAAAGTAAAAATACAAAATAGGACATAATAACATCATGACATAATTTAAAAGTATGAGATTAACCCAAAGAATGGAAGTTGGGTTAAGAAGTTCCCTTACCTCGTGTCCGACTTGACTCAACCATTCTTTAACCTCCTGAATAATAAACTAGAGTTAATATCTACCTTATTAAGAACCATTTTCAATTTCATTATCCTTTTTATATCACTTATTACAATGTTATGAACGTTATGTAATTATTTAAGTTAATAACGGTCGTTTTGTCGAACTTTGGTACTTGTGTCAACAATAACCTTCTTATAATTACAAGTTGTTCATGTGGTGAAATATACATTATATCTAGAATTATATTCATGATTTAGATATCATATATATCATATATATCCAGTATATACATTCATTCATAATATTACGTAACATTTAGAGGTAAGAAATGAAATGCACCGTTCATGGAGACGGTAAGCCGTACGTACGCATGAAAACTAATTTAATTTCTATTTCGTATTTAATGTAATGAAATCATAATTATATAAAGGTATAATATAGTTCCAGTATAATATCATATATAATATCATTTACTCCATCCTTTATACATCCCACATATGGCATTAACGATTCACATCACTTTGAGGGGGCAGTAGTCCGCACTTCCTAAAATGAAATTATCGCGTTTACCCATAATGGAAATCATAAAGTATTCCATAAATGAGGAATACAGAAGCATAAGTAAAACATAAAAATATTATATATCATATATAAATATAGTGACATCTTAACGGCCACCTTTGAAGGTGTTATATGAGTGTTGAACAATCATCGTTTCGTGAGGTAGAAATTTGCCATCCACAGAAACCTTATCTTCTTTAACCATTAATTGTAGGTGTGTGTAAGTGTAGCTCGAATACTTCTTATAGAAAGATCCTAGTATATTTAGGATACTGGTTTTTTTACAAAATAAATGAATAAAAAGAGTTTAGGGGGTTGGATGAGAAAAATAAAACAAAACAACATTAGAGAAGACATTACCTCAAAATCGGGTAACTCATTTGATTTGAGCCAAAGGCTTCCTTGGGAAGAATTCTGCCCAAAGTGAGGCTTCTAGGAGTAAGGTGGGAAAGTTGGGAGAGTATTTGGGTAGAGTTTGGCCGAGCCAAATGACTTGAAAGTGTGAAAGAGGTGGTAGAGGTGGGGGCCTTTTATAAGAGGAGAGGAGGGGAACTCTTGGAATGTAAGGAAATTTTACATTATTATACAATGCTTTTCGGATTATAAAGGTCCCACAATTATATAATTCGTGGATAAGGTGATAAGGGTTCGAAATATACCCATACAATAGTCTTTGGACAAGTTTAAGCCTTGGATTTTACATTATCTTTTCATTTTATTAAAATTGTTAAATAATGAGGTCATCGCTGCATCATAATGATGTCATAAATAATTTAATTTATTTAATGTCTAAAAATTACAAAAAAACTACTATAATGTAGGAAATATTTTTATATTTCCAATGACTATTTATAGTCAAAAATATTACTTGTATAACCCCATGTAAAAATTGTTTTAGTAAAACAATTCATGTTTGTGTCATTTTTTACTTTAACATTAAATAAAAGGTATTTATGTCATTTTCCAACTAAAGTGGATACATGGGGTCCCCAAGTTGACCCATGGATTTTCTTGGTCGTCCATGACTCATACAATAGGAGTAGGACAAGTGTAAAGCTCATATCATATTATTAAAACATTATTTTTACCTTAAACTACACTAATTACCTCTAATCGCGATTAAGAACTTAAAAGTTATTATTCACCAAAAAATTATTTTAATCTCATTGAACCACATTTTACTTTTTAATGACAACCATGTATGTCGGATTTTTGAAAATCAAATCACAGAAGTGGTAATATTTCATTTAAACGAAAAATCAGTTATTTAACTACCACTTAGTGGTTTCACTATTCACCAAAAATTGAAGTTTTTCAGAACAATGCCAAAATTTCACCCAAAGCTATAATTGATATTCCGAATTCAAAAATGATGCCTATTTTACAATATCCCAAACATATAAGTTTAATTAATAAATTTTATAATTAATTCCCGCTGTCACAACAAATAGCGTGTTTTTAAAAAACAATTTAAATCAAAAGATTGGCAATTGTTTATGTCCAATTTCAATGTTAAATTAATTCTAATGACCACCATTGGATAAAATGGTAAAAATATATTATAATTATACTTTAAAACCACTAAATAGTATAATTTATCCCAATAAATTATTTTTATTAAAAAATTTGTTTTAAGTATTTTTCACTATTCATAAAAGAATTGGAAGTTCTCAGAAAGTTACAAAAAATTCAACTTAGGATAATTTCGATATTACAAATACAAAAATGAAGTCCATTTTGAAATATAAAATTTCTATAATTTTAAAAAGTGGTTATTACTATTCATAACGGCTACTTTGATTAGTCGCGGTGTGTTAGAACTCGAACTTGCGTACAATGCAAGCTATTGCATTATTGAATGAGAAGCGTATCGTGGAAGCTCGGGGTGTTACATAAACCCCTAGAAACACTCAAAAAGAATCTAAAACACCCATGAAGAGCCTATGACCCCCCCTAAACCCCCTAATATCCTGAGAACACCCTATAACCCCTAAAACCCCTAAAAACTAAAACTCAAAAAACCCACTAAAAACACTAAAATTACTAAAAAACCTAATGCCCTAAAAAACATAAAACATGATTAAAAAACCCCAAACGACATTGAAATCTCTGAAACCCCTAAAAACCCTTAAAAACCCCCAAAAAATATTGAAAATGCCTAAAAACCCTAAAACCCCCTAAAATCCCTAAGAAATTCCTAAAACCTAAACCCCCTAAAAACCATCAAACAAATAAGAACCCAAAATATCCTAAGAAAATGAAAAACATTAAAAACCTTAAAAATCTAAAAATCAAAAAAACCCTAAAAAAAATAACCCCTAAAACACTAATGAAACCCTCTAAAAATACTAAAAGAATCTAAAAACCATAAACACTACAAAAAACCCTAAAAGCCGAAACACATAAAACCCTAAAAAATATAAAAACCATAACCCCCCCCCCCCCAAAAAAAACCCTTAAAGACTTTAAAATCACTAAAACCCACTAAAACACTAAAAACTCAAAAAAAAAATTAAAACCTTTAAACCCCTAAAAACCACTAATAAAATTCCAAAACCCTGAAATTTCCTAGAAATACATGAAAACCCTAAAAACACTAAAACCCTAAGAGATCCCTAGAGAGACCTAAAAATTACTAAAACACCACAATGATCTTAAAACCTCTAAAAAGTATAAAAAAATAAAACCCAAAAAACCTTAAATCATAAAACCATTAAAAATCCTAAAAAATAGAAAAACCCCATAAAAACCTAAACCCCTTTAAAACCCTAGAAACACAAAAAAAACTTTAAAATATATAAAATCGAAAAACATGAAACCCCATAAACCCCAAAAAAATCTAATACCCAAAAAACCCAAAAACCCTTAAAAAATCCAAACCCCACCTAAAAGACACTAACAACCACAAAAAGGATCTAAAAACCCTAAAACTTTCAAAAATCATAAAACCCATAAAAAATACAAAAACTAAAAACCCCCAAAACACAAGAAGAGTAAAAAATCCTTAAACACCCAAAAAATCATTAAAACCAAATAACCCAAAAAAATCCTAGAAACCATAAAAAACCTAAAATCCGAAAAACCCCAAAAACCCTTAAAACCCGTTGAAAACCCTAAACCCCAAAAAACAATAAAAACGCTAAAAAAGATATAATCATAAAACGTTAATAGGGACCTAAAAACACAAAAAAAACATTTAAAAGCCCATGAAAAACCAAAAACCCATAAAATCCACTTAAATTCCCTAAAACCCATAAAATAAAAAACACCTAAAAAGAATAAAACCCCTAAAAATATAAAAACCTATAAGAAACCCTGAAACTCATAAAAATCATAATTACCCCAACTAAATATAAAAACTCAAAGAAGCCCTTTAAAACTCCAGCAAAACTTTAAAACCCAAAAAAATCCCACAAACATTACAAAAACTCAATGAAAATACAAAAAACCAAAAACACCCTTCAAAACCCCTAAAATACCTATAACTACTAAAGGAACCTAAAACATAAAAAACTAAAAAAACATATCAAAATACTCTGAAAACCAAAATGATCCAAAAAAGGTACAGGGGATACTAAAAAACCCTAAAAACCAATTAAAATACCTTACAAACACAAAAACCCCAAATAGATCTGAAAAATCTTAAAATATGATAAAATCCCTAAAACCCTAAAGGATAATAAACACCATAACAATGTCAAAAGAAACTAAAAATCCTTAAAGAACATAAATTACCCTTATAAACCTAAAAGTATATAAAATAACTTATAAATATAAAACCCATAATGGAATCTAAAAAACCTAAAAACACTAAAAGGCCCCAAAACCCTAAAATATCCTAAAACCCCAAAAGGAACCTGAAAAACCAAAAACAATAAAACATAAAAAAACCTTAACAAGAACTAACAACCCAATAAAATATTAAGAATCCCAGAAAAACTCCAATACTCAAACATCCCATAAATACCCTAAAAACACTAAAACCCTAAAAGTCCCTAAAAATGAAAAAAACTCTAAAATAACCATAAACAATTAAAACCCACAACACCCTAAAAATACCATAAAATTCTTAAAAACCTTTGAATACACAAAAAAATTAAAAAAACCAAACCCTAAAAATCCTAAAACTATAAAAAAACACTAAAACCCTAACAAAACCTTGAAAAACCTAAAACCTCCCAAAACCCTAAAGTCTAGAAAACCCTAAAACCAATAAAACACCAAATCCCCCTAAAAACCTTAAACCTTAAAAAATCCTCTAAGGGACAAAAAAACACCTTAAGGTCCCTAAAAGTTATAAAAACATGAAATCGTCCTAAAAAACCTAACCCCCGAAAAATAAAAAACACCCCATAAAACCCTAAAACACCCTAAAAACCATTAAAAATGTAAAATACACAAAAATCCCCTAAACCATAGAAAAGACCCTAAAAACCATATAATAATTAAAACAATTTAAAACCCTCTAATGACCGTAAAAATCATAAAAAAATTAAAAGAATCTAAACAATGTAAAAAACCATAAAAACATTAAGACCCTAATAACTCTTAGACCCCTAAAACCCATAAAATACTAAAAATACCAAAACACTCCTAATAAAACCATAAACCCTTAAATCCGATAAAGATACTAAAATTATAAATACAAAAAAAAATCCCTATAAAATTTTAAAAACAAAAAACTCAACTAAAAATGGATAAAATTACAAAAATCCCCTAAAACACTAAAATCCCCCCAAAAATAGAACCCTAAAAACTCAACGCTACTACAAAACTGGCCTTTAATAGTGCTATAAATGGCCTTTATGCATAATAGATAAGTGATTAGAATGTGAGAAATGTTAAAAGCCTAACACTTTTATTAGTGCTAAAAAGGTGCTGATAAATGGGTCATTTATCGATGATTTAGTTTAGCACTGCAAAAGGAACCCTTTATCAGTGTTTTTAGAAGCACTGATAAATATGTTTTTATCAGTGCTTTTAAAAGTGATGATAAAGGACCATACAATAGTTTGATGTTACAGCACACTATATTACCATTAAAGCATGCTCTAACAACACGCTATAGCACCAGAAACACACCAGAAAAAAATCAGATATCAACAAAAACAAGTCCCAATAAATAATTTAAATGAAATGAAATTCACAAAAAAAAATACCTAAAACACTATATTATAGTCATTTTGGAAATTGTTTTATACAATTAAATATATGAAAATTATTACATACATTCAAAAACAATCCCAACTAGTAATGTAACCATAATTTCCTTTGACTTTCTTTTTCAAACTACCAATATTTCATGAGTAGTTTCGAACAGAACACCTCGACTAAACAATGAATTCACCTATATAAGAAAACAATTATTATGAGTAATACTAAAAAAAAAATTAAACATAAATATAAAGTAATACATTAATTCTATGGACAATGATGTTATAGTGAAAACATCAATATTACCTCTATTGTTGAGTAGATGCAGCATTGTTTCTCTTACTTAAAAGATAGTGGATGTAACATGAAATAAAGTGATAAATGCATCACTGCAGGGGTGAAAATATTTTAAGGGGGGAAGGATCGTGAATGTTGGACAGATCACCCCCAGCTCGAACAAAAGAATCCACCTATATAAAAAAATAGTTATTATGTGAGTAATACTAAAAATAATTAAATTAAACCTAAATATGACACAATATATTAGTTCTATGGACAATGATTTTATTGTGAAAACATTGAGATTAACTATTTAATTGAGAATAGGTATAATCATTTATCTTCATATAATTAAAGTGAAGGTAACTCAAAATAAAGTGATAAATGCACCACTGTAGGGATAAAAAGCTTTTAAGGGGGAAAAGCATGAAAATTTGATAGAGCACACTCAAATAAAAAAAATTCAAATGTATAAGAAAACAATTATTATATGAGTAATAATAAAAATAAATAAATTAAAAATAAATATGAAACAATAAATTAATTCTATGGAAAATGATTTTACTATGAAGAGATCAAGATTACCTACGTTTTTTAGAAGAGGTTGCATCGTTTCTCTTCTTTAATGGAAGTAGAGGTATCATGAAAAAAAGTGATAAATGCACCACTGCAGGGGTGAAAATGTTTTTAAGGGAAAAGGATCATGAAAGATGGACAAAGCACCCCAAACACAAAAAAATAATCCACCTATATAATAAAAAAATATTATTTGAGTAACACTAAGAAGAAATAAATTAAACATAAATATAAAACAATAAATTAATTCTATGGATAACAATTTTACTGTGAAAACATCAAGATTACCAATGTGATTATACAGATACATCATCAATTCACTTCTTGAAAATTCACGACACATGGACATAAGTTATCAAATATAAATTAACTCTGCACGAAATGATGAAAATTAAATCAATGTTCCATTTCGTAAATAGATAAAGTATATTGTAACATTACATTTATTCTATCCAAATCGTTTCCTTTATTATAGTTTTGTATTTAGAGGGATTGGTAACATCATCATGTGTAGAAGACGCTATCTACTTGAGTAATCGAAAATTTAATTTAGATTATGTTAATGTAGTAGAGAATATATAATATTATGAGAAAAATGTAATATATTAAAAAATAAATGTACCTTCTCATTGAACTCAATTTATTTTTTTAATGTATTCAAGGATTTGGTTCATCTTTTGATGATTTTAATCCCTTATTTGTGTTCCCCTCTAACATAGAAGACATTGTCTACAGTGGGACTGAAATGAACTAATTGTGGTGTCCCAATGAAATAGTCACCCTCGATTGAGTTTTCTTCTATCTAAACATTTGTTTTAGTCTTCAGTAGGTCAATTGACCAATTCTTGTTTGTTGGATCAGAGACATAATATAATTTCACAACCTATGATGACATTATGAATGGATACTCCTTTCAACATTCTACACTAAAATTCACCTTCACAAATCCCATTTCATCAACTTTTACTCCATTAATATTATCAACCCATTTGAAATAGCAGAGCAAAAATTGAAATGTTTTATAATACAACTAATATATCTATTTGGTAATGCTAAAATGTGACATATATTTATAAATTTTATTTCTATCCTTGGAACCATATTTTTTCATTGCTTAAGCCCCAAGCATAACACCACTATTTTTCATCATAATTAAGTCATCATGTTTATTTTTATTTAATGTATAACAATTTATTTAAAACCCAGTGTAAGATATAACATTTTCAATTAGTTCTCTGGCTAGACATTGAAGATGTTCAACAATTGAATTCATATTTTCAGATAACTCCATATAAATTTGATCTCTGAACCATCCAATAAACTATTGATTATGTGTATCTAATATCCATATTTTATACATTTATATATTAAAATGTCTAATAATTTCTTTTTGATATTAAATGTATGGATAATCATATTTACAATTATGTAATATGTAAATATTTTCCCGCTCCCTCTCTATCAAGTTAATTGTAACAACATCTCTTCTAGAGATCTCTTCCCCCATAAGGTGTTCGTTATGACGATACTTTGGGATACTGATTCTTTCAACATCTGATAGGTAATCAATTCATAATTCAATAGCTTCTTCAAAAATATATCATTCTACAATAAAACATTCTAGCCGACACTGATTCTGGACAAACCCATTCAAAATATTCATATACCATTTAATGTGCTACATCCATCTACAACAGACATAAAAACATAGTTGATTCTCTCTAACCTAGAGAATTATCTGGTGGACCATTATATAAAATAATGATGGTGGGGAGAACATTTCTAATTCACACAATATAATTCAAATCTCCTTATTCATGATGGGTAACTTCATTGGGTTTATAAATTTACTGTATATATCTTTTAAAAAGATGAAAAGTCTGGTTAACGTATATTGTAAATTTTGAGGCAGAATGAAATGAAAATAAACAAGCATTAAATATTACATAAAAACATGATAGTCATTTTATTTTATTTCTCATTATATCAAATTATTTACTAACACAACATTCTTTATATTTGATGACCCCCTGTGTAACTTTACCACCCATAAGTAAAAGGAAAATTGTGATTTTTACTGTCTGGATTGAGTGTAGGCTACTGGAAGAAGAAAAACCCCCTTTTACCCTTCATCGGTGCCAAATCTTCCCTTATCCCAATTTCAGTCATATCCAACCTAGACTTTATGCCATCTTTCTTTTTTTTCAGGAACTTTTAGTAACATTCCAATAACACTACAAAATACATTTTTTCTACAAGCATGACATCAAAAAAATGTCTAACGTACAAAAAATTCCAATATGGTAATTAAAAAAAATTGATCCCTTCTTCCAACCTGATTTTGTATGCTTTTTAGTACATTAATTTCCAAAAATAGTGTTAATATTTTTTACTTTTTTGTACAGTTGATCACTCATTGCTGGAGATGGTGTTGTACGTGGTTCGATATTTCCATCAAATTTTGTCATCCAAGACTGGTATTTATGTTGTCAAGGTAAACATATTTGATGTCCTAAAAACAAAGTCTTAAAGGAATGTTTCAATTGAACTCAATATGTGCATTTTTTACAAATGGGACACCCCAACATGACATTAATTCTATAGAAAGATAAATTTCTATAATAGGGGATGTAATTTATCAATCCATACAACATGGCCCTAAATATGAATTCTTCACTTATATGAGCATCAAGAATTGAAATGATTTTATCATGCACCAATTTTAGATCTTCGATCAATGGATCCAAATAGGAATCAATATCATTATCGGGTTTTTTGGTCCAGATATAACCAGATACAACATAAGGTATTTTTACTTGATGAATAACCACGATGGAAGGTTATAATTTACCAACATGATAGAACATGTATTGTGAGTAATAATATGTACACCAAAAGGATTTTTTTCTATCTATATATAATGCAAGATGAATGTTTCTTGGATCATCTCTAAATTTTGGAAACTCATAATCCATTTTCTTCCAATTAGAAGATTCTCTCGGACGACATAGGTTCCCATATTTAATTATTCTATCTACAATCCATGTTATTTGTCTTGTGTTTTCTTGACATCCATATAGTCTTATAAAACATGCAATTATAGGAAAGTATCATACATAATTTTATGGACTTGATTCATTTTTCTTGTATTGATCTATGCCACACATATGGAATTTGATGAGTGATTCATGGTCCTTGCGAAACAATATGAAATCATTTGGAAAAGCATGTATTTTATTGAAGATAATTACTATTTAATATAACATTAATTTAGAATCATATGTTTGGAAAGGTATTTCATTTTCATCTGTTATAATATCTTTTAGAAGAAAAAGTAGTTTTGCAAAGCTGGTGTCACTCCAACCGTTTCCATCTTTAAAATTATATAACTTCAATACCACTAAAAATATTATGTATTTAGAAAAACCAATATACAATGGATTCTTTGAAAAAATATTTAAATATTAAAATAACTTTGTATAATCATGAAGGTTATCTTCAATTTCCATTATCATTTCTTCCTTGCGATCTCCATCAACTTTTACAAATTTATTCATATCAAATGATTCATAAACTGTAGTATCATCCCAATCAATATCCACATATAGTTTTTCCCTTGTTTAGTCAAAAATGTATATCTTTGATATATTCCATGACAAATAAATATTCCTCCAACTCTTATGGACATTTTTTCTTGAATAAAAACCATGCAAACGCAGACAAAGGATTTTAGAAGGGGTTTCTGCAAGCTCTTCGGAAAACATGATGAACTCTTTAACTCTATAATCATATTCATTTGATAAAAGATTAGCGTTCATAAATTTTTGGTTCATATCCATCCTATTGTGCTCATAAATTATTAATTTTATTCAATATATAAAAAAATACATATCTGATAATCGTAATCAATAGTGAACGTTATGGACAATTCTAATGAGGGAAATATGGATCATTTCTACTAGAATATTTGAGCACTAAGATATTATAAATCCAATAATAAGGGATTTAGGAATTTTAAAAAATAGAGGCAGATAAAGGTAGATAATAAATGATATTATCACCGAACATTATAGGTGTAAACTGAAAGATGGATAGTGTATTGACCCTAGCATGAATTATCCAAACAACACCAGGTCAATAATCGTATGACCTCTAACACACTTCAAAGTCACTAAATGATGGTTTAAACATTGTGTATAAAAATCATAAATGGGAGGTTCCCCCATCAAAATATAAACAATTAGTACAATAAGAAATAAATTGGAGGTTCCCCTCTCCAAATATAAACAATTAGTTCCATAGTCTTTGGCATAATGTCGATGGACTAGTTCTCAGAGGAGCTATGGAGGGATGGACAGTAATGGAAGGGCGAGATTGGAGCAAGAGGGAAGGAATCTCAAAGACCCCATTCTGCATACTATTTTCTCATGTAGGATGGGGGATCCAATATATCATAGTGCTCTGTGGGAAGTGGGATTTCCACATACCGAAGAAGTACACGAGCTTAGGGATGGTCATCCGCATACCAAAGTGGTACGCGGTCTTGGATGCGGTCCACGAGGCCGCTTCAGGATCCATTAGCATACAGATGCAGTACGGGGCATGGGATTTGATCCACATAGAAATTCACTATGTAGAGCACCGTATTGATAGATGGTCTTAGAAACTGTAGTTTGTGGGGGGGGGGGTCCATCTGTGATAAATTTATGGTTTTCAATGACACCAATTAGGTTGGTAGTTTCCCATTATTATTATGTTCCTTCTTTTTATGGTTCATGGTTGGTTATACCTACAAGAATGTGATTCACTGTTTTTACTTAATCGACGATTTGAAATCGAAGTCAGAAGCCTCTCCTAATTCTTTATTCCAACCTCTCGGGTTTCCTCCGTGCTTTCTTCATATATTCCCTTCTCAATTCCTCTTGTGATACTTTTATAGAGATTCAGGGTTAATCGTATATTTGGGAAAGAGACACTATTTTAATAAGCCCAATAAGATATATATGAACCCTTGGAAGACTCAGTCAATCGAGCTATAAAGAGTCTGTGGTTTGTGGTATGAAGAACTGTGTCATCTTGCTTCATTATTGAAATGCTGAGTTCGTGAGATGGTGTGCAGATGGCCTTCTTGTGCTTGATTCCACTAGCAAGGTGGTTTATATATTCCTAGGTTTTTTGGAAATCACCCTTTGGGATAGTTCCTCATGGTTCCTTCCACATAAGTATGATATATGGTTCATTCATTCTGTGAACCTTTGGTACATGGTTCACTTGATGCTTTGGAAAAAATTTATTTCTTCAAATTTCTTCCCAAGTTTTCAATTCTATTTTTATACACTTTCCTTGATGGACCTATAAGAATGTTTGATTCCTTTTTCAATGTGTTGGTGGGAGTATTTACTTCCCTTTGCAATGTTTTCAGGACCCTAAAAATGCCCCCATCAGAATGGGGTCCGTTCAGAACAAATAAGAAGCTATTCTGATGTAGAAGCGGTCCTGAACTGAAGTGGTTTGTAGTATATTAGATAGGTCTGGTAGGAATGGATCACACTTATTTATATGGGACTAATTCATTTTCCTTTTACCTTTTCTCATGATGAAAAGTTTTCTGAACCTCTCCTTGGGTTTCTCTACATTCACATACCCATCATTTGTGAAATATACATTCACGGACCACCTTGTACATGCGGCGAACCAAACTCCTAACAATTGATTCTTCCCAGGAACCAAATTTTGGGTTTCACGAAATATGTTGTTGATTTTAAAACTAATGTTCATACTTTTTTTAGGATATATCTACACAATATACAGGTTCCTCACAATGAACATAGACCGGTGAACTGAACTTTAAGCCTCATTAAACCAAACACAAACTCTTAATAATTATTTTTTTAATATCATAATAGAGAGTCCTCAGTTCTTGGTTTCCTTCTTTCGTGGACCCCTTTGTTTGCTGGCCAATACTATGTGGTCCAACACCTCATGGTTCTTTCTCATACCATGGCTATACGCAGTACATATATTTCACGTTTTGATGTATTATATGGGAAATTCCCTCCCTATGTACCGTCAATATGAGGGAGATGGATTCCACACACCATTCCCTTGAGAAGTATGTGGAGCCCCATGAAGACCCTCTTTTAAGACCCTTGGACATTCTTATGGACCTTATCCAATAGTTTTCTCACTAAACATACTTTTTGTGGCCTTTTGGATATTTATTTGAAAACTGAAATGGCTATTTCAAAGACTACTACTGATTCCATTTTTCCTACCAAGGCTACCACCACTGCTCCTCTTTCTACTACTGATGAAAGATTGGATAACTTGGAAGATTTGGTTGATGAAGAAAATCTAGTCATTCCATTGCATCAATATTTGTCCAATCATCTTATGGTGATTCAAATAGAGTACCTAGCTTCAGATATGCTTCCAAATTATTGGTTTGGTCTACTATCTGATACATCAATTCCAACACCAAATCAGGCTGATCAGCCTACTTTCTAGATAACTAACACCTCCAGTTTGATGGCCTTAATATCATCCAGGGGATGATTCCTCCAAAATGATATTGTTGTTGGGTCCCTACTGAGCTACACACCTCAAACCATAGGGGAGGTACAATGGAATCACGAAACTACGATCCATTGCTATCAAAGCATTATGCTGAATGCTATATCCAACAAACAACACAACTGCTCATCTAAGTGGGATATTTTCTTTGAAAGCTCATTCAACATAGACTAAGGGAGTACTTTTTGTGTTCTCCAGATTTGCAATGAATTTCAAGCTGAGCTATAAGTTGTGGAAAAATACGAGGGTGCTTGGGTATCTCAGGCATACTCTCACCATCCCAACACCCTTATTTCACAACTCCTGAGCCAGTGGATCCCAGACACCAATACCATTCATTTAACCCACAGGGAAGTCAGTATTAGTCATTGGAACATTCAGCTAATTTAGAGAGTACATATTATCGGGGATATGCATGATGAACTCCTTCCATCATCCTCTACTTTGGGCATCAAGGAGGGGATGCCTCATTTGGACAAAAAAATCATTGTTCATGTGAAGGAACTTTTGAAGGAAGTTAGCCGTTGTCCAGAGCAAGACATTCCATTTGTAGAGTTGTTTGGTGCTGTTTTTTATGAAAATTAGTCTAGAGCACAATCCTTGTATACCCAGGTCCCGACCTACCAAAATAACATGGAGACGAGAAGGTACATATTTGCCTACCTAGGAAGAGGGGAAATTTCATGAGGGGGGATGGGGGATCATCCCTGATGTTGACCAATTGTTTCTACTATCGGTATTCTTGGATATGTTTTTGAGTGGGCGAATTTTACTAGAATGTGAATATGGTGGTGTGAGAGCTTCAACTTTTATCATGGCCGCTTAGCTGGCCACTGGTTGATGCATAAATTTGGAAATTCCAATGCCAGACAAGATTTATCGCTTGCTAGGACATATCAGCAAGGGGGGCAACCTTCTAGATGATTGGACCCTCCAAATCCTTTTTGGCCAAATAGAAGCTCACATAAGAGGTTACAACATTATCAATCCCTTACTGATTCAACATTCCATCCTATGAATGTATATCCAGAGTACTAGTCGGGTTATACCAGCAATTTGGGCCTCAAATGATAAGCAAGAAGGGTAGACCAAAAGAATGAGGAAGACTTAATGGATTATCTCAACGTCCATGAATTTTTATCTAATCATCATTATTATTCTCCTATTGGTACTATTAAGAATAATGTATCTGAAGGTATTGTCCACTAAGGATAATTTTTTCTTTGAGAGAAGTCATTTTTGTTTCCCACATTAGAGGGGGGGTCATCTGTGATGGATATAAACCTTGAAGATTCAATCATCCATTTAACATTGTCCTGATGTTGTTTCCTACCACTATTAACAGTTACAATCAATATAATCATTTGATGATAACCCAAAATTTGTGGCTACTGTTTACTAGGGTGGAAAGCTAGTACTAGTTCAGAAATCCAGAAAATGGGGATTCCGGGCCCTTCCTCAGCAGAAGTTATGCTAAGTCTTGGGTTAAATAATATCCAAATGTCCAATTGGATGATATGGTTTCTATTATAATAACATCCAAAGAATACATGGCCAAAGGGAAGGAGAAGGAAAAGGGAGTTATCGGGAACTCTACCATGAAAGGACCTTCGAAAGCCTCTCAAATCTCCCCCAAGGAATGTTGTGAATGGAGGGGTTATGAGTACAATGGCAGCGAAACAAGCTTCCATAGTTTCTTCTAGGATAAAACCATACATACCTCTTGAGGTTGATTTTCTAGTTCCCTGGAGGTAGTAGGTCATTTTAAAGGGCCTCCAATCCACTCGCGACCAGTCCCATAGTTCTTTATAGAAGCTCCTCTAGACTAGGGATGTTTCTCTTATTGACATTGGTTATGTGTCAGTACCCACTGATATCTCCTTTGATGAGGATCCTAAGAAGGTGGGTCATTACCTTGAGGAACTCAAGACCTAGAACCATTCCTGAAATAGTCGCCGCAAAATACTCACTTCAGGTACTTGGAATTTTGTGACCAGAAACTGATGATGATGAGGATGATGTCGATGGCTCGCCTATTGCAGATACCATGGGAGAAGCTTCTTACCTGTTCCCAACATCCTATAAGAGTTCATCTCTTGGGGGTCTTGAGACTATAGGAACTCACAAGAATCATTTGTGGCTGACGAGACCCACTCTACTCCCCCACCCAAATCTTCCATCACTGGCTAACCCAATCTCAACTACATCTCCAGATTCTTGGAGGGTTTGGGATGAACAGAGGGTGAACTCTTCTAAGTATGATATTTGGAGACTACTACAGGGAGGATGTTTTGATCTTCCATGTTTTAGAGGAACCATTTCCCCTACCTATATTTGTGCTGAAGAAGTTCCTTTTGATGTGGCTACTTACTTGAATGAAATGAACAAATGTCTTCATGCTCCCAAACACAGGCATTACTATTCTGACCAAGTTTCATGGATTGTAGTACCCCTATGGTCGATGGACATCGAGGGTGATTTTTTTCTATCTAAAAATACTAGTTTTAAATTCATTTTTGGTGGATATGCTAAAGGTCCCCCTCCCTTTTAGAAGCTCACAGGGTCTCAGGAAACATTTTTTTCCCTATTTTATTCCCCCAAGGGCATCGTAGTTGTGAAGTGCACCCTACCATTTGTGGGAGGTTTTGTGGAATGATCCCCTAGATCCCAAAAACACATGGAAGAAGTCATAAAAAAAACATTCCATGGATTTTACCCCTCTAGAATCCATGGGATCTCTCATTATGGACCGATTTCCACAACAATTAACGAAACACAAGCAGTCCCCCCAATTGTCAAGACGCAGTAGTAGGGTAATCACATATAATTGTATGTTCACCTTAGGGTCCAAATATGTATCCTTATCATATTGACTCACTATTAAACTCGTGTTTTTGATGTAGAGCCTATTGGTATCCCATTGGAAATTTCTCAAGAATCTGAAACTCTCATCCCCTTTATGGTAGAGGAAAGGTTTTTAGTCATTGTGTTTGATCGAAACAGAGGAATAAGGATAAATGAGGAGGTTGGGGGTATCGTCAACCCTTTATGAATGTCTTCTCCTACTCAAAAAATCATTGCCTCAATATTATAAGAACATCCATAATTTGAACCCTTGTTTGAACATGTCTAGCATGTTCTCATGGAGAGAGACATGGCAAACTTTTATTGTAGCAGATGAATCCACTGACGAACCCTAAGCCATAGAGAATCTTGGTGGGTCATTGAATATTGAAGAAATAGTCATTAATTATCAAATGGTATTTACCCCCATGGAGGGAGTATCTTCGGAGATTGGTACTCCACTTACACATGTTGACTCTGCCTCTACAGAAGTCACAACCACCGGGGAGGCTAATTTCCCCACCCTTGAAAAAATTGAGCTGACTATTTTACATTTTTATCAAATTCTGAGAGAAGTTGTGTTTACAACCCCCAAAATCCCAAGTAAAATACCCTTATACATGCTAACTATCCCTACAGACATGATATCAGTATGAAACCTTCCGAGGGCTTCCTTTGGAATTTCTATTCCATTTTTTCATGGTCCCTTGCAATAAGTACTCTCAAATGACTATGGGATGAAACTACTGATTGAAGATGTGGTCCCACCATTTCTGGGTAGCAATATTAGGGAGTAGTTGGGAGGTAATGAAGTCATATCTCATCTATTATCATAAGAGTATCCACAAAAATTATAAATTGCAGTGGATTCTCCCACTTTTTTCTCAATTTCAATTATCATAGTTGAGACTTCTGAGGGGTTGAGTCCTGTTGTAGCTACTAAATCGAGACACTCTCTTGTAACGTTCATACTTGGATATATTTCTTTATCAGGGACTGAATCTAAGACTGGTCGAGAAGGCATGTTGGACCTTATTCCCATCCTTCAAATGGCATAGAAGAATGTTTGGAGATTAATATCTCTGACTCCATTATCTGAGATGCTTGCGAAGTGTGATAAACTACACTGTGAGTTTTTTGGTCCTGGGATTTGGTGGATTCGACTATCATGGTATCTATCAAATAGTGAGATAGGTGGCTGCTGCTTGGGAAGGAACTGGTACACTTAAGTTTCAACTTTCTATTGCAGATTCGATGGCTCATCTTGATACTACACAGAAAATTCTTATCGATGAAGCCACCAATCAAGATGGAGTGGATGTGAGGTTGCAAAATGAGCTCAGGATGCAAGAGTCCTTAGTGAAAAAACTTGAACAAGAATTGGGGTAACCGAGCTGGAAGCTGGAGCAACATAAGTAGGAGCAGGCTCATGCCGCTGTTTCCATTGAGGAGGGGAGATGATAGATAATAGATGGAGAAATGGTTTTCCTTGAATCTATTAAGGACAAAAAATCACTACAGGAATGTACCAAGTTCGAGACTACAAATTTGATAAAACCCCATCAATCTATTAAGGAGTCTCATCAGTTGTTGATGAAAATTTGTGATTCTTCTGAACATCTCCTGTAATGATCATGACCCACTTTCAAGAAGAGGATCCAAGATATGGACGCCCTCCATATCTTTATGAAATAGAATGGAGTTTTTTTCACAAATGATTCATGTTTTCCTTTTCTGATCATGTAAATTAATCAGAATCAACCAAATAATCATTTTTTGATAAGTTAGTAATTTTAAACCGTCATTCAAAACTGGTAAACTGAAATAATCGAATTATAATATAGATTTTTTTCTGGATTCATGGGACTCAGTGAGTGTAGTTAGACTCTTGATAAAGACATATAGAATACCTCATGAACTTTTGTGCATTTTCCATTATTTCCCAGATTATTTCCTAAGCTCGTTTCATATTGGATTAGTGGGTGTAACATGAATTTTGTTTAGGCTTACCTTTTCAATTTTCTAACCTATCAAACATTATGTATCTTTTGATTGTTTTATAGATCAACATTCTTTTCCTAAACCATATATAGTATAAGATTAATGAGCTGGTACTCGACTTTTATCCATGGGTTCCCATTGGGGGTTTGCACTCTAGAGAGTATTGCATCTTTTTTGTTGGAGGTTTATATTCTTCCCAATCAGACTTATTGCTGATGTTTTATGTTGAACGACTATGAAAAAGATTGACGGGGCATGGGCCCAAATTTGGGATTCATCAGTTGTGAATGTCCTAACAATCTCATACATGAATGAGGGATTTTTATTTACCCTGACTTTATGAGTTTTTGATGTATATAAGGCTTGGGAGACATTTTAGGCATACATAGGTAGGAGAGGACTCTCCTAGTGATGAATTTGCCTTTGGTTGATGATCATTTTGTAGGCCACATATATTGATACACCAGGGCATGATGTGCATAGTCAAACAATGGTTTCTGCAGAACATTGTCCTTCAATTTCTAATGACCTAGGAGATTTATAACACTTATCATTTATTTAAAGGTTGGGGACCCCAGTGGGTGGCCACATTGATGTATTATTTCTGAAATTATTGGGGTAATGTGTATCATCTTTGATTGGGAAATCTCTCCCAGACAAATTTTTCTTATGTAGGGGAGAGTAAATGACACATCAGTTCAGTTAAGAATTCTTTTCATCTATGGGAATTTGAAAGGGGAAATATATGTATGTCTTAATCCAAGGGGTTTCCAAATCTGTGGAATGATATGAAAGATATATTTCATGTAGGCATATGGAAACCGAAAAGGACTCTTATAGGGAAAAGTTTTCCTTTGATTGACGGTCATTTTGTAGGCAACATATGTAGAGCCACTAGGGCATGATGTTCATAGTCAAAAAAAGGTGTCCACAGGACACTGGCCTTCAATATATAATGGCCATGAAGGATTTTTGATATTTTTACCCTTCTGAACACGACGTATGTAATGTGGAAAGGGGTGCACCTAAACCTAAAAGGGGGGATTTATTTGGCTAAACTTTATTAGGAAACTCTGAAATATGGGTGTTTTATTTTTCATACACAGATCAACTTCACGCATAGGGATGGGGCATATTTATTTTTTATAAGCCTCAAGAAAGACCAGATGGAAATCAATCCATGTTATTCTGATATATTCAGGACATGGGTAGGAAAGAGAATGTAAACCATGAATTTGAGGGTTCTTGAATTAGGAAGGATGACATGGGTCTACGGAGTCATTAGGCATAATAATATAAGATAGGACTCTCATGAGGAATAATTTTCCTTTGGTTGATGGAAGTATTGTAGGTGAAAAATGAATAACCACATGGGCATGATGTGCATAGTCAAACAAAGGTGTTCGCAGGACAATGACCTTCCATCTCTGATGGCCATGGAGGATTATGGAGATTCAAGATTACTCAAAGCACTAAGTTTTATGTATGGTAGGAGTGTATTAGGATACATTAGTGATGTTTGGGATGTGATTCACTAATGGAATCAGGTAATACCCAACATAGATCTGACTCATATGCAGGGTGATGCATTCGTCCCATCTTTGTAGTACCCTAAATTTCAATGTCATACGGCCAGGACCCAACGTTCCTTATAAGAATGGGAACTATAACATGCCTTTTAGGATCATTCTACTATGTCTAAAATTTTGGAATTATTTTACATGTTATCAAGGTGGATCCCTTGTCATGGTCCATAAGCTCACCTGATCTATGATTAGTTTGAGAAATAAGGGATTTCAGGGATTTCAGGTTACCACTTAAGAATGGAATAATCAATGGTAGAGAGCATTTTATGTTTAGAAAAATGCTATGCAGTTTAACATCATGTATTAAGGATGAAATTCCACATAATTTATCATCATGTTGGGTGGAAATAAGGTAAAATTGACATGTAAAGAGGGAAACACTATTTCCTTAAGAATCCTTCTAGATAGGAATTGTCTAGGCATTCTCTTCTTTGATTCAATTTGTGCGTGAAGAAGGGGACATTTTAATATTATTTCTGTGTTTGGGCTGGAATCACAATGTATGGTTTTTCCACACATATTCTCAATGGGAAACCATTTTATGAAGGATTCCCAGTGAACACTTATTATAGAGGGTTTTTAATTACATGTGAAGTGAAGACATTTTGTTTGAGGATGTCGAGATAATATAAGAATATAAGCATTTACATTGTGCATTGTAGTTTATTGTGGTGCAACTGGGACCATTCTGGCCTTACATTTTAGTGTCGTGTGGTAAGGTTGTTGGTAGTATAGTTCACCATAGTGTTTCGGGAAAAAATTGTCATGAATACTATAAATACATTTGAGTCAATCATAGTTAGGATATTCTAGAATTTCATTTAACATGAATTATGATAGGTGTAAACAATAGTCTCAAGGGGGGACTACGATTAGGATGAATAAATTGGGTATTGAAGGCCATTGGGTGTACAGAAATAGTGATGGAATCTACTAGGGAGGAATTTTCCATTGATTGATAGCTGTTTTGTAGGTAACATATGCAGAGGCACCAGGGCATGAAATTCATAGTCAAAAAAGGTGTCTGTATAACACTGGACTTTCATCCCCAATAACCGTGAATGTTTATGGAGATCCAAGATTTCCCAAAGTATGGAGTTTGACAAATTAAAATGATGTATCTAGGGATATAATAAATATTCAGACAGTTATAAGACATGAACTACTAAAGATTCTACATATCTTTGACTCATATATAGGGGAAATCATGATCTTTTGACTTATAAATGTTAGAACCCAGACTTGGTATTTCCTTAATCTCTTTGAATTTGTTGTGTTGGAAATTGGGTGCATGTTCGAGATCTCATAACACTGAGAACCAAGCCACAGATGACTCTTGAGGAACCCTACAGTTTAGTTCCATGCGGTTAGGACCTTTCAATGATTCTCATGTGCAAGTTGACCTACACATAGGGGAGGGGAATTTTTTTGTGCCTGGAATGAGATAGAGGATTTGGGCATCACTATATATCCTATAAGGATAGTAATGAAGCCATATGTAGTTCTAAATATTCCCTATAGAGGTCTGGACCACATGTAAGAAAATCAAATGGAATTTTTCTTTAGTTAGTGGCTGGACAGGGCATCACCATGTATCCTTCAAGGGTATAACTGAAGCTATACATAGTTCTGAATGTTCTCTATATCGTTATGACTCCAACATAGGAGTAGGGTCATTTTGGTTTCATCTTATATGGGTGTTAGGTCTATCATATTACTCTATTGTTTGTTTATGTAAGTTAACCCTTAATACTGATTTGAAGATCACGGGAGTCATAGTTGATGTGAGAAACAAAGAATGAAGATATTTTTTCACATAGAATGGGGTGATAGGGGACACAATAGAGGAATTTTTTTATACGATGTATTGGACAATATCTAGGGTTGAAAAATATCTAATGATCCCACTTATGAATGGGAATCAATCCATATTTATTTCATTGGGAACCGTGCAATTTAATGATTTGCGGTAATGACAGACTCCATTATGTTTAATGTCATGCGGTTAGGAAAATTTTGACCCTATAGTTTAACTTCGTGTGATTAGGATGAATTATGTTATGTGGTTTAATGTCTTTTATCTAGTATTATTTGTTTTGTAGTTTAGAGTCATGCCATGAGGATATTTTCATCTCTATTATGTGAAGTAATTCTTCAAAATCCTTGCATTAGTGGGGGTTATGATGATCTATCAATCCATTGATATTAATGAATATGCTTCATTAGAGTAGACCCAATGTATGAAATATGGTCCCTCCCACTTTGTATTAAGCTTTGGGTTTTTTTATAAGTATAATCAGGGTTATGAGGACCAAGACCATCTCTCATTTGAGGAAATATTGACAGAGAGCCATTTTTTTTGAAGGCTTGTGTGATATGATTTTGGTATAATTGCAAATAGTGAAAAGTGTGCAGCCTTTTCTCATCTAACTGCGCCAACTCATCAAACCATTTCTGGCATTTCTCATCCAAGGACTGCTAACCAGAAATGGTAATGTGGAGCGATATAAGTTTATCTTAGATGGTAAAAACTACCTTTTTCCATTATATTAATGAGTACAAGGTTTCCTAGGTGGATGTGTGGGTCATGGTCCAGAAATCCCATAAGCATGAAGGAGCATGCCATTCCATGATTTCTTATCTTTTTCCACCATCTTCTGGAATATATTTGATAGAGTCTCATTAAAATCCTCTATCTACCAATTGGTCATTGCATGGTAGGGGAATTAATGGTTGGATTTGATGCCATACTCCTCGTATAACTGGACTAACTCAGTAGAGCCTAAGTTTGATCCATTTTTTGTCAGTATTGTATGAGGGACACAAAATATGGTAATGATGTTGGGTTTCACATAGTTAAAATTATTTTTTTCCCCAACCTCTTTATGTGGTACGGATTCGGCCAATTGGAGAAGAATTTAGATACTATGAGAATGAAATTGAATCATCTTGCTATAGAGGGAGGATATAGTCCCACAACATCTATCCCCCTAGGAAAAAATGTCCAGGAGTACATATCTGTGTGAAGTAGCTGTCAGGGTTGTTGAATAAAATTTTCATGAACTTGGTAGTAATGTAACTTCATGGTGAATGTGGAACAATCATGAATCATAGTGGTCTAATAGTATCTAAACCTTATAATTTGATTGGAGAGCTTAGATTCTGATTGTTGTGCTCAAAAATATCTATAATGAACATCATTCAGAACAACATCAGTCTCTTCTCAATCGATGCAGCAGTAATGGAACACTTCAAGGCTTCATTTGTGGAGAAAATTTTCATGGTTGGTGCCATTGAATATGGAAAAATTGACTGCCCACCTCCGGGTCTATTCTATTCCAACCCTACCTGGTGGTAGTTTCTCCCTCTAGAGTTAATTTGAAATGGGAGTCATACAGCTGATGGTGCGACCATAAGGCTTGGAAATTGAGCTAATCTCGTCGATTTCCTCAATACTGTTCTAAATGAATGGGAAGAAAATCTAGAGGTGGGAAATTCTAATAATTGTTTCATCCCATTATGGATCATCCAAGGTTGAATTTCATTTTCGAATGCATTGTCTTGATAATTTTTTGACCGGGGGACATAATTCAGTATTGGCTCTGACGGGAATTCTTCCATCAGTTCTTGATTAGGGTTCATTAAAAGTATCAATACATTTTTTTATTGGAATAGTCACCATTGACCTTCTTGATAACCATCTTCTAATAACCTTTTATTTTAAGACTTTTTTCTTGTGTGTGAGGTGCCAACATCAGGACTACAATGAGGGCTTGGTATTCTACTTCATTATTTGTACACCCAGGCCAATATTATTGAGGTTGGTATCCTCCTAAAATTTTCCCATCATGCTCCTAGAGGCACTATTGAAGTACATTTCCCATGTTTGGGGGCTTTCTTAGACAAATAATACCTCTTCATTAAGATGTTCAATATCCAATGGGTGTCATTACTCTTCAGGGGTGCTCCACCATGATGTCTGTTAATTCCAATAATTTGATGGATTTATGGGGAATGATCATATGTCAAACGATTGTAGAATAACTTCCCATGGTGATAGTCGTGTAGTAATCATGGGATGGCGGAGGGTATACTTGAGTGAGTTGTAGAGGAGACAAGATGGACCTTGTAGTTCTAAAGGTAATTTTTGAATTTATAAACTGCCAAGATTTTGGATAGATAGTTGTTTTCAATTCATGAGTATCAATTATCATCATCAATCATTATTTGGTAGAGGAAATAAAGATTGTTCTCTCTACCAGTAGCACTCTTCTGCATGAAGAAAGCACCTAATGACCATTTTAAGGCAGTTCCGTACAAAATTAGTGGTTTTCCCTCAATTTTTGGCATTATCACCATTTTTATTAGGAGATATATTTTTATATTGTTGAATTATTATTTAAAATATTGATCCCATTCGTATGCAACCCCTTTATTCATTAACTTGGTGAAAGGTAGGCACCCACATGCAAGGTTGTCTATGAAACGTCAAATTTAGGATAGGTGTATCTAGAGACCCCTCAATTTAATGAGGTTTTGAGGTGGGGACATTCCAAGGATTGATTCTTTCTTCTCAAGGATGAAATTGATTTTGGGAGGGAATACAATAAAGCTAAAGAATTGTTGAAAGGTAACTCTAAAAGAAAACATTAGGGGATTCATCATTAAACCATGTTGTCGTAGTTTTTTTAAGACAGTTTCATGATTTTTCAGGTAGTTTGAGCAGTATCATGATTTGACCACCAAATAATTGATGTCGTACTAAATGAATATTCCCAGGAATGGCTTGAAAATGTGATACAAGGTGCAGTGATATATAGGAGCGACATTTTCAGTCCGAAGGGTGTCACCTTATAGAAGAATACTCCCTGGGGAGACCTGAAAGTAGTTGATTCATCATCTTATTATGTCATTAGGATCTATTTGTATCTAGAATAACCCTCCATGAAATACAGGGCCTCATATCTGGTGGTCGCAATGTTCAACAATACTCTGATCGGGACCAGGAAATCAGATTTTAGGCAGTGCCGATTGAGGTCCCTAAAGTCAATGCAGACTCTAATATATCCATTATTATTTTTCATAACGACAATGTTTTCCAGCCAGATCAGATATTACACTTCCAAAATAAATTTATCTTTAATTAGTCTGTCAACTTAAGCCTCTATTTTGGTATCATGTGTTGGGTGGGTCCTTCTCGTAGTCTGCTTATAGCCATGATGGTCTTCCGGCAGACCCAGATAATGAGTGGAAACCTCAGGATTGAGACCACTCATTTCTGTGTAGTTCTAGGAAAACACATCTTGACTATTCTTTAGGAATGATTTATATTCTTATTTCTCCTCAAAAGGCTTATCCACACTAATTAAAGTGGGCCACGGGTCATTTGCGATGCCCATGTTTATCTCCCTAAGTTCATCAATTTTAGTGGAGACACCCTCTTCGAATGAAGGGGGTATCTTTAAGGTCTTATTATTATTATTCATATTCTTCTTCTTCCTCTTTGGATGGAGAGAGTAATCTTGAAATGAACCCTACAACTTAGTAGAGGAATAAAAACTCTGATTTATGGAGGCCAAAATAGCTCATTTCTCCTCGATTGACAATGGAGAATTTTCTGAAGAGGATGGAATTTCCATTCATTCATTTAGTGAAAGGCTGTCATCTTATTTCTTAGGGGGTAAGGTTGGAATTTTTTGGGGTCCTGAGGACAGGCCATGTGCATCTTTTTTTGGGCCTTCCCTATGATCATAAGGGCCAGTTTAATTTTTATTGTCATTAGACTTGGTGTCCATAACAGAAATCATGCATATGGCCAAGTCTGTATCCAAGATTGAACTTATACACTCAACTAGTGTGTTGGGGATGCTCACATTCTTTTATTGATGCTCTATGACCCATATTTTTTGGTCTTATGTGAGAATGTTGAGGTAACAATTTACCCAAACCTTCGGGCTGGGGTTTTTCCCGTATTGCCATGGTAGCTCCCACTATTTCCATCTTCTTGGTTTTGTGAACTTCTGTGCGGGTTTGAGCTGGGTATGAAACTGGGTTTTCATGGGATTTATTTTCTTTTGAATATATGAGAACTTATTACTGGTCAGATTCCCTTATGTGGGAAGACTATTGGATGTTCTAGATTTCCTGGCTCGAAAGTTTTTCGATGGATTGGTCTCATTGGACCTAATGATTTTGAGACGTACGCTGGCCCGATTCTTTTCGATTGTTCCACCTTTCTTGAGTAGTGATTTTATTTGAATGTTGTCATTGGGTAATAAAATTTCAAGATGAAATTTCAAATAAGGTCTACTTGGACAGGTTGTGGGGTGATGTTTATTGTTCCATGTTCTTTCCATCCCTGAATATGAACTCTATACATGGCGTCATCAATGAGGAAACACAACTTGTACAGTGCTTGAAGGTAGGATAGTTCATGATTTTTCTTTCTCCTTTCTGATTTTGGACTCTATGTAGAGTGGAGGGATTCTAGGTTTATTACATGGAAGATCTTTCCAAATATGTTGACATGGTTTGCATACCCTTCATAGGGAAAGAACATCTCTTTTAGCCGGGGAAGATTCATCCAAATGTTGAGGTGAATGTTATGAATATATTCCCTATAAAACTCCCTTGGTATGTCTAAGTGATAAGTGGTCATAGGCTAATACATAACTCGTATATTATCCTCATCTAGTTGTATTCTCATGAGAAACATATCCTGTTGTTGTTCTTCCGAGGACTCCTCTACTAGATATTCCCAGCTTGACAACTTCTTAATGATTTCGTTCCAAGTAGCAGGGTTGGTAGGAGCCTCATTGATATGTGAGTGGTGGGGGTGTGGTTTGGAAGATGAGCGTGGCCATGGTCCATCCTCTAGTTGTGAAAGGATATTACCCATCACAAATAGAGTGTTCGACATGTCTGACTCCATCTTTCCGAGTGCCTCAATATAGAAGGGATTTCTCACATTTCTCCCATCAAGGGGACGACCCTCTTTCCAGCATGAATTGTCACGACCTGACCCAATGGGACTCAAGCCACAACTCCCCAATCCCACCTCCAATAGGCCATAGGCTAGCGACTAGCGCTGAGTAGGATATCACACACATGGGAGGCATTAGCCTAATGTACCTATACACACGAACCCACTTACACCTCCATGGAACAGTGTAGATATAGATATATATATATAAAATGAAAAGGGAATTCATGCATAAATATATCCCAAAACAGATTGAAACATAAGTTCAAAAGGGTAAAATAAGACACACAAAAGAAAAACTACAAAAGTGTCCAACCCACTCACAAGGAGGGAAAACACTGCCAAATACACCCGCTGGTAAGCTCCTCGGCACAACTTCGATAAACACCCCGGTCAGTATCACTCACTAAGCTCCGCCTACATGGATTCATCCTGGAACTCCGTCGAAAGGTCTGTGGTCTGCACAAGACACAAACATGTGCACAAAAATCCCGTGCAAGGGGGAGTATATAAAATACTCATTAGGCACCCCAAAAACCCCAAAAATAAAAGGGAGCAACTGAAATACAACAGTCAGCTCATCCCAGCCAGAGGGAATCCAAACGAGGGAGAAACTCCACCTCAAGATCATACTCAGCTAACACGACTAGTTATCTCAACTCAGGTATATTCCCATACATTCACAATGAACATCCGCTCAGGTATATGCCCATACATATACCATGAGAAACCAGATATACTCATTCCACATACCAAGCCTCAAGTGGTTCCATCCATAGCACCTGCGATAGGTAGACAACTAGGAGAACACATTCCTCAAGATTTGTCATCCCAAATGACACTCATTCGAGAGATACACTCCATTGAGTGTCACACCAACATCTCAGACGCCCATCCGAAAGATCACGCTCATCGGATATCGTCACTGAGAATATCATGCTGAAACAACGGAAAAACTAAACTTCTCAGATAGGGGATCAATCCCAGGGTCCTCTATGGGATACAAGAACCCACTCCAGTATCTCGATGATCTCACAGATATGGGATCACTCCCAAGATCTATTGGGGGATTCTACAACCCGATATGACATTCCATAGTTCACATCACTGAGATATAGGATTGTCGCCGGTGGATATGGTCACGACGATGCCAGAAACCCCATCTGGTATAACTGATGATGTAGGGGATCAAACCGATGATACACCAACCTTGCTGAAATCACATTATGAGTAGGGGATCATATAACCGATGATACTACAACCCTACTGAAACCACAATCTAAGTACGGGATCGTATTCCTGATGATGCTGCAACCTACTAGAAACCACATGCTGAGTAGGGGATTGTGTAACCGATGATGCCGCAACCCCACTACAAACCACATGCTGAGTGGGGGATCATATAACCAATGATGCCACAACCCTACTATGCATGGACCACTACATAGGGGATCATATTCCCGATGATGCCTCAAACCCTACGGGGTTAACATCCTAGATAATGGATCACCGCCCATGGATAAGCGGTCACATCAATACCAAGAACACGATCTATGGAAGCAAATCTAGAGGATCTCGCTTTGATCCCACTAGAGGGATGTCATAACTCTAATAGAAAAAATCCTATAGAGGGGATCACAAACCTATATTGAGGTTGTAATGCCTCAAAAACCCTCATAGGAACAAAACCAAGGGAGTACACTTAACCACTGTTGGTCCAAACATCGATTACCTGAGTGACCCACAATATCACCAAATTGCGCACCTCATTGGCTATTACCAAGGCCACCACCGTGATCTACAAGGAAAAACACACTGGATAGGCTGTTTAATCGCCCGAAATGGAAAATCGGTAAAAATGTAATGTTCACCATAGCAAGACTGGGTGGGGCCAACACGCTGATCCCGAAACTCAACAAACAGACTGAACCATTACGATCCCCTTAGAGAAATGTCGAAGATCAACTAGTCATTTTTCCAAAATGGGCACCCGACAAAAAATTCATGTTTCTTCTTAAACGCCAAAAACATGGCTTAAGGGTCCCACGCCCTAATCTCCGTCCCAACATTTGGAAGCTATTTAAAAATGTCTGCATTACTATCAGGATAACAATGTCACTTACGACACGTCAATCATATGCTCCGTGTAAAAGTTATTAAGGGTCGAAGTTGAAAATAATAATAATTTATTATTTTTAACATTTCATGGCCCTGGGCCAAAATCCCAACTTATAAAATTCCTGGAAAATCATCAATAGTTCTACCTCGTTATGAGGATTAAGTCACTGCAAATGGCTCAAAAATCAGACTTACAGTTTGCAAGTTACGTGGGTTTAAAGAACCCTCAGAAAAATCTTGTCGGACTACCGCTTGGTCGTCGAAAACCGCTGTCGTCGCCTGGCCGGACTGTCGTCGCCTGTCGGAATCCACCGTTCCACCATCGCCCTCGCCGGAAACCACCATAGCCACTGCCAGAAACTGGATTTTCTGCTGGAAAACTTCCAGGAGCCACCGGAAGCACCCCATTGCTCCAAATTCAGATCCGAAACATGTTTCTGAAAGCTCGGGATACGTACTACACAACCCTTATGATGATTTGAAGAAAAAAATGTATAAATAGGATCCTTGATTTTAATACTCAAGCCTTCTACCTTTTAGTGGAACACCGATGCTTTGAACGCTTCGCTACAGCAGTTGCACGATCTGAGAACGTTCGCCGTCAAGATCTGAGACCGACGGTGCTTCGATTCGACGATTCGACCTTTGATTTTTGGTTCGTCATTGAACAGAGGAGGAGTGGGTGAGGGTGCATGCTAGGGGGAAGGGTGGATGATAAGGGGTTATTATTATTATTTTATAAGTAAAAACCTCATCCTCTATTAAACGTCTCATCTCTACGCCACCTCCAACCAAAATTCCCGACACATACAAGTTTAGGTCGCCTCCAAAGTAAAAACGGTGTTCTAAACACAACGGCATACTCAGAATTTGGATCTAAGACTCTGTTTAGGAGTTATTCGATCCGGAACTCATAAATAAACTTTTCCATTTATTTACAAAAGCACCCCTGGTGGCTTTTTTCACAGCAGGCCTACGCCTGCACTTTTACACCCCGCCTAGGGTAAACGACATGCTATGGACGTAACTGTGCCCTAAAATTTCTGATCTATTCTACAGTTTAGGAGAAATCACAACCCCTCCACATGAATAGTATAAAAATACTTAATATTTTTATAAAAATAATTCCATTGACACTGGGCCTTTTAATCGCACGTCATCTTCGTGCCTAGCTCTGGAAATATTCATAGAAATATTCCAAAGACCAATGGGAATAAAACCCGAGTTTCTACATCCTCACCACTTTAGAACTTTTCATCCCTGAAAATCCATAATCAAAATGAAAGAAATTGAACTCTCAACTATGTCTCCCACACCAGTGAGTTCGCCAACACACTCCCCTGCCTGAACACATAAGTCAGAGGGACTCGTCCAACACAACTCGACCCTATCTTCTATGGGCAGCACTGACTCACCCGCACGGTTTTAATCACATCACAAAAATGCATCTCATTGGGGGAAGGAACCCTCTTCCTCATGTATTTTATACACTCTGAACAACACCCATGCATGGTTTTACCAATTCCCTGAACAAAACTCAAGCAAGGAATAGAAAGAAAAGAGTACCACTAAATAGTGTCTATTAAAACTACTATAGAAAGTAGAAAGGACACAAGGCATACCTCTATCCATCCATGGGGCCTCTGGGTCAATAGCCTCTATGGAATGCAGTTATCCTTGCCCTCTCCCTCCAGCTACCCAAGCTAGACGTGGAGCACCTGGGGGTCTTGGTGGTGCCATCTGATACTACCTACCACTTTCCTCTCCTGCACCAGGTCAGTCACCACGTCCGCCACCCTACGGTCCTCCAAAATCAAGACGTTTCTGCTTCCGAGGCATCCTATTGACTAAATCCCTCTCAGCATCATGATAGGTCAGAGAATCTCTAGAAAGATGTCCCTAACCATCACAAGCGTAACACCGCCTCTCATGTGGAAGACCAAAACTAGCCTGCGAGCCCTGTGAGCCTTGAGCCTCAGATCCTCTATCTTGGGGTCGCCTCTTGAAATGTCGGCCACATCCATACCCCTGCACCTGTCGCCAGCTACCAGCTACCGATGTATTATCTTCCACATGCCCAGCACTGACGGGCTGAATCTGCTCAGCTAGAAAGCTCACCACCACCAAGATTCACTCCAGTACTCTAGCATAAGTGGGTAGGAACAAAGAAACCACACCTTCCAAGATGACCCTTCATAGCCCCTGTTGGAAAATCCAAGACCTAAATAATGATTCTTGAACCATATATAGGGAGTAGCACAATAGGTATGTAAACCTCGTTGAGTACTTCGACATAGTCATTCCCTCCTTCTAAAGCTACAAAAGCTCCTGGATCCGTACTGACCTCAACATCAGTAGATAGAACTCTAAACTAAAGGGCCACACAAACTCTTCCCACGTGATCGACTCCTCATCAAGGGACTGCATCACCAAACTCCACAATCGCCCGGCCGAACCATGCAGAAGGCTCGCTGGTAGGACCACTATCTGATCTAGAGGTGTCCTCACTAGGAGGAAAACTCTAGTGACTGCTTTGAGCCAGTCATCAGCTTCCTGGAGGTCTAGATCACCCCAAAACCTCAGAGGTCACTACCTATGGAACCCGTGCAGCGCACTCAACCTACACACATCCTCATCCTGCACTGTTGGCATAACCATCTGCTCGATAGGTGTTGGCTTAACTGGCGGACCACGTGGAGGTCTAGACTCAGAACCTGCGCCCTGGTGCACATCCTCTACATGGGGAAGATCATCACCATAATCTTTCTGCCAAACTCTCGCTGGTTGTCGTTGTGGAGGCACCATTAAATATAATCACGACGCACCAGGGTGAAAGAGTATACCTGTAGAGTTCGCATAAGAAGAACAAGGGAAACCCAAAAAACCATTCCTAGATGATGCATGTACCATTATGTCCCTGTGACTAGTGTCCAACTATCCCGAGTCGAAAGGAAGGCTATCAGAGTCCTAGTGAATGGACATGTTGGTTGTTGTACCATCACTAGAGTCCCAGGCCAAAAAGTTGAACTCGAAACATCATAAAATTGTCGTTATGCAGCCAAAACCAAGCTTACAGCTAGGCTATCTATGCTTTGAGATCCCAAAGATGGAACCTCCTCTGATACCACTATATCATGTCCCGACCCAACGGGGCTCGAGCCGCAACTCCCAATGCCCGCCTTCAGTAGGCCAGGGGCTGGCGGCTAGCACTGAGTAGGCTATCACACACATGGGAGGCAGTAGCCAAAGGTAACTATACACACACACCAACATAAACCTCCATGAAACAGAGCATAAATATATAAATATATATATATATATTGAAAAGGGAATGAATGCATACATCTATCCCAAACCAGAGTGCAATAGAAGTACAAAAGGGAAAAACAGGGTCCACTAAAGGAAAAATAAAAACGTGTCCAACCCGCTCATAAAGAGGGAAAACACTACCAAATACACCTGCTGGTAAGCTCCTCAGCACAATTCCAGTAAACACCCATGTCAGTCTCGCTCACTAAGCTCCGCCTACTCCAGGTCCTCCTTGGAACTCCATTGAAAGTCCTGTGGTCTGTACAAGACACAAAAATGTACGGGCAACGCCCGTGTGGGGGTGATTATATAAAATACTCAGTAGGCACCCCAAAACCCCCAAAATAAAAGAGAGAAAATGAAAGACAATCATCAGATCATCCCAGCCAGAGAGAAACCAAATGAGGGAGAAACTCCACCTTGAGACCATCCTCGGCTAACATGACTACTCAGCTCAGCTCAGGTGTATTCCCATACATACATCATGGAAATATGCTTAGGTATATTCCCATACATATACCATGAGAAACCAAATATACTCATTCCACGCACCAAGCCTCATGTTGTTCCATCCACAACACTTGCGATGGGTAGATAACTAAGAGAACACACTCCACAAGCTCTATCATCCCATATAACACTCGTCCGATAGATACAATCCATTGAGTATCACATCAATATCTCATATGGCCATCTGAAAGATCACGCTAGTTGGATATCTTCACTGAGAACATCACAATGACACAATAGAAACACTAAACTTATCAAATAGGGGATCACTCCTAGGTTCTACTAAGGGATACAAGAACCCGCTCTGTATCTCGAAGATCTCATAGATAAGTTATCACTCCTAGGATCCAATAGGGGATACCACAACCTGATCTGACACTCCAAATTTCACATCAATCAAATAGAGGATTGTTTCCTGTAGAGATGGTCACAACGATGTCGGAAAACCCATCTGGTATAAATCGCGATGTAGGGGATCAAACCGAAGATGCACTAACCCTGTCGAAACCACGCTCTAAGTAGGGGATCGTATAACCAATGATTCTGCAACCCTATTGAAACCACACATTGAGTATGAAATCATATACCCGACGATGTCGCAAACCTACTAGAAACCACATGCTGAGTAGGGGATCGTATAACCAACGATTCCATAACACTACTGTGAATGGCCAACTATGTAGGGGATCATATTTCGAATGATGCCTCAAACCCTATGGGGTTAACCTGCTAGATAGGGGATCACTGCTCATGGATATGCGGTCACAGTGATACTAAGAACCCGAACTATGGAAGTGAAGGTTGAGGATCTCGCTCTGATCCCACTGGTGGGATGCCACAACTCTAAAAAAACATCCTATAGAGGGGATCACAAACCTATACTAAGGTTGCAATGCTTCATGAACACACATAGGAATAAACCAAGGGAGTACACTCAACCACTTTTTGTCCAAACATCGCTAACCTAAGCGACCCACCACATCACCACACTGCACACCTCCTAGGCCTATACTGAGGCCACCACCACGATCTACATGGAAAAAAAATGCAGGAAATGCTATTTACTCACCCAAAATAGACATCCGGTGAAAAAGTTTCCATTAAACATAGAATTCCTGGGTGGTTCCCACACTCCGATCCTGAAACTCATCAAACAGACCACACCATTACGATCCCCTTAGAAAAACATTTGAGATCGACTACTCGTTCGTCCAAAACGGTCACCTGATAAAAAAGTCATGTTTCTTTATAAATGCCCAAAACCAGGCGTGGGAGTCCCACACCCTGATCTCCATCCCAGCACCTGGAAACTATTTTAAAAATTCTGCCTTACTATCAGGATCACAATGTCATTGATGGAACGTCAATCAGACGCTCCGTGTAAAATTTATTGCGAATCGAATTTGAAAATAATAATAATTTATTATATTCAATGTATCATGGACCCGAGCCAAAATCAAGACTCATAAAATTATTGAAAAATCCCCAATAGTTCCACCTTTTTATGAGGATATCATCGCCGTAAATGGCTCGTAAATCAGACTTACGGTTTGTGAGTTACAGGGGTTTAAAGAACCCCTGGAAAAATATGGTCGGACCACCACTGGGTCGCCGGAAACCACCACTGCTGCATTACCGGACCACTGCTACCTATTGGAATCCACCACGACACCGCCGCCCTTGCAGGAAACCTCCATTTCCACCGCTGGAAATAGGGTTTTCCACTGGAAAGCTTTCCAGGATCCACCGGAAGCACCCCGGTGCTCCAAACTCATATTCGAAACATGTTTTGGAAATCTCAGGACCCAAAATACACAACCCTTATGACGATTTGAAGAAAAACATCACATAAACAGGATCTGTGATTTTAAAACTCAAACCGCTTACCTTTTGGTAGAACATCGATGCTTTTCATTCTTCGCTGCTACTGCTGCACTATCCGAGAGCATTCGCCGTCAAAATCCGAGACCAACGGTGCTTCATTTCGACGATTCGGCCTCCGATTCTCAGTTTTTCATTGAATTGATGAGGAGGGGTGAGGGTGCATGCAATGGATAAGGGATGATTATATGAGGGTTATTATTATTATTATTTTAAATAAAAACCTCATCCTCCATTAAACGTCTCACCTCCGCCCCGCCTCCGACCAAAACTCCTGACACAGACAAGTTTAGGTCGCCTCTAGGGTAAAAGTAACATTTTGAACGAAATGGTGTGCTCATAAATTTTATTTGAGACTCTTTTCAAGAGTTATTCGAGATGAAACTCAAAAATAAACTTTTCCATTTATTTATGAAAATGCCCTCGGTGGCGTTTTCCACAATAAGCCTGCGTTCACAAAGTTTACACCCCGCCTAGGGTAAACGGCATGATCAGGACACAACTGTGCCCTCGGATTTCTGATTTGAGCTACCCTTTAGGAGAAAACACAACCCCACCATGTTCATAGTATATAAATACTTAATTTCTTTATAAAATTAATTCCAGGAACACTGGGCCACGGAATCGCACGTCGTCCTCGTGCCTAGCTCTAGAATTATTAGTAGGAATATCTGAATGTCTGATGAGTCCAAAACCCGAGTCTCAATATGAATTTTGATCATGGGGATAACCTTCATAATTGGTGATATAATGGCGATGTATACCATTTTAATTTGATGGCCGACCACAGGGAATTTCCCTACAGTGTATACCCTTGGGAGGACCTTCAGGGAGGGATACAGTGAGGGGAAGACCTTCTTGGTGCTTGATTTCACTGATGGGAGGTCCTTCTCAATGAATAATATGATAGAGAGGACTACTATTACATCTTGATATATGGTTGTAGGGATAATTTTAGTCGTGTACATCCTGGGGAGGGCCTTCAGGATGTACTATAATGAGGGGAGGGCCTTCTCGTTGACTGTTGTTGCTATGGGGAGGGCCTTCACATCAACTACCCTTGTAGGTAGGTCCTTCATAATAGAATCCATCATGGTGAGGACTACGATTATGACTTGACGTACGACTACAAGGAGAAGCATATCTATAGTGTATACCCTAGGAAGGACCATTAAGGAGGATGACAGCAAGAGGAGGGCCTTATTGCTATCTAATCATCCAATAAAATGGAGGGAATTCCTAACATGCATAAAGAGATATTCTCTCATGATCATTCATTCTTGGCCCATAGAGTAAGACCTCGTGGGTGCTCGGGGGAGGACCTTCAGAGCTGCTGGTAGAAATATTGTTAGGAGGGTCTTCTCAACTACTACTGCCACTTCAATAATTTCTTAATGGACTAACTGGTTTTTGAGAATTTGTTGATATATACACAAGGGAATAACGAACCCCATCTTCCAGCAGAGCGGGATTGTTTATACTCTCTTCATTTTCTTATTTCCTTTAGAGAATTCAATTTTCTAGTGATCTCTTGTAGGTAACTGGAGCCGCCTGGTGTTGGTAATGTTCTTAATATACGATTCCCTATTTTGATGGTTCCTATGAAGCCTCCAGGGTACACTGACAAACATCTTGAGTTTTCTTAAGGAAATATGTCTGCCCTAGAGTAGCAACCATATTGGACCAGCATCCCCTAGTTGGAATGGGTATTTTTTCTCGATCTGACTATCTGTGTATCATGGGATATTTTTCTTGACCCTCCTAAAATAGATCAAGAATGAATAACTACTCCAGAAAGACTAAACCATTTTGTAAGTAAGTTATTTCATTCGAGGGAACTGGGTTGTGAGGCTGGTTCATTGTCTTTTCCACTGATGCAGTGATATCTTGGAATATTTTGAGGATATGGTATGGAATTGACATCTGATCTTCAATCATTCCCAAGACGTGCTATGATACATGTTTTACTGTAATGGGTATGAAGGCCCATTTTGATGTCGGAGTAGAAGTTTCTGTCTTCTATGGTCCTCTGTATGTTATATATAGATACTAAACTTTCTCCTTTGTCAGGACAATGGAAAGATTTAGATGCTGGGTTTCTTCTCCTGTTTTCACCATGTTGGACTGGTGGACTTCATATTCATGAGTGGGAATTTTCATCGACTCACTTTTTGCTATATTTTTCTCACGGTCTTTGTATGCATCCGCAAGAATTTGAATCTTCTCCCATTTTTTTCCTCCCAATTTGGATGGGGGAATTGATATGCATTAACAGGTATTTGTGCCAACATATAGATGGTTTCCATCCTATTTTGATGATGAGCTTCTCGTGTATCGATATATATTTGCATCTGTCTATAATTTTGGGCTCTGTCTGCACGACGAGACCGGCGAGCACTAGAAGGAATGTTCCATGCTCATATTGTGCCACCCTATTACTAAGGTGGGTTTGAGTGGAGGGGGAAGATTTGTATGTATACATGTTGAATGTCACTACATTTTTACAGTGGAGGTCCTCCTCAGAAATCAGGGTGATAGCCTATTCCTAATTATATGTCTACCGACCACGGTGGGCGGCCCGAGGTGGTCGTGTCTTCTGGACATCAACAGGTTACCTTAGCATAAGATTCTATTCAGAGTGAGGATAGATGGTCACCTGGTATTGGAATAGATGCTCTCTAAAGTATGCCTATGAGTAGGACCCTTGTGCCGTTGAGACTAAGTCAACTACAATGAATTCATCTGTCCCATTGGGATAAGGGAGGTACTTGTTGTCACGCTCTTGGGACATGCTCATGAAATGGTTCGAGATGACCATTGGGGTCGCCATGAATTTGGGCATCGACTGTGGTTGAGGAGGTGACTAGAAATATTTTGTAGGTTGGAGGGCTTTTCTTATAGCCACTATTAGGAGAGTACCATTTTGGGGGTAGTCATTGATCACAGTATTGGATACCCTACATTGAAGATTCTGGGATAGATAGGGGGTTTTCTCTTCAACGGGGAGCCGACCGCCTATAGGATTACCAAGGTGCGTGTCTTCATAGGTTTTCGTGATTCTATTTGGATCGAGGGTTTCTCTACGGGAACCTACAATATATATTTATATATGTGAATTATACAAACAAAAAAATCCCATCAATGTAGAATCTCTTGAATATATGCATATTTGAAGATTCATCTTGGCCACATTCCCCTTTTTTAAAAGAATGGGATTTATTAGGGTAAAACTGCCACCTTGGTTGAGGATTTATGTTGGGTTCACCATTTTTGTTTCGACCTAATGTGATTTCTCTTGGGGATAACAAAACGGTTTGACAGGTGACAAGAATTTGATGATTATTATAGATACTTTCATATCACCATTATTATATCATCCCAATTCACATTGTTATCTTTTAGGGGGAATTGTATTGACCCCACGGGGATTGGGAAATTTGTACCTTTTGTAATTACGAATGAGGTGCCACAGTCGAATGGTCCCATCTAGTGATTGAAGGGGGTTAAGTATTTGTGCAATTGGTACTCATAGGATTTGACTTCCTCAGATGGTCTCAAATGATTTTATTCATGGAGCTAGAAACACCAAACATCCCTGATATCCATGATTCATGGACCTTCTTTCTAAAGGCAGACACTCTTTGGATGATGATTTGGCCAATGAAACTTAAGTACTCTATTAGTCGAGAGGATGGGAGGTCAGGCTCATCAAACCCTTTTTGGGGAATTATTTCTTATTCTGGGACTCTCTTATATATTTAATTCATTTTCATACATTCTTGAATCCTTGGTTTACTCATGAAGAGTTTATCCATGGGATACCCCATGGTTTGCAAGGTCATCATGGATATACACGAATTTGATGATATAGAGGCAATACCGACTTAAGCCATGTAATAAGGTGCTCTAGAGTTTATCATCATCCAAGAGTAATGAAAGGTGGTTTGATATTGGGATCAGACCCATAAGATGGGCTTTTGAAGTATCCTCGTGAGAGGAATCAGAGCCCACGTAGTTCAGTTAGCTCAAGGTTTTGACATGTGAGGAGGCCCATTTGATGGGGGGAATAATTGGGGCGGACCCATTTGGAGAGGAATCCCTTTTGAGATCAGGCCTTCATGAAGGTGTGCTATATAACCTAGTTTGAATAGGAATCAGTGTCCCTAAATTTCAGGATGGGTTGGGTCTTACGAATGGAAGCTGCCCATTTGAAGGGGACATGAATAAGTGAATCCTATTGGATGGGAACACCTTTTGAGCTCGGACCTTCAAGCCGGCGTCCTACGTATCCGGTTTTGAATTGAAATCAGAGTTCTCATAGTTTATTTATGGGTTGGATTGTATGGACGTCATAATCATCACAAATCTCTAATCCCATGAGATTCATGTTCAGTGTGAGAAACAAGAGGATGTGAGAGATTCAAAAAACTACACACTTTCTCTCCCACTGATGGAAGAGGTCAGGCCTATGATGGAAGAACTCGAGGAGACAGTGGGAGAGGGTGTGAAGTGATGAACCCTTTAATGCGGGATGACATTGGAAGTCATGTGGCTCGACTCTCAGAATGTTACAGACTTACGTCAGTGGGAGAGCCCTAGAATGTATTCTAGGATGGGAGAGTAATGTCGTTCCTCATAGAAAGGATAAGCGAACATCATTTGTTTAAATGATCAATGTTTCTCATTGAATGGAAGTGAATGTGATCGCTCATAATCCCTAGAACAGGGAGGTTCAAATCAGCATCCCATGGTTGGACTGCGGGTGACCATGGAAATGTAGACTTACAGAAATCCCGAGAGTCTGAACCATTGTGGGGGAAAACCTTTGTGACTCATCTTACCATCAGTATGTAGACTAAGAGGGGAATGCTAATTCACCCAATGATGTGATCATATGGGTCCGGTGGATTTTGAGGAGGATTTGGCCTGATACCAGTGTATTGGTTCATGTAGGAGTTGTGGAGGGCTGGATGTTAATGGAGGGGCAATATTAGTTCTAGAGGGAAAGACACTTGACGATGCCCTATTCTGTGTAATATTTTCACACACGGGATGGGGAGAACCCTATGTACCATATTCCTATTCAGGTAGGGGGTCATCCTTGTACCAAAGAAGTATGCAGGCTTGGGTATGGTCCACTACGTAACAAAGTGGTATGCGGTCAAGGATGTGATACGCGACACTATTTCGGGTTCCATCCGCATATTGTGTTAGTACACAGCATGGGGTTTGATCCACATGGTGACGCACTAAGCAGAGAACTATATTGAACAAGGTCAATGGAACATGTAGTTCATGGGGATTCTATCCTTGAGGAATTTATGGATTTGATGACACCAATTAGGTTGGCAGTTTTCCCATTACTATGAAGTTCCTTCTTTTTATGGTTCGCAGATAGTTATACATATGGGAACGTGATTCACTATTTTCACATCATCTCTGATTTGAAATCGAAGTCGAAATACTCTTGGAATTCTTTCTTCCAACCTGTTGGGTCTCCTCCATTTTTTTATTCATCCATCCCCTTCTCAATTCCTCCTATGTTCCTTTTAAATAGATTTAGGGAAATAATATCTATGGTCATGCGAAACCATTTACGGAAGCCCATGAATATATATATAAACCCATAAAAGACTCGGTTAACTGGGGTTTGTAGAGTCTGTGGTTTGTGATTCATGGTTTTAAGAACCATCTCATCTTTCCGTGTTCTCAAAATTCCATGTTCACGAGAAGGTATGTGGATGGCCTTCGTGTGCTTGATTTGGCTAACAATGTGGTTCGTGACTTCCTGGGTTCGTTGGTCATCAGCCATCTGACCAACGCTCTATAGTTCCTTCCTCAAACCTATGGTCCATGGTTCATGCATTCTGTGAACCTTTCCCAGTGATGGTACACGGGTCACATAAACTCTTGAAAAAATCAATACCAAATTTTTTTTCCCATGTTTGCAATTAAATTTTCATCCACTTGCCTTGCTGGACTAATAAGAATATTTTTCCTTCTTCAATGTGCTGGTGGCTGTATTTACTTCCCTTGTAATAGTTTTCAATACCCTCCAACCCCTAAAAACACTAAAAACCCTAAGAACCTATAAAAGTTACTAAAAACACAAAAGTCCCTAGAAATCCTGAAAATCCTAAAAGGACATAAAACCCCTAAAAACCATAAACAACCTAAATGTCCCTAAAAATTCTATAAAACTCATAGAATAATGTAAATCCCTCAAACACCCTAAATACCCTAAAAACTGAAAAAAGTACTTAAAACCCTAAAACCCCTAAAACCCCTAAAAAACCTAAACCCCTAAAATACTAAAGCCCCCAAAAAAACCTCCAAAATTAAAAAACATAAAATAATCATTAAGACCATAAGAATGGTGAAACCATTAAAAACCATAAAACACATAAAAAACAAAGAAACCCATAAAACTCCTAAAACCCCTAAATCCCTTAAAAATAAACTAAAACCCTATCAAACCATAGACCCCCTAAAACCCTAAAATTCCAAAAAAACCCCATAACTAAGACCTAAAACCCCTAAAAACACCTAAAAACATTAAAAAGTCCAAAACACACCAAAAACACTACAAAAATTATAAAAACCCTATCAAATCCTAAAAACCAAAAAATGTCCAAATAAACCTAAATATTTGAAAACCCACTTAAAAACATGAATAAAATTAAAAACATACAAACCCATAAAACCCAAGAGACCCTATAACCCCCTAAAAAGTCTAGAAAACATTTAAAATCCTTTAAAACAATAAAAACTAAAAAATTCATAAATAAACCAAAAAAATATGAAAAATCCCATAAAATGATAAAATTATTTTTAATCCAAAAAACGCCTAAAAACTCTAAAAACCCTAAAACCCTATTAAAAACATAGAAAACACCTAATAATACATCAATGAAAAAAACCTAAAAACCACTAAAAACCTCAAAAAACATAAAGAACCAAAAACCTATAAAAACCCATAATAATATAAAACCCCCAAAACACTAATGGACCATATAAAACCACAAAAACCAAAAACGCTATAAAAACCCCGAAGAACCATACGACACATAAAAACACAAGTGCAACATAAAATTCCTAAAGACCATAAAAAATCCTAAAACCCTTCAAAACCCTAAATTTCCTAAAACCATAATATAAAATAAAACCTAAAACCCTAAAATACCATAAAATAGCCTAAAAACTATAAGACTTGAAAAACCCAACAAGACCGTACAACCCTAAAAGACACTAAATGAACCTAGAACCCAAAAACCCCTAGAGGACCCAAAAAACCATAAAGGACCGTAAAACCCCATAAAAGGACCCTTAAAAACATAATGAAAACTAAAAACCCATAAAAAATAAAGGACCCTAAAAACCCCTAAACGATCATAAAAATCATAAATAACCCTAAAGAAATAAAAAAATCCAAAAAAATATGAAACCCCCCAAAAACCTAAAATACACGCAAACCCCTAAAATCATTACAAGATATTAACAATCCTAAGAAAACATATGAGTCCCAAAACCCCGAAAAACCATAAAAGAAACTAAACACCATTAAAACATTAAAATCACTAAAAACCATAAAAATCCTAAAAGCCATAAAAATAAAAATATCTATGAAAGCCCTAAAAGCTTATAAAACATCAAATAACTTTTAAAAACCCTAAAAAACCCTATAAACCCTAAAAAACTAAATCCCCTAAAACCTATAAAAACAGAGAAAAATAATAAAGGAGCCTAAATAACCTGATAAAAGCATAAAGGAAACCAAAATCCCCTAAAACTCCCATAAAATCAAATATCCAAAAAACCCGAAAACCAAAAAAAATCATTAAAAGACCCTAAAAACCAAAAACAAAATCCATAAAATATCCAAAAAACACTAAAGGTCCAAAAAACACTAAAAACCCTAAAACCCATAAAAACCTTTAAACCCATAAAACCCTTTTATGTCCTAAAAAACTAAAAACGCTAAAAGACCCTAAAACCCTACAAAATATATACATGTATATAATAGCCAAAAACCCTAAATCCATAAAATCCCTTTAAAACAGAAAAAAATACAACGTAGAAAAAGCCTTAAAATCCTAAAAACCCTAAATTACACAAAAAACATTAAAAACCCTAAAAGTTATAAAAAACTAAAACCCCTACAGGACCCTATAAACCAAAAAAAAACACTAAAATTTATTTGAAACTATAAAACCCTAAAACACCTAAAATCCCCCAAAGAACAGAATAACACTAAAAACATTTAAAACCCCTAAAAACCCTAAAAGACACTAAAACAGTAAAAATCCATAAACGATTAAAAAATTCCCTAAAACACTTAAAATAAACTAAAAAACCCCAAAATAACATAAAAACCAACAAACCATAAAAGGCCATAAAAACCCAAAGGGACCCTAAAAACCCGAAAACCCCTAAAGGACCCTATAACCCCAAAATGAACATTCAAATACTACCTGAACCTAATTAACCCTAAAACCCCTAAAGGACCCTAATACCCTAAAAACCATAAAAGAACCTAAAACTACTAAAACACCTAAACAAAGCTAAAACATCCAAATAAATCTAAAAAAAACCCTAAACCCCCCTAAAAATACAAAAAGACAGAAAACCAATAAAAATATATTAGACCATAAAAATTATAAAAACCCTAAAAGACATGAAAAAAATAAAAAACAAAAAAAGGAAAAAAAACTATAAATATTTTACAAGACCCTAAATACCATAAAACACTAAAAAACTATACAAAACCTTAAAACCCACAGGACCCTAAACACCTTAAACCCCATACAAAACTATGCAAACAATAAAAATATAAAAAACCATAAACCCTAAAAAACCTTTTAAACCCTAAAAATCCATAGTAACCTTGAAAACCTTTACCCCCCATAACCCTAAAACCCAAAACACCTAAAAACACTAAAGGAACCTAAATACCCTAAAAAAGCCTCAAAACCCCTAAAAACCTTAAAAAACAAAAAACACCTAAATAAACCAAAACCCCCTAAAATCCCTATCATACCATAAAAACCAAAATACCCCTAAAAGACCTGAAAAAACCAAAAATACTATAAATCCTAAAAACCTGAAAACACATGAAAACATTAAAAGACCCTAAAACCATTACAAATATTAAACACTAAAAACTATTAAAAACTCATAAAACCCTATAACCCCAAAATACACTAAAACCCCAAAAAAGCCTAATAACTATAACCAACCCCTCAAACCGTCAAACCCTAAAAACCCTAAACCCCCTAAAAACACCTAAAATCATTAAGAAACCCAAAAATTACAAAAAAACCCGTAAACTATAAAAACTACTAAAAAATTATAACCCTAACCCCCAAAACTCTAAAACACTTAAAACCCCAAAAAACCCAAAACCCCTAAGATACCCTAAAATGCCAAAAAATCCCAAAAATCATATAACCAAAAAAAATACCTGGAAACCCTAAAAAACAATTATAAATCATAAAACCGTTAAAACCCCCTAAACGTCACTATAACCCAAAAAATATAAAAGAAACTAAAAACTGCTAAATCCCATAACAGGTCATAAAAACCAAAAATACCCATAAAATCCCTAAAAATCATTTAAATAGTTAAAACTCTTAAAATACACTAATAATGTAAAAGGCCATAAAAACCCCAAAACCCTAAAAGTCTCTAAAACCCACAATAATCTTATAGGTATCTAAAAACCTTCACAACCCCTAAAAGAAACTAAAATCCCAATATGACACAAAAAACCTAAAAATACCCTAAAGGACCCCAAAAATCTAAAAAACCCACAAGGAACCTAAAATACACTAAAAGTACTAAAACCCCAAGAAACCCTAAAACTCTTATAAAACCATAAAACATCATAATACTCCTAAAAAACATAAAATAACCTAGAGGGACTTAAATATTTAAAGGACCCTAAAACCATAAAAACCTAAAAGGACCCTGAAAACCCTAACACCCCTAAAAGAAACTAAAAACCCTAAAACCACATAAAACCCCTGAATGCCCTAAATATACTTAAAACCCTAAAAACCCAAATCCCTCTAAAAACCATAAAACCATAAAAACACTAAAACCTAAAAAAACCTAAAAATCTATAAACCATTAAAAACCTTAAACGAACTATAAACCCTATAAAAACATAAAAATCTAAAACTAATAAAAAAACATAAAACTCAAGTTAACCTAAAACCCTAAAACACCCTAAAAACCCTTAAAACACCCTAAAACTCCGTAAAAACATTGAAGTACCCTAATATTCAAAAAACTAATTTGAAAACCCTAAAACCCCTAAAAACACTAATAAAATCTAAAAACCTAAAGAAATATAAAACCCCTAAATGCATAAAAAACCCTGAAAATATAAACCCCTTGAAAACTCTGAAATCATAAAATAACTATAAAAAAACATTAATCCCCTGCCTAAAACCCCTAAAACACCCAAAAAACACTAAAACACCAAAAAGACTCAAAGACACCAAATTATCTAAACACAACAAAAAAACCATAAAACCCAAAAAAAGAAAATTTTTAAACACCCTAAAACAAAAACAAACACAAAAAAATAAAAAACCAAAAAAAATATAAAACCCTTTAGATCTCTAAAACCCCTAAAACCCTAAAAACATAAAACCCCTAATACCCAAAAGACCCTAAAATGTGCAAAAATCATAAAAATAGAAAAAATAGAAAACCCTAAAAGACTCTAAAACCTTATAAATACCATAAAAATACTTAAACATACAAAAAACAACATAAAACCCCTAACCCCACTAAAAACTCCATAGGACCAAAAAAACCCTAAAACACAATAAAACCCCTAAAAGTCAATAAAAAAATTAAAACCCCTACCACCACCTAAAACACCCTAAAAGTCCTTAAAACCCCTAAAACCCTCAAATACCCTCAAGGTACCTAAAAACCTTGAAAATTCATATATGACAGCAAAACCCAAAAAAATCATAAAGTGTTAAAAAACCATAAAATCCTGGAAACATTTAAACCCCCTAAAACACTAAAAGACTCTAAATACCCCAAAAACCCTTAATGTCTCAAAACCCCCTATATGATAAAACAAGATATAGGAATCTAATAACATAAAAACCCAAAAAACCCAAAAGTCCAAAATCACAAAAAATCTTTAAATCCTAAAAACTATAAAAGACACTCAAAACCCTAAAAACCTAAAAACATTAAAAGACCCTAAAAATGAAAAACCCTAAAACCACTAAACCCCCTAAAAGATCTAAACTCATTAAAATACATTAAAACCCTAAAACCCATAAAAAGATAAAAATCCAAAAACAATAAAACCCAAAAAAAACTAAAATATTCGAAAAACTGAAAACACTATAAAACCCCAAAAATAACAAAACCAACTAAAAACCCTAAAACACTCTAAAACCCTAAAACACTAACCCCCCTCCTCACCCTAAAAAACCTAAAAAACCTAAAAAACACTAAAATGAAAAAAACCCTACATCCTCTACAACCGTAAAAGTCCAATGAAACCACAATACCCCCACCACTAAAATAGCCAAAAAAACATAAAACTACACAGAACCCTAAAACCCCTAAAACCCAAAAAAACTTTAAAAACCCAAAAATCCTTAAAAATACTAAAAACTCTAAAAAAAACCACCAAATCTATTAAAACCCCTAAAAACATAAAAACACTAAATAATAAAACCCTAAAATACCCTAAAGACCCCCATGATTGTAAAATCAATAAAACACTCTTAATGGCCCGTAAAGACCCTAAAAACACATAAACCCTAAAACCCCTAAAAACCCAAAATCATCACAAATACCCTAAATGACCTAGACATAACATAAATATCCTAAAATACCCTAAACCCTCTAAAACCCATAATGATCCTATAAATCCCTAAAAACTTTAAATGACCCTAAAACCCTAAAAACCCTAAAGACCCTAAAAATAAAAAGAACCATAAAATTCCCTAAAAAATATAAAAAATATAAAAAATATTAGAAGACTCTATAAACTAAAAAAAATACAAAAAAACCATAAAAACGAATTAAAACAACTAAAAACCTTAAAAACCTAACAAAACCCTAAAACCCCTAAAACCCTTAAAAATAAAAAATTAAAACCCTTGAAAAACCTTAAAAATCACCAAAATCCCAAGAAAACCCCAGACCCCAGACCACATAAAACCTTAGAAACCTGAAACCCCTAGGGGAACCTAAAAAAACTTAAAAACCTAACAAAACATTAAAAACATTAAAAACCAAAAAAAAAAACAGAACCCACAAAAAACCTTAAAAACTCACCAAAACCCCTAGAAAACCCTAGACCACAGACCACTTAAAAACCAAAAAACCTGAAACCCCTAAGGGACCTTAAAAATACCAAAAAAACTAAAACCCATAAAAACAAGAAATAAACCACCTAATAATCCCAAAACATTCTACCCCCACACCGAAAACAAAAAGTCCATAAAACCCAAAAAACACTTGAAACACTAAAAATACCCTAAAAACATAAATGTAATTAAATGTAAATGAATACTATAATATAAATAAAGACTAATTAAACCATAAAAGAAATTTGAAACCATATAAAACCTAACAAAACATTAAAAAACCATAAAAACCATAAAACACAAAACCCCTATAAAAATCCTAAGAAGTATTTAAAACTTCAAAAATCCCTAAAATTCATAATGAATATAAAACCCAAAAAACAAAAAACCCCTATAAACACATAAAATCAGATAAAAAACTAACACCCCAAAAAACCATAAAACCCATCAAAATAATAAAATCCTTTAATCACCCCAAAAAATCCTAAAACCCCTAAAAACCCTAAAAATCTATAAAACTCCACTAAAACCCAAAAAACCTTATGAAACCTAACAAAACTAAAAAAAACAAAACAAGAATAAAACAAAAAAACCCAGAGTCCCTAGTAACCCCTAAAAACTTTAAATATTCAAAAAGTACCTAAATCCATAAAAAACCCAAGAGAACCTAAAATCCACAAAAAAATCCAAAAAACAATAAAAATACTTAAATACCCTAAAACCCCAAAAAGAAACCAAAAACATAAAAAAAATATATAGATCATAAAACTCCCAAAAGAATCTAAAAACCCTAGAGGAACATAAAAACCCTAAAAACCCTAACGTCCCTAAAACCCTAAGGTCCATAAAGACCATAAAAATCCTAAAACCCTAAAAAGTCCAAAAAAACCATATAAACCTAAAACTACTGAAACTTCTAAAAAGACCCCAAACCCTTAAAATAACATGAAAGTGCATAAAACCCCTAAAAATCACAAAGGAATATAAAAACAATAAAGTACCAAAAACCCCCCTTAAACCCCTAGATGACCATAAAAACCCTAACCCCCCCAAAAGATCCTAAAATCCACAAAAAATTCCCTAACCCCCCCCCCCCCGTAAAATCATAAAATACCCTAAAACCCATATAACTCCCTAAAACCCTAAAATCTATTAAATATGCTAACAAATAAACCCCTAAAAAAATTAGAAGACCTTAAATGATAAAAAACCATAAAACACCATAAAAGCTGTAAAAACTCTAAAAACCGATAAAAAATATTAAAATCCATAAATCATGTAAAAAAACAATAATAACACTAAAGATCATAATAAACCCAAAAATCCAAAAAAAACAATAAAAACCAAAAACACTCAAAAACCATTTTACAAAACCTAACACCTTAAGAACCCTAAAAACCCAAGAAACCCTAAAAACCATAAAAACACAAAAAAAACTAAAAAAATCTAAAAAAATCTAAAAAATGAGAAACCCTAACAACTAGAAATCCAAAACAACATTAAAACACCCTAAAACCCCAAGAATATGAAAAATTATAAAAATAATTATAAACACTAAAATCCAAAAAACCCATAAAAAACATAAACCCTACAAAATACAAAAAAAATACTCTTAAAATTTTAAATGTCTATAAAAACGCTAGTAAATATTAGACCACCCCCACAAAAAAACCCCACACCCCTTAAAAAATAAAATATCCCTAAACCCTAAAAACAAAAAACCATAAAAACCCTAGAAACCCCTAAAAAATAAATAAACCATATAACCCTTGAAACCGTAAAAAATACTAGAAAATACTAAAACTACTAAAACCCCAAAAAACCATAAAACAACTTAAAACAATAAAAACCATAAATAATTTAAAAACACTTAAATTCCTTAAAATAAATAAAACTATAAAAACATGAAAACATAAAAATCCTAAATAACACTAAAAACACTAAAACCCAAAACTCCCTAAAAACACTAAAAACCTAAAACCCCTAAAAGAACATAAAACCATAAAATGCTAAAAAATACTATAAAATAGATAAAAACCCTAAACTTCCATTAAAAATAATTAATCACCAAAAACCACTAAAACCCATAAAACCATATAACCATTAAATACCTTAAAACCCATCAAAATCCTTAAAAGACAGCAAAAAACCATGATGGAAAAAAGAACCCCAAAACACCAATATATACTAAACCACCCAAAAACCCCAAAATTACTAAAATCCCCTAAATGATAAAAAAAACCTCCTAACCCCCCAAAGTGCCCTATAACTCTAAAACCCCTAAATGACCCTAAAACACTAAAACCCCCTAAAGGATCCTGAAAACACTCAATCCCTAATGACCCTAAAAACACTAAAAACCATAAACCCTATAAAATAAAAAAAGTCATAAAATGCCTACCCCCGGGACCTTAAAAACCTTAGAACAGCTAATGGGACCCCAATATGGTCACACCTCCTCTTACTCTCATGATGACCGCACTTTTCTTTGACAAAGAGAGTTACCACACCTCTCCCTCCCCCCTATTTGGGGGAGAGGCCCTTGTTGATCCTTGATGAATATCAGAAAGCCATTGTTATGTTCTCTACCCCTGACATTATACCCCCATTTCCTTAGATTGAAATTTTCCTTAAGGTTCGTGATTTGTATAAAGGCCACCCACACCTCTCGATATCAATTGAGGAGTTTAATAAAGCCTCTTCTCTCTATAGCCTGATGTTGGTTTCTCATTTCCCAAGCCAGAGACCCTCATTCGACTCTTTTGACATGTTTCTTCTTGAATATTGGGGTCATCAAGATCGTATGACGATAGGATAAATTGATGGCCAACACATTATGATTCATTTTGAAATGGAAGAGGATATAACTCTAACGTGGTCCTTGGCTCCCCATATCTTTATTGGATACAGGTTCTTCTTATTTATATAGAGATTTGATCTTTATATGAATCGTGATTCACCGATGATTGCCACTTGGGATCGATTAACTGAATTCCCTATACCTTTTCAAAATCCATATACCTTTTATATGTATAGAAATATGGTGGAAAATTATTATTTCTCAGACAGAAGGACCCATGTTGTTTTTTATCCTGTGGATCTAGGAGTTTTTGTTGAATTTGATGCATCTAAGGCACCGGTTGAATTTGTATGGATGGTTGTTGGTGAGGAATTTCGATAAAAACAGCCGGTTGTATTTGAATCATGGGTGGAGTTCTATTATTCTTGTAAAAATTTGGGTCACTGTAGGCTAAGTTGCTGGTGTCTCCAAAGAGCTAGTGATGATATGAATCTGGTTTGTGAGGCATCCAGTGCAGGGGATAAATCAGATGTTGATGCTCAGAAGGTTGTTATGGTGGGGTTGGACCAGAGGGATGCCACTCTAAGTCCGTGGGTGCCACCTACAATTGGTACAGGTGCTGGACCACTGAGCCTAAAGACTATCTAGGTTGGGCTTCCAAGACTAATGGGGGACAATGGTTGTGCAATAGGTTACCACTGCTTAGGGAAAGCAGTTGTTTGGTGTCAACCGAATCCCAATGTGGCTGATATTTTCAAGCTATTGAGGAGTGATTTGAATCTTTCAGATGTTGTAAATTCTTCAATATGGGAGGGTTTTAGGGATCTAGGGGTGGGGTGGAAGTTGCTGCAAGTGGGATGCCTATTTCTTCTATTAGCAGTCTAAAGTAGAGGTAATAAGCCATTCCCAACATCAACTGCATTGAAGGGCTGAAGCTTGAGAAAAAGGTACAAGGGTATCTGATTGATGATGCTGGGAGTGTGAGGCTTGTTGTACCTGAACAAAGTGAGTATTAGTCCGTTACTACTTGGCTTGGTGGAGGGATTTTGTCCTAGAATTATAGTGATGCTGAGCTGATGTTGTACACCATTGGGAGCTCGTATGGTGCTGGTGACTAGAAGCAAAGGGCAATGCTGGTGCTTGTGGACAATAGTGATGGGATTGTTGAGAATGAACCTTGTTTCCATGGTAATATACTCAAGATTCCTTGGGATGAAGGGAAACTGATTCTTATTGTACCTGGTGTTGAGGTAGAAAATAAAGTTGGGAAAACTGGTTATGTGGGTTGTCTTATTTTGAAGGATGACAAGGGCCTGCAGCTGATGCTGGCTGGTGTGGTGTCCACTCCTTGTCATAATCTCAATGAACCAACCCTGGTGGCTCCTAGCGTGCCATATTGTGGGGTTCTTTCTGACTTTTACCTAAACCAGGAAGCCTTCTTCATCCCCAACCAAGTACTTTTCTAAAAGGATAGTATAAGGATGAACCAAAATATGGATATGATCATTAAGGATAGGGCCTTTCTAGAAGAGGCCATTCCATATGGGAACGAAAACAAATTTGTAGGGGTCTCATTAGATCCTTTAAAGAGGAAGCCAAGGAAGGAATATTCTAAATTTCCAAAGACCGGGTCCACGGGAGCCTCTGGTAAAGCTAAAGAATATGCCTCTGGAAGGTGTGTTCGGTATGTCAAGACGCAACTGAATTGGGAGAAGAAACATCTCAGAGAGTATTACACTACCTTCCTCAAGTAATATAAATCATCTGAACGGGAGTCAGTTGAGTCAGATGCTTCCTATTGTTATGGTGCTGATGGGGAACCATATATGGATGGAGACGTTGAATTGGTGTTCTTGTTTCTTTATCTCCTTCTTTTAAAATATTTTGGGGTTTTCTAGTGTCTTGGGGGTCCAGGGTTCTTTCGGTGTGGGTTGTTTGGCCCCGCACTACCCTTTTCTACTTTGATTTTCTTTTAATAAATCATGGGGGGCTTGGAATAGCATGGCCCCACGCCTTCCTTTCCCTAATGGGAGCTTAAAACCCTAAAACTAATAAAATACCATAAATCCCCTAACTCTACTAAAATATCATAAAACCCCAAAAAACCACTAATAACCATAAACACCCCAAAAAACCAAACAAACACCTTACAATCCATAGAACACCCTAAAAGCCTAACAACTCTAAAATACCCCAAAAAACACGGAAACACCATATGATCACAAAAATCTTATGAAACACAAAAAAACCTAAGAACCCTAAAAGAACATAAAACCCTTTAAAACATAAAAAACATTAAAAAACAAAAAACTCAATAAAAACCCTAAAACACTAGAGGAACCTTAAAACCCATTAATTATAGAAAAACCCTAAAAACCTAAAATCCATAAAAACCAAAAAATACTCTAAAAACCCTAAACATCAAACAAACCCTAAAACCATTAAAAACATAAAAAAAATCTTGAAAAATCTTAAAACTCATATAACCATAAAAATAAAAAATAACCAAAAAACCATAAAAACCCTAAAACCCCAAAAAACAATAAAATCATAATCCCATAAAAATCCTAAAAACCCTTTAAACCCTGAAGATCGTAAAATACCAAAAAAAATACCCATAAAACACTAACCCCCCCCCCCCCCCAAACTCCAAAAAAAACCTTAAAACACAATACATTAAAATACATTAAAAATCCAATAAAACACTGAAAAAAGTAAAACCCTAAAATCATTTTAAAACATTGAAAAATCTATTAAACACCAAAATCCTAAAACCCCAAAATACTCTTAAACACATTAAATACCCTATAAAAACCCTTAAACCAGTAATACCCCAAAAAATACCAAAATCCCTTAAAACCCTAAATCCCCTAAAAACACTAAATTCCCCCATCCCAAACAAAACCCTAACCCCCATTAAACCCTAAACTCCCCTAAAATCCATAAAAAATCTTAAACCCCAAAAAAAACTCAAAAAATCAAAAAAAAACACAAACAAATTAAAACCCTTAATAATCATAAACCCCCTAAAAACTATAAAAATCCCAAAGACCATAAATACCGCAAACAAAAAACAAAAAACCCTAAAAACCCCTTAACAACCCTAAAACACATAAAATCATAAAAACCCAAAATACCCTTAACCACCCCTAAAAACCTAAGACCTTTAGAAACATATTAAAAAACAAAAAACCTAAATACCATAAAAGACACTAAAAATAAGAAAAACCACAAAACTCCATAAAAATCCTAAAAACAAAAAAACACGAAAACTCGAAAACACCCTAAAAACTGATAAAACCTATAAAAGTCCATTAAAACCCCTTATCCACCCTAAAATTGTTAAAAATAAAAACCTAAAACAACCCCAAAACCCATAGAAGCTTCTTAACTGGAAAGTACCCTAAAAAAATCCGAAAACCCCTAAAAACCCATGAGCCTCAAAAAAAGAAAAACAATTAAATCTTTAAAATCTTTAAAAATATCCTAAAACCCATAATAAAAACCTTAAATTCCTAAAACCCCCTAAAACCCCCTAAAACACAAAAAACAAAAAAAAACCAAAAACACAAAAAAAAACCTTGAAAACCCCTAAAAACCTAAAAGACCCTACAAAAACTAAAAACCTAAATACATTAAAACCCAAAAAATATGGAAAACACTAAAAAATCATAAATGTCCTTAAAACATCCAAAAAACATTAAAACCCCTTAAAACCATAAAAACCCCATAAGGCCCCTAAATCCCTAAAAATATTTAAAAATACCAAAATCCCTAAAAATCCATAAAATCATAAAAATATGGAAAATCCCTACAACCCTAAAAACCCCTAAAATTCCCAAAAATCACTCAAGACACCTTAAATTCCTAAAAATACAAACAAATCCTAAAACTCTTGAAACCATAAAAACCCTAAGAAACCCTAAAACCCAAAAAACCTTGAAACCCAAAACAAAACTAAAAAATGATAAAAAAACAAATTAAGATGAAAAACAATATTTAAATCATGGAATAACCTAAAAACCATAAATACCATAAAAACATAAAAAAACAAAAAACACTTGAAAACCTAAAACACTAATAACACTAAAAATCCAAAATACCCCTAAATTCTCTAAAACCTATAAATATACTACCCCCCCCCCCACAAAACCCTACAAATAATAAAAACCCTAATAACCCCTCAAAAAATAAAAAACCAAATCCCTAAAGACCCTAAAAACCCAACAAAACCCCAAATTGTTAAAATACACTAAAACCCGTAAAACCCTAAACCACCTACAAAATCATAAAACATACTAAAAACTCTGCAATAACCTAATGGAATCCTAAAAACCCTAATATCCAAAGAGAAAAATAAAAACCATTAAATTTATAAAAGAACTGTGGAAACCCATAAAAACATAAATACAATACTCCTTTTAAAAAAGGGAAAAAGCCCCTAAATTTTATAAAACCCAAAAAAACCCTAACAACACTGAGAATTGTAAAAGAAGTTAAAATAACCGAAAAACTGAATTCCCAAAAAAGAATAAAACCAAAAAAACACTAAATGCACTAAAAATAATAAACATCCCTTATAAATCTATAAAAAATCTTTGAACAATTCAAAACATAAAAAATCCCTATGAAACCCAAAAAACACAAAAACCTAGAAAAAACATGGAAACACTTAAAAACCCTAAGCCCCTAATGAAATCCTAAACCCCTTTAAAAGTATAAAGACCCCAAAAATCCAAAAAACACCTAAAAATACTAAAAAACCAAAACCCCTAAAAACTATAGAAACCATAAAACCCCTAAAACCTCTTTAGATGCACAAGAAAAAACCATAAAACACACAAAATCCATAAAAACACTAAAAATACCAAAAAAACAAAAAAACCTTAATAACCTAAAAATATGCAACAAAACAAAAAACCCCGCTAGGAAAACCCTAAAAACACTAAAAATCTAAATGCACAAAAAAAACTACTAAAAATACAACAAACCTTGAATAACATAATAACCGAAAAAACCTAATAAACCTTAAAACTAATAAAAAACAACAAAACTCTAAAAACCACTCATAACCATACAAAATGTTAAAATCCATAACCACTATACACTACAAAATAATATATAAAACCTAAACCGTACACCCTATAACATACACCATACACCTTAAACTGCAAACCCTACACCCATATACTTGATATCCTAAACCTAAAACTCTATACCATAAACCCTAAACCCTACACACTAGAACAAAAACCCTATAACCTATACCATAAACCCTACACCCTAAATTAAACTATACGACCCAAACTATATACCCTACAAACTAAACCTATAAAACCATAAAAACCCTTAAAACCTATTAAAACATTAAAAACCCTAAAATTCCTAAAAACATAATATACTATAAAAATCCAAAAAATACTAAAAATCCTAAAGACCCTAAAAATCCACAAAGACCCTAAAAGTATATAAAATATGAAAAATCTCAAAAAAAACTCCAAAAACCTATAAAACCATAAAAACCATAAAACCCCTTGGAAAACTAAAACCCTAAAAACATGAAAAACCATAGAAACCAATAACCCAAAAACCACTAAAAACCAAGAAAACCATTTAAACCACTATAACCCTAAAAGTACCATCGAACCCCCCCCCCCCCCAAAAAAACCCTATGACTCCAAAAACTCAAAAAATCATAAAAGTACCTAAAATAAAAAAAAACACAAAACCCCTAAAAATACCAAATAAAATCTATTAAATCATTAAAACACTAAAAAACTAGTAAAACTCCAAAAATACATTAAAACTAGTAAAATTCCTAAAAAGACCCCAAAATTCTCTAAACCCCCTAAAGAGACTCTAAAACACTAAAAATAACCTAAACCCCTAAATCCATCAATAAATGACCCTAAAACTACCACAACCCCTGAAAGACCATAAACCCTTTTTAAAACCCCAAAATCCCCAAAAGACCTAAAAACCCTAAAAGATCCAAAACACCCTAAAAGACCCTAATGACAGTAAAAACCAAAAAAATTTCTAAAAAATGTACCCCCCCCCACACACACGCATAAAAAACTTAAAACCCTAAATTTTCATAAAACCCCTTAAATAACCTAAAACCTGAAAAACCCTAAAACCCCCTTAAATTTTAAACAAATTATAAAATCCTAACACCCACAAAAAACCCAAAAAAATTGTAGATCCCTAAAAGTTATTTTAAACCCATAAAAACACTTAGTAACAAAAAACCTAAAACCAAAAAAAAATCCAAAATACCAAAATACCCATAAAAACCCTAAGACACTAAATTGAGAAAACCAAAAAATCCAAAAAAAAATCCAAAAAAACATAAAAAAATTAAAATACCATAAATACCATAAAAAAATAAATCCTAATATTCTTAAAACCCATAAACCCCATAAAAGACCTAAAAACACTTTAAAACACCTAAAACCATAAACCCCCTAAAATCTCTAAAAACCCAACAAAACCTAAAAACCCTAAAACCTAAAAAAACCAGATGAAAACCCTCAAAATCATAAAAACCATAAAACCCTAAAAGTTAATAAACCCCTAAAAACCCTAAAAACCCAAAAACACCTAAAAGAGTAAAAAACACTAAGAAACCCTAAAACCTATAACATATACCCTAAAAAACCCTACAACTAAAACCCTATATCCAGCACCCTAAATCATGAACCCTACATCCTAAAACCCATTCCTTATTCCCTAAACCCAAAACAAAAATTCTAAAACCAAAACCCCACACCCAAAACCTTATACCCTACACCCTAAACCATAAAACCTAAATCCTAAACCATAGAACCTATTACCTAAAGCTCTAACCCTACACCAAGAACCCTAAACCCTACACCTTAAAACCTAAAATCTACACCCTAAACCCAAAAAACTAAACTCGAAACACTAAAAGGTCCTATAACCCCTAAATGAAACTATAAATTCTTAAAGACATTAAACCCCATAAAAATCATAAAAACCCTAACAAACTAAATTAACCTAAAGAACATAAAATACCATAACAACATTAAAACCCCTAAAAACACTAAAAACCCTTAAAACCCTAAAAAACTAAAATATCATCACAAACATAAAGGCCTTAATATCCTTAAAAACTGTAAAAACCCTAATTTCCCTAACAAACCCTAAAAAATATAAGAAACATAAATAAAATCTAAAATCAATAAAAATCCCTTAATAAACTCTAAAACACCTAGAAGAACATAAATTCTCCAAAAAATCAAAAAAAAAAGTAAAAACCTCTAAAAAGAGCCTGAAATCCCCAAAAAATTATTAAAATTTCTTTAAAACCATAATAAAACCCAAAAACCCCTATAAACATTGTAATTCCTAAAAAACAAAAAAACCTCCTAAAACCATAAAAACACTAAAATCCCTAAAAACCCAAAAAAAACCAAAAAAATTATAAACCCCCTAAAAATACCATAAAAAACTAAATGACACTAAAACACAATTTGAACATCTTTAAATGACTACGAACCCTAAACCAATAAACCTCTTGAAACCCATAAAAACAAAAAAAAATCATAAAAACACGCTAAACCCTAAAAATTTAAAAACTCTAAAAACCTTTATAAACACTAAACACTACATGAAAATATTATAAAAATATACAAACCCTTAAAACCATAAAAACTATAAACAACCTAAAGGCCCAAAAAACCATAAATAACCTAAGAACCCTAAAACTCCATATAACTCTAAAACCCCCTAAAACCCATAAAAAATCCTAAAAACCATACAACAACTAAAATAAGTAAAAACCCTAAAACCTCTAAAAACTATAAACCCGTAAATCATTAAAACCATAAACCACCTAAAACTTGGAAAAAATGAAACCAAAAAAACACGTAAAACCCAAAAATATCCTTAAAATCCTTAAAACCCTATAAAACTTTAAAATCCATAAAATAAAAAATAAACATAGAAAACACTATCAAATTATAAAAAACTCGTAAAACCATAGAAGAACAAAAAAACCCTAAAAACACTTAAAGAAAAATAAAACACCTAATGTACCTTAATTCCCTAAAACCAAAAAAAAATCCTACAATACCTTCAAAAAAATTTAATCCCCTAAAGAATATAGGATTCCATAAAACACCAACACACTTAAAACCCGCAAAACAACCCATCAAACCGCCCATAAATCAAATAACACTAAAACCCCTAAATCCATAAAAACCCTAAAACACTTAAATGGTGAAAAAATCAACTTAAACAAACTAAAAAACAATAAAAAAATAAAAACCGTAAAATTTTCTAAGAAATACTAATACCCCAAAAAACAGTAAAAGTCATCAAATCCCATAAAACCCATAAAATGCCCTAAAAAACTAGAAATCCTAGAAACCCAAAAACTTCTAGAAACCCATAAATTCCCATAAAACCACAAAACCTTGAAAAAAAATAAAATTATCTAAAACCCCGAAAATATTTAAAATCCATAAAAACCGTGAAAAACTATTAAAACATAAGAATATGGCTGCTCTGCTCCGCTCCTGTGATGGAATTCCTACAACTTCATTACTGGCTTGAAGGCGACACTGATGGCTATTACCTAGCCTCCACCCTATATAGGGGAGGGGCCATCTCTTCCCTCTGTTAAAGACAAATTATTACCTTTCTCAGATCCTAACTTTCTTCTAGATTTCCGACGGATTGACTTCTTCCCTAAGGTGTCAGGTTTGCACGAAGGTCTTCTGAATCTTCCTCTGTTGATGGAGGAGTTCAAAAAGGCCTCTGCCCTCTATAACCAGACCCTGGTAGCCATGATTTTGAACTAGAATCTCTCAGTTGATGTTTTTGGTAGATTTGTGTTCGAGCATTGGAATCCCAGCGACCACACCACTATTGGTTTGGACAACTCTAGTAACATTTTGATTCGGTTCTCATCGGAGGAAGATCTTATCCAGGCCTAGTCATCATTTCCTTATAGGTGTGATTCTACTATCTTCTCCCTCTTATGGTGGAACTTTGAATTCTATCTAAATAGTGAATCCCCACTAAAGAAAATTTGGGTAAGGTTTCTGGAGCTCACCCTACCCTTTCAAAACTTTTCCATTATTAATATGCTAGGAAATTTGGTTGGAAGGTTTCTATGTGTGGATAGTAGAACTATATCCCTTTATCATCCACCTGCCCCGAGTGTGTCTGTTGAAATTGATGATTTGAAGGATCCAGTCAACTCTTTCTGGATTGAAATTGGTGAAGAACTCTGGGTGAAGAAACCAGTGGTGTTTGAATCATGTGTGAATTACATTGTCTCGTGCTTTACTCTTGGACACATGAAAAGGAAATGCAGACATTGTGATGGTTTTTTGGTTACGTGTGGCAATGATGTCATCTCCCTGATGTTGAGCTCAACAGGGGAGCTGGAGGTGGGGAATGATGACCCTCAGGACACTCTACTGGATGCTGGGAGGGACGCCATGGTGGAGAAAGGGGGATAATTCCCCCGGTAGGGTGATGTGAGGAAAACCTTGGTCAAAGACATTTTCAAGAGAATAAAGGGTAACATGGGACTGTGGGTGATTCCTCTCCTGAAGTGGGGGATGAAACTCCTGGTGAATTAGGGGTCATGGTATTACATGTTAACTCTGTTAGGGATGCGAGCATGACATTAAGACCAACTTTCCATGGGACGAAGAAGAAGACTTTGTTAGGACTTCAAGCCATTGTTCATGGAAGTGGACATGAGATAGTCTTAACCTCAAATTGATTAACGAGCTTAGACACTTTGGACTCTGTGTGATTTTAGGAAGGGGGTCTGGTGGGATAGGAACTGAAGGATGTGGAGGCTAATACTGTCGACCTCTAGGATGCAGATCTTCCTTCCTCTCATGATGGATCGAGGGTCTTGGGTGCGGGAAACCCCCTCCCACTGTGCATTTGCTGGAGAAAGTGATGACTCATGTCGTGGTGCCTGGAAGAGTTTGAGTGATGCCCCTCAGCCCGAGCAGCAGTATGATAGCCTTCATGCTCATAGGAGGAGCATTGAACAGCCTGATCCAAGCTCTACTCTTGTTTTGTTTGAGAATTTTCCCCCTTATGTTGAGCTATCTGGTCAGATTATGTTGGACTATTCAGAAATCCCGCTTGAGGAGAAACTAAATTATATCTTTCAAATGTCAGATCTACAATCGGTGGTCATTCTTAGGGATGAGAATGATAAACACATAAGTCTAGAAGAAATATTTTGGGAAATTGATGACCTTATTTACGCCATCTTGGCTAGGATCAAGACGGAGCAGGTGATGATGGGTCTTTTAAGTTCCTTTGGCTGCAATTAGATGTGAAAGCCGCAGTTTGTTCCTCAATGTCGCAGGTTGGGAGACATAGTTGTGCCCGATTATACAGCTCATAGAAAGGCCAAGGTGATGAGTGACCCTCCAGTGAACCATAGGGCAAGGAGGGACTATTATTACCTTCTTAGGCCAATGGAAATTAGAGCCTCCTCCAAGGCTAGAAAAGGTGAATGAGATGCACATGGTAGGGAAGACCGGGCTGGTAATGCAAAGCCAGACATGGAACTCAGGAAGTATTGTGCAACCTTCCTCAATCAATATAAATCGTTTGAATAAGAGTCGGTGGACTCATATGCTTCCTCAAGATATAGTGCTAATCGAGACCCTTATAGGGATGGTGAATTTGGTCTGTGACTATCTCTCCTTTTGTATTTTGGGTCTTTTGGACTTTTGTGTGTGGGGTTTCATACTTTTGTGTGGGTCACTTGACCCACCATCCCTTTCTTTCTTGTCTTTTTTCTTTCCATATATTTTGGGGGGCCAAGACTAGTCAGCCCTCATAACTTCCTTGCCTATAAAGACTAAAAAACATGAAAATCCCAAAAAACCCCTAAAACCAAAAAACCCTAAATCCATAAATGTCCTACAAAAATGAAAAACCCCAAATACACCTTAAAACCCTAAAAACCCTAAAAACCATTACAGACTTCAAAAACCCTAAAAACCTTAAAATCTAAAAAAAAATACTAAAAACACCATAAATAAAAAACCCATAAAATCCCTAAAAATGTAAAGTGACTAAAAATTGTAAAAGTGTCTTAAAAACCGTAAAATTTACCTAAAACACCCCTAAAAGAATATAAAACAATAAAACCCCTAAATACCAAAAAAACCCAAAAAGGGCATAAAAATAATAAAAGGCAAAAAACCCCCAAATACCCCAAAAAACCTAAATCCCAATAAAATTCCTTAACAATTAATAAATACCCTATAAAGTATTAAAAAACTAAAAACCCTAAAACATTTAAAAACCCTAAAAACCTTTAAAATCTTAAAAACCTAAAAACCCAAAAAAAACATAAAAAATCCTAAAATAATGCTAAAAACCCTACAATCCCACCCCCCCCCTAAAATCCCAAAAAACAGACCCCCTATAAAACCTAAAAATTTCCTAAAAACCATAAAAACCTAAAAATCCCTTAAACCCCCCCCCCCCAAACACAAAAATTACCTAAAACACCCTAATAAAAAAATTACCCTAAAAACCAAAAAATATAAAAAAAATAAAAACCCTATAAAATAAAAAATGAAAAATCCTCGAAAACCCCTAAAATGAAATAAAATCCCTAAAAATAATAAAAAACCCTCAAAACCTAATAAAACAAATAAAAGAGTATAAAAACTTTAAAAACCATAAAAATCTAAAACCACTAAAATCCCTAAACAACCCTAAGATGCCCTAAAACCCCAAAAAACCTAAAAAACCAAAAAAATGTATATACAATTAAAAAACATCAAAACCCCCAAAAATCCTAAAAACCAAAATGACCCTAAAAATTAACTTGCCCTAAAAATGATAAAATTCCCAAAAACTCTAGAAAATCCTAAAAACCCTAAAATATTTCTCAAAAACTCTAAAACCCCGAGAAAACCATAGAAAAACCATTGAAAACCTCTTTAAAACCCCAAGAACTCTAAAAACCCATTAACACCCCTAACCCCCCGCCCCACAAACCCCCTAAAATCCATAAGACCCCTAAACCAGTAAAAATCCTAAAGAGCAAAAAACACCCTAATAATCTAAAATCCCTTATAAACCCTTAAAACCTCTAAAATCCATTAATGAAATACTAATCCTCTAAAATCTAAAAACAAGAATAATAGTTAGAAACCAAAAAACTAAAAAACTATGAAACCCCTAAAATACCTAAAACACCTAAAATATATAAAAACCCCTTAACACCCTAATAACCCAAAAACTTAAAAACCATAGAAACCTCTAAAACATGAAACCTATAATGCCCTGACCCAGTTACACAGAGTTGGTGCATTATTACATAACATTGGCATGATACAACCAAATCATGTCCTGAAAGACCAGTCAGTTCAGTATCCTTGGAAATACTATATACATTCATAAGGTCCACATTACAAATTAAAAAGAAAAATAACACTAAATTATTCCATTAGAAACATCCAAGATTCCTAGATTATGCCTGCAATCCACTCCTAAATAACTTATTCACATCCTGGAAAAAATAAAACATAGAAAGGGGTGAGATAAAATTCTTAGTAAGAATAACAATATAGTGGAAGCTTTTATAAATAGGCATAAACATTTAAGGTAATGCATATCTAAAACAAAAGCCTTTTAAAATTGAACTTCAGCATAATATGGAAAAAAAATGAAATAATTCCATTTACTTATTCACATGTATATTATACTACTTGAATAATCACATTCAATATCAATAACCACTTTCATAATGACGTAATGCATAATACCAGACTATCATAACCACATATTCAAGGCCTTGTTCTAAGACTAAAAATAAGATTTTGTTAAGGCCTTATGCCAAGACACTAGTTTGTCTCATGAGACCTACTGATGCATCGAGGAGCTATAGCGGGATCACTCATCACTTACTAAGTCCAATTAATTCCTAATATGAAATGTTTGAAACATAACATAAACATTCGTATTAAAAGTAACATACGAAATGTCAATAAATTATCCACAAACCATGAATGGTATAAAAATAGCACATCCACAGTCAAACAGAACTCATTTGATACAATATGGATGTTTTTATTTTATCATATTAATCTCAATCAAGAATAATGATCATATTGACATAGATGAAAATAATCATCAAAACTATTAGAGAGAAATATCCTCCTTTTTCTTGAAATCATTTAAAAGTCACACTATTTTTCAAGAAGCCATTTAAAAATAGATTTTTGAATCAAAGTGTCCCATACCACTTTCAAACATTTAAAAGAAATTTTAATTTTAAAAACTTTAATGTCCATATAAATAAATACTTAAAACTATTTTTAAAAAATGGACATTAATGAGAAAGATTTATAAGAATAAATCATTAAAATATTTAAAATGATATTTTAGTTAGAGTTCCTAACCAAAAGAGAGACACTTGAATACAAATAATTGAGGTAATAACAACTTTGTAATATCATGAGAATGAAGTTATTCCGGATATAATATGTCAAAGTACATTATATACAACATATAAAAGTGATTTGGTGTATAACATATAAGTAGTCTCAATGGAATGTAATTTGAGATGAAATCTATTATAAAGACTGTATCCCTAGGTTAAGGATAAATCAATGATATAATTATGTGTGAAAATTATAAATACACTCAATATGATTGAATATTCAGTGTAAACCAATCAGAGTACATTCACACGTATTCTTGTAAAGACAACACCAATGAGTTGGATATTGAACTCAACAAATAGAGATTGAATTAAAATTACTCTTATCAAGTTCATATCGATGACTTGAGAAATTATCAATGTAGTGATTATGTGTATAAAAATTATATCCACAGATAGGGGGGGTGTAAATTTTGACATAAGAAAATTAATAGTGATTCCACACATAATCTTGGAGTAAAATAATCAATGAAGTATGCATAAAGCTGAATGAATGGGAATTGAAATTTCAAATTCCATTATCAATTTGGTAACTTACTAAACATAAACCCATGAAAGAAGGATCATACAATGATGATTTAAATATCCATAAATTTAATTATATTACACAATTAATACAGTCATGGGTAGTACAAATTCCACATGTAATAAATAAGCGGTGAACAATGGAAATATCACAAAATTAAAAGTGAGATAAGAAACCCCTTACCGCAAGTCCGAATTGTCTTGTATGTCCCTTGTTCTTCCTGAATAATAAACATAAGTTAATTTGTATTTGATTAAGAACAATTTTAAATTTTATTATTCCTTTTATATCACTTATTACCTTTCTATAATAATTAGTTAATTATTTGAGTTCCTATTGGATATTTTATTGATGTTCAGAATTTGAGTAAAGAATGATCTTGTTATAATTACAATTTGTCCATGTGGTCAAAATTCCATTATCTACAGAATGATATAAATGATTTAGATATCATATAAATATTATATATACAGTATATATATGTATTTATAACAGTACATAACATTTGGAGATAAGAAATGAAATGCACCTTTCATGGAGACGGTAAGTCGTACGTACGCATGAACGCTACTTTAATTTCAATTTTTTATTTTAATAGAATTAATCCATAATGATATATAGGTATATTATAATTCTAGTATAATATCATATGATATATGTTTTACATAATTCATTTAACTCTATCCTTTATACGTTCAATGGATGTCATGAACAAATCATATCACCTTGAGGGGGCGGTAGTCCACACTTCCTCAAATGAAATTATCATGGTCACACATTTTGGAAAGCATATTAGTGTGTTTTTAAATGAAAATTACAGAATCATGGAGAAAACATATACATAATATACATAATATATAAATACAGTGTCATCATAATGGACACCATAAGAGGCGGTAGGAGATAATCGAACAATCATCGTTTCGTGAGGTGTTAGTTTGCCATCCACAGAAACATTATGTTCTTCACCCATTAGATGGAGGTGTGTGTAAGTGTAGCTCAAATACTTCTTATAAAAACATCATAGTATATTGAAGATACTTTTTTTTAAAAAAAATGAATAAAAAGAGTTCATGTGGTTGGAAAAGTAAAATAAAAGAAATGAATTTAAGAGAAACTGTTACCTTAAATTTGGGTAACTCTCTTTGGTTTGAACTAAAAGGACTTATTGAAGTTCCTTATGCCTATGGTAAGGCTTCTAGGTGGAGGATATGGATTTAGGGAGATTAATTGTTAAGAGGTTGGACGAGCCAAAAGGCTTGATAGGTGTGAAGAATTAGTCGTAAGTGGTCTCTTTTTATAAGGGAGAGAAGGGGATCTTTAGGAAAGTGTGAAACTATTATTTTATTATAAACTTATCTTCGGTTTCAAAAGGTCTAAAACACATTAAAGTCGAAGATAAGATGACTAATATTCAAAATAAAATCATGAAATCATAATTGGACATGTTTTGGATAATATTTTAATCATTATAACTTTATTTATTTAAAACATTTATTAATGAGATAAACACTGCATCATTATTGTGTTATAAATAATTTAATTTATATGATATCTAAAAATTATAAAAAAAATCCCATGATGTAGGAAATGTTTTTAGATTTCCAATTAATATTTATAGTCGAAAATAAAACTTATATAACACCACGTAAAAATTAATTTACTAAAAGATATTTGTTTGTGTCATTTTTGTCTTTACTTTAAATTAATTAATCTAAAGAGTCATTATCACTCTCAAGTGGCTCCATGGGGTCCGAAAATCGACCCAAGGATACCCATGCTCGTCCATGACTCATCCAATATGTCTAAGACTAGTGTTAATGTAATTTTGTATTATTATAATATACTTTTTACCTCGAATTACCCTATTTATCTTTAACCGCAGTAAATAAAAGTCAAAAGTTACTATTCACCAAAAATTATTTTCATCTTATTGAACCACATTTTACTTCTAGATATTAACCGTGTCTCTCGGATTTTTTAAATTCAACTCACAGAAGTGGTAAAATATCATTTAAATGTAAAAGTCACTATTTTAACTACTACTAAGTGGTTTCACTATTCATCAAAAATTGAATTTTTTTAGAAAAATACCCAAAATTCAGCCTAAGATTTATTTAATATTCCGAATTAAAAAATGATGTCTATTTTTCAAAATTCAAAACATAAAAGTGGAATTAATTAATTTAAAATTAATTCTCGTGGTTAAAATAAATAGCCTGTTTTTAAGAAATAATAAATATCAAAAGATTGACACTTGTTTATGTCCAATTTCAAAGTCAAATTAATTCCAATGACCAAAATTAGATTAAATAGTAAAAATATATTCTAATTAAACTTTAAAACAAATTAAAAAGATAATATAACCATATAAATAAATTATATTAAAACACAGTTTTGAATTAAAATACAGTATTTTTCACTATTTATCAAAAAAATGAATTTTATCAGAAAAATACCAAAATTTTACCCAAAGTAGATTTTGATAACCCGATTATAAAGAATAATTTTATTTTGTCAAATATAACATTTAAAAATGACTAAAACTATATTTAAAGAGGTTTATCCATCAAAAGTTTGTAAATCGGCCCTTTAATGAATATTAGAGTATTTATGCTTAAAATCGAATTCGATTATTATTTTAAGCCTCTAACTTATATTAGATATATGTAAAAACATATAAAAAACATATATAATAATATTTGACTTAGTTCTATTCATTTACACCAATACAATGGCTCGGTGTTAAGTACCATTTAAAATAATAATATTTCATTATTAGTGTACAATGTAAGATTTCAAAGAAACCATTTGTTGTGTATCGGTTAAGCCATTGAACATAGAATCGCCTTTAAATTAAAATTAACATTTAATTAAAAAATATTAATAAATATGGGAATGTATTATTCTTTATTTACCCAGGATGTTACATCCTTCCCCCCTTTTGGGAATTGCGTCCTCACAATTTTAAAATTGGGATCCGAAACATCATTGAAAGCCTTACATCAGAAAAAGAGTCAATAAAACTATCACATTAAAATAAATTAAGAGAAGTAAAATAGGTTACCTGAGACAACATATACTAGTATTCCTTGAAAACATGGATATAGAGGATAACACAAAGTTTCAAGTTCAGATGGAGAGGGATAGAAAACATGATTTGGAGAAAGTTAACAACAATAAAGTCACAAACTTGTGATGGGATAAATGGTAATTAGTTTCCCAGTAAGAAAAGTAAACAAATAATGTTTTTTTTGTTTTAAGTTCTATTTAATAAAGTTGAGGAATTTATTTATGAGATTGACTAAGAACATAAAGAGATATACATACTTTTTAAGTAGAGTTTCATTCTTTAATAAATTTCTACCACCAACTCATCTTTTTTTTCAAACCATGAGTATTCAAGATTACTTGGTCACACCAGAAGATCTAGAATCAACTCCTATAGGATTACATGATCCACAAAAGATAAAAAATATATTTAACTTGTCTTTAGAGATTAACCACCACCAAAATGGTTAGTACAAGATCAGATGATCCCCAAAAAGGATAATCCTTTAGAGAAAAAAATACTAATCTTAATTTCTAAAATTAAACCAACAATACCTAAATTTCAATAAATACCATTCAATGAACAATTGTCCTTAAAATCCATCAATATAATCTATACTAATTTTGAAACCCAAAACATAGAAGAATTTGACTACACAGTCTTCCATGTTAAATTGTATCTCCAAATGACATCAACTACACTTAGAGTTACATACATAAAAGTAATTAACCTAATCACATATTCTCTATTAAAGGTAAATCATTTCCATAAATAACCTAAATAACTATAAATCCACAATAAAAACATAGATAAAAATCAACCATTACTCCTCAAATGAAATCCCATAGTATTCTATTTTCCTTGGACATATAGTGTTCCCAACAAAGAGAACGTCTTCCGAATAACATTTATCACTTAATCACCAAATCATTTTCCTATACTAAGGGTATTAATTTGATAAGACATAAGATCCCAAATCAACTTATTATTGATCAATAAAATCATTTAACTGAAAATAATTAGTCACACTAACCAGGGACTTCATGTAGTCCATTGGTAGGCGATAAATTCCAATCTCACTCTGGTAGTGGGTTTGATTCCCAAAGATTTGTCAGACGCGATGGGTTGTCACACGGTCTGCCTGTTGTCCTTTTTCAAAAACTGTTTTTTATAACATTACCAAAATTAGATAAATTCCTCAAAATAACCATAATATAATTTAACTACAAAAGTTATCTCATACCTTTAATTTTCATCCCAAAATATAATAACTTGTAATTGCCTCAAACCCAATGATCATATCAAACCAAATAGATATTTATAACTATATCCACAAGAGAGAGGATAATTCTTCCTCAAATATCATTTTCACATGACAAACTATAGGGTTACAGATACAATATAAAATTATTCCAAAGTAATCCCATCAACAAGGAGTACTAATACTTTTTAAAATATCTCCAACCATTTATTTCCACATAGTTTCTTCTTTGACAAAGAAAACATCCTATGGAATAGGGAATTCACTCAGGTAATGGCCAGGTCCCCTACATTTAAGGAAAATGACTGTGAATGGATTCTTGGGACTATTTTTATTTTCTTTCATATTACTCTTCATTTTTCCTCTACAATTCTTTACTTTATGTCTTTATTTCCCACACGTAAACCATTTATTTGTTCTATTGAGTCACATTCCTGGGTGTCTCCATCCACATTTCCTGCATGACGGAAATTGAGGATTCTTTTCTCCATGGTCTCCACTGCTGGAGCTCTTATCATTCATCACCATTCTCTTGTTTGTTGATTCTGGGAGTTGGTAAATATATATATTGTTGATCATATTTTTGGAAAACTGATTTGGCATGAACACGATATCTTTTACGCCTATCAGCATTACATTTTATTTCTTATTTACACCATATCTCCTACCTTGTACATCATTCTCAAAGTTACTATGACTTCCTTGGAATAAAATGATTGACTAAATCCAGAAAACATTGTGTGAGTAAGAATAGTCTTAAAATTATTTAGAAAATATCATCACAACTTATTTTCAATAAAAAACACCCTAGTATTAACCAAGGTTATTTATTCCCAAATTATATTAAAATCCTTAAAATCAGTTTGTAAAGAAAATTTAAATTATCCTAAGAATATCTCGTGGGAGTGCCGTAACCAATAGTGCAGTAAGTCCAGTTGTCGCGCACCAGTTCTCGTTCGAGTCTAGCTCAAAGCGGTGTTTTCAGGTTTTACTTCTAGGTACATCTGTGCCAGAGCCACCTCTACCTATTCATATCCAGACAGGGATGTATTTCCGTTAAAACTCATAAAATCTCTACAATACCAATATTTTAGGAAGTTCATCTATACTAATTCTCAAAGTATATCTTAGGGCTATGTGCTCTAATCAGAGTTTATCTAAATATAGCTTCCAAGGTTTGGACTAAACTTCCTCTGATACCAACTATAACGCCCCGACCCCAATTACCTAGAGTCGGTGCATTATTATATAACATTGGCATGATACAACCAAATCATGTCCCAAAAGACCGATCAGTTTAGTAGCCTTGTAAATACTAGATACATTCATAAGTTTAACATTACAACTTAAAAAGAAAAATAACACTAAATTATTCCATTGTAAACATCCAAGCTTCCTAGATTATGCCTGCAAGTCACTCCTAACTAACTTCTTCACATCCTAGAAAAAATAAAACATAGAAATGGGTGAGTTTAAATACTCAGTAAGGATAACAATATAGTGAAATAATTCATAAATAAGAATAAACATTTAATGCAATGCATAACTAAAACAAAAAGCCTTTTAAACTTGAACTTCATCATAATATGGAAAAAAATGAAATAATATCATTTACTTATTCACATGGATAATCTACTAGTCGGATAAAGACATGTAATATCAATAACCACTTTAATAATGATGGAATGTACACTTCCAGACTATCATAACCACATATTCAGGGCCTTGTGCCAATACTACAAATAATATTTTGTCAAGGCCTTGTGCCAAGACACTAGTTTTTCTCATGAGACCTACCGATGCATTGAGGAACTATAGAGGGCTCCACACATCATGTAATAAGTCCAATTAATTCCTCATATGAAAATTTTGAAACATAACATAAACATTTGTATTAAAACTAACATATGAAATGTCAATACATTATCCACAAACCATGAATGGTATAAAAATAGCACATCCAGAGTCAAACATAACTCATTCGATACAATACGAAAGATTGTAATGTATCATATTAATCTCAATCGAGAATAATGAAGGATATTGACATAGATGAAAATAATCATCAAAACTATTAGAGAGGAATATCCCCATTTTTCTTGACATCATTTAAAAGTCACACTATTTGTCAAGAAGCCATTTAATAATAGATTTTTGAATCAAAGTGTCCCATTCCACTTCGAAACTTTTAAAAGGAATTTTAATTTTAAAAACATTATGTCCATATAAATAAATCCTTTAAATCATTTTTAAAACATGGATATTAATGAGAAAGATTTAGAATAAAAAATCTTTAAAACATTTAAAATGATATTTTAGTTAGAGTTCTTAACCAAACTAGAGACACTTGAATACAAATAATTAAGGTAATCAAAACATTTTAATATCATGAGAATAAAGTTATTCCATATATACTATGTCAAAGTATATTATATACACCATATAAAAGTGAATTTGTGTATAAAAACAATGAAGTCTCAGTGGAATGTAATTTGAGATGAAATATCTTATAATGATCGTATCCTTAGGATAAGGATAAATCAATGACATAATTATGTGTGAAAAATATAAATACACTCAACATGATTGGATAATAAGTGTAAATAAATCAGAGGAAATTCACACACTATCTTATAAAGACAACACCAATGAATTGGATATTTAGCTCAATAAATTAAGATTGAGTTCAAATTACTCTTATCAAGTTCATATCGATTTCTTGAGAAATTATCAATGGAGTGATTCTGTGTATCAAAAGTATATCCACAGAAAGGGCAGTGTAAATTATGACATAATAAAATTAATAGTGATTCCACACATAATCATGGAGTAAAATAATCAATGATGTATGCGTAAAGCCGAATGAATGGGAATTGAAATTTCAAATTCCCTTATCGATTTGGTAACATACTAAACATACCCCCATGAAAGAATAATCATACAATGATGATGTAAATATCCATAAATTTAAGTATATTACACAATGAATACAATCATGGGTAGTACATATACCACATGCAATAAATAAGCTGTCAGCAATGGAAATATCACGAAATTAAAAGTTAGTTAAGAAACCCCTTACCTCATGTCCAAATTGTCTTTTGTGTTCCTTGTTCTTCCCGAATAATAAACTTAAGTTAATTTCTACTTGATTAAGAACACTTTCTAATTTTATTATTCCTTTTATATCACTTATTACTTTTCTATAATAATTAGTTAATTATTTGAGTTCATATTGGATATTTTAATGATGTTTGGAACTTGAGTCAAAAATGAACTTGTTATAAATACAATTTGTCCAAGTGGTCAAAATTCCATTATCTCCAAAATGATATAAATTATTTATATATCATATAAATATTATATATCCAGTATATATATGTATTTATTATAGTACATAAAATTTTAAGATGAGAAATGAAATGCACCTTTCATGGAGACGGTAAGTCGTACGTACGCATGAACGCTAATTTCATTTCGATTTTTTATTTCAATGGAATTAAAAAATAATGAAACATAGGTATATTATAATTCTAGTATAATATCAAATGATATATGTTTTACATAATTCAATTAACTCTATCCTTTACACATTCCATGAATGTCCTGAACGAATCATATCACCTTGAGGGGGCGGTAGTTCGCACTTCCTGAAATGAAATTATTGTGGACACACATATTGGAAAGAATATTGGTGTGTTTTTAAATGAAAATTACAGAAGTATAGAGAAAAGATAATGATAAAAACATAATATATAAATACAGTTCCATCATAATGGCCACCATAGGAGGAGATAGGAGATAATCGAACAATCATCGTTTCGTGAGGAGTTAGTTTTCCATCCACAGAAACATTATGTTCTTCACCCAATAGATAGAGGTGTGTGTAAGTGTAGCTCAAATAATTCTTATAAAAACATACTAGTATATTTAATATAGTAGTTTTGTTACAACATAAAGGAATAAAAATAGTTCATGGGGTTGGATATGTAATATAAAAGAAAATAATTTAAGAGAAACCGTTACCTTTAATTTGGGTAACTCTCTTTGGTTTGAACCAAAAGGACTTCTTGAAGTGCCTTCTGCCTAAGGTAAGTCTAATAGGTGGAGGAGAGAGATGTAGGGAGCTTAATTTGGCAGAGGTTAGACGAGACAAAAGGATTGAGAGGTGTGAATAATTGGTTGTAAGTGGCCTCTTTTTAAAGGGAGAGGAGGGTCTCTTTAGGAAAGTGTGAAACTATTATTTTATTATAAACTTATATTTTGTTTAAAAAGGTCCAAAACACATTAAAATCAAAGATAAGATGACTAATATTCGAAATAAAATCATACAATCAGAATTGGACATGTTTTGTATAATATTTTCATCATTATAATCTTATTTATTTAAATCATTTATTAATGAGGTAAACACATCATCATTATTGTGTCCTAAATAATTTAATTTATATGATTCCTAAAAATTATTAAAAAAATACCATGATGTAGGAAATATTTTTAGATTTCCAATTAATATTTATAGTCGAAAATATATCTTATATAACACCATGTAAAAATTAATTTACTAAAAGATATTTGTTTGTTCTATTTTTTTATTTACATTAAATTAATTAATCTAAAGAGTCATTATCACTCTCAAGTTTCTCCATGGGGTCTCTAAATCAACCCTATGATACCCATGGTCGGTCATGACTCATAAAATAAGGTTAGGACTAGTGTTAAGGTAATTTTGTATTATTATAATATATTTTTTTCCTTGAATTACCATATTTTCCTTTAACCGCTGTAAATAAAAGTCAAAAGATACTATTCACCAAAAATTACTTTCATTTTATTGAACCAAATTTTAATTCTTGATATTAAATGTGTCTCTCGGATTTTTGAAATTCAACTCATAGAAGTGGTAAAATTTCATTTAAATGTAAAAGTCACTTTTTTAACTACTACTAAGTGGTTTCACAATTCATCAAAAATTGAAGTTTTTCAGAAAAATTCCCAAAATTCTTCCTAAGCATTATTTGATATTCCGATTTAAAAAATGATGTCTATTTTTTCAAATTAAAAACGTAAGAGTGAAATTAATTAATTTTAAATTAATTGCCGTTGTTAAAATAAATAGCGTGTTTTTAAGAAATAATAACTTTCAAAAGATTGACACTTGTTTATGTCCAATTTCAATGTGAAAATAATTCCAATGACAAAAATTGGATTAAATGGTAAAAATATATTCTAATTAAACTTTAAAACAAATTAAAAAGATAATATAACCATATAAATAAATTAAATTAAAACACCGTTTTGAATTAAAATACAGTATTATTCACTATTCATCAAAAAAATGAATTTTATCCGAAAAATACCAAAATTTTACCCAAAGTAGATTTTGATGTCCTGATTCTAAAGAAGTATTTTATTTTGTCAAATATAACATATAAAAATGACCAAAACTATATTTAAAGTGGGTTCTCCATCAAAAGGCGGTAAATCGGCCCTTTAATGAATATTGGAGTATTTATGCTTGAAATCAGATTCCTTTCTTATTTTAAGCCTCTAACATTTATTGGATAAATGTAAAAACATTTCAAAAACATATATAATAATATTTTAGTTAGTTCTATTAATTTCCACCAATACAATGGCTCGGCGTTAAGTACCATTTAAAATAATAATATTATATTATTAGTGTGCAATGTAAGATTTCAACGAAACCTGTTGTTGTGTATCGGGTAAGCCATCGAACATAGCACACCCTTTAAATTAAAAATAAAATATAATTCATAAATATTAATAAATATGAAAATGTATTATTCTTTATTTACCCATGATTTTACAAAAACCCCTAAAAATCACAAAACCCCAAAAGAACCTAAAAACACTAAAACACCAAAAGACCCTAAAAACCTTAGACACAAATAATCCCAAAAAACTACTGAAAACCCATTAAATGTTAAAACCTCTTAAAAACCCATGAAAACCCATAAACCTATAAAATAACCTAAACACCCCAAAAAACCCAAAACCACCAAAAACATGTAAAAATCCAAAATACCCTAAGAACTTAAAAAACAATAAAAATCCAAAATAAACCTAAAAACCCATAAAACTCTAAAAAACATTAAAAACAATAAAAAACATACAACCTCAATAAAAAATCCTAAAAACCATAAATACCCTTTAAACCCCCAAAAATACATTAATATATAGAAAACACTAAAACTCGATTAAAATCTTAAAAGACATTAAAAATCATAAAAATTCTAATAAAATTAAGAAACCCTAAAACACTAAAACCCCTAAGATCCCTAACTGTCTTAAAAATTACTAAAACTGTTAAAAACTCCTAAAACTCAAAAACACAAAAAAATGAAAAAAAACACTAAATGAACTCCAAAACACTAAACATTTATAAAACCTGAAAGGAACCTAAAACCCCTAAAAACATTAAAACCCTTAACTGAAAATTATTATTTTTTACTAAAACAGACCCCCATTTAAGGGTTGAGGGGGAATCCATCAGGACATAAAGGACATAAAACAACATACAAGCCCCATAGACCAATGTTATAAGGCAAAAAAACAACCAAATTCATGTCTTTAAAGAAAAACCCATCTTCAGTATAAAAAATGATATATTAACTCCCACCGTCTCAAAATTTCTCAGCTCGTTGTCTCATGCATGGCTTCACAGGACTAGTACTGATGGAAATAGTCTCACCCTCTCAAACATTCAATTTCAAAAGTTATGATATAGTGGAAACTTCTTGTTATGAACCTCTTTTGGAGAAATCCCTTATTGGTGAATTTATTTCTTTGTCCATAACCACATACCGGATTTCCACAAGAAAAAACTCACAAAACGATTTCACAAATTGAATAATTCAACATCCACACACTACTAATACAACATCTCCTTCACCATAACACCTTCAATTTCTCATCCACCAAGGTCAATACACTAGAATAAAGTCACTTAAAATATAATCACGCACAACAGAATCACGCAGTTCACAACAAGACTCACAATTGTTCCTATCCAAAACAATATCATTATTCAATAACTCAAGGGTCGAAAACCATCACCATAGCCATCCATCTGAATACCAACTCCCTTGGAGAATTGCCCCAACACAAGCCAGATCCTCAATCCCTTCTCCAATTTCAATATCTTAATCTAATCCCACAATGAACCTCACAACTCACACACAACTGACATAGAAATGAGGCAATAACCATTAGTGATGGGATTCTACCACTGAACCTTCACCACACCACCATGGAAATCCCTAGCCAGTTCAGAGGTGGGTTAGGATGACATGACCACAATGGTGGAATCGTCAAGATGTTTGAGCCAAAAAACCACAATAACCACAGATTACCCTAAACCCCTAAAGGTCACTAAAAACCCTGAAAACGTTAAAAGTCCCTAAATCCCAAAAAACCCCTAAAATTCCATAAAATGAATGAAAACACTAAAGGACACTAAAAACCCTAAAACCCCTAAAAGAACAAAAAATACTTTCAAAACCCAAGAAGATTATAAAAATACTAAAAACATTAAAGTACCCAAAAAACCCCTAAAAACCTAAAATACACAAAACAATAAAAACTGTAAAGGGCCCAAAAACACCCAATACCCAAAGGACCAAAAAACAATAAACAACCCTAAAAACCTAAAAATATTAAAGGACCCTAAAAACCCAAAAATTCTATAGAAACCCAAGAAACCCCTAAAAACCAAAAGAAAAATAACACCCTAAAAACCCTAAACAGTAGAAAACTCTAAAAACCCTAAAACACCCTAAGACCAAACAAAACCTAAAAACACCTAAAATCCATAAAAAAACATGAAAGGCCTTCGAAGGCACTAAAACTTCTAAATGAACCTAAAAACAATAAAAAAAGAAAATACCCTAAAATTCCAAAAAACACTACTAATTATTAAAATGCCCTAATTTTTTTAAAAGACTAAAAACAGATAAAATACCTTAAAAACCTAAAAACAGTAAATGATCTTGAAAAACCTAAAAAAACTAAAAACTTAAAAAAAATAAAACCCCTAAAATCCCAACAATACTTAAAAAACAAAAAAAAATTAAATAACCCTAAAAACCTTAAAAACTCCTAGAAAAAATAAAAAAATTCAATAAAAAACAAAACATAATTAAAAACCCAAAAAAACACAAAAGACCCAAAAACCTAAAATAGACGAATAATTTGAAAAAAACCCCAAAAATATCCTAAAAATGAAATAGAACCTAAAAACCATAAATCCTCCTAAAACATAAATGACCCATGAAAATCCTAAAAACCATAATCCAATCCTAAAAGACCCTAAAACCCCTAACAAACTTAACAAACCAATTAAAACCATTAAAAGGCCCTAAAACCTAAAAAATGCAAAACACTCTAAAATACCATAATAACCCCTTAAACTCCTAAAAACCATTAAATTAAAAAACCGTATTAAAAACCAAAACCCATATAAACCATAAAAATAACCCAAAAACTATAAAAACCCCTAAAAACCTGAAAAATCGATGATAAAACCCCAAAATATTTGAAAACTCTAAAACCTTGAAAACTCTTAAAACACAAAAAAACTTAATTACACAAAACAAACACTAAACCCCACGTAAAAATCCTTAAAAACCCACCAAAACAATAAAAAATCATTGAAGCCTAAAATAACTGAAAACCCATAAAAACACAAAAAACCCTAAAAGCCCTAGAAAAATAAAAACCAAAAAATAAATAAATAACCATTAGATCCTTAAAAATATATAAAAAAATAAACCCCTTAAATCCCTAAAAACATAAAAACCCATAAAACTATTAAAATTATTTAAAACCCTAAAATATATAAAACAATTAAAATATCTAAAAACCATGAAATGGCCCACAAAACCCCCAAAACTCTAAAACCCAAAAGAAACCCTCTAAAATTCATTAGAGAAACCTAAAATCCCCTAAACCAATTAAAACCAATAAAATCCAAAAAAAATAAAAAACAAGAAAATGCATTAAAACCACAAAAAACCGTAAAAACATCAATAAAACCTAAAAGACACTAAATCACCATTAAAAGACCTTAAAATCAAATAAAATGCCTAAAACCCCCAACTGGCCATTAAAACTCTAAAAACCCTAAAACCCAAGAAATATCATAAAAACATAAAACACTAACAATGAATAACAAAAATAGAAACACAAATAACATATATAACACAAAAGACCATAAAAACCAATAAATTCCCTAAAAGTCCCAAAAAACCTTATAATTTCTAAAAAACCAAATAACTGTAAAAACCCAAAAACCCAAAAAAACTCCAAATACCCAAAAAACTCTTTAAAACCCAAAATGTACACTGGAAAAACCTAAAAACTCTTAACAAGCATAAAAACCATAAAACCATTAAATCTATAATACCATTGAAAACCGCTAAAATATCCAATACCCTCAAAACCCATAAAACCCCAAAGAAAACACTAAACCCTCTATAATCTAAAAAAACTTAAATACCCCAAATACAAAAAATTACCCATAAAACTACAAAAACTTTAAAAAACCCCTAAAAAACCAAAAAATCCTAAAAAACAATTAAAACTGCTATAATCCCAAAAACCATAAAAAATAACGAAACACCCCTAAAAGACCATAAAAACCCTAAAACACTAAAAACCATAAAAACATTAAAAGATACTAAAAATAATAGAAAGCCACTGAAACCCTAAAACCCCTATGAAAATCCTAAAAGACCCATAAACCCTTAATCACCCTATAATCCCTAAAAAAACCCCTAAAACTCTAAAAACCACTAAAAACCCTAAAATCAAATAAACACCCTAAAATATGCTAAAAAATCCATGAAACCCATTAATAACCCTAAAACACTAAAACCCTAAAAATTATTTAAAATCCAAACCCCCCTAAAAATCCATAAACGCCATAAAAACAACTAAACCCCTAAACCCCCCCCCCCCAAAAAAATCCCTAAAAACCCTAAAAACATTAAAAACATTAAAACCCTAAAAAATACTAAAAATCATTAAAACCCCTAAAACCAATAAAATCCTTTAACACCCTTTAAATTCTGAAAAAACCATTTATAACCCTAAATACATAAAACACCATTAAAACTAGAAAAAAATATAAAAGCCCATAATGGACCATAAAAACTGAAATGGACCCGAAAGACTCTAAAACACTTAAAAGTGCATAAGAAACCCTTATACCATAAAATATACTAAAAATCCTATAAAAATCCTAGATGAACCTCAAAAACCTAAAACATAATAAAACCATAGAAATCTCTTACAATCATAAAATCACTAAAACCACCAAAAAATCCTAGAAATTATAAAAAACCCCTTAAAACCATAAAACACTAAAACCCCTATAACCATAAAAGCCTAAAAAATCTAAAAAACCCTAAAAAACCCAAGCAGACATTAAATCCCTTAAACTCATAGAAACACTAGAAACCCTTAAAAACCCCTAAAACCCCTAAAACCTTTAAAAACTCTAAAACATGAAAGTCCCAAAACCCAAAAATAATCCATAAAAACACTAAAAAGCATAAAAAACCATTAAAATCCACAGAACACCATAAAATATCTAAAATCATAAAAAAAATTACTAAAATACCTAAAAATTCATAAACCCTAAAACCCCCTAAAAACCAGAAACACTGAAAAATCCAAAAAACACTATAAGACTTAACCCCCCAAACCCGATAACCTTACAAACCCCAAAAAAGTAAAAAAAAACACTAAAACACTAAAACCCACAAAACCCACAAAACCCATAAAATCCCTAAAAACTCAAAAAACACCTATAGAATCCTAAAAAACAAAAAATCCCATAAAATCCTAAAAAAAACCCAAAAACCCAAAAACCCCAATATTCCCTATAAAATAACCTAAAACCCCCTAAATCCCTTAAATATCCTAAAACAATCAAAACCCCCAAAAACCCTAAAACACCCAAAAAACCCAAAAAGATCCTAAATTACTAAATGATGCCAAAAAACCCCAAAAATCCCCCCAAAACACCATAAATTATCCTAAAACTATAAACGACTCCAAAAAAATAAAATACCCTAAAACCCATAAAATCCCAAAAACCCCATAGAATCTATAAAACCCCCAAAAATACCAAAAAAACCAGCTAAAACATGATATAAAACATAAAGGGACCCAAAAACCCAAAAAATAATAAATGACCCTAAAATCTCTAAAACACCATAAAATGGTAAATATCGCATAGAAACCCAAAATTTGCCTAAAATTCCTTAAAAGACCCCAAAATCCAAAAAACCACTTAAAGACCCTAAAAGCCCAAAAATACCCAAAAATACCATTGAACACCTAAAAAAACCCATTTAAAAACCCAAAAACTATAAAAACCCATAAGAAAAAAAATAAATAATAATAATGGAAAAATACCTTAAAAACCCAAAAATTACAAAAACCCAACATACCCTAAAACCCAATAAAAATCCTAAAAACGCTAAAAACACATAAAACCCCTATCCTAACATAGAAAAACCTAACAAACCCCCTAATACTCCATAAAAACTGTAAAACCACCTAAAACACCCAAATAACCCCAACACCCCAATAAAAAGAATCAAACTATAAAAACACTAAAAACCCAAAAATTCCAAAATATCCTAAAAACCCTAAAACCCCTAAAACACTAAAACCCCATAAAAACCCTAAAACCTCTAAAAAAATAACTTAAAAAATAAATACCACTAAATAATAAAAGAACCTAAAAACCCTAAACAATTATAAGAAACTAAAATCCCTGAAAACCAAAAATGATGCTAAAAATCCTATAAGATACTAAAACCCCTAAAAGAAACTAAATCCCCCAAAATTTTAAAAGACCATAAAAACCCTAAAAGCTATAAAGGATAGTGAAAATCCCTAAAACCCCTAATGGAACATGAAAAATGTTAAACCCACGAAGGACCCTAAAACCTCATAACTACATAAAATAACACTAGAAACCCTAAAATAATTATGAAGGAACCTAATACCCATGAAAAACATAAAAATCCACAAATGACCCTAGAATCCCTAAAACCCTAAAAATCATAAAACATCATAAAAACATTAAATAACCCTAAAACACTTAAACCCATAATGACCATTAAATATCCTAAAATAGTAAAGGTCCCTAAAAATCCTGAAAATGATAAATGTCCCTAAAACAATAAAACCCTGAAAAAACCAAAAAATAGTAAAAAACATTAAAAAATAACAAACCTAAATACACATAATACCTCTAATGACATTCAAGGACCCTAATAACACTAAAAATACCCTAGTAACCTTAAAAACCAAAATACCCTAAAACCCAAAAAAAATAAAAACCCTTAATTGCCAAAACATCATAAAAAACTTTAAATTCCAGAAAAACTTTAAAACCCATAAAAACCCAAAACCATAAAAATTGTAAAAGTTATTAAATACCTAAAAACTCTAAAAACTTAAAACCATAATACCCAAAAAACACTAAAAACCATTAAAACCCTAAAATATACTAAAATCACTAAAACCATAAAAATCCATAAGAAACCTTAAAACCCCTAAAAATCCCAGGGAAAACCAAAACCCTAATACCCTAAACCCATAAATTACACTAAAACCCTTAAAACCCCTAAAACACTAAATCCTTGAAACCATAAAACAGAAAAAAATCTAAAAAAACTTTAGAAACCAAACTGTCCAATAATTACTCAAAATACCAAATATCAATAAAACCAAAAAACACTAAAAACACTAAAACATCTATAATACCCTAAAAATAATAAAAAATTGTTAAAACCCTAAGACCCATGAAAAAACTAAAACCCAAAACACCCCTAAAACAAAAAAAACCTAAACAATCAGTAAAACCCCTAAAAATATAAAAACCACTGAAAAACTTAGACACTAAAAAATCCCATTAAAAATCCATACCTCCAACCCTAAATAACCCTATAAAACCATTTAAAGCCCTTAAAACCCCAAAACACCCCAAAACCCAAAAAATCATAAAACCATACAATCCCATAAACCCCAAAAGCCATAAAACCCTTAAAGATCCCAAAAAAGATTAAAAACCATTGGAACCCACTAGAAAACAATAAAATGTTTAAAATCCCTAAAAACCATAAAAAGCATTGAAAACTCTAAAGCTCTAAAAAACTCCAAACCCCTAAAAAATATAAAAACCTTTAAAACACTATAAACATTTAAACCCATAAAAACCCAAAAAACCATGAAAAACCCAATCAAATAAAATAAAACACAAAAAAACCCAAACCCCTAATAAATACAAAAGCCATGAATCCCCCGAATAAAATTCTATGCCTTCTAAAAACCACTAAAATCCCTAAAATCCCTAAAAAACTAAAAGACCCTAAAAAAATGGAAGACTCCTTCAAACCTTAAAAACCATAAACACCATAAAATACCTAACGATTATTAAAATCCTAAAAACCATAATGGATAAACGAATACTAAAAACCTCTAAAAACATTATATATAATAAAACCCACAAATCCCTAAAAACAATTAGAACCCTAAAAATGCATAAAATCTTAAAACCTTAAAACACCTCAAAAACCCAAAAACCATAAAAAAAACTTTAATTCCCTATAAAACCCTGAGACACTTAAAACCCAATGAAACTAAAAATCCTAAGACCTCCTTAAAAATTAAAAACAACTTAAACACCCCAGATTCCATAAAGCCCTTATAAGCCCAAAAAAATTGGAAACCCGTATAAACCCAAAAAGATACTAACAACCCTAAAAATCACAAAAAACCTAAAACCCTAAAACCTCATAAAAAAAAAGACGTAATTACCATAAATATACACTAAATACCATAAAAACAGCCCAAAACACCATTTAAATAACCTAAAACTATAAATATACCCCAAAACCCCAAAAACCCCTTTAAAACCTAAAACCCTGAAAACCCCTAAAACACTAAAAATCCTTAATAAAACTGAAAACAATAAAAAAACATAAATATTCAAAAGAACCCTTAAAACCCCTTGGAACAACTAAAACCCCTATAAATCTTAAATAATAAAAAACCTAAAATACCCTAAAACTCCAAAATGACCAAAATAAACCCCCCAAATCCATAAAAATATAAAAACTCTTAAAACCCCTAAAACAATCTTGAAATATCTGAAAACCCTAAGGCCAATAAAAAACCTAAAATCCCAAAAATGAGTCTAAAAATAAAAAAAACGCATAAAATACAAAACCACCTAAAAACCCAAAAAAACTAAAAACAATAAAACACATAAATGTAAATTAAAACCCTAACTACAACCTAAAATCATAAAAACACAAACACTATCAAGAACCCTAAACCCCTTGAAACCAATTAAAACACAATATTCACCCTAAAATATGCTGAAAATCAAATAAAGAACCTAAAAATCCAATAAGACCCTAAAGCCCCTATAAACACCTAATACCCCAAAAAATTACCCAAAATCCCCAAAAACCTTAAAAGACCCTAAAAACCCTACACCCTTAAAACCCAAATAACTCTAAAAGACCTCAAAACCTAAAAGAACCTAAAACCCTAAAATAAACTAAAACCCCTAAAACTATAAAACCCAAAAAATTACATTCTCTAAAAAACCATAAATACACTGAAAACCCTAAAAAACATAACACCAGAAAATAACCTCAAACCAAAAAAACCCTTAAAATACATAAAACACCTGTGAACCCAAAAACCCTCTAAAATCACTAAAATCTCAATAATACCCTAAAACCCTAAAAACCTAAAAAACCCAAAACCCCATAAAACCCTAAGAAAACCGTAAAAAAATAAAACCCTAAAAACGTAAAAAATCATAAAAACTCTTAAAACCCCATACATATATACCATAAACCCTAAACCCTATACCATCTACCTTATACCATATACTATAAACCCTAAACCCTAAACCTTAAACCCTATACACTTCTCACAAAACCTAAAACCATATCCCCTCAACCCTATGCCCTACACCCTAAACAATAAACTATATACCCTAAACCCCATACCCCGCACCCTAAACCTTAAAAACTAAACCTTGACCCTAAATGCTACAACTTAAAACATATACCCTAAACCCTATACAAAAAACCATCAACCGTATACCATAAAACATAAAATCCATTACAAAAACACTTTAAAATCTTAATGAACCAGAAAACCCCTAACGGACCCTAAAGCCATAAAAACCCGAATATACCCCAATAAACCCCCAAACCAAGAAAGACACAAAAAAACATAAAAACTACATAGGGTCCTAATAGCCTATAAAATACCTCAAATACCTTAAAAATAACCTAAAACCTTTAAAACCACTAAAACCCAAAAAACCCAAAAAAACCCAAATAACTTTAAAAATATTAAAAACTCTAAAAAACATTAATAACAACAATAAAACATTACCTACACAAAAAATACCTAAAACCACTAAAACTCATAAATCATCAGAAAACCCGAAAAACCATAAAAATTAAAAACACTAAAAATCGTATGAAGAACAAAAATCCCAAAAAATCTATAACAAATCCCTAAAACCCAAAAAGAATATAACCACCCCCCCCCCAAAAAAACATTAAAACCTAACAAAACCCAAAAGGGTCATAAAAACATTAAACCCCTAAATCCCCCAATCCACCAACGAACCCTAAAAAAAGCCTAAAAACCCTAAAATCCTAAAAGGCCTAAAAACCATAAAAACCCACAAACCGCCTAAAAACCATAATATCTAGAAACAATAAAAAAACAATAAAAAACCAAAAACATATAAAAGCTTCTAAAAAACCTAAAACCCCTAAAACCATGCAAAAAATCCAAAAACCAAAAAAACAAAAAATAATACTAAAGAACCCTTAAATCCCATATAACCAAAAAAACATAAACCCATAGACCCCTAAAATCCCTAATTACATTAAAACCCAAAAAACATGAAACCCCCCCCCTAAGACCCCTCTAAAAACCCTAAAAACGCCGAGAATAATTAAAAACCCTAAAAATACTAAAAATATCTAGAAACCGTATGATTCACTAAAACCCTAAAACCCCAAAATAACCCCTAAAAACCAAAATATCACACAATATTCCCCCCCCCCATTAAAATCACTAAAATAAATAAAAACCCTAAAAACACTAAAAATCCAAACACATTAAAAACCTAAAAACCCCTAAAACATCATAAAAAACCAAAAAAATACCCTAGAAGACCATAAAATCTAAATAATACACTAAAACCCTTAAAATAATCTTAAATCTATAGAATCATAAATAAACTATAAAAAAATAAAAACCATAAAACATTAAAAATCCTAAAAGAACCCCAAAAGGCCCAAAAAAATATAAAAGACCCCAATGACACTAAAACACCCAAAATAATATAAAAAATATATGAAAACCCACTAAAGGCCTAGGAATATTAAAATCCCTAATTTATAAAAAAATCACAAAAATGTGAAATCTCAAAAAATGCCATAAAATTTCAAAAATATTTTAAAACCCCTTGAAACCTAACAAATACTAAAAAATCTACAAACCATTAATACCCTATAAAAATCTAAAATCCCTAAAAATACCTATAAACCTAGAAAAACAATTAAAATAAAAAAATCTATAAAATTCCTACAAACCCACAAAACCCACAAAACCCCAAAACACTTAAAATGACTAAAACACTAAAAATCATAAAAACCCTAAAAACAATAAAAAACCCTAAAATTACCTTAAAAACGAATAAAAACTCTAACAACCCCTAAATACCTAAATTCCATAAAAACCCCAAAAGCCCCAATAGACTATCCATAACCAAAAAAATACTTAACACAAAAAAAACTCTTAAAACCCTAAAACTGAATGAATACCATAAAAACTCTAAACACACATATAAATTCTAAAATTAATTAAAAAACCATATATTCATCTAAAATCCCTAAAAACCCTTAAGCCACCAAAAAAACTCTAAAACCCATAAAAATTCCAAAAAAAACATAAAAGACCCCAAAATAGATTAACAAAATGATAAAAACCATAGAAACCCCAAAATCCTAAAACCCCTGAAATACCATTAAAAACTCTAAATCCCTAAAATTCATATAAAACCATCAAACCCCTCAAACACTATAAAACCAAAAAACCATAAATACCCCAAATGAAAAAACCTTAAACCTTTTCCCAATAGAATATACACCAAACCTTACACATTGAACCAAATATCCCACATTCAAAATCTTCAAACCTACACCTAAAACCCTGTACCCTACACCATAAACCGAAAACTGTAAAACATAAACCATATATCATATTCCCTAATCCGTAAACCTAAAACCTATAACATATACCATACACCGTAAATAGTAAACCCTACACCATTACCCTAAAAATTACACCTTAAACCATAGTCCCAAGACCTTTAATTCTAAACACTATATCCTAAACCCTAAAAGTGTCTAAAAAATCATTAAAACCCTAAAAGAACATAAAAATAATTAAAACACTAATAAAAAACCTCTAAAAACTAATATCTCGAAAATTATATAAATATCCTAAAACCCTTACAACATTTTTAAACCCCTAAATTTACTAACAACCCTAAAAATACCTAAATCCCAAAAAAACCCAAAAACCCAAAAACTACCCTAAGAACCATAAAACCATAAAATAAACACCAAATCTGAAAAACCCCTAAAAACAAAAAAAAATTATAAAATTCTCAAAACACTAAAATCCCATTAAACCCCAAAATAAACCCAAAATTATCCCTAAATCACTTAAAACCCTAAAAAGAATCTAAAACCCCAAAAGAATCCTAAAAAATATCCAAAACCCTAAAAATAATAAAAAGAATATAAAACACTAAAAAACTTAAAATACTATAATACCCAATAGACCCATAAAAGACCCTAATCCACATACAACACCCTAAAAACCTTAAAAGCACATGAAACCTTAAAACCCTATTAAAACCCTAAAAATGCCAAAAATACCTTAAAACCCTAAAATGATCTAATTCCCAAGAAGAAAAATTCTCTTGACAATGGAGAAATTTGGCCAGTCGCTATTGGGAATACTATCCCCAAAATTATCAAAAACAAACTGGTCAAGTGGATGGGGACATTTTCAGGGGAGCTTGTTACCCCAAAATCAAGTTGGGATGTTTTTGTGTAGAAAAATCTAGAATTGCATGTTTAGATCTTCAGAGGGTATCAACATTATGAGGAAATGCTCTAATAATTTTAATTTTTCCTTAAATATGGATATATCCAAGGATTTTAACACCATTATGTGGAGATTCATTTTCCAAGTGCTCTACAAATATGGTTTCTCAGACAGTTGCATCAAGATGGTTGCATCCATATTGAATAGTTTTAGTGTTTCTGTTATTATTAATGATTTCCCTATGGGGTTCTTCAAATTTTCACATGGAGTCAGTAAGGTAGATCCAATATCATGTATTCTTTTTGCAATTGTCGAAGACAATTTGAGCAGATGCCTCATTAATCTCATGCAGGCTGGTCTTTTCAAACCAATTAAGGTAGGGAGAGACCTTTAGGTGGCATCTCACCTTTTCTATACTGACGATATAATTCTCTTTGGATAGGGTTACAAGCGGACCATGTCCTCAATTTTTATGATTTTCTGTCAGTATGAATGTGTGGAGGGGAAATCCATCAGCTGGAACAAATCCTCTATTGTCTTTGGGGAGGGGGTTTCCCCATCTCTTCAGTTATGCATTGATATGTCCCTTGGGGTTAATAGGGGATCACTTCCCTTTGTCTATTTGGGTGTCCCTATCTTCTAGGGAAGGGTAAAGAGATATCATCTTGAGAGAACGATTAAAAGAATCACCAAAAATCTTTCTAAATGGGAAGGTAAGTGTTTATCTCAAGCTGGGAGAGTTTGTCTCATGAATTCGGTTATCAAATATATGTTCGCCTATGGTTTATCCATTTGAAGATGGTAGATTAACCTCATTAAAGACCTACAGGAGAATATTAGAAACATTTCTGGTTTGGGTTTTATTAGTGAAAGAAAATTGGTCACTATGGATTAAAAATATTTTGAAAATCCAATTGATATGGGAGGGATTGGAATCAAAGACATCAGGAGATTTAATGATGTCCTCCTTGCCTAGTTTACCTAGGGGTTGTTCAATAGAAATGATGATGGATTGGGATTTTGTCAGGAATGGTTTATCTGAAACATTATAAAGGGTTTATAGAATATTTTACATCCTCAGTTTGGCTAGTAACACGAGGTTCATACAAGGGAATTATTGATCATTCGAAATGTATTGTTTCAAATCGCTCAGATATGAATGTATGTTCCACTACTTGGATCGATAGGCCTCTGATGGATTTTGTGGTGCCTCCTGGTGAGTTAAGAAGCATGTCAATTGCTGAGTTCATTCATATATTGGGAGAGTATTAATCACTTATTCTAGAAGACACCTTCATGCAGATTCAAAGATACATGTTTTTCGATAAGGATACCTTAATCTAGAAACCCAATCTTGTTGTTCTAATCAATGTGAAAGACTTATACCGGTATAAATGTGCACTGGGTATAGCTCCTATTTCATGACTCTAAATCTTCAAGAGTCCCTTTATTCCACTAGATAAACACCTATTGCTCTGGAAACATTGAAAAAATCAGCTGCTGCTCTAGGATCAACTGCAAATGACATGGCACAACCTGGACTTGGCCTTATTTCTCTATCATAGTGCTGAGAAAACCATACAACATACCTTTCATCAATTCATGTTTGGAACTGCATTTTGGGATTACTTTCAGAATCTATTCAAGTTCCTTTGTGTCTTGAATATTCTGTTTTTTGGGATGTTGGAAAACCGGGTTAATTGGTCTTCCAGTAAGTAGGTGTCTCACATTCTACTCGTTGTTTTTGCTACAATTTCTTATTATATATCGGATGCTCAGAATGTGTTTTATTTTAATAATAAGAGACTCTCCTTCCATGGAGGTGTCGTGACACTTCACATAATAATTCATGCACCATCTCATATTCAAACAGGTTCAATAGAAAAGGATGTTAATGATCTTATTGCCTTACAGATTCTTGGAGTTCCTGGAAGAACAAAAAAAAACCACAGTCTCTCATGTACATCTGTTAGATCCCTCCAATATCTCCCTAGATTAAGGTTATTGTGGATGGTGTAGCTTTGGGGGAAACCGGCCCTTCAGAATGTGGCAGGGTCAACTTACCAAATCGAGGTTACATTAAAGGTTGTTTCCACCAATTTATTACCAATATGTCTTCCCTTAAAGATGAATTTTGGGATATGATATAGGAAGATAATTTTTCTATTCAATCTAGATGGATCCTTCTCTAGCTTGAAACATACCCAGTCCTTGCAGTGGAGGCCCTCAAGAACATGTGTGAGAGAGTCCCTTGGAGGATTCTTCCATTATGTATGGAATTTATCAACCTTTTTAAGGGCTTCACCTCAATGTCACACAGGCTTTCTGGGAGGTGAACTCAAAGGCCGATGCCCTCTCCAAGTCGGCAATTGTGGAGAGGTGTTTGATGTGGTCCTTTGTTGCCCCATCTTTCTGCTCATAGATTGTGGATTTTGATTTGAAGGGTGAGTTACACACCCGGCTTTGTAATCCCTCGTAGTCACACATTTTTGTTTTCTTCTCTTTTTTAATAAATTTTGGGGGGACCAGGTCCATCTGGTCTTGAGCCTTCTTTTCCCATAAAACCCTAAAAGGCACTAGAAGACCATAAACCCCCCCAAAAAGACCTAAAATACCTAAAAGACCTAAAAGAACCTAAAACCCAGAAGAATACCCTAAAAACCAAAAAAAAATCTTATAAATGATCATAGAATCTTGAAAAACCAAGAGATACACTAAAAAATCAAAAAACCCATAAAAGACTGTAACACACCCCAAAACCCCTACGAACACTAAAAACCATAAAACCCTAAAAAACCCTAAAACCCTAAAACACTAAAAAAATTATAAAAACCTATATTCCATTTAAGAACTCAAATTCAACCTAAAACCCTAAAACCCTAAAACCCTAAAAAACCTAAAAACCCAAAAAAACTGTAAAACCCTATGAAATCTAATAAAACCTTTAAACCCCAAAAACCCATAAAAACCAAAAAATCCATAAATAGAAAAAAAAAGAACCCCAAAACCCTTAAAGATCCCTAAAATCCCTAAACCCCATAAATAATCATATTAAATCCCAACAAACAAAAACAAAACCCTAAAAATCTAAAAATATTAAAAACCCATAAAAACTCTAAAACCCTAGAAACCCTAAAAACTGAAAAAATGATAAAACCCCCTAAAACCCATAAAATACCTTGAAACACATTAAAAGAAACTAAAACCCCTAAAACACCATAAAATAACTAAGACGCCAATAAACCCTAAAACCCAAACACCTAAAAAACCCCAAAATCCTCAAGACCTTAAAAGACCCAAAAACTCGAAATAATCAAAAAAAAAACCCTAAACCCCCTTAAAATTATAAAAGACTAAAAATCCTTATTTTTTTGGAAAACCACTAAATTTTTTAAAATTGTCTAAAAATATAAACCCCTAAAAACCTAAAAACCCCTCTTGAAACCCTAGAAACCCTATAAAAACCAGAAAACCATAAAAACCCCAAAAACCTAAAAACATTGCAAAACACTAAAAACCTAATAAAATAAAAAATATATAAAAATTATAAAATCTATAAAATATCCTTAAAAAATACTCAAAAACCTTAAAACAAAATAAACCAAAAAACCATAGAAAAGATTAAATCCCTAAAACACTTAAAAACACTAAAACCTTAAAATAACCTAAAACACAATTAAACCCCTAAAAATCACTAAAAATATCTAATAGACCATAAAACCAATAAATACCCTAAAAATTATAAAATTCTCATAAATTCCCTTAAACCATCAAAAACATAAATAAAACAAAAAATCCAAAAACCCCTAACATCCCTAAATACACTAAAACCCCTAAAAACCCATAAATAGAACTAAAAACCTAAAAAATAATTAATAATCCATAAAACCCATAGAATCCATGAAAAACCTCAAAATCACAAAAAACCCCGTAAATGCATTTAAACCCCTAAAACACTAAAAACTTCAAAAAACCTAAAAAACCCAAGAAAGCACAAAATTGCATTTGAAACCCTAAAAACCTAAAAAACCTAAAACCTTAATGGGTCCTAAAAACCCCAAAATGCACTTAAAATTGATAAAACCTTCTAAAATAACTAAAAAACATAAAAAACTAAAACCCATAAATTCCCAAATAATTGTGAAATTAGTTTTAAAAACCCCTAAAAATCCTAAAAATCCTAAAACCTTAAGATCCTTAAAACCCTAAAAAACACATAAAACACTAAAAGTCCCAAAAACCCCATTAAATCCTTATAAACCTAAAAACCATAAAAAAAATAAAATCCATAAAACCATAAAACATTGAAAACCATAAAAATACCCTAAATTGTCTAAAACCCTAAATCCCCCAAACCCATAAAAACTCTAAAAAACCCCCAAAATCAAAAAAAACCCAAAACCCCCCAAACAATCTAAAAATATTAAATGTACCTTAAATACCTTGAAAACCATTTAAATCCCATAAAACATTAAAAACAATAAAAAAATCCCTAATACCCTAAAAACCCTAAAACCCAAAAAAAACCCTATAACCTCTAAAACTCCGGAAACCCTAAAAATTCTAAAAAACCAAAAAAAATCCTTGAAAACCTAAAAACCCACAAAAACATCAAGGTCCCAAAAAATCCAAAAAATACTAAAATCATAAAAAAACATAAGACCCCATGAAACCTAAATGACTCTAAATCCCCCAAAAAGACCATAAAAACCTAAAAAACTAAAAAACCTTAAACCCCCTAAAAACAGCTAAAACCGTAAACACCTAAGAAATCCCTAAAATACCCAAAAAGACACTGTAAACCCTAAAAACTCTAAAACCCCTTTAAAACACCCTAAAATACCATAAAATAATTAAATCCCTAAAACTACTAAAAAACCTCTGGAACTGCAAAAGAGACTAAAACCCCGAAAAGATCTTTAAAAATAAAAAACCCTATAAGACCCAAAATCCCCTTAAAACCATTAAAAGTCACTAAAAACTAGGATAAAAACTATAAATTTTCCTAGAAACCCATTAAACACTAAAACCCTAGACAACCCCAAAAACCCGGAAACCACAAAAAACCTATGAAACCCTAAACCTATAAAACATAAAAAAAACCCTAAAACACTAAAAACCATTAAAACCAAAAAACCATTAAAACATTAAAAACCCTAAAACCCTCAAAACACTAAAAAATACCAAAAAAATAAAAGGCCGTAAAATTTTTTGAAACCCCTAAGAACCCCAAAAACTAAAAAATCTATGAAAACCAAAGAAAACCATAAACCCCCTTAAAACAATAAGAACCATAAAACCCTAAAAACCTAAAATCCCTAAAAACCCATTAAAACCCAAAAAGACCATAAATACCAAAAAACACTAAAATACATTATAACCCTAAAGACCCTAAAAGACCTAAAAACCTATTAAAATGATAAAACCCATAACACACTACAAAAAACCTAAAAAATAACAAAAAACCATAAAAACCATAAAAATAATAAAAACCATTAAACCCCCATAAAATCTACAGACCCCTAAAAACCTAAAAACCTAATGACAGTAAAACTGCAAAACTCGTAAAATCACAGAAAAACCTAAAAAAAATAAAAACATAAAAAATGAATAAAAAACTGAAAAACCCAAAAAAACACTAAAACCCATAAATAACATTAAAACGCTAAAAAATAATAAAACCCTTATAAAACATAAATTTCCTATAACCCATAGATACACAAAAAACTTCAAAAAATAAAAAAATACTCATAGAATACTTAATACCCTCCAAAACCATAAAACCATTTAAAACCCCTGAAACATTAAAACCCCTTAAAACCCCATGAAAATATTAAGAAAACTGAAAATAATAAAAAATTGAAAATTACTTAAAAACCCTAATGGATCATAAAACCCCTAAAACCCTAACACCACTGAAAACCAAAAACCCCATAAAAATGATAAAAACACTAAAAACATTTAAAATCCAACAAACCCTCAGACACCCTAAAACCCATTAAAATACCCTATAAACACTAAAAGATAGTAGATACCAGGAGAACCTAAAAATCCTAAAACCCTAAAATACACTAAATGGTTTTAAAACTCTAAAAAACACTAAAAACCCTAAAACCTGTAAAAGACTCTAAAACCCCAAAATAGTAAAATACCCCAAAAAACCATAAAATACCTTAAATACCTTAAAATTCACAAAAATCAAAAAAATGCCCCAAAAATAAAAGATATCATAAACTACAATGAAAAATGAAAAACATGTAAAAACCATAAAAACCCAAAAATCCCAAAAACCAAAAAACCCCAAAAACCCTAAAAATATGAAATAATAAAAAAAATCCCTTTAGACCCCTAAAATAACTATACCCATCATAACCATAAAAAACCTAAAAATTTTATAAAACATAAAAAATATTAATCCTACCCTCGAAAAACACTAAAACCCATTAAAATATTAATTACCCTAAATAACCTCAACACCCATAAAACTCTAAAAACCATACCCCTCCCAAAAAAAATACTCAAAAAAACTAAGAAAACCCTAAAAACCCAAAAGGAACCTAAACAAATAACCCCCTACCCAAATCCATACAACCCCCAAAACCCTTAAAATCCCAAAAAAACCATAAAACCCTAAAAATATGAAAACACAAAAAAACATATAAAATTTTTAAATCTCTAAAAACCTAACCCCCACTAAATACCCAAATAACCCTATAATACCATAAAAATCCTAAAACCAAAAACAAACAATAAAATTGACTAAAATCCCAATAATCCCTTTAAACCCCTAAAAACTAATAAAAGCCTAAAATAACCTAAACACCCTAAAATCCATAAATGGCTAAAACCCACAAAAGACCCTAAATACCACAAAAGAACCCTGAATACCCTAAAAATACTAAACAACCTAAAAACCATTAAATACAAGAAAAACTCTAAAAACCCTAAAATAGAATAAAAACACTAAAAACCCAAAAAGATAATAATATACCCTAAACCCCCTACAAGAATTTAAAAACCCTAAAACACCCCAAAGGACACTAAAACCCCTAAAATATATTGGAGACCCCCTAGACCTCTTTAGGGAACATAAAACCCCTAAACACCCCTATAGGGCCATTAACATTGTAAAAAAACCTTAAAAACACAAAATATACTAAAAATATAAAAAACTCTTAAAACCATAGAAATGATAAAACCATAAAAAATATAGTGAACTTTTATAACCCAAAAAACATAAAAACCTAAACAATCGTAAAATCCCTAATAAACCTCAAAAACCACAAGAATACTTAAAACCCCTAGAAGCACTAAAAACCATTTAATCTCCTAAAACCCTATTGAAACCACTAAAATCCTTAAAAACCAAAAAAAACAAAACAACCCCCTAAAATACTAAAGGACCCAAAAAACTCAAAAAAGCCAGAAAAACCCTAAAAACCACTAAATACCCTAAAAAACTAAAACACTAAAAACCCTCAATAAATTAAAAACCTTAAAACCCATCAATGAAATTAAAAAACATAACGGAACATGAAAACACTAAAACCCCAAGAAGGACCTAAAAACCATAAAAATATTAAAACACCATGAAAAGACTTAAAACCCTAAAAGAAATTGAAAACATTATACCCTTAAAAATTATAAAAACCCTAAAAACCCCATACCCACTAAAAGTACCTAAAACGATAAATATTGAAAAAGAAACTAAACCCCCTAAAACCCTCAATGAATTTAAAAACACTAAAATACCATAAATCATCCTAAAACCCCTTAAAATTCCTTTAAAGAACCTTAAAACTCTAAACAACCCTAATAACCCTAAAAGAAACTAAAACACCAAAATGTCATAAAACATCATAAAACCCCTACAAGACTCTAAAAACCTAAAGAACCCAAAACAACCCTAAATACCACTAAAACACCTAAAATCCCTGAAAAATAGATAAAACCGTTAATGAAATTTAAATCCCCTAAACTGAACTAAAACCCATAATGCCCCTAAAGAAAAAAATATTGAAACCCTAAAACACACTAAAAACCCTGAAAAAATCCCAAAGCCCCTAAAAACCCTAAAAGACGCTAAAAACATTAAAAGTAATCAAAGAACTTAAAAACCCCCCGAACCCCTAAAAGGCCCCAAAAAAACTTGAAAATCCTAAATAACAATAAAACCCCTAGAAACACTAAATGACCCTAAAACCCCATAAAAACAACAAAAACCATAAATCCCCTAAAAAAATAGAAGAACCTAAAACCATAATAACCATAAAAGAACTTAAAAACCAAAAAAGACATTAAAACAATTAAACACAAAAAATTATAAACAACCCAAATGACAATAAGAAGCCTAAAACCCTCTGAAATACTAAAAACCTTAAAACCAAAAAACATGGTAGAACCAACTATAAACCTAAACCCCTAAAAATTCATTAAATCCAAAAAAACTCTAATAACATAATAAAAATCCCCAAAACAACTAAAAAACCCTAAAACCCAAAAAGACCCTAAAACCCAAAACATCTCAAAATACACTAAAACCCCATAAAGGATCCTAATAAACCAAAAAACCACTAACAACCCTCAAACCCTCAAACCCCTCAAAAACTCAAAAACCCCTAGTACCCCTAAAATCCTTTAAATCCCTGAAAAATAATAAAATCCCCAAAACCCCCTAAAAACACCAAAAGGCCCTAAAACCCCTTAGAAACATAAACGACCCTAAAAATCCCCTAAAAACGCTAAAAATAATCACACAGCTAAAACCATAAAACACTATAAAACACTAAATACCCTAAAAATTTTAAAATCCTAAAATCTGTAAAATCCCTAAACTCCCCAAAAGTCCAAAAAAAATATAAAAAACATTGAAAAAATTTATGTAAATAAAACCATAGAAGAACACTAAAAATTATAAAAACCATAAAAACCTAAAACTTATATGAAATCTTAAAAAACATAAAACCCCTCCAACCTCTACCAATCATAAAATCCATAAAAAATATAAAATCCCAAAAAAACCCATGGCTACCCTAAAAACCAGTTAACATAGTAAAACCCATAAGAAACCCAAAACCCCCAAAAAACCAAAAGAAATACCTAAAACCCCTAAAAAATTTAAAAACCTAACAGCCCTAAAACCATAAAAAAACCTTATCAATACATAAACACATGAAAAACTAAAACCCCTTAAAACCGTGAAAATTACCAAAACCCTAAAATCAAAAAAAATGCCTTAGAAGCATAAAAAATCCCCAAACATCCATGAAAAACAAAAAAAACATAAAATATACTTATAAAAAAAACTAAAACCCCAAAAACCCTAAATAACCATAAAAAAATATTAACCCTTAAAACCCTAAGAAACACTAATAATCCTAACAACTTTTAAAACACCTAAATCCATTGAACATGTAAAACATTAAAATCCCTAAAATCCATAAAAACACTAAAAACCCATTAAACCCAAAAAAACGCTTAAACCACATGAAGAAACCATAAAATACCAAAAAAATATACAAAACTAAAAACAATAAAAAAATTAAAATTCTTAAAATACCGTAAAAATATGTAAATACCCAAAAACCCCTTTAACCATTATAACCCTTAAACAAGATCGACCTTAAAAATACTAAAAACCATGAAAACACTAAAACCACTAAAATCTCTAAACCCTTGAAAGACCCTATAAACCCTACATACAATAAAATAACCTAAAAATCATAAATCCCTTAAAATACTCTAAAAATCCTATAAACCCCTAAAATATTTACAAACCCTAAACAACCATAAATCACTAAAAACATAAACTCCCTGAAAACCTAAAAACTGAAAATATCCTAAATCCCCTAGAAACTCTGAAAGAGCATAAAATACCCTAAAAACCTTAAAAGACTCTAAACACCACTAAAAACATTAAGGTAAAACAAAAAAACCCATAAAAGGTCCAAAAAATCCTAAAGGACCCTAAAAACCCAAGAGGAACAAAAACACCCTAAAAACCATAAAAACATTGATCCCCTTAAATCCAAAAACGACCCTTTATATCATATAAAAACCTAAATGACTCTAAATGATCTCAAAAAAAATATAAAAATACTAGTGGACAATAAAAACCCTAAAACAGCTAAATAATCCTAAAAAATCCTAAAAGCCCCAAAAGCCCCTAAAAACCCTAAATTGTTCTAAAGCGCAAAAACAATAAAACTCTACTACTCCATATAGATCCTAAAATCCTTCAAAACCCATGAAATTACACTAAAGACCCCAAAAAACTAAAATAACATAAAAATGCTGTAAAACCCCAAAACCCCGAAAAACGTTGAAACCCCATTAGTGACCTTAGAACCCTTAAAAGACCCTAAAACCCATAAAAACAATAAAAACCCATAAAATATCTAAATGAACCTATACCCCTAAAATCAAATAAAACCCCAGAAAACCCATAAACCCTAAGAAATCATAATCATAATACTATAAACAATAAAAACCATGAAAACCATAAAAATCATAAATGCTTTAAAAATTGTAATAAACCTTAAAAACCTAAAAACTCTAAACCTCCCAAATCCTTATAAAACCCATAAAAATACTAAAAATTTTAAAACCCCTAAACTACTTCCATTGCAAACTCTAAAAACATGAAAAACCCTAAAACCCAAAAAACCCAAAAAACCAAAACACCCCTAAAACACTATAAAACTAAAAAAAACAAAAAATGCTAGAAAAATTAATGTCTCTAAAAACCCAAAAAAAAACCTAAAAACCATTAAACCCCTAAACCCCTAAAAATATCCAAAATCCCTAAATCCACTATAAATCCCCTAATCCCCCCCAATAGAACCAATGAAACCCAAAAAACCATTAAATTCACTAAAAATCCGAAAGAACACCAATAAAACCCTATCCCCAAAAAAACATTAAAACCCCTAAATCAATAAAAACCATGAGATTCCCTAAAATCACAGAAAACCTAATAACCCTAAAAACTCTGATATCCTAGAAAACATTGAAACCCTCTAAAAACTAAATCTCTAAATACCGTAACAATCCTAAAACTAATGCTCTAAATACCCTAACAAACCTAAAACTATAAAACCCATTAAAACCATAAAACCCCTAAAATTCCTAAAAATAGTTAAAAACTAGGAAAGCCTCAAAACCATAAACCCACCAAAACAATAAAATCCCTAAACCCCCCTAAAAGTCCATAAAATCCCTAAAAATCTAAAAAACTTTTAAAATACCATAAAAAGACTAAAATTACCCAAAGACCCAGAAACCCTAAAAGACCCAAAAACCCAGATCAAAACTCAAAAATAACCTAAAAACCCATTAATAACATAAAAAAACTAGCAACAACACAAAAACCTTTTAAATCCATAAAACCACTAAAATTTTTCAAAACCCTTAAACAAACCTTAAAATCCAAAAAACCGCATTAAATTATTAAAAATCTCTTAAAAATATAAAAACATAAAACACCCCTAAATATATAAAAAAACCATAAAGCCCAAAAAAGAAAAAATACTCTAAAAATATATTAATAATAATAAAAACCTAAACCCCCTAATAAAACTATAAAACCTCAAAAACCCATAAAAACGCAAAAAAATAATATAAAAAAACATGTAAATTCTTATAATACCTAAAAAACTCTAAACTCCAAAAAAACCCTTAAAAAATAAATCCCAAAAAACCTAAAAATAAATAAAACCCCTTAAACCTAAAATAACATAAAACCCTTTAAACCATATAAATCAATAAAAAACATAAAAATAATAAAAACTATGGAAAATATTAAAAACCCAGAAAACCCAGAAAACCCCTAAAAACCTAGAAAACAATAACAAACCTAAAATACTAAAATTCTCTAAAAATACCTAAAAGTTATAAAATCTTAAAATCCCTAAAAACCAGAAAAAATTTTAAAATAAAAAAACATAAAAATTTCATATCCCCTAATAAACTATAAAACACCCTATCCCCTGAAAATCCAAACAAACAAAAAAAACCCTAAAAACACTAAAACCCCTAAAAACCCAAACACCCCTAAATACCCTAAATCATTATAAGACCCCAAAAAACCATTAAATCTATAAAATACCAAAAACCCAAAACCCCCTAAGAATCCATAAAAACTCTACAACCCTTAAATTAACCCTAAACCCCTAAAACCTATTAAAAACCCTAAACACTATTTAAAAGACTAAAAAACCCTAAAAACCAGAAAAAACTGAAAATCATTAAAGATCACTGAAAACACTAAAATACTCTTGTTTTGACCTGAGATGACGTGTTTGGGGGAATGTAAAATGGTTCAATGGGTGAGAAGATTTTGTTTATTATAATACTGACATTCACATTGCCTTTTTGTTCCAACCTAATTCAAGTCATTATCTACTAGGTGGAATTTGATTGACCACATGGGGATTGGGTAGTTTACCCCATATTTTTTATGTTGAAGGAGCTGCCACAATAAAATGGCCATAATAGGTGATTACAGTGTGGTTATGTATTTTTTCAATTGGTCCATATAGGATATGATTTCCTTAGATAGCCTCTAATGAGTTTATTCATGGAGCTATAAACACTCAATGAACCTTTTATCAATGATTCATGGACCTTATTTCCAAATGAAGGTTCTTGTTAGATGGTTTTTCCAACAACACTTAAGGACTCTATTGGTTGAAAGGATGGGTGTTCAGGCTCATCACACCCTTTTGGGGGGAGTTATTACCTACTATAAGACTTTGATATAGATTTATGTCATGTAAATATGCTCATGAATCAATAGTTAATTCCCAAAGAGTACATCCACATGTTACCCCTGGGTTTCAAAATCAATCATGGATAAGAATGGGTCATGAAATGTTGAGTAATTGCTAGTTTGAGCCTTATGATGAGATGCTCTAGAGTTTATCATCATCCAGGAGAGATAGAAGGCGGTTTGGTGTTGGGATCCAACCCATGAGATGGGCTTCCTATATATCCTCGTGAGAGGAATCTGAATCCATGTAGTTCAGTGCCAGTCAACTAGACACATCCCATTTTAAGGCTGTGTTACAAGGACCAATCCATGAAACTGAATGTCATGCATTGAGGATGCCTAAGATAAAGGTATCTAGACATGATTTGGTGTGGGACTCATGCTCAGGTAGCCCGGAGTTCCCATGATATATGTAGTCTCTTTGGTGGACATGACCCTACATAGCATATGGCCCAAAGAACATTAGGGTTGATTTGAGGTCTGGATATGGACTTCAGAGAGGCTTTCCACGTATCTCGATCAAATGGAGAATAAATGACTGTGGAGTTCTATAATAATGGGTACATATACTCTAAGGAAGTCAATCATGAGGGCATGGTTGCTTGGGGATTATCAGAGGTGTTTCTCGTCCGAGAGAATTAGATCTGGAAAAATTCTTAAAGAGGTTTTCCTTTGTTGGGGACATTTTGGAGATGGACCTTTTGAAAAAAGGTACCTCTTTGAGATCATGGCTTATTTTGGCATCCTGCATATCACAATTATGGTGCGAATCCAAGTTATCATAGTTCGTTAGGGGTGGGTCTTATGCATGGAAACTTCCCATTTGAAGGGGGAATGATCTCTCATTTCATGGATGAGATGATATGGAGATTGATCCAAGACAAAGGATTCCTACATATCCTAGTTGATTTGGGAATCAGAGTTCTTTTTGTTCATGAGGTGGGGCATGTGTGTGGAAACTGGCCATTTTTCTGCAACCATGAGGAGGATCTCGACTCATGATGATTTGATGGTTTGGTTGGGGTATACACTTAGGAGGATGCCCATGTTTTGGTACTATGTAGATTTCATGATCACCACCAACCACTAAGACCATGTGAGTCATACTCAGTGTGAGAAACTAGAGGAGGTAGTGGACCGTAATATCGCATGTCCTATATCATCTATTGGTAGATGGTACTAGAGTTGGGAGAGAGAGTAGGGGGATTTGAACATGAAACCCTCACCCATGGTGATATGCGTGATAATAAAAGTTGTGTGATATATCTATAATCATTCTGATATGATGTGAATAGGGCGATGTGAAAAAACCCCTCACAAAATTCTAGGGGAATACCTCGGGGGGAGTTCCATTACACATGTTTTGGGAAAAGGGAGGAGCATCAAACCTAGTCAAAGGGGAAGGGAAGAGTGACCTTCTCACTTGTCAATGGAACCCATCCAAGGTAAAGGTCAGTGATTACCCCTAAACCTTATAATGGGTAAGTTCATGTCGGCATCCCAATGATAGTCTATTGGTTTCATTAGGGATGTAGACTTGAAGACATTCTGGGGTCCAAACCATTTTGGGGACAACCTTGGGAAATCTGCTTACCTTGGGAATGTAAATTTAGAAAGGTGCACTAGTGTGCCCAATGATCTGTTCATATGGATCTGGTGGATTTGGAGGTGGCTTTGGCCCGATTCGATTGGATTAGTTCATGAAGGATCTATGGAGGGATGGATGGTAATTGAGGGGAATGATTGGATATGGTGGAAGGACATCAAATGATATCCCATTTCGTGTACTATTTTCTCTTGCGGGCTAAGGGAAGCCCCACGTAGCATACTGCTTTGTGGGTAGAGTGGTCATACATGTACCAAAGTGGTATGTAGAACTTTCTATGGATAACAATATATCAAAGTGTTACATGTTCTTAGATATATTTTGTATACTATAATTTCATGCAGAGTTGGATGTGCTTCACCACTTCTTCCTTGGTTCAGTACATATACAGGTGGAGTTTGTGGTGCAGGGTTTGATCTGCATAATGATTCACTATATAGAGCACTGAATTGATGAATTTTCCTAGATCCTATGGTCTATGGGGAATTAATCCTCAAGGGATTTATGGTTCGCTATTTCCCCAATTAGGTTTGTGGTTCACCAATAATTATTAAGTTCCTTCTTTTTGTTGTTTGTGGCAGGCTATACCTGTGGGAAAAGTGGTTCGCAGTTTGAACTTCGTCGATGATTCTAAATCGAAGACATAATATTCTCCATATAAAAATTCTTCATTCCATCATCTAGGGTCTTCTTATTTCTCTCTTCCACCCATCCTTTTTCCAGTTTTCCTACGCTCCTTTTATAGAGCACTAAGAAAATCGTATCTGTGGGAATGTGGCACCATTTTTAAAAGCCCATGAAGATATAACATAACCCATAGAAGACTCGGTCAACTTGGGTTTGTAGAGGTCATGGTTCGTGAGATGTAGTTCACAGAACCCATCATATTACTTCACTAGATTTGTTAGTTTTATGGGGTGGTATTCATTGCCATCTCTCTATTTGTTTCCTCCAATCGACACAGTTCGCAGTGTCCTAGGTTTGTGGGCCATCACCTTGTGGGCCAGTGCCTTGCAATTTCTTATGCATATCGATGGTTCATAGTTTATGTTCCCTTCAAATATTTCGGAGTGATGTTATGTAGTTATCATAAAACCATTTTCAAAATTTTATTTCATGATGTTTCTTCTCAAATTTTCAATCCAATTTGCATCCATTTTCCTTGCTGCACTTATTGGATCATTTTATTCCTTCTAAAAAGTGATTGTGGGAGTGTTTACTTCCCTTTATAAATTTTCAGGACCCTAAAAATTCCCCCATCATAATAGGGTCTGATCAGAATGGATTGAAGTCTATTCTGATGCATAAGAGGTCCTGAACTGATGTAGTTCGTGATAGAACAAGTAATACTCATGGAGGGGGGTGTTCACGCCTATTTTGAGGGTCCTAGGTTATTTTTAGTTTACCATTTCTCAGGGGTAAAAGGTCTATCAAACTATTATTGGCTTCCTCCACTTCTCTATAATAATGTTTCTACGAAATCCTATATTTGTTAACTATTCATTGTGTTCTACAAATCAAATTCCTCATAGTTTCCTTTTCTCACGAACTGAATTCAGGTCCTTGAATTGGGTTGTGAAATTTAAAACCTATGTTTGACCTTGTACATTGAGAGATGCTTTTATGGTTTTCTTATTCCACACACTAACCTTTATTCATCCAACTAAACATTAAACTCCATCAAATTGAACATTAATTTTAATCTAAAAACTGTGAACATCTCTATAGCGAGGCCTTGGTTCATAGTTTCTTCATTTCATAGACCACTTTGTTTGCTAGCCAATACCTTATGGATGGGTTCCTTGTTGGCCTTATGTATACTGAGGCTATATGTGGGATATTTCTTTTTCTTACCATTACAGTACGTGGGAAATGAAATTCATGTACCGTTGTCGGGAGAAGTACGTGAAGCCCTATGTAGATCTTTTTTTAAGTTCCATGTCCATTCTTGTGGATCCTGACTAACAAATTTATCATTGAAATGACCTTTTTACGAACTTTTTCATCTTTTCATATAGATTTTAATGGGTATTTCTCAAGCTATTGTTGCTTATGTTTTCTCTACTATGGCTTTCACTACTGTCCCTCTTTCTATTGCTGATAAAATATTGAAGAACATGGAAGACTTGGTTGATGAAAATACTCTAGTTTCCCCTCTACATAAATCATTAGTAAATATTATTACCATGATTCAGACAGATTATACTACTTTAGTCATGCTTCCAACTTATGGATTTGGTATTATCTCCCACACATCGATTCCAGCACAAAATCAGGCTGATCATCCCATTTTCTGGATAACTAACACCTCTATTCTGAAAGACCTGGTCTCTTCTAGAGGATGAAACCTTCAAAGTGAAATCACCATTGGGTCCCTAATGAGAAACAGACCTCATACCTTAATGTAGGTGAAACAAAGGAAAGACAATCTGTCACACTAACGCATTATGCGGAAGGCCACAGTGAGTGAACAACATGGCTGGTCATTCAAGCGAAACATTTTTTCTAGAAGTTTATTTATCTAAGAATGGGGGGTGGACTTTCTGGGTCTTCAAGAACTATAATGAATTTTAGGCTGAGATATAGGCTGTGGGACTATATGAGGCATCCTAGGAATCTCATACATACACTCATCGATCTAACACCCTTATTGAATATCTCTTGAGAAGGTGGATCCCAGACACAAATACCTTTCACTTGAGCTATAGGGAGGTTGGCATTAGTTTTTGGGGTATTTGGATAATTTCAAGAGTCCTTATTGTCAGATACATGTATGATTAGTTCCTACCTTTTTCTTCCACTTGGGATAATGTGGAAAGAACTCATTCTTTGGCCAAAAAACACTTTGCTCAGGAAAATGAACATTTTAGGGAAGTCGATCCCTGTTTGAAGATGTAAATAACTTTCATTGAGGGGTTTGTTATATTTGTTATAAAAAATGGTTTATAAACCCATCCGCACAAACCCATGGATTACCCAACCAAGAAAACCAGGAGATAAGCATGTACCTATTGGACCACCATGGTAGAGGGAAAATTTCACGAATGGGGATAGGGGCTCATTCTTAATATTGAATGATTATTTGGACTGGAGGCCTTATTGGTCACTCTTTTTAGTGGATGGATCTTACTAGTATGATAATATTATGGTGTCAGAGTCTCTATATTCATCATGACTGCTCAGTTGGACAATGGTAGATGCATCAATATGGATATTCTAGTGGTGACCATGATTTATCATTTTTTGGGTCTGATCAGCGAAGGAGGTCCACATTACTTGATGATTGGTCCCTTCCAAATACATTAGGGCTAGACAAGAGCTCACATATGAGGTTATACATTTAAAAAATATTTAATGATTCCACATTCCATCCTCTGGCCATATCTTCAGAGTACCATTAGGGTTATGCCGATGTCTTGGGCCTCGTAGGATATGTAAGAGGAGAATATTGAAATGAATTAGCAAGACTTAATGGCTTATCTCAAAGGAAATGAACATTTTTCTTATAATTCATAAAATTCCAATACCATTACTATTCTGAATAATGAATATGAATACTTTGTCAATCGAGGAAACTTTTTTATTTGAGAGAAGGCATCTTGGTTGTCCGCATCAGAAGGGTGCATATCTATGAGGGGTATGCACCTTGTATAATCAGTCATCAATTTAATTATCTCCAAAAGTTGTTTCCTCCCACTCTCAATGGTGAACTTCAAGAGAAACATCTTATGGTAGTGTTTCAACTATGGTTGATGATTACCAGGGAGGACACCCAGTTTCAGGTTGGTCTTTCAGATTCCAAGGATTTTTTACCTTTCCTTACCAAAATCTATGCTAAGGCCTGGGTTAAATCATATCCATATGGCCAATTTGTTGATCTGATTCCTATTGTAACAACCCCTAAGGAATATAGGGCTAAATGGAAGGTCAAGAAAAAGGAAGTTTTATAGCACACTTGGCTAGAAATAGTCCTTGGAAATCCCCTTTGTTCTCCCCTAATAAAGGTCTTGAAAATCTGGTTGTGACTTCACGAGAAACCGAATGAGATGTTGAAGCTACTGTTGGGAGTCAACCTTCTCTCCCACATGAGGGAGATTTTCCAATGGCCTCAAGGAAATGTGACATTTTTAGAAGCCTCCAATCCTTTTTCCATCAGTACACTCAAGCCTTATAGAAGTTCTTCCAGACTAGGGAGGTTGCCCTCACTGGTATTGGTTATGTGTCAGCACCTACTAACATCACATTCATGCGGAATCCTAAGAGGTTAGTTTATTACTTTGAGGACATCAAGACCCTAATCTGTTCCCAAAGATGAATCTACACATACTCTCATCAGATACATTCCATGAAACAATAAGAAACTGATAATGAGGACGAAGATGTCATTTGCTTGCCCATTTTAGAAACAATGGGAGAATCTTCTCACCTTCTCCCAAGGTCCTGTAACTGTTCAACTATTGGGTGTCCCAAGACTATAGAAGCACCCAAGAAGCATTTTGTGGCTGACATGACCCCCTTCACTTCCCCATTCTAATCCTCCATCATTGTTCATCCCAATTACAGCTACATTTCCAAACGCTTGGAGGGTCTTGGATGAACTGAGGTAAAATTCATCTAATGAGGATATTTGAAGACTACTTCAAGGAGAACACTTTGAACTTTTGTGTTTTGGAGGATATATTTACCCCACATGTATTTTTGTGGTAGAAGAACTAGATAAGGTTGATGTTTATCTGGAAAAAATAGACAAATGCCTTCATGCCTCCAAAGATAGGCATTACTAGTCCGACTGAGTATCATTGATGGAAGTACTCTTGAGGTCGATGACCATTGAAGGAGATTTTGTTCTATCCACAATTCTCAAATTTAATTTCCTTCGTTGGAGATATGCTAAAGGCCCCCTTTTCATTATTCCATTTTAACATTATAGGATCATTTAGGGTCTCAAGAAATAGTTCATTCCGCAGTTTATTCCACTAGGGGAATTGTATCTGGGGAGTGTACCCCTCCGATTGTGGGGGGTGCTGCAGAAGGATCTTCGGGATCCCAAGAGAACATGGAAGTTGTCATTGTAGACTCTTCCCCGACATTTTCTCCTCTGGATTCCATAAGAGATCCTATTCAGGAACCATCTCCACAGCAAACCAAAAAAAATAAATAGGCATCCCAATTATCAAGATGCATTAATAGAGTAATATCAAGTAATTTTCTATTCTTCTGGTTGTCAAACTGAGTGCCCTTATCTTGTTGACTCACTATTACATGAGTATTTTGATGTTGATCCCATCAGTATCTAGGTGGATGTTTTTCAAGAATATGTGAATCATGTTCCTTTTATGGTAAAGGAAGATTTGATAAAAATTGTGGTTGATCGAAGCAGATTAACATGGCTAAATGATGAGACCATGGATTTTATCGACTCTTTAGGCCTACCTACTCATTCTCAAACAAACTCTACCTTAATTATAGAAGAACATCTAGAAATTGAGGCCTAAAATGAACACGTTGAGCCTATTCCTGTGAAGAAATTCATGACAATTTTTATGAAAGGGGATGAATCCAATGAAAAGGCCCAAGAATCACAGGATGTTGGAGGGACTTCATGTCTTTAGGATCCCATCATTCTCGATCAAATTGACTTCACCCCTTTAGAGGGAGTCCCCAATTATATTTATTCTTTTCATTAACATTTCGAGTATGCCTCTATAGAAGTAACAACCATTGCAGGGTCTATTGTCCCAACTCTCAAAAACATGGAGTGGGATATTGTTCCTTTTTCCACAATTTTTTGTGAATTTGTGGTCTCAACCTCTAGAATCTAAAGACCAATACCCTTTTCTAGAATAATCATCCCTTTAAGCCTAATATTAGTGTGTGTCCTTATAGGGTCTATCCTAGAGGTTACCGGTCTGGTCAGTCATGGTCCTAGGTGATGGATGCACTTAAGCGACCGTGGGGCATAATTTTTGATTGAATACATAGTGCCACATTCTCCATGAATTGATGTTGTTGGGGAGGTGGGAGGTATTGAAGCTTCGTTATATGGTTGTTAGTTATCTAGTATCTTGATCGTTCTTTTTTTAGAAGTCGTTGATATTTACCTATCTTTCCTCTACTTTCAATAGTGAAACATCAAGTGTTAAAAATTGTGGAAAACACTTACTCTATTCCCCCCATTACAATAATTATAGGTGAGGATAATGGGGGGTCGAGTCGTGTTATTTCCATTGAATCATGTCCCTCTCTTGTGACATCCATCATAGAATATATTTCATCATCACTGAGAAACATTGAGACTGACTGAGAAGGCTTTGTCGACCTTCTTACCATCTGAAAAATGTCAAAGGAAGTATGTTTGGATATTAATCTCTCAAACTCCACTGGCTGAGATACCGAAGAAATTGTCAATATTACACCACCATTTTTTGGTCCTAATATTTGAGTATTCTACTATCATGTCATTTATAATAAAGTGAGACAAGTGGATTCTTCTAGGGAAGTGGTTGCAACACATGAATATCAACTTTATGATGCATATTTGATGTCTCATCTTACTACTATAAGGAAAATCATTATTGATGAATCTGCCAAACAAGATGGAGCGGTTTAGAGGCTACAAAACGAGCTCACAAGGAAAGAGTCCTTAGTGGCACAACATGGCCAAGAAGTGGAGCATCAAATCTAGAAGCTGGAGAGACATAAGTAGGGGTGGACTTATGCCACATTCACTATTGAGGATGGGAGATGGAAAGAGGAAGAAGGAGAAAGGACTATCCTTAAATCCATGAGGGATGGTGTGGAGGATGATATTGCAAACTTGTTAAAACATTATCATGACATTGAGGGGTTGAATCAATTGTTGATACAACTTCATGAGTCCACCAAATGTCACATTTAATGATCATGAACCACCTTCAAGGACAAGATCCAAATTGTGGAGTCCCTCCATATCTCTATGGAATAGAATGGAACTATTTGTCTTTCCCAACATTCATCCTTCCTCTCTGTCATGTAATATCAATTAATCAAAAATGAATATATGAACACCATTTTGATTACATATAACTTTAATCATGATCCTTAATATGTAATTATGAGATAACTAAATCATTCTGTGACTTTTTCTTTGAGTCAAGGGACTCAATTAGCATTGTTTGGATATTTCTAGGGTCATACGAAAGGCCCCACGAATTTTTGTCATTTTCATTATCACCCTAATTCTTTCCTATCCTTGATTTGGTATGGGATTAGAGGGTATAACTTGACTTATGATTTTGTTTTCCTTTATGGGGTTTTGACCCAAAAAGATTTATATCTCATATGTATATTTTATTACATGACATTTTCTCCTAAGCCATACATAGTATAGGTTTAATGAGCTAGTAATCAACTTTTATCCAAGGGTTCCCTTTTCAAGTTTTCACAATGGAGAGTATTGAATATTTTCCATATATAGTTTATATTATTTTCAATCAGACTCATTACTGATATTTTAGGTTAAATTTTTTTACCAAAATTGATAGGGTAGGGGCCCCAATTTGGGATTCATCGGTTGGGAATGTCCTAATAACATTCAGACATGAATGAGGGATTTTTCATGAACCTGAATTTTTGTGTTTTGGTTGTATATGGGGAATGGGATCCATTTTGGCATACATAGGTGGGGATGGACTCTCTTGATGAATAAATTTCCATTAGTTGATTTCTATTTTGTATGAAACACATGCAAAGCCCCCAGGGCATGATGTGCATGGCCAAACAAAGGTGACCAGATGACACCGACCATCCATTTATGGTTGATTAGAAGATTTAGAGGAAATATTGATTTGTTTTGTGGATTGAAGACCACAATGGTGGCCAATTAAGGGATTGATATATGAAAGTGAAAAAATAATTTATATGGGTTTTGAATGAGAAACTCATCTCACACAAATTTTGCTGGTGTAATGGAGGGACAGTGAATGGTATAGTTTAACATCATACAACCAAAACACATAAAACTTATTATGGGAGATCATTTTACTCTAACCTAGATAAAGTAATCAATTTATTAGTTCAACTAGACATTCTTATCATATTTTTTCATTTGAAAGGGGAAATACATAAACTTTAATCCATGGGGTTTTTGAATCGAGGAAGTGAGATGGGACATAAATTTTATATAGGAAAACATAAATAGAAAAGGACTCTCCTGAGGAAAAATTGGACTTTGGTTAACACATGTTTTGTAGGAAACATATGTAGAGCCACTAGAGAGAGATGTGTATAGTCAAACGAACGTGTTCGCGGGACACTGGAATTATATCTCTGATGACCATGAAGGGTTTTGGGGTTTGTGAATTTTCTGGTCATTGAGTTTGACTTGAAAATAGGGGTGTGCCTTAATATGAAAGGTGACATTTCATTGGATGAAAATTACTAGGAAAACTGGTAATAAGTGGGGTAATTTTTATTATCCTTATGTGGATCAAATTCATGTATATGGATAGGCCCCTCTTTATTTCACATAAGCCTTGAGTAACCATTGGAAAATCAGGCCAGGTTGTTTTGACATATCTAGGATTTGGGTGGGAAATATAATGTAAACCATGACATTGGGGTTTTTCGAATCATTAGGGATGTCATGGGTCTTAGGAGCCATTAGGCATACCGAGGTAGTAATGTACTCTCTTGAGGATGAAATTTCCTTTGTTTGATGGTCTTTTTGTAGGAAACATATGCAGAGCCATTGGGGCATGATGTGAATAGTCAAACAAAGGTATCTTCCAGACATTGGCCATCCATCTCTGATGACCATAAAGGATTATGGGGATCCAGATCACAAAACACATGGATTTTAATGTGTTGAATGAGTGTATCCAGATACATTAGAGCCTTTTGGGATATGATTCACCCATGGGATCAAATAATCCCTTACATAGATCTAGCTTATATGTAGGTTTGGGCCTCTGTTCCATCTTTGGAGTGCCATGTACTTTAACATCATACAGTCAGGACCTGGGGTTTCTTATTAGGAAGTGGGAATCAAAACATTACTTTCATGGTCATATTTCTAGGACTAAAATCCTAGACTAATTTACCATGATGCCATGGTGGTTTTTCTACTAAAGTCCCATATCTCATGTGAGTTATGCTTGGTGTGAGAAACAAGGGATGACAGGGATTCTAGGTCACCACATAAGAATGGAATAATCAATGGAAGGGATCATTTTATTCTTATAAAAATTGTGTGTAGTTTAACATCATGCAACAAGGATTAATTCTACACAATTTATTGTCAAGTGGGGTGAATTTAGAGTAATTAGGATGTGAAATAAAGGAAATATAATCACCCATAAGCAGTCTTGTAAATAGGACTTGTCTAGGGATTCTCTACTTTGACTCAATTTGTGAATAGATAAGGGGAAATTTTAATATTTTATGTGGTTGAGTCTGGATTGTAGGATTTTAGTATCACCACACATCTTATTAGGAGGGAACCAAGTTACGTAGGATTTCCAAGGAACATTCCTTGTAGAGTTCTAGCCCACATGCAGGGAGGAAAATCATTTTTTTCTAGAGATTCCAATTCAAGATTATAATGTAAGAATTTCCATTGTTCTTTGCATTTTATTGTCGTGCAATCAAGACACTTTTTTCCATGCATTTTAACATCATGCAAAAAATTCATTGGTAGCATTGTTTACCATCATATTTTTTGGACAACATTTCACAAAGACCATTAATAACTATGGTTTGACCATGGTTGGGATATTCTATTATTCTGTAGACGTGATCAATGATAGAAGGTGTAAACCATAGTTCCAAGGGGACCTTGGATCAAGTGGAATGACATGGTACATGGAATCCATTGGGCATACAAAAGTAGGAATATATTATCCTAAGGACTAATTTTCCTTTAGTTGATGTATGTTTTGTATGAAACACATGCACAACCACTGGAAAATGATGTTCATATTCAAACAAAGATTTCCCATAGAAACTGGAATTCTACTTCCGATGGTCGTGAATGTTTATGGGGACCCAAGATTTCATATATTATGTACTTTGATGAATGAGGAATATGTATTAGGGAATGTACGAGATATATAGACCACAATTATCCCTGAACTATGGAAGATTCTATATATATATATATGACTCATATGTAGGGGGAAGCACGACCTTTTGACCACTTCTGGGTTTTTGAATTCATAATTTTAATTTTATTCATCTCTATGAATTTTATTGTGTAGAAGATTGGGGCATGTTCAGGATCTCGTAACACTGAGAATTAGGACACACATGATTCTTTAGGAACCATTTAGTTTAATGTCATGCGATTTAGACCTTTCGTGGATTCCCCTGTGCAATTCTGACATATACCCAAAAGAATGGGCATCTTTTTTATTTGAGGCCCGAACAAGATTTGGAGTCAATTTGTAACTACGTATCCTGCAAGGGTAGGAATCAAGCCACACATAGTTTCGGAAGGTTCCATGTAGCTTAATATCATGCGGTAAGGATGAAGTTAAACTGACGTGAATTGTAACCATTTTGCAGTTGGTCTTGAAACCAAGGATTCCAGCATCATGACATATCCCACTAAGATAGGGATCAGTTCATATGTAGTTATAAAAATTACCTCCCTGTATATGTATATTCCATTCAATGGGGGGGGTATTTCATCTGATGTTGATGGTTGGGCTAGGATAGATGATCCCTGTATCACTAATTTTCCTATGAAAATAGAAATCAAGAAATACGTAGTTTTGTAAGTTCCCTATAGGGGTATTTTCCATGCACAGGGAAACAAGAGGGAATTTTACATTGATTGGTGGTTGAGATGGGATGATAAATCCGAGAATAACTACTTATCCTACAAGTAGAGGAATCAATCCATACGTAGTTTTGTAAATAATATTCTCTATGTAACAATCTGACTCAGGCAGAGGAATAGGGGAATTTTGGTTTCATCCCCTATATTTTCCTAGTATATCATATTCCTCATTGAATTTTATATGTAATGGGACCCTTACCATCGATCCTAAGCTCACGTGAGTTATACCTAATGTGATAAACAAGAAGCTACATAGATTTCCCTTGTAGAATGAGGTGATAGAGGATATAATTGGGGAATTATATTTCCTATAATGGTTGGGACAATATTGAGGGTCTAGGAGTCTCTATGTATCCCACTGATCAATGATAATCAAGCCATACATAGTTCTATAATTTCATTCTTCTGTCAGTCTGACCCATGAAAAAAAGTTGGAGGGTGTTGCTATCTTTTCCTCACATGAATTTGACTTATATACGATCGATCTCTAGCTAAAAGACAACACCTACCATGAAGTTTAACATATTTGGGTAAGGATTATTTTTGGATTCTTTTTTAATGTCATTCCGTGAGGATGATTGATCAATCTTTTTCACATCATGAGATGAGGAGGTTTTATATTACTGTGCAATTTTACATCATGTAGGTATGATGGTTTCATCATTCAATATGAAATAATTATTCAAGAAACTTACATTGGTGGGGTGATATGGTGAGCCACACATCCATTGAAATAAAGTTGTATGATCTATTGAATAATAACTTGTGTAAAATATACAATCCCTCCCATTTTGGCTCAAATTTTTGTGGATTCTTCTCGAGTGTCGTTGGGATTTTAAAGACTACACCATTTACCCTTTGAGGAAAGATTAAAGACGAACCTTTTGGTGATGGCTCATGTAATACAATTCTAGTAGATTTTTAAATGGTGAAAAGTATGAAACCTTTTCTCATCCAATTACTCCAACTCATCAAGCCTTTTCTGAGATTTATCATCTATGGAAATTTGATCACAAATGGAAACACAGAGCAATGGTAGTTGAACTTCAGTTGGAAAAAAATCATTTTTATCATATAACAACGAGTATAGGGTCTCCTATGTGGTAGTGTGGGTTTTGGTCTGGTAAGACCATAAATCATGGATGAGCTTGTCTGTCCCTGACTTCTTGTCTTTCTCTACCATCTTCTGGTGTATGTTGCGAAGAGTCTTGTTGAAAGTCTCTTTCTATCCTTTTTCCACTACCAGGTATCAGGATAGACGATTGTCTTTGATTCCATATTTCAGGTATAGCTTTTCCTACTCAGATTAGTAGATAATGGTTCCATTTTCTATTAGTATTGTATGAGGGACACCAAATATGGTAATGATTATGGCTTTCAAAAAGATAACACTACTTCTTTCCCCGACCTCTTTAAGGGGTATAACTTCAACCCATTTGGGGAAGAAGTTGGCTGCTATGATAATGAACTTGAATTTTCTATCTATGGAGGGAGGATATGGTCCCATGACATCCATCCCCATTATGGTTAATAACTAGAAGAACATAGCTGTGTGAAGGAGCTTCAAGGGTTGCGGATGAAATTTCCATGAACTTGGTAGGAATGGAACTTCTTGATGAGTGTGTCACAATCATTTATCATAGTGGGACAACAGTATCCAAGAATTCAAGTTTTATGGGAGATCATGGATGCTGATTAGTGTGCTCCACAAGTTCCAACATTCACTTATTTGATGATGGAAGTGTTCTCTTATCCATCAATAAACCTGAGAATGACTCCGTCAAGGCCTCACTTGAAGAGAACCTTTTCTTAGTTTGTCCCATCATATAAAAAAAATTGACTAACCACCACCAAATTAGGTATATTTCAGCTCTATCTGGGGGGATTTATCCCCTATAGAGGTAATTTGCAATGGGAGTCATCCAACTTATGGTGTGACCATAAAGCTCAGAAATGAGGCTAATCTCGTCAATCTCTTCCTGGTTGATTTCAATGAAGGGAATTAAAATACCATGGTGGGAAATTCTAATGACTATTTTATACTAGTCTAGATCAGCCAAGGCTAGGGATACATTTGCTAATGCATCATCTCAGGAATTTTGTGATCAGATGATATAAGTCGTTGTTCTGATTGTAATTCTACTATCATTTCTTGGACATGGTTCATCAAAGAAAACAGTACCACCTTTTTGATTGCATAGTCATAATTGACCTACATGATGACCAGCTCCGAATCACCATTTATCTTTACGTGGTCAAGTTGTTCTTGAAGTGTCAGCTCCAGTCCTTCCATGAGGGACCTATATTCTGACTCATTATTTGCGAATCCCTCTAAAATAAGGAAGGAGTAATGTAATAAATCCTTTTCTTGAGATATGAGTATAACTCCCAACCCCAGTTTGTTCATATTGGGGTCTTCCATCCTTTTCCCTATCAGGTTTATGGAGGCACTATCGTAGTACATTTTTCCTGCATGTGAGCATTCTTGGATAGATAATGTTTCTTCATCAAGAATATTAGTATCCAATGGGTTCACTTTTACTGAGGGGTTATCTTCCAAGAAATTTAATAATTCCTAGCCTTTGATTTATTTCTAGGGAACATACTATTTGTCAAACTACTGCAGAATGACTTCCTCCATAATAGGCATCCAGTTAACATAATATGACTGAGGATATAATTTAGTGGATTATATCCGGAGACCAGATGGACCTTGTGGTGCTGTAGCTAATGCCCGAGTTTCTGAACCGTAAAGATTCATTCTAGGAATCTCTTTTCGACATGGGAATACCGAGTATCATCATTGATCATTGTTATAATAGGGTAATAGAGACAAATATCAGGGTTGAAATCATTCTTCTATGCGAGAAAAGAGCACCATGACCATCCCAATGCAGTCACCTATAGAAATAGTGGTCTTCCATTGACTGGAAGCATTAGCATTAGTGATATTTTGATATACCTTTAATGATTTCCAAATGCTTCTTGACAATCATTATCCCACCAATATGAAACCCCTTTCTTCATCAACCTAATGAAAGAAAAACACTAACCTTCAAGGTTGGATATGAGGCACTAAATGTAGGATAGGTGCCTCTAGAGACCCCTCATCTTAGTGATGTCGCGAGGTGGTGGAATGCCGAAGATGGAGTTTGTCTTCTTAGGGTCGACTTAAATGTCGCGCTAGCATACAACGATGCTGATGAATTTCCTAGAAGTGCTTGAAAATGGATGCATGGCACACTAATACATGGGGTGAAAATTTTTCAAACTGAAGGGAATCACCTTGTTGCAGAATAATCTCTCGGGGTCCCTAAATGTAGTGGATTCTCTATCTTATCCGGCCATTCAAATATGGATGTGTCCATAGTAACTATACATGATTGATAGGGCCTCATATCTGGTGGTTGAATCAATCATCATAACTATGATTGGGGCTGGGAACTCATCTTTTGGAAAGTGCTGATTGAGATCACTGAAGTCATTGCAGACATTGATTTCTATATTCTTATTTTTTGATAGGGATTATGTTTTATATCTAGATCTGATATTAGACATCCCAAATGTTGTTATCATTGATTATATTGTCAACTTGAGCCCTTATTTTGGTATCATGTTTCAGGTGGGTCTTTCTGGAATCCATCTTGTAACAACGATGGTATTTTGGTAGACCCAAGTGATGAGATGAAACCTCAGGATCAGGGCCTTGAATTTTTGGGTAGATCGAGGAAAAAATATCAATTATTTTTTAGGGAGGCGGTGTATGCCTCTTGATCTTTTAAATGAATAGCCACACTAATCAAGGTGGGTTGAGGGTCATATTTGGTTCACATATTTATCTCACTAAATTCATCGATTGTGGTGGATATTCCATCTTAAAATGTTTGGGGGGAATCATTTAGATCATGTTCCTCTTCATTATCTTCTTTATCCCCTTATTCATCTTTTATTTATTTTTATGGAGAGATGAATCTCGAGATAAACTCTACAGTGTTGGGAGAGGAATCAAAATTCTAATTTCTAGAAACTAAAATAGCTCTTTTTCCCCTGCTAACTGTGGGGAATCTCTTGAAGGTGGTGGAATGCGGTGTGGAAGAGTGTCCTTGATTTCTTTTAGTGACAATACATTGTCTTCTACCTTAGAGAGTAAGGAATGAACTGTCTGGAGAACCATGGATGGGCTGGGGGAATTTTGGTTTGAGAACTCACCATCATCATGTGGTCTAGTGTTCTTTTTAGAATCCTTGGACCCATATGGAATAATAGAGATCAGGAAGATGGTTGAGTCTATGTCTGAGATTGAAATTATGTATCCAACCAAATTGATGGTTAACACATACTCTTACCTAAGCTATTTGATGGGATCATCAGGATCCATTTACAATCCATTTGGGGTTGTGATGCAATCAATGTCATTGGCCATAGACCGCTTCACTTTCTATTCATAAAACTTTGCATCAATGTAATGCGACTCGTTTGACTCAAATGGGGATTTATTGACATGCAATGTTCCTTTTTTCCATTAGCACAATATTTTATGCACTGTTGGTGTGATAAGTGGATTGCAGCATACTGATGCAACCATGGCCTTCCCAATAGGATATTGAAGGTTGTATTTTTTTACTGCTAGAAACTAGGAATCAGACCTGAGGCCACCAACCCAACTTTTATGCTTGATTCATCCCAATGGATTTTGATTACTTTTGTCATATCCCAATAGAGTTGTGGCATAGGGTGTCAGATTGTCCTCATCATAACACAACCGATAAAGTGTTCTTAGTAAGAGGATATTGGCCCCAGATCCATTGTCGATGAAACTTTTCCAGACATCAACACTATTTATATTGAGGGAGACATATAAGAGTTTGATGTGTCCCTACATGTTGGCATCTTCTTCCTAGTCTGTTAAGGAGATGATAGAATGGCATTTTATGGGGTTGATCTCTATCCGATAGAATTATGAAATTACTAATTGGGATTTAAATTCTTGGGGACATAATAAAACATCTATTAGAGCCTCTCTAAGGTCTATTGATAGATTCAATGCATCCAAGGATGATAGATTTATGATACTAAAACTATATTCTTTAGAGTATCATATTTATGATCTAATTTTTGGTGCTTCCCGATTTGGGGATTCTATTTCATGGGCTCTTTAGGGATTTTATCCCTAGAGGTGGACGAGCAGACCTCTAGGATAGGAACTGATGGTGCTCCCATGCTCCTTGGGTTTGGACGAACTAGTCGGGATGCACCATCGGGTTATTATACATATTCTCTTCCTATGATGAATATTCCAAGATGATTTGGATAGAATTTTTTCTAGAAAGGGAAGAGAAACACTCTGGTTTCTATTCTATCTACTAGAGGGTCCTTCTATGAGTTTCTACAACATTAATAGTTTGGGTTAAGGTGTGGCTGAGAATTTGACTCCTATCATGACCTAGCCTTACTAGAAACCCTCAGCCTCTGTAACCTCTTCCTCCAACTTTCTTTTTGGACATAGGGAATTTATGCTCATAGCCATACTCTTCATCATATAACGGGTATATTAATTAAATGACATTAATATATCTGACAATAAATTCTTGATCTGATATTGATTATGGCTAAATGTCTTCTTCTGATGATGTTGTTTGGTGGGGCAGTGCATGTTGTCCCATTTGTAAGGGCAGTGCATGTGAATTCAAGTGTGCTAGTATGAAGTTAGAATGTGTCAAGGTTGAATTAGGTCATATTTTAGGTTCATCTCCTTGCTCATGTTTTCTGTCTTTCTGATCAATATTTCTCCAAAATGGCTGACCCTTGGATGGTTATGGGGCTGATGACGATGGTTGTGTTACATAGAGAGCTATTGGGGACATAGTTGGATACTTTAACTATGCTTGTATGATTCCATGAGCTCTATTGAATGTTTTTTGAGTCACCCAAATGTCAATTTTTTTCTTATTTTCTGGTGACTATTTCTACTCCCCTTCCCCACTTGGGTATAAGGAAGAAACATATGCCACTTGTGTTTGAGGTGGTCCAAACTTGAATTGTCCATAATCCACTATCTTTTTCAAGAGATCATTGAATAAGAAGTACTCCTAGATGGTGTGTCCCAGTATTTAGTGGTAGGGAAAATAATTTGGATGGTCATTGATCCCCACTTCACTGACTTACTTTGTCTCTGGTAGTTGGAGCAAGTTGCAATTCACGGCGGCTGTGAAGTAGCCAAAGACTATGTCATTTCAGAATGAGTAGACACTATTTATTCTTTCCTCAAAATAAATTATTTTTGTACCCATTTTACCATCTTTCCATGCTGAGGGTGGATGTTGGAATATAGGGGTCCTACATGGTTTGGTGGAGGCCTCATGACTGGAGCTGGGGCCGGGGTGGTATAAGCGTGACATAAGCCACTTTAGCTTTTCCCATTCCTTTTCTCTAGGCCAATGGGGACACTCGGGACTTGATATTGGCCCACTACAAGGAGTCTTCAATCTTTTGGGCAACGACATTGAAATATCGGAATCCACTTGTGTACATTACTTGTATAAGTGGCATCCACAATTCATCATAGTTATTATCGATGCACATAGAGAGAATTTCATCCTGGTGGAGTGGACAGTTTAGGGAGTAAGTTAGGTCTTTCAATATGGTGATGAAGTCTGAAACTCTTTCATTCTCTTATTTCTTATAGTTCATAGGGTCATCGACTATTGTTTTAGGCAATGTCAATCTAAACTATATAAGAAATTGTCTCCAAAGATCCTCCCAGCTTGTGATTGAGTTAGCCTACAAACTGGTGTACCACATGATGTCTGAACCTTGTAGAGTTTTCACAAACACTTGAGCTTCACAAACTCATGTTTCCCCAAAGTTCCCATCATGGGATCAAAGTAGTAAGAGTATTGAATTTGATGAAATTTGGGGTCTCTTAAACCATTGAACACTATAAATACAAGATTTCCAAAATTTGATGGAGGCAAGATGTGGCCGACCCGGTTGGGGTAAGGCCTTCGTTCTTATTGTACTGGATAACGCAACCCTTCAATAGATTCCAGTCAAGATGCTAATTGCTCGACAGACTTCAAGGGATCTGGATGCATATCTCATGGGACATGAGCATGAATAAGTACAACATAGGTAATGATTGGATGTGTTGACTCTACTGGTACTTGAGGTGAATACACCGTTCGGTGAATCCTTTATTGATTCACCTAAATATATTCCATTTAATTACCTAATGTATTGAACTCTTCATATACCACCAAGATTGGGTTCAGATATATGGATGGTTCTAGAACCACCCTAAATGAGTCATCAAACCTTGCTTCATTTTTCAGGATGATACCTTTAGGTAGGGGTATGTATTTCGGAAGTGTGTTTTGACACTCCACCTAAGAAACATACCCAGTAGGATATCATACTCTTAATATCTCAACATTGAGTCACTATAATTCTTTCATTTATTCATCCAGTTTGGTGAATATTCCCTCAAGAATAGGAGAATCATCTCCATGGGGAGATGGAGGTGGTTCATAGACCATTCTCTTATCCATATCCTTGATAAGGATTCATGTGGGAGATAATGTTTGATTCAGTAAGGGGGCACACAAATTGAGGACAACTCTCTGGTTCTGGGTATGCAAAACCCTCAGGCTTGGTGTTGGACGCCTCTAGGAGGGAACCATCTTCTCTTGCATCCCCTTCATTTGTATCATTTCCCATGAGTTCTGTGGTACTGATTTCCACCACGTTCACTGATTCATACTATATTGGGGGAAATGTACCCAGTTCCGAATGGTATGAGAGCTTTTTGTGTCCATTTTTGGACTCTCTCCTTCCATTATGTGGTACAATACATATTTATTGGTGAATAGTGACCCGAAGGGAGACCTGATATGACCTCACAATACACCTTCGTTGGTGGGGGGGGGTATGAACCATGAGACAATACTAAACAAGTGGCCTCTCTTCTAAATGTTCCTCCCAGATGGAAGAAGACAGACATCCACTGTGTGTGAATTTGAGGTAAAAATTACACCAACCCTACGGGATGGGGGTTCTCTTATTCTTCATTTGATGTGTTATTTCCTGTATTTTTTAGTCTTATGGGGGAATTTTTAGTTAAAAATTTCCCCATCCCTTTGGGTTGGGGATGTTCCCATATCACAATGAAAGCTGCTACTATTTCCACCTTATTGATTTCAGGCACTCCTATGCGTTTGTGGGATGAATATAGTGATGGATTTTCATGGGATTTATTTGGTTTTTAGGACATGAGAATTACTTGTTTGTTGGCTTCCCTTTGTCAAGAATCCTTCTATATTTTCTTATATTCCTAACTTAGGATATTCTTGATGGTTTTCAATCGTTGGTTCGAACACTTTTGAAACATACTCAAGGCTGGTTCTTGTTGATCATCCCACCTTTCCTGAGTATGGATTCCATTTTGTTTTCATCTTTGGGTAATGACATTGCATGATGTCACTTCCTATGAGTTATTATAGATGTGATGTTTGGTGAAGTGTAGATATCCATGTTATTCCCATCCCTAAATGTGAATAACGTATGGGGAATCACTTATAAAGTAACACAATTTATGCAACATGTGGAGGTAGGACAAATTGAGATCATTCTTTTACCTCCCTAATTATGGTCGTTGTGCAGACGAGAGAGCTTCCAAGTCAATTATATGGAACATATATCCTAGTATACTGACATGGTATGCATATCCCCCATAGAGAAGTATTTTTTCCTCTAACTAGAAGAGATTTTTCCATATATTTTGGAAAATTTTATGTGTAAATTATTCTAATAATTCTATTGGTTTGTCAAACAGATGAGTGGTCATGGCCTAATACATCACTGGTATGTCATCCCTAACTATTTTTCTTATCGTGAGGAATATATCATGTTGTTTTTATTCTGGTGACACCTTCACATGGTCTCCTCAACATGAATGCTCATTAATTTCATTCTGAGCATTGGGGATGGAAGGATCCTCACTAATATGTTAGAGGTATGATGGTGGATCAAAAGATGAGTGTGGACTTGAACCATCATTAGGTTGAGAAAGGATATCACTCATCATAGAAAGAGTGTCTGGCATGTCTGGATATATCTTTCTAAGTGCCTCAGCATAGGAGGGATTTCTCACATTTTCCCTGGTAATGGCGAGGACCTTCTTGCCAGTGTGAATATTGATTGTAGGGAGGACTTTTGATATTGGTGATACAATGGAGAGGGATACCATTACAACTTGATGTCTAACTATGGGGAATGTCCCTACTAAATATAACTTGGGGAGTATCTTCAGGGTAGTACGATGCAGGATGAGTATCTTCTCACTTCTTGATGTCACTGAGGGGAGGTCCTTCTTGATGACTGCTATGATGAAGAGAAATACTATCACATATTGATAATTGGATGTATTAATAATTTCAATAGATTATATTCTAGGGAGGGCCTTCAGGATGTACTGTAATGAGGGGTGGACCTTCTTGTTTCTTGATGTTTCTATGAGAAGGGCCTTCAAAACAACTGCCATTACGGGGAGGGCCTTCGCAGGGGATTCCATCATTGAGAGGACTACCATCACTACTTAATGTCTGGCTGAAAGAAGAATCATATCTATAGTGTATACCTAGGGGAGGACCATCAGGGGAAATGATAGAAAGGGGAGGGACTTCTTTTATTCGATCATTTGGTTATAGGAGGGATACCCTAACACACATCAATAGATAGGATCTCGTGATCAATCATTCATGGCCCATGGAGTAAGCCCCCCCTGTGGGTGATCTAAGGATGACCTTTAGAGATTGTGGTAGAAATATTTCAGGGAGGGTCTTAAAACCTTCTAATTACACTTCTATTATTTGGTAATGGACCATTATGATCTTGATATTTTTAACACCCCTTAAATAAATTCAGAAAGTTCAAAGGAAACATCAATCAATATCCATAAGCTGCACCCAAGAGCTCTGTCGCCGAGCTGCACGATAGGGCTATACGGTTGAGCTATGTGATAGGGATATGTGTCTGAACTACGTGTGGGAGGATTTGAAATGCCTCTGCATAGAGCACCTGTGTGGTGGAGCGACTCATCATATTTGCGCGACCCAAGTTTTTTTTAGCCAGGCTCATCAGTGCCTATAAATAGGACCCTTGGGCTCCCAATTTCGGGACTGAACTTTTTTGAAAGACTCTCTGAAGCTCCCATTGCATAGATCTTTCACCTAGATCTCTCAAATTATCTCAGGTATTTCTCTAAACTAAAAAATAATTGACAATTAAAGGGATAGGCATGTTTTAAAGTTCTTTACATTCTCTTCAATCCTGATCCGTACTTATGCGGTGTACCTGCTCACCATACCTGCGCTGTACAACGGCGCGGTACATTTGTGCGCCATACCTGGGTGATTGAGCAGTGCGGGGTACCTATGTGGCATACCTGTATGAGGTACCGACATGACAATCTCAAATACCCTTTGAAGGCTTTCATGGTAGGGTATTTCTTTCTTTGGTTTTCTTATTCAAAAGGGGATAAGTTAATACCTCGCCCAAAACCTCATGAATTCTCATATTTTTGGGTAAGGAACATCAGTGTGTCTCCAATTTGAATTTTTATTTCTGCAGTCTGAGGTTTCCCACATTTTTTTCACAATGGTTTTAATATTCATGGGATGCTTGTGGATTTGTATATTCGCAGTCACATGGGATTTTCTCCCAGTAACATTGTTGGGAATTTAAGGGCAGCCATCTTAGTATAAGACCCTCACCATCACACCTTCTTCCTTACATTGGACCCTTTTCCAATGTAAATAGAATAGAGGGAAGGCTCATTTCCCCACCCTCTTCCACAGTAGACGTTCCCTCTTCCATTTCCATGGAGGAAAAATTTGGATGTGTGAATTTCATTTTTAAATCATTTGCATCCTATTGTTTCTCACACCGATCATGTCTCACGTGGGCTTTGAGATATGTGATGGTTGAAACATGTGCACAAACACTAATATGAAAGAATAAACTAAGAGATATCTGATTCTTATTCAAAATAGAATACGTAGGAAGCCCATTTAGGGCCCGATCTCATTGGATATCCTCCTCAAGAATCCAACTGTAATTCCCACAATTTGGGAATCCTCCTTAAGAAGGAAGTCCCAAATTCAATCCTCAAATCATCAAGGCATCCTTTTTTAATGATGTAAGGCCAAACTCATTTTTCTCAGAGTACCATACTCTTCTATGATATTAATCAAACTATGTGGTATTTGATTCCCATCAAAATGGGATATGTAGGAAGCCACCTTGAGGTACAAACCCAACACTTCAAATCAACCCTATTCTCTTTGTGCCATATTCCCAATAAAGTCGGATCCCACTTAGAAACTCATATTCCTTCTAAGTTCCTTGGGCTGCTTCAGCATAATTCCCACACTAAATTTCAACTAAGCACCTTCCGCTTAGAGGTCCTTATCACATGACCTTAAAAGGTATGATGTGTCCCATTATGTGGCACCGAACTATGAGGGATCCGATTCCTTCCACAAGGATACGTAGGTTTCTCATTTAATGATTAAGATCCCAAAATCAAAACAAACCTTTGTCTCCCTAGATGATGATAAACTCTAGAGTTCCCCAATGATTGTCTTAAAAACTAGTATCATCAAAAATAATGATTAAAAGAATCTCTAATCAGTATATTAGAGGATACCATTGATGGAAAACCTCGAATACATACTGGTAATTCTAAAATTTTATACATGTAAAATAAGTGATTTTAAATTCCAAGGGATACTTATAATATACTTGGTGAATTAATAAGGATTAATGAAATTATTTTTAATTTCAAAGAGAGTCCCGGAGTAGAAAATAATTTCCCCCAAAAGGGTGTGATGAGTCCGACCTCCCATCCTCTCGACCAATTCATGTTCTAAAATATCATAAAGTTCAAAACCTAACGAATGCTTGCCTTTGGAAAGATGGTTCTATTTGAATAAATAACTATTGGAAGTTTCCCATTACATGAGTAAATCTAATGGAAACTGCCTAGAACAAGGATTATTAAATCTAGAATATCATGTTTCAAGGAAGTACGAAATAAAAATGGTGAACCCGATGTGAATCCTTAACCAAGTTAATAATGTTACCCACATGTTTGGCCCCTATCAATTGATAAAGGAAGGGCATACAAAGGAATTAAATCACACATGTATCCATATGACAAGAGGTCACTTTTATATAACTTGTTTTTGTCTCAGTTTTCCATAGAATTCACTTCAATCCAAAGAATGGATTTCTCAAAGACAACATTTGTGAACATCCCGACTGGTGCACAAGTTGTACCTCCATCCACAGGAAGGATGTTATCACCAACCCATCATCTTCAACGTTGGGTCTCCAATTTGCTGATAAAGGAATATCGACCGCACGGTACAATTCCGACTTTGGAGGCTTCTCGACAGGCCCTCCAGGTTAACAATAATCCTCGATCATCTAGCCAACAATTACCAATTTTTATGAAGAAGATGGTGCCAACCACCATTTCCAATAATTTCGCATCATTATCTCTGGAACAAAATAATCAATCTCTCCCACACTATAGGAAGGAAAATCAAGATTTCACTGAAGGCCTCACATAAAAAATACAGGAGTCCTTGAGGACTCCCACTAGAAGTCACCGCCAGAATCATGCGGTATTATATCCCCAACATGATGGGGATGTTGCTTCTGGACGTTTGGCCCATGTCTCTCAGACTCGGGCACGCAAGAAAAACTACCAGGGATGATGTCTGGTTAACAGGAAGCAGGTTCTCACCTCTACCACCCCCGAAGAAGTCCATATATCAAACTTGATGGAAAACAACGAGCAGGAACATACACATGTTTGTCCTAATTTTGTTTCTTCACAGTCTCATCTAACAGCAACCCACCAATCCCACCAGATAAATCTGGTGGAGTACCATGAACAGGCACATACACCTATTCACAATCACCAATTCTGTTCATAGTCTCGTCTGCCAGTATTAAAGAAAACCTTTCAAACATACTTGACGGAGAATATCCAGAAGGCACATACACCTACTAATGTTCATCAAGTCTTCCAACAGTCTCATTTGGTAGCACCTGAAGAAGTCACTCGGAAAGATCCGATGAAAAATTTGGAGCAGACTCAACTCTATGCCCCTATGTATAAGTACTGTCAATATCCGTTGACTGGAAACGGAGGACAGGAGCAGGAACATACACCTACTCCAGATACGGAATGGATGTATATTATCGTTTTGGTTGCTAAAGTCACCAAGCATATCTTATGAACTATGAATGGGCAGGCGTACATCCCTGTCCATATTCTGGAAGCATGATAAAATATTTTAACAACTACTTCAACAGTATCATGGGAAAAAACATATAAATCTATCCCCACACAAGGGATAATACATCAACATTCCATACCAGAGTAGATATACACCTCATTTCTAGTCTTGGAGGGTCATGGGACATACTCCCCCATATCATACGGACAACAAGACCGGAAACATAAACCCTTTCCAATTGGATGTAACCGTTATGTTCTGGTAACTAATCCAAGACATGTAGATATACCTACCCATGATAACCAATTTTCCCAAAATGTAGCCCCAACTAAGTACAAGAGAACATCCAAGCAGAAATCTCACCAAATACCATTGGAAAATCAAGAGTCAATCTGTAATTTAGCTCTTTTTAATGATGGAGTTCTTGAAGCCCTCAGTCATATATCTATTACTGTTCAAGATCCTACTTTCTCATTACCAAATTTTGGGAGTGGTAATTGTAATTCTGAAGTTTCTCACCATACACTTCATCATGAAGGCTTGATTCATGAAAATTCAGTCAATCCAGAGTGTTTATATTTGGATGAGAGCCACGGAAACCCTCCGTGTGGCCAGAAGACCAAGGAGCAGGAAGATTAATCCCTTGTTGTAATCCATTATGGTGATCCTCCCCGTAATGGAATTCACTACGAAATTCCTCTCCACAGTAGTTTTTCTCATTTTCAAAAACAATTCTATAATTGACAATGTAGAAACAAGAAAGCCCTCTTATCTCAAGTCACTTGCAAACACAGGGCCAATCATGTCTGATGCCTCATCATAGATAGGTGAAACACATTCTCAGAGAAAATACATATTAAGGTAACAATCATTCTCTGAACCTCCCTTGGGTCATTTATCCTCAAATATAGAGCATCCACTTTGGTCAGACCAAGTGGAGAAACATCTAGTATAAGATGATTAAGATGTGTTGAACATGAGGAAAAAATTAGCTAAATGAGAAATACCAGTCATGTTGTGGCCTTCAAAAACTTCTCAGTTTGATATTCTAGAATTGATGACAGATGATTGCATTCATGACATTCGTCTCAACTTAGAAAAAACTCTTCGTCATTTGAAAACTAAAGTATTACCATATGATGAATATCAAAATCATGTAAAGGTAATAGAAGGGTTGCATCGCCAGATGGACTTGGAATCTCTTTCCGTTCACAACATCCAATAGTTGAAAAAAATAGAGATCCCTTCAGCATGCATATCTCAATGCTTTGAATAGGCGACACCAATTAATTTCTGATTCCCCATCTAATGTTTGCATCAAAGGATGAGGTGCATATGGAGCATTGCATTTCACTGCACTCCAAAATCAAAAAAGTCCACCATATGTGGTTTCATGCAATGTTATTTCCCATGACTGGCCCCAATGAATGGGTTTTGAATGTAATAAAATTTATGCTTGAGAACAGGCCTCAATCAGTTCTCATCAGAATCAGGATCAAAGAAAAGAAGTTATTGAGCTACTTTTACATCAAGCCTTTGAGAATCTTGAGCAGGCATATCATTTAGAATATTTCAGGCATCAGAGGATGAAAATGTTTGAAATAATATAATGATATTCTGAAACAGGTGGTGTAAATGATGATCGGATAATTCACCCAGCTAATGTTTGAACCAAAATACATAAAATCAGAAGAGAATTTGCATGGATCTCATATATAGAAGTTCAAGAATGACCCCAGATTGAAATGCTGGGGGATCATTTAAATCAGTCTTTTAATTCATTAAACAATGTTCAATTATTTGAAGAAGAAGAAGTAGAACAACCCCAACCTACAAGGCTGGGGGATTTTTCAAATTTGTAATCCCCTCCTCAGCAGAAGTCATTTTTCTCTAAACTAGGGAAGAATCCACAAGGAAAGCGTATAACTGAATTATCCAACGATTCCCTTCAGATTAATGTCCACCAAATAGTTCCAAGGAATTCCTTACGTAGGAGAACAGAGTCTCATAGAAGAGAAAAAGGGTGAAAATCTAGAAGAGGAACTGACATAATTCCATCAATGCATTATGCGTCCGTAAATGTTATCAATACCATTGTAGAAGATCCCCTAGAACATGAGGCTCACTCAGAGGGATCGGATAAAGAAGTTCCTATTCAAGAGGCTGTATGTATGGAAAAAAATGAAGAAGGTGTGCATACCCAAAATCAAAGGCTTACCCAGAATCTAAGAATTCCTTTAAATAATCAACACCCCCTCTCCGAAAGGCATCCAACAAGGAAAAAGAAAAAAGTCTGGTTACATTCCATCCTACCTTTGGAGAAGGCCAATCACTCTCATTAGAGGAAAGGTGTGCATAGTAAGAAGAAGAAATGAAGGAGTTAAGGAGTTTAAATGAAAAACTAATTTAGGGTAGTCTTCCTCCTAAGCATGTTGGAGTTGATCAATTAAGGGAATTTGTTGAAGCTGCTAGGATGGATCACGAATATCCCCCTTTACATGTACACCCTCATAGGTCTAACCCTATGGGTAATACGTGACAACAACTGGAAATACTACCATCAGTGGCAGTACCGATCACCACACCCGTCCAAACTCCAATTCTTGCACCTGCACAGGTCCAAGCTCAACAAGATGTTTCTCAAAAATTAATGACTACCATTAAGTCATTATTAGCTTGGATATAAGCTATGGAAGGAAATCGTGCACAAGTTCAAACATAAATTTTTTTTTTACCTTGAATGGGTGGATGCAATTCCTCCCCCATCAAATTTTGAGAGTACCATATTCTGAATTTTTAATGTTTCGGGAGATCCAGAACAACACTTAACACCTTTTTTTTCTCATTTTGATCCTATGATGGGAACTCCTCAACAACAAGAAGCAATTAAGCTCAGGTGTTTTTTACAGTAATTACAGGGACTTTCTTTTGTCTAGTATACAAGTTTGTAATCTCATTCAATTACTGGGTGGGATGATCTCCGTCAAAAATTCCTTCTTTAATTCAGCTCAACATTGCCAAAATGACAGTTTTTTATCTTAACAATTGTAAGAAAATGGATGATGAAATATTTTTGGATTTCATTGCCCACTAGAAGGGATTAACATATTCATTATGTTTATCACTCCCTCAAGAAGAGTTGCTTCCAATCTGTGTGGAAAATATGTGTGATGAATTACGCACACTGCTGATCCCTGTGAAATACACAGGAGGGTTTTGAGACTTTACATTAATCCCTCAGTAGATTGAAGATTCTATTACAAAGACTATGGCTGAAACTCGTTTAATCCCATCAGTTCCAAGAAGGATTATATGGAAATTAGAGACTAAAACAGTAACACTTAAAAAAGCATGTGTACCTACTTCTCCTTTAAAATCATCATCATATCGAAGGGCTCCACCTCCTGAGCGTCAAAAACCGTGGCCACATCATCAAGATTATCAAATATATCAAAGGTGGAAATAGTTTGAAGATTTGAAGAACAAAGTTTATTATTTAAGGAATGAACAAGTTCCTAGCTACTTTATCTCGGCTCTGGAAAACAATCAGGTCCAGTTTCCAAGGCCCAAAAGGCCGAACAAGGAAAAAGATGAAGACCTCCCAAACTATTTCACATTTCATCATATGTTGGGGAATACCATTCAGTAGTTTTTTTCTTCAATGACCTTCTACAAAAGAAGGTGGACTCTGGACAAGTCAAACTGAAAGGTTGTTCAGCCCATGTAGCATGTGTTTCTGCTACTGATCCAGAGGAAGAAGGAGAATGGAACAAAGTCAAAAGTAAAAATACGTAGAAGTATGATGATTGGATGGTTAGGAAAATGATCAACCAAACTCATGCCATTTTATGAAGAAAATTGTATCAACCAATTGTGTCTTCTTCTATGAATGCAAATGAAAAACCTCCTTCATCAAAAGGAAAATCCTCAATAATGTGGCGTAATTTGAAGAAAGTAAAGCAGTCATAAGAAGACGAGCTTGTGTCAAAGCCTAAGTTGTCTTTGACTCTAGCAGATTACATTCCATCTACATCAAAATCACGGGCATCTCCCCAACAAATTTCATGGCATGAACTGGTTCATCAGGCAGAATTATCATCAGATGAAGCGTTTATTTTCAATTCTATTAACATGATTCATTTAATAGATCCATATGCCAATAACGGTTTCGATTATGATGAGCATAAGTTACCTATATCTAACAGAGGAATTAGAGAAAGAGACAGAGGTCTAGGATACAGGGGAAGATGTGGATATTCCAGAAGCCACTATTTCAATCCTACCCCTAATAAAACTTTATATGCGGCAGAAACACATGGCAAAGCCCTCCAGTGGACTCAACAAAAACAAGAAAGTTTTTCCACACATGGCAGATTTGGTCCTGACAGAGTTATTTTGGAAGACCAGTTAAGGGTCACCCTTTCTTCCTCTCAGCAAATAGATAGACATAGTCGGTTTAATCTACTGAAGCTAGGAGTATTTCCATCTTCAACCTTGATACATGATGCATGTACTGCCAAAGCATCAACTTCCAAGGAACCCGCAAAACCACATTTTCATGATGGGAAACACAGACCTTTGGACCAAAAGTATGATGTCTTGAAACATTTTTCCCAAGTACCTTCCATGTTATCAATCATGGATGCCTTGAATCTATGAAAAGATCTTTGGGAGGTGCTTATTGTGGCCTTGCCAAGTCCTCAAGAATTTGAAACTAAAATTGTTGCAGTTGAGGTCTACCATATAGAGAATGATCCTATAGAATGCCATGCAGTGATATATTTTACAGATGAAGATGAAGATGATATTTTAAATGGACATATTATACTTTTGTATTTATCTAGAAAAGTCAATGATATAGACATCTGACGATCTTTAATTGATAATGTCTCAAAAGTCAATCTCATTCCTATTCGTACACTTTGTCAATTGGGCCTCACTGAATCTAATTTATCTCCTTATACTTTGATGTTTCAAGGATATGATAAGAATGAACAAGAACCTCTGGGTGAAATGACACTCAGAATTCAGTTTGGAGACCTTGTGTCTAATTCAAATTTTATGGTTGTTCACCATGACACAGCCTTCAATATTTTTCTTGGAAGACCTTGGCTACATCAACATTAAACCGTAACTTTTTCATACCATCAGTGTCTCAAATATTGTTTAAATGGTCAAATTGGGACATTGTATGGTGACAAGTCCCCATTCAAAACATGTGACTCTCAATACATTGAGGAAGAATTTAATCACATGGAGGGAAAATAAAACTCCACAACAAAGAAGGTCACCAAAATTAATGCTCCATATGGTTTGGAAAAAATTCCAGTAAACCCATTCATACATGTGAGTACAGATTATGTGTTGCCTATCAATCAAATTGATAAGATAGACCTAAATCCAAACACTCTTATGGAAACTTCCTTAATTTCAATTACGGAAATCAAGCAAGACATCATGGGAGATATTGTTGATTCACCAAGCAATGATGAAATCTTAGATGGAGATGTCTTCATTTCGTCTGTTGAAATCTAGAAATTCTATACATCACCAACCAGGTCAGAAGAAGTTATACCAATACTAGAGGAAGACAATGATGTCAATTCTCAATCCATCATCTCCTCTCTATCACCCCATGAAGACCCTTTATCATCAATAGGGTCATAAATGGAAGCATCTTCTCCAAGACATTCAAATTTTAACTTCTCCCCTGACCATGGAAATTCTGCTTTTTCATCTACTATGAAAGTAGAAACAGAAGAAATAACACATATTGAAGAAGAAGTGGAAGATCTCAGGGATGCTGCTCTAGCATTTGAAGAAGGTATATATACCACTGTGGATGAATTCAAAGAAATAAATCTGGTTACAAAAGAAGATCCACGTCCCACTTTAATTAGTGCGGCCTTGAATTTTGAAGAGAAAAAAATGTATACTTCATTTATAAAGAAAAATTGAGATTTATTTGCTTGAAATTATAAAGAAATTCTAGGTATTGATCCTGATGTTTCCACTCATCATTTGGGTTTTCCAGAAGAACATTTAGGATTCAAGCAAGCCGCATGAAGAACACACCCAACTTATGCCTCCAAAATTGAAGTTGAAGTTGATAAGCTTATCAAGGATAACTTCTTAATAGAAGTTCAATATCCCAAATGGCTGGATAATATTGTCCCTGTGAAAAGGAATAATGGAAAAATTAGATTTTTAATTGAATTTAGAGATTTTAACAGGCATTGTCCTAAGGATGGTTTTCCAGTTCCGATCACTGAACTCCTAATTGACGCAACAGCTGGCTACAAAGATCTTTTCTTCACGGATGGTTACTATGGGTACTATAAAATATGAATGGCCCCAGAATATGGAGATCCTACACCCTTTAGATCTCCTCAAGGTGTGTTTTTCTATCGAGTAATGCCCTTTGGCCTAAAAAATGCAGGTGCAACGTATCAACGTTCCATGCAACATATCATCAATCCCTTTTTAGGGAAATTTGTTGAATGTTATGTGGATGATTTGGTGGTCAAATGTAGAAAACATTTTGATCACTTGTCCGATCTAGAAATATTATTCATCAAACTTCGACAACACAATTTGAAGATGAACCCCTTGAAATGTGCTTTCGGGGTAACCTCAGGAAAATTTCTCAGCTTTATTGTATGCCATCGTGGTATCGATGTTGATCCTAAAAAGACAAAATCAATCCTTGGCATGTCACATCCTAGAAATTTGAATGAATTAAGAGGACTTAATGGACACTTGGCCAATATTCCGAATTTCCTTTCCAATTTGGAAGGAAAGTGTTTACCCTTCACCAGATTAATAAAGAAGGGAGTCACCTACCAATGGACCGAATATTTCCAAGAGGCATTTGATACCCTTAATAAATATCTCTTATGTCCACCATTATTAATGTCTCTTGTTTAAGGAAGACCAGTTATTCTCTATGTGGTTGTTTTAGAGCGATCACTAGGTTCCTTCCTCACCCAAAAGAATGTTGTCGAGAGTGGAAATAGCCTTTACTATCTCAGTCGCACTATGAATGATGCGGAAACTCAGTATTAATGTATTGAAAAGTGTTTCCGGGAATTAATATTTGTAGTTCATAAATTGAGGCATTATCTACAACATCATGAGGTCCAATTAGTATCTAATAATAACCCAGTCAAATTTATCCTCATTCGTCCTATGGTTACACGACGTCTAGCACGGTGGGCGGTAATTTGGAAGTAGTTTGATATCCAGTTTGTGCCTCAAAAAGTAATAAAGGGTCGAGCCCTGGCTGATATCCTTGTTGAACATCCATCCGCGGAAGATACATCATTTAATACAGAATTTCCTAGTGAAGAGGTATTTTATTTAGGATAATTCCCAGACATGGGAAATGTATTTTGATGGTGCTTCTAAAAGTCCAACAGGGAAGAGAATGGAAATCCTAAAATCAACAAATTTGGATTAGGAGTAGTCCTTATTTCCCAAGAAAAGGAAGTATTTCATTATTCTTTTCTATTATCAGAAGGTGGTACCAATAATGAGGTAGAATATAAAGCTCTCATCGCAGGTTTGGAATTGGCCCTTCAGGTGAAAATGAATCGTCTAAAGGTAAAAGGTGATTCATAATTGGTAATCAAACAAATCAACGGGGAATACTCTATCAGAAAAGAAGAGTTAATACCTTTATGTGATTATGTTATAGAATTAATAGACAAATATCCCTCAGATCCAACATTTTAATATGTCCCGCAATCACAAAATGCCCATGCAGATGCACTAGCTAATGCAGTTATAGCCTTGGCAGATCCAAATCAGGATGAGACAGTTATCAGCATAGCCCATCACCGCATGGTTTCACCTTTTTTTCAAACCATGAGGGTTGAAATCAATGAAATTTTACCTATTTCTAAACCGTATGGTCATACCACGGGATAGAGAACATCCATCATTGAATATCTTCAAAATGGGATACTTCCACCAAATAGGGCTGAGAAGGAGCAGATCCAGTGACGAGCGGTTAATTTTTCTCTTTATAATGGTCCAAACCACAGAAAGATCCTTTATAAGTGTGGATTTGATGGGATTCTCTTCATATGTATTGATGGAGAAGAAACCATGAATGTCATAAAATAAGTTCATTAAGGAGCTTGTGGTGCCCACCAATCTGGGAACAGACTCTCTGATCAAATTCGAAGGGTTGGATACTTTTGGCCTTCAATAACACAGGATTGTACAAAATTCACAAAATTAATTTCATCCATGTCAAGTACACAACAACTTCATTCATCAACCCTCATAGTTACTAAATATAACTAAATACTCTTAGACATTTTCCACATAGGGAATGGATGTAGTATGGCCTTGTCCTCCAGCCACGGTGAAGGAGTTCAAGTATATTCTCACTACTACTGATTTCTTCTCTAAGTGGGCTGAGAAAATACCTCTCAAGGATGTTGGAGCTAAAAACTTCATTAGTTTAGTCAAAACTAATATCATTACCAGATTTGGCATTCCTCATACCATATTGACAGATAATGGCACCAACTTTTGTTCATCAGAAGTAAGAAAATTGTATCAAGAATACAATATCAGATCCAACCATTCATCTCAGTATCATGTAGCAGTCCATGGTAAAATAGAGTCTTTCAATAAGACTCTTTCAAACATACTTCAAAAGATGGTGGATAAAGATAAGAAGTCATGGCCTGATAAACTTTTTCATGCTCTATGGGCTTATCGGACTACCACCCGCACTTCTACACGATCAACTCCATATTTATTGGTGTATGGAATAGAAGCAGTCTTTCCTGTTGAAGTCTAATTACAATCGCTTATAGTCTCGATTTTTGATCAGTTATCTATAGATGAACAATATAAAAAGTGATTGGATGAATTGGAACGACTAGATGAAAAAAGATTGTGCACACTGCACTATTTAGAAGTCTATCAGAATTGAATAGCATGATATTTCAATAAAAAAGTTTGTCTTCGTTCATTAATTCAAGTAGAATTGGTATTGGTCCTTAGAACTCCAATGATACTAGGAAGGAAACCTCCAAAACAATAGCCAAATTGGGAAGGACATTATTCCATACATAAGGTTTATTCAAATGGTGAATATTCATTAATCTCAATTGAGGGAGAGTTCATCACAACCCCAAAAAATGAAAGATTTTTGAAGAAATACTTTGTATATTTTTTCATAATTAGTCCTCATTACAAGACTTTAAACTACATAGTACCACGTCCTTACTACAGGAATTAAAACCGCATAACCCCCTGTCCTATTTACAAGACATTAAACTGTATAACAACCATAATCATCCATGCTGCATGATGTTAAAGTGCATAGCATTGTCGTCCTTGTCGCATGAAGTTAAACTGCATGACATAAATCTTACAATTAACATTTTCTATATAAGATGTTAGAAGTTTCCATTCAAGAACTACGTATGGCTTGACTCTCATTTTCTAATGAGATGCGTAGAGACACCTGAATCTCCAATTCAGGGCCCAGCCACAATCACACGAATTTCTTATTTTTTTCTCCTCCTGTATATGAATTAGATATATACAGAGTGTTTTCTTATGATAAATGATTTGGACCGTATACCATTTTATGTCTTAAGAATTACCATTCTCATAGAATGTGCTAAAAGCCCCCATTTTCATGCCAAATCTTATTAACATTAGGAATGATTGTTTCAAGAACTACGTATGGATTGATTATCATTTTCTAATGAGATACGTAGAGATGCCAAAATCTCCAATTTTGGGCCCATCCACAATAAAAAAATAACAAACCCATTTTATTTATTGCATGAGAATCAAATCTACATAGGAAATGTTTTAAAGAATTATGCATGAATTGAGTTTTTATTTAGCAAGACACATAATGACATTTAGATTTTGAATCTTGTTACAATGTGTCTTTTATTTCATATTAGTTTATTCTTATCCTTACCACATGACGTTAAAATGCATCAAAATTGAAAACCCCTATTTTTCACTTATATTGCCTTTATATTATAAAAGGAACCCTTATTGATCCTTGTTTCTCACAACGAGAATAGCTCACGTGGGATTAGGAATTGGGTGAATAGATCATATATATAAATATGATGTTTTAAATTTCTTATGGGTTTACCAATTTCCTCACTACATGACTCAAAATTGCATATTATAATGTCCTCACTGCATGACTTAAAACTTCACACTACCATATTCATTCAGAGGAAACAAATAAAGATTCCATTTTCAATATGAGTCAGATCTTTGTAAGGGACGTCAAATTTATGATTAATATTGATTCAAATATTTCTCATATACATTGGGCATAACCCCCTTCCATATCTCACACTCTTAATCTTGAATTTTTCTTTCAGATTTTCATAGTCTTTCTTATGGTTTATGGCAATAGGGTTTCTAATATCTGAGAGCTCTTTTACCTGACTATACAGCTGTTCCCTTAGGTGGCCTTGCATAAGTTGCCTACATAACAGGACTGTCAGTGAAAATATGCCACTATTTGACTATGCAGGATATGCCCTAGTTGGCCCTGCATAATGTATCCACCGTAACGGGGTTTTCAAATAATGGTAACTTCTATTTTGGTTATAGTATATTTTTCCCTTCAATATTTGGTGACAATATACAAGAATCTGTATTTTAAAACAGTCATTCAAGTATACTTGTCCCGTTATCTTTCTCACAATATAAAACTCTTCAAGACCATGGTTTACACATTTCCCTCATCATGTGCTCAGTACACTATGAAATAATCTTGAAATCACTTGACCACATGTTATATATTTTTTCCATTTCTTTTCCTAGTTGTATGACCTAAAACTACAGACACCATATCTTTTAAATTTGGGTCATACCATTGTAAAAGTCTCATTCCTCTGATTCTTTGGATGTCTTGATTAGAAATAAACTTTCTATATTTAGGTACCTTTATCGATAAACCAAACTATATGCTTCAGAAAATCTGAATCTCCATAAACTTTCTTTAACTTTTAACAATAGAACATCACACTTCTGAGAGCTCATTTTCCTAACTATGAAACATGTGCCCTTAGGCATCCTTGCATAAGTTTCCTACATAACAGTCTTATCAGTCAAAAGATGCCAATATTTGACTATGCAACATATGCCCTAGTTGGCCCTGCATAATGTAGCCCCCATAACGGGTTTGTCAAGTAATGGTAACTTTGTTCTTAGAAAAGTCATACATTATGGTGATGCAGACTTTAAAGAATGTTAAAGTAATTCTTATCCAGGAAGTTTTTTTGGGATCTAATTCAAAATTTATGGTCAACGCTAATCGACCCTAAATATTAGCACTTTATAGTCCAATATGTATAACTTTAAACTGCCAGTAACAAAAGACTTGATACTCATCAGACTAAGAACCCACAAAGGGTGCTCTGAACAAATGTTGAGTCCCAACTCAGTAAATATACATTTTTTGTATGACTTAAGTGATATTGAGCAATGAAAAGACAAAAGATACAAATTTTTGGGGTTATACATGTAACCCTAGCAACAATCAAATTATTATCCTTCAATCACTCGGCTTAATAAGAAAATTTTAAGCACCTCATTCTTGTTATTATAATGATGATTATTTAAAATAAATGAATCCTATTCATCATTTACCTTTCATATTGTAATCATGAATGAAGAACAGAAATGAAGGCATGTATGTGATTGGGAAAAAAATTTATTTCATTCATGAGAAAATGGAGGGCCATCCACAAACCAGAGCCTCTCTATCATGTTTTAAAATAAACATTCAACATGACTTTTCATTTGTTGAACTGATTCACAAGCTCTATCAGCTTCCTGTTGAAGTTGAGATAATTGAGCAACTATAGCCTCCTTTGTCTAACAAAGTGTTTCCTTAGCTGTTGAAATGACAATTATCCCCTCCGATTAGGTTTCTCCTAATGTCTGATTCAGTTGCTCAAGCTTGTTATGAAAGACATCTAGTTGATGTTGAAGAGAGAATAACTCATTCGTGGCTTCTTTGATTTATTGGATAATCTCGAGTGATTTCTTGTTATGATATGCCTTTGCCTCAAAAACTACAGCATGAAATCCCTTAATATTGACGATTCATTTAGACTCTTCAAGACCTTGTCGCAGTTTATGCTCCTTCTCCTGTCGGCGGATAGTCTCATTCATGGCATCACAGACTAGTATATAATTGAACCCAGCAAATATCAACACACGAAATAATGCTGGAAGTTTTGGAAAATGGGACGATAATTCATCCCAAGGATTTTCAGCAAATATGTGGTAAATTTTCCACCATGTCTTCTTACGTGCCATTCCAAGATCATATTGCATCTCTAAATCTGAATCTGAGTCACTACTATGAGGTAAAATGTACTCTGTAAATAGGTTTCTTAAAGAATCATTTTGTTCTACTTCTCTTTGGACAGTAGAAGCTTCACCCTCTGATCTGGGAGTTGATACCCCTAAATAATAAATCGAGGTTATTATTAATTTCTAATAGATGAAACAAATATGACTCATACGGTTGACAATATTTACCAAACAATAAGTCAGCTACTTGATTGGATTCATCCCCTATATTTTCAACTCTGGTGTTTTGAGCTGGTGTTGCTTGAGGATGGATATTCCCTTGAATTTGTTCAGATATGACATTTGAAGACTTCAGAACATCTCCTGATAAAGGATCCTCTGTGAGTATTTCTTCAGCCCCAGCAGAAGGATAAAGTGGAACGCCCAGTTCCTAAAGAGCCTTTGCGACATTTTCTATAGATAAAGCTACATAAGGTTAATTTTGATGTAAATAATCAAGTTGAAGAACAAATTATGTATGGACAAGGCAAGAATAGGAACTTACTTCCTTGCAATTCCTTAGGAAAATCTCCAAACTCCTTGATGGAACCTGGAATATCAATATTCGGATTAAGGGTGTCCTTCATTTCAGTGTATACAACCTCAAATGTTACAACATCCTCACCATTTAAGGTATTCATCAAATGTTGGTTGATTCCAAAATCGGCTTCGCTGACATTTTGTTTTGTTTAATCTTCAATTGGTATTCTATCATCAGATCTTTCTGGGTTCGGGTTAATTTTAGCATTGGTTTCAAATTTCCATGGATCTTTAGTCCTTTCTTCTGAAACAATAAGATTATCAATATTAATTTTTTTCAGAATTATTTACCAAAAGTAATTGGGGAAATGTATTTATTCTTACATTGGCCTTCCTCTCTCTCAACAGAGTCAGGAGCAGGTATAGCTGAATCTTTTGACAGTATAGATACGTCAGCATGAACCTGGATTTCCCCTGGGACTTCTTTTTTGAGTAGTTAAGCATCATCTCTGAATCCCTTGAGAGGGGAAAGATACATAGATCCTACAAGAGGATAAAGCATTGTTATCCGAATATTTTGAGCAAATTGTATGCCTTGAATATTTTATAAATACTAACTCCTTCGGTGAACGCTTCAGAGAAATATCATTGCTCTTTTTCATTTATGTTCAAAGGCTTGAGGAGAAATTGAAAAACTTCTCTTAGCAGGGGAAACTTGAGGTAATGGTTGGGGATTATCTGTTTCCATTACCCCAGTCATGATTCTCACACTTGGAGAAAGATCTAGCGACATGGGAGGATCAACCGTTGCGCTAATGGGAGAAATTGCATGACTATACTAAGGTGAGTCAAGAGTCAGTCCAGATCTTCCTTCTCTACATTCAAGCTACAGAAATACATTTTCATCATGATTAATTATGTCTAATGATAATGTAGAGTTTAAAAAGGGGGGATATATTCTCTGTATTAACACAAATATCCCACTCCTCCTCATATTCGATAATTACCCCTTCATGGACTCCTAAGTCCTGTATATGGGATACTCATTTAACAGATGGTATTTTTTCATTAGTTGCATATATAAAAGTCTCTAACTCTGCAATATATTTTTATACATCAGCCAAGTTATTTTTCGGATTGAAGTAAAAAGGTGAGTTGATATCACCAATATCTGGTATTCGAATTCAATTTTGAAAAAATGACTGGGAATCCCTGAGATCACGGGTTATACTTTCCCATTGATGAATGGATGAAGGTTGCACATAATTGGATTTTGGCCTGGTTGACCGTGGAAGAGGTTCGAAACCTTCCGATTTAAGATCTTCTTCAGAACTTTCTTCCTTAGAAAATTCGATAAGTGGAATAGGAATCTCTGTTTGTTGGCGGTGACTGGATCGCCTTGGCATTAGAGGTGTTACATTTTTAGGCTTGGTTTTCCTGGTGTACTTCCTGGGAAGACGCTTTGAGGGCTCTGAAACCTCTGAAATTTTTATATCATCTTTGGCCTTGGACTTTGTTTCCTCTAGAATTGGGGATGATCTCATTGATTTAAGATTCAAACATTCCAAGCGGTTTCTAACGGGTTTGTTCATAGAATCGGAAACATCCTATGATTCCATATCCATTTGAACCTACTTTCCAAGGTTAGGCACTCATTAGTTGTGTAATGATGATGCTTAGTAATTTGAATTGGTCGATAGGATGGGAGGTCAGAATCATCACACCTTTTTTAGGGGAATTATTGTCTACTCCAGGAATATCTTTATAGATTTATGTTATGTTCGGGAATCCTTATTAACATACCAATTATAAAATGAGATTTCCTTTAATTCTAACAATCAATGATTGAATATGTAGGAAATTTAGAGAATCTTTTATATGAATTTGAGGTTCTGCATCGATAGAAAATCATCTATATTTGTTAGAGATTCTTAGTCAATGGTATCCTTAAATACATAAAAGTCTCTTGGTAATTATGATGACCATACTGGTTTTAAAGCCACTTAGTGGGGCACTTGAAGTTTATTGTCATTCAGAAGGACATGGATTATTTCAAAGTTTGGATCGTACACATAGATGGGATACCTACGTATTCTTTATTTAGAAAAGGAATCAAAACCCACGTAGTTCGAGTAAGGGAGTATGATGATTATGTATGATTGATGGCTCAAAGAAAGATGTCATAATTACATTTACACTCTAAGCTCACGTGAGTCATGCTCGGTGTGTGAAACAAGAGGTATTGGTAAAATTAGACAATTGTTCCTTGAAAGATGCAATCATAAGAAATGATGTGTGGCTTATGTATGTATGACTACCCAAATAGATGATTATTAGTATTTACTTTAGAGAAGAAATCCAGGAACATGGTCCATAAAGGTATATGTACTTTATGGAGATTGAGATATCCTAATATTCGGGCTTACTCCTAAGGAAGATGTCCAAGTTATGAGGGGACTTGTGATTGGGTTTTACTCCTAAGAAGGAAGCCCAGATCAAAAATTAGATTAAGACTTTTTAAGAGAAATTAATACTGGGGCTTACTCTTGAGAAGAAGGCCTGGGTTAAGGGACTTGATAAATTAAGGGAATTGAGGCTTACTCCTAAAATGGATTCCCATATTTGAGACTGGGGCTACTTTTGAAATGGAAGCCCATGTTAAGATAATTATGGTTGGGGATTACTCCTATGGAGGATGCCCAAATTAATGTGGACTTGGGGCTTACTCCTAAGGAGGATGCCCAAATTAATGAGGACTTGGGGCGTATTCCTAAGGAGGATGCCAAAATTTATAGACTTTGAGAATGGGGATTACTCTTGAAAAGGAATCTTAGGTTAAAGTAATTATGGTTGGGGTTTAATACTGAGGAGGATGCCCAAATTAGGGGACTTGGGGCTTACTCTTGAAGAGGATGCCCAAATTAAGAGAACTTGGACTAGGGATTACTCCTTAAAAGGAGGCCCAGGTTAAGGGAAATTATGACTGGTGCATACTCCCAAAAAGGAGGCCCATTAATAGGGTTCTCTCATCTTAAAGGATAAGGTTGAATGAATGAAATATCTATCTTTAGTGACATAAATATGTGTAAATCACTAGGTTTTGAGAGATGTTCCACGGAATTCCTTTCAGATAAGAAAGTGAATCAAGAAAACAAGCCATAAATGGATTTGAAGAGTGTCTTGAAGACTGAATCTCGAATAGTAAAGGTGGAATGGCGTAAGATAGGTGAAATGGGCAGGAAGGGAACCCAAAAATAGAAGGGCGCACAAGTCTTCGGGGTCGCACAAGTACTGCACGGGTGTGCCAGTCTTGGTCACGCAAGTATACTAGCGTGACACATATATACTTGGTCGTTCCGTGACTAGTAGAGTAATACTTGGGCAATCCTTGACCAAAGCCTTTAAAATTATCCCAAGTTACTTCTAGAAGAGTGGCGCACAAGTTTCAACGAGTAGGTAAGGAGGCACGCAAGTGTATCCATTTCCCTTAAACGTAAAAACCCTCAGGCGCGCAAGTGTTAGTGAATTCTAACACTTAGACCTTATTCCTTTTGTTTAGAACTTCCATTATAGGTAAAGAATTACCTTAGAAGTGTTTGGAAGACTTGAAGAAGAGGCTTGGGTGTTCAGAGCTTTGTATCTAAAGTCTGGAAAAAATCCTCTTTAAATGGGGGGGCCACTGGAGGTATTTATAGGCTGGAGAAGACCCTGGGTGATTTTCAAAGAGGGCACGCAAGTCACCTGCATGACCATTTGGGCGGCGCGCATGTATACTTGCACGACCATGCTGGAACTTGCGCGACCTATGGGCAATGTTCTCCTTGTTCATCCCTTTCTCTTTTTTGATTTTATTCAAAGGATGAATCTTCTTTGTTTGAGGTATTTCCCTTTTCATTTCGTTTAGACTCTGTGATGAAAAAGAAGAATCAACAAAATCCCCCCCCCCCCTCAGAGTTGGATCCAAAAAGGAATGAGGATTTTACTCTTAGGAAAAAGAGAAACAAAAGGAAATTAGGGCACGTAGGGTATGGCGTGTAAAATGGGCTTTGGGCATGCAGGGTCCAGTGCACAGGTGTATGGCCTCGTCTATAAATATATGGCCTCACTTTGTGAAAAGCACCCAGATCTCACTTGTTTTTTTTACTCTCGGTGCACAAGTGGACTCCTGGATATCGCTCGTTCTTGCTTCTTGTTTCTTGCGTCACGCTTCTGTTAAGGTATTTGGACTTGCGCGGTGATACATGTGCGCCCAATACTTACGCGACCGAAGGAGACATGTGCGCAAACTATGGGACTTGCACGGCTAAATGCCTTATACAATTTTGAAAATTCCTTCACAAATTTTATGAAAATTTAACTTACTTTAAGAGTTAATTATTCAACTTTTATTCAGATCCAATGGCTCCCAAGAGAATTGGAGTGGCTGATGAACTGTCAAGAAAAAGAATTGATGATATGATGGACATCGTTGGCCATGATTACTATTACACCTGTTAAAGTACTCTCCCAGAATTATCCAAGTACTTGAAGAAGCATCATATTAATTTCCCGCACAGCATCTGTCTGCCTCTGTATGGCCATGGTCATCTGCAAGATGTCAATATTCCAGAGGCAAAGAACTATCTCCTGCATTCCTGGTTTCAGTAATATACCAACTTTTCTTCAGCAAATGTCTCAATCACAGGAACATTTTCTAATGATGGAACAGTAAATAAAGCCTATATAATGCATCATAGATCGTGTGCACCAGATCTGAAACCCCACAAACCTGAGCTGCAACCACATTGTTATCCCTCAATCTTTAAAAATTCTCAGATGGATTAATCCAAAGGTTGGATATAGAGACTCGGACTTTTCTTACATTACTATTACATCATTTTAAAGATAAACAACACAATAGTATTACACAAGGAGTATCAAGAGGTTTAGTGTCTTGGGAAAACTAGGACCATACATAACAAATACAACATCAACCATAAACATTTATTTAATTTCTTCTTCGCTAGCTTCTTAGTGGAACTTGTCCTCTCCTTAATACATGTAGCCACCTGAGGTTATTCATCAAAAGGAGTGATCTAGAAGGCTAGTAAAAGGATAGATAAGAACAATATATCATGGGGTGAGCATAGTCATGACATAGGCAAAGAATCATGAACATGAGAGGAGCATAAATAATAGACTTGAAATGTGGCAATGCATAAAAATGAAACATCATGTCTTAGTGGTTAACTACCACACATACTTGTGAACAAAGATAGAATCATATTCACACATCATTTCACATTTACTCATGAGATTCATCACTCTACCCAATTCATTGGAGCTATATATAATTCTGAGCGTACCCGTCACATTTAAACATTCATATTGCGCTATATAATTCCGAGCGCACCCATCACATTATAACATTATCATTATCATGATTTCCACATAGAACACATATCAAACATGTACATAAATAACCCATGTAAAGGAATGAGTTTCATATCATAATAATACATTCATAATCTTTGGGTTCCCAAAAGAAAGAGGGAACAACATACTTGATATAAGAACCATCAACCTTGAATGAGAGGTAAAAGGTGAGATCTTGGAAGAAGAGTTCTTTTGGAAAACAAATTGGTGGACATAAAAACCAGTGACAAACATGTATATCCTAGAAAATTAAAGTAAATGATGAACAAATGATCTTTTAGGGGTAACCATATCAAAAATGGAGTGAAAGAGGGAGAACCTGAAGGAAGAAAATTTGGTTCGAGATTTCACCTTACCTTGTACTCGAATGCCTCCTTCTCTTTAATGTCTTGTATAATGACATTATATTCCTTAATTAGAAATTCCAGAACCTTTTATACATTAACAGGGTTCATTATGGTTTCATTATTTCATATTATGTTCCTTTGGATGACTTATAGAGTTTAAAAACATTGTTTGGGGATGTTCGTTTTTAGGGTTTTCTTGAGCGGTCCACTTGTATTCTTAAATTGATGTTTGGGTAGATCATGGGTAAACATCCAGAACTGATATTAAATGTAATTAATTATATTATATAATCTTGAAGGATTTTATAATGAGTTATATTATATCCATGTGGATGAATCATTAGATAAGAATTAAATGAAGATTATTTGGGTTAATTTGTGCGGTTTTTGGATCACAACGAACTTGTTTTAACATTTAACTTAGTAATATGGCCCTGGGTTATTTCCAGAACTTAAAATAGAAAATAATACATATAAAATATTCTGGTTCAACCATAAAATGGTTTCATGACCAGATTTAAGGTAGAAAAGGAATAAGAGAACATGTCGTTTTTGAAGGTGATAAATCTAACACCTCATGAACAACGTTCTCTTTAATAAAATAAATGGAAGAGGGAATGGGTGTGGGGTGATATAATATAACATTAGAATCATAATATTATAGTATATATATAATACTGGATTTAATGAACAATTTGGATGAAGATATATAGAGAGAGATCAAGAAAGGAACTTGAACTTGAAAGGAAATTAAAGGAGAAGAGAGAGAGAGAAATTACCATTAGAATCCTCCTTTTGAGATCCTCTTTAAAGAAGCTAGGCTTGGTCTTCTGATGAGACCAGCAGCTTTTGGACGTGGGGGATGATCTAGGGAAGGTTTTTGAGAAGAATTTAGAGATGTCTTGGAGCTTGAGAGGTGTGAGGAAAAGAGGGAGTGAAGGGTGGTTTTTATAGTGGAGGGGAGAGGGGTTTCCTTAATATAAAATTGATTAGTTTATTAATTTCACCAAATACAAGGAATATTGAGTCTTGGATGACCAATAATATGAATGTTATAATGTAATCCCGAACCAAGTGGGCTTACATCAGCATAATATCATCGATGACTCAATTAATACATTATTTAGCTTTTATTGTGAATTATCGGATTCCACTATTCATCAAAAACTCATGTATCTCAGAAAATTCCAAAAAATTTACCCCAACAATTTTTCAACGTCTAGAATCCAAAAATGAAGTCCATTTTTCATAAATGATTTTCTAAATATTGTTAATTTAATATTTAATTAAAATCATAATTTACTTAAAAAACAGTTTTTAAGATTAAAATTGAATTTATACTTCATTCAAAAATTACGTAGGGTCTTATAAAATTATCTAACAACTATTATAAATTGATTCAATACTTTATGAATACATTCCAGGGAAATAAATATTCTTTTAAATTAATTAATTAATTATAATTAATTATTTATGACTTATAAAATACCAAAAACGTTATCTAAGGTCAAATTATCACTTTCTATGATGTCTAAATTTTATTTTATTATTCATAGGTAATGTTAATCTTATTTAATATTCATAAGGGTCATATTACTATTCATAAGTGTAGGTTACTATTCATAAGGGTATGTTACTATTCACCATTTTTTTTTGTTTCATTAGAAACCAAAAACTATCTTGAGCACAGCCGTGTATGTCGGATTTTTAAAATTCCAAACATAGGGGTGACAAAATTATGTTTAAAGGTCACTTATCACTTAGTAGTTAATTATTTTGTGTTTTTATGACATAGATATAAGAAGGGAATTTTCTATTGAAATACTTTGGGTCGTTACATTCTTCCCCCCTTAAGAAATTTCGCCCCCGAAATTTCACATTACACAAACAGGTGAGGATACTTCTCCTTCATTGCCTCTTCTGGTTCCCAAGTTGCTTCCTCAGACTTATGGTTCCTCCACAACACTTTGACAAGGCGGGTTGTCTTGTTGCGTAGAACCTTATCACTTTGGTCCAAATTTTTTACCGGCTTCTCCTCATAGCAGAGATCATCATCCAATTGTACCACCTCTGAGTTTAGTACATGTGAGGGTCTGGTATGTATTTCCTCAGTAGTGATACATGAAACACATCATGAACTTGAGCCATATTCGGTGGAAGTGCCAGATGATAGGCCACGGCTCCAATACGATCAAGGATCTCAAAGGGGCCAATGTACCTTGGGCTTAGCTTCCCTTTCTTCCCAAATATCAGGACTCTCTCCCATGGAGATATTCGAAGGAAGACTTTATCTCCAACGTCGAACTCCAAGTCCCTTCAATGATTGTCAGCATAGCTCTTTTTCTGACTTTGAGAAGCTTTGATGTGTTTCTGGATGACTTGAACCTTCTCTATCATCTCTTGAACAAGATTGGGACCAAGTAACTTTCGTTCTCCAACTTCATCCCAACAGGTTGGAGTTCTACATCGCTTCCCATAAAGAGCTTCATACGAAGCCATCTGAATACTCGAGTGGAATCTATTGTTGTATGAGAACTCAACCAATGGAAGGTGTTGATCCCATACACCTTTGAATTCTAGAGAGCATGATCTTAGCATATCTTCGAGCGTCTGAATATTCCTTTCAGACTGGCCATCGGTTTGGGGGTGATAGGTCATGCAGAAATTTAATTCAGTACTCAAAGCATGTTGAAGGATCGTCCAGAATTTAGATGTGAACCTTTGATCACGGTCAGAGACAATTGAGAGTGGAACACCGTGCAATCTCACTACTTCATTCACATATATCTTTGCAAGATGTTCAAGTGAGAGGTCTTCCCGAATAGCGATAAAATGGGCAGTATTGGTGATTCGATCAACCACAACCCATGTCGCATTATTTCCTCTTGATGTTTTCAGGAGACCCATGACAAAGTCCATAGTAACATTTTCCCATTTCCACATGGGTATAGGCAGTGGATGCATCATGCCTTTGGACTTTTTCCGCTCAGCTTTAACTTGCTGACATACCAAGAACCTTGATATATATTCCGCAATCTCCTTCTTCATGTTATCCCACCAGAAGTGTTCTTGGAGATCACGATACATCTTGGTACTTCCAGGATGGATAGAGAAAGTTGAGCTATGTGCATTATCCAATAGCTCCTTCTTTATCCCTAGTGATGAAGGCACACAAAGCCGTGTTCCAAACCGAATCACACCATCATCGTCGATATGGAACTATTGCAGCTTCCCTTCCTTTACTACATTCACCCTCTTTTGTATCTCCACATCATCCCTTTGTGCTTCCTTAATCTTCTGTTGGATGGATGGTTGCACAATCATTTGGACAAGGTAGGATGTATCCCCTGCCCTTACGATTCCCAAATCCATCCTTTGCATATCCAAGAAGATAGGGTCTTTCTCAATCCTCAACATGGATAGAGTAGCAAGTTCTTTCCTGCTTAGAGCATCAGCTACCTTGTTCGCCTTTCCAGGATAATAGTGAATAGAGCAATCGTAATCCTTGATTAGCTCTAACCATCTCCTTTGATGCATGTTGAGCTCATTTTGTGTGAGTATATACTTTAGTCTCTTGTGGTAGGTGTATATGTCACACTTCTCGCCATAAAGGTAGTGCCGCCAAATTTTCAAGGCAAAAATCACAGCTGCCAGCTCTAGATCATGCATCGGGTAGTTCTGCTCATGGATCTTCAATTGTCGTGAGGTGTAGGCTATCACATCATCATTTTTCATGAGTACACAACCCAAGCCTTTCTTTGAAGCATCGATGTATATCACAAAACTTTCACCACTTTTTGGTAGTGTGACTACAGGTGCAGTGATCGGCCTTCTCTTTAGCTCCTTGAAGATTCCCTCACATTCTTCCGTCCATACAAACTTTACCCCTTTTTTTGTTAACATAGTTAGTGGGCTTGACAATCGTGAGAAGTTTCTCACAAAACGTCGATAGTACCCAGATAATCCAAGAAAACTACGGATTTATGTGACACTAGAGGGCCTGGGCCATTCCTCAATTGCCTTTGTCTTTGAAGGGTCCACAGAAATTCCCTCTCTTGTGATCACATGTCCCAAGAACGTGACTTGATTCATCCAAAAGTCACACTTCCTGAACTTGGCATACAAATTCTCCTTTCTCAATGTTGCCAACACAAGTCTTAGATGTTCTTCATGTTACTCCTTACTCTTGGAGTAATTGAGAATATCATCAATAAACACTACCACAAATTTGTCGAGGTAATGTCTAAAGACTCTATTCATCAAATCAATGAAGATTTCAGGGGCATTAGTAAGTCCAAAGGGCATCACCAAAAACTCATAGTGCCCATACCTTGTACGGAAGGCAGTCTTCTGAATATCTTCTTTATTCACCTTTACATGATGATATCTAGAACTAAGATCCACCTTTGAGATGTATTGAGCTCATCTTAACTGATCGAACAAGTTATCAATCCTTGGGAGAGGATACTTATTCTTTATGTTGATCTTGTTGAGTTCCCGATAATCGATACACAACCGCATGGTTCCATCCTTCGTCTTCACAAAGAGCACTGGCGCACCCCAAGGTGATGCAATAGGGCGTATGAACCCTTTGTCCAGATGCTCTTGCAGCTGCTTCTTTAACTCCTCCAGTTCGATAGGAGCCATCCTATAAGGGCACTTCGATATATGAGTATCTCCGGGTATGAGTTCAATTGATAACTCTACCTCACGATCCAGGGGAATTCCGGGTAACTCTTCAAGAAATACATCGCTGTATTCCCTTACGATGGGAATTTCCTCAAGGTTGGAACTTTCCTTTGACTCAAAAATTTGGGCGAGGTATGCTTCTTCATAGGGAATCATCACCCACACCATTGAAGGATTTTTCAAAGTATATTCATGATCTTCCTTAAATTTGTAGAGGAGCATGGGATGGTTCGGAATATGAAAGTATATTTCCTTTTCCCGACAGTTGATATGTGCCCTATATAATGAGAGCCAATCCATTCCCATTATAGCGTCGAATTCCACCAAGGGAAGTTTTACGAGATTTGCCGGAATAATCTTCCCACATACGTCAACAGGAGAAGAGTCAAGCACTTGGGTTGCAATGATTTTACCACTTGGTGTTTTTATATATATCTCTACTTCAAGGTTTTGGGGCTTCGATTCTATAGTTCTAGCAAACTTGCAAGATATAAAGGAATGCGTAGAACAAGAATAAAATAAGACTTTTTCCATTCTTGAGTGAATAGGAAGTGTACCTTGTACGACTTCATTATCATGTTCCACCTCCGCAGTAGTGATGGCATAAGACTTCCCTTGTTCCTTTGGCTTTGGTGGTTGCTGGCGCTGATTACCCTTGAGAGCTCGAGGTATAGTGCACTGGTTTTAATAGTTCCCTAGCTCCCTACAGTTGTAGCATTGAACCACGAGTGGTTCACTACTTTCATCGGCTAAATTATCCTTCCTTTTCATGTCTTTTCGACACTTGTTAGCTTGGTGTTCATCCTTCCCACACATAAATCATTTCACCGTACCTTTGAGGCAGTTCCCATGGTCCAACTTACCACATTTTTGGCATGTGGGTCATTGTGTTTTCTTCCCATCTTTATCACTAGATCCACTAGCTTGAAACTCCATCTTTCTTTTCTTATCACCATAGCCATGAGACCATTCTCCAAACTCCATCTCCACTTTGAGAGCACACCGAACAACTTCTTCATAACTCCCAAAGTCTCAAATTGCAAGAGCCTTTCGAAGATGTGGTTTTAATCCACTAAATAATATATCAATTTTTCTATCATTGTTGATAAAAAAAACCGAAGCATACCTTGAAAGCCTTGTGAAATTTTCTTCATAGGTTGTGACAAATTCTCCTTCTTTTTTCTTGAGCTCTATGAATTCTCTCTCCATCTTCATGCGAAGATTTCATGGGAAGAACTTATTAAGAAACATTATCTTAAAGTATTCACATTCCATCTCTTCAATTTCATCACTTGGCTTGGTGTTCTTAATCAAAGCCCACCATTGATCAGCTTCTCCATCTAGACGATAAATGGCTAGAGTCACCTTCTCCGTCTCGGAACAGTGAAGAACAGAAAATATCTTCTCCATGGAGTTGACTGACTGTTCTGCAACTAGTGGATCGGAAGATCCACAAAACGTCGGTGGTCGTTGTCGCATAAAACATTCGATAGCTAGTTGCTCCCTCTTTGGTGAAGGAGGGTGTTCCCCATTATTACCGTTATTATTCATAACCCGAGATAATTGGGTAATCATCGCCATGAAGTTTTGAACTCCACCTCCAAAATCATTGGGGATGTCATTAGGGAAATCATTTCATTGGCCTTCGTAAGAGTTGTTGGCCTGATTTCTCCTGGTTCCCACCATTTTCTAAAATAGAAAAGGTTAGAACAAAACATAAGTAACAAATTCATGAATAAATTATTCATTTAAACAATTATACCAAAAACATAACATATGGGATACCTAGGTAAATATTCGTGTGTACATATTTGTACTTATTCTTATGCTAGTGGTTTTCTCTAGGGTTTGCTAATCCTAATTCCCAAATTAACTAAACCTTTCCTCTGATACCAACTATAGCGACCCAGACTTTTCTTACATTACTACTACATCATTTTAAAGATAAACAACACAATAGTATTACACATGGAGGATCCAGAGGTTTAATGTCTTGGGAAAACTAGGACCATACATAACAAATAAAACATCAACCATAAACATTTATTTAATTTCTTCATCGCTAGCTTCTTAGTGGCACTTGTCCTCTCCTTAGTACATGTATCCACCTGAGGATATACATAAAAAGGGGTGAGCTAGAAGCCCAATAAGAGGATAGATAAGAACAATAAATCATGGGGTGAGCATAGTCATGACATAGGCAAAGAATCATGAACATGAGAGGAGCATAAATAATAGACTTGAAATGTGGAAATGCATAAAAATGAAACATCATGTCTTAGTGGTTAACTACCACACATACTTGTGAACAAATCTAGCATCATGTTCACACATCATTTCACATTTACTCATTAGATTCATCACGGTACCCAATTCATTTGAGTTCTATATAATTCTGGGTGCACCCGTCACATTTAAACATTCATATTGTGCTATATAATTCCAGGCGCACCCGTCACATCATAACATTATCATTATCATGATTTCCACATAGAACACATATCAAACATGTACATAAATAACCCATGTAAAGGAATGTGTTTCATCTCATAATAATATATTCATAATCTTTGGGTTCCCAAAATAAAGAGGGAACAACATACTTGATATAAGAACCATCAACCATGAATGAGAGGTAAAAGGTGAGATATTGAAAGAAGAGTTCTTTTCGAAAACATATTGATGGACATAAAAACCAGTTACAAACATGTATATCCCAGAAAAGTAAAGGAAATGATGAAAAAATTATCTTTGAGGAGTAACCATATCAAAAATGGAGTGAAAGAGGGAGAACCCGAAGGAAGAAAATTGGGTTCTAGATTTCCCCTTGCCTTGTACTCGAATGCCTCCTTCTCTTTAATGTCCTGTATAATGACATTATATTCATTAATTAGAAATTCCAGAACCTTTTATAAATTAACAGGGTTTATTATGGTTTCATTATTTCATATTATGTTCCTTTGGATGACTTATAGAGTTTAAAAACATTGTTCGGGGATGTTCGTTTTTATTTTTTTCTTGAGCGGTCCACTTGTATTCTTAAATTGATGTTTGGGTAGATCATGGGTAAACATCCAGAACTGATATTACATGTAATTAATGATATTATAGAAGCTTGAATGATTTTTTAATGAGTTATATTATATCCATTTGGAAGAATCATTAGATAAGAATTAAATGAAGATTATTTGGGTTAATTTGTGCGGTTTTTGGATCACAACGAACTCATTTTAACATTTAACTCAGTAATATGGCCCTGGGTTATTTAAAGAACTTAAAATAGAAAATAATACATATAAAATATTCTGGTTCAACCATAAAATGGTATCATGACCAGATTGAAGTTAGAAAAGGAATAAGAGAACACGTCGTTTTTGAAGGTGATAAATTTAACACCTCATGAGCAACGTTCTCTTTAATAAATTAAATGGAAGAGGGAAAGGGTGTAGGGTGATATAATATAACATTAGAATCATAATATTAAATTATATATATAATACTATATTTACAGAACAATTTGGATGAAGATAGATAGAGAGAGATCAAGAAAGGAACTTGAACTTGAAAGGAAATTAAAGGAGAAGAGAGAGAGAAATTACCTTTAGAATCCTCCTCTTGAGATCCTCTTTAATGAAGCAAGGCTTGGTATTTTGATGAGACCAGCAGCTTTTGGACGTGGGGGATGATATAGGGAAGGTGTTTGGGAAGAATTTAGAGAAGGCTTGGAGCTTGAGAGGTGTGAGGAAAAGTGGGAGTGAAGGGTGGCTTTTATAGTGAAGGGGAGAGGGGTTTCCTTAATATAAAATTGATTAGTTTATTAATTTCACAAAATACAAGGAATAGTGAGTCTTGGATGACAAATAATATTAATTTTATAATGTAATCCCGAACCAAGTGGGCTTACATCAGCATAACATCATTGATGACTCAATTAGTACATTATTTAGCTTTTATTGTGAATTATCGGATTCCACTATTCATCAAAAACTCAAGTATCTCAGATGATTCCCAAAAATTTACCCCAACCATTTCTCGACTTGTTGAATCCAAAAATGAAGTCCATTTTTTAAAAATGCTTTTCTAAATATTGTTAATTTAATATTTAATTAAAATCATAATTTAGTTAAAAAACAGTTTTTAAGATTAAAACTGAATTTATAGTTCTTTCAAAAATTACGTAGGGTCTTATAAAATTATCTAAAAACTATTAGAAATTGATTAAATACCTTATGAATACATTCCAGGGGAATAAATATTCTTTTAAATTAATTAATTAATTATAATTATTTATTTATGACTTATAAAATACCAAAAACGTTTACTAAGGTCAAATTATCACTTTCTATGATGTCTAAATTTTATTTTATTATTCATAGGTAATTTTACTCTCATTTACTATTCATAAGTGTTATATTACTATTCAAAAGGGTAGGTTACTATTCATAAGGGTAGGTTACTATTCACCAATTTTTTTGTTTCATTAGACACCAAAAACAATCTTGAGCACAACCGTGTATGTCGGATTTTTAAAATTCCAAACATAGGGGTGAAACAATTGTGTTTAAAAGTCACTTATCACTTAGTAGTTCATTATGTTGTGTTTTTATGACATAGATATAAGAAGGGAATTTTCTATTGAAATACTTTGGGTCATTACATTGGAAGGATAAATGGGAAATCTGTTTTGGAGGAGGGGTGAATCCAACTTGGATGTGGGCATATTGGGTGTGAATAAATTGTGAAGAGTTTTTCGATGATCTGAAGGGAACTGCAATTTATGAAGCCATCTGGGCTGGGCAGACGTATGTTTATAGAAATGATAATTTTGCACCAGAGTTGCATAGATGCAGGAGTCCAGAAGCTAATTATTTCCATCTGACCCATGGAGAAGTAGGCATTAGTTAGTGGGATGTCTACACGATCTCAGGGGTTCCAATTTTGGGTGATATGTATGACGAATTCATCCCTCCAAAGGCAACCTTGAATGATCCGGAGAAGACACTGGATTTGGTTTGAGAGTTACTAAAGATTTATCATAAGCTCAAAATCTCAAAGACTTCAAAGACTCATTCTAGAAGGGATATTCATCCAGAGGAATGGATGGATGTGTTTCTCAAGAAGATGGAAAAGGGGCCCACCTTTACTCGTCCTACTAGCTGCCAAAGAGCGGATAAGAGAGGTGCTCCTGGCACATTCTGGTAGACTCTGGAAGAAGGAGAGTCTGGGAAATGGGGGTATGAAGTGAATCATAAAATACTAGAGATGACCCGTCTGGCAGGCTTTTTAGCCTTATGGCTCAGTGTCTATCTTTTTCCAGTCAGTGATTCGAAGGGAGGCGTCAGGCCAGGGACCATCGTTATTGCAGCCAAGTTGGATGAGAGGAAGATGGTGGGGTTGGCTACCCCAGTTTTGGTAAAGATTCCCATGATATTACTCCATGTCTATATGGGTAAATATCCTTTGAGATTAGTGGGACCATTCCATGTTTTATGGGGATGGATCGCCACTCACTTCCGGACATATGCTGTTCAGAATGGAATACAGATTCCTGGAAGTTCATTTAGGCTGCCTATTCAGGCCTTCTCTGGAGTTTGACCTTTTTCCCTCAATGCCTATGATATTAGGCCAAGGATGGGTATGCATATGGAATTCCACTTCTTTCCATATGGAAATCCGCCGATAGGGAGATTTGTAGACGATGGATCAGCCAGCTTAGAACAGAGGTCTTAAATACTGGCCTATAGAGATGGTGTACTGGCCACCAGAATTCATGGGGAAATTATACGTGAGGCCTATGATCCATATCAATTTTCATGCCAATTCATGTATCTGCAGACAACTATTGTATCTCCTCCAGTGCACGTCAGGTCAGAGCAGCATCTAATGGTTTCCCGACAACTATGGTTGCTAATGGCTATGGAAAGGACTGGAGTAGTTTTTGACTTACGAGATGTTGAAGCAGTAAGAAATTTGACCATATGGTATGCTGAAAACTGGGTAGCGTCATATCCTGAGGCAATATTGAATAAACCTATTTATTGGGTGGGGAAGAAGTATAGAACCATTGATAAAGAAACAATTCAGGTGGCAGATGATTCTTCCACTCCTGAAGCTGGTTCACCGAGTTCTTCAACCGAGGCTGATTCATCAGATTCTCAGGAGATACAACAGGTCTCAAAGTGGCCACGTGTCGTATATAATACTCCTGTCAGAATCAAGAGATCCACTCCATCAACTCCTGGTGAGTTACTTTATGGAGGCAATTTAATTTCTAGTAACTTTATAGAGTAAAATGTTTTCATTCTCTTTTAATAATTGTAGGAGCTAGAAAACAATTAAAATCCAAGGTTGTAGGACCCTCTTCACAGCCTTATAGTACACCTGCATATCTACGACCAGAGGCCATCCAGACATGGCGGGATGTATACTACGATACTGAAACTACTTGGATGGAGCTATGTGAATGGATATATCTTCCTGGAATAGGGACTCTTCAGGATCCTGTAAATATTAATTTCAAGGAAAACCCTGATGAAGTAAGAGACTTTGTCAAAGAGTTGAGGACCTATATACATGCCACTGATGATTCTATCCCTATCTCCAAGTAGGTGAAGGAAATGATGGATCACGACGCCACTGATGAGGAGTGGCATGAGTACATGGCTCCTGAAGATGTAAGTTTTCATTCCTTATTTTCTTTGCAACTTTATTTGAGTCTAATATTTTTTAATCAAGGAAATTATTTTCTTCATCCCACATCTTTCAATTAAAGTAACTAATGAGGTTACATCACCACAGTATAGCCCTGGTGGTACTGCCATCAGGGCTGCTGCGGAATCTGTTTGCGAGTCGGGCGAGATATCTCTAGGCCAGCAGGCCATGAATGATGAGTTCAACATGGCCTTCTATTCGCCAATTCATGTTCCAATAAGGGAGACTGCCGACACTCCCAAAAATTCAAAGAGACAAAGGAATCTAAGGAAGAAGTCCCCAACTAAAAGCTTCATTAGTAGTGGTATGTCCTTCGGATAATCATGAGTCTTAAATCATGAAAAATATTACTCATTTTCCATGGGATTTCAGGGGCTTCTTCAATTTACCCTCTAAGGGAGAGGATTGATCCTCCTTTGAGGACAACAGAAGGTGCTGTGGAAAAAATGCAAATTCAGGCTAACTTGGCTGCTTCTGAAAAAAAGCCAACATATATGCCTAGTATTCCTTCTACTACTGCTACAAGTAGAGAAGAACCTACTTCTGGTAATTTAACAATACTTCATACAATGCTTCATTAAATTTTGAATGAAAACATCAACTAACTTCCATTCTATGATATCTCAGGTATAACACCGGAACCCGAATCATTGGGAGCCGTGACAACTAATTATTTCATCTTTCCTGAAGAATTTGTCCAGGTTCTGGGGCCGCAGAATGAGGGTCGCCAAGAAAACACGTCCAATGATTCCACTGGTGAGACTAACCAGGATTCTGAAATATCATTGGATGAAATGATGAATCTTGGCATGTATTTCGAAGAATTTTTTGATCATGCTAAGTTATCATGTTATTTAGAAGATCTTGGGCATGAGTATTATCATTCTTCCAATAAATTGTCTTATAATTTACACTTCTAATCATGACTGAAAATAATATGCAGTTCCATCCAAAGAAGCTGCTGAACTGCTAATGCCTGAAGAGGGTGTGGACATTGATGTCAACCCAACCATTGTAGAAACATTAGCTCAAGTGGAGATAAACCTAGTAAACCCTCCTGAGACCCATCTTGAAGATCCTGTTGAAACTGGGAAAGATGGGGAAGAGCCTTCTCAAGCTATTGATCTACTGGTAGGCAGTGATTGTACTGAGTTTTCAAGATAGACAACCATCTTTCATTGTTCTATGAGACTAACCATACTTTTAATTGATCAAACAGGTCCATCAACTTCAAATACTAGATCTGGAGGTGAAGTCTCAACTTCTTCCCAAACAGTAGTAGAAGGAGAAGAAACTAAGGTAAGGGGGAAAGAGTAGAACATGGCACTTCCTTAAGTGCATTAATACCAAATTACATGCCACCTTGTGATGATGATGTCGAATCAGACACGGAGGTACTTAAGGTGTTCCAATTTTCACGACGCAAGGCATGGTAGAACATATGGAAAATCATATCCGAATTGCCTTTGGAGGAGCTGTCATCGAAGATTCCCCGACTTTCATCCCTATTCATCATATTGGGACTTGGTGGTTTTGGATATGAAAAGACCCATGTCGTGATGAAACAGGTCATTTTAAGAAGGGAATAGAAGCAAAAGTGTCATAATGATCTGACCAGGGTGAAGCTATAAGTCAATATCAATGAATTTGAGGCTGCGGTATCCCGAGCTGAGCCTGACTATGCTGCCAAAATAAAGGGGCTAAGCATAAGATCAAAGATAAAGTCGTCCAACAGATGAAACTCCAACAATAATTAGATGCTGTTACTAGGGATCTTGACCAACTCAATAATTCATTGGAGGGAGCTCAAACAAATGGGATTAAATCCATTGCAGATGCTAATAAATCACTCCACCAGGCTGAAAGGAGTAAAGTTGGTCGAGTGCATGAGCTTCATGTAGCTGCCGATGAAGCTCGGGATGTTGTACATCAAGTGAAGACTTATGTTGATAGCCTCTTGTAATTTCTTGAAAAAGAGAAGAGACTTCAGTCTGTGGATGTGCTTCTAATCTCTTGTGCATCAATGAAAAATATTTTCATCTTCAATCATTTATGAACACATTTCCTTTGCTACATTCTTTAGATTTTTACCTAAGCCAATTGGCCTAGTAAGCATAGTTTTATTTTTTTACTAGGATTATTATAAATAACCCTACAATCTTTTAATCTTTTAATTGCTCAATATTACCTAAATAATAAAAAATGAATGTTTAGTGAGATGGAACTTGACTTTTATTTAGAGTTACCTTGTCTTTTGTGGGCATTATAAAGTCATGCACATCATACATAATGAGGCTAATGTTTAAGGTCGAAATAGCTTTGAACGAAATGGATTAAAATTGACTCAATTCCTTGAAATTTTATCTGAACACATATTACCACACTCAAGTATGAGGGAAAACTTGTAAAATATGACTTAAAATTTTTGAATCTGATAAATGATACGAAAAAGAGCTAAAAGGAATTAGAAGAAGTAGTTCCCAAGAATGAAGTTACCATTATTTAACAAACCCGTTAGGGGGTTGAATTATGCATGTCCACCTAAGGGAAATGATTTCATAGTCAAATAATAGCATCTTTTGGCTGACAAGTCTGTTATGTATACTGTTTATACAAGGAAGCCTAAGGACACGTGTTGCATAGTCAGACAAAAGAACTCTCAGAAATTTACTTTTCTACTACCAAAAAGCCAGTGTAAGTTTATAAGGATTCAAATTTTCCAAATCATAGAGTTTGATGTATGGAGAGAAGTACTTGAATATGGAGAATATATTTCCAAACATGATTATCCAAGAACTGGATGAATGCCACTCCTACAAAGGTCTGACCCAAATGTAGGGAAGAGAAATATAAACCACAGACTTGAATACTTTCATATCATGAAAATGGACATGAAACAAATATGTTAAGGATGACTATTTTTTGTGGATCCTTACATATTTTTGATATGACCAATGAGGAAAAAAGAGGTTTTCTTCCCATTAATGAATTTACCATTATTTAACAACCCATTAGGGGGTTGAATTATGCAGGTCTGCCTAAGGGCATTGGCTGAATAGTCAAATAATAGTATCTTTTGGCTGACAAGTCTGTTATGTAGACTATTTATGCAAGGCCGCCTAAGGGTACGTGCTTCATATTCAAGAAAAAGAACTCTCGAGAATTGGAAATTTTTGTGACTATAAGTTGAGAAAAGGGTTATGAAGATCTGAAAATATTTAAGGTTAGGATTATGACACATAAAGATGGGTATTTTTCAATGTATGCAGAGATACAAAGATCAATGCTAACCATAATCATGTTGTGGCTAGGTCCTGAATTGAAATACTGGACTTCACTATGTATCCCATAAGGATGGGAATCAAGCCATTCGTAGTTTTTGAAATACAGTTTAACGTCATGTGGGATAAAAGTATGAGAGATCTTAGTTTAGGGTCATAGAGCTCAGACAATTATAAGAAATACACAATGTGTGTTTTCACAAGGACTTTTCTGCCAAGGGACTGAAAGTGGAATTTTGGGTTAGGCCCAAAAGACTTGGGGATGGATTCCAGAGACACTCGAACGTTCCTATGTATCCCATAAGGATGGGAATCAAGACCACATAGTTCTAGAAATACCTTCTGTACAAATTTGGTTCGTACATGTGAAGGGTGAAAGGGGACTTTACTGAAATGATGGTTTAACCCAAGATAAAAGGTTTAGGTATTTCCATGTATGTACATAATTTTTTTTCAGAATATAACATGATTGAAAATCAATGTAAATAATGATTCCCTCTCAGGTGAGGGTATCAAAGAATATTGTATTTTATTGTCATACATGATATAAATGTTGTACAATTTAATGTCGTATAGCAAGGACGAAGGTGAACCAATGTAAAGATATTGATTCTAGAGGTGGTTTCACGAATCAACATCGTATGATATGGAGGTGAACCGATGTGAAGAAATTTTTTTTGGGCATAAACCTTGGAAGGTTGCCTACATACCCAGCCTGGAAGGCAAGGATCAAAGTCCACATAGTTTAATTAAAGAATGAATTAGTAATCAAGTTGCTCTTGGGGACACGACCTAAAAAATGGTGTTGTGACTTATGCACGGTTAGTAGCCCAGAGAGGGTGTTATAGTTGAAGTTTTCTCTAAGATCACATGAGTCATACTCGGTGTGAGATACAAGAGGTAACAACAACCTTAACGATGCACAATTTAATGTCATGTAGAACATATGAAGGGACTATGCAGTTTAAAGTCATGCAGTTAGGACTATTGGTGTTACACAGTTTAGTGTCATGTAGCAGAGACAAAAATACGGTTTAACGTCATGTAGGACATATTAAGAAATTTCTTCACAGTTTAGTGTCATGTAGTTAGGTAGATGGGGACAATACAGTTTAATGTCATGTTGGACAAAAAAGGGGACTGCGCAGTTTAATGTCATGCAGTAAGGACAAAAGAGAACACATTTTAACATCATGTTGGACGTATTAGGGATTTTTTCACAGTTTAATGCCATGTTGGATGAAACATAGGACGATACAGTTTAGCTTCATGTTGGAAAAAAGTGCGAATAGTTTAAGGTCATATGCATGGACCGTTGGTTATGCAGTTTAACGTCATGTTGGACGTAAGTGCCAATAGTTTAAAGTCATATAAATGGACCATGGATGGTACAGTTTAACGTCGTGCTGGACGTAAGGGACATGAAAATAGTTTAAGGTCATATGCATGGACCATTGATGGTGCAGTTTAATGTCGTGATGGATATAAGGGACATGAAAATAGTTTAATGTCATATGCATGGACCGTTGATGGTGCAGTTTAACGTCGTGATGGACGTAAGGGATATGCAAATAGTTTAAGGTCATATGCATGGACTGTTGATGGTGCAGTTTAACGTCATGCTGGACGTAAGGGACATGAAAATAGTTTAAGGTCATATGCATGGACCGTTGATGGTGTATTTTGTGTTTATACAAAATACTTCTTCAGAAATTTGGCATTGGTTGGAGTATTGATGAGTTCTCCATCCGTTGAGATTAAAGAATAAGCTCCATTGTTATAGACCTTATATATTTAATAAGGTCTTTCCCACATTGGTTCATGCTTGGGAGGTTTCATTCCTAGTTATATTGGAGTTCTGAGAACTAATACCAATTCTCCCTAAACGAATGAACGGAGATGTACTTTTTTATTGAAAGCTCATGCTATTCAATTTTGGTATACTTCCAAGTGGTACAGGGTGCACAATATTTTCTCATCTAACCATTCCAATTCATCCAATCGCTTTTGATATTGTTCATCTGTAGATGATTGATCAAAAATGGCTACTCTAAGAGAATGTAATTGAACTTCAATGGGCAATACTGCTTCCGTTCCATATACTAGTGAATATGGAGTTGACCACGTTGCAGTGCGGGTGGTAGTCTGATAAGCCCATAAAGCATGAAAGAGTTTATCATGCCATGACCTCGTATCTTTATCCACCATCTTTTGCGGTATGTTTGAAAGAGTCTTGTTAAAGGATTCTATCTAGACATTGGCCGTTGCATGATACTGAGATGAATGATTGGATTTGATGTTGTATTCTTGATACAACTTCTTCGCCTTGGATGAACAGAAGTTGGTTCCATTGTTCGTCAATATGGTATGAGGGACACCAAATCTGGTAATGATGCTAGAATTGATGAGGCTAATAATTCTTTTAGAACTATCTTCATTGAAAGGTATTGCCTCTGCCCATCTGGAAAAGAAGTCAGTAGCACTAAGAATATACTTACACTTCTTGGACGTAGCTGAAGGGTACGGTCCCACCACATCCATTCCCCATGTGGAAAATGGCCACGAGTATTTAGCGGTATGAATCAACTCTGGAGGTTGATGAATGAATTTGGCATGTACTTGGAATTAATGACACTTCTTTGTGAAATCAACACAATCTTGTATCATTAAATGCCAAAAGTATCCAACCTTAGAATCTGACCAGACAGTCTATGTCCAGACTGGTGGGCACCACAAACTCCTACATTCACTTCTTTCATGATAGTCATTATCTCTTAACCATCAATGCGTCTAAAGAGAACTCCATAAAAACCACGTTTGTAGATAATTTTATCTTGGTGATATGGGCTTTCATAAAGAGTAAAATTGACCACAAGTCGCCGAATTTGTTCTTTCCCGGCTCTATCAGGTGGAAGTGTTCCATTTTGAAGGTATTCCCTGATAGGTGTCTTCCATCCTATAGTATGACCATATGGTTTAGGAATGGGACTAATTTAATTGATATCTTCTGTTCTGGTTCGAACATAAGGTGAAATTGTACAACGGTGGGAACTATTGATGGTTGTCTCATCCCGATTTGGATCTACCAGATATGTGTCTATATTAGCCAGTGCATCAGCATGATCATTTTTCAGTCACGGGACATAGGAAAATGTCGGTTCCTAAGGAAATTCCACCATTAAATCTTCGACGTAATCATACAAACAGATTAGTTCTTCTTTTCTGATTGCATAATCCCCATTGACTTGTTTGATTACCAGGCCTAGATCACCTTTCACCTATATGTGATTCACTTGTTCTTGAAGCGCCAACTCCAAGCCTGCGATGAGAGCTTGGTATTCTGCTTCATTATTTGTACAGCCTCCCAATAATGAGAAGGAATAAGGTAACACTGCCCTTTCTGGAGAAATGATCACAATTCTTAAGCCAACTTTTTTGAATTTGGGATCTTCCATTTTCCTCCCTGTTGGACTTTTGGAAGCACCATCAAAGCACATTTCACATGTTTGGAGACATTCTTGAATAGAGAAGACTTCATCATTAGGGAGTTCAATATCTAAAGATGTGTCTTCCACTGAAGGATGTTCAGCCAGGAAATCAACCAGATCTTGGTCCTTTATTGCCTTTTGAGACACATATTGAATATCAAATTGATGCAAGATAACTTCCCACCTTTCCATACATCCTATAAGCATTGGACGACTAAGGATGAATTTGAGCGGGTTATTGCGAGATACCAATTGGACCTCGTGATGTTGTAGGTAGTTTCTCAACTTTTGAACTGTAAAGATTAACGCTAGGAAGCACTTCTCAATATTTGAATATTGGGTTTTTGCTTCAAGCATAGTCTGACTGAGATAGTAGAGGTTGTTTTCATTCCCAACATCATTCTTCGGATCAAGAAAGGCACCCAATGATCGCTCTAGAGCTGTCACATAGAGGATAAGTGGTCTTCCTTCAATAGGTTTAATTAATATCGGTGGACTTAAGAAATACTTCTTGATAATATCGAATGCTTTTTGATATTCTTTAGTCCACTGGTAAGTGACTCCCCTCTTCATCAATTTGTTGAAGGGTAAACTTTTGCCTGCAAAATTGGAGATGAAACGGCAAATATAAGATAAGTGTCTTTGAAGTCCTCGTAATTGTATCAAATTTTGAGGAGGTGACATACCAAGGATTGAATTGGTCTTCTCAGTATCAACTTCAATACCACGATGGAATACAACAAAGCTGAGAAATTTTCCTGAGGTTACCACAAAAGCACATTTAAGGGGTTCATCTTCAAATTATATTTTCGAAGCTTGCGGAATATGACTTCAAAATCAGCCAAGTGATTAGAACTTTTCCTAGATTTGACCACCAAATCGTCCACATATCATTCAACGAACTTCCCTAAAAAGGGTTTGAAGAAACGATGCAAGGAACACTGATATGTTGCACCTGCATTCTTTAGTCCAAAGAGAATTACCCGATAGAAAAACACACCCTGAGGGGCTCTGAAGACTTTAGAATCTTCATCTTCTAGAGTCATTAGGATTTTATTATACCCAGAATATCCATCCATGAAGGAAAGTACTGCATAACCAGCTGTTGCATCGATTAAAATTTCTGTGATCGGAACTGGAAAATCATCCTTAGGACAATACCGATTAAGATCTCTAAAATCAATGCAAAATATAATTTTTCCATTACTCTTTTTTATAGGGAAAATATTATCCAACCACTTAGGATATTGAAATTCTCTGAAGATGTTAGATTTGATAAGCTTATCCACTTTAGCTTCAATTTTGGAAACATAAGTTGGGTGTGTTCTTCTTGCGGCTTTCTTAAATCCTCGATGTTCTTCTGGTAAACCCAAATGATGAGTAGAAAAATAAGGATCATGCCTGGGCATCTCTGTATAGTTCCAAGAAAATATGTCTTGATTTTGCTTTAAAAAGAAAATATACATCTCTTGTTTTTCAAGAGTCATGGCCGCACTGATTAAAGTGGGGCGTGGATCTTCTTTTTTACCCAGATTGATTTCTCTGAGTTCATCCACAGTGGTAGAGATACCCACATTAAATGTTGGAGTAGCATCTCTGAGATCTTACTCTTCTTCTTCAACATGTGTTACTTCTTCTGTTTCTACTTTCATAGTAGATGATGAAGAAAAATTTCCATGATCAGAAGAGATGTTAAAATTTGAACATATTGAAGAAGAAGCTTCCATTTCTGACCCAATTGATGATGAAGGGTCTTCCTTGGGTAATAAAGAGAAGATGATGGATTGAGAATCAACATCATCGTTCCCCTCTGGTATTTCTATAACTTCTTATGGACTATTTGGTGAATTATAGACTTGCTAGATTTCAGCATATGAAATGAAGACATCTCTATTTGAGCTTTCATCATTTCTTGGTGGATCAACACTTTCTCCCATGCTGTCTAGCTTGATTTCCATGATTGACATTACGGATGTTTCCATAAGAGTATTTTGATTTGGGTATTTCCTATCAATTTGAATGATAAGAAACACATAATCTGTATTCGCATGTGATAATGGGTTTACTGGAATCTTTTCCAAACCATACGAAGCATTAACTTTGGTAATATCCCTTGTTGTGGATTCCTCCTTTCCATTCATATGATAAAATTCCGCCTCAATGTATTGAGATTCACATGTCTTGAATGGGGCCTTATTACCATATAATGTCCCAAATTGACCATAAAAACAATACTTGAGACATTGATGATATGATAAAGGGATAGCCGCATATTGATGTAGCCAGAGTCTTCCAAGCAAGATGTTGAAGGCTGAGTCTTGATCGATAACCATGAATTCTGAATTGGATACAAGATCTCCAAACTAAGTTCTGAGTGTAATCTCGCCCAGTGGTTCTTGTTTATTTTTATCATATCCTTGTAACATCATAGTTGAAGGAGATAAATCATATTCTATGAGGCCCAATCCACAAAGTGTACGAATGGGCATGAGGTTGACTCCTGAACCATTATCAATGAATTCTCTTCAGATGTATACACCATTGACCTTTCCAGATAAGTACAAAGGTCTAATATATCCATGCACAACATCATCTTCATCTTCATTAGTAAAATATATTACTTAATGGAATTCTACAGGATTATTCTCTACATGGAAAAATTCAGCTGCAGGAATTTCAGTTTCAAACTCCTGAGGACTTGACAAAGCCTCGATGAGTGCCTCCCGAAGAACCTTTGATAAATTCAAAGCATCCAGAATTGATAACTTGGCCATTACTTTGGCACGGTGGTTCAATATATCGAACTTTTGATCTAAGGTTCTACATTTCCCAATAGGAACATGTGGTTTAGCAGGTGCCTTGGAAGTTGATGCTTTGGAATTTGATGCGTCTTGTATCGGGATAGGAGTCGGGCAATATTCCTGGCTTTGGAAGATTAGACCGATTAGATCCATTTACCTGTTTAGAGGATAAAGATTGAACTCCCAACCGATCCTCCAGAATAACTGTACCAGGACTGAATTTGCTATTGGCGGAAGAACCTGCTTGTTCTTGTTGAGCTCACTGAAGGGCTCTGCCACAAGTTTCTGCTGCATACATAGTTCTAGCAGGGGTAGAATTGGAATAGTGGCCTCTAAAAGATCCACGTCTTCGCCTGTATCCTGAGCCTCGGGAACTTCCTATGATTCCTCTATTTGATATAGGGAATTCATGCACATCAAAATCGAAAATGTGACTGGAATATGGATCTATTAATTGAATCATATTAACATAACCGAAAATGAACTCTTTATCCGATGAAGACTCTACCTGATTAGCTTGTTTAGGTTGTGCCGTTTGGTGGGGCGGTGTCCGTTGCTTTGAAGTAGATGTCATAAAATCTTACAAAGTCAAAGACAATATAGGCTTTGACACATACTAATATTCTTCTAATTCTTCTTCTTTCTATGAATTATGCCATTTCATTGAGGAATTTCCCTCTAATGAAGAGGGGTTTTCTACGACATTAATGGAAGAAGGCACAATTGGTTTCTTCAATTGTGTTCACAAAATAGCATGAGTTCAGTTGATTGTCTTTATGACCATCTAGTCATCATACTTTTTTGCATTTTTTTCTTGACATCTTGCCACTCTCCTTCCTCCTCTGGAACTGTAGCAATAACACATGCTACCTGAGTTGAAGAACCTTTCAATTTGAATTGTCCCAAGTCGACCATTTTTTGCAGGAGGTCTCTGAAGACAAAACACTCTTGAATGGGATGCCCTAACATCTGATAAAACGTTCAATAGTTGGGATGGTCTTTATCTCCTTCCTTGTTTGGCCTCTTGGGTTTTGGCAATTCAACCAAATTATTTTCCAGAGCCAAAATGAAATAACCAAGAACTTGTTCATTTCGGAAAGATTAAACTTTTCTTTTCAAATACTCAAATAGTTTTTGTCTTTTATATCTTTGATCATCTTGACGAAATGGTATCTGTTGTTGGTGCTCAGGAGGTGGATCCCTTTGAGAAGATGAAGGTTTTGAAGTAGAAGTTGGTACAGGTGCTTGTTTAAGAATAACTGTAGAAGTTTCTGATTTACCCATTCTCCTTCCTAGAGATGATGGAATTATACGAGCTTTATCCTTAGTCTTTATAAGATAATCTTCAATCTGTTGAGCGATTGAAGTAAGGTCTCAAAACCCTCCTATGTATTTCACAGGGATCAGCAGTGTGCATAATTCATCACACAGATTTTCCTCAAATATTGGCAACAGTTCTTCTAAAGGGAGTGCTAAACGTACTGAATATGTTAATCTCTTCCAGCGAGCAATGAAATATGACATCCTTTCATTCTACCTTTTCTTTCAGTTTTTATGATCAAAAACTATTGTCTTTGGAAAATTTGATCTAAACAGAAGAAGTAATTGTTGATGGAGATCTTCCCATCCATTAATTGGCTAATATTTCAAGCTTGTATACCAAAAAAAAGCTGGTCCTTGCAAGGTTCACACAAAACATCTGAGTTCCAGTGCTTCTTGTTGTTCCGGAGTTCCCATCATAGGATCGCAACAAGACACATAATGCATCAAATGCTGTTCAGGATCACCTGAACCATTGAAAATAGGGAATATTGGGTTCCCAAAACTTGATGGGGGAGGGATTGAATCTACCCATTCAGGGTAAGCTCTTTTTTCTAGTTGAACCTGTGCACGCTTCCCTTACATATTCTCTAACCGTTCTGTTAATGACTCAATGGTAGTTATTAACTTTTGAGAAACATCCGGTTGAACTTGGACTTGGTCAGGTGCAATAATTGGAGTCTCGACAGGTATGGTGGCTGGTACTCCAACTGATGGTAGCACCACCGATTGTTGTTGCACATGACCTGTAGGATTAGACCTGTGAGGGTGTACTGATAAAGGAGGATATTCTTGATCCATCTCAGTAACTGCAACAAACTCCCTTGGCTAACTAACTCCAGCATGCTTAGGAGGAAGACTACCCTGAAGTAGTTCTACATTCATCTTATTTAACTCCTTTATTTCTTCCTATTTTTTCACAAATATTTTCTCTAATGAGAGCGATTGGACTTCTCTAGAGGAAAGATATGTAACTTGATTCTTTCCCCTCCCTTTTTTGGATCCCTTTTAGAGAGGGGAAAGTGGGTTATTTGAAAGAACACCCAGATTCTGGGTAAACCATTAACTTCGTGTACGCACACCTTCTTCATTTTTGTCTGTGCGTACAACTTATTGATCATGAACCTCTTCATATGATCCCTCTGAGTGAACCTCATCTTCTGGATGATCAGCAACAGCGACATTAATGTCATTAATTGATGCATAACGCATCGAATCCCTTCTATCAGCATTTCTGTGATATTGGATTCTGCCATGCCCCTAACGAGACATTGCCTTTTGATGATTTTATCCCTCAGGAACTTCTTGGAAAACCGTAATTTGGATAGAATATCCTGATAATTTGGCTCTTTTTACCTCTTGTGACTTCTTCCCCAATCGAGAGAAGACCAGATTTCACTAAGGAGGGGATTGATGATTTCAAAAAGTCCCTGGTCTAGTGGACTGAGGCTATTCCTACTGCCTTTTCTCAACTCCTCGAATCCTATTTGTTGATTCTGAGGGTTGGGATAAAAGAGTGGAAGTGTTCCATTTTGAAGGTATTCCCTGATAGGTGTCTTCCATCCTATAGTATGACCATATGGTTTAGGAATGGGACTAATTTAATTGATCTCTTCTGTTCTGGTTCGAACATAAGGTGAAATTGTACAACGGTGGGAACTATTGATGGTTGTCTCATCCCGATTTGGATCTACCAGAGATGTGGCTATATTAGCCAGTGCATCAGCTTGATCATTTTTCAGTCACGGGACATAGGAAAATGTCGGTTCCTAAGGAAATTCCACCATTAAATCTTCTACGTAATCATACAAACGGATTAGTTCTTCTTTTCTGATTGCATAATCCCCATTGACTTGTTTGATTACCAGGTCTAGATCACCTTTCACCTATATGTGATTCACTTGTGCTTGAAGCGCCAACTCGAGGCCTGCGATGAGAGCTTGGTATTCTGCTTCATTATTTGTACCGCCTCCCAATAATGAGAAGGAATAAGGTAACACTGCCTTTTCTGGAGAAATGATCACAATTCTTAAGCCAACTTTTTTGAATTTGGGATCTTCCATTTTCCTCCCTGTTGGACTTTTGGAAGCACCATCAAAGCACATTTCACATGTTTGGAGACTTTCTTGAATAGAGAAGACTTCATCATTAGGGAGTTCAATATCTAAAGATGTGTCTTCCACTGAAGGATGTTCAGCCAGGAAATCAACCAGAGCTTGGTCCTTTATTTCCTTTTGAGACACATATTGAATATCAAATTGTTGCAAGATAACTTCCCACCTTTCCATACATCCTATAAGCATTGGACGACTAAGGATGAATTTGAGCGGGTTATTGCGAGATACCAATTGGACCTCGTGATGTTGCAAGTAGTTTCTCAACTTTTGAACTGTAAAGATTAACGCTAGGAAGCACTTCTCAATATTTGAATATCGGGTTTTTGCTTCAAGCATATTCTGACTGAGATAGTAGAGGTTGTTTTCATTCCCAACATCATTCTTTAGAGCAAGAAAGGCACCCAATGATCGCTCTAGAGCTGTCACATAGAGGATAAGTGGTCTTCCTTCAATAGGATGAATTAATATCGGTGGACTTAAGAAATACTTCTTGATAATATCGAATTCTTTTTGACATTCTTTAGTCCACTGGTAAGTGACTCCCCTCTTCATCAATTTGTTGAAGGGTAAACTTTTGCCTGCAAAATTGGAGATGAAACGCCAAATATAAGATAAGTGTCTTTGAAGTCCTCATAATTGTATCAAATTTCAAGGAGGTGACATACCAAGGATTGTATTGGTCTTCTCAGTATCAACTTCAATACCACGATGGAATACAATAAAGCTGAGAAATTTTCCTGAGGTTACCACAAAAGCACATTTTAAGGGGTTCATCTTCAAATTATATTTTTGAAGCTTGCGGAATATGACTTCAAAATCAGCCAAGTGATTAGAACATTGCCAATATTTGACCACCAAATCGTCCACATAGCATTCAACGAACTTCCCTAAAAAGGGTTTGAAGAAACGATGCAAGGAACACTGATATGTTGCACCTGCATTCTTTAGTCCAAATAGAATTACCCGATAGAAAAACACACCCTGAGGGGCTCTGAAGGCTTTAGAATCTTCATCTTCTAGAGTCATTAGGATTTTATTATACCCAGAATATCCATCCATGAAGGAAAGTATTGCATAGCCAGCTGTTGCATCGATTAAAATTTCTGTGATCGGAACTGGAAAATCATCCTTAGGACAATACCGATTAAGATCTCTAAAATCAATGCAAAATCTAATTTTTCCATTACTCTTTTTTATAGGTAAAATATTATCCAACCACTTGGTATATTGAACATCTCTTAAGATGTTAGATTTGATAAGCTTATCCACTTTAGCTTCAATTTTGGAAACATAAGTTGGGTGTGTTCTTCTTGCGGCTTTCTTAAAACCTCGATGTTCTTCTGGTAATCCCAAATGATGAGTAGCAAAATAAGGATCATGCCTGGGCATCTCTGTATAGTTCCAAGCAAATATGTCTTGATTTTGCTTTAAAAAGAAAATATACATCTCTTGTTCTTCAAGAGTCATGGCCGCACTGATTAAAGTGGGGCGTGGATCTTCTTTTTTACCCAGATTGATTTCTCTGAGTTCATCCACAGTGGTAGAGATACCCACTTTAAATGTTGGAGTAGCATCTCTGAGATCTTCCTCTTCTTCTTCAACATGTGTTACTTCTTCTGTTTCTACTTTCATAGTAGATGATGAAGCAGAATTTCCATAATCAGAAGAGATGTTAAAATTTGAACATATTGAAGAAGAAGCTTCCATTTCTGACCCAATTGATGATGAAGGGTCTTCCTTGGGTAATAAAGAGAAGATGATGGATTGAGAATCAACATCATCGTTCCCCTCTGGTATTTATATAACTTCTTATGGACTAGTTGGTGAAGTATAGACTTGCTAGATTTCAGCATATGAAATGAAGACATCTCTATTTGAGCTTTCATCATTTCTTGGTGGATCAACACTTTCTCCCATGATGTCTAGCTTGATTTCCATGATTGACATTACGGATGTTTCCATAAGAGTATTTTGATTTGGGTATTTCCTATCAATTTGAATGATAAGCAACACATAATCTGTACTCGCATGTGATAATGGGTTTACTGGAATCTTTTCCAAACCATACGAAGCATTAACTTTGGTAATCTCCCTTGTTGTGGATTCCTCCTTTCCATTCATATGATAAAATTCCGCCTCAATGTATTGAGATTCACATGTCTTGAATGGGGCCTTATTACCATTTAATGTCCCAAATTGACCATAAAAACAACACTTGAGACATTGATGATATGATAAAGGGATAGCCCCATATTGATGTAGCCAGAGTCTTACAAGCAAGATGTTTAAGGCTGAGTCTTGATTGATAACCATGAATTCTGAATTGGATACAAGATCTCCAAACTAAGTTCTGAGTGTAATCTCGCCCAGTGGTTCTTGTTTATTTTTATCATATCCTTGTAACATCATAGTTGAAGGAGATAAATCATATTCTATGAGGCCCAATCGACAAAGTGTACGAATGGGCATGAGGTTGACTCCTGAACCATTATCAATGAATTCTCTTCAGATGTCTACACCATTGACCTTGCCAGATAAGTACAAAGGTCTAATATATCCATGCACAACATCATCTTCATCTTCATTAGTAAAATATATTACTTAATGGAATTCTACAGGATTATTCTCTACATGGAAAACTTCAGCTGCAGGAATTTCAGTTTCAAACTCCTGAAGACTTGACAAAGCCTCGATGAGTGCCTCCCGAAGAACCTTTGATAAATTCAAAGCATCCAGAATTGATAACTTGGCCATTACTTTCGCCAGGTGGTTCAATATATCGAACTTTTGATCCAAGGTTCTACATTTCCCAATAGGAACATGTGGTTTAGCAGGTGACTTGGAAGTTGATGCTTTAGAATTTGATGCGTCTTGTATCGGGATAGGAGTCAGGCAATATTTCTGGCTTTGGAAGATTAGACCGATTAGATCCATTTACCTGTTTAGAGGATGAAGATGGAACTCCCAACCGATCCTCCAGAATAACTGTATCATGACTGAATTTGCTATTGGCGGAAGAACCTGCTTGTTCTTGTTGAGCTCACTGAAGGGCTCTGCCACAAGTTTTCTGCTGCATACACAGTTCTAGCAGGGGTAGAATTGGAATAGTGGCCTATAAAAGATCCACGTCTTCCCCTGTATCCTGAGCCTCTGGAACTTCCTATGATTCCTCTATTTGATATAGGGAATTCATGCACATCAAAATCGAAACTGTGACTGGAATATGGATCTATTAATTGAATCATATTAACATAACCGAAAATGAACTCTTCATTCGATGAAGACTCTAGCTGATTAGCTTCTTTAGGTTGTGCCGTTTGGTGGGGCGGTGTCCGTTGCTTTGAAGTAGATGTCATAAAATCTTCCAAAGTCAAAGACAACATAGGCTTTGACACATACTAATATTCTTCTAATTCTTCTTCTTTCTATGAATTATGCCATTTCATTGAGGAATTTCCCTCTGATGAAGAGGGTTTTTCTACGACATTAATAGAAGAAGGCACAATTGGTTTCTTCAATTGTGTTCACAAAATAGCATGAGTTCAGTTGATTGTCTTTATGACCATCTAGTCATCATACTTTTGTGCATTTTTTTCTTGACATCTTTCCACTCTCCTTCCTCCTCTGGAACTGTAGCAATAACACATGCTACCTGAGTTAAAGAACCTTTCAATTTGAATTGTCCCAAGTCGACCATTTTTTGCAGGAGGTCTCTGAAGACAAAACACTCTTGAATGGGATGCCCTAACATCTGATGAAACGGTCAATAGTTGGGATGGTCTTTATCTCCTTCCTTTTTTGGCCTCTTGGGTTTTGGCAATTCAACCAAATTATTTTCCAGAGCCGAAATGAAATAACCAAGAACTTGTTCATTTCGGAAAGATTAAACTTTTCTTTTCAAATACTCAAATATTTTTCATCTTTTATCTCTTTGATCATCTTGACGAAATGGTATCTGTTGTTGGTGCTCAGGAGGTGGAGCCCTTTGAGAAGATGAAGGTTTTGAAGTAGAAGTTGGTACATGTGCTTGTTTAAGAATAACTGTAGCAGTTTCTGATTTACCCATTCTCCTTCCTAGAGCTGATGGAATTATATGAGCTTTATCCTTAGTCTTTATAAGATAATCTTCAATCTGTTGAGCGATTGAAGTAAGGTCTCAAAACCCTCCTGTTTACTTCACAGGGATCAGCAGTGTGCACAATTCATCACACAGATTTTCCTCAAATATTGGCAACAGTTCTTCTTAAGGGAGTGCTAAACGTAGTGAATATGTTAATCTCTTCCAGCGAGCAATGAAATCTGACATCCTTTCATTCTACCTTTTCTTTCAGTTTTTACGATCAAAAACTATTGTCTTTGGAAAAGTTGATCTAAACAGAAGAAGTAATTGTTGATGGAGATCTTCCCATCCATTAATTGGCTGAGATTTCAAGCTTGTATACCAAAAAAAAGCTGGTCCTTGCAAGGTTCACACAAAACATCTGAGTTCCACTGCTTCTTGCTGTTCCGGAGTTCCCATCATAGGATCACAACAAGACTCATAATGCATCAAATGCTGTTCAGGATCACCTGAACCATTGAAAATAGGGAATATTGGGTTCCCAAAACTTGATGGGGGAGGGATTGAATCTACCCATTCAAGGTAAGCTCTTTTTTCTAGTTGAACCTGTGCACGATTCCCTTACATATTCTCTAACCGTTCTGTTAATGACTCAATGGTAGTTATTAACTTTTGAGAAACATCCGGTTGAACTTGGACTTGGGCAGGTGCAATAATTGGAGTCTGGACAGGTATGGGGGCTGGTACTCCAACTGATGGTAGCACCACCGATTTTTGTTGCACATGACCCGTAGGATTAGACCTGTGAGGGTGTACTGATAAAGGAGGATATTCTTGATCCATCTCAGTAACTGCAACAAACTTCCTTGGCTAACTGACTCCAGCATGCTTAGGAGGAAGACTACCCTGAAGTAGTTCTACATTCATCTTAATTAACTCCTTTATTTCTTCCTATTTTTTCACAAATATTTTCTCTAATGAGAGCGATCGTACTTCTCTAGAGGAAAGATATGTAACTTGATTCTTTCCCCTCCCTTTTTTGGATCCCTTTCGGAGAGGGGAAAGTGGGTTATTTGAAAGAACACCCAGATTCTGGTTAAACCATTGACTTCGTGTACGCACACCTTCTTCATTTTTGTCTGTGCGTACAACTTATTGATCATGAACCTCTTCATATGATCCCTCTGAGTGAACCTCATCTTCTGGATGATCAGAAACAGCGACATTAATGTCATTAATTAATGCATAACGCATCGAATCCCTTCTATCAGCATTTCTGTGATATTGGATTCTGCCATGCCCCTAACGAGACATTGCCTTTTGTTGATTTTATCCCTCAGGAACTTCTTGGAAAACCATAATTTGGATAGAATATCCTGATAATTTGGCTCTTTTTACCTCTTGTGACTTCTTCCCCAATCGATAGAAGACCAGATTTCACTAAGGAGGGGATTGATGATTTCGAAAAGTCCCTGGTCTAGTGGACTGGGGATATTCCTACTACCTTTGCTCAACACCTCGAATCCTATTTGTTGATTCTAAGGGTTGGGATAAAAGAGTGCCTAGTATGGAAAGTTAGGGTGGTTCATGACATGCTATATCTGACAATTTCTTGAAATCTCTCTTCATCTTGCGGACCATAGTCCAGAAATTAGCTGGATGCATCAACCTGCATCCACTTTTATCACCCGGCTCAAAAGACCATTGGATGATTTCTGACCCTTCTGTCACTTGGTGATATGCTTACTCCAAAAGAGAGGCATGTTCAATATTCTCATTTTCATGATGATGGAGTAATTCAACAACTTGTTCTTTGTATTCTTGATTTTGAGAAGAACTAGTTGAGGCCAGTTCTTGGGAAAGATTTTGATTACAAACAAAACCCATTGACTGTGGCAGGCCACGGGTAATAACATTGCATGAGACCATTTTCGGTGAGATTTGCTGACTAGAGAGTATAATGAAATGTAGTACTCCATGAACACCCCATCATCTGAAATGAATAACAGATGGGGAATTGGAAATTAACTGGCACAATCTTCTTAGTGCGCCAAGTCATGAACGTTGAAGGGCTCTCTGCTGCTTTTCAGCCTTCGGATATCGAGAAACTGAGATTAATACCAAGTCAATCTGAAGTTGTAACCCTTCTATTATCTTGACATGATTTTCATATTCATCATAAGATAATATTTTCTTTTTTAACTGACAAAGAGTTTTCAATATGTTGAGACGAATGTCATGAATTCCATCTTCCGTCAACATCTCTGGAATGTCATACTGAGAGTCATCCAAAGGCCAAAACATGACTAGAACTTCACCTTTTTCCAATTGTTTTCTCATATTCAATATTTACTCTTTATCATTTAATAATGATTCTTCTACCTGATTAGACTAGAGCTGGTGCTTCCTTGTTACTTCATCAGATTAAACATGATTGGTAGAGAAAACACTAATTAAACTAAAAGATTCATGACTTTGGGGTGGTTCAAAGAATGACCTACACCCTGAGCTATCTTCTAGTTGAGAAAGTAGTTCACCTGCTAGTGATGAAGCATCAGACATGACTAGTTTTTCATTTCCAAGTGCCTCAAGATAAGAGGGATTTCTCGGCACTTCATTTTCCACTGGATCATTTTCTGGGAAATGTGCATCACTAATGCGGAGAGGTCTTTCATAGAAAAATTCATCATCATGGGGAGGACCACCATGGTGGGTTACAATAGAAGATGAGATCTCTTGCTCCTTGGTCTTTTGGCCATAGAGAGGGTTATTGTAGCTCTCATCTGAATAATAAACTTCAAAATCGACCGAACTGTCATCAAACAAGCCTTCATGAGGAAGTTTCTATTGAAGACCTTCGAAATTAATGTTCCCACTATTGGGAAATAAGAGAGAAGAATATTGAGTTGCAATAGATAGTTGTCTGAGGGATTCAAAAACTCCAGCATTGAGCAAGGTCTTGTTACAGATTGGCTCTTGATTTCTTGACTGTGCTGGGTGGGTCTTCTTCTTAGATGCCTTCTTACTCGATTTGGCAGGTTTATGTGCCTGATCAAGAGAAATGATCAGGTTAGGCTGATTATATCCGCTCAAAACAGGTGTATGTGCCTGACTTGGTTGTCCGTATGATATGGGGGAGTACTCCCCACAACCTTCTTGGACTGGAACAGATGTGTGTGTCTGTTTCGGAGTGAACTGTTGATGTGTCACTCCACTGGAAGGGGTAGATTTATGTTTCTTTCCCTGAGATGCTGCTGAAGATGTTATAATATCCTGACAGGCATCCAGAATATGACCAGGGATTTGCTTATGATCCTTCACCATTTATAGAATATTCTTGGTGATTTCAGCTGCTGGAACGGGGATATACATCCATTACGTGCTTGTATTTGGTGTGTGTTCCTGCTTCTGTCCTCTTTTTCCTATCAATGAATCCTGACAGTACTCATGTGCGGGGGCAGAGAGTTGAGTCTGCCTCCTGTTTGTCACCAGAGCTTTCCAACTGACCTCTCCTAGTGCTACAAAACAATATTTTTGGTATGTTTGATCAATAATATAAGGTGTATGTGCCTGCTGATTTCACTCCGCCAAACATGGTTGACGAGCTTCCTTCAACACCGACAGACGAGGCTGCTGGCAGGATTGATGAGTGTAACCAGGTGTATGTGCCTATTTACCAGTGTTCAACACATTCGGTTGGTGAGATCCACCATATGTAGTCAGAAGAGCCCTCTGACTAGCCGATTAGTTATAAACAGTGTATGTTCCTGTCTATAATACTCCGCTGGAATTGCCTGGTGGGATTGGCGCACTGCTTCCAGATGAGTCTGCTGGACAATGGAATTAAAATGGACGGGTGTATGTGCCCACTCGTTGCTTTCCACCAAGTTAGGTTTGTGGACTTCTCCGGAGATGGAAGAGATGAGAACCTGCTCAGTGTTGACCGGATTTTTCCTCTAGCGATTCGTCTTGCATGCTCGGGTTCATGGAACCTGAGCCGAACGCCTGGAGATGATACCCTCATCATGTTGAGGGTGCACTGCCGCACAAGTCTAGCAGCGATTGTTGATGGGAGCCCTTAGTAAGGACTCCTGTCTCCATGAATTAAGGCCCAGAGGGATCTGCTCATTCACCTCCTCATAATATGGGAGTGAATGGTGATTGTGTTCCAGGGATAACGACCCGAAATGGTTGGAGATGATGGTTAGCTCTGCCTGCTTCTTGATCACTAGTCATCATTGTTCGGATGACCAGGGTGAGATGTTCACTTGGAGGGATTGTCAAGTAGCCTCCAAAGTTGGAATGGTACCTTGTTGATGGTACTCCTTAACCAGTGCATTCGATACCCAGCATTGAAGACACTGAGTAGGTTATGTCGTCCTCAGAGCGGACGATGATCCAGTAGGAGCAGCATCATATGAATTCACATCAAAGGTTTTCACAGCAGAGGTATTCACAGACGTGAACTTAAGAAAATCCATTCTTGTAATGCATAAGATCATGGAAAAGAGTGCCTATTTAATATAACAAACATAATCAAGATAAGTTCAACTACTACATCTTTTGGATGAGCACATATGTTATTGATTTTCTTGTTGGCCCTCTCATTGAGTTTAAATAGGGTCCTAATAAATAGGTAAAACATCACTTTAACGTGGTTAAGGATTCACGCTGGGTTTACCATTTTTTATTTCCTCTGGAATTGGGGACAATCTCATTCATTTAAGATTCAAACATTCCAAGTGGTTTCTAACGGGTTTGTTCGTAGAACTGGAAACATCCAATGATTCCATATCCATTTGAACTTACTTTCCAAAGGTAGTCACTCATTAGTTTTGGACTGAAGAGGATTAGGAATTTGCATTGGTCAATAGGATGGGAGGTCAGACTCATCACACCTTTTTGAGGGGAATTACTATCTACTCCAGGACACTCTTTATAGATTTATGTTATGTTCGTGAATCCTTATTACATTACCAAGTATAAAATGTGATTTCCTTTAAATCTGACAATAAATGATTGAATATGTTGGAAATTTAGAAAATCATTTATATGTATTCGAGGTTCTTCATCGATAGAGAACCATCTGTATTTGTTATATAATCTTAGTCAATGGCATCCTTCAATACATAAAAGTCACTTGGTCATTATGATGACCATACTGGTTTTAAAGCCACTCAGTGGGGCACTTGATGTTTATTGTCATTCAGAAAGATATGGATTATTTCAGAGTTGGGATCGAACCCACAGATGGGCTACCTACGTATCCTTTATTTAGAAAAGGAACCAGAACCCGAGTAAGGGAGTATGATGTTTATGTATTATTGATGGCTTAAAGAAAGATGTCATAATTAATTTTACACTCTAAGCTCACGTGAGTCATGCTCGGTGTGAGAAACAAGAGGTATTGGTAAAACCAGAAAATTGTTCCATGAAAGATGCAATAATAAGAAATGATGTGGGGCTTATGTATGTATGACTTCCCAAATAGATGAATATTAGGATTTACTTCAGAGAAGAAATCCAGGAACATGGTCCAAAAAGGTATATGTACTTTATGGAGATTTGGATATCCTAATCTTGGCGCTTACTCCTAAGGAAGATGTCTAAGTAAGGAGGGGACTTATGATTAAGTTTTAATTCTGAGAAGTAAGCCCAGATCAAAAAGTAAATTAAGACTGGTTAAGAGAAATTAAGACTGGGGATTACTCTTGAGAAAAAGGCCTAGGTTAAGGGACTTGAAAAATTAAGGGACTTGGGGCTTACTCCTAAAAGGGATGCCCATATTTGATACAAGAGCTAACTCCTGAAAAGGAAGCCCAGGTTATGAGAATTATGGTTGGGGCTTACTCCTAAGGAGGATTCCCAAATTAATGAGGACTTGGGGCTTACTCCTAAGAAGGATGCCCAAATTAATGAGGACTTGGGGCTTACACCTAAGGAGGATGCCCAAATTAATGAGGACTTGGGGCTTACTCCTAAAGATGATGCCCAAATTTGTAGACTTTGAGACTGGGGCTTACTCCTAAAAAGGAATCCCATGTTAAAGGAATTATGGTTGGGGATTACTCCTGAGGAGGATGCCCAAATTAAGGGACTTGGGGCTTACTCCTAAAGAGGATGCCCAAATTAAGAGATCTTAGACTGGGGCTTACTCCTAAAAAGGAGGCCCGGGTTAAGGGAAATTATGATAGGGGCTTACTCATGAAAAGGAGGCCCATGAATATGGTTCTCTCATCTTAAAGGATGAGGTTGAATGAATGAAATATCTAACTATAGTGACAAAAATATGTGTAAATCACTAGGTTTTGAGAGATGTTCCACATAATTCTTTTCAGATAAGGAAGTCAATGAAGAAAACATGACATAAATGGCTTTGAAGAGTGTCTTGAAGACTGAATCTTGAATAGGAAAGGTGGAATGGCATAAGAGAGGTGAAATGGACAAGAAGGGCACCCAAAAATATAAGGGTGTGCAAGTCCTGGGGTGTCGCGCAAGTACTACATGGGAGCGCAAGTCTTGGTCCCGCAAGTATACTTGCACGACACATATATATGTGGGCGATCATTGACTAGTAGAGTAATACTTGGGCGATCCCTGACCAAAGACTTTAGAATTATCCTGAGGTACTTCCAGAAGAGTGGTGCGCAAGTTTCAATGAGTAGGTAAGGAGGCGAGCAAGTGTGTCCATTTACCTTAAGGGTAAAAACACTTAGGTGCGCAAGTGTTAGTTAATTCTAACACATAGACCTTATTCCTCTTGTTTAGACCTTCCATTCTAGGTAATGAATTACCTTAGAAGTGTTCAGAAGACTTGAAGAAGAGACTTGGGCGTTCAAAGATCTGTATCTGAATTCTGGAAAAAATCCTCTTTAAATGGGGGGCCCACCGGGGGTATTTATAGGCTAGAGAAGACCCTGGGCGATTTTCAAAGAGGGCATGCAAGTCACCTGCGTGACCATTTGGGCGACGCGCAAGTATACTTGCACGACCATGCTATAACTTGTGCGAGCTATGGGAAATTTTCACCTTGTTCATCCCTTTCTCTTTTTTTATGTTTATTCAAAGGATTAATCTTCTTTGTTTGAGTTCTTTCCCTTTTCATTTCATTTAGACTCTGTGATGAAAAATGATCTTCAACAGACTTCTTACCCCGATTTCCACATACAAGTGTCATTGTAGCCACCACTCGATATATTCCTTTTGTTAGATCCCTTTGAGGATATGAAGAAACCCAAGATTTGGCATACCCAGCTTCCAATCCGATTGATGAATCTGATCTAGGTAATGTAATTGACAGTTTGGATACCTCTAAAGCTATGGGAATCCATAATTTTCATGATACCAATGGGTTCTTCTCATATATGACATGTGTGGGTGTAAAGGTGCTTGACTGTTGAAGACACCTGAACTGATGAGAAAAACTAGAGGGCACATAAGTCTCGGAGATAATTTCACCATCTATCCTGGTTGACAGTACACCATCCCTGAATGCCATCATATAGGATCTCATCTCATACTCTTCTTTACCATTATCAATAAATGTTCCAGTATGTGGATTACCAAAAAGAATGAAGTTGAATTCTCTTGATACATTCAAAACATTTAGTACCTCATTAGGTCCCAAATTCAGAGGCTTAATACCAAAAACGTTTTGTAAAAATGGGGTGAATCAACCATTAGGAACTATGATTGAGTTAAATACTAAGTATGAAGAAAAATGTTCTGCAATCCAGCCCCACAACACTTGAAATGGCCCCACAATTCTAAATGGATCATTCCCATTGTATAAATGAAACATTAGATGGTAAATTCTTGCCAAAACAGGGGTTGCTAGCCCAATATACTTCCCCTCTACCAATTTAGCAGCAATTACAAAAGTCCCTGATCTTACACACCCACCAGTTGCACAAACTATAAGAAAATAAACACTTATCCACATAGTAAGGAAGGTAGATAATCATACTTTTGCATCTATATTAGGTTTTACTTTATAACCCTAGTGTTTGTAATTTCCTTTTTCTAGTGTAGGACAATATGTTCCTGAACTGCCTCGGTTATCAGTGGAAGGACAAATAGTAGGACCTCCATAGGTTGGACCTTTCTCTATAGTCGGTTCTAAGAATGCTTCCATCCACATTCTGGCATGAATATTTTTCTTATCTTAGGGTAAATTATTCTCTATGTTAAATAATTCATGGGCCAGAGGTTGTGTTATGGCAACGTCACCCCATGTTGAAGTAGGCGGAATGAATTCATCATACATTTCCCCAGGAAAATAAATTCCAGCTATTTGGTAAATGTCCCAGAGACTAATACAAAATTCTCCATGCGTAAGATGAATGGGGTTTGTTTGTGGTCTCCATCGGCTCAATAATTCAGGAATGAGTTCATTTTTTAAACATATGTTTTCCCCATCCAGACAGCTTTATAAATTTGAAAGTTTGATAATTCTTCTCTGAATTCTGCACAAGTCTTACGTACCCAGAATTCCCACTTCCAATCAGGTTTCACACCCCCTACAGAACAAAGGTCCCAATCTCTATTCCAACCATTCGATTGATTTGTTTGAGAAGCTCGGAAAGTGGAAGCATAACAATGTGGTATTGGTTCTGTAACATGATCCTTCATATCTGGACCACAACCACAATGATGAAGGATTCAACTAATAGGGACTATTCCATCTTGTATTGGAACTGCCCTTGCAGAAATATTCATGCAGTTACAGTTGGAATACTGAAGAAACAAATTATTTGGAAAGTATTTCTTAATAGATTGAAAATGGGAGTCATGAAAAAGTCCATGCCCGTACAGAGGTATGTAAGGATTTTGTAGATAGTCACGCTAGTACGGAATTAGACCCTTCCATATCCTAGGAATATAACTCTCAATAGTTTCATAATAATCTGGCCTGACAATCCTCATCATTTCACCTTGGTGAGCCTTATATTTCTCGGTATGGGTCATTAAATGAGTCATTGTTTCTTGCAAAAGAAATTACCAAAATTAAAGATCAGAGTTATAAAGAAGAAATTAAGAAAATAGGAAAATAACACTTATCACTTAGGTCCTTTGACGAGGTCCTTCGACGAGGTCCTTCGACAAGGTCCTTCGACAAGGTCCTTCGCGTATTCAAAAAAAATCTCAGTGCAACTCCTTCGGTGAAGTCCTTTTGGCATATATCTATCGCGTAAATAATCCTACCTTGAAGAAATTTCAATATGCGAGAGCACAACGTGATTCAGTTGAATGAACGACCTACGCAATGAGAGCAACAAACATTGGATAGCGAGGGGTGAAGAAATAAATGTGAAAGGTTGAAACCCATTTATAGGCAACAGAAGGCCTACGCGGCATAGCTGTGTGGCATAGCTGCGCGACATCTCTGCATGATATAACTACGCAAAATTTCCTCAGGACTTGAACAACTTTTTTATATTTTCAGATCCAATCCTAAGGGGGGAATTTTGTTGGCACCCCTTAAAGAAATTCAAAATTTTCAAAGGAAACATCAATCAATATCCAGAAGCTGCGTGCAAGAGCTCCTCCACCAAGCTACACGACATGGCTACGTGGCTGAGCTACGCGATAGGACTATGCATACGAACTACGTACCAGAGGATTTGGGAATCCTCTGCATGGTGCACCTGCATGGTGGAGCTACACATCATATCTGCACGACCCAAGTTTTTTTTCAGCTAGGCCCATCCATGCCTATAAATAGGTCCCTTGGGCTCCCAATTTTGGGACTTAATATTTTTGAAGGACTCTTGGAAGCTCCCATTGCCTAGCTCTTTTGCCTAGACCCCTCAAAGTATCTCAGGTAGTTCTCTAAACTACAAAAGAAGGGATAATTAAAGGGATATGAATGTTTTTAAGTTCTTTACATTCTCTTTAGTCCTCATCCGTAACTACACAGTGTACCTGCGCACCATACTTGCACAGTACAACTGCATGGTATATTTTTGCACCATACCTGCACGATTGAGCGGTGCGGGGTACCTACGCGGCATACCTACGTAGGGTACCTACGTGACAAACTCAAATACCGTTTTAATCCTTTCATGGTTGGGTATTTCTGTCTTTGGTTTCCTTATTCAAAAGGGGCTAAGTTAAAACCTCCCCCAAAACCTTCTGACTTCTTAGATTTTTCGGTAAGGCACATCAGTGTGTCTCCAATTTGGATTTGTATTTCTACAGTCATAGGTTTCCCACATTTTTTTCACAATGGGGTGAGGATTCATGGGATTTTTGTGGGTTTTAATATCTGTAGTCACAAGGGATTTTCTCCCAGTAACAGTGATGGGAATTTAAGGATAGTCATCCTAGTATAAGCCCCTCACCTTCACCACTTCTTCCTTATATTGGACCCTTGTCCAATGTAAAAAGAACAGAGGGAAGGCTCGTCACCCCGCCCTCTTCTACGGTCAACGTGCCCTCTTCCATTTCCATGGAGTAAAAAATTGGAAGTGTGAATATCATTATTGAATCTTTCACATCATCTTGTTTCTCACATCAAGCATGACTCACGTGGGCATAGAGATATGTGATGGTTGAAAAATGTGCACACACACTAATCAGAATGAATGAACTTTGAGAATCTTGATTCATATTCAAAATATGATACATAGGAAGCCCTTTTAGTGGCCTTATCTCATTGGATATCCTCCTCAGCAATCCAACCGTAATTCCCCCAATTTGGGCATCCTCCTTAGGAAACAAGTCCCAAATTCAATCCTTAAATCATAAAGGCATCCTTTTTTAGGAAGTAAGTCCAAACTCATTTCACTTAGAGGACCATACTCTTCTATGAGAATAATCGAACTATGTGGGATTTGATTCCCATACATATGGGACACATAGGAATACTCCTTGACGTACAAACCCAAAACTTCAAATCAACCTTGTTCCCTTTGGGCCATATTCCCAATAGGGTCATATCCCACATGAAAACTAATATTCTTTTCAGGTTCCTTGGGCTGCTTCAGCATAAGTCCCACACTAAATTTCAACTAAGCACCTTCCGCTTAGAAGTCCTTATCACATGAACTTAAAAGGTTTGATGTGTCCCATTATGTGGAACAAACTACAAGGGTTCTGATTCCTTTCACAAGGATATGTAGGTAGCTCATTTTATGAGTACGATCCCAAAATCAAAACAACCTTCATCTCCCTAGATGACGATAAACTCTAGAGTGCCCCATTGAGTGGATTAAAACCAGTATCATCATAAATAATGATTAAAAATCTCTAATCATTATATGAGAGGATACCATTGATGTAAAACCTCAAATACATATTGATAATTCTAAAATTTTGTACTTGTTAAATAAGTGGTTTTAAATTCCAAGGGATAATTATAATATACTTGTTGAATTAATACGGATTCATGAAAATATTTTTAATTTCAAAGAGAGTCTCGGAGTAGACAATAATTCCCCGCAAAAGGGTGTGATGAGTCCAACCTCCCATCCACTCAACCAATTCATGTTCTTAAGTATCGTAAAGTTCAAAACATAACGAACGCCTGCCTTTGGAAAGCAGGTTCTCATTGAATAAAGAACTATTGGAAGTTTCTGGTTCCATGAATAAATCCAATGGAAACATCCTGGAAACAAGGATTCTTAAATCTAGAATATCATGTTTCAATGAAGTATGAAACAATATTATATTGATATATACATGATTGTGTTAATAATATTATATTCTAGTAGTGTAGAATTATGAATATGCTCTTTATTTTATAGTTTCCATTGGCGCGTTTCACCTTTGGATTCCCTCTTATGAGGAACTAGGAATGTCTATAGTTGGTGACAACCTTCGTATACGAGTTCTTATTGTTTTAGTTCCCACAATGCCTTCAGGTTATTCTGATAAACATCTTGAGGTTTGGCAGGGATATATGCCATCCCTAGAGTGGCCACCACATTTTTCAGGAATCCCCTAGTTTGAATAGGTGTTTGTTCCTGATCTGGTTGTCTGTGTATCAGGGGATATTTCTGTTAAACTTCATGGACTAGATTAGGGATGCATAACTGATCCGGAGTGACCAACCCATTTTGCAGATGAGTCATTCCATTTGAAGAAACCAGGTTTTGGAAACCATTCCTCACATTTACCACCAATGCAATGATGTCTTGATATGTCTAGAGGGTATGGTCTGGAATCAACCTCTAATATTACATCATTGCCATGATGTGATGAGATACATATTTGGGTGGAATGGGTCTAAAGTCCCATTATGATGTTATAGCATGTGATTGTACCTCTCCTGGTCCTTCATAGGTTTCCAGTGGATATTGGCAGTTATCCTATGTAAGGATAGAGGAACGAGTAAGCTACCAACTATCTTCTATAGTTTCCACCATATTTGACTAGTGGGCATCATATTTATGAGGAGGAATATTCATTTTATCTCTTTTCACTATATTTGTCTCATGGTCTTATTATACATCCATAGGAATTTGACTCTGCACATATTTTTTTGAAGACCTATTTGGATGGAGGACTTGATATGCATCAGCGGGTATTTGTGCATGCCTATAGTTGGTTTCTATTCTATTTGTATGATGTGATTCTTGTACATCTGTAGATATTTTCATATTCTTCTAATTATCTAATCTGTCTGTATGGAGGGATTGGAAGGAATTGGAAGGAATGTTCATGTCCTCATATTGTGACACACAATTTCCACGGTGGGATTGAGTGGAGTGGGTAGAGTTGTATGTGTTCACATGGAATGCATCTGAATTTGAAAGGTGTGTTTCCTCTTCAAAAATCAGGGTGATTAACAGCTTATGGTTATAAGTTTTCTGCCCTTAGAGGTCGTCCTGAGGAGCCCATGTCCTTTAGACTTCATTTGGTCCCACAGCATGAGACCCTATTTAGAACGAGGATACATGGTCTCCCGGCAATGATGGTGATACTATCTAGAAGGGTCTCATGGGTCATCTAGGAAAAAGTCATCCACACAGACTTAATATTTCTCCCTGAGATAATGGAGGTACTTGTTATCATGCTCTAAGGACATGCTCCCAAATTGATAGGGGATGGACAGTGGGGCCACCCTATGCTTGGGTGTCTTTCATGGCTAGGGTGGTGGCTGGAAAGATTTTATAGATTGGAGGGCATGTATTATGGCCTCCACTATGGTGAGAGTACAATTTTGGTGGTAATATTTTATCAGCATGTTGGATACCCATCATTGAAGATTCTAGGTCAGTGAAGGGTTCTTTTTCTTCATCTGGGCCCCAGCCGCCCATGGGGTCACTAAGGTGCATGTCTGCATTGGTTATCGAGATTCTATTTAGATCGAATGTTTCTTTGAAAACCTATAATATGTATAAATATATGACACATACAGAAAACAATACCCCATAAATATATCATCCATTTTTCACAAGCATAATTGACGATTCAAATTGGCCCCTTCCTTTTATGAAGCTAAGGGGATTGAGTGGGGTAAATCTGCCACCTTTGTTAAGGATTCACATGGGGTACACAATTTTTGTTTCGACCCGAGGTGATGCATTTGGGGGAATTCAAAATGGTTCGATGGGTGACAAGAATTTTTTTATTATTATAGAGTCATTTGTATCCCCATTTATGTTCCAACCCGATTCACATCATTTTCCATTAGGGGGAGTTATATTAACCCCACATGGACTGGGTAGTTTAAAGCTTCTTTTGTATGATGAAGGAGGCACCACAATTGAATGGTCTTAACGGGTGATTATAGTGGGTTTATGTATTTGTGAAATCGGTCCATGTATGATATGATTTCATCATATGCTTTCTAACATTTTTATTTATTGAGCCAGAAACATCCAATTACCCTCTTATCAAAGATTCATGGACCTTCATTCCAAATTATAGAACATGTGTGATGGTTTGTCCATCAAAAAATAAGGACTCCATTGGTTGATCGGAAGGAAGGTTAGGATCATCACATCCTTTGGGGGGGGGGGGGTTATTACCTACTCTCAGACTATCGTATTGATTTTAGTCATCTTCATATGTTCATGAATACTTAGTTCATTCTCAGAGAGTGTATCCATAGGTTACCCCTAGGTTGAAAAATCAATCATGGATATGCATGGGACATGAATTGCTAGGACAACACTGGGGTGAGCCTTGTGCTGAGGCATTCTAAAGTTTATCATCATCCAAGAGAGATGAAAGGTAGATTGAATTTAGGATAAAACCCATGAGATGGGATTACTACATACCCTCGTGAGAGAATCATAATCCACATAATTCAGTGCCACTCAACTGGAAACATCTCATTTCAGGATCGTGTGACAAGGACCCATCCATGTTGTTTAACTTCACGTGGTGAGGGCACCTAGGAAAAAGGTTCCTAGCCATGATTCGGTGTAGGACTCCTGTTGAGGTAGCCAAAAGTGCCCAGGAGATATGTGGTCTCTTGGGTGGACATGACCCTACCAATCATATAGCCCAGTAAACATTTGGGTTGATTTGCGGGTTGGATCTGGACCTCAGGGAGGATTCCAACGTATCCCAGTCAAATGGGGAATCAATGTATTTGGAGTTATAGAAGAAGGGGGACTTATACTCTATGGAAGCCCAAAATGAAGACATGGTTTCTCAGGGCTTACACAGAGGTGATGCATGTATGAGATAATCGAATCAATACTTATTTATATAGAGGAAACCCTTTGATGGGGACATTGATGGGGTGAATTGTTTTTAAAAATGTGTATCTTTAAGCTAGGTCGTTATGTAGGCATCCTACATATCCCATTTATTTTGGGAATCATAACTCTCGTAGTTCATTTGGGGTGGGCCTTACATATGGAATATTCCCACATGAAGGGGTAATGATCTCTCATTTCATGGATGAGATGATATTGAGCTCAGGTATAGACAAAGGATTCCTATATATCCCAGTTGTGTTGGGAATCAGAATTCTTTCAGTTTATGAGATGGGGCGTGCACATGGAAGCTGTCCATTTTTCTGGAACTATGAGGAGGATATAGACTCATGATGATTTGAAGGATTGGTTGGGGCTTACACTTAGGATTATTCCCATGTTTTGGGACTATGCATATATCATAATGACCACCAACCTCTAAGTCCATGTGAGTCATTCTCGGTGTGAGAAACAAGAGGAGGCAGCGTGTTGGAAAATCGCATGTACTACATCATCTACTAGTATCTGGAACATGAGCAGGGAGATTGAGAGGGGCATGGAACATGAAACCCTCACCCATGTTGATATCAGGGATAACAAATCTTGGTGATATATCCAGACTTATCCTAAGATAAGGAAAAGAGGGTGAAGAGTGACACTCCTCACATAAGGATAGGGTCTTACCTCAAGTGGAATTCCCATACATGAGTTTTTGGAAAAGGGAGGAGCATCATCACTTGTCAAAGAGGAAGGTAAGAGTGGCCCTCTAGCTAGTCACTATCACTTGTTGAAGGGAATGGCTAGTTATTACCCCTAAATTCGGGAACAAGTTGGTTCACGCCGACATCCAAAAGACGGTCGTTGGGGTTCCTTAGGGATTTATACCTAAAGACATTCCAAGGGTACAAAATTTTGTTGTTACAGCTTTCGAGACTCTGCTTACCTTTGGTATGTAAATTCAAAATGGCGTGATGGTGTACCCGATGATTTGATCATACTGGTCCAGTGGCTTTGGAGGAGGATTTGGCCTGATTCTAGTGGATTTTTTTGCAAAGTAGATGTGGAGGACTAGAGTGTAATATAGGTGCATGATTGGAGATGGAGGGAGGAATCCTGAGGACACCCATTCTATGTATTATTTTTTGATGTGGGATGGGGCTGCCCTATGTAGAGTACTGTTATGTGGGTAGAGGGATCGTCTGTGTACCGTAGTCGTATGCGGGCCTGGGTATAGATAACCACGTGTCAAAGTGGTATGTGGTTCTAGATATGGTTTGAATACTAGAATGTTATGAAGAGCATGATGTGGTTTTCCACGTCATTCTGAGTACCATCTGTGTACCGATACAGTATGCGGTACAAGGTTCGATCTGCATAGCGATTCCCTATGCAGAGCGCTAAAATGAAGAAGGGTCCGTGAGATTTTGTTCTCTGGGGAATTCATTCGTGAGGGATTTAAGGTTTGTTATTGAACCAATTAGGTTTTGAGATCAAGAATTATTATTACGTTTCTCTATTTTGTCCTTTTCGGTGGGAAAAACATGAAGGAAAAGTGGTTCATGGTTTGCACTTCGTTGATGACTCAAAACCAAAGTCGAAATCTTACCAGTATCTGAATTATATATTCTAGCCTCTAGGGTATCCATCGTTCACTCTTCCACCCATCCTTTTTCCAGTTTTTCCTGCACTCCTTTTATAGGGCACTGAGGAAATTATATTTGTGTCCATGTGGCAATGTTTGTGGAATCCCATGAAGATATATCTCAACCCCCAGAAGTCTCAGTCAAATAGGGTTTGTGGAGGCTATGGTTAATGGGACATGGTTCAAAAAACCCATTGTCTTGCTTCACTCGCGAGTTGATTAGTTACGCAGGTTGGTATATCATGGAATTTCTTCATTTGTTTCCACCAATCGATATGGTTCGTGATGTCCTGGGTTATCTAGCTATCGCCTCATGGGCCACTTCCTCGTGGGTTCTTCCATTTACCTATGCTTTGAAGTTTATGTACTCTGGGAACCTTTCCTGGTGATGGTATGTGGACAGCCTAAAACCATTGGAAAAAATTGATTTCTTCAAGTTTAATCTCAAATTTTCAATTCAATTTTCCTCTATTTGCCTAGCTGGATTTATAAGAACCTTTGTTTCCAATGGAAAAGTTCTTTTTGGAGTATTTACTTCATTTTGTGAGGTTTTTAGGACCCCACAACTCTAATAACCCTAAAAACACAAAAAACTCTTAAACCCATAAAAACCATAAAAAATACTCAAAAACAAAAAAACCACTAAGAATTTAAAAAACCCTATTTGACATGCAAAAAACCAAAAACCATAAAAACATTTAGTACCCAAAACCCTTAAAAATCCTAAAATCCCCAAAAAACCCGAAATCCTATAAAATCCCCGAACAAACACTAAGCAAAACCTAAAATCAAAAATAATCCTAAAAATACACAATACCCTAAGTATCCCTAAAACCCCTAAATAACTATAAAATTTTAAATAACCTAAAAACCCTAAAACCACTAAAACCATAAAAACTCAAAAACACTAAAAATCTGTAAAAAATGCTAAAGGCCTAATAACCATAAACATATACCTTGCACCATAAACCCTTAACCAAACACCCTAAACCCAAAAACCCAACACAAGAAACCCTATAACAAAAATCCAAAACCGAAAACCAAAACCCTACACCATACACCCTAAACCCTTCGTTTTAAACGCTAAACCAACATACAAAACCCTATACCCTAGACCATAAATCTTGAATCCTACACACTAAACCCTATAACCTATACCTTAATCCATAAACCCTAAACCCTAAACCCTAAACCTTTTATCATAAATCTTAAAGACCCTAAAAACAATAAAAAGAACCTAAAACCCACTAAAAGTCCCAAAAATCATTAAACTCTTAAAAACTGTAAAATACCCTAATACCCAATAAAAATCCTAAAATACCCTAAAACCCCTAAACACTATAAAACCTTTTATATTACATATAACACCTAAGACACCATAAGAACCCTAGAAACTTTAAATTCCTTAAAAATAAATGAAAACCCCTAAAACCCTAAAACCCTAAAAAACATAAATCCCTGGAAAAATAAAAACCCAAAAAATCTAAAAACCATTAAAAATACCTAAAAACACTAAAAAAACATAAAATATCTAAAAACCACTAAATAAAACATAAAACCCCTAAAACCCTAGAAAAATATAAAATCCCTAAAAAACTTTAAATAACCAAAAAACACCAAATAACCATAAAACCCTTAAATCCCTAAAATGATCCTCAAACCCCAAAGAAATAAAAAAAGACCCTAAAATCAAATAAAATACTGAAAGAACCATATAAAACCCTAAGAAAACTAAACCCCACTAAAAACACGTGAATTACCTACAATACTAAAAACCTCATAAACCATAAAAATCATTAATCCACCTAAAACCACCTAAAACCAAAAAAAAATTCAAAAACCTAAACAACCTGAAAAATCTTTAAACCACTAAAATATCCTAAAACCAAAAAATGACCCTAAAAACATAAAAATACCAACAAACCCATGAAACCCCAAAAAAAACACTACCCCCCCTCAAAAAAACTCTAAAACCGCAAAAATCCTAAATAATCAAGAACCCTAAAAGTCACTAAATGACCCTAAACCCTCAACAGGCCCTTGAAGACCCCAAAAACCAAAAAACACAAAAAACCCTAAAACCCCCTAAATCACTAAAACCACAAAACCCCTAAAAACCTTAGAAAACCATAAAACCCATAAAAATCACTAAAACTCTAAAACCCCTAAAAACCCTAAAAACCATGAAAAACCTAAAAAACCGTAAATCCCTTAAAATTCTAAAAACCTAAAAACCAAAAAATCCATAAATATATTTAATAAATATTAAAAAAACCTAAAAAACCTAAATAGACACTAAAACCCAAAAAATTCTTAAAATACCAGAAATACCCTAAAAACCTAAAAAACAAAAAAATGATAAAAACTGAAAGGAACTAGAAAACAATAAAACACACTAAATGACCGAAAACCTAAAAATAACCTAAAACACTAGAAAAATGAGAAACTGTAAAAACCATAAAACTTTAAAACCCCTGAGAAAAATAAACATCCTAAAAACCAAAAATACCCTAAAAATTTGAAAACCCAAAGGCACTAAAACCCCTAAAATCCCCTAATAGTGAAAAAATCCCAAAAAGAACCAAAAAAACTAAACACCCAGAAAGAGCCACTAAAAAACACAAAACGTAAAGATACTAAACCCTAAAATAAACTGAAACCCTTAAGGAGAATAAAAACCTTAAAAACAAAAAAGGGCACTAAAAATTCTAAAACACATAATGAAAATAAAAACCCTAAACAACCATACAAATAAAAAAAACTAAAGGATTATAAACCCTAAAATACCATAAAAACCCCAAAACCCACAAAAGACCCTAAAGATACCTTAAAACGCTAAAAGTCCCAAAAAGAACTAAAAATCCTAAATGACTATAAGGACCCTAAAACCCTGAAATCCTTTATACCCTAAAGACACTAAAAGACCAAAATTCCCATAAAATTTTGGAAAGGCCCAAAAAACCCAAAATCCTATAAAAAATACTAAAAGACCATATAACCCTAAAACCATAAAATACCTCAAACCCTAAAAAATCCCCAAAAAACCCTATAAACAATAAAAACCATAATACCACTAAAAATAATAAATAACCATAAAAACCCATGAAAACCCAAAAAGACAATAAATTTATAAAAAAGAAAAATATATATATAATATAAAAAGAAAAATTCAAATCCTAGATGACCTTGAAACACTAAAACACTAAAAAAACCTCAAAACACTTAAAACTATAAAACTATAGAACTTGAAAAATAAATAAAAATAAAATAAACCCAAAAAAAACAATTTTTTTTCCAAAAACACATAAAAACACTATTACTTCTAATAACTATTAAATCCCTAAAAAAGTAAAAAACCACTAAAACCTAAAAAACCCTAAAAACAGTAGAAATAATTGAAAACCATAAAACTATAAACCCCTGAAAACACTCAAAAACCTACAACCCCTCGAAATCCCTAAATCACTAAAACCCATACACACCCTAAAGGTCCTTAAAAATTCCTAAAACCAATAAAATCCCTAAAACCCAAAAAACCCATATAATCCCGATTTGTTTTAAAAATACCTATCAACCAAAAAAAATCTCGAAAAATAATAAAAAAATTCTAAAAGACCCTAAAAACCTTATATCCCTTACATGAACTGAAGAACCCTAAAACCCTTAAAGATCTTAAAATACCATAAAATCTTACAAACCTATAAATGTCACTAAAAACCTTAAAACCCTAATAGAACGTTAAGAGGTCCCTAAAGAACCTAAAAAACATTAAAAGACCCTAAAACCCATAAAACCCCTAATAGAACCTAAAACACAGAAAAAACCCTAAATGAACAAAAAATCCATGGACCCCTAACATATTGTAAAAACACTAAAAATCCATAAATGACCTTAAAAGAGACTAAAACCCCAAAAAGAACCCTGAATCTCGTATAGGAACCAAAACCCCTTAAAGTACCCTAAAAATATTGAAAACCCAAAAGGAATCTTAAAGAAACTAAAACCTTAAGGGACCATAAGAATTTCAAAAGTCCATAAAAACATATATAATCATAAATAACATGAGAAAACACTAAAGAAACTACAACCCCCAGGGATAAAAATATAAAAACCTTTTACCCCCTAAAAAACCTAAAAGATCCTAAAAATCATAAAATACCCTAAAAACATAAAAACTCTAAAATCACAAATGAACCTTAAAATCCCTGAACCCCTAAAAATATTTAAAAAACAAAAAAATAGCATAAAAACCCTAAAAAATATGAAAAACCATAATTCACATAAAACCCATAAAAACATTAAAAACCTAAAATAACATAAAAACCCTAAAACCCTAAAACCTAAAAGACCCATTAAAATTCTCAAAAAAACCCTAAAAACAAAATATCCCCTAAAAAATTAAATATCTTAACAACTCAAAAATACCCTAAAACTAATAAAATGTCAAAACACCCTAAAAACCTAAAAAAACCTAAAACCTTAAAATAAAAAAACCCAATACCCCTAGTTGACGATAAAAACCCTAAAAACCTAAAAACAAAAAAAAACTCCTGGAAAACATAAAACAAATATAAAAACCTATAAAACATAAAAAAACTATTAGAAAACATGGAAAAACACAAAAAATAGTTAAAACCTGAAAAAATCTAAACACATAGAAATCCCAAAAACCCCCAAAATAATAAAAAACCCTAAAAAACCCATAAAAATAACAAAACGCTAAAACCCCCAAAAAAACCAAAAAATCATTAAATCCTTCAAAAAAAATTTAAAACCCTAAACCCCAATAAATACTCTAAAACTCTAAAAAAATAGTAAAACCCCTAAAACCCCTAAAAATCCACCCACAACCCAAAAAACACAAAAAAAAACTAAAATCCTAAAAAACCCCAAACACCATAGAAATACCTGAAAACATAAAAGAGCCCTAAATCCCTTAAATACCCTAAAGACCCAAAAAACCTAGAAACAACAAAAGACCCTATTACTCTTAAAAACATTAAAAGAGATAAAAAAACCCCTAAGAGACCCAAAAGACATTACTATTTCTAAAAAACTATAAAACCCCCTAAAATCCTACCTAATCCAAAAAAATAAAAAACCCAAAAAAATACCAAAACACCAAAAAACCCTAAAACCCTAAAACACCATAAAAATAATAAAAATTATGAAAATCCATAAAACCATAAGATTCCTAAAAATCCTTAAAAAATCAAAGAACTTCAAAAAGTGCTAAACACTCTAATTCCCTAAAAAACTAAAAAGTACATAAAAATTTTAATACCCATAAAACCAACAAAATCCTTAAAACCCTAAAAACCAAAACATCAATAAAACACCATAAGTCTATAAGAAACCTTTAAGAACTATTAAAAAATATAAAACCCCTAAAACTCCTATAAAACCATAATTTAAAATAAAAACCCCAAGAAACCCTATGATAATGATCGAAATCCCTAAAAACCATAAAACCCCATAAAAACCAAAAAAAACTCTACAAAAACCTTAAAAATCAAACACCCCTAAAAATTTTAAGAATCCCTAAGACCAATAAAAACCCTACAAAGTCATAAAACCCATAAAACCCTTACAAAATCCTAAAAACTCCAAAAAACAAAAAAAAAGAATCCAAATACCTATAAAAAAAATAAAAACCCATCAAAATTATAAAATATCCAAAACCCTAAAATGACTATAAAAACATTAAAACACTAAAATATTCAAAAACCATAAAAATATACTAAAAATCCCAAAAACTAAAACCCTAAAACTTCCATAAAATAAAAACCCTAATTAAATTATAAAATTTTCTAAAACACCTAGAAACCCTAAAACCCCTAAAATATTCTAAAACCAATAAAAACTGAAAATGATATAAATAACAACGAACACCCATAAAATCCTAGATACCATAAAAATGACCAAAAATCCTAAAAACCATAAAAACAAAAAATCAACAAATTGACCTTAAAATAACTAATAAACACTAAAAATTATAAAAATTTATAAAACCTTTAAAACCCTAAAACCACATAAAATTCCTTAAAACCCTCTATAAACACAAAAAAAACAATAAAATCCCCTAAAAACTCTAAATCCCATGAAAAGAAAGAAACCCCCAAAAATCCCATAAAAATACATGAAAACCACTGAGATGCCTAAGAAAACCCTAAAACACCCTAACTACTTAAAAAAAAGAAAACCATAAAACCATAAAATCCCTTTATACCCACTAAAACCGTAAAAACCATTAAAAGCACATGAAAAATCATAAAACCCCTTAACAACACCAAAAAACCTAAAAAACCAAAAAAATTGAACCCCGAAAAACACTACAAAACATATAAAACCCTAAACTCTATAATAACCTTAATCACCCTAAAACCACATAAAATATAAAACTGCTAAAAATCATAAAAACCACTAAAACAACCTAAAATCCCCTAAATACCATAAAGAACCCTAAAACACTCTAAAACACCATGATCCCTTAAAACTCAACAGAAATACCTAAACCCCATTAAAACCATGAACCCCTAAAATTTGTAAAAAATCTAAAAACCCTAAAACATATTAAAGATGACTGAAACCCTAAGATAATCCTAAAAATGACATAAAATCCTAAAAAACCAAAAAAAACTAAAACTCCTAAAACCTTTAAAACCCCATAAACCAACTAAAAAGACAATTAAGAACCCAAAAACTTTCAAAAACCCATAAAACACCCTAAAGCACCTAAAATTCCTAAAACCCGCTAAAAATAAAAAAAATCATAAAACCCATTAAAACTTATAAAACACCAAAATTCTCTAGAAATTTATAATACACTTAAAAGCCTTAAAACAATAAATACCATAAAAACCAAAAAATTCAAAAAAAATCCATAAGACCTCAAAAACAAAAAAACACCTAGACAACCCTAAAATCCCTCAAAACCGTAAATTCACTATAACCCTTAAACCTCTAAAAACAATAAAATAACCCTAAACCAGTAAAAAACAAAAATCTATTTAAAAATATAAAACCCATAACAATCTTAAAAACCCTAAAAACCCTAAAATCCTTGAAAATATTTAAATACTATAACAACCCTTGAAACCCCAACATTAAACCTAAAAACCTAAAAACCCCAAAAGAAACTAAAAACTCCTAAAAACTATAAAGGACCCACAAAACATTATAAATACCATAAAGGACCCTAAAACCATAAAAAACCATTATATACCATAAAAAACACAATAAATCCTAAAACCCATAAAAAAAAGAATAAAACCCAAAAAATCTCTTAGGAACTCAAAACCATTAAAAAATAAAACCCATAAAACCTCTAAAAACATAACATCCCTTAAAAACACAAAAAACTATAAAACACCAAATAATCCTGAAAATCCCTAGAAAAGAACTAAAACTCATTAAAAATAAGAAAACCCTAAAATACCCTAAAACCAAAAAAACCCATAGAAATTTTTAAAACTTCCAAAAATCATTAAAACTCTAAAAAAATACCAAAACCCTATAATACATTAACCACCATAAAACCCTAAAATCCTAAAACACCCAAAACCCCTAAAACCCATTTAAAACACAAAAACCGAATAAAGACACAAAAACCCCCCAAAGCACAAAAAACCCCTTAAAAACCTAAAACCCACTAATAACACTAAAACAGTAAATACCTTATGAAAAATAAAAAATCATAAAAAATATAAAGACCCTAAAAACCCCTAAAGGACTTTAAAATGAATAATAACCCATAAAAACATCTTAATCCCCACGGAAAGATTATAAAACATAAAATAACTGAAAACCCCAAAAACCCACCCATAACCTAAAAACAATAAAACCCTAAAAAAAACCCCAAAACACCACTAGAATGCCTTAAAAATTGAAAAAGAAAATCCTAAAACCCCAAAAAACCAAAATAAAACTCTAAAATGCCCTAAAACCAAAAAAAATCCTAATGGAACATAAAATATAGTGAAAGAATATAAAACTATAAAACCCCAAAAGGGCTGTTAAAGACATAAACACCATAGTGGGCCCTAAAAACCCAAAAAAACCTAAAACCCTAAAACCCATATAGAACCCAGAAGACCATAAATTCTCTAAAGGGTCCTAAAAACCATAAAACCTGGAAATTATTCTAAAAAATCCCAAACACATAAAGGATTCCAAAAACCCAACAAACCCAAATAAACATAAAATATTATAAAACCCCCCAGTGGACATTTTTATGGGTTTTTTGAACTTTCTGATCTCTAAGACCGTGCAATGGTGGGTCTAGTTGATAGTGATTTTATCATGATTTGCTTCGAATCTAAGGAGGATATTATTACTTCTTGGTTCATGGAACCCCTAAGCTACAATGGGGCTCACTTATCTCTATTTCGATTGGCATTTTTACCTTCATCTGGAATTGGACTCTCTGATATTTGCGACTTGGGTTAGATTTCCCAAAATTCCCATCCATTTCCAAAAAAATTATATTATTTCAATGTTAACGAATATGGAGGGAAGGTTTTTATGCATGGATATCCGGAATCAGGACCCATGTCACCCCATTGCTCCAAAGAATATTTTTAAATTTGATGCTTCTATGGATCTGGTGGATTTTTCATGGATTGCTATGGATGAGGAGCACCGCTAGAAGAAACTAGTGGTTCTTGAATCATGGGTTGACTTCACATCTTCTTGCTGTAAATTTGGGCATAGTGGTCAGGCATGCAGCTATGGTGCCAAGGATAGAAGTGGAATTAATCTGACTCAAGTAGGGTATAGTGAGGGAACCTAGAATATAGTGGAGGTGCAAGAGTTTACGAGATTTCCGAAGCTACTGCCCACCAAGCCAACGGTTGTTGTAGTTTTTGAGTGGCTAAAAATGGATTTGAATGATATGCATGATATGGATGTATCAGCGGTGACTTCAGGTGGCATGAGTCCGGATTTGGCTATGAATAGTTTCATATTGGGAAGGGTTGGCACAAAGGTTATGCGCACTGATGAATATGTGACTCTGAGTGGGAGAAGCGAGAAAGCGGGAAGTAGTGAGGTGAAAGGGGGGAAAAGAGTAGGGGTACATGGATGGGTTTGGGAAAAAAAGAGGACCCCTAATGTAGCCCCCCGGATGTGTTGTAGTGACCTGGAGAAAACGCAGTGGACAGGCCAATAGCAGCCAGTTGCCGACCACGGATGTTTTTGTTCTGAGTAACATGTTTGAGGAGTTGGATTTAGTTGAGTTAGTTGGTGGTGATCTTGTGAAGGGGGGGTGTATGAGCAGAGGAGGTGGCTGAGTAGTAGTAGGTGGCTAGGAATGGGTGGGATATTATTATGGTTGGAAAAGAGATGATTATGATTGGGAAGCAGACCCTCAGCTTCGATGAGGGACCCCTAGTTGGAGCAAGGATGACCCCTTGGGGCGAACCACTGGGTGTGGTGAATTTGGGAGGGCTGGCCTGGGATTTTTTCCAGTTTTTTGTACTGAAGAGGGTGGTACAGATTGCATGGACGATATAGATGGCTATCACTACTAGATATTGATGGAAAAAATGGTGAAGAGAGTATGTCCTCAGAAATGCATAGGGCCATGGTTGTTCATGGATCCTCATATACTGAAGACCACTATGTGGTCATATATGACATTGTGGTGGTGGAACATACAAGGGTCTTCATCGAGGATGAGGCTAAAATATTAGGTGAGTTTTTTGCTGAGGATTACCGTAGGATAAATGCCAATATGGACTAGTTCAAGAGGGAATGATCTAAGCATGGGGATGCCTCTCAAAAGTAGGATGGATTGTTCTCTGGAAAAGTGAATTGGGATGGTGATAAAGGGGCCTCAAGTGTGGCCATCAATAGTGTCCTATATAGGAAGGCGGCTCATACACATGATTTCACCTCTGCCCCCCCCCCCCCCCAAAAGGAGGCAGATGAGGGATTATTATTCTCTCCCTTAGCCCATGGTGACATGGGCTGCCTCAATATCGGTGAAGCTAAAAATAAAATCCAACATGCGGGATTGGCCTCCGAACACCTTACAGCAGGAGAGGCTCAGGGAGATGTACCAAGAGATTTTAATATTACAGGAGAACTTTGAGTCTGGATGGGAATCTATGTACACAGGGGTGGACTCAGACTTATTCTTTGCTGACATGGCTACTAGATATGGTACGGATGATGACCTTTATGATGTAGGCTAGGTTTACGACGTTGAAGGGGTCATTGACTGACTTTTTTATTTTCTCTGTATTTGGGCTCTTTTGGGGTTTTGTTTTGTAGGGGGTGTTTTGCGAATTTTGGGTGTGGGTCGTTTGATCCTCTCCCTCCCTTTGTTTGCATTGACAGTTTTCTTCTTCTAAATTTGGGGGGGGGGGGGGGGCAGGGATAGCCTTGTCCTGCACCTTCCTTTCCCTAAAAGCAATTAAAAAACCCTAGAAACACTAAAAACCATAAAAACCTTTAATAGAATAAACACACAAAATGACCATAAACACCCTAAAACCCTACAAGACCATAAAACCCTATTTTTTTAAAATACCCTAAACCCTGTAAGAAGTCCAAAGAAAATTCAAAACCTAAAATACACTAAAAACCCATAAAACCCAAAAATTTCTAAAAATCCAAAAAATTTCTAAAAACCATAAGAACCATTAATAAATTAAAAACTCTAAAAACCCAAAACCCCCAAAAACCCTAAAAACCATTAAAAACATAGAAAATATAAAAAACCCCTAAACGACCCTAGAATCCATAAAATGCCCTAAAATCCCTAAAATCCCAACAAATCCCTAAAAACCCTAAACCCTAAAAAACTATAAAAACCATAAAAAATGTGGTATACAACCCTTAAACCACTGAAAAAAATTGAAACCCTAAACCCCTAATAATCATAAAATATCGTAGAACTCCTAAAAACCCTAAAATCCCTAAAATCTGCAAAAAACCTAAATCCATAAAAACCCCTAAAACTTATAAAAATTAAATACTATAAATACTCCAAAAATCCCTTAAAACCCCTACCCCCAATAACTAAAACCCACTAAAACCAGAATATTTTCCAAAACCCCCAAAAAACCCGAAACCCTAAAAATTCCTAAAAACACCTAATACCCTAAAACCCCTAAAATCCCTAAAATCTATGTAAACCCTAAAAATAATAATCCCCAAAAAAATACATAAAACACGAGAAATCCAAAAAAACCCCTAAAAACCCCTAAAAAATATAAATTTCAAAAAAAACCATAAAACCCATGAAATCACTAAATATCCATAAAAACATTAAAAGCCATAAAAATCCTAATAAACTCTAAAAAACTCTTACAAAAAACACCAAATAATCATAAACCACCCAAAACCCATGAAAACACTGTAAAAACCATAATAGCCTTTAAAACACTAAAACCAATAAAAAATCCAAAACCCCTAAAAACCCTAAACCCTGAAAAAACATAAAAAATGTTTAAAACCCATTAAATACACTAATAACCCCTTAAACCATAAAAAACTCCAAAATCCCTAACCCCCTTAAATACCTTAAAACCCCCTTAAACACAAAGAACCCCTAAAAGGGAACTAAAAATCCTAAGAAAAAAAATCTCCAAAAAAAACCAAGAACCCCTAAAAACCTAAAAATTCGGCTAGAAACCACAAAAAATAATAAAACCCATAAAAACACTCAAATTACCCTAAAACCTGAAACAATCAACCTAATATCCCTAAACCCCCTAAAATGTACCTAAACCAGCTAAAAGACCGTAAAAGAGCCTAAAAACCCATTATAAAACCTAAAAAGATTATTAAATAGCGTAAAACCCCAAAAAATATCCAAAACCCCTATAAACCCAAAAGGAACCTAAAAAACAATAAAAATACATAAATGACCCTAAAAACAATAAAATATTAAAGGACCCTAAAAACCCCCCAAATCCTAAAAGAACCTAAAAACCATAAAGGTACCTAAAAACTATAAAAAACACTAAAAGACCATTAAAATAATGAAAACCCTAAAATACCTCAATAAACTATAAAAATATCCTAAAAGACCCTAAAACCCTTAAAAATTATAAAAGATCCTAAATTACATAAGACCCCAAAACCCCCAAAAACCTCTAAAAGAACTTAAAACACCCGGATCACCCTAAAACCCTTAAATTCCCCAAAATTGCAAAACCCTAAAAAACATGAAAAATCCTAAAATATCCTTTAAACCATAAAAAAATTAAAAGAACCTAAAACCCTGTAAAAGATATAAAAATCTATATCATACCCTAAAAACCTAAAAACACAAAAAACACTAAAAACCCAAAACAATCCATAAAACCCAAAAAACATTGATCCCCTAAAAACTCAAAAAACCCAATAAACAAAACCCCACTTAAAACATTCCAAAAACACTAAACCCCCACAAGGGCTGAAGGGATATAAAACCATAAAAAACCCTAAAAGCCCATAAAACCCCAAAACCCCTTAATGTAAATGAAACCATAAAACCCACCAAAAACCATAAAACCATTAAAATACTTGAAAACCCTAAATGATACTGGTATCCCAAAAAACATAAGGGGCCCTAAAAACCCATAAAACAACCCTAAAACCCCCAAAATCCCTTAAAACCTATAATAACCTAAACCCCCTATAAAAGTCCCTAAAAACTCTATAAAACATTAAAAAATTCCTAAAAAAACATTGAAACCATAAAATTACAATTAAAACTATAAAAGAAACTAATAATCATAAAACCCTTAAAAACTGAAAAATCCCTAAAAACTAAAGAAAACCATAATCCACCAAAAATTTCCTAAAACTCTGAAAATTCTAAATATCATTAAAAACATAACCACCCACCCCCCACCCACAAAAAAACCTATAAAAATCTAAAAAACCTTAAACCCCTAAAAATTCAAAAGCCCCTTAAATACCAAAAACCCCTAATGCACTAAAAAACCTTCAAAATTCTAAAACCCAAAAAGCTCAATAAATTCTAAATACCAAAAAAAACACAAAAAACCATATAATCCAAAATGGATAAAAACCCCATAAAATAATTAGAACCCAAAAATCACAAGAAACCCTAAATCCCCCTAAAACATTTAATACTCATAAAAACCATATGACCCCATTAAATACCCTAAAAATACCTATAAAAACATGAAAATATCATTAAAAACCCTTTAAAACCCTAAAAACACTAAAAACATAAACACAAAAAAAATCATAAAACCTTAAAATTACTAAGAGACCCAAAACCCCAAAACCCTCTAAATTCTTCTAAAAAGCATAATACCCTAAAAAATTAAAAACACATAAAACCCACAAAATCTAAAAAAATAGGTAGAAATACCTAAAACCCCCCAAATCCATAAATATACTTAAAACCCTAAAATCACTAAAAAGGACCAAAACCCCTAAAATAGCTAGAAATTCTTAAAAACCCTAAAAACATGAAAAATATAAAATTCCGAGAGAAAAAAGAAAACCATAACACACCTAAAAACCCAAAAAAACCTAAAAACTCTTAAAAATATAAAAAACAAAAAAATTTTAAGAATGAAAAAAAAACTTATAACACCAAAAGACCCAAATCCCCCTAAAAACACTAAAAACACCATAAAAATTATAAAAACAATAAAACCCCTAAAAACACAAATAATCCCTAAAAACCATAACATCCCAAAATCCATAAAAACCATTAAAAATCCAAAAAAATAATTAAAATCCCCCAAAACCAAAAAAACCCTAAAACCCTTAAGACTCCCAAAAAACACTAAAAACCCCATAAAGACCTCTAAAGGACACTAAAACCCCCCAAAAAACTCAAAAAATCCTAAAAAAATAATAACCCTAACAACCATGGAAATATTAAAATACATAAAAATTTTAAAAACATTAAATCCTGGCTAAATTCCAAAAAACCTTAAAATAACTTATTACCCTAAAATATATAAAATCCATAAAACCCTAAAACCTTAAAACTCCAAAATACTATAATAAACCCCTAATGATCCATAACAAAACCCAAAAGGCCCTAAAAACCATAATGGACACTAAAAATCCTAATAACCCATAAAAACCCTAAAACGATAAAAACACACTAAAAACACACTAAAAACCCTAATCAGCTAAAACTATACACCCCCTAAAATCCCCAATAAAACCAAATAAATCCATGAAAAAAATTAAAAACACTAAATACACTAAAACCATAAAAAGTATTAAAACCCTAATAAAACAAAAAAAAACATTAAACCCACTAAAAACCTGTAAACACATGATAAAACATAAAACCTATATAAAAACACTAAAACACTATGAAATCTATAAACCATAAAAACAAAAAAACATTAAAACCCCATAAAAACATTAATAACCCTTAAAACCTGAAAACCCCTGAAAACCTAAAAACCCACAGAAACCCCTAAAAATAATAAAAAAAAGAAACCCTAATATACTTTAAATACCTAAAAACCATAGAATCACTAAAATACATAAAAACCATAAACCCCCTAAAAACCTTGAAAACACTAAAAACACTATAACACCCAAATATCATAATAAAAAAAACCCCAAAAACATTTAAGAAACCTAAAAACAAAAAATAACATAAATACATTAAAAACATAAAAACAACAAAGTACTATAAACCACATTAAAATTATAAAAATTTATTAAAACCCCCCAAAACACTAAGATCCTTAAAACCCTAAATATACCTAAAACACCCAAATCCCTAAAAACTGAAAAACCCCCCAAACCCCAAAATGTCCATAAAAACACTAAGATTCCTAAAAGACACTAAAACCCCTTAAATATCCTAAAATACCTTTAAAACCCTATAAGACCATAAAAATAATTAAAATCCTCAAAATACATAAAAACCCTAAAAATTTAAAACCCCTAAAAATCCTAAAAGGCACTAAGATCCTAAAACCATAAAATTCCATAAATTACCATAACACCCTTAAATATCTCTAAAAGGACCTAAAACCTAAAATCACCAATGAATCCTAAAAATTCTAAAGGAACCTAAAACACTAAAAATCCCTAAAAACCATAAAAACACTAAATAACCTTAAAAAATCCTAAAACCCACTTAAAACCCTAGATGACTCTAAAAAACCTTAATTACCTGAACTCAACCTAAATACCATAAAATATTTTTAAAACCCTAAAAAATAAAAATAACCTAAAAATCCTTAATGTACCTAAAACCCCTAAACACTTTAAAGACCCTAAAACTCATAAAACCCCTAAAACTACCAAAAAATATAAAATTCCACAAAAAAAATCTAAAAACCCAAAAATATTCTGAACAAACTAAAGTACCTAACAAATCCTAAAACATCCAAAAACCATAAAAGATCCAAAAATACAATAAAAAACCCCAAAACACGTTAAAAGACCCTAAAACCACTTAAAACACATAAAACACATAAAACTATTAAAAGTAACTAAAAATCCTAAAACACCTAACAAGCCTTAAAACCCCCCCAATACCTCCTAAAATGGTAAAAAAAAATAAAAAAAATTAATAACCTTACAAAAACCAGAAAACCACTAAAAACCCTAAAACGCAATAAAAAACCTTAAAACCTGTAAAACCCAAATTTCATAAAAACACTAAAACACTTAAAAACCCTAAAAAATCCAAAAACCCTTTAAAACATAAAAACCCCTAAGAATCCTAAAACACCTAAACCCCTAAAAACATTAAAAATCATAAACTTTCCTAAAAAATACAAAATAAAAATAAAAATAAAACCCCTAAAACCCAATAAAAACCAAAAAAACATAAAAACCCTAAATCCAAAAACACTAAAAACCATCAAAACCGTCAAATCACCTAACAACACTAAAATATTGAAATAAAACCTAAACCCCCTAAACACTCTAAAATACACTAAAACACTAAAAATACCAAAAACCCTAAAAATAAAAAACCCCCTAAAACACTAAAACCATAAAAACCCCAAAATACAAAATAAAAGGTAATTATCACTAAAATGAAAAACAAAAAAAACATATAAGTCTCTAACGACTCTTAAAAACCCAAAAAAAATCCCTAAACCCCCCCAAACCCCCAAACCCAAAAAGACCGTAAAACCCCCTAAAAATACAAAACCATAAATATCCGAAAAACATATAAACCCCCTAAAAACCCCCCGAAACCTAAAACCCATAAATCTATAAAACCCATAAAACCCTTAACATCCTTGAACATACAATAAAAAATCATAAAAAACCTCAAAAACAAATAAACTCATTAAAACCAGTAAAAATCCATAAAATATTAAAAACCCTTAAAAACCATAAAACCTAAAAACCACTTATATAAAAAATAGTAAACCCCTAAAACCCAAAACACAAAAAAATCCATAAAACCCAAAAACCACTAAAAATTGTAAAAATCCTAAAACCCTAAAAATACTTTAACATAATAAATACACCTAAAACAGTAAATTCCTAGAACCCCTAAAAACCATAAAAGCAGATAAATCCCCTAAAATTGGAAAAACCCATAAAAATGAAGAAAACTCCTAAAAGACCAAAAAACCATAAAATATCACAAAAACAAAAAAAAACCCAAAATGGCCCTAAAACCTTAAAAAACTAAAACAACATAAAACACATAGAAACCCTAAGAGTCCCTTGAACCTTTAAACACCGTTGAAAATCCAAAAAAACATAAAACCCTTGAAAACCCTTTGAACCCTTAAAACAAAAAAACCGAAACCATTAAAACCCCTAAAATCCCAAAAAACACTAAATCATCATAAAAAAAAGACAAAAATCACAAAAATCACCATAAATAACCAAAAAAATACATAAAACCATATAAAACCTAAAAACACATAAAAACCTAAAAATAGTAAAAACCACATAAAACTCAAAAAACCCTAATAACCATAATAATTGTAAAAAACAATTAAAAATATGAAAAAAATCATAAAACATAATCTATCCTAAAAAACCTAAATAGAATTAAATCCCCTTAAAACCATAAAAGCACTAAAAATCCCTAAAACCCTTGAAAACTATAAAATAACCCTAAAACCCAAAAAACTATTCTAAAAAACCACATACCTTTCAAGGAACATAAAAAACATAAAACTCACATACCCCCCTCCCCCCACTTTAAAAACCCTTGAAACAAAAAAAACCTAAACACTCAAAAACATTGAGAACCCTAAAAACCACTAAAACCATAAAACCCCTAAAAGACACAAAAAGATCATAAACCACAAATACCCTAAAACCATGAAAACCCTAAAAGATCCTAAAAGACCCTAAAAGGTATAAAAGATCCCAAAAATAATAAAATTCCTTCAAAAATTTAAAATTAAAAATGAATATAAAAATCATTAAAACCCCACAAAGGATAACAAAAACCCCTTGGGAACACAACATCCTATAAAACAACCTCAAAACCCTAAAAATTATCTAAAAACTAAAAAACGAAATGGACCCTAAAACACACAAAAATCCATAAAAGACCATGCAAACCATAAAAACCATAAAGAAACCAAAAATACCCAAAATCCTTTATAGAACCTAAATTCCCAAAAAGATTAAAAAACAATAAAAAACAACAGAAATCCATAAATCCCCCTAGAAACATCAATAATCTAAAAAACCAAAAAAAGATGTAAAACCCCAGAAATACACTATAAATCCATTAGAAACCTAAAAACCACTAAAACATAAAACACCCTAAACACCCTTAAAAACTTAAGAGACCCTAAAATATGTATAACCCAAAAATATCCTAAAAGTCCATAGAAACCCTAAACCCCGCATAAAAATAATAAAAACAATAAAACCCATAAAAACTATTAAAACCCAAAAAAGAACACCCCAAACCACTATACAAAAAAACAATAATAACCCAAAAACAAAAAAAACCCAAAAAACCCAAAAAACCCAAAAAACAAAAAAATCCATAAAACTCATAAAACCCCAAAAGGACCTAAAACTACCAAAAAAAACTTGAAACCCCTAAAACGCCTATAAAAAATAAAATACCCTTAAAACCCTTAAACCTCTTAAAAACCCCATAAAACCCTAAAAACCACTAAAAACCTCAAAAATCGTAAAACCCTTAAAATCTATAAAAAACTATAAAACCCCCAACAAACCCTAGTTAACTATAAAACTATGAAAATCCCTAAAATATAATAAATTAAGTAAAACAATAAAAACACTAAAACACCTAAAATCCTTAAAAACCCTCAGGACACTAAAAATCCATGAATCCCTAAAAGACCCCAAAACCACTTTAAAACCCCTAAAACTTCAAAAAACACGAAAACCCCAAAAAACCCTTAAAACCTTAAAAAAAACTTAAAACCCAAAACTCCTAAAATTCCATAGAAATATATAAAACCCTAGAAAATCTAAAAACCAGAAAACCATTAAAAAACCAAAATAAACTTAAAACACTAAAATCAGCAAAAATATATAAACATACAAAAACAGCCCAAAATTCCAAAAAACCTTAAAACCATAAAAGAAAATTAAAACCTTAATAAACCATAAAACACAACCCCCCCCCCACTCAAAATCCAAAGAAAACCCCAAAATATCCCAAAAAATCCAAAAATCCATAAAAACCATTAAAAACACTAATAAAACTAAAAATATAAAAACCCTAAAAACGTTAAGAAAACCCTCAAACCCCATAAACAAAATAAAAACCCCCAAAACCATAAAAACAAAAAAAAACCCAAAAACCACAATGAATCTTTAAAGATTTTAAAAAACATATAAAGACCTAAAAACTATTAAAAACATAAAACCCAAAAATCCTTAAAAATTCCCAAAACAAAAAAAAACACTAAAAACAATAAAACCCATAAAAACCCTAAAAACTAAAAATAATATAAAAACCCTAAAAACATAAAAACCATATACCCTATACCCTACACCTTAAACCGTAAACCCTACTCCTTAAACCCTATACCAAGCACTGTAAACCAAATACATTGTACCTTAAAACCTAAGCCCGATATTCTACACTTCAACCCCTAAACAATACACGCTAAACCCTATACTCTGCACTATAAACCCTACACCCTATATCATATACACTACAATATAAAAACCAATCCTACACCCTAAAACTAAAACCCTACACCCTAAACCCAATTCCTTACATCTGAAACCCTACACCAAAAAATATGTACCCATCTAATACACATTAATCACACACTCTCTACCCAACCCCATGTTCTATACACCCTAAAATCCAAACCTGACACTCTAAAACCATATAACCTACACCATAAACCCTATACCCTACACCCTAAATCCAAAATATTATACCATAAATTCTATACCATAAATCATAACCCCTATATCCTCCAACTTAAACCCTAAACCCTACACCTGATACCCTACACTCTACACCGTAGAACATATACCTACACCCTAATCCCTATACCCAACACTATTAACCCAAAACTATACACCCTAAACTCTATAAACTACATACAAAACTTTAAACACTTCACCCCAAACCCTATACTTTATACCCTAAAATGATATCCTAAACCATTAACCCCATACCCTATACCCTAAACCCCATACCCTTAACCCAAAAACCGATACATTACTCCCTAAACACTATAACCTAAACCCTAAAACATAATACCTAAACCCTAAACCCTAAACCTCATACCCAAGAACCTAAACCCTAAACCATAAACTCTACATCATATAATCTATACCATACACCCTAAACCATAAACCCTAAACACTACACTCAAACCATATACCATTCACCATAAACCTAAACCCTACACTTAAAACCATACTCACATCACCCTAAACCCTAAATCCTAAACCCTAAAATGTATATCCTACACCCTAAACCCTATACCAAATTAACTGAACCCTAAACCAAAATTTGTACACCCTAAATGGTATAATCTATACCTTAAACCTATGAAATATAGCCAAACCCCTAAACATTAAACCATGAACAACAAATCCTACACCCTAAACCCTAAAATATGTACCCAAATCCTTATAACAAGAACCATGTACCCTACACCCAATACCCAACACACTACACCTTAAAACCTACCACGTAATCCCTATATCTGAAACCATAAAATCGTACTTCTTTACCCCATACCCCATAACCTAACCCCTAAACCCTAAACCATACACCGAAATCCCTATAACCAAGACCCAAAACCCAACACCCTAGACCCTAAACTCTATAACAGAAAACCCAAACCCTACTTCCATAACCCTAATCCCTACACCACAAACCTATATCTCTACACCTGAAATCTCTACCCTAAGCCGCAAACACTAAACTATAGACCCTAAACCTTAAATCCTACACACTTAACCCCAAGAAATGAACCCTAAACCCTATTTTTTGTAACCTATACCCTACACCTTATACTATATACACTACACCACAAATCCTACACCCTATACCATATACCCTACACTCTAAAAACTGTAAAACAACCATAAAACACTAAAAATATAATCTACCATAATAATATTAAAAATCCTAAAATAATCTAAAAACCCTAATAACCCTAATAACCCTAAAAACCATTTGAAACCCTAAAAACAATAAAACCAATAAAACCATAAAAACCATAAAACCCATAAAAACCTAAATCCCTTGATTACCCTAAAACCCCTTAAAGACCCTAAAAATACCTAAAAAGGAAAAAACCACTAAGAAAGATAAAAACCATAAAAACAATAAATCATGAAAAGACCCTGGAATCCTAAATACCCTAAAATTCCCAAAAAGTCCTAAAAAACATAATAGATGAAAAAGCCCAAAAAATCATAAAGTATCCTAAAAACCCTAAAATACCCTATATCTATAAAAATCCATATAAGTCACCAAATAACCAAAAACACATACAGATCTATAAATACCCTCAAAACCCCCATAAAACACTTAAACCCCTAAAAACAATCATGGGCACTAAAACCCACAAAAACCCAAAAAAGAACCTAAAAAAGCTCTCAAACCCTAGATGATCCTAAAAGCACTAAAATACCTAAAGGAATCAAAAAAACCACAAAACCATAAATAAACATAAAACCCCTAAAAATCATAGAAAATCTCTAAAGGACCCAAAATCCCTAAAACCCCTAAAAGACCATAAAACCCCTAAGACTCTAAAAAACCTAAAACCACCCAAATTTCCAAAAAACCATAAAAATCCTTAAAACCCTTAAAATCAATTAAATCCCTAGAAAATCATTCAAAGAACTAAATACCCACAAAATACTACAAAACATAAAAAATCTCTAAAAACACCATAAAACCCTTAAAACCCTAAAACCTAAACCCAGTAATAAAAGTCCTCAAAACCATGAAAATGTCAATAAACCCCTAAAACCCATAAAAAACCCTAACACCCTTGAAACACTAAAACCCAAAATCTTTTAGACCCTTAAAATTCCTAAGAACACAAAAACCCTAAAACCACTTTAAAAAAGTAAAAAAACACTAAAAAATAAGAAACAGATAAGATGCCTAAAACCCATTTAAAACCCTTAAAACCCTATAAAACCTTCAAAACTATAAATTTCTAAAAGATTGTAAAACCCCTTAAAAACTATAAAAACACTAAAAGACCCTAAAAGACCCTAAATACATTATAAAACCCTAAAAGACCGTAAAATAGACAAAAAACCCCCAAAACCAAATAAACCCAAAAACCATAAAAACCCTAAAACTCCTTAAAAACCAAAAAAACCTAAACACCTTAAACCCCGCAAAACCCTTAAAACTAAAAAAAGACCAAAAACCCCTAATATAAACACAAATGCCATAATTAAATAAAAAAACCAAAAACCCATATAAACTCTGAAACACGTACAAACACTAAAAACTCTAACCCCCTTCCAAAAGCCCTAAAAATCCTAGAAGATCCCTAAAAACCCCATAAAAACAAAAAAATCAATGAAAACATGAAACTTTTGAAACCCCTAAAACCAAAAAACCAAAAAACCAAAAAACCCTAAAATACTAAAAACACGAAAAAACCCTAAACCACCCCTAAACCCCTAAAAATCTAAAAACACTAAATAATATTAAAATAACAAATACACTTTAAAACACTAAAAACCGAAAAAGTCATAATAACCCTAAAAACACTAAAAAACATTTAAACCCCTTAAAACCCCTGAAATCCTAAAAGACCTTAAAAACATGAAAAAACCCCTAAAATACCCTAGATCCCAAAAACAACCATAGAAACTATAAAACCATAGATAGACCAAAATACCATTAAAATCAAAAAAACCATAAAAACTAAAATCCCTAACAATCCTATAAAACCATAGAACAATAATAACCCTAAAACCCCTAAAAAAACCTAAAAACATAAAAACTCCTAAAACCCCTGAAAAATCCAAAATCCCTAATGCCTTAAAAATTCCTAAAAACCCAACTAAACCCTTAAAACTGAAAAACCCCTAATAGCTTAAAAACCCAAAAAAACCATAAAATGCCATGAAATCCCCTAAAATACCAAAAACCCATAAACAAATAAAAATTCTAAATGATAGAAAACACCTAAAACAACCCTAAACCCCCTATAATAGCCCTACAATACACTAAAACACTAAAATAATAAAACCCCTGAAGAACCTAAAAACCATAACAGAACATAAAAACCCTAAAAACATTAAAAGCCCCTAAAAACTATAGAAACTATAAATACCTAAATATCATAAAAGACCAAAAAAAACCTAAAACCAAAAGACACATTAAAAACCTTAAAATTCCCTAAAACCCCTAAAAACCTACAATACCATTAAAATATATAAACAAAAATAATCTTAAAAACATAAAAAATACTCTAAAACCTGTAAAACCTTAAAAAACTATAAAAACCATGACAAATCCCTAAAACCCTAAAATCCATGAAACTCAAAAAACCTTAAAAATCATCAAAAAATATAAACACATAAAACCCTAAAATCCCTAAAAACTATAAAAAAACCTCAAAAAATACCATAAAATGTGAAATCCCATATTAACCCATAAAACCCCTAAATATCCATAAAATTCCCTAAAACCCAAAAAAACAAAAAATACCCATGAAAACCTGTAAAAATTAATAGACCATTAAAAAACTATAAAATCCCTAAAATAACCTAAAATAATTTAAACACCAAAATCCCCTTAAAACCCTAAAAAAAATAAACAAATACCCAAAACACAAAAATACCTAAAACCCTAAAAACCCTAAAACATTAAAATCCCATAAAACCCTTAAAAATCTAGAATACCAGAAAACCAGAAAACCCCTAAAACCCAAAAACACATAAAAACCCAAAAACACCTATAAAACCTAAAAATCCTTAAAACCCCCAATCACAGGGAGGAATATTCAAGAGAATGGAGTGATCCCTAACTCCCCTGAAGATCGTGCACAAGTCCTTATCTATAATCCTATTAATTGCATCGTCAATAAATTGAGAAAGGAGCATCTAGACCTAGTTGGGAACAAAGTGCTCTTACGAATATGTAATCCTCTTAATGAAAATCTGGTTGATCATTGAATGACTCCAGATTTGGCTAAGCTATGAATGAATTTTTTGGAGGTTACAAAGGATGCTATGTCACTTTACTTCTTGGATTTTAGAATTCCTTCTTCCGATCATGTCATTATGAAGGTGCATGTACAACATGTTTGTACTAATCAAGAGGATGATGACAAAATAATTAGTTTGTTCTGATTTTCCCTCACAGTGAGAGTTAGGATCCAAAAACTAGAAATCCTTTGAATATTTTGAGATATTGTATGGGGTTTTGATGATTCGAATATGATTTACATGGGAAGGAATTTTTATCACATTGGGTTCACTTCAGACGACTGAAAGAGGAGGGTATGGAGCTTTAGTTCGATCACACTCGATCCATGTCTCCTCTAGATCTAGGGTTGGGACTATAATTTTGATCCCTCCAGGGTGAAGAATATCTTAACTCAATTATATATCTGTATCTATAAACTGAATTGTCTTTATTGTAATACTTATATTCAGTGGGACATCACTTCTTTGACTGTCTTCCGAAAATGAATTAACAAGAGTAATAGTAATAATCAATTTGGTCCATCTTCCAGGGTTTTTTTTATGTAGAATTTGTGAGCACCCGAGTAGAAGAGGTGTTTCTTACCAAACTGGATGACAATATAACATTGGATATTAAATAAGAAATAAGGCCCATGCTTTGTATAAACTACAAAATTCATGGTCATTCACTCTATGAATATTGGAGGCTAAATATTTTCAGTTTCTGCAACCTATGAATCAATTATAATGGTTCCAAACAGTGTAACTGAAGTATGGGAAAGGAAAAGGTAATTGTTCCACCGAATCTGAAACACCCCCATGATGGGAATATTGTGGAAGATCCCTACTATCAAGATCACTCTACCTACACGGCATGCCCCCTCATATTATAGTAGTTAAAAATGAAATACCAATACCCCCAGATGATCATAACACTATGTAGGGTATGGAAATTGAGCCACAGCACTAGCCATATGAGGTGGTTTCTTGGGGGTCGAGGAATAAACCCAAAGAGAAGGTTAATGTTGGGTTTCCCATGTCTTCCACTATTGCAATGAATTTCACCCCTGACAAGTCTAATGCACATCTTACAATACATGTGCTTTATGGAGCTCATGCGATTTATCCGGAATTGAAGGCCCCTATATAGATTAAAGAAAGGCCCCAAGTTCTGGCCCACTTGTTGACGTAAGATTCAAGGATGGTATTGATGCAAAACTATGTGTACATGATGAATCCACTGAGTATAAGGTTCTGGGGGACAAGGGGACCTCCAAATTACATGACTTGGTCACTATGTAATCCCCATGGCCTCCTAAGGCTTTTAATCATCAGGTAATCTCATCCTTGGGGTGGTTTCAGAAGTTCTACCCACTCCTCACTTTGAAAGGGTGCCTCATTTTCTTTCTAGTGTACAAAAGTTTGAAGCGATTACACATGTTTCTAGCTTTTCTGTTGTGAAAATGGATGAGGCAATTGAAACATATTCATCCCCTGATGGAGTTTTTATTGGGGAAATTGTTAGATTTTCTGTTAAAATGGTTCTCGATACACCAACTAACCTATAAGAGTTGGAAGTGGACCCGATTCACTCCGAAGAGAAATTAGAAACACAAGATAGGTCACCTTTGATTGATTTGAGTTTATCTTCTTTCATTTTTGTGTCCTAAGATAAGGATGAAAATAGTAAATAAAATGGGTATTCATCCCAAGAAAATGTTTCCACCTTGAATAAATTTATCCCATTGAGTGGTACTTTCTATAATGATTATGAAGAGGATTCTCATCTCTATGAATATGGTGACTAGATGGAGACCTTCATTAGCCCTAGACCTACATTGAATCCAGTAGACATGCCCAAATTGAAAGGAAAAAATTTAAAGGAAAGGGCATAAATTCCTATTTTGAACCTGTTAAATAGAAATTTTCTATTTCTAGGGGAAACACATCAATTTATTAATAGAGATCATGTTTTGGAATTTTCATAGTCTTGGGAACTCTCCCATGTCCTCATCCCTTAATCACGTTCTACTCTCTAATAGGCCAATTCTCATTGGGATCGCTGAACCCATGATGAATTTCGAAATCTATAAGATATTCAACTAGAATAGCCCTGGATACACTCTTGTCTCCAAAAATAGGAATGAGAGTGTTTTTTAATCCATATGGGTTATGAAGCATTATGATTTTCATGTTAACTGTTATGAGGTGAGCACTCAAATAATATCCCTCTCAATATTCCTCCAAGATTCTCAATTAACCATATCATTTGTGTATGTATCCTTCCTGTACATGTAAGATAATGGATATCTACAAGATGTTGGATCTATTAAATGATAAAATGGCTCAAAATTGGAATTTTATTGGAGATTTAAATTATTTTTGAAGACCAGATGAAAAGTGTGGCCCCCATTTCTATCAAACAACTGCATATGACTTTTTCTTGCTTCTTTTATCATTATAAAATTATTGAATTCCCTATTTATGGATCATCATTTACTTGGGTAATGATCACAATTAATTTATTATAGGTTAATCAAAATGATATATGTTTCTTTCATATCAATGAGAGGAGTACCCCCTCTGAATTATATGTGTTTACTCTCCCCAAATTCAACTCAGATCATAATCCCCTTATTATTGAACTCTAAAAGGGTATCATGAGGTCATCCCATATTCCATTAATATGAAAAAATTCATGGCATATGATTCCTGGTTGTAGGTAAGTGGTTATCAATCTATGGAATATAATCTTTCATGAAGGCCATCACTTCATTGTGGATTCCAAACACGAGAAAATAAAATACCTTAGGAAAGAGTGGAATATGAACTATTTTACCTTGTTGGATGATGACATTATGGCTACTAAATTTCAGTCTTCCTTCTGCCAAATATGTAACCAGCAGTAGCACATGCCTTCTTAGGAGGAGATCTGACTTCATTCCAAACTGGATGACCTTTGTCTTTAAAAGAGAGGCTATCCATGAATCAATTTAATTTTAAGTGGATCAAAGATGGGGAAAGTAACTCCATGTTCATCCACCATATACATAAGTAGAAAAAAGAAAATAAAGGTATGAATTTGATTCATATCAATTATACCACATTTAAATATGAAAATGTTATCTCCAATGCAGTGGTGGGTTATTTTATAGAATTATTCAATGATGGTGGTTACGGTAATTCCAATAATCTATGTGAATCCATTATCCCATGTGTTGATGATCATCAGATCATGGACTTAATAGATTCCCCATTTGAAGAATAAGTCAAATATGCCTTATTCTCTTTGAATACGGAATGTGAAACAAGCCTGTATGGATTTAGAAATAAGTTTTTCATGTTTTTTTGGACATTATGCATGTGAAGATTACTAATGGAAGCATGGAATTACTTATCTCCAATTCACTCGTACATGGAACAAATTATAATTTTATTTATTTGACCCCCAAGAAGGATAATACCATTGATATAAGTTATTTTCAGATAGTTTTCATTGTGAACACCATTCCAAAAATAATAATAAATATTATAGTCATGAGGATGGGAACGATTGTGCACAATTCGATCACCCCAAACCAATATGGGGTTTTCCATGAGAGGAATATTCAAAACTGCCTCTATAATGCCTCATAAGGTATCAAAATCATGAATAAGGAAATGAAGCATGGATTTTTTTCAATGAAGATGGATATTTCGATGGCCTTCAACACCATAAAGTGTAGCTTCATCTTCAATGTTAATAGAAAGCATGGATTCTCTAAAAAATTCATTAATATGATTACCACTATTTTGACCAGTCACATGGTGTGTATCCTTATCAATGTCTCCCCAAAAGGTTTCTTCCAATTCTCTTATGAAGTTAGGTAGGGTACCCTCTCTCAGGTCTTGTTTTTGTGATTGCAAATGATTAATTGAGATGATTCATCAATGATCTCTTATAGGCTGGTCTCTATAGGCCAATAATGGTTGGGAAGGATCTTCATGTTCCCTCCTAAATTCTTGTATGTGGATGAAATCCTTCCATTTGGGAAAGCTAACATACAATCATTTTCTTAAATAAGAATGATCTTCCATAATTCTGAAAAAGTGGAAGGGAAATCCATCATCTGGACAAAATCTTATATTGTATTTGAAAAGGAATTTCAGTTTCTTGGAAACTTAGCATCGGTAGGTCTCTTGGGGTAAAGATTGGGTATCTACCCTTCACGTGTCTAGGTCTCCCTTTATTTTGGATAAAGGTTAAATTCTTTCACCATGAGATTATATCAATCAAGAGCACTCATCAACTATATAACTATAAATATAAATTCTTATCTAAGGTGGGAAAGGTATGACTGATTAATTCAGTTATCAACTATTTTTTTGTCCATTTGTTCTCCATATATAAATGGCCCATCAGTATTATCAAAAGCGTACAAGACAATATATTGAATGTTTCCTAGACAAGGTTTATTAGTGAAAGGAAGCGAGTTTCTATTTCTTTGAAGGAATGTACCAAACCTATTGACATGGGTGGGTTGAGCATTAATGATCTTAGGAAATTTAACAAAGACCTCCTTAGAATGTTTTCTTGAAATATTTTCAACCCAAAAGATGTGGTCCTAGACTTTCCTAGTGAACGGATCACCCATAAACTCTGAAATGGTTTCTCAGGATAGAAACCTTCCTCTCTTTGTCCTATAATCAGATCCTCATATAATGAAATTACATCTCACTCAATATGTGTTGTTTCGAGGAAATAAAATCTAAACTATTGGACCAAAACCTGTCTTGAAAGGCCACTACATAAAACTGTACCTCCTCCCCATTATTTAAAGATCATTACATTTACTTTCCTCTACCAAAGGATTGGATATATTTATGGGATCATTCTAGATCATATCATCTTATATATTCATAGGTACATGTTTTTTGACCCAGACATGCTCATATAAAACCCAAACAATCTTAGGGTGCTAAGAACAAACGAGTTCTACCAGCATAAATTTTAATAGGGTATTAATCCTCTTGTATAGCTCTCAAAATTTAATACATATTTTATTCCCCATACTCATCACATTATATTATTTAAAATTAGAGGAATAGATTTACAATGAACAAAATGTGGAAGAATGATGGATAGTGTCTAGACTTGGCTTTTTGTCTCTATTTTCTAACTAAGGAGAGTGTACAACACACATTCTTCCATTGCAAGATTTATGTTAGTCTCTTAGAACACATGGAGAACCTTTTTAGTATTGATATCTTCATGAACATTCAATTCATTGACATTCTTAGAATAATTGAAGGGATGAATTTCAGTGAGCTGGTCCAAAACCTTCTACTCATAGAAGCTACTGTAACTGTCTCTTACAAATGGGTAGCTTGAACTGTAATGACCTTTAATAAAAAAACAACTCCTTCTATAGTGGAGTTGTGGTAATTCAGAATGTGGTCTATGCAACGTCTTGTATTGAAACCAATTTTATGGTTATCATTTCAAATTAAATTTTTATCTTTCATATGATTGGAGTTTTTGGTATGAGAAAAAATCATTTGGTTCTAAAATCCATATAATGGATCCCTCTGATTACATCATGGATAAAAGTCCATGTTGATGGCATGTCTGTGGGAGAACCTGCCCCATTGAGATGTGGTGGGTTCTATTAGATATATAGAGTCTTTGTTAAAGGTTTATTATACCAATACATTGTTATTTGATGCACCTATGATGTGTAACATAAGGTAATGAAGAAGGTTGTCAATTTTGTGGTGCAATTCGGGTGAAACATTCTCTAGCTTGAATCTGACTCAATTCTTATGACGACGGCTCTAAAGAAAAAATGTAGGAAATTTCTTCAGAGAATCATCCCAAATGGATTGAATGTCTCAACCTCTCCCTGACTATCACTCTCAATGTCATAGATTCTTATAGGGATAAAAACACGGTGGAAGATGCAATATCCAAAAATTAAATCATGGAACAGAGCTTGATGTGGTCCTTTTTTACCCCTTGTTTCTTCATTCCCTTCAAAAATTCAGATATGAAGGGTGATCTCGACCCCTTTTCTTATAAACCCTCATAATAATGATTTGTATTTACATTTCCTTAATTAATATTGGGGGACCAGAAAATCTTGGTATAGCACCTTCTTTTCCCTAAAACACTCAAAACCTCTAAATAGCTATGAACAACTCTAAAACCCCTAAAAACCTAAAAAACCTAAAACTCCTAAAAATTCCCCAAAACCCCAAAAACTCTAAAAAAACCCATAAAACATTCAAATGACGAAATAACCATAAAAACCCTTAAAATCCATAAAAACCCCTAAAATCATATCACTGAAAAACCCTTAAAAACAAAAAATACCATAAAACAATATAAAACATACAAAACCCTAAAAACACTAATGCTCCTTAACACCCAAAAAAGTATACAAAACCCCCAAAACCCCAAAACCATAAAAACCCAAAAAACCCTTAAAATCCCTAAATCCTAATAACATAATATAAAGCCAAAAAATTATAATATCACTAATAATACAATTAAATGATCCTAAAAACCTAAAAATCACTAAAATGACCAAAAAACATAAAACCCCCAAAAAACCTATTACCACAATAAACCCTAAACACCCTAAACCCCCACCCCCAAAAGCCATAAAAACCCTTAAAATCCTTAAAAACAAAAAACCCTAAAATCAAAGAAACACCAAAAACCCTAAAATCTCCAAAAACACTAAAATCCCATCAAGACCATAAAATCCCCAAAACCATTTAAACATGAACAAATCCCAAAAACATTTAAAAATTTAAAAAACCATAAATATACCTGATAAAAGTAAAAACCCTAACCCTAAAAAACACCAAAACCTTAAAAAAAATCCAAAAAACCCAAAAACCCATAACAACTATAAAACCCAAAAATCTGTAAACAAATTCTCAAATATCCCTACAACCATAAAACCATAACCCCTTACAACCCCTAAAAACACAAAAAAATATACCACTAAAAACCCTGAGAACATCCAAAATCATAAAATACAATAAACCCAGAAAATTTATAAACACCATAAAAACCCATCAATAACTCAAAATATAAAATAAAACCCTAAAAAACATGAAAAACATGAAAAAAACCTAAGGTGACTATAAAACCAAAAACCCTAAAATAATATGAACCGTTAAAACACAAAAAACATTAAAATCCCTAAAATCCAGAAAAATCCTAAAACCCTAAAAACCAATAATAACCCTAAAACATTAAAAAAATAAAACCCTTAAAACCAATATAACTCTAAAACTCTAAAAAAAGTTCATTAAAACATGTAACACCCATTAATGAACCTAAAAACCAAAAAAAAACTAAAAACCCAAAACCCACTAAAACCCTAAAATTCATAAAAACACTAAAAACCCTATAATCCCCTAAAACCCTTAAAATCCTTAAACACCCCTGAAAGACCATAAAATCTATAAAATGTTATATAAGTCCCTAAAAACCAAAAAACACTAAATAAAATAAAATACCCTACAACCCCTAAATGACCACAAAGATCCTAAAACCAAATAAAATACCCAATAATACCCCAAAACAGTAGGATAAACTATAATTTCTAAAAACCATGAAACTCACTAAAATCCCCAAAGGCAAAATTATACCCTAAAACCATAATAAGACTCTAAAAAAATTAAGGGGAACTAAAAATATATATAATATCTGGAAACCCTTAAAACCTCTAAAGGACCCGAAAAACATAAAAACTATTAAGGATCCTAAACAACTAAAAATCCCTAAAATCCATTACAAACTTCAAAAGACCCAAAACATCTAGAAAATCTAACCCCCCCAAACCATAAAAGACCCTAGACACTATTAACACCCTAAAAGACTGATAAACCTGATTTGTGTATACATTTCGACATATATTATTGAAAATAAGAACATGTTTTCAGCAAATACCTAATGTTTAGTCGAAAAATACTTTTATTTTGGCCATCTTATTTTTTTCAGCTGTTTTCTGGACAAACACACAAATCGGGAGAACTCTAAGAAAAAATTCTCAACTACACGACATGTACATAACTACATGAAATGTACATTTAGTCTTAGACATGGATTGGTCGGATGAGTACATGACCAAGTTCCCAGAACAGAGACAACACACCATGTGGGTCATACCTATAGGTCGTGTACAAGCTTCTAGATGAAGTTGGTGGCGTTTTCTAGAGACTACATGCCATGTGAAGCGGCACCACACACCGTTTACCCTTCATCAACTAACCATCGACACTGTAGAAGTCAAGGGCAGTGCAGCTGGCCACCTACTGGAGAAAAAATGTAACAAAATCATGTTGAAAGCACTACACGATGTGTACTTTCTATACACCCTGTGTACTTCTGTTTTCTTTATATTGAGGGCTTGGCCTCCAGTTTTTTGAGAGATTCATTATCCAATATTTGAAGGAGAGAGGTTTCTCTACTGTGAAACCATTGTTTCTCTACCCCACCATTCCACCGCCATACCAAATAAATCACCTGTCCTAAAATTTTCTGTGATGACCACATTAGGTATGATGGGTTTTTTTGTTATACTTTCTTCCATGTGTAACTAAACACCCCATGTTTTGGGGTTGTGGGTGATGAATGAGTGTTGTAATTTTGTTTAATTATTATGTTTGTGTTTGGTCTATTTAATTATTCTTATTCTTCTTCAATCATTTCTCTTTATCACTGAATATTCTAAGACATACAAAAGGTATAGTTTTTAAGGACACAAAAGAAGAATAAATATGAATTCCTTCAAGATGATTGAAATTATTAATCAACTCTCCAATGGAATGGTCTAAATAAATAATTATAAAAAATTGACTACCAGACCAAGGAGTAATTTTATTCATTTCCAGACAGAGTTATTGGATCAATGGAACCTTGTCACAATTGAAACCGAGAGTGGTGGGTTATCAAGAACATCACAACCTAATAAGAAGTTCGTATAACCTCCATAATCACCATAGCCCTAACATGCTCTTTTTTCTATCAAAAACATTAAAAACCACTCTTTTTCTTTACCTTAAAACATTAATCTTCACATCAGTAATCAAAATAGTTTTCATTATTAAAAACAAAAAACCCATTCTAAATTCAGCATCATTCACTATGTTAATTCTAGACATAATTGAATTCATGCACTCATCCAGCTCCCTGTGGATCAACACCACACTTATTCTATAATATCATAGGAGTGGGTAATATCAATCTGGGTCACCGATAACATAACATAGGTGAAATGATAGACCGAATTTTGGCACCATCATCGAAGACTATATTTTAGTTTTCAATTAAACTCAAATTTAATTAATTTGGTGAAAATAAAAATTAATATTTTCCAAAAATCTCTTTTCTAATCTCATTTATGTTTATCTTTATCTTTCCCTTTTATGATTGGGTTTTGTTTTGTGCGTGTTCAGGATCACAGGTGCATGTAAAGACACCCCACATAGTCCAGGAGCGCCAAGTCATCAGACATTATTCCGATTGACCTGAAAATCGAACGAGCATTGTTAAGATGTTGACATGCACTGGTGGAAGAGAACAACCAAAACTCACCACCCATAGAGAACAAGTAGGAGGCAGGGCCATCCACAGAAGCTACAGTGGGACACTCATACTAGGACTAACATCCCCCCACTATGGATATGCGGGAGCAAGCCCCCCAAGGATTCTTCATGGAGTTCCTCCTGGGGGATTAATAGAGGCCTCCAAAACGACCCCCTGTAGAGTACGGACATCCCCAATAAGAGAAAAAAAATCTTTCAGCAGTTGTACATCACCCCTCGGGAGCAGCAGTATATGCAGCCTCCACTCCATCAACAGCCACCTCCACAACGTACTCTCATGTAGTATGTCATTCCATCTATTCATTGAGCTGACACGGGCATCATTCATATGCCAGTAGAGGCCTAGAATATTGAGATCAAGAATCCTATCATGCATTTGATCCAAAACACATTTTAGTTCGGAGGCCTTCCTAGTGAGGACCCAAACGCCCATCTCTCCAATTTCTTGGAGGTTTGTGACACATTCCACTACCACGAAGTGTTTGAGGACACCATTAAACTTCGCCTCATCCCCTTCTCTCCATAGTATAAGTGAAGGACTGGATAAAATGTTTTCCACAGTGATCTATCCTCACCTAAGTAGAGCTAGCCTAGGAGTTATTTTCAAAATATTTCCCACCTTCGAAAATGGTGGCCTTGCAGAACAAAATCCACAACTTCTAGCAGCACAACTCAGAGTTGTTATACGAGTCATGGGAGCGTTTCAAGGAGATTCTACATAGATTCCAACACCACAGACCCCCACTCTAGATGTAGGTTCACACCTTCTATGAAAGACTAATGATGAACACAATGTCTTTGGTGGATTTTTTTTCTTGAGGTACAGTTCTGAAAAAGTCCCCCAAAGAGCTTTTTGATCCACTGGAATAAATGACTGCCAATAGCTTCCAGTGAAATTATAACTGGGGCACACAAAAATGAGGTATGAAGAATACAAATTCCACTATTATGATTGATTCCCAATTGGATGCTCTATCCAAAAAGTTCGACCCTATGAATCTGAAGAGCGCATCCCAAGTACATGAGGTGAACCATCCGACGTGCAGCGAATGTGGTGACAACCAAATCATGGGAGAATGCCCAGTATCTATAGTAATCCCTTTGACAAGTGAGGTGAGCTATGTTTCTCAAAAATGATGGACGAACCAGTACCAGAACCCATCATGGAGTTATTACTAGAACACATTATGGGGCCAACAGCAGCAAAATCATCCGCCCCAGTGACCGCCTATCTACGGTCAGCCTTAATATCAGATCTAGTACCCAAGGAAACAACAAAATCAGTAGGGATCTTACCAGCAGTAAGTGTATCAAAACCCTCTCCCACAGTAACTAAAATAGCCACAGCCTCTACCAGCTACACAACCACCTCAACAAGAGAACACCTCAATGTTAGAGGATCTCATTAAAATGTTTATATCCACTATTGAGACAAGATTTCAGAATCAGAAGGCTTCTATTCGAATCCTGGAGAACCAAATTGTCATGTTGGAAAAACCAGCTCTCAGGGAAGTAGCCCGATACACTACTAGGTAACACTAAGAAGAACCTGAGGGAGGAGGCCCATTTCATCACATTGCGGAGTGGAAGGGTGCTTCACCTGAAAAAACTGGCACATCCAGGTGCACCTACAACTCTTACTGATAAAAAAGGTACAATTACTTACCCATCCTCATCTACATTCCTGCTAAAAGTGGCCCCATAGGGAAAAGGAAAGGAGGTTATCAAACCCTTCAAACCTGAAATACCCTTCCTAGAGAAGGTGAAGTAGAAAAAGATGGACCACCAGATCTGCATGTTCACGGAATTATTCAGGAAGATTCACATAAACATTTCATTAGTAGATGTACTAACACAGATGCCCATGTATGCTAAATTCATGAAGTATATCCTCTCCAATAAAAGTAAAATAGAGGATCTAGGAACCATTTCACTGACCGTGGAGTGATCAGTAGTTGTAAAACATTCAATTACCCATAAACTCCATGATCTAGGTAGCTTCACTATCCCATGCACTATTGGATTGTGTGAGTTTGGGAAGACCATATGCGACTTACGGGTCAACATCAACCTCATGCCTTTTGGATTTTGTAATAAACTAGGGCTCAAAAACCTTAATCCTACCCAAGTATCCCTTTAGTATGCTGGATGATTTATCAAATATCTAAGGGGGATATTAAAAGATGTGCTAGTGAAGGTGGGTAGGTTAATCATCCCCACATAATTCATCATCCTCAACATGGAGGAATGCTACGATGTGCCTCTAATTCTGGGAATCCCTTTCTTGGAAATTGGTAAGGTATTAATTGATGTAAAATCTGGGGTGATGATTTTTGGAGTAGTAGATGAAAACGTATCCTAAAATATCCTCAAAGCCATTAAGTGTGCCTAATTTCTAGAGCATGAGGGTTGTTATGAAGTAAAAACTATGGATGATCACTTGAGTAGAAAAGGAGACGATCTAGTATATTCTTCCACCAAAGATGACTTGGGTTTTCTAGACATTCCAGTTGATGAAGCCCTAGAGGACTTGAAATTCCTTGAAGGCCAAAGTGGCCACTACTAGAAGCGTGTTTTCATTCTCAACATTTTGAACAGGGTAGACGTACAACCACTTGTACCTTTGATTATAAAGGCACATACATTAGAACTAAAGCCTTTCCCATCTTCTATAAATTACAGTTACTTAGGAGACCATCCGACATTCCTTGTCATACATAGTGCAGCACTGTCGCTGAAGCAGTAGGATGTGCTTCTGCAAGTTTTGAAGCAGCGAAAGCAGGGTATTGGGTGGACAGTTGCCGACCTGAAAGGCATCAGCCCTACCATTTTCACCCACAAGGTGATGCTCTAAGAAGAGGTAAAATAATATTGGAGACCATAGTGACGAATGAACCCCCCATGAAGGAAGTTTTAAAGGAAAAGGTAATCAAGTTTTTGGATGCATGCATCATATACCCCATCTCAGATAGTCCGTGGGTGAGTCCCCTACAAGTGGTACCCAAAAATGGGGGTATCACTCTGATTTCAAATGAAAAGAATGATCTCATACCCACATGCACTATCACAAGATTGAGAGTCTGTGTGGAATATAGAGAGATTAATGATGCCATGAAGAAGGATCATTTTCCCTTTACCTTCATAGATCAAATTCTGGAGAGACTACTGGGGCATGAGTTTTACTGCTTCCTCAATGGATATTCTGACTATAATAATATTTCCATTTCCCTAGAGGATCAAGAGAAGGTCACATTTACTTTCCCCTATAGTAAATTTTCTTACCAAATTACTTCTTTTGGCATGTGCAATACTCCCACCACCTTCCAGCAATGCATGCTTCCTATCTTCCATGACATGGAGGAACAGATCCTGGAGCTTTTTATGGATGATCTTTCCATTTAGGTAAAATAATTCACCACTTTCTTATGACACATAGAGATGGTACTGGATAAATGTGAGAACATAAACCTAGTTTTAAACTAGTAATAGTGTCATTTAATGGTGTAGGGTGGCATCGTCCTTGGCCTCAAAATCATAGTGAAGGGGATAGAGGTGGACCCAAAAAGATAAAATTCATTTCACGACTTCCCATTCCGACTTCTATCAGATCCATCTGTAGCTTCAAGGGACATGCAAGTTTCTACAAGTGGTTCTCCTGTGACTTCTCAAAGACAGATCACCCCTCACCAACCTTCTAAATAAAGATGCCATTTTTTATTTCGATGAGGCACACACCATATCTTTTCAGCCTCTGATGTTGTGCCTAGTGGAAGCTCAAGTGATGATTGCTCCCAATTGGAAGGATCAATTCAAAGTGATTTATGATTTCATTGATTACGTAGTAGGAGCAGTCTTGCACCATCGGCCTGACCAAATATTCCAGACCATATTTTATGACATTAGGATGCTCAATAAGGAACAAATGAACAAAACTACAATAGAAAAAGAGATGATTCTAGTGGTGTTCTCTTTTGACAGGATTTTTTATTAGTTAGTGCTGTCTAAAGTTGTTTTTTATATTGAACTTGTAGTAATCAAGTTCCTTCTGAATAAGAATAATGTGAAGCCACAACTGATCTAATGGGTAATCTTCCTAAAATAATTTGATCTGGAGATCGGAGACAATAAGGGGAGGAAGAATGTTGTTGTTGATCATCTCTCCCGCCTAGAGCTGCCATATTTAGAGAAGGAAGATCGACAGATCAAGGAGGATTTACCTTATCAGAACCTATTTTATGTCAAATAATTACCTCAGACCTGTTATGCTAATATTTCTAATTATTTGGTTACATGTATCATCCACCCCGACCTCTCCTTCTAGTAGAGGAATAGGATTCTTGTTGGTATCATGAGGTACTTCTGGGAAGATCATATACTGTTATGATCCTATGGGAATGGGGTGATTTGACATTGCATCCTGGAAACTGATGTTCATTATGTCAGGGAGTTCTGTCACACCTCACCAGTTGGGGGACATCATGGGCTAGACCTTATTATAGAAAATATCCTAGAGTATGGGTTTTTTTTGGCCCACCATGTATAGAAATGCCCAGGCCTTTGTTTCTCACAATGATCAATGCCAAAGAATAGGTAATGTGGGGAACATAGATAATAATCCCCAACACCCCATCCTCTAGGTCAAGATATTTTATGTCTGGGGCATAGACTTCATGGGTCCATTTCCCCCTATCTTTTGGGAACACTTAAATCCTTATCTGCATCGACTACATCTCCAAGTGGGTGGAAGCTGCTGCTACAGCACACAAAACAACCAAGGTTGATGTATCCTTTTTAAAGAACCAAAGTTTTAGCCAGTTTGGAATTCTTCGTGTACTGATCAGCGACATAGGGACCCACTTCGACAACAAAATTATGAAAGGATTACAATTAAATTACAGAGTGAAATATCATGTGTGAACACCCTATCATCCCTAGTACAGTGGACAAGTGGAGCTCTATAACCATGAGATCAAGCATATTTTGGAAAAAACGGTGAACACTTCAAGGAATGGTTGGTCCATGCAGCTAGATGATGAGTTGTGGGCATATCATACCACCATAAAAATTTCACTAGGGATGTCTCTGTTCCACCTCATCTATGAAAAGCCATGCCATCTACCAGTAGAGTTGGAGAACAAACCTTATTAAGCCATAAAGGCCCCGAATTTTGATATGATTTCAGCTGAAGAGAAGCCTATGTTCCAACTGAAATAAATTTATGAAATCTATTGTGAGGAGTATGAGAATTCCAATCTATACAAGGAGAAGATGAGAGCAATCCATGACTGGATGATTTCATGAAAATATTTCCAACCTAGTGATTAGGTACTTCTTTTTAACTCCCGTCTTTGATTATTTCTAGGAAAGATAATGTCAAGATGGTTGGGACCATTCCAAGTCAAATGAGTATTCCACCACGGAGTGGTGGAAATTGATGGGGAGGACGGTCAATTGTTCTAGGTGAATGGATAGTGGCTGAAGAGTTATCGTCACATGGAAGAAAAGGTGGGAACACTCTCCACCATTCATCTTAGGTAAGCAGAGGTATGTAGGTTGAGCCAAAAACCTAAAATAAAGGTGATTCCTTGGAGGAAACCCAGAGGCTAAACGACGTGTACCACCTATACACATGACATGTATTAATATTATTAGTTTATATTTATAATATTATAAATATATAGATTAACTAAATACTAAACAGAAATAATGCCGGTGTCGAAGGTAAAATCATTAGAGTTTATCCGAGCGATCGCCGATTCTAATCCCTCTATCCCTACCTTCGGCATGGGGTTCATCCTTTTTATACCCATATTAACTTACATAAAGTGTGTGGTATTTTAATAATATATATCTTTTTAAATACAAGAAAACCCAAGATGGGGATGGATTGGTTTTCCAGGGTCGTAACCCTGTTCCAAAAGACCCGAGTTCATATCTGGACAACCATCCCATTTCTATCATTTTTCCTTTTAATAAAACCACACAGCATGTATTTTGATATACATCATGTGTGTTATGTAATCATTGATAACTGAAAATATGTTCACAATAAAGGAATACATGTGGGTGAAGTTGGCAGATTTGCAGAGTCTCGACCCTGGATCCAAAATACTCGGGTTCAAACTCGGCTAATCTTCCTGCTTTATCCGTTTTATTCAAATTAAAACCCACACGTCATACAATTCCTTCAAACCATGTAGTATTGGACCTATAAATTATTATATATATATATATATATATATTCATAAACATGAGAAGTAGTACAACCTTTGATTCAGTGGTTGAGGGATTTTATTTGGAACTGTCGATCGATGGTTCGATCCTCACCCCAAGCATCAGACCAAAGGCAATACTTCTCGTTTTCCAATTTTATAACACACAACGTGTATTTTCCGATACATTACATATATAGATTTATTTTTATTAAATTATATATTTATATTTATATTATTTTAATTATTTATATTAATTATTATATAGTTTACTATAATAATTATATTATATACCTAAAAAAAAGTACTACACATCGTGTTTGTGAGAGTAAACACTGTGTACTTTGGCTACAATTTCTAGAAACCCTATGCGGTCACACCCTGTATTTCATGGACCCCACCTTCATTTTATTATCGTCGAATCCGGATGGTCTCACCTCATCCAATCTTCCATTTTTGTTCTTTTTTGTTCTCATTTCTTCTCGATTGTGCTCCTCACTTGAGGTACATCATTATACACTACTTATTTTCCAGTTTTCATAGCGTTTAGATTGTTTTTCATATTGGCCACGAGCTCAACTTCTTGTTGTACATGAGAACAAAATTAAGAACACACGCCATGTACTTTTGTACATATCCACGCATTGGAAAATTCAAAATTACATGGTGTGTCTGTTTGAGACACATTGTGTACCATCCCAAATTGTGTTCGAGTACTTCATTTACACAGCCACACAAACCATGTTTACACACATGAAGTGTATGTTCTATACATGGTGTGTCTCCCATTTCTATAAGACAACCCATGTCCTGCACTCCACACGGCCACATGAACTATGTTCTTACAGACGTTGTGTCGTACCTTCACACGGTGTGTACTTTATTCTTGGATCTACTCAGAAAGTGGTCATGTCTTTGAACCACTCGACTAGGAACCCATTTTCCATTATACGACATGTATGTTTGGTACACGCTGTGTATGCTTCTCTGGCCAGTGAGATTCCCAATCAGCATGTCTATCCAGAGAACATGGGTTGCTAACCCGCTTACACTACACATTGTGTACTTCGGATATACATGTCGTGTTCTCTTAATTTTCTTTTTTTCTCACATTTTCTCCTTTCCTTTTTTATTTTATTTTCCTTTTGTTTTGTTTTCATTTATTATTCATGATATCATAGGCGGAGACCATGCTTATGGGAAGTGGGCCAGCTCTGCTACAGAGGGTGAGAGGCCCACTTTTTACTAGATATGACTCCGACCCCGGATGACACCAGCCTCATACTTCCCAGCATACCAGCCTTCTCCATTGGACATATTGCCACCACTCACCACCCCAAAAGAGGCTAGTCCTAGTACCACACCTCCACCACCCCACACAGAGCCTCCGAGCACCACCCTTTCTTCACCACCCACTACCACACTTCCTAAGACCTCCTCGGTAGTGTCTGATCCATCACCAGCATCTATGTCTAGCAGACCCTTGCCAACTGAGGCTACTCAGCCACTAGAACCAGACCCTGCTGCTTCCACACCTAGGCCCGCCCCTGCTGGTGCCCCTATCATTGCCTAGGGTTTCTAGTCACTGTCCTAGCACATGACTGATTTCGACACTACTCTCGCCACATGATCTAGTGGATCAGTCAATATCTTGAAAACATCATGCCTCAATAGCTGGGTATTTAGGGAGAGTTATAGGATATCCTTACTCACTCTCTATTACATGTGATCTTCTAGGCCATCACTCCTATTTTCAGAGATTTGTTTTTGGTTTTTTTTTTCTTCCTTTGAGTTCAACGAGCCCGAGTACCATGTGAACCGTAGAGACACAGTTCTGGTGGTCTGATTTCCACTGGGCGGTAGACCGTTTTCCCTTACCATGCCTGATTTTGGCTGATGGTGTGGCTTTTATCCCCATCCAGTCACCCCACCCCTTGTCTCCACCCTAACCCACCATGAGAATTCTGAGCTCATTTCCATGTGGTGTGATATATATAGGGCCCGCCACCACTACACCCCACTTCCCAGGAGAGTACCCTCATCATTGAAACTATCCCTCGTTTCACGCAACAATGCATTATATCATCTTGTTTCCCCGTCACAAGGATAATGGCATTGGGACCAACCGTGACATGGAGATCCACACCTGTTTCATCTAGCAGGACTACCTAGTACTCCACTACCTTTCTGCCTCCTACTTCCATGCCATGTTCACCAGCTATCAGGGAAACCTAAATGGTGGGTTCTACGCCACCCACCTTGCCCACCTACTCGGTGTTTTCGAGCCTTCCCTGACCCATGAACAATTAGGTTACCCCTAGAGGATGAACATTCTCATACTTATTTGCATGTTATTGGTCCAAAAGTAGGGCGAACTTACGTCCTCACCCATGCCCCACCACTACCCCTGCCAACCCTTCTTCCCCCTAGGCTGCTCCTACACCTCCTTCCCCGCCCATTCTAGTTTCCTCACCCTTACCACCTTCTGTAATCATTCCCCCTACAAGACCTTCCCCTGACCCTTCACCTTATGTTCCCTCAGCTAACCCCCCATCACCATTTACCTGGTCGAGATAGACCACCACCTGGCTCATCTGGAGCATCAAAATGCTGGTATCATTCAGTGATAGACTACATCTACTCAGCGGATCAACCTCCTTGGGTGGATGGTGGAGCAACTTCTACAACATCAGAGGATCCCTATTCCAGTGAAGGCAACTTATAATTCTACATCTCCTTCTTATATCATACCCACTACTACAGTTTCCATGGGAATGGACTCCATCCTCGTCTTTCCTACAGGTACTGAACTATCTCCTCTTGCAGAGATCACCATCCTGGATGCCCCTTCAGTGAAATTACTCCCACAGGCCATGGATCTATTCCACCCGCTACTATTTATGATGATTTTCCCCACCTGTACAAGACAGTGCCTCCCATGAGGCTATATCGTGACTGTGACATTTGAGTTTTCTTCTATATGTATTTATTGTCCATTTCTGTTATGTGATGTTCTTCTTTATTATAGTTTTCTTTTCCATTGACAATCACAGATACACTAGAGAGACTTTTGGATGTCTTGAATTCTTACCCTGGGTGGAGGGAAGTATTAATTCAGATTTTACAGTATTTTTCATTTCTCTTATCATTCCTTACCTCTTCCCTGCCTTTTTGTGTCTCAATCCACATTTTTCCCTTAGTAGTGAACTTAGTGGACCATGTGTAGTATTAAGTTTGGGGGGGAGTCTCTAGACCACCATAGTATTTTCCCTTACTATCATATAAGAGACATCATTATTGGCAAATATATTTGAAAATGTGAAGCAATTTTGGTTAGTCATATGTATAACTAATAAAGATATAAGTAGGAAATTTTTAAAGGATTCATGCTTATTCTAGTTCTTAACTATTTTAAAATGATTGTTGATATAGTTGAAATTGTAACTTGTAATACTTGTCTACTTACATTGATTAGGATAACCATTTATATGAATATCATGACTTGATTGTCTCTTTATTTTCTTTTCCCTCTCATAAGAGGTATTCTAAACCCTTCGTTGTATTCTTTCGAATACGATATTTCTTCAGATATTCTTAGGATATACATGAATACTAGAATTTTCAACTTTTCTTTTCAAAACATGAAGAATTTTTGAATTACAATAAAATTATTGAGGCATTAGATTGTTTCAACCCATTTTATTTTGAGACCTACCCAACATATCATCTTTATAAAGCCTATAAAAACCATGAACAACCTTGATAGTAAGCCACATTACAAATCTATTTCCCTTACTTCCCTAATTATTTTTAACTTTTCATGATTATTCACTAGGAAAATAGAAAGGGAATTGGTAGTACATGGCATATTTTTGTAAATAGTTATGAAATTAAGTGTGGGGGAGTGCCTATAGTTTATTTGGGGTAGAAAGTGTTCCAAACCCCTATTTTTGAAATTTAGAAGTGGTCCCCTATGTGTAAAAAAATTATAAAGACATGGGGACCTTATATTCACTTTATGGTTTGTGAACCCTACCTGGCTAAGGGAATTGGTGGCGATGAGCACATTTGACAAAGCTTTTTGAGGTTGATTTTACATTGAGATTTATTTTTTATATCTTCCAGTGTTATTTAAAGAATTTAGTCTCCCTTTTCCAGCCTCAGAGTTTATTTTTCACATCATTACCTTCCATCCCTTAGCCACAGATACATATTAACCTAATTTAAATGCTCTCTTGATTTTTGAAATTCAATTTTCTAACATAGGGAACTAGATTTCATTCAAACCTATGGATAGATTGTATATACCTTAGATTGAACATAACATTGATTAAAAAAAAATAGAGTGTTGAGTGTGTTATTTCTTGGTGAGATAGATCATCAAGTGGCATTCTTATTTTTGAAAGGTTGAAGAAGGGTTTTAAAAGAGGATGAAAGTAGTTAATTGAATTATATATGAGGGATGATTAGAATGTCTTAAGAATTAAGTATGCATTGTACCCTTTTAAAATTTTCTCCTGTAACTACATCATTTACAATTATGATTAATTTGATACCTTCCTTTTAAAATATAGACACCTTTAATTAGATCTTGAGATTTTCATGAGGGCAAGAAAATGACTAATTGTGGGAATGTTTGATTGGCCCGATTTGTGTATACATTTCCACATATATTATTTAAAATAAGAACATTTTCTCAGAAAATACGAAATTTTTAGTGGAAAAATACTTTGATTTTGGTGATATTATTTATTTTTAGGTGTTTTCTGGCCAAATGCACAAATCGGGAGAACTCTGAGAAAAAAATTCCCAACTACATGGAATGTACAGAACTACATGACAAGTACATTCAGACTCAAACACGGATTGGACGGATGAGTACACGCCCAAGTTTCTAGAACAGATAAAACACACCATGTGGGTCCTACCAATATACCGTGTACAATATTCTAGATGGGGTTGGTGATGTTTACAAAGACTACATGCCGTGTGAGGTGGGACAACATGTCATTTACCCTTCACCAACCAACCGTCGACACCGCGAAAGTCAAGGACGGTGCAGCGGGCCACCTACTAGAGAAAAATTGTGAAAAAAGTGCATTGACGACACTACACACCATGTACTCTCTATACACATCATGTACTTTTGTTTTCTATAAATAGAGGGATTGGCCTCCAGTTTTTAGAGAGATCATTACCCAATATTCGAATTAGGGAGATTTTGCTGTCATGCTACCACTGTCTCGCTACTCCGCCATTCCAAAGAAATCACGTCTCCTCGAAGTTTCTGCGATGACCACATCAGGTACCAAGGTTTCTGTTCTTATTAATTCTTCAATATGTAACTAAAAACCCCATGTGTTGGGGCTATGGGTGATGAACAAGTGTTTTAATTTGGGTTAATTATTATGTTTATGTTTGTTCTCTTTAATTCTTCTTATTCTTCTTCAATCATTTATCTTTATCATTGAAAATTCTAAGACACGCCAAGGGTATAATTTTCAGGGACTCAATAGAAGAATAACGACGAATAGCTTCATGATCATTGAAAGTATTCATCGACTCCCAAATGGACTGATCTAAATATATAATTGTGAAACATTGACTACCAGACCATGGAGTCATTTTATTCAGTTCCAGATAGAGTTTACTGGATCAAGGGAACCTTGTCACAATTGAAACCCAGAGTGTTGGGTTATCATGAAAAAAACAACCTAATAAGAAGTTCTTATAACAACTATAATCACCATTTCCCCAACATGCCCCTTTTTCTATTGACCACATTAAAAACCACTTTGTTTTCTTTACCTTAAAACTTTAATCTTTACTTCATTAATGAAAACTATTTTCATAAATAAAATAAAAAATCCCACTCTAAGTTCAGTATCTTTCACTAAATTAACTTCAAATGTAATAAAATTCACGCACTCATCCAGTTCCCTCTGTAATCGACCCCACACTTACGCTATACTAGCTTAGAAGTGGGTAATATCAATATGGGACACTGATAACATACCATAGGTGAATCAAAGGACCAAAGACCATAAAACTCCTAATGGACCATAAAAACATTTAACACTACAAGATCCTAAGATCCCTTAAATCCCAAAATGTCCTAAAAATCTTAAAAACCCCATAATGACCGAAAAGACCCAAAACCACTGAAAAAACCCCAAAACCACCTAAAACCCCCTCAAAACTGTTAAATTACAATAAAATTCTTAACCATTAAAAGATCTTAAAATGCCTAAAATAGCCTAAAAACCATGAAAGACCCTAAAATAATTTAAAAGACCCTAATGATAGTAAACACACCAAAAAACATAAAAACCATAAATTTCTAAGAAACCATAATAATTCGAAACCCCATGAAAATGATTAAAAACCGTAAAATTTATTAAAACCTAAAAACCACTAAAAACTCATAAACGCAGAAAAAACACAGAAAACCTAAAATAATAAAAACTATTTAAATACCAAAAAACATAAAACCCCCAAAATCCCTAAAAACCGTAATAACCTTAAAAAAACTAAAAACCATAAATGTATGAAAAATTAAAAACCAAAAACCCAAAAAACCCTAAAATGTAAAACCCCTAAAACCGTAATAACAATAAACACCTATGAATAAAAAATACCCAATAAATCAAAAAAACATAAAAAATAATAAAAACCATAAAACCCCCTAAATACTTTAAAACCCCTTAAAATGGAAAAAAACTATTATAAATATAAATAATAGTAAAACTAAAAAACCCCAAAAAACAACTAAGATACCCTAAAAACCCTAAAAAATAAAATCCAAAAAAATAAAAAAAAGAACCCTTTTGAAAACCCTAAAACCCAAATAAAATCTACAAAACCCATAAAAACACAAAAATCCCAAAAATCCAAAAATAATATAAAAAAAACCTAAAAAATCTAAAAATACGTAAAAACCCAAAACACCCTAAAAACTCTAAATCCCATAAAACCATAAAAACCTAAACAACGGGAAAACCCCTACAGAACACTAAAACAACTAAAAAACAAAAAAAATTAAAAAACATAAAACACCCAACAACCCTACAAAGCTTAAAAATCACTAAAAATCATAAAAATCCTAAAAACCACGAATCGACCTTAAAAACACCAAAAAATCTAAATACTCAACACCCTAAAACATCCAAAAAAACTTAAAACCCACTAGAGACCCTTAAACTCTAAAAATCCATAAAACCATAAAAGACTGTAAAAACCCCTTTAAACCCCTAAAACACCATAAAAATCCTAGACCCCCCTAAATCACCCTAATTAAACCCTAAAAAGAAAAAAACATAAAACCACTTAAAAGAAATAAAAACCCCTAAAATCACAAACACCCATTAAAAACTCTAAAATGGATAATAATATTAAAAAAATTTAAAACCCTTAAAACCATTAATACCCTTAAAACCCATAAAACCCATAAAATCCTAAAAACACTATAATCCACATGAAACCCAAAAAAACATTAAAAATTCTAAAACAAACAAAAAACCACTAAACACACAAAATGTATAAAAACACTAAAAACACTGAAAACATTTAAAACACTAGAAACAATAAAATCCCTTAAAAGACCCTAAAAGCCTTAAAAACCAAAATATGATCATAAAAAACCTAAAATCCTTAAATAACCAAAAACATGAAAATAACCTAAATATAATAAGACACCTTAAAAGAACTTCAACATCCTAAAATCTCAACAAACATTTAAAACCCTAAAAGATTCAAAAAACGCCTTACAAAACTAAAAGAATATTGAATACCGTCAAAAACACTAAGACTCAAAAAACCCCCAAAAAACATTAAAGAATCCTAAAACACGAAAAAAATAAACTTCATCAAAACCATGAAAACCCTAAATGACCATAAAATCCACAAAAAATCATAAATGGTCATAAAAATCCAAAAAGACTCTAAAAGCCCTAACCCCCAACCCTTAAAAATCCCTAAAACCCCTAAAACCCCAAAAAACACAAAAACACTAAGAAAACCTAAAATACCCTAAAAACCATAAAAATCCATAAAAATATTATAAAACCGTAACATTCCAAAAAACATTAATGGTCCATAAAACCCTAAAATATATCAAATAACCCAAAAAGATCCTAAATACCTAAAACCCCTAAAAAATTATAAAAAATCTAAAAACCCTAACCCCAAAAAATTCCCCCAAACCCCGAAACCCCTAAAAACCCATAAAAACACTAAAAACACACTAAAAAGTAAGACCCGCTAAAATAAAATCAACTATGAAACCCAAAAAAAATAAAAAACTATAAAAATAGAAACACCCCTAAAAACCCTAAAAACTAAAATAAAAAAATAACAAAAAAACCCCTAAACCCCCAAAATAACCTACAACCCCTCCCCCCAAAAAAACCTGAAACCACTAAAAATCCTAAATTAATAAAAACTATGACAACCATATAATCATTTTACCCATTAATAACTATATTAACCCCCAAACCCCTAAAAATACCAAAAGAATCATAAAACCCTAAAAAACATTAAAAAAACAAGGAATATTCATTTACTAAAAAATCAGGAAACCATAAAACCCATAAAGACAGTAAAAATCCAATTAAACCCTTTAAATATCTTTAAAGACCCTAGAACCCCAAAAAACAATAAAAAACCTAAATTCCCTAAAACGACTCAAAAACTCTAAAAACACAAAAAACTACAAAAATCTATAAAACCCCAAAATCTCTAAAACTCATAAAAAATACCTTAAGTGACCCTAAAACCCCTAAAAACAGAAAAAATGTAAAAGAAAATTTAGATCATAATAAACCCTAGAACCACTAAAAGCCCTTAAAACCCTAATATCCCTAAAAATCTAAAAAACACTAAAACACAGAAAAATCCTAAACCCCCTAAAAAGTCCCTAAAAACACAAAAATCCATATTCAAACTATTACAACCCCAAAAACCCAAAACCCTTAGTAACCCTTAAAAACCGTAAAAAAACTCTAAAACCCAAAAAACTCAATAAAACTCCATAATCCCCCAAAAAATCATAAAATCCAAAAAACCCTAAGATCCCCTTCAAATCCATAAAATAAGCTAAAACCCACCAAACCCTAAAAATTATATGAAACCATAAAAGTCCTAAAAAACATAAAAATAAAAACAATTTAAAACCCCCAAAATGCACTGAAACCCATGTAAACCCCAAAAACCAAAAAAAAAACCCCAAAAAAACACAAATAAACATAAATACATAAAAATACATAAAACATTTAAACCCTAAAACCCCCTAAAAACAAAAAAAAACCCTAAAACCCCCTAAAACCATAAAACCAAAAAACCCTATAAAATTGTACCCTATAAACTACACCAGAAAATCGAAACCATACTCTCTAAACTATACACAAGACACCCTAAACCCAAAACCCTACACAATAAACCATATACCCTAAAACTTAAACCCTAAACCATATTCCATGCACCATAAAACTATAACCATAAAATTCAACACTATTACCTACACCCTAAACCTTATAAACTACTGGCTAAACCCTAATAACAACACCCTAAACCATGTACCCTACACCCTAAACCACAATCCTTACATCCTAAACCATATACCCGGCACCCTAAACCCTAAACCCTACACCCAAAAACCTATACCATACTCCCTAAACCCTACACCCAATACCTTATACAATAAACCCTAAACCCTAAAACCTACACCATATACATTTCACCCAAAATCCTAGACCCTAAATCATACACCCTAAATGATATACCCTACACTTTAAACCCTACACTCTAAACCCTTTACCCTACAACTTAAAACATATACACTACACCATAAACCCTATACCCTACACCTTAAACCCTATACCGTACACCCTAGACCCTAGACCATATACCCTAGAACCTATAACCTATACCCTACAACCTGAATCATATACCTTACAATCTAAACCATATACCCAACACCGTATTCCCAACACCCTAAACTCTACACCCTACACCCTAAACGTTATACGCTACACCCTAAACTATAAACCCCGCACACTAAACCGTATACCCTACACCTTAAACCAGATACCCTACACCCTAAATGTGAAAACCTACACCTTATACACTAAACCCAATACCCAACACCCTAAAACCAATACTCTACACCAAAAATAATATACACTGAACCCAAAACCGAAAACCCTACAACCTAGACCCTAGACCTTATAACGAACACCCTAAACTCTATACCCTATACCCTATACCCTATACACCACACCCTGTACCCTAATCCCTAACTTCTATAAACATAACCATATAACCTAACCCTAAACTCTATACCCTACCCTTAAACCCTATACCCAACACCTAAAACTCCAAAGCTTAAACCCTATACCATAAACCCCAAACCCTTTAATTTGAACCCTATACCCTACACACTAAACCTTAAACTCTACATCCTAAACCCAATATCCTAAAATTGAAACCGTAAACCATGAACCATGTACCGTATACCCTATACTATAACCCTAAACCTTATACCTTACACCCTAAACCTATAACCCTACACCCTTAAATCTACTCCCTACACCCTAAACCATCATCCTTACACCATAAACGCTATACTGCACACCCTAAAACCAAAACCTTCCACCATAAACAATACTCCCAACACCCTAAACCCCAAATAATACACCATAAACCCTATAACCTACACTCTAAAACCTTGACCCTACACCATAAACACAATACCCTAAACCCTAAACCCTAAACCCTGCACCCAAAACACTATACCCTGCATGATAAACAATAAACCCAACACCCTTATCCCAATACCATACCAGCTAAACCCTACACCATAAACCATATACCCTACACCATGATAAATAAGAACTAAACCCTATACTTTACACCCTAAACACTATACCATACACCCTAAACCCAAAACCCTACTCCCTAAACCCAACATCCAATCCCAAAACTCATTAAGCTACACCCTAATCCATAAACCTTATAGACTAAACCTTATACCTACACCAAACATCATCAACCATACACCCCAAACCATATATAATTTACCCTAAACCATACACCCTAACCCTAAAATATGTACCATACACCCTAAAACTTTATCCCTGTAGACTAAACCCTATACCTACACCCAAAACCTTAAATCTTTACACCCAAGAAACATTAAAATATATCCAAAACCATAATTCATACACCCTAAACACTATACCCTAAACCTTAAACCATACACTCTAAACCCTATACGCAACACCATAATATCTACACCTTACATCCAAAACCCTATATCCTTCACCCTAAACCCTAAAAAAACAATAAAAAAATCCTAAAAATATAAAAAACATAAAAATACCCTAATAAAACTAAAACCTATTAAAACAACTAAAAACCCCCAAAATCCTATAAATAGATAAGAATCTATAAAACCACAAAAAAACCATTAAAATTATTGAAACCAAAAGTTCTATAAATCTCAAAAACCGTTAATAAAACTACGAAAATCCTAAAAACCATAAAAAACCTACAATGACACTAAAAACTCAATACCCAAAAAAAGAACATAAAAATTCTAAAAACCATGAAACCTCTAGAAAAATTCTAAAAGCCCTAAAAAACATAAATACTATAAAGAGAGCCTAAAACATTAAAAACCCAAAAACTCACAAAAAATCCTAAAAAATACAAAAAATCCCTTAAAAGATCACAAAATACACTAAAACCCTTAAATGACTCTAAATACATAAAACCCACTAATGAAACCTAATAAACATAGAAAATCATAAATGACCATAAAAACCCTCAAAATCTTTAATGACCCTAAAACCCCAAAAAAACCTAAGAGACCTAAAAACACTAAAAACACCAAACGAACCTAAAACCCCAAAAAAAACTTATAAAAACCCTAAAGCACCTTAATCCCCAAAAATATGATAAGAATTAACAGATAAAGACACTAAAGCCACTAAATCCCCAAAATTCCCTAAAAATCCATAAAACCTCTTAAGAAACCTAAGAACCAAGAACCAGTAAATCACCATAAAACCCTAAACAGTCCTACAAACCCATGAAACCCACCCCCAACCCTAAATACACTAAAAATCAAAAAAAACCTAAACCCCCAAAAAACACTTAAATCTCATGAAAATCCTAAATAACCCTTTATGCCACTAAAAACGTGAAAGCACCATGAAACCCCAAAAAACCCTAAACCTCCCCCCCACGAAACAATAAAAAATACATAAAAACCATATAAATACTAAAAAAACCTATAAACTATGAAAACCTAAAGAACCCTAAATAACCATAAAAACCCCTAAAAGCCTAAAAGTACTAAAAAAATTAAACCCATAACACCATAAAACCCTAAAAATGATAGAAACACATAAAAACCAATTAAACCCTAACAAACCATAAATGCCCTAAAACCCATAAAATGAAAAAAAAACCTAAAACCCTCTAAAAGATCCTAAAAACCAAAAAACCTAGATAAACTCTGAAAACCCTAAACATATGAAAACACCCATAATAACCCTTAAAACCCCTCAAACTCCCCCAAAAACAAAAAAAACACCAAAAATTTTGAAACACAAAAAAAAACTAGGAATTCTAAAAAACATAAAAACCCTAAAAACCGTATAACAAACCTAAAAACCCAAGACACACTAAAAAATGAAAAATATTTGATAACCAAAGATCAATGAAACCACCAAAAAACATAATAAAATCTTTAAACCAAATAAAAATGTCTAAAACATGTAAAAGAACATTCAAATATCTAATATCCACTAAAAACCCTATAATTCCTAAAAATCCTAAAATCATTAAAAACCATAATAAATCATAAAACCCTATAAAAACATAAATAATTAAAATACAATTAATAATTAATAACCTTAATAACCCAACAACCCCAAAAACATTGAAAAAACAAAGAAAACCCCAAAAAATATAAAATGAAAATGAAACACACAAAAAACTATAAAACCCAAAATCTATATAAAAACTAAAAAATTTGAAACACCTTAAAATCCAGAAAACCCAACCCCACAAAAATTATTCAAAAACTTCTAAAGTCCCAAAAACCCAAAAAACATTATAAACTATTAAAAACCCCAGAAAACACTAAAACCCTAAAAACCACCCAACCCCAAAAAACCTCAGAACCCCTTAAATACTAAGAACCCTAAAACCCTAAAAACTGTAAAAACCTAAAAACCATAAAACACAAAAATCCCTTAAAACCCTACACCCTATACCCTACACCCTACACCCTACACGTTAAACCCTAAACCCTACGCCCTAAACCCTATATAATACACCCTTATGTCAACACACTAAACCCAATACCCTACAGGTTATACCCTCAACCCTACTCCCAAAACACTATATCATGCACCCTAAACCCAAGACACCAAACCCCATACCCTACAACCTAATTACTAAACCCTACAGCCTAGACCCTAAACCCTAAACCATGAACCATGATCCCTATACTCTTCACCCAAAACCCTAAAACCTACACCCTAATCGTTATATACCACACCATAAAACCTACACCCAAAACTCTATATCCTACACTAGAAACCCTAATCCCAACACCCTAAAACCAATACCATACACCGAAAACAAAAAACATACACCTGAAACACCATACCCTACACCCTAAATCCTAAAAGGTACAACCTAAATTCTATAAACAACTCCCTAAACCCTAAAAAGTACCTATACACACTTTACCCAACACCATAAACCCTACCCTACACCATAAACCCTATACCCTACATCCTAAACCCTACACCCTAAACCCTATACGCTTTACCTGAAACCCCATACCCTACACCCTAAACCATATACCCTACCTTCTAAACCCTAAACCTAACACCCAAGACCAAACACCCTACCCCCTAAACCCTATACCTTACAACCTAAACCCTATACTCTACACCCCAAAACCATAAACCCTACACTAAAACCTTATAACCTACACCCTAGACTCTAAACCCCACCCCGTAAACCCAATACCCAGCTCCCTAAACCCTATACCGTAACCATATAAACTACACGCTCACCCCTATACTCTACACATTAAACAAAAAACATTAAACCCTACACCCTAATCCCTAAAACATACATCTTAAACCCTATACCCTACACCCTAATCCCTAAAATAAGAATTGTAAATCTTATAACATACACCATAAACCCCAAAATCTTCACCATAACCCATATACCATACACAATAACCATAAATCGTAAACCCTAAACTGGATACAATACACCCTACACCTAAAATCCTATACCCTATACCCTAAAACCAAAAAAAATACACCCAAACCATATAACATACACCATAAACCCTAAACCATAGGCCCAAGACAGTATACCCTACACCCTAAACCCTAGACGCCACACCCTAAACCACATCACCTACACCATAAACACACAACCCCACACCCTAAACCTTATACCCTACACCCTAAACACTAAACGGCACACCCTAAAACCTATACCATGAACCCTACACCCTACAACTTAAACCATGCTCCCTACACCCTATACCCTATACCGTAGACCGTAAAACCTAAACCCTCACCCTTATTCTCAATACCCTACACACTAAACCATAATCACTGGACCCTAAAATCTATACCACACATGATAAAACATACTCTATGACCTAAACCATATACCCTACACCATAAACCTTACACAATACACCCAATCCATATACCCTACACCCTAAACCATATACCATACAACCTAAAACCTATACCCCACACTCTTAATCATAAACCATAAACCATAAACCCTAAACCCTACTCTCTAAACCCTAATCCATAATACCTAAAACATTTACCCTAAAACCTAAACCCAAAACCTCCCAAAACAATAAAAACCAAAATAAACCTAAAAACCCATACAAACCATAAAACCCTAAAAACCTAAAAAACATAACAACACATAAAACTCCTTAAAATCCTAAGCATCCTAAAATATCCAAAAACCAAAAAAATCTTGAACCTCCCAAAACCAAAAAAATCACTAACACCCATCAATCACCCTTAATCAACATAAAAAACCCTAAAAGCACCTAAGAACCACTAAAAACCAATATATGATCCTCAAACCCCCTTTCCCCCAAAAAGACATAAAACCACTAAAAACACTTAAAACACACATAAGACAGTTTAAACCATAAAATTCTCTAGAAGTCAATATATTTTGAGAAAACCATAAAAACCAATAAAATACCACGAAAATGTTAAAAGTTACTAAAACCATTAAATCACTTAAAGGGCCCTAAAATCCCTAAAAAATCCTAAGACTCTAAAACACTAAAAAACCCCTAAAGTACCCTAAATCCCCTAAAACCCAAAATGTTCAAAACAATTATAAAAACACTAATGACGCAAAAAACCCCACCCCCACCCCCTCCCGAAAGTACCTTAATAACCCTTAAAACCACTAAAGGACCCTAAAACCACTAAATACCCCTAAATGACCCTAAAACTCATAAAACTACGAAAATAACCTATGATTCAACAAAAACACAAAAATAGAATAGGAAACCCTAAAACCCATGAATTGATATAAAATACCGCAAAACTAATAAAACCTTAAAAGCATAAAAATGCCTAAATACACCTTAAGATCAAAAAAACCAAAAAACCCCTACACCACCCAAGTCCTAAAAACCCATAAAACCCCAAAAAACCATATAAACCCCAAAAATTCATCAATTCTCTTAAAAACCATAAAAAACCATGACTAAACATGTGAATACACAGAAAACCTATGACCCCTTAAAACCCAAAAACTGTAAACACCTAAAATACCAAAAAAACCCTTATTAACACGAATAAACCCCAAACAACCCTAAAAACCTAAAATCCAAAAAAACCTAACAACCATAAAACACCTGAAATCTTATAAAACCCAAAAAACCCCCTAAAAGACCCTAAACACCCAAAACCCCTTAAATGACCATAAAAAGAATAAAATCATAAAAAAATATAAAAACCCATATGAAAACCATAAAAGACCATAATACCTCTTAATCACCCTAAAAACCCTTAACAGCCTAAAATACCAAAAAACCCCAAATAACCTAAAAACCACTATGATATTACAAAAAATTAAAAAACCACATACCCGTTAAAAAATATAAACCCTAAAACAATCTGAAAACCCTAAAGCCCCTAAAAAGAAATCCTAGAAACCCAAGAAACATAAAAAACCCTAAAACCCCTATAACCCCTAAAAATCAAAGAAGAACACTAAATCCACTAAAACCACTAAAATCCCTAAAAAACTAAAAACACTAAAACCCACTACAAAACCCTAAAAATCCAAAAAAAACCATAAAAACCCAGAAAACCATTAAAACACCTAAAACCAAAAAATAATTAAAAAACAAAAAACCTAAAATCCATTGAAACCCCCAAAAATACTCCTCAAAAGCCTAAAACCACAGAAAACACAAAAATAATAAAAATCACTAAAAACTCCTTTAAACACCAAAAATGCATTAAACACATAAAAACACTAAACAACCCTAAAAACAATATAAACCCTTAAGACCCATTAAACCCCCTAAAACCATATTATTCTTAAAAACACCTAAAATAATAAAAAACGATAAAATATTTGAAAATCTAAAAACCCTTAATAAACCATTAAAACACTAAAAGACCCTAAACCACTAAAAGATCCTAAAAATCCTTAAAGAAAAAACCAAACCACCAGAAAATGCCTTAAAAATTCAGAAAACCACTAAAATACCCAAACACCCCTAAACCCCATAAAAATACTAACAAAACTGAAAAACCCCTTAAAACCCTAAAAACTATTAAACCCATTAAACCCCTAAAATAATCTAAAAACCCTAAAACCCCATTAAAATCTATAAAGCCCTGAAATCCCCTAAAAATAAGAAACCATAAAAAATCCATGAACACCCCTAAAAATCAACCCCCACTCACCCACCCCACCCCTCCTGAACCCCTAAAAATATAAAAAATCCCAAAACCACCTAAAAACTCTACAAAAAATAAAAAAGCATGAAAACAAAAAAAACTCTAAAAAATTATAATAAAAAACATTGAAAACCCCTAAAAACCTAAAAAAAACATACAAATCCATTTAACAATTTAGCATACATGAAAATTCCTAATCACCAAAAAATCCCTAACCCCCCCCCCCCTCCAAAAAAAATCCTAAAAACCCAAAAACCCCTTAAAAGCCACTAAAACCCCAAAATACAGAAAACACTACAAAATTCAAAAATAAACTTTAATATACCTAAATACCATAAACTTCCTTAAAAAAACTTAAACCCCCAAATTCCACTTAAAACCTTAAATTACCTAAAAACCATAAAACTCTAAATACCCTAAAAACCCTAAAAACCCTAAAAACAAAGAAATACCCCCAAACCCACAAAAACCCTAAAAACCCTAATATTCCCAAAAAACCCCCAGAAAACATAAAACCCCCAGAACACCTAAAAACCATAAAATCTCCTTAAAACTATAAAAGACCGTTACACCTGTGGAAACCACTAATGGACCATAGACGAACCTGAAGATCCTTAATAAAAATATAAAAGAGCATAAAATACCACAAAATCCGTAAAAGTCCCTAAAAACCCTAAAACCCCTAAAGGACCCCAAAAAACCGAAAAGACTGTAAAGCACCCAAAAATCCTAATGGATCTTAAATATCCTAAAGGACCCGTAAAACCCTAAGAAAACAAAAATGAACCTAAAACCCTAAACCAATAAAACATTATAATGGAAATTTAACGAACATAAAACCCCTAAAGAAACTTAAAAACCCCTAAAGGGTAATAAAAACTCGAAAAAACATAGAATACACTAAAATACTAAACACCATTATAAATAAAAAAAATAAAAAACCCTTAACCCCCCTAAACCGCAAAAACCCTAATGGACTGCCCATAAAACCCAAAAAGTCCTTAAGACATGAAAAAACATTAAAGGACCATAAAAACCTATAAAACACTAAAATCTAATAAACAACCCTAAAACCCCTAAAACGATAAAAATTCATAAAAAACACTGAAACCCCATAAAACCACAAAAAAAATCCCCAAAATCCCCTAAACCCCCTAAACCCATAAAAACCTTATAAACCACTAAAAAAATTTAAAACCCCTCCAAAAAAAACCTATTAACCCTAAAGGACCCTAGATACCCTAAAAGGCCCTAAAAACACTAAAACACCTAAAAGACCCCAAAAATACATAAAACTCATAATGAACCTAAAAATTAAAAATAATTATTATATAACCCTAACCTCCCCACCCCCATGAAAAAACACACTAAAAGACCCTAAAACATCCAAAACACATTTAAAGTCGCTAAAACTCATAAAAACTCTAAAAACTCTAAAAATCCATAGAGACCCTAAATTCCCTAAAAATACATAGAAAAACCCCCAAAAACAATAAAAAACCCTAAAACCCTAATTGTTATATAATATATAATGTCTTAAATCCCTAAAATACTTTAAAACTATAAAACCCCTAAAAACCATAAAACCTGTAAAAACCTTAAAACCCCAAAGAATCCTAAAATCCAGAAAAAACATGAAAATATTATAGAAGCCCAATAAATCCTAAAAATAATAAAAACTCTTAACCCCTAAAACCCCATAAAACCCCAAAAAAGACATAAATAACCAAAAACCCCTAAAAACATCAAAAATAAATAAAACCCAAAATAACTCAAAAAAATCCCAAAAACACCTTTAAAAATAAAAACCATTAAAAACCATTAAAACCTCAAAACCTCAAAAAACTAAAAACCCCAAAAACCTTAAAACACTTAAAACCCTAAAACACCAAAAACATAAAACACCTTAAATTACAAAAATGAAAAAGAACATTAAAAACAATATAACCCTAAAAACAAAAAGAAACCTCAAAACCCCTTAAAATCACTGATTATCTAAAAATCCATACTAATTTAAAAACCCTAAATACATAAAACCTTGAAAACCCCTAAATGTACCTAAAATCTCAATAAAATTTTAAAAACTCAAAAATACCCAAAAAACTCTGAAATTCAATAATGTCACTTAAACACAAATATCCTAAAAACCCTCTAACACTAAAAACCCTAAAACCCTAAAACCCCTAAAAACCAGTAAAACCCCTAAGGAACCCAAAAACCCCAAAAAACCCAAAACCCCAAAAAACCATAAAAACCCATAAAAACCCAAAAGTCCCTAAAAGAAATAAAACATCTAAAATACTATAAAACCCCTAAAACCAAAAATACACAAAACACTATATAAAACCCTAAAAAATTCTTTAAAACAATTTGAAAACCTAAAAACCTAAAAACCATAAATACCTTAGAATAGCCATGAAATATTCAAAACCCCTTAAAACCCCAAAAACTCTAAATGACCCTAAAAACTCTTTAAAACCTGAAAAAATCATATATCTACATAAAAATAATTAATAGAACCTCAACACTTAAAAAATATAAGACCCCAAAAAACCCTAAACCCCTAAAAAGGCATAGAACACTAAACATGAATAAAAACCCTAAAACCCCTAAAAAACCCAAAATACCTAAAAACTTATAGAGCCTAAAAACCAAAAATTCATCAAAAGTCCCTAAAAACAGCTTGTTCTTTAAATGCCACAAAAAACACTCCAAAAATCATTAAACCCCCATAACATCCCATAAACTGTAAAAATACAAAAAAACCTATAAAAGACCATAAGAACCCTGAAAACACTGAAACCCTAAAAAATTCAAAAATCATGATAAAAGTCCTTAAAAACTCCTAATATACATAAAAACCTAGGAATATAAAAAACATGAAAAAAATTCAAATACCCCAAAACCCCAGCAACCCCAAAAAAACCTAAATGTCCATATAAAAACAAAAACCCCTAAAAGACCTCGAAAAACTATGAACCAAAAAAGATCTTGAAACACAATAAAATTCCCTAAAAATACGAATAAAACCTAAAAGACCATAAATTACCCTAAAGTCCCTAAATACACTAAAAACACTAAAACCCCTAGGGGAACCTAAAACCACTAAAACACCCAAAAACACCCACAAAAAAAATGTGCGAAAAAAACCTAAAAAGATAAATGACCCAAATAATTATAAAAAACCTAAAGGACAGGAAAAACCATAATAAACCATAACATAGACCCCTAAAAACCCAAAAGGACACTAGAGGACACTAAAAGATCAAAAACCCCTAAAAGGGATTAAAAACCATAAAGAACCTTGAAACCCCCTAAAATACCCTAAACACCTTTAAAAACCCTGAAACCATTAAACGATCCTAAAATCCATAAAATATCCTAAAAAACCTTAAATCTCATAAAAACTTTAGAAACCAATTAAACCATTAAAAGACACTAAAACTCCTAAAAACATTAATAGACCCTCAGAACCATAAAAAACCCCTAAACCCCCCTAAACCCCCTAAAAAGTCTAAAAATATAGAAACATAGAAAAAATAAAAACCCTAAATACTAAAAAAACTATAAAAACCTAAAATACCAAAAACCCAAAAATAATTTAAAAATAACAAAAATTAAAAACACTAAAAATCCTAAAAACACTAAAAACCCTAAAAAATATTTAACTGTAGAAACCCCAAAAACCATTAACCCATCCAACCTCGAAACCCATAAAGGACCCTAAAACCCCATAAAGGACAATAAACACTTAAAACCCCTAAAAACTTCAAACAACCTAAACCACCCAATAAACCATAAAAGGACCTAAACCCTCCCCATAAAACCCAAAAATGGCCCTAAAAACATCAAACAACATAAAAAACATAAAATATCCTAAAAACACCAAAATTCCATAAAAGACAATAAAACACCTATTTTTTAAAGACTTTGGAAATCATAAATAATACTTAAACCCCTAGAGAAAACTAAAAACCCCTAAAACCCCATAATACCATACAATCCATAAACACTCTAAAAAACTAAATATCCCAAAAATCCATAAAATCCCTTGAGAACCCTAATAACCTCTAAAAAATCTTAAAATACCTAAAAACATAAAAAATCATAAAAGTCCCTAAAACCTCTATAATGATTCTAAAATCCCCAAAAAATTGAAGAAACATAGAAACATAAAAAAACCGTAAAACACCCCTAGAACTCTCAAAAAATCCGGAAAACCCTAAACACCATAAATAAATAAAAACACTAAAAATCATAAAACACCCTAAAAATGCTAAAAAATACTATAACCAATAAGAACCCCTAAAATTCCTAGAAACCCAAAAAATTTCTAAAACCCCCTAAAACCCATAAAACCTATGAAACCCCTAAAACAATTGAAAATGCAAAAACCCCCATAAAACACTAAATACCGAAAAAAAACTCCAAGAAAACAATAAAATCATAACACCCATAAAACCTAAAAAAAGACTAAAACCCCACTAAAAACCCCAAAACTACAATAATAACCCCAGTAACATAAAGACGCTAAAAACAATATGAACATTAAATGTCCCTAAAACCACAATAGAAACCCTTAAACCCCATAAAACAATTAAAAACCAAAAAAACCCTAACACACCAAAAAATCACTAAAAACTCTCTAAAATGTTGAAACACTAAATAACCCTAAAACCATAAAAACCATAGAACTCTGATAAACATTAAAAGTCCTTAGAAATCATAAAACCCAAAAAAACATAAAAACCCCTAATCCCCTAAAATCCTTAAAATTGTTTAAAACCCAAAAATACAATAAACCCCAATGAAACCCTTAAAACCCTAAAACCATTAAAATCCCTTAAAAACCCAAAAACATGTAAACCCCCTAAAACCCCTTAAGAAACCGCTAAAAACCCTAAATGACCTTAATATCAGCAAAACCCTAAAAAATAGGAAAACACATAAAACCTTTAAAACCCATATAATTTTTTTAAATCCCTATAAACCCAATGGAACTCAAAATATACTAAAAACAAATAAAAATCATAAAAACCATAAAACCCACAAAAAAACCTAAAACCAAAAAAATTACCAAAAAACATAATAACCCTAAATAAAAATTAAAAAGCCTAAAACCCTAAATGAACCCTAAAATCATTAAGGCCTTAAAATCATACAAATCCCTTAAAATTCTAAATAATATAAAGACACATAAATAGCCAAAAAAAACTTAAAACCTTAAATAACTCTAATAACCATAAAACTATAATAACCTTAAAAACCCAAAAATTATGAAAAACCCCTAAAAATCTTAAAACCCATGAAACCCCCAAAGAAACTAAAGACACCTAAAATAGTAAATCCCCATAAAATACTAAAAACCATAAACACCCAAGAAAATCCTAAAACCCTATAAAACACCTAAAGGATTCTGACAACGAAAAAAAACCTAAAAGCCCTAAAATAATAAAACCCCACAGAAACCCTAAAAACCCTAAAAACCTTAAAAACCCTAAAAACCATAAAGTCATTAAGACAACCTAAAATTCTACAAACCCCTAAAAGATCTTTAAAACACTAAATACCATAAAAACCCTAAAATTAAAAAAAACCCATAAATATTATTAAAACCCCTAAAATTCTTTAATAAATCTAAATACTCTAAAATTTCTAAATCTATAAAAAACCTTATTAGGCTATGAAACCTAAAAACACCTAAAATAAACCAAAAACTCTAAAAACACCAAAAAACCATAAAATACCTTTAGACCCCTAAAAGATTCTAAAAAACCCTAAAACACTAAAGCACCCTAAAAACCCAGAAATAACCTAAAATCATCTAAATACCCTAAAGGTCCCCAAAAACCCTAAACCCCCAAAAACACCCTAAAAACCCGAAACCACTGAAAATCCCCAATTCCCAAAAATCCTTAAATATCCTAAAACCCTAAAACAACGTAAAATCCTTAAAGAATATAAAAGCAATGAAAACCACTAAAATAAAAAAAATCTAAAACCCATAAAACCCCAAAAATATTATAATCCCAAAAGTGTCATAAATACCCCAAAAAGTACATAAAAACCATAAACCCCCTAAAAATGTAAAAACCATTAAAGACCCTAAAAGCATAAAAACCCTAGAAAACCCTGAAAAAAACAACCTAAAAACCCCTACACCCTCAAAACCCCCAAAAGACCCAAAAAACATCTAAAGAACCAAAAACATCAAAAAAAAACTAAAAAAACTTAAAACCCTAAAATTTGGATAAAAACAATAAAACAACAAAACTCTTAAAAAATTAAAAACACTAATAACATAAACCCACAAAAAATTATAAAAATCCTAAAATTCTCTAAATTAAACGAAAACACATAAAACCCCTAAAGACCCAAAAATCTGATAAAAAACCTAAAAATACCTTAAAACCTATTAAATACTTCAAAAACCCTAAAAACCCTAACAATTTGAAATACCTAAAAACTCTAAAAACCCCTAAAATTGTAAAAAACCATAAAAACACAAAAAACATAAAACCCCTAACACCCCTAAACCCCCTAAGCCACCAAAATACCCAAAAAAATACCTATAGCTTCTTTAAATCCCTGAAAAATATAAAAACCCCTAAAAATCATAAAAAACTCAAAAACCCAATAAAACCTCTAGAAACCATACAACTCACCCCCCCACAAAACACCTAAAAGACACCAAACCCATTAAATTCCCTAAAAAACATTAAAACTCTAAATATACCATTAATACCCCTTAAAAAACCTAATGACATAAAACCCCAAAAACATCATAAAAACTCTAAAAATAATAAAAACCAAAAAATAGTCTTTTAAAATGTTAAAAAATAAAAATACATAAAATATCATAAAATTAATAAAATAAATTAAAATATTAACAAATCCAAAAAAACCCAAAAACCCGAAAAACCTCCTAAATTCTGTAAAAACTACTTAAACCCCTAAATAACCCTAAAAACTAAAGACCATAAGAACCTAAAAACAAAAAATCCCTAAAAACGTAAAAATCCTAAAATAGTAAAAAGCCAAAAAAAATACCCTAAAACCCATTAGAAAAACCTTAAAGACATAATAATCCTAAAAAAATCCTGAAACTATAAAATTCCATGAAGAAACCATTAAAAAATGAAAAACCTAAATCATTAAAAACTGTATAAAACCCTAGAAATGTTAAAGACAATAAAAACCCTAAAACCACTAAAAACCAAAAAAATCCCTGAAAACCCTAAAAACCAAAAAACAAAAAAAAACTCTAAAAACTCTAAAAATCCTAAAAACCTTTGAAAACACTATAAAACCATAAAACACATAAATACCCTAATCCCTAAAACCATAAAAACCTAAAACCCTAAAAACATAATACCCAAATACTCCCAAGAACCTAAAAAATCTAAAAACAGTAAGACCACAAAAAACCCAAAAAAACAAAATAAACATAAAACACTATAAAATATATAAAAAATCTAAAAAAATTGAAAACCACTAAATATCCAAGAAAACACAAAAAAAAACTTTAAACCTTTAAAAACCATAAATCATTAATTGTCTTCAGAAAAGGGTTTTAAACCTTTAGGAATCTCCATATTTCCAGGACACTTGGGGTTAAAAGAGGCTCACTCCCCATTACATATTTGGGTGTCCCCACTTTTTTAAAGGAAGGACAAAATATATTATATTTAAATATTTTCAAATAAAATCACTCAAAATATGGCCAAATAGAATTGAAAATGTCTATCTTAGGCCTGTAGGGTTTTCCGGATAAACTCTATCATCACCTCGATGATTGTTCATACATTTTCCATCAAATGATGGCTGACTGGCCTTATAAAATGTTTTTATGAAAAGATTGGGAATTTTTTTAGACGAGCTACATTAGAAAATGGATGTCGGTCACTATGACTTGGAATGAATGCAATAATTATGTTGACTTGGGTGGTTTAGTAATTAATTATCTTAAAAGATTTAATGTAGCCCCACGTGTCAAGTTCAAATATATTTTTCTCAATTCACATGATGCTAATCGGGGTTGTCTTTGTGATAGTTTCACATAAAGACTTTGTGATGGCTTCATAGGCTATATTCCTTCCTCTATTTGGACTGCACTTAGGTCCTCATATATAGACATTATATATCATTCTAAATGGTCTACGTCAAAATAATTGATCCTTAACTACTGGACAATGATCTGACTTGAAAATCCCCTAATGGAAATTGTGTACCTCCCCATGAGTTGTAGGAAATGTATATTGATTCTATAATTCAATGTATTAGAGAGCTTCATGTGACTCTCCCTAGAAAAATATTATTAAAAATATAGAGATATGTTTTCATGGATAATTGAATTCTCATTTGGAAACCAAATCTAGTTGGATAGTTCAATATATGTGTTTTTTATCGGCTTAAATGTCCACAAGGATGTTTCCCACCATTTTGGAAACTAAAATTAAAGGCCTCTTTCATTCCACATGAAATTCACCTGCAGTAATGGAATCTATAGAGAAACATGCTGCTAACTCAAGAGAAGTTGAAGAAATTTGGTTGGAACCTTGCCTCTAATTCCAACCAATGCCTTCAGTATTAGGAATGCATTCAACCTTCCGTCCTTCAATGCATTTTTGATTCCAATATGTAGGCTCACTCACAATAGATTTTAGGGTTTCAATGCATCATTAATGTCTCAGTTTTTAATTTAATCAGTGTCCTGGTCGGTATTTAGTACATCAAGTAGGTGAAAAACCTTCTACTTGAATGTCCTACTACTAGAGTCTCTTATATCTAGACTACCCGCAATGTTGAAGCCTTCAACCACCTACCTTGAACCTTACATGGTGGGGTTGTGTCAATACAGGAGGCGGTGTAGGTGGCATCTTTCATACAAACAAGATCGATGGATAATGATGATAATAGTCTTATTATCTTGAGTTTTCATGGAGTTTCTGGAAGGATAATAAAACCACATGTTTTGAAATTCTTCTGATGGATTCCTCCGATTAAATCACGGATCGAGGTCAACGTCGATGATGCAGTCTTGGGTGCACTCGGCCTTTAATGGTGTAGTGGTGACTTCCGTAACTATAGAGTCTTTGTGTATCGATGCTTCTATCACATTATTGGAAGTATATGTGCTTATGAATTTGATCTTTGGAAAAAAATGAAGGCGGTTCAGTTTGTGTCTGAATTTTGGTAGATGTTTTTATGGCTTGAATGTGACTCGATGCATGTGGTGGATTCCCTGAAGAAAAAATCTTGGAAATTTCCTTATATAATCCTTCTATAATGGATTTATTGTCTTTTCCTCTCCCAGACTATTATTTTGAATGTCACACAATTTTATCAAGAGGTGAATGTGGTGGCTCATGAGCTCTCTGAAAAGGAAATTGGGGAAATTTTCTCGTTGTGGTCCTTTGTCACACGACATTTTTATGCACCCTATGTGGAATCTAATATGAAGGGGGATATACACACCTGATCTTTTAAACCCCCCTATAACACATTTACTTTTTTCGCTAATAATTTTTTGTTTCTCAAGCATGCTTGGCCTCTAGCTTTCTTTTCCCTAAAGGGACCAAAAAATTGTAAAAAACACTAAAATATCCTATGACCCCCATGATACCCCTAAAATACTCATAAATAAACTAGAAATCCTAAAATCCTATAAATGACCATAAACCCCTAAACACCCCTAAAACCCTAAAACATGCTAAAAATGTTAAAAGACCCTACAGACACATAAAATACCATGAATACCCTTAGACCCTTAAAGACCCTAAAATCCCAAAAAATCCAAAAAACCAAAGACCCAAAAACCCCAAAAAACCTAAACCACCATAAAAAACCTAAAATAGCTAAAAAGAATAAAACCCTTAAAATCCCCTACCCACAAAAACCATAAAGACCATAAAACACTAAAATTACATAAAAACTCTAATATCCCTAAAAACCCTAAAAACCCTACAAACGAAAACCCCCAAAAAACCATAAAACCCTAAAACCACTAAAACCATTAAAACACTAATATTAATTAAAACCCTTTAAAAATCCTAAAGCCAAAAAAACCATAAAAACCCAAAATCACTAGAAACACTAAATATTCTAAAACCCCTAAATATTCTAAAAACCCTAAATCCAGTAAAACCCTAAAATGCCCTTAACATACTATAAAACCCCTAAAACAATAAAATCAATAAAAACCCTCTATAACCACTAAAAAAATCTATAACCATAGATATCCTAAAATTCTCAAGAAAACCTAAATGTCCTAAAATACATAGAAAATAATAAATACCCATAAATAATCAAAAAATGAAAAAAAAAATTCTAAAAAACATAAAAACATAAAATCAAAAAAACCCTAAAACCCACAATCCCTAAAAACCATTAAAACCCAAAAACCATAAAATCAACTAAACACCCTAAAAATCCCCAAAATCCATAAAACCCATAAAAAACCTAAACCCCCTAAAAACTCCAAAAAACAAAAACAAATCTGAAATCCATAAATCCTCAAAAAAATCGTTAAACCCTAAAAGACTATACAACCCTAAAAACACTGAAAAACACTAATAGACCCCAAAACCTTATACAAACCATAAATTAACCTTAACTACCCATAAACACCCTGAAAATACTAATAATACCCAAAATATCTTAAAACCTACTAAAAACCTTTTAATAATATGAAACCCCTTAAAATGTAAATAGCCAAAAAAACACAAAAACCCCTTCAACAACCATAAAACCAAAAAAATGAAAAAAAACCCTAAAAAACGATAAAACACATTAATGTCCCAAAAAACACCTTAAAACCCTAAAAAAAACATTAAAAAAATATAAAAAACTCCCTGAACACATAAAACTTTTGAGAACCCCATAAGAAAACTCTAAAATACCTAAAAACCCCAAAAACACTAAAAACTATTTAATACCCCAAAAAAGACAATGGAAAAGGGGATGGCCTTGTTCTCTCATGGAGTCTCTCCCCCGGCGATTCCAAGATTCCTCCCGGATTTCACCCTGATGGCGTCATTGTCCTTCTCTTCCTCGGGTATGGCGGTGTGGAATTGGTGGCACTCTTCCGGGATTCATCACGACAGTGCTCCATTGGCATGTGGTTCAGGGTTTCACTGCACTGGATCTCGGGATTTTGGATTTGTAAGAAGGATCTTTCAAGAGTTGGCTTTCTGGCGGGTTTTCCATGGCATCATGTTCTTCTGGATCTACAATGTGGTTGTGGTGGCTGTACGGTGCAGGAGACGTGGAGTCATCCTCAGCGAGTGGTGGTGTCTTCGGAAAGTGGTTCGGCGATTTGTGGCATGATGGTTTTTGGCACCTTCGAAGGAGATGGTTCAGATCCATCCATATCTGGTCGAATGTTGTGGTTTCAAGAATAGATCTACCCTCTCATGGTGTATTGGTGCTGTTACAGGTCTGTATTAAGGTCGGGTGCTAATTTGTCTATGTATTGTGCATCCGCTGTCTCGTTCTGGCTCCTTGGCTCCTCCTTTTCTTCAGCTGTTGTTGCTGGTTTGGATCAAAATGTCTGGTCTTGTTTGATATGCTGGTTTATGGTGATGGCTGGTTGGGTGTGATCCTTGGTGATCTGTGGTTTGTGGATTTGAGGAAAGGTGTTTGTCTAAGGATGTTGCTCGTTGGTGGTTGCTAGAATGATGCTTGGATGGGAGGTGATTCTTTTGGTCTGGTGCTGATGGATTATGGTGTTGCTTGCTGTGGATGTGGTGACTGGATGATTCGCTGCTGGTCATGCCTGATGGGATGGTTGTACGATGATGCTACTCTCCCTGATGGTTTTTCCTTGACTCGAACACCCACCGCAGCTCTAGCAGCCCTTCCCAATGTACTGGACCCCACTTTGGTCTGGTATGCTGGTGTTTGTGAAGGCTTTAGGATGGTGCTGGTGGTAGCGTCCCGTGTCAGGGGCATATCGCAGTGGAGTGGCATTGATGACTGATGGTTGCTGGTTGCCGATTGCTGGAAGATGATGGTTGTTGTTGTTGTTTGCAGTGTTTTGTTTTGTGGTTTGATACTGCTAGGGGTGACTGGGTGTGATGTTGGATCTGGTGTTGTTGGTTGCTAGGTCTGGTTGGATTGGATGTTCTGTTTCTGCCACGTGGCTGTGATATTTGGTAATGGTGATGGATGCTGGTGTTGGATGGACCAGATGTATGGACATGGCTATTGTGTTGTGTTTTTGTGTCTTTTTCTGTTTTTTTGTTTTCTTCTTTGGGATTGTCTTTGGGTATGGGTTGATTGACCCTTCCCCACCATGTCTGTTTTTCTACCATTTTTCTCAATATTTTTTTTTGGGGGGGGGGGCAGGAATATCCTGGCCCTGCACTGACCTTGTCCCCAAAAAAGACAAAAGAAATCCTAAAATAAAAAACCCTAAGCACCCATAAAATCTATAAAATCCCAAAAAAACTATAAAACACCAAAAAAACCTCTCAATATCATAAAACAATAAAACAACTAATGAAACATAAAAAACAAACAAAGCCTAAAATTGATAAAAACTCTAAAAATCATAAAAAAAAAACAAAAAAACTTAAAACTGTAAGATACATTACAAATCTAAAAATCGTTAAAATCCTTAAAAACCCTAAAAACCATAAAAACAAAAAAATATATAAAAACCTAAATATAATAAAAATACAAAAACCCCTTAAAAATACCAATAAATTATGAATTTATCTTAAAAAATTAAAAACCCCTATAAATTATAAACACCCAAAAAACCCATAAACCCCTAAAGTTCCATAAAAACCCTAAAACCTATAAAAAACTAAAAACCCTAAATGAACTATAAACCCTAATATTTATAAAATCCTAAAGAATATGAAAAATGATAAAACCTAAAAAAACAGTAAAAAATATTTAAAACCCTTAAATCCCTTGACAAAACCCAAAAACCATAAACCCTTAAAACACTAAAAACCATAATAAAAATAAGATCTATTAAAAACAATATGAAACCCTAATCCCTATAAAACCATAAAACCCCTAATAACTCATTAAAAACTTAAAAAAACCCCTTAACCCATTAAAATGTTTAAAACCCCCAAAACACAAAATCCCTAATAACCCCCAAACCCCTAAAAATAAAAAAACCAAAAAACACACAAAAACTTCTAGAAAAGCTAAAACCATAAAAACCATTAAATCCTTAAAAACCTAAAAACCGTACAAAACACTAAAAACATTAAAAACTGATAAATCCCCATAAAACCACTTAAACCTCTAAAAAACCTTAAAACCATTAAAACATTAAAAAAATATAATACGCATAAACCCCAAAAAATCACTACAAACATTAAACAATTTAAAAAATAAAAAAACACATGAAAAATCTAAATTAACACTAAACCCCTAAAAGATCCTAAAAGACCTGTATAAACCCAAAAATAACATTAAACACCTAAAAGAACCCCAAGACACCGAAAACCCCCTAAAAATATAAAATTCTCTAAAACCCGTTAAAAACTGCACAAAACCGAGAAGATATTAATAGTCATTAAAAGACCCTATAACACACTAAAACCCAAGGAACCTTAAAACCCCTAAAAACATAAAAACCCTAAAAACACTAAATGAACTCTTAAAACACAAAATAATACATAAAAACCCTAATACATTCAAACCACAACAAATTACTAAAACCCTAAACCACTAAAAACATTAAAAAAAATTGAAAAATCAAAAAAACCCAAAATACATTAAAAACTTAAAACCTCTAAAAAATATTTAATACCCTTAAAATCCCTAAACACCCCAAAACCAAAAAACCAAAAAACCAAAAAATCCAATAAAAAGAAATAAAAATCATAAAACACCTAAAAACCCCGTCGAAAAGACACTAAAATCATTGAAACCGATAAAAATTCTAAAAATATAAGAACCCATAAATACCTACAAAAACCCTAAACCCCTAAAAACACAATAACCACTAAAATACCTCAAAAGCACTAAAAATTTCTGAAAGCCCCCAAAATCCGTAATGCCATAAAAGATCGTAAAAATAACTAAAATAACATAAAAACACTAATGAACCCCTTAATAAAATAAATAACCATAAAAACTTAAGAGGCTCTTGAAACACCAAAACACATAATGGACCCTAACAACCCTGAAAAGACCCTAAAACATTTGTAAAAATCTAAAAGTCTCAAAAAACCATAAAATTTATAAATTAACCAAAATAACCGAAAAACCAAAGGAACCTAAAATACCTAAAAACTCTAAATTAATGTAAACCCCCTAAAACCTATAAAGGAACCTAAAACAGCCAAAAAAAAACCTAGAACCCCTAAAAGGTCATAAAAACCTAAAACAATTTAAAAAACCAAGTACCACAACAAACTATTAAAAACCCTATAATCACCAAACAACCCTAAAACCCATAAAAGGCCCTTGAAAACCATAAAACCCCAAAAATCCCTTAAAAGTACTAAAATACCCAAAAACTGTAAATGTAATTGAAAGACCCTTGACACCCTAAAACACCCTAATAAGACATAAAAATCATAAAAGACATTAAAAACACTAAAATCCCCATAAAACCTCTAAAAAAATAGAAAAATTAAATACAATATAGCCAAAACCCCTATAAATAATAAAACCATAAATACAAAAAAAAAGCCTGACAATCCTAAAAACTCAAAAAAACTAATAAAACCCTAGAAACCTAAAAAACATTACCCTCCCCCACCACCCAAAACCCTTAACGGATATATAAACAAATAAAAACCCAATAGTGCCCTAAAAAACCTAGAAAAACCAAAAACCAAAAACAATAAAAAAACCCTAAAAAAATAAAAACCATAATGACTCAAAAACCCCTAAATACCTAAAAATTTCCTTTAAAACCTAAAAACCTAAAACACCCTGAAAAAAATTAAAAAATGTTGAAATCCCAAAAATCCTAAAAGACCCTGAACCCTTTAAAACCATAAAATACCTATAAAACTCTTTAAATAACCTGAAACCATAAAACCCTAAAACATCCTTAAAAAACTAACGACAATAAAACCCAAAAAACATTTAAAATGATAAAACACTTAAAACCCCCAAAAAATAAAAAAAATTCATATAACCCCTAAAAAGCACAAAAAACCTAAAAATGCAGAGAACCCCCTGAAACACTAAATTTATTTAAAAAGACAACGAGAATTATGATCCCTAAAAACTGAGAAAACATAAAACTTTAGAAATCCTAACAAATATAAAATCCATAAAATCCCAAAAAACCCAAAAAACACTAAAAACCCTAAAAATACCTGAGAAATCATTAAACCTCTAAGAAAATCCTTAAAACTAAAAACTCTAAAAAAATATCAAAACACTAAACAACTAATAAAAACTCCTTAAAAACAAAAAAAAAACATTAAAACCATAAAAACTGTAAATACCCTAAAAAAATATAAAACCTTAGAAGACCTATAAACCCTAAAAACAGTAGAATCCGGAAAAAAATATTAAAATGAAAAAAACCAAAAAACACCAAAACCATAAAAAACATAAAACCCTTAAAACACTAAAAACTATAAAAACACTAAAAACCATTAAAACCCCATGAAACACAAAAATATCATTAAAACTAAGACCATAAGACCCCATAAAAATTTAAAAACCATTTTAAAACCTTAAAAAACTTAAAAAACCTAAAAACCTTTAAAATGATAAAAATATGCTAAAGGGTCTTAAAACCCCTAAAATATTAAAAAACGCAAAAATAGAAATATCCAAAAAATAATTAAAAAGCATACAAAATTATGGAACCCCTAAAAAAACTAAAGACCTAAAACCCATATTAACCATAAAAATTATATCACACCCTAAAAACCCTAAAACACCATAATAGTACCATAAAACCCTAAAAACGATAAAACACCTAAAAACACTAAAATAATATAGAATCCCCTAAAAACCTAAATACCCTAAAAGACCATGAAAAATATGAAAACCCCAAAAACCCTAATTAACCCTAAATTCCCTAATACCACTAAAATAAACTAAATTCCTAAAAACCATAATGGCCATAAAATTCAATTAAAACCCTAAAAACCCCTAAAGGACCCCCAAAAACTCCAAAGAACCCTAAAAACCTTAAAACTCCTAAAAGACCCTATAAACCCTAAAGGTCCATAAAAACCCATAAAAATACTATATAACACTAAAATCACCTATAACCCCAAAAGTCTATAAAACCCCATAAAACTTTGAAATTCCATAAAAACCCTAAATACCATAAATGACACTATAAATCCTAAAAGACCATAATACCCCTAAGTGTACTAAAACCCCAGAAATGACCCTATAAACCCAAAAAATATTTCAAGGATCCTAAAACCAAAAAAACCCCTAAAATACCCAAAAACCCCATAAAACTGTAAAAATACTCTTAAAATATAGAGCCACACTCAAAACAACTAAAATATCCTAAAACTCTAAAACCCATAAACACATAAAAGATCCTAAAATACATTAAAATACCATTAAAACCAGTAAAACAACAAACAACCCCTAAAACCATATCGAAAAAAAAACTAAAAAACATAAAACCCCTGAACCCCTAAAAACCCTAAAACACTATAACAAAACCCTAAAAGACTAATTTTTTTTAAAACGCCTAAAAACTCTAAGACCTCTTGAACCCTAAAATCCCTAAAATCCATTAAAAGCATAAAACATTAAAAAAAATTGAAAACATTAAAACCTATAAAAACCATTAAAATCAAGAAACCACTTAAAATCTTAAAAACACTAAAAAATAAAAAATACTAAAACCCCCAAAACCCTAAAATTAAGAAATCCCCTTAAAACCCCTAAAAACCCTTAAAACTATAAGAAACTTATTGTTCCCTGAAATAATTGAAAAATAAATAAAAATTACCAAATAAATTGGAAAAAGGAAGGGGGAAAATAAAATTAAGAGTTTAAGGGTAAATTTTTAGAGGATAAAAAATAGAAAAGAAAAAAATCCAAAACTACAAAGTTTGAAACACTTTTCAGACCATCGATCTGAATGGAGATCTACTTTTTGAGGTTCATATGAACTAAAACAATTTGTTGGAATGAGGCAGCAACACCTACCCTAAAAACAAAAGAAAATCGTTTTCCAGAAAGGGTTGAAAAAATATGCTCTATAGACAATATCCTCTACGAACACAAAATCTTCATGAGAAAGGAGACACTGACGGCTCCCCATGAATGAAACAAAGTTGTTAATGGGACCATGTCAGTGATTATCACCTCTAAAGATAGTGACTCTATGCCCCCACTAACTTTTTCATCTATGAGTTGGGTTTCATCCATGGGCTTCTGCGAAAGAAGGACAATGGCATCAACATCAATGGCCGATGACGCCCGTATCTAGTACAATGTTCCTCTATAAAGATAGATAGAAAGTATCAAAGGATAGATTGTATCAAACGATATAGATCATAAATTATAAGATCGAGAGGAGGTCAGCTAAAAGGATTAACCAAGAGATAGATAGATCCTCAAAAGATATATTCCCTTGACGATTCCCAATAGGTAAAGCCCCTCCATATAGAATTAAAAAGAAAAACTGACTAAAAAAAATTTGCATTTCCGGAACCAAGAAACCACTAAATCAATATTGTCTATGAGGCACAGAACCAATGGAATCATTGAAACCAGAAACCTCGTATATAAAATTGCTAAATAGTTGGAATCATGCTCTGCGTAGAAAATTTCAACACATATGTAATTCGAGTATGTGCAACACCACGATACATGGATGGAACCTAGGCTCACGTAGAAAAATGCTACATGGAATGAAATCATGTCCACTTACCACCATTGTATGTGGATATCCCCTTTCCTATATAGTAACCCACAATAAGGGAGAAGACCAGTTCCATGTCAGAACATGCTACATGGACCAGGATACACCAGATAATTCCAATTTTTTGGCTCTGATCATTCACTATCATCACATCATCATCCCCCATATAGGCCCCTTCGAGAACCTATCTACTAGTATCAGGCCAAGGCCTCTTACAAAGGGATCATACGTCTGTGATAATATCATACGTTGCACCAGTGTGCTTTTTTGAGTTTACGTACCCATGGTAAATAGATTCATGTTGGTTACCCCTGTAGTGAGGTAGACCCCCATAATGACAGTGATCCTAAATTACCATGGTAATGAGGGTTTGAACCATGATATGATCACATTTAAATCTCCATTATAGGGACTAAGGGAAACCATCTACCATTACCTTATATGAGGAACAATGTTGAATGTTCTCCCCTTTTCCCCAAAACCAATTTTTTGGGGCACTCCCACAAAGACAAGCCCCTAGCCGTTCTTACAGGAGGTGGAACCTTCACTCCTATTTGTCTTATCTTCGTAAGTATTCAGATACATTACTAGATATTACTATCTAGTATATGAAAATAATAAGGGAAATGGGCACAATAAACACCCTCTCTCTATCTCCCATTTTGATCTAGTACCATCTATATGCAGATGAATTTTGAAATGAAATATTCATATCCACTACCTCCTCTAGTTTCTCACATTGATCATGACTCATGTGGTAATAGAGGCTTGTAGAGATCAAAAAATCCACATGGCCCCAAATTATGGGCCTTTTCCATGGAAAAAAGTCCCAACATAGATCCAAATCATGTTGATTCTCCATAGATATAGGCCACGACTTCAATCCAAGTGGGCCTTCTAGAAGGTGTAAGCCCCACTCAAATACCCATATGAGATACCACTTTAGGGGTAAGTACCAATGCCCTATTTCAGAAATACATGGACCTTGATTCCCAAAAAAATGTGACACATAATAAACCTCCCCGTGGTCCAATCCCAACACCATCATTTTCATGTCGATTAACTTTCTTCCTTACCGTGTGATGATAAACATCATGGGATAGATGAACTATATGGGCATTGATTTCCGACTAACTAAAATTCATAGAAATCCCCTATGACGTAGATATGCAACCCCAAATCAACATAATTTTCTCTAGGACACATCCATGATAGGGTTTCATTCACCCCGAAAGCATATCTATTTTGGGTATCTCGAGCTACCTCAGTATAAGTCATACACAACATTTTACATGTAACCTTTCACCTGGATGTCCTTGCTGTATTATTTTAAACCATATATTCATTTCCTTGTAATAAAAACATAAAATGTGATGTTTCCAATGAAAAAACACTAATCTACGTGGGTTCAAATTCCTATCATGGGGATTTGTTGGAAGCTCATCTCATGGGTTTGATCCCATTATCGAAATATCTCATGTCCCCCTGGATGATGATAAAATCCAGAGTTCCTTACCATATGGATTAAATCCAATACAATCTTTTTGAACACCTAAATAATTACTAATATTTTCACAAAAGGGTATCATTGATGATGAACCTAATATTAAAATATATACCTTCATTAATGGAAAACAATGGATACATATAGATAATTTTGAACCCACACGTATTCATGATCGACCTTACTTAGGGGTAACCCACAGAAACATTCTTGGGAATGAACAAAGGATTCATGAAAATATGAGCATTAAATATATAAATAATAAAGTCCCAAAATAGGTGGTTGTTTTCCCCAAAAGATTCATATGAGCATGAGTTCCCATCCTCTCGATCAATGTAATTTCTTAAGTGTCATTGGCCTAATCATCCAATGAACACCTGCCATTGAAAAGTAGGTCCATGAATCCTGTATGTGAGAGATTTTGGGTTTTTATGGATCTGTGAAATAAACCATCAGATACCATTAAAATATGTTATTCTTGAAATTAGTAACTACACACCGAATGAACCCTTTCAATAAGCTAACTCAGACATTATCTTGTAGTTTTCAAAAACAAAAATAGTAACTCTGATGCGAATTGTTGCTCAAATCCAATCCATGTAACTAATAATTGAGCATGATTTTTCTATTGAAAACAAAAATAGTTAACCCCACTTTTTTTAAACCAAGGTTGTTGTGTTACCCTGCCTCAGACCCCTTTCACATCTAAAAGGGAAGAGATCCAATAAAGGCCATCAGTTATAAATATGGTCATGAGATTCTACCAACATTGGAGGAAGAGATACATTCCCTCCATTCGATGGAATCCTTCCATACTCCCACTCAATATCAGTTGGTAGCCAAGAACTAGACTACTCCACTATCCATCTCTATTCGTCTCATGAGCCTATCCTAAAAACATGACAACGAGTACCTCCATTATCTTATACAGGTTTATGAAGTCATCTCTAATGATTTCTCCCTGATGAATAGGAGTCCCAATCAAGGCCCCTTATAGAATACATCACCACCAACACCATGTGGCCCAATATAATCATTTCTTCGAGGATATCACAATGATGGATTTTGTGGAAGTTCAACAAACACAGATCCCCGAGGCTGCCCACCAAAAGTGATGAACTTTTAATCAGGAATAGTTCATCACCCTGGTTCCTAATGAAAAGACCCACCATTAAATATCCTAGAAAACTAGGATCATGACTAAAATATACCCCCTCTTATGAACCCCTCCTTGAAAATATGGTGTAAAATTAGGAGCAAGCACAAATTCCCACCATTTCCCTCTAAGGTCTCCGTGTAAAGAGGGCGGTAAATTATAGGCAGTTGCAAATCCCTAATGATGTGAAAAATAACATAATCCAAATAGGGAGGAAACCATCTATGAGATGATTCAAATCCATAATGAAGAATATCAAGCCCATCATCCAAACAGGACAAAAAACTATAAGCATACACATATCCCGACCAAGGATTATGAATCCCTTCAGTCAAATATGTTGGAAATCAAGTACAAGAAGATTCAAATCACTTCTCCATCATACCAGTCCCATCATCAAAATATGATTGAAATCAAATACTATCAGATTCAAATTCCTACGGATTCATATCAATCCCATCATAAAAATACAATGAAAAAAGAGCATACACAAATATCTGATCGTAAATATAAAGCCATCTGTCATATACGAAGGAAACTAGAAAAAATATTTGGTGTAACCTAACTATAAATTAGGCTAAAACTCATTCCTCTAACTAAATATAGAAGAACTTCCAGTACCCACTAGTAGAACATGGATGACCGGATTAGGCAAAAACTTCTTCTCCAACACCGTAATGGGGATATATCCTCATTTTGGACAAAATATTATCTCAAAACATTAGAAATGAGGGAGTACCATACATAGATTCTAGATCATAACCTCTATACCTATTATGATGTGATCTCATACATAGTAGTAACATGGAGTTGGTGCCGCAAATCCATCTCTCTATGTGGGGTAACTCATCCACAATATAAGATGGTCACTCTGGAGTAGACCTGCATCACTATTACTGTTCAGGAGGGTCATCGGCCATATTCTGTGATAAATGGAAAACCATATCAGAAAAAAATACATGTTCCAACTGGGGGACACCAATCCACCATGGTGGCTACTCTAGGGAAGGCATATATCCTTTCCAGAACTCAATATGCTCATTGGTGTATCCTGGTAGCATCATGACAACCACTCAAACATGAAACCATATATGAAGGATGTTACCAATAATGGGAGGCCCCAACCACCTACAAGAGATCAAATAAAAATAAATTTCATGAAAGGCAATTAGAAACGATGAGTATATTCATAACCCTGCTCTTCCTGAAGATAAAGTTCTTGATGCCATAAAACTCTATCAATAGAGGCTCAGGATCCTATAAATCCATTACCAATTATGGAAGTGGAAGTATCAGTTGTGAAGGTTATCATCCATAATATTGTTACCAGCAGGTCTAAAGGCCCTCCTCAGAGAAACCATGAAGAATTACATTGTCAGACAGAAATGATCGATCATGAGAGACTATATCTTGAGGAGCATTAGGACAACCCTATATGTGGCTATAAGATCACATAATAAGAAGGTCCTCCCCCCTTTTGTTGCCACCTTGATGGTCCTCCCCATGGAATAAACGACAAAAATTATCACTATAGTCATACATCATGATATTATGAAAGTCCTATCCATGATGACATTCAATTCAAAGGTCCTCCTTACAATTTCACCATGTAGTAAGAAGTTCATCCCTATATTTCAATCCATCTCGAAGGACCTCCTCATGATGCACACCATAGGAATTCTTCCTATGGATGGATAAAAATCCATTATTGTAGATATTGTCAAAAAGGAATCAACTGTGAAGGTACTCCCTATGGTGACATCTCAATTCAGCATGAAGGAACTCCCCTTACTAATGCATTCCTAGATGGTCCTACCTAGGGTATCCACTGAAAAAATTCTCTTAGCAGTTAGACATCCAACATTGATGGTAGTCCACTCCATTGTAGAAATAACTACAATGTTACTCACCACAATTGATTTTAATATTTGAAGGAAGGTCCTCCATTAGCCGAATAAGATATAGGAATGCCCTCATAAGCTGAGGAACATGGAAGGATGGGGTCAAGTACGTTAGAAAACCTGCCAGCGAAAAGTTATATCCTTTCTCAATCAAGAGATTTCATGGGGCCAAGCTCATCCTACATGCCACCTGAAGACCATTAACATGTTAATGAGACTTCTACTAGACCATATCCTTGGATAAATGTCATCAAGAATAAACCATGTTGGTCAGATCAAGTAGAGAAATATCTAGATAAAGAAGAAATGGATATATTACTTGTGATAAGTAAAATAGACAAATATGACATGCCCATTATATTTTTGCCCAAAACTACTCCTGAATTAAATATACTAGGGGTGTTTTCATAGGAATACATACATAAAATTCATCTCAACATATATAAAACCCTCTGCCACATGAAAATATATTTTTACCCTATGATAGGTATGAAGACCATGTCAAAATAGTGGGAGAGAATCACCACTAAATCAACATAGAAGCCCTTCTGTCTATGCAGTGGGAACAAAAAAAGAGGAAGAATAATGATCTTAAAATAACCTACATCCAAGTGCTGAAGAAGTTGAATTAATTACCTATGATGCCACATGGGGTGTTCCTATCCAGGGTTGGGGATAGTATGGAGCTTTGCACTTTTCCCCACATCCCTTATAACCTAACCGATTGGAAATGAAATATTGTAATGTTGTTATCCCATGATGGAAATCAAATTAACTCCATGTACAAGAAATTCAACATGATCGATAAGAACCATCCATGATAAGTATCAAATGTTTCAGGCCAGATAAGAGTGATCCATTAAAAAAATATTTAACTAGGAGTTTGAGAATATTTAGAAGGATTCCTGCCTAAGGGAATTAAATCAACAAGAATTTATCATGTCATAAAATATCTGTAATTCACATAACAATTGGGTTCCATTCTTTCTTACACTTGAATGGGAATTCACGAGTTCAAGGGAGCATCAATAATAGAAGCAACACCCGCAATATGGGAAAAGCCCAAGCCTGCAGGGCTGGAGGAATTTTTAACACAATTTTCCCCTCTAATACCAACAAATTAAGGCTGAGGAGTCATAATAAGAGGATAAAAGAAACACCAACCCATACGGACGGTGGAATTTTTACCTAAGCCACCAACCTAGAGGACATTAGTATTTTCCCTAATGGGGAGGATGATTAGCGGGGAAGTCCCCCGTTATATAATATCTCATGATTCATGTTCCAATGATGGGATATATATAAAGGCCATATATTTCTTCCCTAAAATTTACCCTTCATTATGAAAATAAAAAAGAACCCATAATTGAAGACAAATATACAAAATGGCGCAAAACGTTCTCCTAACACTCATCACATGGTCTGAAACCCACAATGTGTTATGATTGAGTGAAATTTACAGATGTAAATATTACACACCACATTGTAAAGGATGAAAATCTAGATTAATATAGAGAGGAAAGTTCCACTCAGTACTTAATCCATAAAGAAAATTAAATTGTGCATACCCAGAACCAGATCGCTACCCAAAATTTGGGTGTTCCTTCAGAAAATCCCTCATTGCATTCCTTTGAAATCACCAATAAGGATAAGAATAAAAACAAGGTAATGATTTCCCTAACTCCCCATTCCCATGAGAATGACTCCATAACACTCGAGAAGAGATTCACTAGAGAGGAGGAGGAAATGAAGGAGGTGAGGTGAAAAAATGCCAAGATGCTCTATGAAACCCATCCTATAGAATATGCTCCTCAGGTTCCTCGATGTGAGCCTCAATGTACACTTATAGTAGGTTCACCTCAGTTGTAAGGGTTTCTCATGGTGAATAATGAAATTCCAAAATGCTCATCCAAGACAGAATCAAGACCATCATTATACCTTAATCCAATATCAGAAGGATTTCAAGATTTAATTCCATTAAGGATTCAACTAGAATGGATTCAAAAAAATCCATAAAGGATACCACCAGTTAGTTATCCACGTCATGTTCCGGTAGTTCCAAAACAACCAATGTTCCCCCCTAATACAACTTCCCATGCACAGGTTCAACAAAACAGTTATCAAGGGCTCATTAACACCATTGATTCCTTGGGTTCTTGATTAGAATCCATAGAAGGAAAATACATTTTGATACAACCAGACCAGAAAATGTACCCCAATTTGATGAGTAACATTCTACTTCCACCAAACATTGGGAATTACATATTCCCCATATTCAATGGATCTAGTGACCCATAACAATATATGATACATTCAACATCTTATTGTGATCTCATGATTGGAACCCAAGAGAAAAAAGAAGTAATGAAACTCATATTCTTCATGAAAACTCTATTATATTCGGCCTTTTATGGTATGTTGGTTTATCAAATCATTCAATAACTGGATAGAAGAATAATTATAGGTATTTAACTTTCCATTTAATCTCAAATATTCCCAATACAATGGTCAATTAACTCATGAACTAAAAATAGTGAGAGAATGAGAGAGTCTTATATTTTATTTACAGTTAGAAAGGTCGGACCTACTATTTGAAACGACATCTATAAGAAGATGAGTTTATTCCTATGTTCATCTATAACCTCTACGAATATCTTCAAACACCACTCATCTTGGTGAAATATAGAAGAAGATTTTGGTATTTATTTTCCATTGACCAAAGAATTGAAATTTCTTTATAGAGAAAAAACCTCATGTCTTGGGTATCCCCATTAGCCCTAGGAAAAAGAGTCAGAAAATCTAATTTGGACTATGTTATGATTAAGCCACCCCTTATGCCTACTATAGCTTACATGCCTACAACGAAGCAAGAAGTGCCTCCTGGGCATTAACAGTAACCCCCGAATTGATAGGAAAAGTGGAGGGGATCTATGAGAAACCAATTCAATGAATTAATATATAATTTTTACTCATTATGAGATGACCAAGTTTGTGGATACATTGTAGCCACCATGAACTATAATTTTCTATGCCTAGTAGTGCCAAAAAGGGCTGGTGATGTTTGTCTCAATGATATACCATATTATTATCCCTTCCACCATATACTAGGAAACACCATCCATACGTTTTTTTTCATCAATGAACTCTTATAAATGATGATAGATTACGAAAATATCAATATGGTACCACTGGAAGCACATGTGGCATATGTTTCCACCACTAGCCCAGATAAAGGAGAGGAGTGGGAAAATGTTTTTAGAAAAAGGTAGCAGCAAAATTGATTGTTGTATGACTTAGATAGGAGACAACATAGGCCATGGAATACTCAAGCATTGTTGAAGTAATACATTTTCCCTCAACAACCCCTAATGAAACACATCTGACATCCTCGACCCCAAAATTCTGTCAGAGTTGACTATCCAATAAGCAGTTCGAACAGAATGGAGGAGAGAAAGTGTATGAATATGATCCCATGTCAAGTAAAAAGATAAAATTGACGCTCTCAGAATATAACCTAGAAGATCTAAAAGAACGGGCACTACCCCACCAAATGGAACAACTAGAATTATCCAATCATGAAGTCTCATCATGAGATAAATAATTGATCTTTGGATCCATTAATATAATTCAATTAGCAGATCCATTCTTCGATGAAGAGTATGGATATGATCATGGGTTCCCTACAACCAATCAAGAAGTTGGTGGAAGAGGCCGTAGAAGATGAGGATACCAAAGGAAGATGAAGCTATAAGAGAAACCAAATTTCCAGCCACACCACAACTCAAACCATCAATGTTGTAAAAACTCATCGAATATCACTTTTACAGACCCAATAGGAATAGGAAAATTCAACTTCCTTGTCTAGAATATAATCTAGTCTGACCATCCTTTAATATTTATTATAAGAGAAACAAATGTCTAATCTCCCATGGAATGTTGGAAAACCTTTCTTTACAAACCTAAAAGGAACAGAAGTACCTTCATATCTTTTACTAAGGGCTAACCCATCTTCGTCAAACATTAGATCCAATAAATCACTTATAAAATGGAATCCCTATGCTGGGAAGCGTGAACATTTAGATCAAAAGTATGGTATTATGAAGAAATTGTCTTTAGTAAGAGAAAATATACTAATATTGGATGTCCATAATTTGTCAAAATATCTTAGGGAAGTTCTTATAGAATCATTAAAAATCCCTCAGAAGTTTTAATCTGGATAGAATTTCAATGAAGTCTATTATATAGAGACAGATGCTACAAAATTCCAAGTGGTTATCTCCATTACATATCAAGATGAAGGTTCCATTATGCCAGGACACATCAGACCCCTATACATGTTCATCATGATAAATTATATTGATGATTGAAAAATATTCATTGATAATGGATCTAGAGTTAATATCGTCCCAATATGAATAGTTTTTTGGCTGGATAGTAACGAAGATGTCCTTGAACCCTTGGCCACAACCCTATTAGGTTATGAAAAAGTGAGTAGAAATTGTTGGGAAAAATCAAGCTCCAAAATTGATTTGGAGACCTTATATCCAACTCAAAATATATGGTCGTTCCATAAAATATAGCCTACAACGTTATGCAAGGAAGATCTTGGATTCCATAGAACACAAATATTCCTTCATCTTACCACTAGTATGTCAAATATTTAACTAATAGACAAAAAGTGAGGTTATAAACTGATAAGTTCCCATTCAAATCAAACAAGTCACAATAAATTGATGTAGGATTATATGAGTATAAAGGGAAGCAAACCACGGTCTATGGTATGGATAGGGTCACCACCCCTGAATGGTTTAGATATATTCCCCCCAACCCCTTAAATCATCTTAGTGAAGAATATGAAATTACCATCAATTAGGATGAGTGCGCGACTCCAAATTCGGATGTGTATTCAATAGTTCTCATTATTTCATTAATGACCAATGATCCTAACAATGCAGAAAAATCCATTGGTCCCCAAAAAAATGGTGAATTATTGAATGTAAAAGCTCTTAATCCATCCTTAAAGAACTAAATAATATTTTTATTTCCTTATAATGTAGAAGAAAGGGAATACATTCCTCTATCCCTCACACCATCCTCTCTAGAAAATTCTATGTTGTCAATCGGGTGAAAAAAAGTTTCTTCATATTCTGAATATCGAAATTGTGACTCTTGTCATATCTCTAAAGAACTAATCTCAAAGATTTTTCCCCATAATAAGAAGAAGATTTAGTGGAGGATGATGTGTAAAAGAAAGAGAAAATATACCCTAGGTATTTCCCTCTATTATTTTAGGAGGGTGTCTCTACCTCCATTGATGTACATATAGAAACAATCATTGGTACATAAGAAGACTCGTTACAAACTCTAATAGGCGCAGAAATGTTGTCTAAGGAGAAATAGGTATACAACAACTTCCTATGAAAGAATCGAGATGTTTTTACCAGGAACTATATATAAATTCTAGGGCTTGGTCTTGATGTTTCCACCCACAAATTAGGCCTGCTAAAAGATCATCATGGCTATAAGAAAGCATCCAAAAGGACTACCCCAACACATTCTGGAAAAATAAAGGCCAAAGTAAACAAAATCATCAGTGAAGAAATTATTCAAGAGATCCAATATCCCATCCAGTTGGATAATATTCTCCCCATAAAAAATAATAATCCAAAATTCAGAGTTTGTATTAATTTCAAGGATCTCAATCAGCACTACCTAAAAGATGACCTCCAAGTCTCGATCACAAAATTTTTGATAGATGAAACCAAGGGATATCATGTTATCTCTATCATGGATTGTTATTCATGATATAATATAATTTAAATGGCCTGATAAGATGAAGAATCCACCACATTCAGGCCCCCTTAGGGAGTATTTTTCTACACGTTAATGCTTTTCAGTCTGAAAATGTTGGCACCACATATTAGTATTCCATGCATAAAATATTGAATCCCTTCTGAGAAAAGTTATCTAAATTCTATTTTGATGACTTTACAGTTAAATCACAACAACTCTCAGACCACATGTCGGAACTGGAATTCATCTTCAACAACCTGTGACAACACGACCCAAAAAGGAACCCATTGAAATATATTTTCAATGTTACCTCAGGGAAATTCATCAGCTTCATCTTATGACTTTCTTCATGAAAGTGAAAACCAAGAAGAAAAATAAAATCCTTGGTATGTCACCCAATAACAAACTCAAATTGTTGATAGGACTTCAATTACATTTGGCCTTCATTCTGCAGTTCATATCCAACCTTACCAGAAAATATTTTCTCTTCACAAGGTTGATGAAAGAGGGAGTTGAATATAGTTGGACTGATGATTGTCAAGAATAATTTAACAAACTAAAAAAATATATCTTATGTCTATCAGATATAAAGATTTACTTCTAATAAATACAACTAATTTACTATGTGACATCCTTGGAACTATCCCTATGATCCTTCCTTTTACATTATAATAACACTACAAACAAAAAACCCTCTAGTATATCCACAGAACCATGGTCAACGCTAAGGTTCAGTATTAAAATATTGAAAATTGTTGTTTGGTGCTAATAATTTTGATCTAGATGTTGAGGCACTATATACAGTACCATAAATTCCATTTGGTCTCGTATAATTACCCCTCAAGTACATTCTCAGTCTTCCAATGTTAACAAGACATCTGTCACAATGGGAAGTCATCTTTCAACACTCTGACATATAGTTCATGTCTTAAAAAGATATCAAAGGCCAAGAATTAGAAGAATTCCTATATGAATACCCCATGAAAGAAATGACCCCATTAGATGATGAATTACCCAAAGAAGTGGTTTTCTAGTAAAGGAAGGTCCCCAAATATAGAAGAATCATTTTGACAGCAAATATAGAAGTCTGATAGGAAAAATGATGGATGATCCTATGATCAATAAAGTGGGTCTGGGAGTAATACTCATATCTCTGGAAAAAGAATTGTATCCTTACTTCTTCCTACTATCAGAAGCATGCACAAATAATGAATAAGAGTATGATGATCTAATTGCCATCCTACAACTGGAACTTTAAGAAAAATTACAATAATTGAATATATAAGGTGACTCAAAACTAGTCATCAAGCATGTCCATATGTATTATTCTATCAAAAAGGAAGAGTTAATCCCTTTTTTGACCACATCCAAGGGTTAGTGGTGCAATTACCCCAAGATCCTACATTAAATCATGTCCCTTTTTAATAAAATGAATTAGATGATTCATTATAATATACATCCACATCCCTGGATAACATGGATCAAGATTATATGGTCATCAACATTTCCCACCATCAGACGGTCTTACCATTTGATAAAGACAACATAGGTAAAATTGAAGAAACCAGTCCCATCCCCAAGATATATAGTACTCAAATTGGATGGATGGCTCACATTTTTTATAACATTCAAACAAGATAAATCTCACTAGATACAGATGAAAGGTACAAAATACTTATATGATCAAATTATTTTGTCCTCTGTGACGGAACAAAACAACAAAAGGACCTCGATAAGAGGGGCCTTGATGAGATCCTTCTCAGATATGTTGATGGAGAAGATAAAACCACCCTTATAAAAGAATTGAATTTTAAATATTGTGGGGAACACTTACAAAGATCCAATATATCTAATAAAAATTTGACTCTTAGATACTACTAGAATGTTGTGGTGCAATATTTCACTAAATTCACCAAGAAGTACCATTCCTACCACGTTCATTCCAACTTCATCCACTGACCCCCGAAGATACTCCACATAGCTAAGTACTCATGTCCATTTTATTTATGGGGAATGGATGGTGTGGGATCATATCCCCCCACTATGGCTAAGAAATTTATGTATATCTTCACAAGGAAAAATTTATCTTCTTAATGGGTATAATCTATACCCCTTAAATAGGTTTGGAAAAAAGATTTTTTAGTTTTTTGATAGCCAATATCATCACTAAATTTGGTTTCCCTCATACAATACTGATGGAAAACGTCACCAATTTTGGTTTTTCTGAATTGAATAAATTAAATTAGGGGTATGGTATGAAGACCAACAAATCATCATACTACCATGTAGTGGCCAATGGATAGTTAAAGGTCTTCAATAAGACTATATCCAATATACATTAAAAGATGGTATACAAGGACAAGAAATCATGGTCAGAAAAGCTCCTCTATGCTCTGTGGGCTTACCAGATCATGGCATGAACTTCCACTCTAGAAACCTCATACTCATTAGTATAGATAATAGAGGTGGTTCTACACATCAATGTTCAGTTAACCTCTCCATGCATTACTACCAGTGACGAACTATCCCAGGATGAGAAATCAGAAAATGGATTGATGAATTTGAGATACTGGATGAGAGAATATTTCAAAACATTCATCATTAGGATATTTATAAAAACTTAATTTCATGAGACTTAAAGAAAAAGGTCCACCTTCGATCATTCCTCAAAGAAGAATTGGTGTTGGTTCTTAGAACTCTGATGATACTCAAGAATAAACCCAAGAAATCAGAACCAAAGTGTTAGGGACCGTATGTAATACACAAGGTCTAATCTAATGAAGAATATTACATACCTACAATGGATGGAAATATTATTATAGATCCTACAAATGAATGGTTGATGAAGAAATATTTCATTTATCCAAAATGAAAATCCTGATTTTATGACGTTAAATTGTAGGATAAAAATTCTTTTCTATATGACATTAAACTGCATAGTGTATATTTGCTTACCACATGATTTTAAACTCCATGAAATTCATCCCTAAAACATGACATTAATCTGTGCTAAAAATATACTTATTGAATGACATTAATTTTCATGTCCAAAATGTCCTTGGTTCATGATGTTAAACTACATAACACCATGATGTTCTCAAAATAGAGGAAATTACCTTCGGAAATGGTATCCTAATGTTTTTTCTTGATTATTACCCTCATATGATATGTAGAGATGACTTGACCTTGTGTCCTAGGCCTAACCACCATAGAAAAACCACTCATCCTTGAGCATGAACTAAACTAATGTACGGATGTTTCTTTATAGAAATACGTACGACTTGATTCTAATTTTAAATGAGATATGTACAGACACCTCGAACATATGTGTTTGTCCAACCACCACATGATGAAAAATCCATCTGATATACACTAGACTACATCTGTGTTGGGATATAAACCCTTTCTATTCCTTGTTACTCACACCGAGCGTAGCTCATAAGATCTTAGAAATCACAAGTGGGGGTTTCCCCCTACAAAAAAAAAATAGTAAAGGAACATGAATGTTATGACATCTAAAAGAGAATGGTTAAACATGCCCCCACCTTTTTCATGGGTCATACCTATATAATGAATGTCAATAACTATGTCTGGATTGATTCATTCTTAGGTAGGATATGTAGTTACTCTTAGATTCTACATCTTGTCCCAACCACCATCACAAAAAAAAACCCTTCAATTTTTATGGTTCAAACTTGCATAGGAAAATTCATAGAACTACATCCGGATTTATTCTCATCCCAATGAGAGATGTAGAAACACCCAGATCTCCAAAATCAATCCCCCAATGTGACAAATGATCATAATTAATGTTCCCCCTATTCTACACAAAAAAGAAAATATATACAGTATATTCAAAACCCTAGACCCCACTGCAAGGATCTGTCAAATAATCATTCACCCCTACATATGAGTCATATCTATGTTGGGAAATCCATAACTCATGGTTGATTATGATCTGTATAGTTCATGCATTTCAAGATACACATATTTATATTTATCAAACCCCATTCATTGGGAAATCACATATCATCATAAACCAACATGGCCATCAAAAATGGAGGTCATTATCATGAGAAAACATTTGGTTAAAAATAAACAATACGCCCCAGTAGATCTGTATATGTTTCCAAAAAAAGTCTTATTAACTAAAGAAAAATTGATCCCCAGGAGAGGTTTTAATACCTCCATACGCGGAATGGATTCCAAGCACCATACCATCTATCCTGATAGAAGAATTCTCAGAACCACGGTTTACACATTCTTTCCCCTTCACATCCAAATTATTCCAGAATATCTTGTCATAATTAGCCTCAAATCACTCAAGATTTCTATGAAAATTCATCCCCACAACATGACATTAAACTATGATTTTAATGTCCTTACTTCATTAATTTAAACTTCAACAATAAATTTCATTGTTGCATGAAATTAAAATGCATAACACCATGATGTTGTCACCCGAGAGTACATCAACTCCGATATTGGTCACCCGCCATGCTATTTCACATAACTACATACTGATTAATTCCTTTCTACACAGTATATATAGAGACACATTGATTTCTTATCTGGGTCCAGCCAGATCCCAAAAAAATATCCTTCCCTATGTATGGGTCAAACCTACCAAAACAACCTCAATAACAATATAAAGTTTGATTCCTTCCCAGGAAGTATATGTGGTGACCCCAGACATTCATTATTTTCCAACAACCATAGAATTGAAATATGACCCTATATATGGGCTATACCAACATTGGGTTAATTTTATATATAACAACATAAGACTTGATTCCAATACCATGGGGTATGAAGTGATTCCTGGACCCAATGACCCTGACCTAGGCGTGGAAGAAAATAAAAATGTTTCATTCTCTGCATGAAAACCACATCAAAGAAGGGGACTCCCAAATAGGCCCTATTCGCATGACCATTTCAAAAATATGCAAATTTCCCCTATTTAATATTGTGTCATCTATCTACTTTACACAAGATGATAAATTGTATAGAAATTTTCATAATAATTTTAGGTTATACTACCTCATAAATTTTCCTTTTTGCATGATGTTAAACTACATGAAATCATTGTATTCTCACTAGAGAGGAATTTTCTTCTAGAATCAGTCCCCCACCATTTTATGTTACATAACAATATCTTGGTTGATTCTAACCTACTAATGATATTTAGTGACACCAAAATAATCATATTGGTCCAGAAACCTCAAATATAAAATTATCCTACCCTTGGTTATGCCATCCCCAGGTGGTGGAGGAAACCATTACAGTCAACTTTTTCTAGCACCGGGAATAGATCATGTGGACATAGGGACCTTGGCAGGGGATTCCCCATGGAAACATGGTAAAAGAAAAAATTTCCTTCTCCCTACACAAGGGATGGACTCACGTAGAATTATAATTCCAATAAGTATGTGTGGTTTTATTTATATTGTCATAGGATATATAGTGACACCTAGATCTTCAAACTCGGGTTTGGTTGCAACAAAAGAATCAAAATGGCCCATAATTATTTTTCAGATCTATATAGGGAATTCCCTTCTCCATGGGTCATTGTGGCTAGAATATTTCTAATATATATCGGACAAACCTCTATTCATTTTTCAGACTCTGTGCTTTAGAAAATCATTGATATTCATTAACCTCCAAAACCATCAAAACTGAAAGTTCAGTGTCCCGACGACATCTTTTTTTTTTTGACAATGCATAATATCCTTTGGTGGCTATGCATAATTTTCCAGAAAAAATAGAAAATATACCAAAGAAAATTTATTCCTCAAGAGATAATTTTTCTTACTCCACAAGCGTAATGAATTCCACAGCCCATACTATCTACCCCGATCCATGAACCCCTGAAACTATAGTTTATAGTCTCCTACCCCCTCACATCATGGGAATGTCGGGAAGTTTGGGCCTAGTTATCCTCTATTTAATCAGGGATTCTATATCAATATCTTAATCATATGAAAATAAGATGACATTATGGTCGATAACCAATGTTCACCTTCAGGCTAGCCACAATAAATATTTCAAATACCAACTCCCAATGAATTAATAATAACTGAATGAAAAATTTACAGAAAAAGTAAAGGATACTTCCCTATGTTTCTATGAATGAAATAAATCCTCACTGGAAATTATGATATGAGCCCGACCTCATTGGTAAGATTGTATACATGATAGAATGTTTCACTCCCATGTGTGAACCAAATCATTGTATAAAGAAACCTTAAAATAACTACATTTGGATTGGTTCCTATTACTATAGGACACTTAGTGAAACCCAAATCCCATATCTCGATCAATACATGAAAGAAAATTGTCATCTATTCTCCTGCGCCTGGGTCAGACCAGTATAGGGAACCTCCACATAGTTGTGTGGAAATAATTTCCATACCCTTTCCTAGGATATTTCACCTTGAAATTTATTTGTCATGTTCTGGATGCCCCTTTTCACAAAACATACTCTATATCTTGGAAGATCTAAATTCCCATAACCATCCTTGACCATCATAAATGGATGGTCAGTGTCCCGAGGACACCTTTTTTTTGACTATGCATAATATTCCTTAGTGGATATATATAATTTTCCAAAAACAAATCTTATCAACTAATGGAAAATGTGTCCTTGGGAATGGACTTATCATACCTTTGTATGCCCCTATGAAATTTACATATCACCTCACTCCATGGTTTTAGAAAATCCCCATATGAATGTTTACATCATTTCCCCATTTTCATGCCTTAATATTATTGAGAATTTCTGGTCAGACTACCGTGATAAAGGTATTTTTTTACCCCCTTCTTCTGAAAAAAAAATAATTTAAATCATAAGTCATAAATGTCCTATTTGTATGATGTTAAACTATGCCATGATTTAACCCTCCTTTACACATGCCAAGTATGTGTAAGAGTGGTCTCTCATTGACTATAACAATAAAGACAAATTCACTCATAAATTTTAGACACCAGTTCTTTGAAAATCCACCCCACGTGGTCTTGATAAATCCAATTTCCCATAAAATTACATATCCATCAGATTTTGATGGTCAATTCCCTAAAGACATATTTTTTTGACTATGAAAAATATTCCCCATAGAGTATTCATATGTTTCTCACAAAAATGTCTATCAACCAAATAAAAATTTGACTTCAGGAGAGTTTTTTTTCTTTTACACTCCTCAATGGATTTTATGCCCCGTATCATGTCTCGCATCTAGAAACTAAAAATTTGGGGTCAATAAAAATCCTCCATCCATGTCTAGAAGGTATCTGTACATCCTCAGTCAATGAGTCCTAATTGGTACACTTTCCCCAAAATTCATGGTCAATTATGTTCGACCTAAAACATCAGTAAAGATAGTATGGGTTTCACGACTCTAAAAAACCTATGAAGAGAGTCAGGAAACTCGGTGAAATAAAACACGCAAAAGGGAGCCCGAGATAAAATTTGTGTACCATATTTCTAAACCTATGACTTCCATGGTTTAGGAAAAATATTGAGAAATAAAAAATCAATAGAGGAAAAAAAATCTTGTTAGGTCAAAAACCCACAAAGGGAGGCCAAAGAAAAATTTATTTTATACCAATTAATCACACACAAAATTGGGTTTAGGAAAAGATAATGGTAATAACAAAGATGGCATAATGTTTTTAGGTTTTCTCCTGTATCCCTATAAATATTCAAACTACGATAATTGAGTCCCTTGGTTTAGGAAATAATTAAAACATGATTTTATCATATCAATTAAATTTTCCAAGATAATGATTTAGATTAATACCCAGTTAAAATTATCATTCAAAATATAGTCAATTATAATTGATCGACATTCTAGGAAATTATAAAGGAGAAATATGGAATTAAATAAATTTTTTATTCCATTAAATGAGAGTACAAGAGAATGCCCACCCTAGAGCATCTCCCTAATAATAAAAAGGGAGGAGGGGAAGATACTAATAAAATTATAAGGTATCCTAGATCACATGGGTTATCAATTTTACCACATTCTAATGTGGCAAATCAAGGGAATGTTCTAGAGAGTCCCTCTGTTAAACTTATACTTCCACCGTTGGAAACACACATTTTACGACAACCCACAGACCCAAAACCTTTTATTTAATGGCCTCAAAATTGGTAATTTTGAATGATAGTTTCACTTTTCACTGGGCCACACGAGCCTCCCAATCCCACAACTATTCTTTTTGGGAAATAATTTCGTCATAAGAATTTTCTTACTCATCTACCTAGTGATGTATATCCCCTATAATATACTGAATGGTCTCTTCTTGATGATTTGAGGAATTAAATTAGACAAGGTCTTCTTTACAAGTAACTAGATCCTATATAGATATTTCTATTTATTATTCATGGAAGTGAATGTGCCGATAGTAAAACCCATTTGATCCCAAATCATGTAACAATGGCAGAAGGGCGTCCTATTCATCAGAAAATTATTCTAGGGGATTTTATGTGATGATGGTAAGGAATTTAATCCATGATTTTCTTTTCATGTCTTGGTGTCTCTTAATGGCATTAGAACCTTGGTTCTTCCCCTCCACTACAATGGGTATATATTCAGTAAGTGACATCATGGTAGATGGAGTTTCCCTACAATGAGTTACCAAATTATGATAACTTTCATAGTCTATAGGTATTTTAATTCCAAAAACTAAGAACATAATATTGATTATGATTTCAGGAATTCTCGATGATGTCTCACTTAGAATATCCTTAGTAGGACCAAAGTCCTGGTCAACAAAACTTATATGGACTGAGTCACTATCCTTGTGAATAGTGTGTGTAGAAAAAGTCCCATTTGATTGTAGGAGATGGAGAATTGAATGCCTTCTTATCGTAGGAATGGTGGAAGATGGCGCAACAAGAATAGTTGAGTCTAGACTGGAAGTAGTTAATGGACTTTGAATTCATCTAATTAAAATTTCCAGTACCCCATCATTATAGTAATCCACCCACATTTGACAATACTCCCATGATAAGTAGTTTGATTTCATGGTGGGGGGAGGGGATAAGGACTTGTGTACTAGAGTTTTCACACATCATCATCTACCATAATTGGAAAAGGATTACAGGGTGATATTATCTATTATCTTGGTTAACATGGAGAAATTTGATATGTTGTAGGAATCCAAACTAACTAGAACACCTATAATGGATATATGGTTCAAAAAATGGATACTCTGTCTATGTGAGTAGTTAAGACTCGATCTTGAAAGGGCCATGATATTAGACCATTCTTATGAAGATCCCATCCCACTGTTTATCACTATTCCATGGTCAATAGATTAAGACATGGATACGAATTATGGAACATCATTTAACAGTTCAACCATGCCATCAATGTTCAATGATTGTGGACAAATTATGATGATTTTGAGAAGGGATAGAAGAATATCATAATGAGGAACCATTGCAGTATGTAGATACTCATAATAGGAGAAATTCTCTACTATCCATCTGTATGAAAATTAAAATGTCTCGATAAGATTACGAGGAGTCCTTACTTTTTGTATCTTTCCCAATAATTCATAAAAATGGGAAAGTTAATGGTTTGCTAAACGGATAGGATGTCCCTCTTCTAATGCATATTTCATCAATAAGGTGAAAATTCTAACACTGTTTTAGACGTCACAGGAAGTGAAAAGACATATTATTAGGAACATAGAACAAAAACCCACTAATCTAAGCTCAGACGATATGTCTAGATGAATATTTTAACCCCGGGTGGTATATCGACCCGCCTCATGGGTCACACAGTATGAGCCTAGAGTATGATGGGATTGTTGAGTTAGATGTATTCGGTTGAAGTAGAGTCTTATCTTCGGTCCATTCACTAGCAATAATAGACCTATCCAGTCTTCAAATGAAATGAGAGAGTGATCATGAGAAGGTTAACCAAGAAATGCCCCATAAATAACCAATAATTGTCTTTCTCGTAAAGATAACTTCTTTACATTCTCCTAGGTATTATCCTCCAATAGGAATTCATCATACATGTTTCCAAGAATACGATGTCCTTCTATCTAGTAAATATCACAAAACTTATTCCCACTTTTCCATGAGATAAATGGAAGGTGTTGGTTCTTGGAAAACAAAGACCGAGTAGTTTATGATGTATTTCACCTGGTGAATAATTTGTAAATTGGGAAACCCTTACTACATGATACAGATTAACAACTTCCAACTGATCAAGGAATTCAACCCAGTTTGGGTGCACCCAGAATGCCTAGTCCCATTCATTAGAGAAGAACCCTCTAGATCGCAGGTCTCATTGGGAGATCCACCCTCCTGTAGAATTACCTCGTGAATGTTTGAAAATATATAGATAATCTTGGAAGACTGGTTCCAATGATGTATCATGGCTATGTCAATTAATCTACATCCACATGGATCTTTTCAGAATGAACATGTACTCTTGGCCCAAAGTAGTTATGATATCCCCCATGGTATAAATATTTACCCAATCACTCTACTGAGATATATCAAGATGAGTGGTGATGCTCTCATGTTCAACTGATGGAAAAGAATTTTCATCTTTGAGTCCAAAGTTATAAAAGGGAAATTGACCTGACAATGGGTATGCCATAAGTTCTAGTAGAAGGATATCATTCAGGTCACTCCACATACAGAAAACAGAAGACATCATATTGACTTCAATGTTTTCAACCATATCCACCATTATTCTGGGGACATTAATTGAAGTGATATGCAGATACATTATAATTCCTACAATGTAACAACAAAAGATAATTTCTATTTAAATCAAAAAAGGGATGAAATTGGTCCACACACTGAAGGTCCCATGATCTAATAGTCTACAAAGACACAATCTCCAAACATTCAATCCACAAAACAGTAGCCTTCAAATCACTGGATAGTGGAGAAGTAGTTCATGGAATGACCAAGATACACATCGATCTCCACTACATGGAATGTCGTACTCACCATTTGCAGTGGGAGTCGATTCAGTTCGGGGATTCAGTGTTCATATTTTTGGTCGAAAGTGTCCGTAAATTGATGAAGTTTACAGAATTAAAGAAAACAAGAGAGATTCAAAAAAGAATATTTTTCATGAAGAAATATAGTAGATGAAAAATAATATGGGGCCCCTATATGTAGGTGTGGTCCCCTCCTATGATTCTGCTCTAATACAACAATCCACTTCAAGTCATGACCACTTTCTACATCAGAATAGCATCCTCTTCATCCCAATCAAAACCCATTCTAATGGGGGGAATTTTTTGGATCTTGGAAATATTTCAAGGTAAATCAAAATTATCCCATGGGTTGGAAAAGGAAGGAAAAACAAATCAAACTATGTTTTGAAGGAATAAATTTTAAGGGAGAGAAAATGGAAAAAGGAAAAAAAGATCCACGATGTATGGAACCCTTCATGGATCACTATTTGGAATATCATTACACTTTGTAAGATGCCCAAAAAATAAAATAGTCCATGGGAAGGAGATAAAATCACCTTCCCCATAAACAAAAGTAAGTCATTTTCAGGAAATAGGTGGAAAAATCTACTCTGTACACAGAATCCCCTATAAAATCAAAAGTTTTATGGGCAAGGGGACACCGATGGTTCACTGCAAATAAAAATAAGTCATTATTTTGACCAAGGTGGTGATTATCTCCTCTGTAGATGGGGGAACTAGGATTTCGTTGACTAAGTCATTCATAGGTAGGGTTTCATCCATGGGCTTCCACAAAAAAAGGATCATGACCTCATCATCGATGACCGCATACACCCGTATCCAGTTACAAATTCCTATATAAAAAGATCTTGAGAGGATATAAGGAGATAGATAAATAATAGGAATATTGATAGGAGATCAATTGAAAGGATCATCCTAGAGATTAATGAGGAAAACAAACTAAAAAAATGGTAGTTCATGAACTAACAAACCTCTACTTTTATATACCCCATGAGAAGAAGAAATAATGGCCTGTTTGCAACCAGGTGCTCCATATAGAAAATAGCTATATGGAAGGAACTCGAGTCTGTGCAGCACCATGCTATACAGATTCAACATGGACCTGCATTGAAAAATGCTACATAAACTGAACTCATGTCCACACATGAACATGGTACTGAGACAACCCCTTGCCTGTGTAGAAATCTACTAAATAGAGAATCTATGTCCTATATAAGAAAATACTACATGGACCGAGATACCCTAGGTTGAACCACATTCAGCTCTAATCATTCCCATTAATTATAACATTAGCACCCATGTTGGACACTCCATGAAATAGTCTGACGACTTCATGCCAAGACCTCTTCAAAGGCCATCATACATCTCCAATGAAATCATAGGGCTCACTAGGATTACCTTTTGAGTTTACATACCCATGTTAAGCAGAGTCTATTTGGTTACCCGAGTTGTGAGACGAGCCCCAGCATGTCCTCTAATTTAAATTCCCATTGTAACAAGGGTTTCATCCTTATGATGCTCATATGTACCTCCTCATTATAGGGACCAAGGGAACCCACCGACCATTCCCTTTGATGATGGCCAATGTTTAATTCTCTACCCTTTTCCATAGACCCAATTTCATATCTCACCCACTGAAGTAATACCCTATCCTATCTTGTAGGAGGTGTCACCTTCAATCCTCTTTAGCTCCTCCTTGGATGTATTCGAAAACATAACTATATATGAATATCTAGGATATGAAAATAAGAGGATATATTGGGAAATTTAACACCCTCTCTATTAAAACCATTGGGATCCAGTACCATCTATCAGCAAATGATGTGGGACATGCGATATCATGATCCACTGCCTCCTCTACTTTATCACACTTATCATGACTCACATGGGCATATAGGTTGGCTGTGATCAAGAAATATGCATGGCCCCAATGTATGGGTGTTCTCTATTGACGTAAGTCCCAATAATGATCCATGTTGTGGGACATCTCCATAGATGAAATCCATGACTTCAATCCAAATGGGCCTCCTAAAAGGTGCGATCCCTAGTCAAATTTCTCATCTAGGATGCATCTTTAAGTGTAAGTCCCAATTCCACATTTCAAAAAAACATGGAATTTGATTCCTGACTAAAAGAGATATGTAGAACACTTCACTGAGATTTAAGAAAAACACCATCATATTCATTTTAGTTTAGTTTTTTCCTTACCATATGACATTGAACTGCATGGGATAACTGAACTGTGTTAGCATTGATTTCTGACTGAATTGTATCCATTGGAAGCCTCCATGAGGCCCAAACAAGACACCCAAATCACCTAAATGTTCTCCGGGCCACATCCATTATGGGGTCACATTCACCCAGGAAACCATATCTATTAACAGTATCTCAGGATGCCTCATCATTCGTCCCACACAGCCTTTACCAAGAATACTTTCACCTAGATGTCCTTTCGACATGATGTCTAACTGCCTTGTCATGTCCATATCACGTGACCTTAAAAGGTGATGTGTCTATTGAAGTGAGACCGAACTATGTGGGTTCTAATTACTCTCATTAGGATAAGCATGAAGCTCATCTCATGGTTTTGATCCGAACATCGAAACTACCTTTTCCCCTTGGATAGTTATAAACTCTTGGGTGCCATCCCATATTGCTTAAAACCAGCATTGCCTTAGTGAATGCATATGTAATTTCTAAGCTGTCCACAACCGGGTAACATTGATGAAGAACCCTAGATATATAAAAATATCTTCATTAATGGAAAACCTTGGATACATACAAATAATTATAAACCCATATCTATTTATGATTGATCATAATTTGGGGTAACCTCTAGACACATGATTGAGAATTAAACAAGGATTCATGAACATTTGAACCTAGATTAAATCTATAAGAGAGTCCCAGATTAGGCAATAGTTTCCCCTAAAAAAGAAAGATGATCCCGAGTTCCCATCCTCTCTACCAATGTGACTTCTTAGGTGTCATTAGGAAAAAAATACAACGAATATCTTACATTGAAAATTAGGTCCATGAATCATGGATGTGAGAGATGTTGGGTGTTTTAGGCTATGCGAACAAACCCGTTAGACACCATTCAGTGACGTTACGCTCGATATCAGCAACATCAAACCAAATGACCCCTTGAAATCAGATCACTCAGATATAAACCCGTAGTCATTTGAAAACAAAAATGGTAACTCTAAAAAAATGGTTTCACAATTCCAATTTATAAAACTGATCATTGAGAACAATTTTTCCATCAGAAAAAACCCTAAACCCCCTAAAAACTCAAAAAAAAATCAGAAAATATATAAAAAACCTAAAAACTCTAAAAACCTAAAAAACCCCTAAAATATAACTAAAAGCATATGAACCCATTAAAACCCCTATAAAATAAAAAACACTTTAAACCCCCCTAAAACCCCTAAAAACCACTAAATACCCAAAAATAAAAAAAACACAAAACCCCCCTGAAACCCTAAGGCCCCCTAAAACCCCCAAAAAACCACTAAAACCCCTATAATCCCAGAACCACTAAAAATCCTAGAAACCCTAAAAGCCTAAAAATTTAAAAAAACCATAACTACACTAAAACCCTAAAAACAATAAAAACCTACAAATCCCTAAAACCCATAAAACCCTCTAAAAACTAATAAAACACAAAAAACCAAAAAAAACCCCATAAAACCCCCTAAAATCCCTAAAGCCCCTAAATATCCCAAAAAACATAAAAACCATAAAATCTCTAAAAACCCCTAAAACCCCTATGACCTTAAAGATCTTGAAACCCTAAAACACCAAAAAACCCCAAAAGACCCCAAAACATCATAAAAACCACAAGCGACACTTAACAACCCATAAACACCCTAAAAACCATGAACCCCAAAATCCATAAATCCCACTAAAAACCCTAAGAACACTTGAAACCCCTCAAACACCTAAAAACTCTAAAAAACCCATAGAAACCCTAAAACAATCAAAAAACACAAATAAATATAAAAAACCCCATAACAAACCTAAATAACCTAAAATTTAAAACAAAGGTGTGAAAACCCCAAAAATACACATAAAAATAAAAAACTCTTAAAACAATAATAAACCCCTTAAATACCCAAAAAACCCCCTCATAAAACCATAAAACCCACAAAACCCTGAAAACACTAAAACACTAAAACCCACTGAAAAAAAACCTAGAAAACCAAAAATACTTTATAACTATGAAAAACCATGAAAACCACCTAAAACACTAAAAGGCCTTAAAAACCATAAAAACATAAAAAACATAAAAAACCCCCTAAAACCCCAAAAAATGTTAAAAAAACCATTAATGAATAACATAACAACACTAAAAATATTTACAGTCCTATAAAACCATAAAATCCCTAAAATCCCTAAAAACCCATAAAAATTTAAATACCCTTGAAAATAAAAAATATCATTGAACCAAAAAAATCTCTAAAAATAAAAAAATAATAATAAAATCTGAAAAAATATAAAAACCCTAAAAAAAATAAAACCCGAAAAATCCCTATGAACCCACAAAACAACTAAAAACATGATAAATTCCTATAAACCATAAAAATAGTAAAACACTAAAAACATTGAAAAATTATAAAAACCATAAAACCCTAAAAACACCAAAACACAAAAATTCCATAAAACCACCAAGAAAACCCAAAAAACTCAAAAACCCATATAACCCCTAAAGCATTAAAATCTGTAAAACCAATAACAGAATGAAACCTTAAATCCCAAAAAAACCATAAAAAACTAAAAATACATTAAAAAACAAAAAACCATAAAATCATAAGACCCTTAAAAATCCCACAAACCCCCCCCCCCCCAAAAAAAAATCCAAAAACCCCGAAATCCCTAAAAACATATAAAAACCCTAAAACCCTTAAAACCAAAAACATTCTAAAAACACTAAAAATCATAAGAAGCACCAGAACCCTTGAAAACCCTTAATACATTAAAAAAACCTAATAAACTAATAACCTAAAAACCTAAAAATCAAATGAAACACAAAAAAACTAACATCCAAAATATCCAGAAATAATGCATAACCCTAAACTAATGCAATAAACACCTAAAATAACAATAGAAAATCATAATTAACTAAAAGAAACGTAAAAACCATAAAATCCTTAAAAAGACAAACCCCCCTAAAACCCCAATGATCCATAAACAACACTAAGAAACATTTAGAAACTTTAAATCCCTAAAATCCCTTAAAACCAAAAAACCCTTAATGATCTTAATAGACCCATGATGAACTTAAAAACAAAGAAAATTGAAAAACCATAAAAAACCTGAAAACAAAAAAAACCTACCCTTCCCCCCCACGGCAAAGAATCGTAAAAACCTTTAAAACCAAAAATAAATCTTAAAAACCCCAAAAATCCAAAAAATCATAAAACATAAACTCCCCCAAAAAACTAAAACCCCAAAAAACACTAAAATCCCTAAAAATAAAAAAACTATAAAAAGCCAAAAAACCCAAAAAAACCAAAAAAACCAAAAATAATAATAATAAAACCTTTAAAAACCTAAAAACCATAAATATTAAAAAACACTAAATCCCCTAAAACCCGCACACCCCTTAAATCTCTTGAAAACCATAAAAACCCTTAAACACCTATAAACCATAAACTTTCAAAAAAATCATAACATCCACCCAAACCACTAAGAGTACCGTAAATCCATAAGAAACCCCTAAAAACACAAAAAACTACACTCTACACCCTAAACAGTTCACCCTAAACTCTATTCCCTACACCCATATCTCTGAAACCTAAACTTAAAACCCTACACCCAACACCACAAACCCTATACCCTATACCTTATACCCAACACCACAAACCCTGAACTATATACCATAAAACCTAAACCCTAAAAATTATATATGAAACCTTACACTATAAACCAAGAACCACAAACCTTAAAAGCACCTAAAACCCCCAAAACAATAAAACAGCCTTAAATAACCCTAAAAACATTAAGAATCTCTAAAATTCCTTAAATACACTAAACCCTGATATCCCTAAAACCCCCCAAAAATATTTTAATCTACTAAATGTTCATAAAACCTCTAAAAACCAGAAAATATCCTAAAATTATTTAAACACCCTAAAAACCCTAAGGTCCATACAAACCTTGAAATACCTAAACACTCGAAAAATCCTAAAAACCCAAAAACCTTGAAAAACACTAAAATTCTTAAAATTAAAAAAAACCCTAAAGCACCCAAAAAAAGATAAAACAAAAAAAACTAAAAACATATTAATAAATAATAAAAACCCTAAAACATGAAAAACACTAAATGAATAATATAACCCAAAAAACTCGAAAAAAACAAACCCCCCAAAAAACACTATGAAGTCCCTAATAATCCAAAACCTTAAAATATCCTAAAGCCCAATGAAACCCAAAAATTTCCCCAAAATATTATAAAACCATAATAACCCTTAAACATCAAAAAACCCTAAAAATCAATAAACTACTAAAAACCCTAAAAACCATAAAAAAATCCCAAAACTGCTATAAACAATAAAAGACCCCAAAACACCGAAAAAATTCCTTAAAACCCCAAAAAATATTAAAAATAGTAAACAAAATAATAACTAGAAAAAAATACAAAAACTAAAAACCCTACAAACTATAAAAACCTAAAACCCCCTAAAAATCATTAAAACCACTAAACACTATATTCCAATTAACCCCTCAAATAACCAAAAAACCTCGCCCCAACAATAAGAATCCATAAAAATCCATTAAAAACTATAAAAACAAGTATATATTCCAAGAAACCCTAAGAATCCAAAAAGCACTAAAAGAACCTAAAACCCAAAAAATCTCTATAATAAACTAAATTCCCAAAAAACACTAAAAGACCCTATAAAACCTCTCAAAGGCTTAAAATACAATTAAATTCCCTAAATACCCTAAACCACCTAAGAACATAAATACCCTAAAACATACTAAAACACCCTAAATCCCCTAAAATCCTATAAAACTACAAGAACCCTAAAATCCTTAAAAACCCATAAAACCCTAAAAACCTTAAATTCCCAAAAAATCTCCAAAAATCTATAAAATCCTAAATTGATATGAAAGCCGAAAAACATCCAAAAGACCCTAAAACAATCCTAAACCCATAGAGAAGATTTAAAACCCATAAAAACCCTCGAGATTCTAAAAACCACTAAAACCCTGAAATCCACTAAAAACACCAAAATCCCTAAAAGAACTGAAAACTGATCAAAAACCTTAAAACCACTTAAAAAACTAAAACCTCTAAAATCCCTAAAAAACATAAGAATACATATAAAGAAAAAAAACACTATAAAAAACTAAATCCCATAAATTTTTAAAAAATATAGAAACAAAAAATAATAAAAACTAAAAAACCCCTAAAAATACTAAGAAAAAAATCCCTAGATAGAGGCTAAATATGCTGGTAATCTTCCATTGCGATTCACAGCGTTGTTTCCCCCTTAACCCATTAGACATCCATGGATCCTTGGCGGTGTCAACTTTGGCCTCTTGGTGGTCTTGGTGCTGTCTCAGCGGATCAATGGTTGTGGTGATAGATGTGACTATTCTGGTTGGTGGTGCGACGTGAAACTCTGGCAGGTTAAAATGGACCCTTCTCAGTCATTGGTGAAGTGGATATCAAAAATGGATCTTGATCTGATCTTGATATGGTGAAAGGTGTGTGCGACAGGCAATCCGAATACATTGCGGTGGCATTCTCAGCTCAGAACTGAGATCTGTTAGTCACATCTAGGTCCGGTCTTAGCAGTTCAACTCTCTTGGTTTTAGGCCTCATGGTTATTGTCGAAGGTGTGGCGAGATGGTCTGATGACTCCAGATGGGCCCATATCAGTCACTGACAAAGTTGCTTGTTCGAGGTTTGAGAGGGATGTGATGGTCTCTACAGCTTTGTGATGGTGGAAGGTGGGTGCAGTAGGCTATGTGACATCCTGGCGGGGGAGTTCTTGGTCTTGTGCTTGGATTTGTGCTTCTAGATCAGAGTCTGGGAGGGGTCTGTCCAATCTTCAAGCTTCATGACGGGTTACGGTGGATACAGATGGAAAAGATGGAGGATAATGGTTCTGGTTCCTCATATACATTTTTTGTTTTTGCTGGTGATGAAGGTCTGGTCTAGTTGTGATGTGTTCTAGTTTCTATGTTGGACTGTGGGTTTTCGAGTTGTGGGTGGTTTGGTTGTGAGCCGTTGCTAGTGCTTGATATTGGATTTGTTGCGAGGTGTTGGGAGCTATCTAGCCCAAGGGGATGTTTGGTTCTGTTTTGTAAAAGGAGTTATGGGTGTTTCGGAATGGATCTAGGTGTGGGTGCTGGTGGTCTTGTGTTTCTAGCTGTGCTACTCAATGTGAAGGGCTTGAAGCTAACTAGTTAGAAGGTGGTGGTTGCTAGAATATAAGTTGTTGGGTGATGGTTGCTTCTTGGTGATGATGCGATTATGGTGATATTTATGATTTTGACCCTGGTGGTTCTGTGTTGTTGGTGGTGGATATGCTAATACAGGAGGGGATGGTGCTGAAAACTATGTTGCAGGATGATGGTTGCTGATTGGTGGGGAGATGCTGATGGAGATGATTTTGAACTTATTCTTTGTCTGGTTTAGTGTGCCTTTGGGTTTCTGGGGTTCTTTTTGGGTGTAGGTTGACTAACCCCTCCCCTCCCATGCCTATTGTGTCTTTTTTCTAATAACATTGGGGGGGGGGGGGTCAGGAGTAGCCTAGCCATGCGCCTTCCTCACCCAAAGAACCTAAAAACCCGAAAATACCAAAAAGTCTATAAAACCATTAAAAATACTAAAAACCCTTAAAACCATATAAAATAATTAAATGTAATGAAAAACTTTTAAATGACTTAATTCCCCTAAAAACCCTAAACCCCCTAAAACCCTAAAACCCTTAGAAAACCATAGAACTCCAAAACCCCTAAAACCTTAAAAATAACTAAATCTTAAAACCTCTAAAACCCCTAAACCCTTTAAAACAATATGAAACCCTAAAAACCCTTATGATATCTAAAACTATTAAACCCCCAAAAAAACTATAAAAACACAAAAAATAATAAAATCCTATAAAACACCTAAAAACACTTAAAACCCTTAATTTTATAAAAAACATTAAAATCGCCCTAAAATCCCTTTAAAACAGATAAAATACCTTATGTTCCCAAAAATTTCCAAAAAACCATAAAAACCATAAAATCCCATAAAATACATTAAAACACAAAAAACCCTCATTTTTTAAAACCCTAAAATACCCAAAAAACCAAAAAATAAAACCCTCTAAAAGACCTTAATAACCTAAAAACCCCTAATACCCCATAAAAACCTAAAATACCATAAAACCCATTTACGAACCTAAAAGACCCTAAAACTCCAAAAAGATCCTAAAACCCCTAAAAGACCCTAAAAGTCCCCCCATAAACCTAAATATACCAAAAAATATTAAGAGAAGTAAAATCCCCAATACCCTAAAAGAACCTAAAATAATTAAACCCCCAAAACACACTAATAACAATTAAAAAATAGAATGAACTTAAAATCCTAAAACAATCTAAAAACACTAAAGATTCCTAAAACAACTAAAACCCCAAAAGTACATTAAAAATACAAAAGATATTTAAAACAATTAAAACCCAAAAGGTCCTTAAAAACAATAAAACACCAAAAGGACCCTAAAAACTATTAAAGACCCTAAAGACCTTAAAAACCTAAAAAATAAAATAAGTCACTAACCCTAAAATCCCTAAAAACTAAAAAAATTAAGCTCCCAAAAAAACCCCTAAAAGAAAATAAAATCCCTAAAACAAAATAAAAACAAAAAATAACTCAAAAAATGTAGAGACCCTAAAAATATTAAAAGACCACAAATATTTTAAAACACCTCAAATACCATAAAAAATTAAAAACCTAAATTTCATAAAACCCTATAAATCCCCAAAACCCTATATTTCCCAAAAAACCCTGAAAACCATTAATATCTAAAAATACACTTAAAATATAAACCCCCCCCTAAAACAATAATAACACTAACAAACTTCTAAAAACCCAAAACCCACTAAAATAGTATAAAACCACCAAATATCCCTAAAAGGTCCTAAAAACATAAAAAATATAAATAACATTAATAAACCATAATAACTATAAAAATAGAATAACCATTAAAACCCTGGAAAAACAAAAAAACTACAAAATCCCTAAAAACCATAGAAAACCCGACAAACAACAAAAAACCTAAAAAATCCTAAAAACCCAAGAAAACCGAAAAATCCCAAAATAACCCTAAAACCATATAAAACCATAAAGACACTGAAAATCACAAAAAAACCATCCCTATAAAACACTAAAAATCTTTAAAAACCATAAAAACCTATAAAACCCTAAAGATCTCATAAAACCCATATTACGTATAGAAACCACTAAAATCATAAAAACCTAAAAACCCGAAACCCCAAAATCATAAAAACATTTATAAAAACCATTAAAAACACAAAATCTCAAAAAACATTTAAAACCATTAATTCCCTAGAAAACCTAAAAACCCTAAAACTCTTATCACCAGAAAAAGCTAAAAAACCTTGTATGGTCTTGAAAAGTCTACAAAGGAGAATAAGAATCCCCTTAATTCAAATGTAGATTATATCCAATTACCTTTGGGGAATTGGGAATAAATGTGGAGAAGTTGGCATAAGACGAACCAGTCCGCAGACCGGTCCAATACTAACGGTATGCGACCGGTTCCAAAAAGCACCCCCCCTCTGTGGACCGCTGTCATTCACAAAACAGAGGCGGGGATCCTCCACGAACGTGAAATAGGACAGGCACTAGGCCGGTCCACCGACACAAACTGCCCCTGCCGCAGACCGTGCTAGCTAACCCATGTCGCATGCGCTGTCGTTCTTCAAATAGAGGCAGAACCCTGTGCGGCCGCGAGGCACCCCTCAAACTGACTTGGTTCACATGTGAGGTGCACACCCCCGTGAGTTGTGGATTGACCTAGTCATCTGAAAACTATGTTTTTGGTCATGGGATTCGGAAAAAGGTATCTCATGGCCACAAATTATCCCTTTTCCTCCCTTCTATAAAATGTCATCGAAGGGGAGAATAGTGAGAGATCGACCAGAGAGGGTGAAAGGATTTCGGAGGAAGGATCTTAGGATTTTGCAAATAGAAATGTTCTGATTAGCGAACCAGAATAGGTATGAAACTGGAAAGAGATTAATAAGGAACTGAAAAATGCATAACAAATTGGTGAACCGCGAACCTAAAATTACAAAAAAATAAGATCGCGGACCATGGCCCCTCCGCAGATGAATTCCTTGCAGAATAGGGAGATTATGACCCTTTTTCGATCCGACGTATCACGTAGTACCCTCCTACGTGTGCAAAGCCCTGACCGAAGAACCCCTGACTTGTGTCCCCCTTGGCCATCGCTGCTTGCATGGACTCCCCCGCGGTCTAACCTGGTACGCCGGCTGAACCCGAAGTCATGTACCACCCATGTACGTGGGAAGTCTATTAGTTTGTGGACCACCCTGGTTCACTGACATCCTCTCCAGCAGTGTAGCACCCCCTATGCGAATGGAACCACTCCACATACATATTTATGGCCCGCCAAATCCTTCAGTTTTACCATTCCTCGAGTCGGATAAAATCCTTCCAATTCGGCCCAATCATTCACACCCCCTCATTGGCCCATTCATCGGTCTCGAGCCAAGGACTCCACCGAAGCCACCAGACCCATATGATACAACCTTCAGGTGCATCAGCGTGCCATTTTGAGTTCACATACCCATACTAATTGAGGGTTAAGGGGTTTCTCCAACCCTTGAGTGGATTCCCGAAGTGTTCCTGGGTTCACATTCCACAGTAACATAGGGTCCGAGCCCTGAGTCCCCTTTCTATCTCTCCACTCTCCAGATTGGGGTACCCCACTTCCATTTCCCTTCAGATCCGGCGGTGAGCACTCCTACCCTCTTTTGGGAGTGAACGGTCAGCCTCCTTGGTGTAAGCCCCTATCCTTTCTTGTAGGAGGTAGCACCCATGCACCCCCCTACATACCCGGTGCCATGGACCAAGAGGGGAAATGGACACAGGGGTACACTTTCCCTCTCCCTCTGTGCTTTTTCACCATCGGGCGTCCATCCTAGAGCAAGTCCCAATCTCCACTTCTCAGGCCACTCCATGCATAATCCCTATATTGCTTCCCATAGACACACCTTTCAGGACGTGATCGTCAGGTCTTTGCAGCCTCTTGTTTCCCACACCAAGCATGACTCACGTAAGAATAGAGTAAGCACCAACCCTGTAACTCAACTCATGTGAGCTACTAGGACTTTGATCCATGAAAAGGCTTGGTACGTAGGAAGCCTCCACGAGGTTCAATCCCATCACCCATCGGACCGCCGGTCTATCTTCATGTCGGTTATCCGACACCAACTCATGTGATCTACGAGGACTTTGATCCATGACAATGCATGATACGTAGAAACCCTCCACATTGTTCAAGCCCATCACCCATCAGACCCTCATTCCATATTCACGTCGGTTATCCCACACCAACTCAGGTGAACTATGAGGACTTTGATCCATGTCAAGACATGGTACGTAGGAAGCCTCTATGAGGTTTAAGCCCAACAATCGGTCGTTCTGACCCCATTTCACGTCGGTTCATCTTTCATCCCGCATGACATTAAACTGTACTTCCAAACTACGAGGACTTGTATCCATGTCAAGGCATGGTATGTAGGAAGACATCATGAGGTTCAAGCCCACTTACCATTGGACGCCCGGGTCTATATTCATATCAGTTCTTTGAAAACCTTCCTAACCATGTGGATTTTGATCCCTGTATCCTAGGCGGGGTACGTAGGAAGCCTCTCCGAGGTTTAAGCCCACCAATCGGTCATTATGACCCCCATTTTTCATCAGTTTACACATGTCTCGGGTCGAATTAGAGTGTAATCCCCATCCCAAACCGAACTACGAGGACTCTGATTCCTCTCACAAGGATATGTAGGAAGCCCGTATCATGGGTTCGATCCAAACTCTCAAGTCGTTATATGTCCCCCCTGGATGACAATAAACTACAGAGCACCTGGTTGTGAGGCTTTAAACTAGCATCGTCCCAACAAGTCCAAACTCATCAGAGTCATTAATCTAATGAGGGATGGTAAACCTTTGGCATAAATGATTCTAAATCCCTTCATTTAGCTGACCATTTCCAACCAGAAGTAATTCGAGGATACTATGCTTGGGTATAAACCAAAGATTCGCAAACATGTGAATATGTCTTAAATCTATAAGAGAGTCCCAGAACAGGAAAAATTTCCCCCCAAAAGGGTGGGATGAGCCCGACTTTCCATCCTCTCGACGAATGTGAGTTCTTAAGTGTTTCTGGACAAATCGCCCCGCGAATGCCTGAATTTGGAAAGTAGGTCCACGTATCGTCGGATACGGAACCATTGGGTGTTTCGAACGGATTTGAAAATAAATGGTGAACCTGATGTGAATCATTAACCAAGCATGACATATTTAACCTAATCTCACTCCGTTCCCCTTTATACTCACAAGGAGGACCAAGAAAGGTTAGTAATTACACATGGGATCATGAGATGCTTCTTTGACGAGTTTACTATTTGTATTTGTTAAAATATTTTATAGGTACCAATAAGAACTCCCTTCGACCTAATGGCGTCATGAAGGAACTCACAAGAGTGCGCTTCAAACTACGCAGTGACCGGACTTCCTCGCCAACGAATGACCCTGTCACCTACCTAGCCCCTTCAACGCTGGGTTTTAGATGCGTTGATCCGAGAGTACCATTTGAACCGTACTCTCCTGATGGTGGAGGGGGCCATGAACGCCCTCCAATTCGCCAAGGCACGCCGATCACCTGCCTAGAAGCAGCTGCGAAAGCAGAGCTAGATGGCTCATGTTGTCTTCTCAAACCTTTTTGGGAATCTATACTCGGAACGAGACAACGTGTACCTCCCTTATCTTAGGGAGGTGTATGAGGTTGACACAGAGGAATTCATCCCCACTGAACGGGGGTTCCTCTATAAGGCCACCAATGAAGACGTCATCGTAGTTATGCCGCAACTCAATATCCTCACGCTAAAGAGGATTCCACCTCGAGGATCCAGGTCCATGCTCCCCGAGCTCCAGCCCCTCGGACCGCCCGACAAGGGCAGAAAACACACAACCAGGGACCGTCCATCACTATCGTCCCTGAGAAGATGCTCTGCTTCCCAGTCACGGAGATGTATCGCGAGCTGGCACATAAACCTGTCCACTCCTCCAATGTCCGCCATCTAGACATGGAGACATCATACGAGCAGGCGTGCATCCCCACCGAGCTCCATCAAGCCTGTCACTCACATAGAACAGCACCTACCCAGCAGACACCTTTCCCTTCCCAGGGTCACGAATCCCACCAACCAGACATGGTGGTGACCCAGCACATATAGGACCAACTCCAAGCAGACGCCCCTAAGGCCCACCATCCCGATATGGTGGGGATCAACAAAGTCCGCCATCCAGATGTGGCGGTAATTAATAGGCGGGCACGTCTCCCTGCCAAAAAAGGCCACCGACTCGATATGGTGGGAAATAAATATATTCATGGCCATCTCCCTATGGATGCAAGTAAATTCTTCCATCCCGATGTGGTGACAAACAGAGAGATAAGTTGGCGTATCTTGACACAGGGGAAGATTCGTTCACCTGCCCCAATACAGAAGAATTGTTAGTACCCACTGACCACTAGAGGAACAGAGAAGGATATTCCTACTCTGATACCAGAATGTGCCTTCATACCCATTCCAATCAAATATGTCTCTCTACATATCCTGAAAATGATGGAGGAGTAGGTATCGATCCCAGATCATATCTTGCAGACTTTACATAATGTAATTACATCAGCAGAAACATCAAGGAATTGGAAACATGAGCCCGTCTCCCTAATTTAGGCGACTTATCTAAGAGACGAGATAGATGCCTCAAATTAGATCTAAATCCCTGTTTCCTCCCAGGAGGGTTGTCGACCATATTCCGCGACACAAGGGAAACCGGATCGAGCAGATTCACTCGTTCCAACTGGGGGACACCCATCCATCACGGTGGATGCTCCAGAGCAGGCATATATCACTGCTAAAAGCGATGATGTTCGTCGACATATCCCGGCAGCATCACGGGACCCAATTAGAAAGGGACCCATAGGTGAAGGTCGTTATCAACAGCAGACGGTCCCAGCGTCCTGCAAGAAAGCACCCTGAATGCACCAAAGGCAGCCGAAAAATAAAGAGTGGGTTCATGACTCCACTATGCTAGAAGGTGGTGTTCACAATGCCGCTAAGCACATATCGAAGGCTCAAAACCCTGACCGCCTATTACCAAGTTATGGGAGTGGTAGTAGCAGTTGTAAAGTTCCTCGCCGCAATGTTGCTACTAGCAGCTCTGAAGGTCCTCCCTAGAGCACCCTTGGTGGCCTCCCCCATGAGCATTTAATGATCGATCATGATAGTTTCTCTTTTGCTTCAAGTCACAGAAACCCTCTGTGTGACCAAAAGATTGAGTATCAAGAAGGCCATCCAGTTGTTGCGGTGTACCCTTAAGGTCCTCCCCAGGGTATACACTACAAACACTCTCTGTGCAGTAGGACCACAGATTATGATAGTAGTCCTTTCTATCATAATCACAATTGCAAAGGCCCTCCCCTCAGAGACATCTCATCACGACAAGAAGGTCCTCCCCTTGTCGTGGCCTGCCATGAATGTCATCCCCAAGGGTTACGTTGCAACGACAATTCATGCAACCAGGCATCAGATCATGGTGGTCGTCCTCACCACTCTGGTAACGGAGGACCACCCCGTAGAGACGTCAAGCTATGAGAAGGAACTCCCCTCGTTGTGGTACATTCTGAAGGCCCTCCCTAGGGTGTACCCCACAGACATTCTCTCTGCGGCAGCTGTGATGGTAGTCCTCGCCATCACGGTAGTCGTGATGGTACTCCTCACCACCACGACCACCATTGTGAAGGTCCTCCACGTGATGGCCCCAAGCAACAAGATGGTCCATCCCTTGTCGCATTTTATATTGAAGGACCTCCCCAGGATACACATCAAACATCTAACCATGATGTTCATCCTCTCCATGATGGTAGTTTTTGCAAAGGCCCTCCCTATAACAATGTTACATAGCCATAAGGTCCTCCCCTAGCTGCAATACGCCTTGGAGGTCCTCCCTAGGGTGTGCACTGTAAAAGTCTTCTATGCAGTGGGGCGTCAAGTAGTAATGGTAGCCCTTGCCATTATGACATGGATAGAAGAGGCCCTCCCCGCCTAGATTCCATCCAACTCAAAGGCCCTCCCCTCATTGCGGTACATTCTGAAGGCCCTCCCCAAGGTGTACCCTACAGGTTTTATCCCTGCAGCAGCTGTAATAGTAGTCCTCTCCATTACATACACCATTGTGAAGGTCCTCCTCGCAGTGACATATTATATCAATATGAAGCTCCCCCCCTGCCGAATCAAGCACAGAAAATCTATCATATGACGAGGCACTCAGAAGGATGGGAATAAGCAAGATAGAGTCTCAGTTAGTCACCAACAACACCCTTCTTAGATCAGGAGATGGTCCGAGGCCACGTTCATATTTTGAACCACCCCAGAATCGGTCATAAGATAATTTAACACCTATTGGACCCACTGCCACCGGCCACACTATCGGTCAGCACCTCAGTTGGGCTGACCAGGTAGAGGAATCACTAGTGGAGGAGTATTACGGCATGTTGCACCTGAAGAAATGACTATCAAATGATGATATCACAGTTATGTTTTGGCCCAAATCCACCTCTCAATTTGACATACCCAGAAAGTTGTCAGAGGAATGTGCGCACAACATCCACTCCAATATATGGGCAACCCTCCACTGACTGAAATAAATATTCCTACCCTATCATGGGTATGTAGATAATGTCAAGACAATAGGAGACCTCCTGCGTCACAATGACCTGGAAGCTCTTCCTCCTACGTGACAACCGTAACCTGAGAGGCGTAGAAGAAACATGGAGTTAGCCTGCCTCCATGCACTGCACCAGTTGCGCCACCTCATTGGTGATTCTCCAATGGGAGTTTATATCAAAGGATGGGGAGAACATGGAGCTCTTCATTTCACTCTGCTCCCTGCCCAAAAGAACATGTTCAGCGTAGTGTCTTGCAACGTCATCATGGAAAGACAACGATCAAGTGGTCTCTCAGTTCGAGAAAGTCGACACACCCAACAAAGACAGGCCTTGAGTAAGTATTGTCAGGCCTGGTGGGAACAATCCATTCAAAAACTCTTAAGTCAGGCCACTGAAAGCATTCAACAGGCCTCTCTCGTGAGAGAGGCCAATCAGCAATCATTTCCAACCTCCCCGGATAGGATTGATTCACAAGTGAACTCTACATCAAATCCAGTTCACCCCCAAATGGGGGCACACAAGATTAGGCAAGTAGAAATAGTAGTAGCCACTACCTCAATCCAGGGCCAACCACAAGCTACAGGGTTGGGGGCATTTTTAATAACAAATGCCCCTATAAGACCAATAAAAATGGGAAAAGTCTCAATGTCCAGGGAACAAATCCAGACCCAGCCCTCAGGACTGGGGGCATTTTTACCACCTCAACAACACACTCCCCCATGAGAATCAGTATTTTCTAGTCAAGGGAGGGAAATCAGAAGAAGACTTTCCTACCCTATCATGTCTTTTGAGTCACCATCCTCTTAAAGAGTGGGGTGTACCGTAAGGTCGTATCAAGAAACCCTCTGCATCACCCTTATCCAAGAAGTCTGAAAGCAATCTAGGGACAGGAAGGGGAGGACCAGTAAAAGGCATGTGAGATCCTCTTCTTATTTGGAAGATGAAATCTCCTCCTCCCCCCCCGGTGATATGAATCCATCAATTCCATAGAGGTTAAACCCATGGGTGAAACCAGAGATGATGCAAATCCGGATGGATTGGTAGATGATAGTTCCAGTTAGGCTGTGACTCACAACGAACCACCAGGTGTGCACACCCAGAACCAGAGGGCCACCCTAAATATGGTCTCCCATCCAGCTAACCCTTTTATTCTTACCCGGCGAGCTCCCAAAAAGGATAAGAACAAGGGGCTGGTTATGCTTAACACATCCCCTTCTTTCAATAAAAACTAGCAACTTATGCTCGAAGAGATACTCACTCGGTAATAAGAGGAAATGAATAAATTGAGGCAGATTAATGCCATGAAACTCCAGAGGAACCATATTATTGAAAGCCCTTCCCAAGAAGAGCCACAACTTGCACTCCCATTATGTGCACCTTAAGGACCTAGGTTTTCCCTGGCAGACAAAGCACGATCAGGGCCCCCACCCAATGAGACGCCCGATCCATACAACTACCTGAACATGGATTTGGGTGAATACCAAGACTTTCCTCCACTCAGGAAGAAACCATAATGATTGCATCTGAACCCTCTGAAGGTGTTAGAAACATCATACACACCCTTTGTGCTAGCCGAGCCGGATCCTCAAGCAATTCCTCGTGATACACCGACCCAAGACCGGGCCCAACAGGATGTAAACCAGTGACTTTCTAGCACCATCAAGGCACTAACAGCTCGATTGGAAGCAATGGAAGGTCGACGCACTCTGATATGACCAGAGAGGAAGCCCTACCCAGATTGGGTGAGAAACACGCCTCCTCCACCCAATTTTGGGAGCCCTGTATTCCCTATTTTCAATGGTTCAAGTGATCCATAATAACACTTGATGCACTACACGTCTTATTGCTACCCTATGATGGGAACTTCAGAACAACAAGAAGCAGTGAAACTCAGGTTCTTCATATGGACCATGCAAGGATCTGCCTTCATCTTATACACAAGTCTGCCAGCTCAGTCAAGAAAAATCTAGGAAGACCTTCGACAACAGTTCTTGTTCCACTTCAGCTCGACGATGCCAAAGACAACGGTAAGCGACCTCATGAATTAAAAACATAGGGGGAATGAGAGGGTATCAGATTTCATCGCTAGATGGAAGGTTCTGAACTACCCTCTAAAAAGGACAATGCCTCAAGATGAGATGCTGACCATATGTATCGATAATCTTCGATATGAGCTGCGAACACCACTCATACCTATGGAGTGAACCACTAGCTTCCGCCATCTCTCGGCCATCACCCAGAGAATTGAAGACTCCCTACAGCGGACCAATATGAAATCCCAAATAGCCTCATAGGATCTTGAAAAGCGAACAATTAGAGTTGAAGCATCATCTTTCACACTCAAGCCAACCCCTGCACCTGCTCCACTGCCAAGGCCTCCACCAAATCATCAAGGGCCTCCTGTATATCAGCGGATGCCTCCACCCAAGAGGGACTATCATAGAGTATCTAAGTGGAACCAGTTCGAGGAACTAATACAAAAAGTATACTCATTATGAGAGGACCATGTACGCGAATATTTCATTGCTGCCATGAATTGCATCTTTCTCCGCCTCTTGGAGCCAAGGAATCCTAAATAAGTCGTCCAAGATAACAGGCCAGATTACTTTCCCCATTATTGAATGTTAGGGAACAGTATCTAGGAATGCATCGTCTTCAAAGACCTCCAGCAAAGGATGGTAGAATCTAGGCAGGTCGAACTGGGACCACCCCCAGTACATGTGACATATATTTCTACCAACGACTCCAACAAAGGGGAGGGGTGGCAGGAAGTCACTAGCAAGAAGGGGCAGAAATTTGATGATAGGATGACTTGGACGACTGTCAACTGTGCTCAGGGCATACTCCGAGCTCAATTACAGCAGCCGGTGTTGCCGCTAACAACCACTAATGCCACACAACCGACAATATCAGCCTTGAAACCCTCCACGAGCTGGTCATCCAAGCGTAATAAAAATTGGGGATACAAGCGCAAGAAGAACAGTCTGTAACGAGGCTAAAGTTATCCTTGACACTATCGGATTTTATGCCCTCAAACTTGGCACCACGGGCACTGACCCACCAAACGACACCACTAGGGACAACCGACCAGGTTGACCTGTCAGAGGATGAGGAGCTAATCTTTTCTTCCATCAATCTCATACATCTAACGGAATCGTTCCCTAATTAAGGGTATGGTTATGAACCCGAGTTCCCAATGAAAGGGGCTGGGAGGAGGAATCACAGAGGCAAGGGATACCAGGGAAGGCGTAGTTGTGGCCGAAACCAAACCTATGGTTTTACCCCGGCCCAAACCGTTAATATCGCTGAAACCCATGGGAGAGCCCTTCAATGACCTCAACAGGAGAAATAATATCCCTATACCTTCAAAAGAGGCCACTCTGGACCTGTCATTCTATGGTACCCATTAGAGGAGGAATAGATGTCTAGCTACTTAGTGCGCACAAATAGACTGCTCGGGCTGAGTCCCCATAACGTGGGAACACTGTTAGCATTAGAACCCACGGTCTGTCCCTCCTCGTCACGTATTCCAGCTCCCAAGATGCCTGCTAAAACACTCCCGCCAGTAGAGAAGCATAGGCCGTTGGAGAAAAAATACGATATCCTTAAGCATCTGGCATCATTACCAGCAAAGCTATCAATCCTGGATGCCCTTAGTTTGTCATAATATCTTAAGGAGGTTCTTATTGAAGCCTTGTTCAGCCTCCAGGAGTTTCAAGACGAGGTAGCGCCCACCGAGATTTATCGGATGGAGACTGGCCCGGCTGAACGGAATACGGTTATTTCCTTCACCGACCAGGATGAAGATTCCATCATGGAAATACATATCAAACCACTATATGTGGCTGACACACTAAATGATGTTGGGATCTGAAAAGTTTTTATTGACAATGGCTTTGGAGTTAACATCCTTCCCCTACGAACACTCTGCAAATTGGGCTACAGTGAGGATGACCTAATCCCTTAAGCCACAACCCTGTTGAGTTACGACAAGAGTGAACAAAATCCAATGGGACAAATCAAGCTGAAAACACATTTCAGCGACCTTGTGGCCTACTCTGAATTCTTGGTGGTCTGTCAGAACACAGCATTCAATGCCCTTCTTGGAAGGTAATGGCTCCATAAGCACATGGAAATTCCTTCATCCTACCACTAGTGTATCAAATATTGCATCAATGGAAAAAGTGTGACATTTCACGATGAGAAGGCCCCTTTCGATCTCTCCGAGTCACACTACATTGACACCGAGTTTTATGAGCAAAAGAAAAAGAAGCCTTTGCTCAATTGTATTGACTGGATCCTCGCTCCAAATAGTCTATAAATGGATCCTGATGACCCACTCAGGCAGCTTGGAAGAGACTATGTACTACCCATCAACCATGTTGAGAGCAAGGATTCAAGCCTGGACACATACTCAGCTGTGCCCATGACGTCAGCCATGACACCCGAGCATAGCTGTTCAGAAACGATCACTAAACCTCAAATTGGGGGTGAGTACTTGAGAGAGGACTACCGCAATGCCTAGCCTCCTGACTCCCAAGATCCCATGCCGAGAACTCTCCCCCCGTCAAATCATGAGGATGAGGGTTTGGGGTAATAGGAAGAGGAACATCTCAGGGATTCACCTCCCATATTTGAGGAAGGTATCTCCACCACTATGGACGAGCTCAGGGAAATAAACCTGGGAACTGAGGAGGACTCTAGTCTCACTCTCATTAGTTAAGCCATGTCTCCCGAGGAGCATGAGTTATATACCTCCTTCCTGAAGCAACACCGGGATGTTTTTTCCTGGAATTATACAAAAATGTTGGGACTCGATCCCGAAATGGCGACCCACCACTTAGAGCTTCCAGAAGACCACCGAGGATATAAAAAAGCTTCCAGAAGAATCCACCCCTCACATGCTACCATAATAGACACTTAATTAGATAAGCTTATTAAAGAAGGCTTCATGTGGGAGGTCCAGTACCCCATCTGGTTGGCCAACATTGTCCCTGTCAAGAAAAAGAATGGACAAATCTGCGTCTGCATCGAATTTAGAGATCTCAATCAGCATTTCCTGAAAGATGATTTCTCAGTCCTGATTACCGAATTATTAATTGACACAACAACCGGGTATGAGGCTCTATCCTTCATGGATGGTTATTCTGGGTATAATCAGACCCGGATGGCCTGAGAAGATGAATAATCCACTATCTTCAGATCCCCGCAAAGAATATTCTGTTACAGGGCCATGCCCTTTGGTCTCAAGAACACTGGTTCCACATATTAACGTGATATGAATCATATCATTAAACCATTCCTAGGGAGATTCGTCGAATTCTACATGGATGACTTGGATGTCAAATCAAGACGACGCTCAGATCACCTATCAGACCTTGAAACAGTCTTCAACAATCTTCGACAACATATCCTGAAGATGAATCACTTGAAATGCATATTCGAGGTTACCTTAGGGAAATTCCTTGGCTTCGTCGTACACCATCGTGGCATCAAATTCTACCCTGAAAAGGCAAAGGCTATCTTTGGCCTGCCAGCTCCCCGCAATCTCACTAAGTTGAGAGGATTCTAAGGGCACCTGGCCTATATTAGGTGGTTCATAGCCAACCTAGTAGGCAAATATTTTCCCTTCACCAGGTTAATGAAGAAGGGGGTTACGTACCAATGGAAAGATGACTATCAAGAGGTGTTCGATAGCCTAAAGACATACCTCTTGATCCCACCAGTTTTCATGCCCTTGGTTGAAGGAAGACCTCTCATCCTATATGTGATGGCCCTAGAGTGGTCACTGGGAGCCTTCCTCACGCAGAAAAATGATTCCGGTAGTGAAAATAGTCTCTATTACCTCAGCTGAACCATGCTCGATGCTGAAACTCGATACTCAAACATCGGGAAGAGTTGTTTGGAATTGGTCTTTGAAGTTAAAAAATTATGACATTATCTGTAGCATCATGAATTCCATATGGTCTTGCCTAGTAACCCGCTCAAGTACATCCTCAGTCGCCCAATGCTGACCGGGTGCCTATCCTGGTGGGCGGTCATCCTTCAATAGTTTGACATCCGGTTTGTGCCTCGAAAATCCATCAAAGGCCAGGCATTAGCAAATTTTTTGGTAGGGCACCCCTTGACAGAGACCACCATATCGGACATTGAATTACCTGATGAAGACATATTCTCAGTTTCTGAGGAGCTCCCGACATGGGAAATGTACTTCGACGACACATCCCAAAGCCCGATAGGGAAAAGGATGGAGGATCCCAAATTTAACAAGGTGGGTTTGGGGATAATACTCATGTCCCCAAAAAAGGCAGTGTTGCCATATTCCTTCCTCCTCTCATAAGGATGTACGAACAATGAGGCGGAGTATCAAGACCTCATTGTGGGCTTCAATCTTGCACTCTAAGCACAAGTACGACACCTTAAAGTAAAAGGTGACTTGGAACTGATCATCAAGAAAGTGAATGGTAACTATGCTATCAAAAAGGAGGAGATGATTCCCCTATTTGACCATATCAGAGTGTTAATGGCAGAATTATCCACAGAACCAACATTGACCTATATTCCTCGGTCTCATAATGCCCAGGCCAATGCATTAGCTAATGCGGCCACAGCCTTAGCTGACCTAGACCAGGACAAAACAACTATCAGTATTGCTCATCATCATGTGGTCTTGCTATTTGTTTAGTCCTAGATGGAATAAATCAACAAAGTCAGTCATGTCCATGATCCATATGCTCCTGCTACCAGCTGGATAACCCCCATTGCAAACTATCTTCAAAGGGAAGAACTCCCATCAGACAAGGATGAATGAGAGAAAGTATGGAGAAGGGAAATCAACTTTGTCCTATACGGTGGCATGGGTCAGAAAAAGTTCCTCTACAAACGAGGCCTTGACGGATTCCTCCTTAGATACATTGATGGAGAAGAAACTGCTGCCGTCTTGACTGAAGTGCATGCTGGAGTATATGGAGCACATCAGTCAGGGTCTAAGCTTTCCCATCTGGTTCGAAGGCTTGCATACTATTTGCCCACCGTGGCACGAGATTGAGAGCACTTTACCGAAAAATGCCACTCATGCAAAATTCATGCCAACTTCATACACCGACCCCCGGAGTTATTTCATCAAGCTAAGTACTCCTGGCCGTTTTCCATCTGGGGAATGGACGTCGTGGCACCATATCCTCCAGCCACGACCAAACAACTCAAGTATATCCTCATGACAACCGATTTATTTTCCAAATGGGCAGAAAATGTACCCCTTAAGGAAGTCGAGCCATGAAACATTGTCAGCTTTGTGAAAGCCAATATCATCACCAAATTTTGCATCCCTCATACCATACTGACAGATAACAGCACCAATTTCTACTCTGCTGAATTAGAGAAACTATACCAAGAATATGATATCAAGGCTAACCACTCATCCTTCTACCATGCAGTGGCCAACAGACAGATAGAGGCTTTCAACAAGACCTTGTCCAACATTCTCCAGAAAATGGTGTACAAATACAAGGAAACATGGCTAGAAAAACTTCTCCATGTATTGTGGGATTATCGAAGCACAATCTGCACCGCCACTCTAGCTACTCCGTACTCATTAGTATACGGAACAGAAGTTGTCCTACCCATTGAGATCCAATTTCCCTCGCTCTATGTTTCGATTTGTAATCAGTTATCTAATGATGAACAATTAGAAAAATGGCTAGGTGAATTGGAAAAGCTGGATGAGAAGCAGTTGCACACTTTGCACCATCTGGAAGTATATCAGAACCGAATTGCATGAGCCTTCAATAAAAAGGTTCATCTCTGGTCTTTCTTGGAAGGAGAATTGGTGTTGGTTGTCTGGACCCCAATGATACCCGAAAAGAAGCATCCAAATATGGATCCCAAGTGGGAGGGAAAATATGTTATACACAAGGTCTGCTCCAATGGGGCATATTCCCTGATCTCCATGGATGGCCAGTTCCTCTACTGCTCCTACAAATGCGATATTTCTGAAGAATTATTTCGCATAATCAAAAGTAGTTTTCATCCGAGCTGCAGGACATTAAACTGCCAAGCCTCAATTGTCCAAAATCTATGACCCTAAACTAAGAGGACCCCATCCTTATCACACAATGTTAAACTGTAAGGATCTTTTAAAGAACTACATATGGATTGATTCCTACACTTTCAGGATACATAGCGAGGCCAGGATCCCCCATCCTAGCCCAACTATCCCCAAATAAAGTTAAAAACGCCCATTTCCCCCGTGTATGGACCAAACCTGCACGGGGTGTATTACTCGTCCTTACTGCACGACATTAAAATGAATGGATAAAAAAATTCCCTCTCTCCTTGTGTATGGACTGACCCTGCATGGGGTGTAACCTTTTAAAGAACTATGTATGGCTTTATTTCTTCCTTTGTAGGGTACGTAGAAATGCCGGGATCTTATCTCCTAGTCCAGCCGCCGAGAAAAGAAAACGCAGGCATGTATACCTCTCGTCTTCACCGCATAATGTTAAACTGCATGGACTTCATCCTCACCACATGAAGTTAAACTGCACGGACATCATCTTCACTGCAGGATGTTAAACTGCATGGATTTCTTCCTCATCGCACGATGTTAAATAGCATAGACTTCTTCCTCACTAAATGACTTTAAACTACACGGACTTCGTCCTCACCACATGACGTTAAACTTCCCGGACATCGTCCTCACCACACGACGTTAAAATACATGGACTTCATCGTGACCCACCCAAGATATTCAGAGAAATGAGATGGGAATACTCCTTGCTCATTTGGATGCATCCTCTCTGTACATCAGACTCCTCGACTCGGTCAATTGAGGATCTTCATAACCATTCATGTCCATCAGAAGTGGAAAGTTATCGACCTATGGACACCTTTTCATGACTATGAATACCATGAGCTTAGAGGATCTACATATTGATATCCCCTGGCCCATCTACCAAAGGCATTATTTCCTCAGGTGATACTCTTCCCATCTCCATATGCTTACCGGCCTCAGAGCCCCCATATCATATCTCCAGATCAAAAAATTTATGGAGTAGTGGTTTACAAGATCATTCCCCTCTCCCATTTAAATGCTTCTAATGTATCCCTACCTGGTTAGCCTATGTATCTGCCCATGGTTTACATTACAGTCTGCACCTACAAATGTCAAGTCAGGGATAGGGTACATTGACTGGAAGGAAAATTGTGGTAAAGATGATTCTTGTATGCTTGGACACCATTATCCCCATATACCAAACTCTGTACTATGAGCAATCTTGGATATTCATAATCATCCATGGCCATCAGAAGTGTAAAGTTATCGACCCACGAAAATCTTTTCATGACTATGCATACCATGCCCTTAGTGGCTCTGCATATTGATAGCCCCTGGCCCGTCTACCAAAGTCATGATTACCTCGGGTGGTACTCTTCTTATCCCCATACGCTTACCAGCCTCAGAGCCCCCATACCATACATCCTGATATGGGAAACCCCATAGTTATAGTTTAAACCCTCATTCACTCACACTTGTTCAATGTATACTAGAGCCTCTTAACTCAGTTGCCTTCCAGGTAATTGTAGCAATAGTCACCCAATGGTTCGAACTCTACTACCGGTAAACTAAGAGTACTTCGTCCTTTCCACATGACATTAAACTAAATGGAGTAAAGGTATATCCCATACACAAGATAAATCCGCGTGGTGAAATATTAAAGCTTTAACAGTAACCAGGGACGAACATCCCCGACATGTCCAGATATTTCCTTACCCAACCACATGATTCGTGGACCAGTCAATCACGGATCCTCATAATCATTCATGGACATCAGAAGTGGAATGTTATCAACCAATGGGAAACTTCTCATGACTATGTAAACCATGCCCTCAGCGGCTCTGCATATTGATAGCCCCTGGCCCATCTACCAAAGTCAAGATTTCCTTGGGTGACACTCTTCCTAGCCTCGCATGCTTACCGGCCTCAGAGCCCCCATATCATCTCTCCTTATCCATGAAGCCCCGGAACCATGATTTACACCATCAACCCCTCTCCACATCTTGGACATGCTGAGATATTCAACCCCAGTTACATTCTGATCAAGGGTGGCCTTTGTAACTACGTATTTACCTCATGGTGATTAAAACTGCATGGAACATGTCCTTTCCACTTTGTGTGAAACTGCAAAGGCCAAGCATTAAAAATCTAGGGAAATGCCTCCAATCACATGCATTTTCACAGATTAAAAAATGCCCCTCGTCTTCATTGCATGATGTTAAACTGCACAGTATCTTTAAAAATCCTCCTCTTCTTTACCGCATGACGTTAAACTGAACGCAATTTAAAATGCCCCACATCCTCGCCGCATGACGTTAAACTGCACGGTCGAACCTAACTTGGGTTCAGTCAGGAATGAAGGATTTCCTCTATCCCTCAGTGCACGAGCTAGACCTGCACAAACCACCGTCTCACACCAGCGTGAGAAGAGAAGACTTCACCCATTCCCGGGAAGTCTAGCCTAGATTTTTCTCCTGTATCTATGCACCCTTTTTTCATAAACCATACTATGTACTCAGAAAAAGCTGAACTCTCGTAATCCGCCCCTAGTGGTCCCGAATTTTAACTTCCCTGATGTTTCTCAGCTATCAGAAGAGTACAATAATATATTTAATGACACCTTTTCATGACTATGAATACCATGCCCCCAGCGGCTCTTTATATTGATAGCCCCTGGCCCATCTAATAAAGGAAAAATTTCCTTAGGCAATGCTTCTCTTCGTACGCATCTTCACCTCCGAGCCCACATGTCCATCCCACGATTTGAAAACCTTCTGAGCAGCAGTTTACCAACCTCTTTCATAACCCTACCTAAATATGGTGGAACATCTCTAAGAAGATTACTGAGAACCAGGAGAAGCCATTCAATTTTGAAGAATGTCCCAGTTGCATGACTTTAAACTGCGTCAAGCCCCAACCGTCCTTCATGATAACTAAATACGTAGGAAAGTAGCCTCCTGACCACACTCCTGATTAGTACAGATGTTCCCAAACCCTTTCATACATCATACACCATTTCTGAACCACCCATGGTGGTTTTTATAATTCTCAAATCCACCCATGGTGGTTTCTATAAGCCGGACTTCCATAAAGTCCTCAAGCCATCAGAAATGGAAAGTCATTAACTTAAGGACACATTTCCTTTACTATGCATACCATGCCCTTAGAGGCTCTTCATATTGATCACCCCTGGCCCGTCTACCAAAGACAAGTCTGCCTTAGGTAATGCTTTCCAACTTCTGTACAATGGTACGAATCCCATGCCTTGAGACATGCCCTGCATGTCATTCAAATCTAAACATGTTCCCCCACGTGCATCTGAAGGGTATTGAGACATCTTTTAATAAATAAAACATCGTCTGGGCCCTCATCCCACCATATGTGGTCAAAACAGTTCAACCTAAAACATCAGTAATGATAGTCTTGTCAGCATGTGTTTAAACCGCTCACAAAAAAAGAGGCGCAAAGCCTGTTAGTCTGAAAACCCGAAAAGGGAGACCTAAGGAAAAGGCGATCCATACCCGCTGGGTTCACACCGAATGGGACCAAAATAAATTAGTGTATTAACAAAAAAATAAGACGAAAAGTTTGTGGGGTTTTTCTACAAAACCATAGAAATAGTCAAACTAGGCTCGTTGGATCCCATGGTCCAGGCAAAAATTAGAGCTCGTTTATTTTTTATTAATTGTCCTGATCTTTGATTATTCTAAGTTTGGTAAATTATAATATAAGGCGATAATTTAAAACATTTTCTATCATCGGAGATCACAAGAAACGACAACAAGAGTGATATGGAGAAACATCTCTTTGTTCCATAACAATGTTGATAAGAAGGGCATCTACAATCCGAAGCCTCCTCTAGCATGAAAGGTTATTACAATAGATTTTCATCAGATTCAAAAAGTTGTATTAGAAACTGATGAGAATCCTCAATTTCTTAACAGTGATTCTACAGTAAGGCTGTCTTAGATTCTGCGCCATCCCACAGTGCTTCCACCTCATGTGCCGCCTTCGAGCTCACACTCATCTCCTCCTCCATATGTCACTCCCCTTCTTCAATTATGGCTGTGACATCAGTCTCCTCCTACTACAGCTACTTTATATCACTCCTAATCACATCTAGATGAGAATGATTCTTAATGACTTCTCCCTGAAGTCTCACAACCACCCTGGCATGATCATGAGCTTCTGTTAGGCAAAGCTGCCGGGTTGCAGAAAGGTAGGCTTCAGATTGAGCAGCAGAAAGACAAGATTCGAAACCACCAATACTCTCCTGGTCAGTGACCACCTGATTGAAGATATCATAAATACCACGGTAGTCAAATCCTTAGAATCCAAATAGCATAAATAATTTTCACATCTTGGGAAATTTAGTTGGCATCTCGGCTAAGGGCGTCTAAGAAATCATCTTCCAAATTTTCTCCCATGCGCTTTGGCGAGCATGTCTAAGACTAAAAAGGACATGTTGATCTGGCTCAGAATAACTCTCGGATGAAGATACATACTCTGGGATGAACGTCACCAAGGAGGGACCTGATTCCACCTCACCTGCAAGCTCTGACGCCGTGGCAACTTCTCCCCCGACAGTCGTGGTCACGGGCACGATTGGATCCGACGGCCCAATCGCCAGCGCCGAAGTTCATGGTCCTAAAGCCCGAAATTATATAAGACAAATAAGTATCATTAATCCGAAAAGGGAATAAAAAGGACTCAATAGCAAAAGACTGAGATGCTTACCCCCGATTATCAAGGCGTCGATGTCCTCAAGCTCTGCGTCGCCAATGCCGCTCGAGGAAGATGTTACATCTTCGAGGGGAAAGAGAGTCCTAGGAACCCCTGGAGGTGTTCGAGACCTATGTACACACCCAAGGCCAATAATTCCCAAATCTACCTCCAAGAAGTCATCTACGAAGATTTGGTTTGGGGAAATCACTCCCCTAGTAAACAGAATGATGGCCCGCTCTGGGTTTCCGACAACTGGTCTGATAACAGGCTCTTCCTACATCGCCACAGGACCCATTGGGCCTGAGGCAACTGAATCCATCAGATCTGGGGCCTCCTCGGTAATCATGGGCACCCCATCCTCCTCCACACTTATAGAGGATGTGTGATCAACAAAAGTCTCGTCTTCCAGTTGTTCCTCCTCTGGCATATCTCTGATTGATGATGGTAGGAGGAAGGAGTCCACATCACTAGCCACTTCAGCAGGGCCTATCATCTCATCACGCTCAGGTATGGCTGCAAGTGGTCCCTTATATAATAAAGGAGCAAAATGTACGACTGCTTGGGCATCCACAACCAGGTCTCCAATTTCCCCCACACTGTAGTGCCAAAACAGTTAATAACTAGCAGAATCATAACATACGAGTTGGTAATAAGGGAAACGAGAGTCATGATTACCCAACGTCCCCTATCTGAGCCGTTCTCATAATTGGGATCCCTACTGATGTCTCGGGATCTTCCCAGGTGATAATTCTCCACTCGGATCGCTGGGAGGAACTGGAGGAAGAATGAACCTAGTTGGGTCCACAATGGTCGCTTCCTTGAGCTCAGCTGCTCCAGGAGACCCCTCCTCGGTGATCCCCGTAGTCAAAGGTGTGTGTTCTCCTACTGCGGTACCATGGGGAGTATACTCTGGGGAAGGAATTTCCCCATGGGATTCCTCATCACCCTTCATAATGGGATGAAACTTTAGAACCTTCACAGTAAAGGAAAAAAGAAAGACGAAACAGATGAGAAGGGTGACCTCTTCATCGAGATCAGACAATTCGGGATGTTTTATCATCATAGACACCTGATTTGACCCACAAATCCAGTTTCAGAGTGAATGCACGTATGCATCCATCGCCTTCAATGTGGTGACTATTTCATCCAGATCCTCTTCCAACAACATGTGAAGCGGAGTGAAGATAGTCCCAATACCCGAAAGCTCGAGGGAGATCGTTTGGAGTAATGCATAAACCTCTTCATCCGAGCCACCGGCCCTCATGTCATCCCAAATCCTCCATGCATCTGAAAATGCGGCCGTAACAGGAACAACAAGCCTGGGGAAATCGACCTGAGAGGTTCAGGTAGCGGTAGGGGCTTGTGGGGGCGCCAGTGGCCATGTTTGTTTTCCAGATCTTTCCATCACCCTAGAACTCTCTAGAGATACATGTGGGCAGGACCTCACAGGTAGGGAAGGAAATTCCCTTGCCTTAGCCACAGCAGGGGAACCAACATAATCATCACCCCCTGAAGAGTGATCGCTCTCTTCCTCTTCATTGGTCTCCAATCGAAGCATGGCTTGGACATCATGGTTCAACACCGTATAACCCTAGTGTGCATGAACGTAAGCTTTGAGGTCCCAGAGATACCGATTGGCCCTCTCTGGGTCCACATCGTAAAGAATGTCAACATGAGCAGATATGTATCCCATCCCATTAAAAGCCACTTCTAATATAAGGACCCTACCTTATTACATACATAATCTTGAGTTTATTCAAGAAAACACTTCCTTTTAAATTGAGGATCTTTTAAAGTTTAGAGCTTTAGAGAATTAGGACAAAACATTCATAACATTACACATTGTTACAGAGTGGATACCATAAAAACAGTTTCAATTTTTTTCAAAATATAAAAACATTAAAACTTAAAACAAGACTCCTTGACAATTCCTCAACATTTAACATGTCTTCCTTACTTGTATTACACATCTATTAACCTGTGAAAAATCATTTAAAAACATGGGATGATCACAAAATCTCAGTAAGAGATGAAAAAGGAAGGAAAGAGCACATTAGTCCATGAATACTCGTAACGTATGAAAAAAATTTCAGAAGACATGCTTGTCACTCATATATACTTACTTTTTGTAACATGATATTCACACAAGATCCAAAGAAAACATGATAACATAAATATAATCATAGAGGTATCTTGGGGCATTACATGCATAATCTTGTAACCATTCTTTGCTACCTTATAATTTGTAACCCTCATGGCTACCTTACTTTGTGTAACCATCGCAGTTACACTTGGAGTAACCATAAGGCTTCCCTCTAACTTACTCATACCCAATGAATTGGAGGGAAATATAGGTCCCACCCTTCATTATAAATAATTCCCAAGAACCAAAACATAATCATACAACATGAATAATTCCATAAAAACGTTGCTTTGGGATTTTGAGAATAGAATTTAAAAGAATGATTTTTAAAGAAAAGTGCCTTATTAATATCATACAATTGAAGAGAGAATTAATAAAGTGTATGAATTATGTATATATACAGTAAATAAACATAATATAATAGAATCCATCACACAAACAATTTAAACAGCACATACATAATGAAGTAGAAGGTTAACCCAAAGAATGGAAATCAGGTTAAGAATTCCCTTACCTCGGGTTTGTCTTACTTCCAACTTGTTTAAACCTCCTGTATAATGGTTAAAAGAGTGTTATTACTATTTTACTGAAACATGTTCATGTTTATAACACCTTATAAGATCATTTAATAACATCTTTTCACCCTTAGTTGTTAGTATTTTTCCCCTTGCGCAGTTTTTGATTGAATTCTTTACATAATTTCTATGATTGGTTTATGGTGGACATTCTTGTAGATTGGAAGTGAAACTCCAGAATTGAAATGGAGTAGTATTTTCATATAACCAGTAAAATAAATTATTCCATTTATCATTTTGAATTCTTACATGAGGATGATTCATAAGTTAGAACACTAATGATGTTCATTTAGATCCATTTAGTGGTTCTTTGATAATGACAACCTCATTTTGTCTTAATAAATTAAAACCATGAGTACAAAATAGTTACAGAACCATGGGTGAGTCATAAAAAATATATAATAACCTGTATCAACCATGTAAATGGTTTCATGACTAGTCTTAAAATAATTAATGGAAATTGAATTCACGTCGTCCACGATGTCGATAATTCGACACAAACGGAAAATGTTTTTATTCATTAAATAAGCGGAAGAGGAGAAGAATAATGATGAGTAATTTTTTTATAAACATGATAAAATCATGAGTATATATGATTTCTGGATATTTCATTCCTCTTGGGTAAGGATATATGAAGAAATAATAAGGAAGGAACTCAAAATAAAAGAAGAAGTGAGAAATCTCTTACAAAACATTCGGCAGCCTAACAGCTACACAACATGGTTTTATAAAATATTAAAAAGAGAGGGGACAAGGGCCAACCATCCAGAAATGAATCATAATATATATAAGATCATGGATAATAAGTAAATAAGAACATGGTATAAAAACATGAAAATTATACCAAATAAAAGAGAATTTGAAAGTAAAAAAGAAAGAAATTGAGAATTTTCTTACCTTGTAGAGTAACCCTTAGAACATGAAGGTTTGGACCTTGGGGGCATGAGAAAACCTTGAGAGGACTACTATGAAGGTATGGAGGCCATAGATTCATTGAGGGAGAATTAGGAATGAATTCAATGAAGGGAAGAGTTGGTATTTATAGGAAAAGTGAGGGATTATTTTAATAATTTTAAAGGGACACCTCTTGAGTGGTATTTACAAAACCATGGGCTTTCCCATGGTATTTTTCCATGGTATAAGATACTTGGGACACCTCACATATTATTTAACTATTAAAAAGTTTACGAGATTTATGAAATCATTATTATATCATTAATGATGTCATTAATACACCGAAACTAAAAACTGTATTTTTTACTATTCACTGAAAAAACTAGTTTGTTCCCATAGAATCCAAATAACATATTGAACACAAATTTAGACGACAGTTTCTTGAAATTCATATCATATAAGTAGAAAATTTTTGTGTTAAATGATAATTAAATATATCTACTTAAAACAAAGATCCAATCATTTCTATTTATTTTTAGAAAAACATGGGGTGTCATATTATCCCCACATTCTTGAAATTGCGTCCCTGTAATTTTATTTACTTATTAAAAAATTGAGGGTATTTTTAACTCATAGCATTTTTAGACTCCCATGTCACTTCTTCAATCATGTGGTTTCTCCACAAAACCTTTACATGGTGGATGACCTTATTCCCCAATACCTATTCCATTCGATCAAGAATCTGAACTGGTTTCTCTTCATAAGAAAGGTTCTCGTCCAGTTGAACTTCTTCTGGGATCAAGACATGTGATGAATCTGGCACATACTTTCTCAACATTGAAACTTGAAAAATATTGTGTACCTAAAACAAAATCAGAGGCAAAGCTACGTGGTATGAAACTGTTCCAAATTTCTCCAAGATTTCAAAAGGACCGATGAACCATGGACTTAGCTTTCCGTTCTTACCAAAATGAATCACACTTTTCCAAGGAGAGATTATAAGGAAAATATGGTCACCTACCTCGAAAGAGAAGTCTTTACTTCTGTTATCTGCATAAATTTTATGCTTTCTCTGAGCTATCCTCATGTGCTGTTGGATCATCCTCACTTTTCAGCCACTTCTTCAACTAATTCTAGCCCCATCAACTTTCTTTCACCGACTTCATCCTAAAATGATGGAGTCTGACACCTCTTTCCATACATTGCCTCAAAAGGTGCCATATGAATACTAGAATTTAAACTATTATTATAAGAAATCTCAACTAATGAAAGATTCTCATCCCAACTTCCATGATAGTCCATTGAATAAGATCGAAGCTTATCCTCCAATGTTTGAATCGTTCATTCTGACTGCCCATCTGATTAAGGATGAAAAGTTGTACTGAAATTTAACTATGTGCACAAAAACTTCTGATGTCCCTTGAAAATGATATAAGTGAACCTGGGATCTCAGTCAGATACAATGGAAATAGGAACTCAATGTAACCTGACAATCTCTTTGAGGTACAATCGAGAAAGCTGATCCAAATACATTGTATCTCAAATTGATAGAAAATGTGCAGACACTGTTAGCCGATCAACAATAACCCAAATATCATTGTTACCACGACAAGTCTTCGGTAGTACCACCACAAAGTCCATGGATACATTCTCCCACTTCCACTCTGGATTTGGCAAAGGCTAAAGCATCCCATTTGGTAACTATCGCTCTGCTTTAACATGTTTACATGTCAAACATCTCATGGTAAAATAATCAATATCTCTTTTCATTCCATCCCACCAATAATACTCCCGATGGTCTCTGTACATCTGTGTAGTTCCAGGATGAACAGAAAATGGAGAACTATGAGCTTCACGCGAAAATTATTTCTTCAACTAGGAATCACAAGGCACACACAACCTTTTTCCAAATCTTAAAACAAAATCTTTATCAAGATTGAATTCTAGAAACTTCCCATTTTAACCAATTCTACCTTTTTCTGTAGCTCACTGTCTTCCTTCTGCGCTTTCTTAATTCTGTCTGACAACGAAGACTGCACTGAAACCTGAAACAAAACAGATGTATTCTATGCACCAACAACTTCTAAGCCAAAATTCATCAAATCATTAATCAATGGATCATGTTCCAAATGTAGCAAGGTTAATTATGCATGATGTTTCCGACTTAAGGCATCCACTACATTGTTTTCTTTTCCAGGATGGAAATTGATCATGTAGTCATAATCCTTTATCAGTTCTAGCCATCTTCTGTGGATCATGTTTAATTCCTTCAGAGTGAATATATACTTTAGACTTTTATGGTCAGTATATATATGGCATTTGGTTCTGTATAGATGATGCCTCCATATTTTCAAAACAAAAACCTTAGCTACCAATTACGAATCATGTGTGGGATAATTTAGATCATGGTGTTTAAGTTGTCTCGAAGCATAGGAAATTACATGATCATTCTACATCAAAACACAACCAAGTCCCTTCAATGAAGCATCACTGTAGATGAAAAACTAACCATTATGGGAAGGTAAGGCCAAAACTGAAGCATTCACCAATATCTTCTTCAGTTCCTGAAAACAAACATCACACTCCTCTATCTAAACAAATTTAACCCATTTCCATGTCAACTTAGTTATCAGGCCAGATAACTGTGCAATGTTTTTAAAAAACTATCAGTAATAACTTGATAAGCCCAAAAAACTACGAATCTCTATAACATTTCTGGGTCATGTCCATTCATCAAATAATTTTGTTTTGTAAGGATCAACTGTTATTCCATCCTTATTTATTATGTTCCCCAGAAAATAAATATGTTGTAACAAAAAATCACACTTTTTGAATTTTCCATATAGTTTCTTTTCATTTAAAGGTTGTAAAATAACCCTTAGATGTTTTTCATGCTCTTATTTATTTTAAAAAAAACCAGAATGTCATCAATAAATACAACCACAAACTTATAAAATAACTCTTGAAATACTCTATTCATAAGATTCATGAATACAGCAGGTACATTAGTTTATCCAAAGGGCATAACAAAAAATTCATAATTCCCATATCTATTACAAAAAGTTGCTTTCGGGATGTCATTATCCTTCACCATTAGCTGATGGTATCCAAATCTCAATTCAATCTTGGAAAAGTACTGAGCTCCCTGGAGCTAATCAAACAAGTCATCAATATGAGGAAATGGATACTTTTTTTAACAGTGATGTTATTCAAACTCTCTAATCAATTAAAAGTCTCATGGAACCATCTTTTTTCTAACAAATAAAATAGGGGATCCCCATGGTGAAGTGATAGGATGAATGAAGCCTTTTTCAAGCAAATCCTGGAATTGATTTTTCAATTCAAGAAGTTATATTGGAGCCATAAGATATGGGTGTTTTAAAATTGTCTTTGCATTAGGAACTTATTCAATTGTGAATTCAACTTCTCGATCAGGTATGACACTGGGTAACTCATCCGGAAAAACATCAAGGTATTCATTTACCACTGGAACATCATTGATTTGAATAGTTCCCTTGTTTTCAACAATATGAGGAAGATAAACCTAATTTCCATATTTCAATAGTTTCTAAGCTTGTTGATATGTTATCAATTATATGGGTTAATTTTTGTATACAAACTAAAACTCTTTCTTAAAAACAAATTCTTTAGCTCTACATTCAATATTAGCTTGATAATCAGAAAGCCAGTCTATTCCCAGAATAATATCAAACTCGACTAAGGGGAAAACAATAAGGTTTGCAGGTAATGTCTTTCCACATACCACAATAGAAATATTCTTATAATTACTCTTTGATATAACATTTCCCCCCTGGTGTTTTAACAACAAGTTCGGGTCTCATTTCTTGAGGTGATATTTCCAATTTAACAGAAAATTTCTCAGAGACGAAGGAATGTGTAGAACCCATATCAAACAAAACTTTAGCAGAATATGAGTGAACAAAAATAGTATCTGATACAACTTCATTGGATGGCCCGATATCTTCTAATGTAGTCACAATGGTTCTCACTACACCTTTTTGCTTATATTCTAGCTTATTTGGATCATTCGAATCTCTCTTTGGGCAGGTATTTGCATAATGACCCATATCACCACATTTAAAACACTTTACAGTATGCTTTTCAAGATTAGTCATTGGAAAATTTTCATTACAATCTTGGGCCATATGTCCGAACTTACCACATTTGAAACACTTACCAGTTCTGCTATGACATTCCCCAGGGTGTTTCTTGCCACACTTTTCACAAACTAGAAATTGGATTTTTTTCCATCAGATTTATTTGGTTGATTCTTACCCATTTCTTGTCAACTGGACCTATTCTTATCCTTGTTTCCAAAATGCATGTGATCATCAGCAACCTCCATCTCTACTCTCTCAGCACATCAGACAAGTTTCTGATAACTTTTGAATTCACGGGAGGACAACGCCATTCAATACCTTGGATTCAATCCTGAGTAAAAGCGATTGATTTTTCTACCAAGATCCAGAATAAGATTTGGAGCATACCTCGCTAGTCGGGTGAAGTTCGCTTCATATACAGACACGGAGTCTTCCTTCTTCTGTTTCAATTCATGTAATTGATTCTCCATTGTAAGTCGCACAACCTTAGGAAAATATTTTTCAAGGAAAATACTTTTAAATTCATCTCACTCTAAGTCATCAAAATGTAACACCCCAAGCTTCCACGGTACACTTTCCTTTGAAAAATACAGTAACGTGTGTTGTACGCAACTTCGAGTTCTAACACACACACCACAACCAATCAAAGTAGCCGTTATGAATAGTAATACCCGCTTTTTTAAATTTGATAAATTTTATCTTTCAAAATGGACTTCATTTTTGGATTCGGAATATTGAAATTAGCCTAGGGTGAAATTCTGGTATTTTCTGAAAACTTTCAATTTTTAATGAATAGTGAAAAAACACTGAGTTACAGTTTAAAACCGAATTTTTATTTAAATAATTATTTATTTTATTTAAATTTAATTAAGGTCAAAAATAGATACATAATACCTATATAAGTTCAATAAAATTAATTGATGTTAGTTTAGAATAATTTTAGATATATAAAAATTTTAGTGAACTTTTTACCGTCTTTTACCCACCTCCTATGAGAATTTGGAAATTCACATAAAACATAATTTTACCGCTTCTGTGAGTGGAATTTCAAAAAACCGAGAGAAATGGTTAATATCAAGGTGTAAAATGTGGTTCAATGAGATGAAAATAATTTTTGGTGAATAATAACTTTTTACTTTTATTTACCACGATTAAAAATAAATAGGGTAATTAAGGGTAAAAATGATATTCATATTACCCTAACACATGTACCTATTATATTGGACATGTGTATCTTGAAAAAAAACAACCTTAGTAATAAAATATTATCATTTAGGTCCATTTGGATTAGATTAGGACATTTATTATTATTCAAAGAAGAGTTAAAAGAGTTAAAATCAATGTTTATTTACTACAATATTTTTAATATAGGGTTATACATAAGATAAATTAAATTGTAAATATTCATTATAAATCTAAAACGATATCCTAAATAATGTTATTTTATTTATATTTTTTACACATTAAATAATTTAATATATTTATGACACAATGGTGAAACAGTAATTACCTAATTAATGAAATATTAAAATAATTGATATTATAAATATTAAAATAAATGTAATTTGAGACTTTTTATAAATTCCACTAATTTTATAAGTTAATATGACATATTAGTATTGATTATATAAATTATTTTCCAAGTAATAATGCTGTTATTAATTTATCAAAAACAATATACCCAATAGTGTCAAAATTGACATAAAAGAGTTTTTAAAACAAATATTATATTATTAATTTATATTCAATTCCTAAAAATCTAAGGCTCAGACAAGATACTTATATCATGATAGGTATATCATTAATGGACCGCTTGGGGGTCTCTTGGAGGTATATAGTAAGTTTATTAACTATATAATATAAAAAATACAAAGTGACATTGTAAGTGTCAAACTAATTATCTAAGAGTTAAAACTAAACGATAAGGTTAATATATTATCCCAAACCTGTCTAAACTCTATTGGTTGAGTGTTTTTAGACCATACCCACCTTAAAATTTAAATAATCCACTTTGGAGCTATTAGAAACCGAATATGAATTTATTATAAACTAATATTTCTTGCACTACTGGAAATGAGAGTTTTGCCAACAGTTGTTTACCAACAGTTCAAAGAAACCGTTGGTATATTCTGTCTTTTCCAACGGTTTATATAAACCATTGGGAAATACCATTTAGAATATACTTTTCCAAACGGTTTTATGAAACCGTTGGGAAAAGTGTAGAAAGTTTAGTCTTTCCCAATGGTTTCATAAAACCGTTTGGAAAAGGTTGGAAAAAATAAGTTTCTCCTAATGGTTTTATGAAACAGTTGGGAAAGATTGGTTTTTCCCAATGGTTTTTATGAACCGTTGAAAAAAAACCCCAAATACCCAATGCTAGCAGTGACCTCCCCCATGATTCAGAAGCGGATCGATAGCCTTCCGCTCGTCTCCAGAAGCTCTCCAGAAGCGATTCCTCGACAGAATCACTTCCCAATCCCCACATCTTCCATCGGATCACCAGCCACCAGGTTAGATTCCTATATTTTAGTTCCACCTGTTATAAATAATATACTTCTACGAATGATTTCCTAATTCCCAAATTTTAGGGTTTCTGTAAAAATTTATGATTTTTCCACGAATTGTGTAGTCAAATCCCTATATCAGTGTATGTCCAATTAATGTTTTCATTACACATTTACATTTATAAGGGCAAGGTGTCTCTTTATTGTGTTCTAATTTTGAAGATTCATAGTTTTGGTTGTGCGGTGGTTTGTGATGTGCAATATTTTTGTTGTGATATGTGGTTGTTTTGGTTAGATGGTTGGTCGATGTAACATGGCGTCGATGGTTATTGTGAGATGGTGAGTTATTATGTGGTGCTTTTATTAGTGTCCTGGTTATCTATGGAATAAATTATGCTGTTAAAACCAAAAAACAAGATATTAAATAAATGAGATGGAATAGAAATGGATGTGTGGAAAATGGATTTAATTAATTTAACATTAAATGAATGGAAATGTAAGTGTGAATGAAGTGGCTTATAAATGAAAGTGAGAAATGTTATGCGTCTTGTGTGGTGGTGGTGTGGTTTATGTGTTTTATGGTATTAGTGAAGTGTGTGATTATGTAGTTAATGTGAACCCATAGTTTGAGTATTTTGTGCATTCTATATATCGTGTATTTTATATGTTATTTCTACACATTCCCAACCAGAGTTGGATAAACTTACCAACGATCAGAGGTTTTGAGTTATGGGTATTTTTTATAATATCTAGGATGGTGGTTATATGGTTGGATAACTACCATGTCTTCCCTACTCTTACTTCAATAGTGATTGACCATTTGTTTTTAGGCAAGATGCAATGTGATTGTCCATGTGTCTTCAGGTGAGATGTACTATGATTTCCCTAGTGTTTTCCGGTGAGGTGTGATGTGATAAGGCTATAATAAGATGTGGCATGTGGTTGGGGTCATGTAGGGTAGGAGTATGGCACAAGGATGATGTTATTCATGTTCATTATACCCTACTAATATGGTTATGGTATGAGGCATGTTGTGATGTGATATAACACATTAATTTCTTATTGGTTTTACATGTTTTCAATAACACATTTGAATGTTTTTTTCAAATGTGTAGTTGATACCTTGACTATTTTCTTCCTTTATCGTTTACTTAAATGTATTTTCTATTCAAATTTAATCCTATTGAATTGTTTATGACAAAATGACTTATATAAATTCTTTTTACAGAATGGACATAAGTTGGATGTATGAAACCGATCAGATCTCAAGCGATTTTCAAAACAATTTGGAGAGCTTTATAGATTTTGCATTTCACAATGCTTCAGATAGTGGTCGCATACACTGCCCATGTTCCAATTGTGTTGGTAGACCTTGGTTGAGCCTTGAATAAGTCAGCTACCACATAACCAAAAATGGTTTTCAAGCAAACTACTTTGTGCGGTATCACAATGGGGAGAAAATGAAATCTCAAATTGGTGATGATCGAAATGAAAAGACTGGAATGGAGAATTTGTTAGATGATCAGTTTCCGTTTATTCGTCATCATGAAAAAGAAAGGATTTCGACTCAAGAAGACATTGATATGAGGACAGCTGATGCATCTAGTGAAAATGATGATATTGATAGGGTGAAAAAATTGAATGATGCTTCCATGACTCCAGTATATCGACAATGCGATAAAATTAAAAAGCTGGAATTTTTAATCTAATTGTTTCATGGGAAAACAATGTATGGAATTTCTAATATAGCAATAGATTAAATTCTTACCCTCTTGAAGGATTTACTTCAAGATGATGCAAATATTCCATCAAAACACTATATGGAATGGAAGTTAGTTGAAGAACTTGGATTTTCAAGAAACAAAATTCATGCTTTCCCGAAAGATTGCAGTTTATTCTGGGAGGAAACCGCTAAACGAAATGATTGTATAAAATGTGACACATCCCGTTGGAAGACAAAATCTGATGGAACACCATCCCGTGTTCCACAAAAAGTAATGTGGAACTTTCCATTGATCCCCAGACTTCAGAATCTTTTTATGTCTGATGACATATCAATAAAAATGAGATGGCATGATACCGAGAGAAAGAATACTAATGATGAGTTGGTTCATCCTACAGATGGATTTTCATGGCAGAGATTTGATGCTCAACATCCTGATTTTGCAGTTGACGTGCGTAATGTGAGGCTGGGTCTTTCATGCGACGGTTTTAATCTGTTTGGGAAGATGCTTACTTCACACAGCACATGGCCAGTTTTTATACACATTTATAATCTTCCCCCATGGTTGTGTGTGAAAAAACCTTTCACTTTCATGAGTATACTCATATCTGGTCCTTCTGATCCCGACATTGATATTTATGTATACATGCAACATTTAATAAAAGAGTTGAAACTTCTTTGGGATGTGGGTGTGCGCACATACGATGAATGTTCGAAAGACATATTTCAGATGCGTGCTGTGCTTATGTGGATGATCAATGATTTTCCCACTTATGCAATGATGTCTGGATAGAGCATGAAGGGAAAACTGTCATGTCCAGTTTGTATGAAGAATACACAATCTAGAAGATTGAAACATCGCTGTAGTTTCAGTTTTATGGGACATCGACGATTCTTTCCAAATGATCATCCATATAGAATTAATCGTCGAAGATTTGATAATACCATAGAGACCGATGATCCACCTCAGCGTATGTATGGAACTGACGTGCTTAATGAATTGAAATATTTTAGTTTTTCATTCGGGAAGGGTCAAATGAAATCTGGAAAGAGAATGAATGTTTCCACTGAAACCTGTTACAATTGGAGGAAGAAGAGTATCTTTTTTGATTTGCCTTATTGGTCAACCAATTTATTATGTCATTGATTAGATGTAATGCATATTGAAAAGAATATATGTGAAATGTTGCTTTCGGTTCTTATAAATGTCAAGGGGAAGAAAAAAGATGATTTATGATCTCGGCGTGACTTGGTGGATTGGGGCATCAGACCAGAATTGCATCCTGTACGTATCAGTTAAAATAAATGGCAACTTCCATGTGCTTCTTATATGATGACACCTGCGAAAAAAACAATTTCTGGAAGTATTAGAGACTATTAGAGTTCCTGATGGCTTTTCAAGCAACATATCTAGACGGGTCAACAGAAGAGAGTTGAAGCTAAAATCTTTGAAGACTCATGATTATCACGTTCTACTACATGAGTTGCTTCCAATAGAAATCCATCATCTTTTTTCCAATAATGTAAGGGTGGTTGTTATTCGGTTGTGCCATTTTTTTAGAGATCTTTGTCCTAAAAATTTGTCCAAGTCTTTTTAGAAAAAAATGTTGACAGATGCCCCATTAATTTTGTGTGAGTTGGAGAAAATATTTCCTCCATCATTTTTCACATGCATGCTTCATCTGACTATCCATATGCCCACTGAAATACTTCTCGGAGGACTTGTTTCTTTTCGTTGGATGTATCCAACTGAAAGAAATATTTTCACATTAAAGTCTTATGCCCGAAACAGAAATCATCCCGAAGGTTCTATCGTGAACGATTACTTGGCTCAAGAATGTATGGATTTCAGCTCGATTTATTTGTCTGATCTTACTACAAGATTGAACAGACCAATGAGAAATTAAGAAGAACAGTATGAGAAAATTGAACCCAGTTTTCCATCACTTCCTCAAACAGGAGGAATTCCTGGATCATATACATTGAAGACATTAAGCCATGAAGAGCGGGAGATGGCACATCGCACAGTTTTGTTCAACTGTGATTTTTTCGATGACTATATCAGGTAACTAAATTGATTATGTATATCTTACATATATATCTATTAAACTATTAATATTTTTTATCTACATGGAACATAAAACAATGATAAATAGGAAGCATCGTTCTTTATCTTTGAGAAGGAGAGAGACTTTGCATAGCAAAGAGTTTTCTGCTTGGTTAAAATAGAAGGTATAAAAAATTTATGTTTCAAATAATTATATCAGTATTTAATTAACTATAATAGTCATTTATATTGCAGGTATTGAGTTTTTCTGCTGACTCTGTCACTGAGGAAATAAGAGCTTTGTCTTTTGGACCTAATACCGTGGTTTGTGACTGTAAATCAATTGTTATCAATGGGTACAAATTTATTGTCACTGAACAATCAAAAAACATGAGAACACAACATGATGATGTTATGGTTACTGCCACAACAGATTGTTATGCCAGTGCATCAGATAGTAGACCACGATTTGAAAATGTGGGTTATTATGGAGTTGTTGATAAAATAATAATATTGGATTATTACTCTCATGGACGAGTCAAAATGATGAAATGCCATTGGTTTGATTCGATGACGAGACATGGCAAATTTATTGATGATTGTGGATTTTGAGTAATTAATATGACTCACACTCTTGCTACCGAAGAACCATATGTGTTGGCATCAATGGCTAAACAAGTTTTTTATGTCAAAGACCATCTTCGACCTGAATTTGGTGTCATAGTTGAAGTAATTCCAAGAAATATTTTTAATGATGGTGATGATGGAATTCACACTGTCCCTAGTGCCATTGGAACCAATCCATTTATTTCTTTTGATGACTCAAATAGCTCAATTGTCATAGTTGATTGTGAACCTGAAGTTGTGGTTGAAAATATATAGAATCATTCGTCCAAGTTCTCTATTATTTTGGTTTACCTTGATTTGGGTTGTTAAGGTTGGTATTATTCAAATTGATTTAGTATTGATCACAAATATGACTTATCTGACTTGACCGTTATGTGAATTTTCAATGTTTATTGGATGCAGTTTTATTTGAATTGTATTTTATAATTTGGAATTGAACTGTATTCAAACATATTCAAACATATTTCTAACTTGTTGAACATTACAACTATATGATTTATTAAATCCATTCAAGATCTTCTAAAACAATTGATAGATGACTTGACCGTTATGTGAATTTTCAATGTTTATTGGTTGTAGTTTTATTTGAATTGCATTTTCTAATTTGTAATTGAACTGTATTCAAACATAGTCAAACAATATTTCTAACTTGGTGAACATTACAACTTGTATGATTTATTAAATCCATTCAAGCTCTTCTAAAACAATTGATAGCTTAATTTACCATTATTGAATTTTCAATGTTTATTGTTTTCAATTTTATTTGAATTGCATTTTTTTGGGTTACACATTAGTTTTCTTTTTCTAATTAATTACATATTTTTTTTTCAAAAGCAGTAAATGAAGCCAATTGAAGAGAGACGAAGGAAAAAAATGATGGAGGACAATCGTCGGATGACCGAGATGGGCGTTCCACCATTAGATCCTACAGTGAGTACTTTATTTCAAATTGATATATTTAAAGAATATATAATGTCATGTGATTAATTTTTTTGTAAAATTTTTTGTAGGATCCACCTATACGTCGACAGTTATTCGACGAGGAGCCTAGTACTAGTCCTAATACTTAGTCCAGTGGTACGAGGAGGGTTCGTACCAGAGGTGGACGAGCAGCTACGCGTACCCGACTAGACCCTGTCCCTCCCACTGACATGTCATCCTTCCCACATCTTGATCCCGGTGTGTCGTTAGAGACACACGGGATATTTAGGCCTCCCATGTTTTCGCTACCTTCTGCACCTTCTGGCCCATCATTTTCACATCCCATGATGATTCCCACTCCTCAGTCAGCATCCAGTCAGACAGCTATCCCATCTTCTTTTGCTTCTACTTCTGTCTCTCATAGCTTCTGTATTCCATCGTCTTTGACTCCTGTTCCACCACAGGGTGTTCCATCAGTTTCTGTGGATCCAGCGGCACTCAGTGATCATACCGGCACATGTATATTTATAGAACCCTAACAAATTTTTATAGAAATATTTATTTTCATTATAACATGTTCTGATAAAATATTTGTTTTTATTTCATGACAGATACATCTACTGACATGAGGCGTGGTCGGGGGCGTACATGCATGCGTTCAGTGTGGAACCGCCATACACAGGTTATGGTGGATTATAATGAAGACAACCAAATGGTTAAGAAAATAGGGAAGTAATGTAGGAGTTTTTTGGCGACGCTTGCCAAATACTCTGACATCATTCCCGTCAGCCCGCTATCATGGAGGCATTTGCCGCATGAGGTTAAGGATAGAGCTTGGACAGAGATATGGGTAAAAAAATCTGTTCTATTTAATGCCATGAATTTTTTTCGTATTTATATAAATTAATATTTTGATTTCAGCTTCGATTTAATTTTCCCGATGGTGAGGGTGCACGATCGGAACGTCTAAAGGATTTATGAGAGATTTGAAGATCCTACAAGCATGAGTTGTATATGGGCTGGCGTGCTAGAGTTGGCACTAAGTTAGAGGCGGTACCGGTTGTGGATGATTGTCCTGTAGAGCAGTATCATCAGATGATTACTCATTGGACGAGTACCCAGTTTAAGGTATTAATAACATTTGAGGAAATTAAATAATAACTTTCATGTATTTCATTAATACTATCTACTTAATTTTCAAATTTTATTTAGGAATCATCAGGAAAAAATAAAAAGAACATTGATGCAAAAAAATACCTCCACACACTGGGACACACTACGATGCCTGATCATGAGAGGAAGAAGGTATAACAATTGTCTATAAGTTTTCTTTATGACTTACACTTTCTTTTGTTTCTTCAATTATTTAATAGTTTGCTAAAGTTTTCATATAACATTAGTTTTCAATGTCATTGTAGATGCAAATAAAAAATATTGAAGGACACGTGCCTCAAGCAAAACTGTTTTGCTCGAGTAGACGAAAAAAGGATGGAAGTGCCATCAATGAAGCGACTCAGCAGCAGATTGTAAGTTTTAATCTGTTGAATTTATTTTTTAATATCTATTTTTTAAATTAATGATATATTTATATTTGTAACATGCTACTTTAGAGGCACTCTATGCCCAAGAACTAGACAATTTTGGGCCAACAGATCAATTACATCAGGTGTTGGGAGAGGAGCATTCTGGAAGAGTATGTTGCCAACCTAGGATAACCCCGACGAGGTATTGGCCCTCCTCAGGTACGAGCTGTAGTGCCACCGAGAAGCAGCAAGTCAGGGAATAGGAAGAACAGGCTGAGAAAAGGGCCACAGAGATGGAAGAACAGTCTTCTAGGTCAAATAGTGCGTTTATGAAATTTATTGAAGTTCTACGTCCTACACTTCCAGGAGAGGCCAGCCCAGCTTTTGATGAGTATATGTCGTCGATACGTTCTATATACGGTGCACCAGGTGGTAGTTCTAGTGGTGGTCAGGATGATGTACAGTTTGACGATGATGATGGAGAGGAGTCTGACGTGGAAGAGGAGGGAGAGGAGGAGGGCGAGGCGGGTGGCGAGGGCGAGGAGGAGGGCGAGGATGAGGAGGAGGTCGAAGGCTAGGACGATTATGGGGATGAGGATGAGGGTGATTATGAAGATGGTGATGATGGTGATGGTAATGTGGGACAAGTTGATCCATTACAATTTTGACTGATATTAATAAGAATTGATATTTAATCTATTCTAATTGTTGGTTTTATCTAGACTCGTAGTATAGTATTGGAGTTGAGTTTTTTTATATATTATCTGTTTTTATGGATGTTTTTGTCTTTTAGTGGTTGTGTGTTTGGGAACCCCCCTCCATCCTGGACCCTGGACAACCCCCCACCCTCCTCCCTAGACCCCGGACAACCCTGCCGGACATCCCCCAAGACAGCCCCCCGGACAGCCCCCCCACCCTCCTCCCTAGACCCCGGACAACCCCCCGAACAGCCCCCCAGATAGCCCCCTGGACAGCCCCCCACCCTCTTCCTTGGACCCCAGACAACCCCCCGAACAGCCCCGGACAGCCCCCAGACAGCCCCCCAGACAGCCCCCCCCCACCCTCCTCCCTGGACCCCAGACAGCCCCCTGAACAGCCCCCCAGACAGCCCCCGGACAGCCACCCAGACAGCCCCCACCCTGATCCTTGGACCCCGGACAGCCCCCCGAACACCCCCTGGACAGCCCCCCACATAGCCCCCCCACCCTCCTCCCTAGACCCCAGACAGCCCCCCAGGTAGCCCCCCGGACAGCCCCCCGGACAGCCCCCCGGACAGCCCCCCAACCCTCTTCCTTGGACCCCAAACAACCCCCCGCACAGAGGATTCTCATAAAATGGACAACATTTTAAGTACATATGGAAAACCGACCAAACGCATTCGTACTGTGTCGATACATTAGAAAAACGATCCATGGGTCATATGTGACGTGTACGAGTCAACCCCGCCTCAATTCGAGGTGCGGTGTGGCCGCCACCACTCAAAGTGTCTGTCTTCTGTTTCAAAAGAACGTCATTTGAAGTGAAATACATTAACTGGCATATGGAAAACCGACCAGACGCATTCAGATTGTGTCGATACATTATAACAATTATCCATCGGTTATATGTGATGTGTACGAGTCAACCCTACCTCAATCCGAGGCGCGGTGTGGCCGCCACCACTCAAAGTGTCTGTCTTCTGCTTAAAATGGACAACAATTTAAGTACATACGGAAAACTGACCAAACACATTCGGTTTCCATTGAAAAATTAGGAGAACGATCCATGGGTCAAATGTGACGTGTACAAGTCAACTCCACCTCAATCCGAGGCGCGGTGTGGCCGGAACCACTCAAAGTGTCTTCCTTTTGTTTCAAAAGTACGTCATTTTAATTGAAAAACATCAACTGGCATACGGAAAACTGACCAAACGCATTCGGATTGTGTTGATACATTACCACAACGATCCATGGGTCATATTTGATGTGTACTAGTCAAACCCGCCTCAATACGAGGCACGGTGTGGCCGCCACCACTCAAAGTGTCTGTCTTATGTTTCATAAGGACATAATTTGAAGTGAAATACATCAAATGGCATATGGAAAGCTGACCAAACGCATTCGGATTGTGTCAATACTTTAGAAAAACGATCCATGGGTCATAGGTGACATGTACGAGTCAACCCCGCCTCAATCAGAGGTGCGGTGTGGCCGCCACCACTCAAAGTGTCTGTCTTTTTCTTAAAATGGACAACAATTTAAGTACATACGGAAAACCGATCAAATGCATTCGGTTTCCATTGAAACGTTAGTAGAACGATCCATGGGTCATATGTAACATATAAGAGTCAACTCTGCCTCAATCCGAGGCGTATTTTGGCCGCCACCACTCAAAGTGTCTACCTTTTGTTTCAAAAGTACGTCATTTTAATTGAAAAACATCAACTGGCATACGGAAAACCAACCAAACGCATTCGGATTGTGTCGATACATTACCACAACGATCCATGGGTCATATGTGACGTGTACGAGTCAACCCCGCCTCAATACGAGGTGTGGTGTGGCCGCCAGCACTCAAAGTGTCTGTCTTATGTTTCAAAAGGACATAATTTGAAGTGAAATACATCAAATGGCATACAGAAACCTGACCAAACGCATTCATATTGTGTCGATACTTTAGAAAAATGATCCATGGGTCATATGTGACGTTTACGAGTCAACCCCGCCTCAATCCTAGGTGTGGTGTGGCCACCACCACTCAAAGTGTCTGTCTTTTGCTTAAAATCGACAACAATTTAAGTACATACGGAAAACCGATCAAACGCTTTCGTTTTCCATTGAAACTTTAGGAGAACGATCCATGGGTCATATAAGACGTGAAAGATTCAACCCCTCCTCAATCTGAGGCACGGTGTGGCCGCCACCACTCAAAGTGTCTATCTTCTGTTTCAAAAAGACGTCATTTGAAGTGAAATACATCAACTGGCATACGGAAAACCGACAAAACACATTCGGATTGTGTCGATACTTTAGCACAACGATCCATGGGACATATGTGATGTGTAAAAGTCAACCCCGCCTCAATCCGAGGAACGTTGTGGCCTCCACCACTCCAAGTGTCTGTATTTTTCTTAAAATGGACAACAATTTAAGTACATACAGAAAACCGACCAGACGCATTAGGTTTCCATTAAAACTTTAGGAGAACGATCCATGGGTCATATGTGACATATACGAGTCAATGCTGCCTCAATCCGAGGTGTGGTGTGGCCGACACCACTCAAAGTGTCTACCTTTTGTTTCAAAAGTACGTCATTTTAATTGAAAAAGATCAACTGGCATACGGAAAACCGACCAAACCCATTCGTATTGTGTCGATACATTATCACAATGATCCATGGGTCATATGTGACATGTACGAGTCAACACCGCCCCAATATGAGGTGCGGTGTGTCCTCCACCACTCAAAGTGTCTGTCTTATGTTTCAAAAGGACATAATTTGAAGTGAAATACATCAACTGGCATACAGAAAACTGACCAAACGCATTCGGATTGTGTCGATACTTTAGAAAAATGATCCATGGGTCATATGTGACGTGTACAAGTCAACCCCGCCTCAATATGAGGTGCAGTGTGGCCACCACCACTCAAAGTGTCTATCTTTTCCTTAAAATGGACAACAATTTAAGTACATATGGAAAACCGATCAAACGCATTCGGTTTCCATTTAAACATTAGGAGAACGATCCATGGGTCATATGTGACGTGTACAAGTCAACGCCGCCTCAATCCGAGGCGCAGTGTGGCCGCCACCACTCAAAGTGTCTGTCTTCTATTTCAAAAGGACATAATTTGAAGTGAAATACATCAACTAGCATACGGAAATCTGACCAAACACATTTGGATTGTATCGATACATTAGCACAACGATACATGGGTCATATGTGACGTGTACGAGTGAACCCCGCCTCAATCCGATGCGCGGTGTGGCGGCCACCACTCAAAGTGTCTGTCTTTTTCTTAAAATGGACAACAATTTAAGTACATACGGAAAACTGACCAAATGCATTCGGTTTCCATTGAAACATTAGGAGAACGATCCATGGGTCATATGTGACGTGTACGAGTCAACGCCACCTCAATCCGAGGCATGGTGTGGCCGACACCACTCAAAGTGTCTTCCTTTTGTTTCAAAAGTACGTCATTTTAATTGACAAACATCAACTGGCATATGGAAAACCGACCAAACGCATTCGGATTGTGTCGATACATTACCACAATGATCCATGGGTCATATGTGACATGTACGAGTCAACCCCACCTTAATCCGATGTGTGGTGTGGCCGGTAGCTCTCCAGGTGTATGTATTATGTTTAAAATGGACATTATTTCAATAAAATTATATGGTATACAAAAAACTGATCAAATTATGAATTGACTTCCGGATTAAACATATAATTGTCATCTAAATTTTAAATTTAATTCTAAATGAATTATGTATGTTCATCATTACGTTATGAATTCTAATTTAATTATGAATGTGTATAGTTCCACCATTATATGTGAAATGTGTATGAATTTGTTTTCTATATGTAAGTGTTATTGCAGGTACAATAATTGGATTGAAAATGAGAGGGAACCCACAAAATCAAACCTGGTGGGAAAATTGGATAGTAGGTTGTCAAATTGGAGACCTACTGGGTAAATTGCAGAGCTGCTATGCAATTTTCCCAGCAGAGGCTATGCCAACGGTTCCAAACCGTTGGCATAGAATGTGTAGGTCTTGTTTTACCAACGGTTCATAGAACCCTTGGTAAAACTTTTTTCCCAACGGTTTAGAACTGCTGGGAAAGAGGACATGTTGGGTTTTTCCCAACGGTTTGTCAAACCGTTGGAAAAAACATGACAATTTTGTGCTTGTATACCAACGGTTTTCCAGAACCGTTGGGATAGGGTAATTTTTCAGCACCCTATCCCAACGGTTCACTGTAAACCATTGGGAAAAACATTTCCCAATGACTTACTTCCCTACAATCTGCAGAACCGTTGGTATAATATATACCAACGGTTCTGCAGCCTTTCCCAATGTTTTAGAACCGTTGGTAAATCCTCTGTTTCCAGTAGTGTAGCTTTTCCAAAGGTGCCCCTCACCCCTCTTATAAAAGGGCACTCCCCCTTCTCACTAATTCACACAATCAAAGCCTTTTGGATTGGCCAAAACCTTACCAAATACTCTATCAACTTCCCTCATTTCATCATAGAGGCCTTAGTTTGTTCATAAATCTGAAATAAGGAGCCCTTTTGATCAAATCAAATGAAATGACCCGAAGAAGAGGTAATGTTTTCACCACCCTCTTTCAAGTTCCTTTCTTCTTCAAATTCTTATTTCTTTGTTATTCCCATTATAAAATAATAACTCCAGTATGTTATATATACTATGATGTTATTATAAATATTGTACAACCATATTCAGTATTCTTTCCATCCTTTGAATGACATGTCCCCATACGTGCGTACATACGGCTTACCGTCTCCACGTCGTGGTGTAATTGTTATTCAATAAATTATTATCTGGATGGGTATAATAATGACATTTAATTCATGTAAATAATAAATATAACATGATAATGATTCTTTATATATGATATAACATCCAATTATATATTATTTTAATATCCAAAGGATGATATTGTCGCTCGTGCGTACGTACGGACTACCATCTCCACGAACATGATAAGATTCATTCTCCATCGTATCCATTCAAGTATAATTATCATTTGATGATTTAAAAATAATGTTTAAGGACTTTATATAATTATATATATGAATAAGATACAACCTATCCATGACAAATAGGGCTTATGTAACAAAACATATAAAATAAAACAAGTAAGTTAACACCCGAAACAACAATAATACTAAGATATTATTTACAAATCAATGTTAAAAGATCATATATGATATCATATTAATGTATATGATTATTGTATAATTTAATAACAATTATTTCACCATTATTCAGGATTTTAATCTACCCTCAACCAAGGAAAAGTACAGGGTAATGATTTATTTCACAATCTCTTCATTATCCGAGGTTGTTTATACATAATTATCTACTGGGACCTCTTTATCATCCACATTAATATTTCTTAAGAATGTATTTAAAATCATTATTACTATTTTACAGATTCTGGGTTAATGTCATTTATACCCTTGTTGACTTTTTTATAAAGGAATCTTTCTTTCATTTTCCAAACAAGGTCCTTTTTAACCTTTTCGACAGAATTAAGGTAAGAATGTTTTTTTAACTTATACGGAGAGTGCGGCTATTTTCCGCTGTTATAAAATCGTCAAAGCTTCCCTTACAAGTTTATAAGAAAATTTATAATGTAAATGTTTTATTTTTTAATTATGTGACTTTTAAATGATTTAAAAAAAAGATATATTTCTCTTAAATAGTTTTGATTTCATCTATGTCAACATACTTTGATGGATTTTAATCTTATTTGAAGTTTATTTATTATGATACAAAACTTCCATATTGTATTGAAGGTTTTGTGATATTTTTGACTGTGGATGTGTTATTTTTATACCATTCATGGTTTATGGAGAAAGTATTGGCATTTTGTAGGCTTATTTTTATACGAATGTTTATGTTTTGTTTAAACCTATTCATATGAGAAATGCATTAGACTTAATATATGATGGGTGGAGCCCGCTATAGCTCCTCTATGAATCGGTAGTTCTCATGAGGAAAACTAGTGTTTTGGCACAAGTCCTTGACAAAATATTATTTGTAGTCTTGGCAGGAGGCCTCGACTATGTGGTTATGATAGTCTGGCATTATGCATTCCATCATTATGAAAGTGGTTATTGATATTTCATGTGATTATTAGACTAGTAGAATATCCATGGGAATAAGTAAATGGCATTATTTCATTTGATCTTTTCCATATTATGCTGATGTTAAAGTTTAAAAGGCTTTTGTTTTAGTTATACATTGCCTTAAATGTTTATGCTTATTTATGAAAGTTTCCGCTATATTTTTATCCTTACTGTGCATCTGAGCTCACCCCTTTCTATGTTTCATTTTTCCCATGATGTGGAGGAGTATTTTATGAATTACCTATAGTGATAGTATGAGTGGATAAAAGTGTGGACTATGGATACTATATTGTTAAGTTTTTTATTTTATGATGTAATGTAAACTTTATGAATGTATCTAGTTATTCCAAGGCTACTAAACTAATCGGTCTTTCGAGACTTGATATTTCTTGTGATCATGCCAATGTTATGTAATAATGCACTGACTCTGGGTTATTGGGGTCAGGGCGTTACAGTTGGTATCAGAGGAAGTTTAGTACAAACCTTGGAAGCTATATTAAGATAAACTCTGATTAGAGCACATAGATTTAAGATGGACTTTGAGGATTAGTATAGAATTACTTCCTAGAATTTTCGTATTGTAGAGATTTTCTGAGTTTTATGAGCAATACATCCATGTCTAGATATGAGTAGGTAGAGGAGGCTCTGGCACAGATGTACCTAGGTGTAAAACCTGAAAACATCGCTTTGAGCTAGACTCGAACGGGAACTGGTGCACAATAATGGGCCTTGATGCACTCTTGGTTACGACACTCCTGGTGGATATGCTTAGGATAACTCTAATTTTCTTTACAAATCAATATGAAGGGTTTATGTGTATGTACGTCCTCAAAGAAAACATTTTTATGATTATGGATTATATCCATAAATAGTTCAATTTATGTTAAGTGTTTTATAAGTATGGAATTATGTATTTTGATTCATAAACTGATCTAGTTTATGCCATTGTTTAAAAACGGCGCCTAGTGGAAGAAATGGAAACCGTATCAATTCACGCACTCCATGTAGGGATTCCGTCCTGCCCAAGATAATTATAGTGGAGCTGGTGATGCAACTGGTGCTGATCAACTAATCACCATACTGGGACAACTCACTCAGGTTATGAATAATAATATTACCTGTATGAAGCACCCTGATCCACAGGGTGGAGGGTCAATGTTAGATCTCTTCATGAGACAACAACCACACACATTCAATGGGAGTACAAATCCATTAGTATCTGAGTAATTGATAAGTTCCCAAGATAAAATATTTCAGGATTTGGGGAGTACTGAAAGGGAAAAAGTTTTCATGGCAGTTTATCGCCTCACTAGAGATGTTGATCAATGGTGTTCATTGATTCAAAACACGAAGGAAGATGATGAAGTATCAAATATGGAATGGAGGGAGTTTAAAGGTCCATTTTTAGAAAAACACTTTCCTCGTGACCATCGAGCAGATATGGAATAGCAATTTCTGAGTCTGAGACAAAAGGAGGATGAGAGTGTCACAAAGTATGAGGCTAACTTTATGAGGTTAGCAAGTTATGCTGGAGATTATATAGGTAACCCAAGAAGTAAGATTGATCATTTATTTGATGGGTTAAACCCATTTCTCTGTCGAGCATTAGTCTCACAATCCTTCTCGTCGTACGAAGACATTGTCTCATGTGCTATCAAGATAGAAAAAGAATTCTCTATGTCTTATGACTTTAAAGCAAAGAAATAGAAGAAGAGATATGCTGATCAATCTGGGAATGGAAATAAGGGGAAGAAAGGAAAAGTTGAATATCCATCCTACAGTAAATGTGGTAAAAACACCCTGGTACTTTCTTAAAAGGAATGGGAGTCTGTTAGAAGTGTGGTGAAAAAGGCCACCAAGCTCGTGATTGCAAGGGGAAGAAGGAAGCTATTGATGTCCAATGATACAATTGCAGGGAGATGGGACATTATTCAAATGAATGTCCTAAGTGTCAGGGGAACTTACCTCAAAAAAGGCCAAGGGATCAAGGCCAAGCTTATGCTATCACTACTTCTGAGGTAGAAGCTCTGAAAGATGTAGTGGCAGGTAATTTAATGGTTTACTCAAGTTTAGAAAAAACATTATTTGATTTTGGATCATTGTATTGTTTCATATCTTCCCAGTTTTCTAAGAAAATTAGATATTTCCAATTTGATTTAACATGGGAGTTTTCAGTTAAAACTATTAAGGGAAGTATCATTCAAACAAAGTTTTATGAATCAGTCCCCATTAGAGCACATAAATGTTCTTAATCTGCTGATCTCATCGTCATACCTATGATTGAGTTTAATATAATCCTCTGTATGGATTGGCTTTCTAACCATGATGTGAAGATTTATTTTAAGAATAAGGAGGTTATGATTTTTGATGATGATGATAAGGAACACCTTATCTTTAGAGCAGAATCGTCACCACCTAATTCTCATCTAGATCCACCCCCAGTAGCTCAACTAAATTCAATTATTGTGGAGGAAGAGAATGAAATGTATGTGGGTGAGTAAAGGAATGTTCAAATAAAGGATGTACCTATTGTGAAAGAATATGTAGATGTGTTTCCAGATGATTTACCTGGACATCCTCCAGAAAGAGAAGTGGAGTTTTCCATTGATTTAATTCTTTGATTAAGGCCTATATCGAAGTCCCCTTATAGAATGGCCACTGTGGAATTAGTTGAACTAAAGAAACAACTAGAGGAATTGAGTAATAAGGGATTTATTCACCCTAGTTTTTCTCCATGGGGAGCCCCTGTTCTTTTTGTTAAAAAGAAATATGGATCTATGAGGTTATGTATCGACTACAGGGAGATCAAGGCTATAACAATAAATAAAAAGTATCCCCTACCTCGCATTGATGATTTATTTGACCAACTGCATGGAGCTCAATACTTTTAAAAGATTGAACTTCGATCAGGATACCATCAGTTGTGTGTGAAAAAGGAAGACATTCCGAAGACAACATTTCGAACAAGGTACAGGCATTACGAGTTTACGGTAATGCCTTTTGGACTGACTAATGAACCCTTTGTATTCATGGATCTAATGAATATGTTTTTCAAGGAATATCTCGATGATTATGTGGTTGTATTCATTGATGATATCTTGGTATACTACAAAAGCTAGTAAGATCATGAAAATCACTTGCGCATTATCCTGAAGACTCTGAGAAGACATGAATTATATGGGAAGTTTAGCAAGTGTGAATTCTGGATCCAGGATATTTCATTTCTTGTCCATATTGTCTCTAAAAATGGATTCTCTGTTGATCCTTCTAAGACGAAGGAAATCCAAGAATGGCCAGCACCTATGAGTTTAACTGAGGTACATAGTTTTATTGGTTTAGCAGGTTATTATTGACATTTCGTCCAGAATTTTTCCCGGTTGGCTAACCCATTAACAAAGCTCACATGTAAAGGGGTTAAATTTTTTTGGACAAAAGAGTGTGAATAATGTTTTTAATAACTTAAGAGATGATTATTCAATGCTCAAATATTGACTCTACCATCGGGGAATGATGGGTTCGTTATTTATAGTGATGCATCGAAGAAAGGACTTGGTTGTGTCCTTATGCAGAATGATAGGGTTATTTCCTATGCATCAAGACAGTTGAAAATTCATGAGAAAAACAATCCTACTCATGATCTCGAATTAGAAGCTGTGATCTTTTCTTTGAATATTATGAGGAACTACCTCTATGGTGAAAAATGTGAGATTTATACTGATCACAAGAGTTTGAAGTATATTTTCTCTCAAAAATAACTCAACATGAGGAAAATGAGATGGCTTGAACTACTCAAGGATTATGATTGCACAATACACTACCACCTGGGGAAGGAAAATAAGGTGGCAGATGTTTTGAGCAGAAAAGATCATGGAGTTTTGAACATGATGAGAATTGAAAGGGATCCTATTTTCATGTATCTAGTGAAGATGGATATGGGAATTACCATGGAAGGTGAAACATCAATACTTTTTCAACATGAAGAGGGAGATTTCTGATTTTGTGTCAAGATGTATGGTTTGTCAACAAGTGAAAGCTGGAAGGCAACAGCCTGGAGGAGTCATGAAACCTCTTCCCATATCGGAGTAGAAATGGGACAATATTACGATGGACTTTGTTACGGGGCTACCAAAGACTCCTAGATGGAACGATTCAATATGGGTTATTGTTGATCGTCTAACCAAGTCAGTACATTTTCTTGCAATAGGAGAAGATCTACCACTGGAATGTCTAGAAGGACTATATATTAATGAAGTTGTGATATTTCATGGGTTACCCCTATTGACTGTTTCTGATCGTGATCCCTATTTTACTTTAAGATTCTGGAAGAGTCTTCAGAAGGCTTGGATACGGAACTTTGTTTGATCACTGCCTACCACCCTCAAACAGATGGACATTCAGAACAGACTATTCAAACCTTAGAAGACATGTTGAGATCTTTCTCGGTTGACATTCAGGGTATGTGGGATCAATATTTACCTCTGGTAGAATTTTCCTATAACAATATCTTCCATTCGAGTATTCCGATGGCACCATATGAAGCGTTATACAGAAAGAGATGTCGCACACCAACCTGTTGGGATGACGTTGGTGAACGAAAACTTGTAGGCCTAAAACTGGTGGAGGAAACAATGGAAAAGGTCAAGGTAATCCAAAACCACGTCAAAGAAGCTCAAAGTAGGTAGAAGATCTATGCCGATAAACGAAGGAAGGATTTTCAATTTTAGGTAGGAGATCATGTTTTCTTGAAGGTATCTCCATGGAAGAGTTCTATACATTTCGGTAAGAAGGGTAAATTGAGTCCTAGGTACATCAGACCATTCAAAATTCTAGAACAAATTGGGGATGTAGCTTACCGTTTGGCAATGTCGCCAAGTCTCTCCAAAGTTCACAATATGTTCCACGTATCACTGTTGAGGAAATATATGCCTGAACCAACGCATGTACTCACCTATGAGTAATTATAACTGGAACCCGATCTGTCTTATTGAAAAGAGCCCATCAGGATTCATGATACGAGAGAACAAGTTCTGAGAAACTGGATGACTTGTCTGGTAAAAGTTTTGTCGAGAAACCATAAGATGGAAGAGGCAACATGGGAACCCAAGGAACTTATGATGAAGAACCACCCAAGTCTTTTCATGTGGTAGTATTCTATAAATTTTGAGGATGAAATTATTTTAAGGAGGGGATAATGTAAAACCCCAAGCTTCCACGGTATGCTTTCCTTTGAATAATACAGTAACGTGTGTTGTACGCAATTTCATGTTCTAACACACACACCACCACCAATCAAACTAGCCATTATGAATAGTAATACTAACTTTTTGAAATTTTATAAATTTTATCTTTAAAAATGGACTTCATTTTTGGATTCGGAATATCGAAATTATCGTAGGGTGAAATTTTGGTATTTTTCCGAAAACTTTCAATTTTTGATGAATAGTGAAAAAACACTGAGTTATAGTTGAAAAATGAATTTTTATTTAAATAATTATTTATTTTATTTAAATTTAATTAAGTTCAAATTAGATACATAATACCTATATAAGTTCAATGTAATTCATTGAAGTTAGTTTAGAATAATTTTAGATATAAAATTTTTTTATTGAACTTTTCACAATCTTTTACCCACCTCCTAGGAGAATTTGGAAATTCACATAAAACTTAATTTTACCGCTTTTGTGAGTGGAATTTCAAAAATCTGAGAGACATGGTTAATATCAAGGAGTAAAATGTGGTTCAATGAGATGAGAATAATTTTTGGTGAATAGTAACATTTTACTTTTATTTACCACGGTTAAAAGTAAATAGGGTAATTAAGGGTAAAATGATAATAATAATACCCTAACACATGTCCTAATTCTATTGGACAAGTTTATCTCGACCAAAAACAACCTTACGAATAAATTATTATCATTTAGGTCCATTTGGATTAGATTAGGACATTTATTATTATTCAAAGAAGAGTTAAAAGAGTTAAAATCAATGTTTACTTACTAAAACATTTTTAATATAGGGTTATACATAAGATAAATTCTATTGTAAATATTCATTAGAAAGATAAAAAGTTTTACTACATAATGGTATTTTATTTATAATTTTTAGAAATTAAATAATTTAATTTATTTATGACACAATGGTGATGCAGTAATTACCTAATTAATGAAATATTAAAATAATTGATATTATTAATATCAAAATAAATGTAATTTTAGACTTTTTATGAATTCCAGTAATTTTATAGGTTAATATGACATATTATTATTGATTATATAAATTTTTTAGGAATTAATAATGCTGTTATGAATTTATCAAAAACAAAATACCCAATAGTGTCAAAATTGACATAAAAGAGTTTTTAAAACAAGTATTATATTATTAATTTATATTCAATTCCTAAAAATCTAAGGTTCGGCCAAGAGACTTATATCATGATAGTTGTATCATTAATGGACCACTTTAGGGTCTCTTGAAGGTATATAGTATGTTTATTATCTATATAATATAAAAATACAAAGTGACATGGTAAGTGTCAAACTAATTAACTAAGAGTTAAAACTAAATGATAAGTTAATATAATGAACCAAACCTATCTAAATTATACTGGTTGAGTGGTTTTAGACCCATATCTACCTTAACCTTAAATAATCTACTTTGGAGCTATCAGAAACCGAATATGAATTTATTATAAAATAATATTTCTAGCTTTTCCAAAGGTTCCCCTCACCCCTCTTATAAAAGGGCACTCCCCCTTCTAACTAATTCACACATTCAAAGCCTTTTTTCTCGGCCAGCCCCTGCACAAATACTCTCCAAACTTCCCTAAATTCATCCTAGAGACCTTATTTTGATCAGAAAGCCAACCTATGGATCCCTTTTGATCAAATCAAAACTAAGAACCCGAAGAAGAGGTAATGTTTTCACCACCCTCTTTCAAGTTCCTTTCTTCTTCAACTTCTTCTTTATTTGTTATTCCCATTATAAAATAATTACTCCAGTATCTTATATATACTGTGATGTTATTATAAATATGGTACAACCATATTCAGTATTCTATCCATCATTTGAATGACATGTCACCATACGTGCGTACGTACGACTTACAGTCTCCACGTCGTGGTGTAATTGTTATTCAATAAATTATTATTTGGATGAGTATAATAATGATATGTAATTCATGTAAATAATAAATATAACATGATAATTATTCTTTATATATGACATAACATCCAATTATATATTATTTTAATATCAAAAGGATGATATTGTCGCTCGGGCGTACGTACGGACTACCGTCTCCACGAACGCAATGAAATTCATTCTCCATCATATCCATTCAAGTATAATTATAATTTTATGATTTAAAAATAATTTTTAAGGACTTTATATCATTCTGGATATGAATAAGTTACAACCTATCCATGAAAATCACGACTTACGTAACAAAACATATAAAAGAGAATGAGTAAGTTAACACCCGAAACAACGATAATACTAAGATATTATTAACAAATCAATGTTAAAAGATCATATATGATATCATATTAATGTATATGATTCTTGTATAATTTAATAATAATTATTTCACCATTATACAGGAGGTTAACCAACCCCCAAACAAGGAAAAGTACAAGGTAAGGATTTATTTCACAATCTGTTCATTATCCAAGGTTGTTTATACGTAATTATCTCCTAGGACCTCTTTATCATCCACATCCATGTTTCTTAAAAATGTATTTCAAATCATTCTTAATATTTTACAGAATATGGGTTAAAGTCATTTATACCCTTGTTGACTTTTTTATAAAGAAATCTTTCTTTCATTTTCCAAACAAGGTCCTTTTTAACCTTGTCGACAGAATTATGGCAAGAATGTTTTTCTAACTTATACGGTGAGTGCGACTATTTTCCACTGTTATAAAATTGTCGAAGCTTCCCTGACAAGCTTATATGATAATTTTCAAAGTAAATGTTTTATTCTATAATTATGTGACTTTTAAATGATTTAAAAAAAATATATATTTCTCTCAAATAGTTTTGATTTCATCTATATCAACATCCTTTGATAGATTTTAAGCTTATTTGAAGTTTATTTATTAAGATACAAAACTTCCATATTGTATTGAAGGTTTTGTGATATGTTTTACTGTGGATGTGTTATTTTTATACCATTCCTGGTTTATGGAGAATGTATTGACATTTCGTATCCTGATTTTAATACGAATGTTTATGTTATGTTTAAACCTGTTCATATGAGGAATGAATTGGACTTAACATGTGACGGGTGGAGCCCGCTATAGCTCCTCGATGCATCGGTAGGTCTCATGATACAAACTAGTGTCTTGGAACAAGGCATTGACAAAATCTTATTTGTAGTCCTGGAACGAGGCCTTGGGTGTGTGGTTATGATAGTCTTGCATTATGCATTCCATCATTATGAAAGTGGTTATTGATATTGCATGTGATTATTCGACTAGTAGAATATCCATGTGAATAAGTAAATGGAATTATTTCATTTTATCTTTTCCATATTATGATGAAGTTGAAGTTTAAAAGGATTTTGTTTTAGTTATACACTGCCTTTAATGTTTATGCTTATTTATGAATGTTTCCGCTATATTGTTATCCTTACTGAGCATCCGAGCTCACCCATTTCTATATTTTATTTTTCCCAGGATGTGAAGGTGCGTTTTATGAATGACCTGCAGGGATTGTATGAGGGGATAAGAGTGTGGACTATGGAGACTATATTATTGTAGTTTTTCATTTTATGATGTAATGTAAACTTTATGAATGTATTCAGTTATTACAAGGCTACAAAACTAATCAGTCTTTCAAGACTTGACCTCTATTGTGATCATGAAAATGTTATGTAATAATGCACTGACTCTGGGTAACTGGGGTCATGACGTCACATCAAAATCCTCTCTACCCCTAATTTTTTTTACTATTAACCAACACTGATCATCTTCCCCTTCAAAATGATAAATGGAAAGACTTACCTTTTGATTGTTAGAACATCCCATAACATCGAATATCTTTTCAAGGACTTTGATCCATCATTCAGCTGCTACTCGGTCAGAAGATCCACTAAAAGAAGGAGGATGTTGTCTCATAAAATGTTCCACTAATGTCATGTTATGTTGTGGTACCTCTATTGGTTCTCTTTAATTGAAGCCACCACCATTTATTGTCTGCGTAAGCTGAGCCATTACTATCAGAAACTACTCAGTTCCAATCCCTACCATTTCAGGCTGTAGTTTCAGAAGGATATCATTCTGTCGGTGCCTCTCCTCTTCAGTATCCATGTTCCTTCTGCAGACAACCATTCTGAACAAACATGTCTCAGATAGAGAAAAATGGTAATCTTTAAATGCCATAACATTTCAAATTAACCATAGAGTGGAAATCATTTATGGCATTCTATTAACATCATCGTAACCACTAAAGTTATCTAAACCATCATCTGATACCAACTATAAGATCCTGACCTTATTATATACATAATCTTGAGTTTAGTCAAGAAAACACTTGCTTTTACATTGAGGATATTTTCAAGTTTATAGCTTTATATAATTAGGACATAAAATTTTTAAAATTACACATTGTTACATAGTGGATACCATCAAAACAGTCTCCATTTTTTTTCAAAATATAAAAACATTAAAACATAAAACAAGACTCCTTGAAAATTCATCTACATTTAATGTGTCTTCCTTCCTTGTATTACACATCCATTAACCTAAGAAAAATCATTTAAAAACTTTGGATGAGCACAAAATCTCAATAAGAGATGAAAAAGGAAGGAAAGAGCACATTAGTCCATGAATACTCGTAACATATGAAAACATATTTAGAATACATGCTTGTCACTCATATATACTTTCTTTGTGTAACATGAGATTCACAGAAGATCCACAAAAAACATGAGAACATAAATATAATCATAGAGGTATCATGGGGTATTTCTTACATAATCTTGTAACCATTCTTGGATACCTTATAATTTGTAACCCTCACTGCTACCTTACATTGTGTAACCATCGCAGTTACACTTGGAGTAACCATACGATCAAACTCAAACATACATATACCCAAGGCATTGGAGCGAAATATAGGTACCACCCTTCCGCATAAATAATTCCTAAGAACCAAAACATAATAATAAAACATGATTAATTCCATAAAAGCATTGTTTTAGAAATTCGTATAACAGAATTTAAATGGATGATTTTTAGAGAAAACCCCTTATGAATATCATAAAATTGAAGAGAGACTTAATAAAGTGGATGTAGTATGTACATATACTATAAATACACATAATATAACAGAATACATCACACAAACAATTTAAATATCTCATAAATAATGAAGTATAAGGATAACCCAAAGAATGGAAATTGGGTTAAGAATTCCCTTACCTCGGGTTTGTATTACTTCCAACTTGTTTAACCCTCCTTTAAAATGGTTAAAATAGTGTTATTAATATTTTACAATATCATTTTCATGTTTATAAAATATTATATGATCATTTAATAACATCTTTTCAACCTTAATTGTTAGTATTTTTCCCCTTGTGTTGTTTTTGGTTGAATTCTTTACATGATTTCTATGATTGGTTCATGGTGGACAATCTTGTCGATTGGAAGTGGAACTCCAGAATTGTAATGGAGTATTATTTTCATATAACCATTAACATAAATTATTCCATTTATCATTTTGAATTCTTAAATGAGGATGATTAATAAGTTTGATCATCAATGATGTTCGTTTAGATCCTTTTAGTGGTTCTTTGATAATAACAACCTTGTTTTGACTTTATAAATTAGAATGATGAGTAAAAAAGAATTCCCGAACCATGGGTGAGTCATAAAACATATATTAAAACCTGGTTCAACCATATAAATGGTTTTATGACAAGTCTTGAAATAATTAATGGAAATTGAAATCACATCGTCCACAATGTCGATAATTCGACACAAACAGACAATGTTTTTATTCATTAAATAAGTTGGAGAGGAGAAGAATAATGATGAGTAATTTTTTATAAAACGAATAAAATCCAGATTATACATTATTTCTGGATATTTCATGCCTCTAGGGTAAGGTGATATGAAGAATGAATAAGAAAGGATCTCAAAATAAAAGAAGAAGTGAGAAATCTCTTACAAAAAATTCGGCAGCCTAACAACTACACAACATGGTTTTAGAAAACAGTAAAAATAGAGGGGACAAGGGTCACCAATATAGAAATGAATCATAATATAGATAATATCAAGGATAATAGGTAAATAAGAACATGGTCTAGAAACATGAAAATTATACCACATAAAAGAGAATTATAAAGGAAAAAGAAATAAATTGATAATTTTCTTACCTTATAGAGTAACCCTTAGAACATGAATGTTGGGAACTTAGAGGCCTGGGGAGACCATGGGAGGAATACTATGAAGGTAAGGAGGCTAGATATTCATTGAGGGAGAATTGGGAATAAATTAAATGAAGGGAATAGTTTGTATTTATAGGAAAAGTGAGGGATTAATTTAATAATTTTCAAGGGACACCTCATGAGTGGTATTTACAAAACCATGGGCTTGCCCAGGGTATTTTCCCATCGTATAAGCCACTTGGGACACCTCACATATTATTTAACTATTCAAAAGTCTACAAGATTTATGAAATCATTATAATATCATTAATGATGTCATTAATACACCGAAACTAAAAACTGTATTTTTTACTATTCACCGAAAAGACATGTTGGTTCCAATAGACTCCAAATAAAATATTGAACACAAATGTAGATGATAGTTTCTTGAAAATCATAACATATAAGTAGAAAAGTTGTGTTTTAAAGGATAATTAAAAATATATACTTATAACAAAGATTCATTCATTTCTATTTATTTTTAGAAAAACTTGGGGTGTTACATATGATTCCTGGAGATGCTGTCACAATGAACAAGGGTACTAGCTACGAAAGGATGAATGACCTATGAATTTGTCCCATTGCCCCCATGCCGTCAGGAAGGCAGCATCAGCAGGAATGACTGACTCTCTCTGGGCATCTTCAAGGGCATGTGAGTAGACACCTTTTTCCGTTAAAACCTTCCTCAAAGGCATGAAACCAACAGGGTTACGGGGGACCTTTCTCGGCATGGTTAGGGAACTATCCCCCTTCTACTTCCTTTTGCTCCTTGATGGATTAGGACTTGAGATTTTGGGCACCCACAGACCTAACTGGACATTCGGGTACGACTGAACCCAGGAGTCGGCATAGCTCTTGGATAAGAAGGGCATGGAGTCTGCAAGCGCGAGGGTCATAACCTCGCATCCAGTATCCTCCCGGATGAACATTAAACACAATTTTCTGGCCACCATTAGATGTAGTTTCCTTTGGGCACCATTGAGTACAAGAGGACACAGTGCCTGGACGCAACCAATTTGATGTCCGAATCGGCAAGGCACATACCCCTCACAGATCAGCTCCCCGCCGATACGAGCCACCAGAGTGCCTTATCGAAGGGAAATGAGGTAGCCCCTCTTTCTAAATTACTCTGATATGGTTTTTGTGATTACACCAGTCAGGGAGGGATATTGCCGAAAATTGAAATGATCATAACTCGAGATCCAACTCGACAGCAGATGCATATTCTAAACCATCTTTTGTCCAACCTTCTCTTGGGCCACCCACTCTTCGGGCAAAACCTCGCTGTTCAGTTGAAAGTACGGTTGGAATATGATACATGGAATCTGAAAGGGATTGATGAAAGTGTAGCAGTTATTAATATGCACTCCCAACCATCCCCAAAGAATTTGGAAAGGGCCGACTGCCCAGTTTGGCTGACTCCCATCGGTAATATTTCCAAGAAGCCAATAAATCCTAGCCAATACTAGAAAAACCAAGTTGATGACATTGCTAGTGGCAAGCTGTGCTATCATAACAAAACTGGAGACCTGCACGCCACCATTCTCGCGTACCGGCAACATCCAACCACTCAAGAACATTTCTTGAAATACCACCAGATGGAGCATCCGATCAACGTTCAGGACAAGCTCCCATCCCCAGTTGTTGAACTGGCCTTCCTCCAGGATCAGACAATAGCTGCCCCTCTGCCTTCGGGACTCCATTATTGGACAGGTCGTGGGCCTGCGTGGAAGAGCCATGGACTTTCTCTCTCTGGAGAAAGCCTTAATCCATTCATGATATGGAAGAAGCTGCTTTGGAGATGTATCTTTTGAATGCTCGTGGGTTTGAAGAATAAGATGCTTCACCAAGGGAGGAGTCCTCTCTTCGTTGTCCAACACAGAAGGGGGAGGTGGGAATTCATCATACATTCCTCCAACAATGGGGACCCATGAAATCTGGAAAACATACCAAAGACTAATACCCACCTCCCCGTGGAACAGATGGAAAGTGTTGTTATCTGGGCTCCAATGGATCATAATTTTCTTGGAAAGGGCATGGGGCCGATGGGTATAGTTTTGGGGCACCCAGGCACCTTCATATAATCTTATGGCCCACAATTATGCTTCAAAATCCGCACATCTCTGGTGAACCCAGAAGGGCCACCCCCAATCCAATGACTTAAATGTCCCCCCAGGCTGGAGTTCCCGGTCCGTTGACCAACCATGTTAGTTGTTCACCATAGCCTTGCGGGCGATGCTCTTATAAGAGTGAATTGCCCCCTCCTACTGGCATTTTTCTCCTGTAAGGGGACACAGGAAGGTGATTCAACACAGATCAGGCAGTTGTATCCCTTGGGGCAGGCCACCCTCTAGAATATATCACAGGTCAAGGGATAGTACTAGTAAAAATCAATGCTGCAGGATTATTGTCACGTGATGGTACTAGAATCGGTGTATCAAATAGAAAACTGAACCCATATGCAGGAAGGATGTTGGAAAAGGGGGTACTTCTGCTGTGACTCTGAGAGAAAGCTGGCAAGGAAGGGGTACAATGGGGAGTGGCGGAATCTATCTTGAACAGATCTGGAAACATCCTTTAGGCGTTGATCACCAATTGGAAGAGGCTCGGTAGCTGGCCTGGGTGAAGGTCAAGTAGGAACCATATTTTCTCCCTGCATTATGAAAACCGGGAAAATGGTTAGTCCAAAATAATAAAATTTGGACAAAAATACCAAGTATTCCACAAAGGATTCTGTTAAGAGGCCTTCACAACGAGTTCCGTGAGCTAGCCTCAAAATGGGGTTCATGACAACTGCATCCCGTGAACCAACCCTATGTGGAACAATTCTGCGGTGCTCTTGCTCGCAGAGCATTGGCCAGAAAACCGTGAACCAGGCTGCTCCGCGGAATCTCAATCCTGGATTTAAATATTCATGTTTGAAAATTTAAGAAATTTTCGAAGTCTGGATTATTCCAGTTGGCGGACCATCAAAACTGCGTAGCGAGTTCCTACATGGCCCGTTGTAACTTAATTTTTAATTTATTAAAAGTGTTAGTTCGCGGCTGGGAGGTTGTTCTATGGGTGGAGACAAGAGCGAACGAGGAATGGTTCATGGAAATGAAAGCTGGTTCATGGACGATGAGTTTCGCAGATGATCAATCACACACAGATGAAAGGAAAAATCTCTGTGATTGCAAATAATCCGGTAAAAACAAATGGAAAGGGCCCCTCGTATTTATAGGCATGGCCCCCCACCGGTTCCACCCCTTTACTGCAAACCATCCACATTTCAAGACCACCCTACATCGGAATAGTCTCCTTTTTGTTCTGATCGGACCCCATCCGATGGGGGGCATTTGTAGGGACCTGAAAAGTCCACAAAGGAGAATAAGAATCCCCTTAATTAAAGAGAGGATTGTACCCAATTTCCATCAAGGAATTGGGAAAAAATGTGGAGATGTTGGCACAAGATGAACCGGTCCGCAGACCAGTCCAATACTGACGGTATGCAGCTGGTTCCACAAAGCACACCCCTCCGCAGACCGCTGTCATTCATGAAATAGAGGCAGGGATCCTCCGTGACCATGAAGCAGGACGACCACCAGGCCGGTCCAACGACACAAACCACCCTAGCCGTAGACCGTGCCATCTGGCCCATGCTACATGTGCTGTCATTCGTCGAATAGTGGCAGAACCTTGTGCGGCCGTGAAGCACCCCTCAAACCGACTTGGTTCGCGGGTGAGGTGCACACCCCTGAGAGTTGCGGATAGACTAAGTCATCGGAAAACCAGGTTTTTGGTCATGGGCCTCCATAAAAGGTGCAACATGGCAAAAAATGATCCCTTTTCCTGCCATATATAAAAAGACATCGAAGGGGAGAAAAGGGAGAGATCGAACGGAGACGGGAGATGGATTTTTTTGGAAAGAGCTTAGGATTTCACAAATAGAGAAGTTCCGATCCGTGAACCAGAATAGGTATGAAACTGGAAACAAATTAATAAGGAACCGAAAATTGCATAACAACTTGGTGAACCACATACATAAAATTATAAAAAAAGAAGACCGTGTACCATGGCCCTTCCGTGAATGCATTCCCCGTAGACCAGGGAGCTTATGACTCTTTTTCAATACTACATACCATGTAGCACCCTCCTACGTGGGCAAAGCTCTGACTGACAAACCCCCAACAGGTGTCGCCCTTGGCCACCCTTGCTCGCGTGGACTCCCTCATGGACCAATGTGGTACGCTGGCTGAACCCGAATCCACGTACAGCCCTGGTATGCGAGAAGCCTATCAGTCCGCGAAACACCTTGGCTTGCGGATGGCCTCTCTACCCATGTAGAACCCCCCAACATGAAGGGCACCAATCCACATACACCTATGTGGATCGGCAAATCCTTCGGTGTTCCCATTCCCCGAGTCATATAAAATCCTTCCAATCCAGCTCGATCCTTCACACCCCCCTCATTGTCCCATTCATCTGTCCAGATCCAAGGCCTCCACCAAAGCCACCAGACCCATATGATGCAACCTTTAGGTGCATCAGCGCACCATTTTGAGTTCACATACCCACGGTAATTGAGGACGAAGGGGTTGCTCCAGCCCCTGAGCGGATTTCTGAAGCATTCCTTGGTTCACATTCCCACAGTAACGCAGGGTCCGAGCCCGGAGTCCCCTTTCTATCTCTCCACTCACCAGATTGGGGGACCCCACTACCATTTCCCTTCAACTCTAGCGGTGAGAACTCCTCCCCTATTATGGGTGTGAATGGGCAGCCTCCTTGGTGTAAGCCCATAGCCTTTCTTGTGAGAAGGTAGCACCCATGCACCCCCTTACTTCCCTGGTGCCAAGGACCAAGAGGGGAAATGAACCCAGGGGTACCCTTTCCTTCTCCCACTGCGGTTTTTCGCCATCGGGCCTCTATCCTAGAGTAAGTCCCAATATCCACTTCTCAGGCCGCTCCATGCGAAAGCCCTACTTCACTTCCCACGGATGCACCTTTCGCGACGTGATCATCAGGTCTTTGCTTCCTCTTGTTTCTCACATTGAGCATGACTTACGTGGGCTTAGAGTAAGCACCAACCCTGACACCCAATTCATGTAAACTACGAGAACTTTGATCCATGAAAAGGCATGGTACATAGGAATCCTCCACGAGGTTCATGCCCATCACCCATCGGATCACCGATCCATCTTCACATCGGTTATCCGACACCAACTCATGTGAACTATGAGGACTTCGATCCATGACAAGGCATGGTACGTAGGAAGCCTCCACGAGGTTCAAGACCATCACCCATCGGACCCCCGATCCATCTCCACGTCGGTTATCCGACACCAACTAATGTGAACAACGAGGAATTTGATCCATGTCAAGGCATGGGACGTAGGAGGCCTCCACGAGGTTCAAGCCCAATAATCGGCCGTTCTGACCCCCTTTCACGCTAGTTCATCCTTCGTCCTGCATGACATTAACCTGTACTTCCGAACTATGGGGAATTTGATCCATGTAATGGCATGGTACGTAGGAAGCCTCCAAGATGTTCAAGTCCACTTACTATTGGACCCCCGAGTCCATATTCACGTCGGTTCTCCGAAAACCTTCCGAACTACGTGGACTTTGATCCCTATCTCCTAGGAGGGATATATAGGAAGCCTCTCCGAGGTTCAATCCCACCAATTGGTCATTTCGATCCCCCTTTTTCGTCGATTTACCCACGTCTCGGGCCGTCTCAGAGGGTAAGCCCCATTCCAAACCAAACTATAAGGACTGTGATTCCTCTCACAAGGATACGTAGGAAGCCTGTATCACAGGTTCGATCCAAACGCTCAAGTCATTATTTTTCCCCCCTGGATGACAGTAAACTTCCGAGCGCCTAGTTATGAGGCTTTAAACCAGCGTCGTCCCAACGAGTCCAAACTCTTTAGAGTCATTAATCCAATGAGGGATGGTAAACCTAGGGCCTAAATGATTCCGAATGACTGCGTTTAGCAGACTATTTCTAACCAAGAGTTATCCGTGGATACTATACTTGGGTATAAACCAATGATTCGTGAACATATGAATATGTCTTAAATCTATAAGAGTGTCTTGGAATAGGAAACAATTCCCCCAAAAGGGTGCGATGAGCCCGACTTCCCATCCTCTCGACCAATGTGAGTTCTTATGTGTCGCTGGCCAAATTGCCCCGCGAACGTCTGCCTTTGGAATGCAGGTCCACGTATCATCGGATACGGAATCGATGGGCATTTTGAATCGATCTGAAACAACCCTAAAATTCCATACAAAGGAAATAACCCCTAAAAATCCTAAAAACACTAAAAAGCGAAAAAAAACTATAACTCCAAAACCCAGAAAATTATATAAAAACCCAAAAAACCCCAATAAAACACCCCTAAAAGACACAAATCCCCCTTTGAAGACCGTAAAACTCACTTAAATACCCTAAATGACACCAAAATCCTAAGAACAAAAAAACCCCTAAAAACATAAAAACCACCAAGAATACACTAAAACACAAAAGGCATGAAAACGCATATAAAACACCTAAAGGTCCCAATAAAAACTCAAACACCATAAAACCATAAAGACATAAACACACCATAAAACCAAAAAAAAAGAAAACCCTTAAATAACCCAAACCCCCTAAAAACATAATTTACCCTAAAACACTGAAACACATTGTAAAAACCCAAAACTACTAAAAAATTAGACATAAGAATCCTAAAATAGACATAAAACCCCTCAAAACCCTAAAAATCCAAAAAAATTCCTACAACCCATACAAACCCCTAAAAACATTAAAATCATTAAAAACACTAAAATATTTTAAAACCCCCAAAACCCATTGAAAACAATAAAATGCCTAAAGTCTATAAATTATCTATGAAACCAAAAAACCCTAAAGAACCTTAAAACCACTAAACATATCTAAACACCATAAAACGAAAAAAAATCTAAAAAACCCCCAAAAAAATCTAATACCCCTAAAAACCCAAAAAACTACAAGAAAAACCTAAAACCCTAGAACCATAAGAAAACCCAAGAAAATACTAACAAACACAATAACCCTAAAAAACCACAGTATCCTAAAACCATAAGAAAACCTAAAAAACCTAAACCCATAAAAATATGTACAATCCCCTAAAACCCTAAAAAACATAAAATTCAATAAAAAACGGAAAAACCTAAAACGCATGAAAGAATACTAAACACCCAAAAAACTATAAAATACCTAAAACAATAAAGAATCTAAATAGTGGTAAAAACACTAAGAGCCTAAAAACACTAAAAATCCGTCAAAACACTAAAAACCCTTATAAATACCCTTAAAAAGTCTAAAGACACATAATATCCCTTGAGGAACATAAACTCCGACATAAAGGTCTTAAAAACCCAAAAAAAACCAAAAAAAATACCTCTAAAACACTAAAAACATAAAAATCATAAAAACCCTAAAAATAAAAAAAATCCTAAAAACCATAAAAACCGTAAGACCACAAAATACACTAAAAACTCTTAAAAACAATAAAAACCCTAAAACCCTCGAAAATAACTTAAATCCTTAGAAACCCTAAAGACCCATAAATACATTAAAAATACATTAATCCCCTAAAACCCTAAAAATAGTAAAAAAACCTTAACAATCTTAAAACCCCCCAAAACCCCTCAAAAAACACTAAACCCCCATGAAAACACTCTAAAATCCCACAATAAAATAAATACCTAAAAATCAATAAAACCACATAACCCCCAGAATAACCCAAAAACACATGAAAACCATGAAAACCCTCATAAAACCTCCAAAACCCAAAAAACCCGAAAAACCATAAATCCCCTAATGAACCTAATAATACATAAGAACACCATAAAAGATATTAAAATCCCTTAAACCCCTAATAAAAAAATTAAAGACCCAAAAAACCCTAAAACCCCCAAAAAAACCCTAAAACGATAAAAAACCCAAAAATTCCGTAAAACCATAGAAACCCTAAAAAATTCCTAAAAAACCTTAATTTCTCCTAATACCTCAAAAACCCCACAAAAAATACTAAACACCTTAAAACCATAAAACACTTAAAGAGCCCAAAATGATAAACCCTAGAAAGTCCATTAAGAACCTAAAACACCCTAAAACCCATAATTTTTTTAAACCCCCAAAACATTGCCTAAAAACCATGAAGACACCCAAAACCCATAAAAATCCCCAAAAACATAAAAAAAATAAATCTCATAAAATCCTTAAAATCTAAAAAAACCCTAAAAGTATATAAAACCCCTAAAGACACTAAAAACACTAAAAACACCAAAAACCATTAAGTTAACTAAAAACCATTAAAACTCTATAAAACTAAAAACCAAAATACATTAAATAAATAATGAAAACACTAAAATATTTAAAATCCATTAAAAACCCCAAACCCTAAAAACCCTAAAAACTCTAAAACCCCTAAAAACTCAGAATAACCATTAAAAGTCCATAAAACCATAAACCCCTAAAAGATAATAAAAATCCTAAAAAATACAAAAGATAGTTCATAACCCAATAAAACACAAAAACACCATAAAAACTCTTAAATGCACCGAAGGCCCTTAAATCAAAAAAACCTCTAAAAATAATAACACCCCCCCAAACCCCAAAACCGCTACAAACCATAAACACAATTAAAAACCCTATAACCTTATAAAAAAATAAATCCCCAAAAAACCAAAAAACACCTAACTAAACCATAACCCCCCCGAAAAATCCCTAGAAACCCATAATATCCATAAAAACCCAAAAACAATAAAAACTAGAAAAACATTAAAAACCTCTAAAAACCCTAAAACACCTAAAACCCATAAAATTTGTAACAAACCTAAAAACCATATAACCCATAATAACCTGAAAACAAATAAAAACCCTAGATCTCTTAAAGGACCCAAAAAACCCCAAAATAAATAATGGGAAATAAAAACCCCTAAAAACCCTAAAAACACTAAAATTACCAAGGATCCTTTAAAAATACCATGGTTGAAGAGGCCTTAGAACGGTGGATACCTTAATTCCCTCATGGGACTAGGGTTTCCCTTCGATTACTCCTCCTTCCCCCTCCGGTGTAGTCCAGCCTTGGTGTCTACGGCTTCGTCCTAGAATGTCGTCGATGAAGGTTTCCCCCAATGTGCCTTTGCTTTGTTTTTTGATCTGGTGTCGTCTTTGTCGTGCCTTGTAGCTTTGTAATCTTGTTTCGGATTCATATCGATAGTTCATGGCTTTGGTTCACATGAAGTTGACTCTGTCTCCTGGCTTCAGATCCTCCGTTTGGGTTCAGTTTGCCCCTTGTTTTTGGGTTTCTAGATAGAGGAATGCCTTTCTAGATAATGTCCTTTTCGGAAGGTCGGTTTTGGGCTTGGTGCTCCTGTCAGCTTCTTCGGCGACCCCCTATCCTTCAGATCTCGCCGCGGCTTCTATGCGCTCACCACTATATCCAGGTTGCTCGTTGTCGACTGCAGTGGATTCTTCCTCGGTCCCAAGATCTGGTCGCAGCTCTGGTGTTCTTGGCCTCTAGCCCTGATATCCCCTCTTGACTTCTTCTTGGCCTATCTACATTCCTGGTGTGCCCTAGTCTTCTCAGGCTTGACTTCATTGGCTTTGAGGGGGGAGGCCCTTTTATGTGATTCCTCTAGTTCCCTGCGCCTCTGGTTTTTTTGTTGTTGGTGACTTGTTCGAGGTATGTGATTTTGGTGTTTGATGTTGTTGGTTGCTGATGCGAGGGAAAGCGTTTGGATTGGAACTGGATGAGGTGGATGATTGTGGATTTGGGGTGCAGAAGTTGGGTCGATGATGTTGCTGCTTATGGTCTGGTGCTGCTGATTTTGGGTCCTATTTGGTTTAGAGGTGTTGCCTGGGTTTTTTCCTTTTCTTCTTTGCTTCTTTTGTTTTTCTTTTGTTCTTTTGTTTTGGGTCTTTTAGGGGGTTTTTGGTGTGGATCGTTTGACCCCTCCCCTCCCTTGTCAGCTGGTTCTTCTTTCTAATAAATTTGGTGGGGGGGGGGAATAGCCTGATCCTCACATTTTACTTGCCCTAAAAATACCAAAATCCCCTAACCCCCCAAAAAACCCAAAAAACCCTAAGAACTATGAATTATCCTAAATCCCTAAAACCCCACGAAATAACAATTAAACCCCCTAAAACCACCAAGAACACTAAATATCCCTAAAACCTTAATAAACATTAAAGGAACCTTATAACCATTAAAACCTTCAAGAGTAACCTATAAACCATAAACACCCTATAAAAACTAAAATCACTAAAAAACCCAAAGAAGCCTTAAAGACCCTAAAACCCCCAAAAAACTGAAATACACTTAAAGACCCCTAAACCCCATAAAATCCCATACAAACCCCAAGAAATCCTAAAAAACAAAGGAAACTTGGAAACATAAAAAAATGAAATATTCTGATAACACTAAAAAATTCATTATCCCCAAAATTCCCCTAAAACTCTCTAAGACCCTCCAAATAAAGCAAAGACCATAAAATAAACACTTAAAACCCAAAATACAAAAAAAACTCTAAAACACATAAAAATCACTAAAAACACTAAATTTTAAAAAATCCATTAAACATTAATACCCATAAAACTATAAAACCCCAAAATACCATAAAGATCCCAATAATCCCTAAAACTCCTAAAACAATAATAACCCTAAAATTTATACCCCCACCCCCCCAAATAAAAAAACCCTAGAAACCATAAAAGACCCTCAAAACCATAAAAAATCCTAAAAGAACAAATAAATACTAAAAATCCTCAAACCCCTAAAAACCCTAAAAACAAAAAAAACCCTAAAAGATCCATAAAAATCAAGAAATACCCTAAAACCCTCAAAACCCATAAATCCCCAAAAACGCCCAACATCCCTATAAACCCCTAAATCCTCAAAAAATTCTTAAATATCTTAAAAAAATAAAAAACCTAAAAACCCCCAAAAAACATAAAACCCATAAAGAACTAAAAACTGAAAAAAAACCCAAAAAAATATCTAAAAACCCTAAAACTCAAAAAAATACCCCTAAAATCTTTAGAAAACCATAATATCCATAAAAACAAAAAAAACATTAAAAACCTTAATAAAAAGATAAAACTCCTAAAGACACAAATTAACCCTAAAAATACTTAAAAAATAAATCCCTAAAAAACCCTGAAAAAACTATAACAGGCCCAAAAAAAACCTAAAAACCCTAAAACCCCTAAAACCCAAAAGACCCGAAAAACCATAAAAACTCATAAAACACCTAAAACATAAAAAAAAAAATCCAAGAGTCCTCTAACCCCTTAAAAACCATAAAACCCTAAAACCAAAAACCCCTAACAAACCCATAAAACCCGAAAAAATCGAATGAAAATCTAAAAAACCTAAAGGCCCTAAAATGCTAAAAACCATTAAAAACCCAAAAACCCTAATAACCATATAAAACCCCTAATATACATAAAAAATATAAGACACATAAAAAACCTAAAACAATAAAAACCATAAAAACAATGAACACATTGAACCCCCCTAAAATTTTAAAAAATGTTTAAAACCCTAAAACACTAAAAATGCTAAGAACACCTTAAACCACTAAAGGATCACAAAAACCTTAAACCCCCTAAAAATACTAAAAACCCCGAAGCCACTAAAAGAATTTAAAATACCCTAAAAAGCATAAAAAACTATAAATTAACCTAAAACCACTGGAAAATAATAAATAAAACAAACAACCCCTATAAGATCCTAAAATACCCTAAAAAGAATAAAACCCCTAAAAGACCCAAAAAATTAAAACTCCTAGAAGACACAAAAAACACTAAATGACACTAAACGAACATAAATTCACTAATAGTCTTTTAAAAACAATAAGTGACCCTAAAAAATCTAAAAACCTTAAAGCAACATAAAACCCATAGTGGTCCCTAAAAATCCTATAGGATCCTAAAACCCCCCAAATGACCGCAAAACTCCAAAAATCCATAATGGTTCGGAAACCCTAAAAAATTCTAAAGGACCCTAAAAAACTCAAAAATTCCTTAAAACTCATTAAAATACCATAAAACACAAATATCCTAAAACCCTTGAAAAAAAACAATAAAAAACCAAACCCCCTAACAACCCTAAATGAAACTAAAAAATCCCTAAAAACTATAAAAAGCCATAATATCCCTAAAGACAATAAAACCATTAAATGACCGTAAAATTAATTTTAAACCCCTAAAACTTAAGAAAACCCTAAAAGCACTAGAACATTGTAATAAATCCTAAAAATATGATAAACCCCATAAAAGACCATAAAACCACAAAACATGTAAAATCATTAAAATATCTAAAAAACACCCAAACCCCTTTAAACTCTTATAATCCAAGAAAAACACAACTAAAACACTGAAAACCGTAAGCCCCCAATAAAACCCTAAAAAAAAATTAAAACCCTAAAAATATTTTCAATTCCAAAAAGATTCAAAAAACTATAAAAACATATATTTAATTAAAAACCTCTAAAAACCCAAGAAACCCCAAAAACCTAAAAACACTAAAAACTTCAAAAACCATAAAAATAATAAAAACACTGTTAAAAACACTTAGAAACCCTAAAAACCACACAAACCCTAAAAAGAAACAACAAACCAAAAAAACCTAAAAGAATAAAAATAGTTCAATCCTTGAAATCCAAAAAAAACATAAAACCCCAGAAAAACATTAAAACCCATAAAACCCCATAAGAATTCAAAAAATAGATAAAATCCCTCTAAAACCCTAAAACCTTTAACCCCCCTAATTCCATAAATCCCACAAAATGACAAAAGAATACTAAAAAGACCAATACAAAACTAAAATGTCCTTAAAAACCATAAAATCCCCCCAATGTAAAAACCCAAGAAACCAAAAAAAACCCACCCCCCGCCCTAAAATCCCAAAAAAATAATGTAAAACTCTATAACACTAAGACCCCTAAAAACCAAAAAATATTGTAAAAATCCAAAAAAATCAATAAATTACTCTAAAATTACGTAAAATCTTAAAAAACATAAACCCCTATAGAAACCAAAAAACCTAAGAAAACTCAAAAAACCGCTAAAATCCCATAAAAACCATTAAAAACATAAACCCATGTTAAAAACCCAAAAAATCCATTAATCCCATAAAAGACCAAAACCCCCCTAAAAGACCTTAAGACCCCAAAAAACCCAAAAACACACTAAGAACCAGGGAATCACCTAAAATATATAGAACAATTTAAAAATGTTAAAAGAACCAAACACCTTTACACACCCTACAAACACTAAAAACCCTAAAACACCCAAAACACTTAAAAACAAAAAAATACCTTCAAAACACTAAATATATAAAGAAACCCTAAAACCCATAAAAACTACAAGAACCCCAAAAGAACCATATAAATACTAGAAAAATTATAAAAAACCCTAAAACCCTAAACCCCCCTAAATACCATAAAACTCCATTAAAACCCATAAAACATTAATACCAATTAAAACCCCTAAACCCCTAAAAAATTTAAAAACCCTAAAAACCATTTAAAACCATAACAAATCCTAAAAACCCTTAAAAACTATAAAAACTATCTAAACCCCTTAAATAGAAAAATAATAAATAACCATAAAAACCCAAAAAATACCTAAAATAACCCCAAAATGCCTAGAATACTAAAAACTCTAAATCCCAAAAGAACCCTAAATACAATAAAACCCCAAAAAACAAAACCCCCTAAAACTAAATAAACATTAAAGTGTCCCTAGACACAATTAAAACCTTGCAAACCCAAAACTCATAAAAACTATAAACCCCCCAAAAAACTCTAAAACCCAATAAATACCTATAATAACCTAAGACTCATATAAAAACCCAAACAACACTATATTCCCCCAAATGTGAAAATGTTAAAAAACATATTAAGATCACTAAAACCCCTAAAGAATAAAAATCCTAAAACCCCTAATAACTCTATATCCATTAACAGATCCTCATCCCACTATAATCGCTTTAAACACTAAAAAAATTAAAAAAAATAACAACCCCTAAAACCCCTATAAAAATCCGAAAAAAAATTAAATCACTTAAAAACATTCAAGGCCCTAAAATAGTTATGACCTCAAATGACTCCAAAAATGCATAATAACCAAAAAACCTTTAAAAAACCCGAAACAACCCGGAAAAACTTTGCAAAAGATTAAAAAATATAAATGTAATAAAAACCGTAAAAAGTCCTAAAACAACAAAAACCATAAAAACCCCAAAATGATTGAAATAACTAAAACCCATAAAAAATATAAACCCTTAAACACTAAAAAGCATAGAAAAAACTAAACCCCTAGAAATATCTAAAACCAGTTAAAAATTATGAAACCTCTAAAAACATGAAAACCCATAAAACCCCCTATAGACTCTAAAAACCCTAAAATCCCTAAAAGATATTAAAAACCCATAAAACCCCTCAAAGGACATAAATCCCTAAAAAACCCCTGAAAGACAGTTAAAAGCCTTTAAAAACCCAAAAAACGTAAATACCCCTAAATACCTAAAAACCCGAAAAACACTAAAACCACTAAAAACCTAAGAACCCTTAAAATAACCAAAATCCCCTAAAACAAAAAAAACTGAAAACCCCTTATTAAAATAAAAACACTTAGACCCCTAAAAAAATCCTAAAACCCCCAATAAAACTCAAAAAAAAAAACAAAAACAACCTAAAAACCCAAAACCCCTAAAAAGGTAATGAAAAACCCTAAAAATATTAAAAACAAAAAAAACCCTTAAAATCTATAAAACCATTAAAAAACTAACACCATTAAAACCCCCTATAAATCTCTAAAAACCATAAATATCTCTAAAAACCGAAAATCCCGAAAATCCCTAAAAATCATAAAATTTAATAAATCTATTATATAACCTAAAAACCCTAACAACCACTAAAATCAATAAAAAATCTAAAAACACTTAAAAATACTAAATAACAAAATACAAAAAGGATCCTAAAAGACCCTAAAAACTCAAAAAACACAAAAAACCAAAAAACCCTAAAATCATTAACGAATGATAAAACCCTCTAAAAGACCACATAATCATAAAACCCTTGAAGAAACTAAAAACCACTAAACGCCTTAAAATAACCTTAAAAACTATAAAACCCCTAAAACCCCCAAAACCCTTAAACATCCATAAAACCCTAATAAATTTAAAAAACCTTAAAAACTCCTAAAACCCATAAAACCCATAACCCCCACCCCAACCATAAAACCCCCCCAAAACCACTAGAATGGAATAAAAAACTCTACAAACAATAATTATCTAAAAAAATTACTAAAATCCATAAAATAACTAAAAAATAAAAAACCCTAAAACCCCCCAAAACGATAAAATCATGAAAAAAATTTAAAAATTAAAAAACCCTAAAAAATCCATTGAATACACAAAATCACCCTAACCCCCAAAAATCCCCAAAACCCATAGAAACCCAAAATCACTATAAAATACTTAAGCCCCCCTAAAACACTAAAACCATTATAACCTACTAAATCCTAAAAAAACATGGAAAACACATAATACTCCTAAACCCTTAAAATTACAAAAAACTCCAAAAAAACACTAAAAACCCTAACACGGAAAACCCCTAAAAACACTATAAATGTTAGAACCCTTGAAAAAAATCTAAAACCAGTTAATAACCTAAAACCCACTAAAACCCATTAAAATCATAAAACACCCTAAAACCCAAAAAATACTAAAAACAAAAAATACACATGAAATTCCTAAAAACCCTAAAACACAAAAAACCTAATAATATTAAAACCCCTAAAAACCATAAAAAACCAAAAACCTCCCAATAGAAAAATACCACAAAAACACTAAAAAATACAAAAAAATCTCTATAAAATACTAAAAGGAATCAGAAATCTTTAAATTACTAAAAACCTAAAAAACCATTAAAAACCTAAAAACCAAAAACACCTGTAAAACCTGTAAAACCCCTAATAACACTAAAAACAATATATAATCCCAAAAACCCAGTAAAACACTAGAAAATATAAAAACCCAAAAAATAATTATATAATCCTAAAGGATATAAATTTATAAAAACCGTACAAAACACTAGAAACCCAAGAAGCCACCAAAATCCCATAATAAACCCTAACCCTCTAAAATGCCTAAACCCCCCTAAAATTTCTAATAGTATCTCTAAATACCTGAAAAGTCATAAAACCCTAAAACTCCTAAAACCCCCCATAAAACCACTAACAACACCTAAAAAACCTAAAACCCCAAAAATCCCAAAAATCCCTTAAAATAATAAAAACCCTAAACCCCTAAAAACAGTAAAAACACATAAAACCACTAAAACCCCTAGAAACATAATAACCCTATAAAAATTTAAAAACCATAAAAATATAGAAAATATCTATTGACCACAAAAAAATCCTAAGGAACCTTGAAATCCCTAAAAACCCAGAAATCCTTAAAACCCATAAAACCCACAAAACCCATAAAAACCCTAAAATTGCTAAAAGACCCTAAAACCTAAAACTCATTGAACCCCTAAGAACACAAAAAAACCCTAAACACCCCTTAAAACTATAGAAACAATCAAACCCTAAAAAAACCAATATACAAAACCTCTAAAAAAATTTAACCCCCTAAGACACCCATAAAAGACTGTAAGACCCCTAAAACACTTAAAAGACAATAAAATAGTATGAAAAACATAAAAGACACTTAAAACCATAATAAAACCCTAAAAGACTATAAATACCCTAAGGGTCTCTAAAACAAATAAAAAATCACTAATGAGCACATAAATTCAAAAAAAACCAGAGAGGACCATAAAAATCGTAAAACCCCGTAAAAGACCCTAAAACACCCTAAAACCCGTAAAGGACCCTAAAACCCATAAATCACACATAAAACTCCTAAAATTATCCAAATGTCTGAAAAAGCCTTAAAAACCCAAAGGATCATAAAAACCCTAAAGGACCCTAACAAACCCTAATAACCCAAAAAAGCCCAAAATACCATACAAACCCAAAAGGACCAAAAAAATGCTAAAATCCATTAAAACACTAAAACCCACTAAAACATTTAAAGTACCTAAAAATATTTACACCCTTAAAATATCATAAAACCCATAAAGCCCTAAAATATAATAAAAACATATATAATCTTTTAAAACCCTAAAATACCCTAAAAAAAACATTTCCCCAAAAACATTAAAAACCTAAAGATTGTACAGGTAAAAAAAACTTAAAACCACAAGAAACCTAGAAAAATCATAAAAAACATAGAAACCATAAAAACTAGTAGAAACCCTAAAAAAAGTTGAAATACAAAAAATTTCAAAACAACAAAAAACCTACAAACCCAAAAACCCAAAAAATATTAAAACCCACACAACCCCTTAATGACCCTAATTACAGAAAAAACCAATGAAGGATCCTAAAACCCAATAAATGTTCCCAAACCTCCTAAGTAAGACTAAAAAATCCCATAAAAACCCTAAAAGATCCAAAAAAAACCATTAAACCGCCAAAATACATTAAAATATCCAACCCCCTGAAAACCGAAGAAACCCTAAAACCCCTTAAAACCCTAAATGAACTTAAAACACTTAAAAGAGTCCTAAAAATCCTAAAATCTTTAAGACCCTATGAAACCCTAAAAACCGTTAAATTATTTAAAAGTTCAGAAAAAATGTAGAACCTAAAAAAAACTTTAAATCCTAATATACTCTACCCCCCAATCCTTAAAAACCCTAAAAGCATTAAAAGACCAAAAACCCCAAACAAAAAAAAAACCCAAAAAAAGTAAAACCCAAAAAAAAAAACACAGAAAACCCTAAAATACCAATGTAACTCTTAGAAATCCTAAACCTCGCAAAAATCCTTGATATCACTAAAAACCAGTAAAACACCAAAAAACATTTAAACTCCTGAAACCCCTAAAAATATCTAAAACCATAAAACCCAACAAAATCATAAAAACCTAATAATCGTAAAAAACCGTACAAATGCTAAAACAACATAAAAACACCAAAAACACAAAAAACACCTAAAAACCTAAAAACTGTATTGCAACCCCTAAAATCCATCAAAAACCATCATACCACCTAAAACCAATTAATATTATAAAACCCCTAAAAACACTAAAACCCTCTAAAAATCAACAAAACACTAAAAACCTCTAAAACCACTAAACGAACTTAAAATCCTTAAAAGTTATGAAATTTGTTAAAAACCCTAAAAACCATAAAATCCCAATAAAAACCTAATAGGTACTTATAAAACATAAAAATTCTAAAACCTCAAATTCCAAAAAGCCCTGGAATCCCTAAAAACTATAAAAGAACCTAAAAATCCCAAATTTTTTTGAAAATCTATAAAACCCTAAAAACCCTAAAAAATGTAAAACCCCATGAAAAAAACCATAAAACTAAAAAAACAAAAACTTCTAAAAAACAAAAGAAACCCTTGAAAACCCGTAATAAACCCTTTAAAAAACTCAAAAACCCGAATGAACACTAAAACCCACAAAAAATCAATGACCCTAGAAAACATAAAAACCATATTAGAATCCCAAAAATCCGTAAAAACCCCTAAAACCATAAAACATTGAAGCAATATAAAACATAAATCTTTATTTTTTTTAAAAATACCATAATGGATGAAAAAAACAAAAAAAAACACTAAAAACACTAAACCCAAAAAACCCTTAAAACAATAAAAAATAAACCCTTTAAAACCCCTTTCAAAACCCCATTAATCCTTTTAAACCCCAAAAAACTAAAATAAGATAGAAACCCCTAAAAAACAAAACACATAAAACCCCAAAAAATCTACAAACCAAGAAAACTTAAATAACATTAAAAACATAAAATCATTAAAACACCATAAACCCTTAAACCCCCTAAAAATTATAAAAAACCTACAAAAAACATAAAACAACAAAAATAATAAATCCTGACAAACATAAAAATCCCTAAAAACCCTAAAAAACCCTAAAAACCCAAAGGATCCAAAAAAACTCTAAAAACCCAAAACCCCTAAAACCCTATATATAATTTAATCATTAAAACAACATAAACCCCCTAAAACCCCCAAAAAAACTTAAAAATATTAAAAACCATGGAAATCCGTTAAAACCTTAAAAACCTATAAAACCATAAAAACCCTCAAAAACCACAACACCCAAAAATTATTATGAACCCTAAAGCCCTAAAACCCCCTTAAATCCAAAAAACCATAAAATAAATCCATATAATACAGAAACCCCTAAATTTCCTAAAACCCCATTAAACCCCTAATAATCCTAAAAACCATAAACCCTTAAAAATTCCTAAATCCCTAAAAACCCTAAAATCTCCAAAAATACCCCCAAACCCTAAAAACATCCTAAAGGACCCAAAACCCTCAAAAAGTCCCAGTACCCAATAATAACCCTATAAACTCACTAAGAGACGAAAAACCCCTTAAAAAACCTAAAATGCTAAAATATAACAAACCTAAAAAAATAAATATCCTAAAACACCCTAATTCCACGACAAAACCATAAAACCCCAAAAAATCTTATAAACCAAAAAACCAAAAAACCAAAAAACTCATAAAAAATCTAAAAAACCATAAAATAATCGTAAAAACCCCTAAAATATTATAAAACAAAGTAAACATAAAACCCCTAATAAATTTCAAAATGCCTAAAACACTAAAAATCATGAAATACACTAAAAACCGTTAGATATGCTAAAACACTTGAAGGCCTTTAAAATAAACTAAACACATTAAAACCCCTAAATAATACTAGAAATTATAAAACCCCTAAAATACCCAAAAATAACATAAAAACTGCTAAAATACTCTAAAAACTATAAAAGAACATAAGAACGATAGAAACCTACAAAACCCATTAAGCATCTTAACACACTAAAAACCCTCAATCTCTCTAAAAACAAAAAAATATACTAAAAACCCATGAACCTCATAAAATACATCAAAACCCTAAAACCCCAAAAATTCCAATTATTACTTTAAAAACTATAACCCCTAAAATCCATGAAAAACTCATAAAAACCATAAAATACCCAAAAAAACCAAAAAACCCCTTATCAACCCAAAAAAACTCAAAAACACAAATAATTCATAAAAGTAAATAGAAATCCTCAAAAACCTAGAAACCTAAAAGGCCCTATAAACATTAAAATATCCTAAAACCCCTAAAAACCATACAAACCCCTAAAACCCCAAAAATACCATTATGACCCCTAGAAGACTACAAAAACCTCAATCAATAAAAAATATATAAATCCTAAAACCCTATAAAAAACATTAAATCCAAAAAACTATAAAAATAAAATAACATAAAAAACCATAAATAATCAAAAAAAAATTTAAATCCCTTCAAAATCCTAAAAAATGAGAAGAACCCAAAACCCCCAACTCCCCCCCCCCCCGAAAAACCCAAAAAAACAATAAAAGATTATATAACACCATAAAACCCCTAAAATCAGTAAAAATCATAAAATATTTAAAAAATATAATAAACCCTAATAACCATAAAACCCTAAAATCCTTGAAAATCATATTATGAAAAACCCAAAAAAATCTATAAAGCCCTAAAAACACTAAAAATAATAAAAACACTATAAAACCTTAAACAACCCAAAAAAACCATTAAAACCCCCAAAAACACTAAAAACATAAAACCTCTAAAGCCCATAAAACTATAAAACATTAAAACCCCCAAAAACCCAAAAAACCCAAAAAACCCCTTAAATACCCTAAAAACAGAAAAATCATCTAAACCACCTTAAAGCCCCCAAAAATTCTTAATAAACCCTTAAAAACACCAAAACCCTAAATAACCGTAAAAATACAAACTTTCTAAAAACACTAAATAACTTGAAAACCCCTAAAACCCGAAAAATACATAAAAATAATAAAACCCTTACCCACCCCAAGAATAAACCTTTAAATCTACAAAACCCCCTAAAAGACCAGAAAAATAATATAAAACCAAATACCCTAAACCGCCATATAAAACCCCTAAAATCCAATAGAAGGCCAAAAAGTCATAAAACCCTAGAATCTATAAACTATCCTAAAATTTTAAACACCCATAAAACACCAAAAACCCAAAAAACACTAACACCCTAAAACCTTAAAAACTATAAACACACTAGAAAATCCCCTAAAACCCCTATAAGCGTAGATAAACCCTCAAACCCCAAAAAATATCATAATAACCCTAAAACAACCTAAGAGTCCCTAAAATCCCATAAAAACCCCTAAAATAACCTAAAAATGTAAAAGTGGTAAAAGTCCCTAAAATACTTAAAATCCAATAAAACCCCAAAAAATATGTGAACACCATAAATATTTTGAAAACCCTAAATCGAATCAAAATCCTTAAATATCCTAAAAAATATAAAAACCCTAAAAAAAGAAAAAATACCCAAGATAACCAAAAATCCATAAAATAAAGTAAAAAACCCTAAAACCCTAAAAAACATAAAACCCTAAAATTCACAAGAACCATAAACCACTAAAAATATGAAAGAACATTAAAAATTCATAGAACCATTAAAAACATAAAAAAACATATAAACCTAAATACCATAATAACCAAAAAATATATAACCACTTGTAAACCCTAAAATAACTAATAACGTAAAACCTATAAAAATTATAAACACTCTAACACCCCCTAAAACCTGTCAGAACATCCTAAAAATTCCCCAACAACCCCAAAGAAAACTATAAAACCCCTAAACACACTAAAAGAATCTAAATACACTTAAACAACCTAAAACCTATAAAAAACCTTAATACTCTAAAAAACCCAAAACCCTTAAAATTATTATTAAACCATAAAAAAATAAATCTTATGAAACCCTAAAAACACAAAAAACATTAAAATAATACTAAAAATCCTGAATGAAAAATATTAAAACCCTATAAAAATCTAAATAACATAAAACCTAAAACCTAAGGATCTAATAAAAACTCATAAATCCCATAGAAACCCCAAAAATAAAAAAAACATAATAACCTAAAAATATTAAAACCCAAGAAAACCCTAAAAAATATAAAACCTCTAAAAACCATTAGAAGACCCTAAGACCCCTAAAACCCTAACAACCCTAAGAGCCATAAAAATACCCTCAAAAAACCAAAAACCGTAATACACCTAAAAATCCATAAACTGCTGAAACACCCAAAAAAACTCTAGAAACCCTTTTAAACCCATAAAAACCATAAAATACCATAAAATACTCTTAAAAACCTAAAATCTCTAAAACTCTAAAACCATAAAAACCCAAAAAACCTAAAAACATTGAAAACCCGTAAAGCTCCCCTAAAATTAAAAACCAACTTAATGACCCTAGAAAAAAAATAAAAAAACCCTTAAAGACCCCAAAAATACAGAAAGCACTAAAAACCCAAAACCTCAAAAAACCCTTAAAACCACTAAAAACAACAAACAACCTTAAATCCCCTAAAACCCTAAAAACATTAAAACTCATAAACTCCCTAAAAATAATAAACACTCTAAAACTAGAGAAAAACGTTAAAACCCAAATAATACAATAAAAACCCCTAAAAGATCCTTAAAATATAAAACCCCTAATAATCCTTAAGACCCCTAAAGAAACCTAAAAACCGGAAAACCTAAATAACCTCGAAAAGTTCCAAAACACCTATATTAACTCCAAATTAAAATAGAACCCCTAAACACCCTAAAAAACCTAATAACACCATAAGAACATTAAAAATCCTAATTCCTAAAAAACACAAAACTATTTAAAAGATAAAAATACATAAAAACTACAAAAACCCCAAAAAATCTTAAAAACCCAAAGAACCCCCAAAAACCCAAAAAATATTTACAAACCCTAAAAATCCCTAAAATCCCTAAAAACCCTAAAACCTCTAAAAATATGTAAAACCCCCTAAAAATAATCCCTAAAAATGATGAAAACCAAAAACCCCTAAAAACTAATAAAATCACTAGAAACTTAAAATCCTCTAAAAAATATTCAAACCCCTAAAAACCAAAAATCCCAAAAAACCATAGAAATGACTAAAATCCCAAAAAATCCCTAAAAGCATATAAAATCCTAAAAAAATTAGGAAAAGCCTAAAAACCCTAGAAAAACTAGAAAAAACATAAACTCCCAAAAATCCATAAAAACCAAAAAAATCATAATTCACTAAACCCATTAAAAATTTAAAAAACCTAAAGATTCTAAAAAACCCCTAAACTCCTTAAAACTTTAAAAATAATGAACAACCCACCCAAACCCTAAAAAACCCTAAAAACAACTAAATTACATAAAAACCCAATAAAATATAAAAAACCCTTAAACCACTATAAACCCTAAGAACCCTAAAAACCATAATACCACAAAAAACCTAGAAAAACATTTAAAATTCCTAAACCCCCAAAAAAACCCCAAAATCACCTTTAAACCCCTAAAACACAAAATACCCTAACCACACAAAACACCATAAAATCCCAAATGACTCAAAGAACCTAAAAAAATATCAAAATAGGAAACAATACCTAAACATTAATAAAACCAAATAAACATATAAAATAATTAAAAAACATAAAAACCCTAAAAGAACATTAAAACTACAAAAAATACAAAAAACCCTAACCAAAAATAACCCAAAAAACCCTAAAAATCCTAAAACCACCTAATATCACTATAATTGCAAAACCTCAAAATTTTAAAAGAATGTCTATAAAAAGACCACCGAATACCTAAAAAGGGCATAAATACCCTAAAAATAATAAAACCCCAAAACACCATAAAAACCTTAAAATAACTTTAAATCCATAAAAGTCCCTAAAACCCTAAAATATCATAAAATACCCTAAAACCCTTAAAACCCCTAAACCCCCAAAAATATAACGAAAAGCACACCCCCCAAATCGTAGTTTTTTTAAACCTCAAATAACCAAACAAATCCTAAAACTCTTATGAAGCATAAAAACCCCTAAAACCCCTAAGACCCTAAAAACCATAAATAATTGAAAACATTAAAAAAATCAACCAAACCCATAAAACCCCTAAGAAAGACTATAAAACCCCGTAAATACTGTTAAAACCGTATAAAACCCTAGAAAACCTTAAAACCCCTAGAGAAACCCCAAAAACTAAAAAGATACTAAAAATCCTAAAAAACATAAAAGACCCTAAAGAATTAAAAATCCAAAAAAGACCCTAAAACACATGTAAACCCTAAAACCCCTAAAACAATCCTAAAAAACCCAATACTCCTAAAAACCTCCCAAAACTAAAAAACCCCCAAAAAACCCTAAAAACCAAAAAACATGAAAACCCCAAAAAACCAATGAATAACACTAAAAACCATAGAAACCATTAAAACACCATGAAATCCCTAAAACCCCAAAAAACCTCTAAAACCCCAATAAATTCTAAACACCCCAAAATTCCCCAAAAACAACTAAATACACTAAAAAATAAAAAAAACCCCAAAATACCTTAAAACAACGAAACAGACCAAAAAACTTTTAAACACCAAAACACCTAAAACCCATAAACCTCTAAAAATATTTAAAAAAATTAAAACCCATAGAACCATTATAATCCCCAAAACCCCCAAAACCATAAAAACCATAAAAATCCCTAAACCCAAAAAAACCTTTAAAACCCTAAAATACCTAAAAACACTTAGACCCCTTTAAAACACTTAAAAACCCAAATAATAAAAAACAATCTTAAAAACACTATATACATATAGGAATCCTAAATTAACCTAAAAACTCATATAACCCCAATGAAGCCTAAAATCCCTAAAATCCCTAAAAACCCTAAAACCCAAAAACCCATAAAAGACCATTAAAAACACTAAAAATCCTAAAAACCACTTAAGACTCTAAAAACCCTAACAAAATCAGAAATCCTATAACAACCCTAAAAGAACCTAAAAACCGTTAAACACAGTAAAACACTAGAATCCATAACAAACCTAAAAACCCAAAATAGACCATAAAAGCCTAAAACCCCCAAAAATATAATAAAATTATACAAAAACCATAAAACCCCCAAAATAACTAAAAACTATAAAATCATTGAAATCTCTAAACCAATACAAAAACCCTAACACCCCTTAAAATGCCTTAATCCCATTAAAACCCATAGAAATGCCAAAACCCCTTAAAAATCCATGAGAACCCAAAACAAACACTAAAACCCCTTTAAACCCCTAAAAACCTAAAATCCCTAAACACCCTAAAATATTGTAAACACCATAAAACCCATAAAAACTAAAACCATTAAAAATACCTAAAACCTATAAAATAATAAATAACCAAAGAATCCAAATGACCCCTATAAAACTATAAAAAAGGTATTAAATAAACCTAATACCCATAAATATACCAAAAACCAATATAACCCCGTAAAACCCCTAAATCCTTAGTGCCTCTAAAATCACCAAACCCCAATAATACTCCAAAAAGTAATAAACCCTCAAAAAACTCTAAAAACACTAAAAGAACATAAAAAGCATACAAACCATAAAATCCTTGAAACCTCAAATTACCAAAAGCCCCTAAAAGAACATAAAATTTCATAGAAGACTATAAACCCCATACAACACTAAAATGCATTGAAAACTTAAAAATATTAAAAACCCAAAAAATCCAAAAAACTCTAAAGGTCCAGAAAAACACTACAAAGCCATGATGTTGAAAAAAAACCCTAAATGGAAAAGGGATAAATCAATAAAGAAACCTAAAAACCCTAAAGGAAATTAAAAACACCTAATAGTTCCAAAAAACCAAAAATTAACAAAAGGGCCCTAAAACATCAAAAAGTCCCTAAAAACACCAAAATCCATATAAAAACCTACCCCCCCCTAAAAACATAAAAGACTATAGAAGTCCCTAAAAACAAAAATGATCCTAAAAACCAAATAAAACCCTAAAAGACACTAAAAACCATTAAAACATTAATAATGTCAATGAAGTTAAATAATGTAAACCCCTAAAAGACCCTAAATGACCGTAAAAAACCCTTAACATATTTAAAAACATAAAAAACATAAAAAAATACAAGAATAATTAAAACCCCATAAAATCCTTAAAAAATAGTTGAACCAAACCCCCCAAACCCTAAAATATCTTTAAAACCCCTCACAAAACCCTCCAAAACCGAAAGGACCCTCAAAACCCTAAACCCTAAAACCCCTCAAGGGACCCTAAAATCCATAAAAACCCCTAAAAGACTATAAAAACAAAAATAACATTAATATTCTCTAAAAACCCAAAAAGTCCTTAAATAAACAAAACACACTAAACCCCCTAAATCTCTAAAAGAACCTATAACCTTTAAAAACACTCAACGACCCAAAAAACCCTAAAGACACTAAAACACTTAAAACCCTAAAACCCCTAAAACCACCAAAACACCCTATAGTCCCTAAACCAATAAAAACTTTTAAAGACCCAAAAAAACTCATGAAAACCCCTAAAAACCTTAAAATACCCTAAATCCCCAAAACCCCTAAAAACATTAAAACCATAATACACAAAAAATTAATTAAAGCCCATAAACCCCAAAAAAATAATTCACCAACAAAACCATTAAAACAAAATATAACTCTAACACACCAATACACAAAAATCCATAAAACCCCAAAACCCTTAATACCCTCAAAATCCAATAAAACCTAAAAACCAAAATTCCCAAAATACCCAAAAAACACTACCCCCCCCCCCACACACACACACATAAAACCTAAAACACTAAAAACCATAAAAACACCAAAAAACCTATTAGAGACCCCAAAAATACTAAATCCCACGAAAAAACTCAAAAAAACCCAAAAAACACATACAACCCCTAATAAATCTTAAAATAATCTAAGACTAATAAAACCCATAAATAACCCTAAAAATTTTAAAACCCCAAAAATGATCATAAAAACCCAAAAATTCCTAAAATCATTTTAAAATTATTTAAAAATAATTAAAGACTACACAAATCATAAAAAACCCCCAAAAAGTCACTAAAAACATTAAAAATAACTAAAACCCCTAAAAGATCATAAAATACCCTAAATCCGTAAAATTGTCTAAAATTCCCTAAAACGTGAAAGGATACTAAAAACGGTAAAAATTTCAGAAGACCCTAAAAACCCTAAAAACAATAAAGGAAATAAATAACCCTAAAGGGCGTTAAAACCCAAACGCCATAAAGGGAGCTTAAAACCATAAAAGGACCTAAAAACACAAAACATTTTAACCCCCCCCCCCAAAACACCCTCAAAATCCTAAAATACCATAGAAAGTACTAAAAATACAAAACTACCCAAAACCCCAAAAACACTAAAGAATCCTTAAAAACCGTACAACATTAAAAGATTCTGAAAACCATAAAACCCTATAAATTCCCCTAAATCACCAAAAATCTATAAAACCCTAAAATCCCCGAAAAGCCTTAAAATATAAAAAAACCTAAAACCATAAAAACCCTTACAACCACTAAAAGATCCCAAAAACACAAAAACCACTTAAAATCCTAAAAACCAAAAAATTCCCGAAAAAGACTTAAAATACTTTAAAAGCCCCCAAAAGCTAAAAAACAATAAATATCCTATAAACCCCTAAGAATAATAAAAACCCCTAAAAATACTAAAGGAAAATAAAAAACCTAAAACCCAAAAAGTCCCTAAAACACCTAAAAACCCTAAAACCACCTAAACCCCCAAAACGCCCTAAAACCCATAAAAAGCTAAATGAAAAACAACCCAAAAATCCCAATAATGGAAAAAACCCAAAAAGCACATAAAAACCCTAAAACCTAAAAAGTACCAAAAAAACACTAAAAACATTTAAAAATAGAAGAACCCTATGGAACCAAAAGAAACATACAAAAAAATAAAAACATAAAAACCTAAAAAAACTAATAAAAACAATAAAAATAGTAAAAATCTTAAAAATTCAAAAAAAATCCTAAATACCCTAAAAACCTAAAACCTTTAAGAAACCTAAGAAACACTAAAATCTATAAACCCCCTAAAAATCGATAAAAAACCCCAAAATATTAAACAACATAAAAATATAAAAACCACTAGAAACCACAGAACCCAACTAAACCCTAAAATACCCTTAACACCATAAAATCCCTAACAAACCAAAAAAAATAAAACTAGAAATCACTAAAAACAATAAAACCCATACCCTAAAAACTAAAAAAAATTCCTTTAAACCCCTAAAAACCTAAAAACCCCTAAAACCCCAAAAAACTCCAAAAAAATAAGAAAACACTAAAAACTGATAAAACCCATAAAAATCCGTAAAAACATAAGAACCAATAAAAACACATTAAAAAATCTAAAACACTAAAAATACTAAAAACCATAAAAGACTCTAAATACTCTAAAAAACCCATGTAAGACCCTAAATCCCCTAAAACCCTAAGAGCCCCTAAAAACCATATAAAACTCTAAAATACCCATAAAACACCTTATAACACCCTAATAACCCTAGAATTCGCTAAAACCCACTAAAAATGAAAAAACCAAAAAAATCCTAACATCCTTTAAACTGCTAAAACAACATAAAATCCCTAGAACACCCTACTAAGGTTTGAAGCAATAAAAACCATAAAACTCCTAAACCCATAAAAACCCAAAATGTCCCTAGAATACCCCTGATAACAATAAAATCACTAAATATACTACAAACTAAAAAAAATCCTAAAACCCTTAAAAACATTAAAAGCCCATAAACACCATAAAATAATTTTAAAACCCTAAAACCCATAAAACCAATAGATTCCCTAACCCCCTAAAAACCATGATATTCCATAAAAACCCTAAAACTGCCTAAAAACCCTAACAACCCATAAAACCCTAAAAACTCTAAAAACCCTATGAACCATAAAATGTCTAAATATTCTAAAAAATACTATAAATCTGAAAAAAAACATAAAATATCCAAAAAACACTAAAATCCATAAAAAACAAATAAACCTCTATAAATTCTTAGAAACCTAATAGATTTAAAAACCCTCTTAAACTCCCTAAAAACAAAAAAAACCCCTTAAAAACACTAAAAACTATAAAACCCCTAAAAACCATAAAACTATAGAAAAATCTAAAACCAGAAATACCCCTAAAAACCTAGAAATATTGAATACTATAAAATAACCATGAAAACACAAATAAACCTTTGAATAATCTAAATAAACTATAACCCTAAGACAAATAAAAACACTAAATCCCTTGAAAAATATTTAATCCCCTTAGAAAACACCAAAAACCCTTAAAACCATAAAACCCATAAAAACATTAAAAATAATAAAAACCTTAAAAACACTAAAGCCCTTTAAAAAACACTAAATATCCTAAAAACCATAAATTCCACCAAAACTAAAAAACTAAATAAACCCTAATTTTTTTTGAACACCCTAATGAACCCTCAAACCATAAAACACCAATTCCAATAATAACCATAAAAACCATAAGAACACATTAAGAACCCAAAACACATAAAAACTATATAAAAACCCAGAAATATAGTAAAAAACCAAAACACCATAAATACAATAAAAACTATAAAGCCTCTAAAACCACAATAAAAACACTAAATTACCATTAACCCCCATTAAAATTAAAAAAAACCACTAAACCCCAAAAAACCCTTAATCCCTTAAACCCCTAAAAACCTAAAAACCGTAAAAATACTAAAACCTCTCAAACACCCTAAAACACTATATATCCTAAAAACACATAGAGGCCTAATACCATAAAATAATCATACAAATAAAAAAACCCCTAAAACCCAACAAAACCCCTAAACCATAAACACCTAGAGACACATCAAAATTCAAAAAACCTAAAACTTCTAAAATCTTGTAAAACCCTGAAAACCTCAAAAAACATAAAAACCCAAAAACCCCTAAAAATTCAAAAAAGACATATAAAAACCTTACTAAATCTCTTAGAACACCTCAATAAACCATAAGAAAAACTAAAAAATATAGAACATTAAGAAAAAACCCTAAAACCGCAAAAAACTCCTTTGAAACCCCTTAAAAAGGAAAGAAACTCTAATACCCTAAAAACCCTAACAAAAAGAAAAACCAAAAAACAAATTAAAAACCTAAAAATACATAAAACCCTAAAAAATATGAAAAACATAAAATACCTTGAAAGTTTAAATAATATAAAACCCGATACTCTAAAAACCCCTAAAAAACTAAAAAAAACCATATAATACTAAAAACAAAAAACCCCTAAAAGACCAAAATACCCTTAAAACTAAAGCCAAAAAAACCTGCATACCCCCAAAACAACTAATAAACCTAAAATTTTCTAGATACCACAATCCCCTAAGAACCCTTGAAAACCGTAAATAACCCAAAACTCATAAAACACCTAAAAAACTCTGAAAACCCCTAAAAATACGAAAAAATAAAAAAATAAATAATAACTATATAAACTCGAAAAATACTAAAAGACACTAAAACCTTAAAAAATACATTGAAGACCCAAAAAACATAAAAAAATAAAAGTCACTAAAATCCCTAAAATCTCTAAAATACCAGAAATACTGGAAAACATAATGGACTCTAAAAACCTATAACCAGACAAGAACATTGAAAAACCGTAAAAATTCTTAAAAGGCTATAACAACCCTGAAACCCCTAAAAGACTAAAAAAACTTTAAAATAAACAAAAACCCATAAATGAACAAAAAACCATATAACTGAAAAGGAATCTAAAAAAAATTGTATCCTAAAAAACCCTAAATACCATACATCCTGAAAAGAAACAAATACACTAAAAATCCTAAAAGAGGGTAAAAACCCTAAAAACCTTTTTAAACACATAAAACACCCTAAAACCCCTAAAAGAACATAAAAACCCAACCACTATTAAATGTATTTACAAAATCATGAAAACCCCTATAATTTCATAAAAACACAAAAAACCTAAAAACCCTAAAACCCCCTTGAAAATCATGAGAACACCTAATAACTTCAAAAGATTACAAAAACTGTAAGAAACCATAAAACCCAAAAAATCCCCTTGAAAACCATCACAACTGAAAAACCTGTAAAATATATAAAACCCCTAAAACCCTAAAAAATCCCTAAATTCCTTAAAAAGAACCTAAAATTCTTTAACAAAACTGAAAATCCTAAAGGAAATTAAAACCCTAAAACTACAACGGACCCTAAAATCCCAAAAATCCATAAAGGGTTGTAAAAAAACAAAAACCCCCTACAGAACCTAAAAACCCTAAAAGGTCTTAAAAATATTAAATCTTATAAACACCTAAAGAACTCTAAAAATACCTAAAAACCATAATAAATCCTTAAAATAACATAAAACCCTAAAAACACCCAAAACAACTATAAAACCTAAAAAAATCCAACAAGTCAAGAAAAAAACCTAAAATCCATAAAAGAAACAAAAAAATATATAAAAATCCATGAAAACCCTAAATGACCTTAAACCCCCCTAAAATCTAATAAAATCCCAATAATATTAAAACCCATAAAAACCTAAAGCCCTAAAAATACTAAAACCCTAAAAAAATTCAAAAACCTATAAGAACCCTAAATGACTAAAAATACCTAAAACCCAATAAAAACCCTATATCCATAAAAAAAACTATTAACCCCCCCAAAACTAAAAAAACCCTAAAACCCCATAAAATAATAAAAAAAACTCTAAAATAAACAAAAACAAATAAAAACCAATAAATATCACTAAAAATTGTAAAAAAAATATAAAAGACACTAAAAAACCATAACCACCCCAAAAACATACATAACGCCCAACAAAACTCTAACAAATGCTAAACACTGAAAATACTTACTAAAACCTAAAACCAATAAACAACTGTACAAAACACTAAAAGACCATAAAATACAACAAAAATACTAAAAAAATCATAAAAACATTAAAACCCCATTCAATCCCTGAGGACCCTAAAAAAATAATAAAAAACTAAAAAACCATAATACCCTAAAAATACTAAACCACTAAAACCCCTTAAATCCCTAACACACATAAAACCACTAAAAACCCTTAAAAACCCCTAAAAATCTAAAAACCATAGAAACCACCAAAAAACACAAAAATACTAAAAACATGAAAAACCCCAAAAAACACTGAAACCCAAAAAACCGTATAACACTAAAAACTAATTGCCATTTCAAACCTCAGAAATCACACATACACCCAAACCCAAATAACCTAAACCCCCTAAAACTCTGAAAAACCCTTAAACCCATAAAAATTATATACACCTACAAACCATTACAAACTCTTAAAACAAGATAAAATACCAAAACCCATAAAACCCACAAACCCCCAAAAATCATAAAAACTGTAAAACCCCTAAAAATCTAAAAAACCAAAAACATTAAAAACTATAAAAACATTAATAAAAAATAGAACCCCAAAAACCATAATAATAACTAAAGACCCTAAAGATCCAAAAAATCATAAGAGACCCTAAAAAGACTAAAACAAAAAGAAGACATGAAAACCTTTTAAACCTAAATGAACCATAAAAATATATAAACACCGAAAACCCCCTAAAAACATTGCAACCCATAAAAACCCCTAATAACTTAAAAAACTAATAAAAACCTTTAGAACCCTAAAACAACCCCCCAAACGTCTAGAAATCATAAAAACCCTTAAATTATTTTAAACCCCTAAAACCATAAAATCATAAAAAACTCTAAAACACTATAAAAAAACCTCATAATCCTAAAAACTAAAAAAACAAAGAAAAATCTAAAAATTATAAAAACTACTAAATCGCCTAAAAACCATAAAAACCATAAAACCAAAAAAACCCAAAAACACCAAAAACCCCTAAATCAAATGAAAATGCATATAAATCTAATGACCAAAAAATCTATAACCAGTACAAATAATAGATAAACCATACCCCCTAGAAAATACTAAAAACCTTAAAAACCTTAAAAGACCATAAAACCCTCAAAAGTACCCTAAAAACAATAAAACCCCAAACCCCAAAACACCTTTTAAACCCCAAATTAATTTTCATCCCTAAAACTCTAAAACCCATAAAAAATAAAAAACCCCATAAAATAGTAATAATGTGAATTATCTAAAAACCCTAGAAATACATGAAAAACTCTAAAAATGATTAAAACCCTCTAAAACATTAAAAACCCAAAAACCCTATGTAACCTAAAACACAATGAAAACCCTAAATACACTAGAAAATACTAAATACCCCAAAAAACATTGGAAAGTAGTAAACATCCTAAAAACATAATAAACTCAAAAATCCTTAAAACCATAAAACCTCCCTAAACCCTAAACCCCATAAAGACAATATCAACCTCAGAAACAAAAAACCCCGTAAGAGCCCAAAAAATCATAAAAACCAAAAAAACCATAAAATATTTTAAAAACCTCAAAAAACCGTGAAAATATATGAAAAACCTTAAAAACAATCAAAATACCTAAAAATAAAAAATCTTAAAAACCCTATAACATCCCAAAACCCTAAGAAATTCTAAGAAGGCTAATGACTCCACGAAGTGACAAACAGAAGTGGTACAATATATGGCAGCAAAGTTTCTTCTACCATATCTTGAGAAATAGACTACTGATAAACCTAAGAGGAATGGAAGGAAAGGACAGGGAAAGCGAATTACCCCTTCTCCTAAATTTTCCATGTCCCAATGAAGACAATGTTCTGGAACTGCAAGGGGCTAGGAAATAATCCCTGACTATTTCCATTCAACACTTTCATTCTCATAAGCCTCTGCTAATCAGGTTAGCTGATCCCATGATCAAGTTTGAAAATTGGAAGGGTTTTAACTAAAAATCTCTTGGATACTCTCTTATCTCATTAAATGGAGATGTAGATGGCATAGAAACCTTATGGGTTCTGAACCATAATAGTGTCCAGGTTGTCTCGATTGATTCAAGTCCTCAAATGATATCTTTCACTATTCGCTTGAATGTTGACACCATCACCATATCATTTGAGTATGACTCATGCTCATACATTACTCGAAGACACCTTTGGAGGAAGCTGGTATATATTAGTAATGACATTGATCACAATTGGATGGTGATTAGCGACTTCAACACGGTCTTGAGGCCTAAGGAAAAGCTGGGTATGATCTTTTCTCGTACTACAGTAGAGGATTTTTCCTGTTGACTTGACCAATGAGATTTATCTGAGGTATCCATTGTTGGATCTACCTTCAGTTTTGGATGGTACACTATCAATGGTAGGTAGGCTTGTAAACTGGATAGGTGCTTCTCGCGTATTTGGTGGTAGTAGATCTGCAGTGGCTATATTCATCTTCACTCAATAGAAATTCAATTTGGATCACAACCCACTTGTTGTTTAACTAATGGGGAGAGTCTTAAGGTCTTCCGACTGTCCATTTAAATTCAATAATGTGTGGCTCACAATTTATGGGTGTAGGGAAGAGGTGTCGACGGTGTTTATCAGCAATGTTTTTTGTAGTCCTCGTATTATTGTGACCTCTAAGCTCAGAGAAGTGAAGCACCACCTGAAGGACTAGTGTTAGTGGTCCTTATTATGGTTATAGGATGATATAAAAGTGGATGAGTCTCTGCTTTAGGCATTTCAAATAATGACACAGTAGTAGAATGCACCTTTGGGGGAGGAGCGTCGATTGCATTCAAAACTCGCTGAATTGCTTTCCCTTAAGAAGAAGCTTGTGAAACCACAATTCAATGTCAAATGGCTTCAGGATGGAGACCAAAAATCCAAGTTCTTTCATTGTTTACATAGGTAAATAAGGATTAAGAATAATCTGATCACAATACGAGTTAGTGATACTACTTTCACCTTGATGGAGGATATTTCCAAGGCTTCGGTGGAGTACATTAAGGGGTTGCATAAAGATGATGGTCACAATTCTCCCATGCTTTCGGACATGATATCGTATTGTATTATAGGTCAAGAAAATGAGGCTCTTAAGACTACTCCTTTTGAGGGTAAAGTAAGGGTGGTGCTCTTCTCTTTGAATATAAATAGCGTCGTGGGGCATGATGGATTTGGCAATAAGTTCTTCATGTTCTATTGGTACATCATTCATGTGGATGTTACTAATGTGTTTAGAGAATTTTTATTCTCAGGATCCATTCCTCATGGTGTTAATTCCAACTTCATATCTCTGATCCCAAAGAGCGACAATTCTATTGCGATTGGTGACTTCCAACATGTTTCTATAGGCAACACAATCCCGAAGATAATTATCAATATTATTGTCATAAGTTTGGGGAAGAATTTATATGACATTGTTACTCCAAATAATTTTGAATTTATTATAGGACGATGTATCCAAACGTGTGTCTTTAATTCCTTGGAAGGGATTAATATAATGTGGAATAAATTGGAGAAAGATAGTATCGTGCTAAAGAATGATATTTAAATGTCCTTTGATACTATAAAATTGAGCTTCATCTTCATAGTCCTTGGTAGATATGGATTTTCAGGCAACTTAATCAACTTGATTTCCTCAATTCTTCATAGTGCTAGAGTATCAGTCCTGATTAATGGATCCCCCATGGGTTATTACTATGCTTCCTGGGAGTTAGACAACGAGATCCTCTCTCTGGAATTCTGTTTGAAATGGTGGAGGATTACATGAGTCATTTCATCCTTGATCATGTGAAACCGAGGATGTACTCACCAATTAAAGTTGGCAGGGACATTTATGTCCCCTCAAACTTTCTTTATGCAGATGAAATCCTCTTATTTGGACAGCTTGATAAGAGAACTATGTCTACAGTCAGATTGATCATTCACCACTATGAGAGTGTGGCTGGGAAAACTATTAGGTGGATGAAATCATCGATTTTTTTTGGAAATGTGGTCTCCCCTTCTAGAAAGCTCTGTATTTATAATGTGCTTGGGGTGAATAAGGGCTCATTACCCTTCATCTACTTGGGTGTGACTCTTTTTTAGGCGAAATCAAAGAGCTTCTACTTTGAGAGCACTACTTCTAAAATCACTCAGAAAATGTCTAAATGGAAGGGAAAGTTCCTCTCTCAAGTTAGAAGGGTCTACCAGGTTAACTTTGTTATTACCTATATGTTTGTGCTTGCTTTCTCTATGTATAGATGGCTGGCTAGTCTCGTAAAAATCATGAATGCAAAGATAAGGAATTTTTTCTGGACAGGTTCTATAAGCGAATGTAAATTCGTCTCTGTGGCATGGAAACACTACACAAAGCCTATTGATTTGTGTGGTCTTGGTATTAAAGATATGAAACGATTCAATGATTCCATGATTGTGAAATTCAACGGGAGTCTGTTCAATCCTCATGGTGATGGCCGGGATTTTCTCAAGGCGATAATCACATGAAGGTTATACAATGGATTTTCTAGGTATAATTCTTCCTTGTTCTCGCCTACTTTACGACCGTCATACAAGGATATAATGCCTCAATCAAGATGGATTGGGTCAAGGAACTCTGCCAAGAATTGTTGGTCTACCTCATGGATAGAGAAACCCATCTAGGAGGTGATGACGCCTCCCCCATACTTGAAGAATTTAACCATTTCTAGTCTCGTCCAGCAACGTGGTGACTCAGGGGCACTGCTTCCAGATAATATCACCTTTCAAGTCCAGTGATATTCCATCGTAGACATTGATACACTCAAATGTATGCCTATTATGGTTAGTAAACTCAATACATGATATTTTTATCAATTCAAGTTTTTGAAAATTTTGGTCTCCCCATCGCGGCTACTTAAATTTAGGGCCCCTTTTATTCTTCCTTCACACTTTGTACTTATCTTGAAAATCAGGAGGAATTAGCTTCAAATTCATGAGAAGCTGAAGATGGCCGACATGAAACTTGACTCTTCTTTTTTTCTTATGCTAGATGGATAAGGAACACTACAATCATATCTTCTTGCACTACACATTTGATGAGGAACTTTGGTGTTACCTATTATAGTGCTTCGGCCTAACCTGTAGATCGCAAGAATCGATCTGTGATTTTTTACGTAGCCTGGGGGAGATGAACCGAAGTGACCAGGTCCATAATCTGCTGCTTGCTGGTGCGGCAATGACTATTCATTATGTTTGGGATGCTCAAAATGCTATTTCCTTCATAGACAACCCCTATCACTTCATGGGGGTGTGGGGACCATCCAAAAGATGATCCTAAATGCATCACGATTACAAACAGGTTTGATCTTTAATGATGTTAATGACCTAGCATTATTGTGTGCACTTGGGGTTGCTAGAAGAAGTAGAAAATTGATGGTCTTGAAGTTCGTTATATGTATCCCCCACTTCCATCGTGGATAATGGTCAATGTGAATGGTGCGTCCCTAGGAGCTCCTAGACCCTCGGGGTGTGGTGGCCTTTTTCGTACCTCTAGAGGATTAATAAAGGGATGCTTCTTTCATTTTATTGGGGATAAATGTGCATATGAAGTAGATATTTGGGCTATCAAAAAGGCTGTGAAATTCACAAGTTTGTTTATGTGAACAAGGATTTGGATTCAATCTGATTCAATTCTCGCTGTTGCCGCTCTAAAGGGGTTTTCCAGGGATGTCCCTTGGATACTTCTACCACATTGGATTAAGTGCATCAATATTTCTCAGACGCATATATTTAGTGTTTCACACGAATATAGGGAGGATAACTCGGTTTCGGACACTCTCTCCAAAAGAGAAATTGATGAAAGATGTTCGATGTGGTCCTTCGTCACTCGACCTTCTTATAATCTATCTGTTGATTCAAATTTGAAGGGTGAGATATACTCTCTCCAATATAAACCCATCTTGTAGCTTTCTGTTTGTGTTTTGAAGAATTTGGTGGTGGGGGGGGGGGGCTAGACTATCCTAGTCATACACCTATTCTTCCCTAACCCCCCTAAAACCCATAAAACCCTAAAAACCATGAAAACTTTAATAAACCCTAAAAATCATAAACCCTAAAACCCCCAAAAACCAAAATACCCTTAATTAGTAAAACGCCTTAAAACACTAAAAACCCTTGAATCCCAAAAACACAAAAAACACTTAAACTCTATAAGACCCCTATAAAACATATAACACTAAAATTGTTGAATATTTAAATAACCACAAAACCCACAAAACCCAAAAACCCCCAAAACCATGAAATCCTACAAAACCCAAAAAACCTAAAACTCCTAAAAACTGTAAACCCTTAAAATTCCTAAAAAATATAAAACATGTTTAGATATAATAAAAACATTTAAATACCTAGAAATAAATGAAATAAAAGAAGAAATCTAAAAAACCCAAAAACCCCAAAAAACCCATAAAAATACCTAAAAACCCTAAAATGAAAAAAACACTTTAAAATACATAAATCACAAGAAAAATTAAAATAATCTAAAAAATATTAAACACTTAGATCCCCTAAAAACCCAAAAAAATATAAAAACCGAATAACCCACTTAAAATCCCTAAAATACCCTTAAACCCCCTAAAAACCAATAAAACACTAAGAAAACATAGAAACACTAAAAATAAAAAAACACTAAAACCCCATAAAACCCCTAAGAAAACCTAAAACCCTAAAAACCACTAAAAACCTTAAAAAACCATAATAACTCTAAAAAATACTAAAAATTATAAAAATCCCAATAAAACCCCAAACCCTCATAAAACACAAAACACCCCGAAGACCATAAAAATCCTTAAAAAATTATGGTCCCTAAAACTCCCTAAAACTGAAAAAAATCAAAAAAACCTAAAACCCCTCATAACCCCTAAAAAACCCGAAATCCATTAAAACCCTAAAAACTATAAAACAACCTAAAACCCCAAAAAGTCAAAAAAAAACCTTAAATAAACCTAAAATCCTTAAAATACTCAAAAACCCATAAAACTCATAGAATACCCTAAAAATAAAAAATACACTAAACCCCTAAAAACCCCAAAATGTCCATAATATAAACAAAAAATCATAAAAGTATCTAAAAACCTGTAAACCCATAAAGGATTCATGAAAACATTAGAAGACCCTAAATTCACTAAAATAACCATAAAGGACCCTAAAAATAATAAAAACTCAAAAGGACCCTAAAAACCTAAAAACCAAAAATTAACCTAAAATCCCTTAAAACCCTAAAGTTCCCTAAAACAAAAAAAACCATAAAAGACCCTAAGTAACTTGAAAACACATTGAAGACCATAAAAACCCTAAAAACCCTAAGAGACTCTAAAACCACAAAAAACATAAAATTCAAGAAAATACCCAAAAATATAAAATTCTATAAAAACCTTAAAAATAAAAAATGAACACAAAATCCCCAAAACCCTTTAAAGATCCTAAAAACCTTAAAACCCCTAAAGGGCCATAAAAAAACAATAAAACCGCTAAAGGACCCTAAAAACCCTATAAATCATAAAGGACCCTAAAACCTTAATAACACCCAAAAACTCACCATAATACCAATAAAACCAAAAAAAATATAATGTTCCAAAAAAACCAAAAGGACCCTAAAAACCCTAAATAACCCTAATACCCATAAAAACCTAAAAATTCTAAAATAACCCTCTAACCAATAAAAGATACTAAAAACCAAAAAAAAATTCTAAAATCCATAACAACCACTAAAACCCTTAAAATCCTTAAAACCATTAAAACTCTAAAATAACCCTAAAAGTCTCTAAAAATTCCAAAAATCCTAAAAACTCATAAAAAAGTAAAAAAACTAATCCCCCCTAAAAACCTAAAAAACCACAAAACCCTAAAAAACCACAAAAACCTAAAAACACCCTAATAATCATAAAATAGTAAAATACCCATTAAAACCCTAATAAAATAAAACCACTAAAACCCTTAGAATCCCTAAAATCCCTAAACAGCCTATAAATAACAAAAAACCATAAAAATTCTAAACTCCCCAAAAACATAAAAACACTAAAAATCATAGAAACCACTAAGATCCCTTAAAACTCTAAAAACATAAAAACTAAAAAAAACCCCTAAAACCCTAAAAACACTAAATCATGGTGTAAACCCCTAAAAACTATAAAAACCATAAAAACATAAAAACTCTATAAAAACCCACAAATACCCTTAAAACATAAACTCCTAAAACCCCTAAAATCCTAAAAACCCAAAACCCTAAATACCCATTAGAAACCCTAGAACACAATAAAACCCCTAAAAATTATATGATACAGTGAAACCCCTAAAGTAACCCTAACCCCCTAAAACCCCTAATAACCCTAAATACCACAAAAACCCCGTATTGTTTGAAAACCCCCCAAAAAACCAAAAAATTACTTATAAAAACGTAACAACACAAAAAAACATTAAGAAAACCATCAAAAAATAATACACCATAAGATAACAAAAAATCAAAAAAAAAAAGAAAAATCTTAAAACAAATAAAACCCTTAGAAGCCACTAAAAACTCTAAAACCCTAAGATAGGAAAAAAATCTCAAAACCCCTAAAACCCAAAAAAACCCTAATAAATCCCTAGAACCAAAATATCCAAAAAAACCTAAAAAATATAAAATTGAAAAAACCCTAGAAACCCCAAAACTACCATGAACTTTTTAAAACTCCCTAAAAATCTTAAAACATTAAAAACCCGAAATATCTAAACTCAGCACCTTAACCATAAAACCCTACACCCTACACCATATACCCTACACTATAATCACAACACCCTAAACACAATACCCTACTACATATACCTAAAACCCTACAACTAACACCATATACCCTAAACACTACACCTTAGAAACAATAGAAAACACAGTAAACCCTAGACCCTAGACCCCAAACCCTACACCCAATACCCTTAAAACCCATAGCCTACACCCTAAAACCGAAACCCTAAACCTTATTACCTACACACTAAAACCAAAATTATATATCTAAAACCCTATATCATATGCCCTAAACAATTAAACCTATACTGTACACAATAAACCCTAAATCCATCACCTTAAACCCTATACCCTATACCCCAAACTCTAAACTGTACTACATTAACTCAACACCCTACACCCTAAACCCTAAAACATACACCAAAAACTCCACATCCAACACCCTGCACCCTATACCCTAAACCATATACCCAACACCCTAAAGCCTTTACCCTACACCATGAAACCAATACCCTATACACTACACCCTAAACCCTACACCCTAACCCCAATAGTGTAAACCATAAACCATAAAACATTATCCACATAACTCAATACCATACAACATAAACCAAAAACCCTCCACCATAAACCCAATACCATACAACCTAAACCATTAACCATACACCCAAAACCATAAAACCTCCATCCTAAACCCTAAACCATACAACCTAAACCATTAACCATACACCGAAAACCATAAAACCTCCACCCTAAACCCTAAACCATAAACCCTTAACCATAAACCCAAAATTATATACCCACCCACCAATACACTAAACTCTATACCCTGCCAAAAACACTAAAAAATATCCAAAATGCTAAAAAACCTTTCCCCGTTTGTTGATTCAGACATTAAGGGTGAGATACACTATCGTCCTTGTAGGCCCACCTTGTAACTATCTTCTTTTGTTTTATTTTAAATTATTATTGGGGGGGACTAGGCTAGCCTAGTCCTACACCTCTTCTGCCCAAAAAATCACAAAACCATATACCATTGACTCTAAATTGTAAATCTTACTAGCTAAACCCTATTACCTACACCCCAAACAATAAAACCTAGACCTCATACCCTATTCCCAACACCTTAAACCATTAAACCATAACCTTACACCATACATTCTAAACCCTACACAATAAACCCTACACCATGCAGTCTAAACCATAAAACCAAAACCACACCTCCTAAACCCTATTCCCTACACACTAAACCCTACACCCTAAACCATATAGCCTACACCCTAAACAAAAAAACCATATACCTTAAACCATATGCTCTACACCATAAAACCTAAACCCTACACCTCAAACTGTATACCTAACACCCTAAAATCTGAACCATGTACCCTACTCTCTATACCCTACACATTAAACCCTCATCCTTAATCATTTTACTCTACACAATAATCCTTAAACCCTATAACGTACACCCAAAAACCTACACCCTAAACCCTACACCCTAATTCTAAATGCTACACCCCAAACCATATAATCCATAAGCTAAATGCTATGCCCAGCACCCTAAACCATATACCCTACATCCTAAACCTTATACCATACACCATAAAACCTATACCAAACACCCGAAACTCTATACCCTGTACCCTAAACCCTAAACCCGACACCCTACTCAATATACCATAAACCCAAAATCCTAAACCCAATATCCTACACCAAAAATGAAAAATCCTACAGCCTAGGCATTATACCCTACACCCTAAACTCTATACCCTAGAAACCAAACATTATACACATCACCCTAAACACTTAACCCTAAACCATGCACCCTAAACCCTAAACCCTACACCCAAAACCCAAAACCCAAAACCCAAAACCCAAAACCCAAAACCCTGCACCCTACACCAAACACCATACACCTTAAACCCTAAATCCCACACCATATACCCAATACCCTAAAATGTAAACCATAAATCATACACCCTAATCTGAATACCCTACACTATAAACCATATACCTCGTACCCTAATCCCTAACTATACACCATAAACCCTAAAAACTACATCTTAACCCTGAGAACCTACACCCCAAATCATATACACTACTCACTGAATCCTAGAAGCTTCACGATAAACCCTAAATATTACACCTGATACCCAATACCCAACACCCTTAACCATAAACCCTAAACCCTGCATTGTAAATTCTATACCATGGACCCCAAACCCAAATCCATCCTCTCTAAAACCTAAACCATTCACCATAAAACCTATATCCTACACCATAAACCTAAAACTCTACAATATAAATTATATTCGTACCCCTAATACCTTTTACCCTCCACCATAATACCTATATCTTGAACCCAAAAACCCACTCCCTAAACCCAACACCCAATCCCATAATCCCTAAACCCTAATACCTAAACCATATCCCATCAAACTAAACTGTAAAACCAACACCCAAAACGTTATTCCATGTACCCTAAACCATAAATCCTTTACCCTATAACCAAAACCATAAACCATAAACCCTAAACACAATACTCAACACCCAAACACACTAAACCTGAATCCCCTAAGAAAACCTAAAACTGTAAAAATTCAAAAAAAAACATAAAAGATATATGAAAAATAAAAAACCAAATAACCATTAAAAATCCATAAATTCCTTAAAAACCTGAAGGCCCCTAAAAACCGTAAAACTTTGAAGAAAATATGAAACTTCTAAAAACTATAAAACCCCTAAAAAAACTAAAATCCATAAAAACCCAAAAAACCCAACAAAACACTTAAAATTATAACATACCCATAAAATTCCTAAAAAACCTAAAAACACTAAAAACCCATAAAACCCTAAATACTATAACAACCATTGTAGACACAATTTAATGTTTTCTAGGAACTTCTTCTCCAAATTGAGTATGTGAACCTCACTTGGACACAAAATGCTATGTTTATGTATAAATACATCTTTATGCCAGAAGAAGGAGAATATTGGATTAATTTGTGGCGTGACCCAAAACAACATTAATTAGGGTCGACAAGATCACAGTGAATCATTTAATTTTTCATTAGGGTCAGTGAAGATAGTAAAGGTACCGACCCAAAGGGTTGGGATAGAATCTCGACACAAATCCTAAGCATGGGCATGGGGTCGCAACCATCGTATTATGGAATATATTTTTCACCTAAGTCCCCCTTAACCTCATCGACATAAAAGGTATCTATAGGTAAGTACATTCATGACAACCCAGATGTGTGACCTATCTCATTCACCCTGGTACTATATTTAAAAACAAATAGACCATTGGGGCATTCAACTCGGCAGATGAATTCCCCTAAAGGCTAATTGTTGCTCTGATTTCCCTAGCACTTCATCCTAGTCCTTTGAAACCTATAAGGGAGTTTCATAACAAATAATTATAGGGAATTAAAGGAGGATTGTGAGACTTGATGTCATTTCAGTGTTAAAAATATACAAAACATTCACGACTAGTTCACCCAACCCCCTGATTTAAGAACACATGCATGATCATTCTTCCAAATACATGAATTTGTGCACCTCACTTTTGGGAATACCTGTGAAGACCCATGAAAGATTGATCTATGTCTCTCCCAAGGTTAGTCATCCAGGTTGTTCATAACAAATTTTTAAACCAGTTCATCAAATCCTACTTGCAATCCACCCACTTGTGCACCACATACTTGCACAATTTTTCTTGGGTCACCAAACATTCTCAACCTATGTGTGCCTCCCATGATGCCTCCCTAAAATCGATTCATGATAGAGATTCTATTTAATATTCTACCTTCTTTTAAAGGAGCCACTTTGAAACCTCCACCAAGACCTCCTAATTTAAAAAACCATTGAGAATGTCACATCTCTGTGTGTGTCCTATTTGGGTTTGTTTTTATACGGTTGGAGGATTCCTACACATGTCCTACAAGAGTTCCAGGATCCGTGGGATGTATGTAGGTTTTCATATCTATGGTCAAATGGATACTTACCCTAGGGAAAGTGTTGATGAGTTCTCAGTCTTAGATAACGTGTATAAGACTCTATCCTCCCCTTCTCATCTATATGACCAAGAGAAACTGGTTCCTTGTTTAGAGGATATTGATCATGATTTATTTACCCTTTGTTAAAGAAGAAGTCTCACTTATATTTTAGGTCCAATCAAAGGGATCTCCTCCTATTTTAATCCCCTAAACATACATGCAAGAGGCTGCATTATTTCTCTTCTCTAAATCCTTCATGTTCACCCATTCCTCACATTTGAACCATGTTCAATTTAAATTGATGATAGGGATGTGCCGTAGTTATGGCCTCTTCCAAGTTATCCCCAGCCTCTTCCTCCATAGTGTCAACCTATAAATTTGAGAAGGAGGAAAATAATGTTTGGTTTTTTGAATATTTCACATCCTATTGTTTCTCACACTGATCATGACTCTACTGGGCATATAGGTTTGTAACAATCACAACACCCATATAGTACACATGATTTAAGGAACTAAGAGAACTATGATTCCCACCATAGCTGGGACACATAGGAAACCTCCATAAGGAAATATCTCCAAACAATCTCATTGATGAAGTGAGTAATCACATCCCCTTAATTTTGGAACCCTCTTAATGAATAATCCACAATCATAACTCCCTTAATTATGGACATCCTCTTTAGATGTAATCCATGAATTAACCCCCCCAAACCTCCATGAGTTAATAAATCTCTCACAGACCTTATTACAAGGGTATCCTCTTCAAGCGTAATCCCCAAGATATTTCATCTAAAGGTTCATACTCCCCTACTAGACTTATCGATCTACACGGGCCTTGATTTCCATCAAAATTGGATGTGTTATAATCCCCATAAGGTTCAAAACCAATATACAAATCAAACCCTGTTATCATTGAGTTATATCCTTAGTAGGGTCTAATTCAACATGGGATCTCAAATTCTTCCCATGTTCATTGGGGTTTTTAGGAATAAGTCCCACACCATGATTTGACTAGGAACTATCCATATATATGTCCTTACCACCTGACATTAAACTATATGGTGGGTCTTTATCACACAACCATAAAAGTTTTGATGTGTCCCATTATGTGGAAATGAACTATGAGGGTTCTAATTCCTTTCACGAGAATATGCAAGTATCCCATTTATGGGTACGATCTAAAGAACAAAACAAATTCTATCTCCCTAGATGATGATAAATTATAGAGTGACATTCATCTACTTGGATGACCACAAAATTCTAGAGTGCCCCACTGAGTAGCTTAAATACCATCATCATCTTGATAAAGGCCAATGAATCTCTAAGTAGAATATAGAAGGATAGCATCATTGTAGAACCCTAGATACAGATAGATATCTCAATTATTGAAGAACCTCAAATACGTACGAATGATTCTGAATTATACATCTGCTAATAATTTATTTCTAATCTTGGGATGAACTTAATCATACTTGGGAATTAATTAAGGATTCACAAACATATCTTAAATCTATAAGATAGACCCTGAGTAGGCAATAATTCTTTCCCAAAGGGTGTGATGAGCCTGACCTCCCATCTTCTCAACCAATGAAAGTTCTTAAGTATCATATGCCATTAAACATAATGAACGAATATATTTGGAATGTAGGTCCCTTTAGATACAAAACAATTGGGTGTTTCTGATTCCATAAACAAATCCAATGAATTTTTTTTGGAAATATTGATTCCTAACCAAAACACATGTCATGAAGCAAAAAAATGTTTGACCCGAAGTGACTCCCCAACCAATATGATAGTTTTACCCATTTGTAAATCCCTTATCTATTGATAAAAGGGGGATAGATAATGAAATCAATCATTCTTGTGTTTATCCAAAAAATGTTTCTCTGATGGAGTTCATTTTTTGTATTTTCCATAAATACAATCACTCTTTTCGAAGAAGTATTGAAAATACCGTTGGATTCCTTCAAGATTACACCCACGAACACCCCAACTACTACTCAAGTCAGATACATGTCCACTCAATGCATGCCATCACTGACTCAGAATCTTCAATAATGAGTCTCTAATTCACTGGTTCAAGAGTACTATAATCGTGGTTCTATTTCTACCTTTGAGGAAGTCCGACATGCCCTCCAGATCAAGAATCACCCCTGATCATCTATTTAGCGATGACCGGTGGTCTAGATGCAGATGATGACAACCACTATATTTAATCATTTCAAAATCTTATCCATAGAATTAAATCACCAATCCCTACCATATTTTAGGGATTTCAACCTAGAGCCCCCCTAAGGTCTTGTCTCAAAGACACATGGGTCCTTCCCAAGGGCTCCTACCAACAATTTCCATCGCCAACACCACATGGTATTAATCCCTCAACATGATGAGGGTGTTTCCTTTATATCTATGTTCCATGTCCCTTAGATCCGAGAAAGAAAGATGGCCTTCGGAGGACAAAAACCGGCTAACTGGGAGATGTTTTTTACATTTTCCCCCTCTTTAGAGGCCCACCAACCCAATTTAGTGGAAAATAGTGATCTGGAACATAAAAACATATAGATTCATTCGTTCATCCAGAAGACTGGTCTGGCGGCTCCTAACTAGTCCTTCTATTCAAATATAATGGTGTACCATGAGTAGGAACATACACATTCTTAGAATCATCCATAATTTAATCAGAATCATCCAGCAACATTAAATGAATCTGTCTAACACAATTCAGTGAAACTCACAATCGAGAACATATACCTGTGTGAACTCATCATGTCTACCAACAACCTCGTTTGGAAGCACATAGAGAAGTAATTATAAAAGATCTAATAGTAAAAAGAAGACAAACTCACCTCTCTTCCCCAGAACACAAGTACATCCACTATCTGATAGAAGGAAAGGGAGGAGAAGAGGTGGTACATACTTCCACTCCAGATATAGAATGGACACATATTCTTCTGCTGACTTCCAAAGTCACCAAGCACATCTTGGAAATGATAAAATTTTCGACACATATTTCTATTCATATCTGTGAGACATTACATGATATCATCATGAATACATAAGCAGTACCTAGAGTAATGAAGCATAACTCTATCCCTATAAGTTGGGTGGCTAATCAACGTGTCACCACGTCATAGATACATACCTCAATTCTTGTCTAGGAGTGTCATGGGTCATAATCCCCCATATCATGTACATAATCGGACTGGGAACATACACTCATTATAACTAGAGATAATCTACCTATTTTTAATTCCAATCCAAAGAAAGAATATAAACCTACCCATGGAAACAACTTTTTCCAGAATGTGACCCCAACTTTAGGTAAAAAGGAATCCAAGAAAAAGGTGTATCAATCACCGTTGGAAAATCAAGAGCCAGTTTTCAATTTAGATCCTCTCAATGATTTAGTTCTCAAAGCCCTAAAAATTTATCTATTGAAGCTTAAGATACTACCCTCCCATTACCAAATTATTGGAATAGTATCAGTAACTATGAAGGTCCTTGTGGAACACTTTCTCATGAAACATTATTCATAATTATTCTATCATTCTTGATATCCTATTTATTGATGAGTTCCATGGAAACCCTCTATGTGTCCAGAATACCAAGGAGCAAGAGGTTCTACCCCATTATATAATCCACCATGATGGTCCTCCCCATTATCGAAGTCACTTTGAATGTTCTCTCAATAGTACTAATTCAAACAATCAAACATTTCATCTGACAACATATTGAAGAGAAATCCCTCTCATCTTAAGGGAATTTAAAATACAAGTACTATTATGTAACTTTCCTTATCACTGGTGGGTGAAATTTATTCTCAACCACAAGAAATACCGAGGTGATGGTTATTCTCCAAACCAACCATGGGCCATTTATCTTCCAATAAAAAAAAGGAACTCTCAACTGATCTTGCTAATTATGATAAAGGGGAGGGAAAATTCCATCTTTGGCTCGATTAAGTAGATAAAACTATTGAAAAATTAAAATATCATATGTTTCACAGGGGGGAAAATTGTATAAGGGTTAAATACTAGCCATTCTTTAGCCTTTGGCAACCTCTCAATACAACAATCTGGCGATGTTGAAAAAATATTTTATTCACGATATCCGCCTCAACATATGGAAGACTCTTAGTAATATAAATGATAAATTATTATCTTATGATGAATATAAAGTCATGTCAATATAATAGAATTGATTCAACATCAAATTCACTTGGGCTCTCTCCATGTTTCCAAACATCCAAAAATCAAGAAACAATGTGGTTCCCTTCAATGTGCATGTCCCAACTCATCAATGAGGTTTCCAAAATTGACTATAGATACCCCATATGATGTTTATATCAGATGATGGGGTGAACATGGAGAATTGAATTTCATTGTGTTCCAAAGCTGGAAATGATCTCCCAAATTGGTCTCATGAAATGATATTTCCCTAGGCTGGATACAAAAAACAAATTATATTCATGGCTGAATAGATACACAACAATAACATTCCTTGACTGACATTCACCAAATTTGGACCCAAAGAGAGAAAAAATTGAGATAATTTGTAATCATGTGTTTAAAAAAAATGAGTAGGCCTCCCATTTAGAGGATGTCAGGTATATGATTGTGAAAATATATGAAATAACATAATGGTTTTCTGAATTAGGTGATTTAAGTTAGTACAGGATAATGAACCCATCCATCATTCAGATCAGAATTTATAAATCAGAATAGCAACAATTCTAATACCATCCATGTAAGATTAGAACCCATCCCATCCCGTAAGGTAGGGGGATATTTCACATTCACAATATCATCCATAGAGAAAGACATTTTTCTTCATGTTAGGAAAGAAACTGAAAAATGAACACACAAATGAACAATATAATGATTCACTTTAGTTTAATGTCTAGCAAACAGTTCCTGAGGAACCAAAAAATAGGAGGACAAGGTCTCATTGTAGGTGTAGAAAAAGGAGATCTCACTAGGATACCAAAAAAATTCCAACAATCCATTATACATCAAGTTATTTCATCAATTCCATAATTGAGAATCCTCCAGAAAATTAACCCTCTTCAGGGGAGTCATAGAATGAAGTAATTTTTTTATAATATGGTCAACACCAAAGAAAATGAGGGATATGTGTGTACCCAAAATCAAATTCATAAAAAAATATTAGGTATTCCCTCAATTAAAAACATCTAACTCTTTTAGTGGCACCTAATTAGGGAAAAATTAAAGGTCAGACCATGAGTCACCTTTCCACTAGAGAAGTTCAATCCCTTTGGATTGAGGAAAGAATTTCTTAGTGGTGGAGTAGATGAAGGAGTTGAGAAGACTCAACACAGAGTTTCTCTAAGGAATCATTCCTTCTAGATATGATCCACACGTAGATGCTCATCTTGAACATCTAGTAGTAGTACCATAACAAAGAGGGTTTGGGGAAACTACTAAGGGGGGGGGGGGTCTCCTTTATCAACACTAAAAAAGTTTTGTTATTCTCGGTGAAGATAAAGGGGGGAGGTCCCCTTTATCAGCACTAAACATATTTCTGATAAAGGGGGACATTTATCAGTGATAAAAAAATCGCTGATAAAGGTGGGCCTTTATCAGTGCTTGCATAGCGCTGATAAAGGTAGTATTTGTCAACGCTATTTTCAACACTAATAAATGGATAATATATCAGTGCTGAAAATATCGCTGATAAATACTACCTTCATCAACGCTATTTGGAGTACTGAAATATTATTTACTGATTAGTGCTTAATTAGCACTGATAAAGGCAAAATTTCATGTGCAAACCTAGAACCTGCACAACACCTGCACACATATGACAGCACCTGCACAGAGCATAAATAACACCCACACACAAAGCACAGAAGAACAAAAATGCTATATACATATACTTAAAATCATGAATACAAAACAAAACACTTCTATATACATTTGAAACAACGTTTAATATGCTTAAAATTACAATTATCCAACAAACAGTTATAAAAAATTGATGTTTCATCCTTTTTGTATCCATGAACCACTCTAAAGAATTGTCGTCCATGGTATTAGTTGTCGAACAAAGTGTTTGAACTTAGCAAAAAGATTTCCCCAATATAAGAAAACAAATATTATGTTAGTAATAAAATAACGAAATAAATTAAATATTAATATGAAATAATACATTAATAAAACATCAATTGTTTCTTGTTACAACCTTTACATGTCCATATTTATTTGGACATCACCCCTCCCTCCCCTGGACAGCACCCCCTCCCTCCCCTTGTAGTCCTCCCTTTCCATGGATGGCCCCCTTCCCACCTCTTGGATAACCCCACTCTTCTCCTGGACAGCCCCTCCTCTACTACTGGACACCACCTCCTCCCTGGACAAACCCTCCCTCCCCTCCCTAAGACAACCCCCCCTAGACAGCCCCCTCCCCTACAGACCCACTTCAGGATACTCTATAAGTGATCTATCCATTGTATATTATCATTAATGAATGGATTTGAATGGATCTTTTTCTGGACACCCCCTCCCTTATGGACACACCCCCTACCTCCCCTCCTAGACAACCCACTCATGGACACCCCCCTGGACACACCCCCTCCCTCCCCTCCTAGACACCCTCACACTTAGACACCCCCTCCCTCTTGGACACACCCCCTCCTAAACACCCCCACTCATGGACACCCCCTCCCTCCAAGACAACCCCACCCACATATAAGGGAAAATAAAATTAGAAAATTTAAAAAACAATATATTGGTTCCCATCATGATTTTAAGATTCTTGTGAGTGGACTGAATGTCTATGCATCAGTCGACTTCCACACTATCGACCAGTGTAGTCCAATGAGTTATGCTTTACTAGAAATACATGTCATTTCTAAAACTATTCTTCATAACCTAGGGATATAAAACATAATAAAGAGTGATACTATATGCCCAATAAGTGTAAAAAATGGAGATATCAATGATCATATATGGATAACATAAGTATTAGGAATTCACCTTCATATTATTTGTGTATAGTATTCCATCAGGTATGTTTCCCATTCATTTCTAAACACATCTGTATCATCTTCTGAATATGAGTTTTTTTGACAGTCATGGTAGTACTAAAAAAATATAAATACACAAAGGATTAATAAATATTTTAAATGAACTCATAATTATTTTTGAAAATATTTCTTTAGGGATGCTAGTTGGTTGATGAAATACAATATCTTTTAATAAATTTACAAACATAATGCCATAGTCCTTTTCGTTTGTTTGTTTTGGACACTGTAGAAACATCGACAATAATAAGTAATTTGTTTTGATATGTGTTTGGATAGCGCAATGTTATTGTATATACCAGAATACTTTTCTAGTTTTATATCTTGTAGGAATTATTATCCTTAGGCCCTAGATTCATTCCATGCATTAGACGACATTGATGCACAACCCTATCATAAAAAAATACTTATTAAAAGATAACATAAATTATATAACTAGATGTTTTGTTTTAAAATGTTGGATCTAGTGTATTACAAATTAACAAACGCCATCATTCATGGTCAGTTTGTTGGATATCCATGCATTGAATCCAAAAAATAAATCTTTGGAGTATACAAATTGACTGCAATCAGCATCCAATGATTCTTAAAAATACAAAAAAGAAAAAGTAAAGAAAGAAATAAAAACAGAGTTGATGTGATTAAATTGTAGAGTTTTAAACCGATATCATTGGTATTAAAAAGGTTATATCATCCATAATTTTGTTTTCAAACCATTTGAGCAGGGATGAAATTATTGTAACCTCTTTATCAGAATCTATTTCGCCTTTTGAAGAGGTGGTGTGAGGACTAATGAGTCCAACAAAATTAATAGGGAAATACATTCAATTGTTTTTCATATATACATGTGAGAAAAATATTAAATGTATTTATTCATAATTATCAGAGTATATCAACTTTTTTAAAATCAAATCATGAAAACAAACCTCATGTATACATTTATAGCTGAGGGGCCTAGCCAATCATACTTTAGGATTTCATTTACATTTTCAGCACTAATGAAATATGATGTTTCCTCTCCATACTTATTTTTTTTAAAATCAACTCTGTGAGAATTTCTGTCTATCAACATTGTATCCACATGAGCCTATAATGATATTAACTGTGGGTATAGACTGGGCGGTGTGAAGGTTCTCTCAGTAGACGGTTTCAATCAGTTGGTTGATCCTTGTGATAGTTTTGAGCTGATATTTCATTTCACCCATTCTATTTGTCATTCTGTAATAACATTCATCGGTTCAGACCTTTTTTTGATTAAATGATAAAGGTCTATCTTGAAAAATAAATTGGATGTGGATACCTCATTTTTGACATGTTTTTTTACAAGAATTATCTCCCATGCGATGAATGTTACAACATCTTGTTCAACCGTATGAATGTCATCGTCTTCATTTGGAATAGGTAGCTCATCATTTGGATTATTAGCTATGTTAATTTACACTCTTAGATGATATGTTGACTGACTGACTGAAAATTACATTTTTTATTAAGGCAACACTTTTAAGGAAAAAGTGAGAAACCAAGATACATGACTTCAATGACTAAAGACATAACACCTTGATCCAATAGTCCAAAATTAAAAATACTAGATCAAACAACAAAGAAAGGCCCATCCCAGCATATACAACATAAAGTCTAGTTCTACCATTCCAACAATCCACAGCAAGCTGTCCCATACAATGATGGGCCAAAACCGATGGCCAATACCATACCCTCTCGAATATTCAAAACCAAAACGCATTAGACTAGTGAAAACTTGCAGCTCTAAACCTCATCTTAAGAACTCTATGAGAATAATCCGGAATCAAGAACCCTTGAACATCAAGCCGTAGGCAACAACATTCATACCGAGGAGCAGAAACACCTTGGAAATACACAAATTCGACCACCACCACAACTCAATCAACACAAAACCATAAATAAATCGAAATCAGACCTGCGAGGCTGACGCAGGATGCTAGAAGCCATAACCTGGAGGCCCTCCCCCTCCACAATACAATGGGCCTAGCACTGAGCCACGCCCGATAGGAAACCAGACCTGTGTGTTGTGTAGCATGTCGTTTTGCATATTGAACACTGTAACCCTCACTACAAGGTGATAGGTGGGAGTTGATAGATATAAATCACAGTCATTTTCAACCTATTGAATATTATTACAGGAAAGGTATCAGTGTCTATGTGAATCATATTTCATAGAAATAATTATTAAAACATTGATTACCATAGCTAATTCAGGTTTTTTTGGGGAATGACTCCCCTAAAAGCTGGTGGGGGTGGGTTGGGATCATCACACATGGGTTGTTGTTGAGTTGTTTCTTCTCTTTGCCTCTCCCCCATCAATGTTGCTACTATCTCTCTATGTTATTGTAATTATTCTTGAAAAATTTCTAATTTTTCTTGCAGCTTTTCAATTTTTTTATTTTGATCCTCTGATTGTTTTTGTTGTTGAAAATATGTTCGTGGTGTCACCCCAAAACCCACACCTCTAATGCCGCCAAACTATTCTGGTTACTTCAAGGCTGTTGAATGTATGTCTGCTTCTGGTGTGGTTGTTTTCAATTCCAGTTACTATGTCAGATAGAAAATATAGAAAAATAAGTAGTTTTTGTAATGTAATAGCTATTTAAAGAAAATCAATTTTATATTATGTTGTACTTACACTTGTTTCCCACACTTTTTGTGTGTTTTCATCTATCAGTATCCCTTATTTATTTACATGAGCCTACATCTATAGCACATGGATTGGGATGGATATGGATTTCAATTTCGATTCATCAATCTTCAAATAAACAGAGAAACATGTTTATGGTGTTGTTTTATGTCACATACAAGTATTACAATAGATTTAAAAGACATACCAATTTTTTCTCATGTGAAGCGTACCCCATCCTTACTTTAAGGTTAGGGTAAGATGGTTCTGTTGTGCGTTTTTTATTTTTATCACTGAGTTATTGTTTCATAAATAAAAAACTGTCAATAAAAGTGTTGAGTAAGAGAAACGTCAAAAAACGTATTACCCCACACAATGTACACGAAAAGTCTTCTCCCCATGACGGTTGCTAAACTCATCCAACACTCCTTAGGATATCAACTGTGCATAAAGAGGAGGTGGGTGCGGCTTGATTTTCCATTCAGAATCTTTAAGATTATATTTCATTAATATTGTGTGGAAACCTCTATTAATCCTTCCTGCAACTCTTAATACATATTCCTTGTGCAAGGAATCTACTATAAAATCACTCTAAAATGGATGATGAAGAGTAATTCAATGTTTTGGTATTTTATTTTATTAAATTAAAAAAATGATATCATAATGTTACCGTAATATCTTCCCATAGTAGTGTCTTCAGCCCGATGACAACATGGTGCCACGACTGTACATCAATTGGTATGCATTGCCGAGTGATGATTCCAATATACCTACTAAAGATGGCTCAGTTGGGGTTAACATGTAGGCCTCGCTTATTCCATCCCACCTCAAATTTGATTCCTTTTTCTTTTTCCTTAAGGATTTTGGATTACACTGTCAAACTACGACGTTCATGTTTTTTTCTCTTTCAGGGTTGCATTTCCTACCATTTCCTCATAAGTATCATCAATATGTTCCTCTGGAGCGCTAGCATTGGCACTGGGACCCGCAATAACATGTTGAGAAACCTTTTGTACCTCAGCACTGGGACCAGCAACAACAGGTTGAGAAACCTTTTGTTTCTCTGCACTGGGACCATCAATAGCTGGTTGAGAAACCTTTTCTTGCTCTACACTGGGACCACCAGCAGTTGGTTGAGAGACCTTTTGTTCCTCGATATTGGGAACAACAGCAAATGCATCTGTAATTATCTGCAGAAGTGGTTTAACATTTAATTTATATTACATAAAAGTAGCAGCAAATAGATAATAACATAATGTAAAACAATGTATATTACAATAAACAAATAACCTTATTATTGTACTCTCTTTTTTTCTTTAAAGGATGAAGAGATTTGAATCCTCTATCTACTATGTAAATCCATTCATTGTTGTCTCATATGACATACAAAACATCATCGACATTGGGACTGCTGCAAAATTATTGTGAAGTACCTACAAAATGGTCATCCGCCATTGAACTTTCATATGACCCTTCAGTTGTTTTACTCGATAACAGAACAATTGAACAATTTTGGTTTGTGGGGTCTGGAACATAAACTAATTGTACTGCCTATGATGCCATTATAAATGGATCGTATTTCTCCCCTTCCTTACTGAAATCAACTTTCACGAATCCTAATTCACTTATTTTAACAACACTCTGGTTATCAACCCACTTTCATTGACAAATTGGCACTTTGAGTTTTGTATAATCTAACTACCATATTCGTTTGATGATGACAAAGTATGACATATTCACATAAAATGGATTTCTGTTCTTAGCACCAGAAACATGCATCGCCTCAGCCACAAGTGTAACCCCACTATTCTGCATGGTACTGTCTTCACCATGTTCATTAGTATAGAATGTATAACCATTAACTACATAAGAATTTTATGACAATACATACACACTTGCTCCTCCAGATAGCCATTGAAGTCATTCAAAAATTGAGTCTATATTTTCATCTAACTGCTTAAAAATATGGTCCCAAAACCATCCTATAAACTATCGATTATGTGTATTTGATATCCATTTTCATCCCTAGAAGGATTCAAATGCCTAAGAATTTCTTTGTGGGTTTGAACATATGGGTCAACGTCAAAACTGTTATGCAAAACGTAAAGGTGAGCCTTCTCCTGATCTGTAATATTTATTGTGAAAACCTCTCTTACAAAAATTACTTCACCCTCAAGCTGCTTAGTGTGATGAGATTTTGGTAGGCCAATGTTTTCCACACCAGATAGGTACTTGGTACAAAATTCAATGGCTTCCTCAACAATATATTGTTCCACAATACAACCCTCTGACCGACTTCAATTTTTGACATACCCTTTTAAAATATTCATATACTGTTCAATGGGGTACATCTATCTATAATGTACATGACAACATAGTCTAATCACTCTAACCAAATGAAACATCAAATGAACCATCATATCAAAAAATGTTGGTGATAAGAAAATTTCCAATTCACATAATATGACAGAATTTTCTCTTTCCATAGTTGGAAATTTCTCTAGGTCTATAAATTTGCTGCATATTTCTTTGAAGAAGAAACCGAGATTCATTAATGTATAGCGGACATTCTTGGGAAAAATGAAATGTAAATCTATATGAATTAGATCTTGCATCAAAACATGGATGTCATGTGATTTCAGAAACATTAATTTTAAATCTCTCATTGATATGATGTTCTTGATATTTGATGAATACCCCTCTGGAACCTTTACATCATTCAAGAAGTTTTAAAACTAATATCTCTCCTTCCTGGAAAGAGTGCATGCAGCAGGAGGAAGAAATGTTCATTTTTCACCCTTCACTAGTGCCAACTCTTCTCATATTCCCATCTCAACCATGTCAAATCTAGCCTTAATTCCATCCTTTGTTTTTCTAGGTATATTTAGCAACATGCCGATGACACTATCACATACATTTTTTTAAACATTCATAACATCAAGAAAATGTCTGACAAACAGACAATCCCAGTATGGTAATTCATAAAAAACTAATCTCTTTTTTCAACCAGTTTTCATAAGGTTTTTCGAAAACAATTTACCAAAAGTAGTGTCTAAATCTTTTACTTTCTCAAAAAATTGATCACCAGTTAGTAGAAATGGTGTTGTCCGTTCTTCTGAACTTCTGTCAAATGATGTCGTCCAAGATCGGTACTTATGTCGTCGGGGTAGAAATCCGTGATGTCCTACAAACACGGTTTACGATGAATGTTTCAACCTAATTTACTGTGTACCTTGTTTACAAATGGGACACCCTTGAGTTCTTTTAATGCTATATCCTGAAAATTTTCAATAATAAAGAATGTCATTTATCATCCCATATAACTTGACTTTCAAAGTGAAATTTTCATTTTTGTAATCATCATACAACGTAACACCTGAATCCCACAATATATTCAAATCATCGATCAATGGGGCCAGATAAACATCAATATCATTATTTGTTTTTTTTGTCCTGATATAATTATAGATAACATAATGTATTTTCATTTCATGCGTAACCACGGTGGTAAGTTATAATTTACCAACATAACCGGCCATGTACTGTTCTTTCTACAATGAAAACCAAAAGGATTCACCCCATCTGTAGATAACTCCAGACGAAGGTTTCTCAGCTCATTTCTAAATTTAGGATACTCGTGATAAATTCTCTTCCACTAAGGAGCGTCTGTCGGGTGACGTAGTATCACATCTTTAATTCTTGTATTTTCATGCCATGTCTATTATCTTGTAGTCTCCTCACTTACATATAGGCACCTAAACCTTGGAATTATTGGAAAGTACCATAAAACATTCGTGGGACTAGAATCATCTTTATTGTATTGAGAAGCACCACACTTTGGGCATTCTTTAAGTGATTTTTGGTCCTTGAAAAACAATATACAGTCATTCGGGAAGGTGTGTATTCTTTCAGAGATCATATCCATCGATCGTAGCAATCGTTTGGCATCATATTTTCGGTTTGGGAGTTCATTATCATCTGAGAGCATGTCATTAAAGAGAGTGTGTAGTTCCGTAAAACTGGTGTCACTCCACCCGTTCCCTGCTTTCATATTATACTGCTTCATTACGGCTAACAATGCTATATATTTAGTGAAACTAGCATACAATGGAGTTTTTGCAAAACTCTTTAACATCTAAAAGAATTCTGGGAAACCATGAAGTTCATATTCAATTTTCTTTTTCATTTCATCAATATGATCTTCATCATCATTCACATCTATAATCACACCCTCTATACAATCATCTTTACTATTCATGCCTGTAATCATATCAGATGATCCATAAAACGCCATGTTATCTGAGCCACAACCTACATTTGTTTTTTCCCCATGTTTATTCCTTTATGTATAACTTTGATCTATTCCATGACAGATCGGGTGTTCTTAAAACTCCTATGGACTAAATTGTCTTGAATAAAAACAGTGTAAATACAGACAAAGGATTTGAGAAGGGTCACATGCATGATATTCTGCAAACTTGATAAACTCTTTCACGCCATCTTCATACTCTTTTTCAACCGATTGGAATTCATCCATTATTTATTCATATTCATCGTATTTATGGGATCAATCTCAAACTTTCCTAATATTATGTTGTAATTAATCAAGTAGCATTATTTGGGTTTTATAAAAAATTCCATTACAAATGACTCTACAATGAAATAGAGGAACCTACCCCAAACATGTGAATATACTTGAACTCTACCTATATACAGTGGAATGTGCCCTGTCTTTTGTATATCTACATGGAGTACCTAAAACCTACACATGGAGGACTCTTCACCGAAACATGGGAGAGTACCATACTCTATATTTTCTCCAAACATCTCACTTTTCACTTTTCAACTCTCAAGAAGAGTGAAGATAATTAAAATATTCAAACCACATCGTGTGCAATTTCCAATGAATGAGTGAATCATACTATTGTGATCTACATGAGAAGATATTTATAATGGGATACTCATAAATGAAATACTATCATTTAAGTGAAAAATAAATAATAATAATGAAAATAACATAGAACACAATTTGTTCAATGGATAAACAATGTGTAGGGTTCTTAGTCAAGGTTGGTTGTATACTACAATTTCTAAACTCATGTGAAATCCATATACATGGTGTGTCCAGTAGGGTGAACATTGTCTATGGATAAGATACCTAATTTAATCTGACATATATCAAATTAATTCCAAGTTAGTCTTACAAAGACTGCATGATGCATTTGAAAATACATGACATACAGAACAACTTGAGCTAAAGGTGTGTACTTTAGATACATACTGTGTCACGTCACCAGCTATGCATCAATGTTTTTTGGAATTCACAGTGTATAGTACTTACATGACCACTAGGGGTGTATAGACTATACACATCAAGTAACTATGGTATCTATACATGGTGTGAGTGAAGTAAAACACATATCATATGGTTCTACCATTATTTCATGGCATGTACATGGTTTCATTATGAAGTATATGTCCTGGAGATACATTTTGTGTGACCTAGGTTCACATGACATGTAAAATTTGAAATGAAACTTATTCCATGTTTGAGTCAGAAGACGAGTCTTGTGTTGTATATTTTGGAGATAAATGTTGTGTGGCATTAAAATCTATATGAAATCCATGTATGGTGAAGCATGTTCCATTTACAAAGAATACATACCATGTATTTTAAAAATATATAGAATCCGAAAAACATCATCTTCACACAATAAAGTGTGTCATAGAGTCCTCTAGAAGTGGTTTTCTAGGATTCAGTGGAATTGCACTAGTAAAATAGTGGTGGTGCCATTGAAATGGGTAAATTTTGGATTGATATTCAATGGTGGGTGAACTACAACATGGAAAAAAATGGAATTTCAATCATGCCAACAACCACACCACCATACAAAAATACAATAATGTTCATGATCGCAACACCATAAAAACCAAACAATCACAATTTTAGATTTTAGAAAGCATCCCTTATTCAATTTTTCTTGTTAATTCATGGGTTATCACAGAAGTTTTATCATCCTGGGGAGTTCATTCATAAGTCAAGTATACGTAAATTACCAATTTTTATATTTAAATGTTGAACAAGAACCAACCAACATGCAATTCATTTAGTGCGCAAACAAGAACCACCAACAACAATGATTTTCAGTAGGGAGTTTAGCCCGTACATTTCACATTATAACCATCAATATAAAATAGTAATAATATGCGAACAAGAGGAAACCAATGAGTAATAGGAGAAAATTCACCATGAAGGTGTCGTTAAGCACACAACAGAGGTGCGTTCGTGGCAGAGGAGATGTGCACAACAGAGGAGATTTCCAACTGAAAAGAAAACATAAAATAAGGGAAACCCGTGAGAATAAAATAATCTAAAACAGAGTACATCATTTACCACATCCCACAAACCCCAAGAACCCACTAAAACTGAAATCAACCCACACCATGGTTAAAAACACCTTATGATAACAAGAAATTATAGAACCCACCTTTGATAGAAAGAGTTCAACATACTTTTTAAAATATAAAATATGAACATACAATGGGTAAGCCTTGACCTATAATTCCTCCTTACTAGGTATAATCCCCAAGTTTATTCTAGATAGTATATACCAAATGAGTAGGCCCTGATCAATACTCTGTTATCACACCGTTCACGACACATACATCTGAATCACATGACTTTAAACTACATGGTACAATCATTTCAAACAAACTTAAACTATTTCCCTTAAACTATGTTGACTTTGAATCCTATTTCGAAAGGATATGTAATATTACATCTTGAGTTCTAAACCAATCTTCATATTTCATACCCATCCTCATGAATCCATCTTCCTCATGAGATCATCCACATCCTTCCCTTTCCTAACTTATGAATGTGTGAGACATTAGGTGTTTCTAGTTATATGAGTAAACCCATTGGAAATTTTCTGAAAACAAATCATAACCTGACACAAATATTATGCTACCATACTCAGTCCCCCACACAACCAAGAATAAGGCTATGTTGATTTAATTTGAAATAAAATATGATGAAACTAACATGAAATTATTCTACAACTAAATAAGTTAGGTTCACCACATGTCAGGACATTTTATTTTCGTGTCACATACAAAAAGAATAGTGAACCCAATTTGAATTCATAAATGAGAATATAATGGTTTTCCTAGGATGTTAGTCTATTTTGTTTCATGTTTTCCATATAATTTTTTTTAATATAAAATGAATCCTTTACTTGTTAAAATGATTAATTGAATATACTTATTTGTAATAATTCACTAATCGGTATTCTTTTTTTGGTAGTTTGTGTATATAGGTACCCCTTATAAGCTCCATTAAATCGAAATTGAAGGTCTCTTTATCCACTAGATGTTCCCATGCTTTAATTTCTACCAAATATATGTCCCCCATGATCCAAAGGAATACATCACCTATTCGGAGACCTCAAAACTTGGTGGATGACATGATGGTAAAGGGGTACCACTAACACAGTATTGTCCCTACTCTTGAAGTTTTATATAAGGTTCTTCATGTGTTGAAGCCTCACAACCCACCCCATTATAATGAAACTATAATAATGTAAGTGGAACCTACCACCACCATTAATTAATTAAAAATTATATCCCTACAGAATGATATTAATTATATTCCTTATCTTAGTAAGGTGGATCAAGAAGTCACCAAAGACTTCAACTCAGTTCAGGGGTCACCCAGTAGGGATCCTAACAATTTCCACTATCTCCAACATCATGTGGCCACTAACCTTTAGAAGCCTGTTGAGGGAACCACAATGCAGACCCCTTCCCTAATCTATTATATCCATGAAGCTATGAGGTCCCTCTAGGAATTAAGATATATTGATCATAGGGAGAGGGTTCATATCCCCACCTCCCCATAATAAGTTTTGCAACACAACATGTGGTATCAAGTGAGTAGGATCATATCCATATTCAAACTCAATTAGCCTACCTGTACATCTTGAAAAAAATTAGGGGGAACACACATATTTCCAAACCCATGCATACATTCCACAAGTTTCTTATAGAAGTGGATGAGGGGGAAAGAGTAGGTATATATCCCTACTCCTACAAACAAACAGGCTCATAATCTTATTGCAATTATAGAATCCAATCAATACCACTAGGAAGAAATATAAAAACAACCCGATATCCCCACCCATGTCTTAAATGTTTGTCAACATATATTGGAAGAATTATTAGAAAGTGGTAATCGAAGTATCTCAAATATCACATAGGGTTAATCCCATATTCATGTTTCCGTAAATGATGAGCAAGGTAACATCATATCCCAATTTCCATATGATTCCAGGCTTATATTCCAACACCCCTTCAAGAGGAATGTTAGTATATCCCAAAAAAATATAGGATTGGATTCATATTCTCACATATATCTTGAAAGAGAAATAGTATATCCTAAATTGAATCTTTGAATTAATCACACATTCCTACTCCCCTCCAACATAAAGAAGGATGATGACATAACTCAATAAGTACTAAAAGGTAAAAACATAATCCATTTTGGTTTGAAGGGATCCATTAGAAATTTTTAGTTAAACAGAAGGTACAAGCCTAGATTCATATCCCACGCTAATAATCCCATCAGTTAGCTCTATCAATGGAATGTGATTCATCCATGAACACTCACATTAGGTAGGGTGACCAATATTCCCCAAGGATAACACCTAATGGAAGGCCTCTCTAAAGGAATATAGTATCCAAAGAGAAGGAAAATACTCCTACACTGACCAGCGGTGGCGGAGGCAGCCATGACAGAGGCAACAACGGCAGAGTTAGCGGTGGTTGCGACGGAGGAGGAAAACCCAGAGGTGGTGGCAGAGGAGGAGGAGGAGAAGGAGAAGGAGAAGGAGGAGGAGGAGGAGGAGGAGGAGGAGGAGGAGGATAGGTCACTGTGGAGGAGGGGTCTAATTCAGCTTCCGTGAAAGCTTGACCACATGTGAGAGTGGAGGGCCTGTTAGGGTTATTAAAAAAAACCGCTGGAACCTTTATGAGCGCTCTTTGATAGTAATTATAAAGGAAAGATTTTTCAGCGCTAAAATAAAAGCACTGATAAAACATACCTTCATCAGTGCTTTCAATGAGAATTCATAATGGTTCCAGCAGTTTTTATTTAATAATTTATTTATATTCTTATATATTTATTTAAAATGGCATATAAGATAAATATATATCTATTTATTAATAATTATAACAATAAGGAGTATATTTTTATAAATATTTTCATATAATTGTTTATCTATACAAAAAACAATATTCTTTATTATAAATATTATAATTTTATATAAATTAAGAATAAAAACGTTTATGAGTGCTAAAATAAGCACTGATAAACGTTACCTTTTATCAGCATGAAAAAAACACTGATAAAGGGTACACCTTTATCAGTGCTTATTTTAGCACTGATAAAGGTTCAATTTATCAGCGCTTTTAACTAGCACTGATAAAGGCAAACCCCTTTATCAGCGCTTTTTGTTTAGCGCAGACAAAGGGAAGCGCTTCCCTTGCCCGGTTTTGTGGTAGTTCCTAACACACCTAAAACACCTAAAAACCCCTAAAAACCCCTAAAAACCTAAAAACCATATAAAACACCAAAATACACAAAAATACTAAAAACATGAAAACCCCCAAAAAACACAATAACCCAAAAAACCAAAAAACCCAAAAAACTATTTTCCATTCCAAACCTTAGAAACCGCTAATACCCCCAAACCCAAATAACATAAAAACACCTAAAACTCATAAAAACCCTAAAACCCATAAATAATATATATACCTAAAAACATTAAAACTCTTAAAACATGATAAAATCCTAAAAACCCAAAGAAACCCCCAAAACCCGAAAAATCATAAAAACTGTAAAAACCCTAAAAATCTAAAAAACTAAAAAATTAAAAACTCTAAAAACATTAATAGAAAATAGAACCCCAAAAACCCAAATAATACCTAAAATACCCTAATGATCCAAAAAATACTAATGGTCCCTAAAAACACTGAAAACAATAAGAAGACATGAAAAACATATAAACCTAAATGAACCATAAAAATTTATAAACACCAAAAAACCCCATAAAAACATTTAAACCCATGATAGCACCTATGAACCTAAAAAACTAAAAAAACCTTCAGATCCCTAAAATAACCCCCAAACCCCTAGAAATTGTTAAAACCCCTAAATTCATTTAAACCGCGAAAACCCTAAAAATCATAAAAAAATTAAAATACTTTAAAAAATCCTCAAAACCCTAAAAAATAAAAAAAACAAAGAAAAAGTTAAAAATGATAAAAACCACTAAATCACCTAAAAACCATAAAAACCATAAAACCAAAAAAACCTAATACACCAAAACCCCCTAAAAACAATGAAAATGCATATAAACATAAAGACCCAAAAATCTGAAAACAATATAAATACCAGAAAAACCGAACCTCTTGGAAAATCCTAAAAACCCTAAAAACCCCAAAATACCATAAACCCTCAGAAATCCCCAAAAAACAATAGAACCTCAAACCCCACAAAACACCTTTTAAAACTGAAACTCATTATGATACCTAAAACTCTAAAACCCCTAAAAAGTAAAAAACCCCATAAAAGAGTAATAATGAAAAATATCTAAAAACCCTAGAAATACATGAAAAACACTAAAAACCATTAAAACCCTAAAAAACTATAAAAACCCAAAAACCCTATGTACCCTAAAACACTATGAAAACCCTAAATATACTAGAAAACACTAAATCCCTTAAAAAACCATGGAAACCCATAAACACCCTAAAAACATAAAAAAACATGAAAAATCCTTACAACCCTAAAACCTCCCTTAACCCTAAACCCCATAAAGACAATATCATCCTTAGAAACCAAAAAAACATTAAAAGATCTAAAAAACCTAAAAAACCATGAAAATACATGAAAACCCATAAAAAAACCCGAAATACCTCAATTTCCAAAATCCTAACAATCCTATAACATCCCAAAACCCTTAAGAAATTCCATAAAGGCTAATAAATCCACTAAGTCACAAACAACAGTTGTATAGTATATGGTGGAAAAGTTTCTTCTACATGATCTTGAGAAACAGGCTACCAATAAACCTAAGAGGAAAGGAAGGGAAGGAAAGGGAAATGAAATTGCCCCTTCTCCTGAAATTTCCATGTCCCAATGAAGGAAATGTTATGGAACTGCCAGGGGCTGGGAAATAATCCCATGACTATTTCCCTTCACCACTTTCTTTCTCATAAGCCTATGCTAATTAGGTTAGCTGAGCCCATGATCAAGTTAGAAAATTGGAAGGGTTTTAACTCAAACTCTCTTGGATACTCTCTTTTCTCATTAAATGGTGATGTAAATGGAATAGAAACCTTATGGGTTCTGAAGCATACTAGTGTCTAGGTTGTCTCAAATGATTCGAGTCCTCAAATGATCTCCATCACTATTTTCTTGAATGATGACGCCATCACCCTCTCGTTTGATTATGAATCATGCTCATAAATTACTCAGAGACACATTTCGGGGGAGCTAATATAGATTAATAAGGACATTGATCACAACTGGATGGTTATTAACTACTTCAACATGGTCCTGAGGCCTAAGGAAAAGCCGTGTCCAATCTTTTCTCATACTACATCAGAGGATTTTTCCAATTTTATTGAACAATTTGATTTATCTGAGGTCTCCATTGTTAGAGATACCTTTTAGTTGGGGATGGTACACCATCAACAGTAGGTAGGATAGTAAACTGGACAGGTGTTTCTTGCGTATTAGTGATAGTATATCTCAGTGGCTATATTCGGCTTCGATCAATAGAAATTAAATTCGGACCACAACCCACTTGTTTTTTAACTAAGAGAGAGAGTCTCAAGGTATTCCCACCTACCATTTAAATTCAATAATGTTTGGATCACAATTTTTGGGTCCATGGAAGATCTGTCGAAGGTGTGGATTAGTACTTTTTTTGGTAGTTCCCATTATATTATGACCTTTATGCTCTGAGAAGTGAAGCGTTGCCTAAAGGACTAGTCTAAGCGGTCCTTATCAGGGTTAGAGGATGATATAAAAGTGTCTAAGTCTCATCTTGCGGCATGTCAAATCATGACTAAGTAGTAGAGTGAACATTCGGGGGAGGATCATCAACTACATTCAAAGCTTGATGAATTTCTATCCATTAAGAAGAAGCTCATGAAACAACAATTCAATGTCAAATGGCTTTAGGATGGAGACAAAAACTCCAAGTTCATTCATTGTTTACATAGGGAATGAAGGATTAAAAATAATCTAAGCACTATACGAGTTGCTGATACTACTTTCACCTTGATGGAGGATATTTCCAAGGCTTTGGTGGAGTACTTTAAGGGGTTGTATACAGATTATGGTCATGATTCTCCCATGCCTTCGGACTTGATTCCACCTTGTATTACAGGTTCGAAAAATGAGGCTCTCAAGACTACTCTTTTTTAGGGGAACATAAGGATGGTGCTCTTCTCTTTGAATATAAACAACGATGTGGGGCCTGATGGATTTGGTAATAAGTTCTTCATATTCTATGGGTACATCCTTCAGGTGGATTTTACTAATGTTTTTAGAGAATTTTTTCTCTCAGGCTCCATTCCTCATGGTGAAAATGCCAACTTCATATCTCTGATCCCGAAGAGGGACAATTTCCATTGCGATTTGTGACTTCCGACAGGTTGCTATATGCAACACAATCCCAACGATAATTAGAAAGATTCTTGTCATAAGGATGGGGAAGACATTATGTGACATTGTTACTCCAAATCAGATTGAATTTATTCCGGGATGATGTATCCAAACATGCCTCTTTATTTCCCTGTAAGGTATTAATATAATGAGGAAGAAATTGGAGAATGTTAGTTTTGTGCTAAAGAAATATATTTCAAAACCCTTTGATACTATAAAATTGAGCTTCATCTTCAAGGTCCTTGGTAGATATGGATTTTCAAGAAACTTCATCAACTTGATTTCCTCAATTATTCACAATTCCAGAGTATCAGTCCTGATTAATGGCTCCCCCCATGGGTTCTTCCCATTCTCGCATGGAGTTTGACAAGGGGATCCATTCTATGGAATTCTATTTGCAATGGTGGAGGATTACAAGAGTCCTTGCATCCTTGATCATGTGAAAACGGGGCTGTACTCACCAATGAAAGTAGGTAGGGACCTTTATGTCCCCTCAAACTTTCATTATGCAGATGAAATCCTCCTACTTGGGTAACCTGATAAGAAAACTATGTCTATAGTCAGGTTGATCATTCACCACTATGAGAGTGTGTTCGGGAAAACTATTATCTGGATGAAATCATTGATTGTTTTTGGAAATGTGGCATCTCCTTCCAGGAAGCTCAGTATTACCAATGTGCATTGGGTAAAGAGGGGCTCATTAACCTTCATCTACCCGGGTGTGAATCCTTTTTGTGGAATGTAAAGAGATGCTACTTTGAGATCATTACTTATAAAATCACTTAGAAAATGTCTAAATGCAAGGGAAAGTTCCACTCTCAAGCTGGTAGGATCTTCCAGGTTAACTTTGTTGTTACCTCTATGTTTGTGTATGCTTTCTCTATCTATATATGGATGGATAGTCTCCTAAAAATCTTGAATGGAATGATAAGGAATTTTTTCTGGGAAGGTTCTTTAAGCGAACTGAAATTCGTCTCTGTGGCATGGAAACAAAGCACAAAGATGATTGATTTGTGTGGGCTCGGTATTAATGATCTGAAATGTTTCAATGATGCCCCTGATTGGGAAATTCATTAGGTGTCTACTCATTCCTTATGGTGATTGCTTGGATTTTCTCAAGGATAGATTCACATGCAGGTTATGTGATGGCTTTGTTAGGTATATTTCTTCCATGGTCTGGCCTGCTTTACGAACCTCATACAAGGAAATAATGTATCAATCAAAATGGATTGTTTCAAGGCACTCTTCCATGAATTGTTGGTCTACCTCATGGATAGAGCAACCCATCTAGGAGGTGGTGATGCATCCCCTCGATCTTCGGAATATAACAATTGCCGGTCTCATCCAGGAATGTGTTGACTCATGGGTATGCTTCCAGATAATATTGCCATGCAAGTCTAGCGATATTCTTTCACAGACATTGATACACTCATATGGATGCATAATATGGTTAGTAAACTCAACACATGTGATTTTTATCGATTAAAGTGTTCTCAAGGTTTTGTCTCCCCATCGTGGCTGTTTAAATTCAGGGCCCCTTTTATTCCTCATTCACACTATGTACTTATCTAGAAAATCAGGTGGAATCATCTTCCAATTCATGATCAACTGAAGATGGCCGATAGGAAACTTACCTCTGCTTGTTTCTTATGATGTATGGCTGAGGATCACTGAAATCATATCTTCTTGCACTACACATTTGCTGAGGAACATTGGAGTTACCTATTGTAGTGCTTTGGCCTAACCTACAGTTTGCAAGAATCGATCTTCGATTTTTTGCGTGGCCTGTTGGAGATGAAATGAAGTGACCAGGACTATAATTTTCTGCTTGATGGTGCTGAAGTGTATGTTCATTATGTTTGCACAGCTCACAATGTTATTTCCTTCAATCGACAGCCCCTATCATCGCATGGGGGTGTGGGGACCATCTATAAGATGATCCAAAATGCATCATGATTACAAACATGTTTGAGGTTTAAGGATGTTAATGACCTGGCATTATTGTTTTCACTTGGGGTTGCTAGTAGAAGTAGAAAATAGATGGTCATGATGTTCATTAGATGAATCCCCCCACTTCCATAGTGGATAATGGTCAATGTGAATGGTGAGGCCCTAGGAGCTCCTAGACCCTCAAGATGTGGTGGCCTTTTTCATACCGCCAGAGGATTCATAAAGGGATGCTTCTTTCATTTTATTAGGGATGTATGTGCTTATGAAGTAGATATTTGGGATATCATAAAGGTTGTGAAATTCACCAGTCAGTTTAAGTGGACAAGGATTTGGATTGAATCTGATTTGATGCTCGCGGTTTCCACTCTAAAGGGATTTTCTAGGGATGTCCCTTGGATACTTCTACCGCATTGGATTGGGTGCCTTAATATTTCTCGGACCCTGAGCTTTAGTGTTTCACATGAATATTGGGAGGCCAACTCGGTTGCCGACACTGTCTCCAAAAGAGAAATTTATGAATGATGTTCAATTTGGTCCTTTGTCAATCGACCTTTTTGTACTCCATTTGTTGATTCATATTTGAAGGGTGAGATATACTCTCTCCCTTATTGACCCATCTTGTAGTTGTCTGTTTATGTTTTATTGAAATTGGGGGGGGGGGAGCTTGGCTAGACTAGTCCTTCACCTCTTCTTCCCTAACCCCTCTAAAACCCTAAAACCATGAAAACTTTAATATAACCTAAAAATCATCAACCCAAAAACCCGAAAAATCCAAAAGACCCTAAATCAGTAAAACACCTTAAAACACTAAAAAACCATGATTCCCAAAAACACAAAAAACCCTTAAAATCCATAAGACCCCTATAAACCACATAACGCTAAAACTGTTGAAAATTTAAAAACCCAAAAAAACCTAAAACCCCCTAAAAACCATAACATCTTACAAAACCCAAAAAAACAAAAAACTACTAAAAACTGTAAACCCTTTAAAGTCCTAAAAAATTTAAAACACATTTAGATACACTAAAAACTTTTAAATACCTAGAAATAATTGAAATAAAATAAGAAATCTAAATAACCCAAAAACCCAAAAACCCATAAAAATACCTAAAAACCCTAAAACAAAGAAAATACCTTAAAATACCTAAAACTCAAAAAAAAATAATCAGAAAATAATTAAACACTAAGATCCCCTAAAAACCCAAAAAAAATATAAAAACCAAAAAACCCACAAAAATCCATAAAATAACCTTAAACCCCCTAAAAACCAAGAAAACAATAACAAAACCTAGAAACACTAAAAATAAAAAAACACTAAAAACCCATAAAACCCCTAAGAAAACCTAAAACCCTAATAACCCTAATATCCTTAAACCCACTAAAAACCTTAAGAACCCTAATAACTATATAAAACACTATAAATTCTAAAATTCCCTATAAAACCCAAAAACCCTCATAAAACACAAAACACCCCGGAGGACCATAAAAATACTAAAAAACACTATGGTCCATAAAACCCACTAAAACCAAAAAAAACATCAGAAAAACCCTAAAACCCCTCATAACCCCTCAAAAACCCTAAATCCATTAAAACCCTAAAAACCATAAAACAACCTAAAACCCCTAAAAGACACAAAAAAAATTAAAAACCTTAAGTAAACCTAATATCCTTAAAATACCCTAAGAACCCAAAAACTCATAAAATACCCTCAAAATACTAAATACACTAAACCCCAAAAAACCCCAAAATAGCCATAATATAAACTAAAAATCATAAAAGTATCTAAAAACCTGTAAACCCAAAAGGATTCATGAAAACACAATATGACCCTAAATCCACTAAAATAATAATAAAAGTCCCAAAAAATCATAAAAACTCAAAAGGAACCTAAAAAACCTAAAACCAAAAATTACCCTAAAATCCATTAAAACCCTAATTTCTCTAAAACAATAAAATCAATAAAGACCCTAAGTAACTTGAAAACACATTAAAGATCATAAAAAACCCTAAAAACCCTAAGAGAATCTAAAACTACAAAAAACCATAAAATTCAAGAAAATACCCAAAAATATAAAAGACTATAAAAACCTTAAAATTAAAAAAGGAACATAAAACCTCCAAAACCCCTTAAAGATCCTAAAAACCTTAAAACCCCTAAAGGGACATAAAAACAATAAAATCGCTAAAGGACTCTAAAATCCCTATAAACCATAAAGGACCCTAAAACATTAATAACACACAAAAACTCGCTATAATACCAATAAATCCAGAAAAATATAATGTTCCAAAAAAACCATAATGGACCGAAAAAACCCTAAATGACCCTAAAACGCCTGAAAACCTAAATTTTTTTAAAATAAGCCTCTAACCCATAAAAGACAATAAAAACCTTAAAAAATCTAAAATCCATAACAACCAATGAAACCCTTAAAAACCATAAAACCATTAAAACCCCAAAAAAATCCTAAAAGTCTCTAAAAATCCAAAAAATCTTAAAAACTCATAAAAAAGTAAAAAATATAAACCCCCCTAAAACCCTAAAAAACCACAAAAACCTTAAAAACCCCTAATAATCATAAAAATATATAATACCCCTTAAAAACCTAATAACCTAAAACCACCAAAACCCTTAGAGTCCCTACAAACCTAAACACACTAAAAATAACAAAAAACCATAAAAATTCTAAACTCCCTAAAAACATAAAAACACTAAAAAGCATAAAACCCATTAAAATCCCTCAAAATGCTAAAAACCTAAAAAACCCAAAAAAACTCTAAAAACCCTAAAAGCACTAAATCACAGTGTAAACCCATAAAAAATATAAAACCATAAAAACATAAATACTCTATAAAAACCCAGAAATACCCTTAAAACATAAACTCCCTAAAACCCCTAAAACCCTAAAATCCCTAAAAATCCAAAAACCGAAATACCCATTAAAAACCCTAGAACTCAATAAAACCCCTAAAAATCAAATAATAAAGTGAAGCCCCTAATGTAACCCTAACCCCCTAAAACCCCTAAAAACCCTAAAGACCAAAAAAACCCCATATAGTTTGAAAACCCCCAAAAAAACAAAAAAAAATCCTTATAAAAACATAACAACCCAAAAAAAATTAAGAAAACCACTAAACTATAATACACCATAAAATACCCAAAAATCCAAAAAAAATAAGAAAAATCATAAAACCATTAAAACCCTTAGAACCCACTATAAACCATAAAACCCTAAGATAGGAAAACAAATCACAAAACCCCTAAAACCCAAAAAAACCCCCAAAAAATCCAATGAACCAAAATATCCAAAAAAAACCTAAAAATCTAAAAAATTGAAAAAACCCTAGAAACCCCAAAACTACCATGAAACTTTTAAAACCCCCTAAAAATCATAAAACCCAAAATATAAAAAATATCTAAACCCAACACCTTAACCATAAAACTCTAGACCCTACACCCTATACTGTAGACTATAAACCCAACACCCTAAACACTATAACCAACTACATATACCTAAAAACCAGTGACTAACACCTTATACCATAAGCAATACACCTTAAAAACAATAGAAAACATAGTAAACCATAGACCCTAGACCCTAAACCCTACACCCAATACCCTAAATCCCATATCCGACACCCTAAAACCTAAACCCTACTCCTTATACCCTACACACTAAAACCAAAATTCTATACGTAAAACCCTATATAATGTGCCCTAAACAATTAAACCTATACTTTACAACATAAACCATAAATCCTTCACCTTAAACCCTATACCCAAAAACCCAAACCCTAAACCATAAAACATAAATTCAACACCCTACACCCTAAACCCTAAAACATACACCCAAAACTCAACATCGAACACCCTACACCCTATACCTGACACCATATACCCAACACCCTAAACACGTTACCCTACACCCTAAACCCAATACCCCATACCATACACCCTAAACCCTACACCCTTAACCCAATAGTGTAAACCATAAACCATAAAACATTATACCATTAACCCAATACCATACAACTTAAACCAAAAACCCTCCACTATAAACCCAATACCATACAACCTAAAACATTAACACTACACCCTACACCCTAAACCAAAACCCTCCACCCTAAACCCTAAACCATAAACCCTTAACCATAAACCCAAAATTATATGCCCACCCACTAAGACACTAAACTCTATACCCTGTAAAAAACACTAAAAATTAGCCAAAATACTAAAAAACCTTTCCACTTTTGTTGATTCGGACATGAAGGGTGAGATACACTCTCGTCCTTGTTGGCCCACCTTGTAACTGTCTTCTTTTGTTTTATTTTAATTTATTCTTGTCGGGATAAGGCTAGCCTAGTCTTACCCCTCTTCTACCCAAAAAATCCCAAAACCATACACCCTTTACCCTAAATTATAAATCTTACTCTCTAAACCCTATAAACTACACCCAAAACAATAAAACCTACACGTTATACCCTATTAACAACACCTTAAATAATTAAACCATCACCTTACACCATAAAATCTAAACCCTACACAATAAAACCTACACCATACAGCCTAGACCGTAAAACCAAAATCCCACACCCTAAACCCTATTCCCTACACACTAAACCCTACACCCTAAACCATATAGCCTATACCCTAAAACCAAAACCATATACCCTAAATCATATGTTCTAAACCCTAAACCCTAAACCATACACCTCAATTCTTATACCTAACAACCTAAAATCCAAACCCTATATCCTAAACTCTATGCCCTATACATTAAACCCTCACCCTTAATCATTTTACTCTACACAATAAGCCTTAAACCCTATAACGTACATCCAAAACCCCACACCCTAAACCCTACAACCAAATTATAAACTCTACACCCCAAACCCTGTACTCTACACCCTAAATGCTATGCTCATCACCCTAAACCATTTACCCTACATCCTAAACCTTATACCATACACCCTAAAACCTATACCAAACACCCTAAACTCTATGCCCTATACCCTAAACCCTATTCCCAACACACTACTCAATATACACTAAACCCAAAACCCTAAACCCAATATCCTACCCAAAAAATGCAAAATCCATCATCCTAGGGGTTATACCCTACACCCTAAACCCTATACCCTAGAAACCAATCATTATACACATCACCCTAATCATTTAACCCTAAACCATGAACCCTAAACCCAAAACCCTACACCAAAAACAAAAAACCCAATACCCAATACCCTAGACCCTACACCATAAACAATACACCATAAACCCTAAATCACACACCATATACCCAATACCCTAAAATGTAAACCATAAGTCATACAATTTAATCTAAACACCCTACACCATAAACCATATACCTTGTGACCTAATCCCTAACTATACACCCTAAACCCTAAACACTACATCCTAAACCTGAGAACCTACACCCCAAATCATATAAACTACTCACTGAACCCTATATGCTTCACCATAAAACCTAAATATTACACCTGATACCCAATACCCAACAACCTAAACCCAAACCCCTAAACCCTGCATTGTAAATGTTATACCATGGACCCCAAACCAAAATCCATCCTCTCTAAAACCTAAACCATTCACCATAAAACCTATACCCTACACCCTAAACCTAAAACTCTACACTATAAATTATATACCTACCCCTAAAACCTTTTACCCTCCACCATAAAACCTATATCTTGAACCCTAAACCCTACTCCCTAAACCCAATACCTTACCCCATAAGCCCTAAAACCTAAAACCTAAACCATATCCCATCAAACTAAACAGTAAAACCTACACCCAAAACGTTACTACATGTACCCTAAACCATAAAACTTATACCCTATAACAAAAACCATAAACCATAAACCCTAAACACAATACCCAAAACCCAAACACACAAAACCCTAAAACATTAAAAAAACCTAAAACCGTAAAAATTCCAAACAAAAATTAAAAGATATATGAAAAATAAAAACCCAAATAACCTTTAAAAATCCATAAATACCTTAAAAAACTAAAGGCCACTAAAGACACTAAAACCCTTAAGAAAATTTGAAACCTCCAAAAACTATAAAACCCCTAAAAACATAAAAACCCTAAAAACCCTATAAAACAATTAAAATTATAACATACCCATAAAACCCCTTAAAAACCTAAAAACAATAAAAACACATAAAACCCTAAAAACTCTAAAAACAATTTAGAAACCATTAAATGTGTTCTAGGAACTTCTTCGCCAAATTGAGGACGTGAACCTCACTTAGAAACCAAATGCTATGTTTATGTATAAATACATCTTTATTCCAGAAGAAGGATAATATTGGATTACTTTTTTTGTGACCCAAAACGACGTTGATCAGGGTTGACAAGATCATAGTGAATCATTGAATTATTCATTAGGGTCAGTGATGGTAGTGAAGGTAACTACCCAAAGGGTTGGGAAAGAATCACAACATGAATCCTAAGCATGGACATGGGGTCACAGACCCCGTATTATGGAGTATATTTTTCACCTATGTCCCCCATAACCTCGTCGAAAAACAAGGCATCTTCACGTAAGTACTTTCATTCCAACCCACATGTGTGACCTATCTCATTAACCCTGGTACCATATTTGAAAATAAATAGACCTTTGGGGCATTCATTTCTATAGATTAATTCCCCTAATGTCTAATTATTGCTCTGATTTCCCTAGGAATTCATCCTAGTCCTCTGAAACCTATACGGTAGCTTTATAACAACTAATTATAGGGAATTAAAGGAGGATAGTGAGACTTAAAGTAATTTCAGTGTTAAAAATATACAAAACATTCACAACTAGTTCATCCAAACCTTTGATTTAAGAACACATGCATGATTGTTCTTCATTATACATGAATTTGTGCACCTCACTTTTGGGAATACCTTTAAAGACCCATGAAGGATTGATCTAAGTCTCTCCCAAGGTTAGTCATCTAGGTTGTTCATCACAAAATTTTAATCCAGTTCACCCAAGCCTACTTGCAATACACCCACTTGCGCACCACATACTTGCACGATTTTTCTTGGGTCACCTCACATTCTCAGCCTATGTGATCCTCCAATGAAGCCTCCCTCAAATCCATTCATGAAAGATATTCTATTTAATGTTCTCCCTTGTTTTAATGGGGCCACATTGAAACCTCCACCAAGACATCCTAATTTAAAAAACCATTGAGAATGGAACATCTGTGTGTGTGTCCTATTTGGGTTTGTATTTATACGGTTAGAGAATTCCTATACTTGTCCTACCAGAGTGCCAGGATCTATGGGATCTTTGTAGGTTTTCATATCTATGGTCAAATGGAAACTTACTCTAGGGACAGTTTTGAGGAGTTCTCAGTCTTGGATACCATGTATAAGGCTCTATCCTCCCTTTATCATCTCTATGACCAAGAACCACTGGTTCCTTGTTTGGTGGATATTGATCATACATTCGTTACCCTTTGATAAAGGAAAAGTCTCCCTTATCTTCTAGGTCCCAAACATACATGTAATAGGTTTCAGTCTTTCTCTTCTCTAAATCCTTCATGTTCACCCATTTCTCATATTTGAACAATGGTTAATGTAAATTGATGACAGGGAAGTGTCTTAGTTATGGGCTCTTCCAAGGTCTCCCCAGCCTCTTCCGCCATTGGGTCAACCTATTCATTAGAGAAGGAGGAAAATTGTGGTTGGTTTTTTTTGAATATTTCACATCCTATTGTTTCTCAAATTGATCATGAATCACCTGGTCTTATAGGTTTGTAACAATCACAACACCCATATAGTACACTTGATGTAAGGAACTAAGAGAACTATGATTCCCCCCATAGCTGGGATACATAGGAATCCTCTATAAGGACATATATCCCCACAATATCATCCATGAAGTGAGTAATCATATCCCCTTAATTAGGTAATCCTCTTAATGAATAATCTGCAATCATAACTCCCTTAATTATAAACATCCTACTTAGAAGTAATCCCTATGTTAATCCCCCCAAACCTCCATGAGTTAAGACATCTCTAACAGACCTTGTTACAAGGGTATCCTCTTCATGTTTAATCCCCAAGATATTTCCCCTAAAGGGTCATGCTCCCCTACTAGACTTATCAAACTACATGGGACTTGATTACCATAAAAATGGGATGTGTTGGAATTCCCAAAAGGTTCAAACCCAATATACAAATCAAACCCTATTCTCATTGAGTTATATCCTTATTAGGGTGTAATTCATCATGGTATCTCAAATTCCTCCCATGTTCCTTGGGGTTCTTAGGCATAAGTCCCACACCATGATTTGACTAGGAAATTTCCATATACATGTCCTTACCACATGACATTAAACTATATGGTTGGGTCTTTATCACACAACCTTAAAAGTTATGATGTGTCCCATTAAGTGGCACTGAACTAAAAGAGTTCTAATTACTTTCATGAGAATATGTACGTATCCCTTTTATGTGTACGATCTCAAATACAACCCAGCTTATGTATACCTAGATGATGATAAATTCTAGAATGAAATTTGTCTATCTAGATGACAAAAAAATTCGAGAGTTCCCCACTGAGTAGCTCAAATACCCTCATCATCATGGTAAAGACCAATGAATCTCTAAGTAGCATATACGAGGATACCATAAATGTAGAACCGTAGATACAGATAGATATCTCCATTATTGAAGAACCTCAAATACATACGAATGATTCTAAATTCTAAACCTTCTAATAATTTATTTCTAATATTGGGGTGAACTACATCATACTTGGGAATTAATGAAGGATTAACGAACATATCTTAAATCTATATGATAGTCCCTGATTAGGCAATAATTCTTTCCCAAAGGGTGTGATGATCCTGACCTCCCATCTTCTCAACCAATGCATGTTCTTAAGTATCATAGGCCATTAAACATAATTAATGAATACCATTGGAATGCAGGTCTCATTAGATATAGAAAAAATTGGGTGTTTCTAATTCCATAAACAAATCCATTGAAATCATTTGGAAATATTTATTCCTAACCAAAACACATGTTTTGAGGTAAACAATGTTTAAACCAATGTGAATCCCCAACCAATATGATAGTTTTACCCATCTATAAATCCCTTATCTATTGATAAAATAGGGATAGACAATGAAATCAATCATGAATGGGTTCATCCAAAAAATGATTCTCTGATGGAGTTAATTGTTTTATTTTACATATACACAATCACTATTTTCCAAGAACTATTGACAGACCCAATGGATTCCTTCAGGATTACACCCACGAACGCCCTGACTAATACTCAAGTCCTATACTTGTCCTCTCAATGTATGCCATCACTGACTCAGAATCTTCAATAATGGGTCTCTAATTCACCGGTTCAAGAGTACCATAATCATGGTACCATTTCTATCTTTTAGGTTGTCTGACATGCCCTCCAGATCAAGAATAACCCTCAATCATCTATTTAGCGATGACCAGTGGTCTAGATGCAGATGGTGAGAACCACCATATTCAATAATTTCAAAATATTATCCATAGAATTAAATCACCAATCCCTACCATATTCTAGGGAGTTTAACCCAGAGGCCCCCTAAGGGCTTGTCTCAAAGACAGAGGGGTCCTTCCCAAGGGATCCTACCAACAATCGCCACCACCAGCACAACACGGTAGTAATCCCTCAACATGATGAGGTTGTTTCTTGTATATGTATGTCGCATGTTCCTTAGACCTGATCAAGAAATACGACCATCCAAGGACAACAACTAGCTAATAGGGAGAAGTTTTTTCATTTTCACCCTCTATAGAGGCCCACCAACCCAATTTAGTGGAATAGTGAGCTGGAACAAACACCCATCTAGCTTCATTCGTTCGGCCAGAAGACTCTTCTGGTGGCTCCCTACCAGTCCTTCTACTCAAATATAATGGTGTACCATGAGTAGTAACATAACAACTCTTACAATCCTCCATAATTCCATCAGAATTGTCTGGAAACTTTAAATGAATTTGTCTAACACAATTGAGTGAAACTCAAAATTAGGAACATATACCTTTGTACACTCATCATGTCTTCCAACATCCTTGTTTGGAAGCACATAGGGAAGTCATTATGAATGATCTGACAACAAATAGAAGACAATCTCAACTCTCTTCCCTAGAACACAAGTACTGCCAGTATCTGCTAGCAGGAAAGGGAGGACAAGAGGTGGTACATACTCCTACTCCAGATATATAATGGACACATATTCCTATTCCGACTGCTAAAGTCACCAAGAACATCTTGGAAATGGTAAAATGGAAAACACATATTCCTATTCATATCCATGAGACTTTACAAGATATCATCATGGAGACAAAAGTAGTACCTGGGGTAAAGAAGCATAACTCTATCCCCATAATTTGGGTGGCTAATAAACATGTCACCTCATAGTAGATGAATACCTCTATACTTTTCTAGGAGGTTCTTGGATCATACTCCCCCATATCACATAGATAATCAGACTGGGAACATACACTCATTCTAACTGAAGATAATCTGCCTATTCTGAATGCCAATCCAAAGATGTAATATACACCTACCCATGGAAATTTTTTTTTCCAGAATGTGACCCAAAATTCCTGTAAAAAGGAATCCAAGAAAAAGGTTTAACAAACACTATTGGAAAATCAAGAGAAGGTTTTCAATTTGGATCCTCTTGATGTTGTAGTTCTTAAAGCCCTAAAAATTTATCTATTGAAGCTTAAGATATTACCCTCCCATTACCAAATTATGGGAACAGTAGAAGTAACTATGAAGGTCCTTGGGGAATACATTCTCAAGAAATATTCTTCACAATTATTCTATCAATCTTGATATCCTATTTATTGATGAGTTCCATGGAAACCCTATATGTGTCCAGAATACCAATGAGAAAGAGGTTCTACACCATTCTATAATCCACCATGATGGTCCTCCCCATTATGGAATTCACTATGAATGTTCTTTCAATAGTAGTAATTCACACTATCAGGAAAACATTGAATCTGACAATATATTGAAGAGAAATCCATCTTATCTTAAGGAAATTTAAAATACATGGACAATCTTGTAACATTCCTTATCACTGGTGGGTGAAATTTATTCTCAACCATAAGAAATTCCAAGGTGATGGTTATTCTCTGAACCAACCATGGGCCATCTATCTTCCAATACAATAAAGGAACTCTCAACTGATCATGATTATTCTAATAAAGGGGATTGAAAATTCTATCTTTGGATTGATTAAGTAGATAGAACTATTGAAAAATAAAAATATGATATGTTTCACTTGAGGGAACAATTGGATAAGGGTGAAATACTTGTCATTATTTAGCCTTTGGAAACCTCTTAATACAACATTTCAGTGATGTTGGAAAAATATTCCATTCATGATATCCACCTCAACATATAGAAGACTCTTGGTCATCTAAATGAAAAATTATTATCGTATGATAAATATCAAATTCATGTCAATGTAATAGAAGGGATTCAACATCAAATTGACTTGGCCTCTCTCCAATTTTCCTAACAACCAAAAATTGAGAAACAATATAGTTCCCTTCAATGTGCATGTTCCAACTCATCAATGAGGTTGCTAAAATTGACGATAGATACCCCATATTATGTTTATATCAGATGATGCGGTAAACATGGAGCATTGAATTTAACTGTGCTCCAAAGCTGGAAGTGATCACCAAAAGTGGTCCCGTGAAATGTTATTTCCCAAGGCTGGCTACCAAAAACGAGTTCTATTCAATACATAAGAGATGCACAACAAGAACATTCCTTGACCGACATTCACCAAATTCAGACACAATGAGAGAAAAAATTAGATAATTTTGCATCGTGTGTTTGAAAACATTGAGTATACCTCCAATTTAGAGGATGTCAAGCATATGATTGTGAAAATATATGAAATAACATAACGGTTTTTAAATTAGGTGATTTATGTGAGTACAGGATAATGAACCCAACCAACGTTCAGATCAGAATTTATAAATCAGAATAGGAACAATTATAATATCATCCATCGATGTTTAGAAGACATCCCATCCCCTTGGGCTGGGGGATCTTTCACATTCACTATATCCTCCTTATTGGAAGACATTTTTCTTCAGATCCGGAAAGAAACTGAAAAATTAACACACAAATGAACTATATGAGGATTCCATTTAGTTTAATGTCCAACAAATAGTTCTCTATGAACCTAAAATAGGAGGACAAGGTCTCAATGAAGGTGTAGAAAAATGAGATCTAACAAGGACACCAACAAAATTCCAACAATGTATTATGCATCATGTAATGTCATCAATTCCATCATTGAGGATCCTCTAGAAAATTAACCCTATTTAGGAGAGTCATAGAATGACGTAATTTTTTATAATGTGTTCAACACCAAAGAAAATGAGGGAGGTGTGCGTACCCTAAATCTATTTTTTTTAAAAATATTAGGTATTCCCTCAAATAAAAAACTTCTAACTCTTGTAAAGGCACCTTATAAATGAAAAATTAAAGGTCAGACCATGTATCACCTTTCCACTAAAGAAGTCCAATCCCTTTGGATTGAGGAAATAAATTCTTAGTGGTAGAGAAGATGAAGGAGTTGAGAAGACTCAATACAGTGTTTCTCTAAGTAATCATTCCTTCCAGATATGATCCACAAGTAGATCCTCATCTTGAAATTCTTGTAGGAGTACCATAAAAAAGAGGTTTTGTGGAAACAACTAAAGCATGTAGTGAATACTCTCCAATTAATGTACAACTAGAGAAGGTTCAGGAGCATCCTTATAGGCTTACCCCTATTGGATACCCACAAAAGATACTAGTGGAATCACCATTAGTGGTTTTTGACGCTCATTTTCATCATATAGTCCAACGAATGTTAAAGGAGAATACCTTAAGCACAAAAAGGGTTGACCTTTGAAGAACATAAAAAAATTGAGGAAGGCATGGAACAGGAGCCCATTTGGAGTATGTCGTGCAAGTTACTTGCACGCCCTATTTTATTTTTTCACCCAAGGTGCATGGTGGCCTATAAATAGCCCATGTTGACCCCCATATCGAGGATGGATTTTTCAAAAGTTGAATGCCAGCTCTGGTCTCCCAAGTCTTCAACTCAACCCTTTCGAATACTTATAAGGTAACTTTTTTACCTATACTAGAATATTTGAAGGAGTATAATAGGGCCTAAGTGTTTCAAATTCATCAACAATGGCGTGCCTAGGTATCCATACCTCCTTAAAAATGGAAACACTTGTGCACTGGCCTACCCTTTCGATGAAACTTTCATTCCGCCCTTTTGGAAACATCTTAGAATAATACTAAAGGCTTGAGTTAAGTCTCACCCAAGTGTTACCCAACATATTCTTCATCTCCATGGTGAACCCATGTCATGCAAGTACACTTGCGTGGCCTAGACTCGTGCGCAAAATGACTTACGTGACCTACACTTGTGCGTCAACTTCATTCGTGTGCCCCTCTCCCATTCACCTCTCCTCTTCAAGATGTTATCCCTAGAACCCCTTTTCAAAGCCATTTATGGCATGGTTCCTTTGATTTCTTCTTTATCTAAAATGAATTCTGTGAAAACCTATCCCAAAAACTCATGACTTACAAGATTTATGTCACTATGGTTAAAGGTTTCCTCCATATAACCTCATCCTTTAATATGATAAGATCATTTGATTTAGGGCCTCCTTCTAAGAAGTAAGTCCCATGTTCCCTTAGTTAGGGCCTCGTTCTCAGGAATTAGCCCCAATCATAAATCCTTTAATTATGGAATCCTCCTCAAGAGTAATCCCCAAGTTCCTTTAACCTGAGCCTCCTTCTCAGGAGTAATCCCCAGTTATAATTTCCTTTAACATTGGGCATCCTCCTCAGGAGTAAGCCTCAATATTAATTTCTTCTGATTTGGGCCTCCTTCTTAGGAATAATCCCCAATCATAAGTGCTTTTTAATATTGGGCCTCCTTATCATGAGTAAGCCATAAGTTATAAGACCTATTTAATTTGGTCATCCTCCTTAGGAGTAAATCCTGGGTTAAAACTCTAAATCTCCAAACAGTACAGGTACCTTTATGGACCCTGTTCTTGGGCTTCTTTCCTGAAGTAAGTCCTAGTCTTCATCTACTTGGGAAGTCATACATATGTAAGCCCCACATCATTTCTTGTGACTGCATCTTTCATGGGATAATCGTCCGGTTTACTGATAACTTTTGTTTCTCACACAGAGCATGACTCACGTGAGCTTAGAGTGTAAATGTAATCATGAAATCTCTTTTTGGGTTGTTAACCATGCATAAGCCCCATATTTCTTCACTCGAACTATGTGGACTTTGATCTCTTGCTTAAAAGTAGATTATGTAGGAATCCTTTATAAGGTTCAATCCCATATTTCATTAATTCTTTTTTGTCCCATTTGACGTTAAACTATATCCTTCCTATCAAACTATGTGGGTTCTGATTCTTTTTTAACAAGGATACATAGGTAGCACATCTGTGGGTACGATTACAAATCCGAAATAATCTCTGTCTTTCTGAAGTAGAATAAACTTTAAGGGCCCAACTGAGTGTCTTTAAAACCAGTATGGTCATCATAATGACCAAGAGATTTTCTATATAATGTATTGAACGATACAATTGACTAATAATATCTAATACATATGGATGAGTCTCCATCAATGAAGAACCTCTAATACATATAAAAGATTCTCTAACTCCCATGCATATCAATCATTAATTGCCAAATGTAATGGAAAAATCATTTTCATGCTTGGTGATTTAAAAATTATTCCTGAACATAACTGAAATCTATAATAAAGTCTCAAATTAGGCAATAATTCCCCCCAAAACGGTGTGATGAGCCTGACCTCCCATCCTCTTGACCAATGAAAATTCTTAAGCCTCATAGGTCCACAACTAATGAGCACCTACCTTTGGAAAGTATGTCCAAATGGATATAGAATCCTTGGGTGTTTTCGGTTCTACTAATAAACTCGTTAGAAACTAATTGGAATGTTTGAACCTTAAACAAAAAAGGTCATCCCCATTTCTTGAGGAAACAATAAAATGGTGAACCTGAAATGAATCCTTAAACAAGTTAAATGATGTTTTACTTATTTGTTAGGCCCCTATTAAACTCAATATGAGGGCCAACAAAGAAATCAATAACATATATGATCATCCAAAAGATGTAGTTAGTCCAGACTTATCTTGATTATGTCTACTATATCAAACAGACACTCTTTTTCAAGATCTCTCTGCAACACAAAATGGATTCTTTAAGTTTCACACTTGTGAATGCCTCAGACACTACTCCTAATGGATCCTCATCTGCTCTAAGGACGACATCACCTAATCAGTGTCTTCAACGATGGGTCTCAAATGCATTGGTGAAGGAATATCATCAACACGGTACCATCTTGACTCCTAAGGACACTTGACAATCCCTCCAAGTTAACAACTCACCCTGGTTGTCCGAACAACAACAACCAGTGGTCAAGAAGCAGTTGGTGCCAACCACCGTCTCCAACTATTTCAGGCGTTTATCCCCATAACACAACAACAAATCCCTCCCATATTATATTGGATGTGAATCAAGAGGTCACTAAAGGCCTCAGTTCAAGAAGATAAGAGTTTTTCATGGGGACTCCCACCAATAATCACTGCCACACTCGTGAGGTAGTGCACCCTCAACATGATGGGGGTATCGCCTCTTGTTTTTCATCTCAGGTTCCTCAGAACCGAGCATGCAAGATGAACCGTCAAAGGCGAAATTCATCCAACATGGAGTAGGTTATTACCTCTTCCCCCTCTAGAGAAGTCCATCAACATAACTTGATGGTAGACAATGAGCATGCATATACATCCATCTATCCTAATTTCACTACCCAACAGACTCGTATGGCAGTAACACTCTAATAACTCTATGAAATTTTGGAGGAGTACTATAGGCAGGCACATACACCTTTTTATAAATCATTTTCTAGTCAGCAGGCTTGTCTGACTGCATCCAAAGAAGCATGCTAGCCAAATGTGGTGACAGCCTGTAAACAGGCACATTTACCTGCTTACAATCATTAAGTCTTCCAGCAGTCTAATCTTCCAGTATTGAAGGAAGTTCATCAATCATATTCGGTAGAGAACAATCAGTAGGCACATACACTAGAAATTCATCAAGCTAACCAACAGTCTCGTTTGATAGCACCTGGAGATGTCAATTGGAAAGCTCCAATGACAAACAGAAGGCAGACACAACTTTCTACCCGCACACATGAGTACTGTCAGAATTCACTGATAGGAAAAGGGGGAAAGGAGTAGGAACACACACCTACTCCAAACATGGAATGGACGTATATTCTGGTTCCAACAGCTGATGTCACCAAGCTCATTCTGACAATTGTGAAAGAGAAGAAGCAAATACATTACCATATTTTTGATACCTTTTAGAATATTATAACAACTTCAGTGACATCCCAAGGAAAGAAACATAAATCTATCCCTATCAATGGAGTGACTCATCAAAATTTCACCCTGGAGCAGATAAACACCTCTGTCCCAGTCTAAGAGGGTCATGGGGAATACTCCCCCAAGTCATAGAGACAATCAAGTCTGGCACATACACCCGATTTAAATGGAGATAGTCCGCCTAACCTGACCATTTCTCCTGAGCTGGCATATACAGCTGCCCATAATAACTACTTTTATCAACAAGTTGTTTCCAAAGTGAGTAAGAATGTGTCAAAGAAAAAGACCCATACAACATAGTTAAAAATATCAAGAGCCAATATGCAATAGGGCCTTGCTCAATGCTGGAGTTCTTGAAGCCCTCAGACAATTATCTATTGGAACTCAAGATTCTTCTCTATCATTTACAAATTATGGAAATAACAAAAATAATTCTGAAGGTCTTCATCAGACACTTCCTCATAAAGTCTTACTTCAGGACAATTCGGTCAATCTTGAAGCATCATCTTCTAATGAGAGCCATGATAACCCTATGTGTGGCCAAAAGACCAAGGAGCAAAAGGTTTCATATTTTGCTGTAACCCACCGTGGTGGTCCTACCCATGATGATGAATTTAGCTATGAATGTATTCTCCATATTAGTAATTCTAATTTCCTAGAAAATTCTCCAATGGAGAATGCAGTAATGAGAAAGCCCTCAAATCTTGAGGCACTTGCAAATGCGAAGCTAGTCATGTCGGATTCCTTGCCGCTAGTAGGTGAAATAATTTCTCAATCATAAGATATCCTAGGCTGTAATTCATTTTCAAAACCACCCCTGGGTTATTCATCTTCTAATTTGACAAATGAATTCTATACCAATATCATTGAATCTAATGAAGCAACAAATAAGCGCCAGGTTTGGCCCTATCATGAATAAGAATATTCATCAAATGACAAAGAGGAAGTGATTAATATGACAAAACAATTGGAAAAAGGTGAAATTCTAGTAATGTTTTGGCCTTTGGCTTACTCTCTGTATGATATTCCTGAAACTTTGATAGAAGATTGTATTCACGATATTCGTCTCAACACATGGAAAATTCTTTGTCACTTAAAATAGAAAATATTACCTTATTATGAATATCAAAATCTTGTTAAGGTAATAGAAGCATTGAAATGCAAAATTCACTTGGAATCTCTCTCAGTTTTCTGATATCCAAAGGTTGAAAAGTAGTAGGAACCCTTCAACATACATTCCTTGGTGCAATAAAAAGGTTGTGCCAGTTAATTACCAATGCCCCATCTGGTATTCATATCAGAGGATGGGGTGTTCATGGAGCATTGAATTTCACTTTTCTCTCTAGTCAACAAATCCCTCCAAAAGTGGCCTCGTGCAATGTTATTTCCCATGCATGGCCACAGCTAACTGGTTTTGTGTGTAATCAAAAGCTTGCTCAAGAACAGTCCTCAACTAGTTCTTCCCAAAGTTTGGCATACAAAGAACTTGTTGTCGAATTAATCTTGCATCAAGAAAATGATAATATCAAACAAGATTCTCATTTAGATCATGTTCATCATCAGGTGATAGAGGTGTCAGAAATTATTCAACGGTCATCTAAGCAAGGTGATTTGAGTTGATGTCAGATGATGCTTTCAGACAAATATCAGACTAAAATCTGAAAAATCAGGAGAGATTTTAAAAATGTTTCAGATGTAGCAGCTCAAGAACCACCTCAGCTCGCCAAGTTGGGGACCCTTTTAATCCAACCCTTGGGATCAACAGACAGGATTCGAGGAGTTGAGCAGGAAAAATAGAAACAGCCCCAGTCCACCAGACTGGGGACTTTTTCAAATTCTCAATCTCTTCCTCAGTAAAAGTCACTCTTCTTTCGATTAGGGATGAATCCAAAAGGGGAACGTAGAGCCAAATTATCAGTAAATTCCCTCCAAATTATGATTCATCAATAAGTTCTTGAGGGATCAAATAAACAAAAGGAAATGTCTCATAAAAGAAATGGAAGAAGACAGTATTGCAGAAACGCTAATAAAAGGTATGCAATGTGTTATGCATCGATAAATGTCATCAATGCCATTGTCACTAATCCCCTAGAACATGAGGATCACTCAGAGGAATCATATTAATAAGTTCATATTCAATAGGTTGTATACACAAAAACAAATGAAGAAGGTGTGTGTACCTGAAATCAAAGGATTACCTAGAATCTAGGTATGCCTTCAAATAACCAACTCCCCCTCTCTCAAAGGGATCCAACAAGGGGAAAGGAAAATTTTAGGTTACATTCCAGCCTACCTCTAGAGAAAGCCAATCAATCACATTAGAGGAAAGGTTCACAGAGCATGAAGAATAAATGAATGAGTTAAGGAGGTTAAATGCAGAACTACTTCAAGTTAGCCTTCCTCCTAAGCATTATGGTGTTAATCAATCAATGTAATTTGTTGCAGCTATTGGTATGGGTCTATAATATCCCCCTTTACAAGTATACCTTTGAAGGTCCAATATTATGGGTCATACATGACAGAAACTAGCAATACTACCATCAGTGGCAGTACCGGTCACCACACCCATACAAACTTCAGTTATTGCACCTGCTCAGGTCTAAGCTCAACCAGATGTTTATCAAACATTAATGACTACCATTGAGTCATTAACATCTCTGTTGGAATCTATTGAAGGAAGACGTGAGCTAGTTCAACCAGAAAAGAGAGCTTACCCTGAATGGTTGGATTCAATTCCTCCCCCATCAAATTTTGCGTGTACCACATTCCCAATTTTTAATGGTTTGGGAGATCCAGAACAATACTTAACACATTTTTTTCACATTGTGATCCTATGATGGGAAATACTCAACATCAAGAAGGAGTTAATCTTAGGTGTTTTGTGAAGTCATTACAATGACCTGTTTTTTTTGGGTATACAAGTTTGCAATTTTAGTAAATTACTGGGTGGGAAGATCTTCGTCAAAAATTCCTTCATCAATTTATCTCAACATTACCAAAGACGACAATTTTTTATCTTACCAATTATAAAAAAGGGAAAATGAAAGAGTTTCAGATTTCACTACTCGCTGGAGGGATTAACATATTCTTTAAGTTTAGCACTCCCTTAATAAAAGTTGCTGCCAATCTGTGTGGAAAATCTGCGTGATGAATTATGCACACCATTGATCCCTATGAAATACAAAGGAGGGTTTTGAGACCTTACTTAAATCGCTCAGTAGATAGAAGACTCTCTTGTATATACCAGGGATAAAACTTGTGTAATTCCATTAGCTTCGGGAAGGAGAATAGGGAATGAAGAGACTGGTACAGTCACACTTAAAAAAGCACTTGTACCTACTTCTACTTCAAAACCTTCATTATATAGAAGGGATCTACCTCATGAGCATCAAGGAAAATGGCCACCTTGTCAAGATGATGAAAGATATTAACAGCGGAAATAGTTTGAGGATTTAAAGAACAAAGTTTATTCTTTTAGAAATGAACAAGTTCTTGGTTTCTTCATCTCGGCTTTGGGAAAAAATCTGGTTCAGTGGCCAAGTCCCAAAAGACTGAACAAGGAAGGAGATGAAGACCTCTCCAAACATTTCTCGTTTAATCAGATTTTGGGGAATCCCATTCAGGTGTGTTTTGTCTTCAATGACCTCCTGAAAAAATGGTGGACTATGGACAAGTAAAACTGAAAGGTTCTTCAGCCCAGGTAGCATGTGTTACTGTTACTGATCCAGAGGAAGAAGGTGAGTGGCATGAAGTCAAAAGTAAAAACACACAGAAATATGATGATTGGATGGTCAGGAAAATGATCAACTGAACTCATGCCATTTTATGAACACAATTGAATCAACCAATTGTGTCTTATGTTATTTCTCCCATAGAAAACCCTCCTTCATCAGAAAGAAAATCCTAAAAGAAGTGGCGTAATATAAAGAAAGAAGAGTAGTCAGAAGAATATGAGCTCGTGTCAAAGACTGTGTTGTATTTGACTCTAGAAGATTTTATGCCATCTGCTTCAAAAGCAAAGGCACTGCCCCACCAAACTGCACAGCCTAAACAGGTTCATCAGACAGAATATTCATCAGATGAAGAATTGATCTCTGGTTTTGTTAACATGATTCATTTAACAGATCCCTATTCCAATGAAAGTTTCGATCATGATGAGCCTAAGTTACCTGTATCTAATAGAGGAATTAGAGGAAGAGACAGAGGTATAGGATACAGAGGAAGACATGGATATTCCAGAAGCCACTATTTCAATCCTACCCCTACTAGAACTGTATATGCAGTAGAAACTCATGGAAAATCCCTTCAATGGGATCAACAAGAACAATAATGTTCTTCCACACATAGAAGATTCGGTCCTGACACATTTATTTTGGAGGACCGGTTAGAGGTTACACCTTCTTCCTCTCGGAAAATAGATAGACCTAGTCGGTCTAAACTACCAAAGTGAGGAGTGAATCTAATTCCTTCCTGGATACAGGATGCATCTACCTCCAAAGCATGAACTTACAAGGCACCAGCAAAACGACTTTTTCATACTGGGAAATGCAGACCTTTGGACCAAAAGTATGATGTATTGAAACATTTAACACAAATACCGGCCAAGTTATCAATTTTTGATTCCTTGAATCTATCAGAAGATCTTCGGGAGGTGCTTATTGAGGCTTTGTCAAGTCCGCAATAATTCGAAACTGAAATTGTTGCGGCTGTGGTCTATAATATAGAGAATGATCCTGCAAAATGTCATCCAATGATATCTTTTACAAATGAAGATGAATATGATGTTGTACATGGACATATCAGACCTTTGTATCTATCTAGATTAGTCAATGACATAGACATCCAATGAGTTTTCATTGATAATGTATCAGGGGTCAAACTCATTCCTATTCGTACACTTCATTTATTGGGCCTCACCAAATATGATTTATCTCCTTATACTTTGATGTCGAAAGGATATGGTAAGAATGAACAAGAACCTCTAGATGAGATTACACTAAGAATTTAGTATGGATACCTTGTGTCTAATTCAGATTTCATGGTTGTTCGTCAGGACACAGGCTTCAACATTTTTCTTGGAAGACCTTTGCTACATCAACATCCGGTCGTACCTTCGTCGTACCATCGATGTAACAAATTTTGTTTCAATGGTCAAATTGGGACATTTTATGGTGACAAGGCACTATTCAAAATGTGTGAATCTCAATACATTGAGGCCAAATTTTATCACATGGAGGGAATGAAAAAATCCATAGTAAAGAAGGACACCAAAATTAATGCTCCAAATGGTTTGGAAAAGATTCCAGTAAAGCCATTCATACATGTGAGTACATATTATATGTTCCCTATCAGTCAAATTTATAGGATAGACCTAAATACAATCACTCTTATGGAAACATTCATAATTTGAATCATAGAAATCAAGCCAGATAGCATGGGATAAATTGATGATTCACCAAGCAGTGATGAAAGATTAAATGGATATGTCTTCATTTCATCCCCTGAAATCCAGAAATTCTATACTTTATCAACCAGGCCAGAAGAAGTTATAACAATACTAGAGGAAAATAGTGATTTTGATTCTTAATTCATCACCTCCTCTCTATCACCTTAGGAAGACCCTTCATCATCAATAGGGTCAGAAATAACAGCCTCTTCTTCAAGATGTTCAAATTTTAACTTCTCCCCTAACCATGGAAATTCTTCTTTTTCATCTACTATGCAAGTAGAAATAGAAGAAGTAACACATATTGAAGAAGAAGAGGAAGATCTTAGGGATTCTCCTCCATCATTTGAAGATGGTATCTCTACCACTGTGGATGAACTAGGGGAAATAAATCTTGGTACAAAAGAAGATCAACTCCCCACTTTATTTAGTGCATCCAAGACTCTTGAAAAGAAATAAATGTATACTTCATTTCAAAAGAAAAATTGAGTTGTATTTTCTGGTAATTATACAAAAATTCTAGGTCTTGATCCCGATGTTTACACTCATCGTTTGGGTTTTCCGGATGAACATCGATGATTCAAGCAAACAGTAAGAAGAACGCACCAAACATATGCCTCCAAAATTGAAGCTGAAGTTGATAATATTATCAAGGTTAACTTCATCAAAAAAGTTAAATATCCCAAATGGATAGCTAATATTGTCCTTGTGAAAAATAATAATGTACAAATTAGAGTTTTAAATGACTTTAGAGATCTTAATCGGTATTGTCCCAAGGATGATTTTCTAGTTCTGATCACAGAACTCTTAATTGATGCAATAGTTGGCTACAAGGATATTTCCTTCATGGATGCTTACTCTAGGTAAAATAAAATATGAATGGCCATAGAAGATGAGGATTTTACAACCTTCCAAGCTCTTAAAGGTGTGTTTTTCTATCAGTAAATGCCCTTTGGCCTGAACAATGCAGGTGCAATGTATCAACGCGCCATGCACCATATCTTCAAACCCTTTTAGGGAAATTTTTTTATTTTATGTGGATGATTTGGTGGTTAAATTCAAAAAACGTTCTAATCACTTGGCCAATCTGGAAATCATATTCAACAAACTTCGACAACACAATTTAAAGATGAACTCCTTGAAATGTGCTTTCGGGGTAACCTCAAGAAACTTTCTCACCTTTGTTGTATGACATTGTGGTATTGAAGTTGATCATGAGAAGAAAAAATCAATCCTTTACAAGTCACCTCCTAGAAATTTGAAGGAATTAAGAGGACTTCAAGGAAACTTGGCCTATATTCAGCGTTTCGTTGCCAATTTGGCAGGAAAGTGTTTACCCTTCACTAGATTAATGAAGAAGGGAGTCACCTACCAGTGGAATGAAGAATGTCAAGAATCATTCGATATCCTTAAGAAATATCTCTTGAGTCCACTGATATTAATGCCACCTGTTAATGGAAGACCACTTATTCTCTAAGTGACATCTTTAGAGAGGTCATTGGGTGCCTTCCATGCCCAAAAGAATGTTCCTGAGAATGAAAATAGACTTTACTATCTTAGTCATACTATGCTTGAGGCAGAAACATGATATTCAAGTATTGAAAAGTGATTCCTAGCAATAATATTTGCAGTTCAGAAATTGATACACTACCTGCAACATCATTAGGTCCAATTGTTATCTCACAATAACCCTCTCAAATTTATCCTTAGTCGTCCAATGCTTACAGGGCATCTGTCAAGGTGGGTAGTTATTTTGCAGTAGTTTGATATACAGTATGTGTCTTAAAAGGTAATAAAGGGCCAAGATCTAGCTGATTTACTTATTGATCACCAATTTGTAAGAAAATACATCTTTAAATATTTAACTTCCCAAGGAGGAAGTCTTCTCTATTCCAGATAATCTTCAAACATGGGAATTGTACTTTGATGGTGCTAGCAGAAGTCCAACAGGGATGAAAATGAAAGATCCTAAATTCAACAAAGTTGGGTTAGGAATCGTGGTTATTTCCCTAGAAAAGGTAGTGCTACCCTATTCCTTCTTATTTCTAGAAGGCAGTACAAACAATGAAGTTGAATATCATGCTCTCATCGTAGGCTTGGAATTGGCGCTTCAGGAACAGGTGAACCACTTGATGGTAAAAGGTGATTCAGATATAGTAATCAAACAAATCAATGGGGATTATGCCATCAGAAAGGAAGAGTTAATCCCTTTTTGTGATTATGTCAGAGAGTTAATGATGGGATATACCTTGGAAACAACATTTTCTTATGTCCCAAGATCACAAAATTTCCAAGCTGATGCACTGGCTAATGTAGCCACAACCCTGAAAGATCCAAATAAAGATGAAACAATCATCAGTATTGCCCACGGTCCTATAGTTCCACATTTTGTTCAAATAAGAAGAGTGGAAATCAATGAAATCAGTCCCATTTCTAAACCATATGGTTATACTATAGGATGGATGAAACCAATCAGGGAACACCTTCAAAATGTAACTCTCCCACCTAATTGAGTCGGGAAAGAACATGTCCAGTGACGTGTAGTCAATTTTACTCTTTATGATATCCCAGATCACCCAAAAAATTCTCTACAAGCGAGTTTTTGATGGAATTATCTTCATATTTATTGATGGTGAAGAGAAAATGGATGTCATGAATGAAGTACATGCAGGAGTTTGTGGTTCCCACCAGTCTAGACATAGACTTTCTGGTCAAATTCGAATGCTGGGATACTTCTGGCCTTCAATGAAGCAAGATTGTGTTTATTTCACTATAAAGTGTCATTCTTGACAAGTATGTTCAAATGTCATTCATTAACCCCCAGAGTTGCTTTATACGGCTAAATACTCTTGGCCATTTGCTACATGGGGAATGTATGTAGTATGACCTTATCCTCTGGCTAGAGCTAAGCAGTTTAAGTATATTCTTACTGCCACTGACTTCTTTTCCAAATGGGGGAAGGAAATACCTCTCAAAGAAGACGATGCTAAAAGCATGGTTAACTTTTTCAAGTCCAACAACATTACTAGATTTGGTGTCCCTCATACCATATTGACGGATAATGGCACCAACTTTTGTTCATCCGAGGTAAGAAAATTGTATTAAGAATACAATATCAGATCCATCCACTCATCTCGATATCATGATGTGGCCAATGGTCAAGTAGATTATTTCAATAAGAATCTTTCAAACATACTTCAAAAGATGGTCGATAAAGATAAGAAGTCATGTCCTGATAAAAAAATTTATGCTCTATGGGCTTATCAGACTACCACCCCCACTACTACACGATCAACTCCATATTAATTGATATATGGAATGGAATCAATATTTCCTATTGAAGTCCAATTAACTTCTCTTAGAGTTACAATTTGTGATCAGTTATCTATAGATGAACAATCTCTAAAGTTATTAGATGGATTGAAACAACTAGATGAAAAACGATTGTGCACACTGCACTATTTAGAAGTCTATCATAATCGAATAGCATGAGCTTTCAATTAAAAATTTCATCTTCATTAATTTATTCAAGGAGAATTGGTATTGGTCCCTAGAACCCCAATGATACTGGGAAAGAAGATTTCATTATTTGAGCCAAAGTGTGAAGGACCTTACGCAATACATAAGGTCTATTCCAATGGAGCTTATTCTTTAATATCAATGGATGTAGAAATCGTTACAACTCCAACCAATGAAAGAATCTTGAAGAAGTATTTTGTGTAACACAAATACACCTATTGTCCTTACTACATGACATTAAACTACATAGCCCCGTCTATCGTGAAACAAGATGTTAAAATATGTCCCCCTATTTTCCAACATGACGTTAAAATATGCATCATCTGAGATGTTGGACGTTAAACTGCCAAGCACCCCATACCTGTGACACATGCCCTTAAAATGTGATCATCGCATGCAAAATTGTCTTTTAAACTCTTTTTCCATGCATACCTCAGACATCTAACCACACATAATCCTCATACAATCCTTCATGGTGGCATCTTTTGTGACATGATCGTCAGGTCTGTTGCTGCCTCTTGTTTCTCACACCGAGCATGACTCACGTGAGCTTAGAGTATGCTTAGACCATGACATCTTCTCTGGGATACTAACCATGCTTTTGTACCAACATCATATTTAGGTCGTTGTCCTCAAGTACACCCCGATCGTCGAATCCATCTCAATTGAACTATGTAGACTTTTATCCTTTCCTTTTAGGCAGGGTACGTAGGAATCCTCCTAAGGTTCAAGCCCGAAACCACTTTCTTCACATCGATTCACCTCTATCCCATACGATGTTGATCCATGAATACCCCGTCAACCATTTTATTAAAATCTATTAACATTCATCCGACATGACATTAAACTATGTGCGTCCCATCATCCTAGATATATGACATTAAACTATACAGTTACCCATTTTCCATGCTGCAAGACATTAAACTGCCTAGCACTGGTCCATGAATATGACATTAAACTATTTTCACTTTTGTCCTATATGAAAAATAAACTGAAACAATCCCTTATACCATCACTCGAGATGAATCATCGTTGACATGGTCTCCAACCATGTCATATTTCAAGAACTATGTATGGCTTGATTCTCATCCTTATGAGATACATATTGACACCCAAGTCATTAATCTTGGGTCCGGCCATAATTAAAATAAATTCATCTTTACCCCTCATATGTATGAACCAAATCTGTACAAAGCGTTTTTCATGAACTATGTGTAGATTGACTCTCATCCTTATGAGATACGTAGGAATTCTCAAGCATTCCTCGAGTCCCGCCCCGAGCCTTTGGGCCTAACCCCAAACTCCACTTTTGGTCCCTTCACTGAAAAGTCCCAATGGAATCACATGGTGTGATATGGAACACCTTGGTCTTTATTCACATCAGGTTTATAACAAATGCATGATGTGTCTCCTTCATTATGGTTCGAGCTCTACAACCCTAAACTAAGATCTTCAATGCTCTCATCCTGCATGACGTTAAACTTTATTTCAATAACTATGTATTGCTTGATTCTTATCATAATTAGATACATAGTGACATCCAGAATCTCAATTCAGGACCCAACCATAACATTATACATATAATATTTATGGTCTCCATAACCCTTTTCTTGACTTCTAGTTGAAAATGTATGATACCTGAGAGTTCTTTTGCATGACTATGTATCATGTGCCCTTAGGTGGCCTTGAATAAGTTATCCACATAACAGATCTATCAACCAAAAGATGTTACTATTTTACTATGCATCTTATGCCTCAGTTGGCCTTGCATAATTCAACCTCCATAATGGTTTTGTAAAATAAAGGTAACTTTATTCTTAGGAGAAGCCTCTTTTGTCCCTATTGGTCTCAACAACAAAATGTAGGGATCTGAAAAAAAGCTTCCATCCTTAACATATTTGTTCTATACTCTTTTTCATGATCTGAATGTATTCATGTCTATGGTTTACATTTTACTTCTCCATATGTTCAGAGAAAAATGCAATGACCTTGGACCATTTGACCATATGTCGTACAATGTTTCTATCTCCAGTTTTAGTCATATGATTTAAAACCACAGATACCTTTTTTTGTATGTTTGGGTCAGACCATCGTAGAAGTCACATTCCTCCAATTCTTTGACAATTCTGATAGGAAATATCCTCTACATATTCAAGAACCTTTCTCAATAAAACAGACTCTATGATTTTCAAAATTTCAATCTCCATAAAACTTTCTTCGGCTTTTAGCAATAGAAAGTCATTTTTCTTAGAGTTCTTTTTCCTGACTCTACAGCACGTGCCCTTAGGTGTCTTTGCATAAGTTGTCTACATAATGAACCTGTCAGCCAAAAGATACTACTATTTGACTATGCAACATATTCCCTAGTTGTCCCTACATAATTCATCCCCCATAACAAGTTCGTTAAGTAGTGGTAACTTCATTTTTAGAAAATAATTCCTCCAGTTCTATTTAGCTCTTTTCCCATGTCATTCCTCAGATTCAAAATTTCGCAAGTCACAGTTTACAATTTTTCCCCCTGCAAACTTGAATATGGTAATATTTTTATAAACAAATTATCATGAATTGGTTCAATATCATTCATTCGGTCAAAGATATTTGACCATAAATATTAGCCTTTTTATAGTCCCACATACATGACTTTAAACATCCAATAACAAAATACATGGTACTCATTAAATTGGGAACCTATAAAGGGTACTCTGGACAAAAGTCGAGTCCTAGCTCCCTAAATGTACATTTTTTATGATTTAGGAAATATTGAGCAATTAAAAGATGAAATGTTTGTGGGGTTGTTTATATAACCCTAGTAAAAATAAATCTATGATTACTAGTCGCATTGGAATAGGTAAAAATAAGAGTAATTATCAATAAAATGAAGGTACAAATGATTTAAAATGAACTATTTCTCATTGATGAACAAGATTAGAAGAACATCCACAGACTGAAGTCTCTTCTCTTTTTTTCCAGAAATTACAGAAGACATTCAACATGAGTTCTCATATGTTTCACATCATCCTGAGCTTCATCAACAACAACATGAAGTTCATTTACTCGACCAGCTTCACTCTCTTCATTTCAACGATGTGCTTCTTTGGAAATTTTTATAGATTTTATACCATCCTCTTGGACTTCTTCCAATGAATTATGATGCTCTTCAAGCTCCCCAGTAACAAAATCTAGCCTTTTCTGAAGGTGTAACTGTTGCACAATCTTCTCTTTGATATTTTTCTTCAGCTCCTTCAGCTTTATTGTATGATCTATCTCAGCTCGGGACACTACAGCTTGAAATTAACTGATATTGGTCAGTAATCTAGCTTTGATTAGGTCTTGACGACACCTTTTACCTTGCACCCTCTTTCAAATGATTTGTTTCACTATGATGGGTATTTCTTAATATCCAAAACCACCAAGTCCCAGCATGATGAACAGGGATGAAAGTATCAGAATTTTCAAAGGCATCTCTTCAAGAGGCACCTCAGCTATTATCTTCCAAATATTTTTCTAGGCCTTGTGATGTGAGAATTGGATAGGCTTTTTCACCTATGGGTCTGATTCGGAAATGCTATCACAGGGAGGAACAATGTCTCGGATTAATGGACTTATGGAAGTGCCATGTTCTACTCCTTCTCTGACCCTGGTTGCTTCACCTTCTGCTACTGTTTGGGCTAAGGCTGAGGCTTCACCTCAAGATCTAGCCATTGAAGTTGATAGCCCTGTTTGGTCAATTAAAAGTATGGTTAGTTTCAAAGGAAAGTAAAAGTTGATTGATTTTCTTTCTGGTTATGTAAGAAACAAATATCACCATCTTTTACCTAACAGTAGATCAACAACTTGTGAGGAATCCTCCCCATCTTTAATATCATCAAATAGATTTTCAAGATGGGTTTCAGGAGGGTCTATCGTGCTATGTTCCATTTGATCCAGTGTTTTTTCAATAACGGTGTTGACATCAATGTCTACACCCCTTTCAAGCATTGTTGGTTCAACAGTTTTTTTAGATGGAACTGTACATTTTTTTAACAAAACATGGTTAGAAGTGTAATCATGAGAAGATTAATAGGACAAATGATGAAAATCACATCCAGTTTATTCTATAAATAGATCTCCAAGGTATTTTAAATCATGTGATCCTAGGTTAGTCTTACCAGTGGGAGCACACGACATGTCTTCTTATGACTTTCATCTAGAAATTTCTATCCCCATATAGCTTCTTCAAAGATAGTTGTGGGGTCATCTTCGGTGGTTTCCAAATGTTCTGGTGCTTGTTTTGAACCTAAAAAGTCATAGAATGGAAGTCATTTGTTGTCTAATTCGATGTGCTATGGAGTATTGTTAATTTACCAGAATACTTTTCTCTTCTGGCATCAGAAACAGGAGCGGTGTTGGGAATAGACGACAGCTCATCTGCTCTCAGTATTTCATCAAGAACAGATGTTTCAGTAGGAACTTGTGGCCATTCGATAGCACCCTTCGTTTTACTTTGAGGATGATCAGCCCTTTCCCTTAAAAGGGAAAATTTAGAAGCCCCTTCAATCCTGAGAAGTTTGATCACTTTTACATAAGTTGAGATTCATGACTACCAGAAAGACTTACCACTACATATTAAGCATTTGACTGTGGTCTTCTTTCTTCAATGCCTTTGCTTCTTGGCCTTTTTGGGCGGATTGACGTCATCATCCTTGAAAATAGGTATCAGAGACAATAACACCCTTTCTAACTCCTCATCCATGAATTGATGTCCTGAAGATACTTCTTCCAGCTCACAAGGAGATCCAGTGGCTCCAAGAGCAGTGCCACAAACGCTATACTGTGGAGAAGGGATATCAGTAGTTATTTCCATTACAAGATAAAGGATAAAGAAGATTATTTCCTTGAATAAAAAATATTTGACTGAATTCAAATTGTAAAAAATAGAAATATGAGAAAAAAGGCCACATACATCTTCAGGAGCCATATAATCATGCCACTCTTCATCTAGTGAAGGACCAATCCCCTCAGTCGTACCGTGGTCTATCATTTCCTTCACCCGTTTGGTGATAGGAACTGACTCATCAGTGGAATATATGAGCATCTACAGCTCTTTGATGTATGCCCTCACTTCATTGGGGTTGTCCTCAGAGAAGATAATAGAGGAAGCCCGGATATTCCCCACTCCAGGGATATGAATCCCTTCACATAAGTCCATCTAGGAAGTTTCAGCATCACACTATAAACTCCTCCATGTATGGACAACCTGTAGTCGTAAATATTCAGAATATGCACTAGAAGGCTGCGAGGAGGGTCCTGCAATCTAGGACTTCAACTTCTTCCTAGCTCCTGGAATCACATATAAATGATAAAAAAATGAAATTTGTTTCTATTTAAAATAATGGTGACTAAAATTTATCACTGATTTAACTCACCAAAAGTCGATGGAGTAGGTCTCTTGACTCAGGAAGGGAGATTATATTTGGCATGAGGTCACTTTGACACATTTTGAGCCTCATCATCCCAATCATAAGAATCCGGTGAATCAGCTCCGGGTGACAAATCCGGTGAATCAAATCTGGGTGAGGAAGAGTCACCTTCCAAATGACAAGCTTTTTTCCTACTAGTTCTCTTCTTTATCCCCACCTGAGTGACTGGCTGATTCAGTACCCCTTTAGGGTATGATGCTACCCAGATCTCAGCATACCATGTAGTTAATCGACTTGCCGATCCAAAAACTGGTAGATCAAATTCCTCCCCAGTCTTCTCCATAGATGTCAACAACCATAGTTGACAAGTAACCATCAGATGCTGCTATAACCTGACATGCACCAGAGGGGATACAATAATTTGTTTCAGACATTTAAATTGACGTGTGAATCTGTATGGAGCATATTCCTCGCATATAACTTCTCTGCCAATCCATGTGGCTAATTTACCATCTCTACATGCCAGAAAATATTCCCTTAACTCCAGGATGGCTGTTCTATAATCAACAAATCACCCTATTGGTGGATTTCTATAAAGAAAAAATTGAATCGCCTTGAACATTGTCATCTCTATTTTGATATCACAAGCATTGAGGTATAAGGGAGAAATTCTAAAAAAGACCTGAATAGATGTCCGTAAAGAAATTCTAGGAACCTTTACCCCAATTTGTACAACATATGTCCTCATTGGGTGGCGATCCATCCCCATAAAACATGGAATGGTCCAACTATTCTTAGAGGAGACTTACCCATAAAAACTTGAAGTAATATCCTACTAATCGTTGCCAAAAATGGGGTGGCCAACCCAAAAATTTTACATTCAACCAGCTTGGATACAACGACAAAGGTCTCTAGACTTACACCTCCTTTATAATCCTAAACTGGTAAAAGGTAAACACTAAGACACAAGGCCAAAAAGCCTACCAGAAGGGTCTTGGCTAGAATTTTCTAGTTCACTTCATACCCCCATTTTTTAAATTCTCCTACTTCCCGAGTTAGCCAAAATGTGCCCAGAGTACCCTTCATTTATGCTCTAGGGAAACTAGTAGGATGAGTGTAAGAAGGTCCCTTTTCTCTCTTCTTAATCATAAACATGCCCATCCACTCCTCTGGATGGATATCTTTTCTGGAGTGGGTTTTCGTGGTGGTGGTATTCTTAAGCTTGTAGAAAATTTTCATTAATTCTCAAGCCAAAGCCGGAGTCATCCCCGAATCATTCTAGGTCAACTTGGGGGAGATGAATTCATCATACATATCTCCCAAAACTGGATCCCCTAAAATCTTGTAGACGTCCCAAAAACTGATGCCTACTTCTCCATGAGTCAGATGGAAGGAATTCGTTTCTGGGCTCCAACGGCTGATTAACTCCGGAATGACATTATCATTCTTATAGACATATTTCTACCCAACTCAGACAGCTTCATATATTGAAGCTCCCTTCAGATCATTGACAAAATCTGTACAGGTTTGTCGCACCCAATATGCCCACATCCAAGTCGGCTTCACACCTCCTCCAGGATGGAAATCCCAACTCTTCTTCCATCCCTTATATTGATCCATCTAAGAATTTATGATAATAGAGGGATAGTAATACGGCTGCAGCTCATGCATGCGAGGCATTAGATCTGAAGCACATGGGCTATGATGCATTATGTATGCCTTCTCCACTATCCCATCATTGAAAAATGATCATGGAACTGAGACATTTTTCAAAGAGAAGATGGTGTGGGCCTGAAACTAGGAATGAGGGATATAATTATTTTCCTCTGTAATGTTGACTTCTTATAGATGACCATGGCCATACAAAGTCAAGTAGATGCTCTGTAGGAAATTGGCATGATATTTCTTCAAGTACTTATCCAAATATGGGAGAGTTCTATCACAAATAACATAATAGTCCTGGACGGAGATGTTCATCATGTCATCTATTCTCTTACTGGATAACTCATTAGCTGATCCAATTGTTCAGGGAGCAATTGAATCTACAAAAAGGTCAAACAATCAACTTTTAAGTAAGTTTGTTGTGTGAAATTTTGTTGAAGGAAATAAGAAAAATGGAAAAGTCATAAAGGCGAGCAAGTCCCAACATGGCATTCAAGTCAAACCGGTTGCGCAAGTTTTGCCGGCCTAGTCATGGCGCGCATGCCAAATACCTTCTGCAGAAGTGCCACAAAATCTAGAAGAGTGATTTTTCGAATATAAAATACCCTTGCGCAATGAGAGCTCAAGTTGTTGGAATCCATGTGGGTTTGCGCGAGAGTAAGCCTATATATATAGGTGATCCTGACCACCTATGTGCCAAACATGCGCGCCCCATCATCTATGCACCAAACCTGTGCGCCACAGACCCTTGATTTTTCCGGATTTACCTCAAAGCCAGATCCTCTTTCCTTTTCAGATCCAACATTGAGGGGGGAATTTTGTTGATGCTCCTTTTCATCACAGAGTCCAACAAATGGAAAAGGTGAACACATTAAGCACAAATAGGGTCACCCTTTGAAGAACATAAAAAAAATTGACGGAGGCATGGACCAGAAGGCCATTTGAAGTATTTCATACAAGTTAGTTGCGCATCGTGAAAGTCACTTGCGCACCCCCTATGGGTCGCACAACTCACTTGTGAGCCCCTATTTGATTTTTGGCCCAAGGTTCAAGGTGGCCAATAAATATCCCTTGTGGGCCCCCATTTCGAGGATGAATTTTCCAAAAGTCAAATTCAAGCTCTGGTCACCCAAGTCTTCAACTCAAATCTTCCAAAAGCTTCTAAGGTAACTTTTTACATAGAATGGAAGACTTGAAGGAGTAGAATAAGGCCTAAGTGTTTAGAATTCATCAACACTTGCTCACCTAGGTGTCCATACCTCCTTTAAAAGGGAAACACTTGTGTGATGCCCTACCCTTTCGATGAAACTTGTGCGCCACCCTTTTGGAAAATTTTTAGGATAATACTAAAGGCTTGATTTATGTCTCGCACAAGTATTACCCTACAGATTCGTCGTTTCCTAGGTGAACCCATACCACGCAAGTACACTTGCGCATCCAAGACTTTCACGAAAAATGACTTATGCAACCTACACTAGCGCGTCAACTTCATTTGTGTGACCCTCTCTCATTCACCTCTCCTCTTCAAGATATTAGCCCTAGAACCCCTTTTGAATTCCATTTACAGCATGGTTTCTTTGTTGGATTCCTTATCTGAAAAGAATTCCGTGAGAACCTCTCCCAAAACCTTGTGACTTTCATGGTTTATGAAACTACGGTTAGAGGTTTTCTCCATATAACCTCATCCTTTAAGATGATAAGTTCTTTTATTTAGGGACTCCTTCTAAGGGGTAAGTCCAAATTTCCCTTTATTAAGGCATCCTTCTTAGGAATAAGCCCCAATCATAACACCTTTAATTAGAGAATCCCCATCAGCAGTAAGCCCCATGTCCCCTTAACATGGGCCTCCATCTCAAGAGTAAGTCCCAGTAATAATTTCTATTAACATTGTGAATCCTCCTCAGGAATATTCCCTAATATTAATTTCTTTTGATTTGGGCCTCCTTCTCATGGATAATCCCCAATAATAAGTCCCTTTTAATTTTGGAATCCTTCTTAGGAGTAAGCTGAAAGTTATAAGTCCCCTTTAATTTTGGAATCCTCCTTAGGAGTAAGTCCTGAGTTAAAACTCCAAATCTCTATAAAGTAAAAATCCCTTTATGGACCCTGTTCTTGGGCTTCTTTCCTGAAGTAAGTCTTGGTCTTCATCTACTTGGGTGGTCACACATATATAATCCCCACATCATTTCTTGTGACTGCATATTTCGTGGCACAATCTTCAGGTTTATTGATACCTCTTGTTTCCCACACCGAGCATGTCTCACATGACCTTAGAGTGTAAAAGTAATCACAACATCTCTTTTTGGGTCGTTAACCATGAATAAGCCCTATATTTTTTCACCCGAACTACATGGGCTTTGATCTCTGTCGTAAAAGTAGAGTACATAAGAAGCTTTTCTAAGGTTCAAACCCATCTTTCATTAATTATTTTTGTCCCATATGACGTTAAACTATATCCTTCCCATCGAACTATGTGGGGTTTGATTCATTTTTAACAAGGATACGTAGGTAGCCCATATGCAGGTATGATCTCAACTCTGAAATAATCCTTGTCTTTCTGAAGGACAATAAACTTCAAGTGCCCCACTGAGTGACTTTAAAACTAGTATGGTCATCATAATGACCAATATAATTATATATAATGTATTGAAGGATACCATCGACTAAGAATCTCTAATACATACAGATGATTCTCCATCGATGAAGAACCTCAAATACATATAAATGATTCTCTAAATCCCATACATATCAATCATTGATTTCCAAATATAAAGGAAAAATTATTTTCATTCTTGGTGAATTAATAAGGATTCGTGAACATAACATAAATCTATAATAGAGTCCCGAAGTATGAAGTAATTCTCCCCAAAAAGGTGTGAAGAGCCTGACCTCCCATCCTCTCGGACAATTCAAATTCTTAAGCCTCATTGGTCCACAACTAATGAGCACATAACTTTAGAATGTAGGACCAAATGGATATAAAATCATTGGGTGTTTCTGGTTTTACGAATAAATCTGTTAGCAACCGATTGGAACGTTTGAACCATAAACAAACAAGGTCATCCCTATTTCCAGATGAAACAGTGGTCCTACTAGTCGTTGCACAAGTTCAGGCTCTAGTCGTTGTACAAGTTTAGGCTCCAGTAACTTTACCCAATTAGGATTCATCCACCACAACTATTAAGGTACTGGATCAACTAGTTATTCCTCGAATTCTTACAAACACCATTGAGTCCTTAACTGATCTATTGGATGCTATGGAAGGACTGTGCTCATCAGTTCAACAAGAAAAGAAAACAAATCACGAATGGGTAGATCCAAATACTTCCTCACAAAAATTTTGGATTCTTATATTTATAATCTTCAATTTATCTTGATACATTGAGAAGCAAATGAAACATTTAGTCTTTCACTATGATCCCATGATGGAGAACACTAAACAACATGATGCAGTGAACGAAGTAGTAAAAATATGATTCTTTGTGAAATAACTGTAGGATCCGAATATTTTATGGTACACATGTTTTTAGTATCAAACAGTCACTAGATTGGGAGATCTCTGTTAGAAGTTCCTTTTCGAATTACTCTCAACAATGTAGAATACAACAGTCTTCGATCACACAAACTTCAAGCAATGTGAGAATGAAAGAGTTTCATATTTCATTGCTCGATGGAAAGAATTAACATACTCTTTGAATATACCACTGCCTCAAGATGAGTTGCTACCCATTTGTGTAGAAAAAATCAATAATGAGTTTCCCAAACCATTAATCCCTATGAAATAAATAAGAGGCTTCCAAGATCTAGAATATATTTCTCAATGGGTGGAAAACATCATAACATAGATCAGATCCAAAAACCAAGTAATCCCATTAGCATCAGGAGGAAGACAATGAAAAGAAGAGGCTACTATAGTTACACTTAAGTATGATAATGCACCGTATCCTATTCCGAATCCCTCATCATAATGTAGGGATACACCTCCCAAGTGTCAGCAATAATGAATACCTCATCAAGACAATAAAAAAGATCAAAGGTAGAGATAATTCGATGAGTTAAAAAACGAGTTATATTTTTTCAAAATGACCATGTCTGTAGTTACTTCATAATATCTTTGGAAAAAAACATAGTTTAGTTTCCAAGTACAAAGAAACCTGAAATAGAAGAAGTTGAGGATCTCTAAAACTATTTATCCTTTCATCAAATATTGGTTCACCCCATCCAGGAGTGTTTTTATTTTAATGAACCTCTAAAAATGATGATGGACTCTAGGCTAGTGAAGTTGATTAATTCACCATCCTATGTAGCATGCGTTTTACTATCGATCCATAGGATCAAGAAGAGTGGATGGAAGTCAAAATTATGAATTGAAAAAAATTAATTTATTGTATAGCCTGGAAAACAATCAATCGAACTCATGCCATTCTATAAAAATTTGTGAAATATCAGAACGTTCCTCTTACCGCTATCGTTACATCAAAGTTATCTTTATCAAAAGCCATGTCCTCTAAAGGCCAATACTCTAAGAAGAAATATGGATTTATGAATAAGGGGAAATAAGAATAAGATAACTCTGTGCTAAGGACAATGTTATCCTTGAACATAGAAGATTTCATGCTGACTGTCTCAGAAGCGAGGGCCCAGCCCTACAAAAAGGAATAATAAAAATTGGATTTGCATGTAAACTCCTCATTAGATGAAGAGTTTATATTCTATTCTGTTAATTTTATTAACTTAAAAAATCCCTACTCAAATGATGATTTTGATTATGAACTTGATTTCCCTGAACATGAATGTGGAATTTGGGGAAGAGGACATTAGGTTAAAAGATATAGGGAAAGAAACCGTTATGATAGAAGCCAATTCTTAAACCACACCATTTCTCGAACTATTTATGCACCAGAAACACATGGGAGAGACATCCAGTTGGATTAGTAAGAAGAATGTTATTCTTCCACACATAACAGGGACTTCTCTGACATGATCATCTTGGATAACTGGTAATAGAGTATGCCACCACCTCCTTAGTGAGTTGGTAGACATAGTCAGATTAATCCACCAAGAGGATATGTACTTATTACATCTACCTTGATATATGGTGCACCTATGTCAAGAAAATCAGAATCCAAGGAAACAATAAAAGAGAACCTCTGTGATAGAAAACATAGACCTATGGATAAAAAGTATTATGTGTTAAAACAATAGGCACAGGTACCATCCACGTTATTGATCCTAGATTCCATAATATTATCAAAGGATCTACTAGAATCAATCATTGAGTATTTTTGAATCCCTCAAGAGTTTGAAGATAAGATTGCTTATACAGATCTTTACTGTATTGACAATGATCCAGCATAATCCGACGAAGTTATATCTTTCACGGATTAAGGTGAGGATGGTTTTGTACATGGAAACTCAATCCCTTGTTCCAATCTGGAAAGATTAATGACACTGAAATTCGATGAGACTTTATTGATAATGGCCTAGTATCTATTCTGATTCCCATTCAGACACTTTGTCGATTAGGTCACACTGAATCCAACTTTTCCCCCTCTACTTTGATGTTATAGGGTTATGATGAGAATGAGAAAGAACCTATTGGCATGATTATTCTTATAAATTAGTTTTGTGATATCATATTTTTTTAGAGTTCATATCCATCTCGCAAGACACAACATTCAAAATTCTGTTGGGGAGACCTTGGCTATATCAAAATACAATCATTCCTTCGTCATACCATCAATTTCCCAGGTATTATGTAAATGATCAAATCAGGACATTTCAGGGTGATAATGACCCATTCAAGACTTCCGAAGCTTAGTAAATTGATACAGAGTTATATCACAAAAAGGAAAAATGGTCCATGGAAAATGATTTTATAGGAATAAATTCCCCGAATGGATTGGAGAATATCTCAACTACCCCATTCAAACATCTTAGTGCAGATTATGTGCTACCCATTAATAAAATTGAAAGTGTTTGTCCAAATCGAAGCACTCATTCAGTGGCTTCCATAATGTTAACATTGAAAATTAAATCTAAATTCACATAATAAATTTTTGAATCACTGAAAATTAATGAAATACTAAATAGAGATTTATTCATTCCATCCATTGATCTTCAGAAAGTCTCTTATTCAATAGAAATATTAGAAAAAGTTTTTGCACTCCCAAAAAAAGATCGGAATTCTAATTCTCATCCCAATAAGTTACCTTTAGAACTTTAAAAAGACCCTTCATCATCTGTTTATCTAGAAATGGTTGACTCCCCTCCATGATTTCCAAACACAGACTCCTCCCCTTGCTCTGAAATCATTTCTTCATCCCCAACCCTCTATGGAGAGGAAGACGAAGTAACACATGAAGAAGAGGGAGAAGAGGAATCTATCAAGGATGCCCCTCATCATTTGAAGATGATTCCTCCACCATTATGGAGGAACTCAGAGAAATAAATATCAATACAAAGTAAATTATATTCCCTAATCTAATTATTTCGACCATATTTTAAATAGAAAGAGGTATATACTTCCTTTTTGAAACAACACTGGGTTGTGTTTCCATGAATTTACAAAGTGATTCCAGGTCTTGACTCCGACGTGGCCACCCATCATTTGGTATTACCAGAAGATCATCAGTGTACAAGAACGAATCTAGGAGGACACACCTAATTCACACTTATAAAATTGAGAATAGGGTTGAAAATTTGGTGGGAAAGTGTTTTTTCCTCACCAAATTGATGAAGAATGGGGTCACATATCAATGGAATATTTAATTCCAAGAAGCATTTGATACCCTGAAATAATACATCTTCAGTCCACTCATTTTGATTCCACCTGTTTAAAGAAAACCACTCATTATTTATATGAAATACTTGGAGTAATCAATAGGTTCCTTCCTTGATCAAAAAATGAATTTGGAAGTAAAAAAATTCTTTATTATCTTATTTTAACCATGCCTGATGTAGGGACTCCATATTCAGATATTGAGAGGAGCTTCCTAGCATTAATCTTTGCAGATCAGAAGTTGTGGATGTACCTGCATCAACATAGGGTCCGCCTGGTCTCTCACAAAAAACTGATCCAATTTATCCTCAGTCATCCTATATTTATAGGACATTTGTAAAATGGGTAGTTATTATACAATATTATGATATATAGTTTGTTCCATAGAAAGTACTGAAAGGAATATAATTAGCAGACATCCTTGCTGACCACCCATATATAGAAGAAATATCATGGAATACTAATCTACCTAATCAAGAAACCCTCTCTATTCAGGATATCCCCCAAACTTGGGAGAAGTATTTTGATGGTTATTCTAGAAGTCCAATGGGGAAGAGAATGGAAGACCCTAAGCTCAAAAAATTTGGGGTAGGAATTTTGATTATCTCTCCAGAAGAGGAATTGTTTATATACTCATTCCTATTATGAGAAGGCGGAACCAACAATGAGGCAGAATACTAGGATCTCATTGCAGGTTTGGAATTTTCACTAAATGTACCCGGTAACCACCTATAAATTAAGGGTGATTCAGAGTTGTTAATCAAAAATATTAATGGGGATTATACCATCAGAAAAGAATATATAATTCCCCTATGAGATTATTTCCAAGGGTTAATGGAATAATTTACCTCAGAACCAACATTTTATTATGTCCCTTGATCACAAAACTCCAAATCTAATGCCTAGGAAATTGAAACCACAACCTTTTAAGATCTAAACCAAGAAGAGAAAATCATCATAATTGCTCTTCTACATGTGGTTTCACATTTTGTTCAAATCATAACTTGGGAAATCAATAAAATATTCCCCAGTCGATAACCATTTTGTCCTACCATGGGATATATTATCCATATCAGGGAATTTATCCAAGATAGAGTACTTTCACCAAATTGAGCTAGAAGATAGAAAATCTAGAGACAAGTATTTAATTTCACTCTTTTAGATGGCCCAAATCACTAGAAGATCCACTATAGATGACACTTCAATGGAATTATCCTTATATTTATTGATGTGGAGGAAAATGTGAATGTAATGAAAGAAGTACATGAATGCGCCTGTAGTGCCCATCAGTCTGGTTATAAGCTTTATGATCAAATCCAAAGTCTTGGATACTTCTGGCCAATGATGATACATGATTGCATGGAATTCACTAAGAAGTGTCATCTCTGTCAGGTTCATGCCATCATCATCTATCAAACCCCAGAGTAACTATGTATAGCTAAATACTCTTGTCTATTTATTACATGAGGAATTAATATCGTAGGAACTTATCCTCCAGCTACGACTATGTAGTTCAAGTACATCCTTACTACAACTGATTTCTTCTCCAAATGGGATAAGGTAGTACCTCTCAAGGAAGTTGGGGATAAAAAATTGTTAGTTTTTTAAAAACTAATATAATAATTAGATCCAGTGTCCCTCATACCATATTTATGGATAAAAGCACCAATTTATATTCTACTGAGGTAGGGTAGTTATATAATGAATATAATATCAAATCCAACCATTCATCCCGCTATGATACAGTGAAAACGGACAAATAGAGGCATTCTACTCAACATAGTCCAACATACACCAGAAAATAGTTGATAGATATAATAAATCTTATCTGAATAAACTCTTGTATGAATTATGGGATTTCATGGATACTAATCGTACTACCACATGGTCAACTCCACAGTCATTAGTATATGGTTCATAAGCAGCTCTGCCATCAGTATTTAGTTTCCATCACTCAGAGTTTCCATTTGTGATCAATTATCTACTGGTGAAAAATCCAATAAATGTCTGGATGAGTTTGAGTGACTGGATGAAAATAGATTAAATACCTTTCATCACTTGGGAGTATATCCAAAACTAATAGCATAACCCTTTATAAGAAGGGATTCCTTCATTTATTCTTCCAAGGAGAGTTGGTTTTGGTCCTTGAGAATTCAATGATACCAAGAAAAAAAGTCTCCTAAGATTGATCCAATGTCAGAAAGACCGTATTACATACATATGGTCTATTATAATATAGTTTATTCCTTAATCAATGGATGATGAACTCATTACAAATCCAACCAACGCAATGATCCAAAAGAAGTATTTTTTATAATCAAACAATGTTTGTCCGAGTTGTAAGATGATAAAATAGGTTATAACCATCATCCATGTTTCTCATAAATACAATTTTATTTAAACTAATGGTTTATGTCTCCATTATTTGATGTTATGAAATCCATAAATATACTATGAGTTAAAATTACTTATGGTCCCTTAAATGATGAGAAACTTATATTAATAATATTTACCCACACCATCTACTCGCATCATTTCCAGTTCCTAGTAGAATTTGGTTCACATTCAACCATAAAAACACTACAAAACCCTTAAAAACTCTGAAAACCCTAAAAACATTAGAAAACCTAAAAGAACCCTCAAATCTCTACAACCCATAAAATTACCCTAAAACCAATAAGAAACCCTAAATCCCCTAAAACACTATAAACCAAAGAATTATTTAAAATTCCAAAAATCATAACTACCCTAATGCCCCAAAAATCCCTTTAATATCTTGAAATCCCAAAAAATCTTAAAAACCAAATAACTCTAAAACCCTAAAAAAACCTTAAACCCTAAAAGACCCAAAAACAAAAATCCATAAGTGACCCTAAACCTCCCAAAATAAAATAAAATCCTATCAACCATAAAATAATAAAAACCCATAAAAACACTAAAGCCCCCAAACCACATAAGAACATAAAGGCCCTCAAATAGAAAAAAACCATAAAATCTCTAAACACCCATACATCTGTAAAACTACTCAAAAGACAAAAAAATCTAAAAAACCTACTAAATCTAAAAACCATTAAACCCTTAAAAATTCTAAAACACTTAATAACCCCAAATAATCTTTACAGACCATAAAACCTCTAAACAATATAAAAACACATAAAATACCTAATAATCCTAAAAACTATAAGAAACCATAAAACCTAAATAACCCTAAAACCCCATAGAACACCCCTAAAAGTCCCTACAAACCACAAAAACCCAAAAAACCCTAAAAATAATAAAAACCCATAAAAGACCATAAAAACCTAAAACTCTAAAAAGACCATAAATACCATAAAAAACTTCTAACATATCATAAAACCATTAGACACCCTAAAATCACTCAAATCATAAAAATACATAAAACCCCTAAAAGACCCTAAAAAAATAAAAAACCCAACACCAATTAAAAACCAAAAAACCCCTAAAACTCCCTAAATCTCATAAAACACTAACCAGACTTGAAAACTCTAAAAACACTATAATAAACCCTAAAAAATACAAAAACTCTTTAAATCCCTCAAAATACTAAAAACACTTAAAACCCCAAAATCCCTAAAAACAATTAAAACTACTAAAAACACTTAATACCCCTAAAAGTTGTAAAACCCCATAAAAGCCTAAAAAATACTAAAAATCCCTACCCAAAACCCCCTAAAATACCTAAATCCATTTAGAATCCATAAAACCTTAAAACACTCTAAATCACCTAAAAAATTAAAATACCCTATAAATACTAAGAACCAAAAAACCAAAAATACCATTGAAAACAATAAAACCCTAAAAATACCTTAAAACCCTTACAATCCCCTAAAAATTCTTAAAACCCCTTATAACTATTAAAACCATTAAAAACAGTAAGAATCCTAAAACCCCAAAAAATGTAAAAACTATGAGGAATACTATGTGACAAAAAGCACCCAAAAGACCCATAAAACACCTAAAAATCATAAAATTTCTAAAAACCCTAAAAAAACAAACACAAAAAAACCTTAAACAGCCATACAACCCCTTAAAGGATACTTAAAACCATAATAACCTTACTAGATCCATAAAACCCCTAAATCCCTAAAATACCACAAGACCCCTAAAAAACGTGAAAACCCCTTAAGAACCAAAAAACTCCAAAAAACACCAAAAACTATAAAATACCAAAAAACTCTAACATGCACCAAAACCCTAAAAACCAAAAAGATCACAAAAACCTAAAAGAATCTAAAAAATGTAAAAACCCTAAAAATTTATAAAACCCTAAAACATCTATAATATCCTAAGACAAATAAAAAATAAAAAAGTACCCTAAAATCCATAAAAATCATTAGACCCCTAAAAACCACAGAAGAATCTAAAACTCTAGAAAATTTAAATGACCCTAAAAACTGTAAAAACACTAAAACACCGAAAAAATACCTTAAATACCCTAAAATCCATAAAAACCTTAAAACCCCACAAAATATTGAGAAAATCATTAAAATCCTATGATTGATAAAAATCTCCAACATCCCTCAAAACACTAAACAAACTATAAACCAAAAATCATAAAAAACACTAAAATCCATTAAACCTATAAATTAAAATAAAAGATATTAAAGTACCATAAATGACCCTAAAATAACCAAACCACTAAAATTTATTAAAAACACATAAATACCATAAGTATATAAAAAAACTAAAAACCTAAAAACCTTAAATTACACTAAAAAACCCAAAAATAAAAGACAAATCTATTCCAAATCATTAAATCAATAAAAACTCTAAAAAAACTAAAAACACCTTAAAACGTAAATCCCAAAGGAACCACAAAACCCCTAAAAACTCAAAAAAACCCTAAAACACATAAAACACCAAAAAATCAAAAAACCCAAAAAATTCCATAAAAGCCACTAAAAACCTGATAAAACAATAAAACCCCTAAAAACTATTGAAACCCCTAGAACACTAAAACCCATAAACATACATTAAAATCCTAAAACCTATAAAAACCATAGAAACCCTAAAATTGTAAAAAACACTAAAAAACCTAAAACCCTTAAAATAACCTAAAAAAAAAACTAAAATTGATAAAACCCTAAAAATCATAAAAGTCACTAAAAAAACAATACCATACATCATCAACCATAATAATACACCCTAAATACTTTAACTATAACCATAAACCCTAAATTATATATGTGAAACCCATTACCCTACACCCTGAACCTAAAACCATGTTCTTTAAACCCTACACACTAAACCCTACAGCCTATACACTACACCATAAACCATAAATACTACACCCTAAATAATAAACCCTACAGAATAAACCCTAAACCTTGAACTATACACCCTAAACTACAATCCCTAAACCCTGAAAAAACAAAAATAAAAAAATAAAAAAACCCTAAAAAACCCTAAAAACCTCAAATGACCAAAGAAACCGTAAAAACCCAAAACTTCTCTAAAATACACTAAACTCCCCAAAAACAAAAAATGTACCTAAAACCCCTAAAACCCATAAAAACCCTAAAAACCCCCTAATGACCCAAAAACCCTAAAAACACAAAAGACCATAAAAACATAATAACTCTAAAAAACCATAAAATACCATATAAGAATAAAAATAACTTAAACCCATAAAAATAAAAAAACCCTTAAAATAATAAAAACCACAAATCCCTTAAAACACCATAAAACCATAAAAACCTAACCCCCCTAAAATCTCTAGAAATCATAAAAACCAAAATAAGAACCTAAAAATCCCCTAAATGACCATAACCCCTCCACCCCAAAACCACAAAACCCATAAAACCACATAAAACAATATAATCCCCCCAAAACAAAATAAACCCCTTAAACCCCAAAAACAATAAAAACCCTAACATCATAAAGATGCCTAAAACCAAAAAAAGACCCTCGAAAAAATAAAAAAAATCTCAAACACCCCTAAACCCATAAAAAACAAAATAAAAAAAACACTAAAAAACAATACAACCCCTTTAAACCCATTTAGAACTCTAAAAAACCTAAAAACTATAAAACCAAAAAAATCACAGAAACCTAATGAGACTATAAAAAACCCTAAAATAACATTAGAAACCCTAAAAATACCATAAAATACCCTTAATGGTCCTAAAACCAATTAAAAAATTAGAAACCCTAAAAAATCAGAGAAACACCTAAAATAACTAAAAATAATAAAAACCATAAAACCAACAATAATTTAGAAAAATAAAAAATCCCCTAAAACCATAAAACACCTAAAATCCCTAAAAACCCCTAAAAATCCTAAGAGGCCTTAATCTCCTAAAAATACCAAAATGGAAAAAATGACCCAAAAACCAAAAAACCAAAAAACCCCTAAAGCCCCTAAAACCATATTAAAATCCATATAACCCCATAAAATAATTAAAACCCTATAACCCATAGAACCCCATAAATGACCATAAAACCCTTAAAACCCAAAAAATGTTAAAAACATAAAACCACTAAAAATCCCCAAAACGCTAAAATAATAAGAAAACATAAAATAAAATAGACATCACAAAAAATAATATATTATCTATAAAAACCTATAAACACTAAAAGACCACAATGACCGTAAAATAACATAAAAGAACTTAAAAATAAAAAATAACTTAAAACCCTTAAAAACTCCAAATGAATATGAAGAATACTAAACACTCCTAAACCCCAAAAATATATAAAATACTTATGAAATCCTAAAAACCTACAACTATTTAAATCCTAAAAAACCCCAAAAGACACTAAAAACCATAAAATAATCATATAAACCTCTAAAACCCTCGAAAACCTAAAAAGACCAATAAAACCATAAAAACTATATAAACCCTAAAAACCAAAAAAACATCTCAAACCATAAAAATATTAAAAACCCAAAAAATACCTAAAAAATATGAAAACCCTCAAATCCTAAAAAACCCCTAAAACCATAAAAATTTTAAAATCTTGTTTCAACTTAAAGATGTGTGTTTTAACCTAAACTGAATGGTCCAATGGGTATTGGATAATATATACTTTTTATCTTACAAAGGAAGATCCACAGTTAGGTGGTCCTAGTGGGTGATTGTAGTGGTTTAAGTATTTTTGAAATCGATCAATGTCGGGTATTACATATATTAATGGTATCCAATGTGTTTATTCATGGAGATAGAAACACCCAACAACCCCCTTATCCATGATTCATGGACCTTCTTTCCAAAGGAAAACGCTCGTTGGATGATTTGGCGGATGAAAATTAAAGAGTCACTTTGTTTGAGAAGATGAGAACCTGGGCTCATCGCACCATTTTGGGGGGAAATTATTTCATATTTTGAGACTGTCTAATATATATAAGCTATGATAACATGTTTGTGATTCCTTAGTTCATTCCCAATCATTTTTCCACAGATTACTCCAAGGTCGCAATATTAATCATAAATATGCATGGGTTCGAAATATCTTGTATGTATCTGAGGTTCTACATTAATGATAACATCTATATATATCCGAGGTTCTTCATCAATGTTACCATTTTGTGGAAAAATTAGGAATCTTAGGGATTCTAACATAGACAACGACAGATTAATTCATGTGATGAGGTGATATGGAGTTTATTTTCATCTAGGGGGATGAGAGTTGTTTTGATGTCAGGATCAAACCCATGATACGTGTTTTAAAGTATTATTATTAGAGGAATAAGAATACATGTAGTTTGGTACCACATAACTGGACACATCACCTTTTAGGGTCATGTGACAAGGACCCAACCATGAAGTTTAATGTAATGTAGTAAGGATGTATAGGTAGAAGATGCCTAGTCATAATTTAAGGTTGGGATTATGATAAATTGTCCCAAGGGACCCATAAAAGATGAAGTCATCTGGGAAGATGTTACCCTTGAAGGGATGTGGTTCAAAAATCATTAGGTTTGATCTTGGATCTTGGTTTGGACTTGATGGAGGCTTCCTATGTATCAAGTTTGTTGGTAATCAAATCCCACATTGTTTAATGGATCATGTAGTTTAATGTCATGTCATTAGGAAGAGAGTTAGTTGATGTGAAAAAATATGGAGTGAATGAATACGTGAAGTATCAACCATGATCCCTAGTGATGTTTCCTATGTATCCAAATAAGTCGGGAATCAAAGTTATCATAGTTTTGGAAGATTGGGACATACTAATTTGTGGAGGCCTATTCTAGCTACTGGTAGGGAATTATGCATTGCAGCATCCCATGAAGGAGGAATTATGTGGTTCATACATATCGAGGTAAGGCCCTTTTGAGAACGGGCCTTAGGAAGATGTCCTATGTATCCTATTTATAGTAGGAATCAAAGTTCTCATAGATCAATTGGTTGAGTGAATTGTTATAATTCCATGACCATCACTAATCTATAAGCCAACGTGAGTCATGCTCAGTATGGGAAACAAGATGATGTTGTTGATCTGTAAAACCATGAATTATTCCCAATATACTGGTGGAAGAAGATGAGTATGACATTACAAGAGGCTGGGGATAAGACACTTCCTTGAAGAGAGAATAAGGACTTACCTCTAATAGTGTTCCATAAGATTGGTTTTGCGAAAGGGGAAGATCATGATTCCTCATCAAAGGAGAAAAAAAGTGTGATTTACCTTATTTATCACTATCTCTCATTGAAGGGAAAGGACAAAGATTACCCTTAATCCCTAGAACAGGGAGGTACATCTGAGAATCCTATGGTCAGAACCCACATTACCATGGGAATGTAAGCTTAGGGACATTATAGGGATCCACCTTATTATGGAGATTACCCACATGACTCCTCTTACCATGGGTGTGTAAACAATGACGGGCGTGATGCGACTGATGGTTTAATCATATGGGTCTGGTGGATTTGGAAGAGGCATTTTCCTAGTGTTGTTGGACTGGTTCATGAATGGGATATGTATAATGTGATGGAAATTGAAAGAATTTATTGAATCTAGTGGGTGGAAAGCCCAAGAATACCCCGTTCTTCGCACCATTTCTTTATGTGGATGGGGTTTCCCCCACATAGAGTTTTTTATATAGCTGAAGGGGAAATTCATGTACTGTGATGGTATACAGGCATGGATTCTATCCATGCAACATTTTTATATGTGGAAATTGGTTCTTCCTGCATATCATGATGCTTTGAAGGGCTGGGATCTATCTGCTTAGTGATTTGATACAAGGTACAGGGTTCCATCCACAGAGAATATTTCTTTTCGGTATTCTAGATTGAAGAAGGTGAATTGGTTCTATGCATTATGGGAAATTATTCCATGACGGAAAATGGGTTCTTTGTCTACCATATATTATATATTTCCTTCTTAAATACTAGGTGGTGTGTTATAACTATAGGGAATAATCAAAAGAATCTATCTTTTATGGTTTTATCTCCATTTGTGCCTTCGTTGATCAATATCCTCAAGATTATTCCCCCAAAAGAATCCTTTTTTCTTATTCCTCCTATTAGAATCCTTTTATAGAGAGGAGGAGTTGGATATATAGGGCCCAAATTATCTTTATTTAGAATCCCATGGATGTTGTCAATGGAATAAATACATTGCTGGTTTTGGTGATGCCACATCATCCCATGAACTATTTTTTTAATGGGGGATATTCGTTTGCAGGGATTAAAATCACCTCCTTTCTCCCATAAAACATATATGGTATCATTTGCAGGTTCTTGCTATACATTTTTCATCCTGAGAAATTACATAGTTAGAGAATTCTTCAAAAATCAATAGACCACCATGTAGATTGGTGGTCCAAAAAGGGACAATCCTTTTAAAGTATTTTATATTCCTTCAAATATTTTTATTCATTATTATTAAGTATTTTATTTTAATCTGTTTCCATGTTTTTTAGAATTTTCTTCATCCTAAATATAGGATTTTTAGTACCCAAAAAATTACCCCTAGAAGAATGGGATTTGATCAGAACAATGAGATGGTTATTCTGATGTAGAAGCGATGCGGTTTTGAATTACTGATTAGATAATGCCCTAATTTTTTCTTGAGCCAAGGGACTTAGAAAGTACTGATTTACTATTATTAGGTTACATAAAAACCCTTAGATTTTTTTTATATATTTTATAACAGTAATTTTTTCATAAGACCGAATTTGTTTGGGTTTAGCCGGAATAAATTCAACTTTTCTTAAGCCACACTTTACATTTTATTGACCGAAGAAGACTTTTATCTCTTTTTTCTAGACATTTTTCCTAAATAATGTAGAGCATTGGTTTAACGAGATAATTATAAACTTTTTTATAGGATTCCGTGAGTTTCACAGTTAATTTAATTGGATGTTTAATGTTTTGCAAGCAAGAATATGAATACATTTGTTTTTGGTTGAACAGATTTGACCATGAATTTTTTGGGAGAGGGCACCAATAGAAATTAATCGCATGGAATACCATAATATTTTCCACACATGAGTTATGTATTTTTCTTGAACTTGGTTTTATAATTTTGGGTTGTGATATAAGATATGGGGAATGGAGTAAATTGGGGTGTGTGGAGGTAGGAAAAGATTCTCCAAAGGTTGAATTTATCTCTGGTTGATAGACCTTTTTTTTAAAACATATGTAAATCCACCAAGGGATATTTTTCATAATAAAAAAAGGTGTCCTCAGGAAACTTACCGTCCATTTTCGATGGCCATTGTAATTTCATAGGACATTGATTTTTTGAAGAACATGATGGGTGGATTTTTAATGGAGTTGTTTTTTCCTTGAATTGTGGTATTCATGTCAATTTAAACCATGAATGAGAGATAAAACCTACCTAAATATTTCTTGAGTAAAGGGGATATAAATCAAGGATCAATTTAACTTCGTGTAAATATACTTTTTTTTGGATTTAACAATTTTGTTTTGACCAAAAGAGGAGAACCAAGACTCCCTTTTCATGGTAGTTCAAGTAAAAAAATTCTACCATTTCCAGACATAAAATTTGGGAAAGTATGTAAACTAAAAATCAGGGGTTTTTGAATTGAAGAAATTATACAGGGCATGAGAGATATTTGGGAATAAGAAGATTAGAAAATCCTATTCTGGTGATGAATTTGTCTCTAGTTGTTAGTCCTTTTTTGTGAGATACTTATGCAAAGGCACTATTAAATAATGTGCATATTCAAACAATGGTGTCCTTAAGACACTGCACTTCCATATTCGATTTACATGGATGGTTATGGGTATTCATAAATTTCTAGACACATAGTATGGCTAGTGAGGGGTGTGTCCAAAACCTGAAATGGGGATTTTCCAAATGGTATTTAATGTGAATGGGTGGATAAATTCCTCCCATATATGTGTGAGGGGGTTCCATACATAGGTATGAACCTTGCGTAGGAAAGGAGGGGTAAAGTTTTTTCCTATATGGACCTGAGATATTAGAATCGAGCGTCACTATGTATCATTTGATGATCAGAATCATGAATAATATAATATTTTTATGGTACAGAGCTTATACATATGATGACCTAGTTCACACATATTAATGGGGAATTTGTGTCTTGTATACAAGCTCACCATTGAGGTGGGGTGCATACCAAACATTCCTGTGCATAGTTATTTCATGGATAGGAATATTTGGTAAAATATTATTTGACATTTATAGACCTAAGAGTGAAAATTGGGTATCAAGAATCATGTTGTTTTAATTTCATTCAATTAGGAAATTGATATAGAAGCCCCAAGTAACTTCAGGATAACAGGGATAAGGCATGAATAAGACGGATAATATAGAGAATTGCGCTAAAATATCATGGATTAAGAGAAATGATATTGACCTTGGGATCTGATGAGTGTACTTAAGTAGAAAAAACTTCCTTAGAGATGGAATTTTCCATTGGTTTAAATGAAATTCTGGTGGAAAACTTATGCAGAGCTACCGTGTCATTGTGTGAAAAGTAACACAAAGGTATCCATCAGGCACTGACTGTTCATTTCGGATGGCTTGGGAGGTTTGTGTTGATCCAAAAATACTCAAAACATGAAGCTTGGTGGATATAAATAAGGTTTTTGAATATATTAGAAACATTCAGGTAGTGATTTCCCATGGAATTGGGAAACTCACTATATTGATCTGACTTGTACGTAGGGTGGGGAATTTTGATTTCGTTCTTAGAGATAGAGCTGTTTTTTGAGGATCTGGGTGTCCTAAAATTTATCTCCCATTATAGGATTGGTCCATACTCTAGGATGGGGGAATCATAGCTATATTTTTTTCATCAAGGGTGGATGGGTTAGAGATCTATCATCCAAGTGTCACTATACATCTTTCATGTACAGAAATAATGGAATATGTAATTCTTGAAATATTGTGTAGCTTAACGTCATGTGACTAGGACCTTGTTTTCCCAATTGTGATGTGAAGATCCCCAATGTGACTTTTAAGGTTGTGCCTCTAGGTCAAATAATTTTGGTTTTATTTTTATTGGTTTTACTCCGCTATATGGGAGAGTAATATTTGGCATATAGTGGATTGATAAGTTTGTGAGGAATTTCCTTATAGAACTCATAACACCAGGTATGTTGTTCTCAGTGTGAGTAGAAATTGATAGAAAAATATTACTCTTCCACACAACTATAACATAATGATAGATGGGGAAATTTTACCTTTGGTCCTTTTTTCTCAGCTAAGCCTAGGTTTGGAGACCCGAGTATTACAATTTACCCAGCGTAAACAAGAATCAATCCAGGCATAGTTCTATGATTTTACCCTACAAAAGTCCGACTCATGTGTAGTTATATGGAATATTATTTTTTTAGGTGGTGGATGGACCATGATATAGATTTCATGAGTCATTTCATATCATGTAGTGGTTGGAAATAAGTGATGTATAGTTCTAGAAGTTTGATCCCTATACTGGTCTGACCCATGCATAGGGAGGTGCATTTTTTGAATATTAGTTGTTCCAAGATGTAGAATTTGGGAATCACTACTTATACTGCAGGGTTAGGAATCACACCATGAATAGTTTTATATGTATTCTTCTTATACTGGTTAGAACGATTCATAGATAGGGGCCCTCTTTTTGAATGGTAGCTAGATCATGATGTAGAATCCAAGCATGACTATGTATCTTGTGAGTGAAGGGATCAATTCCCCCATAGTTTTAAAATTAGTCTTCATGAATAGGCTTGGTACAGAAATAGGAATAAGGATAATTTTTAATCAATTCATTCAAGGTAATGTTCCTATAATGTACCTTTACTCTTTATTCATGTGGGGAAATCCCTTACCACCATTGATAATATCACGTGAGATATGCTTAGTGTTGGAAACACAGAATAAAAGGGACTTATATTGTAATTAAAAGGTATTTTAAGGTACAACTATGGAATTTTGTATCATGTTGTGGGTGGAACAAGATTCATGATTGAGGTTTCTCTACGTATCTCACTAATAGATTGGAATCAGGCTGTTCATAGTTCTGTAAAGAGACCATCCCATGTAAATCTGGCCCATGCATAAAAAGGGAGAATTCTGTTTTTCTCCCACACTATTTTGACTCATATGTGACAAATCGTTAGTTGGAACAAAGTGGTCCCACATAGTTTATTGTCATGTGGTTATGATGATTTGACCATGCAGTTCAATGTCCTGTGTCGAGGACAATGAACACCCGACGTGAAGGGGAAGGTGTTTGGTATCTTAAAATTTAATGTCTAATGACAAGGAAATTTTTGGCCTTGTAGTTTGACGTCATGTTTTTTGGACACTTTACCTCATAGTTTAATGTCATGTGGTCAGGATATATTATCATGTCCTTTTCCATCATATGACCAAGATGATTTTATGTGACTGCATGATTTTTTCTTCTAGAACCTTACATTGTTGGGAGGTGTGGTGAGTAGTATATCATTATAAATTAAATCACATGATCTATTTGAGTATAAAATGTGTATAACATATTTTCCATCCCATTTAGTTCCAATTTATGGGGGTTGTTCTCAAGTATCATCAGAGTTATGAGGACTAGAACTAATTCTCTTTTTAGGAAGGACCGATGGGGATCCTTTTTGTTGAAGTCTTGTGCAATTTTATTTTGGTAAACTTCTAAATGAAAAATAGTTTCAAATATTTCCTCATCCAGTCACTGAAACTCATTGAGCTATTTTTAGGATTTCTCATCTGTGGATAATTGATCATAGAATGCAATGCAGTGCAATTATAGTTTAACTTCTGTGGGTAGAACTTCCTCGGTCCAATATACAAATAAATACATGGATTCCTGAGTAGAAGTAATGGATGTAGTCTGGTGAGCTCATATAGAATAGAGAATCTTGGTCATCCATGATTTCTTATCATTATGTACCATATTCTAGAGTTTTTTTGGATAAGGTATTATTGAACGCCTCTATCTACTTATTAGCTACTACATGGTAGCAGGATGAACACTTGGCCTCGATACCATACTCATAATATAATTTTTCCAGGTCAAAAGTGAAGAAATGGTGCCATCGTATCTTAGTATTTTTCTAGGGACACCCAATATAATGATGATATTGGATTTTAGGAATCATACAATTCTTCTTTCCTCAAAATCATTAAGGGGGAAAACTTCTTCCCATATGGAAAAGAATCTGGTTTCTATAAGAATATACATGAATAGATTTATATGTAAGACCAAATGGAACTCATGGTACTATAGACAATGCCTAATATTATTTACTGCAAATATTAGGGACATGAACCTCTTATTGATATTATAATAATGAGTCTCATCATCAATCATGGTTTGGATGAGATAATAGATACTATTCTCATTGTCGGTGTTATTATCATGCATGAAAAAGGCACCTAGGGATCTCTCCAAGGTATTCACATACACAATGAGTGGTCTTACTTCAATATGAGGGATTAAAAATAGAGAGACAAAAATATATTTATTTATATTTTTTTAATGATTTTTGAGAATCATCATTCCATTGATATGTTACCCCCGTTTTCATCATCCTGGTGAAGGGAAAAAATTTACCTGCAATTTTTTCTATGAAGCACATAATGTAAGAAAAATGACCTTGAAGTACTCTCAAATCAGTGAGATTTCTAGAAGGTGACATTCCATGTAAGGAATTTTCTTTTTTGGTATCAACTTGGATGCCAAAATTTCATACAAAAGACCATGTAATTCCCATGAGGTAACACTAAAAGCACATTTTAAGGGGTTTATTTTGAGACTGTGCTGTCATAATATGTTAACGGTAGTTTCAAGATAAACCAATTTGTCTAAGAATTATTTTCATTTAATGAAAATATCATCAAAATATCATTAAATGAACATTCTATGAAATTCTTGATGATGCGATGCAGTTAGTGTTGATACGTGGTGCCAAAATTCTTCAGACCAAATGGAATTACCTTTTAAAAAAAATACTCCCTAGGGATCATGAAGGCATTAGCTTCTTCGTCTTCTCGAGAAATTTGGATTTGGTTGTATCCTGCATAATATTCCATGAAAGATATATCTTGATATTGGGCATTTTCATTTATAAATAATTATTTGATGGGGATAGTGAAGTCGTATTTTGGGTAGTGTATTGAGATCCCTAAAATCAATGAAAACACTAATTTTCCTTTTCTTATTTTTAATGGGGAAATATTTTCTAGACAAATAGGACATTGGACCTCACTAATGATGTTTTCATTGATGAGATTTTCTACTTTCACTGCTATTTTGGAAACATGTGTCAGGTACGTCCTTCTATCTGCTCGATCATAGCCAAAATGGTCTTCTAGTAGGCCTAGTTGGTGAGTGGACACCTTGGGATTGAAGACTATAATTTATGTATAGTTCAAAGAGAGAAAATATATATTATTCCTTAAGAACTAGGTATATACTTCATTAACATCAGAAAACATGGTCGCACTAATCATGGTGAATCACAGGTCATCTTCGGTAACTAGGTTATTTCACTATGTTCATCGATGGTGGTAGAAACACCATCCTCAAATAGTAGAAGGGTGTCCCTATGGTCATATTCTTCTTCCTATTATACACACTACTCATCTTATTTTTCTTCTTATATGGAAACAATTATTGACAGGCTCACTGGAGTTTATAGAAGTGTCACAATTTTGGAATTTGGTGGATGGGTCGACTTCTTCTAACCTGACTGACAGCAAAGAATTTTTTTGAGAGGATGCAATAATGGAATGAAAAGTGTATTCTTTCTCTTATGACTTAATGAGTGAGGTAGGTATTATTTGGAGCCCTGAAGATGGATATATGGCATTTACATTTGACCATTACACATTGTTTTGGGGGCCAGTGGATATTTATACATTATTAGGATCTGTGGTCATGAATGAAATCATGAGAAATCTCAAATACACATCTGAATTTGGACTCATGAACTATTTATGATTGATGGGAAGGGAGTATTATTCACTAATATTCTTGAAGGGGTCATCTTGAACTATTTCCAAACCATTTGGATATGTGACCCAATCAATCCCATAAATTGAGGTTTTCTCACCTTCCTACTCATATAATCCTACATTGATATAGTTTGACTCAAAAATATTTGAATGGGGCCTTATCGGTGTAAAATGCTCCAATCTATACATTAGTTAAATATTTGATTTACTGATGGTATGATGAGGGAATTATTATATGCTGATGCAACCAGGCCCTCCCTAGCAGGACATTGAAGGTCATGTTTTCTAGACCACTAAAAATTCTGAGTCCACCATGAAGTCACCAAATATAGTTTTGATCATGATTTGATACAATGGTTTCTTCTCACATTTATCATATCCCAATAGTGTTTTTCTGTAGGGCTTGATGATATCCTTTTTTCATCCCAACCGAAGAATTTTTTGTAGTGGGATGAGATTAAACCCAGAGCGATTATCGATGAAGTCTTTTGGGATATCGATATAATTTATCTTTCTAGATGCATATAAGGGTTTGATGTATCTTTTCATGATGGTGTCTTTATATCTATCTGTTAATTATATGATCATATGTAATTCTCCTAGATCAGTATTCATCCAATAAACTTCAGAAGTAGTTTATTATGTGTTAAACTCTTGTGGCTTAGAAAAGATTAAATAATCACTTATCTGAGATATTTTGACAAATTAAGGGCATCTAGTACTAAAAACAATGATGGTACTAAAGCCAATTATTTTATAATTTCATATTTATGATCTATGTTCAGTGCTTCCCGGCTTTGGGATTCACTTTCACAGAAGATTTAGGGGCCTGAGAAATAGATAAAGATGGATCAGTCTCGAGATAGGAGTTGGTGGTGCTTCAGTACTTTGGGGGTTTGGCTGAGTAGTACTGAGTACATGTCCTATGTGATTTCTAATTTTATCTTATTATAATAGGTATTCTAGGATGATTGGTCTAGAGTGTTTTTCAATAGGGGCATGGGAATTTTCTTATTTCTGTTAGGTTCTTCGAAGGGATCTTCCTTGAGTTTTTGCATCATTGATAGCTTGATCCATTGTGTGACAAAAAAATTAGTTTCTACCATGGATGCTTCTTCCTGGGTATCCTTGAATTATGTGGCCTCTTACTTTGACTCTCCGATCGGGTGTAGGGACCTTGGGATCATATCCATATTCTTTATCAGAGAAGTGGAACATTATTTGGATGACATCAATAAAGTTGAAAATAAATACCTCATCAGATGATAAGTCTACCTGATTGACATCCTATGGTGGTGCCATTTGATGGGGTAGTTTCTGTGCTTTTAGATATGATGGAATAAAATATGAGATTGTTAAGGATAACTTTGTCCTTTCCCTAGGATCATCATCATGCACTTGGTCTAACTACTTTTTGGAGCATTTCGGTGATAAAGAGGTCAGTTGCATTTCATTTGGGGTTATTGGGGGCATAATCGGCTGTTTCTACTATTCTTGGAGTGTTCTGTGAAATTAGTTGAATGTTTTTAAATTCATTCAATTATCAAACATATTATCCATTTTGATAACATCTTTTACAACTCCTCTACTTCATCTAGGTCTGTGGTGGAAACATATGCCACTTGTACTCGTGGTTGTCCGATCTTGACCAACCCTGAATATATCATTCTTTGTAGGATATCGTTGAAGACAAAACATTCTTGGATGCTATTTCATAGTATCCAGTTAAAGGGATAATAATCTGGCCTGTCACTGAGACCTACATCATCATACCTCTTTAGTCTTGGTAGATGGATAACATTTCATTTCATAATGGCTATGAAGTATCCACAAACTTGTTTATCTTGAAATGAATAAATATTACTCATTTGTACCTAAAATTTATTTCACCTAGGCCCCCTCCACTTGTATTGATGTGGAGGAGTTAGTTGTTGATGTTCAGGGGGAAACATTATTTGGTGCATTCCTAGGAGTTTGAGAGGGTGTAAGGGGTGCCTTAAGTGTAATAAAAGTCATTTCAGCTCTTCCCACTCATTTCCCTAGGACTGATGGGGATAATCGAGACATTAGGATTTTCCTCTATAAGGAATATTCTATCAGTCTATCAATGATATATAAATCTATCAACCGACTCGTATATTTTACTAGGATGAGTGGAATTTACGGCTCATCACATAGGTTATTGATGAAAATAGAAATAATATCGTCTTGGGGTGGTGGTTAGTTCAGAGTGTATGTTAGACCATTCAATCTATAAATAAAATATAATAATATTTCATTCTCCCACTATATTCTTTTCATAAGGTCGCTGAATTTCATTTTTCCCAATGATGAACTTAAATAAATAAAGAGACTTTCATCGGAGACCCTCCCATCCTATTATCGACTGAGCTGACAAACATATGTACCATATAGTGGCTGCGCCTTGCAGGGTTTTCATAAAGCATCTGAGTTTCACTACTTCTTATTGATATGATGTTCCCATAATGGGATCACAATAAGGAACATAGTGCATCAGATGTTTTTTTGTTCACATGAACCATTTAATAATGGGAATAAAGGGTTATTGAACAATGGTTGTGGTAGAACGTTACTATCCCAGTCAGGTAAAGTTTTACATTATGGTTTTATCAGAGAGTATTTTCCTTCCGTAGCTTCCATATGAGTTTACAATGACTATATGGTATTAATGATCCCTTGATGTGTGTCCTATTGAACCTAATCATGGGCAGGCATAGTAGGGAAAAAATTGGTTAGGCCGGTGCAGTTGGAACTTAAGACGGATACTCGACAGGGGCATCCTCTGTGGATTTTTCAAAATTTGTTTCCAAATTATTTCTCAATGAAGGGAAATTGTGATATTATTTTGGAATTTTTTATTTAGACTAAGGGTCCTAGAGAATCTTAGAAAAGATTTACAACCTTATGTCATTTTTTTTGATAGTCCCTAATGGCAGAGGAACACCTACTAGAAGTTTATGTTGAAGCTATTCCTAGGGTACTTATCTGATATGAGGTCTTCCTCGGAGTATATCAACATTAATTTTCCACAAATATTTAATTTATTGCTCATATTGAGAGAACCTCTCTTTGAGAATCAGGGAATCATTCTCATTGGGGGAGGAGGTGGGTCATGTTGGACCATATTCTTATTCTAATGGTTGTTATAGATTCAAAAATGAGTTAATGAGGGATTGACCGAGGAGCACACAAATTTTGGGCATCCCTATATATGAAACCTCTAGGTTGTGGGTAGATTGGATCCTTTGTGGAACTAGCCACTCCCTTTTCATCTACATTTTTATCATTCCTAGGGTGGTTTGTAATGTTTATAACCACATCATTCACTGATGCATAATACATGGTGGCTTCCATACTAGTTTATGAAGTGTAAGAGAGTTTTTTATCCTTTATTAGATTTTCTCCTTCCATTCAGAGATCCTCTATGAGTTTCTTGACAAAGGGTAACTTAGTGAGAACCCTTATATGATTTTTTGTAAATCTTATTTCCAGTGGAAATAAAACATGAGATGGTATGGAATTGGTGGAATATCTAATTATTTCTAATTTTAGAGGGAGAAGACTGATGCCAGTTGGGTGGGTAGTTGACGTAAAAATGCCCCCAACCCTATGGGATGGGGTTACTCCCATTTTATTATTATTATACCTCAACTCTGAATTTTTTCATACCGAGGAGTTTTGAGTTAATAATTTCCCAAGACCTGCATGATAGGGTTGATCTCATACTGTGACCATTCTTGCTAATATTTTTTCATTCTTTATCTCACACATCCCCATTCAACAGAGAGACAAATATGTTGTTGGTTCTACACATAAATTATTTGTTTCTAAGGACATGATTGGTTCTTTATGATTGGATTCCCTTAGGTGATATTCTTTCTGAATGTTCTGGGATTCATGGTTTAGGTTCTTTTCAATGGCTGGTTCTCTTCAGGCTTGATGCTTTTGATACTTACTAAAGGATAGTTCTTGTCGAGTGTATGGGCATTCCAAAAAAGGAATTTTATATGATCACCATATTAGGATTATAAAATTAGTATATTTTATATCCAATTTGTTATGATGGATGATATGTGAGGTAATGTGAAGCTTTCCATGATCTCCCCAACCTCATATATGAACACCAAATAGTGTGTCACCAATAAGGAAACACATCTTGTGCAGTGAGTGTAGGTAGATCAATTTGATATCTTTATTTAACCTCTCATATTGTGACCATCATATAATAAAATATATTTTCGGTCGATTTGACATTTATTCTCCCCAAATATATTTAAATGGTTTGATTACCCATCATATAGTAAATACCGTTCTTTTAGATGACAAAGAGTTGCCTGGGTATTGAGATGAATGTTATGTATGGATTTATCAGACTTCTCCCCCAATATGCTGAACTAAGAAGTGGTTATGGGACAAAACATAACTAGTATGTATTCCCTAGATAATTTTTTATCATGAGGAACATATCCTTTTGTACATTTTCTAGAGACTCCTCTTCTTGGTCTTTCAAACATGAATTTTTATTAATTATTTCATCCCCAATAATGGGGCTAGTAGGATTCTCATCAATATATGAATGGTACGGGGGTCTCTAAGAAGATGAGCATGGACCTGGTCCATTTTCGAATGATAAAGGATGTCTCTTTTCATAGAAAAAGTATCTAACATTTCTGAATCAATCTTTCCAATACCCTTAGATTATGAGGTATTTCTCATGTATATCATGGCGAGGGGAGGACCTCATTCTCATTGTGAATGTTGACTATAGGGAAGAACTCCATAGACAATGTTGTGTTAGTGAGGACTACTATCTCATCTTAGTGTCCATCCGCAGGGATAAGTTTTATGGAATAATCCTTTGGAGGAACTTTAGGGAAGAAAAAAACAAGGGGAAGAACTTCTTTCTATTTGACATCACTCCAAGGAGGACCTTTGCTGGTAGTAACATCCTGGAGAGGAATACCATCATAGCAGGATTTATGGATGCATAGAGAATATCTTTATTGTGAATCATAGGTAGGACCTACATGATAGTCTATAAAAAGGGGATAATCTTCACACTATTTTATGTCACTATAGGTAGTAACTTCTCAATGACTACAATTATGGAGAGGACTACAATCATTACATGATGTCTGACTACATGGAGAATTTCTACAACATATACCCTAGGGAGGGCCATCAGGGAGAACAAAAACAAGGGAAAAACCTTAATTCATTCTATTCTTATGTTCAAAGGGAGGGATACCCTAACAGTCATCTGTATATAGGTTCTCAAGATTAATTATTTCTTTCCCACTAAGAAAACCCTTGTGGGTTCTCTGAGGAGGGCCTTCAGAACTGCTAGTAACAGTATTGTGAAGAGGACCTTTGTAATTGATACTACTAATCCCATAATTTTGTAATGGGTTGAAAGGAGCTGGAAACTCTATTGATAGGTGCTTTATGGTATCATGAACTCTAGCTTCAAATAGAGTAGGATCATGAATGTAATATTCATTTTCCAGTTTCCTTTGGCATGTTTTATTTTCATGAACCCTCTTGTGGGAAACTAGGGCTGCCTACTTTTGGTAATGACCTTCATATTTGGGTTCATCTTTATTTTCATCCCATGGTGTTTCTAGGATACACCGATGAGCACCATGAGTCCTGATAGTGATATATTCCTTCCATAGGGTTTCCACCCTGGGGGACCGATTCCCCCTAGTTGGAACATGTGTTTTTTTCCATACGGTCATCCATGTTTCATAGAATATGGCTGTTGACCCTTACTGAATGGATAAGGTATAAAGGTATTCTCTAGTGTGACTATATTATTTTTTGGATGAGTCACCCCAATTAGGGATATGGGGTTGTGGGCCCAAATCCTTTCTATTATTACGGACGATATTACATCTTGGTAGGTATAACAGATATGATCGAGAATTGGTGTATGATCCTCCATCATTTCCAAGATGTATTGAGATACATCATGGACAAGAATAGGGTTAAATTACCATACTGATGTTGGAGATGAAATTTTACCTACTCAGGTTCTCCATGTTCTGTTAGTGATCAAAAGTTATCCTATGTCAGGGCAGAGGAATGAGTATTCCCTTAGTTTATAGCTAGGATACACTAGTCATTTTCTCTGGTTTCTATCATATTTGACTGGTGGGATTCATATTTGAGAGAAGAATTTTTCATCTAATTATTTTATAATTTATTTTTCTAATGGTATTGTTATGAATCAAAATGAATTTGAATTTTAGTTTATTATACTACAACCATATTTTAGTGGCGGTATTGGTATGAGGGGGTGGCAATTTGACTCCCCCTATATTTGATCACCACTGTATTTCACATGTGGGCTTCATATTCATTATTTTGGATATGTGAATTCTTGTAGTTTTCCATCCTATTTTGAGGACGTGCTTAATGTGTATTGGAATATATTTTCATCTAGCAATAATTTTCTACCATATTTTCATGTCACCCTTACCGATCAATGGCAGTAACTTGTGATTTTTTGTAACATGCAACTATAATTTCATGGAGGGACTTAGAAGAGGGTGTAGGATTATATATCTACACATATTTTTTCATAGTATTTTCATGGTGGGTTTCTATCATTAAGAGCTAGGGTGATGACCTATTTCTGATTATATGTTCATTTCACTTGGTGGGAAGCTCAGGGGACCTATGTTTGTTGAACATCAGTATGGGCCCTCAGTGTGATATCCTCTTCCGAATAAGGATATTTGGTTGTGTGGTGTCTGTGGATATATCTTTCAGAAGGGGCCTTTGAGAGAAATACCTATACAGTATGGAAAAATTCATTAGTGATGAATTTATCTACCTCCCTAAGATAAAGGAGGAACTCATTGTGATGTTCTGTGAAAGGTTCCCGAAATGATTAGAGACAACTAGTGGAGCTTCATGGAGAGATTGATCAATGCGTTGTTGGGATGCACATATATGAGAACTTTTGGGATGCTATTATATTTAAGGAAGCTTTATTGAATTCCTGAAATTAATTTGATAATTGAAGACAAAAAAAACCATTGATAGTATCATCTCATGAAAACATGTATAATTGATGATATTGTTTGTACATATTACCTTTTATATTTTAAAGGGTCTCGAGGTGGGGTAACACTACCACATTAGTTAAGTATTAACATTATGTTCTCCATTTTTGATCCAACCCAAAGACGTGTGTTGTATCTAGAATGACATGGTCCGACGGGTACTGGGAAGTATATCATTTTTTTCTGTTGAAGGTGGTGCCACAGTTTGGTGGTCCCGGTGGGTGATTTCAAGGGGTGTAGTGTTTTTTCCACCAATCTAAATTAGGTAACAGGTCCCCAGAAGGTATCCAATGGGTAAATTCATGGAGCCTAATACACCCCATCACCCCCTTATCCATGACTCATGGACCTTCTTTCCAAATGATGGTGCTTGTTAGATGATTTGGAAAATGACACATAAGGACTCACATTAGTCTATAGTATGGGATCTTGGGCTCATAGAACACTTTTTTGGGGAATTATTGCCTATTCTGAGACTCACTTATAGATTTATGCTATGTTCATATGTTCTTGAATCCATGGTTCATTCCCAATCACATGTTTGTCGATTAAACCTAGGTTGTTAGATCAATCATAAGTATGCATGGTTTTCAGAATCTATTCTCTGTATCCATGGTTCTCCATTAATGAGGAAATATGTAAATATCTATGTTTCCTCATCATTGTTACAATTTTGTGAAAAAATCATGAATCCCATGGTCTTACCTTGTGACAATAACAGTTTAAGCCATGTGATGAGGCAATTTGGATATTATCATCATCTATAGGGGATGATAGTTGTTTTGATGTAGAGAATGAACACATGAAATTTATTTCATACATATCCTCATGAGTTTAATTAGAACCCATTTAGTTTGGTGCCATTTAACTAGACACATCACTTTTTAGGGTCGTGGGACAAGGACTGAACCACGCAGTTTACCTTCATTTGGTAAGGATGTCTAAGAGGAAGATGCCTAGTCAAGATTTACTGTGGGAATTATTCCAAAGATGACCAAGGTACCAATAAGACATACAATCATCTAGGAGGATGTGACCCAGCCAAGGATGTGGCTAAGAGAACATTAAAATTGATCAAGGAGCTAGGTTTAGACCTAATAGAGGCTTCCTATGTACCATGGATTTTTTGAAATCAAAGCCCATGTAAATTAGTTTCTCAAATTGTTTAATTTATTTTCATTAAGAATAGAGTGAGCCGACGTGAAAATGATGGAGGGGATGGTATACATGAAGTATCGAGATTGAACCTCAGGGATGTTTCCAACATATCCCATTTAATTGGGAATAAAATTCCAAGTAGTTTTGAGGATTGGGACAATCACTTCAAAGGAGGACCATTCAATCAGCTGTTTAGGAGATATGCATGGGAGATTCCCAATAATGAGGCATGATTTGGGTCTTACAGCCAGAGGGAAGGCCCTGTTGAGATCGTTCCTTAGGAAGGCATCCTATGTATCCTGGTTAGGGAAAGAATAAGTGTTCTCCTAGTTCAACTATCGAGTGTATTTTTTGGGTTTTCTAATAATCACTAACCTCTAAGACCGTTTGATTCATGCTCGATGTGGGAAAAAAGAGGAAGTGGTAGATCCAACTAATCACCCACTTTCCATTCTATGCTAGTGAAAACGGAGGAGGATGACGATGGAAGAGGCCGATGATAAAATGATTACCTATCTTCAATTTACATTTTATGTGGGACCAATTGTGAGGATGGGATGAATGTGAAATATGTAGAGGTATAGACGAGAAAGAGTGCAACCTATGATGAGAAAAGGGGCTTACTCTAGGAAGGATGCTTTGAGATGTCATGTGGGGTATATTATTGTTTAAAATAATATACAATGGATAATGATTAATATTTTAATATCATGTTTCATGGAATAATTCTGAAAAATTTAATGTAATGTGGTTACGATGATAAACATTACTCTACATCCATAGAGTTTGGATCATTTTTTATAGAAACCATGATTAACTAGAGGATAATTAGGCTAGGATGTTCTAACATGACTTGAACATGATTTGAAAGGAAATTTTAAAACAATATTTGAGGGATTATCGAATCAGGAGAAAATATGTGGGGATTGGTATCCAAATATGCATACATAGGTATGAAAAGACTACCCTGAGGACAAATTTTTATTTGGTTGACATGCCTTTTTTTGTGGGTAACATATGAAAATCCGCCAGGAAATTTATTTTATATTCAAATAGAGGTGTCCCCATGACAATAAACATATTCTTCTAATGGCCAAGGCTATTAATGAATATACAAAATAAATGGGGATATAGAGTTTGATGAATGGATCAGATAAGTCCAGGCATGTTAAAAACATACAGATCACAACTTTACAAAGAGTTTGAGATCAACATAGCATAAGTGGGAGGTGATGGAGTTTTAAGAGAATCATGAGAAGTAGGTTGACTCTTGTTGTTAAGCATGAAACTGTTGGGGAAGCATAAGGGAACAATAAAAAATGTCGTTGGCCCAGACCAAAAAGTTTGTGGTATGTGTATGCATTCTTAGTGGGGGTCAGTGATGATAGCGAATGGAATTGCCTCGAGGCATGAGACAATAGCCTAGCACTGATCCCAAGTGGGGGTGTAGGGGTGTATCCCATACAGTTTGGAAAAGTGGGATTGAATTGATTTTTCTCATAAGAGATATCTTTATAGGAGCTTGCTGCATAGGATGTTCCACGAAGGGCAGTCAGTAATGGGTTTGCCGTAATGTGCCTGTCCACAAAGGATGATGTCTACATATGAGCTAGCCATGAAGGAGCTGGCCACAAAGGAGGTGGCTGCACATTTTTTTCCATGGGGAATTATCTGAAATGGATTTATAGTGAAGTTTCACCCACGATGAATCATTCAAGAAGAAGGGTCCCTAAAGGGTTGGCCATAAAGGGTATGTTTGTGATACAATTTTATTTCTTCAACGAAGTAATTTTTTATTTATTTATAGGGTCATAATATAATTTTTCATTGTCAAAATTAAAATTGACTCCAAAAAATAATATTTTTGAGGATGGTCTTCCACACATGTTTTTTGGGTGGAGGTTTGTGAAGGGTCACCTGCCTATGGATCACTAAATGAAGTCTGTGAACTGATTCAGGTACGGGATATATTACTCCAACATCCTCTATAATTTTCATCTTACTACTTCTCCTTTTCCACCCATCCTTCATACTCCTGCATGGTTTTTATTTATAGTGGAGTGGAGTGGTCCACGCACCTTATTTTTATGAAGCTCAATATAGATACATAAGATTAACAGACAAGGATATTACATCATTTTATATGAATATTCAGTACATTACAATAATACATGCTTGGGGACCATAATAGTTTAGTATATTTGGGAACACGAATAAAATATATTCTATCCTAGTGAATGATCTTAAACATATCCCTATAGATTTCCACCTTTATTAATTCTACCTAAAATCTTTCTTCATAACATGGGGAAATGAAACAAAATAATGGGGTGAGCTCAAATGCTCAATAAGGATAAGAAATTGAGATATGTAATAATAATCATGACCATAATGGTATGATAACATGATCATGAAAATAGAAGATCATACCCTACATATCAAAGATCATATACATGAATCATGACATAAATAATGGTAGTTAATAAGATATGAATCATAATGAAATAAAAAATATATGCCAATAAATAATAACATAGGATTAAAAAAATGGAATTTCGGAAAACAAAATAAGCATATAAGGATTTCTATAGTTGATAAGGAATCATTTCCAAGACCATATTTGTAGTATGGATTCACTCTCCAAACCATATAATTAGCCAGGATCCACTCCCAGGGCCATATTATTACCATTATTTTCCTCCTTGTACTATCTTAGTAGTCATGGTTTACTCCCATTACCATCTTAGTAGTCAAGGATTACTCCCAAGTGCATCATAGTTTATCTCCTGAGATATAAATATATAACCAAATAATTAGAGGGGGATATAGGTACCACCCATATCATAATGATATAATACATAAATATACCACATAATCATAAAACATTTATCATAAAAATAACCCATAGAATAAAATTAGAGTCATAAACATGTAATAATATCATGACCTCTGGAAAAGATACCATTTTCATAATCATTTCCTCAAAAGAACAACTGATGAAAAAAAGTGGGTTTCTTAAACATATTACCATCAAATAACAAACCATTCATAGAATGAATATGGATGGTATTCTTGAAAAAACAACAAAGTATGTCATCATAGGTGGGGTAATATTTTGAAATGTCATTTAGAACATGAATTTTTATTAATTTTAATACCATCTTCATTGAAAACAATTTTCATAAAATAAAACACTTTTAAAGCCCTTTTATTTGAAACCCCTTTGAAACAATATAAATGAATCATGAAAATAATTTAAAATAGTTTATGGGGGAAAATATCCTTTCTTTGTGGAAATAGTTTTCTTTTCATAACACGATGCATAATTTTAAAAGAAAAAATTTTGTTTGAAAATAACCCTAAAAAAATCATAAGGAAGCTTTAAGGAAATAATTCATTATGAAATATTTGAAATCAATTCATGCCATATATGTTAAAAAAACATTCTTATCATACTTTTCATTAAAAGTTTAAAAATTACATCATTTGAAAATGAAGGAATGATTCCTTTCAAACCATGTAGTAAAAAGTAAAAAATAGAAAAAAATTAATATAAACCTATATAGGAAAATAATAAAACATTTTATAAAACATTTTTTAGAAAACATAGACATGGATGATAAATTTTCCCCACCGGAGACTTAAAATGAAATAATCCAAAATATGGAAGAGATTATGAAATCAATACTCATCACTTTATGATCAATAGAATCATAAGCACCATATAAAGAGAAAATTATACTAATATAGTAGTATTATAAATATTTTAGATACGAATCATAAAATACATTCATAGTCAGAATAAACACCACATAGAATAAACAAGTAGTGTATGAGGCATGTGTCTCATAGAAATAAAGGCGAGACAAATATCCCTGTACCTTTTGTCATTACTCTCTTCTTACTCAAAAACGATTCATGTATAATAAAAATAGTACTATTATAAATATTTTTCATAAAAATATTATTATATATAATACCACAAATGGTTTTATTATGACCTTATATTACCCACTTTTTAATGATCTTTTGTTAAGGTTTTACATTGGGTAACATTCTCTTTTTTCTTCGCATGTGTCTTAATTTGTTATATTAATGGTCCTTATACATATATCATTTTACAGTATGTAAATAATTCTTTAAATATAATTTATAACCGTTATATGTATATTTGAATAATTTAAGTCATAAACAAGTATGAAATGCAAGACACCTTTCATGGAGAAGGTAATCTGTACGTACGATTGAATGTTGTTTCCATATTAATTATCATATTGAAAGAAAGTACGAAAATAAATAATGTGTATATATATATATATATAATTACTAAATTTTCATTATTATATATTATATATCATATAAGTTCACGAAACACATCCTTAATGAATTCTATGTGCTATGTGAACAAATCACATCACTTTGATGGGGTTGTAGTCCACATTTCCTCAAACAAGATTATCATATTAACACCGATTGAAAATTAAAATGGTATGTGTTTTGAAAAGTAATAAAGAAGCATAATGATGTAATAAATATTATATTTAACATATATATATAGATTGTCCCTCAAAATGTCCACCACGATTGGGGGTAAAGGAAAAAATGAACAATCATCGTTTTGTGAGGCAGTAGTTCACCGTACACAGAAATAAGACGTTCGATATCCATTAGATGGAGGTGTGGCTAATTATATGTAAATACCTTAGCATAAAAACATCCTAGTATGTTTATTATTTTTCATTTTTCTTGAAATAATTGAATAAATAGAGAATAGGGGTGGATAAGGAAAATTAAGAAAGGAGCATGAGAGAAGATATTGCCTCTTAATGGGGTAACTCCTTTTGGTTTGTTGCGAAAGGATTCCTTGAGATTTTTTATTCCCAAGATAAGAATTCTATGAGGAAGGTAGGGATTCATAGAGAATAAATTGTTAGGGTTTGGATGATTAAAATTTCTTTAATGTTGCAAATAAAAGTTATGGAGAGGTTCACTTTTATAAGAGGGAGGAGCGGTAGTTTTGAAAACTCCAAAAATATTTATTTATTATAAAATGATTTTCGATTTAAAATATATAAAATTTAGTTATTTAGATGATAAAATGATAATGGTTCCGAATCCTCAAAAAAATTAATTTTATACATGTCTATGTCACAAAATTAACCTTATATTTGGTCTTTAACCCTTAGTTAAATAATTTAAATTTTACCGCAAAAACATGTTTTTTTACACAATAGGGATAATTTAGTTACTATAAAATGACAAAAAAACCCCAATGGGATAATTTATGAAATCTTTGATACTATAAAAGTTATTTTTATGAACCTTATATTTTTATAAATTTTATAAAATATTAAAAAATATTATTTATTTTGAAGTACCATTTATGTAAATTTTGATACTATTCAATATATTCATATCTAAATATATAAAACAAACATGATAAATTCAATACAATAATTAAAATATTTCACTAAAATTTCTTATATCTATAAAATTCATGGATGTAATTAATTAAGTCAAATTATAATTATTATAATATATTTGTTATCATTTATTTGATATCTCAATTAACTAATCAATTACATCATCATTATTATACAATCCTTTAATTAAGTTCTTTATTCTCTCAAAAATAAAAATATAATATAATGATAAATATAAGTTTCTTATCATTCATATGAATAATTATTGTCGAATTTATCTTATGTATAACCCTATATTAAAAATTATTCAGTTATAAAAATTTGAATATGACACTTTTAACTCTCCTTTAAAGTAAATATAATAAATGTACTAATATTACAAAAGTAACATGACAAGGATCATATTTTATACGTAAGGTTGATTATAAATAAAAAACAATTATCAAATTAAATTAGGAAAATTGTTACAGTAATTTTTTATTATTATAATATTATTTTTAACTTTAATTACCATATATACCTTTAACTGCAGGAAATAAAATTCAAATAATACTATTTAAAAAACAATTATTTTTATCTCTTTAGAAAAAAATTCATACTGATTAAAACCATGTATTTTCCTTTTTGGAAACTTAATTTATAGAACCAGTAATAATATGTTTACTACTAGTCCCGCAAATGTGTCTAGAAGAGGATAAAAGAGATGTTCCAAAGTTACATAATTTTGTATATCTAATTATATTATAAAAATGATTTCAATGACCTAGATTGGATTAAAATATGTATTATTAATCTATTTTGACCTTAAAATCAATTTAAAGTAAAAATAATTATTTAAATGAAATAGTTAATTTTTAACTACTATGTAGTATTTTTCACTAATCGTCAAGAATTCGAACTTCTCTGAAATATAAAAAAAATAACATAAGCTGATTTTGATATTATGAATTAAAAAATAATTTATATTTTATCAAAATAAATTTCTTTGGGTGTCTAAAATTAATTTTTTTATTTTTCATAGAGGGACATCAAAAACAGTTCTCATTTGAAAATAATAGTTTTAAACATATAATGATTTTACCAGAAAATATATTTTTCATTATCAAAATCAATATAATTAATATTGAAAAAGAAATTATTATTATTAATTTTACAAATTTAACATCAAGGTTATAACTATATTATTTAAATGATTATAATAATAAATTGTTGTTTCGTAGAATCTCTATGTTGCATGTAATGCAAGTCAAATCGGTGTTGTGTGTAGTGCAAGCTTCCCCTAATGTCGCGTATAAAATAATAAAAAACATATTGATATTATATAATAAGAAAAAATTATATTCATTGTTGTGGGAAGTTAAAATATAGAAATATCAAATTAATTTGAAAAAAATAAATTCACAAAATCTTGGGGTGTTACATTCTACCCCCAATAAAATAATATTCACCCTCCAAATTTGTTTGGGTTTTTAAATTATTAATACTTGAAAGTTTCTTTCATAGAAACCCACATCGTAAAAATAATGTCTAAAACTTCATTTTAAAAAGTAATAGTTGAAAGAATAATAGTAAAAAAATGTAACTCCTAATTAGGTTTCTCTATAGGATAATCCTAATGTTAAAAAGTAGTAGTTTTAAATGCATAATTAATCATTGAGATTGATAAAGATCATTCATGGTAGATAGTTTGTGATCTAGAGAAAGTTAAAAATCACAAAACCTTAATCTAAAGATATGTGAAAGTGCTCATTTATTTCATCAAAATGATAGTAACAAGACAACCTTTTACATCACAATCTAGTTTCCTAATGTTGAAGAATTTTTAAGAGAAGATACACATACATGATTTCTGTATAACTTCACCCTTTTTTATTCCTTGGTGAATTTCCACTTCATCTCCTATTTTATGAAATAAATTTGAATTTTTTATTCCAGAAGCATTAGAAAATCATGATAATAATGAAATGTCATTCTATCTATCTTTAAAAAAAAGATTTCATGAGTTATATAATATAATCAAATATACCTTTAGGGATATAATACTTGAATCTCAAAAACATATCTAATGTTTAACTTAAACTATCGATAAATGGATAAGCCTGTAATATTCCAAAAAGGGGAAAATTGAAAACATTTAAAAGTGGTGCACTAATTCTGCTTAACAATAATCTCCCATTTATCAAAAGTCAATTCTTGGTTTTCAAATTCCGAACATGTCAATACATTAATAATGTATTCTCTTAAAATAAGTTAATAACCTAATTTACCATACATCCTTATTGAAAAATTCATTATTCATTATTCTTAAGTCCAAAAGTATGAAAACATCACCCAATATAGCATAACCCACATGTAAATAAATCCTTAATTAGTTCCAAGGTAACTAGTATTGTCCAATTTACTTATTCATATTCAACATATCTTTATAAAAATATCATTATCTTTACATAAGGGACATATTAAATGTTACCTTTCCATTAATAATTTGTTCAAAAAATATATTAATCTAACCTTAAATAAATTTTCAATGTCATTAATAATATTTTACATATCGTTTACAATCCTTATTGATGAAATTATACTAAAAACACTTAAATAACTCATAATCATTGAATTCCAATACATATACTCCTTAAGAATCAAATTTTGTTTTCTTAAATCATTACGCATGATCCATCATCTTATTATTTACTAAAATATTAATTGTTTATTAAGGTTCCTAAACCTTAATCTAACCAAGATTCATAGGTTTAATGTGAAAAATATTTCTATAACATCCCATACCATTAACATTTCATTTAAAAAATCAGTATCCTCACTAACGGATCGACCTCCTTTGTCGGTGACCTATCCGGCCTGTGCGCCTCCGAATCCCTCGCTGAAAGATATCCTACATAGATCCCCTCCGGTTTTGCCTCTGTTTAAATTCCCAGTGGTCAGGATGGCTTCTCCTAGTCTGGATAGGAGGGACGACATCCCGATCCTCTCCTTCTCTCCAGTGGCCTTTGATGAGGATTCTTTAATGCTCTGTTGGTCTCTTGTCGCCCGGTTTGGGATTGATAAAAATCCGTTGGGTAGCTTCAAGGAATTTGTGCGGGGGTGGGGCTTGGATCATATGGCTAGGGTGTCAGACCTCAGCAAGAAGACTTACCTCATCGTTCAGGAGTTGTAGAAGGATTTTTTCCAAGCCTAGGCTCGGAGTCCAGGATCTCTCGACCGGTGGCGCTTTTATCTCTCTTGGTGGTCCCTGGATTTCCACCATGGTCGGGAGTCCCCAGAGTCTACGGTGTGGGTTAACCTTCTTGGCCTACCCTTACCTTTCCATAATGTAGCCTTTTTAGAGGAGATCAGGAACTCACTTAGTGAATTACTATGTGCGGATGACCGGAATCTTCTCCTGCTCGACACAACTATAGCCCGGATCTGTGTTGCCATGGATCTCTTATCTCCTCCTCTAGCTCAGATTATCCTCAGTGTTAGGGCTTCCTTGGAGTAGACTCAGCATCTCCTCTACCCTTCAGCGCCTCGTTTTTGTGGTAGCTGTCACATCCATGGCCACACATCCTCCGATTGTAGGAGGTGTTCATTTCACCATGCTCCTTTAAGGAAACCGAGTCATTTCAAGAAAGGAGAATCTTTAGCTATGGTGGCCTCCTGTCAGCCGCCTGAATTCCTGGTGGACCCTGCTCCATGTTGTCCTCCTCCCCTGATCCTTCCCTCTCCTCATCCTTTTTCTTCCCCCTCTCCCCCACCCCCTCTCTCCCCCTTACATCTTCTCTTCCTCCCCCCATGCTTGGCCCTGGTTCCTATTTTGGATTCCTCACCCCCACCTTGCCTTCCCCCTCGTTTCCCCTGGGCCCCCTTGGACATCCTCTTCCCTCACAACCCCCACCCTACATGGCATTGATCCCTCTCTACCAGGCTCCCCCGTTCTGGATATTTTTCCCCTAGCCTCTGTCAGGCTGAATGGCCCTTCCCAGTCACGGTCCCCGATTCCCACTGCCAACTCCTTCACGACCTTATCTACTATGGAAGACATCTCATCCCCAAGACTGTCGTATGGAAGGAGAGGATGCCTCACCCAGCATGGCTTTAATGTCTCTTCTATCCCGCCTTCTTCCCACAGGTCTTCAAATATGAGGATGGTAACCATATCGCAGACTAAAGTGCTATATCGGCTTCGATGGAGATTTTCGAACCAACTTCGTCACCTGGGGCCAGTACCAGGTTCACATTGTTCAAATGATCTCGCTCATTATATGGAACTCCCATGGTCTTTGGGCCAGGTTGAAAATAGACTTACTCTCATCCCATGTGTCTCTTTATAAGGTTTCAATTGTTGTGGTCTTGGATCCCAAACAGTGTCCTCTCAAGATTGGGGAGTTCACTAAGTGAATCGGCTTGTAGTTTTTCATGCATAGTGAGCTGGTGAATAGTCACATATGGATCTTCTGGAGCTCTAGTTTGAAGATTGACCTGCTTGCATCATCGGACCAACATCTCTCGGTCAAGGTGTTGGATGGGAACCAGTCTTGCTCCTATTCCATTATTTATTCTAAGTGCGATGCTAACCTATGTGATAAACTCGGGATGGACCTCAGGTCTTTTAATCCGGGAGAGGAGCCTTCGATCGTGGGAAGAGATTTCAACACCATCATGCACCTGTCTAAGAAGAATGGTGGTACGACTCTTCCTCTCGATGACAGTTTGGCCTTTTCCTCTTTCGCTGAACAACAGGGGTTTCTGGATCTTGGCTTTACAGGTGACAATTTCATGTGGTGTAATAACCAACAAGGCAATAGGAGAACTTGGTTCAGACTTGACCGTTTCCTAGGTAACCTCCCCACAATCTCATCTTTCTAGAATATTGATGTCCATCATCTGGTCTGCATTGTGTCTGACCACTCTCCCCTCCATATCCATATGAGATCGAGCTCCCCATATAATGGTTGGTTATTATTCTCCATGTTATGGTCTCAAAACCCTGGGTTTCTTGAGGTTGTGGAATAGTCATGGAACTCCCCTTTCTAGAAAAGTAGTTGGGTCCGTCTCTACACCAAGATTCAGTGCATGAAGCAAGTTCTCCTGGTTTGGTCCTCTTCACAAGAGACTGAAAAACTGATCATGGAGGATACTGTGAGACACATTGAGAACACTGAAGTGTCATTGGAATATTGGTGGGATGATGAGGTTTTTACCGCTCTGTGTATCAAAAAACATCGTTTGAATGAGCTTATTATTGAATAGGAGTGACGCCTTTGGGATCATGCTCGTATTTCCTGGCATAGAGAGGGGGATCGTAACATAGATTTCTTCCACGCGTGACTGAAGGAGAAGCAGCGAGTTCATATACCCAATATTAGGCTTGAGGATGGGAATTTCTCCAGTGACCCAGAGCTGATTGGTGCTATGGTGTGATCCCACATCAGATCCCTGATATGCGATCCTAACCCTCACTCCCAGAATGGCTATCCCATAGGACAGATAGAGCTGTTTGACTTGATCCCATGCAGCGTTTCTATCCATGTGAATGACTTTCTTCGTAGTGTCCCAAATGAAAATGAGATATGGGAGGCAGTGATCTAACTCAACCCTAATAGTTCACCTGGCCCAGATGGCTTCCCGGGCTCCTTCTACACCCTTTCTTGGAACATTATCAAATGTGATCTCTCCAAGGCTGTCCAAGATTTCTTTATAGGCGGATTTATCCCACGCATGGAAACTGCTACCACCATGATCATGATCCCAAAGGTTTTCTCTCCCTCCTCCATCTCACATTACTGGCCCATCAGTCTATGTAACTTTACCTATAAGATTCTGGCTACCATCATGAATAGCATGCTCTCCTCCTTCACACATCAATGGGTTTCAGATGAGAAGCATGCCTTCATCAGAGGGATATCAATTAAAGGGCCTGTTGGGGTCGCCTAGGAGATGGTTTGGGATTTGAACAGGAAGGTTTTGGGTTCCAACGTGGTTATCAAACTGGATATGGATAAAGCATATGATCATCTGTAGTGGTACTTCATCATCCGCACCATGAGATGTATGGGCTTCTCAGAAGCTGTCATTGACATCATTTTCTGCTGCTATTGTTCCCCTTGGTTTAACATCAACATGACAAGGAAACAATGTGGGTATATCAAGTCTATTAGAGGCTCGTTCCATGGCGACACCCTCTCCCCAACCTTGTTTATTCTGTCACAAGACTCCCTTAGTCAATAATTCATGATGGCCATGCAGCAAGGCACTGTCCGTCCTTTCCACTGTGGGTCTCAAGTTCACAGTGTTTCCCACCTCCTCTTTATAGATGATGTGATTCTAATGATCAATGGGATGAGCCACTCTATCAAGATCTTGGTGAGGATATTGGATTAATATGCTCATTGGAGTGGGTAACTTATCAACTAGAAAAATAGTGGTGTGTTCCTCCCTTCGAACTGCCAGAGAAGACGCAAGGCGATTATTGAAAGGGTTCTTGGGATCCATGGGAAGCCATTTCCATGAATTATTTGGGGGCCCATATTACTCATGGGAGGATTCGAGTTCAGAACATTGAGGATCTGTCTAACAGGGTTATTAGCCGCATCAACAATTGGAAGAACCATTTCCTATCATTTGGGTGGAGGATTTCTCTCATTAATAGTGTGTTGTATTCTATCCCCATGCACATACTTTCGGTTCTGAAGGTCCATTGGCCAATCATCAACTAGATACAGTCTATCCATTACTCCTTCATTTGGGATGCACATGGTGAAGGTCGTTGTAGATGGGCCTCTTGGACTAGATTAGCTAAGCCTCTAGAGCATGGTGGCATCAACATGAGAAGACTGGGTGAGTCCATGTTCTTCTTTCAAGGAAAGTTGGCATGGGAAGTTATTAACGGCCGGACTAGAGTCATTTAATCAGAGGGATGTATGGCTTCGAGCTCCAGAAAAATGGTAGGAAGCCTTCCCCCCTATGGAGCTCCCTCCTCTCCCATGTTTCCTCTCTTTGGGAGCACTCCCAATGGATTATCGGGCAGGGAACCTCAAACTTCTTTGAGTGCAACTGGGGCAGCGGCTTTCTCGGCTTCTTGGGATGTCCAACTCCCCACCTCTCGATTAAGGAGGCCTCTCTCCATCCTTCCTTCCTAAAGGTCGCCCTCATCCCCCCCCCCCCTAGGAGGATCGGTTCTATGACATCTATTTGGATGAGTCCACGAATAGGTGCGTCTTCAAGGGTACTTCTTCGGGCAGATTCTCTACAAGGAACTACAGGAAGGCCTTTCCTATGCAGCCTACTAGTGATCCTTTGGGCATCATTCTCTGGTGAAAGTTTATCCCAGCCAAGTTCAACTTTCTAATATGGAGGGTCCGATCCAATTCTATCCCAACGGAGGCGGCTATCAAGGAAAATGGTATTCCACTTTCCTCAAGATGTTGCAGCTGTTCAACTCCCAAGGAGGAGACATCGACCCACCTCTTCCTTCAGAGTGATTGGGCTGGTCACCTGTGGACTGCCTTGGGGGAGCATATGGGGTTTTTCGTGATAATTCCCTCTTTTGTCGAGCTCTTCCAGCACAAGTACAGTGATGCTTCCACCAAAAATGATGAGGACAACCGTTCAGTGATTCTCGCTGCTGGCTTTTGGGGCATCTGGAAGGCGCGGAACCATGTGAGGCACCACAAGACTCACCACTCTTCCCATGGTTTGATCCTCTAGTCCAGGCTCTTAATTTCCAAGATGATCTCGCTCCACAATCATCACGAGGTAGTGCCCTCCCTCAGTCGCTACTCCAACACTCTACGATCACTGGGTCCCACACCTCCTTCTATGCCCGGTTCTTGGGTAAGATGGCACCCTCCTAATCATGGGATAAAGATCAAAACTAACGGGGCGTGCAGTCAGGGGGGTCATGAGAGGAGGAGGGACTGTTCGGGATGCAGCTGGCTCTGTTGTCCCTCCTTTCAATGCTTCTTAAAGAGTTGGTGACCCTCTGGTGGCGAAGGCCAAGTCCATGCTCAATGGCTTATATCATTTCTCCTTGAGGGATCTCCCCTTGACTATAGTGGAGAAAGACTCGAAAATCATTAGGAACTCCCTTAATGGTGACATCTCTCCACCTTGTCAAATCACCTATACCATAAGAAACTACAAGGATATTCTTCACCGTGACACTGAGATTCCCCACACATGGCGTGAGGGTAATCGGCTTGACGACTTCATGGCCTCTAGGGAGACCCCCCATCCCCCCTCTCATGGTATTCAATTCCCTTGGATCCCTTCCTCCTGGCGGAATGGACATCACTATCAGGGAAACTCTTGGTGTTCGCTTCTTCAGACCTCCTTGATTTTCCTCTTTTCGTTTTGGTTTTGGTTTGGTTTTGGTTTTGGTTTTGGTTTTGGATTGGTTTTGGTTTTGGCTGTCGGGTTTCTTTGATTTTTTACTTTCTTTTATAAATAAATAAAAAGTATATATATATATATATAATATCTTAGGTTTAATCCTATGTTATTCATGATTATCAAAAAAACTATAGGATTATAACATATTACACTTATCCTTAGGAAATCCCTAGAAACATCCTTTAAAATATCTCTAGGAATCTTAGTAATGTTTTTAGTCATAGTTTTCAAAGGATAACCAAACCTTTACTTTGATACAAACTATATTGACCTAGGATTAACATACATGCATATTACATCATTATAGATTAATCTTCAGTACATTAAAATAATATATTTTGGAGGACCGTAATAGTTTTGTGTCTTTGGAATCATGGAAATAGAGTCTTATATCCTGTTGAAAGATCTTAAACATCACCCATATAGATCTCCACATTTAGTACTTCTACCTGAAACCTTTCTTCGTAACCTAGGGAAAGGAAACATAAGAAAGGGGTGATCTCAAATTCTCAGTGAGGGTAGGAATGGGAGGTGTGTAAGAATAATTATATGAGAATAAGATCATGAAAATAGAAGATCATACATTGAATAACAAAGATTATATACATGAATCCTGGCATAAATAATCATAGTTTAGAATACACAATTCATAAGGAAAAAAGAACATATGACAAGAACTCATAACATAGGAATAAAACATGGAATTATGGATAATCCAAAAGCATATATTGATTTCCATAGTATCCATGGAATCACTTCCAGGATCATATTATTATTATTAGGTAAATCCTCATACCATATTTTTAGTCATAGTTCACTCCTATGGCCATCTTCGTAGTAAAGGATCACTCCCAGTATCTTATTAGTTTATCTTATGAGATATAAATAATTAAAAAATTAAATGGAGGGTTATATAGGTCCCACCCATCTAATAATAAAATCAAACATACCTGGGCCACAAAAACATAAAACATTTATCACAAAAATAACCCAATAAATAAAATAGGAATCATAAAAATGTAACCATATCAATACATGTTGAAAAGAAACATGTTTTATAATAATTTCATAAAAATCAAAACCCATGAAAAGTAGTGGGGTTTCATAAAAATTATACCATCAAACAATAAACCATTTAGAGAAAGAATATGAATGGTACTATTAAACAATAATAATGTGACACCCCAAGCTTCCACGAAATTCTTCCCTTTGAATAATACAGTAGCGTGTGTTGTACGCAACTTCGAGTTCTAACACACACCACAACCAATCAAACTAGCTGTTATGAATAGTAATACCCAATTTTTGAAATTTTATAAATTTCTTCTCTCAAAATTGACTTCATTTTTGGATTCGGAATATCGAAAGTAGCCTAGGGTAAAATTTTGGAAATTTTTAGATAACTTTTATAATTTGATTAATAGTGAAAATTACTAAATTTTAATTTCAAACAACTTTTTTAATCGAAATAATTAATAGTGATAAATTATGAATTTCAGTGGTTTAAAAGTATATTTAGAATATATTTTTACCATTTAATACAATTTTGGTCATTAGAAATAATTTCACAATTAAAACGGATATGAACAAGTGTCAATCATTTGATAGTTATTATCTCTTAAAAACATGATTCTTGTTTTAACAACGGGAATTAATTTTAAATAAATTTCTGCCACTTCTGTGTTTTGAATTTGGAAAAATGGATTCCATATTTTGAATCAGGATGTCCAAATTGTGTAAATAGGTATCTTTTATTTTTAGACATATTGAATAATTACTTTGGTAAAAATTTTATTTACCATGGTTAAAGGGTAAATCCGGTAAATAAGGGTAAACAAAATAATATTATAATAAAAATATATCACCCTAAAACGTGTCCTAACCTTATTTGTTGATAAATTACCGTCCATGGGCATCTTTGGGTCGATTTTGGGACCCCATAAAGCCACATGTAAGTGATAATGACACTTTATATTAATTAAGTTAAAATAAATACAAAAATGACATAAGCAAATATATTTTAGCAAAACAATTTTTACATAGGGTTATATATGTTGGATTTTAGACTATAAATATTCATTAGAAAGATAAACATATTTACTACATAATGGTATTATATTTATAATTTTTAGACATTGAATAATTTAATTTATTTATGACACAATGGTGATGCAGTAATTACCTAATTAATGAAATATTAAAATAATTGATATTATAAATATAAAAATAAATGTAATTTTAGACTCTTTATAAATTACAATAATTTTATATGTTAATATTACATATTAGGATTGATTATATAAATTTTCTTTGAGTTTATAATGCTGTTATGAATTTATCAAAAACAAAATACCCAATAGTGTCAAATTTGACATAAAAGAGTTTAAAAAAACTATTATTTATTAATTTATATTCAATTTATAAAAATTGAATATTCAGACAAGAGACTTATATCATGATAGGTGTATCATTAATGGACCACTTGGGGTTCTCTCGGAGGTATATAGTAAGTTTATTAACTATATAAAATAAAAATACAATGTGACATGGTAAGTGTCAAACTAATTAACTAAGAGTTAAAACTAAAACATAAGGTTAATATAATGACCCAAACCTATATAAATTATATTGGTTGAGTGGTTTTAGACCCATCCCCACCTTAAAATTTAAATAATCCACTTTGGATCCATTAAAAACCGAATATGAATTTATTATAAAATCATATTTCTAGCTTTTCCAAAGGTTCCCCTCAACCCTCTTATAAAAGGGCACTCCACCTTCTAACTAATTCACACATTCAAATCCTTTTAGCTCGGCCATACCCTGCCCAAATACTCTCTCAACATCCCTCACTTCATCCTAGAGGCCTTATTTTGATCTGAAATAAGACCTAAGGTTCCATTTTGATCAAATCAAAAGGAAGAACCTGAACAAGAGGTAATGTTATCACCACCCTCTTTCAAGTTCCTTTCTTCTTCAACTTAATCTTTCTTTGTTATTACCATTTTAAAATAATAAATCCTGTATATTATATATAATGTGATGTTATTATAAACATGGTACAACCATATTCAGTATTCTATCCATCGTTTGAATGACATGTCACCATACGTGCGTATGTACGACTTACCGTCTCCACGTCGTGGTCTAATTGTCATTCAGTAAATTATTATTTGGATGAGTATAATAATGATGTGTAATTCATTTAAATAATAAATATAACATTATAATGATTCTATATATATGATATAATATCCAATTATATATTGTTTTAATATCAAAAGGATTATATTGTCGCTCGTGCATACGTACGGACTACCGTCTCCACGAACACGATGAGATTCATTTTCCATCGTATCCATTCAAGTATAATTATCATTTGATGATTAATAATAGTATCTAAGGATATGATATCATTCTGGATATGAATAAGATACAACCTATCAATAAAAAACACGTCTTATGTAACAAAACATATGAAAGAAAACGAGTAAGTCAACACCCTAAACGACGATAATACTAAGATATTATTAACAAAGCAATGTTGAAAGATCATTTATGATATAATATTAATTTATATGATTCTTGTATAATTTAATAAAAATTATTTCACCATTATAAAAGAGGTTAACCTTACCCAACCAAGGAAATGTACAAGGTAAGGGTTTATTTCACAATCTCTTCATTATCTGAGGTTGTTTATACATAATAATCTACTGGGACTTGTTTTTTATCCAAATCCATGTTTCTTAAAAATGTATTTCAAAACATTTTTACTATTTACTAGAATATGGGTTAAAGTAATTTATACCCTTGTTTTACTTTTTATAAGAGTTTAATAAAGGAATCTTTCCATCATTTTCCAAACAAGGTCTTTTTTTACCTTTTCGGCAGAATTAAGGCGAGAATGTCTTTTTAACTTATACGGTGGGTACGACTATTTTCCACCATTATAAAATCGTCGAAGCTACCCTTAATAGATTATAAGAATATTTTCAAAGAAAATGTTTTATTTTATAAATAAATGACTCTTAAATGATTTCAAAATAGAAAGAGATAATTCTCTGAAAAGAGTTTTGGTTTCATCTATGTCAACATCCTTTGATGGATTTTAAGTTTATTTGGTGTTGATTTACTATGATAATAAACATTCATATTGTATTGATGGTATTGTGATATGTTTTACTATGGATGTGTTATTTTTATACCATTCATGGTTTATGAAGAAAGTATTAACATTTCATATGCTAGTTTCAATACGAATGTATATGTTATGTTTAAAACTGTTCATATGATGAATGCATTGGACATAATAAGTGACGGGTGGAGCCCGCTATTGCTCCTCGATGAATCGGTAGGTCTCATGAGAAAAACTAGTGTCTTGGAATAAGGCCTTGACAAAATCTTATTTGTAGTCTTGGCATGAGGCCTTGGCTATGTGGTTATGATAGTCGGGAATTATGCATTCCATCATTATGAATGTGGTTATTGATATTGAATGTTATTATTCGACTAGTAAAATATCCATGTGAATAAGTAAATGGAATTATTTCATTTGGTATTATCCATATTATGCTGAAGTTCAAGTTTAAAAGGCTTTTGTTTTAGTTATAAATTGCCTTAAATGTTTATGCTTATTTATGAATGTTTCCGCTATATTGTTATCATTACTGAGCATCTGAGCTCACCCCTTTCAATGTTTTATTTTTCCCAGGATGTGAAGAAGTAATTAATGAATGACCTGTAGGTAAAATATGATGGGATATGAAGAAATGATTTTGTTTTAGTTTTTTTGAGTTTATGATGTAATGTAAGACTTATGAATATATCTAGTGTTTCTAAGACTACTAAACTAATCTCTCTTTTGAGACTTGATATTTATTGTGATCATGCCAGTGTTATGTAATATTGCATTGACTCTAGGTAACTGGGGTCGGGGTGTTACAGTTGGTATCAGAGGATGTTTAGTATAAACCTTGGAAGCTAGATTTAGATAAACTCTTTTTAGATCACATAGACCTAAGATGGACTTTGAGGATTAGTATAAAATAACTTCCTAGAATATTGGTATTGTGGAGATTTTGTGAGTTTTCCACCCAATACATCCCTATCTAGATATGAGAAGGTAGAGGTGGCTCTGGCACAGATGTGTCTAGGGTTAAACCCAAAAACACCACTTTGAGCTATACATGAATGGGAACTGGTGCATGACAATGGGCCTTGCTGCACTCTTGGTTATGACACTCTCAGGGGATATGCTTAGGATAACACTCATTTTATTTACAATTCATTATGAAGGGTTCATGAGTATATACATCCTCAAAGAAAACATTTTTATGATTATGGATTATATCCATAAATAGTTCAATTTATGTTAAGTGTTTTATAAGTATGGAATTATTTATTTTGATTCATAAACTGATCTAGTTTATGCCATTGTTTAGAAATGGCACCTATTGGAAGAAATGGAAACTGTATCAATACACACACTCCTTGTAGGGATTTCCCTCCTACTCAAGATAATTATAGTGGAGCTGGTGATCCAACTGGTGCTGATCAACTAATCACCGTACTAGAACAACTCACTCATGTTATGAATAATAACCATACCCGTATGGAGCACCCTGATCCACTACGTGGAGGATCAATGTTAGATCGCTTCATGAGAAGTAACCACCAACATTCAATTGGAGTACAAATCCATTAGTAGCTGAGCAAAGGATAAGTTCCCTAGAGAAAATATTTCAGGATTTGGGGAGTAGTGAAAGGGAAAAAGTTATCATGGTAGTTTATCGCCTCACTAGATATGTTGGTCAATGGTGGTCATTGATTCACAACATGAAGGAAGAAAATGAAGTATCAAATATGGAATGGAAAGAGATCAAAGATCTGTTTTTAGAAAAATACTTTCCTCGTGACCATCAAGCAGATATGGAAAGACAATTTCTGAGGCTGAGACAAAAGGAGGATGAGAATGTCGCAAAATATGAGGCTAACTTTACAAGGTTAAAAAGGTATGCTGGGGATTATATACGCAACCCAAGAATTGAGATTGATCAATTCTTTGAAGGGTTAAAACCATTTCTCCGTCGTGCATTAGTCTCACAATCGTTCTCGTCGTACAGAGACTTTGTCTCATGTGCTATCAAGATAGAAAAAGAATTCTCTAAGTCTTAGCACTTTAAAGCAAAGCAATAGAAGAAGAGATCTACTGATCAATCTGGGAATGGAAATAAGGGGAATAAGGGAAAATTTGAATATCCATCCTGCAGTAAATGTGGGAAGAAACACCCTGGTACTTGCTTAAAAGAAATGGGAGTCTGTTACAGGTGTGGTGAAAAAGGCCACAAAGCTCGTGATTTCAAGGGGAATAAGGAAGCTACCGATGTCCAATGGTACAATTATAGGGAGACGGGACATTATGCAAATGAATGTGATAAGCATCAGGGAACTTACCTCAGAAAAGGCCAAGATTATAGTATCACTACTGATGAGGTAGAAGCTCCGAAAGACATGGTGGCAGGTAATTTAATAGTTTCCTCAAGTTTAGAAAATGCATTATTTGATTCTGGATCATCGCATTGTTTCATATCTTCTCAGTTTTCTAAGAAAATTAGTTATTTCGAATTTGATTTAACAAGGGAGTTTTCAGTTAATACTCATAAGTGAAGTATTGTTGTAACAATGTTTTGTGAATCGGTCCCCATTAGAGAACATAAATGTTCATTATCTGCTGATCTCATCATCAGACCTATGATGGGGTTTGATATAATCCTTGGTAGGGATTGGCTTTCAGACCATGATGTGAAGATTTATTATAAGAAGAGGGAGGATACAATTTTTGATGATGATTATAAGGAACACCTTATCTTTAGAGTAGAATCATCACCACTTAATTCTTATCTAGATCCACCCCTAGTAGCTCAACTAAATTCAATTATTGGGGAGTAAGAGAATGAAATGACTGTGGGTGCAGAAAGAAATTTTCAAATATAGGATGTACCTATTGTGAAAGAATATGTAAATGTGTTTCCAGAAGATTTACCTGGACATCCTCCAGAATGTGAAGTTGAGTTTTCCATTGATTTATTTCCTAGATCAAGGCCTATAATGAAGACCCCTTATAGAATGTCCACTATGGAATTAGTTGAACTAAAGAAACAACTAGAGGAATTGTGTAATAAGGGATTTATTCTCCCTAGTGTTTCTCCATAGGGATCCCATGTTCTTTTTGTTAAAAAGAAAGATGTATCTATGAGGTTATGTTTCGAATACAGGGAGAACAATGATATAATAATAAATAAAAAGTATCCCATACCTCGAATTGATGATTTATTTGACCAACTGCATGGAGCTCAATACTATTCAAATATTGTCCTTCAATCTGGATACCATCAGTTGTGTGTGAAGATGGAAGAAATTCAGAAGACAACATTTCAAACAAGGTACGGGCATTAGGAGTTTATGGAAATGCCTTTTTCGCTCACTAATGCACCCTCTGTATTCAGGGATCTAATGAATAGAGTTTTCAAGGAATATCTCGATGATTTTTTGGTGGTATTTATTGATGATATCTTGGTATACTCTAAAAGAAATGAAGATCATGAAAATCACTTGTGCATTATCCTGAAGTCTATGAGAATACATGAATTATATGGGAAGTTTATCAAGTGTGAGTTATGGCTTCAGGAGATTTCATTTCATGGCCATATTGTCTCTAAAGATGGAATCTTTGTTGATCCTTCTAATACCTAGGATATCCATGAATGTCCAGCACCTATGAGTATAAATGAGGTACCCAGTTTTATTGGTTTAGCATGTTATTATCGACATTTCGTCCAGAATTTTGCCTGGTTGGCTAACCCATTAACAAATCTCACACGTAAAGGGGTTAAATTTGTTTGGACAAAAAATTGTGAAGAATGTTTTGAAGAACTGAAGAGGAGATTAGTCAATGATCCTATATTGACTCTACCATCGAGGAACGATTGGTTCGTTATTTATAGTGATGCATCAAAGAAAGGACTTGGTTGTGTCCTTATGCAGAATGATAGGGTTATTGCCTATGCATCACGACAATTGAAAATTCATGAGCAAAACTATCCTACTCATGATCTCAAGTTAGCTTCTATGATCTTTGATTTTAAGATATGGATGCACTACCTCTATGGTGAAAAAATGTGAGATTTATACTGATCATAAGAGTTTGAAGTATATTTTCTCACAAAAATAACTCAACATGAAGCATAGGAGATGGATTCAACTACTCAAGGATTATGATTGCATGATACACTACCACCCGGGGAAGGAAAATAAGGTAGAAGATGATTTGAGCAGAAAAGATCACGGAGTTTTGAACATGATGAGAATTGAAAGGGATACTATTTTCATGGTTCTAGTGAAGATGGATATGGGAATTACCATGGAAGGTGAAACATAAATACATTTTAAAATTGTTGCCAAACCATCTTTACTAGAAAGGATAAAGAGTTCTCAGACTAGTGATGATGATTTTCAAAAGAAGATTAAAGCTGTGAATGATGGGAGATTGAATGACTTTGGGTATGAAGATGGAATTTTCAAATTTTGGAAGAGAATTTGTGTTCCCAATATAAATGATCTAAAAAGGGAATTGTTGGACGATGCTCATAGTTCCAATTTCTCTATACACCCTGGGAGCTCCAAAATGTATAGATACTTGAAGGAACATTTTTGGTGGGACAACATGAAGAGGAAGATTTCTGATTTTGTATCATTATGTATGGTTTGTAAACAAGTGAAAGCTAGAAGGCAACAACCTGGAGGAGTTATGCAACCTATTCCTATACCGGAGTGGAAATGGGACAATATTACGATTGAATTTGTCATGGGACTACCAAAGACTCCTAGAAGGAATGATGCAATATGGGTTATTGTTGATCGTCTTACCATGTCAGCACATTTTCTTGCTATAAGAGAAGATCTACCACTGGAACGTCTAGAAAGACTGTATATTAATGAAGTGGTGAGACTTCATGGGGTACCCCTATCGATTGTTTCTGATCGTGATCCCCATTTTACTTCAAGATTATAGAAGAGTCATTAAAAAGTCTTGGATACTGAATTTCATTTGATCACTGCTTACCACCATCAAATAGATGGAAAATCAGAAAGGACTATTCAAACCTTAGAAGACATGTTGAGATCATGCTCACTTGACTTTCAGGGTATGTGCGATCAATATTTACCTCTGGTGGAATTTTCCAATAATAATAGCTTCCACTCAAGTATTCGGATGGCACCATATGAAGCATTATACAAAAAGAGATGTCACACACCAACCTATTGGCATGATGTTAGTGAAAGAAAACTTGTAGGCCTAGAACTGGTGGAGGAAACGATGGAAAAGGGGAAGGTAATGCAAAACCACATCAAAGGTGCTCAAAGTAGGCAGAAGAGCTATGCTGACAACCGAAGAAAGGATTTGGAATTTCATGTGGGAGATCATGTTTTCATGAAGTTATCTACATGGAAGGGGGTTATACATTTTGGCAAGAAAGGTAAATTGAGTCCAAGGTACATCGGTCCTTTCGAAATTCTAGAAGGAATTGGGGCTGTAGCTTACCGTTTGGCAATGCCGCCAAATCTCTCCATAGTTCACGATGTGTTCCATGTATCACTGTTGAGGAAATAAATGCCTGACCCAACGCATGTACTCAATTATGAGGAATTAGAACTGGAACCTGATCTATCTTATTAAGAAGAGACCATCGAGATTCTTGATACGAGAGAACAAGTACTGAGAAACTGGACGACTCGTCTGGTAAAAGTTCTATGGATAAACCATAAGGTGGAAGAGGCAACTTGGGAACCTGAGGAACTTATGATGAAGAACCACCCGGGTATTTTCATGTGGTATTATTCTAGAAATTTCTAGGACCAAATTAATTGAAGGAGGGGAGAATGTAACACCCCAAGCTTCCATGGTACACTTCCCTTTGAATAATACAATAGCGTGTGTTGTACGAAACTTCGAGTTCTAACACACACCACAACCAATCAAACTAGCCGTTATGAATAGTAATACCCACTTTTTGAAATTTTATAAATTTCATCTCTCAAAATTGAATTCATTTTTGGATTCATAATATCGAAATTAGCCTAGGGTAAAATTTTTGAACTTTTCGGATAACATTTATATTTTGATGAATAGTGAAAATTACTAAATTTTAATTAAAAACAACATTTTTAATCGAAATAATTAATAGTGATAGATTATGAATTTGAGTGGTTTTAAAGTATATTTAGAATATATTTTCACCATTTAATACAATTTTGGTCATTGGACATAATTTCACAATTAAACCGGACATGAACAAGTGTCAATCTTTTGATAATTATTATCTCTTAAAAACACTCTTTTTATTTTAACAACGGGAAATAATTTTAAATTAATTTCTGCCACTTATATGTTTTGAATTGGGAAAAATGGATTTCATATTTTGAATCAGAATGTCCAAATTGTGTAAATAGGTAACTTTTATTTTTAGACATTTTGAATTATTACTTTGGTAAAAAAATTATTTACCATGGTTAAAAGGTAAATCTGGTAAATAAGGGTAAAACAAATAATATTATAATAATAATAAATTACCCTAAATGGTTTCATAACCTTATTGGTTGATACATGTCCGACCATGGGAATCTTTGGGTCGATTTTGGGACCCCATGAAGCCACTTGTAAGTGATAATGACATTTTATATTAATTAAGTTAAAATAAATAAAAAATGACATAAGCATATATATTTTAGAAAAATAACTTTTACATAGGGTTATATATGTTGGATATTGGACTATAAATATTAATTAGAAATATAAATAAATTTCTTTCATAATGGTGTTTAATTTATAATTTATAGACATTAAATAATTTAATTTATTTATGACACAATGGTGATGTAGTAAATACCTAATTAATGAAATATTAAAAGAATTCACATTATAAATATAAAAATAAATGTAATTTGTAACCATTTATGAATTACACTCATTTTATTGGTTAATATGACATATTAGGATTTATTATATAAATTTTTTCTGAAGTAATAATGCTGTAATGAATTTATCAATAACAGAATACCCAATAGTGTCAAAATTGACATAAAAGAGTTTTTAAAAAATATTATATTATTAATTTATATTCAATTCCTAAAAATCTAAGGATCAGACATGAGACATATATCATGATATGTGTATCATTAATTGACCACTTTGGTGTAGTTTGGAGGTATATAGTATGTTAATTAAATATATAATATAAAAATACAAAGTGACATGGTAAGTGTCAAACTAATTAACTAAGAGTTAAAACTAAAACATAAGGTTAATATAATAACCCAAACCTGTCTAAATTCTGTTGGGTGAGTGATTTTTTACCCATACCCACCTTAACCTTTAAATAATCTACTTTGGATCCAATAGAAACCGAATATGAATTTATTATAAAATAATATTTCTAGCTTTTCCAAAGGTGCCCCTCACCCCTCTTATAAAAGGGAACACCCCCTTCTCACTAATTCACACATTATAAACCTTTTGGATCAGCCAAACCCTGCCCAAATACTCTCTTAAATTCCCTAACTTCAACCTAGAGGCCATAGTTTGATCAGAAAGCCAACCTATGGATCCCTTTTGATCAAATCAAAAAAAAGAACCCGAAGAAGAGGTAATGTTTTCACCACCCTCTTTCAAGTTCCTTTCTTCTTCAACTTCTTATTTATTTGTTATTACCATTTTAAAATAATAACTCCAGTATCTTAAATATACTGTGATGTTATTATAAATATGGTACAACCATATTCAGTATTCTATCCATCCTTTGAAGGACATGTCACCATGCGTGCGTACGTACGGCTTACCGTCTCCACGTCGTGGTGTAATTGTCATTCAATAAATTATTATTTGTATGGGTATAATAATGATGTGTAATTCATGTAAATAATAAATATAACATGATAATCATTCTTTATATATGATATAACATCCAATTATATATTATTTTAATATCAAAAGAATCATATTGTCGCTCGTGCGTATGTACGGACTACCGTCTCCACGAATGTGATGAGATTCATTCTCCATCGTATCCATTCAAGAATAATTATAATTTGATGATTAATAATATTATTTTAGGACTTTATATCATTCTGGTTATGAATAAGATACAACCTATCCATAACAAACACATCTTATGTAACAAAACATATGATAGAAAACGAGTAAGTTAACACCCGAAACGACGATAATACTAAGACATTATTAACAAAGTGATGTTAAAAGATCATATATGATATCATATTAATGTGTATGATTATTGAATAATTTAATAACAATTATTTCACCATTATATAGGAGGTTAACCGACCCCAACCAAGGAAAAGTACAAGGTAAGGGTTTATTTCACAATCTCTTCATTATTCGAGGTTGTTTATACATAATAATCTACTGGGACTTCTTTATCATCCCCATCCATGTTTCTTAGAAATTTATTTCAAAACATTTTTACTATTTACTAGAATATGGTTTAAACTAATTCATACCATTTTTTGACCTTTTATAAGAGGTTTATAAAGGAATCTTTCTGTCGTTTTCCAAACAAGGTCCTTTTTAACCTTTTCGACAGAATTAAGGTAAGAATGTGTTTTTAACTTATACGACAGGTGCAACTATTTTCTGCCGTAATAAAATCATCGACGCTTCCCTTACAAGCTTATAAGAATATTTTCGAAGAAAATGTTTTATTTTATAAATATATGACTCTTAAATTATTTCAAAATAGAAAGATGTATTTCTCTAAAAAGATTTTTGATTTCATCTATGTCAACATCATTTGATGGATTTTAAGTTTATTTGTAGTTGATTTATTATGATACAAAACATAAATATTGTATTGATGGTTTTGTGATATGTTTGACTGTGGATGTGTTATTTTTATAACATTCATGGTTTATGAAGAAATTATTGACATTTCGTATGCTAGTTTTAATACGAATGTTTATGTTATGTTTAAACCTGTTCAAATGAGGAATGCATTGAACATAATAAGTGACGGGTGGAGCCCGCTATAGCTTTTCGATACATCGGTAGGTCTCATGAGACAAACTAGTGTCTTGGAACAAGGCCTTTACAAAATATTATTTGTAGTCTTGCCATGAGGCCTTGGCTATGTGGTTATGATAGTCTGGAATTATGCATTACATCATTATGAAAGTGTTTATTGATATCACATGTGATAATTTGACTAGTATAATATCAATGTGAATAAGTAAATGACATTATTTCATTTTGTATTTTCCATATTCTGCTGACGATCAAGTTTGAAATACTTTTTTTAGTTATAAATTGCCTTAATTGTTTATGCTTATTTATGAAAGTATCCACTATATTGTTATCCTTATTGAGCATCCAAGCTCACCCCTTTCAATGTTTTATTTTGTCCATGATGTGAAGAAGTAATTTATGAATGACCTGTAGGGACAGTATAATGGTATATGAAGAAAATATGTTGTCGTAGTTTTTTTTGAGTTTATGATGTAATGTAAGACATATGAATATATCTAGTGTTTCCAAGACTACTAAACTAATCGGTCTTTTGAGACTTGATCTTTCTTGTGATCATGCCTATGTTATGTAATAATGCATCGACTCTGGGCAACTGGGGTCGGGGTGTTACAAATAATGTATGTAATAATTGGTGGGGAAGGATTTTGAAAGGTCACATAGAAGTTGAATTTTAATTAATTTTAAAACCAATTTCTTTGAAACCAAATTTTAAAACATAAAACATTTTCAAATCCAGATTACTTTAATCCACTTTTAAAAAATATAATTGAATCATGAAAATCATTTAAAATAATTCTTGAGGAAAATATAATTTCCTTGAGGAAATATTTTTCTTTTCTTAAAGTGAAAGGTAATTTTAAAAGAAAACATTTTGTTTGATAATATCCTTGAAAACATGAAAGGTAAGATTCTAGTAAATAAGTCATTAATAAAGAGTTAAAATCTTTTTATTCCATATATGTTAGAAAAATATTCTTCCCATACATTTTCTGGAAAATTTAAAAAGTACATCATTCAAAAAATAAAAGAAATATTCCTTCCAAACAGTGTAGTAAAATGTAAAAGATGGTAAAAATGAATTTATTCCTATATGAAAAAACAATAAAACATTTTATGAAATTATTTTTTAGAAAATATGGAATTTAATGATTAATATTCCCCAAGATAGACTTAAAACAAAACTATCCCCGATATAGAAGAGATTGTGAAATCAATACTCGTCACTTTATAATAAATAGAATAATATGGGACACTTAAAAATAAAATTATAAGAATATATAAATATTATAATCATATGGATAAGAATAATATAATATATTCCTAGGCATTATATACACCACGTAGAAGAAACAAGCAGTGTATGAAGCATGTGTCTCAAAGAAAGAAAGGTGAGAAAAAATCATATTATCTTGTATCTAGACTCTCTTATTACTCGAAACATATTTCTTTATAATAAATATAAGTTATTATGAACCTTTTAAAGAATAATATTCTTATATATAATACCACATATGTATTTATTAAGGCATTATATTACCCTCTGGTTACCAATTTTAAGGTAAGGTTTTAATTCGGGTAATATTCTATTTGTTCTTTGCATGCGTCTTAGTATTCTATATAGGTGGTCCTTATATGTATATCATGATTATAGCATGTAATTAATAATATAGATACAATTTATAACCAACATATTTATATTATAATATTGTAAACCGTAAATAAGTACGAAATAGAATACATTGTTCATAGACGTGGCAAGTCATACGTACGCATGAACACTATTTCCCTTTTAATTTTTATATTGAATGAAAGTATGTAAATACAAAATATATATATATATATATATATATATATTAAAATAGCATAATTATATAATATAATTTCACTAAAAGAATTTTTAAATCATTCCACGTGGTGTGTGAATGAATCACATCGCTTTGAAGGGGCGATACTTCACACATCCTTAAAAGAGATTATTGTATTAACACCAAACAGAAAGTTAATAAGGTATGTCTTGTAAAAATGAATATAGACACTTAAGGAAACAATATATATTATATATAATAAATATATAGAGTTTTTCCATCATAATTACCACCATGATTGGTGGTAATGAAAAAATGAACAATCACCATTTTGTGAGATAGTAGTTTTCCATACAATGAAAAAATATATTCGATATCCATTAGATGAAGGTGTGTTTAAGTGTATGTAAATCCATTAGTATAAAAAAATCATATTATAATGATTATACTAGTTTTTTCATTAAATAATTTAATAAAGAATGTATAGGGTGTGGAGAAGGAAATTTAATAAAGGAGCTTGAGATAAGACTTTACCTCTTAATTGGATAACTCCCTTTGATTTGTGCAAAAAGGCTTCCTTGATTTTCCTTCTGCCAAAGTGAAAGATACTATATTTAATATAGAGTATTTTACAGAAGAAATACTCTGGGTTTTCTTGATCCAAAATTCATTAATAATTATGAGTAAAAGGGAAGGAGGGGTTCCCTTTTATAATAGGGATGAGGGGAACCGTTGGAAACACTAAAACTATTAATTTATTATAAACATATTTTTGATTTCATATAGTTACAATTTTATTTATTTCTAGGATATGTGGATGCCTCTAAATCCCTTCAACCAATTAATTTTAGACATGTTTAAGTAACAAAATTAACTTTATCATTTTGGTTTAACCCTGAGTTAAATCATTTAACTTTTACCGCGACATTTTTTTTACACTATAGGGTTAATATAGTTACTATATATTGCTAAAAAACCCCAATTTAATATTTTATGAAATATTTAACACTATAAAATTTAGTTATAGGGACATTATATTTTTCAAATTTTATAACATTTAATAAAATATTATTTATTTTGAAGTATCATTTATGTCAATTTTTATACTGTTCAATATTTTTATTTTTAAAAAGATAATGAAACAAGATAAATTAAAAAAAATAATTCCAATATTTCACTAACATGTGTAATATATATATACAAATTTTGGATGTCATTAATTATGTCAAATTATATTTATTTTAATTTTTTTAATATAATTTATTTGACATCTCAATTAATTAAACAATTAATTCACTATATTATACACGTATTTAATTAAGTTATATATTTATTTAAAATTATAAAATAAATATAATTATTAAGATAACGATCTCATATTAATAATAAATAATTATAGTATAATTTATCTTTTTTATAACCTTATAGTAAATATTATTTAGTTATTAAAATTTTAATATGACACTTTTAACTCTTCTATAAATAAAATATAATAAATGTCCTCATCATTCATAGTAAGATTAAAAAGGATAATATTTAACAACTAATGATTATTTGGGTCAAAGAAAATTATACAATAAAATAAGAACAAGTGTTAGGGTAATTTTATATTATTATAATATTATTTTTACTATTAATTACCACATTTCCCTTTAATCGCTGTACATAAAATTAAATAGACACAATTCACCAAAAACTATTTTGATCTTATTAGAACATATTTTTCATACAGATTAAAACCATGTATGTTTTTTTCGAAATTCAATTCATAGAAGCTGTAAAATTATGTTTACTACTAATCCCATAAATGTGGCTTGCAGGCCGGTTAATGAAACGTTCAAGAGTTCCGTGATTTTTTATATCTAATTATATTATGAAAATGATTCTAATGAAATAAATAGGATAAATATATGTATAATTTATCTGTTGTTACTTTAATGTCTATTTAATGTAAAAATAATAAACTAAATGAAGAAGTTGGTTTTTAACTACAATGCAATATTTTTTACTATTCATTTAAAATTTAAACCTCAAAGAATTAAAAAAAATCAACATAATATAATTTTTATATTCTAAATTCAAAAATATTTTTTATTTTTTTAATATAAAATTCTATAAGTGGTTAAAGTTAATTTTAATATCTTTTATAGAATTTCATGAAACATAGTAAATTTTAGAAAATAGTAGTTTTAAGCATATAAATATTTTAACATATTTTATATTTTCATTATAAAAAATATTATAAACAATATTTTAAATTTTATTATTACTATTAATATTATATGTTTATGATCTATGTTATTACTATATTAATTAAATAATTATAATATTAAAGTGTTGTTTTGTAAAAACATGATGATTCGTGTAACGCAAGCCATGTCAGTGTTGCGTGTAGTAGACGATTCCCTTTATGTTTCATATAACATAATACAAAACATTGTGTTATTATATGATATAAAAATATATATTTATTGTTTTGGGATGTGAAAATATAGAAACATTAAATTAAATAGAAAATAATCAATTCCCAAAATCTCGGGGTGTTACATTCTACCTCCTTAAAATGAATTTCTCCCTAAAAATTCATCTGGGTTATAAAGATATTAATAATTAAAAGTTTTTTTCATAGAAACAAACATTTTAAAAATGAAGTATAAAAATTCATTTTAAAAAGGAACAGTTGGAAAATAACAGTTACCCAATGTAACTCATATTTAGGTTTCTATATATGAGAACATAGGTAGAAATTTGGGAATGGAGGAAAAACATAAATAATCATAGAGATTGATAAAAATCATATCTCATAGGAAACTGGGTGTTCTAGAGAAATTTAACAATATTAAAATTATAAACCCATGAAATGTGAAAGTGTTCATTGATATCATCAAAATGATGAAAATAAGACAAACATTAACATAATAATCCATTTCATAATGTTGATTAATTTTAAAAAAGATATACTTACTTGATTATAGTATAACATCACCCTTGGTTATTCCATGATCAATTTCCACTTTATATCATATTCAAAGAGTTGAAATTTATTTTATCATTTTTGAAGTGTTAGAAAATCATGAGAATAACTATAGGTCATTCTATCTATCATCAACAATTTTTTTAGCATAAGTTATAAAATATGAATAAATCTACCTATGGTGATATAATAATTCAATATCAAAAACATATATGATATTTAACGTAAACTATTCAAAAATGCATAAGGCTATAATATTTCCAAAAGACGAAAATCTAAAACACTAGAAAGAGGTGCACAAAATCATTTTAAAAATTGTCTCCCATATGTCAAAAAATAGAGCATTGTTGTTACATTCCAAACATGTGAATAAATTAATCAATTATTATATAGAAACATGGTAATAACCTGATTTACCATTCCACTGTATTTAAAAAATGAATGTTTACTTATTCTTAAGTCAAGAAGTATGTAAACAACACCCACAAAAGCATAACCCAAATGTCCATGGATCCTTAATCAGTTACAAGGCAACAATTATCGTCCAATTAACCTATTCATAACCAAAATATTATTATTGACATATGATTATATTATCATAATGGAAATATTATGGTTTATCATTATTTTAATCATGTTTTCTCAAAATATATCACATTACCCTTAAATTAATTTTCAATGTATTTAAAACTATTTAACATATCTTTTGCAATACTTAATGAAATATTTATACTGAAAACACTTATATAATTCATAATCATTGAATTCCAAAACATATTCACCACAAGAATCCAACATTTTTCTTAAACCATTACTTAGGATCCATCATATTAGTCCTTACTAAAATATGAATTATGTATTACGGTTTCTCAACCATAATCTAACCCCGATTATTAGGTTTAATATAAAAAATAATTCTAGAACAACCCATACCTCTGACATTTCATTTAAAATATATTTATCCTCGGAAGTATAACCAATAATTATTCGTTATAAATGAATAATTTTATTGAGTTTTCCACTTAAGAGATCTATTTTAATAATTTCCATAATTTCCACATTTAAAACATTCAATGTTAACTACGTTAAATCCTTTTATAGATATTTAATAAGGCATGAAAGCAATATGTGAGAAATATATATTAGATATTAAAAACACATAATTAAGAAAAATTACTTATAATATTTCAATATATGATATCTTAGGTTTAATAATGGAATATTCATGATGATTCATGCTCAAATTTACCCAAGAGATGAAGAATGGCCCTTGTAGTTTACTTGGGTTATTGAATCCTTAGAGACCTAAGAAGTATCCTAGAGACACGTACACTCTATGGAATTTTTTGGCTATGAATTATCCAACCTAGGTTGATTTTAAATGGTTTTAAGGTATCACTAAAATATTTAAAATAATTAAAATTAATATAATGAGTTGATCATAGGTTATCACTTGGGGTGGATTGGATGAATTCCTTTTTTAATGTTTTAAAATTATTATATTTGAGATGGGTTCATTTATGAAGGTCAAACAACATCATAACTTACTTGTTTAATACCTAAAACCTTTAATACTAATCACCTATACACTTGAAGGATCAATTTATCGAGCACTTCAATATAAAGGTTCGTATTAGCACTTGAAGTGTGTGGCCATAAATTCAACAAGGATGATGGAGTTTAAAAATCATCAAATAAAAAATCTGAATTAAATATGTGATTAGAAATTAATGGGGTGATAAATAAAATCCAATATATCCCCTTTATACTCCTTTGGATCAACCAATAATTGCAGTCTCCCACCATTAATTCTATGTTTTCAATGGAAGCAGGATGTAGACTCATGAGGGAGTAATTGAAGAAGTAAAGAAAACAATAAAAAATAAATGATAACTCGGCCATTCTGTGAATAATTTCACAAGGATTGGTATGAATGAATTCACACATTGAGGCATGGTATCAATGTGATATGGTTAAGAACAGAATAATAAGAGAAGAATAACATTTATTAAGAAACAAGGATGAATTAAAAAAACATACATGTGGAAGACATACTTGAGACAACAAAATCGCAGCATAACATTACAGTGAAAGAAAGCTCAAAATATTATAAAATACTCCACCACTACAACCTTAAATAAGCATTCCAAGAGGCTTGGGTCGATATCCCAATAGTACAAAGTATCCCACTTGAGTATGGTAGGCCTACGGTGGTGGAATGTAAGGGAGAGGAGACTTTTCCACCCTTGACCTGAGGTGGCGGCCGACTTGCAACCACCGAATAGACGTGCATGAAAGACCTTCTAGATGGGTGAATTAGAGTGGTAAATAGAAGAAGAAAATGGATACCATGATTTCTCCAAACCGGCTGTAATATTTGGGCTCATTAGGAGTTTTGGATGTATAGATATGATTAAATTGGTAGGCAGTTTTCTGGGTCACAGAATCTGGCCCAAAATTTTATCTCCAAATTGGGCAGCCCTAAAAACCACCATGGATTCCGAATTAGAACTAGTTCCTAGAACATTATTTGTTCCTATATATGTATTATATAATTCCATAAAATTTGGGATTCATTGGGATTTTATGTTGGGCCCCACATTCTCATCAGTCGGATGATGTCCAAATTACCTTCTCCAGAATTGTTTGTATGAAATCCCATTTTGGTTGTCTTCCACTGTGAATCTTCCAACACTACAAAATTATGAATTTTTCCCAATATAATTAGAAACCTAAAAATTAAATATGAAAATAAAATCAAGATCATTGGTTACTTTAAATGTTGTTAAAAAATGTACCACATAATAGTGAATTTTAAGATGGAATTACAATCATAATGTGAAATGATGTTCAAAGTGTAAAATGCACTAAAATGGTGTTTATGAATAATAAATAAAAAGAATATTATATATATTAAAAATTAATATTATCCTAATTTAGTGGATAATAACATTATTATCAAAAAAACTCTAGGATTGTAACCAATTAGAATTATCCATAGGAAATCCCAAGACATATCCTTTAAAATATCTTCAGGTATCTTACTAAAGTTTTTTAATCCTAGTTTCAAAAGGTTAAATAAACTGTTACTATGATTCAAACTATAGTAACACAGGCTTCACATACATGTATATTACATAATTTTAGATTAATATTCAGTACATAACAATAATACATGCCTCAGGATAGTTACAATTTAATATATTTGGAAACATGGAAATAAAATATTGTATCCTGGCGAAAGATGCTCAATAACTCCCATATGGATATCCAACATTATTACTTCTACCTAAAACATTTTTTTGTAACCTAAAGAAAAGAAACAAAAGCATGGAATTTGGGAAAACACATAAGTATATACTGATCTCCACAATAGCAAAGGAATCACATCCATGACCATACTAGTAGCATGCGTTCACTCCCTATACCATCTTATTAGTCATGGATCACTCCCATGGCCATATTAGTAGCATGAGTTCACTCCTCATACTATCTCAGTTGTCATTGTAAACTCTCAGGGACATATTAGTAGTCAAGGTTCACTCCCAAGACCATCTTAGTTTATATCATAACATACATATCATTACCCAATCTATTGGAGGGATATATAGGTCCATCTCAACTAATAATTAAATCATACATACATGTGTTACAAAATCATAATACATTTATCATAAACATAACCCAATTAATAAAATGGGAATCATCATCGTGTAATCATATCATAACATATAGAAAAGATAAAAGCATCATAATCATTTAATCAAAAGCATAACCTATGAAATGAAGTGGTGATTATTAAACATCATGCCACAATATCATAAACCATTCAGAGAAAATATATGAATGGTATATCTAGAATAGTAACAAAGTATGTCATCATAAGTGGTGAAGGATTTTGAAAGGTCACTTAAAACGTAAAATTTATTTAATTTCAAAACCCTTTTCATTGAAACAACTTTTTAAAAAATAAAATATTTTCAATACCCTTTTATTTTAAAACACATTAAAACAGATAAATAAATCATGAAAATCATTTAAAATAATTATTGAGGAAAATATCTTTTCTTAGTTGAAATATTTTTCTTGTCTTAAAATGAAATGAAATTTTATAAGAAATATTGTTTTTTAAAAATAAACATGAAAAAATGTATGGTAATATTCATTGATATAAGGCATTAATAAATAGTTAAAATCCTTTCATTCGATATATGTTAAAAAAACATTATTCTTGTACTTTTTCTAGAAAATCCAAAAAGTACATTTTTTGAAAAATGAATGAAAGATTCCATTAAAACTTTGTAGTAAAAAGGACTTTAAAACTATATAGAAAAATAATTAAAAAAATTAGGATTTTTTTAAAACATGGACACAGATTATAAATATTCTCTAAAGGAGACTTGAAACGAAACAATCTCAAATATTGAAGAGATTTTTGAAATCAATACTCTTCACTTTATAATCAGAACAATCATATTCCCCTTACATATGTATTAAATATCTTCATACTCGAACAAGATTCTTATATAATAAATATATTTTTATTGTAAATATTTTATAGAAGGATATTCTTATATATAAAACCAAATATTGTTTGATAATGATCTTATATTACAATCTTTTTAATTATCTTATGTTAATGTTTCAATTCGGGTAATATTCTCTTTGTTCGTTGCATGTGTCTTAATTTGTTATATCTTTGTCCTTATAAATATATAATGATTACAATATGTAAATAATGATATAAATATCATTTATAACCAGTATATGTATATATATATATATATATTATAATAATCTAAATAATAAATATGTACAAACTAGAATATATCATTCATGGAGATGGTAAGTCGTACGTACACATGAACATTGTTTCCGTTTTAATTATCATATTGAAAGAATGTATGTAAATGAAATATGTATATATATTTATGTATATATATATAATTTTTAATGTAGAATTATTATATCATATATGTCATTTAAGTTAACTAAACCTATCCTTAATTTATTCTATGTGGTGTGTGAATGGATTATATCGCTTTGAGGGGGAGATAGTCCACACTTCCTCAAATGAGATTATCATATTAACACCAAACAGAAAGAAATTTTTTTATGTGTTATAAAAAATAATATATAAGCTTAATTAATAGATAACTATTATATATGAAATATATATATAGAGTTTCCATCACAACGGAAACCATGATTGGTGGTAAAAGAAAAATGAACAACCGTTATTTCGTGTGGTAATAGTTCTCAGTACACAGAAACTATATGTTCGATATCCATTAGATTGAGGTGTGTGTAATTTTAGGTAGATAACTTATCTAAAAAAATCCTTGTATTTTTATGATAATGGTTTTTTATGTAATAATGGAATAAAGAGAATACATGGGGTGAAGAAGGAAAATCAATAAAGGAGCTTGAGAGAAGACATTACCTCTTTTCCAGGTAACTCATTTTGGTTTCAGCAAAAAGGCTTCCCCGAGTTTCTATATTCCAAATAAAAGGCTTATATGGGGATGTTAGGAATGTTTGGTGAATAATGTTTTATTTTTTGGTCATGAAAAAAGGCTTTAATGGGTTGAATAAAATAGAATGAGATATACCCTTTTATAAGAGGGAGGATGAGCACGTTTTGAATCTCCAAAACTATTAATTTATTATAAAATTATTTTTGGCTTAAAAACATTCCAAAGTGATTTATTTCTATGATAAGATGAGGATTGTCCGCTATCCTCTCAAAATAAAAAATTTAATACATTTTTAGGTCACAAAATTTACAATATCTTTTGACATTAAACCTTAGTTAAATAATTTAACTTTTACCCCGACAATATGTTTTTTACACTATAGGGTTAATATAGTTTCTATAAAATTGAAAAAAACTCAAAATTGATAATTTCGGAAATATTTGAAACTATTAAAGTCATATGGATGACGCTTATGTTTTAATTAATTTTGTAACATTTATTAAAATATTATATATTTTAAAGTATCATTTTTTTCAATTTTTATAGTATTCAATATTTTCATTTTAAAAAATATCAAAATACAATGATAAATTCATACCAATACTTCCAATATGACACTAAAATGTCTAGAATATCTATAAAATATCTTTAAGTCAATAATTGAGTCATATTATATTTATCTTAATATTTTTAATATTTTTTATTTGATATCTCAATTAAATAAACAATTACATCATCATTATTATACAAGCCGTTAATTAAGTTATTTGATCTCTAAAATTTAAAAATTAAATATCATGATAAATATAAGTTTATTATATTTTAAATTTATAATTATAGTATAATTTATCTTTTTTATATTCTTATATTAAAGATAAATTATTTATTAAAATTCGAATATAATAATTTCAACTCTTCTTTAAATAAAATAAAAACAATATCATAATATTATGCTAGTGGATTAAAAATGATCATATTTAAGACCTAAGGTTGATTTGGGTCAAAAAACATTACCCAAATAAATTAGGAAATGTGTTAGGCTAATTGTAGATTATTATAAAATTATTTTTACCATTAATTACTTTATCTACCTTTAACCACTGTAAATAAAATTCAAAAGAAACCATTCACCAAAAATTATTTTGATCCTATTAGAACAATATTTTCATACTTATTATAACCATATATGTTGGTTTTTTTATAATTTAATTCACAGAAGTGGTAAAATTATGTTTACTGTTAATCACACAAAGGTGGCAAGAAGGCGTGTAAAAGAGACGTTCAAAAGTTCCATAATTGTTTATATCTAATTATATTATAAAAATTATTCCAATGACCTAGATTGTATTAATATTTTTATTATTAATATATTGCGACTTTAACATCAATTTAATTTAAAAATAATTTTTTAAATGAAAAATTGGTTTTCAATTACTATACAGTATTTTTATCTTTTCATCAATAATTGAAACTTCTCAAAAAATACCAAAAATTCACCCTAAGATAATTTTCATATTCCAAATTCAAAAATATTTTTTACTTTGAAAAAATAAATTTCTATGAGTGTCAAAAATTAGTATTATTATTTTTCATATAAGGAATGAAAAACACTTCATTTTTGAAAATAATAATTTGAAACATGTAAAGATCTTTCCAGAAATTAAATATGTCATTATGAAAACCATTATAAATTATATTTTAAAAGTAATTATTACTATTAAAATTAAAATTTTAACATCTAGGTTATAATTATCTTAGTTAGATAATTATAATATTAAAGTGTTGTTTTGCAGAAACTCGGTGTTTCTTGTAATGAAAGCCAAGTCGGTGTTGTGTGTAGTGCAAACATCTCTTACTCTTGCGTATAACACAATAAAAAATAGAGTGCTATTATATAAAAAATATATACATTATTTTGGGAAGTGAAAATATAAAAATATTAAATTAAATAAAAAAATCAATTCAAAAAATCTTGGGGTTTTACATTCAAGGTCATAGTCAGTGGAAAAAATCCTTTGTGAATATTGGTGATACCAACTCATCCAGTGAAATGATTTTATTGCGATGGATATTTTTTTGTGTGGATTAAAATAACCTACTTGTTCCAAATCAACTTATATGGCATCATTTTTGGGTGTCGGTTCCACCTTATTCAAACTGTGAATTTACATAGACCGTGGTTGCTTCACGAAGCTGCAAACCACCATGAGGAGTGGCGGTTCCCAAAGGGATTTTCCATTCAGAATATGGAATCTTCCATTGAATAGTTTTTTGAATCTTATTAAGGATTATATTTTCATAAATTTCTATAATTTTCAGGTAACAACAACCCTTTTAGACTCCAAAAACACTTGAAAACCCTTAAAAATCCTAACACCCCTTTACCCCCATAAAAACCCTAAAAACCATAAACAACGATGAAGGCCCTTTAAAAAACCTAAAACCCCATTAAAACCCAAAATTCACAAAATATCCTTAAACCTAATAAAAAACCTTGAAAAAACTTGAAAAAACTAAAACCATAATAATTATAAAAACTATAAAACTCCAAAAACCCCTAAAAATCATAAACACCCCTAAAAACCCTAAATAACCCCCAAACCCCTAAAACCCATATATCCCTCAAAACACACTAAAAATCATAAATGACCATAAAAAAATAAAACCAAAAATATCCTAAAACCCCTAAATAACCCTAAAAAACAAAACACCCTAAAAAACAGAAAAACCTAAAAACCCATAATTCCCTAAAAACCATAAAATTATTTAAAAATCTTAAATATTCAAACAAGGCCCTAAAAAGTCTTTAAACCCTTAAAAAAGTTAAAAATACTAAAACTGTAATGTTCATAAATACCCTAAAAACATTTAAAACCCATTTAATACTTAAAACCTATAAACCCACTAAAACTCTAATAATAAAAAGAACCCATAAAAATTAAATAATCATAAATACTTTAAATACCTTGAATAACCTAAAATATTTCTAAAAAAATTAAAAGGTCTAAAAACTATAAAACCCAAAACCACCTAAAATACAGTAATAACAATAACCCTAAATTCCTCTAAAAATATATAAAAATCCTTAAAATCTATAAAACCCCTATGAAAATCATTAAAACCTCTAAAAACACATAAAAGGACAAAAAACACAAAAAAAAACCCAAAAAATATCCAAAATCACTAAAAAGACTAAAAACAACCTAAAACACCAAGAAATCCAAGAAAATATAAAAAAAATTAAAAACCCAAATTCCCATAAAATCCTAAAAACACAAAAAAAAACCCAGAAACCCTGAAAACAACTAAAAGACCCTAACACCCCTAATAACACCATAATAGTCACTAAAAAACCTAGAAGTCATTAAAAACATAAACAGTCTAATATAACCTAAAAACATAAGAAACCCTAAAATTATAAAATCCCTAAAGCACCATAAAATCTATTATAACCATGAAACCCCTAAAACACCATAAAAACAACCCATATCCCATAAAATCATATAACCATAAAAACCGTTAAACCCCTAAAAGACCCTTAAAACCCAAAAAACACATATGAACCGCTTAAGACCCAAAAACAATTTTAAAACACCTAAAACCCTTTATAACACATAAAAATTGCCAAAAATTTTATGCACTCTAAATTACCAAAAAACGCTTAAAAACACAAAAACCCTAAAAGACTATAAAATCCTTAGAGAACCCCTTAAAGACCCTTAAAACCTTAAAACCCTAAATGACTCTAAAACACTAAAAACACACAAAGGACCCTAAAATTATATATGAACCCTAAATGAATATAAAACCTCTAATAGACCCTAAAACCACTAATAAAACCATAAAGACCCTAAAAAACTAAAGGACCTTAGACAAAAAAACCATAGAAAATTTTAAAAAGCTAAAAAGAATAAATCCCCTTATAAAAGAGCCTAAAATCCTAAAAAATTTTAGATTTAAATAAAACCTCTAATACTTATAAAAAACCCCAAACACTAATAAAACCCCTTAAAACCCTAACAGTCTCTAGAGATGCTAAAAACCCTAAAAGACCATTAATGATCTTAAAAGATCTATAAACCACTACAAAATACCCTAAAATTATAAAATACAACAAACCCCTAAAAACCTACAAATCACTGAAACCACTGAAAGAACATAAACACCCCTAAAAACTATTAAAGTCATACAAAAACCCTGAAACCCTGTAAAAACAAAAAACCCATAATACCCTAAAAACCGTAAAACACATAAATATCCTAGAAACTCTGAAAACACAAAAAAATACATAAAGCATGAAAATCCCTAAAAATCATTAAAACTAAAAAGACACTTAAAATAATGAAACCCGTCAGTGATGTTAAACCCTGAAACACTAAAACCCTACAAATGCTAACAAAACAAAAATATTAAAAACCTTACAAATTCTAAGAACACAAAAAACACTACCCCCAATCATAAATAATATTTTACCCTCACCACACCCCTAAAACAATATAATTCCCAAAAAACCAAAAAACCAAAAAACCCTAAACACCCCTAAAAACACTGAAAACCCCCAGAAACACTAAAAAAATGTAAAACCCCTAAAAAACCAAGACGCCAAAAATACCAAAAAACATTAAAACCCCCCAAAACTATATAAGGACAATGAAACCATTAAAATAAATAAAAATCCTAAAAACTCGACAGCCCCTAAAGAACGTTAAAAACACTAAATATACCTCAAACCATAATAAACCCTAAAACCACTAAATACCCCTAAATTCCATGAAAGACCAGAAACCCTAAAACCCCGAAAATGGTAAAGAAACCCATAAAACATTAGAAAACCTTAAAACCCCTAAAATACCACAAAACCCATAAAAGCCGACAACCCAAAAAAAATTAAAAATGCTAGAAATCCATAAAACGCCCCTAAAAGCACCTTAAACCCCTCAAAATGCATTAAAGACCCACAATAACCCAAAACCCCCCAATATTTCCTAAAAACCCCCATAGAAACCCTAAAATTCCTAAAAACCCTAAAAAGTCCCAAAATGATCCTAAAACACATAAAATCCTAATAACCCTATAAAAAACCTAAACTATAATAAAACCCTTAAAAATCTAAATCTCTAAAAACCATAAACCCCTAAAAACACTAAAATTCCCTATAACCCTAAAACCCATAATAAAATATAAAACCCTTTAAAACCAAAAGAACCCCAAAACAACCATAAAAACCTATAAACCATAAAAAACATGTAAAATATTGTTAATATACCTATAAAACATAGAACCCCCAAACCTATAAAAACACAAAAAACCCTAAATTTATTAAAACCCCTAAAACCCTAAAATCCCTAAAAACAATATAAAAATCCAAAACATCATTAAAAACCAATGAAAATCCTAATAACCCCTAAAAACTCTTGGAAAACCAAATAAAACCTTAAAAACCTTAATAAACCGAATGAAAACCCGAAATAACATAAAAATACTAAAAAAATTATAACTATTAACAAACTCGTAAACAATTAAATACCCTAAAAACACTAAAAAACCTAATTTTCCATGAAACCCATAGCAGGTACTGTAGAAGCCACTGTTCGGTATTGTAGCAGCCAGACTATTCACCTGTTTTGGGCTTTCGGGCCACCGGTTTGGGCCTAAGGGTCTCAGGGCCTGCAGGCCCTTAAAAGGCCTTCAGGCCACAGGGCCTTCGGGCCATTGAAGACCATGATGTAGCCCAGTTCACACAGATCAGGCCCCAGATGAGGATTAGAGCACCAGTAGTAGTCACCAGAAGTAGAACTAACCAAATTGGAAGAATGAGAGGGTATGACAACTGCCATCGGGACCAGGCACCGTGCCGATTTGTATGGGGAAATGCTAGCTGATCAGCAATGCAGGTGCGAAGCTACAGGAAATCAATGATGCAAAATCTGGGGAGGGGAAGTTCTAGTGGACTGGGCCTACGAGTCATGTATTGGGCATGGTATGCCTCTGGGCCTTTGGGTCATGTATTACGGGTCATGTCGGGCCTTGTGCCTTGGGCCTATGGGTCATGTACGGGTTCCCCTTCAACCCTTAAAAGGGGGATTATCTATAATAAAAATAAAATGAAGGCCTTCGGTCCATTCAGGCATGAAACCCATACAAACCCCTAAAAACCATAAAGAAACATAAAAACTCTAACATAACCCTAACACAAACCTAAAAAAACATATAGTCACTAAAAACCCAAAAGACCCATAAAAACCATAATAAAGTAAAACCCTAAAAACCCATAAAACTACTTAACACTAAAAAAACTATAAATATATTTTAAAAACATCTTCCTACATCAAATATACTTTATTGGTGGGGTTCAGATCTAAAAATCCTCTACTCCCTGTTTTCCAATAGTTTGTGGATTCCCTAGGCTTAGAGCTTCTAGGTCGTATCTCGTTTTTACACAACATAACCTATTTCATGGTTTTGGGTATAGGTTCAGACCTTATCTTGACATGGAGTAAGGCTCCCAAGTCCATGAGATGATGATGTTTTAATTTTTTCCACTGGTAAATGGAAATTAATTTGGGAAGGGAGGACCTGCAGACTGCTATTTGAATCAACTTTTCAAGACTTCCACTTCCTTTCCAAAATGGTTTCATGATAAAATCCATTGGTGAATATTTAGGATTATTTCTTTTCATGGATGAGTGCACCCTATGCTATGTAGAAGCATATGTGTCCTGCATCATCATGGAGATGGATCATTCTCTTCCTTTAAAAGACATCATATGACTTTATGTGTAGGATGTGATTGATTAGAATCAGGATAATTCCTACCCTATGATTTCCAGGTACTACATGTTCTGTACGCTGTAGGGTTATTCTTTACCTATTTGTAAGAATCATGGATTTGGTTTTCAGAGTCAAAACATGATGGTGCTCCCAAATGGGGACCCATCCATACTGCTATCAGGTTTCTATAATCTATTATGTTCCCAAGATGTGGACAATGGGTATGTGGGGGGTTCATAGTGTGTTTCATTTTTCTAAAGTCTCTTTGATTGAACTCAAGGAGGAGATCTCCTCCTCATCAGTGGGGGAGGATAAGGACTCTTTACTCTCGGCCCTGGTTCCTTCCTTCCAATCTGCCCTGCCCTCACCAATTATATATCATGATGTTTTTTTAACCTCCTATGTGGCAGTATTATTAGGAGATTATTTGAGGTTTATTTCCATAGTATTATTCTCCCCCTATATATATTTATGCTTCACTAATACCATTCCCCTACTTCTAGTTCTTTAAAATAGGGATGTTTTTAAGGATCAAAAGATTCCTAGTGAGACTGAGTTTCCTTTTGATTATGCTCTGCCTATTAAGAAGGTTTCCAGTCCCCTTCTACTCAAAAGAGTTATTTAAATGTCCCAACTGTACCCCATTGAGGAGTTCTAACTCCCAGTCTTAGGCCTGCATGTGAATAAGTATTCCATTCCCTAAAAGTAATCAGGACGCTTAATTTCAACAACCAAAAAATGGTTGGGTTGGGATGTTTTCCACAATCTATGCCCAGTTTTCCCAAAAACATTTTCTCCCCCATGCATCCCCCATATACTCGCTAGAATTTACCATTTTTTTCATAATTATGGGGTTTGTACGATATCCATACATAGAAATAATATGGATTCTTCCTCTTGTGAACAGAAAGTGGCCATGTTGCCTAGGGCCAAAGATAGGAACCTTTAGGGTTAGTGTCATGTTTCTTCAACTAGAAGGCATGCGGTCTGGTTGAATGGGTCAAAATAGAATATATCTCTTCATAGATAAAAGATAACAAAGAATACACTGTTTGCATCCTTAAACAAAAGAAAAAAATTTCCATAATTGATTAGTTTTGTTGTATTATAAAAACATAGGAATTCATGTATGCCAACCCCATCGACATGCATATCTATATTTTTTAGCAAAGAAGTACCTATAATGAATTCCTACCCACCTCTTATATGCTGATGACATCATTCTTTTTCTTAAGGGGGATCAAAGGAATATCCATGTCTTAAAACATGCTCTTACCCATTATGAGGAAGTCTCTGGTCAATCTATATCCTGGAATAAATCATATATTTATTTTGGTAAGAACTACCCTGTCCGAAGAAAAAATTCCATAACTTCCTACCTTGGTATTAAAGAGGGTCTCCTCCCTTTCGCTTACTTAGGTGTTCCGCTTTTTTGGGGTCGTCCTAAGGCTAGCTACTTCACTAATATCTCTGATCAAATTGTAAACCAACTCTCTACCTGGAAAGGAAAATCCCTCTCTATGGCTGGCCGGATTTGTCTAGTCAAATCGACCATTGTCTCTAAGCTAGTTTACACTATGATGATTTACAATTGGCCTGCCAGCATTGTCAAGAAGATTAATACCTATATCAAAAACTTCATCTGGTCAGGCAACATTCTTGAAAGAAAACTTGTTACTATTCCCTGGAAAACCTGTTGTAAACCTCTAGACAAAGGTGGCATTGGCATTAAAAATTTAAGGATGTTCAATAATGCTCTCCAAGCCCGTCTTACTTGGAGCATTATCAATGGTAATTCCAAAGCTTCTGATTTCTTGAACAATAGATTCCGCTCCAAGCTTTTAAGTGGGAAGCTCAGCTACATTAACTCTTCTATTTGGCCCTCGATTAAAGTCTCGTATCAAAGGATCATGGAAAATTCTAGATGGATGGTTAGTGCTGACTCTTCTATTAATTTTTGGTGTGATAAATGGTGTGGCAATCCCCTGATATCTTTGTTACCTCCTAACATCACTCCCGACGACTATAACCATTCCATAAAGGAGGTCTTACAATATCATAGACATGCTCTCCCCGACAATATTGCGCAGATCGTTGATAATCATCACTTTTCTTCTAATGGTGATTTCCTTCTCTGGGAACCTGCCCCGAATGGCATCCTTGACTCCCAAAACTTCTACCATCATTACTTTTCTGATAGCGATTCTATTCTTCACTGGGTTAACCATTTTGATAAGCCGTGGATCAAACCTTCTAGGCTTACTCTCATTTGGAGAATTGCCCATAATAGATTACCCACTGAAGACTGTCTTCAAGTCTTTAGCATTCAACTTTGCTCCATTTGTCGCTTGTGTAATCAACACAGGGAAGACGCTGATCATCTTTTTTTGTCGTGTGCAACGGCTTCTGCTTTATGGAATTTTGTTTTTGACTTATTTAATTGCAGATGGTCCCTTTCTGACACTATTTGTTTATTACTTAACAAGTGCACTAGTTTTGTTTTCTCTCCTCAGGTTAAAAATCTTCTGCTTACGGCGGTGGCAGAACTGCTTCATGTGATCTGGTATGCTAGAAATGACATCATTCATAATAAGCGCTCATTTAGTTTAATTGCAGGTAAATCTCGAATTCTCATTGCGATTCAAGAAGCTGCTTCCATTCAAAAAGACTGTTGCACCAACTCGGTGGGTGATTTTGAGATCCTTCGTCACCTCCGTGTGCCCGGCGTCTTCCCTCGGATCAAACGATCTTTTGAAGTTTTCTGGCAAGCTCCGATGTCGGGATGGATCAAGGTAAATGTTGACGGTGCCTCCAAGGGTAACCCAGGTCCGGCTGGTTGTGGTTCCATTTTTCGCGACTCGGCTGGTCTTTGCCAGGGTTGCTTCTATGCTGGCTGTGGACATTCCTCCTCCCTGGAAGCGGAGATGATGGGTGTCATCCACGCCGTTGATTTTGCCCATCAAAGAGGCTGGAAAAAACTCTGGATTGAAAGTGACTCTACTACCATCATCCATGCCATCTGGAATGGTACCATTCATCTGGCTTGGTCTCTCACCACTCTTTGGATGAAATGTCTCAACTCTTTACAAGGGATTGACTACATAGCCACTCACGCCTATCGGGAAGCAAATGCTGTTGCTGATGCTCTTGCCAACAAAGGCATTCATTAGTCCCTGACTTGGCTGGCCTCCTTACCTACCGAGTTTTATTCTCTGTTTGACAGAGATTGTAAAAGAATTCCATCTTTTCGCCTCTTGTAACTTTTTGCTTATTAATAAAAAGCCTTTTACCTTTAAAAAAAAAAGTACCTATAATGATTTTATACTAGGAGATGATTAATTAATCACAAATAAATTTTCCTAGAACAAAAATAACATATTTTTATTCTTTTTATATGATAGTTGTGATACCTACAAAAGAGTATCTTTGCAGTACGGTCTGGACTCTGTTGATCTAGGAAATTCCTTGTGGATTTTTGGTGTGGAATTCAATGTCTCTGCTCATCTAGATGAGAAGAAAGGAACAACTTCATTCCCCTAGATGGATATCTTGTGTTTCATCAAATTCATGGATGCAAAGTTTCTTATGAACATGGCATACATTGTAGATCATTTCACATAATGTAATAATCAAATATGGGGTTATTCATCCTGGATCCTCCTTGACAAGTGACTAGATAATCATCATGCCATATCAGCATACCTGAATCTGAAGGACTATCACCTGGTCTAGGGTATATCTGATCATTTAGAACTTATTGTTTCCTTTCCTTTCAAGTTGGAGGGTTTCAACCACTTAAGCTTCTCTAATTAGAGTTTTAGTCATCCATGTTACCAATAGGATGTAATCAATTCATGGAACATTCCATATTAGGGGAACCCATGAATTAGTCTTCACAATAAACTGAGACTCCATAAAAAAACCTTCAGGAGTGAATCCAGGAGTACCTTCCCAATACATAGGACATCAAAAAGGTGAATAAAAAAATGGCCAGATGGAATCAAGCATTGTGGAGGATTAGAGTGATACTTTATTTTGGGATTTGGATAATAAGAAGGGTATCTTAGCAGAATTGATCCTGATATAATAGTGTGAGCTGCACGAGGCTTCAAAAATCCAATGGTTGTATGAAGGAGGCATAAACACTTCATATTTTCATGCATTATCCAAGAATAAACGACGTTTTATCAATCCTAATATTTTGATAGAGGATGTTTCATATTCTAATGTCCAAATTGCTATTGCAGACATAGATCACTCATATTTTAAATATCTATATGCAGGACATAATCCCCATTTTTATTTAAGGTTACTCTAGTGGAAATTCTTAGTTCATAGAGGTGATTCCCAAATTTTTCTCCAGTGAGGATAATGATCTATTTGAAGCCATATCATAGGAAAAAATTAATCCATGAGGTTATATTGGACCCTGACCCTGAGAGTTCCTCGAGTCATGATTGTTTTCTAGGATATTTTACAGGGAGACTTGGTGTGTTGTTGAGGGTGATAGGATCATATCCATTCATGAATTCTATTAGTGTGGGATCATTCCACATTTTTCAAGTGCTACTTCCTTAGTTAAATCCCCATAATTATGAATCCCTCCTCTCTTTAACACTGTAGGCCGACGAGTATGTGAAACATTTCATTTAAGATTCTGGTCACCATCCCCAAAAATAGGTTATCTAGCCATCTTTCTAAATGGGTTGGTGAGGATCAACATGGTATTTCCAATGGTATATCAGTCAATGGGGTTTTTACACTAGCACAAGAGGTGTCCAGGGTTATCAACCTTAAGGCTCACAAGTCAAATATAGAAATAAAACTCTATAAGAACAAAGCATATGATCGGATTGAATGGATCTTCATTAACAATGTGATAATAGATATCTGTTTCACCCATTAAGTATTTGATCTCATTTTTGGTGCTATATCTCCCCGTGGTTTGAAATTTATTTTATGGGATGGAATCATGGATTCCTTAAAGCAACTAGAAGGATGAGATAGGGAGATCCATTACCTCTATGAATTTTTATTCTTACCCAGCATGTTATCTGTTGTCTCATAAATAACAACAGGTTACATGGAGGTATCATTCATTACTGGAGTAAGTTGAACCCTATGTGTTTCTCCCAAATCATTTTTGCAGATGACACGATAATTTTCAAGAATTTCAGAAAGTGATTGGTTTGGGACCTTTTCATTATCCTTGATTATCATTGTCATTCATGTGGACATATCATCAATATGGAGAGGAGGAACTTATATATCTCAAAAATATGTTCAGATATAAGGACTATCTCCCTGTTTAACAATTTGGATATGCATAAAGTAATTATTAAGATGGAATATCTAGGGGTCCCATCTCCTCGATAAGGATGTGCATTCTTGATTATGATCATATTATGAGAAGGATCATGAGTCATTTTATAAATTGAAAACCCACTACATATCTTTTGGAGGAATGATTTTTTAGATTAACTGTGTCTTTACTACAATTCCCATTGATTCCCTTTTTCCGTTAAATCTCATATGGGTGTTATTAAAATCGTTGAGAGGATCCATGCTAGCTTCATTTAGGATTCCCTTATAGAAGGGAAACAACATTGGGTTTCCATGTCAATGATGGAAAGACCTATTTAGAAAGGGGAATCAACATGAGTAATATATCTTAAACTCTTCACTTTATGCATTAAAAGCTTATGTGGGAGGCCATAGAAGAGAGAACTAAATGGGGAAAGTCCATGAAGAATATTCTTAGGGGTGACATAGGGGGGGGGCATGCATCTCTTATGTGGTCTATGATTTATCCTCTCACCTCTACCATGCATCTCATCACATAGTGGATTGTGGGGATAAGTGATATCCTTTTTTGGAATAAAAAGTTGACAGGTTCAATAATAGACTTCCCAGGATACATGACTCTAGGAATTACATTAGTGAGGAAAACATGCACCCTTTCTTCATAAATGTTGTCCCAGATACAGATCCACAAGGTATTCTTGACCTTATTGACATTAAATCTGAACCTGAGAAATGTGGTTTCACTACTTCATTATCTTGAACCATCTCATTTAATGATTTCCAAATAGAAACATTCAATCTGGGCCATGTGGATAGTTGGAACGATATTCAATGGTGTAATAAGATTTATATCAATTATAATTTTCTAGTATGGAGATTTAGGAACCATGTAGTGACTATTGTTGATAATTTAAAGAGATCTAGAATTCTCTTTACTTCCAATTTCCTGTGCTATACGAATTACCAAGAAGATAACTCAAATCAGAAATTTTTTCAACGCTCCTGGGAACAAGACAAATGGGGATCCTTTAGTGAGTTTACCGCTTTCTCTTCATAGAATCTCTTAGGTGAATCTTTTATAGATTGGTGGTTTCATAGAGTAGGCAACTCCGGACTAGAGAACATGGAGAGAGCAGTAGTCTTGAAGGTCGACTACTGGTGTATATGGAATGTGAGAAACAGAGCTTTATATGAGGGGGTTCTTACTTTTGGGAATTAAATCATCATCAAAACAAATAACCAACTTTTATATATGATTGGATATCTAAAAAATTTGCTTGATACCCACACACTAAGATCACTGTAAGTGAACAGTTCTCTTGTCTAGTCTGCCAGTAATTTTTTTCAAGGCCATTGGGTCTGATGGCTTCCTCCTCCAATAGGCTTCAAGATGAACATGGACGGTTCCTATAACATGGGATAAATGGAGGGAGGGTAGAGTTGTTTGAGAATACGTGGGCTCAACCATATTGTACTTCACTACACACTTTGGTTACAGTCACTCCATTATGGCCGAAGCCAAGGCCATGTTTTCTATATTAATTTTATGCCAGCTAGAGAATATTCCTCTATTAGAAGTGCAAATAGAATCAATTATTTTACATAATTTTTTGAAAGGAACAAATAATATTCCATGGTTGATATCCTATATTTTAAAAAAATATATAAGAGACTTATAAAAAAACAGCACCCACGTACTTCACACCTGGTGCAAAGGCAACGAGGTCGCTGAATATCTTGTATCCATAGAGGATTATGACTCTCTTGTCACCAGCTTTTCTAGCTAGATTTTTTTAATCCTAAAGTGGAGAATCCTACAAGAGGGGATTCCATCGGTCTGCACCACATTAAGCCACCCTAGATTTTCTTTTGTCCTTGAGTTTATGGATTTCTTTTTTTATGTTTTGAACTATTATATAAATAAATGATGATAAATGAATAATACTAAAAACTCTAAAAAACACTTGACCCCACAAAAAACCATAGAAAACCCATGAGAACCCTAAAAATGTTAAAAACTAAAAAACCAAAAACCCCATTAAACTAATAAAACACTAAAATATTTAAAAACCTAATAAAACATTAAAACCATACAAATCCCTTAAACACTATAAACAACCTAAAAACCCTAAAAAATAAAAGACACGCTAAAATACCCTAAAACACTAAAAACCCAAAACAACCCTAAAATAAATAAAAAATAATAAAATTCTCTAAAACCCTTTCAAAACCATAAAACACACTAAATCCCTAAAAATACTAAAAATAAAAAACTAAAAAACCTTAACAAAACCAAAAAATACTAAATATCTAAAAACAATAAAAACACATAAAAACATTAAAAATTCTAATTTACCTAAAAAAGGATAAGAATAAAAAAACTGTTGAAACACTGAACACCCCCCAAATTCCCAAAAATCCCTAAAAACATAAAAATCTCTAAAACCCATAAAAATCCTTATTTTTTAAAACCCAAAAATCACTATAAAAATAAAAAAACCCCAGAACCCCATGAAACCCCTTATATAATAAAAAACCAAAAAACCCAAATAAAATGTCTCCAAACAGTAAAAAATAGAAAAATACCAAAAAAGGACAAAAACAAAAAAAACCCTCAAAAACCCTATAAAACCAAAAACCCATAAAAACCCTTAAAACCCTTATAATCCCTAAAAATAGTAAAAACCTTAAAACACAATAAATCCAAAAAACACACTAAAAATCACAAAAAATTTAAAATACATAAAAACCCTAAAAACCTAAAAACCCATAAATACCCTGAAACTCTAAAAATCAAAAAACCTCAAACCCCATAAAACCGTCTTAAAACACCTAAAATACTAAAAACCCCTAAACAAACCCTAAAACCCAAATAAATTAAAAAATATGAAACAAACCAAAACTCTAAATCCCTTTTAAAAATAAAAAAAACCTATAAAACCCATAAACCCCTAAGAAACCCAAAAAACTTCTAAATATCCTAAAAATCGTAAAAACCCAAAAATACCTAATTAAATTTAAAAGCAATAAAAACCCTAAATCCCGAAAACTCTTGAAAACCTAAAAAGTAATGAAAACCCTAAACCCACCTAAACCCCTAAACCCCCCTCTCCAAACACCTAAATACCCATAAAAAACTAAAAAACTTAAAAAAATAAAAAATATAAAAACTATTAAACTACAAAAAACCATAAAAAACGAAAAACCCAAAAAACCGTAAAGTAAAAAAATGAAAAATATTAGAAAATCCATAAAAATAAAAACAAACATATTAAAACCATTAGGACTCTAAAATTATATAAAATTGCTTAAAACACTAAGAAACCCTAAAACCCCAAAACCAATAAGGACCCTATAAACCCTATAAACCCTAAAAACATTAAGACCCCTAAAAACCATAAAATAACACTAGAGAACCTCAAATGAACCCTAAAACCCTAAATGAACACTAATAGAATCCTAAGACCCCTAAAAGCCGTGTAAAACCCATACAAAGAACCCAAAAAAATATTAACAACTAAACACAATAAAAATATAAAAAACCCATAAAACCCTAAAAAATCCCCTTAAACCTCTAAAATTCAAAGAAACCATTAAAAGATCATAAAAAATCTAAAAATGTTTTAAAATACCGTAAACCACTAAAAAGTCAATAAAATGACCCTAGAACCCATCAAAAGATCCTTAAAATATAAAAAGCATAAAATAGCCCCCAAAACCCTAGAAACCAAACTCCCACAAAAGATCAGTAAAACCACTAAAACACTAAAAAACCATAAAAACATTTAAATCTCATAAAAATATCACAAAACACAAAAAAACCCTTAGAAAAACCATAAAAACCCTAAAAATCCATAAAAACAATAAAAAAACCTTAAACCCTAAAAAATCCGAACAACAATATAAAACCCAAAACCCTTCAAACTTTCTAAACCCCTTAATACCATAAAAATTCTAAAACCCAAAAAACGTTTGAAAACCTAAAGAAACTGTAAAATACATAAAACCCTAAATGACCTTGAAAACACTAGAAAATATTAAAACCCTAAAAACTCTATAAATTCCCTAAAATCCTTAAATCCATAAAATCACTAAAAATCCTAAAAACCCTAAAAATAAAAAAACTCTAAAATATCCTTAAAAACAATAAAACCCATTGAAGGCCCTAAATCCCACTAAAAAGGAATGAAAAATAATAAAACCCAAAAAATACCTAACATCCCTAAAACCACTAAAACCCCAAAAATATTGTTAAAAATACCTAAAAGTCAATAAATTCTCCCAAAATATCTAAAAACCCTAAAAATATATAAAAACCCTAAAATCTCAAAAACATAAAAACCCATTGGGAAATCTAAAAACCCATTAAACCCTAAGAACGAGAAAAATATCGTAAAACCATAAAAACACTAGAAGTCCCTAAAACACATAAAAACTGTAAAAATACTAAAAACTATAAAAACCCTTGAAACCCTAAAAAACCTAGAAAACCCATTTAAATCATAAAACACTAAAAATTACATAAAACCATTAAAACCCTAAAAACACCTAAAAACCATTATAACCCTATAAACCCCAAACCATAAAAATTATAAAAGCCTAAAATATCCTAAATCACCTAAAGACTCTAAATCCACTAAAAAAATTAAATGACCATAAATCCCTTAAAACCCCAAGAATACCCTAAAACCCCTAAAACATAGTAAATATACATTGAAAAATATAAAAGACCCTTAAAACCATTAAACACCCTAGAATGTACAAATTCCTAGTAACATATATTCCCTAAAATCACAAAACACCCCGAAAAATTCCAAATTAACCATAAAACCATAAAACCCCTAAAACCATAAAAATACCTAATTAAAACAAAAAAACATAAACCCCCAAAAATTATAAAAATACTCTAACCCTAAAACAATCCTGAAAACCCTAAAACCCCAAATAAAATCCTTATAACCCCTAAAAAAATCTAAAAAACTGAAAAACTGCAAAAAACCCTCAAACCCCCTAAAAATACCTAAAATATCTATAAAAACATAAAATAACTAAAAATCCATAAAATTATAATAATAATAAAAACCAATAAATAGCTAAAGACCCCCTTAAAACACTTAAACACAAAAAACCCTTTAAAATAGAATAACTAAAACCGTAACAACCCTTAAAAACCATGTAAAATAATAACAACAGTAAAAACACTTAAAACACCTAAATATATTTTAAAACCTAGAAACCTCATAAAACCACTAAAAATTATAAGAACACTAAAAACCCCTAAAAATAATAAAGCCATAAAACCCCTATAAATAATAAAAACATAAAGGACCCTAAAAAACATAAAAAACACTAAACCCTTAAAAAGTGTAATACCCCTTACAACCCAAAAAATAAAAAAAAACCAATAAAATGCTCTAAAAACCCGTAAAGGACTCTAAGACCCTAAAACCCTATAACCCCAAATGACCCTAAAAATCCTAAAGAACACTAAAATGAAAAATACACTAAAAATCATAACATACCCTGAAAACCTATAAAATCGAAAAAGACTATAAATATCCTAAACACCTCAAAGACTCTAAAAACCTTGAAAAACACTAAAAGACCCCAAAAACCAAAACACAAAAAAAACACATAAAGGACTTTATAAACCAAAAACCACCCTAAATTATTCAAAACTCACTAAAAACCTGAAAATCCAAAAAACCAAAAAGGAATGTAAATCCACTAAAAAATTCATAAAGGCCATAAAAATCCCAAAAAAGCTCCTAGAATCCCCAGAAGAACCCAAAAACACATAAACATCCTAAAATCCCATAAAAAATATAAAAACACTAAACACCCAAAATATCATAGAAACCCCTAAAACCCTAAAACCCCTAAAAAATTTAAATCCATTGAACCTCCTAAAACCCCTAAAGATTCCTGAAACCCTTAGAGAACCTAAAATCCCCAAAAACCATAAAAAAATCATAGAATACCGTCAAAACCCCAAAAAATTCCCAACAACCCCTAAAAACCATAAAAGACTCTAAAAATACCTAATACACTAAAAATATTATAAAATTAAAAGACCCTAAAATCCCTAAAAATATTAAAAGACACAAAAAAAACTATGAAACCCATAAAACCACTAAAAATCGAAGAAACCTTAAAATCACGAAAACCACTACAAACATGTAAACACCCCAAAACACTGAAAACACCCCAAAACCCTAAAATCCACTAAACCCCCTAAAAAAGGTAAAAATCACTAAACCCTTTAAATAATCCTAAATCACCATTAAATACCTAAAACCCTAAAGGACCTTAAAACCTATAGAACTTATAAGAGAACCCAAAACCCATAAAACATAAGAGACCCTAAACTACTAAAAACTACCACAAAAAACTAAAACCCCATATAACCCACCAAGATTATAAAAATCCCTAAAACCCCTAAAAAGAATGAAAATACCATAAACCCCTTAAAGACCCTAAAAAACCAAATAACACAAAAAACCATTAATGATCCTAGAAACGCAATTTAACATCAAATGAAACTAAAATCCCTAAAACCGGAAAAAAGGAAAAACCCTAAAAATCATAAAACACTAACAAAAACCTAAAAAAACTAAAAACCATTAAAAACCCCAAAAACTTAAAAACCCCTAAAAACCTAAAAAATATAAAAAAATAAAACCACTAAATCCTCTAAAAATTTGAAAGGAACCTAAAATACCTAAAAAATATATAAATCACCTAAAAACGTTAAAATCCCAAAAAACCTAAAATCAGATAAAATACAAAGAAATGAAAATTCACTAAAAACCCTTTAAACACTTAAAACCAATAAAATTCTTAAATAAACTAAAAATCCTTTAAAACCATTAAAAACTGAAAAAATTAAATAAACCCCTAAAACCCTAACGGTCCTATAAATCCTAAAAACCCTACAAGAAACTAAAAATCATAAACAACCCTAAAAGACGGAAAAAATCCTAAAACCCCTAATGGACCCTAAAGATCAAAAACCCCATATAAAAGTATTCAAATACCCATAAAAAACTAAAACCACCCTAAAAAACCATAAACCCTAAAACCCATAAAATCCCTAAAAACCCAAATAAAACCAAAATCGAAGAAATACTAAAACCCCAAAAAAACATAAAAAACCCTAAAAATACAAAAGATCTAAAAAAAACAAAATCCCACAACTCTAGAACCATTAAAAAAACCTAAAAACCCTAATAAAATCTAAAAATAGAAAAAACCCAAAACTCAAAAAACCTATAAAATATATAAAAAATATGAAAACATTAGAAACCAAAATAAACCCATTAAAATCTCTAAAAAACCCAAAAACATATAATTCCCAAAAAAAACCTAAAACCCAAAAACCCTTAAAGGTTGCTTAAAAACCATAAATACCCTAAAACCCCTTAAATCCCTAAAAATCTTAAAGACTCATAAAAATCCTAAAAAACATAAAAACCTAAAAATACTAGAATTTATGAAACCTCAAAACACCCTAAAATCCAAAAATATCTAAAAACACTAAACCCCCCATGAGTCCGTAAAAACAATCAAAACAGTAATACACGCAAAATATTAATAAACAGTATAGTTATTAAGAAATATATGAAACTATAACCAGAAATAAACCCAATACCCTACACCCTATACCCAAAAACCTAAATTCTAAACCCTATAACATACACCATAAACCCAAAACCCAACACCCAAAACTCTACACCATAAACCTTACATTGTACACCCAAAAACAAAAACCCTACACCAAAAACCGGATAACCTATAACCTAAACACTAAAACCTAAAAATTAAACCCCTATACATTTCATCCTAAACTCAAAATCCCACACCATAAACTCTATACCCTACACCAAAACCCTATAATGTCCACCATAAACCCTATACCCACCACCCTAAACCCTTAAATGAAAACAAAATAACCTACACCAAACACCTACAACCTAATCCATATACTAAAAACACTAAACCCTAAACCTTATACCCAACACACTAAACCCTAGACCCTAAACCATATAACCTACACGCTAAACCCTACATAATAAAACCCTATACACTACATCCAGAACAGTAAATCCAAAAACCTAAACCCTATAATCTATACCCTAAAACTAATAACCTACCACCTAACTCCTAAACCCTAAACCCTAAATTCTATGCCCTACATCCTAAACCCAATACCCTTCAAAAAAAATCCTTATAGACAACAAGGAAAAATCAAAACCCTACACCATAAACCATATACCTTGCACTGCAATCCCAATACCATACACTCTAAACCCTAAATCCCAAATGATAAACCATACACCCTATTAGCTAAACTATCAAATATACACCCAAAACCCAATACTCCATAGCTTAAATCCTAAAACATACACCAATAACCATATATCCTACGCCATAAACACTATAACCTACACCCTAAACCATATACCCTAAACCCTATACATAGAACCATATGACCAAATCCCTAAACTCTAAACATTACAAACTAAACCCTAAACCCTAAACCCGATACCCCACATCCTATACCCTTATCCCAACACCATAAACCCTATACCCTACACCATAAACCCAAAACTCTACACCTTATCCCCTATAACCTACATCCAAAATCATAATCCCTATGCCCTATACCATATACCCTACACTCTAAACCCTACACAATAAATCATATACCCTAAAACCTAACCCCTACACCATAAACCATACACCATGAACCCTGCACACTAAACCATATACCCAACACACTATACACTATATCCTACACCCTAAACCCTAAAACCTACACCCTAAACAATACAAGTTAAACATTATTCCCAGCACCATGAAACATATACCCTACACCATATCCCAATACCATACACTCTAAAACCTAAAACCTACACCCAAAACAATATACCCTACAAGACACACCCAAAACCCTATACCCTACACCTTAAAACCGAAACCCTACACCCTATACACTATAAAAAACCCACCAAACCCCTACCATACACTCTAAACCACATTCCATACAACCTAAACCCAAAAACCTTTACCGAACACCATAAACATTAAACCGTACACCATAAACCATAAACCCTACTCCCTCAACCCTATACCATACACCCTAGACCCTAAACCCTACAACCTAAGCCCCATTCCTCACATTATAAACCATAAACCCTGCACCCTAAACCAGTTACCCTTGATCCTAATCCCTAAACCCTACTATCTAATCCATATTACCTACACCCTAATAATCAAACCCTATACACTAAACTCTATACCCTATACCACATAACCTAAAAACTAAACCCAACACCCATAAACCTAAACCCTAAAACCTGTACCCTACACCAAAAATAGAAAACCCAAAACCTAAACCCTATTTCCCACACCGTAAACACTAAAGACTATAATCAAAACCATTTAACATTTAGCATAATCCCTATAGCATATACCATATACCCTACATGTTAAACCATAAACCCCATAGAATAAACTTGATACGGTACACCATAAAACATAAACACTACACTCTAAGTGTTGTACCCTACTCCCAAAACCCTAAACACAATACCCTACACCCTAAACCCAAATACCATCACCGTACACCCAAAAAAATGAAACCTACACCATAATCCCAATACCGTATGTCAAAAACCCTAAACCCTACACATGAAACACTCTACGCTACACAGAAAACGATAAACCCTACACCCTAAACCCATCACCCATCACCCTAAACTCTATAACCTGAACTTAATACCCAACACCATAACCCCTAAAACCTACACTTGAAACCCATCACCCATCACCCTAAACCCCATACCCTAAACCCAATATGTGACACCCTAAAATCAAAAACCTACAATATAAACCATACACCATAACTCCTACACCATAAACCCTAAAAGAAAAACCCAAAACCCTATTATCTAAACCCTAATCCCTAGACCCAATCCATTAAACCTTAAAACTCCACAAAAATAATAAAAATCCTAAAGAACTATAAAAAGACTAAATCCCTAAAAACTGTAATAAAATATAAAACTCTTAAATATCCTATAAAATCTGAAAACCTATAAAACCCCTAAAGGAAATAAAAAACCAAAATTCCTAAAAATTATAAAATAACCTAAAAAAAGACCCAAATCCCCCAAATCCCCCAAATAATGAATAAAACCCCATAAAACAGAAAAATTCTAAAACAATTTAACCCTTTAAAATACACTAAAAGACCCTAAAACCCTAAAAGACACTAAAAAATAACAAGTATATAATTGCTAAGTTAGGATAATTGTATCACTCACAGGATGATGGGGTGAATAAGTGATAACATTTACATGAATGTTTTCTTGCAAATAAATAAACCAATACATCTTACTAAAGATTTATTTCCATATTGGAAATAATTCAAACACAAATCCCTAGGGAAAAAAGTATTTACAAGATTAAATATTCAATAAGAATAGTTATGTCCATGGTATTTTTTGGAAATGACCAACGATACACAATCCACTAGAAAATAATCCATTTTTATGGAATATAATGAGTAGGATATTCCCTTTCACTCTTGTAGCACTATGTAAACAATAAAATTGTGTGTGTGCTCCCTCATAGAAAAAATTGGGTAAAACAATGTTTGTTTAATAACACATATTACCTGTGATTCTTTTTAACTTACAAAAATGTATTCTTTTCAAAAAAATCCCTACCTTCTTACCTAGAAGATGGTAATAATAGTAGGGACATTGATATAGAATTCAACCCAATTATCAAGTCTGATCTTTACACTATGATTCTTCCAAATTGAATCTTGAAGTCCAATTTCCCAATATTATGGATATAAATATGGAATAATACAATTAAGAAAATCTATAAATCCTTATTCCTCTGTTCGGAAATACCAATATCAAAATCCCAATCCAATTATCTAGCCTAATATGATGATAAGCAGAATACGATAAATAATTGAATATGATGACCACTAAATATGATGATCAATTGAATAAAATCGTCATATTTTATCTTCTCCTTTTACTTCAATCAGTCAAAACATCTTCAATATAATAAAAATAATTAATAATGTCCCTTAATAGTCAAAGAATATCTCTATTCGCTTGAATAATACATCCGTTGTAAAAAATGGAAAATTATGATGTAGTTTTTGACATTTATATGTGACCAAAAGGTTGTTTTGGTGGGAATCCCCAAAATATAATCGCACAACCAAATTCACCAAATCTTGATTTCCTTTAAATTTCAAGTGCATTTATGACCTCGTTAAGTCTTACGAACTCTTATCGTGTCATCTTAATTATTCTCAAATATTCTATATAACGTCATCTCATCGTAAAACATTATTTTTTAATAGACAGTATGATTTAAATTCTTAAATTCTAATTTCTTAATATGATGCACCGTTGACAAAAATTTCAATATTGTCTTACACAAGTCCAATTTCAATTTCCACATTGATTACAAAAATAAAATTATAAATTCCAATAGCATTTAAGAAGGAATATAAATATATTTTTCTTTCTTGTGGATGATGATATAGTATCAATTACAATTATATGTCTCTTAAACCAATTGATGAAAAACCATTAACAATATGTTAAATATTTGATTTCTCTTATTAATATGATACCCTTATAATTTATTATTCAAATATCTAAATCTTTTGGATTTTGTTCTGACTAAAAACCATCACCTTTAGTTTCACACACTTTTAACAAATATCACCAGACTTTAAATTCTAAACTCTTACTTTGAAAACACATTAATCCATATTAAATTATTGACTATATTTTTTATTTGTCATTGTCATTAAAGTTTTCATCATTTTAATCTAATCCCTTTACCATTAGTCTATGAATACAATTATTCCATTTATGAATATGATCCTAGGCCAAAGACGATGGACCAGTGTCAGCACCTTCAACTTCAGAAACATCTTTCAATAATAAATTCATAATGGTAGCATGAATTCCTTCATGACTTTCAATACCTTTTAGAATAACCTTAACATCTTCATACTTTCAATGGAAATTATTACAATTCCCCAAAATTCCATTAACCATGTTTCATTCAAACTCATCCAGAACATGATAGGTGTGATTATGATCAATATGATCACAATTAGGCTGATTACAATCACCATCATCATTTCCCTTTCCATCTAGATCCAATCAATATGAAAATTATTGGAAGAATATAATTTACACCCCCTTTTTTCATCAATCTTCATCACAAGTCTTTCAATTACATTTCATTTATGAGAAATACAATATCATCAATGCATCATCAAATTTCATTTATCATAGGTACAAAGACTCCTATATTCCATTTACGATAAATTATTCCATACCAAATTTAGTGTGAATATGATGACCATTTACTTCCAACAAGATACATTCTCAATACGATCAAATTTTCCTCCAGCTGGATTCTCCTAAATATGATTGACCTTTTTAAGTATTGTGAGTCTGCTTCATTGAATATTATGGTTAGTTTGAATTTCAAAAAGTACAATGTGAAGTGTTTTTTTCTCTATTATATAAGTTATTTTATAAAAAAAATAAAACACTTGAATATGATCACCTTCATCATCAGCTGGGTCTAAAAAATACCCTATTTGAATTTTGTTTTCAACCAAGAATCACAAATTACTAAACATTGTATCCTCACGAAATGTATTAAATATCTAAAATTATAATAAAATGTGAGAAAAATAATTATAGGATAATAGAATTATTGATAGAAAGACCATGTTTACCAAAAGAAGTGATTATACAAACATCCTCATCCTTTATTTTCTTTAGCCTTCAATTTTTATGGAATAAAAAAATTTGTTTCCTAAAAAAAAATCAAAAAAATAGTTATAATATTTCACTCATAATACAATTCTGAATTCACATCTTACCATAACTCCCACATTTTACATGCATTTAAAAAAGAATGATTAATGGAAAAATTCACCACCTTGACAACATTATCCAATAGAAAGATACTTTTGGGGAAAACACATACCTAAACATTTATAAGAACTAAGTCAAAATACCGTGGTCAACCTCAATATTTAAAAGTATTACTTCAGTAAAGGTTTTTTTGAAAATGTTAGAAACTTGTTCCCATATTGGAAAAACTCCATATTTAATTTATTCTTCTCCATATTCTCTTTGAGGAAATGATATTTGATTTCAATATATTTTAAATATGAATGCTGAACATGATTCTAGTTGATATTGATTTCAATTTTTTTTATCAAAACCCAAGATAAGTGGTAACTTTGCTTCAATGAATAAATATTCTAATTCAGTTTTCATCCTCTTAAGTTGAGTAGAAACTTCAGTGGCGACAACATACTCAACTTCAGTTATACTGAGAGTTACTGAATTCTATTTCTTTTAATTCAATGTAACATAATTCCTTCTGATAAAGAATACTCCGCCAAATGTAGATATTATATCATCAATATTTTATACCCAATATACATCTGAATACCAAAAAAAATCAATACTTTTTGAGCTGTCATACCTGATTTTGAAATTTTTTGTACCTTTAATGTATATGAGAATTATTTTTATAGAAAATAAATGTTATTATTTAAGAGCACTCTAAAATCTTGAAGATAAATCAAGGACATAGAAAATTTAAGGTGTTGAGGATTTCAAAGACAAAAAACTTCTTATCACCTTCCTAAATTATTTTTGATTAACTTATTTTCCTTGTCCAACATTTATCATCTTTGTTCCCACTAAAATTGGTGTGAAAATATGTTTTTATTTTTCTATGATAAACCTCATTAGTGGTTCTTTATCGTAATTTTGTTGGGAATGAAAAATTTGTTTCCTATTTTGTAAAATATGTAACCCAAGAAAGTATTTTATTTCCCCCATCATGGAAATTTCAAATACAATTTTCATCATTCATAAAATATTTTACAACTTCTTCCATTATTACCATCAAACATAATGTAATCAACATTAAAAATTATACTGAGGGAATATTTATTTTTATATTATAGGGTTCAAATATTGGTATCAAATCATGCATTTTTGAAACAAAAATTCCTTAAGAAAGTATCAAATTTATAATACCATTCTATTAGATCTTGTTTTAGCCCATACAGATCCTTCTTCAATCTGAATACATAAATTTCATCTTTACCAACAACAAATCTAGAAGGTTGTTCAATGTTAACCTCTTTATAATGATTACCACTCAAGAATGCAGATTTAATATCCTCAAACATTGTATTTATTTGAAAACATGATCATGTTACCTTGACATCTATTTCCCAGCCTTTTGTGCCACAATTTATTATCTTCCACCATAATCATGTTACAATATTTTTGTATTTAACCAACCTGAACCAATTTTTTTTTTTCATTGGACTCTAGTAACAATCCTTCCATATTCTTCACACATTACAAAAAAACCTTTCTTTTTGAATGATAAATTTTTTACACTCATCACACAATTGTGAAACAATTGTAAAATTGTGTTTCATCCAATCAACATACAAATTTTTCTTAGATTTCATCATTTCATTACAAAGTATAGATGACCCAACACCTTTAATTTTCAAGATTCATCATTTCCAAATGTAATTGTTACTCATTTAATTTCTTTCACATTCTTCAAATGTTTCAAATGTTCTATCATCTAAAAAGAACACCCACTATCAATAAACCAAGGTAGTTCTCCTTTTATAGCATTCAATGCAGTTTCAACAAAAAGATATTTTTATTCTTCATTTTTTTTCTTTACATTAAATATATTAGAAGTGTTATGAATATTTTTATGCTGGTAAAAAAAGACAACCTTTTGGAATATGTATAGATTTCTCACACCATTCAAAAATAGTTTCCATTGGTCGGGGCCTATTTCCAATCTTTACACAATTCTATTCTGGATTCTTCAAAACAACTTTCCCATTCTTCTTTATTTGAGAATAATGACTCCCCCTACAAATCATTCATCCATATCCTTTGGAATAATAGTAATTTTTTTGGTTAAACCAACAGTTATTTTATAAGTGTCTAAATCCATTACAATAACAGCAATAGCCATATAAAGAGTATTTTCCTTTGAAGCTTACATATTGGATAGAATTGTGAATACGTTTCTCTCTAACCTTATCACCTTTATTTTCTTGATCCATCAACCTTTTGGTTATTAAATATTTCTTCATTTTCATTTCAAATCTATCATACTCAAATGTATTGGAATTAATTTTAGATTCATATTATTTTGAACCTTCTGAATTCCCAAAATTTTTGGTCTTTGACACATATTTACATTCCAAACATTATTTTTCAGAAAAAATTCCATTCATATTCTTATCTTTTAAAGGTAAATTTTGTTGATCCTTCTCAGGTTTCTCGATACAAGAACATTACCTAACTTTAGATATAGAGTTTTTGAAATTTGTAACTTTCTCATTTTCTTTAGAATTTTTCTATTAGAAAATTTCAAACCCTTCTTATTATTATTTCATCTTTACATTCAAGGGACCAATACAATTTTTTTCTACCACAATATATTTTTTCTTATCATAAATTTATTTTATCAGCTTCACCTTATCACTAGAAAATCATTCTTGGTTATTTTTTGAGAAATATTCATCTTCCCACTTCTTATATTTTTATCAAGTCTTATAATTTTTCTCATACATTCTTTATGCTCTTCTTCCAAATAGAATTTATGTTATATTTATTCTAATTAGGAAATACTAATTCCAAATTTTTCATCAGTCACTTTTGCAATAAAAGTATTCTTAATACCATATTCTTCAATCTTTTTAGAATTATCATCACTTCCTTCTTCTTAATCATCTTTAAAAAATAAAATTATTATTTTGGATTTGAATAGTTTTATTTCTTTCATTATTAAATTTTATTTTTCTTTATCACTATATTTCTTACGATCTTCTTGGCCTTCTTTCTTCTTCATCATTATTCTTGTATTTATTTCTCTGAGTAAAATTAGCCACAATGTTCCCAATGACTCAACATTCAAAACATTTCAAGGGAATTATCCCTTCTTATTTCCTTGTACCTATTTTCAATTATTTAGAAAACAAGGATAAAATATCATCATGATTTTTACATACCACATTTTTTAAATTAGAATCACCAACTCCATCTTCAATAAGAATATTCTTCAAATTCTTTTTCTTTTCATCCTTGAAAGTAATTTCTCTTCGATTTTTTCTTTTCATAGGTATCTAAATTCTCATTTTATAAGTGATGAGAGTGCAATGCAAATCATCAATTGATAATGTTTGAGGATCTATATCTTCTAAAGAAAAAACATTCACATCAAACTTGTTTAAAAGTATTATCAAGATTATTTATAAAATTTTAGAATCATATAACTTTTCACAATGATATATGATAGTACTAACTATTTCATTTACCCTGGTAAATAATTCCCCAATAGATTCATATTCACCCATTTTCAAATATTTATACTTCAATATCTAGATTTGAATATTTCATTATTCACTTTTTTATTTACATTATATTTGTATTTCAATTCATCCCACACACCGTTGGATGTGCCGAGACCTTTCACCAATATGAATTCAATTTCAAAAAGTGATGATAATAAAGCATTCTTGGACATTCCATAATTCTGAAGATTCTTCTTATCAATAAATGTAAGAGGAAATTTATAATAAATTAGAGGAAACCCATCTTTTGTCCATTCAAGAATATAGTACACAATTTGAAATAAGATAAGGAAACATTATATATTTATAGACATGATATTTTTTTCCATAAAAAAACAAAAAACCATTACTATTCAGACACTTCAAATTCTCAATCCACTTTTGGTCAAAAACTTCATCAAATAATAATCGAAGGGAACCCATGCTCCAATAAAAATTGTAATTCCCCTTCAAGATAATTGTATCACTGATAGAGGGTGGGGTGAATCCATGATAAATTTTTATTTCATTTTTTCATAAAAATTAAAAAAACTTAGACTCCTTTTAAGAATTTTATTCCCAGCATAAAAAATTTAAAACACACATCCGTAGAAACACAAGTATTTATAAGGTTTACTATTCAATAAAAAATGTTATGTCCTTGTTATGGTTAGGAAATGATCCCAAACCACACAATCCACTAAAAATAATCATCATTTGAGAAATAAAATGAGTATTATATTACCTTTCACTAATGAATCAATATATAAAAAATCCAATTATGTGCGAGTTTCTTCATAGAACAAATAGGTAAAACAATGTATATGTTACAACACATGTTACCTGGGATTCTTTTCAACTTCCACAAATGTATTCCTTTCAAAAAAAAATTCAATTTCTAACCTTGAAGATGTTAAGAATATAAAGGACTTTGATATAGAATTCAACCTGATTTTCATGTCCAATATTCCCATTATGATTCTTCCCATTTAATTCTTCCAATTTGATTGCTCAAAATGATGAAAAAAACTCTAGAAGAATACGATTGAGACAATCTAAAATTTCTTCTACCTATATTTGGAAATACCAATATAGAAATATTGAACTGATTATCTAGCCTAACATGATGACTAGTAAATATAATGACAAGAAGAACATGATCAACAACAGAATACAATGACCACTAAATATGATGTTCAGCTGAATAATGTTGTGATATTGTCTCTTCACATTTTACTTCAATCTATCAAATTTTTTTTAACCCATCACAATATAGAATTGTATTAATCTCCATATAAGTTTGAATCCCCTATCTATTCCCAGGAACAATACACCCATCATCAGAAAAACAAAACGCTATGATGTACTTTTCTCATCTTTATAGGTGAACAAAAGGTGTTTTGGGCAGGAATCCCCAAACCATTCCCACTCAACAAAATTCACCAAAATCTCGATTTCCCTTGAATTTTGAGTGTATTTATGACATCATTAACTCTTATCAACTCTTATATTCTCTTATTGATTCTTGTTGAATATTATCCACAACATCATCTATTATCCAGAATTTATTTTTTAAATTCTAACCTGATTTCAATTTTCCATTCTGATTACTGAATAAGATGCTCCCATTGAAAAAGAAAAAAAATCTCAAACTCATGTCCAATTTAAATTCTCATGGTGATTCCATAAATATTATTGTCCATTGAAAATGTATAAATGTTGGAATAAATGACTCTTTCTTTCTTTAGGATGATGATCCAGTATCAATTGAAGTACGATAGATATTAACCAAATTAATGAAAAACCTTTACAATAAGTCAAATCGTGTCTTTAAATTCTCAAAATGATACCCATTAGATTCCTTCTTCAAATATTTATATCTTTTGGATTTTGGCCTAATTGAAAACGAGTACCTTCAGTTTCACAAACTTTTCACAAATCTCCCTAACCATCAAATTCCAAACTATACATTTGAAAAAAAACATATACTTCCTAAATGATTGAATATATTTTGATTGGCCATTTCATTACATTTTTTCACGGATTCAAATCAATTCTATTACCATTACTCTTTGAATATAATTTTCCATTGATAAATATGACGACTGGTCGAATACGATGGACTAGTGTTAGTAGCTTTAACTTCATAAACATCCTTAAATAAAAAATTTATCATGTATCATGTCTTCCTTCATGACATTGAATACATTTGAGAACATGTTAAGCATCATCAAACATTGAATGGAAAGTATTTCAATTTCCCAAAACTCCAGAAACCAACTTTATTCGCACCTTATCCTGAATATGATAGATATTATTATGATTAACAAGATTACAATTAGGCTAAATATGATCATTTACATCATTTATACTTCGATCTGGATCTGATTAGACTGAATATGATTGGTAGAATCTCTTTTACCCCTTCATTATTTCATAAAGTTAGCATCACATGTCTTCCAATTACATATGATTTAAGAGAACACAAAGATTAGGACAACATCATAACATTTGATTTATCGTAGTCATGAAGTCTCAAATTTTCCCATTATGATCACTTCTTCCGTACCGAATTTAGAGTGAGTCTAATTACCATCTACTTAATGAAACATTAATTAACATTATGATCATTTTTATCACAACTAGCTTATCCTGAATATGATGGATATTTTCAGAAAATTTGAGCCTGATTCCATGAATACGACAACCAATCTGAATTTCAACAAAATTAACAGATATGTGATTTTTTTCATTTTTCTAAATCTTTTTCAACAACATATGAAAATACTTAAATATGGTTAACTTCATCATCATCGTGGTCATAATAAAGATCATGAAAACTGTAAAAATACATTAAAACCTTAAAATGCCATAAAAACTGAAAAATACTCTAAAACCCCTAAAAAATCAAGAAAACTCAATAAACATAAAACCATAAAAAACCATTAAAACCCTAGAAGGCCTTAGAAACCCCCTTAAAAGACCCAAAACCCCCCTAAATGACACTAGAAACTCGAAAACACATAAAAGCCCCTAAAAGTACCAATATATCTAATAGAGTATAAAAATCTTTAAACCATGAAAGGTCCTCAAAAACCCTAAAAGGTACTGAAAATCCTAAAAACACAAAACACCCTTAAAAATTGAATTACCCTAAAACACTAAATTATTTTAAGAGAACCTCCAAAGTATAAAAATACCAAAAAAAACGCCATAAACCCTTAAAGAACTAAAAATTCCCCCAGAATCCTTAAATATCCATAAAACCCTAAAATCACTTAAAACCCCCAAAACCCTAAACACATAAAAATCCAAAAAACCCAAACCCCCAAAATCCTAAATAACATTAAAATAACCTAAAAATATTTAAACCCATGAAATCCCTAAAAAAACTAAAATAATTAAAAACATTAAAATCCATAAAACCCATAAAAACCAATCATATTCTGATAATCCATAAAACCCAGCAAAAACCATAAAATCCCATAAAATACCTAAATACCCTAAAAAGCCTAAAAACCCTAAAACAAAAAAAACCCTTAACCCCCTCCCCCATCCCTAAACCCCTTAAATTCTAAAACACCTAGACACAATAACAATGCTAAAACAGTGGAACTTATTTAAAAACTCTATAAACCATAATACCATAAAAAACCACAAAACCCCCTTAAAATCCCTAAACCCTAAAAAACATTAAATACCCTAAATTTTTAAAAAATACAACAATTTGAAACCATAAACCCTAAGCACTAAATTTTAATATATAAAACCTACACACCAAACTGTAAACCCTAAACCCTATATCTAAAACCCTATTGCCAACACCCTAAACTTGAAACCCTAAACCCTCTACCATACTCCCAAAATCATAAACTATAAACCTTATAAAATATAACATAAACCATAAACCCTGTACCATAAATGCTATAACACACACCGTAAACACAAAACCATATACCCTATACTGTAAACCTGACACCCTAAACCATAAAAGACCTTTAAACCCCTAAAAGCATAATATATAAAAAACACTAGAATACCCCAAAAATTTCTAAAAGCTCCTAAAAATCCTAAAAGCAATTAAATTCCATAAATCAATTACTATCCCTAAAAGTCCCTAAAACCCTAAAACCATAAAAATCATAAAGATGGAAAATCCATAATAAATCCTAAAACCCTAATATTACGAAAACCAAAAATAACTCTAACACCTTAGAACCCTCCCAAAACATTAAATAATAATTTAAAACTCTAAAAATAAAAAAACCCCTTAAATAACTAAATACCCTAAACCCTTAAAAGACCTTAAAAAACTTACAAAGAACCTAAAAACTCTAAAATGATTCCAAAAGGACCCTAAAACCAAATAAACCCAATTTAAATAACCTAAAACCCTATGAATCCTAAAACCCATAAAATAAATACCCTAAAACACCTAAAACCTTTAAATCTCTCCTAAAATCATAAAAAATATAAATAACCCAAAAATCCTAAAAATCCCCAAAGAACCCTAATTTTTTAAAAAAATCTTAAACCCTGGATAACCTTAAAAACACTAAAAACTCTAAAAACACATTAAAACCCCTAAAACAGTTAAAACCCCTAAAACTGTAAAAATCATAAAACACCAAAGTTTCTTAAAACCCTAAAAGAATCTATATTCCCCAACTACCCATAAAATATCCCTGAAAGAATATAAAAACACTAAACGATCATAAAACCCCCAAACCTTCTATAAAACCTGTAGAACCCATCGAAACTGAAAATTCCCTATTCGATGCTAAAATAGCCGAAAATACCCTAAAATACTACCAAAACACTACATGACCCAAAATATAATAAAGAACCTAAAAAAACTAAAAGCCTATAGGGCCTTAAAAACCCTAAAACCCATAATGGACCAAAAAAACCAAAAGTCCCAAAAATCCCAAAGAAACCTAAAAACCATAAATGATCCTAAAAACCCTAAAACCAAAAAAAAGATATCAAGAACCCTAAAAACCATAAATGAACTATGAAACCCTAATCCCCAAAACCCTTGAAAAATCTCTAAAACCATTAAACCACCATAAAACCCTAAAAGACCCAAAAACCAAAGAAGAACCTAATTCTCCTTAAAAACATTAAGCCCCTAAAGACACCAAAAATAAAAAAAATACACTTAAACCCATTAAAATTATTAAAAAATAAAAAAAATGTGAAAAGTCACTAAAACCCCTAAAACTGTAAAAAACCAATAAACTAAAAAATCCCTAAAAGATCATAAAAACCCTAAAACACCTTAACACCCAAGAAAATACAGAAAACCAAAAAACCCATAATAACCCAATAAACTATAAAAACCGCATAAAAACACAAAAAATAAAAATAAAAAATAGAAATCCATCAACCCCTAAGAAGACCCTAATAAAATTTAAAACCCATAAAAATATAAAAACCTTCAAAGTTTTTAAAAACCCCCAAACCGTAAAAATACTTGAAACCCCAGAAAAACCCCTAAAAATAAATAAAACCCCTAAAAGTATTACAATCCCATGAAAACCCTAAATGAACCTAAAACAATTATGAACTCATTAAAAGACTAAAAACCCCAAACCCACCTAAAATGCCAAAATAACCGTTAATACACTAAAAATCTATAGAACCACTAAAAAAATAAACCCAAAATATGTAAAAAAATCATTAAACCGAATAAGTAACCCATAAAACCCAAAAAATTTAAAAACACCCTAAAACAAATAAAAATATATAAAACCCCAAAAAACCCAAAAACCCGAAAAAACCCCTAAAAATTCATAAAACACCTAAAACCATATAACCTTAAAAACCATAAAACCCCTAAAATATCGTTGAACCCATAAAACCCTAACAGCCTTTCAAAATACAGATAAAACCCTAAATACCTAATACCCATGAAAACTATAAACCACCAAAAAGAACCAAAGGAAACCCTAAAATCGTTAAACCATAAAAACCTATAAAATGATAAAAACCTAGAAAACCAAAACCCCCCTAAAACATCCCTAAAAACCCTAAACCCATTTAATAACATTAATTGACCTTAAAACCCTAAAAAACCTAAAATGACATTCAAATAGTAAAGGAACCTAAAATAACATAAACACATAAAAACTAATAAAGCCCAAAATACAACTGAAATACACTAACAACCTTTATAAAACAAAAAATACACAAAACCATAAAATATCATAAAAACTATACAAACCTAAAATCATCCTAAAACCACTAAAAACCTAAAATCCATAAAAACCATTAAAAAAATACTAACACCCTATAACACCATAAAAATACTATAAAATCTTAAAAATATCCTAAAACCCACAAAAAAACCTAAAAAAATAAGAACCTTAAAGAAACCCTAAAACCCCCTAAAAATATCAAAACCTCCTTAAATCATAAAAAACCATAAATTCTTAGAAAATCAAAAAGACATTAAAAATCAAATTTATTAAAAAATAAAAAATCTGTTTATCATTAAAGAACATAAAACCCTAAAAACACTTAAATCCCATAAAACCCTAAAACCACTAGAAAACCCAATAACCAAAAAATCTATAATAAAAAATATGACCCCCAAAAACCACTCAAACCAATAAAAATCATAAAAACAAATACAAAACCATAAAAAAAAAATAAAAACCCTAAAACCCTAATAATATTTTGAAACCCACTAAAATAGTAAAAAACAATAAATACAATGAAACCCCCTAAAAACCTTACAAAACCATAAAAGTCTAAAAAATACGAAAAATCCTCAAACACCCAAAACCCCTAAATATAGAAATAACCCTAACAAAATATAAAAAACATAAAAACCATAAAACCCCTAAACCCCCTATAAGCATACAAAACAGAAAAAACCCTAAAATCCCAAAAAAATATAAAATACCGTACAACTCGTAAAAGACCCTAAAAATCCCAAAAACCTGTATGACCTTAAAACCCTTAAAATAGCCTAAAACCTACAAAAACCTAAAAATCCAAAAAGACGCTGAAAACCCAATAGAAAAATTAAACACCCAAAAAACCACTTAAACACCCAATGAATTCTAAAATCCCTAAAACACCATATAAATCCATAACCCTTAAAAACAATAAAAAAACACCTATACAGCCTAAAACCATAAAAATATCAAAAAACCCCTAAAAACCAAAAAAAATGTATCATAAAGAAACCCTAAACCCCCTAAAATACTTTATAATTATAAATTTTTTTAAACCCATTAAGATTATTAAAATTCCATAAAAGCCTTTTTTAAACCCTAAAATCCTAAAAAATGCCGAAAACACTGAAAAATATCATTTTTTTAAAAACTCTAAAATTCCAAAAAAAACTAAAACCCCTATGAAACAAAACCCCAAAATATCATAAGAAATCCAAATAAAACACTAAAAAAAGAATTTAACCTAAAAATGATAAAAAACCTATAAATCACTAAAATCATTGAATCCTATAAAAACCCTAAAACCCTAAAAGACTAAAAAAACTCTTAAAACACTAGAAATAGCTAAACAATAAAAAGACTATAAAAACTAAAAAGATAATAAAAATCCAAAAAAATCATAAAAAATATAAAATACCCATAAACCCCAAAAAGATCCATAGAACCCTAAAATACACTAAGAACCCCAATAATACTAAAACATCCAAAAACCATAGAAAGCATAAAATTGATAAAACTCTATGAAATCTAAAACGCATAAAGACCATAAAATCCCCTAAAACCCATTAAATCCCTAAAAATCCCAAAAAAACTAAAACCTCTGAAAACACTAAAACCAAGAAAAACTACAGGACCCTAAAAATCCAAAAAACCATAAAACACCTCAAAACACCTAAACTGTAAAACAATCAAAACTTTAAAAACATTAAAACAATGAAAAATATTCATAAAAATCCATAAAAACCTAAAAACTCATAATAAAATCTAAAAACAATTAAATACCCCAGAAAATATAAAAACTCACAAACACTCTAAAACCTTATAAGGCCCATAAAAACAATAAAACACCTTAAAATCCCTACATACCTTCAAAATCATAAAACCCCTATAAACCCTAAAAACAATAAAAATTATAAAAAAATTAAAGACCCGAAAACCACTAAAAACCTCTGAAAACACCTGTAAAATTAAAAAACACTAAAACTCGTAAAAGATCCCAAAGATCCTTTAAATCACTACAAACCCTAAAAAACCTAGAAACCACTTAGAACCATAATAAAAAACTAAATATAATAAGAAAATAAAAAACCATAAAAACAAAAAAAATCCAAATAAAACTAAAAACCAATCAAAACCAAAAACCACCATAAATACCCTAAAGCATTTAAAAACTCTAAATACACATTAACCCTATAAAACTATACAACCAATAAGAACCCCTAAAAACTTTTAAAACCTGAATAACCTAAAAATACTACCTAAAAACACTCTTAAAACCCTAAAAACCATATAAAACATAAAAAGACCATAAAGTCCATTGAAAACCCTAAAAACCATAAAACCCCACAATTAATAATAACCCTGAAAACTCTAAAATCCCCAAAACCCCTGAAAACACTATAAATCCTAAAAAACCTATAAAACCCCACTAGATATTTTAAACCCCTAAAATAATGTTAAAACCACTCAAACCCCCTAAAACCCTAAAAGAACTGTAAATCCCTTAAACACCATAAATGAACATGAAACTCTAGAAACACTAGAAAACATTAAAAATCATAAAACCCATAGAAACCAAAAAAACCCCGAAAAATAAAACAAAACCTAAAAATACGTAAAAATACAAAATTAACAAGAAAGGACATAATATACACTGAAAACACTAAAAATAATAAAAACCCAAATCAATAAAAACCCATTAAATCCCCTAAAACAGCTTAAAACCCTATAAACTAAAAACCTCAAAATACCCTAAAAACCCTAAAAATATTATAACACCCAAGAACACCTGAAAAACCCTTACACACCCTAAAAACATAAAACCCCCCAAAATCAATAAAAACCAATAAACTATTAAAAACCATGAAGAATCTTAAAAACATAAATCCCTACAAACCCCTACAAAACTCTAAAACCTCAACAAAACCCTAAAAGGCTAAAAATATTGAATACCCTAAAAGAACTCTAAAAATACTAATAACTGTAAATGAACCCTAAAACCCACAAAAGAAACCTTAAATCCCTAAAACCATAACATACCCTAAACCATCAAAAAACCCCTAAAACCCTACAAACCATAAAACCCCTAAAAGGAATCATTAGACTCTAAAAAATCTAAAAACCATAAAAATACAAAAAAACTGATAAAACCCTTAAAACCCTTAGAAATATATCAATCCCATTACAAATACCAAAAATCCCTAAATACATTAAAAAACAAAAAACATTAAAATTCTATAAGAACCCTAAAACACATAAAATACCAAAAACTCATAAAAACCCTAAAACCTATAAAAACCAGAACACCAAAAGACCCTACAAATTAAAATAAAAAATCCCCTAAAAAACTAAAAACCCCAAAAGACCCTAAAACCCGTAAAAACCTCTAAAAACCCTATATCCCCAAAAAACCCTAAAAACATTAAAAACCATTAAAACCACTTAAAATATGAAAAAACTCTAAAACCCAATAAATGCATAAAACAATAAAATCCCTAAAACACCTTAAAACCCATCAAAACCCAAACCAACCCAATACCCTCTAGAAGACCCTAAATAACCCTATGAACCCGTAAAACACCCACAAACCCCCAAAAACACTAAAAATATTAATATCCGTGAAATAATTCAAAAACATCTAAAAAACCCAAAAATAACACAAAATCTCCCTAAAGTACCCTAAAAACTAAAACGATAAAAATTTCATACAAATCAATAAAAACCTTAAAAAACCTAAATTCCCCTAAAACCCTAAAAACATAAAAAACACTAAAACCCCCTAAAACCTAAAATATACAAACAAATGTTAAAAAAAATAAACAAACCAAAAATCTCTAGAACCCGCTAAAACACCCTAAATCCCCTAAAACCACCTAAAAATCATATACCGTCTTAAAACCCAATAAAAACCCCAACAACAATAAAATTACTAAAAATCATAAAATCCCAAAAAAAAATCCAAAAAACCGTAAAATATCAAAAAACACTAAAAACCCATGAAAACCCTAAAGACCCCAAAAAACCCAAAAAATCACTAAACCCCCCAAAAAATAATAAAATCCAAAAAAACACTAAATCCAAGAAAAACCCATAAAACCCCTAAATACTCTAAAATAATAAAACCCTAAATAACCATAAAAATTTAAAAAAATCCCTAAAAACACCTAACAAACCCTCAAAACCATGAAAAATTTAAAAACCCTAAAAAACTAAAAAATCTAAACAAAAATTGATATCCATAAAAACAATAAAAACAAAAAACCCATCAAAGACTATAAAACCCATTAAAGTCCTTATAAAAATGAAAAAAAAACCTAAAACACCCTATAACTCTTCAAAGACCCTTAAAACCCTAAAAGTTCATAAAACCCTAAAAAATCTTAAAATGACCATAGAACACCTTTAAACATTTTAAAACCCTCAAAACCCTAAAAACCATAATAACCCCAAAAAACCATAAAAACCATTAAATATCTAAAACCCCAAAACCCCAAAAACCTTATGAAACACTAAAACAACTCAAAAAACTTTAAAGCCTATAAAAATCATAAAAAACATAAAACACGTAAAAAACCTAAAACCGTAAAAAATCCTAAAAACCAAAGAGTCCATTAAAACCAATAAAACTCCCTAAAAACCTAAACCCCGTAAAAACCCAAAAACCCTAAAAACACTAAAAATCATCAAAAACTATAAAAACACATATAAATCTAAAATCCCCTAAAACCCCTTATATTTCTATATACCCTAAATGAATCAAAAATCAATATATATCCCTAAAATATCCTAAATGATCTAAAAATAGTGAAAGATCCTAAAAAACATATTGACCCAAAAAACCCAAAAAACCCTAAAAACATAAAAACCCTAAAAATTCTAAAACCCCAAAACACCCAAAAAACCTTAATAACCATAACATCCCTAAAGACATGAAAACGAAATAAAAAATAAAAAAACAATAAAATCATTAAAAACACATTAAACAATAAAATAATAATAAAAACCATAAGAACTCTAATAACCTTTAAAAAACATAAAACTCCCCAAAATATTAAAAACCCCTTAAAACCCTAAAACCATTGAAAACCGTGAAAATCATAAAAGCCCCTGAAACCCATAAAATAACTTAAAACCCTAAATATAAAAGAATCCATCAAAATATATTAAAACAACCTATAATAACAAAAAACATTAAGACCCCTAAAAATATTAATACCCTTAAAAGAACAAAAAACCCTAAAACATGGAAAAAACTAAACCCCCTAAATAATCCAAAAACCCTGAAGAACTCTGAAAGATCTGTTAAAACCTAAAATAACTTAATAACTTGACAATATATAAAAGATGTTAAAACCACTAAAAACCCTATAACCATATCAACACCAAATGACCCAAAAACTCTATAATACCCTAAAAACCCATAACCACCTTAAAAACCCGCCCCCCCCAAACCCCAAAATGAAAAAAAATGAATTAAAATAGTAAATACCCTAAATTCCCTAAAACCTTAACAACCCCAAAAGTCCTAAAAACACTAAGAATCCCTGAAGAGTCCTAAAACCCCTTAATGCACCAAAAAATATTTAATGATCATAAAAACCCTAAAAAACCCATAAAAACTCTTAAAGTCCCTCAAAATACTAAAAACCCTCTTAAAACCTTATAATAACCTTAATATCCTAAAACCCCTTAAAAAACAAAAAATCCAAAAAAACTCAAAAAATCATAAAAACCATTATATATATTAGAAAAACAATAACAATCCTATATAACCTTAAGAAATGTTAAACCACTTATAAACACTTAAAATCAAAAAAAAAAAAGCTAAAACCTAAAGAACAAAGAAACGCCTTAAAATCCATAAAAACCATAAAGTACCCTAAAACACTGAGAACTATAAAAAACCATAAAACTCTAAAATCCACCAAAAATCATTAAAAGTCCCCAAAACCACAAAAAAATATATAATACCCAGTAAGACCAGAAAAAATCTCTAAAAAACACTAAAGGATCATAAAAACACTAAGTAACCCCTAAAAGTATTTAAAAACCTAAAAATAATATTTCAATTAAAAACCATTAGAACACACAAAAACCCCTAAAAAATCCTAAAAGGCCTTAATAATTCCATAAAAGACCTGAACCCCTCCTAAAGGTGCCTAAATACTCTAAAGGATGCTAAAACTTCAAAAGGATCCAAAAATCCGTAAAACCCATAAATGTACCCAAAAAACCTGAAACAAATAAAAAACCCTAAAAACCCTATAAAATACTAAATCACCAAAAAAACATTAAAAACATTAATAAACCATAACCCCCTTAACATAATTTCCGTAAAAAACTGAAAAGATTAAATTTTTTAATAGACCCCAACAGTATGAAAACCCTAAAAACCCTAAAACCCCCAAGACCCTAATAGACCATAAATCCCTAAAAATATTAAAAGAAACTAAAAACATTATAAACTATTGAAAACCTAAAAAATACTAAAAACTGTAAAAGACCATAAAAACTACTAAAACACTAAAAAATAAAAAATTTCTAAACATACAAAAACAAAAAAAAACTCTAAAAATGAAAAAATCTAAAATGATAAAAACATGAAAACATGAAAACACTAAAAACCCTAAAACAATAAAAACCCTAAAACCCAAAAATAAAAGAAACCCCAAAAATCCTTTAAATCAATAAAAACCAAAAGTTTTTTAAATGATCCTAAATTTGCAAAAATACCATAAAACCCATAAAATCCCTAAAAGACCTAGAAATCCCTAAAAACCTAAAACCCAAAAAACTCTTAATACCCTAAAAACCATATAAAACCTAAAATCCACAACTAAATACAAAAAAATATAAAAACCATAAAACCCTAAAACCCCATAATAAACCATAAAAACATCTAAAACCTTAAAAACCCTAAAAAACATTTAAAATCCCCAAAGCAACTAAAATACTAAAAACTTTAAATACCCATAAATCCCTAAAAACCCACAAAAATGCATAAACCAAAAATCCTCATAAAAACATCAAGACACCTAAAAGGCTAAAACACTATAAATGCTACCCCCCTTCACCCCCCAAAACCAAAACCCCTAAAAATAGAAAAAACCCCAAAAGACTAAAAATTTTAAATCCATATGAGACTATAAAAACACTGAAAAATCATAAAACCCTTAAAACTTAAAAACACTAAAAAACCTAAAATTCGAAAAACAATAAGAACCATAAAACCCTAGAAACCAATAAACATCCCAAAAAGACAACAAATTCATTAAAATCGTCATAATACCAATAAAACCAATGAAATCCCTATAAGAAAAAAAAATGAATAACTCTAAAAGACCCAAATAAAACCAAAATACCCTAAAAGAACCTAAAATAACTAAAGAACCAAAAACCCCTAAAATTCCCAAAAGACTAAAAAATAACCTTAAAACAATTAAATCTCTAAAACACCATAGAAACCCTTAAACCCCATAAAAAACTAAAAAAACCACCCAACCCTAAAACCCAATAAAAACACTAAAAAATCACAAACACAAAAAAACAATAAAAAACTAAAAACACTAAAACTCATCAAAATCTTTAAAACCCATAACAAAACCCTAATAAACCGTAAAAAACTAAAAACCCAAAAAATCATAAGAACAAAAAAAATACATTAAATCCCTTAACAAACCCAAAAATTTTAAACCCCCAAAACCATAAAAAATTTAAAAACCATAAAAACTTGATAAAACACAAAAAGCTCAAAAAACCCCTACAAACCCCTTAAAAAACTAAAAAACTAAATGGAACCTCAAACCCGAAAATCATTAAAAATAATAAAACCATAACTACCCTAAAAACAATACAAAACCCTAAAACAATAAAATCCCTTAAAAACTAAAAAACCTAAATAGATAATAAAAACTGAAAACCCTAAAAACCCTAAAATCCCAAAAATCCCAGAAAACCAAAAACGTTGAAAAGTCTAAAAACCCATAAAATTTCTAAAAATATTAAAAACCAAAGAAAGAACTTGATATCCTATAAAATCCATAAAAGTCTCCATAAAATTGAAAAAACATGATGAATCAAAAAAAGCCCTTAAAACATATAAAACCATAACACCCTTGAAAACAATGAAGAACCCAAAGAAACTAAAAACACATAAAAACCTCTAAAACCTTAAAAAACTGGAACTACTTTTTTTAAAAACTCAAAAAAAACATGAAAACCCATAAAATACACTAAACGGACAAAAAAACTAAATACTATAAAAAATTATTAATGCAATAAAAACATTAAATCCTCTAAAACACATAAAAACACTAAAAACTAGTAAAACCAATAAATTACTAAAAATATCAAACCCAATAAAAACCCATAAACCCTAAATAAGCCCTAAATCCCTAGAACACATAACAACCTTGAAAATTATGAAAACCCCTATAACGCTACCAAAACCATAAAATACTAAAAAAGAATAAAAATACCTAAAAACCCTATAAAATCCTAAAGACCATAAAAACATAGGAAACCTATGAAAACCCAAAAAAACCCAAAAACCATAACAACATTTAAACCCATAAAAACAATGAACAAAGTAAAATCCCCTAAAACCCTAAATACCCTTAAAATATATAAAAACATAAAAAACCCAAAAAACACATAAAAACCATAAACCCTAAAAACAAAAAAACCCCCAAAACCATTGAATGTATGTTAAATACCCTCAAAGCACTAAAAATAAAAAAATACCATGAAAGATGCAATCAATACAAAAAAACACTAAATGTAACTATAAAAATACTAAAAGAACCTTAAAACACTTAATCACCCTAGAAACAATAAAAAACAGAAGAACCTAAAACCCCTAAAGTTTACAAAAAATGAAAAGAATTCTAAAAACACTTAATCCCTAAAAAACTATAAATACACCTAAATCCCAAAAAATCTCATAAAATCCCTATCAACCCTAAAAATATAAATATCCTTAAACAATTAAAAACACTAAAAACACTAAAATACCCTAAAACCATAAAACCCTATGAAGATCAGAATAATCCATGAATGATTCTAAAGATCATTAAAATTCCCCAAAAAAAATAAAATATTCAACAAAAACCGAAAACTCTAAAAAATCCCTAAAAACCTGTTTAAACCCCTACAACTACTAAAAATCCCAAAATTTTATAAAAACTAGAAAAATATAAACACCATAAAACCCTTAGAGACTCTAAAAACCAAAAAAAAAACCTAACACCGCTGCAACCCTTAAAATCATAAACCCATAAAAGTATCTAAAAATCATAAAATTTGTAAAAACTCAAAATATCATAATTAAAACCCCATAAAACCCCTAAAAGACTAAAACCATAAAAGAAATAAAAACGCCATAAAACCACAAAAAACCAAAAAACCCAAAAAACACTAAAAACCATAAAACCCCTAAAACACCCTAAAACTTTAAAATAACCGAAAAACACTAAAACCCCCTAAAATACCCCAAGCCATAAAACATCTTTAAAATATTTTAAAATCATCAAAACCCTCAAAACCCCAAAATACTAAAAAACCTAAAACCCTAAAAACCGTAAAAAACCCTAAAACCCATAAAAAAACTAAAAAACTAAACATTATAAAAACCCTAAAAATACTAGAACTCATAAAATCCTTTAGAAACCATTAAAACCCATAATAACCAAAAAAAACCCCAAAAAACCAGAAATCACCAAAAACCTCTAAAAATAACTAAAACCCCTAAAAACATAAAATCACTAAAAACTGTAAAATCCATAAAAAACCCCTAGAAACTAAAAAACCATTAAATCCGTAGATAACCCCAAAACCCCAAATATCCCTAAAAATCCTAGAAACCTAAAAACCCTAATAACCACAAAACACATTAAAATTTATAAACCCTTAAATCCTTTAAAAATGAGAACAAACACTAGTGCCCCTTAAAACCCTAAAACCATAAAAACTATAGAAGCCAACTAAAAGGCCATTAAACCCTCGAAACTGTAAAAACCCCAAAACCCCTTAAACCCACAAAACCCCCAAAATTCTATAAAACTGTAAAACCCATAAAAACATTATATAAAACCCTAAAAATGCTAAAAACACAAAAATACCCTAAAACCATAAATAAATCATTAAATATCCTAAAAACCATTAAACCCCATAAAAGACCCATAATTTTTAATAAAACCCTAAATGACCCTAAAACCCCTATGAAAACCATAAATGGTTATAAAATACCCTTAAAAGACAAAAGTCTCTAAAAAATAATTAAAGCACTTGTTTATGACTAAATCTTCTAATAACCCTAAAAGGCCCTAAAAGTCCTTAAAAAACTTAGGGGACTATAAAAATCATCAAGGACCCTAAAACCCCAGAATAACCTATGTAACTCTGAAACACATAAAAACATCTATTGGAAACAAAAAAAAAATTAAAAATCCCTAATGAACTGTAAAAACACTAAAACCCAAATGGAACCTCAAAACCCTAAAATACCCTAAAGGAGAATAAAAACCCCAAAAAACATAAAAACCAAAATCCCCGTAAAACCATTAGCTATCCTAACACCCTAAATGACCCAAAAAATACTAAAAAGTCCCTAAATGACCCTAAAGCCCTAAATACCACAAAAATACCAAAAAATACAGTAAAAATTATAAAATAATTAAATATAAAAAATATAAGAACCCTGAAAACCCTAAGAAACCCTAAAACTCTAAAACACCCTAAAAACCCATAAAACGTTAAAAACCATAAAAACTGTAAAAAAATATAAAATTATAAAACAAAAAAACACTAAAACCCATAAAAACAAAAAAAAATATTGAAAATCACTGAAAACCAAAAAAAAATCCTAAAATAACTAAAGGACCTTAAAACCCATAAAGGACCCCAAAACCCCAAAAAGGATCATAAATATCCATTTTAAACCATAAAAACATGAAAACCATAACAAATAATGAAGGTCCCTAAAAGCCTAAAAGCTTAAAAAAATATCCCAAAATACCATCAAATACCCTATAACCTATAGAAAAAAACCAAAATGACCATTCAAGACCCTAAAAACATTAAAAGACCCAAAAAACACATAAAAACCTTAAAACTCAAACCCGCTGAAGCGACCCAAAGAACCCAGAAATCTTTAAAACACTAAAACCCCAAAAATACTATAAAAACCCTAAAATGATAAAAAATAAATGATAAAACCCCAAAACCCTAAACCCACTAAAAATCGTAAAAAAATAAAAAACCCTAAAATCACTAAAAAATTTAAAACACATAAAAAAACCAAAAACCATTCCCCCCAAAAATCCCTAAAAACCCATGAAACCACCAAAAACCCATAAATAGTCCTTAAACACCCAAAAACACAAAAAACACATAAATCTCTATATTAACCCTAAGACCCTAAAAAATAACCTCAAAACTAATAAACCTAAAATCCACTAGACCACCCCCCCCAAAAAAAAAATCCCCAACCCCCTGGAAAACCATAAAATACACAAAAACAAAAACCACCCTAAAACAGTAGAAACACAATAAATAATAACAATAATAATACCCAAAAAACCATATTAACTAAAAAAAACCCTGTAAACCCTAAAACACTACAAATATAAAAAACAACCTAAAAATAATATAAAAACAAACAAAACTCTAAATTAACATCAAAATCCAAAAATCCCACAAAATTTCTATAAACCTTGAAATCCATAAAAACATTTAAAATCCAAAAAGAAATTGAAACCCCTAAAAGACCCTTAATTTCCCGAAAGGACAATGAAACACCTAACGAAACCTAAAACCCTTAAGGACCTTAAAAACCCCTAAATACCACTAAAGAAGCCTAAAATAACTAAATGAGCCTTAAACCCCCAAAACATCCTAAAAACCCTAACCCCCATAAAGGAAAATGAAAACCCCTCTATCCCGTAAAAGGCCCTAAAATACCTACAAAACCGTAGAGACCCTAAACCCCTAAACACTATTAAAAAAAGACTCAAAACCCCTTAAACCCCTAAAATACCCAAAAATACACCTATTAATTGTTAGGAGATCATGAAAACCATAAATCACCTAAAGACACTAAAATTACATAAAAATCCCGAAGAACAACCCAAGAAAACCTTGAAAGACACTATAAAAAATCCAAATAAAAAAGAGCACATTAAAACCCTAAAATTATAAAAAATCATAAAAACATAAAACCCCTAGAAGACCTTAAAAATCTTAAAAGCTACAAAATACTCATAAAATGATAAAACAAAAAAAAAACAAATAGAAAATACCAATAAACCATAAACACCATAGAAACCCTAGAAACCATAAAAAACACAAAAAACACCTTCAAATCCCCTAAAAACTCTAGAAAACCCTAAAACTTTTATAAAATTTTATAATCACTAAAGAAACTAATTACCATAAAACTCTAAAAACCCCTAAACCCCCTAAAAACCATAAAACCCTAAAACCCATAAAACCCTAAACACCCTTAAAACCTCATAAAGAACATTAAAAAATCCATATAACCCAAAATAACTTACAAAACACTAAAAAACAGAAAAATTCTAAAACTATAAAACAATAAAAAAACCATAAAAGCCATAAATGATTATAAGAAACCCAGAAAACCCAAACACCACCAAAAACAGTAAAACAACTAAAGACTATAAAAACACTAAAAACAATAAAAACCAAATAAAACATAGAAATACATAAACACCACAAAATACTTAAATCTCCCAAAACCCCAAAAATCCTAAAAATGCCTAAAATCCTGCAAATCACCTAAAAGACCCAAAAAATCCAAACTCCCCCCAAGACAAAAATAAGAATTAAAAGTATTATAATATACAAAAATCCTATAAAAAAAGTCCCAAAGGAACACTTAAACACCCAAAAAATTTAAATACTCCAAAAAACCCCTAAAACCCCTAAAAACCATAAATACCCTAGACCCCCAAAAAACCCATAGAACCCCAAAAATACCACAAGTACCCTAAAAACCCCTAATATCCATAAAACATCTAAAAATAATAATAAATATCCTAAAAACATTAGAAACACTCAAAAAGTTAAAAACACTAAAAAATATATTAAAACCTAAAAACCTCTAAAACACAAAAAACACAAAAAACACTAAATACCCAAAAAAACTCAAAAACCCCAATATACTATAAAAATACCCAAAACCCATGAACACCATTAAAAAATAACCCCTAAAATCCTATAAACCATAAAAATAACTAATAACTTTTCAAAACCATAAAAATCTCAAATTCCTAAAAAATCCATATAAACCCTAAAAATCATTAAAAACACTAAAAAATTAAAAATGATAAAAACACTAACACCCAAAAAAACACTAGTACCTTGTAAACCAAAATAAAACCCATTAAAACATTAAAAACACTATAATACACTAAATCCTCTAAAAAACCTTATCTCACGAAAAAATATTAAAAACCTAAAACCCAAAAAATACCTATAAACCCTAACAAGTCCCAAAATCTCCATTAACACATTTAAAACCAAACAAAAAGATTAAGACTCCTAAAACCACATCAAACCCCTAAAAAACCATAAACCCTAAAAGAACCCTAAACCCTAAAAGCAATAAAATCCCATAAAAGTACCCTAAAAACACTAAATACCCCTAAATTCATAAAAACTAAACCCTCATAAAACCCTAAATCCCAAAAACATTAAAAAACATAAAACAGTAAGAAAACTTTAAAAAATAATAATACCATAAAACCCCCTAAAACCCCAAAAAATTACCTAAATGTCCCTTAAAACATAAAAACCTAGAACCATGATAAACACATAAAAATCTAAAAATCATTAAAAACTGAAAAAATACATAAAAAAGGAAAACCCACATAACCTTTAAAAGACTATAAAACACCGAAATACTAGAAAAAACCTAATACAACTTAAAAAAAAATAAAACCCACTTAAAAAATAACACCACCTAAAACCCCTAAAAAATATTTATCCCTTAAAAACATTAAAAACACTAAACTACATATGAAAACATAAAACCACCTAAAAACCAAAGAAACCCTAAAAAACACCTCAAAACCCTAAAAAACCTTTAAAAACCATAACTTGCCAAAAAGGACCTAATCCTTGAATAGTACTAAAACCCCCAAAACAACCAAAAACCCTAAAAAACCATAAAAAGTCTTAAAAACCTCGTGGTCCCAGAAAAGTACTCTAATAATCATTGAAAGCTCTTATGAATTTGGTAAAATCCAAAATCAAATTTTATAATCTATTATGAAGTAAAACATTAGTAAATTTTCTTAATCCAAAAAGTGGTATGTCCCTCTTGCATAGCGCACATGCTATGTGGGACCACTGCTCCACATGGTACACCCACAAAAAAATTATTTGTTAGGTGAGGCTATAAAAATACCCCACAAAAAATGAATTTCCATTTTATTGGAGAAATTGGTGAATCCACACACCGTGAAATAATTTTTTGTTTTATTTGTAGATGTGGTGAAATGATGTTCCCTCAAAACATATTTTTTTAGTTTACAGCTGAGTTCATCAACTCAATGCCTCCAAAATGATTTTAATTAGTTTTTAGAAAAAGGAATTCCTTTTATTGCCCCAAAAAATGAATTATAATTATTTTGTGAGAGGTAGTCAGCCTAACACTCTAAAAATAACAAAATACTTTTTTTATTATAGTTTTATTACTCAGATTCATGGTTCCAGTTATACTCGGTGGACAACTATACATCATAGAAAAACAATTATTTATCATCCCTATAAAAACCTAATCTTAAAAATGGATATGATAAAGAGGAATACTGATTTAGAGATAGTGGATAATATTAGAGAAGTATCTTTTAGGTTATTCACCCACTGCATGAAATAAGGGGACACTCAAAAGGGATATTTTGTGAGTGGAACTACATGACCACCACAAAGGGGTGCACTTACACTTAAAAATTATGATCACCATATATTAGTACCCTTTCTAGAACCCTTCATTACTCCCACTCCACATAGCAAATGCCAGTATGTGGAATAGGGTATCCAGAGGGTCCATTTCCATTCTAGAATATTTTTCCCTCTTTCGACATAGTATTCATACCCATATCTTCCCCTAAATAATTTTTCTAAATTCCTTCAAATCCCTTATAACAAAATCAGAGAATAATTTTATTAATACATCCATTATAAATGCCTGATTCATTTTTCTTACGGTTAGAACACATTAGGATGTTACCCATTTTTTATTACACTACAATGGTAATCAAAGTCCAAAATTTAACATGCCTAGTAGGAAATATATTTAGAGTGTTTAAAATATTTCATTCCCATGGTAATGGGGATCCCAACCTTTGGGATGGTGGCAGATGAATTCTCATTTCTTGATGCAAAAAATGTTTTCTGTAGACTCACCCTCTTCATCTCCCCCTTTGTTCAAAAAAGGGGGAGGGGATCTTAAAAATGAAATACATCCTAGATTAAGATCATACATTGTTTTTTCAAGACATCCCATGGCCTTTCATATCATATCCCTCATCCACTAGTAGATGAAGAAGATTGTGTGAAATGTTATATCTTATGTAACCTCTTGTTTCTAATAATTTTCATGACATACATGGGATTAGGGGTTAATGGTGATCTTATAACTATCGTGGTAAAATTTGAAAAAAGCAGGCATCTAATAGGTGTGATACCCAAAACCATGTTACCATCACCTTAAAGGACCACATTCGATGTGATAAAAGTCATCAAAGGGATATATTCCCAAAGAAGAATCTTTTTGGGCCTCCTCAATAGGTGTAATCCCCATCCATTAGAAATACATGGTATTTGGATCCATTTATAATTGTATACATTGGAATAATCCACAATGTTCAAACCCAAGACCTAAAACTCACATTGATGTTTTTAGTCCATATTTCTAGTGGGGTTATATCCACCCTATAGGGACATATTCTGTTGGGGTCCCTCCACCATCATCCTAATTCATCCATATTCCCAGTAGGTCCATATCCAACCTAGTAGGATATATTCCCTATAGGGCTAGTGTTCTATTTCAGCATAAGTCCCACAATATACTTTTCTATGTCCCTTTCGAGTAGATTTCCTTACTGTATGATGGTAAACTATATCGTCTGGTCCTTTTCACACAACCCTAAGAGGTATAATGTGTCTCTTTAAGAGACACTAAACAATGTGGGTATTGATTCTAATCAGGATGATACTTTGGAATTCCCTATAATGATCCCAATCTGAACATGAAAACAACACCCATCTCTATATATTATGATAAATTATAATGTTCTAAATTGTGTGGGTTAAAACTAGCATCACAGTACAAAAAAACCTATCCATTATGGGTGACCTCTGAAACGTACAATTGATTCCATCAATGGAGAACATTGGATACATATGGATGGCTATATCCATGGAGACCCTCAGATACATACATATGGTTTCCCATCAATTCATGTTTATTATTGAATTTTAATACACAAGGGTGATCAGTACCATATTTGGAATTTTAAAAAAGGATTAAATAATATAATTAAAATATATTAGTGAGTCTTGAGGTATTCAATAATTTTCCCCATAGGGGTTTGATGAGACTACCCAACCATCCTATTGACCAATAGTAGTTTATAAGTTTCATTTTTATGTTCCCCAATGACCTCCTACCTTAGAAACTAGTCCCACGATCCATCGCTAATGTGTGATGTGTTGGGTGTTTCCAGTTCCATGAAAAAAACCCTGATGAAAATTGAAATGCAGTGAATGGATGCAAAAAAAAGCTGAAACCAACTTGAATCGTTTTATTATTGAAAATTTATGTGTCTCCCACATTTTAGGCCCTTTTATAATCTCAAAAATGGAAGTGGATAAACATAGATCATTTAAAAAATCAATTGAGAATGTGTTTACTTATTATGATGCTAGTTTTATGGGTTTTGTGTTGTGTTTTTCATATTTACATATGTAGGAACATTCGAAAGAACAATATTAAATTAAAATGGTGCATTACCAGCTAAAAAAAACTTATTCTCTTGGTATTGTACAAGTTGGGTACTCATCTGGTTAGAGGATCATATCACGGACCTAGTGTCTTCAATGTTAGGTTTATAAAATACTGGTTTAAGAGTACCACCTAAATGGTACAATATTAACCTTGGAGGATACATGAGAATCCCTCTAAGACATAAATACCTTCCAACCATCCACTCAATGATGAATAGTGTAAAAAATATGGTACCCATTACTATCTCAAATAATTTCAGGATTCTTTCCTTGAACAAAAAAATATGTTCCCCCTTTACCATAGGTAGGATGATATGGAGGTCTCTAGGGGCCTCATCCCAACACCAAAAGAGTCAATGAGTAGGGATACTACTAGAAACTTCCACTAAAAATTCCACTTGGCCCCATATCCTTATAACGAGGGGGAAGTCACCCCTTGGGATTCAACTTAGGTTGCTCAAAACTGAGCATCCAGGATAGCCCCTCGGGGGTGGAAACAAAAAAACCCAAATCCATGATACTGCTAGAGAATGCTTCAAGAAATATATGGAGAAAAAATATGACCAAGACCATATAACTTCTCACAAACATCAATCCTTCCACAATTTTTTGGAAAGAACCGGAGAATACCAATGGGACTTCCCATTATATAATATGGGGCATGAATATATTGCTACCGCCACATATGATGATTGTTAGTATATCCTGACAAGAAATGGAGTGTAGAAGAAGAATTGCATCCTTGATATTTACATTTTTTGGTAATATTTTTCCTTTCCATATGTATAAGTCAACCATAACATCCTAGAAATGATTAAAGTACAAGCATATATTCTATTACATATTCTAAAATTCTTGCATGATATAATGGTTACATCAGCAGTGACTAAGAGTCAGGCACTCAACCACACTTCAACATTTGAAATTTCCATAAAAATGAAATAATGGCCACTCAAGAGAATAAACATATTCATTATCCCGTACCGGAGAGTCATCAATAAAAAACCATGATAAATAGCCAATAGAAGTTTTCACACACACCTTTTCCAACTGGATATTATCATTTGACTTCAACAGCCTCTCCCTAGAAGGTATATATCCATAAAAACAGTTGATACCAATTGGTATATTCTGCCAGTAACATTATACCTACTTATACAAGATCTCATACATGAAATTACAAGTCCACAATATGTGACTCCACCCTCCCTTTGAAGAACATCTAAAATGAAGTATCATTAATGGTAATTAAAATCAAAGAACTAGATAATAATCCTTTTATGTTCATGGTTGGTGTTCTTCCAGTATCCTACAAATTTTTTAGTAAATTAATGAAGCAGTAGTCACATTTGAAATGTTCCACTTTACAATATTTCTACTAGGAACTATAATGGTCATCCTGAAAATTTTTAATTTGAATTCCTCATTCATGGATTTGAAATGATCAACCATGAGAACCCATCTCTCTATGAGTTCCATAAAATGTCCCTTAGGGTCATAAGATCATATTGTAAGAAGGTCCTCTCCTTTCTATCGTCTTCCCTAAAGGCTTATTTTATGATGTACACCATAAGAAATACTCATGATGTTTGATGTTAATCCATTATGACATTCCTCTCCATAATTTCATTTAATGTGAAGGATCTCCCTTCAATGTAATTTTATTTCAACTAGAAGGCCCTCCCATTTCCAAATCAATTGTGAGAAAAAACTCATATCGCAAGGCACTTGGGAATATTATACCATTCATTGTTGGTTAGTTATAATTGAAAGGTGATATCCTTTATCAACCAGAATAAACCCCAAGGAAATATTCTTTCTATGAAATTCCCATGGACCGTATACCATCCAAAAAAATAGATTCCCCTTAATCCCACCACTTAAAATAGAGTAGATTAGAATCATCCTCTTTTGTAAAATCCATTATAGGAATATTATAAAGAGGAAAAATAAAATGAATAATTAATTTGGAAGAAATTATATAAATAAATTATACCGATCTTGTTTCGACAATTAGCTACCTCTCCGTATATCATTGTATATGAATTTTTAGGAAAGTTCATGCATGAAATTCAAGTGAGCCTTTATAAAAATAATTTCCACTTGGTAGATAAATTATTTCCTTATAATTGATATATAAATAATGTCAAATTATTCAAGGAAATTCATCATCAATTTTTATTCACTGCATTTCTAGCTTTACGATGCTCATAATTTTGAAGACAACATTTGGGTCTCTAGTGTGCATGTCTTGATACATAAAAAATGTTACAATAACTTGTCATCAATTCCCCAATAAGTGTTAATATCTTGGGATGGGGTGAAAATGGTGTTTTTTACTTCACCCCACTACCCAAACATAAAATCCCACCAAATATGACATCATGTGATTTCATCACTCCATGACATCTCTTAGGACCGAGTTCCACTTATGAAACATGGTATGCTTAGCAGGATGTAGCCTATAATAGATCACAAAAACAATAAGTATGATGATATATATCCATTTATAGATTCTTACAATAATCATCTGATAAGGATAAGAAAAATTATCTCTTAATTAATGATAATCCTAAAAAATGTCCTTTGGAAGAAATCATATCATGTACAGATTATTATATTCCCTTTGCTTATGTTCGAATGAATATTTAAAAAAATAAAAAGGGATGCTACATTAGTTACTACTATAGGAATATCGGGGAAACCCCATCCCATAGAGATAGAGTAATTTTTACCACAACATCTCACTCCAATACTACTAAATATAGTTCAATATTACCCATATGTAGATCCAGGGGAACCCCATCCCACAAGTTTGGGAGAATTTTTACCTCAACCTACTCCATAATATATATCAGTATTTTCCCGTTTAGGACCTCCACAAGCTAGACCCTCCCAGTTCATACCATATTGAGACCTAGATTCCACATTATGCATGTGTATGATAGAACTATCTAGAGATTCCCTCTGAACCACTATTCATCAAACAGATATAATTAAATCTATGATGGTAAAAACAAAACCCCATAGTGTGTTAATGAATAATCATTCTATTAATAAGAAGTAAAAATACTCTCAAAGATCTAGAATTTCCATACATATATCCCAAAAAAGTCAATCCTTGTATCATTCTAACACTAATGAGACACCTTTTACACATTACACATTGGTGATAATTAGTATAACCACCCCTATAATAACTACAGAAAAAAAGAAAATATCTAGAAATATAAAGATAATGATTTTATCTAAAATACGGTACACATTGAAATGACCATATTATGTGTGTGTACTAGATATTAGAGGCTTGTTAAGAGTTTGATTACCCCCTAAATTGATTCATTTCCACCTCGTTGGTGATCAAGAACCATGGAAAAGGGTAACGACATGACCACATCTCACCAAAAACCTAAAGTGTTTTAACCACTTACTTTTAATGAAATATATTCTCAATATAAGGAAGAGATGAAGGAGATGAGTAAAGTTAATGTGCAATAGTTCGAAGGTAACATCCATGTTGGGTATATTCTTTAAGAAGAATCTCATCTCTCTCTCAACTAATGTTCCTCATTAATGAGAATTATTCTTGAAAATAGTAGATACAGAACATCCAATCGGCATTGGATATCAAAAAATTATATATTTAATCCTTATGGAAGTGAGATACTATGATTTACTTCTATGTGGGACACAATTGAGATATGTCATATAGAGCCTCATGGGGCATCTTATGTTGTTTATCAGTTGCGAATATAGCTAGGGTCACCATAGCTAGAACAACATGTTGTTCCCCCTAGTTATGAAATCATAATGTCGGAAATTCCAATTAATATTATCGATATTGGTGATTCATTGGAATCCAGATTTTATGATATAGAAGGTCAATGAGAACTAGTACAATTTGAGAAGAATATTTAACCTGAATGAGTGGATTCATCTCTTTACTTGTAAAATATTATAAATCCTATGTTTCCTACATACAATGGATCCAATAATTCATAACCACATCTTATTCACTCTTTGTCCTGATGAGGTCCCATGATTGGAATTATTGAGTAGCAAGATGAATATTGGATTAGGTGTTTCCTGCATATGTTTGAGGGACTGGAATTCATCCGGTATACCCATTTACTTGCCAAATAAATCAAACGGTGGGAATATCTTCACCAATTATTAATATATCAATTTAGATATAAGATCTAAAATAAAATATCCCACCACATCTCATATTCTAAACATTATGAAAATGAGAGGGTCTTAAATTTTTTCTCCAGGTGCAAGGGTTTGACTTACTCCCCAAAACTGAAACTTCCATAAGAAGATTTTTTTTGTTATTTACATTCAAAAACTTCATTAAAATATTCAATTTCCAATTATCCTAATAAATCATCAACTCGGGTTCTAAAATATTGTGTAGATTTAGTGAGTTTAAAGGATTCTATTTTGAAAATGAGATCCAAATCTTGACTAGTTCTAGTGGACCAGGTAAAAATAAATGGAATAATTGAATCTAAATCAATCACATTAAAAATAGCCTCTATAATGAAATCAGTTCCAACACCCACACATCCTATCTACCTTAATGTAAGCATCTAAAACAACACCCTCTTCGTGATGAGGAAAATTATTATAAACTCTCCCCATTTGAAAAATAGAAGAACAAATAATATTTCATTCAGAGAAGAAAAAGATAAAGTTTACTTTATTTCATCCACAAGGAACAATTTTTTTATTCATCTAGATCCCTATATGTCTGATAAAATTGGTCTCAATGATCTCATAAATTAATTACCCTTTCTCTAAATAACGTGTCACACTATCTGGGATTGTTTTTTCTTCAAATAAAACTTTCAAATTATGGTTGATTCAAGGAATGTGATGAAAGTATAACAACTAGTGAATGTTTCATGTGTTATTTTTCTATTATAGAAAAAGAAGGAGGATGGAATGATTTTGTATGTAAGGGGACACAAAATTTAAGTGGGAAGTTGATTAGAAAAACTATCAATTAGGCCCATGATATCATTTGGGAAAATATTAATCATCCAACTATGCCTCATGAATTTTCTACCATGGTACATCCATGTTTTCTAGAACCAAAATATTCCAGGACTCGATATTCTACGATAAAATATACCCAATGGGGTAAAATTAATGTATATAAACATAGAAATATACATATTCCAAATAAATAACTTACTCTCTCTGATTTTTGGCCTCCAATCTTATGAGAACATGCATTACCCCACAAAATGGTACCATGAGAATTTTCACACTAGGAGGAATCCACATGAGGTGGAGAATTGATATTAAATTTTATTAATTCCTTTCACTTAGTAGATAACTCTTTTAATGATGATAAAGATTGTGAATTCATGTTCCTTGTTCAAAATTAGGTAACCACAGGTAGTGACCATAGGGGATCAGAAGTCAGGGTCAGATATAGTTATAGTCAAACACATTATTCTATAAATATCCATAATAGATCCATTTTTGATAATGAGAGTCATTTAAAATACCTTTAGAGTGAACATTTTGAAAATTAAAACACACATACATTCATTAAAATTATTATAGACCCAATATTTTTGTATATCAATGGGATATGGTGTCATAGTATCTCCTTCCAAAGTGGGTAGGTAGGCCATGTCAGCCTAATATATAAACATAAAAGTTCCCTCAATATCTGCTCATCCATCTGAATCTTCTACCCTATGAACATAATCCTCTAAAGTTCCTAGTTGGAAATTTTTCCATCTAGGAAGACGTATGAATTTGACTAAGATGGATGAAATTTTAATATAGAAAGCTATATATCCTTATAATCTGCCAATTCTTGATGCTCTCAAACTATCAATGTATCTCCAGGAATCACTTGTGGAGGCTCTGTTAAACATCCATGCATTTAATTTGAGGTCACAACTTATAAGGTATACTAAAAATAAATAAAAACTATGGAATTTCAGCTTATCTCTTCTACAGAATTGGACAAGGTTGTTGTGATACAGGGTTACATAAGTCCTTATATGTGTTGGTAAAATTAGATTACATTGACAAAAAATAATATTTATTTAATAATGGATTAGTGGTTAAACTAATTTAAATATGAATTTTTATTAATATGGGTTATAGTAAATCTAATCTATATATTTCTCTCTTGATAGTCGAGGGATTTTACAAGAGTTAACAAAATCATCATGGACGAATAAAGCTTGAAACTAAATTTGGGGACTTTGTATCCAATTATTAATTCCTAGTCATCAGATAAGGTATAACAATTAATTTATTTTGTGGAAGTCGTTGGCTGTACCAAGATGTAGAATTTTTTTTATCATATCACGAATTTCTAAAGTACCATGTAAGTGTGAAATGTTATACACTATATAATGATAAATCTATATTTGAATCTAGTGTGGATTAATATATTGTGATATGAATTTATTTGAGGTAAGTAAAGATACCCATGACTGATGATGTTGTTCGGGTTACCACCATGAATGGTCTATAAATTACCCAAACCAAAAATTTAATGAGCCTTGAGATGAGTATGTGTTTCCTGTAAATAAAATTTAGAATAACAGTTCTGAACTAGATGTGAACTAATCGACCCTTGTGATATAATTTTAGATAAAAAAATTAAATAGCATTAAAGAAGTATTTGATAATCACATTATTAGTAACATTTTAGGTAGATATTCCCCCACTTTCTAGGGATTCAGTAGAACCCATCTTCATCATCTAAATTTGAATTAATCTTTGTATTACTTGTGGAGAATGGATATTGACATTCATCTGAATCTCAGAATTCATATCCTTCTGTTGTCTCTAAAAATTAACCTTTTTTCACTAATGCACCATGATGTGGACAATGAAGAAAATAATGATGAGGAGGATTAGGAAGAGGAGGATGATATCAATGATACTTCTTCATCATTCAAGGAATGTTTCTCTACTATTGTCAAATAACTCTAAAAAATTAATCTGGTCATGAAATGGGATCCATGAACTACACTAATTAGTGCATCTATTACCATTAATGATCAAGATTCATACACTTCCTTCTCAAAGAATACTTTAGATCTATTTCCATGTAATTTCGTAGAAATACTAGGCCTCGATCTTGATGTGGCCTCCCACAACAGGGATCTTCTAGAATACCATCATGGCTATAAGTAGAAAACCATTATGACACATTTGACCCATGATACCAAAGTTACATCTAAAGTTGATAAGATCATCAAAGAGAAATTTATTAGGGAAGTTCAATACCGAAAATGGATTAACAATATATTTCCAAACTAGAATAAAAATTGGAAAGTCATAGTTTTCATAAATTCAAGAGATCTCAACCAGAACTACCCAAAATATTACATCCCATTTCAAATTATAAATGTTATGATTGATGTGAAAGATGGTTATAAATCCCTCACCTTCATGGATACATACTGAAGGTATAATAGAATCTAAATGAACTCTGATTATAAAGAATCCAATACCATCAAGGAACCTAAAAAAGTATATTTCAATAGGTTGATTCCCTTATACTTGAAGAATGTCAAAACTACATAAGAGCATGTTATCCACCATATCGTTAAACCCATTTTAGAAATTTATTTTGAGTTCTATTTAAATGATAAGTTAAAAAATATTGGTTATGTTAGGGCTATCTTGCAATCCTCAAGACTATTTTCAACATGATTCAACATCACCACCTGAAAATGAACCCCTTGAAGTGTGTTGTTGGTGTTACCTCATGAAATTTTCATAGTTTTATAGTATTCCATCAGGTCATAAATGATGTTCCTAATATCAAAAAGGCTATCCATGACATGTTACCTCCTAGAAACAACAATTATTTGAGAATATTATATGCACTACTTTGTTAAATTCGATGATTTATATGATATATTACTGAAAATGTATTTCCATTCATCATGTTTATGAATAGAGGTTCCACTTATTAGTGTTATGTTCATTTTTAAAATGAATTTGACAGTCTAAAGATTTATTTTCTATGTCCACTAATGCTGACGATTCTAGTCTCTATAAATGCACTCATACTATATGTGACAACCTTAGAGTGATCCTTGGGTGCTTTACTAGAAAAAAATGATGAATGAAATGAATATAGTATGTATTAGATTACAAAAACTATATTATATATTTAGAATCATTATTCATATATTGATAAGAGTTGTATGTTTTAACCATTGTAGTTTATAAATTGAGGAACTACATAAAATATCACATGTTCTACTCGTTCTCATGAACTGACCCACATAAGTCCATCCTATGAAAACCTTTTTTGACAAGATGTTTGGCATGGAGGGATATCATTCAACATATGTTTGACATCATTTTCATACCAAATATGGAAATTAAGGGGAAATATTTGGAAAATTTCCTCAAAGAGAACCATTATTTAGAATAAATTATGATGAATAATGAACATTCGTATGAATAATTATTTTTTGTCGAATACTCCCTTAGAAAATGGTAGATGTATTTTGATAGTGCATCTAGAAGCACAACCTGAAAGATGATTGAAGACCCTAGGAACAACAAAATTTTCTTAGGATTCATTCTTGTTTGTCTTGCAAATAATATCTTACCTTATTCATTTTTTTATCATAAGGATGCACCAATAATTATGCACATTACTAGGCCCTCATTTTATTCATAAACCACACATTGAACTGACCCACATAAGTCCATCCTATGAAAACCTTTTTTGACAAGATGTTTGGCATGGAGGGATATCATTCAACATATGTTTGACATCATTTTCATACCAAATATGGAAATTAAGGGGAAATATTTGGAAAATTTCCTCAAAGAGAACCATTATTTAGAATAAATTATGATGAATAATGAACATTCGTATGAATAATTATATTTTGTCGAATACTCCCTTAGAAAATGGTAGATGTATTTTGATAGTGCATCCAGAAGCACAACCTGAAAGATGATTGAAGACCCAAGGAACCACAAAATTTTCTTAGGATTCATTCTTGTTTTTCTTGCAAATAATATCTTACCTTATTCATTTTTTTATCATAAGGATGCACCAATAATTATGCACATTACTAGGCCCTCATTTTATTCATAAAACACACATTGAAAATACCAACGATCCATATAAACTTCAAAGGTGACTTGGCGATGGTAACCAAGAAGGTAAATTGTGACAACCGGGACCCGGTGACAGCAAAGACACCCCGCCTTAACATGGCCATCGGGTCTTGGCCCACCAAGTACCACCAGTTGCACCGCAAACACGTAGGGCCCACCCCAGGGTCCACCCACATGCCTGAACGGGTCATCTGACTAATATGATAGTCCCCACAGGCCAACACAAGTCCTTTGCAGTGTGCTTTTTCCTCACTGACACACACCCTAAGAAACTTCCCAGAGGGTCACCCATCCTGATAACTACTTCTAGGCAGACACACTTAACTGTGGGGTTCTAATCAGACATGCTCCTGAAAAGGAAGGTTCACCTTATTGACATGAGTCATATCATTTAGTCATTTAACCCTTTATCATTTGGGGATGTTACATTCACCCCCCCTTTAGAGCACAACGCCCTCGTTGTGGGCCCTATATCTCAACCCAGGCAGTGCACCGCGCACTTAAGGTTGGGTTCCTCCTCTGATACCAAATGTGACAACCGGGCCCCGGTGACAGCACAGGCACCCCGCCTTAACATGGCCATCAGGTCCTGGCCCACCAAGTACCACCAGTTGACCCGCAAACACGTGGGGCCCACCCCAGGGTCCACCCACATGCCTGAACGGGTCATATAACTAATATGATTGTCCCCACAGGCCAACAAATGTCCTTTCCAGTGTGCTTTGTCCTCACTCACACACACCCTGAGAAACATCCCAGAGGGTCACCCATCCTGATCACTACTCCAAGCCAAGCACGCTTAACTGTGGGGTTCTAATCAGACAGGATCCCCAAAAAGAAGGTGCACCTTGATGACATGAGTCATATCATTTAGTCATTTAATACTTTATCATTTGCGGATTTTACATAAATGGTGATAATTATATGATAAAGGAAGATTTGATCCCCTTTTTGATTATGTTTGACGTTTGATGGAAGAATTCCTATCAGAGACAACATTTTCTCAAATCCCTCATTCGTAGAATGCTTAAGAAGACATGTTTTTAAATTCATCTATAGATATGGATGTTCTGGATAGAAAAAACCATCAACAACATTACACATCAAAAATTTGTATCAATGTTTGTTCAAAGTAGAATAGAAGAGATAATGTAGGTTAATTATACCACTGAAAAAGATAATATTGTGAAAGGATGGATGGACCCCCTCTTGGACTACCTCTAGAGTGGGATTCATCAATTAAACCTGGATTGGGAAAGAGAAAATATAATGGCAGGTAGTCATATTTTTTATCTACGATCTACTTGATCATCAAAATTCATTATATAAATGATGATTTTATGGAATTCTCCTAATATTCATTAATAGAGAATAGACAATATCTCTTATCTGAGAATTTGACACCAGTTCTCATGGTTCCCACTAGTAAGGAACAAAAATTTCCCACCATATTGGGAGGCTTGGATATTTCATGGATTTGGTGATATAGGATTTCTCAAATTTCCCCAAAATGTTTCAGCAATATCATGTTCATTGAAATTTCATCCATCAACCCTCGGAGTTGTTTCACACCTCCAAATACTCTTGGTCATTTCCCATATGAGGAATGGATGTTGTGGGACCTTAGCATCATGGTAAAACCAAGTAGTTTAAATATATATTCCCTAATACCAAATGATTCTCTAAATGGGACGCACCAATAATAATCAAAGATGTTAAGAAAAATATAATTATCAATTTAGTTAATTCCAACATCATTAACAATTTTGGTGTACCTCATACAATACTTACAAAAAATGGTACAATGGTTTTGTCCACTAAGTTTAATAGGTTTCACTCGGAATATAAAATTGTGTATAAAAATTCATACCACTATCATACAATGAAAAATAGAATGATATAGGATTTGAAAAAAACCCTTTAGAATATACCCCAAAAAACAGTGGGCAAAAACATGAAATAATTCACCAAACAAAATTTACATAACTTGTGGGCCTATCATAACACAAATAATACTACTAAAAAGTGACACTATATTCATTGTATATGATAAAAAATAAGTTCTAACCATATAATTCTAGTCGCTTTCACTCTGTATTTCCTTATTCATTCAATTTACTATAGATGAGTAGTCCGAAAAGTGTTTTGGATGAATTTTAATGGATGGTTAAGAAAATACTAGATACCTTTCATCATTTAGAGGTTCACCAAAACTGGATAGATCAAGAATTCAACAAAATGGATTTCCTTATCCTATTTCTACATTGAAAACTGGTTTTGGGCATTGGGACCCTAATAATACATTGGACAAAGCTTCTGATGCTTTAACAGAAATGGGAAGGACTTTTTTCTACTCATAAGTTATATTCCAATGTATAATATGCATTGATCACTGTGTATGAAAAGTGAACTATGCCCCTACCTATTCTAAATTTATCAAAAAAAAATTCATGTCATTATAAGAATTTCGTCCTAGTCATTTGACGTAAAACTGAAAGACAATATTTTTCACTACCACATGACATTAAAATACTTGGAGAAGTCCTTATCAAATGACCCTAAAATTAAAAACCCATATCATCATAATCAAAAGTTGTTAAATTGTATGAAAATGTATTCATAACATTTCACTAAAATTTATTATTACCTATTAACCAATCATGGGATTCTATAGGTGATTAGTTCTGGAAGCCACTTATGTTGAGCATTGCAAAATCTTCTTATGATAGGATTTCCTAAACATCTCAAAAAATATTTCTTGAGAATTTCTATACTTAATGACATTTAATTGTATGGAATTCTATGCACATTATTTGGATTTATTCTTAATTTTATGTGTTCAATAGTTATTTTTCTGTCCCTCATCTTTGGCCAAGCCATACATCAAAATAAAAAATCCATCCCCATTCCTCATATGGGATTCTAATCAGTACTAGGAATCCTTACCCATAACTATGTGTGGCTTGATTCGTGTTTTTATAGGATATATAGCTATAGATATACCTTTTTGTCTGAGGCCTAGAAAAATTATGAACCTAATAATGATTGTCTTTACTAGTGTTTGACTCAATTTTATTCAGTAGTGTTAGATTCCTTCTCAGTAATTGATGATTCCAGTCCATACACACTGGTGTGAAATAATCATTATAATATATTTATTTAAATAACTAATATGTGATAATAAAATCCCTCAACATTCATTGTTTCTCACCCTAAACAAATCTCATGTGTGCTAAATAATCTTTGTAAGGGCCTCCTAATATGGTCAGTTCACTGCGTGATCTAAGAACAATGACCATAAATATTGTGTAATTTATTCTATTGGTATTAGTGTAATAAATGACTTCATACCTCCTCTTCATATTGGGTAACCTACATCTTTTCTAAATGATAATAGACTACATGGCTGACATCCCTTTCATATGTGGTTTAATTGTCAGTTCTTTGCAGACCTCACCTGATAGAATTCTCTATTATCGGTGTTGGTACATTACCACACCTATATCTCAGAACTAAATGTGGATTTATTCCCATTTTAATGAGATACATAGTGGTTCCTAAAATCTATATCTTGGCCCATCCTCAAATGAAAATTTCCCACTCTCTACATGACAACTCACTTAGTGTGGGGAATCAATCCTAAAACTATGTATGGATTGATCCTCACCCTAATGAGGTGCATAGTAACACCTTGATTCTACATCGTTGGCCCATTTTTGGAATAAAAAATGGGAATTCCCCAACTCTCCAAAGTTATAGATCCCTAAAATGCATTCCAAGGTTGGTTCTCATTTCATTAATGAACCTATATATGAAGAAATTCCCCTTCTTTATATATGATTCTGACCTATGTAAGGAACACTCTACTGATTCCTATTCAATTATAGCCTAAAAAGCACTTCATACTCATGCATGTTCCTTTTGAAAAAACATAATCTATGCCCTGTGAAGTTTGGAACACCATAATCATTAATTTTTATATCTCTAATAAGATTGTTCAATAATGAATTTCACCTTTTCATTCAACATTCAATGTATGACTTAAATATATATTTTAAAAATATGACTTCAAATATGGAATTTCAATCAAAAGAGATTAATCTCCATGATAAATTACCCCTATATCCATAATCTATGTCAACATTTTAAAATATTCCTTTTATCAAACATGACCTATGGTTATCTCTTATAATCATGTCTCATTCCACTTATTCCGATCCATGGACACTAAGGACCTAACTTGCAACCTTCTCACTACATGTCCATATAATGTTAGTGTTTTCTTGATAAGATCACATTGAAAAGGACGGTCTTGTATGTGAGACCTTAAAAGGAATATTTTATATCCTTATTACATTATTTTAAAATACTAGGAAATATCGTAATTGTATGATGATAACCTACAATGTTTACATCCCTATCATATGATGTAAAATTTTATGTTGATGCAGTCCTCACATAAGAGGAAAACTATATCAGGTTCCATCCTCTCGTTGAATCTGGGCCCTAGAACTATTTGTGGTTTGATTCTCTATTTAACGAGATATGTAGTGACACATAGTTCTATCTTGGCCTAGTCAATAAAGAAATTATCCTCCTTGAATAAATATCGTATATATATAGGGGCATTTTTTTATAACTATGTGTACCTTGATTTTTATTACTATAAGATACATAATAACACACAGATCAAATATCCAGGTTGTATCTACAATATTAAATATCCCTCCAGCTATGTTTGGGGAAAACCTACACAAGGAATTTTTTATATATTTACAATCTGTGGATCAATTCTCATCCTATAGATATATTTAGTGACACATGGACTCTTCATTATAGGTCAATATATAAAGAATAAACCATCCCCATTATCAAAAAAATGAGCCAAATCTATCTATGACATCCTCTACTTGGTTACATCAAGTATTGTTCTAAATAACTTCAGTTTAAGACAAACATTTTTCCTTTCACAAATCACACTTCATGTCTTTTGAAACATAAATCCCCACTGACATCCTTTGGTTATCCATTATAAAATAATATTACTCATTTAGAAACATTTTTCTAATATTTAGACAATAGTCCAATAAGTGTAACTACATAATGTGTGCCCTAAATGTGTCCCCTCAACCATAGTTATATTCACCCTCCAGTGGAAATAATTTTATCTTCATACACCCTTAAAACATAATAAGTGGAAGCCTGTTTTTGAATTTGGTCCATGGTCACCCTATGTGTGTTTGTACCATGTAACCAAATTGGATCCATGTGTCCCCAAATTCAGAATTTTAAACTTCATTCACTTATTTAATCTCATTTTTGGGCTACACTGGAGTAATTTTGTCCACCACCCCAAAACAATTCTATATGTGGGGGGTGACTTTTCCCTAATATACAAATTCATGAAATTCATGTTATAACAAACCTAAAACCAATAAATTTCTTACAATCTAAAATTACTTTTATATACTCTTTTTTCTCACACTAAAAATGGATCACATGAACTTAGAGGTTTTGAATTACTCTTCTTATTTACATGATCTTACTATTCCATAGTCAAAGACAATGGATCATTAGTGTATCCAATGTCACATCACACTGTTTAGTGTGGGTTATTATATTTAGTTAATCATTATATAAAAGTGATTTCTATTTAGGGAAAATCTATCTTATAACATTGTGTGAATTTATTCTCATCCTAATGAGATATGTTGTCATGCCTTAATTACTTATTCTAGGACCATCCTCCATATAAAAAAATTTATTTCATAATTCATACAAGGAAACCCATCATGGGTTCCCCTCTCTAAGAAATTCATTTTTGAATAAAAATAACTCCCTTCCTTTAAATAAAATTTGTGTAGGAAGATTCCCACCCATGGGTAATTCTGAATGAAATTATTCTCACCGCACATCTAATATGTATACCCTATTTCACAAAACACACTACATTATCTTGAAAAACTATAATTACCGAAAACCCTCCATCGTTGTTGGGGATAAGAATATATGACTATAAATGAAACCTTTTTATGATTATGCATAATATTCCCAAATGCGACACTATATAATGTGTGGCATAAATAAACCCCTTCAACCATAGGAATCATCATTACTAGGGGATGATACACTCATTATATACATCATTGAAGCATCATAATGGATTATTCCTTTCAAAAATGGTATGTGGACATCCCACTCATACATACCCGATGTTATCCTCTCTGAATTTTAGATAACTACTATTATAGATTAGGATTACCCTCTACACATCCAAAATATGTTGAAGTATTCTTGACTGATAATATTTTTATAAGTAATTCATGGTCAATTATGTTTGACCTAAAATAAAAGATTCATTGGTCCACCTTTATTTACATTAAACTACCAAAGTAAGTAGATGTACAAATTATATAGTTGAAAACCCACAAAGGAGGACTTAAGTAAAAGTCGAGTTGTTCCAACTAAGTATTCTTCATTCAGATTTTGAGAAAGATTTAGGATTGTGAAGGAAAAGACATGATGTGTATGGGGACCATCATGCCTTGCTAGAAACTAAAAAACTATGCTCTCTTGGTTAATCAACCTATGATATTATTAGATTGTAAATAAAATCTGTTCACAAAATTTTACTTTAGATATTAAAAAATTTTGGAACAAGATTATTCATTATTTGATATACTCTAAATCAGTGTTTCGTTGATGTTAATTATACCTATATCCATCCTTGAGCCACACAGAATGAAAAATAAATGGGGTACATTGGTCAAAATGTTTGTAATTACGATAGATCTTGTTACTCAATAGACAAATGATTTGGGATATCTTGACTTTACTCTATTGAAAATCTTCATGATGATATCTAGTGACATGATGAAACTAAAATAATAATTGAGAACAAAGATGTTTTCTTTAGTTGAATGAATTTTGAAATGAGGAATTTCCACATACTAAATTATACCCACAATATTATTGAGAAATGAGAAAATGAAATAAATATATTGAACACTGACCATCTTTGTTCATGGAATCAAATAACAACTCATTTGATTCATGGAGGGTTTGATCAAGATTGTATTTGTACCAAATTCATATTCCACTAATGGAAGAATTTTTATAATGAATTAATCTAGCTCGAAAACTTTTTTAATTTCCTCTAGCCCCATATTTGTTGTTAATATATTTTATTTGAATGTATCTTTTCTATAATTAAATTTTCACAGATATTTAGTATGCACATTTATTGAATCATAATGTTTCATTTCATTTACTACTAAATGATGATGATGGGTAGAAATATCAATCATAGAATTCACTTGATGGTTATAAAGAATAAACTGTATAATATTGCATACACGAGCATCCCACACCTCTAGATATGTGGGAAATTTATAGATAATTATATGAAAAAGTTGATAATAAAATCAAACTATGACCAATCCAAAAAAGAGTTGATGATTTTATTCCACATTATTAACAATATTTTCTATTGGAATCTCCATGATGACAGTGTAAACATGGAGCCAATCCAACATTCAGACAACCTAATGTCTGATGATAGTATTTGTATAAATACCCAATTAACACACTCCTACTAGTATATAATATTGGTTCAAGTTCAGTACATACTGGATTGATTCATATTATAATGAATTTGTGGGATATTTCTCCATCACCTCTCCCTGTTTAATTTCATTGGCTGAGATAGTAATTCTGGTATCTATCAATGAAGTGTCCATCACCATTTCACTAGGACTAATGTTAGAGATGTGGAAAATAGTGTTAACAAAAAATGATGGGTTTGAACCACTCTCATCATGAGGGAAACATAAAGATAAAACTCCCTTTGAATTCCTCGGACATTTGGATGTATTATTCTCTTTCTTAGAAACTAGAGAGGAAAGAATAAAAAGAAAGGAATATGAAAAATAAAATAGCTTATTCACCCACTAGACTAGTTTCCAAAACTTTTTTATTAGGATAATATTGGAATAATGTTTTATTATAACCATAATATAGGTTGGATGGAACATAGACAGAGGGAAAATTAACATGCATGTCAATTCCCTAACACATTATCATCAAACACAACTGGAGGAGGATGAAAGGGTGTTGTTACCACATAATCATGATGATATTTAAGGAAAAAACCGATTATAGACAACAAAAATATCATGAAAACCTCTAGGGAGTCAAAGGTTCTCAAATGGACACTCTATATATCATAGTAAATAGAATCCAATCTCAATATGATATGATGTAAGAGCATTCTTCGGATGTTCCCCCACAATTATCTATCACCACATTAGAATGTAGGAATAAGGGATAAAATAAAAGCAGGTTTAACCCATTAGAAGTTCAATAATATTATCGACTCTTAGGGATTTTGAGTGAAAAAAAACATTATCGACCAATTTGGGGTGAAAATATAATTATGAATCATTATGGTATACAAATAATCATAACATCGAATGTGTTCCACAACCTATCCATATAAATATCGGAATGGTCCACCAAGGAGATGCAGAGATATTCCATCATGTATATAACCCAAAAACTCATATATATGAGAAATGGTGGGTACATCTATATTAATGGGTTATGTACCCACTAACATGGCCTCCATCATCATGGCCTAGAACCTAAAACTATTATCAGCATCACGAGACAAAGAGATTCATTGACCAAAAAACATTGAATAAAATACAACTGTCCCAAAGACTGGAGATATATCTAGATAGATCCTATAGCCTAACATTGTATGTTGTCCTAGCTTTATAGTGTATCAATATGAACCTAGAATATATTTATTTTATTGATTTATATGATTCCTGGTGTGCCTAACCTCCATTCTCGACCCACTATCTTGAAATAATAGATTTATCGAAACACTGAATGAAATAAGTGAATGGGTGTGAAGGGGAAAACACAATGACTTATCGAGAAAAATTATTGAATATATCTATATTAGAGAAACCTGTTAGGATTCTAACCATGTGTTAGTTGTAGAAAGAAACTAATAATATGTATTACTAAGGAAGGTAATTCCTCATAATTGGTAGATATCCCACAAATCGATCCCAGATTATCTATGCGGAAGGTGACAGGAGTTTTTGATTGAACTCTAGTGACTGATTAATTTATTGAAGACCTCGTTGGTGAATACACTATAAACTAGAAAATACATGCCTCTTAATATAAGATGATGACCCCCAACCATTTAAGAAATTCCAAAAAAGTTTGACATACCCAAAAATCCTAGGCCCATTCATCATAGAAACTCACATTATATCGAAAATCCCATACCAAACTCTTTAATCTTATAGAAAGGTCTCATGAGAGATTAAAAATATCTGGGTAGTCTTAAATAGAGGAAGGAAAAAATTGTGATTATGGTTGTTTCTCAAATACCATAATAATCAATTCATAATGAAGACATTTACTTCACTTGATTCAGATGTGATGTGGTCAACAATAAAAATGTTCCCTTGAATTTGATCTGTGCAAATTTAAAACAATTTATATGATAGTTCTTGGTTAGCTGGTGGAATTTGAGCATCGTCGTGTTTCTGGAAGTTGTATAGAGGTAGTTTTCTGAATATTGTATAATCTAGAAGCTCTAGAGAAATGAAAGACATTACACTTCTCCAGGCTTCCCACATTGAGGATGAATCACATGGTCTTGGGGGTTAGTGGTGATCATGTCACCATTATGATCATACATCGCCAAATTAGTATCTTACTAGGTGTAATACTCAAAACCATGTTACCATCCTCTCAAATGTCCACATTCCATAAATGAAATGTCTTCAAAGTTCCATATTCATGGTGAATAATCCATACAGGACTCATCAGTAGGTGTGTTCCCCAACCTTTAAACCCATTTGGTCTATTATTCTTATCAAAACATGGTACGTTGGAGACCCCTACGGTTCAATCCCAACACCCCAAACTCACCCTATTCTTCTTCGATCTATTTTCCCAGTAGGGTAATATTAAACCCCGAGGTCCATATTTCTTATGGGTTCCTCTATCATCATCCTTTTAAGGGCATATCCATTATAGGGCTATATCCAACTTGGGAGACTATATTATTTGTGGTTCCCTTAGGCCATTTCGGTTTAAGTCCCACACCATCCTTTACAAGGACCCTTTCTCCAATATTTCCTTATCACATGATGTTAAACTACATGGTCTAATCCTTATCACATAACAATAAAAGTAAATATTTTTCCTATTAAGAAGAATCAAACTACAAGGGTTTGAATTCCTCTCCTTAGGATATGTAGGAAGTTCTTATCATGAGACTGATTTGAACATTAAAAAAACTCCCATCTCTATGGTTGAAAATAAATTATAGACTGCATAACTGCGTGGCTAAAAACTAGAAACAAAATACAACAAACGTATCAAGGATGGGGGACCTCTGATATATACAAATGGTTTTGTCGATGGAGAACCTCAAATACATACAAATGGTTCAATAAATGGATGACATCAGATATATAATAAAGTTTTCCCATGAATTCATGTTTATAATTTATTGTTAATACACATGGGAGGGTATTTCTATATTTGGAATTTAAAAAGGTGATTCATTAATATTTATTAAATATGTATGAGTTTCATGGAGTAGGAAGTAATTCCCCCAAACGTTTTACTGATCCCAAACATACATCATCTCAAAAAAAGTGAGTTCATAAGTTCCATTGGTTAAGTTCCCAAATGACCACCTACATTGGGAAAGAAATCCCATGAGCCATCTTGGGTAGGAGAGTCATTGGGTTTTTCCGGTTTCATAATCAAACTCTAATGGAAGTAGAAATGCCAAAAATTATTGAAAAAAACCCTAAAAACCTAAAAAACCAACCCCCCCAAACACTTAAAACCTGACAAAAACTAATGAAACTCTTAAAACCATTAAAAATCTTTAAAACCCCTTAAACATGAAAATCCATTAGAAAACATTAAATGAACCTAACACCCCTAAAAGCCATAAAATGTTAAAAATCCATTAACTCCCTTGAGAATCCTAAAAATTATAAAAACCCAAAATACGTTAAAAAACCTAAAAACATAAAACCCCTAAAACCCCATAAACAATCCTTAAAATCATAAAAAAAACATAAAAACCCTATAAAACGTATAGAATCCCTAAACACTCCAGAAGAAGCCAAAACCCTAGAACACCCCTAAACCCACTAAAAATCCAAAAAAATTATTATTACCTTAACCCCCTAAAAGTCGTAAAATATCTAAATGATTTTAAAAAACTCTAAAACCCCTTAAAAACAAAAAAACACTAAAAAAACTAAAACCCATAAAAAGAATAAAAACCTAAAACCCTGAAAAATTTAAACTCCCTAAAACCCTGAAACCCCTTAAAAACCATAAAAACATAAAAATACGTAACACCCTAAAATCCATAAAAATATATAAAACCACTTAATCCAATACAAAATAAAAATAATAAAACCATTATAACCAAAAACACCTTAAAATCCTAATAACCCCAAAAATCTGGAAAAACCCCATTAATAACACGAAAACTTTGAAAACCCCCTAAATGACCCTAAAACCCAAAAAACCCATAAAATCCCCTATAACCCCTAAAACCCCCTAATCGACCCTAAAAACCTATTAAGCCCTTAAAAAAACCTAAAACCCATAAAACCCTAAGAGTCCCTAAAACCACAAAAAATTTGAAAACCATTACAAACCCTATAAAACCCTAAAACCCTAAAACCACCCCTAAATAACTAAAATAGTCCTAAAACCATAAAACCATAAAAATGATAAAAACAATAAAAACCCTGAAAATCCTTAAAAAATAAAAAAACCCATAACCCAAATGAAACCTAAAACACTAAAAAACTCTAAAAACTCTAAAAACCCCCCTAATAGCTAAAATCCATAAAAACCAAAATAATAACCAAAACCTCTAAAAACGTCAGTAACTCTAAATTATAAAAAATTAATAAATTTGCAAAACAATAAAAATATTTAAAAAAACTCAAAAAACATAAAAAAAATTAAAAATCAAAAAAAAAATATTAAAAAAACACCAATATGCCCTAAAACTACTAAAATCCCTACATAATAATAAAAAAATATAAATAAGTAAATACCTTAATACTTCTAAGACACTAATAACCCTGAAATATCTTAAATGAACCCATACAAACCCATAAAATACCAAAAATACCAAAAACATACTAAACACCCGAAAACCCATAAAATATCCTATAACCCCTAAAAACCTATAAGAAAAACTAACAACCCTAATATACCCAAGAATACCCTAAATCCCTGGTTAAACCCCAAAATACTATAAGATACAACGAAAGACTCTTAAAACCAAGAAGACCCTAAATGACTCTAAAACCCCCAAAGCACCCTAAAACCCCAAATGACTATAAAACCTTAAAACCCCTAAAGGACCCTGAAAACCCAAACCAATGTAAAAACCCTAAAACATATAAAGATCATTGAAAACAATAAAAATACTCTAGGGTCCTAAAAACCATAGGCACACTAAAAACGATAAAAACAGTCAAAGGATCATAAAAACCCAAAAATAGTAAAAACCCTAAAACCACATAAAACCCTAAAACCCCATAAAACCCATAAAACACCTAAAAAATACTCAACACCTCTAACATCACAAAAACATATAATAATAATAAAATCAACATAAAACCCCAAAAACCCAAAAATCTGAAAATCCCATAAAAACTAGAAAACCTATAAAAATACTAAAAAATTTCAAAAAATTCCCTAAAACCCTACCAAATATAAAAATCATAAGTCCCCTAAAAACCCTTAAAACCATAACACCATTAAAAGGATAATAACCAAAAACCCAAATACACCAAAAACCCATTATAATATTAAAACCACTAGAAAACCACCACCCCCTAAAAACCATTAAACCCTCAAAAAAGATCCTAAAAACTATAAACCCCTTAAAATATGAAAAGATAATAGATCCCATAAAAACATAAAAGACCCAAAAAATCCATAAAAAACCATAAAGACCCTAAAGTCCCAGAAACACCCCAAAACCCCTAAAACCCCCAAAAACCCATGAAAACCAAATAAACCGAATAGAATCATAGGAATAATAAACCCCCCGAAATCCCTAATACCTCAAAAAACACAGAAATCCCAAAAAACCATAAAACAAATAAACACATAATCATCCCTAAAAATCCAAGAAGAAATATAAAATCCATAAAACCCAAATAACCCTTACAAATTATAAAAACACTTAAAACATTAAGAATAAATTAAAACCCTAAACCACTAAAATACATTAAAAACCCTAAACCCACTAAAAACCCTAAAAACACTAAAAACTCTAAAACCTCATAAAAACCTCAAACCCTTTAAACCGTGAAAAACATAAAAATACTAAAAACCCTTAAATCCTTTAATCCCCTAATAAACCTTAAATTCAAAAAAAGCTTAAAAATATTTTAATCCCATAAAACTCCTAAAAACCACCAATCTCCCTAAAACATAAAAGTAATTAAAACCATTAAAACACTAAATATCCTTTAAAATACCAAAAACCACTAATAATACCGAAAATATAAAAAAAATTAAAAACACTAAACAACAACAAAAAACCATAATACCTCGAAAACCCCTAAAAGATATAAAAAAACAATAAAAACCCATATATCCCATTAAAACCCTACAATACCGTAAAAACACTATAAAACCCTGATAAAACCTGAACAGCCTAAAAAACCCTATAACCCTAAAATCATAAAATCATTAAGAACCCCTAAAATATATAAAAACCTTGAAAACCACTAAACCCCAGCCTCTGAAACCCATGAATCCATAAAATAATTTGAAAAAAGCATAAAAATCCCAAAAAACATTAAAGCCCCATAAAACATAAAACCCCAGATAGAACTAAAAATAATGAAACCTCTCAGAACATAAAAAACCCCAAATCCTATAAAATCATAAAATATAAAAAAAACCATAAAAATACCAAAAGACTAATTAATTGAAAAAACTCCAAAAACCACTTAAATCCAAAAAACCCCCTAAAAACTGAAAAGCCTAAAATCTATAAAACCATAAAAAACCCGGAAAAAAATGTAAAACAATAAAAACCATAAAACCGAAATAAAATAAAAAACAAAAACAAATAGAAAAAACCCTAAACCCCATTAAAATACCAAAAAACCTATAAAACCCCAAAAAACTACAAAAAAAACTATAAAATTTTAAAAACCCATAAAAACCATTCATAACCCAAAAATTAAAAACCCCATAAAACCCCTAAGAACAAAAAACCCCTAAAAAATTATGAATGATAAAAAATCAACAAAAAACCCTTCAAATTCAGAAAAATCCATCGAACACTAACAAACTTTAAGAAGACTGAAATCCATAAAACTAGTAAAAATAATAAATGATTCTAAAACCCCTAAAGACCCTAAAACCCAAAGAAACCCATAAATGAACCAAACCCCTTATGAAAATATTAAAATTACATAAAAACAATAAAACACCTAAAAGTCTATAAATTAACTTAAAATAATAAAATGACATTAAAATAAAATAAAAATATAAAGAGCTATAAAAAACCATAAAACCCTTACAAACCCTAAAAATTACCAAAACCATAAACAACTATCAAAAACCCTAAAAATCATTTATCCCCCAAATCCTTAAAATCTAAAGGACCATAAAAACAGTAAATGATCCTTGAATGGACCAAAATCTAATAAAACCCCAAAATATCATAAAACCCCTTAAAACCCTAAATCACCCAAAAACCAAATAATAACTTTTAAACCCCAAATATCCCCTTAAAAATATAAAGGGAACTAAAATCCATAAAAAAACTATTCAATGACCAAAATTAAACTAAAATCCCTAAAAGAACCGAAAAAACCCCAATACTCCAAAAACCCATATAACCCTAAATGATCTAAAAGCCCATAAAAAACCTAAAACTATAAAAGAAACTAAAAAATAAAAACTCTAAAAAGTTACTAAAACCCATAATATTACTAAAAAAGATAAAAAACCTAAAAACCACTAAAAATACAAAAAAACCAAAAATTCCATAAAACCCCCAAAATATGAAAAAATTAGTAGAATGATAAAAACCCCTAAATAACAAAAAAAAACAAAAAACACCTAAAAAGTTAACTAAAACTATGAATACCCAAATTACCCTAAAACCATAAAAAATCTAAAATACCAAATAGGATCCTAAAAAACCAAGACAAAAGAAAAATTCCCTAAAAACCCTTAGACCATCAAATAGCCTAAAACACTAAAAACCTATAAAACACTAAAATACACTAAAAACCCCTAAATGTAACTAAAAACCTAAAATACCTAAAGAACATAAAACCCTAAATACCCTTTAAACCCCGAAAATGTCTTAAAAACATCAAAATATTAAATGACTCAGAAAATGTAAATACCCTAAAAACCATAAAAACCCAAATAAACCAAAAGCACCCTAAAACCACTAAAAGACACTAAACACCCTAAAAACACAAAAAAATTTCTAAAACATTAAAAAAACTAAATACCGAAAAAAAACCCATAAAAAAATAATACATTAAAACCGTAAAAAAACCCAATAGATCATAAAAAACATTTAAAATTATATCACCCCTAATAATATCAAAATCCTAAAAACCATAAAAACCCTAAAAACCATTAACCCCCCCAATACCCTTAAATCCTTAAAAATAAAAACCCCCAAACACTTATAAACAAATAAAACCTCCAAAAAATAAAAAAATAATCTTAATAAACTGAATAAACTCAACCCCCCCCCAAATCCCTAAAAACCTAACCCCAAAAAAAAAATCAAAACCCCCCCCAACAAATCCTGAAAATTTTAAAAGAAAAAAATACAAAAAACCTTGATAACCATATAATATCTAAAAATAAAAAAACAATAAAACCCCTAAACCAATATAAATCATTACAACACAATAAAAATTCTAGGAAATATTTATAAATAAATAAAAAACCTAAAAATTTATAAAATCCTAAAAACACTATAACACTATAAAAACACTAAAAACCATAAAACAACCCAAAAAGTAAACAAAAAACCCTAAAAATAATAAAAACACTAAGACACTTAAAACACCAACTAATCTTAAAACCCATTTGAAGCTTTAAAATCTATAACATCATTAAAAACCTAAAAACTCTTAAAATACCCTAAATACCCTAAAACCCTAAAACCCCTTGAACCCTTAAAAACCCTAAGAATCATAAAAACCCAAAAACCATAAAAGAACACAAAAAGTAAAAAAGAAACCTAAAAATAATGAAATCACACAAAACAATCCAATAATCCCCATAAAAACCCAAGATACTAAGAAAATTTATCAAACCATATAACCCCCCAATAAATCAAAAACAAAACTAATAATAACCCAAAAAAATTTATAAAACCAAAATATACACTAAATCCCAGGAAAATCCTAAAAAACCCAAAACTCTAAAAAAACCAAAAAAAACTTAAAAAGGAAAGGAGACTATAAAACCCCCAATAACCAAGAAAACCCTAAAATATCCACCCCAAAAGAATAAAAAAACCTCTAATATCCAAAACCCCCTAAAAATATTAAAAATACTAAAAATCCTAAAACCTCACAAAACAATAAAATAAGAAAAAAACCTCTTAAAACCAATAAAAACATTTAAAAATATTGAAAACAATAAAAAAAACTAAAACCAATAAAACACTTAAAATCCATGAAAATCTGAAAAGTTGAGAAAACCCTGGATACCCTAAAAACCCTAAAACCCCTAAAACCACTCAATAATAGTAAAAACACTAAAAATGAAAAATAAAAAACCCAAAAAAAACATCTAATTATGGACAAAACCCCTAAAATCTCATAAAAACCATAAAACCCCTAAAACAACTTCATAACCTAATACAAAATTGAAAACATTAAACCTCCTAAAATTTTTAATTAAAACCCTAAAACCCATAAAAACCACTAAAACCATAAAAATCCTAAAACACTTAAAACCTAAAAACCCCTAAAACACCAAAAAACCTTAAAACACTCCAAAATGAACTGAAATTCTATAAAAAGACCCTATAAATCCAAAAGAACCTAAAAAACCAAAAAACCAAAAAACCCCCAAAAGACCCTTAAAACCATAAAAGACCCTGAAAACCCTAAAAGACTCTAAAAACATAAAAAATCACATGGGAACCTAAAAAACCGTAAACACCCAAAAAAATTTAAAAACATGAAAACATAATAAAACCCTAATGTCCCCAAACCCCCTTAATCTTAAAAAAACAATAAAACAACTCAGAAAACCCATTAAAAACACTAAAACAAACCTTAAAAATCTTAAAAATAGAAAATCCCTGAAAAACAATAAAACCCAAAAAACCCATAAAATGAACAAAATATTCTCAAAATTCCTAAAAACATTATAATAAAAAAATTAAAAATATACAAAAAATAACCCCTTAAATATACCAAAAACCCTTTAAACCCCCTTAAATTGTTTTAAAATCCCATAAAACTAGATAAACCTAAAATCACACTAAAAACCACTAAAACCCCTAACCTCAGACCCTAAAAATATCTTAATGTACCAAAAAACATCTAAAAAGTCTCTAAAACCCCCCAAAACCCCCAAAAAACTATTAAACCCCCCCCCCCAAACCCTAAAACTCATAAATACTCTTAGATCACTAAAACCCATAAAAACCCAAAAAACTCAAACCCACCAAAAAAATATGAAATACATAAATACTCTAAAAAAACATAAAAATAAACAAAGAAAAAAATCCATTAAAATCCCATATAAATATCATAGAAACCCTAAATATAGTAAAAGAACAAAAAAACATAAACACTAAAAGACATCAAAACCACTTAAAACGCAGAAATATCAAAAAATTATTTAAAAACATAAAACACTAAAATGATAAAACCCCAAAAGTGATTTTAAATTGATCGAACTCCATAAAATTCATAAAATCCATAAAAAAATAAAAACCTTAAAATAATCCTAAAAGACATAAAATACTTTTATAACCCACAGACCCTTGAGAAATTTTAATACCCCTAAAACAGAAAAAAAACCCTTAACCTTATAAACCCCATAAAACCCCTAAAATCTTTGAAGACATTTAAAACCATAATAAACCATAAAACCTATAAAAACCAGAAAACCCATAAAAACATAAACAACCCCTAAAACCTAAAATAACTCAAACCCCCTACAACCCTAACCCCCCCCCACCAGAAGAAAAACATCAGAAAAATAACTCTAAAAAGTTCTATAGACAGTAAAAACCTAAAAACTCATAAAGGACATTGAAAACCATAAATTCCCAAGTATACCCTAAAACCCCAAAAATATCATAAAGACTCTAAAAACCCAAAGAACACTAGAAACCACAAAACCTTATAAAATCCATAAAATCCCTTAAATACACTAAAACATTTAAAATCCTAAAAACCCTAAAACACCCTAAAAGGACTAAATAATGTTTACAAAATGAAAACACTAAAAAACTATTAAAAAAATAACAAACCTAAAATAGTAAAAAAAAAAACAAATAACCCTAAAATCCCTTGAAAACACTAAAACATAAAAACCCATAAAAACTATAAAATAGATAAAAATAAAAATAATCCTAAAAGTGAGAAAAAACATAAGAACCATTAAAACCCTTTAAAAATATAAAAAACCCCATGAAACCCAAAAATACCTAAAAAACACTAAAAATTCCTTAAAACCTTAAATCTCCTAGAAAATTCATAGAAACCATAAAAACCTCATGAATCACAAAAAACCCATTAAAATTTTATAAAAATACCTAAACACCCTAAAAATCCCTACAAAACATGAAATACTCTAAAATTAATAAAAACTAAAATCCCTTAAATCTCGTAAAATTACATAAAACCCCTAAAACCCCCAAAAACAAATAATCCCCTAATAAATTCTAAAAAACTTATAAACCCTAAAACCCATAAAAATTCCCTAAAACCTATAAAATGGTGAAAAATCTTAATTTTTTTCAGACCCAAAAAATGTAAAAAAATCCTTAAAAATATTACAATAGTTAAAATTTCTAAAGGCCCAAACCCCCCCACCCACCAAAATAGCTTCTAATTGTAAAAACCTAAAAATCCCAAAAAACCAATAAAACATAAAGAACCCTAAAATTCATTAAAATTCTAAAAACCCATAATAACTAAACCCTTAAAAGTTAAAAACCTATAAAACCCCTCAATGTCCTAAAAACTATATAAAATATCTATAAAATAAACCCATAAAACCCCTAATATCCTATAAAATACTCAAAAAAACCACCAAAAATAGTAAGATGTTCAACACACCCAAATAAACACTAAAATATACCAAAAACCATAATTAATCGAAAAGACTCTAAGAAGAAAAAAATTCCACCAATAACCTTAAAATCCCTAAATACACTAAAAACCATAAAACACTTAAAAAACAGAAAATATAATACAACCCTACACATCACTAAAATACCACGAAAACCCTATAAGACTATTAGAACCATGTAGACACCAAATACCATAAAACATCCAAATGGGCCATAAACCCCCCCCCCCAAATATAAAGATCAGTAAGAACCCAAAAGGACCCTGAAAATATAAAAGACCATAAAACCCCTAAAAATCCATAAAATACCCTAAAACCCCAAAAATCCTTAATTGACCCTAAAAATACTAAAAAATATCTAAAAACCCAAGAAACCCCCTAAAAACCAAAATGGAATTCGAAAAACCAAAAAACCCTACAAGACCATAAAAACAATAAAATACATTGAAACCATAAAAACCCTTAACAATAGTTAAAACCCCTTGTTTCCCTCAGAGCGTGTGTTTTTGTTAATATTCATTATTTGTAAACAGTTTCCAATAGATTTGTTTATGGAACTCTAAACACACAATAGTTCTATATCTAAAGGGAACTGCATTCTAAAGTAAGTAATTTGTTAGGTTTGTTGACCTATGATACTTATGAACTCACATTTGATTAGAGTATGGGAGGTAGTGATCATCAAACCCTTTTGGGGGAATTATTTCCTACTAAGGGACTATCTTACTGATTTATGATATTTTTATTAATCCTTCATTAATTCACAAGTATTATGGGATTTATCCTAATATTAGTAATCAATTACTATCACATGTGGAAATCGAAATTATCCATATGTATTTGATGTTCTTCATCAATGAATACATCTATATTAATTCAAGGTTATCCATTAATGGCATGCACTTATATACTATATAGAGATCTTTTGGTTCTTATTACGACATTTATGGTTTTTAAGACACTCAGTGGGGCACTCTGGAGTTCATGATAATTTAGATAGACAACTGCCACTCTGGAATTTATCATCATCCTGGGAGATGGAATTCGTTATGATGTTGGGATCGAACCCATCAGTGGGTTTCCTACGCATCCTTGTCAAAGGAGTCATAACCCATGTAGTTCAGTGCTTCTTAGTGGGAAAAGCCATACCATTTATCGTTGAATGATAAGGATCCATCTGTATAGTTTAATGACATGTGGTAATGACATCTTGACATAAGGTGCCCAGTCAATGCTTTGTGTGGGACTTATGACTAATCAACACATTGAACATGGAAGGAATATGGGCTTCTATGTTTAATTAGACCCTACAGGGGATATGATCCAAAGAGAACTGGGTTGATTTAGAATGTTGAGTTTGAGCCTCTTGAAGGCTTCCTACGTATCCCATTTGGATGGGAGTCAATACCTATGTAGATTGATAAGTATTGCATGGGAGTATGATCCTTTGAGATACCTAGTTTAGGTATTACTTATGAAGATAATTCCCTTACTATGAGGTCCATGAGAGATATATTAACACATGGAGGACTATGGGGGATTAATTCAGGGCTTAATCCTACATAGGATTCCCATATGAAGGGAATTAGGATTTGAGATTACTCTTGAGGATATTTCTATAATTAAGAGAATTGGGGTTGAACTATTTAGGTGTATTTCTAGTGATCTTAGTCCCTAGGTAAAGGCTTTCTACATATCCTACTAATGGTTGGAATTATATTTCTTATAGGTCATTCCTTCAGGTGGATTTCATTGGTGTTGTGGTCATTAAAAACCTATAACCCCACTTGATTCATACTATGTGTGAGAAACAAATGTTGTAAATGATTCAACCAAACCTCACACACTTTTTCTCCTTTTCTGTTGGAAGAGGTCAGGCCTACGATAGAAGAGGAAAGGGTGGACATGGAAGAGGTTGTGGCTACAATTCTTCCCTCTCTGCAATTTATATTGAGAATGGGTCTAATGTAAGGAAGGAGTGATGGTGAAGGATGTATATATGATCAATACTACAACCTGATACCTAAAAGGCTACGGTATTACACCAATATGGTTTCCTTTTGACTAGTCTGGGGAGAAGAAGGAGAATTCCCCATTTTCAAAGGAAAAAAATCAAGTGTGATACCTATCCTTGCTACCATGAAATGAAGGCTCTAGGTCTTAGAGGTAAAAAGGGAAGAACAAAGTCCTATCCTCATAATACAAGACTGGGAACTCTTCAACACTGTCCCTAGGGTTAGGAACCATAAAACTGTAGATAAATAATCCTACATACATCCTAAGGATTCTAACCTACTAGTAGGAAATGTGTGGGAAATCTTTGACCGTAGAAATACAAACCCAAATATGAGACATGAAGATGTGCCATTCCCTACGGTTTTTCAAATTAGAATGTCTTTGTGGAGGTTTCAAAGTGATCCCTTTCATACAAGGGAGCCAATGAAAGGGAATACCTACCATGAATTATTTTAAGGATGCTTCATGAGATTCCCACATAGATTGATATGGGGAGATTAACCCTGATGGAGCACCCACGTAGGTGGTACGCAAGTGGGTGATGCTCAAGTAAGTTTGGGAGAATTGGTTTCATTTTAGGTGACAAACAACCTGTGTGGCTACAATTGTGTGAGAATTGGATCAAGAAATAATTGGTCATTATAGGTGTTCTCATAAGTGAGGTGTGGAAATTCCAATTTGAGTAAGGGAGATCACAGAATTGTTCTTAAATATAGGGATTGGGAGAACTAGTCAAGTAAGGGTTGATTACTTTTAACAATGGAAGGAATTAAATATCACTATCCTCAATTAATTCCCTACCTTTAAGTGTTATGAAACTACCTTGGAGGTTTTAGAGGACTAGGGAAAAGAACTAGTTTGATCAGAGCAGAAATCTTCCATTAGGGAAATTCGTTAATACAAATGAAGTCTTCAGGAGTCTATTTAACATCAAATATGGTACCCTGGGCAATGAAGACTGGTCACCCATGTGGGTTGGCGCATACGTAGGTCATTCAGGTACATTAAAAACTAGTGTTTTTGGGACATATGGAAAAACAACTCTATATCATGGTATCTTCATTCCTGCACCCCTTCCTGGGATCACTACTAGGCTATAGTCCTATCCCTTTAGGCCATTCATTCTCTACCATCACTGAGCACCATGAAAATTTTATATCTGCACCATAATCTTTTTGAGCCTTATTAATGACGTTAAGGATCATAGAACATGGAAATCTAATTTTCTACTTATTCTATAATCAAGATGTATATCTAATTAAAATCATCATTTGGTGCCTTAGAGAGGTTCATATCATCATTTTATTAGTGAAGTTCATAGAGCACATATCATGGTGTCAACACACCCCCTAGAATTAGATTCATTTGAATCAAAAAGAATAAATTTCTTCGATAAATTTAGGGAACATTGATGCATTCTAACATCATTAGGTTGGATTTGAAGCTATATAAAAATTGGAAGGATGCCCTAATTTTAACCTAAGCATGGGGTCCTTACGAGTGTAGTTTGACTGTTGTTAGGGTCATATGGAAAACCCCAAAAATGTTGTGTCTATTGTGTTATTACCCTAATTTTTTTCCTAATCCCCATTTGTAAGGGAATTAGTGGGTGAGACTTAAATATTTTATAGGCTTCCCTTTTTAGTTTTCAACAAAATGTTTTTCCTTTTAGATTTTCATAGGTCGATATTTCTTATACCATACAGATTTTAGGTCCTGTGAGGTGAGACTCAACATTCATCCAGATTTTCCTCTATGTGTTTTCATCCTGGTGAGTATTTTTTCTATTTTTGTGGGTAGTTTAAATTCATTAATTTCAAACTAATAATTATAAAATCTAATGTTGAATAACTTTTATGATGAATTTGGAGATTATATCTAGAAAATTTATTAATACTTAGAGAAGGTCCCAATATTACTCAGATATTTACAAGGGGAATCTTGAGTTAGGATTTTTTAGTTACAAAATCTAAAAAGTGTTTTATAGAAATAGAGATGGTATCTTTCCTGAATGAAGTTACCACTTTTTGAAAAAAAAAACATTATGGGGGATGTATTATATAGTGATAACTTGGGTTTCTACTGCATAACCAAATAGTGTAATCCTTTGGTTGAGAGTCCCATTATATATGAAAATTATGTATGTATAACTGTGGGAACAAAATTCAGATTTAGGTAAAAGATCTCTCGAGAATAATGACATTCTTTTTCAAATAAACAATTTGATATACGATTGGGATATCTCAAAACCACAATAAGTCTATTTTCCAAGGAAAAATATCTATGAATAAATGGATTCATTTCTTCCTATAAAGGCCATGAATGAAAAAGCATATATACAAAAATTAGGTTTATAAAGGAGGGTATATGTTATTAAATCACCAATGTTAGGAGGAGAAGACTCCTTTCCCAAAAAAGATGCTGATGTTTTGCAGTTTATGGTCAAGAAGAAAGGACATTATATCATGTATTTTAAGGTACTATAGTAATGATATTATGTTGTGTAGTTTAACATCATGCAACAAGGACATTATGTCATATAGTTTATTGTCTTGCAGTGATGAAATTATGTTGTGCAGTTTAAATTTGTACAATAAGGAAATTATGCAATGAAGTTTAAATTCCTGTAGTAATAAAATTATTTATTGAATTTTAATGTTGTGTAGAAAGGACATTATATTGTACAATTTAAAGTCATGTTATAAGGACATTATTTCATTCAATTTAATGTCATGGAGAAAGAACATTATGTCATGTAGTATAAATTCATACAGCAAGGACATTATGTTATGCAGTTTAAAGTCATTTAGCAAAGACATTAAGGGGTTTTTATTTATGTTCTTTATCATTTACCAATGATTTGATGGTTTTACAATTCCTGGTGATTTTTTGTACATGTGGCATCATTTTAAGGTATTTATAAAGAGAATTGTGTGTGGGTATTTGGGGATTTTCATATATTAAGAGTCATATGGGAAAAAAGGGATTAATGGAATTATGGGGGATATAATATATAGGGAAAACTATGGAATATGCTACATATCCAAATAGTTTCATCATATGGATAACATTTCCATTATGTAGGCTATTGATTCAAGGCTAACCTGGGGCACATAGTGGATAGTCAGATAAATAAACCCTCAATAATTCGTTCATTCTATTGCTAAAAGCTGATGAAAGTTTATATAGATTTGAATTTTCCCAAACACATGTTTTGGTTAATGGAGAGAAGTGATTGAATATTTCAGATGCATTTCAAGTCATAATTTCCCTATAATTGGAAGAATATGCTCTCTATGATGGTCTAACCCAAACACATGAAGTATTTTTTCTTGTGGTTTTAGTTCATATGACTTGGAACAAAATATTAAAGAAATAATGAATCATATTATGGTCAAAAGAACCAATTGTTATTCCAATATGCTTTGAAACAATTAGAGGGTAAAACTATAAAACAAGGTCATTAAGACTATTAGGTTGAGATAAAGGATATGGGACAAATATGAAAAGGATGACCCCTTTAAACTACAGGTTAATTCATACCATATTCAAAGCATAGATGGATAGAAGAGGCTTATCCTAAGAAAGATGTCACTACTTTTTGGAAAACCCATTGTGGGGGTTGTATTATGCAGGGCCAGCAAGGGAATATTCTATATAGCTAAATAGTATAATCCTTTGGATATCATTTTTATTATGTAAGCATCATTGTGAAAGTCCAACTGGGGTAGCATAATAAATAGTTAGGAAAAAGAGATCTTATGTATTAGATATTCTACCATCAGATATCGATGGATGATTATGATGATCTAAAAGTAGTCAAGATTTGGAGTATTAAATGTGAAAGGGATAATGTACAATGCACGAGGGGGGGGGGGGGTAACCGATACAAGACATGAGTTTTGAGTCCCTTACATAGATCTATCTTTTACATATAAATGGTACATATATTTTTTACTTGATGTAATCTATAAAGAAAACCCTCAAAGTAAAATACCTTATGGCTATTTTTATCATATGAAGGAGGGGGGGAATTTTTATTTATCCTATGACTGGGACTAGAACCTGAGGCATAGTTTTCATTATTTATCTAAAATGTGATGAGAATAAATCAATACGTAGACCTCAAAATACTGTTCCTTTTAACATCACAGGGAGAGGACTATGAATTAACCAATGTGAAGGTAAATGGTTGATCCATGTAGTTTTATGTCATATGATAAGAACATTAGCCATACAATTTAATGTCTTCTGGTAAGGACTCGTGAGTTAGGACTTGAAATGGAAATAGACAATGCGGTTGAACTAGGGCATGGGGTCCAATTGTCACTATGTATCATTTCAGAATAGAAATCATGTTTTACAAAGTTTTAATAGATACGATTTCATGTGTAAACTGAGAAAATGTATTTTAAATTCTGGTGTGGATATGACTCATACATGGGGGAGTTGAGAATTGTTTCATATTGTGATGTGGTTAGGTCCATGTTTGAAAATCATGACATTACTACACATCTTGCAGGGGTGAAAATCAATCTACACATAGTTCCTGAAATTTTTTCCCATATCAATCATGTTTTCATGTGGGGAAGAATGATTTTTATAATTTCTTGGTAGATGGTTGGTCCTAAATTATGATTTCTATGCATCATTATGCATATCATTGTAATAAAAAATAACATCCTGGTCCTTAAAGTTATCCCTATGATGATATGAATCATGCATAGAGAAAAGGAAGGGGTATTATCTTCCAAAATCATGGTTGGGCCTAGGTTTCGAGATCCAGCTGTCACTATGGTTCTCATTTGGATGATAATCAAGCCACACATCGTTATTGAAATGTTCCTTATGCATGTTTGACTCATACTCACATGAAAAGGAGGATTTTATTTTATTTGTATCTCGAACCAACATAGAAGATTTTGGGGTCACTCTTTAGCTCATTGAAATGATAAAGATTCCACATGTAATTCTTTACAAAATACTCTCCATTTATATATGACTTATGCATGCATGGAGTGAAGGATCCTTTTTAATCATGGATGGGACTGATATTGAATATCTGTATTTCACTGTGTTTCTCATATGTGTGAGAATCAAGCCACATGTAGTTCTAAACATGCTTCCTATGCAATTATGATTAATGTAGAGGTAGTAAAGGGGCTTAATTAATAATCATGGATGGACCCAATATTGTAGATTTAGGTGTTACTATGTATCTTTCTGGAGAAAAGATCAAGCCACACATAGTTCTTGAGGATAATCCCAATATAGATTAATTTATTCAAACAAGGGTGAAAGGAATTTTTAAACATTGTGGCTAGACCCGATATTGGATATCTATGTGTCATTACATGTCCCATTATTATAAGAATCAAAAGACAAGTTATTTTTGAAGATGATCCCAAATGGGTATAATCCAAATATAGGCATGAAATGGGGCCCAAATTCCACCGTGGAGTGGCACTGATGTGAGTGATGATTACATATTTAAGCTACTCACTTTTTTGAGGGAATAAAAATAATGTCAACTCATGTAATTTTGAGGAAATCGTTAACATCAAATGAGGGAGATGTTAACCATAATGTTTAATTTCATGTGGTGGGGGAAATTTTTTTTTACAGTTTTAGGTCATGCGACCAATCTTGCAGTTTATTTTCTTATGATAAGGATGATGATGCTATGTAGTTTAATGTCATGCATCATAGAAAATGGTTGTAACACAACGTATCCAAATTCAATTGGGAAAAACATTGTGTGATTATAGAAGGTAATTCTTTAGGAACCTTTCATTGGTTGGAGTTTTAATGAGTTCTACATCGATTTATTTTAAGTAATAAGCTCCATTATAATAGACCTTATGTATGGAATAAGGTCCTTCCCATTATGGAACAAGCATCTAAGGGTTATTTCTAGGTATCATTCGATTCCTAAGGATCAAAACCAACTATCCTTGGATTAATGAATGAAGGAGGACCTTATTGTTCAAGGCTCGTGCTATTTGGTTATAATATACATCCAAGTGATGAAAGGTATTAAATCACTTTTCATCATGTCACTCAAACTCATCCAACCATTTTTGGGATTTCTCATCAGTGAATAATTGATCAAAAATGGAAAATATAAGTGATGGATACTGAATTTAAATGGGAAGAACTAATTCCGCCCTATATACCAATGAGTATGGGGTTGAGCATTAGGTAGTAAGGGTAGTACTCCAGTAATTCCATAAGTCATGCAAGAATTTATCAGGCCATAATTTCTTATCATTATCCACCATTTTCTGGAGTTCTTTGTGAATTTTTTTTTGAAATAATATATTTGTCGGTTTTCCACTACACGATATCAAGATGAATGGTTGGAATTGATATTGTATTTCTGATATAAATTCCCTACTTTTAAAGAACATAAATTGGTGTCGTTATATGTCATTATGGTATGAGGGAATCCCAATATATTGATTATATTGTTTTTGACAATTCAAATAATGATTTTAGTCCCATCTCCCTTGAGATTTATTGTATAAACCCATTTGGATAAGAAATAATTAGTAGTAAGGATGTACTTGAACTATTTAGTTGTCTCTATAGGATAAGTTACTAATACATCTATTACCCATGTGTAAAATGGCTCGGGGTATTTAGCTATATGGAGTAACTTTGGGGGTGGATGAATGAAGTTAGCATGCACCTAGTAGGGATGCCATTTTTTAATGAAATCTATGAAATCCTGCATCATCTAAGGCCATAAGTATCCAAGTGTTCATATTTGATCATAAATCTTATACCCAGAACGATTGGAACCACATGCTCCTTCATGTACTTCTTTCACGACAACTGTTGTTTCCTCCACAACAATGCATCAGGGTAGAACTCTGACGAAGCCTCATCTATAGAGGATCTTCTAGTGATTTAGGACCTCATTAAGAGGGAGAATTACCAATCTTCTGTATATTTTATCTCTTCCAACTCTATTTGGTGAAATTAGTCTATCTTGGAGATATTCCATGAAATTTCACATTTATCCTATGGTTGGAAAAATGGTTTTGGAATAGGACTTATTTCATTGATTTCCTCTATTATGATTTGAGTAAAATGTGAAACCATTCAAATATGAGACATGTTGATGATTTTTTCATATTAGTTCAGATCTTCCAAGTCTCTAGCTACATTTTCCAAAGCATCAGATTAAGCATTTTTCTATCTTGAGAAATAAGAAAATGTTGTTTCTAAGAGAAATTATACCATTAACCCTTAGACTTAATCACATAGGAGAGTTAGTGATTCTTTTATGATGGTGTAATCCCCATTAACTTGTTTGATTTCCAACTCTAAATCACCCTTAACTTTTAGATGATTCACTGGTACATGGACTTCCAATCCTAAGCCTGTAATGATAGATTGGTATTCTGCCTCATTGTTGTTACCAAATTCTACTAATTGGAAGAAGTATGGAAACACTTCCCTTCCTGGGTAGATATGCGCCATTCCTTACCCAAATTTTTTTGAGATTAGTGTCATCCATTATCTTCCCCATTTGACTTCTGGAAGAACCTTCAAAATAAATCTCCCCTGATTAGGGGATATCCAGAATAGATAATATTTATTCATAATGTAGTTTAGTATTCAGTGATTTTTTTCCACAGATGGTTTCTCATCAAGAAATTATTCCATTTTATGGTCTTTAACTACTCCTTGAGGCATGAATTATTTATCAAACTTCTATAGAATAACATCCCACCACACTAGATGACCTTTCAATATAGGAAAAATAAGGATAAATTTGAGAGTGTTATTGCAAGAGTCCAAGTGGACCTTGTGGCACTTTAGGTATTTTCTTATATTCTACCCGAATGGCCTAAAAGCTTTATTTTTTATTTTACTATGGATAATACCCCTTTCAATGGTCGAAGGGGAACCAGTACATGACCTGTAGGCCCAAGGAACAAGGCCTAAATGAATCACAATACATGACCGGAAGGCCTCGAGGCATACCATGCACAATACATGACTTGTAGGCCCAACCCACATGAACTTCCCCTCCATAGCTTCTGTGTCATTGATCATATAGCACCCCACCTTGAATTTATAATCAGCTAGCATTGCCCCATACAATGATGCATGATACCTGGTCCCGATGGCGGTTGCAATACCCTCTAATTCTTCTAATCCGGTTATCTTGGCATATGGTGGCTGCAACTCTTGTTTCTCTGATCCTCTTCTGGGGCCTATTCTGTGTAAACTGGGCTACTCCATGGTCTTTGTGGCCCGAGAGACCTATGACCCAAAGGCCATAGGTGACCTGAAGGCCCTTGAGACTCGTAGGCCCAAACCGGTGGCCCGAAGGCCCAAATCGGGTGAATAGTTCTAACTTCTACAGTACCGAACAGTAACTTCTACAGTAACTACTACAGTACCTAAAAATTTACCTATACCCAGTTTTGAACTTGGGGTCTTTTGGATGCCAACCAGGAGCCCTTACCACTCGGGTACGAGCTCGTTGGCTCCTTATATTCTAAACTATAAATATTAGTGCTAAGAAGCTCTTCTCAATATCTAAATATCGATTATATTTGTCTACCATGGTTCTATTGAGATAGTAAAGGCTGATTTGATTTCTAGAATCATTCCCTTTTGTAAAAAAGGCACCCAGTGATTTCTCGAAGGTTTTCACCTAATGAATCAGAAGTTTTTCATCAACAGGTGGCATTAATACCTATGGAATCAAGAGATATTCCTTGCATGTATCAAATTAATCTTGGTATTCATTGGTTCATTGATATGTGACCCCCTTATTCATTAATTTGGTGAAGGGAATAAATTAATTCTATATTGTTTATGAAGTACTAGATGTAGTAAACGTGTCCTTTAATTCCTATAAAGTTTTAGTAGTTTTGAAGAGTTGAGATTATAAGGATAGCATTAGTATTATAAGGATCAACATTAATGTAGTGATCTAATACAAAAAAAACAATAATGTTTCCTAAGGATTCCCTGAAATATCATTTCAAGTGGTTTATCTTTAAATTATTTTTTCTATAATGGATGAATATGGTCTCAATATTATCCAAGTGATTAGAACATTATCTATATTTTACCACTATATCATCAAAAAACATTCAACAAATTTCCCCAAGAAGGGATTTAAGATGTGGTGCATTAAAAATTGGTTTGTTGCACAAACATCATTCAAACCAAGGGGAATTACCCTATAGAGAATTATAAATTAAGTGGATTTGAACGATATACATTCCTTATCTTTTGGGTCCATCGAGATTTTTTTATACCTAGATTATAAATCCGTGATGGAAAGAGCTTTGTAGCCATATGTTTCATCGATCAAGAGTTATGTGATAAGAACATGAATTCATCATTTGGACAATACTAGTTGATATTTCTAAAATCAATGAAAACTCTAATTTTTCGATTCTTCTATTTTATTAAGAGAATATCAGATATCCACATTGGATATTTAACCACTCGAATGAGGTCATTTTTATAATCTTTTGGCTTCAGACTAAATTTTTGAGGCGTGAATCGGTTGCATTATTCTTGCATCCTTCTTACAAACTCAATGATCTTCTAGAAAACTAAAATTATGGGTGGCCAACTCAGTGTTATGTCATAGTATTTTTATATAATTCCAAAAGAACACATCTCAATGTTTCTTTAGAGATTATTTATACAACTTTTTCTCTTTATAAGTCATTTCTACACTAATTTGTGTGGGGAAATAGATCTTTCTAGGTACCCATATTTATTTATCTGAGTTCATCCACAGTGGTGGAGATGCCTTCCTCAAATATTGGAGGGGCATCCATGATGTCTTCATCCTCATACTCTTCTTCATGTATCACTTCTATTGCCTCTTCTTAGAGGGTAGGTGATAAATTTAGAATTTCAGAATTGGGGAAGGAGTTACTATTTGAAAATCTCGAAGAGGAGGAAACAATATTCAACCCAATTATAGATGAATATTCTTTTTGAAGCTCTAAGTGGATGATTATTGGACGAGAATTGGAATCTCTATCTTTTTACATGATTGAAATAACGTATTCTCACCTGGATGATGAAGTATAAACTTGTTGAAGATCAGTGGATGTAATGAAGACATATTTATTCAGGATTTCATCCCTATTTAGTGATTCAATGATTTCTTCTGCATTGTCTAGTTGAATCGTCACAACATACATTAGGGAAGCCGCTGAATGAGTTTTTGGATTTGAACCAACCCTTTCAATTTTATTAATTTATAGAACATAATCTGTAGTAATATGCACAAATGGGTTAGCTGGTATCTTCTATAGACCATTAGAGGCATTGATTCTTGTAACATCATTTTCCATTGACTATTTTTCCTTTATGATATTGAACTATACGACAATGTACTATTCTTCAAATTTTTTTAATGGGGCCTTATAAGGATGAAATGTATGAATTTCACCATTAACATAATATTTTATTCATTTGTGGTACAATTAAGTAATGGATTCATGATGATGTAGCCAAGTTCTCTTCAACATAATGATGAAATCTATATCCAGCTGGATGACCATGAAGTATAAATCATATATGAGATCCAAAAATTATGTTCTGAGCATAATCTCAACAATAATTTAGTTATCATTATTTTCATAACTCTTAAATAAATGTGGAGGGAGAATAGAGGGATTCAGTGAGGCCCAATTGGAAGAGTGTACAGAGTGGAATGAGATTGACCCCTGAGCCATTATCAATGAAGTATAGTTAGATATAAGTATCATTGATTTTTTGGATAGGAACAAGGGATTGATGTGTCCCTATAAAACAATATCCTCATCCTGGTTCATGAAAGATATGACTACATGAAATTTTTCAGAACATTATCTATACAGTAAACCTCTACGACAGTAACCTCAACATCAAACTCTTAACGGCTTGACAAAACCTCAATGAGTACTTCCTGGAGATCCATTGATAATATCAAGGAAAAAAAGAACAATAACATGGCTAATCCTTATTCTAGTTGTCTCAACACATCATAATTTTGATCAAGAGTTATAGGTTTTACTATATTAAGATACAATTTTATAGGTGCAATGGATGTTGATGTTCCAGATGTGGATGGACCAAATTTTGGGGCAGAAGCTATAAGAAATTATTCTCTTGGTGGATTAGGGAAACTATGAAATCCCACTCACTGAGGAGGTGGTAGAATAGCCTCTATACGGTCTTCTTAGATGATCATGTCCAGGTATCCCCTATCATGTCTCATAGAATTACCATGTTCCTTCTAAGATTTATAGATGGATATCCCATGAGTTTCTTCTGCATAAATAGTTCAAATAGGGATGTGGTAGAGTAGTGTATTCTAGAATAACAATTTATTCCAATGTATCCTTTACCAAGACGACCTCTTCCCCAAATATCCCCAATCATGTGTAGGTAAATATGGTTCATAATTATAATAATCATTGGAGTAGGGATCCGTTATGTGAATATCATTAATAGAACCGACGATCAACTCTCTGTCTGATGAAGATAACGCCTAAGAGGTCAACTCTTGTTGTTTTGTTTGATAGGATGGTTCCCAATATTTTGAGATAGACAGAAAAAAATTTCTAAGGTCTAGGATAACTCTATAATATGTATGAAATCATCATCATCTTCTTTCCCCATATTCTTCCATCCATATTGTTTCTTTGAGTATTTTCTTTCTAAGGACTTTTACTTTGATAAAGACAACATTGATATAAGGGAAGCATAAGGATAAGAAATCTGTTGTTACAACCACATGAATAGAATATCCTGATTTTGATTGATTTTTTTCCTAAGAATAAATTCATAGAATTTATGATCATTATTACTTTTTACTTCCTACCACTCGCCTTCCTCTTTTGAATCGGGAGTAGTAACACATCCTACCTGGGTTGGTGAATTTTTATATTCACCGGCCCAAATTCCACCATATTTTGTAGGAGGTCCTTAAAAAATGATCTTATATGGGGTTCCCCATCATTTGATAAAATTGTAAATAATTTGGGATTTCCTAGTCTCCTTCTTTGTTAGGTTTCTTTAGCCTTGGAAACTGAACTAAGTTGTATTCCAAAGTTGAGATAAAGAAACTCAGGACATAGTCATTTAAAAAAGAATAGAACTTGTTTTTCAACAACTCAAAATATCTCTTCATTTGAAATTTTTTAACATCTTCATGAGGAAGTATTTTTTTCTAATGCTTGGGAGGTAGATCCCTATGTTATGATGAGGTCTTTGAAGTAGAAGAGGGTACATGATCCTACATAAGTATGACTGTAGTGTCCTCTTCTTTTCCAGCACTTCTTCTTGGAGAAAATGGGATTACTCAAGTTTTTGTTTTGGTATCTGTTATAAATTTTCCCACGATTGATAAATCTAGGATAGATTTTGAATACCGCCTATGTATTTCACTTGTATTATTGGTGTGGAAAACACATCATAGATATTTTCTAAAAAATGGGAAACACCAATTCTTTAAATAGCTGTATATTCAAGGAGTATGTTAATCCTTTTCATTATAAAATGAAATATAAACTATTTTATTCTCTATTTTATTATAGTTTGTGAGATCAGTCAATATTTTCATCTGTAACATTGAGCTAAATTGGAAATGGAACTTCTGATAGAGATCTTCTCATCGAGTGATTGATAGAGACTGAAAACTTGTGTACCATTAAAAGGCTAGCCCCTAAAATGATTTCATGGAGCATATGAGTTTCACTGCATCCCCTTTCTCAGGGGATCCCCATCATGGGAGCATAATAGCAGACAATATGTATCATGTTCTACTCCAGATATCAGGATCCATGGAATATTGGAATTTTGGGATTCCAAAAAATTGGTGGAGGATGAGTTGGATATACCTATTCGTGATAAGACTTTATTTCTAGATATACTAGTGTATACCATCATTAAATATCTTCAAGTCAAGTCATAATTTAATTGATGGTGTTCATATGAATTTGGGAAACATCTAGCTAATCCCAGAGCTGAATAGGCGAGGAAACATGAGCCTAAAAAGTTGCAATGACTAGTGAGTCAATTGGTGGTGGTGGTAGTATTTTCCTAGTATAACCCTGGGTAATACACCCATGAAGACTTTTCTAAGCCTTCTCTTATTATACATGAAATGGATGAATTCATTATGTGCATCATTATTTGAAACAAAAACTCTTTTCTAAAGTTCTTCTACTGGATGTGAAAGCTGAGGATCTACATGTGGAAAATGTACGACATTAATGTTGTCTCAGAGTTACTCTACATTAAGACTTCTCAAATTTTTCATCTCCTGCTCTTGTTGAGAAAATCATTCAGCAAGATAATGGGAATGAACATCTCCAGTGGGAAGGTGAGACATGTTCTGACCTTTACCTTTTCTCTTATTAGGTTTTTTATGAGGTGGAAGTTGATTATTCGGGAGGGTACCTAAATTTTGTGTAAGACTCTAATTTCAAGTATGCACACCTCCTTAATTTTGTTCAGTGTAGACCATATTATAAACATGAAATTTATCATCTCACTACCCTGAACAAGATTCATTTTCTAGAGGATCTTCAATGGTGTAATTGATGGCATTCACCAAATCATAATGTATTACATTAATTATTTTTGTATCTTTGGGAGATCATTGTCTTCTACACCCTCCATGAGACATTTTCCTCTTATTTTTTTGGTCCTTTGAGAACTATTTGGTGGACATTAAACTGAAGTGAATCCTTGGATAGTTCAATTGTGTGTTCATTTTTTCACTTATTCCCTAATCATGAAGAAAATTGACTTATGATGGGGAGGGTATTGTTAATGTTAAAAAGATTACATGTTACAGATGTTCTTATTCTTCTTTATCATCCCTTTGGAATCTATTTGTTGACTCCAAGGGTTGGGAAAAAAATTTCCCATCCCTATAGGATGGGGTGGCTTCTGACCTATTTCGGCTGATATCAGTGCAACTACACTTCTAATTTTATCAATTATTGTATGAATGTTGTCTAAGTGCATTATCTGACACACACTTAAATCACATTTTTCATAAGACCATTGTGAAATTTCACAAATTTATGCAACATGATGGATTCCATCTTCTATGAGGAAGGACTACTAAATATTATCATGTGATTAATAAAAAAGCATCTCAATAGCTTTCTCTCTTTAGGTATGAATTTTGGTGAAATTTGGTTGAGTCATATTTTTGGTGAGCATCTCTTGGGTTGGGAATATAATTTCATTATTCTAGGCATCCAATCGAAATAAATTTGATTGATACTACTTTTGGGGATCATTTCTTTCTTTATAGAGCAGTGAAATGAAATGATCCATGTGCACCCCATCCTATGACCATAAAAATAGATGGGATGTCTATGATCAATTTCCACAATCTCATTAATGCATTAAGGAATGCACATTAAAGGGCTTCCAGTTTCTTCTCAACCATCAGATGTCAAGAAGCCATGAGATATTCCATGTCAATTTGATTATTCAACCCTTATAATATCTAGAGATAATGTTTATATTCATCATTTTGTATCACATTGACTTTTAGATGATGAAGAGTCTTATATATGTTGAGACAGATATCATGAAAACAAAATTATGCCAACATCTCTAGAATGTTGTATTGAGAGGTGGCCGATGGCTTGAAAATTATTAGAATTTCACCCTTAGCCAGTTGGTTAATCATATTCAACATATCAAATTCATATTTTTACAGAGGTTTCTCGAATTTATCAGACCAATGTTTGTGCTTTCCTACCACCTTATGAGAATCAAAATCATCAGTAGAGAATTCTTCTATTGTATTGGAAGAAATATGGACCAAGGGTGGTTAGTCGAATAACCATCACTTGGGAATATCTTCCAATTGAGAAATAATTTCACCTTCTTGAGACAAGGCATCATAAATGATAGGAATTTAATAATTATGTGCCTTAAGATAAGAGGGATCTCTCATCACTACATTTTCAGTTAGATAATTCTATTGAAAATGTGAATCACTATTGTAAAGATAACTTTTTTTGAAACTGTCATCATAGAGAGGAACACCATGGTAGATTATAGTAAGGGGAAGACCATCTTTCTCCTTGGTCGTCTAGCCATGCAGAGGGTTTCCATGACACTCATCATGATATAAGATCAGAAGATTGACCTAATTGTTATGAATAAATACTTCATGAGGAAGTGTTTGATGAGGTCCATGAGAGTTACAACTAATGCTCCATTAATTTTGTAATGGAAGGGAATGATCTTGATATAGAACATATAAATGTCTAAGGGCTTCATGTACTCCATAAATGAGTAGAGACACATCATAAAGTTTCTCTTGATTTTTCAATAGTATTTGATAAAAATTATTTTTGGATGCATTCTTACAAGAATATGGGGCCACTTGTGGGGAATAGTGGTTATCATGGGAATTTTTATATGCCTAACATGGAGTGGCAGTCAGAATAAGCTGTTTATCTCTAGTAGGAACTGGTGTATATTCCAAATTAGATTATCCGTATCATATGGGGGAGTATGATAGATAACCCTCATGGACCACAACAGAGGTATATTTCATCTCCACGGTGACATGTTATTGATCCACCATTCTTATGAGGAAAAAGTTATGGTTCCATCTATCGGGTACTACTTTTGACATCGTGAGGATATATTGGCATGTATCTAGGATATGAGAAGGAATTTTCATTTTCCTATTCTCCATTTCAAATATTTTCTTGGAGAAATCAATGTTTAGAATGGGAATATATGTTCATTACATATCTGGAGTAGTTGTATTTACTTTATCATGTCCTCCCTTTCAAGCTAGTGGATACTAGAAGTACTCATGTGTTGGGGTAGTGAGTAAATTATTCCCTCTCCATGTCACCTAGATTTTCTGACTGATATCTCTATGTTTTGAATGATGAGGCTAATAATATGCTTCATGGATATAGGCTAATGTATGTTCCAACTTATGGTAATCCACTAGATTATAATGAAAGGATTCACTGTATTCTACTAGTTGAGTTTGTTGGTTGGCTGATTTACTGCAAACATGTGTATATACCTAAACATTTTTTTTCCAAAAATATGATTTTTTGAGCATCTTTGGAGGGGGAAAGGTAGGATCATATTCCTTATTATCCTATTTTGGTCCCTGAAGAATCATTTTGAGTGCCTAGGTTTGAGGGTCCTAGACTGGACAACCAAAGGAAACACCATCATCATGTTGAGGGTTTTCTGTCGCACCGAACATGCGGGGATGATTGTTAGTAGGAGCCATTAAAAAGGACCCATGTGTCTTTAAGAAGAGTAATTAGGTGGCCTCTTGTCCTACCTCTAGGTAATATGGGATTTATCGGTGATTTCATTCTGGGTATAAGGTCCCAAAAGTATTGAATATAGTGTTGTCACTGAGCAGAAGATCAGGGGTTGTTCTTGATTTAGAGGACATATTGGGAAACCTCTAAGGATGGAATGGTAACATGTTGATGGTAATCTCGAACCAATGTGTTAGAGAACCAAAACTGAATATTCTAAGTCAGTGATGTTTCCTTTGAGAGGAAAAGGATCTATCTTGACCTGAATTCAAGACATTCATGGGTGTAAACAAGAAGGAATCCATTTTGATTATTGGGGGTTTGGGAAAAGAGTTCCTATGTATATGAAAAACACAAACAACGAACTCCAACACCTTCTTTAGATTGAAAAAATTTCTGATTTATTTCCTTATCTACACATCTTTTATCAACTGATAGGTTCTTGAAAGATGGGTAACAACATTATCTAGGTTAAGGATTCATGTCGGGTTCACCATTTTTTGTTTCCCTCAGAGCATGTGTTATGGTTAAGAAACAATATTTCTGAACGTTTTCCAAAGTATTTGATTATCTAACTAGATAAACCATAATTTTCAATATCCAAAGTGCCCTACTATACAATGGTATGTGTTCATTAGGTTTGTTGACCTACAATACTTAAGAAATTGTATTGGTTGAAAGGATGGGAGGTTGGGATCATCTCACTGTTTCGGGGGGAAATATATCCTACATTAAGACTCTGTTATAGATTTATTATATTTTCAGGAATTATTCATTAATTGACAAGTATGATTTGATTTATCCTAATATTATAAATAAATAATTATCTTATGTGGAATTCAGAATCATCTATTTTCACTCGAGGTTCTTCATCAATGGAAACATCTATATGAATTCGGGGATCTCCATCAATGGTATAATCTTATATTCTACCTACATATTATTTGTTTTTTTAAAAAAATTATTAGTTAAGCCACTTAGTGGGGAACTCTGATGTTTTGGTTAACCGGGTAGATTAATGCCTACCTAGAATATATCTTCATCCTGGAAGACATAAAATGTTATGATGTTATGATCAAACCCATATAGGGGATTCCAACGTCTCATTGTCAAAAGATTCAAAACACATGTAGTTTTGTGCTTCATAATGGGACACATAATACCTTTTATGGTATTTTGATAAGGACCCAACAATACTATTTAGTGTCATTTGGTAAGGGAATCTAGGTATAAGGTGCCTAGTAAAAGGATTGTGGGGGACTTATGCCTAATCATATCAAGAAACTTGGAAGGAATATGAGCTTAAAAGTTGATATAGACCCTTCTAGGTATATGAACTAATGACTACATGGTTTATTTGGAATGTTAGGTTTGATCTTCGAGGAGGCTTTCTACATGTCAAATTTGGATGGGAATCAAAACCCATATAGTTTGATAAGTCTTGAGGGGGAGTATAACCCTCTGAAAGAAATAGGTTGGGGCTTACTCTTGAAGGGAATTCCCTTGTAAAAATTTCCATTAGAGATGTATTAAATTATAGAGGTTTAGGGGTGCTTAATTTGGCAATTGATATTAAAGAGGATTCCCGGATTAAAGGAATTAGGATTGGGCCTTACTCCCAATGAGGATTCCTTGATTAAGGGAATTAGTGTTTGAGTTATGAGGATGATGTTTAGTGAGATCAGGCCCAAGGTGATAGCTTACTACATATGCCATTTATGGTGATAATCAGTGTTATTGTAGTTCATTAATTTATGTGGAATTTATGTGTGTTTTGATCATTACATCCCTCTAAGCCAACAAGGGTCATACTCGGTGTGAGAAACAAGAGGAGGTGGATGATTCAAAAAACCGCACACACTTTTTCTCTTTTTCTAGTGTAAGTGGTCGGACCTATGGTGGAAGTGGTCATGAAAACCATAGAAGAGGCACTGGGTATGACACGTCCCAATCTTCAATTTATGTTGAACATGGGTCCAATGTAAGTAACTAGTGAATGAAATGGATGTAAAGAGGAGGATGAATACAACCTACTACATTAAATGCTAGGGGATTACACCAGTATGGTTTCCCTTTGATTGGCCCTAGGGGAGGAGGGATACATCTCCTTTGTCAAAGGAAAAATAAACTATGATCGCTATCCTCCATACCAAGAACTGGAGGTTTTGAGTCTTAATGGTGGGAAGGGTGGACATATTCCTATCCCTGGAATCTAATACATGGAACTCCTAAACATTGTTCCTATAGTAAGGATCCATGTGACCATGAATATATATAAAAAAACATGCATCCCATGTATCCCGATCCTATAGTAATAAATGATTAGAAAACCTATGATAGTAGAAATAAAAACCCCAATGGGATACAAACAAATCAACCTTTTCCTAAGGTTTTGAAAATCAGAAGGTCTTGGTGGAGGTTTAAAAGTTTTCCCTTTTAGAAAAATGAGAAAATGAGAGAGAATCTATAACATGAATGTATTTGAAGGAGAAGTCATGAGTGGCTTGCGTAGGTTGTGAAGAGGAGGAGAACTAACAAGAAGCACACATGTAGGTGGTTTACAAGTGGGTGGCGTGCAACTAGGCTTGGGTGAACTGGTTTCACATTAAGTGATGAACAACCTTGAAGACTAAACATGGGGGAGAGTTAGCTCAATCATTAAAGAGTATTTAAAGGTATTCCCATAAGTGAGGTGTAAAGATTCCCATATGTGGAAGGGTGATCACGAAAGTGTTATTAAATCATGGGGTTGGGTAAACTAGTCACATAAGTCTTGTTTATTTTTAATACTAAATAGAAATAAGTCTCACTAAACTCATTTAATTTCCTCTCTTTAGGGGTTATGATACTACCTTTATGGTTTTTGTAGATTAGGTAGAATCACTAAGGCGATCATAGAATCAATCAACCTTTAGGGAAAATCTTCCATACAAATGATAGACCCAAGGGACTATTTATAGGAAAATATGGTACGATGGATGAAGGACACTGGTCACGAATGTTGGTTGGTGTGTAGGTAGGTAACATAGGTACCTTGACCACTGGTTTTTTTAGGGATTATGCAAAAAAATAAAAGTTCCATACCATTGGGCCAACGCCCACGCACCCATGCTTGGGTTCACTACTAGGATGGAGTCACAACCATTTGGGCTGGTGCCTTCGCTACTATCACAGACCCCCATGAAAAAGTTAGAGTCACACTGTGTCACGACCCGCCCTCGGGGACCGTGCCGTGACTACCCCAAGCCCGCCTTCCATAGGCCAGGGGCTGGCGACTAGCACCAAGGCGTAGATCCCAGCAAATTGGGAAGGCATTGCCTTTGAAAAGTAAACACACACCACAGAGTAAACAAGCGGAAAGTAAACACTAAGCAAGCAGAGTACAACTGAAGTGCGGAAAAGTAAATGGGCCAGAATACAAACCCAAACTGAAAGTAAAGTACAACTCGAAAAGGGAAAAACAGCAACTGAAAAGTAAAGGCCGCTACTCCGAGCTGTCCACCGGAAATCCCACCTGAAGGGTGGGTACAGATAGCTCCTCTGCTCCACGGGTCCCACCGTCCGCTCCGTGCTCGTCCCGCCCAGTGGTCCACCTCCGGGTACCGACCCGCTCCGCGAACCTCAGCTAAGGTCAACGCTGTCCGTCGTCTGCAACCAACACAACGTAGTGCGGGCGAAGCCCGTGCAGGGGTGAGTATAAGCTACTCAGGAGGGACCCCGAGACCCCTGAAGGTCTCTCAAAATCCACAAAGGATAAACCACGAAGCAAAGTACAATCACGAAGTAACAACCAACACTGCTTAGGTATATGCCCATACATATACCTAAGTCATCAATTCAAATACGCTCCAACCTCCGAGCTCAAGTATAACTCAGTCCACGCAGGAAAGTATACGTATTCCACAAAGGAAAGTAACAGGATTCAGCTCACACAGGTATACTTCTTCAAGGACGATAAAGATGATCACTGATCCATCTAAGTCGTCGGACCCACGAAGGATCGATAGGTAACTAACCCCCGCAGAAGACCCACACAGGATCGGGCTCACACAGAACCTGTAGGCGCTGGCTCACACAGAACCGCTGAGCGCAAGGACCCACACAGGATCGGGCTCACACAGAACCTGTAGCACTGATCCACGTAGGATCGCTGAGTGCTGTAGTCGTCGTCGTCGAATCCACACAGGATCTCTGTACTGTCGTCGTCGAATCCACACAGGATCTCTGTACTGTCGTCGTCGCAGTCACAGTAGCAGTCGTAGCAGTAGAACAGTCGCAGCCAGCACTAGGGTTCCCGCACACAGCAAGCTCGTACGGAGGGTCCGCTCCACGAGCCGAGAGGCTGATACATCAACTGTCACGAAGACCGAAGTTGATGTATCCAAAAGTTCCGTATCGTCAACAGGAACTCAACGCAACAGACGGCGCGTCGATCGGACGCCTGGTCTGAGAGTTATTGGCATTTTTGTCTCCGGGGCCCGGTTGGTTTTTAAGGCAAAACCAACCCGACCGTACTCCACCTGCGTCCAAACCTCGGGCGGAGTATGCCAAAAGATCCGTCTCACTAAGAGGAACACTACGCGACTGACGGCGCGTCAATCAGACGTCCGTAGCTCAAGATATGAGCGTTTCCGCTCCGAAGGCCCGGTTGGTTTCGTGAACGAACCAACCCGGCCGAACTCAAAGTAAACCGAAACCTTGAGTGCGATATACCGAAACGACCGTCTCGATCCAAGGATCGCGTTGCCGCAGACGGTTCGTCATTCGGAGGTCCGAGGCTCAAGTTATGAGCCAAAAACCGAATCTGGTCCGAAACGGGGGGGTCCGGGTCCGGAACGACCCGGCCCGACCCCCCCCCCCTTGGGTGGCGCGGCGGCCGGCGGCGGCGGCCGGCGGCGGCGGACGGCGGCGGCGGGCCACGTGGCGGCGGCGGGCCGCGTGGCGGCGGCGGCCGCGTGGCGCGGCGGCGGCGGGCCACGTGGCGGCGGCGGGCCGCGTGGCGGCGGCGGCGGGCCGCGCTGACGGCGGCGGCTGGCCGCGCTGGCGGCGGCGGCTGGCGGGCCGCGTGGCGGCGGCGGCTGGCGGGCCGCGTGGCGGCGGCGGCTGGCGGGCCGCGTGGCGGCGGCGGCTGGCGGACCGCGCTGGCGGCGGGATGCCGCGGCGCAAGCGGGAGGCACGCGGGGCTAAGCCCCGCGTTTCTAACAAACGGCACGGCTTAAAGCCGTGCCTTGAAATAAAAACGGCCCCCGCAGGTGGGGGCCGGCTGGACAAAACCGGGGGGGCTTTGCCCCCCTCCTTAAATGAACCGCCCCCCCCTCTTTAAGAGGGGGGTTTTGAAGAGCCGGCCGGGGGTTTAAACCCCCCGGTTTTTATGACGTCCGGCCGGCCCGCTGGCCGGCCGGTTTTTACCAACGGGACCGGAATTTCCGGTCCCGCCCTTGATTTCCGACGCCGGCGGCACGGCCGCCGGTCTTTCCTTCCGCCGCGGCCCGGAACCGGCCGCGGTCTCCTCGTCTCACCGCGGCCCGGAACCGGCCGCGGTGTTCGTCGTCCGGCGCGGTGCGACGGCACCGCGCCCCTTTCTCCGTGCCAAGAATCCTCCCAACGCGGCGCGACGGCGTCGCGTTCTTGATATCACTCCTCGACGAAGCGCGACGGCGTTGCGGAAAAAAAAATATCTGAACGTTCATCCGCGTGGTGCGACGGCACCACGTTACTTGTTTCCTCCAGCATGAACAACATGAACGATGGAGGGGGATTCGGCCGTGTTCGTGCGGTCCGGTCCCCCTCACGTTAAAGAAATAAAAACGGAACTTAAATAAAATAAGTCACACGTTAAGTCATGCTAAATCCACGATTCAAGAAAGGAATAAAAATAATCAATAAAGATCATCCCCTACCTCTGGTTTCAAGAACGAAGATCGTCAACGACCCGCGGAAGACGCGTCGCGGTGGTCGGCGTCACGGAAGAAGGACGTCGATGTCGTGAAGCGAGGATTCGAAGTTCTTTGACGACGATTTCGTCGCGGGAAAAGATGACGCGGAAGAAGACGTCGTCGGTGTCGCGGGTATGGCGTCGCGAAAGACGATTCCCGAGTACGTGGCGTTCTTCGTCGAGATGAACGTTCTTCGTCAAGATGAAGAAGATGGAGGAGGAGCTCTCAAATGAATTCCACACAAGTTGGCTAACCAAATGAAATAAGGTCCCTCCTTATTTTATTTACCAACCTAGGAATTCAAAACTTCAAAATTCAAACAAAGACATAACTCCCATAATTAAATAAGAGTTACTTAGGCCAAAATAATTAAGGGTTAAGAACGTTGAGAGAATTTTGAAAGATAGGGGTTCGTGTGGGCCCCACCACACTTAATCCTCCCAAGGGAGGTTAAGTGGGTGTGGGTCCCACTTCCAACCCCCTTGGGTAGATTTTTAATAAGTTAAAAATAAAATTTGTTTAACACAATTTTATTTAACTTAACTGAAAAACCCCAAAACGGAACTTTCAACCCGCAACAAACGCAACTCCCGGAAAGGTCTCTTTAAGCGAATATCGGCGCTGCGAGTTCATCGGTGCCCTCGGATTTCAATTCCGAGCACCGGATCAAAAGTTAGGAATTCCCGCTCGTTCGTTCACTGAACGTACCCGAGCCAAACTTCGGAAATTAATTCCGGGCACTCCGGGCCTCGGAATCAGGTGCCGTCTGAAACCGCGCTCTTGTAAAAATCCAAAGAAAATTAAGAAAAAATTTCCCTTGAATTTTACGGTCTTTACATTACTCCCACCTCAGGGCTTTACGTCCCCGTAAAGATACAACAAATACTAGGGGAACAAATGAGGGTACTGAGCACGCATCTGAGCCTCCCGCTCCCAAGTGCTCTCCTGGAGATTCCCGTGCTGCCATCTGATGCGCACAAGAGGAATCGATCGCCCACGTAGGACCCGCTCCTGTCGATCCTCTATCTCCACCGGGACCTCCGTAAAAGTCGCCCCATCGTCAACGTCAAGCTCCCCATGGTCAAAGATGTGCGTCGGGTCGTGCACGTATCTCCTCAGCTGGGATACGTGAAAGACGTCGTGCACCCGGTGCAACTGAGGTGGTAGAGCCAGGCGATAAGCCACCTCGCCAATCCTGCTGAGAATCTGGAAAGGTCCGATGAAGCGCGGAGATAACTTGCCGCCTCGGCCAAATCTCCGAATACCACGTCGAGGTGAGACCCGCAAGAAGACGTGGTCGCCATCCTCGAACTCCAGTGGCCTCCGCCTTCTGTCAGCGTATGACTTCTGCCGGCTCTGAGCTGTCCTCATCCGCTCCTGGATGACCTGGACCTTCTCTGTCGTGGCCTGGACCATCTCCGGTCCCACCAGTGCTGATTCCCCAGGGTCTGTCCAGCACAAAGGAGATCTACATGGTCGGCCGTACAACGCCTCGTACGGTGCCATCCCGATGGTGGAGTGGTAGCTGTTGTTGTACGCGAACTCCACCAAGGGTAGGTGGTCCTCCCAGCTACGACCAAAGTCGAGGACACATGCGCGGAGCATGTCCTCGAGAGTCTGAATGGTCCTCTCCGTCTGACCATCCGTCTGAGGGTGAAAAGCTGTGCTAAGACGTAGCTGCGTCCCGAACGCCTCCTGCAACCCCTTCCAAAGCCGGGAAGTAAAACGGGCATCACGATCGGAAACGATAGATGATGGCACGCCGTGGAGCCGCACAATCTCCTGAACGTAGAGACGTCCCAAGCTCTCCACCGAGCCCTGCTCTCTGATGGGTAAGAAGTGTGCCGACTTGGTGAGTCGGTCAACAATCACCCAGATGGAGTCGTGACCTCTGGAAGTGCGTGGAAGTCCAGTCACGAAGTCCATAGATATGCCGTCCCACTTCCACTCCGGAACCTCCAAGGGCTGTACCAAGCCTGCTGGTACCTGATGCTCTGCCTTCACCTGCTGACAGGTAAGGCATCGAGAAACGAACTCAGCTACAGCCTTCTTCATGCCCGGCCACCAATGCTGTCGTCTGAGGTCCTGGTACATCTTCGCCACTCCAGGATGTACCGCTAAAGGTGAAGTGTGAAACTCCCTCAACACTTCCTCTCGCAAAGCGACTGGTACCATGGTACGTCCTCTGAAAAGGATGTCGTGCTCTGCTCCAAGGGAGAAACCATCAGGTGTCTGTCCCGAGGATATCTGTGCACGCCGTGTCTCACAGTCAGCGTCCCCATGCTGTGCCTCCCTGACTCGCTGCAGTAGTGGAGGAGTGACTGTGAGAGACTGTAGAAAGGCTGCTCCATCTCTATCCACGAAGGATATCTGCAAAGAGGCTAGCTGCTCCGTCGCCTCCTCAAGTAGTTGAATGCCCGTCCTCCTGCTGAGAGCATCAGCTACTACGTTCCCCTTCCCAGGAGTATAGACTATCTCAAAGTCATAGTCCTGGAGGAACTCGAGCCATCGTCGCTGTCTCAGGTTCAGGTCCTTCTGCGAGAAGATATACCTGAGACTCTGATGATCGGAAAAGACCGTAAAGCGCTCGCCCATCAGATAGTGTCGCCAAGTCTTCAGAGCGAAGACCACTGCTGCTAACTCTAGGTCATGGGTAGCGTAGTTCTGCTCATGCGGCCTCAACTGACGTGATCCATAGGCGATCACGGCCCGCTCCTGCATCAGAACACATCCGAGTCCGGTCCCTGATGCATCGCAGTAGACTACGTACCCTACTCCCTCCTCAGGCAACCTCAAGATAGGTGCGCTAGTCAATCTCTGCCTCAGCTCCTCGAAGCTCTGCTGACAACTGTCTGACCACACGAAGGGTTTCCCCTTCTTCGTCAACGCTGTGAGTGATGCCGCAATTCTGGAGAAGTTCGGCACAAATCTCCGATAGTATCCAGCTAGTCCCAAGAAACTCCGAACCTCAGTCACGCTCCTGGGTGGCTCCCATGCTAAGACAGCCTCAATCTTCGTGGGATCCACTGCAACTCCCGCCTCAGAGATAACGTGTCCCAAAAAGTGGACCTCACGTATCCAGAACTGGCACTTCGAGAGCTTTCCATAAAGCTGGTGCTCTCGGAGTGTGTCAAGAACAACTCGCAAGTGATAGGCGTGCTCCTCCTCTGTCGTAGAGTAAATCAGAATGTCGTCGATGAAGACCACGACAAACCGATCGAGGTATGGCTGAAAGATCCTGTTCATGAGAGCCATGAACACTGCTGGAGCATTGGTTACACCGAAAGGCATAACCAAGAACTCATAGTGGCCATACCGACATCTGAAGGCCGTCTTCTGCACATCCTCGTCTCTGACTCTGAGCTGATGATAGCCTGACCTGAGGTCTATCTTCGAGAACCACCGTGCTCCCTTGAGCTGATCAAAGAGGTCATCAATCCTCGGTAGCGGATACTTGTTCCTCACTGTCACCTGGTTCAGGCGACGATAGTCAACACAAAGTCGCAAGCTTCCGTCCGCCTTCTTGGCGAACAATATCGGGGAAGCCCATGGTGAAACACTGGGTCGGATGAATCCCTTGCCCTGCAAGTCCTCCAACTGTACCCGTAGCTCTCGAAGCTCGGCGGGGGCCATCCGATATGCTGGAGTGGATATCGGGGCTGTCCCGGGGTACAAGTCAATATAAAAGTCTACCTCTCTGCGAGGAGGTAGCCCTGGAACATCGTCGGGAAAAACGTCCGCATACTGATCCACCACTGCAGGAAAACCAGGACTCCGCACGTCAACTGCTCCAAGGATAAGGCTAGCCAACTGATGAGTGATGGGCTGTCCTCTCCTCCGCGGAAGTCCATCCTGTGCTGCTAAGGCTCCCTTCTCGCCGGTGAAGGTGAACCTGCTTCCGTCGGTGCGTACACATCGCACCTTGCGCCTAAAACAGTCAATCTGAGCATGGACCGTAGACAGCCAATCCATGCCCAAGATGACGTCGTAAGGCCTCGACGCTGCTACAAGAAGATCCCAGCCGAAGCTCTCGCCTCCTAGAGTAAGCTCACACTGCCGGCACCAGTGCGTAATCGTCGAGTCTGCTCCCGTAGGAGTCTCTAGCCGTAAGGATCGAGCCAACGGCTCTGTCGGAATCTCCGAGCTCCGAACAAGGGCAGCGGCTATGAAAGAGTGACTCGCTCCTGTGTCTATAAGAACTGCAGCAAGGGTGGAATAGACACAGATAGTACCTCGAATCATCTCGGGTGCGCCGTGGTCGTAGGCCTCTGCTGCCTGGAGCTGTGCCTGACGCTGCCCGCCAGCTCCCTGTGGTCGGGGTGGACCTCCTGGTGGTGGTGGTGGTAAAGCCTCAAAGCGTCGGCCACCACCAGCTGCTCGTCCAGCTCCTCTGCCTCGTCCGCCTCCTCCCTGCGGACCGCCACGGTCGACCCTCTGCCTCTGCCTCGGTGGTCCATCTACTGACTGCTGCTCCTCGGCACGGCGGGTCGGGCAGTCACGAGCCATGTGGCCCTGTCCGCCGCACGAGTAGCACTGCCTGCCTCTCGGAAGACTGGCTCCGCGCTGTGTGCCCCGCACTGCTGAGCCAGTGCCCTGAGATCGTCGGCCTGAAGGTCTGGTCTGCCTGGACCCCTGAGTCATCCGTCGACTGCCTGCTGTAGATGACTCTGCCACGTGCCGCCCTGCGGTGGGTCGCTGTGCTGGTGTAGACTCAGCAAGGAAGCTCTCGATCAGAAGAGCCCGCTCCAGTACTCCTGTCTGAGTCGGAATGCTGAGGGAGATCAGCGATGCCCTGATCTCGTGTCTCAAACCCTGCTCGAAGGTCCGGGCCCGGAAGAATGGGTCCCGTACCATGTCGGTCGAGTAGCGCGAGAGATCGGTAAATCTCGCCGAGTACTGGGCGACCGTCATGCTGCCCTGCCGCAGCTGTAGAAGCTCCTGGATACGCACCGCTCGAAGGGTGGCCGGGACGAACTCAGAGCGGAAGAGGCTCTCGAAGTCCGTCCAGAGTAGAGATGCCTCATCGTGCACCTGGAGCATCAGGCTCCACCATCGTCCAGCTGCTGCGTGTAGTAGGCTCGCAGCGAGGATCACCATGAGGTCTGCTGGTGTCCTCACTAGCCTAAACACTCGAACCACTGCCTCCAGCCAGTCCTCTGCTGCCTGGGGATCCGTCTCCCCGCGAAACCTGGGCGGTCGCTGTCGCTGAAACTCATGCAGTGCGCTGAGGCGACGTGCATCGTCAGCGGCTGCTGCTGGAAGCATCGGGGGCTCGGCGGGTAAAGCTACCGCCGGTGCCACTACTGGAAAAGGGCCCTGCACCGAAGCCTCGTCGCTCGGTGGGCTGACACAAGTAATCACAAAGAAAACTTTGAAACACACACGCAATCAATGTTTCCGTGCATTAAGTCGGAAATCAGAAGTCAGGGTCCTGGTATATGGATACGTCGGCCGCCGCACCAACACTGGACTCCCTGGACTGATAACCACACTCAATACGCTAAACATTATTGCTTCACATAGAAAAGATCAGAGTTCGCGGTAGAACCGAACTCCTCTGATACCAATTTGTCACGACCCGCCCTCGGGGACCGTGCCGTGACTACCCCAAGCCCGCCTTCCATAGGCCAGGGGCTGGCGACTAGCACCAAGGCGTAGATCCCAGCAAATTGGGAAGGCATTGCCTTTGAAAAGTAAACACACACCACAGAGTAAACAAGCGGAAAGTAAACACTAAGCAAGCAGAGTACAACTGAAGTGCGGAAAAGTAAATGGGCCAGAATACAAACCCAAACTGAAAGTAAAGTACAACTCGAAAAGGGAAAAACAGCAACTGAAAAGTAAAGGCCGCTACTCCGAGCTGTCCACCGGAAATCCCACCTGAAGGGTGGGTACAGATAGCTCCTCTGCTCCACGGGTCCCACCGTCCGCTCCGTGCTCGTCCCGCCCAGTGGTCCACCTCCGGGTACCGACCCGCTCCGCGAACCTCAGCTAAGGTCAACGCTGTCCGTCGTCTGCAACCAACACAACGTAGTGCGGGCGAAGCCCGTGCAGGGGTGAGTATAAGCTACTCAGGAGGGACCCCGAGACCCCTGAAGGTCTCTCAAAATCCACAAAGGATAAACCACGAAGCAAAGTACAATCACGAAGTAACAACCAACACTGCTTAGGTATATGCCCATACATATACCTAAGTCATCAATTCAAATACGCTCCAACCTCCGAGCTCAAGTATAACTCAGTCCACGCAGGAAAGTATACGTATTCCACAAAGGAAAGTAACAGGATTCAGCTCACACAGGTATACTTCTTCAAGGACGATAAAGATGATCACTGATCCATCTAAGTCGTCGGACCCACGAAGGATCGATAGGTAACTAACCCCCGCAGAAGACCCACACAGGATCGGGCTCACACAGAACCTGTAGGCGCTGGCTCACACAGAACCGCTGAGCGCAAGGACCCACACAGGATCGGGCTCACACAGAACCTGTAGCACTGATCCACGTAGGATCGCTGAGTGCTGTAGTCGTCGTCGTCGAATCCACACAGGATCTCTGTACTGTCGTCGTCGAATCCACACAGGATCTCTGTACTGTCGTCGTCGCAGTCACAGTAGCAGTCGTAGCAGTAGAACAGTCGCAGCCAGCACTAGGGTTCCCGCACACAGCAAGCTCGTACGGAGGGTCCGCTCCACGAGCCGAGAGGCTGATACATCAACTGTCACGAAGACCGAAGTTGATGTATCCAAAAGTTCCGTATCGTCAACAGGAACTCAACGCAACAGACGGCGCGTCGATCGGACGCCTGGTCTGAGAGTTATTGGCATTTTTGTCTCCGGGGCCCGGTTGGTTTTTAAGGCAAAACCAACCCGACCGTACTCCACCTGCGTCCAAACCTCGGGCGGAGTATGCCAAAAGATCCGTCTCACTAAGAGGAACACTACGCGACTGACGGCGCGTCAATCAGACGTCCGTAGCTCAAGATATGAGCGTTTCCGCTCCGAAGGCCCGGTTGGTTTCGTGAACGAACCAACCCGGCCGAACTCAAAGTAAACCGAAACCTTGAGTGCGATATACCGAAACGACCGTCTCGATCCAAGGATCGCGTTGCCGCAGACGGTTCGTCATTCGGAGGTCCGAGGCTCAAGTTATGAGCCAAAAACCGAATCTGGTCCGAAACGGGGGGGTCCGGGTCCGGAACGACCCGGCCCGACCCCCCCCCCCTTGGGTGGCGCGGCGGCCGGCGGCGGCGGCCGGCGGCGGCGGACGGCGGCGGCGGGCCACGTGGCGGCGGCGGGCCGCGTGGCGGCGGCGGCCGCGTGGCGCGGCGGCGGCGGGCCACGTGGCGGCGGCGGGCCGCGTGGCGGCGGCGGCGGGCCGCGCTGACGGCGGCGGCTGGCCGCGCTGGCGGCGGCGGCTGGCGGGCCGCGTGGCGGCGGCGGCTGGCGGGCCGCGTGGCGGCGGCGGCTGGCGGGCCGCGTGGCGGCGGCGGCTGGCGGACCGCGCTGGCGGCGGGATGCCGCGGCGCAAGCGGGAGGCACGCGGGGCTAAGCCCCGCGTTTCTAACAAACGGCACGGCTTAAAGCCGTGCCTTGAAATAAAAACGGCCCCCGCAGGTGGGGGCCGGCTGGACAAAACCGGGGGGGCTTTGCCCCCCTCCTTAAATGAACCGCCCCCCCCTCTTTAAGAGGGGGGTTTTGAAGAGCCGGCCGGGGGTTTAAACCCCCCGGTTTTTATGACGTCCGGCCGGCCCGCTGGCCGGCCGGTTTTTACCAACGGGACCGGAATTTCCGGTCCCGCCCTTGATTTCCGACGCCGGCGGCACGGCCGCCGGTCTTTCCTTCCGCCGCGGCCCGGAACCGGCCGCGGTCTCCTCGTCTCACCGCGGCCCGGAACCGGCCGCGGTGTTCGTCGTCCGGCGCGGTGCGACGGCACCGCGCCCCTTTCTCCGTGCCAAGAATCCTCCCAACGCGGCGCGACGGCGTCGCGTTCTTGATATCACTCCTCGACGAAGCGCGACGGCGTTGCGGAAAAAAAAATATCTGAACGTTCATCCGCGTGGTGCGACGGCACCACGTTACTTGTTTCCTCCAGCATGAACAACATGAACGATGGAGGGGGATTCGGCCGTGTTCGTGCGGTCCGGTCCCCCTCACGTTAAAGAAATAAAAACGGAACTTAAATAAAATAAGTCACACGTTAAGTCATGCTAAATCCACGATTCAAGAAAGGAATAAAAATAATCAATAAAGATCATCCCCTACCTCTGGTTTCAAGAACGAAGATCGTCAACGACCCGCGGAAGACGCGTCGCGGTGGTCGGCGTCACGGAAGAAGGACGTCGATGTCGTGAAGCGAGGATTCGAAGTTCTTTGACGACGATTTCGTCGCGGGAAAAGATGACGCGGAAGAAGACGTCGTCGGTGTCGCGGGTATGGCGTCGCGAAAGACGATTCCCGAGTACGTGGCGTTCTTCGTCGAGATGAACGTTCTTCGTCAAGATGAAGAAGATGGAGGAGGAGCTCTCAAATGAATTCCACACAAGTTGGCTAACCAAATGAAATAAGGTCCCTCCTTATTTTATTTACCAACCTAGGAATTCAAAACTTCAAAATTCAAACAAAGACATAACTCCCATAATTAAATAAGAGTTACTTAGGCCAAAATAATTAAGGGTTAAGAACGTTGAGAGAATTTTGAAAGATAGGGGTTCGTGTGGGCCCCACCACACTTAATCCTCCCAAGGGAGGTTAAGTGGGTGTGGGTCCCACTTCCAACCCCCTTGGGTAGATTTTTAATAAGTTAAAAATAAAATTTGTTTAACACAATTTTATTTAACTTAACTGAAAAACCCCAAAACGGAACTTTCAACCCGCAACAAACGCAACTCCCGGAAAGGTCTCTTTAAGCGAATATCGGCGCTGCGAGTTCATCGGTGCCCTCGGATTTCAATTCCGAGCACCGGATCAAAAGTTAGGAATTCCCGCTCGTTCGTTCACTGAACGTACCCGAGCCAAACTTCGGAAATTAATTCCGGGCACTCCGGGCCTCGGAATCAGGTGCCGTCTGAAACCGCGCTCTTGTAAAAATCCAAAGAAAATTAAGAAAAAATTTCCCTTGAATTTTACGGTCTTTACACACTGCGAACTTTTCAAGCCTCAATGACGATGTTAAGGGTTGTGGAACAGGGAAATCCAATATTCTCTTTTGACCTACATCAAGACGTATTTATACCCTAACTCAACATTTGTTGTCTAAGTGAGGTTAATATCTTAAATTTTGTAGAGAAGTGCATGGGGCACATTTCATGCTGTTAGTGACCATACAAAGACCCAAATTTTTTGTTATAAAACCCTAAGAACCCTAATATAGTAAACAAACCATAAAACCCTTAAATACCACAAAAACATAAAAACAATTAAAACCAAAAAAACTCTAAAAGAACTTAAAAATTAAAAGAACCCCCCAAAAAACATTAAAACATTAAAACCCATAAAACCCCTAAGTACCCCTAAACACCCCTAAAAATGATAAAAACCTTAGAAAACCTAAAATAATAAAATACACAAAACCCCTAAAAATCAAAAAAATATAAAAAACATTTTTAAAACTCTAATAAACCAAAAACCCTAAATCAACCCAACATAAATAAACACATTAAGACAAAAAAACCTCCCAAAGCAAATAAAAATCCTAAAAACGCTAAAAAACACAACCCCACATCCTTTAAATCCCCAAAAAACTCTAGAAACTATTAAACTACCCAAAAAACCCTAAAGACTCCCTAAACCCCCTAAAAACTCAAAACCACCCTAAAACCCCAAAACCCCCATAAAACCCCATAACCCCCCCTAAAACTCTTAAAAACGTATCAACCCTAAAACCATAAAATCTGTAATTTTTTTAAAATCCCCTAAAAACCCTAAAAACCACTAAAAACCATAAAACCCCTAAAACCCTAAAACCCTAAAAACCCCAAACACCCCAAAACTCTAAAACATTCTAAGAACCATAAATATACCAAAAAATATTGTAAACCCCCTAAATACACTAAGTAACTAAAACATTAAAAGTGTATAAAAATTCTAAAATTGCTAAAACTTCTAAATAACCCTAAAAGATTAAATAAACTCAAAACACTAAAACCCAATAAAACCCAAAAAACATTTAGAACCCTTAGAAACCCAAAAAAACTCTAAAATCCCTAAACACACTTAAAATACCCGTAACACCCTTAAAACCCAATAAAGAACTAAAAACCCTAAAACCCATTACAACCCTTTAACCCCTTAAACACCATAAGATCCCTAACACCCCGAAAAGACCCCAAACCCCAAAAAGATACTAACCACCCTATAAAACCTTAAATATATAAATCCCCTTGAACACCACAAAAACTCCAAAATAACCGAAACCCCATAAAAACCCGTAAAACACTATAAAAATGCATAAAATCCATAAAACACCAAAATAACCCTAAAATTCATAAGAACACTAAAAATTCTCCAAAACCCTAAAAAACATAAAAATCATAAAACAAACCTAAAAACCTCTAACATAAATGTTATTTTGAAAATACATTATCGATATAACTACATATTCATGTGGTCAGAAAAAGGAATTTAATGTACTTATATATATATATATATATGAAAAAGTTATAAAGAGTTACAATAAGTAATAAAAAAGAAATGATACATAACATATGAAATAAATAATTAATAAAAAATTCTCTATAAATGACAAAAAAATGATTAATAAATAAAAATAAAAATAATAAATAATAAGGTAAAAAATATTTAATAATTAATAATAAATATTCATTAATAATTAATATGTAAAATGAAATTATTAATTATATATTTTTAATAAATAATTAATAAATATGTAATGAATAAATAATTACTAACAAATAAATAAATAAATGATAAATATACTAATATTTGATAAATAAGTAATAGATAAATAAATAATTGGCAATATCTAAAAAAATAATAAACGGTAATCGATAAATAATAAATATATAATAAAAAATAATAAATAAGTAATAAATGACTGATAAAAAATATTAATAATAAATTAGAAATAATATAATATAAAACATAGTAATAATAATAAATTTATAAATAATAAATAAATGATAAGTTAATAATAAAAAATAAATCAATATGAAATAAAATGGCAGTAGATAAATAATAAATAATAAATAAATTGTAAATAAATAGTAAATAATTAATAATCAATAACGAACAATATATAATATATAATAAATATCAAATAATAATAAATATTGGTTTAATTATAAATTAATAATAAATAATAATTATACAGTTAATTAATATATAATAAATAAGTAATAAATAAATAATAAATAATAAATAAAAATAATAAACAATAAAAAATAAATGAATATAGTCATCTATAAATATATATACATATAATTAAATTTTAAAAAATATATATAAACGCACACATATATAAATAATTGCATATTAATATAAAAAACTATTTAAGAGATGTAGCCATATATATATATACCCACAATGGATATAAAAATATTAAAACATAAACACATAAAGATATTTACAAATGTATATAAATACTAAAAAAATATTCCTAAATCCTTATAAATATAAATGCACAGATACTATTCAATATAATTTTAAATAAATATTGATAAATATATTTATATTATAATTAATTATATACAAATCTATAGAAATTCTTAAATATATATAATATTTAAAAAACCACCAAAAGAGGGACAAATCAATTTCAATTCCAGAAAATCAATAGGAATGTAAATACATAGAGTAAAATTAGTGATGGCCTAAAAATAATAATAATACACTCCTAAACAAAGCTAAAATTTCATTGACTGTTTGAAAATCATGGTATCATAACCGAAAGCTCTATTTTGGAGGCCTTATAGGCCTTTTGTACCTCGAAAAAAATAATTAACAGGGTTCCCTTAATTAATATGGCATAGATTTCTAAAGTTTTTCAATTTGATTTGTATTGTATCCCAAAAGGACACTCATATAACTATTTATGATTTCTTAAAGTCGATGTTTGATTTTCAACTTCTCATAAAATAGTAACAATATTTATCTTATTAATTATTTTGAAACTATTATCTAATTGCATTTTATATCAATTAATAATTTTAAATTTGATTTATAGTAGATCTAAAACAAACCGTAGAATCAGTTTTGATGGCCATTTGACGTTGAAGTTTAATATTGAAGTTATCTAAGAACTAATTTATGTTTCAAATAATTAATAACAAGCAATTTAAAAAAATTAATAAATTACAATTAATTCAAAATATAAATAAAAACAAATAAATGACTATAAATAATAAATAAATATTGTCAATTATAAATCGAAATTAAATATTTAGCATTTACTATTTTTCTTAGGAATTCATAGCATTTTTTATAAACTACCCCTAAAAAAGTTTTATGAATAAGAAAACAAAAAATTGATTTGACAACTTTTTTGAAAATTATCTTCCAAAAATTAATAAATAAATTAATAAATAATAACCACAATTGTAGAATTTTTTTTTAAAACCATTGTGAATTGTTTTCCAATAGTGAAACCCTAAAAAACCTAAAACCCTAAAAAATGGTAAACAACTCTACGAACCCTAAAATCATAAAAATACCCTAAAACCCCAAAAAATAAAATTAAAAACACAAAAACCCACAAAAGACACGAAAAAAGCCAAAAAACAAAAAAATACTAAAAACCATGTAACACCAAAAAACCCCTAAAATCCCTAAAAAACCTAAATACAATAAAAACCTCGAAAAAATTAAAAAACATAAAGTCTACCCTAATAACCTATAAAAAATAAAATACCTAAAAACACTAAAATCATTAAAGACCCCTAAAATGCCTAAAAATGACTTCAAACTACCAAAAATCCAAAAATACCTAAAATCCATGAAATCCAAAAAAAACCCTATGAAATCCCTAAAAACCTTTAAAAAATCCTAAAACCCTTACAAACCATAAGAATAATAAAAACCCTTTAAGCCTAAAACCTCTAAAAGTCCCAAAATCCTTAAAACAACAAAATCCATAAAACCCAAATAACCAAAAAAACACTTTAAACCACTAAAACCACAATAAACACTAAAATCCATTTAAATCCCAAATTGACATGAATACCTTAAAATCCCCAAGACACCATATAATACTCTAAAAATACTAAATAATTATTAAAGTACCAAAAGCCCTAAAAACCCTAAAACCCATAAAAACCTCAAAAATTACCTAATACCATTAAAATCACTAAATCCCAAAAACTCTAAAATAACATTTAACCCCCTAAAAATTCACTAATATAAAAAATCCCCAAAAACCTTAAAAACTATAAAGATATAAAAATCCCTAAATTTTCTTATAAATCAATGTAAAACCCAAAAACCCAAAATTCCACTAAACCCTAGAAACCCATAAGAACCCTAGAAAATCCATAAAAACTTATAAACATAAACCCCTAATGCTCTAAAAATCACTAAAACCTAGAAACACCATGAAACAATAAAAACAGAAAAAATATAAAAAACATAAAACCCTGAAAACACATAAAAACCATAAAATCATAAAACCATGAAACCCTATAAACCATAAATACCCAAAAAAACAAAAAACACATAAAAATACATCAATCCCTAAAAAACTAAAAATCACATAAAAGCCTAAAAATCCTTGAAATACCTAATAACCATAAAAACTAAAAAAAATAAAAACCCAAAAAACCAAAAAACCCAGAAAACCCATAAATGACCCTAAAACCCTTAAATACCCTTATAGAACCTAGGAGACCTTACACATTCTAAAAAATCTTAACAGACCCAAAAAACACCTAAAAGACCCAAAAATACCCAAAAAGACCATATAAAACACTTAATAGATAATAAAACCCCTCTAGAACCCTAAAAACCCTTAATCCGCTATAACCCTTTAAAACCCCTTAATCCCCTTATAAACATTGACAAACCATTAAAATTTAAAACCCTAAAAATCCTAAAAACCCTAAAAATTAAAAAAATCCCTAAAAATAATAAAAACCCAAAAACCTAAACAACTTAAAAATCCTCAAAAACCTTAATCCCCTAAAAATTATATAAATGAATAAAAATCATAAAAACCCTAAATGCCAGGAAATAACTACGAAACCCTAATAGATACCTAAAAACCTTAAAAACCCATAAAACACTTTTAAATCCTTAAAAACATAAAAAAACCTACCCCCAAACCCTAAAATCCCATGAAAAATAAAAAAACAGTAAAAACCATACAAAAACTAAAAACCCCTAAAACCATAAAAAAACCCTAAAAACCCTAAAACCCCATAAAAACCATAAAATCTATTAAACTATAAAACCCCTAAAATAATCCTTAAAACACTAAAAATAATAAAAACAAAAAAAACCCCTAAAAACATTTGAAAACCCTTAAAAACACTAAAACCGCGAAAAAATACCCTAAAACCCCTTATCCCATAAGAACCCCAAATGAACCCAAAAAACACAAAAAATCCCCTGAAATCCTCAAAATCCTTAAAACAACTAGAAAACCAAAAAAAATCCTAAAGAATAAAAAAACACGAATAACCCTAAAACCATTAAAACTGTATGAAACTTAAAAATTCAAAAAATAAGCTAAAAATCCTTTAAACCCCAAAATGTCCCAATAACCCCTTATACATACTAAAAGGGTATAAAAGACATAAAAACCGTAAAATGTATTAAAATTATCTAAAACCATCAAAAAAACCCTAAAAGACCATAAAATACCCTAAAAACATTAAAGGACCTAAAACCACCCAAAAACCCTAAAACACCCTAAAAAATTCTTAAAGCTCCAACATACAATAAAAACCAAAAAACTGTTAAAGGTAACTGAGCCACTAAAATACCTATATACCATAAAGGAACCTAAATATCTTATAAATCCATACAGGACCCTAAAAACCAAAAAAACCATAAAAGGCAGAAATAAAACCCTAGAAACAATAAAACACTTAAAATCTTATGAGGACAGTTATATGTTAGTTCAGAATCTTCTGTATCAAAAATCCGACTTTGTTGGTCTACTTCCTTCATAGATCAATATGAAAATTTAGAGTTACAAATTCATAGATTGTACCACTATAATATGGAGGCCCAATTGGCATGGGCATTTCCACTCTATGGAGGTTTATAATCTGGAGTCTGTTGGTGTTAATAAGCACAAAACATGGTTAAGGAAGTTTAAAACTTTCTTTTGTCCTCACTCTATGTTTATCATTTTAAGGAGACTCTAGAAACATAGATTACATACTTAGGATCAATTTCATAAGTTTGGATGCCATCTTTCCTCAGTTTTCTTTCTTTTCATCTATGTAGTAGATGATATAAATCATCTCTTCATGGATTTTTTCCTTGGTTTATGGGACCACATAAGTGTGATGTTTGGCCAGGATATTATGTGATAGATGCAACTCGAGGTTATCCTAGAGACAATATGTGCTACTACATTAGTGACTAGATTATGAACCTTTTTATAGTAGGAGTTGTCTCTATGATCTCATCCATATGGAGAGATCAGAATAGAATGATTTTTTATGTAAAAAACCTCTAATTTTTATGGAAATAATGGAACTTCATAAGGAGGTTCATGTAGAATTACTGATACAAACAAGATGTCTGTATAAATTTGTGCATGATCAGAATAATCTCAGGTTTTTGGGTGTTACAGGTCAACCGAAGAATCCTAGAATGTTTAAATTCATCTGATTGATTCCCCCAATCACTCCATGGATCAATGTTAATATTAAAGGAGTAGATTATGGCATACTCGAGCCTTCAGGCTGTGGAGGTGTCTTCTGCACATATCATGGTTTTGTTAAAGGATGTTTTTATCAATATACTCGAATTGTAATGACCTATAAATCAGAGTTATTCTCTATGGTGCACTCAATTTGTTTTTTGTTTAGTGTAATTGGACATAAATATTGATTGAATATGATTATGATATTATTGTGAAGGCTTTGAAAACATGAACACAGGATGTTCCTCAGAGAATCCTACCTCGTTGGATTGAATGTCTCAACAAGGATACCCCTCTCAATTTGGCAATACCCCATGCATATAGGGATCCAAATCAAGTAGATGATGTGTTGTCAAATAAGGGTGTGATGTAAATGGATACAATGTGGTCTTTCGTGACCCTATCCAATTGTGATCCAATGGTGGATGCAGATATGTGTGATGTGGTTCACACGCGCCAATGTAATAAAACCCTATAACCCTAAACTATGAACATATTATATATATATATATATATATATATCTTTTAGGACCCAAATTTTCTAGATCCTGGGCTTCAATGGTAGTAGAAGACCATAAAATCCCTTAAAACCCAAAGAATAATAAAATCCCTAATTACATGAAAATAACAAAAAAACCAAAAAAACCCCAAACCCCAAACCCCTAAAAACCATGGAAACAATAAAAAATATAAAAACCATAAAACCCCAAAAAACCCAAAAACCATAAGGGAGCTAAAAATCCAAAAAACAGAAAGGAAAATAAAAACCATAAAAAAACTAAATAAATATAAAAAATTATAAAAACACACCAAAAGACCCTAAAAACTCAAAAAAATCCAAAAAACACCAAAACCCCTAAATACCCAAAACAAACATAAAAATCCGAATAAAACATAAATAACCAAAGAACCCAAAACAAACCAAAAGGCAATAAAACCCTAAAAACATAAAAATTTAAAAAACCTGTAAAATAGTCTAAAACCCTAACAAACTATAAATGACCTTATAACATTAAAACCCCAAAAAGGAAACTAATATCCCAGAAATCCAAAAAACCAAAAACAAAAAATTAATGATTTGAAATACCCTAAAAACCAAAAATACATTAAACCCATAAAAACTATACATCCTTAAAAAACTCAAATAATCATTGAAAACATAAAAAAAAACAAAAATAACCATGAAACCCTTAAACCTTAAAAAACATTTTAAACCCTCTAAAACCCCTAAAACACAAAAAATGAATAAAACTCCTAAACTCTGAAAAACCCCAAAACCCCAAAAAAAAGACCCCTAAACCCCTAAAAAACATGAAGAAGCCCCTTAAAAAAACCAAAACACTCTAAAATTTTTAAAACCCATAAAAATCTAAAAACCATAAAACCCTGAAAAACCTGAAAAAACAAAAATAAAACATTAAAACAATAAAAGTTCCTAAAAATCCTTAAATAACTCGAAAAACTTAAAAACCCCTAAAACCCCTAAAAACATAAAAACTGTAAAAATACGTAGAATTAAAGAAACATTAAAAACTGGAAAACACATAAAATGATAAAATCCCAAAAAACTATAATTTTTTTTTGAAAATTTCCTAAAAAACCTAAAAAGCACAGAACCTTCCACAAATACCAAAAAGACCCAAAAACCCATTTTTATACTAAAAATGAAAAAACCCTAAAAACTCTAAAAACACATAATACACCTAAAATGAAAATAAAACCCCAAAAAATAAAAAATTATGTAAAAAAACTCAAAAACATGAAAAAATATTCAAAACCACCTAAAAATCCCCAACAAACCCTTAACACCTAAAAACATATCAAATCCCTTAAACTACTAAAACCGTACAAACCCTAAAAGACCATAAAACTCTAAAATATTTAAAAACCCAAAAACCCAACACCCCAATAAAACCCTAAAACACTAAAACCAAGAAAAATTAAAAAAAATCCTAAAAACCCTTGAGAAGGCGTAAAATCCCTAACAATCCCCAAAATGAAAAATAATTTAAAAACCTATAATTCCCCTAAAAATCCATAAAAACACTTTAAAAACACTCCCTAAAACCAAAAACCAAAAACCAAATACCTTATAAATACTAAAGAGGTATAGAATCATTGAATGCCATAAAAACTCCTAAAATCCCTAAAAAACCTAAAACCACAAGAGCTATAAAAAACCCTAAAACACTTAAATACACCAAAAAAACCTAAGAACAATGAAACCCACACAACTAACTTAAAACCCTCAAAAAATAAAATAAATCCCCATAAAATACTGAAATATATAAAAACAATAAAACCCCTAAAGACCCTATTAATAGAAAACTCCTAAAAACCATAGAACCATAGAACCAAAAACCCCTAAAACGTCATAAAACCCCTAAAGCCATCAAATACTAAAAACTGAAAACCCCCCCAAAACCTAAAAATCCATAGAAACCCAAAAAATAAAATAAACCCTAAAACCTCTAAAAATTGTAAATCCCCCCAAAACCCAAAAAACATGGAAAATTCTAAAAACCATAAAAACCCTAAAAACTATAAACAACTATAAAACCCCTAAATATGATAAAAACCATTCAAAACTCTACAAAATGTTAAAAACCCTAAAAACCCAATAAACCCCTTAAAAATAAGAAAACCCAAAATGATTCCCAGAAATCATAAAATTTATAATTAATGCTAATATACACTAGAAAAATCTTAAATCACTAAAATGACACTAACAACTCTAAATAACTTGAAAACTACTAAATCATGTAAACCCTAAAAATAATCAAATCCTAAAACTCTAGAAACCCCTATAAAACCAAATATATCCTAAAAAAGATAAACACTAAAAGACTATAAAAGACACTAAAAGAACCCAATGACACCCTGAATCCCTAAAAACACTAAACACCTAAAAATAAAACACATTAAAACCATTAAAATTAAAAAACAAAAAAACCCATAAAAATTTTAAATAGTCTATAAATACAATAAACCCCTAAAACCATAAAAATACCTAAACCCCCAAAAAATTTATAAACCTAAAACCCAAAAACACTAAAATTACTAAAAACCCAAAAAACCCAAAAAACCCAAAAAACCCAAAATTCATAAAAAAACACCAAAAACCTGCTAACCCACAAAACCCCCCCTAAACGTTAACACCCATAAAACACCTAAAAACACTAAAAATCATTAAAACCCATAAAAACATAAAAAACAAAAAAAAATATTCTATGGAATACTAAAAACCATATAAAAACTAACCCCCCCCCAAAAAAAATCAATAAACCCCTAAAATCCCAAAAAACACTTAAAACCCCAAAACCCCAAAAATCATTAAGACCCAATAAAATAGAAAAAGGTCACTAAAAACTAGAAAGCCAAAAAAATTAAAAAAACAACATAAAAACCTAACATAACACTAAAAATATAAAGAACCTTCAAATCATAAGAAAACATTAGAACCCATAAAAATTCCACAAACTCTAAAACTAAAAAAAAACATAAAACCATAAAAACCATTAAGAAGTGTAAATACCCTAAAAACCCAAAAATCCTTTTTACCCTACACCATAAACCTGAAACCATTCACAATAAACCACCCAACCTAGACCATAAACCCAATATTCTAATCCTTATACCCTACACTCTAAACCCAAAACCCGACACTCTAAACCCTAAGATCCACACACTAAAACCTACACAATATTCCATAAACCATATACCTTGGACCCTAAACCCTAAACCATAAACCATTAACCCTGTACTCAACACCCAAATTATTAATCCCTAAAATAGTTCTAAAAACAATAACTACCCCAAAAACCAAAAAAAATCAGTAAAAAATGCTAATACCCCTAAAAGAGAATCAAAAACTAAAAAAACCAAAAAACCGAAAACACCTAAAAACATAAAAAGCAAAAAAATACCAAAAACCCATTAGAAACCCAAAAAAAAAAATAATCCATAAAAAATATAAAAACTATAAAATTACCTAAACACCCAAATACACAAAAAACCCAATAACCCCTTTAAAAATAAAAAACATAAAAAACATGAAATCACCAAAAACCCAAAAAAATAAAAAACACTAAACCCTAAATCCCCCTAAAAATCCCTAAAACAGTAAATAACCCTAAAAATACTAAACAAAATTACATCCCTAAAACCATTAAATCCTAAAACAATAGAAACCCCCAAAATTCCCTAAAACCCCTAAAAACCTAAATCTTTAAACCCTACACCATGAACCCTTACTCGAAACCCTATAACCTACAATCTAAAATCAATACCCACACTCTAAATACTATACCTCACACACTAAAACATATACACTACACCCAAAACCATATACCCAACACCGTAAACCGTAAACCCTAAACCCCAAACCATAAACCCTACACCCTAAATTCTGTACTCTAAACCCAAAATCCTAAACACAAAAAACCCTAAAAACCACTAATAAACATAAAAAGTCTCTATGAAACACTAAAAAACCTAACAGGGTCCAAAACAAACCAAAAAACCCAAAATACTAAACACTAAAAACCATAAAAACCACTAATAACCATAAAAAGTCCCTATAAAACACTAAAAACCCTAACAAATCCCAATAAATCCAAAAAAGCCAATAAAAAACTCTAATTCCCCCAAATAATAATAACCATAAAAGACAACCCCCCTAATACCATAAGAACCATAAAATTCCAAATAACACCAAAAAATCCTATAACACCCAAATACCTGAAAACCCTATAACCCCTAAAAACAAAAAAAATCCTAGAGAACCCTAAATCCCAAAAAATCACTGAAAACTACAAAACCCCCAAAATAACTATAATACAAAAAAACCCAATTCCCTAAAAATACCTTAAACCCTAGAAAAAAGTTAAACCCTTAAAATAACAAAAACCGCAAAAATACCGTAACCCCCAAAAAACCCTAAAATTCTAAAAACCATAAAAACTATAAAAAACCTCAAAACCATAAAAACATGAAACAAACTATAAATATTTAAAACCCTTTAAAATCAAAAAAAACCACCGAAAATCTTAAAAACCTCTCTAACTTACCTAAAACCCACTAAAAATTCTAAACTACCAAATCTTATAAAACCCTAAAAACTCTAAAAACCAATAAAACCAATTTTTTTTTTAAAAACACCTAAAACTCTAAATGACCCTAAAATACATTAAAACCATAAAATCAATAAATCTTAATAACCATAAAAAACCCATATAACCCATAAAACCCCACTATGAATACACTAAAAACCACCTGCAAATCCCTAAAAACTATAAATACCCTAAAAATTCAGAAAAAACTGAAAAAAATACTGAAACACCCCAAACAAATAATAAAACCCTTATACTCTAAAAACCAAAAAAAATAAAATACAAAAAAACCTAAAAACCCTAAAGACCCATAAAAATAAAAAACCTTTTAAAACACTATAACCATTGTGCCTAACACCGTAAACCCTAAAACCCACACTAATAACCCTATACCCAACACGTTAAACCATACATCTGATAACCTATACCCAACACCAAAAATCACACACCCAATTCCCTGCATTATAAACAATATACCCTAAAATATAATCCTTATACCCACACACCTTAAACCTTGAAGCATACACAAAAAAACCTACGACCAACACTCCAAATTCTTTACCCTATAAACTAAACCATAAAAGTACCTAAAATCATAAAAACCCTAAAATCATGAAAACCCCTAAAAATAAAAAAAAACATAATACCCCCTAAAAAACTAAAATAATATAAAAACCAAAAACCCCTTAAAAGCCCAAAAAATATAAAAACACCCAAAAAGTTATAAAAATAAAAAAATACCCAAAATTCCCTAAAATTTTAAAACCATTAAAACCATGAAAAACTCTAAAAAATCTATAAATCTATAAATACCCTAAAACGTTTAAAAGCACTAAAATGAACTAAAAGCCCCAAAACACATTAAAAAAATAAAATATCATAAATAAACCATAAATCCATTAAATGCTCTATAAAACCATAAAAATCCTAAAATCCAAAAGAGTCTCTTAGGACATAAAAATCACTAAAACAAAAAAAAGTCCCCAAAAACCCATAAAATGATACTAAAAATTTAATAAGACCCTAAAGACCCAAAACCCCTATAAATAACTAAAATCACTAAAACCCATAATAATATCAAAAACCTAAATACCCAAAATCTATTAAAAGCCATAAATTTTCAAAATACCTAAAAAATTAATAAAAACTAAATTCATAAAAATCCTAAAAAAGTAAAAAGACACTATAAGACTAAAATACCCCAAGGATCCTAATAATACCCTAAAAAAATAAAAACCCAGAAACCACTCAAAAACAATTGGAACCCCAATAACCGATAAAACAATAAAATCCCCTAAAAAATCTAAAGACCCAAAAAACCCATACAAACCATTAAAAATACATAAAACCCCTAAAAACCCCAAAAAACCTAAATGACCCTAAAACCCCAAAATTACCGAAAAATCTCTAAAACACCATAAAACGCCCTAAAACCTAAAAACAATACAAAAATCCTAAAAAACTAATATCATGAAAAACACTAAAAAGCATAACAACCCAAAAAACCATAAAATAACCCTAGAACCCTAAAATAATTAATAGACCTTAAATCACCAAAAGATCCATAAATACTATAATCCCCTAAAACCTCTAAAAATTATAAAACACAATAAACCATTAATCACAATAAAATCCCAAAAATATGTAGAAGACAAAAAAAATTCCTCAAATCCCTAAAAATCAATAAAAACCATAAAACCACAATAAACCCAAAAACCCAAAAACCTATTGAACACTTAAAATTCATAAATTTCCGTAAAAACCATAAAAATCCCAAAAAGGACCTAAAACCCCTAAAAGGAACTAACACCCTAGAAAACATAAAATGATATAAACCCAACAAAAGACCCTAGAATACCCTAAAACAATAAAAACCTTAAAATACATTAGTAAACCATATCAACACTAAAACTCACTAAAAAACCTAAAACCCCCAAGTGACCCTTAAAACACATAAAGGCCCTAAAACCCCAAAAAACATTAAAACCCCTAAGAAACCTAAAAATTATGAAAAAAATTAAATAACCTTAAAAAAACATAACAAACCCTAAAATTGATAAAAATACCCCAAAACCCTAAAAGATCCTATAAAACACTATAAAACCCTAAAACCCTATAAACCCTAAATCCCCTAATAGAACCTAATAAACCACGAAACAAACTCTGAAACTGAAAGAACCATAAATATATAAAAAACCCAAAAAAACCCTATAACCACTAAAACCCATAAAAATATTGAAACACCATGAAAAACACTAAAAACCATAAATGACATAGAAACAAAAAAAACATAAAAACACTAAAACACCTAAAATCCCATACGACCCTAAAATCCCTAAAAAATCTAAATGATATCAAAACCCCCTAAACCCCTCAAATCCCAATAATCATAAAAATACCTAAACAAACATAATAAACCAAACAAAAAACAAATAAAAACCATAAAGCCCCTAAAATAGTAAATACCTAAACCCCATAAAATCCACATAACAACCTAAACCCCTAAGACCCAAAAGGTCCCTAAAAACTACAAAAAATAAAAAAAACCTTAAAACCCTAAACCCATATAAAACCACAAAAGGCCCTAAACACCTTACACACCCTAAAAACCCTAAAACAGAAAACCATAAAACCCACTAAAAAAATAAAATACCCTAAACCCTGTAAAAGTCCCTAAAATCCCTAAAAAAATAAAAACCCCAAATCCCATAAAATACTAAAAAACAAAAAAAAAATGTAACAATAAAAAACCCTAAAATGTCTAAACCCCATAAAAAATTCTAAAAACCCATAAAACTCAGAAATAATACTAAAACCCCTAATACCCTAAAACCCATTTAAACCCCCAAAACCTCCAAAACCACCCAAAAACAAATGAAATCCCCAATACCCATAAAACTACATGAAAACCTTGAAACTCATAAATCCCTTGAATACCCCTAAACAATCCATACCAAACTGTAAAATACCAAAAAAAATACAAAAAATCTAAAAAAAACTAGAAACCACTAATCCCCCCCCCCCAAAATCCCTGATAACACTAAAACCCCCTAAAACCTCTAACCCCCCCCAAAGACCCTAAAAACAAAATTTTTTTTACAAAAAACACTAAGAATCCAATAAAAAACTAAAAACCCTAACAACTCTTAAATAAAAAACCATAAAACACTAAAGACATTAAAAACCCTACAAGTCCCTAAACCCACTAAAACAAATTAAAAACCATAAACTTCCAAAAAATACTAAAAAGTACTTAAAATCCCTAAATACCCCTGATACCATATAAAACCTAAAACACTCCCAAAACCCCTAAAAACCCAAAAAACTGTAAAACCCGTTAAAAATCTAGAAGAACCCTAAAACTCGTAAGAAACCTAAAAAACCCTAAACTATAAAAAACAGTGGAACCGTGAAAAAAATTTAAACCCTAAAATCCTAAACCCCATAAAATCCTAAAAATCTTTAAATAAATAACTTAAGACCCATAAATAATATAAAAACACTACAAAACATTGAATTGCTAAAGGATCCTAAAAACCATAAAACACCTAAAAACCCTTGAAACCATAAAAATAATAAAAATCCAAAAAAATTCAAAACAAACCTAAGAACCATAAAATACCATAACCCCCTAAAATGACTAAAATCTGAAAACCCATAAAAACCACTAAAATACCCTAAAAACTATAAAACACTGAAAGTCCATAAAACCTTATAAGACCCTAAAAGACTCCAAAAACCCTAAAAACCTTAAATGAACCTAAAAACCCAAATACCTTTAAAAGACCATAAAAACACCAAAACAACTAAAATATACTGTAATAACATAATTCCCTAGAAGCCTCTAAAATCCCTAAAAGACCCTAGAAACCCAAAAACCCATAAATGACCCAAAAACACACTAAAGGACCCTAAAAACCTCAAGGGACACTAAAACCCCTAAAAATGCTAAAGGACTCTAAAACAACAAAAGGACTATAAAAACCCTAAAACCATAAAGGTCCCTAAAACCTTAAAAACACTAAAAGCCAATAAAAGAAAATAAAAGACACTAAAAATCATTTCAAACCAAAAAACCTTTAAAAAAATTTAAAACCCCGAAAAAAAACCTAAAACCCATAATGACCCTAGAAACCCTAAACCCTTAAAAACCATAAAAACACTAAAAATAGAAAATTTCATAAAACCCTAAAATATTTTTTTTGAACACTATATATAATAAGAGACACTGAAATTCCCTAAAATTTTTAAAATACCATTAAACCAAAAAAAGTCAAAATAGTAAAAAAACAACTAAAAACCCTAAAGCCTACAAAAACCCCAAAACCCAAAAAATCCCTAAAACTCCTAAAAATCACAAAAAATTGTAAAATCCATAAAAAAAACACCAAAAAAACTATAAGGCCTTAAAAACCATGAAAACATAAAAAGAACCTAATAACATTAAAATACTAGAAACACTAAGAACCCTAAAAACCCATAATCGCATAGAAACTCTAAAAACAAATATGAACATAAAAGACCTTATAAACCCTAAAAACAAAAAAAAAACGTAAAAAATACTAAAACCCATAAAACTATTAACATCACCCCCCATAAAAACCATAAAAACCATAAAAGCCCCTTAAATACAAAAAACCTGAAACCCATATAACACCAAAGATCCATACAACCACTACGGAATCTAAAACTCCTAAAACCCTACACCATTAATAAAATTTAAAACCCCTAAAAATACATACCCCCCACAACAAAACCACACCACCCCAAAAATTTGAATGTCCAAAAAATACTAAAAATTCTCATGACCATAAAAACCTTAAACCCCTAATACCAAAACAACACTAAGTACCCTAAGTCCCTAAAAACTATAAAACCCATAAAATCCATAGAAAACCCTAAAATCCCTAAGAATCTATAAAGCAATCCTTAAATACCTTAAAACTCATTTTAAAAAACTAAGAGTCCAAAAACACATAAAAAACCTAAAAGACCATAAAACCCAAAAAACCCATAAAGGACAATGAAAAACATTAAAAACCCAAAAATACGGTAAAAACAAATAAAACGCTTAAAATGCACTAAAAACCTTGAAAGACCCAAAAAACCTTAAACACTGTAAATGATTATAATACCCCTACCCTAAAACCCCATTAAAAGACCCAGTATACCATAAAACCATAAAATCAAAACAAACCCCTAAAACTGTAAAACATCCAAAAAAACCATGAAACAACCTAAAACCATTAAACCCTGAAAATCCCAAAAACACATAAAAATATAGAAATTAATTAAAAGACTAAAACCACTAAAGCACAAAATAAAACCCTTAAAAAAATTTCAATCACTAAAATCAATAAAAACCCATACAACCCTAATAAAAACCACATAAAATTCATAAAACCCCCAAAAACCATAAAAATTATAAAAAACAAAAAACATCTTTGAAATAAAAAATTGAAAAACTGTAATAAACCATGAGAAATCCGAAAAACCCTTTTCACCACCTAAAAAGATACAAAGCCTAAAAACCAAAAAAACTATTAACCCCTAGGAACCCAAAAACAACCAAAAACCCTTCAAAAATTAAATAATCCAATAATGAAGAAACTATATAACCCCTAGAAATAAACTAAAACAATAAAACCCTAGAAAACTATAAATAAACACTAAATACCCAAATAACCCCCTTTAAAGTATCTAAAAGGAACAAAATCCCCTAAAACCACTAAAAGAATCTAAACACCCCCATCCTTTAAAAAAATAAAGAACCATAAAAACTAGAAAAAATTCCAAAAAACCTTAAAAACTATAGTACCATATAAATCATAAAAAACACCTCAAAACAAAAAAGAAAAAACAAACAAACAACCTTAAATACACTTTAAATTATTTAAAAACATTTTGAACCCTACAACACTAAAAGACAATAAAAACATCTAAAAACCCAAAAAAACCTAAAAAACCTAAAAATAAAAATATCATATAAACCTAGAAATTAAAAAAAATCCCTAAAAACACTAAAAACCCCAAAACATTTATATACCCTAAATTCCCTAAAACTAATGAAAAACCTAAATCCCCTAAAACCCCTTAAAACATGGAAAACTCTATTAAACCCCTTAAAACATTTAAAACCATAATTCCCCCCAAATAAACTAAAAAATAAATGAAAGACCCAAAAATCCTAATAAAGCCGAAATACCCAAAAAAATAATAAGTTTCCAAAAAACCTATTAACACCACTAAAAACAATAAAAACACATAAAACACCTAAAAACCATAAGAACCTTAAAAACACCTAGAAATGATAAAAATTCATTAATGGACATAAAAACCCAAAAATCCCTAAAAAAACACCTAAAACCATACAAACCATTAAACCACTAAAACAATCCATAACCCCCCAAAGTCCTAAAAATCATAAAATCCTCAAAAAAACACATAAAAATCTATTAAACCCCATAAAACCCTGAAAACCCCCAAATACTATAAACCTAAAACCCTAAAACCCCTAAGACACTATAAATCCTTGAAATCCCATGAAAAACCCCCAAAGCCAAAAAATCCATAAAATCATAAAAACTATAAACACCCCAAAAAACCCCCAAAAACCCTCAAAACACCAAACACCTTGAAAACCATTAAAACCCATAAAATAGCTAAAAATCCTAAAATCCCAAAAAATCTAAAAACCACAAAAAACTAAAAAACTAACAAAATCATAAAAACACTAAAAACACAAAAAAAAAACCCTTAAACCCCTAAAAATACTAAAAAAACTAAAGCAACCTAAAACACGAAAAAACCATTAAAACCACAAAAACAATAAAACCGTAGAATAATTATAAAACCCATAAAAACCCTAAAAAAGCACAAATGTCCCTACAAAACCAAAAACGCCAAAATGGCTTTAAAATCCCTAAAACCATAAAACAATGAAAGACCCCTAAAATCCATAAAAACACTGGAAACCATAAAAAACCAAAAAACATAAATTAATATTTAATATAATGAAAACATTGAATGCCCATAAAAACCACTAAAACCATAAACCCCCAAAAATCGTTAAAACGAAAAAAACCCCATAAAATAGTAAAATCCTTTAAAAACACATAAGATTTCATAAACACTAAAAAACACTAATGACTCTAAAAACCATTACAACCCTAAAAACCCAATAAATCCTAAAATTCATTTAAATACTTTTATACCCCTAAAAATCTATTAAAATCATTAGAAACCTAAAAAATAAAACTAAAGGTACCAAAATACCCTAATAAATCCAAAAATCATAAAACTCTAAGAACCAAAAAACCCACAAATCCCTAAAAATACGAAAAACATAAAAATCCTAAATAACACTCAAAACACCAAAAAAACATTAAAACCATTAAGACCTAAATAACCCTAAAATCCCAAAAATTACCATATACTTCAAAAACCCAAAGAAACCCCAAAGCCCAAAAAGACCCTAAAACCATAAGAAACCCACGACAGACCCTAAAACCATATGAAAACCCTAAAAGAACATAAAATACCATAAAACCCTAAAAGACACAAAAGCAATAAGAAAACCGACTCGGACCAAAAAAATTAAAAAACACTAAAACACCCAAAAAAATTCTAAAGGACCCCAAAAAAAACTACCAGAACCTAATACCCATAAAAATGACGTTCAATATAACTCAAACCCCAAAAGTCTCTAAAAACCCTAAAATCCCAAAAGAAACCTAAAACACTTAAACTTCTAATTGACCCTAAAAACCCAAAAATCTCATAAAACCCTAAAACACCTAAAACACCCAAAAACACCCTAAATGATCTTAAAAATAATTTATACATAAAAGACCCTAAACACCCTAAAACCCAAAAAACCCCCCTTATAAATCCTAAAAGTCCCTAAAACACCTAAATAACATAACATTACATACAAGAATAAAAAAACCTAACACCTAAAATAACATTAAAACCCCTAAAAACCATAAAACCATAAAAACCATAAAACCCCCAAAAAAACAAAACCCAAAAAACCCAAAAAATATTAAACAACCCAAAAAACCCTAAAAACCTAAAAACAAAAAAATACCCAAAATACCAAAAACACCTTAAACAACCTTTAAACCTAAAACCCCCTAAAAATCTAAAAACCCTAAACCAGTGAAAAATAGAAAAACCCTTTAACCCCCCAAAACACTAAAAAAATATAATGGGCCATAAAATCCCTAAAACCCCGTAAAGGTGAATAAAAACACACAAAAAACCAAATGTACCGTAAGGAACCCTCAAAACGGTAAAAAACCATAAAAATCCTAAAACACCTTAATAACACCAAAAACATAAAAACCATAAAACTCCCTAAAATATTAAAACTATAAAACCCATAAATAAGCCACAAAACCACCAGAAACCCAAAAATCGATACAAAATTATTTAAAAACTAAATTACCATAGAATACCATAAAATATTAAATGAGCCTAAAAACCATTAAAACCATAAAAACCCTAAAAACCCACTATAACCCCCAAAATAATTAAAAACCTAACCCCCCAATCCTTAAAAATGAAAAAAACACTCACAGAATTTAAACCCCAAAAAACCCTTTAATACCCTAAAATCCATAAACTCCAAAAAATAATAACCCCCAACCACGAAAAAACTCCAAAAAACCTAAAAACGAAATTAACAATAATAAAGAAAAATAACCCAAAGTCCCTAAAAATAGTAAAAACCCTCAAAATGAAAAAAATACAAAAAACCATTAAAGTCATAAAAACCCTAAAAACCAAAAGCTCGTAAAAACACCAAAAAACCAAAAATGTCATAAAAATTATAAAAACTCTAAAAACCCAAAAAAGAATAAAAACCAAAAAATTTATAAACCCTAACCCCCTCATAGAAACCCCCAAAAACACAAAATAAAATAAAAAATTTTAAACCCCCAAAACATTAAAAATTGTAAAAATCCCTAAAAATAGGTAAAACCCTATAAACCCCTAAAACACCTATAAACCCCTTAAATACCATAAAACCCTTGAATACCCTGAAAATATAATTAAAAAAATAAAAAAATCCATAAAGACCCATAAATTCCATTAAACACCATAATATCCATAAAACCACTAAAATACCTATAAGACCTAAAAAACCAAAATACTAAAAAAAAAACAAAAAAAAACCTAAAAAACCCCAAAACCCTAAAACACCCTTAAACCATAATACCCAAAACAAATTTAAAAAATCACTAAAATCTGAAAAAACAAAAAAAAAATCTAAGAACTTTTAATAACTCTAAACAAATCCCAACAATACTATAATAACTAAAAACCCAAAAAACCCAAAAAACCCTATTAAAATCAGAAAACTATAAAATATAATAATTAACCTTGAAACATTGAAACCAAAAAACTATAAAAATGATTGAAAACTCCAAAAAAATTATTAAAAAACCTAAAACTATTAAAAACCTAAAAAATCCCTAAACACCTAAAACCCAAAAAAATAATAAAAAACCATATGTGAACCTTAAAAACCCAAAAATACCTAAACCCAAAAAATCCCAAAGCCCCTAAAATACCGTTAAAATACCTAAAAACTATAAAACCCCTAAAAATAATAAAACCCACAAAAAACATAAAAACACTTAAAAATAATAAATACAGAAAATATCATTAAAACCATAATGACCTTTAGAATCTCTAAAACCTATAAACCCCTGGAATCTCAAAAAAAACCAGAAAAACAAAAAATTACATAAGTAACTAAACCATTAAAACCATAATTACCCTAAAACCCTATTAATACCACTAAAAAAATAAAAACTGACCCTAAATCCCTAAATCCATAAGGGACTTAAAACCCCTGAATGACCCTAAAAACACAAAAAATCCTATTATCCCCTAAACACTGTAAAAACTAGAAATAATATAATAAATCTAAAGAACAATAATGGCCTAAAAACATAAACAAATGACTAAAATCCCATAGTACCCTAAAAAGATAAACACTCATTAATGACCCTAAAACAAATAAAAGACCCTCAAAATCCTAAAAACCCTAATTGAACCTAAAAATTAAAAAAACAATAAAATCTCATCAACAACCCCTAAAAACCCTAAAATACCATAAAACACAAAAAAAACAACAATAGACACCAAAAACCCTACAAACATTAATGGACTATAAATACACCTAAAACCCTAAAGGCACTAAAACTCTAAAATCCCATAAAGGGCCCTAAAATCAATAAAACCACCTAAAATAATACAATAAACGCCTAAAACATCTAAAGAATAGAAAAAACTAAAATTTATTAATGGAGACTGAAAGACAATTAAAACATAAAAACTCCTACAAGACCCTAAAAATAAAAAAACCCCAAACCCCCTAAAAACACAAAATTACCCTGAAACCCCTAAAATACCTTAAAAGATCCTAAAAGAACCTAAAAACCCTAAAATAACCAAATGGTACCAAAATACCTAGAAACACAATAGGACCATAAAACCATTAAAACCATAAAAGAGACTAAAACTCCAAAAAAACCCAAAAAGACACGACAAACCCTTAAAACTCTAAAACCACCTACAAATCGTAAAATACCCTGAAAACCCCAAGAAATGTATAATCCGTAAAAGCCACTAAAAGACCATAAACCTCATAAAACACTAAAAAGTCTATAGAACCATTAAAAACATTAAAAGACACTAAAAACTGTGAAGAACCATAAGAACACATAAAACCCCTAAAATCCATATAAACCCTAAAACACATAAAAACCCTAAATTCCCAAAAAGCCTAAAACCACTAAACATCGTCAAAAAACATTTAAAGAACGTAAAAACCCTAAAATCATAAAAAACCTAAATTCCTATAAAAATGAACAAAACATAAAAACACTAAAACCTTTTAAAACCTTAAAATAGCCATAAATAAAAAAAATATGCAAAAAACCGTAAAAACATAAAACCCCTAAACCACTTAAAATGCTAAAAATATTAAAAAATGATAAAAATCAAAAACTATTAATGAAGCCCCATTAAACCCCATAATAATATAAATCAATAATTAAAAACCATATAAACTATTAAAACCATTAAAACCCATAAAACCCTTGAAACCCCAGAAAGCACTAAAATACCTATAAAATTCAATAACAAAATAATTAAAAATAAAATAAAATAAAACAAATAAAAATCCTAAATCCCTATGAAACCTTATAAATCCTTAAAATCCTTAAAAACCCTATGAACATCTAAAACACATAAATCCTATATAATATCTAAAACCCTAAAACCACTAGAAACCGAGACAAAAAACCCCCAAAGGCCTAAAAATAATATAGAAAAACTAAAACCCTAAAAACCTAAAAACCTAAAAATCCTACAATTTCATTTAAAACTTATTAATCCCTAAAACATTGAAAATAATAAAAATCCTAATATCCTAAACAACCATAAAACCATACAAACCATAAAATACCATAAAATAATAAAAAACCAATAAATACCATAGAAATCATTCAAACCATTTCAAACACTAATTTTTTTTAAAACCATGAACCCCATTAAAAAATTAAAAAAAATATAAAATATAAAAAACTATAAAATCACTAGAATCCATAAAAAACACCATGAAAATCCTAAAAACCCTGATAAAACTAAATGACCCTTAAAACCCTAAAAACCCAAAACACCCGAAAAAACCAGAAAAACCCTAAAAGAACATAAAAACTACATAAGAACTTAAAATGACCATTACACCCCTTAAAAACCCTTGAAAAACCAAAAATATATAAAACACCCAAAAAAAGATGGAAAACCTTTATAATAATAAATGCCTAAAACCCCAAAAAATCACTAAATACCCTAAATCCCTCAAAATAACCTAAAATTATGAACCCCCTAAAAAACCTAAACATTAAAAAAACCCTAAAAACACATTAAAAATCCCAAAACACCCCTAAAAACATTAAACCCCATTTATAACCTCTAAAATCCCTAAAAATCCTCAAAACCATAAATCCCTTAAAACATTATATAAACCATAAAAATCTTATAACCATTTAAAAATCTAACACCCTAAAAACCACAAAAACCCTCAAACCCCTAAAATCCTAAAACCCTAAAGGACCCTTAAAATTGAAAAAACCATAAAAAATACCAGAAAACCCAAAAAACATGTAAAACACTAAAAACACAAAAAAAATCAAAACAATCCTAAAACCTCCTAAAAGAACAAAAACCCCCTAAAAGACCATAAAAATCCTAAAACCATTAAATAACCCAAAAAACTAAAAGACCATAACATCCCAAAAGTAATAAAGAACCCAAAAAATCATAAATAGTTGAAAAGAACCTAAATTTCTTAAAAACACTAAAGTTTCTAAAAATCCTAAAATCCATAATAGACTCTAAAAACCCTCCAAAACATAAAATGCCCTAAAATACCCTAAACATATAAAATACTTTAAATTCTCTATAATCCCAAAAGGGGACTATAAACCCACATAAAACAATAAAATAGTGTAAAAACTATAAAAACAATAAAGGAACCTAAAAAACCTAAAAAAAGAAAAAAGTCCTAAAAACACTAAAATTCAATAAAAACCCTAAAAACAAAAAAATATATCCTCTTAAAAACCCAAGGTACCCTAAAACTATAAAATCCAAAAAAAATATCTTAAAACCCCAAAAAAACCAAAATATAACCTGAAACCCATAAAACATTAAAAACTATAAAAGACTCTAAAAACACTAAAGAAAATTAAAAGACCTTAAAATAGTCAAAACCCCTAAATGCTATAAAACCCTATAAAACCCACAAAACCACTAAAACCCCAAAAATACAAAAAAACAATAAAAACCATAAACCATTAAGAAAACCCTTAAAACCATAAAACAAAAAAACCCATAAAAATAACTAAAAACACATAACCCCCTAAAAATCCCAAAAAACCCATAAAAAATTAATACCCCTAACTGAATTTAAACCCTGAAAAATAACTAAACCCCAAAAATACTCTAAAATAAGAAAACAAATAATACAAAAAATAACCCTATATGCCCTTAGAAAACCCTAAAATCCAAAAAATTCACTAAAATCTAAAAACCCCTACAAATCCTAAAACCACATAAACTCCCTAAAAACACCATAAAATAATAAAAACATCTAAAAACACTAAATACACTATAACCCCTAAAATCCTTAAAACTCCCAAAAGAAACATTAATCCTTTAAACTCCCTAGATGAATCTAAAACCCCCAAAAACTGTAATGACCCTAAAAATATAATCATATCCTAAAATCACATTAAAGCCCCTTAATAACCCATAAAATCCTTAGGGAGTCATAATACCATAAAACCTCTAAAATAGTAAAAACCCTAAAACCCCTAAAACCTATAAAAACTCAAATTTTTTTTAAAAAAATACAAAAGAAACAAAAAAACATAAAACCCCTAAAAAATAATCCCTAATAACATAAATGAACTTTAAACCCCAAAATAAACCAAAAAGTGCATAAAACCCTCAAATATAGATGATCCTATAATCTCTAAAATCCCTAAAAACTATATAAAATAACTAAGAAAACCTAAAAACTATTAGATAACACTTAACGTCGCTAAAACCTATAAAAACCGCAAAACCCCTAAAAATACTAAAAAAGTAAAATCCATAACAACCGTAAAACACCAAAAAAATTCATAAAACTGAATAAAACCAAACACAAAAATAAAATATAAAACCCCCTAATAATCCCAAAAAACCCAAAAAACCCAAAAAACCCAAAAAAAACCCAAAACAATTAAAACCCAATAAATTACTTAAAAATCACTATAAAATCATAAAACCCCAAACCCCAAACCCCTTCCCCCAAAACCCAAAAAACCCAAATAAGAACTGAAAAAGACTAAAACAACTTAAAACCTAAACCCATAGCACCACTACAATCCCAAAAGACAATAAAAACCTAAAAATTATAAAAAAATAATAATAAACAAAAAAAATTAAAACTATACACCCTATACCTTAAACACCAAACCATACACCCTATACCCTAAACTCTAATCGCTAAAAAATACCCCATAAACCCAATACTCTATACCCTATACCCTAAACCCCACAATATAATCCCTAATCCCCACGAACGTAAATCTATAACCCACATATTAAACCCCAAACTCTAAACCCACACCCTAAACACTAAACCCCACTCCCTAAACCCTAAACCAAACACCATAAACACTTCACCACAAACCCAAAACCCTACTCCTGAAACCCTATTCCATACACCCTAAACCATACATCTTACACCCTAATACCAACACCCTACAACCTAAACCCTAAACCGTAAATCAAAAACACAATATTTAACACCCTACACACTAAAACCTACACTATAAACCCTATACCTTACACCCTAAACCCTAAAACCAATACCATAAACCCTATACTATACATTAGAAACAATATAACCTTTATCCAAGATATTACACCCTATACCCTAACCACTAAACCTTACACCAAAAACACTATACCCAAAACCAAATGCTATAAATCATTCTCTCTAAACCCTATATGGTACATAGTAAACCATAAAACATACAACCTAAGCCTTAAAACATAAACCATAAACCATATACCCTATACCCTATAACCTAAACCCATTACCCTACACCCTAAATAACACACCATATACCCTAATCACAAAACCCCAAACCCTAAATGATAAACCCAAAACCCTACAGCCTAAAACCGGTATCCTACACCACACACCCTATACCCAAAACCCAAAACCCTTAAACCTAAACATAAACACTAAAACCTACGCTATAAACCTTTTACCCTACCCTCAAATCTTAACCCTACAACCAAAACCCAATACCCTATACCCCAAACCCTGAACCCCTACCCCATACATTCTCAACCTAAACAATAATCCATATATCCTACACCCTACACCATGAACCAAATACCATTAACCCTTCACCCTTCAACTTGCACCCTAAACCGTATACCCCACACCCTCAAATGTAAATCATACATCTTAAACCCTATACCCTGCACCAAAACCCCCAAATCATGCACTATAAACCCTTTACCCAGCACATTAAACACTAAACCCTACACCCTAAAACCTATACCCTACACCCTAAAACCTAAACTCTAAACATTATACCCTCCCCCTAAACCAAAAACCCCACACCCTTAACCTTATTCCCTTCACCCTAAACCCTACACCCCAATCCATGAACTCTACACCATAAACGGTAAACCTTACACCCCAAACCTGATACCAGACACCCTAAACTAGACACTATACACCCTAAACACTATACTATACACCCAATGCTGATAAACCCACAAATGAAACCCAATATCCTATAATCAAAACTATAAAAACAAAACCTAAAACTCAATATCCTAAACCCTATACATAAACCATATTCCTTAAAACATAAACCATATACCCCACACCATAAAACCTATACCATACACCCTACACACAAAAAAATCCTAAAACCCAAAAAAACTCTAGAAAAACTAATATCCCAAAAAAAACAAAAAAAAAACCCTAAAAAATAAAAAACATTAAAACATTAAATACACACAATATAAATTAATATAACCCTAAAAATATAAAATCCCTAAATACCATAATACCCCTAAAACTCCATAAATATCATCAAAAACCTAGAAACCATAAAACCTTAAAATAGATTAAAAGAATACATAAAACAACATGAAAACAATGAAAACCATAAAAAATACTAAATCCACCTAAACCCTTATAAATTTATACAAAAATTTAAAAACATTTTAAAACACTAAAAATCCCTAAAAACGCTAAAACCCCATTAAAACCTAAACATCAATTAAAACCCTAAAAAACCATAATAACCCTAAGTATCATTAAAATCTCAAAGACCTTAAATAAGAGAAAAAACCAACCACCCTTAAACCTATATAATCCATAAATACCCTAAACCACTATAACACATAAAACCCAAAAATTAAAAAAACCATTAAAATCATAAAAAACAATAAAGCCCCTAAAAATCCATAAAAAACCCAAAAAACTCTTAAAACCCTTAAAACCCAACGAAAAATTAAAATGCAGTAAACAACCTACATACCCTAAAATCCCAAAAATAAATTCATAAGAGGAAACCTATAACCACTAAAGGACCCAAATACCCTAAAAAAACTAAAAAATCAATAAAACCCAAAAAGATCCTAAACCCCATAATACCCTTAAAAGATCCTAAAAACCATAAAAACCATTAAAAATTATAAAATATACCAAAATCCATAAAAGATCATAAAAACCCAAAAAACCCTAAATGGAAATTAAAAATCCATAAAAATATTTTAAATACCTAAAAACACTAAATATATCTAAGAACCATAAAATTCCTAAAAACTCTAAAGGACGCTTAAAACCCAACAATACACAAAGAAATATAAAAACTCTAAAAACCTAAAAAGAAAATTAAATCATAATTTTTTAAAGGGTTCCAAAAAACCATAAAATGAAATTCTATAGAGGATGGGTAATGTAAGATTCACCACTTCCTTCTCGTTACCCACCATAGAAGTTGTGATCACATGGAATTTATCTTTGTTCATGAGTGTAAGAGGTGGATGATATAATTTTTCATCATTATAACTCAAATTAATGCACTGATTTACATAATATATATACATATTGAAATTATTGAATTATATTTTAAGGAAAAAAATAACTTGATTTTATACATCCTTAATTTCATTTACCAGACTCTTGAAGGATCTTTAGTGGTCCATTGTTTATAAAACATATACATAAAAGAGGTGGCGATAATCATCAGGTACTAAAACGATGATGAAATGAAATTATAGTTAACATGTATTTTCTAGTGTGGATAATTATGAACCAATCAATTCCAATGATTGATGATGTGTAGAAGACTGGAATGATCTTGTTGTCCATATACCAATGTTGTGAATGGTCATAATATGATACAACGTGGAATAATTTTTTTTAATGTAAGAATGAAATGGATATATAGAATTATATATATAAAAACATTGGAATTAATAAATATTAGGTATTAATGTTTTTGTTTTTTTGACTCATGGTTTAATGGATCTCAATAGAATGGTGTGGAACTGAATATATGAGGTGTGATTTTCATAGATTTGTGTTAGACTCTATGGGAGGTGAGGAACAAGGTGATAGAAAGAGAAATTATTCATTTCACTTAGCTCAGGTTTGGATGAATTATCCTATTCTGTAACGTGGAGTTATTATTAATAGTGTGTTGTCTTATTTTACATTAAGAAGAATGATTCCAAGGATTACCTTCAATATAGAATGTAGATGTAGAAGTGATTGGGGATGTTGGGTTAAATGGAAGCCACTAAACATGGAGATTAAACAGAACATGGGTGAATCACACATCTCAAAATTCATGAGAGGGGTGGTTTGGTGAGGGAAAATAGGGGTTTTTATATCTTTAATTCAACACCTTTTCAGGATAGATAGTTCTATAGAAGTAGAGGCCAGAGCAATGGTCATCAGTCTCATGCTGTGTAATCATTTTACTTTTCAAATTGCAGAGGTCGTATCTAATTCCAATGTTTTGTTTGGGATCCTCCATGGGATGGTCAAACTATAATGGGAGCTATCTTGACTGGTTAATGAATACAGGATGACTATTAATTAGGCAATTTGTCCATGGAACACATTAAAATAAACGAATTATATGGCTGATGTAATGGCCAATAATGTGAGTCTAAGTGATATAATAATTTTATAAACCTACATGGGGCTCCTAAAAAATGATTGTAATCTCATTTTTAGGGGTGAAACCATCAAACTTTAGCATTTTCACTCAACATAGGTTGGGAGTTGATTAGACTTTTGTTTGTTTGTTTTGATAATTAAGAAATTTTAATTTCAATCAATCATATCAATGAAAGATTACTTTACTTGATGGACTTTTTTTAACTATAAATAAATTTTATGTATCATATATGTTAGTTTGAAATATGATTCATTTCAAATTTTTGACATGATGGAAAATTTATTTTATATCCTCCATGGGTTTTATTGTTATGATATTCTAGAAACTAAATCTTTCACATTTTGTCCCCAAAACCATAATAACACTCAGAGTATCCAATTTCCAATAATATCTTGAGATCACATTGATGAATTGCATCATCGAAGTCGAATACTCATATAGAAAATGAATTTTATAGACTTGGTTTCAAGTTAGTAAATAATTAGTCAAATTTTTTTTCTATATTGATGAAAAAAATCGAGGAATACCATTCATGTCTAGTGATATTTTTCTAATAGGTATAATGAATTCATTAACATAATGCTTCAGTTATAAAAATTCCAATTCCATTCTCATACACTTATTTCTGGGGAAACAATTAATGAAAAATACCTATTTAATGCCTTCCAATTCACTTGAGTTAATGTCATTATATTTCCTCATATTTTGGATAATCATCCGCCATTGATCTAATTCACATTTCAAACAATATAATTCTAGGAAAATATTTTCAAGTTTTAAAAATTGGAGTTTAGAAAATATCTTTTCAATGGTATTGATCCATTTTAAACAATTATTAGATTAGAGGAACTACTTATGTAAGGTGGATGTTGATGTATAAAAGGATTAATGGTGATTTGTTATTACCTTTGGCCATTTGGAATATTATCATGATTAATTTTACTGTTCATACCATGTGATAGTTGGGTGGGAATCACTGTATTATTTCAAACCCATACCCCATTTATTTGGTTACTCATGAGGAAGCATATTTTATATCTTGTCACATTCTATGTTAATATGATTCCTCCACAGTATAGCCGTTGGATGAGAAAAAAAATTATAAAATGGGAAAAAATAATCATAGTAAGTAATCATGAAAAATCATTTATTGGATGTATATATCATGGAAATTTATTTTCAGTATTTAACACTTTAAGCATAACCTAGTTCATTTATGGTCATCATCTATTCAAATACATTATTATGTTTAATAATTAAAATGTGAATTAACATATGAATATCTCCTGGGAATGTCTATCTAGATGTGCAGTTTTAGGACTACTCATCACGTACTAGTGATGATCGAGTTAATATCCAATCTACCCCACTTAGTGTTGTTACTATTACATGAATCTATTCCATATCCATATGTAATTGTTTGTATCCAAACATTGATGTATTTTATAGATAATCTATACAATATATACATTACCAATGATGTTTAAGATGTTATCATATACATAGAATTATCCCATGTGTTTTCAAAAAATATAATCATAATATTAAAAAATTAACCAAACCCTGGTCTGATACTAACCGAGGAGACCTAAAAATTCATACATATATATTACATCATATTAGATAAATATGAAATAAATATAACAATAAAAATGCCCTAGATGTGTAAAGGTTTAGAGTCATTGAAGACTAGATACATAAGTCATCTTTTTAACTTAAATATATTCAACACCCACCACAAAAATCTTCTTAGGTGTTACATTTCTTGAGAATACCCTACATAAAACATTTCTTTGTAACATAGGGAAAAGAAACAAAAGAAATGTTGAGATAAAATGATCAATAAGTGTAAAAATAAGTGATATAAATCAATGATCATAAATGATTCTAAGAAAAGAATATCAGTATGACATCATGATCATAACATATAACAATAATACCCAATAAGTCAAATTACATTTATAAAAAATTATAGAATAAATTTATTTCATAAAAAAGAAATAAGTCATATGTGTGTGGAATTATCAATAATAAATCCTGAGCTTTGAGATAATATCATAAACAAAAGACATAAAATTTTTTCATACACACACACATAGAAAATTAATTCCTTAGTCATGACTCACATCAAATGATATCATATTGGATTAGGGTCACTCATTATTCCAATATTTCCATAGTAAAGTTCCACAACCAAGACTAGAAAAATGGATATAACCCATTAATCAAAAGGGTTCACTCTACATTCCATCATTTCCATACACAATGATGACTTTAGAACTATAATAGTGGGAAGATTCACTTGTTGAACTAGGATCACTCTCCATTACAGTCTTTAATGTCTCCTTAGATATACATCATAACAAAATGTATTGGAGGGATATACAATTTTAGGCCCATCCATATTAGAATGAAAAGAACAAATATGTGTTCTAGATGTTCATAAAACATTCATAATATCAGTATATCATATCCCCATGAAAATAAATATGTTTTATAAACATTTCATCATTTCATCATATCATAGCCTCTGGAAAAAAAATTGGTTTCATAAATGATTCAATATAACTTAATTATCCCATTGTAAAAAAATTATTTCATAGAATCATCCTTATATCATTATAATCAAAATACATCTATATAAATAATGTGTATTTTTACATAATATAATAATCCCAGTGAATCAAAACAATGATTATACTATGTTGACAAAGATGTAATATTCTTTTAAAAGATCATTCAAAAAATTCTTTAAATATAAGGTAAAATATCCTTTCTTTTTGATAAAATTTTAAATAAAAATTATAGTTATATTAAAAAAAATACTCTTTATTGATGTTATATAAGTATTATTTTTATGGATGTTTTATGAAAATAATGGTAGTGATAGGTGGAAAATATTTTCATGTCGTATACATTTAAAGTAAACATTACGTTAACAATATTGTAAAAATGACTTGCTTAGAAGAATTTCTACTTAAAAATATTAAAAAATATTTCAAATGTATTTAAAATGAATTTAAAAAATATATATTATAGGTAATAACTTACAAAAAATAATATTGATGTGTGTGGGACTGAAAAAACAATTTCATCGGCCAAATGAGAAATAAGGCCATATTCTCATTTAAAAAATTTCCATGATCATTTTAATTACCAAATAGTGGAAAATGTTACTAATATATAAATAAAACAAAATAATAATAGGATAATAAAAAATATATGTGATTTAAAAGATAGTAACCATATAATTTCCTGAAATATAAATTAAACAAAAAACATTCCCGATTAAAACGAGATCAAAATATAAATCCCATGGCTAATGTATTTTTTTCATTGTAAGAATTAAAATATTATGTATAATAAATATATATTTATTATAAATATATAATCGGAACATATTAATATATAAATTATTATATATCATTCCATTATAATTCTTAACTATCTGTTTATTAAGAATTTTTCAGTTAATAGATTATTTGGATCAAAACAAGTCTGTTTTCCATCCATGTTTTAGTTTGACGATTCCAGTACATCACCATGGTCATGGTTTCATCATAACCATAATATTTTTCCTGATATAAATATAATATGAATTTATTATATACACTTTTATAATCAATCATATAAATCAGTAATGAAAAATAAATAACATTGCTACTTAGAGGTGGTATTATACATGTATGCATCAGAGACATTATAAAATTCCTACGAATTGAATAATAAGATGATATATATGATATTATAAATCCATAATAATAAATATTTAGTATATATCATATATAAAAAACTATATTCATCATAATAACCAATCATGTATTATGGTTACAGAAAATGAATTATATCAGTACATGGTGGTGGTAGTCCAGACGTACACATGACTGATACATTCTATTACCATTTAATGGAAATATGGTAGAAAATATTTATCAATCACCATAATAAGAATAATGAACCTTTAAAATAATGAATTATAATTTTTTATATGGATACTGTATAGTAATAATAGGTAAAAGATGAAATAAAAATGATATTACTCGATTAGAAGTTATGCCTCATTGTTGAGTAACATTTTTTAGCTTACACCTTAAGCATTTAATGGATAATATTATGACAAAAAAATATAGCATGTGATTAGGTATTTCAAGATGTTTTTAGGATAGGTATTTTAACATATATATCTATTGTTGATTGTAATTAAGAGTAGATAAGTGGTACCCCTTTACAAGGGAGGGAGAATACACATTTGGAAATTTTAAGGGATTACTGAAGTCTTGTGTAAAAAAAGTAAAAAATATATTATTATAATAAGTATATTTTTTAAATCACATCATCCCACCAAATTAAATCTAGTGTTTTATTTATTTAAAACATCTATCTATGTTAACCCTTGGTAAATATGATTTAATATTAACTATGGTAAATTTTTTAATTATTTTAATAATAATAATGGAAAATTATTAATTTATCCTTATGAAATAACATCAACTAGTGTAATTAAAAAAATCCATTTTATAACATTAAATTCTAACATGTTTCATAAATTAATTTACAGATACAAAAATTAAACATGACAAAAAATAGTTTTCCAGAAAAAATTATTTTTTCTATAAAATTTCTTTTCTAGAAAAATAAGAATAAATTCAATTAAAATGAAAATAATTGTGTTATATTTAACCCAAATAATGTATTTAAATTTTTAAATCAATTTATATAAAAATATTAAATTGATTATAGATTAATTTAATTTTTTTTATAAAACTAGTATTTTTCATTCTTCACTAAAAAATATATATTTCTTTTAAAATTCAAAAAAATTATAATTAAGATAATTTTGATTTTTTGATATAATAAATGATATAATTTATATAAAATAATATTTATAATAGTGGTATTAATCAATTATAATATCTATATATAATGTTTAATGGAAATATTTTTAGAAGAAAAAATAATTTTGATGCATAAAATGACTTTACAGAAAATTGAGTACTTATTTATTATGAATTAATAAATAAATTTTAATTATTTAAAACCACAATGCATAATATTTATAATTTTATAATACTTACTCATACCACCATTTTAATATTGAGGTTATAAGGATAAACTATATCACACTTCATTTAGACTTTGAGTTTCATATATGACAAGATACCCAAGAAATTAAATTTATTTGATAAATATATCATTAAATATTAGAGTGTTACATTATATCCCTATATAATAATTTCAACATAAAATTTCCACTAATCTAATATAAAAATATGTTGATATATTTGTGCCTTCATATATTTGGATTCCCAAAAAACATTTTCAAATTTATGGCTTCTACAAAAAACATTTACTAGTTGATTGGTATTATTCGATAAAATGTTTTCTCTTAGATCCAGAATCTCAATCGGTTTTCCACATAATAGATATCATGTTCTAATGGTATATCATTTTAGTTTTTTACATTTTATTAATTATTTTTATACTTACTCATGATAGATACATGTAACACATCATGAACAAGAGAGAGATTAATTTGATGTTCCCAGTGATAAGAAGCAATCATGACACGATGAATATTTTCAATGGGAATTATATATCTAGGGATATATTTTCCCTTATTTCTAAATATCATAACCTAATAACAAGGATAAATTCAGAATAAGTTTTTATTGCTATCTTCAATCTCTATATATCACCGATGATTGACATAATAACTTTTTTTTGACTATGAGATTCCTAGATCATTTACTAAATATCTCTAACATTCTAAGCCATCAAATCTACAAGATCATGTCCTAATATGTTTCATTATCCAACATTATCTCAACATGTTAGAGTTTTCCACATCATACCATATATGGATTTATAAGGGTCCATCTAAATTATTGAGTGAAATCTATTATTATATGAAAATTGGACCATCTAAGAGGGTTAATATCCAAAATATGTAAAATCTATAGAACATGCTCTCAACATGAGTTATAGGGTTGGAATGGACCTCTCAAGATGAATTTTTTTATGAGAATGATATGACATTATAAAACCCAACTCTACATCTTGAACCTATTGGGAAAGTCTCAAGAATAATTAGGAAATCATTGGATCCCAATTAGATACAATTTAGAGTAATCCTTGAACTCTAACAACATTCTTATATTATATTCTAGAAAAATTAACAAGAGGTAAATATTTACTAATGGAAATTAAATGTTTTTCATTTTTAAAGTGGTCGAATACATCCAAAATATCATTATTTTCGTGATATGACTTATGGATCCCATTGGTGAAATCCATGGTAAAGTTTCTTATTAATATTCTTAAATGAGTAATGGTTGTAATATTCTATTATAATTTTATCTCTCATCCTTACATTATATAGATAAAAGTCATCAAGATACTTACTATAGGGTATCCCTTTTCATATTTTCCGACCAGAAACATTCATTAAAATTAATATTCATCTTAATAATTTTTAGATGAATAGACAACGATGAAATATAATATTTTTGAAACCAATCATACTTGAATTATAGTATTTAAGGGATGCATAGTTAGTTAATTATCTTAACCATTCTATAAAAAGTGTGGTTTCACTGAGGAATATTTCAAACCTTTTTATATTGTTCCACAACCCGCATATACACCTCATTAATCCTCACATGGATTGATGTTTTAAAATTATTACATGAATGATATAATCTATCCAAAATCCTCATGATTTCTTGATCTATTTTTTTAAATTAATAAATATTAAATCTATTTCAACCCTTATCATGGAAAAACTATCATTGTATTTATTTATTATATTATAAACCACCATTTTTACCTTTATTGAGTGGTAATTTATTGAGTAGTAATAAAAATTAATCAATTACAACCATATCCATTGCACATATTCAGTACATTATGCATGGATATATAAATAAATATTCTACAAAAAGTATATATATCTCATCATTCACCATAATGACAATGCATTTATATATTTATTGAAAAAATTATTACTTCCAACTCTAAATCATGAGATGGGTAATTTTTATCATGAATTTTGGAATGGAATGAGTCATAAGATATTATATTATCTTTATACATGAGAATGTGTTATAGTACCTATATTGGTACATCACTAATGATTATATACACTTCTCTAATAATGGGTAGTGTAATTACCATTGTAATGACAAAACTTATTTTCAACTCTTTGAATATTTTTATCGCATATATCTTTCTGAATGATGTTTTCTCCATTAAAATTAATATATGTTATTGTATTACATAAACATGATAAATGGCTCACAAAGATTTGGTAGTATCATAACGACCCTAAAAATCTACGCATATTAGTTTCAATTTTTTTTATGGTCCATGGTTCAATAATATCCATTTTTATGGATCCATAGATATAACTTCACTTGAAATTTATTGATCCAATAATTAAAATTTTGGTTGGAAAAATTCACACATGATAAATTTATCATTAAATATATACTTCATTAGGGTCATCAAAAAAATCTTCAAATGTTTTACATAGTATTCCTTGGACATTAAATATATAAGGATATTGTCTATATTGACTAATTGATATTAATCTAGGTTATCTCTAAATACTCTATTAAATTGTTCACTAGAGAGATTAGGGAAATCAGTATATCCAAATGACATCACTATAAATTAATAATAACCATACCACATATAAAACAATATATTCAATATATCATCTGAATTGACCATCAATTGATGATATCAAAAATTAAGGTAAATCTTATAAAATTATTGAGCTCTACATAGTAGATAAAAAAATTTATCACAATGGGGTAAAGAATACTTGTTAATTAAAGTGATCTTTTTTATGGTATAAATAATCATTGAAATGATGGATTGAACTATATTTCTTCTTAAGAAAAATAACTGGTTCACCACATGTGATGTACTAGGGAATATAAATTTTTATATCAATATTTTCAAAGTTTTTATTAATCAATTAACACCAATAAATCTAGGATACTCTATTTGGAGTCATTAAACTAAAGATAGTTTGATGTAAAAGTTATATTGAAAATATAGATTCACTATATGAGGGAAGGCTAGGAAATTCCTCAAGAAATACATAATTGTTATCATAAATAATAGGTATATTTGTGATGCTGAGTTTTTCCCCAACCATTTGAGATTAATATTAATCGTTACTGTCTAATAATATCAATTATATGGAAGAAACATTAATTAAAAGTTCATATCCATACTCATACTGAAATATGATCAGAGGTTGATTCAGAATATCAAATGTGACTTTTCTTAGTCAAAACTTAATATGGAATTTTTATATACAGAGGGAATTATTTCCCAAAATCACATTAAATTAATCTATAGGGAGATTCAAAATATTTTCCGAAAGTACATTCCCACAAAATCCTACTAGAGACGAGATATAGACTTGAGATGTGATTTTCATACCATTATGAGTTTTTCTACTAAGTCAATATATAATCAGCAAGGTGCTGAATTGATACCCTTAGAAAATTAATTAAATATAAATGAGTGTGTAAAACACAAAGTAAATAATACATTTTGAATTATTGAGTGGATGGTATGTGTACCTTTCACCACATTATTCTAAAAAACTTGTTCTGAAATTTTTACTGCATGACCTTTCAATTTTTCTATAGGATTTGGAGGTTACTAAAAATGATTTTTGTTTTTAACCCTAATTGTTTTTTCAATGATTGAAATAATTTCTATAATTTATGAATCTATAGAATTGGAGTGTTGGTGGAAGATTTTGATGAGATTTTATACCATTATTTTCCTTAATAATCCTCTTCACATCACATATAAATGTTTTTCTTTAATTAAAGCTTTTACACTATTAAATCATTTACAAGAACCCATAATAAAATTTCTCTTATTCCTCCTTCCAAAATTTTAACATGAAAGAAAATTAATTTTCATTACTTAATGTGTTTTATAATTACAATATACTCAAAATTAATTCATTCTATTTCTCTCACCAAAACCATGAGAATACATAGCGTCTCAAATTTTAAATTATAGATTTAGAAACAATCTATTTATTTCTTCATAGATATCAATGTATCTTATAAAAACTTTCATTCAGAGTAATGGCCACATTCTATTAAAATATTGGTCATACCTATTTTTAGGATCGATGAAATAATTTGAATCATTACATGATGTACTGGTGAAATTTTTCACCTAGGTATCAATGGCTTTGTTTCCTTCTTAATTACATCTCAAAATTCCATTTAATTTTTTTAGGAAAATATTTATAGAAAAATAATTATTTAAAAATATCTTCTTAAACCCTTACCATTTTTTACAAACTATTTCCTATTTTGGGAGAATATTATATATAAGAGTCAACCATCAATTTACTTATCCTCATAAAACCTATATTGAAAGGACATGGGTTTCATAGTCTAAACACTAGAGAATGAAAAATAATTTTTTTGGTGTAAAATTCCATTTCATAGATCTTATTGGATCAGAGTATCCAAAAAAAGGTGTATGTTTCTATATAAAATACAAAATATTATGTTGGTATTTCCTTTGGGAATTTTGAAGATCAAAATGATTTATGCTAATGATTATAACATGAGATAGATGGATGGGAATATATACAAAAATTTTCATTCCATATCCTATTTAATTTTGATTATCGTTAGGAAACTCATTGTATTTCCCAAAAAAATCATCATTAACATGATTATTCCTAGGTATATACACTAATAAAGGAAACAAAATATAGTGTGAGTACTAATAATTATAATGAATAATCATGTTATATAGAAAATACATCATATGTTTTATAAATCACGACACCTTATTTTCATTCCCTGACACCATAGATTTATCCTAGGTTATTCAGAGTTATAATCTACTGAAATCATTTATAATGATCTATAAAGAAAATTCCAATTTACCCAACCATATCCACTAATATTTTTAAACCAGCTGGGAAGTCATAGAACCACTCATCATGCACCATTTAGAACCATGTTAATTACAAATTTTTTTATTTTAGTATTTTCACCCCTAGGTGTGTCTGTAAAACAACCTCATCTAATTTATAGTATTTAGATAGGAATGTATTTTATATGAAAACAAAATAATCTTTACATTACCAAAAATTCAAAATATTATCTTATATGTATAATTGTCCAAAGGTTTTTTTTAACAAATTTCTCTAATCCTAATATCTAATGATTTACTAAACCCTACTTAGATAAAAATAGAGGTGACCCAATCATTTCATAAATATATATTACATCATTTTAGATGAAAATTCAATACAAATAATAATAAAAACCCATGCCATCGTAACAGTCTAGAGTATTTTAATACGTTATAAATAAAAAATGATATTTCATGAATGATAATCAACATCTCCCACAAAGATATTATCATATAATAAACTTCTTAGAAAAACCCTACTTAAAAACGTTCTTTATTACCAAGGGGTAAGGAAACATAAAAAAGTGCGAGATTAGATGATCATTAAAGGTAAACATAAGAGATATTAGTCAAATATCATTAGTGATCATGGTATATTTATAAGGGTATTATAACACGATCATAACATAAAATAACCCTACACAAACATTAAAATATTTTAAATCTAAAATCATTATATAATGTTTTGTCTGAATAATAGACATAATTAATATGTTTTAGAAATAATCAATAATTAATAATGATCGATGATATATTATTATAAGAAAAAGGCATAAGTTTGAAAATTTCACATAATAATGGAAAATAATTTACTTATTCTCTGATTACTACCAAGGCCCTCATAGTGGAATGGGTTCCATTATCATTCCATCATTTCATTTGTCAAGGTATAATCCTAAGAATATCAAACTGGAAAGAGTCCCTTACTGAATAGAATTAATTCCACATTCCATCGTTTCCTTATCCAGGGGTCACTCCAACGAACATCATAGTGGGAAAATCCCTAATGGATATAGTTTCACAACTAATTATTGTCTTTACAGTCTCATCAGATATAAATCATTCCAAAATTTATTGGAGGGGTATATAATTTTGGTCCCAACCATCTCATAGTGAATATAATATATGTGTGTTCTAAAAATATGAAAAACAATCAGTATATCATTATATCATAACTTATATAAAGGAAATAGGTTTCCTTATTATTGTATCATTTCATCATAGCATAACACGTGGAAAATAAATGGGTTTCCTAATGGATTCATCACAAATTAAAAAACCAATGGTGAAGAAACATGTTTTTTAGTAACATGAATAAATCACCATCATCATAATATATCAAGATAAATAAGGTAGATATTCCAATATGATAAAATCCCAAGTGAAGCGTAATAATACATAAATAATGTTTGATAAAAAAATCCTTTAAAAGATCATTCAAACAATTCGTTGAAATAATGAGAAAATATCATTTCTTAGGGATAACATATAGACTAAATATTCCCACAATATTGAGAACATGCTTTTACATTAATAGAAAAAGTAAATGTATAAAAAAATTATCAAATAATATAGTCGTCCTGATGGAGGTAAAACTTTTCCATGTTGTATATGTTAATAGAAAACATTCCTTTCATATATGTGTAAAAATTATAAATTAGATTATTCATAAATAAATTTCATTAAAATATTAAATTTTAAAAAAAATTCAATAAATTAAATAAATATTTAATTATATTTTTTAAAATTGCATTTATTTAATAATTATTTAACAAAAATTTTAATTATTAAATAGAGGTAATTGGTTTTAAAATATAATAAATCTAAAAATAAAAGTATTATAAGAGATAATATTGGGTTTAATGTAAAATAACCATATAATTTCCCTTAATGAAAATTAAATCATAAAAATTCCTGATTAAAATGATATTGAAACAAAAATATCTTAACTAAAGTATTTTATTATTTTTATTACATTAAAATATTTTATAAACTAAATATAGATTAATTATAAATATTTTGTAGGACATATTATAACATAACATATTATGCATCATTAATTTATATCTTTATATTATCCTTTTATTACCAATTATATCATTAAAAGAACATTCACGTGAAAATCGATTTGTTTTACATACATATTTCAGTTTGATGAATCTGATACATGAGCATTGATATTGGTTTCATAATACCAAAAATTATAATAATTATAAAATTATCATATTTATTAATTATATAAACTTTTATTATTATAAATATTAATTAGTGAGGGAATAAAATCCCACTGTGTTATGGAGTTGGTTGTCTACATGAGAGCATGAGCGATGTTATCATTTCATAGGGAATGGAAATGTAAAAAGGTATATAAGAGATTATAAAAATATAAAAATAGTTATTTCATAAATATAATATATAAATATTAAATCCATCATAAAAACCAATCATAAATTATAGTGATGTAAAATGAATTATATTGTTACGTGGATGTACTAGTCCATATATACACATGAGCAATAATTTCATTTCCCAATTGATAGAAATGAGGTGGAAAATGGTTTATACATAAAAATAATTAAAATTAATTATATTTAACACACTAAATCAACTATTTTATAACAGATACCATCAAATTAGAGGATATTGAAGAAGACATAATATTGAATGTACTATATTAACAATTATACCTTTTTATTGAAAATACTCCTTTGGCTTAAACCTTAATCATCAAAGGGATGGTATTATGATAAATTCATACATCTAATATGTGGGGAGAGATTTTAAAATTTTATTAGTGAATTTCTGTTTTTATCTCAAAGGATCATGGGGTGTGAGGAATAATGGATATGTGATATCCTTTTATAGGGGTGGTAGAGGGCACAATTATAATTTTTTAAAAGATAAAAATACATTAATGAATTAGTACTGTAATGTGCCTAAACAATTATTAAAATAGGGTGTTAAGAAGAATATATTAGAAATAAATTTAACTAATAAAAATAAATAATTCATTTTGTGATAATTTGAAATTTATCTTTTATCTTGATCCATTTAGTAAATTAGTTTTAAACATAACCGTGGTAATTAGTTTTTTTTACTATTCAATATGACAAAGAATTATGTTAAATGAATTAAATGATATTAATTATTTTGAAGAAAATATAGAATATATTTTATCAAAAAAAATTTCCATAACATGAATAAATTTATTTAAAATAAAAAAAATCAAAAATGGAACAAAAAATTATTCTCCACAAAAATGAATATTTCACTATAAAAAAGTTTTTATAGAAAAATAAATCACTATTTCAATTAAAATGAAATTAACTATATAATATTTTACATAAATAAACTAATAATGTTATAGATATAAATTTAACTAAAAAATGGACTCTCTAATTACTAGAAATTAAAAAGATAATTTTCTATAAAATTTTCACATTTTACTATTCATAAAAATGTAATATTTTCAAAAAAATCCATAAAAAACACTTGAGATAATTTTGATATTCTTATTTCAAAAATGATATAATTTTTATAATATAATATTTCCAAAATTGGTGTAAATTAATTAAAATATTCATTTTCAAAATTTAATAAATAAAATTTTTGAAGAAAAATAAATTTTTTTATTAAAAAATTACTATATTGAAAATTGTATATATAAATATTATATATTAACAAGAATAATTTCATTATATAAAATATTTATGAATATTTTTCATAATCTGTTTATTACTACGTATACCCCCAATTTAATGGCTACGTTATAACGATAGATCATATTACAGCTTATTTAGAATTGGGGTTGTTTGTAAAGAATGATATCAATGAAATCAAATTTATTAAAGTGTAATATATCATAATGTCTACGGTTGTTATGAGGATTATGATAATGAATATTCATTATGGGGAAAAATTCATTATTAATAAGAGGAAATATGTAGAAGTTATTACCGTGGGAGAGACAATAATTGGTAACTCATTTTAGAATGGTTACATACAAGATTCATGTTATTTTTCGGGAAATTATGAAAAGAGACATTGAAATAAATTTATTGTTTATTTTAGAAAAATTTTAATGGAAAATATTTCAAATGGAGTCTCTAGGTTTGATATATGATGGAACTCGAGAGACCATCACTTCATGATTAGGAGTGGAAAACACATTATTGGCATACTAACATTGATAACAAGTGAGATGTAGTATGTTAAAATTTCATATATTTAATATTGATTAGTAATTTAATATCATAATACTTTAATAATGTAACGCCCTGACCCCATTTACCCATAGTTGGTACATTATTTTAATACATTGGCATGATTTCAAAGAATCAAGTCCAGAAGGATTGATCGGTTTAGCAGTCTTGGAAAATAGATTACATACATGAATGTTACATTACACTTTATAACATACAAAACAACATAAATAATCCTTTGTGAATGCCATTATTCCCTTAGATTAACCCTGCATATCAATCACAATATAATTTTTGGAATCCTGGAAAAAATAAAACATAGAAAGGGGTGAGCTCAGATGCTCAGTAAGGATAACAAAATAGCGGATAATTTTATAAATAAGCATAAACATTTATGGAAATGTATAACTAAAAAAAATACCTTTAAACTTGAATTTCAGTATAATAATGAAAAAATAAAATGATGTAATGTCATTTACTTTTTCACATGGAGATTATACTAGTCGAATAATCACATGAAATATCACAAACCACATTCATAATGATGGAATGCATAATGCCAGACTATCATAACCACATATTCAAGGACGTGTGCCAAGACTACAAATAAGATCTTGTCAATGACTTGTACAAAGAAACTTGTTTGTCTCATGAGACCAATTGATTCATCAAGGAGCATTAGAGGTCTCCACTCATCACTTACTATGTCCAATTCATTCCTCATATGAAAAGTTTTATACATAACATAAAAATTCGTTTTAAAACAAGAATCTAAAATGTCAATACTTTATCCCTAAACCAATAATGGTATAAAAATAACACCGCCATAGTCAAACATATCACAAATCCTTCAATACAATATGGAATATTTTTATCCTAATAAATCATCTTCAATCAAGTTTAAAATCAATCAAAGGATGTCGAAATAGATGAAAATAATTTTTAAAACTCTTTGAGAGAAATATCCCTTTTCAATGAAAACATTTAACAGTCACAAAATTTAGAAAGGAAGAAATTTATAGACATTTTTGAATCCAAGTTTCTCATACTACTATGAAACTTTTTAAAGGAATTAACATTTTAAAAACCTTCACGGCCATATAAATAAATCCTTAAAAACCATTTTGAAGACATGGACATTAATGAGAATGATATAGAAGAATAAATATTTAAAACATTTGAACTGATGTATTTGTAAAAATGTTCCTTAAAATAATCCAGATGAAAACTCTTTCATGAAACAAGGACATGGATAATAAATATGTCCCATTAGATACTTATGTAAAAACAACCTTGGATAATAAATATATTGTGAAATTAACCCTTACCAATTTGGTAACTTATGAAACATACACCCCATTAAAGAGGTATCATACAATGAATATGTAAATACACCTAAATTAAAGTGTATTTCACAAAGCATAAAATTATGGGCAATACATACACCATACAAAAGGTAATAGAGGCAATATTGCATGAATCTCACAGGAATAATGAGTGAGATGAAAACCCCTCACCTTACACTTTCCTTTAGTCGAAGGTATGCTTAACCTCCTGTATGAAGATCGTAGTATGTTATTAAATTATACCAGATCCATATTAATATTTATGATATCATAAATTATTCATTTATGACTTTATACTACCCATTTAATAATAATTTGCATGTTAAATTAACATTTCGGGTAATAATTGCTTTCTTTATCGTACGTGTTTAAACTTGTTACTCTTGATTGTACCACATAGATAATGATTTAAATAATTCCATAATATAAAACATGATTTATATATCATATATATTTAGAATATAAATATATAAAATAGACATATATAAGAAATGGAAAACACCGTTTATGGAGATGGTAGTCCGATCGTACGCATGAATGCTGTTTCTCTTTTCATAACGTATTGAATAGAACTAAGTGAATAAAATATATGTATGTAAATATATATATATATATATATATCCTGTAGAATTATTATTTCATATATTACAAACTTATTAGTAATATATATTTTTATAATCGTCGATGAATGGTGAATGTGGAAATGACTCTCATTGTGTCGTGGAGACGGTAATTCATACGTACGCATGAGCGGAAATGCCATTCTTTTGATATTAAAATAATATATAATAGGATGGTATATCATATATACAGAATCCTTATCATGTTATATTTATTATTTACATCAAATACACATCATTATTATAACCATCCAAATAATAATTTATTGAATAACAATTACACCATTATGTGGAGACGGTATGCAACATGTACATACGTATGGTGACATGTCATTATAAAGGTGGATATAATAATGAATTTGGTTGTATCATAATTATAATAACATCAATGTATATAGAAGATACTGTAGTTATTATTTTATAATGGAATCAATAAATAAAAAGGAAGTGGAAGAAGAAAGGAACTTGAATGAGGGTGGTTAAATCCTTACCTCTTCTTTGGGTTCTTCCTTTTGATTTGATCAAAAGGGCTCCATAGGTTGGCTTTATGATCAAACTAAGGGATCTAGGTTTAAGGGAGAATTTTTGAGAAGGTATTTGGGTACGGTTTGGCAGATCAAAATGGATTAGAAGGTGTGAATTATAGTGAAATAGGAGTGCCCTTTTATAAGACGTGTGAGGGGCACCTTAGAAAAAACATAAAATATTATTTTATAATAAATTAATATTCGGTTTATAATGGCTCAGGATTAATTTATTTCTAGGATAAGGTGGAAATGGGTCGAAATCCTGTTAACCAATAGGTTTTAGACTGGTTTGAGTCACATTATTAACCTTATCTTTTAGTTTTTACTCTTAGTTAATTAGTTTGACATTTACCATGCCTCTTTGTATTTTTATATTATATTTTTAATAAACATACTATAAAATTCCAATTGACCCTCAAGTGGTCCATTAATTATACACCTATCATGATATAAGTCCTTTTGCCAAATATTATATTTTTAGGAATAGAATATCAATTAATAATATAATATTTGTTTTTAAAACACTTTTATGTCAATTTTGACACTATTGGGTATTTTGTTTTTGATAAATTCATAAAAGCATTATTACGTCGAAAAAAGTTTATATAACTAATACTAATATGTCATATTAACTTATAAAATTATTTTATTTCATAAAAAGTCTCAAATTACATTTAATTAGTTATTTATAATATCAATTATCTTAATATTTCATTAATTAGGTAATTACTGCATCATCATTGTGTCATAAATAAATTAAATTATTTAATATCTAAAAATTAAAAATAAAATACGATTATGTATTAAATCCTTTTATATTTCTAATGAATATTTATAATCTAATTTATTTTATGTATAACCCTATATTAAAAATGTTTTAGTTATAAAACTTTTATTTTAACTCTTCTTTGAATTTAATAATAATAAATGTCCTAATATAATCCAAGTGGATGTAAATGATATTATTTATTCCTAAGGTTGTTTTTGGTCGAGATACAGTTTTACTATAGAATTAGGACATGTTTTAGGGTAATATTAATATCATCCTTTCCCTTAATTACCCTATTTACTTTGAACCGTGGTAAATAAAAGTAAAAAGTTGCGATTCAAAAAAATTATTTTTATCTTATTGAGCCACATTTTACTCTTTGATATTAACTGTGTCTCTCAAATTTTTAAAATACCACTCACAAAAGCGGTAAATTATGTTTTATGTGAATTTGAAAATTCTCTTAGGATATGGGTAAAAGATTGTGAAAAGTTCAATAAAATTTTTATATATCTAAAATTATTATAAACTGACTCCAATGAATTACATTTAACTTATATAGGTATTATGTATCTATTTTGACCTAAAATAATTTTAAATAAAATAAAGTATTATTTATATAAAAATTTGGTTTTAAACTATAACTCAGTGTTTTTCACTATTAATAAAAAATTGTATGTTTTCAGAAAAATACCCAAATTTTACCCAAAGCTAAATTAGATATTCAGAATCCAAAAATGAAGTCCATTTTGAAAGATAAAATTATAAAATTTCAAAAAGTGGGTATTACTATTCATAATGGCTAGTTTGGTAAGTTATGGTGCGATTGAACTCGGTGTTGCCTGTAGTGCAAGTTATTGAATTACTTTGAGAAAATAACGTACTATGAAATCTTGGGGTGTTATATTCTTCCCTTCTTCATTAAATTGCATCCTAACAATTTGAAAATGTTCTCCAAAAATAAAAATTTGAAAATAGAAAATACATTTGTGGGAAAACGCACATTGGAAATTGGGTTAATAAAAATTAGTCTTAATAAGAGGAAAAAGGGAATGAAAAAGTCACCACCAAATTATGATCAAGATTAGGAGAACATTGGTGGAAATTAGAGACATAAAATTTGAGGGAAAATGTAAATATTTATAGGTACTGATTGTGGTCCTCAATTACAAACAAGTGTAAAGTTGAGGGCCTTAAATTCATCAATATATGATGATTTAAAATACCACCGGTTCAACAAAACATATGGTGTTAGGATAACACATTTTTTGTTTTTAGATCCCTTTACTAAAGTATAAAAATTAATTTCTTCACAGAATACGTGAAGAAGAAAAATATATACTTGACAAGTATAGTCCCATCCTTTAACGAATGTCTACTACAAACTCATCATTCACTCTAAAAGAAAATAGAACCTAAAAATAATATTATATTTATCCTATTCATATAGGGTTCAAAAAATTGAATTTTTAATTCATATACCAGACCCTTTAAAAAACTACATTATTCAATCCTAGACATCACGTGGGTTAGTGATACGTGATACACCGTTGTCTCCTTTCGGTTGCGGGTTCAAGTCTCACGGCCTTGTTGGATGCGACGAGTTGCCGCCCGACCTCTGGGTTGTCCTTTTATGGAAATCCAAAAATAATCCCAAACTAGAATTATCCAAAATACATCTATCCAAAATCAAATTACGAAATTTATAAGGATGGTAGACAAAATGAAGATCTTTTTTTTTCAAGTAATAATAAGTGAACACCTTCATCATGTTTTCTTTTAAAACACTACAACATCCTGAATTACCATAAAACCTTATTGATTACATTCACGATCCTTTATTCATTATAGAATATTGGATATACTCCTTCTATCAAAAAATTTTGTAAACTCCAATAATGATAGAATATACAAATCATTAATCATTTTCAATAATATCCAATATAATTTATCCAAATCAATCATGTATTTTTCCAAAATCACTACCTCGGTATCTGGACAATATTATGGTTTATCAATTTCTCAACCATATATTTTCCAAAAATTTTACCTGCTATTGAGTCACTTTTCTTGGTTCCACACAATCTCAAGTCCATAATGAAATAGTACTGCAGTACAATCCTTATACACTCCATAATTATTATAACCAGTACATTGTTGATACAACACTGAAATGACATAATTCTCAAATAAAAACAAAAGAATTCTAATCATTCCTCCTCATATGTGGTAGTATCATAACTTATTTATTATCCAATAGCATCATTTGGGGCATACTCAGATGATTTGGACATTGGTTCACGTAGTGTCCCAACTCTTTATAGATGAAGCATTGTACAATTGAAACCTTTTTCTAACCCTTGTAGTCACGTAATTGGTTTCCTTTTTCTCCACACTTATAACAAACTCCCATTCCCTGTAGGAAAGTTCTAGGGTGTTTCTTCCCACAGTTATCACATAAGGGAAAATTCTTCTTTTCCCCTTCCCTTTATCGATCATTATATCTTCCGTACTTTTATTCTCTTTATTACCTTCAAAGCCATAGGACACAGATAATTCTTTACTTATCTTATTAACACAAGATATTATTTCATCATATGTTGAGAATACATGGGATACTATTTCCCCTCTAAATGTTGGCTTAATACGGTGAAATATATCATCCTTCTTACTCTTCGGATTATACGTATTGATGGAGTTCACATTCTTTCTTATGGGAACCATTTCTATTCAATGGCATAAACTAGGTCAGTTTATGAATTTCAATGAATAATTCTAGACTTGTAAAATAACTAATGTAAATTGAATGGTTTTTGGATATAATCCATAATAATAAATATTTTTTCATTGAGAAATTTTATACTCATAAACCCTTCATTATGATTTGTAATGAAATTGAGAATTATCCTATGAATATCCCCCAGGAGTGTCGTAACCAAGAGTCCAGCAAGGCCCATTATTGTGCACCAGTTCCCATTAGAGTCTAGCTCAAAGTAGTGTTTTCGCATTTTACCCCTAGGTAAATCTGTTCCAAAGCCACCTCTACCTGTTCGTATCCAGAAAAGGATGTATTGCTTAGAAAACTCCCAAAATCTCTACAATACCAATATTCTAGGAAGCTCTTCTATACTAATCCTCAAAGTATATCTTAGGGATATGTGATCTAATCAGATTTTATCTAAATCTAGTTTCCATGGTTTGTAATAAACTTCCTCTGATAATAACAGTAACACCCCGACGCCAGTTACCCAGAGTCAGTGAATTATTTTAATACATTGGCATGATTACAATGAATCAAGTCCCGGAGGACCGATCAGTTTAGTACTCTTGGAAAATAGATTACATACCTGAATGTTAAATTAGAATTTATGACATAAAAATGATTAATAATAATCCTTTAGGAAATCCCTTATTCCCTTGGATTAAACCTGCATATCAATCACAATACACTTCTTGGAATCCTGGAAAAAATGAAACATAGAAAGGGTGAGATCAGATGCTCGGTAAGGATAACAATATAGCAGGAACTTTCATAAATAAGCATAAAAATTTAAGGCAATGTATTACTAAAAAAAACCTATTAAAATTAAACTTCAACATAATATGGTAAAAATAAAATGAATTAATGTCATTTGCTTATTCACATGGATATTCTATTAGTTGAATAATCACATGCAATATCACTAACCACTTTCATAATGATGGAATGCATAATTCCAGACTATCATAACCACATGGTGAAGGGCTTGTGCGAAGTCTACAAAGAAGATTTTGTCAATGATTTGTGCCAAGACACTAGATTGTCTCATTATACCTACCTATGCATCGAGGAGCTATAGCGGTCTCCACCCATCACTTACTATGTACAATGTATTCCTCATTTGAAAAGGTTTAAACGTAACATAAACATTCGTTTTAAAACTATCATACGTAATTTCAATACATTATCCCTAAACCATGAATGATATAAAAATAACACATCCATAATCAAACATATCACAAAACCTTCAATACAATATGGATGATTTTTATCATAAAAAATAATTTTCAACCATGTTTAAAATACTTCAAAGGATGATGACATAGATGATAGTGATTTGTAAAACTCTTTGAGAGAAATATCCCTTTTTCATGAAAACATTTAAAAGGCACATAAATTAGAAAGGAAGAAATTTAATGATATTTTTGAATCAATGTGTCACAAACCAATTTGAATATTTTTAAAGGAATTAACATTTTAAAAACATTCATGTCCATATAAATAAATCATTAAAAACCATTTTGAAGACATAGACATTAATGAGAATGATTTAGAAGAATAAATATTTAAAACATTTGAAATTATATTTTTGTAAAATTGTTCATTAAAATAATCCATTTGAGAACTCTTTCATGAAACATGGAAATGGATAATAAATATGTCCCATTAGATACTTATGTAAAAAAACCTAGGATAATAAAGATATTGTGAAATTAACCCTTACCAATTTGGTAACTTACAAAACATTCACCCCATGAAAGAGGTATCATACAATGAATATGTAAATACACATAAATTAATGTTTATTACACAAAGAATAAAATTATGGGCAGTACATACACCACACAAAAAGTAATAGTGGTAATATGACACGAATCTCACAGGAATAAGGAGTGAGATAAAAACCCCTTACCGTGCACTTTCCTTTAGTCAATGGTACGTTTAACCTCATATATGAATATAGTAGTATGTTATTAAGTTATACAAAATCCATATTAATATTTATGATATAATACATTATTCATTTATTACTTTATACTACCCATTTAATAAAAATTTCCATGTTAAATTAACATTTCGGGTAATAATTGGTTTTTAATCGTATGTGTTTTAACTTGTTACTCTTGATTGTATCACTTAAATCCTGATTTAAATACTTCCAGAATATAAAAAATGTTGTAAATATTATATATATTTTGAATATAAATATGTATAATTGGCATATATAAGAAATGGAAAACACCATTTGTGGAGGAGGTAGTCCGTACGTATGCCTAAACGTTGTTTCTGTTTTCATAACGTATTGAACAGAAATAAGTGAATAAAATATATGTAAGTTCATATATATATTTATATATATATATATCTTAAGTAGAATTATTATTTCATATATTACAAACATATTAGTAATATATATTTTTATTATCATCGATGAATGGTGAATGTGGAAATGAATCTCATTGCGTTGTGGAGACGGTAATTTATACGTACGCACGAGAAAAAATTTCATTATTTTGATATTAAAATAATATATAATTGGATGGTATATGATATATACAGAATCCTTATCATGTTATATTTATTATTTACATCAAACAAACAACATTATTATAACTATCCAAATAATAATGTATTGAATAACAATTACACCACGATGTGGAGATGGTAAGCTGTACGTACGCACGTATGGTGACATGTCATTCAAAGGGTGGATAGAATAATTAATTTTGTGGTACCATAATTATAATTACATAATAGTATATAGAAGATACTGGAGTTATTATTTTATAATGGAAACAACAACGAAAAGGATGTGGAATAAGAAAGGAACTTGAAATAGGTTGGTGAAATCATTACCTCTTCTTTAGGTTCTTCCTTTTGATTTGATCTAAATGGATCCTTAGGATGGATTTCTGATCAAACTAAGGCCACTAAAATGAAGGTTGGATTGTTGAGTGGGTATTTGGGTAGGGTTTGGCCGAGATAAATGGCTTAAAAGGTGTTAATTAGAGTGAAAGAGGAGTTCCCTTTTATAGGAGGGGTGAGGGGTACCATAGGAAAACCAGAAAATATTATTTTATAATAAATTAATATTCGAATTATAATAGATATAAATTAATTTATTTCAAGTCTATGGTTGGGATGGGTAGAAATACAGTCAACCAATAGGTTTCAGATAGGTTTGGGTCACTTTATTAACCTTATCATTTAGTTTTAACTCTTAGATAATTAGTTTGCCATTTACCATGCCTCTTTGTTTTTTTATATTATATAGTTAATAAACATACTATAAACCTTCAGTCTACCCCCAAGTGGACCATTAATTATAAAACTACCATTATATAATTCCTTTTGAAAACCCATTTATTTTTAGAAATAGAATATCAATTAATAATATAATGTTTGTTTTAAAAACTCTTTATTCCAATTTTGACACTATTGGGTATTTTGTTTTTGATAAATTCATATAAGCATTATTACTTCAAAAAAAATTCATATAACAAATTATAATATGTCATATTAGCCTAGAAAATGTTTTTATTTCATAAAAAGTCTCAAATTATAGTTATTTGGGTATTTATAATATCAATTATCTTAATCATTCATTATACGATAATTAATTCATCAACATTGTGTCATAAATTAATTAAATTATTTAATGTCTCAAAATTATAAATAAAATACTATTATGTAAGAAATATTTTTATCTTTCTAATGAATACTTATAATCGAATTAATCCTATGTATTACCCTATATTAAAAATGTTTTAGTTATTAAATGTTGATTTTAACTCTTTTAGCTCTTCTTTGAATTAAATAATAATAAATGTCCTAATCTAATCCAAGTGGACCTAAATGATAATATTTTATTCCTGAGGGTGTTTTTGGTCGAGATAAACATTTAAAATAGAATTAGGACATGTGTTAGGGAAATATTAATATCATATTTACCCTTAATTACCCTATTTAATTTTTACCGTGGTAAATAAAAGTAAAAAGTCACTATTCACCAAAAATTATTTTTATCTTATTGAACCGCATATTACTCCTTGATATTAACCATGTCTCTTGGATTTTTGAAATTACACTCATAGAAGTGGTAAAATTATTTTTTATTTGAATTTGGAAATTCTCCTAGGAGATGGGTAAAAGACAGTGAAAAGATCAATAAAATTTTTATATATCTAAAATTATTATAAACTGACTTAAATGAATTAAATTGAACTTATATAGGTATTATGTATCTATTTTGACCTAAAATGAATTTAAATAAAATAAATAATTATTTAAATAAAAATTCGGTTATAAACTATAGCTCAGGGTTTTTCACTATTCACGAAAAATTGAACGTTTTCAGAAAAATACCAAAAATTCACCCTACGCTAATTTTGATATTCCGAATCCAAAAATGAAGTCCATATTGAAAGATAAAATTTATAAAATTTTAAAAAGTTGGTATTACTATTCATAACGGCTAGTTTGGTAAGTTATGGTACGCTTGAACTATGTGTTGCCTATAGTGCAAGTTATTGAATTACTTTGAGAAAATAATGTACTATGAAATATTGGGGTGTTACAAATAAATACTAGAACCTAAATTTTAAGTTTCGTTTGATATTATCTAGTTTATCAACATATTTCACATAATTTTTATAAACATCACCCCTAATTTCTCTTTATAAAACTTAATTCAACCCATAATACTTCAAGTAATTAGCTGATTATATGAGAAACAAAGGAAGGGGTTCCCAAAAATCCATGTTAGGGGAGATATTATCAATGATTAATTAAGATGCCAGATCATAAGAATATTAGGAAATAGATGCATGAGAGAAATTTCTGAGTAAAATAACATGTAGAAATAAGTGTTTTACAGAAGTATATATAGAACAACGTGAAATTTAAAATGAACAAACATATACCATAACATAAGAGTTCAGAAACATGAGACAAGAAACATAATCCTTAGAGAATAACCATAGGGATTCAATATAAAAAATTATTCAAGTTATTAAAATTTGGAATAAATTGAAAATACAGAACAAACAATGTCCTTGGAAAAAATTACATAGTAGTTTATCCATGAAAAACATACAACACTTTATATAGTGGTTCATGTATCCCTTCAAAAAACCCATTAGTAAATCAAGTATCATAACTCACGAGAAATTAATGCCTAAATAATCACACTGCAAAATCCATTTTCATATCATTTTTTATAGATCCTTAACAAATTTATCAAAGGGATATATTCGACTCCACCCATTAACATCCATACATATGTGTTCCATATGAAATATATCATATATCATATCAAGAAAATTACAAATAAGGAATATGGGAATAATAAAATTTCTAATTGGTGTCACATAAAATGACATAAACAATTGGATTTGTCAATACAAAAAATTAAATCACTAAAAAGTTAATTTCCTAAGATCATTTATAAGGTGATTCATGATTAATGAGTTTATATTATATATATCCTTCTAAGATAATTATAAAAACAAAAGTTAAATCATTAAATTATATATTTTTTAAAAACTCATTCCATGATTTAAGAATATGTTGTTACGAGTCACATTGAGAAATTTATTTCCATGAAGGTAACATGATTTTTTTTAAATTAAACATCAAATGAAAAACAAATAATGTATTATTAAAAATATGATAATTGCTAAGTCAAAAATATTAGTGGAAGAAGAATGAATTGGTCATGAAAAAAATTATTTTTAATATTTTATAGTATCATTATTGAAATCCAAATAATTTTGATAGAGTATCTATATTCCTTTTAGAAAATGTTAAAAAGAAATGTTAACGTCACGTGAGAAAATAAATATTCTGGTATCAAAATAAATAAATGGAATTTTTAAAATATAATTAATATATTCATAGAATATAAATAGTCATTAAATAGGATAAGAATTATTCTTATATATGTCCTCATTTTATGAAGGAGAAACTACTTCACTAAAGAAAATTTTAATTTTAGAATAAAAATTCTCTAGATAAAATGTAAAATTAAGATATTAAGAAATAGAATGAAATTATAATAAACTAGGAAGCTCTTGGTCAAGGTAGAGAAACTACGAATCAATGAAAAGTGTGCTGAGTAAATAAAAACCCATAAAAAATTTGTAAATATTGAATAAAAATAATATGAAGGTGTATAATAATATAATTGTAAATACAATGGAATAAATTTTAAAATTATTAAATTAATCCAAAAGGGGACTTTTTTCAACATATCAAAGAGTAATAAGTGTATAATATGAAAACATGTCTCAATGAAGGGAATTTGAGATAAAAACACTTATATTTACTCCCTAGTTACCTAAAACCTCTTTAACTTAATATATAATAAGTATAACCATTTCAATAAATTATTTTTGAAAAAATTATGTTTTTTTAAATTTTATAATAATTAATTATAGTGATTAAGTATATATTTAGTATTTAGTAATCATTTATTTTCATCATTGGATGTTAGTGAATTTGACTATTTCTATATTGATTTGTAAATTCAACATCAATCCTCATGTTTTTATATTATGTTCATAATTCATAAAATATTTTTCATAAATGAATTGATTTTACATAATCATTTAAAATGTTCTAATTTTATTCTTTGAGAATTTTTATTATTATTTTTAAAGATAAATAACTAATGAGGTTGTACATTGTTAATTATTTTAAATTTTAATATTACCTATGTATAATATTAATAATTTAATATAATTAATTTTTGTTCAATGAATACATTATTATAACCATAAATGAAATGAGGGGATGGAAAAAATATTCCATTCATGGAGTATTTAGTCTCCACACAACATAAGTGACATTTCTCTTTTCTAATTGATGCGAGGGAGATAGATAATGTTTTTTACATCAGTATAATAATATTCTGGTATACTAATGTTATTTTTTACATTATATTATCATGATTATATTTTTTTAAGATAAATATAGTGATTAAATAGATACGGAGTGAATAGTACAAACATTTATGACTTTTTCCTTCTTGTAGAGGAATTTATTAAAATGCAGTAAATGGGACACATTATTGTAAATAAAAGATGAATAAAATGGTAAAAAATAATATGAGGGGTATAATTGATAAGTTTTTAAGTGAAATTAAATTTATAGGTGTTTCTTGAAGTTGGTGTAAGTGATCTCCTTTTATAGGTGAAAAAGTGGTACATTTCATTGGATACTAAATTTAGCTGATGTTTAATAATGAAATCACATGGGTGTTATGTGAGTTATGTGATTAAAATTTCATCATAAATTTGGGTATGAAATTAAAATAGAAAAAGGTATTATATAATGTTAATTTATCACGTTAATTGAGAAAAATGTAAGGTTTGGAATATTTCCCATTTACCCTTATTAACCATGATTTATTTTTTTCACTGTAAATTTTTTATTAAAATTTTAGATGTACCATAAATAATTTCATCAATATGTTTCTGAATTTTGAAACCAATTAATCCAATTAAATTTTTAAATATTTGTATTTTTTATTATTTAATAAGATATATCATTTAGAATAAAATCATTTTTAGAAAAATGTATTAGTATACATTAAGTGTATTTTATTCTTATTTTATATAAACTAATAATTAAATAAATTATAATATGTTTATAAGTGGTTTAAAGATAATATTAGGGTCATAAAAAGGTGGCCAATTTTATTTATTTGTATAAAATTTACATAGTTCTTTTAACAACAATTCTTTAGAAAATAATTGTTTCACCCTGGAAACTAATATTATATTTGGTAACTTATATTTATGTTTCAAATGAAATTTAATGGGCTAAAATAGATATATATTATTAATAAAAAATGATTTTTTATAAAACTCAATTTATAGTGTCGAAAAAAATTATTTTAGCATATGTGAACATATCACGTAAAATGTTTTTAGGTAAATGTATCTTTTGAGCATATAATAAATTTATTCTCTTTACATACCGACTAATAAGTATCATATGTATTTTAATTTATATTATTGTTTATATTATAAATATGTTTTATTAAAATTATTCTTAAATAGTAATTAATTTTTAAAAAAATACAAAATACATTAAAATAAATTATTCTTTAAAAATGTCACTTTTATATTATATAATCTATAAAAAATAAAAATAAAAATAAATATTGATATTATATATATTGAATATTATAAATACATAAAAAATTAAATTAATTTTATAAATACCCCATATAATAAACCAATAATAATAATAATAATATGTAACACATAAAAATAATTCTATAAATAAATATTTTATTATAATATTATATATTTATTTTACTTTATTTTATTTATTAATTTTATAAACATGTTACTAAAAATAAAACCCTTTTTTATAACTCTATGATACATATATATCCAAGGAAAAATTTTCTAACCACCAAATTTCTAATGACTATATATTCACTAACCATATGTCCCTTCATAACTCTAATATTTCAACAATTACACCTTATAATTTCATTCTATTTTAACTCATAAGATTATAATCTATTTCTATTAATTTTAATATCATATTTTCTACATGATTTATCTTTTTATGTTGTTATTTATCAATTTAGTTTTGGTTTTACTAATAGAGTTTCACAATAGAGAAGATTATATAAGTTATTTCATAGTTGTTAAGATATTATTATTTTCAATTTATAACACAACAAATTTCTATTTAAATAAATCATAAGATTTTATAAAGAGAATATGAGTAAACCAAATCATTTTTCATAGTAGTGTAAAATTAGGTATGTATTTTGGGAAAATTTTGTTTCATTAATTGAAGATCTATTTAATACCCAACTAGCCTTTTTTAGGTTCATTACCCTAAGCACATCTATGATAGATCAAACATCTACGTGTTTGTATATAAATAGAGGTGATAATTATAATAATCAAAACACTATATATTATAGGAAAATTTTACAAATATTTCCAACTTATTGGTTTTCCTATAGGGTTTTCACTACTGTTCTCTAATACTAGTCACTAATAAATAACTATTCCATGATATGATACCAACCCAGACACCAAAAACCCACACTCTTAAGTCTTATTATAAAAAAATAATTCAATAAATAAAAACATCAACACAAGATGAGATGAATCGTGATAAACATGCTTATATTTTACATTAATTAAAAATTATATCTCATAATAATCTCACATATCCTAGAACATGATTGTATATTGACTTTGGAGATTAGATATATAAAAATATTATTTCACGTAATTGTTCCATAATCTCTTATAAAATATCTAAAAATAAATAATTATATGAATATTATTATAAGTAATTACCTATGGATATTCAAAAGAATGTATCTATGAGATCAAAGGATAAGTAGTTTAAAATATCATCAAAGAGTCATTATGATGTTATATAAAAAGAATATGAGAAAATATGAGTATTGAAGGAATATCTAATTAATATAATATGAAAAAAATAAGTGTTTTCAATGTGTTTAAAATAAATGACATGAAATATAAAATGAATAAATTTATACCATTACAATATATTGTTGAAAATGAGACAATAAACATGATCCTTGGAGTAGAATCATAGGAACACACCAAAAGTTTCACATTAAGAAAATGTTTCATAATATTGAATATGGAACCAAAAATAATCAGTAAAAATTACATTGTGTTTAATTTTAATAATCCTTCATCCAATTTTATTGTATTTTTTAAATAACTTCACGCGACACACTATTAAACTATGTTCGAAAACTCATGATCCTTTAGTGTATTAATAATCATAACTCCTAACCCATTTTTATGTCATGTGATATAGGACCTTAAGTAATTAATAAAAGTGATATATAAGACCCCAATGATCAATATCCACCTGTATTTGTTCCATATTAAATCAATGAAATAGCAAATAATAAACAATCTAATGGAATAAAATGGGTATATTAAAATTTTTAAACGATATCACATAAAATTACATCAAGATTTGTATATGTTATACCAAAAATTAAATCACTGCAAATAAGTTTTTTATAATAGAATACAATGGTTGATTCAGGAATAACAGATCCATGAGAGATAGATGCATTAGATATAATGATTAAAATTAAATATAAATCATTAAAAGAGATTTTATTAAAAATATTCAACATTCCAGTAGAAAGAAGTAGATATGAGTCTATTTCAAAAGAAATTTCTGAGGGTAGTATTAATTTAAAAAAATTTAAATAAAACCCCATTAATAGAGCCTTGAATTGAATAAGTTATTACCGTAAAGAATATATAGTTCAATTTAAAATATACTGTTATGAAAGAAATTCAATTTTTTAATATTTTTAAAAATATTTCTTGAGACACACATCATTTAAGATAAAAGTAAATAATCATTTTTAATAAATTTAAAGAGAAATATGAAATTCATATAAGATAATATATGTTTGGGATTCATGATAAGAATGAAAAAACACATTTTCTATAATTGAATTTAGACATTGAAGAGAAATAGTCATTAAATAAGATTAAAATTATTCATATAGATGTCATATTTTTATAAATAAGTGAATCCATAAATGAAGATTATTATTTATGTAAGAATGAAAATTCCATAATTAATAAAGTAAATTACTATATTAAATATGTAAATGTAAAAATATAAGAAACTAAGATCCACATAGTTAATGTATAAATACTAAAACTTAATTAAAAGGATACTGAGTTGGAAAAAAGAATTATATATTTCATTTCCTTTGAATTTAAAAAACTAGTACTCACCCATGCTATTGTACGACGTATTTGATAACTGGTTTTCCTTTTAATAAGAGATTAATATTTAAAATAGTTGATAAGAAATAATAATTTTGAATAATTTTTAATTATAATGTAATGGTGTATGATATTAGAATAGGAGTGAATATAATATGGATAAAACATTTAAATTCATGAATAAAAGATATATTATAAGTATATGAATTTCTAAATATTGAGAATGGAAATTTAAATTCATTTTCAAATTCAATCACAATAACAGTAACACATGCACTCAAATAAAAAGTTAAAGATAAAAAAATAAAATAAATGGGGGGAGTAACTAAACATGTCATATGTGAATAAAGTGTAGATTTTTGCATCCATATACTTACTCACATGTTTCAACCCTTCCTCACAAATAACTGTCAATAGACACATATATCTTAGAATGTATATTTTATATTGAATCAGTCCCTTAACAAATTTTTTTCCCAAATATAGTCATTGACATGAACTTCTTTTCATGGGAAGGATGCAGATAATGGAGATAAAATAAAGAAATCTTAAAAAAAATTAACATAGGCTTACATTATAAAAGTATTGACATCTTCTAAGCTGATGTGTAAATAAATCTTGAAAATGCTCATAATTAACAAACTCTTCTAACTCCTCTTCTTCCTCTATTTTTTTTAGTTACACAGAAACTTCAGGAATCAGAATCTCAAATAAAATCAAGAAGAGCATGACCATTGAATCTGATTAGGTGCTAGGAAAATGTTAACCAAGTTCAACACACATGAATCACTAAACATTAAACATAAACACAAAGAGTATTAAAAACTCAAAATAAAGCAGCACACCTGTCAATCAAAATATTTTTCATGTTTTTCCAAGGAATCTTGTAATGGAATAGAAAAAATAAGATAAGATTCACTAGAATTGCATCTTTATGTTTAATAATAAAATGTGAATGAACCAAGTCATAATGACAAAGGTGTAGTGTGAGTTTATCCTCTCCAATCCCCCTAAAACAATTAGTTCTGGATCACTAAAACATAATTCTCAACCGTCACGACATGAAATAAAATACATGATGTAATAGATATTAGTTTTTCTACAATAAATATATTGATTTTTTGAGATTAGTTGGGATTTGATGCAGGCTAGAAAATTTAGATAAAAATATAATAGGATATAATGAGAACATAAGTAGTATAATAAAAAAGAGAAGCGTTAGAAGGCATAGGAAAAGGGAAAGGATATGTATAAATAGAGGAAAAAGAAAGATTATGGTTTCTAGATTTGATACCAACGAAAACCATAAATGAGAAATTAATTGAAAAAAGATAGCTTTTTAATACCCAGAACACGGGATCCTAATAGCTTGACAAACATACCCCATGCAAGAGATTGATACAACTCAAAGATGAATGGAATTATCATAGATATCTTAATATGACTTGAAAGATAAATATAGATTCACAAAAAAAAACACAATAAAGATAAATGATATTGAATTATTGAAATAATTATTAAGTATATGAAATTAAAGAGGAATAAGTATTTACCATAATCAATAGAAATTCAGATTATGGAGAACTGATTATTTCACCTGAGATACTATGAGTAATGATACAAAAATATTGATATAGTTAATATATATATTAAATTATAGAGGATGAAGTATTTACATGAAATAGTAGAAATGAAAATTTTAGAGAACTGGGTATTCACCTGAAATATTAAGAATAATATACACTAAAAGGTGAAACACATTATAGATAGGAAAGATAGTAGGTTGGTTAAAATATAAAGGTTTAAAAATCCAAAATGAATTGAAGTAGATGTTCAATTCTCATGTATTCTTCTAAAGAATATCAACAAAACCTGAAATATAAAAATCATTGCATGAATATGATTATCTTGGGATAAGACATTTATAAATATGAATATAACTGTACAAAATTTATAGAATATTTTAGTGAAGTGTCATGATATATAAAGATGAATGCTCTCACATACCATTTAAGAGAGCATTATTCATTTCCAGGCAGATAAACCAACAACTGACCATTAAGATGAACGCTCTCACATACCATTCAAAAATGTTACTACAGGACCCTTAAAACCAATGGTTAAAAAACGGGGGCTCCCTTAGCTTCTCATATTACTTCTCATATTGGGAAACTGTGAACCCACTAAAGCCATTCCAAATCCCCTGTGACATTTATAATTCAACAAATAAGTTCAAAAATGACTCCTGATAACAACATTGGAACCAATTTCATTTGTAATAGCTGTACAATTTTCTTAGACTTCATCACAATAAAAGTATGAATAAATTATACTTGAAAATAAATGAAAATTTGTTATCAATATGGAATAAAAAAAAACATAAAGTATCATACATTTAAAATAATAAAAATTAATAAAAACAATAAAACATAGAGTTTGGAATTTCTAAACAAACAGAATAGATCTTGATTTCAAATAAGGGAAACACAGCAGAATGTTTACATTTCTAAAAAAATGGATGAAACTATAAAAGAAACTAATTTTTTAAGAGAAAATGTTATACCATGTAGAGCCAGACCCCTTTAATAATTTTAGGTTCGTAATCACCTGAGATTTTATGAACAATATACACTAAAAAGTGAAACACGTTATAGGTAGGAAAGATAGAAGTTTGCTAAAAAGATAAAGGTTTAAACATCCAAAAAAAATTGAAATGGATGTTCAATGGTCATGTATTCTTCCAAAAGATGTCAACTAAACCTGCAATATGAAAAGCACTGCATGAATATGATTATCCTTGGATAAGAAATTTATGAATTTGAATATAATAGTACACAATTAAGAGAATATTTTAGTGATATTTCATGATATATAAAGATGAACGCTCTCACATACCATTTAAAAGTGCCTTATTCATTTCCATGAAGATACAACAACAACCGACCATTATGATGAATGCACTCATGTACCTTTCAAAGATGTTACTATAGGTCCATTAAAACAAACGATTAAAAAACCGGGGCTCCTACAACTTGTCATATGGGAGACCTGTGTACCCACTAAAGCCATTCCAAATCCCCCTATGACATTTATAATTTAACAAATAAGTGTGCAAATGACTCTTGGTGACAAATTTGGCACTAATTCCATCTATAATAGCTGTATAATTTTCTTAGACTTCATCACAATAGAAGTAAGAATAAATTATAATTGAAAATAAATGAAAATCTGTTATCAATATGGAAAACTAAAAAACATAAAGTATCATACATTTAAAATAAGAAAAATTAATATAAAAAATGAAACATGCAGTTTGAAATTTCCAAAAAATAGAATATATCTTGTTCAGAAATAAAGGAAGCATAACAGAATGTTTACATTTCCAAAATAAAATGGCTGAAAACTGTAAAAGAAACTAATGTTTTTAAGAGTAGATGGTGTGCCAGTTGGAGCTAGACCCCTTTAATCATTTCAGGTTTGTAATCACCTACCAGCAGTGTCTTGCTTCATTACTACAATGGACCAACACTTCGGGATATTTCATGATAGTAAAATCATTCCCTAGAGAAGTTAAAATAACAAATGAACATATCAAGTGGGATCAAGAAAATTAATAATGTTTTTGGGCATGACACATTTGAATAATGAAGTTACCTTTTCCACAATGTTTATATACCTTGCATCATATTTCAGCATCATTTTCTCTACCAAATTCACGTCGCCGGAAATTGAATGATTAGGAATCATATGTAGAGCAGTCCACAACATCCTTGTTAATATTATAGTTAGTAATAAAATTAATAAATTGTAATAAACATGATGGGGAAATGAGAAGCATAACTTTTAAATGGGAATTTTCTCACATAATCCTAAAAACAAATGGTAGGAAACATCAAAAACAGTGAAACCAAAGTAAAAAACAGAAACCCGGATGTTTGTTTATACATCCTACATCAATATGATTCGATCTTCAAAAGGTGTGTGGGGTGTTGTCCAGCTGTTTTATTACATAGAAAACATAAACTTTTATCCATAGGAAAAAATGTTTAAAAATAAGAATACGTATTAATGAAAACTGAAAATACAAAATCCAAAATATGAATGCAAAAATAAACCAAGTATAGTAAAAAAAGTGTGATCCAAAAAAGAACTCTGGTAAGCTTATATATGTAGGTGATATAGGTTACAATAGTATGTGTAATTTTTCACTAATCTGTAAAATCAATTCAATTGCGCGAGTCGTTTTGCAAGAAGTGAATATCTATATACATCCTGTGAAAAGTTATTAATCCAGAGGAACTTATAGAGCGCTGAAGTTGTTATATTGAATATACATATACGATGTTGTAAATAACTGGTTAATCCAGTATTTATGAGAGTTATGAGGAAAACTATACATATTTCTAGAATTGATGATTTCCAAAATAGATGAAGAGAAATAAGAGGAATTTTAGACTACTTAAATATGGATTTGAAACATCAACACAGTTTAATGAAATATAAACAAACATATTATCTACCTAACAAAAAACATTGAATTATAATATGATCAATATAATTAATATTTTTATATAATAACTAAATAAAACTATGAAGCACTATAAATGAAAATTTAACGATGCAACCAAAATCAGAGAAATAGGAAACACATATATTGATTACAATAGACTAAACGTGAAGATGATATAAAAACAGTGAATATAAGTTGATATTAGTGAAATAAGATGAATGACAGTGAATATATTATTTTAAAATTAGGTGACACTTCTTATCAAGTAACTAACAATGCATGAGTAATAAGGATTTTTTATGAAACCCTCATGAAACTCATCGACCTGTGAACTATTAAGTGTTTCCTACTCTCATTTATTTGGAATGTATCCGGGTATCCTTCTTGGTGACCAGTATAAAATTCAAATTAATCAAAAAGAATGAAGAAACTATAATCAGGACCAAATAACCTTCAAACTGGTGCTTGATCAATAGCATGCTGCGGATCAACTATCCCATATGGCTTATATTTTGGAAACATAATCTAAATAGATGGTGAGAAATTAATGTTTAAAAAGAAGAATAAACATAGAATATTGGTTTTACGAAATAATCCAATTGATCGATGGAGATGTTTTTTTTGCATAATTCAATTCAATTAGGAAAACATATATTAATGCTATACCATTCTGAAAATAATGTTTTGGGACCAGTACATAATGACATGATAGAAATTTCATTATTTACATTAATAATTAGTAAAGAATACCATTAAATTAATGACAAATTACAAATAAAGGGCTACCAATTACAATATAAAAAGAGTCCATACCCTTCATGTTAATATTGAAAAAAATTGGCATGTTTCCAAGAAGAGATCTCTGGGAGTCCATAACTAAAACCCAAATTCCAAGAATGACATTCAGTCATGAAAAAAACATAATCAAATATTTATTCATATATAATCTCAAAACATTTCCATGAACATAGAGTTACATATACAAATAAAACACCAAAACGAAATACAATTCAAAGATAAAAGAAAAAATTTACAACATGGTGCATATTTATAAAAAATTCAAGACAATTATAAAATTGCTTTCTCACCATTGGATATATGAACAAAATAGTGGAATGGTTGTCCCTGGGTAAATCATGGTTTGAAATTTTAATAGTATTTGTGTTAAAAGTCACCTCATAATTTTATGAAAAAACAAATAGGAATGAAATAATTTTTTCTATGAAAAAATACCAACATTCATTGTTACAATTTCATTAAAAAAATAGAGATACAGATAACACAACCTGAATAGAATAAGAAATGTATGATATTTAGGAACTATTATAATGATAATGCCACATAGAATCAATGTACAAGGCATTAATAATTTTTCATTTGTAAGAATGTGAATCAAATAAGAAATATTAACATAACTGTAAATGAATAAGAAAAAAATAGATAGCATTAAACAAAAATTAATAAGATTTATCATTATGAAAAAAATGAATTGAATTCACACACAAATGGAAAATAAATGTGGGAAAACAGTTTGAAGATGATTCGATGATGTTCAAAGCACCACCAGAAATTGAAGTTGAAGCCAAAATTGAAATTGAAACCTCAGAACTGGATCCAAAAAAATAATTTTCAATTAACCTGAACTAATTCAAGAAACATCAAACCTAAAAAGTGGAGATGTGAAACCAAATGCTGAGGATCTAGATTCAAACCAAACTAAATGTGGTAAAACAGTTTGAAGATGATCCAATGACGTTTGAAGTACCACTAGAAATTGAAGTTCACGCCTGAATTGAAATTGAAAGCTTAGAAATGGATCCAAAAAAATTAATTTCAATTCAATTAGGAAAACATATATTGAAGCTCTACCATTATGAAAATAATGTTATGATACCAGTACATAATGACATGATAGACATTTCATTTTTTACATTAAGAAGTAGTAAAGAAAACCATTCAAGAAATGAAAAATTAAAAATAAATGGCTACTAATTACAATATAAAGAGAGTCCATACCTTTCATGTTAATATTTAAAAACATTAGGCATGTTTCCATGAAGAGATCTCTGGGAGTCCATAACTGAAACCGAAATGCCAAGAATGTCATTCAGTCATGACAAAAAACACAATCAAATATTTATATATATATAATCTCAAATAATTTCCATGAACGTAGAGTTACATATCCATAAAAACACCAAAAAAAATCAAAGATCAAAGAAACAATTTACAACATGGTGCATGATTATAAGATGACAATGATAAATTTACTTTCTCACCATTGGATGTGTGAAAAAAACAGTGGAATGGTTGTCCCTGTGTGTATCATGGTTTGAAATGTTAATATTATTTATGATAAAAGTAACCACATAATTTTATGAAAAAACAAATATGAATGAAATAATTGATTCTATGAAAAAATACCAACAATCATTATTACAATTAAATTCAAAAAAATTGAGATGCAGATAAAGCAACTTGAATGGAAGAAGAAATGTAACATCTTTGGGAACTATTACAATGATAATGCGATGTAGAATCAATATACAAGGCATTAATTATTTTTCATTTGTAAGAACACGCATCAGATAAGCAATATCGACATAAGAGTAAATGAATAAGAAAGATACACATAAAATTAAACGAAAATTAATAAGATTGCACATTATGAAAAATAATTAATTGAATTCACACACAAATGGAAAATAAATGTGGGAATATAGTTTGAAGATGATCTGTTGACATTCGAAGAACCACCAGAAATTGATGTTGAAGCCTAAATTGAATTTAAAACCTTAGAGATGGATCCAAAAAAATATATTTCATTTAACCCGAACTAATTACAGAAACAACAAACCTAAATAGTGGAGATGAGAATTAGAATACGGAGGATCTAGATTAGAAGGAAACTAAATGTGGGAAAACAGTTTGACGACGATCTGATGACGTTCGAAGCACCACCAGAAATTAAAGTTGAAGCCAGAATTGAAATAGAATCCTTAGAATTGGATCCAAAAAAATAAATTTCATTTAACCCGAAAAAATTCAATAAATATAAAATCTATACAGTGTATATGAGTAGCCTAATGTAAAGGATCTAGATTCTAAGCAGTCGGTGGAGGAGGAAATGGAGGCGGAGTAGCCCTGCGACGAGTATGCTGAGGCGGAAGAGTCGGTACGACAGTGTGAACTGCGACGGAACCCTACCTATGAGCGGAGAGAATATTTGCGAGCGAGAGTGGAGCATAAAAAATAGGAGAGGAGAGCAAATTCATGTACGAGACTAGTAGAGGTAGGCATGAGGTGGAGAAAGAATGAGTAATTGAGAATTGGGGCAACATGGAATTCGAAAGAAAGGGCACGTAGAAAAAAAAGAATATAGATGAACGATATTGTGACACGTGGTAGGTAAAAATGCCAGGATTAGTATATATAGTAGATATGATGGATGGGATCATTAAATGAATATTTAATCGAATGAAAAAACATTACAAATAATAATATAAACATAATTTTGATGTAAATACACTATAAAAATTATAATATGTTCATAATGTGAAAACATGACTCAATGAATGGAAATTGTGATGAAAACTCTAACCTTTATCCATTACTTCCATGAAAGATATTTAACCTCATATATAATAAAAAACCATTTTTAATTAGTTATTTAATGAAAATATCCTCTTCTATAACCTTTCCTTCTCTTTAATAATAATATTTCATTACACACATACTGGATAGTTATTGTTTATTTTCATCATCATATGTTTGTGATTTTGATTGTTTCTCACTTGCCTTGTAATATCAATTTCGATCCTTATGCATTAATACCATGATTTTAATTGATAAATTACTTATGTTACATGAAAAAGTGTTTCATAATTATTTATAAAGTAATAACTTCATTCCATGAGGGATTTAGTTCTGATTTGTGAAGATGAAATTAGTTATGATCTTGTTTTAGTAATTTTTATTGAACAATAATTGGTAAATCTATAACGGTTTTTAATATAAATATTACATTTAAAGAAAAATAATAATGTCATAAATAAAATTTTTATTTATTAAATACCTTATTAAGATCAACCATGAAAGGAGATGATTAAAAAAATGTGTTGTTCATGGAGTAGGTATTTTACACATAATGAGATAGAAATTTATAATTCCAATTGAAGAATGAGAGATAGATAATAGTTGCTCGATTAAAATTATAAAATTAATGAATAATAATGATATTTATTTCATTATAATAATATTTTTTTCATCATGTTTGGAGGATCATGATATAGAATAAAAGGTTATGCATAATATGGTATTCATATTGAGTACTTGATTCATCCTATAAAATGATTCATCAAAACGAAGGACTTAAGACACTTTCATGCTACTATGGACTGAAAATAATGAATATTATTTTATGAGTGGTTATGTTGGTAGGTTTTAAAGGTATTTTTAATTTATTTGTGTGGATTGAATTGATTTTAATTTAGTTCCATGTATAAGTGAAAAAGAAGTTTATATCTTTGGAAACTAATGTTAGGTGTTGGTTAAAGATGGAATCACATAAGTGTTAGGTGAGTTAGGTGTTTAATGGTTGGTGACACTAGTGGATATTACTTGTAAACCTAAATATGGTCTTATATAAAGTATATGATTCATGTTAATTTTATACAATTCAATCCATGAAATATTTCTCTGTTTCACCCTTATAAACCATGAATGCATTATTCCTATTATAAATTTTTTTACAAAAAATAAATGATTACCACTCTTACCAAATTATCAAATGTTAATTTTGAATTTGGAGTTAATTTAATAATGTCTACATTTAAATATGATAAAATTATAATATAAATTATAATATATGATATAGAAAAAAAATAATTCATGTAGAAAATATTTTTTAAAACATTGAGTGTTTTTCATTTTTGTTTTATTATAAATAATTATTAAATGAGTGATAATATATTTTTTAAATTTCTAAAAATAGTATCCTAGTCATAATTTAAAGTTAAATTTAATTTATTTTGATAAAATCTACATATCATTTATAAAAAAAATTCATTGAACAATAATTTTTTATCTTTTAAACTAATATCTACTTTCGTAACATTTTTTTCATAATATAAATGAAAATTACCATATTAAAACATTCTGATATACTTATTTAAAAATTGAAAATATTTTTTATTCAATTTTTAGTGTTTATAATAACTTTTTTAAATATATGAGTCCATATCGTATAAATATTTGTATAGAAAAAATTACGTTTTAAAATAAAATGAATTTATTCTTATGAATTGTATAGTAATAAATATTGAATGGATTTTAATTTATTTTCATCTATATATAATATAAATAAATTTCATTATCATAATTATTTATTAATGAGTATGTTAATAAATAAAAAATAATTTAAGCTAAATAGTATATTGAAAAATATCACATTTATATTAATAATATTCAAAAAAATATCATAATAAATAATTATTTGTATTCTATAAATATAATTTTATTATTATATTATATTATTGCTTATTAATTTTATAGATATATTATAACAAACTTAAATAATAATGATAATAATATTTAACACCTAAAATTATTTTTGAATATATATATTTTATTTAAATATTATATTTTCATTTCACTATTTATTAATTTTGAATTATGTTATTTAAAACTTGTTATTAATAATTAAATAATTGGTATAAGTAAAAGATACATGTATATCCAATAACTATATTTCTGATAAAAATATTTCCAAAACCATAATTTTTATTATAACTACTATACTACCACCATAATAGAATATAGACAAATTCGATTATTACCTACAAATTCACACTTATCATTCCCTTAATTTTCGACTTATATTTTACAATAATTTTTTTCCATTTATTTTGTTCTTTGACATTTTGTTTTTAGATCAACTAACGATGGTTCTCACGGGTGAAGATAAAATATTAGATTTACTAGTTGTTATTCTATTATACGTTTCAATTTAGTGTCCCATTTAAATTTATTGAATTTTAATGTATATAATTATAAATTATATATATTAATCAACTATAAGAAATTAATTCTTTAATTTAGTTTAGTTTTAATTTCATAATATGAATGAAAAATGTGCTGTCATTTTGATTAATCAAAATATGTTTTAATTCTTTTAAAGAATAAAAAATCATCTTTACGAAATATATACAAATGGTTTAAAGAATTTAAAGGTTCTCTAAAACCTGAGATGTTACCGACCCATACCAAAAAGGGATGTAAATATCATTTTTATTGTTTTCACAAATAGAAATTAGTGTATGTATGTTTTATGTGAGTATAGATATAATTCATATGAATAATTAAATTAACTCTATTTTATTAAGGTGTCCAATGAGGCATCATTAAAAAAAAAAATTTCATTATATTATTATATTTATTAATTATTTCACATTGATGACTATTATTATGTCTATAAAGAATATATATGAGCTATAAGGAAATAAAAAATTTCTATAAGGGGTTTTAAAAAGGAGATGGGACTGTTTATTAAATGACTAATGAAAACAATGAAATATCGTATACAAGTAACATATTTGATTCATATCTCTATATCCATGAAATCAAACAAAATAAAATAATACATACACACTGTAATTACCATGTATTTGAATATATATTTACACTAATTAATTCAATGGGCTTGATAACATTCTCCATACACTACAACAAACTCAAATGAAACCGTGATATATTTATATGAAATATAATTATTTTAGTATGGTTGTCAAAACCTAGGAATTAAATTATAAGGAATGAATATTAGTAACAAATTTTTGAAATACTTATCAAAATAAAATAAATTCCTCTATTAATAATAATTTAATTAATTAGTATTACTATAATTACCTAGAACCCATTTTTTCATTTAGAAAAGTATTTCATCTAAAAATATCCTTTTTTGTGATATATTTTTTTATTTTATGTAAAATTTAAATAATGATGATAAATTATATTTGATATTAATAAATTTATAACACTAATTTTTTTGTTAAATAATATCAAAAAATAAAAATAATAGTAAATATTGGAAAATTTGAATTTCCAATAAATAACATTTTTCATTATAATTTATTATTTTATTGAAAAATTGAATTTATAAGATTTGGAATTTTAATTCAGATAAAATATCATCACATTTTAATTTTAAATATAAATATTATCACAATATTATTATTTTTTTAAAATGAAATTGTTTATTTTTAGATAGACAATAAAAACTACCGATTTTGCTAAAAATTTATACTTTTATATTCAAAGAATGACATAAAAACATAATATTCACATTTTATATAAAAAATATATATATTTAATAATTAATATAAATCATTTATAAATAATAATATTATCTTATAAAACAAATTTTTATAATTTTTGAAACTCGAGTAATATTTTATAGAAAAATCTATTTTTACACACCTATAATAAAAATTTAACTTTGTCCCATTTATATTTTATATGTAAAAATATTTTTTTTTCAATTTTCAATAAACATGTAGATATTATCCAATATAATAAATTTTATTTTTATTCATGAAGATAAAATTAGTATGATTTATGTTAATTACCACAATAAGGGAAAACCAATTATTTTAAAGGACTTTTTTTATTTATATCATGTGATTTCTATTTAAAAAATTGTTATAATTTAAATCATGAATAAAATATTATTTTTAAACATATATATAAGTATTATAACACTAATTCAATTTCTAATAAATAATAACATAGATTTAACAACACATAATGATTAAAAGTAATTTGTCTACAATTTTTTTATATATTATACATTTTATTAAAAAAGTTTATTTTATCATATTTATAAATTTAATTAAATTAAATGGAAATTAAATCTAATTTCATAAAATAAAATCTTAATAATATGTGTTACTATATATATTTAATAAAATATAGATTACTTTCTTAAAAACATGTTTCCATGGTTAAAATAATATTTTATAAATGTAAAACCCCTTTGTAACAGACTTGAAAAATGTTTAAATCCTCAATTTAAGGTATTTTATTATGATTTATCAACCCAATATCTACCATAAATATGTTATTAAAATTTTTTGGATTCATTGAGCACGTAATAGTGTACTGATATTAGGGAAGGGTAAAGGGTATTTAGAAAAGTGACATATTCTTTACTTGTATAGATGATTAATTCCATCCCTACATTGTCACACTTTAAATTTTTATTTATCTGGTAAATATGAAAAAATACCTATATTTGAGTTAATTATCTAATCCTTAATCCTTGGTTCTGTAGGATTCATTTTAATTCCATCACTTCAAATAAATTATCTCAGAGAATATCAAGCCCCCAATGTATGTATTACCTTATTCATAACATTTTATATATAATATTTCTCATACAAATATCTTATATACCTAAAAATTTAATGAAATCATTATCATTATTAAAATCATTTTTATTATATTAATGTAATAACCATTATATATTCTTCTCTATCTATTAAGAAAAACTAACATGTTATTAGTGTGTTGCATAAACTACGACCTCCAAAAAGTGATGTCTTTCATTTTTCATCACAGCCATTCATGCTTAATAAAAAAGATTAGATTCATGAATAAAAATTATATATATAATATAATTATAATTATAAAATTTAAAATTATCATTTATTTTCTCTATCTCTCATTTTTTGAGAAATTGTATCATTAATCACGTGTACTTGTGAATTATTGCCTCGAAGAGCAATGATTTCCTCTATCGTCTACACCAATCATGGTTGGATTTAAAAATATATTTAATATGAAAATATTATTTCAATAAAAATATTAACTTTATATAAAATTTTATAATATTTCAAAATAATTTATATAAAGTTCAACATACATAATGATTTATTAAAAAATGACCAAATATCCACAAGTAACTGAGGTAAGAAAGAAAATTATATAATAAATAAATATAAAAAAAATAATAAAAGGTATTTAATAAAATAAATAAATCATAATAAGGGTTAATAAATTTATATAATAACAAAAATTATTATTCACGACATCAGACATGTTCACAGAATGAATCTTGAATAAGGTAAGAGATTTTCATCTCAATTTATCTTTATGGACATATGATTAATTTTTTTGACCAATTTATTATTTCTATTATGTGAATAATGAACAAAAATTAATTTTAAAATAATCAATTATTAGTTTATTATAACTATATATCCATATAATTTTTATTACTTTAATGGAATTTGATTAAAGAAATACTAAATCTATCTGTGTTTCATCTCAAATCATCCTTCTTTGAGACGCATATTCATTTTTTACCCACTTTTGTATAGAACCGGAATTTCCATGTAAATATTTTTTAATTAAATGAAAATTATACGAGTCTGGGAAAATTTACAGCGTATTATTCCGAGGCCTGGTGTGCCCAGAATCAATTTCTGAAGTTTTTTTCGGGTACGTTCAGTAAACGTACAGCGGGTTTTTATAACTTTTGAACTGATGCTCGAAATTGAAATCCAAGGGCATCGTTGAACTCGCTGCACCAATATTCGCTTAAGGAGACTTTCACCTTGATGGCAGTGGGTCGTGATTAAAATATAGTTTTTGGATTTTTCATGGAAAATAATAAAATAAAATAAAGTACATTTTATTTTATTTATTGAGCTGCTATGTGGAAGGTGGATGTGGGGCCACCAAAACTAATCCTCCTTGTGGGAGTTGAAGTGTGGGGACCACCCGACCATAACCTCCCATGAATGGTTATGTGGTGGGCCCCACCCAAACCTAACCTCCTACGAGAGGTTACGATGTTGGGACCACCTGGGACTAAACCGCCCTAATAATAGTGAGAGAGGAAATCCTCTCAAATTCCCTCATTAATGATGGAGAGTCTCTCCACCCCCTCTTTTATGGTGTCAACCCATACTCTCTTTTAATTATGCCGACCTCATGAATTAATTAAGTGGATCCAAATTAATTAATTCACCCATTTTTAATTCTTATGCCAACGACTTAATAGATTTTATAATCTATTATTCTTGGCTACAATTTTCTATTGTTGGAAATGGGGGAAGAATATTTTGAGAGAAAATCTCTCACCAACGAAGAATGAAAAACCGGTTCTTCCAATTAAGAATGTCGGTAAAGAGTTTCTTCAACTTCTTCCTTGGAAACTCCTTGCAGAAGCAACCAACATGGGACGTCTTTGATGACCGACCCTCCCTCCTCATCCTCGTCAATGCATCGACGTACGAGCTCAGGATTGGAAGTGTGAGGCGGACACAATGAACCACGAAAACTCCATCTTCTTCCCCACGACTCTGTCAACGAACAACAAACAAAGGTAATAGTTTAATTTTATTTATGTATGATATTATTCTCTTGCTAATTTTTCTTCCAAAACAAAGGAGACAACCCAACTTATTATCATGTTGATCCGCGAATGTTTTTCTATGCAGGCTGGGAAAATTTTGTTAATGTGGGAATATGGGAATTGAGGTTTTTAAGATATCTTCTATGCTTTTTCTTTGTTTCATTCTTGTAAGCCAATTACTATCACCATAAATGTGGAAGGGTGTGGGCCAAACCAACGTGTTCTGACCCCTCCGCTGATCTTCTTTGTGATGTTTTCTGGCATGGCGATGAGGCGATGAAGGTGACGAAGAAAACATGCACCGCCCCTGCGACGCTCTGGCACCTCGGGAAAAACTGCCCCACCCTCTGGGTTCTGAGCGGCCCCGGCTACGCTGCCCGCCGGCTATGCCACCCACCGGCCGCATCGGCCGCACCCCGCCACACCCCGTCCAAGCCACGCTCCGGTCACACCATGTCCCAGCCTCCGGCCGCCGGTCACCGGCCTCCGTGCGCCCTATGCGCCCCGCACCGTCACTGGCCGAACTGGCCGGCTGACATCTGTTTGCCCCGCGAACTCGGCGGCTCTGCCATCCGTGCACCCCACGACACCCCGGTTGAGCCGGCCTCCCGACCCCAGCCGCGCCACCCCGGCCGAGGGCCGAGCCACCCCGAGCTGGCCTCTCGTGGCGCCCTTTGTGTAAAATCATAGGTAAATTAAGAATAAGAGATTTTCATATTTATTAATATTTGTGAATTAAATAATAATTTTTTAAAGGGTTTCTATGTTCGATAGCATACCTGATACGAAACAATGGGTTTCTTTGAAATCTTACGTAGCACACTAATAATATAATATTATAATTTTAAATGGTAGTTAACTCCTAGCCATTTTATTGGCGAGAATGAAAATAATAACTGCAATATGATTATACATGTTTGTTAAATTTGTTTACTTTTATCCAATAAAAGTTAGAGGCTTAAAATATGAATGAATCTAATTTTAAGCATAACATACATTAAAAGGTTGATTTACCACCTTTTAATAAAGAACACTCGTTAAATCTAGTTTCAGTTATTTTCATATGTTCTATTTGACCAAATAAAATTATTCTTTAGATTTGGGACATCAAATTTTAACTTGGGTAATTTTTTAGGTAATTTTCGGTTAAAGATCATTTTTAATGAAAAGTGGAAAATATTGTATTTTAATTCAAAAGTACCTTTTAATCTAATTTATTAATATGGTTAGATTATCATTTTAATTAGTTTTAATGTGTAATTATAAGATATTTATCCATTTAATCCAATTTTGGTAATTGAAATTAATTTCACATTGAAATTGGACATAAATAAGAGTCAATCTTTTGATAGTTATTGTTTCTTAAAAACACGCTATTTGTTTATACAACAATAAATAATTTTAAATTAATTAATGCCACTTTTATTTTTAGAATTTTCTAAAATAGACATCATTTTTGAATTTGGAAGATCAATTATAGCTTAGGCTGAATTTTTTTATTTTTCTGAAAAACATCAATTTTTGATGAATAGTGAAACCACTTAGTAGTAGTTAAAAACTGACATTTTCATTTAAATAAAACTTTACCGCTTCTGTGAATTGAATTTCTAAAATTTGAGACACATGGTTTTTATCAAGAAATAAAATTTAGTTCAATAAGGTGAAAATAATTTTTGGTGAATAGTAACTTTTTGCTTTTATATACCGCAGTTAAAGATAAATAAGGTAATTCAAGGTAAAAAGAATATTATAATAATTAAAAATTACCTTAACACTTTTCCTAATGATATTTGATGAGTAATGGCTGACCATGGTCATATTTGGGTCAATTTTTGGACCCCATGGAGCCACTTATGAAAGATAATGACACTTTAGATTAATTAATTCAATGTAAAGGAAAAAATAACATTAAAAAAAACATTTAGTAAATTTATTTTTATATGGTGTTATATAAATAATATTTTTGACTATAAATGTTCATTGTAAATATAAAAATATTTACTACATCATGGTAATTTTTTATAATTTTTAGAAAAAAAAAATAAATTAGATTATTTATGACATAATAATGATGCGGTTTTACCTCATTAATAAAAGATTTAAATAAATAAGATTATAAACATTAAAATAACATTCAAAACCCATCCGATTTATATTGGAAGATATTATTTCAAATAAGAGTCATCTTATCTTCCACTTTAATGATTTTTGGACCTTTTGAAACTGAATATAGTTATATAATAAAATAATATTTTCACACTTTCCTAAAGAGCCCCTCACCCCCTTATAAAAGGAGACTACTTATTAGAAATTATTCACACCTCACAATCCTTTTGTCTCATTGAAACTCTGTTTAATTATTATCCCTACATATCATTCATCCTTCTAAAATCCTTACATTTTGCAGAAGTCACTTCAAGTATTATTTTTGGTTCAAACTAAAGGATGTTACCCAAATTAAAGTTAACGATTTATTTTAACCTCTTTTCATTTATTTTACTTCAAAAACCTCTAAAATATTTTTATTTCTTTCTTTTTTAACAACAAAAAGTATCCTTAATATACTAGTATGTTGTTATGAGATTTATTTTAATTACACTTACACACACCATCATCTATTGGGTGAAGAACATAATGTTTCTGTGGATGGAAAACTAACGCCTCGCAAAATGATGATTGTTTGATTATCTACTACTACCTATCATGGTGGCCATTATGATGGAACTGTATTTATATATGATATATATTATGTTTATGTTTTCTTTATGCTTCTTTATTTCCCATTTATACCATACCTTTATGGTTTCCATTATGGGTAAACGGGATAATTTCATTTGAGGAAATGTGGACTACCGCCCCCTCAAAGTGATATGACTCGTTCATACCATATGTGATATGTATATAGGATATATTTGATGTTATTATATATGATAAAATACTGGAATTATAATACTACTATGTATCATTATGTTTTAATTCCATTAAACATGAAATAGAAATGGAAGTAGTGTTCATGCGTACGTATGGCTTACCGTCTCTATGAACGGTGCATTTCATTACTTACCTCTAATTGTTATGTACTATTATAAATACAAGTATATGCTGGATATATATGATATATATGATATCAAAATCAGGAATATCATTCTGGATATAATTAACTTTTGACCACATGAACAACATGCAATTATAAGAAATCCATTTTGACTCAAGTACCAAATATCGACAAAACGAACATCATTAACTTAAATGATTACATAATGTTTATAACAAGATAATCAGTGATATTAAAGGAATAACAAACCTGAAAAAGTTTCTTATGAAAGTATAAATTAACATTAGTTCATTATTTAAGAGATTAAATAATGATCTAGTCATGTCTGACACGAGGTAAGGGACTTCGTCTCAATCTCCTTTCATTAAGGCATATTTTGTTTTAATACACAACTTTCTTTTATACATTGTATAAACACCCTTAAATTTTCAAAGGGAATATTTTTCTATGAAGCGTTTTACTAAATGAAAAAAAGGAATGTTTCTTTTAACATAAGCAGTGACAACGACCTTTCTTCCACCGCGAGTATTATTTGTTCTTTGGCTTCCTTAACAAGCCGTAATATTTTTTTAAGGAGAATAAATACCATATATTCATTTATGTTTTTTATTATTGAAAATGGTTTTGATAATGGATTTGATATTTTAATAAATTTATGTGATATATTGTGATATAAATTTTGAAATGTTTTATTCCCTTTATGTATTTTTTATGATTTATAATTTTATAATGGTACTTGGAAATTTGACGTGTGGTTAAATGATAAACCAAATGACGGGTGGTGATGTGAATACCCGAAAGGGTGGTTATGTTATAACCTCCAATGCATTGGGTATGTAACTCAGCGGTATGGCTATTCCATTTTGTGATATGTGTGGAATTCGGCCATACGGTTATTCCATTTAAGTATTTTTATGTCCCAAGTTACCTTTATATATTACGTGTTCTTTATATGGGTAATCATTTGGTTACAAAAGGGTATGTAATGATATTTTATTCAGTAAAGAGTACTTACTACTTCATAAAGGTGAAAAGTATTTTTTATGTGAAAGTATTCATGTTTAACATGTTTTTTGGAAAATATAACAGTTTTCATTCTTTGTGTATCCCTTACTGAGCTATTTATGCTCATCCCATGTTTTTGAAATGTTTTTCACAGGACATAATGTGGAATAGGGTAAAGGATGTGATCATGGAAAAGTCATGCTATCTTAAACATGGAATTAGACATGAAACTTTTTTTTCAAGAGTTTTTTTATGGAAAAATGGAATCCATGTTGAAGTGTCTACTTTTTAATCTTTGGAGATGTAATAATTATGTCCTAATTCTATAAATCTATAAACCTAAAAAGATACTCAATGTGAATTATTCATTTAATTCAACATTATGTAATGTTAAAGGTTGGGTCCTTATATTTGGTATTAGAGGTCAGTTTAGATAACTTTAGGAGTTAGGGTATTGTTAAATAAATGACCATAAATTAATTTATGGTAATATTGAAATGATATAGCATTTACAGATTACCATGTTTCTTCACCTAAGATATTTTTTTGTTCAGAATGGTTTTCTGAAGAGGAAACGTGGAAGCTATGTTGGGACGACATCAGGAGGAAGAAATCCTTCCAAATCACCAACCTGATATGGTTGGAATCGGAACTAAACAATTTGTTGTAGTGATGGCACAGTTGAATCAGGCTATAAATGGTGGTGGTATCATGTATAAGATCATCCAGATCAACCATAGAAGAACATGTCAGTAGTGGATCATTTAATGAGGCAACATCCCCCATCATTCAGAGGATCATCTGACCCTATGCTATCTGAAGGGTGGATAAAAGCACTGGAGAATATTTTTGATGTCATGGGTTGTTCAGAACATCCAAAGAATAGTCTCATTGTTTACCATTTTGAAGGTGAAGCTGATCAGTGGTGGTCGATGGTGAAAAATATCAGGGATATTGACGAGATTGATTCTCTTGTTTTGGATGAATTAAAAGGTATGTTTCTTGAGAAATATTTTCCTATGGTGGATCATCTTAGGATGGAAAAACTATTATAGGAATTGAGGTAGGATGATTATTCAGTGGCTGCTTATGAAGAAAAATTCACTCGACTGGAAAGGTATGCACCAAATTTCTTTCGAGATCTTGATAGTAAGATAAACCAATTTGACTCAAGGTTGAATCCATGATATCGAAGAGCATTAGCCTCTGTGAGTTCAAAAGTTATGGAAAACTTTTTCGATGTGCAGAGAAGGTGGAAATGGAGTTTGTCGATGATCAAGTGTTCTTTCACAAACAACAGAATAAGAGGTCCAGTTGGCAGGCAAAAGGGAATAATTCATCAAAGAATAATAGAGGTAAGAAAATTAAATATCCAACTTGTGAGAAGTGTGGTAAAAAGAATCTTGAAGAATTTTTCAATGTCTGGAAAGTGCTTCTGGTGTGGTAAGTCTGGTCATATTGCTCGAAACTATAAGGAAGATGATCAAACTGGCAATGAAAATCCATCGATAAAATGTTTTATGTGTAATGAAATGGGTCATTATGAAAATGAGTGTCTAGAGAAGAACTCAACTGAGGGAAAGCATCCAGTCTACAATAAAAAAGGGGTGTTGAAATCCTTTGCAACTACTTCAACAGATGTTGGGCCATCAAATGAAGTAGTATCAGGTACATTGTTTGTTTGTTCAGATTATGCCAATGAGTTGTTTGATTTAGGTTCTACACACTCTTTCATTTCTGAAAAGTTTTCTAGTAAATTGGGAATTATATCTCAAGATATGAATACAGAACAAACTATAAAAACACATGGAAGAAATATTGTGGCAAAAAAGAAAATATAAGAACATTCATGTCCTTGTGTGTGGAAAGAATCTACATACAATCCTTATTGTTTTGCCTCTAATAGAGTTTGATGTTATTTTGGGTATGGATTGTCTTTCTGTTTATCATGCTAAGATTGAATACAGAGATAAAGAGGTTTCTTTTCAGAATTATTTTCAGTTTGTATAAAAAAATGAACCCTTTCTTTTGATAAAATATCTTGAAGATGAGAAAATAGTAAAAGATGGAAATGAATGTTACCTTTGACATATTGTTGAAAATAAAGGAACTGTTCAGATTAATGATTTTCCAATTGTAAATGAGTACCATGATGTTTTTTATGATGAGTTTCCTCGTATAATACATGACCAGGATATTGAATTTACTATTGACTTAGTTCCTGATGCTAATCCAATTTCAAAACCCCCTTATTGAATGTCTCATATTGAACTGTTAGAGTTAAATAAGAAATTGTAGCTTTTATTAGATAATGGTTTCATTCGACCTAGCACATCACCATGGGGTGCTCTAGTCTTGTTTGTTAAAAAGAAAGATGGTTCAATGAGACTTTTCACTGATTATAGAGCATTTAATAACATCAGTTTGAAGAATAAGTATCCTTTGCCTCATATCGAGGATTTGTTTGATCAGCTCTAGGGAGCTCAGTATTTTTCGAAGATTGATTTGAGGTCGGGGTACCATCAGTTGAAATTAAAGGAAGAAGATGTTCCTAAGACCACATTTCGTACTAGATATGGCCATTATGAATTTGTAGTTATGCATTCTGGGTTAACCAATGCACCTGCTATATTCATGGATCTTATGAATATAATTTTTGTGAGTTCTTTTATATGTTTGTGGTTGTGTTCATTGATGATATTTTAGTTTATTCAAAAAGAAAGGAGGAACATGAAAATAATTTAAGGGTTGTCTTGCAAACCTTAAAAGAAAAGAAACTATTTGGGAAATTTAGAAAGTGTGAGTTTTGGTTACAAAAAATTTCTTTCCATGGTCACATTGTTTAAAAAAATGGCATAACTGTTGATCAAAAAAAAACAAAAGTAGTTGAAGAATGGCCAAGGCCCACAAATATAACCGATATTTGTAGTTTTCTTGGTTTGGTTGGTTATTACTAGAGGTTTGTTGATAATTTTTCACAGTTATCTAGTCCAATGAATAAGTTAACTCCAAATGGTGTTATGTTCATTTGGACAAAAGAATGTGATGATTGATTTCAGGAATTGAAAAGAAGATTGGTGAAAGCTCCAGATTTAGCACTGCTTTCTAGAAATGGTGAGTTTGTTATCTATAGTGATGCTTCATTGAAATAACTTGAATGTGTCCTTATATAGAATGATTAGGTAATTGCTTATTCTTCACTTCAGTTAAAACCCCATGAGTTAAATTACACTACCCATGATTTGGAATTAGCTGTTATTGTTTTTGATTTAAAAATTTGGAGGAATCATTTTTACGGAGTGAAGTGTGAAATATATACTGATCACAAAAGTTTGAAATATATAATCACTAAAAAATAATTGAACATATGACAGAGGAGATGGTTGGAATTAATCAAGGATTATGATTTCAAGATCCTTTACCATCCTGGAAAATCAAATAAAGTTGCTGATGCTTTGAGTCAAAAAAGTAATGTTTCATTAAGTATGTTATGTTTGGAACAATATCCTTTGGTTTTTGATTTGATAAACATTGTCATAGAAGTTTTTGGTGTCGGAAATTATCTTGATTTGAATCATGTTTTAGTGAGATCATCTCAATCTAAGAGAATAAAGAAAGCAAAGAAAGAAGACAGTGAGTTTCACAAAAAGGTGGAGTTGGTTAAGAAGGGTAAGTTTCCTAAATTTAACATTGATAATGATTGTGTATTGATGTTTGGGAAGAGATTTTGTGTGCCTTGTGATTCATAGTTGATGAATGAGTTGTTATGTGAAGCTCATAGTTTTCTGTTTTCATTTTATCCGGGTAGTACTAATATGTACAGAGATCTTCGAGAGTATTACTGGTTAAGGGGAATGAAAAGAGATATTGTTGATTTTATTGTGATGTGTTTGATTTTTCAGTATGTTAAAGTAGAGTGGCAATTACTGAATGGGATACTTCATCCTTTACTGGTGCTAGAGTGTAAATGGAAAAATATATCCATGGACTTCATTGGGGGATTACTAAATACATCTCGAGGTTATAATTCAATCTGGGTTATAGTTGATCGATTGAATAAATCTACTCATTTACATCCAATTTGGGATACTTTGTCTCTAGATCAACTTGCTCGGTTGTATTTTAAAGAGATAATCAAGTTTCATGGAGTTCCCCTCTCCATTTTATCTGATCTTGACCTCAGGTTTACTTCTAACTTTTGGAAATTCCATTAGAAGTCATTGGGTAATGAATTAAATTTTAGTACACCTTTTCATCCTAAATCATATGGGTAATCATAACAAAGAATTTAGACCTTGGAGGATATGCTACGTGCTTGTTCATTGGATTATTAGGGATGTTGGGCCCAACATCTTTCTTTGGTGGAATTTTCATATAATAACAGTTTTCAATTCAGTATACAGATGGCTCCATTTGAGGCAATATATGGAAAGTGTTGTCAAACTCCATCTTTTTGGGATGATGTAGGTGAAAGGAAGCTGATGGGACCAGAATTGGTATAAGAGATGGCAGAGAAAGTTTAGTTGATTTAGAATAACATGAGAACATCTCAGAGCAGATAGAAACGTTATGCAGATAATCAGAGGAAGGATCTTTCTTTTGAGGTAGGTGATCATGTCTTTTTCAATGTTTCTCCATGGAAAAGTGTGATGGGTTTTGGTAAGAGGGAAATTTGAGTCTGAGGTTCATTGGACCTTATAAAATTCTGGACAAAGTAGGATCAGTTGCATACAGAGTGGCTTTACTTCCATGTTTATCCCTGGTACACAATGTTTTTCATGTTTCGATGTTGAGAAAGTATATATGCCAGATCCATCACATGTTTTGAGCCCAGATGTAGTTCATTTAGAAGAGAATCTCTATTATGAAGAACAACCAGTTCAGATTCATGACTATAGAGAGCATGTTTTGCTGAAAAAGGTAATTCACCAAGTAAAGGTTTTGTGGAAAACCATATGGTTGAAGAGGCAACGTGGGAATCAGAAAATGCTATGATGGATAATTACCCCCACTTATTTTGATAAGTGAAGAAAAATTACGAGGACACAATTTCCAAAAGGAGGGAAGGATGTAACATACCAGGTAAATGAATAATAATATATTTTCATATTTATTAATATTTGTGAATGAAATATTAATTTTACTTTAAAACGGTTGCTATGTTCGACAACATACCCGATATGCAACAACCGGTTTCTTTGAAATCTTACGTTTCACACTAATAATATTATATTATAATTTTAAATGGTAGTTAACTCCTTGCTATTGTATTAGTGGGAATGAACAAAATTAACTACATTATGATTATACATGTTTTCTAAATGTATTTACCTTTATCCAATAAAATTTTGAGGCTTCAAATATGAATGAATCTAATTTTAAGCATAATTTACATTAAAAGGTCGATTTACCACCTTTTAATAGAGAAACCAATTTAAATCTAGTATTGGTCATTTTTATATGTTCTATTTGACCAAATAAAATTATTCTTTATATTTGGGACATAAAATTTTACTTTGAGTAAATTTTTGGTATTTTTCGGATAAAGTTCATTTTTTAATGAATAGAGGAAAATATTGTATTTTAATTCAAAAGTTCCTTTTAATATAATTTATTTATATAGTTAGATTATCTTATTAATTGGTTATAAACTATAATTAAAATATATTTTTACCATTTAATACATTTTTGGTCCTTGTAATTAATTTCACTTTGAAATTGGACTTAAACAAGTGTCAATCTTTTGATAGTTATTGTTTCTTAAAAACACTCTATTTGTTTTAACAACGGGAATTAATTGTAAATTAATCAATGCCACTTTTATTTTTAGAATTTATTAAAATATACATAATTTTTGAATTTGGAATATAAATTATAGCTTATGTTGAATTTAGGTATTTTTATGAAAAACTTCAATTTTTGTTGAATAGTGAAACCACTTAGTAGTAGTTAAAAAACTGACTTTTTCATTTAAATGAAATTTTACCGCTTATGTGAATTGAATTTCAAAAATATGACATACATGGTTGTTATCAAGAAGAAAATTCTTGTTTAATAAGATGAAAATAATTTTTGGTAAATAGTATCTTTAGACTTTTATTTATCGTGGTTAAAGGTAAATAGTGTAATTCAAGGTAAAAAGAATATTATAATATTTCAAAATTATCTTAACACATGTCCTAACCTTATTGGATTAGTAATGGCCGACCATGGGCATCTTTGGGTCTATTTTGGGACCCCATGAATCCACTTATGAAAGATAATGAAACTTTATATTAATTAATTTAACGTAAAGGCAAAAATGACATAAACAAAAATATTTTAGTAAATTAATTTTTATATAGTGTTATATAAATTATATTTTTGACTATAAAAATTAATTGGAAATATAAAAATATTTCCTACATCCATGTTTTTTTATATATTTTTTAGACAACAAATAAATTAAATTATATATGACATAATAATGAAGCAGTGTTTACCACATTAATAAAAGATTTAAATTAATAAGATTATAAATATTAAAATAATATCTAAAACCAATCCAATTCATATTAGATGATATTATTTAGACTATTATTAATCTTATCTTTGACTTTAATGATTTTGTGGACCTTTATAAACCTAATATAATTATAGAATAAAAAAAATATTTTCACACTTTCCTAGAGAGCCCCTCCCCCCCCTTATAAATGGAAACCACTTCTAACCGGTTTCTCACACCTCTAAAGCCTTTTTTATTGTCTAAACTCTGCCCAATTAATCTTTTTTTAATCCATATCCTCATTATAGAAGCCTTATCTTAGGCATAAGGCACTTCAATAAGTCCTTTTGGTTCAATCCAAATAAAGTTACCCAAATTAAAGGTAATAGTTTCTTTTATCTTATTTTTTTTATTTAACATCTCCAACCTATAATATCTTTTTATTCCTTTATTTTGTAACAGCACCAATATCCTAAATATACTAGGATGTTTTCATGAGAAGTATTCAAACTACACTTACACACACCTCCATCTAATGGATGAAGAACATAATTTTTTTGTGGATGGAAAACTAACGCCTCACAAAACGATGATTGTTCGATTATATTATACCACCTCTCATGGTGGCCATTATGATGGAAATGTATTTATATATGATATATATGATGTTTATGTTTTCTTTATTCTTCTGTATTTTCCATTTATATCATACCTTTATTGTTTCCATTATGGGTAAATGCGATAATTTCATTTGAGGAACTGCGGACTACCGCCCCCTCAAAGTGATATGACTCGTTCATACCATATGTGGTATGTATAAAGGATAGATTTTATGATATTATATATGATACAATACTGGAATCATAATACTACTATGTATCATTAAGTTTTAATTCCATTAAATATGAAATATAAATTGAAGTAGTGTTCATGCGTACATACTGCTTATCGTCTCCATGAACGGTGCATTTCATTTCTTACCACTAAATGTTATGTACTATTATAAATACATGTATATGCTGGATATATATGATATATATTATATCCAAATCATTAATATCATTCTGGATATAATGAACTTTAGACCACATGAAAAAAAATTAATTATAAGAAGTCCATTTTTGACTCAAGCACCAAATCTCGACAAAACAAACATCATTAACTTAAATGATTACATTATATTTATAACATGATAGTAAGTGATATAAAAGGAATAATAAACATGAAAAAGGTTCTTAAGAAAGTTTAAGTTAACTTTATTTTATTATTCAGGAGACTAAAGAACGATCTAGTCAAGTCGGACACGAGGTACGGGACTTCGTCTCAATATCCTTTCATTGAGTCATATTTTGTTTTAATACAAGACTTTCTTTTATATGCTATATAAACACCCTTGAATTTTCAAAGGTATTCTTTTTCTACTAAACGTTTTACAAACAATAGAAATGGAATGTTTCTTTTAATGTAAGTGGTGACAATGACCTTTCCGCTACCGCAAGTATTATTTGTTCTTTGTCTTCCTTAACAAGCCGTAATATTTTTTAAGGAAAAAAATACAATATATTATTTTATGTATTTTGTTATTTAAAATGGTTTTGATAATGGATTTGTTATGTAAATATATTTATTGATTTATTGTGATAGATATGTGGAAATTTTTTCTTTCCTTTATATTTGTTTTATGTATTATGATTTTATAATGGTACTTGAAAATTTGATGGGTGGTTATGTGATAAACCAAATAACGGGTGGTGTCGTGTATACTTGGAAGGGTGGTTATGTTATAACCTCCAATGCATTGGGTATGAAATTCAGCCGTATGGCTATACCATTTGATGATATGTGTAGATGTCGACCGTGTGGTTATTCCATTTATGTATGTTTATGTTCCAATTTACCTTTATATGTTATGTTTTCTTTATATGGGTAATCTTTTGTTACAAAAGGGTAAGTAGTGATATTTATTCCGTGTAGAATACTTCATAAAGTTGAAAAGTATTAATTATGTTAAAGTATTTATGGTTTACATGTTGTTTTGAAAAGATAACAGTTTTCCTTCTTCATGTATCCCGTACTGAGCTATTTATGCTCATACCATGTTTTTGAAATGTTTTTTTATAGAACATAATGTGGAATAGGGTCATGTATGGGATCTAGGAAATCTCATGCTGTCTTAAACATAGAATTAGACATGACAATTTTTTTCAATATTTTTTATTTTATGAAAAAAATGGAATCTGTGTAGAAGTGTCTACTTTGTAATCTTTTGAGATGTAATAGTTATGTCCTAATTCTCTAAAACTCTAAACCTGAAAAGATCCTCAATGTGAATTATTCATTTAAATCAATATTATGTTATGTTAAAGGATGGTTACTTATACTCCAGGCCGAGCCGCACCCTCACGACGCCCTCCGAGCTGAACCACCCACGCGCCGACCCACGGCCAGTCCGTGCCCTCATGACCGGTCCGTACTCTCATGGCCTGCTGGGCTGGGCCCTGCGAGCCGAGTTAAACATAACAGGTCGGGAAAAACCCAATGAGTCAGGTCTGGTTGTCCCAGACTTGGTCATCCATGACTGGGTCGGGCCGGGTCCGTCCGACCGGGTCAGACTGGACCCGGTCCCACTACGAGTCTTTACTTTCCTTTGGCCATATCTTTGGCACCGGGTGCCTGTTTGACAAACCGTTAGTGGACATAGTATTCTTGGAGAATGAATGCTCCTTTGAGTATACCCCACTAGAGTTTGGTGTATAATTGAGATACGGTCGGGTTGGATCACACTCAAATCCAACAGGGCCCTCGGGACTAAAGGGCTAATAACTCACAGATCGAGTGTCCGATTGACGCGCCATCTGTTGCATTGAAACCTATATGACGTGGAGTACCTTTGATATACTTATATGTGGGACTTCGTGACAGTTTGATTATCGACTAGTAGCTCGTGGAGTGGATCCTTTGAGAGACGAGCAGGCAGAGTGCGGAGACCTAGTAGATAGCTGAGACTTGATAACTACTGGCCGATTGGCTCAGAGTGACTCGACTAGCCTAGTGGGGAGCGCCTGGTTGTGGCGGCAGACCAACGGTGGAGGAGTGATTTGTTGTGGTGGCAGACTCGCAGTACTCGACAGGAGGAGTACCTCAGCAGGCTATTTGGGGGAGCGTCTGGTTGTGGCGGTAGTCCCACGGTGGGGAGTGCCTTTGTGACACAACAGACCCACGATACTCGACAGGAGGAGTACCTCAACTGTGCAAGGTTGGTGGGAAGCACCTTGGTATCGCGGAAGGCCCAATGTACTCGATAGAGGAGGAGTTATAAAGTATTCATGGTTTCGATAATGTGAATAAATATCCTGATTGAGATGAGTCAGTAACTTTTGTGTTTTCCAGATGATTGAGATGAATTACATGATATATTTGGTATATGTATGGGAATATACCTATGTGAGGTTTTCTACTGATTTCATAAATTGTGGTTTATACATGGTGTGTTTTGTGAGACCTTGAGGGTCTCAGGGTCCCTACTGAGTATCGTTATACTCACCCCTGCTCGGACTATGCCCGCACCTTGTTGTGTTGGATGTAGATGACAGACATCGCTGACTGAGGATGAGAGAACCAGGACCGGATGGTACACGGAGGTGGACCATACGACGTGACAGTACACAGAGGAGATGGATGGACCGGGAGTGCTGATGAGGTGATCTATACCTACCCTTTATATAGGAACCTTGGATGATGACCCATCGGTAGTTTTTCTTTTCTTCAGTTGTACTTTCAGTTTCTTGTACTTTACAGTTGGACTTGTATTTCCGACCCCTTTTACATTCAACACACTTTTGTTATATAGTTTTACTTCGTGTTTTGATTCCAACTTCTGCTTTGTTGTGTTTATTTACAGGTTATAAAGAAAATGACTTCCCAATTTTAGGGAATTACGCTTTTGGTGCTAGTCAGCAGCCCCTAGCGGTGGACTTGGGGTAGTCACAACATGAGCCCTGGGGGACGGGTCATGAAAAATTGGTATCAGTGGAGTTGGTTCTACCACAGAAATTAGGACTCTAATATTTTATGTGAAGCAATAGTGTTACGTGTAGTAAGTGTGGTTTTTAGTTCATGGAGTTCGGTTTTGGTGTGGTGGCCGACGTATGCATACACCAGGACCCAGACTTCTGATTTCCAACTCAGTACACAAATACACTGATTACGTGTGTGGTTTCAAAAGTTTTCTTTAAGTGAGCTCAACCTGGTCACCTCTATAATGGCCCGGACCTCTCCGGTCCATTACTTTGTGAAAATGTGGTGTTGGAGGTGTTCTGGGAGGTCAAGGTGACTTATCCCCAACACTTTTCCAAATTTCCAGTTTTGTGAACAGTGTTTCTAGAACGGTAACCTTCTAACGATGACCTTCTATCGGTAGGCTTGAACAGTGTTTCCAGAACAGTAACCCTCTAACGGTGACCTTCTATCGGTAGGATTGAATAGTGTTTCCTGAACGGTAACCTTCTAATGGTGACCTTATATCGGTAGGCTTGAACAGTGTTTCCAGAACTGTAACCTTCAAACGGTGGCCTTCTATCGGTAGGCTTGAACAGTGTTTCCAGAACGGTGACTTTATAACGATGACCTTCTATCGGTAGGCTTGAATAGTGTTTCCAGAATGGTAACCTTCTAACGGTGACCTTCTATCGGTAGGCTTGAAAAGTGTTTCCAGGACGGTAACCTTCTAACGGTGACCTTCTATTGGTATGCTTAAACAGGGTTTCTAGAACGGTGAGGTCTAACGGTGACATTTTCTTTCTTTTGCAAAATTTTGAGTATGTGAACAATGTTTCCAGCTTCCTACAGTTTTCCCCCATTTGACGTTTCCTTTGACGTAAAATACATTTAAAGCCTTGTTTTAATGACTCTTAAGGCCGATTCAAATGCCATAAATCCTATATAAATTATTCCTAAGGCAGGGATGTATTTACTTAGTCAAACCGCATGGGTTAATGTGATCTGTTTTTAATGGAGAATTAACCAGATCTTAAACTGTCACCCCATTAAATCTTCAAAAAGGGTTGAGATATCATTCTACCTTGTTATTTCCCATTGTTCTTAGCTAAGAGATGCTAGAAACTTTCAATCATTCCTGTAGGAGTTCCACAATCAATATTTACTCCTAGGATTCATTCTGATCTGTTTTGAATGCAACCGAACTGTGTCGGTCAATCTCCCCAATAAGGTATGTTTTATCGTTGTTCCTTTGGGGATCATCTTCTCTTGTTTCTCCCTTACATATTATACCATGTAATTTCCAATATTCTAATGGTTTTTTCTTGGGGTTGGTTGGTACTGTCATACCGTGGCATCCTCTGGTGGATACAGTTGTCGTGAGAGGAGGATTGTGATCCGTTGTGTGGATAAAGGATGTCAAGAACTCTTTGAGGTAGGGGATTCATGGCTTCTCTAATTGTATATGTGCAATCATAGAATTTTCATGATTTAGTCCTTTGGATCACAATGAAATTGACCTAATTAAATACTTTAACCGGATTAAAAGAATTGGTTGATCACATGTTGTTGCCTTATACCGTGATAACGGTTTACCTCATGTTTTGATAGATAGAGTGATATATATGATTTCTTTGATTTTTAGTTCGTTCATGATGGAAATTGATAATGAACGTAAAGGCAGAATTAATAGTTAATTAATTCGCTAAAGATTACGAGGCATGTAAATGAATCTGGTTATTGTCGTTGTTGTAGTTGTTCTAATTTGAGGTTAATCAAATTAGGGAAGTAAGCATGGTTATTTAATTGTGATAGCTTAATGATTAGGTATCTCGTAATTGGAACCTATGAATAAAAAATCTGCTCATTCAATATGGATTGAAGAACAGATTGTGTGAGAATTTCTAAAAGGGTTCTGAGTTACCCTCTTGTTTGTTAAAGGGTCAAGATCCCATGGTTGTGATTGATTTTTTCCTACTTCTTTTGATGTAATGTGACCTTGGAGGGGTGTTGTGATATGTGGAGGAATGGAGGCCTTGTGGTTGTGTCAGCGGATGGCTCCTAGAGTGGCGAGATGTATCAGTTTATGCATGTGGGTGTTAGGGAGGACACCAGGGGTGATGGAATGGGATAGATGTGGTTGCTGGATGCTTGTGGATTCTTTGAATGTTTATCTTCTTTTCTTTTCCCCACTTCTCAAGGCAGCTGGTCTTGCTACCCTTCTTCCGAAGGAGGTGAAGAAGCGTGGGGTATGCCATGTGCTTTATGTGATTATCCTCTCGAGGGAGAATGGTTCTATGCTCTTTCTATAGGCGGAAAAGACTCGATGGGTAGTATATCTACTCACCTTGTTGAGCCTCCTTTGTGTTTAGAAGCATATGATTCTTTTCTAGAATGCCTGGGAGTATGGAAAAGTAATTCTGTAATGAATGTTTGATTAAATGGTGAAAATCCACGGGGATGGAGATACTAGAATTTAAAGGTGATGTGAATCTTAAAAGGAGCAGTTGATTATTTTTATGTGATGCCATTTCAGTTTAATGTGGAATTGTTCATGGTTAATTAATGTTTAATGAATTAATTAACGTTTAGTGGAACTAATAAAATGAGAATTAAGTAATCTAATAAATCTCTTCAAATGTTTGTGTGCTTATAGGATACCGGGTCTTAGAAGTAGCAGCCTGGAGTCTCAGAGACATTAGCTGCACTTGTATCTAATACTAGGTAATGCCCATAGTGTGGATGTGAGTTATATATATATTATGTACTTTTTGTGTTTTTATATGCTACTTCACCTTGTCAGTAAGGGAAACTGACACCCTGGGGATTTTGAGCCCTGGGGGGTGTTTTCCCAAACATTCTGATGGGAGGTCAAATGGCAGACTACCCCCTTTGGCCCCACTCTCTTCTCTTGGTAGATACATGTGCCAACAGGCACAACAGTTAGTTTCCCCATATATGTGTGTATAGGGCTATAATGGCATGTGGTTATTTCACACACATATATTCTGGATATAGTATCTTATGGACTACTATAGGTGTAACGTGTATAGGCTGTGATGGCTTGAGGATCCCTTCTCGGTGTATGGGCTATAATGGCTTGAGGTATGATACCCGATGTATGTTACATGTTATGCGGGGTGTGGTGGCTCCCAGAACATACCCGGTTACTTATGGTTGTGAGGATGGTGTTGTGCCTCGCCCAGGGGTCTGTGGGCAAGCCTTTGTGGTGAACGAGGTGCAGATTTTGGAGCTTAGCCCAGGTGTATGTGGGAAAGCCTTTGGAGAGAGATGCACAGGACGTATGTCATTGGAGAAAAGCCGCACAGCAGTGGGGATGTAGTAGTGGGGTACCCTTGATATTCTTTAATATATTCCATATTCACGTATGTGTTAATTAGTGAGAGTATCCATGGTGAGGTTGGGAACATAGTATACCTGTTTAGGTGATGAGTCAGTTTCACTTGTTGTTCATTGGGATTTAGCATGCTTTCATTACATTTGCACGAGAGGATTGGGGAGGATCCTACTGAGTATACTATTATAATCACCCTATGTATATATAAACTTTTTTTAGGTCACTTGGAGAAGGTTGGAGATCAATCTGGTTACTACTAGATTGAGGTTGGAGGAGGAGCTGTGCGAGATTGTGGTCGTTGTTGTTTTACTTTCTTTTGGGTACTTTTAGTTTCCCTTTTAGTTGTAGTACTTTTGCATGACATTTCATATATGTACTTGGATTTCTTTTTTATTTATGTTCTAAGTTGGAGTTTATTGGTGTCTATTCAATATCTATCTTCTGCATGTGTTCTCATAGAGGGTAATGCCTCCCATTTGTGTGTTTATTATAGCCTCGGTGCTAGTCGCCAACCCGGGGCCAACTGGAGGCGGGACTCGAGGGTCATTATCTCTCTTCTCACATTTCCGGCCCAGGAGGGGTACACTTTGTGGGGAGGGGGTCGTGACAAGATCACCAGGTATAATATTTTGACCGTGTCACATCTTTTTATTTCTGGATGCCTCCCCGCGGACGACGAGCTAGAGTCTCAAGATTTGTATGCACAGATAGCCCACTGAGCAAAGAGGCCTCGATGCAAGGCCCTTTTCTAAAGGAGGCACTAGCAGTACCACTTTTCATTGGGACACCTATTACAGTATCCCCAGCAGCAGACAATGCATGCCGCTTGATAGCATTGCACGTGTTCCAGTTCCAGAGGCCACATAGGTTTAGGGGAGAGACAGACCCACAGATGACTGAGGATTGGCTGGAGGCTGTGGTGAGAGTTTTCCGACTAGAAGGGACACCAGCCGACCTCAAGGCGATTCTTAATACCATCCTTCTATAGGAAAAGATGGGAAGATGGTGGAGATTTATTCTTTAGGTTCATGATGAAATGATGCTACTCTGGGAAGACTTCGAGAGCCTGTTTCTGGCAGAGTTTGTTCCGGCGACTCTCTGCACAATGCGCATATAGGAGCTACTTCACCTGCAGTAGGGCATCATGACTGTATCTCAGTACTCAGCGAGATTCACTGAACTCTCACTCTACTCCACTGATATAGTGTGGGACCCATTATTTTGGGCCTAGACCTTCGATCAGGGGCTCATACGGGAGATCAGAGCTCCGATGATCTCACTCAGCATCCCGACACAGGAGGGGGTTCTAGAGAGAGCCCTCATAGTGGAGAGTTTTCTTGTTGAGTAGTCTCCAGTAGATAAATCCACCACCAGTCGACACGTAGTGGAGTCATCTACAGCTGGAAGAAAACATATGTCATATAGATCCAAGAGGACCAGACTGACAGGTGGATGACCACATGAATCAGGATCGGTTGTGCTGGTCACTTGGAGCAGAGACATACATGTCAGGAGAGGGTAGTGTTTCACATGTGGCGGGCAGGGTCACATGGCTCATGACTATCCAACCCGCCATTTAGATGATTAGTAGACATTCGAAGGACCACCTAGGAAAAGACAGAGATTCGATTGAGGTGGTCTACAGGGAGTAGGCAGACGTGGCCGAGGAGCTGGCTGTAAAGTTGGCGGTGGATGATGATTTGGGGTGTTACCACCACCACCACCAAGAGGTCCACCCCGACTACAGGCAGTAGGTGGAAAGAGGAGATCTCAGCTCCAGGAGGCTGTGACCTATGATCACAGTTCTCCAGAGATGATTTGAGGTAAAATATGTGTCTATTCCACCGTAGCTACAGTTCTTATAGATACAGGTTCCATTCACTCTTTCATTGCAACTACCCTCCTTTGGATCTTAGAGATTCCGATGGAGCCGTAGGCTCGATCCTTATGGTTAGAGACTCTTATGAGAGAAGATTTGATGATTACCCACTGCTGCTGGCAGTGTGAGCTTACTATAGGAGGCGAGAGCTTTGGCTGGGATCTCTTATCAGTGGCGTCGAGGCCTTACGACGTCATCTTGGGTATGGACTAGTTAACTACAGTACATGATCATATAGACTGTATTAGGCGAATAGTGCGGTGTGTCTACACGGATGGGACCCAGTTTTCCTTCACTGGCGAGAAGGGAGCCTTTTCAGTATAGGACAGACTTACCCGGAGGAGTGTGATGCCGATCACTCATTAGATGGCTTTCCATACCCTCATAGTATTTGATGTAGAGATTCCAAACTATCCTGTAGTGGTGGACCAGTACATAGATGTTTTCCCGGATGATGTCTCATGTCTACCTCCTCACAGAGAGGTATACTTTTACATTGACATTTACCCTTCTATGACACCAATATCTACTTCAGCATATCGGATGGCTCCCGTGGAGCTTCATGAGCTACGGGAACATCTTGAGGACTTAAAGGGGATGAGATTCACCTGGCCCAGTGTTTTTCCCTGGTAATAACCGATTCTATTCTCCATAAAGGAATATGGGAGATTGAGGCTTTGCGTTGAATACTGACACATGAACAAGGTGACTGTGAAGAACAAGTACCCACTCCTGAGGATTGATGTCCTCATTGATAAGCTAAAGAGAGCCCAGTGGTTCTCGAAGATAGACCTCAAATCAGGTTATCACCAGCTTTGAGTTCAAGATGAGGATGTGCAGAAGATGGACTTCAGATGTCGGTACGACCACTACGAGTTCACTGTTTTTCCATTCAGCATAACCAATTCTCCAGTAGTGTTCATGGGACTAATGAACATGATTTTTCATGTCGGTAAGATCGCTTTTTTGTAGTCTTCATCTATTAAATTATGATCTACTCGACTACTGAGGAGGAGCATTCCTACCACTTGCAGGTAGTACTAGACATTCCGAGAGCACCGTCTTTATGGTAATCTCTCGATGTTCCAGTTCTAGATACGAGAGGCTCAATTTCTGGGTCATGTCTCCTTGGAGGCTGGATTTGTATTAGATCTTGTGAAGATTGAGGCGGTACATGCTTGGGAGACACTTAAGAGTGTGACAGAGGTACAAAGTTTTCTGGGTCTGGTTAGATACTACCGGAGGTTTGTGCCAGATTTTTCTAGAGTTACAACACCACTATCATCCTTGACAAAGAAGGGGTAACCCTTTTTGTGGTCTGAGAGATGCCAGCAAGGCATTCAAGAGAAATGATAGATGCTGACTAGTGCCCCCATCGTGAGGCTTCTAGAGGAAGGAGTAGGGTATATAGTATACGACAACGCATCAGGGACCAGACCTGGATGTGTCCTGATGTAGGAGTGAGCAATGATCACTTATGGTTCTCGTCTGCTGAGACCACATGAGAAAAACTACACTACCCATGACTTGTTGCTAGGAGCAGTGGTCTTATACTTGAAGATGTGGATACACTATCTGATGGGTGAGCATTTTACCATATACACTGATCACAATAGTATCAGGTATATCTTCTCTTAGAAGGACCTAAACCTGAGATAGCGATGTAGGATTGAGTTCCTCTAAGACTATGACTTCGAGAGAGTCTATACTCTTGGGAAGGGGAAAATTGTTGCAGATACACTCAGCAGGAGGACTGGTATACAACTTCTAGGCAAGGTGAAAGAGCAGCTAGCTACTTTACAGATATCCTTTGGGGATAAAGATGGAGCAGACATCCTTCAATCTCTTAGAGTCACTCCCCCACATATTCAGCGAGTCAGGGAGGCACAACATGGGGACGCTGAATGCAAGAGACGATGTGATCAGATATCGAAAGGATAGGCACATAATGGATTTTCTAAAGGTGGAGAGCACATCATCCTCTTCAGAGTACATACTATGGTACAAGTGTCATATCAAGAGGAAGTGTTGAGGGAGATCCAGACATCTCCTCTAGCGGTACATCCAAGAGGGGGGAAGAGGTACCAAGATCACCGACGACAACACTGGTGGCTGGGAATGAGGAAAGTAGTTGTAGAGTATGTCTCTCAGTTCCTCACTTGGCAGCAAGTGAAGGCAGAGCATCAGGTACCAGCACGATTGGTTCAGCCTTTAGAGGTCCCAGAGTGGAAGTGGGAAGGGATATCTATGGATTTTTGTGATAGGAATTTAATGTACATCCAGAGGTCATGACTCAATCTAGGTGATCTGCGATCGACTCACCAATCGGCCCACTTCCTACCGATCAGAGAGAAGGGTTATGCAGAGATCATGGGACGCCTCTATATGCAGTAGATTGTGAGACTACATTGAGTACCTTCGACAATTGTCTTTGATCGAGATGCACATTTCACTTCCCAACTTTGGAAGGGGTTGTAGGGAGCTTTTGGGATGCAGCTTTGTTTGCGCATTGCCTTCAATCCTTAGACTGATGGTCAGACTGAGTAGACAATTCAGACCCCCAAGGACAAGCTACGTGCTTTTTTCATTGACTTCAATGGAAGTTGGGAGGATCACTTGCCTTTGGTGGAGTTTACACACAACAACATCTATCACACCACCATTGGGATGGCATATTTCGAGGCACTGTATGGACGACCTTGAATATCAACTTTGTACTAGACTGACCGAGGGAAGTTGGAACTAGTGGGGACAAATATGGTACGTGTAACACCCGAGACATTTATGTTATATAAATCATCAAACGAATCTTTTTCTACACAACACTTTCTTGGCTTGCTTTACATGAAATTGCGACCTTCCTCGATAGCTTGCGTCGTACGCAATACCGAGTTTCACTAAACAACGATTTGCTATTAAAATATTATAAAAACTAGCTGTTATGAATAGTAATAACCACTTTTTGAAATTTTGTAAATTTTATTTTTCAAAATGGAATTCATTTTTGGATTCGGAATACCGAAATTAGCCTAGGGTGAAATTTTGGTATTTTTCTGAAAACTTTCACTTTTTGATGAATACTGAAACCACTAAGTGGTAGGTTAAAAACTGAATTTTGCATAAAACTTAATTTTACCACTTCTATGAATGGAATTTCGAAAATATGACAGACACGGTTGATATTAGTATGTAAAATGTGGTTCAATGAAATAAAAATAATTTTTTGGTGAATAGTACCTTTTTACTTTTTTTACCGCGGTTAATAGTAAATAAGGTAACTAAGGGTAAATATGATATTACTATTACCCTAACACATGTCATAATTCTATTGGATAAGTGTAATTCGACCAAAAACAACCTAATGAATATAATATGACCATTTAGGTCCACTTGGATTAGATTATGACATTTAATATTATTTTATTTAATGAATAGTTAAAATAGTTAAAAATCAAAGTTTAATAACTAAAACATTTTTAATGGAGTTATACAAAAGATAAATTCGATTAAAAATATTCATAAGAAAGATAAAAAAGGTTCCTACATAATGATATTTTATTTCTAATTTTTAGACTTTAAATAAATTTATTTATTTATGACAGAATGATGATACAGTAATTATCTTATTAATGAAATATTGACATAATTGATGTTATAAACACCAAAATAAATGTAATTTGAGACTTTTTATGAATCCCACTAATTTTCTAGATTAATATGACATGTTAGTATTTTTTTAATTAACTTGGTTAGAACTAATAATTCTGTTATGATTTTCACAAAAATCAATTCTAAATAGTGTCAAAATTGACATAAAATGGTTTTTAAAACAAATATTATATTATTAATTATTATTTTATTCCTAAAAATCTATGGTTAGGCCAAATGACTTATATGAGGTTATATATATTAATAATAAACAACTTTGGGTTCGCTTGGCTGCTTATAGTAAGTTTATTAACATTATAGTATAAGAACACAAGAAGACATGGTAAAAGTAAAATTATTTAACTTAATGTTAAATCTAAATGATAAGGTTAAAATAGGAACCTAAACATGTCTAAATTATATTGGATGAGAGGAATTAGACCCATCCCCACCTTAGCTTCGAAATATATTAATTTGGAGCTATTTAAAACCGAACTTGACTTTATAATAAAATAATTGTTTTAGTTATTCCAAAGGTGCCCCTCTCCTCCCTTATAAAAGGACACCTCCTACCCCTCTTCCTAACACCACATTGAGCCTTATAGCTCGGCCAACCCCTGCCAATTCCTCCTCTCCACTTCCCTAGAAACATCCTAGAGGTCCTGGTCATCTTCAAAGACCCATTTTAGTGCCCTAAAAGGAGGTATCAAAGAAGCACTTCAAAGAAGAGGTAATGTCCGTTACCGATTCTTTCATCTTTATTTCTTCTTCCACTTCTTCTTCTTTTGTTGTTTAATTATGAAGTAATAACATCAGTATCAATCATATACTGATATGTTATTATATGTATGAAACAACCCTATTTCACCATCTATCCATCCTATGGAAAAAGAAATCACCGCGCGTGCGTACGTACGGAATACCGTCTCCACGCCGTGGTGTGATCTATTTTCCACCACCACCTTACTTGGATGGGTATAATGGTGTAAATAATGACTATATATGACTATTATAAAGTGATATTGATTCTGAAATAGTATACATATACTCCAATACAATTCCACGATCATAGGAATGATATCATCACTCGTGCATACGTACGGAATACCGTCTCCACGATGTGATGTGACTCGTTCTACATGATCTTCATTTCATAATGATTATATAAATGAATTGAATGAATGAATATGATATATATTACACTAATACCATTCTGGAAATGAGGTATCTATAACCTAAAGAGAAGAATATGAATTTATTGGACAAAACATGCATAAAAACAAAAAGTTATAAACACCCGAATAACAAGTAGCAATGAAATATTACTACTAAGAAGCTAAGAGTATGACCATATATGATATCATAAAAATAAGAATGTTTCTGGAATAAGTCAATAACATTATTTAAATCATTATACAAGAGGTTAGGACACTTACAAATCAAGTCGGACCTAAGGTAAGGGAAATATCACAATCTCACTTTTATCCGAGATTGTTTTTACTTTGGTAATTACTGGGGTGTATTTTATCATCCACATCCATATTCCCTCAATATGTAATATTATTTCCATCCTTCTACAATAGTTTATATCCAATTTTACCCTTCGGTAAGTTTTCTGTAAAAGATATGAAAGGAATCTTTTTTCGTTTTTCGTATGAGGTACTTTTTGACTTTTCCGACAAAAGTACGAACAATGTTTTATTTAACTTATACGGCATGAATGGATTTTTAAAACATTATTTCCAAGAATAATCTTTTAAAAGTTTTCATGTTTATTTTTAATCAACTTGTTTTAGTTTATAATTGTATGACATATTAACAAAGGAAAAGTGTTTTTGAAGAAGAAAGGATATTTTCCTCAAGAATTCATTTCAAGTGTTTTATCAAAATTATTTTCCATTTAAGATAATATAGGGTTATGTTTTTATCCCTATTATTACATTGATTTGATTATGTTGTGATGGAAGTATTATTATGAATTCCTTTATCTTATATGAATTGTTTTATGATGTCATGTTGTTTATGAATCCCATTTTTATTACATGGGTTATGAAATGATGTATGATTTATGATTTTGTGGCACACATAAGAATGGTATCATTATGAGATGGGTGGGACCTATATCTCCCTCCAATGCATTGGGTAAAGATTTTATATCTCATGAGATAGACATGGATGGAACGGTAGGTTATACCGGTTCAGTGAAACAGAACTGAAGTGAGGGTGACTCGGTTCAAAAAGGGACATTTTCCACTAAGATAGTCTTGGAAATGAGTCTTGACTAACAAGAAATGATATTATATGATTATGTGTGAATGCCACAAAGTATCATGTTTTAAGTTATGATTATTGTGATTACATTTCACTGCCATGATTTACCCCATGTTATAAAATTATGATCTCTTTTGCAGGTTCAGATTTCCAAAAGATATGTGCTTATGTGTATGATGTGATTGATATTTCTTTTGTTTACCCTTACTGAGCATTTGAGCTCACCCTTTTGTATGTTTTCTTTCCCCAGGTCAGGAAGAAGGTTATTAAGTAAGATATGCCAAAAGGGACTATAGATATGATGAAATAAATGGGAGACAATGTAGATGCTTTATGAACCAGTTGTTTATGTTTCCCAGTTTCTAAAGACACTATACCTATACGGTCCTTTCTTGGTTTTGTTATATGTTGTAATAAGTATGCTTCAATTTTGAAGTATTAACAATGTATGTAAAGTATGGGTCATTATAGTTGGTATCAGAGGAAAGGTATAGTCAACCTTTGGAAACTAGGATGTGAAATCCTTAGTAAGAACCCTAAGGATAAGTCTAAGCATAGAACACAATCTTACTATTTTAGAAATGGCCATGAATAACCTAGGATAAGACCTTAAGTGTGAAATTTTATTCTTTATTATGTGGTTTTCCTATTATAATTAGTGTTGCTCACACTATTCTTCTTGGTTTTAGTCAATGGATGGAACCCGAAGGAACCGTGTTAATGAGGAATGCGACGGGCAATGCAATGATTGTCCCCCTGAGCAACCAAACGTTATGGGAGCTGGAATGAAAAATCTTGTAGCCATGCTCACAGAACTTTCTCAAGCTATGAATCATGCAGGACTTCAAAACGATCAAAGGAAGGAGCAACATTCTGTTGAATCCTTCATGAGAAGCGTCCACCTTCTTTCAGCGGGTCTACTGATCCATTAGTTACTAAACAATGGATTAGTACTACTGAAAATATATTTTCAGTTCTTCAATGTTCTAAACATGATAAAGTCATCCTAGCAGTGTATCGTTTGGAAGGAGATGCTGATCAATGGTGGAATCTTATTAAGAATACGAGGCAAAGGGCTGAAATTGAGTCCATGGAATGGGATGAGTTCAAGAACTTATTTTTCAATAAGTAATTCCCTCGTATTCTCCGAACAAAGATGGAGAAAGAGTTTCTTGAACTAAAGCAAAAGGATGATGAATCTGTTGGTACCTATGAAGCAAATTTTACAAGACTTGCAAGGTACGCTTCTGGAATTATTATCCAACCTGAGAGTAAGATCGATCGATTCTTTAGTGGATTAAAACCAAGTCTTCGAAGGGCGTTAGCCATAAGGGACTTCAATTTCTACGGGGAAATCGTTCGATGTGCTCTCAAAGTCGAGATGGATATTGGAGTAACCCATCAGTCATATGGGTTTGATAAGAAGAGGAAAATGGAATTCAAAGGAAAATCTAAAGAGAACACTGAAAAGAAGATGAGCTTTCCATTATGCTCAAAGTGTGGAAAGAAACATGGAGGGAGTTTCCTTAAAGGGACAAGTAAATGTTTCAAATGTGGAAAGGAAGGTCATCAGGCATTTGAATGCCGCGATGATGGGAAGAAGATGTCTAATGATGCAAACAAATGAAGGGATACACAGAATGAACCTAATACACTTCAATGTTTCAAGTGCAAGGAGATGAGGAATTAAGCCAATAAATGCCCTAATCCAAGGGTTGATGATGATGGTTGACGTCAAAAAACTCTTAAGGCTAAAGATAAAGGAAAGTCACATGCAATTTCTATCAACGATGTGGAGTATGATAACGATGTGGTGAAAGGTACACTTACCATCCACTCTAAAGTAGAAAATGTTTTATTTGATTCTGCATCCACCCACTCTTTTATTTCTGAAGAATTTTCTAAGGGTATCACCGTATTACCTCAACAATTAGATGTTGAGTTAGCTGTGACAACACCTAATGGCACAACAGTCGCATCAAAAGTTTATAATTATTCTCCGATCGAAGTTTGTGGGAAAGTGCTTCCTGTAAATCTTGTGATCCTTCCTATAGTGGAATTTGATGAGGTTCTTGGCATGGATTGGCTTTCTTTATATGGAGCTCATATCAATTGCCAAAGAAGAGAAGTCACATTTCATATTCCAGATCAATCTATGATCGTCTATCAATGCAAGGATGAACATAACCTTCCAGTGAAAATTTCTTCTATCTTATGGGTCTTGATTCCACTAAATGAAGGTTATTTATCTCAAATGGTTGATGAGAAACTCACGATTAAGAATATACCCATTGTATGGGAGTTTGATGATGTCTTTCCGGAGGAATTACCGGGACTTCCACCAAATCGTGAAGTTGAGTTCTCAATAGAACTCGTACCGGGTGCTTTGACTATTTCAAAGACACCTTATAGAATGGCCCCAATTGAGTTGCAGGAATTGAAGAAGCAATTCCAAGAGAATCTTGATAAAGGATTCATACGCCCTAGTGCGTCACCTTGGGGAGCACCTGTTCTATTTGTTAAGAAGAAAGATGGATCAATGAGACTCTGCATTGATTATCGAGAACTTAACAAGATCACTATCAAGAACAAATATCCTCTCCCGCGCATTGATGACCTATTTGACCAACTATGCGGAGCTGAATACTTTTTCAAGATTGATCTTCATTCAGGGTATCATCAATTAAGGGTCAAACATGAGGATATACCAAAGACGGCTTTCCGTACATGGTATGGAAACTATGAATTTATAGTGATGCCATTTGGTCTTACTAATGCCCCTACTATCTTCATGGATCTGATGAATAGAGTCTTTAGAGACTATCTTGATCAATTTGTGGTAGTCTTTATAGACGATATTCTTGTCTATTCAAAGATCAAGGAAGAACATGAAGATCACTTGAGAATTATATTGAAGACCCTGAGAAAGGAGAAGCTTTATGCCCAATTTACCACGTGCGAATTTTGGCTTGAAAAATTTGCATTTTTGGGTCACATAATCTCAAAAGAGGGTATATCCGTGGATTCAGCAAAAACAGAGGTTATCAAAAGATGGTCGAGACCAACAACAGTAACTAAGATCCAAAGTTATCTTGGTTTGGCTGGATATTATCGACGTTTTGTGACATATTTTTCACGATTATCTAATCCACTCACCAAGTTGACTTGGAAAGGAGTTAAGTTTGTCTGGATGGAAGAATGTGAAGAGAATTTCAAGGAGTTGAAAATAAGGTTATCCAGTGCACCTGTGCCCACACTGCCTTGTAGTGGAGAAAGGTTTGTGATCTATAGTGATGCATCCAAGAAGTTATTGGGGTGTGTTCTTATGCAAAATCATATAGTGATAGCTTATGCCTCACGAAAATTGAAAATCCATGATCAAAATTACCCAACACATGATTTTGAGTTAGCTGCGGTAATCTTTGCATTAAAGATTTGGAGGCATTAACTTTATGGCGAAAGGTGTGATATTTATACTGATCATAAAATTTTAAAGTATATTTTCACACAAAAGGAGATGAATATGCATCAAAGAAGATGGTTGGAGCTGATTAAAGATTACGACTGCTCAATCCATTACCACCCTGGGAAAGCAAACAAGGTGGCAGATGCATTAAGTCGACAAGACCATGCTAGTTTATCCATGATAAGGATCACAAAAGATTGAATATTTATGGATTTACAAAGGATGGATCTTGGAATTATAATGGAAGGGGAAAAATCTTATCTTTCTCAAATGAATTTTCAACCATATATACATGTGAAGATTAAAGAGGCACAGAAAGAAGATGTCGAGTTACAAAAGAAGGTGAGAAATGTTCCTGAGTTCAACCTTGATTGTGATGGGATAATAAAGTTCAGGAATCGGGTTTGTGTTCCTCCCATCTCCGAATTAAAGAAGGTGTTGCTGGACGAGGCTCATAGTTCTTCATTCTCAATTCATCCTGGAAGCACGAAGATGTATAGGGATATGAAAGAGTACTTTTGGTGGGATGGAATGAAAAGAGATGTTGCTGAATATGTCTCTCGATGCTTGGTTTGTCAACAAGTTAAAGTTGAGAGACAGAAGTCTAAGGGGATGTTACAACCATTACCCATAACCGAATGGAAGTGGGAAAACATCACTATGGACTTTGTCACAGGACTTCCTAAAACATCCAAAGGCAATAATTCTATCTAGGTCATAGTTGATTGTCTTACAAAGTCTGCGCACTTCATTGCTATTAGAGAGGATTTCTCTCTAGATCAGCTTTCCAGGATATATGTAAAGGAAGTGGTAAGATTGCATGGAGTACCACTTTCTATTATATCTGATCGAGATCCAAGATTTACCTCGAAGTTCTGGCGAAGTCTTCAGTATACTCTGGATACAGAGTTGAGTTTCAGCACTGCTTATCATCCTCAGATAGATGGTCAGTCTGAGAGAACAATTCAAACCCTAGAAGATATGTTGAGAGATTTCTCTATGGATTTCAAAGGAGGATGGGATCAACACCTACCTTTGGTGGAATTTTCTTATAATAATAGATTTCACTCCAGTATTCAGATGGCTCCTTATGAAGCTCTCTATGGAAACAAATGCATGACTCCAACTTGCTGGGATGATGTTGGGGAAAGAAAGCTATTAGGAACTGATCTCATTGATGAAATGGTAGAAAAGGTCAGATCTATTCAACAACACATAAGAGCAGCTCAGAGTCGACAGAAAAGTTATGCCGACAACCGAAGAAAAGACCTAGAGTTTGAAGTGGGTGATAAAGTGTTCTTACGAATATCTCCCTAGAAGAGGGTTATGAGATTTGGAAAGAAGGGGAAGTTAAGCCCTAGATATATCGGTCCTTTCGAAATACTGGATCGTGTAGGGAAGGTAGCGTACCGATTGGCGCATCCACCGAATCTCTCTCAAGTTCACGATGTGTTCCATGTATCTCTCTTGAGAAAGTACATACCAGATCCTTCACATGTACTCAGCTCAGAAGTTGTACCGCTGGAGCAAGATCTTTCTTATGAGGAACAACCGATAGAGATTCTGGATCGTAGAGAAAAAGTCATACGAAACAAGACCACTCGATTGGTGAAAGTTTTATGGAGGAACCACCAATTAGAAGAAGCTACATGGGAGCTTGAGGATATGATGATGGAGAGGTATCCTCATCTGTTTGTTACAAAGTGACGAATTTCGAGGGCGAAATTCATTTTAAGGAGGGTAGAATGTAACACCCGAGACTTTTATGTTTTATAAATCATCAAATGAATCTTTTTCTACACAACAATTGCTTGGCTTTCTTTACATGAAATCGCTACCTTCCTCGATAGCTTGCGTCGTACGCAATACCGAGTTTCACTAAACAACGATATGCTATTAAAATATTATTAAAACTAGCCGTTATGAATAATAATAACCAATTTTTTAAATTTTTTAAATTTTATTTTTCAAAATGGAATTCATTTTTGGATTCGGAATACCGAAATTATCCTAGGGTGAAATTTTGGTATTTTTCTGAAAACTTTCAATTTTTTATGAATAGTGAAACCACTAAGTGGTAGGTTAAAAACTGAATTTTTCATAAAACATAATTTTACCACTTCTGTGAATGGAATTTAGAAAATCCGACAGACACGGTTGATATCAATAAGTAATATGTGGTTCAAGGAGATAAAAATAATTTTTGGTGAATAGTAACTTTTTACATTTTTTACCGCGGTTAATAGTAAATAGGGTAACTAAGGGTAAATATGATATTACTATTACCCTAACACATGTCTTAATTCTACTGGATAAGTGTAATTCGACCAAAAACAACCTTATGAATATAATATGACCATTTAGGTCAACTTGGATTAGATTATGACATTTAATATTATTTTATTTAATGAATAGTAAAAATAGTTAAAAATCAAAGTTTAATAACTAAAACATTTTTAATGGGGTTATACATAAGATAAATTCAATTATAAATATTCATTAGAAAGCTAAAAATATTTCCTACATAATAATATTTTATTTATAATTTTTAGACTTTATATAAATTTATTTATTTATGACACAGTGATGATGCAGTAATTATCTTATTAATGAAATATTGAAATAATTTATGTTATAAACACCAAAATAAATGTAATTTAAGACTTTTTATGAATCCCACTAATTTTCGAGGGTAATATGACATGTTATTATTGATTTAATTAACTTGGTTCGAACTAATAATTCTGTTATGATTTTCACAAAAATCAATTCTAAATAGTGTCAAAATTGACATAAAATAGTTTTTAAAAAATATATTATATTATAAATTATTATTTTATTCCTAAAAATCTAAGGTTCGGACAAATGTCTTAGATAAGGTTACATATATTAATAATAAACAACTTGGGGTTCGCTTGTCTGCTTATAGTAAGTTTATTAACATTATAGTATAAGAACACAAGAAGACATGGTAAAAGTAAAATTATTTAACTTAATGTTAAATCTAAATGATAAGGTTAAAATAGGAACCTAAACTTGTCTAAATTCTATTGGATGAGAGGATTTCGACCCATACCCACCTTAGCTTCTAAATATATCAATTTGGAGATATTTAAAACCGAACTTGACTTTATAATAAAATAATAGTTTTAGTTATTCCAAAGGTGCCCCTCTCCTCCCTTATAAAAGGACACCTCCTCCCCCTCTTCCTCACACCACTTTGAGCCTTCTATCTCGGCCAACCCCTTCCAATTCCTCCTCTACACATCCCTAGAAACATCCTAGAGGTTCTGGTCTTCTTCAAAGACCCATTTTAGTGCCATAAAAGGTGGTCTCAAAGAAGCACTTCAAAGAAGAGGTAATGTCTGTTACCGATTCTTTCATCTTTATTTCTTCTTCCACTTCTTCTTCTTTAGTTGTTTCATTATGAAGTAATAACATCAGTATCACTCATATAATGATATGTTATTATAAGTATGAAACAACCCTATTTTACAATCTAGCCATCCTACGGAAAAAGAAATCACCGCGCGTGCGTACGTACGGAATACCGTCTCCACGCCGTGGTGTGATCTATTTTCCACCACCACCTTACTTGGATGGGTATAATGGTGTAAATAATGACTATATATGACTATTATAAAGTGATATTGATTCTAAAATAGTATACATATACTCCAATACAATTCCACGATCATAGGAACGATATCATCACTCGTGTATACGTACGGAATACCGTCTCCACGATGTGATGCGACTCGTTCTACATGATCTTCATTCCATAATGATTATATAAATGAATTGAATGAATGAATATGATATATATTACACTAATACCATTCTGGAAATGAGTTATCTATAACCTAAAGATAAGAATATGAATTTATTCGTCAAAACACGCATAAAAAAAGTTATAAACACCTGAATAACAAGTAGCAATGAAATATTACTAATAAGAAGATAATAATATGACCATATATGATATCATAAAAATAAGTATGATTATGTAATAAGTCAATAACATTATTTAAATCATTATACATGAGGTTCAGAAACTTACAAATCAAGTCAGACCTAAGGTAAGGGAAATATCACAATCTCGCTTTTATCCGAGATTGTTTTTACTTTGGTAATTACTGGGGTGTATTTTATCATCCACATCCATGTTCCCTCAATATGTAATATTATTTCCATCCTTCTAAAATAGTTTATATCCAATTTTAACCTTCGGTAAGTTTTTTGTAAAAGATATGAAAGGAATCTTTTGTCGTTTTTCGTACGAGCTACTTTTTGACTTTTCTGACAAAAGTACGAAGAATGTTTTATTTAACTTATACGGAATGAATGGATTTTTAAATCATTATTTCCAAGAATCATCCTTTAAAAGTTTTCATGTTTATTTTTAATCAACTTCTTTTAGTTTATAATTGTATGACATATTAAGAAAGGAAAAGTGTTTTTGAAGAAGAAAGGATATTTTCCTCAAGAATTCATTTCAAGTATTTTATCAAAATTATTTTCCACATAAGATAATATAGGGTTCTGTTTTTATCCCTATTATTACATTGATTTGATTATGTTGTGATGGAAGTATTTTTATGAATTCCTTTATCTTATATGAATTGTTTTATGATGTCATGTTGTTTAAGAATCCCATTTTTATTACATGGGTTATGAAATGATGTATGATTTATGATTTTGTGGCACACATAAGAATGGTATCATTATGAGATGGGTGGGACCTATATCTCCCTCCAATGCATTGGGTAAAGATTTTATATCTCATGAGATAGACATGGATGGAACGGTAGGTTATACCGGTTCAGTGAAACAGAACTGAAGTGAGGGTGACTCGGTTCAAAAAGGGACATTTTCCACTAAGATAGTCTTGGAAATGAGTCTTGACTAACAAGAAATGATATTATATGATTATGTGTGAATGCCACAAAGTATCATGTTTTATGTTATGATTATTGTGATTACATTTCACTGCCATGATTTACCCCATGTTATAAAATTATGATCTCTTTTTCAGGTTCAGATTTCCAAAAGTTATGTGCTTATGTGTATGATCTGATTGATATTTCTTTTGTTTACCCTTACTGAGCATTTGAGCTCACCCTTTTGTATGTTTTCTTTCCCCAGGTCAGGAACAAGGATATTAAGTAAGATATGCCAAAAGGGACTATAGATATGATGAAATAAATGGGAGACAGTGTAGACGCTTTATGAACCAGTTGTTTATGTTTCCCAGTTTCTAAAGACACTATACCTATACGGTCCTTTCGTGGTTTTGTTATATGTTGTAATAAGTATGATTCAATTTTTGAAGTATTAACAATGTATGTAAAGTATGAGTTATTATAGTATGGGCTACCACGGAGAAGGTGGAGATCATCTAGGAGCAGATTAAGACTGTAAAGAGAAGGTAGAAGTTGTATGTTGATAGGATATGGAGATGTTTGGAGTTTGAGGATGGTGACCACGTCTTTCTATTGGTCTCACCCTGATTAGGTCAACAGAGATTTGGCCGAGGCGGCCTGTTCTCCTTGAGATTCGTCGCCCCTTTTCAGGTCCTCAGCAGAGTTGGTGAGGTGGCATATCGCTTATCACTTCTACTTCAGTTGCACTGGGTGCATGACGTCTTCCACATATCCCAGCTGAGGAGATACGTGCACGAACCTACCCACATCGTTGACCATGTCGAGCTGGACGTCGAGGATGGGGAGACTTTTACGGAGATTCTAGTAGAGATTGAGGATCGACAGGAGCAGGTCTTTCATGGACGGTCGATACCTCTGGTGCTCATTTGCTGGCAGGACGAGAACCTCCAGGAGAGCGTATGGGAGTGGGAGGGTCAGATGTGTTCTTAGTACCCCCACATGTTGCCTTTGTATGAGTTGTGGCTTACAGGGATATAGAGCCATGAGGGGGGGGGGAGAATGTAAAGAGCTGAACTCTCCATGTAAATATTTATTTAATTTAATTGAAATTTTAAAAGTCTGCGAAAATTTACGGCGTATGATTCTGAGGCCCGGTGTGCCCTGAATCAATTTCTGAAGTTTTTTTGGGTACATTTAGTAAATGTACAATTGGGTTTTTAAAACATTTAAACTGGGGCTTGGAATTGAAATCTAAGGTAATCATTGAACTCGCAGCACTGATATTTGCTTAAATAGACATTCACCTGGATGACAGTGGGTCGAAAAGAAAAGAATGTTTATGGGGTTTTCATGGAAAATAATAAAATAAAAGGAACTACACATTATTTTAGTTTTTGAGCCACCATGTGGATATTGGTTGTGGCCCCACCAGATTTAAACCTCCTTCTGGGAGTTGATGTGTGGGGACCACTCGAATATAACCTCCAATGAGAGATTATGGTGCTGGGGCCCACCCGAACCTAACCTCCCATGAGATATTACGATATGAGGACCACACAAGACTAATCCACCCTAATAATGGTGGGAGAGGAAAACCTCTCAACTCCACTCATTAATGAGGGAGAGACTCTCCACCCCTCCTTTATAGTGTCAACCATTTCCCTCTTTTAATTATTCCAACCACATCAATTAATTAAGTGGATCCAACTTAATTAATTCACCCATTTTGAATTTTTATGCCAATAACTTAATAGATTTTATAATCTATTATTCTTGGGTACCAATTTATTTTGTTAGAAAAGGAGGAAGGATCTTTTCAGAGAAAAGATCTCGCCAAAGAAGAACGAAGAACATGTTCTTCCAACGAAGAACACCAACCAAGAGAGTCTTCAACTTCTTCCTCGGAAGCACCATGCGGAACCAACCGACGTGGGAAGAATTCAATGATGGACCCTCTGTCCTCATTGTGATCAATGAACTGACGCATGAGCTCGGGGTTGGAAGTGTGCGGTGGACGCGACGAACGTCGACAACTCCATCTTCTTCTCCAAAACTCTGTCAAAGAACAACGTAACAAGGTAGGGGTTAAACTTTATTTAAATATGATATTATTCCCTTTATACTTTTCCTCCCAAGCCAAGGATGTGGACCAAATTATAATGAAGCTGATCCACGAATTTTTTCCCTTACGGGTTGGGAATATTTTGTTAATGGGGGATTATGGGAATTGATTTTTTTATGATATATTCCATGCTTGTTATCTGCTTCATTATTATGAGCCTATTTCTATCACCCTAAACCTGGAAGGGTACAGACCAAAACAACATTGTCTGACCCCTCCGTCGATCATCATTGTGATGATATTCTGCATGGCGTCATGGCGACGAAGGTGATGAAGGCAACATGCGCAGCCCCCGCGCCACTCTGGCACCCCGAGCCAAACCGCGTCGGCCATCGGATTTCGAGCCGCCACAGCTGCGTCACCCACTGGCCACGCCACCCACCGGCTGAACCGACAGATCCATGCCACTCCCCGGCCATGCCAAGCTCAGGCTGCACTGTAACCTGACTCCTAGCCGCCAGCCTCCGCGTGCCCCACGCGCCCCGCGGTTCTGCCGTCCACGCACCCCGCTGCTCCCTCGTCAAGCCAGCCTGTTGGCCCCAGCCGTGCCACCCCGACCCCAAGACAAGCCTCATCAAGCTATTCCCTCATGGTTCCCTTCGGGCTAAGCCGCACCCTCGCGGTGCCCTCCGGGCCCAATAGCCTTTGCACCGACCTGCGGCCGGTCCGCGCCCTCATGACCTGTCCGTGCTCTCGCGACCGGCTAAGCAGGGCCCAACTGGCAAGGCCGAACCTAACAGGCCGATCCAGACCCAACAGGTAAGGTTGGGTCGACCCAGACTGGGTCGTCCTAGACCGGGTCGGTCTGATAAGGTTGGAATGGACCTAGGCCCACTACGACCCTTTACATTCTTTTGTCCATATCTTTGGAAATGAGTGTCTGTTTGACAAACCATCAATGACTATGATAATATTGGAGCATGAAGGTTCCTTCGAGTAAAACCCACTATAGTTTGGGGTATTGTTGAGATACAGTCAGGTTGGATCGTGCACGAATCCAACCGGTCTCCAAGGACTAAAAGGCTAATAACTCACAGACCGGGTGTCCGATTGACGCGTTGTCTGTTTCATTGAGACCTATATGACATGGTAGACCTTTGAGATACTTCTACGTGGGATTTTGTGATAGTTGGAGTATTGACCAGTAGCTCGTGTAGTGGATCATTTTAGAGACGAGCGGGCTGAGTGTAGAGACCTAGTAGCTGGTTGTGATTTGATGACTACTGACCGATTGACTCAGAGTGACTCGACCAGCCCAGTGGGGAGCGCGTAGTTGTAGCGGAAGACACACGACAGAGAAGCACCTGGTTCTGGAAGCAGACACGCGATACTCAATAAGAGGTGTACCTATGTAGGCTATTAGGGGGAGTGCCTAGTTGTGGCAGAATAACCAAGGTGGGAAGCACCTTGGTGATGCAGCAGACCCATGGTACTCGACAGGAGGAGTACCTCAACAATCCAAGGTTAGTGGCAAGTGCATTCGTGTCGCGGTATTCCTACTATACACTATAGAGGAGGAGTTCTCCAGTAGTCGTTGTTTGGATAATGTGAATAAAATTCCTGGTTGAGCTGAGTCAGTATGTTTTGTATTTTTCTCATTATTGTGATGGATTACTTAATAACTTAGGTATATGTATGTGCATATACCTAAGTGGGGTTATCTGTTGATTTCATACTATTTTATTTACCCTTGTTGGTTTTTATGAGACCTTTAGAGTCTCGGGGTCCCTACTGAGTATCGTTATACGCACCCCTACACGGGCTATGCCCACACCTCATTGTGTTAGAGGCAAACGACGGACAATGCTGACTGAGGCTGAGAGCACCAGGACCGAACGATACCCGGAGGGGGGCCACGCGACGTGATAGTACACAGAGGAGACAGACGGACCAGGAGTGCTAAGGAGGTGATGTTTACCTACCCTTCTGGTAGGAATCTTAGAGGACGACCCAACAACAGTTTTTATTTTCTTCAGTTGTACTTTCAGTTTCTTGTACTTTACAGTTGGGCTGGTATTTCCAACCCCTTTTACTTTCAGCACACTTTTGTTATACAGTTTTTCTTCGTGTTTTGTTTCCATCTTGTTCTCTGTTGTGTGTGTTTATAGATTATAAAGGCAATTCGTTCCCATTTTTATTGAATTACACCTTTGGTGCTATTTGCTAGCCCCTGACCTATGAAAGAAGGGCTTGAGGTAGTCATGGAACGGGCCCCGAGGGACAGGTCATGAAAATTTTCATCTAAATTGTATACATAAAAGATGTTTAATATAATTTATTACATTTTTTAATAGTATATTAACTTAAATTTTTTTCACTCTATAATTAAAACAATTTTTAATAGAATGTTTCCTAAACTGTCAAGGTTCTATCTCAGTTACCCTTCATTGAGGTATGAATTGATGTTATGCACTATTCTTCATTTTTTGGGTAATATACAAACACCATAAAATACAATATCATAAATCATTATTTAAAATTAAAAATGAACATGAATTCATGATATTCATTTCATTGTTATATGTTTCATGCATTCTCTAAAATATATAAGAATTTTTTAACTGAGTCTTTCTTCTTGAGTAATAATTTTTATCCTTGAGTTTCAACTTTTATTTTATATGGTATTCCACATTTATATATTGGGAAAACAATCTGATTCAAATATTACTTATTTATAAGTTATAATAATTTTTAATAATATAATTATTTTAAGAATAAGTCAAATCTATTTAAATGATGGTTTCCCATGTTTTCCAATAATTTCCCATTCCACTAATGTTATCTTTTTTAGTTGGGAACATAATTATTGGTTATATCATGTTAAAATCACAATTAAATTATTAAATTTTCAAAATGAAATTTCATCACCACCTTTTTAATGTGGTATGTCAATAAAAATATTTTAAAAATATTTTCCTTCCATGTTCATTTTTTGGATATTTCACACCTCCTTTGTTACTTGTGGTCACAAATTCTGTTTCATTTTATCCATTTTATGAAATATTATTCACATTAACTTCCACTATTATTTTATATTTTCCATTTCATATATACCTATTTAAATATCTCTTTTATTGTTAGTGTTATACATGTTTTTATTTCCCTTTCAGATTTCCTCTCTTAAGTAAACCGGATTTAAGGGAACAATATTAATTATTTTCTTATGTTTAGAATCAACCCATAAAATGTTTTTAAACTGTGAATATCATATAAAAATACTCATTGTTTTATGTAATACCCTTTTGATTGAATTCAGGTTTTATGGAAAATAATATGTTTTTTTCATTTAAATTATCTTTTACTTATTTTATAAAGCACCAACCAAGTGGTATGTTTTTATTCGTCATTGTCTTATTTTTTTCATAATATATATATATTAGAACTCAAATATTATGAAAAATGTTTGAATTTTTGAATTTTAATGTCCTAGTGATTTAATTACTTCTTCCCTTATCAATATTGTTGATATAGCCTTCAGTTAAGCCTTGAATCTAGTTTATGAGACACGTTTCGTTATCATGGGATTGATCATGATTATCATATATTAATGGTTTATTTTCCTTATGTTGAAAAACTATGTTTGATATAAATTTATATTATTAGGGGTTTTATAATCTTATATCCCTAAAATTTATTGAGTAAATCATTATATATTATGAGATGTAAGTTAAGGGATTAAAGAGTGAACCTACATCCACCATGGGAGTTTTTATGCTATGTTTATGGGAATGGGGAGTGACCCAATCTACAATAAGATGTTTTCCACTTTATGATGATTGACCGAGGAATGACTAAAAAATTATGATTATGATGCCATGTTTTATGTAGTTTTTATATGTTGGTGATCTTATGATATCATTTCCTTATGTTATTTCTCTATGATTATGATCATAGCCTTTATGATATCATGGTATGACACTCAACTCTCATGTTATTATATATTTGTATATCTATTCCCCTTATAGGATTTATAGATCACTCTATTATTTATGGACACATTGATAGTATTTTTTTGGAAAATTATGTTTATAATTATGAAATGTTATGTGTTTATGGCTTCTGTGTCTATAGTTGGAATCAAGTTAAGTTCTAGATATTTTTAGATATTCGGAAGATATAACCGTCATTAAATCCCTATGGAGAAGTCTATGGGATAATCTTCTGCATATGAAAACATCATAAAAGTTTGGTAATGTGTAGATTATGTGGGTTAAGAATAAATTCATACTTATATAGATACTATAAAGTATATCCAACTATAGGAAAAAATTCAAATATGGTAAATAACCATGATATGCTCGTTTTGAGCATAGAACTAGTCATCACTCTAATTCATGATGAATGGGTCTAGGGAAACACACTTGGATAGAAAACAAATTTGACATACTTTTTTGACCATATTTTCGTTACAAAACACAATGAAGGATAGATGTTTTAGTTTCATTGAGGGAATATGTTGAGAATTATATTATTAAACAATATAAAGCTTCCATGATTAATCTATGATTGATATAGGTTAAATTAAAAGAATTACAACCTAACATGATGATGTAAAATGGTAAAATATTTATTGGTTGAATACATTTTAGGTTACCGACTCTGAGAATCCCATGCAATGCTAAATGATTAAAACTCATGATAACCCTTTGGGTATTACTAAATGATTAAATATGAAGGAATTGAGTTAACACTATGTAAAAAGTATAATGAGATGATTACCTCAATGATTAAACAATCACAATGGGATATGGACTAAGAAATGCGGTGATTATGCCCAACCAATTATCATGAAACATGGTTAACCTTATAAACATTGTTAGAACACTTCATAAGCCCAATAAGAGAATGATGGAGTCTTATGAAGGATCATAATTAGAAGATGATAAAGGAATGGAGAATGAATTTCTTTTGTGTCAAAAAATGGTGGAATAAGGTCCAATAAAATTTCTTAATGGGGAATGGAAATTCTTTACTTGACGAGGAGGGGATAATCAAGAATAATACTTTCATAAGAATATTAATAGGTCTGTTAGGATGATGGGAGTGGAAATCTTGCATCTAAAAGCTCCTCTAATGGTCCAATGCCTTATGTGAAAAATATTGGTCATTATCTGAGACAATATCCTAGTCTAATGGATAATAAGGATGCTAGTAAACATGTACTTAAAAGAAAAATAGAATAAGAGAAATCTAATAAAATCACAACTACATAAGTGAGTTCCAAAAATTATATAGATTGAAGAACCTTGATAATCCAATAAAGAACTGTGTGTATTATATTATAATATTGGTAAAAAATCTTCTTTACACCTACAATGTTTTATAAAAACATGAAATTATCCCCATGATGTCTAGATGATGATTTATTAACAAAAAATCTTATGGTACGATTATTGTATCCCAAGTCTATGTTTATGAGAAAGTTTCTTTTAAAAAACATATAATCCTACGATGATAAATTTTATTTGATTTTGGAAATTTATTGGTTTTCTAAACTATGATAAAAAATATTTAGATTAAGGAGAAAAAAAATTATATCATCCTATGATTTTCTATAAAAGGAAAATTATGATATCCTTTTATAAGAAAATTATACCGCAAGAGTCTTGATACCAAATAATGATATAATATTGGATCAAATGTTTGGAGGAAATTCAATATCAGGGATAATCATATTCTATAGAAAAAGATATATTTTATATGTTTTTTAGGTTGATATAACTCTAGAAATTGAATCTCAATTAACTTTACATATACCCTTAACTAACTTAATTATAATGTAATAATTAAAATTGCGGGGATGTAACATATTAAAGGAGATAAAAGTTAATGACTCAACATTTAAAGACATTTTTTCTGTAATTAATTCAATTTATTAGATATCTTTCTCAACAAGAAACAAAAAACATAAACTTAACAACAATATATTTAGAAAAATACTTAAGTACATTTGATAAAACCCAAAAGCTAAATTATTTTGAATAAACTGTAGTAACCTCTTTATGAAATACATATAGAGAGAAAATAAATTCTAAAATCAGTATGAATATATGAAATTTAGTTACCTAAAATTACTAAAAATATAATTTATTGTTTAGAAATTAATTTTTCCCTAAAAAACCATTTTTTGATAATTTTTTTATTTCATGAAACATGTTCTTAGTGAGGATAAGTAATTTTTGATATTAATAATTTATAAATAATAATATCTTTCCTAAATTGTATAAAATTATAATAATGGAAGATAATATTATAAAAATTCATGTTAAATTAAATATTATTTTCATTATAGTTTATGATTTTATTTAAAAAATTAATTTATTAATTCTAGTATTTGAATATTAATAATTTTTTTCATATGTAATATTATTATAAACTTATGATTAACTTTTGATATTTTTCAGAAACAGCTGATCTCTAGCTAAATATTTAATAATAATAATATTTTGAAAAACTAACACTTTTATAATATATGAATTAATTAATAAATTCATTAAATATTTTTATATAAAAAATATATATTTAAAAATAATTATAAAAAATTTACAAATACTATTTTAAATTTATGAAACACATGTATATTATTTTTAATCTGATGTAATATTTCACAATAAAAACTGTATTTACAAGCTTAAAATAAAAATTAGAATTTTATCTTTTAGAATTTAAATGTAAGAAAATTTGATTACTATTTAAGTTCAACATGTAACTAGTATCCAATAATTTAAATTTCATTTTGAGGTATAAAGATAATATTATTACGTTTCATTTTGATAATCATGACAATTCTAGAATAGTTTTCATGAAATAATGGTTTTATTTATATCTTTGGTTTTCTATTTAATAAATACAACTAGTCTAATTTAAATTACTAATCTTATAACATTTTTAATCCTATATTTAACTATATTATAAACCATTAATTTGGTAACTAATACAAAATAATATTAAAAACAAATTTTGTTTAAAAGGAATTTTTCATCAAAACAACTATTTCAATATTATATATTCTAATATAAATTTTTATTTTGTCATGTTTATAAAATTAATTATAATAAATATTTATTTAAATTAGGATCAAAAAATAATTATTTTGTAACTGGTTTTACTACATATTTTTAAATAAAATATTAATTACATAGTAAATAATCTTATTACAAAGGTAAAAATCAAAATGTTAAAATTTATAAAACTTTAGTAAATGACATAAAAAATATAAAACGTTTTTAAAGTCTATGACATGTAGTTTTTGACCAAATAACAATATAAACTCCATTATTATGAAATTTTTACTCATTGACCATGAAAAAATGAAGTGATATCATTGAATTGTAAATGGTATTTCAAAAGGTGTCCCTCTTCAATTATAAAAGAGGATCACTTCCACCCATCTATGATTACAATTTCTATTAGAATATCACTTTAAAATATTATAAATATAAATATACTAGAATATATTTTCTCATCATTAATTCTATAGTATATATATGTTTTTTTAAATCATTCAATTCTAAGACAATCTCTAAGAGAAGATAAATACTCCAATGTATGTATTCCCTTATTTGTAACATTTTTCAATAATATTTATACTAAAAATATAATATACACATAAAATTATAAATACATAATTATCAATAATTTTTTAAAATTTAATTATATTAATGGAAAAAAACTATGTATTCCTCACCATCTGCTAAGAAAAAGAGAAGTGTCATTAGTGCATTGCACGAACAACTAGATCTTCACTGTAACATATTCTATTATTCATAACCCCCATTCAGGGAAGATAATAATGATTTAATGGATTGATAAGTATGATATATATAATTTATGTATGATTTGGAAATTAAAAAAAACATTTACCATCTCTCCCTCTCATTCATTGAGAAGTATAAACATTAATTGTGTGGACGTGAGAACTATCACCTCCATGTGAAATGAGATTCAATTTTCATCAACACCTATCATGTATGGATTTTAAAATATAAAAAATATTTATAAATTATTACCATTAAGATATTAATATTCTTTAAAATATGGAACTATTAAAAACCCATTTCTTCAATTTTCAACATACAAAATGAGTTATTAAAGAATGACCAAATAATCTCAAGTATCTGATATTGAAAAGAATAATATATAATAACTAAATAGTATATGATAATAAATTTCCTATATTAAATTAAATAAAGGATAATGAGTTTCATAATTTTTATATAATAATCTTAATATTATTATTCAAGATGTTAGGTATGTGAATAGAAATAATTTAGAACAACATAATTGATTTCTTCTCAATTCCACTTTGTTGAGACATGTATATTGTTATGAACTGGTTTACAATTTCTACAGTGTGTATGATTCTAATGAAGTAATTTTTTATACTCTATGATTTATTTAATTATCTTAAAAGAAAAATTTTATTTCCATTATTTCAATGATGTTTGATTAAAAAATTATTCAATTTGTAATGTTTCCCCTCAAAATGTTATTTCCTCAAGACCCTTGACTTTAACACCTAATTTATTTTAAATATTTTTTATATTACCAATTTTATACCTAATAATATGTATTATTATTATACCAATTATTTTAACTTCAAATTCAATATTTATATCTTTCTTTGTTTTTTAATTATTTAGTTTCAAAATCCATAATAGTTCCATATCAATAACCCTTTATTACATCATGATTTAATGTTATGCACTGATCATCATTTTAATGGGGTATAAATTTCCCCCATGACATAAAATATCATTAATTATTTTTTAATTTGAAAAATCAAATCCATTTATAATATTCTTTTCTTTGTTCTATGATCGATTTCTTCACTAAAATATATGTTTTCTAAATAGAGAGATGACACTAGGGTTTCAGGGAGGACGGGCGCTCTGCAGCAATGGAGATTAGGAGACTTACTCCTAGGGTTTTGGATGACTATCCCAGATTACATTCATTCCATGCTCTTGGATGGAGACCCAAGCTCGGCCAAGAATGAAGGTGTTTCTCATCTTTTTAGAGGAGATCTTCCAGTGGACCTTCCCGTGTTAATCTCGATGTCACAACGAAAACATCGCTCCCTATTATGGATCAAGATGTTAGAGCATCTATTAATTGGGGTGAAGGATGTCTGTGGGTGATCACCTCTGATTCAACTCAGGTTTTTATGGTGATTTTTTTTATATTTGATGATCTTGATGGCTCCAGATCCAAGCTCGCTACATTGGGCTGTGTGGCTTGGGATCATCTATATGGTTTTGCACAAAAGCCAGATCCGATTCTTTTATTGAACAATTCGATGGGTTGTGATTATTTATCTACGTTGGATGATCATATCACTAGTTATCCATCTATGGATTGCGATTTGAAGGGGTATAAGGTTGTCCTTCCATATGCACCAAAGAGGGTGACCGGTTTTCCCTCTGCTTCCATGATTTGTAATCCACCGGTGAAGACATCTAAGGATCCTTAGATGGTGCCAAATTGCAGAGTTAATAGTAAGGATCTGACCAATAGAGTTGATGTTGATTTTCCTATATCGGTACCCCATTTTGCATCACCCATTAACTCCTCTTCTAGTCGGATTCTCCGAAAGGGGTCATCGGCTCATGTTGATGTTAATCCAGATGTGTTTGCTGAGAGGATTACAATTGGTAAGAATTCATATATTATATGTCTAGTTCTACCAAAGGGTGAGAAGCCTTGGATATTTGAAGACTTGGTGAGACAGATCTCATTTTTGTGGGGCTCCTATAATTGGTAGTGTATGTCACTTGGTTGTGGATTCATTCAATGTATTCTTTCATCTAATACCTTTAAAATAATTGCGTGGAGCATTAGGTCCTTATCACTGAAACATGGATGGATTCACCTTCATGAATGGACTATGTATTTCAATCTCTCGTGTGCAAGAAATACTTTTTCTCAGGTGTGGGTCTGGCTTCATAGACTTAATTGGCTCCTCTGGTATCCAAATATTCTACATGACTTTGGAATGAAAATTGGAACATTTATTCTTCTTGACAAGGAAACTGAGGTGGTTCAGTTTGGAAATTTTTCTCGAATGCTGGTGGAGGTTGATATGAGTTCTACCTTGATTGATAAGGTAACTCTATCTACTCTAACTGATAATATTCATATTGATGTTGAGTATGAAAGGAATCCCCTTTCTTGAAATAAATTTATGGTTGTTGTGAATTCATTGGAGTTATTTCATCAGAAGATCTCTTGTGAGAGATGTGTGAGGAAGGGTCATACAGATACTCACTATAGAAGTAATCATGAAAGAAATAATGTGGCGTTGTCAAAGCCTCTTGTGCCTGATGCTGATGCCAAAAAATCATCTCCGGGTAAGGCTGATATGTTGGATGTAGAAAAATCTATCCCTCATGTGTCTTATTTGAAAGGAAAAGGCCTTATGGTGGATAAGTCCCCAATGAGAGCCAATACTAGTCCTTCTAATGCTCAGAAAAATTCCCCTTATGAGATTAATTCCATTTTTTCTCATTTTGTTACCCACATTGAACTTCTGGATACAATAAACAATGCTAGCCCCTGTATTACTGGGTCTCTTACTCGGTTTGAACCTCTAAATCCAAGTAGGTATGATATCCCTCATGCAGGATTGTTACATAGTGGGACTATTGAGTCGACACCTATCCTGGATCACTATAGAACTCATCAACATGCTGACTATCATCAGGAAATAGAGAATATTTTGAACTCCTCTAAGATATATGAGAAGTGGGGTGACATATCTGAGGTGGAAGATGTCAATGGGAAGCGGTGGTCCTTCCTCTTTCAAGGATGCACTCCTATCTGGAAAAGGGATGGAAGATGATTTCACTCCAACTCCCTCAAAGAGAATGCCTAGGAATAAATAATCTTACACACATCACACTATGTTTACCTAATATTATACTCTATTGGGGAAGCTCAATACTAGGACTCTTAATTTCTTCAATCAAGGAAAGTCTCAACTTTAATGGGAAACTGTTTATAACTCTGATTATGAGAATTAAAAGTATTATTATGATTTATAACTTTGTTCATGACATATGAGGGTGAGTCCCTTTGTTTGACCCTGACCATCTTCTCTGTACTTTTTATTTTATTTTAATAAATGCCTAGATGCTTGGATTTTGACTAAACCAGGTGTTATATGTTTTTTTGTAACTCAAAATGTCTTCTTGATTTAAAAGTTTTACATTGAGTTTCATTTTAAATTTCATACAGTATATCCCATTTCAATATTATTAGAATAATTTTTATTCAAATATTCCTTATTTATGAGTTATAATATTTTTTAAAGTCAACTATTTTAAGAATAATTCCTATCCAATAGAATGATTGTTTCCCATCATTTACAATAATTTCCATTACCACTAATGCTCTCTAATTATTTAATTTGAAACCAAATTATGAGCTATCCTATATAACCATAAAAATTCCATTATATAATATCAAAATTAAGTTTCATCATACCATTATTCAAAATTTTATTTCAAAATAAATTATTTTAAAATTATTTTCCCTCCCATGATCATTTTATGATGTTTCATACAACTTTCATGACTTTTCAGTTATACTTTACCTTTCTTTTTATCCCTTTAAAAAAATATTACTCTCATGAATTTCGAATATTTTTTTTATATATTCCCATTAAATATAAAACTATTATAAGAAACCTTTAATTGTTGGGTTATACATGTTTACATATCCAAATGATATTCCTTTATTTATGTAATCCCAGTTTAAGGGAACATTCATGTTTCTTGTCTCATTTTTAGAATAACTACAATGATATATTTTTAAACTCTAAATACATTCTAAAAACATTAATTTTTATTATTTATAACTATATTGCTTAATTTCTAGTTTTATTTAAAATAATAATATATTTATTTCTATAAAATTTTCATTACTTGTTTCATAAATTATAACCCATGTGGTAAATTTTTATTCCTTCCTATCCTTCATTATTCTCAGGAAATACCTCTATTGGATTTCAATATTAAATAATTTTTTTAATTTTTAAATATGAACATAAAAATTATTTAATTCATTCATATATCAGGAATCCTATTGATTTATCCTTCAGTTGTTCCTTGAATCATATTTATGAATCCTAATTAAACCTTGTGGATTTGATCATGCTTATCTGTTATATATAGTTTATTTTACTCATATTGAATGAATATTTATGATTTTAATTTTTCTAATTAGATTGTATTCAATTAGATATCCATATAATGTGTTAGTTAAAGATTTATATCTCATTATTTTTTATTTAATAGATTAGATAATGAACATAAATCCACTATGGAACTTTTTATGCTTTATTTATGGAAATGTGCTGTGAACCCAATCCACCATTGGACTTTGTCAACATTACAATGATTGTATTAGGTGTGACCCATGACTTAGGATTCTAGTATCATTTTTTTTATTGTTTAAACATGTTTGTGGTCTTATGAGATCATTTCCATATGGAATGGCTCTATGATTATGACTACCATATATTTTATATTATATTATACATATACACTATCATATTATAATTTATTTACATGTTCTATCCCTTATTGGAATTTCTAAATAACCAATTTATGTATTTCTTCTGAATATCCAATGTATTTTTAGAATATATAATATATCTAAGAATAGTTTGTGGAGTCTTAAATATAGATTATGTTTTTCTAGTTTTATATATATATATATATATATAGACATCCAAGACACTAGACCTCTAGATCCTTTGATTCTATTTGATTGAAAATTATGTTACAAATTATGAGATATTTAGTGTTTAAGTCATTGGTTACCATACATTTGTAAAAAATGAACATAAGTAAATAATTAATACAAGAATATTTAATATGTTAATAATCACATTTATTGAATTTAATGTTTAATAATTATTTTGTAAAAAGATATTAAAACAGAAATAAAGATTAAAAGTAAATATTTTTATGCTATAAATTAAATAATTCTTCTAATGAGATGGGGTATAGAAAAAAATATATAAAATGATAAAATTTTTATGACTATCCTTATCAGTTAGAAAAATTAGGATATTGGATAATATAATGATAATGATGAAGAATTAATTTTCATGAGTTATACAAAAAATAGATATTGAAAGTTCTAGAGAAAAAACAAAAATGTATGATTTTAGACTACTAAGATTTGAGAATCATTGAAAAAATTTATAAAATTTTAACTAGATGATAATGTTTTCAACATAATTTATGATATTAATAAGAGAAATTAATAACTGAAAAAATAATAAGGATATATATATTTTTCCTAAACTTGATTCTTATGAAAATGATAATAAGAATGGTACTACTGGAATTATAATATAGATGTTTACTTGATTTAGAAAACATATATAGGATTCAAATGTTAATGGATAATAAGAAATATCTATGTAAATTGGATGTAAATTGTGATTCAATAATTAAATTACTTAAATATGAAAAATCTAATGATTATATATTGTTGAATTTATTTAACATAAGAAGTGAGTTTCTACTATAAATGAATATTTTGATTAAATTGAATAAAATATATGGAGTTATTATTTAAAACCCAAATATATAACTTAATTGAAAAAATTGATATTTCAATGATAAAAGTTATATTTTAAGGAACCAAGATAATTTTTCTTATGATGGTTATTATCATGATAAATGAACTCATTTTAGGGAAACATTTCCCCCATTACAATAATTTTAAATGCTATAATGTACTTCTTTTTTAGAGGAAATAAAAATTATAATGTTTATAAAATAGATGGGGAAATATAATCACTAAAATTGTTATCATAATGGAGACATGTTCATGGAACCACCCATGTTTTTCATACTTGATGATAAAGTAACAAAGGTTTTTAGTTTATTAGAAAATTATTAGGTACATTAACTATAAAGTATTTCCTATTATTCGATGATTTATAGTTTCTTAGATGAAATTAATTTTATCAAAGGAAATGTTGAAAAATAACTGTATGCAAATTAAATGAGCTCATGTACTCTTAGTGTTATTATATATGTTTAGTATATATTTTTTATAGGAGATGGACTATATTTTTTTAGAAAACTAAAAAAAATAAATATTTTAAAACACTGATGCATGGTGAAATAATATTTTTTATATAATTAATTTTTTTATTCAAAAAATAATTTGTCTTCTAATCTATGGAAAAATATGTTAAAGAAAAAAATGAAAATTTTAATATGAAAATTTAAACCAGTACGATAACTTATGACTGATTCTATGAAATTGACCATGAAAAAACTAATTAAATCTATAAATGAAAAGGAGTTTAGAAATTTAGTTGAATTCTTTCTTTTCTAATTGTTTATAATAAAAATATAGAGTAATTTACTTATATTTTTAGGTATATTATGGATTTGTTTCAAAATTTAATCACTGTTTTTTAGATATGAATTTCTTAGGATGAGTTCTAGTGGTTTTCAAATGGAATAAATGTGTTTTACGGGGCTTATTAACTACACATGGTTTATACATGGTTTTAAAAAACTATGAAAACTCTCTAGGAAACCATTAAACTAGAGGCACATGAAAAAGGGTTGAAACATTGTTAAGGAAAATGATTTAAAAAAGCATGTAGCCTCATCTATAAAACGATTTAGTAAGACTAAGTAGAAAATAACAATGTTGGTGCATGGTTTGAAATACCATGCTACCAGACCATGAAACTTTTCAAAAACCTAGAAACGGTGCATGGTTCATCCATGATTTTCCTGAGTACATCATCTAGATTTCCCCTCTAATGACTATTTGTTGTCAATTTTGACATTTTCATATTTATATAAGAGGCCCCATTGAATTATATTGTTTATATTCCCCTCCATGATGACTTTCCCTCATCCAAATTTTCATTAAATCAATTCCACGTGTGGTAAAGATCTAGAATCATGGTATTTGATATAAAACACTACATTTATCGGGATCCTACATAACCTACCACCCTTTTTTTAAGATGATTCCAAGATTCTACATTCCAATTTCATATCAATGAATTTAAAATTCATAAAAAAAATATTCTAAATTTTTTTCAAATATGGTTGGGGTATCAACTATATAATATCATCCCATTTTAATGGAGTTAAATTCCTCATAGAAGGTGGGTTTTTTGGGAAATTTTAAATAGATAGATCATCTTGAGACTTTCTCTTTCATCAATATCTTTTCCATTGATGGAATGATGGTGGATCGATGATCATTATATAAACCAAACATCTTTTTCTATAATTGAAAATGAATTCAAAATTCATTCTTAGATCAATAATGGAATTGGTTAATTGGTGTTCCTTCCTAACCCTACCGAAGAATTAACTCCATTAACATACTCTATAAGGTATGTGATTCTAGAAAAAAAAAATTAGTTGGATATCACTAGAGTATCCATTCTAAACATATTTTATAATTAGGTAGAACCCTATTTAGAAATACTTAACATATTTTTTATTCCTCATTGGTGTGTGATATGAATAGTCTTCAATTACATGATGAAACATATAGTTATTCATCAGAAACCTCGAGGTAGGAAATTTCTTAACTTTTGTGTCCTATATTTACACATGATTCATTGTTATAAAATTATGATATCCTAACTTTTTTAATCATACAATATTATAATCTCAAGTGGGTGTGTTCATTTCCCATGAGATATGGTGATGGTAGATGATTCTACGATTTTGATAATGTTTCTTTTTTTCCATGTTTTATTTTTGTGACATGTATTTTTAAATTTCCACTATATATTCTCATGATGACGTTTTATTAATTTTTTTAAAATATTACATGTTATGGGTGTTACCACACCCATAGAGGTTATTCTCAGTACATGGGATTTGTAGACCATCATGCTATCTTTATCCCTTAGATTAGAAGTGAACATGAAATATAATTATTGTGAAAATGATCATGAGAACAACGTAGGTCCAAGATAGCCTGAAGGCCTGAAACAAGGTATCATCGTGAGGGGAATGATGGCTAGGAGGCCTCAACATATGCACATATGAGGTAAGATATCCTAGTGGTGAAACCCATGATAGATAATGAATACGTCAATCTAGGGGTTTGATAATACTTGATTCTGTTATACTTTTGTGATATGTGATTATAAGAATTGCGCCATTTTATTTCTCAATTACGACATCCTATGACTACCCTTTTGGTAGCGAGCCAATATAGGTTTGGTAATGTTTTTTGGAGGCTAGGTTAGTGAACAAAAACATTGGATATGATTTTTTATTTTTTATTAATGATTTAAAATTTATTATTATATTATAATACACATATTATAAATTACAACACTTGTTAAAGACACATTAGGTGATTTATACTAGTTTTTATTACATACACCCTACATGAAAACCATGTTTCAGGAGAAAATTTCTAGGTTTTGGATCTGATAAAGGGATGGGGATGATGGAATATTTATAAGGATAGGATCACGTATCTAGTTGATGGCGTAGAATGACTCTATATGATTACTATCGTTTTATTTATTTTCTATATACAGTCACATTACTCTAATTTGGATTTCCCCATTGGAATCTCATTTTTTATTATTTGAATTCATTGTGTGCAACGAATTGTGAAATAATGATTATATAGTTTTACATGTGTTACTATATTATATTTATTTTTTATTTCTTTTGAAGGGACTGACATTGAATATAGTTTATCCACTAACAGACATAGACACTCACTACTTGTTTTTAACATCTTCTTTATGAGTAGGTGTGTATGAGGTCATGTGGAACTCTCTCTTAGAACCTGTGGTTTGGGATGAGAAGTTATATAATTGTATAAGATAATTTTTTTAATATTATTCTTTTTTGACCTAATTCGGACATGGTAGAAAGGAGATAGACTACGTGGGACTTAGGTAGGGTGTTTCCATGCCCCTAGATAGCTCTTGTATATTGAGCCTTACTGTCTAAAATAATTGTATTCATACTATCATTTTATGATATTTTAGTTTCATTGAAACATCTTGAATAGTAACATAAGATCTATTTCCATATAAATACCTACTATTGTGCTACATAGTGGGTCTTTAATTTAATTCTTTGATTATACTATTTCGTTGGGATAGAATGGTGCTATTTGATTAGTTGATATTTTATTTATTCCATACAATTAATATGTATATATGTGGGAATTGATTATAATAACCGTATCATTCTCTTTTGCATGTGTTTACAATTCTATGAATAATGTGGAGTGATAGAGAGAATTGTTACTGTTATGAGGGCTATACCTTGGGATATAAGTAGACTCCATGGGAAACCACCATGTGTTCCATTAGACTAAATATGACCTATCAAAAATTCATGAATTTTCTATTTTTGTTTATGATTTTAAAACCTCATAGAATCTTAATGGGTCAAAAAACTAGTGTGATCTAGGGTTCTATCTCTAGGGAGTATTCCCTTATTCCACATCCTACTATTTTGTAGGGTGCTACCTATCATGCTACCACACATTCTCTTATAGCACAAGAAGTAGGTCTACTTTTGTGTAATGACCATATCCCTATTCCTGAATAGGGTAAAGGGGTGTTAAGGCCTATGGGAAACAATTCTATAGGCTTACAACTCCATCATTCATAATAATTTCTCAGGAATATATAATCATAGGCTGCATATGACTAGACAAAAAATTATCGATGATATATTCGACCTCATTGATCCACCTGAGGACTCTATGGTGTAGCTGAAACCATTAATTCATTAGGAACCTCTTATAAATTTTTTATTCATTATAGGAATGTTTTTTTGACATTGGAAACTCAACAAGGATACATTCGTGAACTTTTTCTTTGAGTAATTATTTACCAACATGTTGAAGCATGATTGAGTGTAGGAGTTCATGAAGTTATAACAGGGTTCCATGATAGTATATTAATACTCTACTAATTTCACTAATATCCTTAATTTTTCTTCACTCATGTATATAAATGAGGCAAAATGTCAAGAATGATCAAGATCATAAATCATCTTGATTTCAAAAGGAAGGTACAAAGTGTTTACCTAGGGTCATACCTAGAGGTTCTATCTAAGGCCATGTCCCATGAGAAGGTCTCGGAGGAGGAATGGGCAGTTTTTCCTATTATACCTTTTAGTTTTCAGGTGGGTGGACCTCCTTCAACTACGTAGAGAATTTTTTATGATTGATTTCAGTGGAATATCGGGGAATTGCATCCAAGAAGTGGTATGTGAATCGAGTATTTTTTTTCTTCGTCTCTCTCAGGTGTTGATCTATAGTTCTTCAAATGTGGAATGAATAGACACTACCTCAGGGAATCCTCATCACCTCATAGAATATTTCTGAAATATAACAAGATGGGGAATACATAGAAATTATTATATAGGGATTTGACGTCAAACTTTTATAAAGGATAATGATAGACACAGTCAGAAAATTAGGGATCTTTCTAGGGTCTTTAGCCATATGTTCAGATGATGATGACTCATACTGGTCATGCATCTCTAGGATATGGTCCCAAAGAATAGGTGAAAAATGTTTACATTGTGTATTTGACCATAACTAATGGTTTTAAGGTACCTTATACTATTTGAGGTACCACTTTTATGACATCTACTTTTCTACAAAATTTTTTGATACTGTTTTTTATCATTCTTTCATATCTGTAACTAATTTCTTTCTAGAAACAACTTATCATTCATATTATCCTTTGAGTTATTTTAACTTGATACACCATTTTTGGCAAAATTGGATCATATTTAGTGATAGATACTATATCTTATAGTTATATTTATTTATAAATATCTATTTAAAATCATGATTCTAGAAATGATAAGATCTTATGTGCTTCTTAACAAGGATTGGATGAATATCTCCCATGATACCAAATAATTTTTATCAGATAGAGGTGGTGTTTACTTCACCAATGTGAGTGATGTACATTATGAATGGGGAATGAGATGTGGGGTCCACTAAATTTTGCCCAAACATGAGTAATCAGGGAATGATCATGACACATATGACAAACATGTCTATTTATGTAGGATTAGTAGAATCCCGTTTGAATTTTCCATTAAGCATGGATCTCTCTCACGAAGTCTTTTAATATTAATTTACATTGAATGCCACTAATAGTTGAGTCAAATATGATATAGAAAAAAAATTTAGTGAAAAAATGATTTTGATACCCCTTATCATATGGAATAATTCATGTTAATGTATCTCAATATGAATCTTTATGAATTTTTTGAAAATGGGTTTTATTAGACTGAGTATTTCACCATGAGGTAATATTTTCTTCTTCTATAAGAAGGTATAAAGTTTTATTCAACTCTATATAGATTATTTGAAGCTAAACTAGAGGGCAGTGAAGTATAGATATCCCCTACCAATGATAAAAAATATCATTTATTAGTTATGCAGAGCTCAGTGGTCCCCCATTTAAAGACTCAGAATTTTCATGTAAGTTTTTTTATTTAAATGATAATTTTACGAGTCTGCAAAAATTTACAGTGCATTATTCCGAGGCCGAGTGTGCCCAGAATGAATTTCTGAAGTTTTGTTCGAGTACGTTCAGTAAACGTACAAGTGGGTTTTTATAACTTTTGAACATGTGCTCGGAATTGAAATCTGAGGGAACCGTTGAACTCACAGCTCCTGTATTTTCTTAAGGAGACTTTAACCTGGATCATAGATGGTTGGAAATAAAAGTTATTTTTTGTGTTTTTAATGAAACAATTAAATAAAAATAAAGTTGTAGCTTTATTTGTTATTTGGTTGGTACAAGCCTCTATGTGGAAGTAGGAGGTGGGGACCACCACACCAGAACCTCCCATGAGAGGTTATGGTGGTGGGGTCCACATGAACCTAATCTCATCTTCATGTTTAATATAGTGGGGACCACCCGAGGTTAAAACATCTAGAACTCCCCTTTATGTGGGGAGAATCCTCTTGATCTCCCCACTGAATGGTTCCACCACCCCTCCACCTTAATGGATCCAACACACATGCATTTATAGTGCCAAAATCATTCCCATTAGTTATGTGCCAACCTATTAAATTAATTAATTGGAGATATAATAATTAATTAACCCATTTAAATTTTGTGCCAATAATTAAATAATAGATAAACACAATCTATTATTTTGGAAGGCATTTTTCATTTGGGTGGAATTTTGAGGATAGGAGAGCTTGGGAGAAATAGAGTTCTCCAATGAAGAACCTCATCTCCCAACGAATAACGACGAACACGTTCATCTAACGAATAAAACTGGCAACAATCTCCTTCGATCTTCTTCCCTGGAATCCTACTGAAGTGGAATGCCTTCCACAACCGATGTGTGAGCTCAGGATTGGAATTGTGCGGCAGACACGACGAACGAAGAAAACTCCATATTCTTCCCACGACTTCATTTTCGAACAATGAACAAAAGGTAGGGGTTTAATTTCATTTAAAGTTCCTTGTTGTTCCTTTATTTAAAATGAATAAAGAGGATTCTTTCTTTGTGTGGGTAGATTGTTGTGGTTTGTTCTAAGGGACCGATTTCTATCACCCTAAACGTGGAGGGTGCTGGCCAAACTAACATGGCCTGACACCCACCGTCGATCTCTATTGTGATGTCCTTCGGCATGGTGATGAAACGACGAGGTGACGAAGGTAGAAAAGACAAAGGTTGCGCTACACGCAAACTTTGTGACTCGCACCACCCAAGTGGCGTCCCGCACCGCCACCAGCCAAACCATCCCCGGCTGAGCCCCCACCGGTCGCGCCACTCGTTGTGCTAGCCCACGCCCTGTCGTCCTACCCGTCGGAATGCACGAACACATTTTGGCCCCCTATCGGCCTACCCGACCCCCACATAGCCACCCACCGGCCTGCCCGGCCACCTCCCGACCGCCCACCGGCTTGCCCGATCGCCTTCCACGAACCCGACCGAACTGTGGCAATCCGTACACCCCGCGCGCTCAGCGATGCTGCTGGCCGGATCAGCCTCGACCATCCGGGTTGAGCCACTCGCATCATGCCCCTTGCAGTGTTGTCCAAACCAGCCTCAGCCATCTGGGCCGAGTCGCGCCCCACGCGCGCCTGGCTGATCTGGCCTTCTGCGCCCATCACGGCGCCTCCAGGACGAACCTCCCTTACACCAACCCATGGCCAGTCCACTCCCTCACAGCCGGACCGCGCCTTCGCGGTAATTGAAACCAGCTGGTCTGGTCCCAGCAAGTCAGGCCAACCCAAATGCGTCGGCCCAGACTAAGTCAGGCCAGGTCAGTCTGATCGGGTCAGACCAGACCCATGCCCACTATAACCCATTACTTTGTTTTGGCCATATCTTTAGCACCTGATGTCTATTTGTCGAACCGTCAGTGGCACTGGTAATCTTGGAGAGTGACGGCCCCTCTGAGTATTCCCCACTATAGTTCGGGTTTAAGAACATGGGTTTTGAGCCAGTGAGACTTTAAATTTTTTTGTTGATGTTATTCCAGAGCAGCGAATTCAGATGGCGTGTGATTCTGATCCCCAGTGTGTTCGAACTTAAATTTTAAGTGATCTCACACTAAACACGCCAAATAAATAGGATAACTCCTAAACAGTTTCTCGGATGAGAAAACCGAGGGCACCTTTAAATCTGGAGTGTGCTGTTTACCCCAGGAGGGGCGTAACGTTCACAGGCATGGCCCTTCTGTGGAAAACACCACCAGGGGCGTTTTCATAATTTAGTGGCCTCGGGTGTGAACTTTTTAACTTTTTAATGGAGGATCAGATTAAAATTTAGAGACCCCCATTGTGCTCAGAACGTCGACATTACCATAGGAGCGGCTTAACCTTGAAACCATCGAGAGTTCAAGCATGGGCCTACTGGTGGGTGTTTAAAATTAATTAAATTTTAATTAAGTTTTCCATACTTAAATACATACACCCCATTCTCCCCCCTTATAATCTCTCTGGCATAAGATATCCCAAAAAAGAACCTTCGTCTTATCCAAGATACTCTCCATACCTCTCCAAGGTGGTTGCGGCTCCGGCGGATCATTTGTGAAGCGACAGTCTACGCCCTATGAGGTAGGATTGTTGTGTTGTAGTTTTAAATTTCCATATCTTCTTTGAACAAAATTTATAGCATATAAATGCTTATTAATTATTGAGTGAATTCCATATTTGAGTAGGGCTCGATCTGAGCTTTACAACGATACTTTTAGATAAATATTTCGAGTCCTGAGTTGTCTGAGGTGGCCCCGGGATGTTTTCCAACCAAAACCCTTGTTTTCTAGCGGTTCCAGGGTGGTCCGGCCAGCGACGATGGTGGCGTGGGCTCCGCAGGCGACGACATGGGCTCCACAGGTGGCGACTTGGGCTCCTCGGTGGTAGGAGTGGGCGAGTGGGACGTCCTCCTAGTGAAACCGATGTCCGGGAGGGGGGGGGGGTGCGCTGGCTGGCATCACCGGTCAATGTGCGGTGTGAGACTGGGGCCGACACGACCCTCAGAGTAGACTGAGACCCATGAAATGCGGGTCCCATGGGGGAAAAGCCAGACTGGTACATGCCTATACGGGTGAAGTAGCGCAGCCCATGTGGTGAACCGCAGGTCGTGGTGGACCGGGCGGCCGATCCGCAGACCACTGATCTAAAGGGTACCAGCCGAACCAGTCCGACCCACCTCGTCTCCATCCGTTAGTATTAAAACACCTCTAACACTCAAAATGAGTATCAAATCTGCATGCCATCTGCGGAAACAAAATCCTCAGATCGAGGCGGTGGTTTTAAGATAGTCTAGGGATTTTTAATTCCCAAGACGGGGGCTCGGTGGCGCGACACGTCTGATAAGTGTTACTTAACTCCTCACCGAGATTCTTGTTTCGGATGGCGCGAGCACATTCGAAGTCCGTTTTAGGCGCCATTAGTGGCATTGTTACCCTGGTGTCGAAAAGATGTTTTCCAGGGTGGTATTAGGTATTGAAGCCAGAGTTGATGCATGGGCCCGTGGGCCGTCATTCTAGCTGCGTGTAGCGTTTTGAGACATTTCACCAGATGACCATTCGGGGTGTATGAGTAGACGATTCAGCATAATTTTCCATGAGGATTACAATAGTGTAATCGGTTTGGGTGTGGGGACCCTCATTCTAGATCTCATTAAATGTGGAAACATAAAATAGCATTCGTCAGAGGTTCCTTTGATGCAGTCTGAACCAATGCACACTAGTGATGTTGGTGACACCCTGTGATATCAGTTGAAGTGCAATGTTATCAGACCAATTCTGGGATTACCCTCTAGCAGGGCTAGGTAGTGGGTCACCCATTGATTTATTGGGGTTTACCCTCTAGCGGGGCTATGTAGTGGGTCTCCCATTGTCTTATTAGTGTTTACCCTCCAACGGGGCTGGGAAGTGGGTCACCCGTTGATTTATTAGGGTTTACCCTCCAACGGGGCTGGGCAGTGGTTCACCCTTAGAATTATTAGGGTTTACCATCTAGCGGGGCTGGGTAGTGGGTCACCCATTGATTTATTGGGGTTTACCCTCCAGCTGGGCTGGGTAGTGGGTCACCCATTGACTTATTAGGGTTTACCCTCCGGCAGGGCTGGGCAATGGGTCACCCATTGACTTATTAGGCTTTACCCTTCAACAGGGATGGGTAGTGGGTCACTTGTTGGCTTGTTAGGAATATTTCGTTCTACTAGGCTTGTCGTTGACTTTTCTCCATGATTACTAGAGTGGGTCCCTTGGTTATACGGTTCAACGATGAGACAACTTTGACGTGCGGGACATCAGGGCATCAGGGATGGATATCCTTAGAAGTATGGTGAACTTTTCTTGGGCTGATCTTGGAGATGGAGATCCCCTTATGCACTCGTTCGGGTTTCTTGTTGATCATATATATATCTATACACCAAACTTTTGTTCCCACTCCTTCAGTTCATTTACTCTCCTTCTAGGAGGGGAAAAAACATGCGGGGTCTGCCTTGTGCTTTTCGTGTCTAGATTCTTTTTGTTGGATGAGTCTACTCTCCTACTATAGGTAGAAATGACTTGACGAGAATTTCATCTTCTCACCATTTCTAGCTCCTTGTGTTTGGCCAAGTCTTCTTCCTTTCTCTTGTTGAGTTGAGCTGCACTATATTTACTGTACTCTTTCACTATTCTTTGTTCTTTCTACTTCTCATCTCTTTAGTGCCTCCATTGTTTCTCCCTGGTGGTTTCATGGAATCCTACCAAGTATCTTTATACTCACCCCTTCATGGGATTTTCCCTCACTTAGTGTGCCCTTGCAGATGACAGACTTGTCGATCAAGACTACATAGGAGCGTAGAGGACACACGAGCTTGGGCTGCTTTCAATGGTCGTAGTAGGACATTCAGGTGTGAGACTCACCAGCTATTTACTCTCATTACCTATTGTCGGGTTGTGGAACCTTTCTAGTTGGGCAAGTGTTTTTCCCTTTAATGTTTAGTTTACTTATCAATATAATTTTCAACATTTTACTTGTTCTGTTTTAGAGGTCAATGCATGCTTTTGGTTGGGATATTGTAGTCTATTTATTGGTTTCCTTTTTTACTCTGCACTTCTGCATTTAGTGGGCTATGTGTGGGGGTACAGATACTTAGGAAAAGGCATCCCCGAGTTTATTATGCATTCAGCACCTGTCACCAACCCTTGGCCTATGGAGGCGGGCTTGGGGTAGTTGTGGCTTGAGACTGGTAGGGTTGGGTCGTTACAAAGGGTTATCAGAGGTGGTTCGTTCCTTCGGGCTTTGTTCTGACGTCCCTAAAATGAATTGGTTGTGATTTTGGGAAATAGTGTCGATGTGTTTCGAAAGTACCTCCCAGGATGGGGAGTTTAGTGATGGTACGTGCATCCTACGTATCCATTCACTCGGACCCTGATAACCCGCTTGTCGACTCTGCACACAGAGACACTTATTATAGGGAACTTTGGAACATGCTTCTGGTAAGATTAAGTCTTTAATTTTCCTTTTTTAGTCATCTCCCCTTTGTTATTACTGTTATATATATATTTTCATCTGATAACGGTAATCCTTGATATTTTCACGATGCCCCCATGATAGAAACCATCCACTCTTTTATATTGCTGCTTTTGGTAGGGGAGTTGGAGCTCCTAGTAGAGGCACTGACACCTGCGCTTATCATAGAGGTTCCTATGAGAAGTACCTCGTTAGTGACCTTTGTTTTCAGATAGTGTGAACTATCATTTGAAAGAAAGAGTTTCATGTGGGACCTACTGGTCATCACGATGGAACCTTACGATGTCATTTTGGGCATGGATTGCCTTTCTATGGTTCACGCCCATATTGACTGTCGGCGTAGACGAGTCAGATGTGTGATTTCTGATGGGATGAGGTTTACCATCCTCAATGAGCGAGACCTCATGGCAGAGCATACGGGTTCTCTATGAAAGATACCATGGCCTTTTTATCATCAGTTGTAGAGAATGGATCTCATAGAAGAAGACGCTACAGGGACCTGGATCCCTACCGTTGTAGAGGACTACATGGACGTCATTATCGAGGATGTCCTGGGACTATCTCCGATACGAGAGATGGAGTTCTGCATTGACTTGTGGAAGGGGACTACCCTGATATCATGTGCAACTTATTGGATGGAACCCACAAAGTATAAAAAGCTACAACTTTAGTTGAACAACCTTCATTAGAAGGGATTCATCAGGCCCAATGTGTCCCCTCAGGAAGCTCCAGTTTTGTTTGTGAAGAAGGCGGATGTGAGCCTACATCTTTTTGTGGATTATCATCACCTAAATCAGGCCATGATAATGAACAACTACCCTTTATTGAGGATTGAAGACCTCTTCGACCAGTTGAGAGGTGCGAAGTGGTTCTCCAAGATTGATCTTCGATCCGGCTACCACCCGTTGCGTGTTTGTGAGGCTGAAATCCCAAAGTTGGCTTTCGATTGTCATTGTTGGAATTACGGGTTTCTGATGATGCCCTTTGGCGTGACAAATTCCCTACCATCTTGATGGATTTGATGAACCAGATTTTCTAACCATACATAGTCCATTTTTTGGTCGTCTTTATAGATGACATACTCATCTACACTGTGACAGAGGGGGAGTATGGGGAGTATTTGAGGATGGTCCTAGACATACATGAGGAGCACCAGCTGTATGGGAAGCTCTCGAAGTATCAGTTCAGGATTCACGTGGTTAACGTTCTGGTGCATGTCATTTCTGAACAGGGTTTAGCCATAGACCCCACAAAGATAGAGGCAGTTATTGCTTTGGAGCCTCCTTAGAATACATCTTAGGTGCAAAGCTTCCATGGTTTGGTAGGGTACTACAGGAGGTTGATGGAAGAATTTTCGAGGATTACTGCCCCTTTGACAGAATTTATGCGGAAGGGACGACCATCACCTAGACTGGGCAGTGCCAAAAGTCCTAAGAAGAGTTGAGGCAGAGGGTGACTTGTACTCCAGTGTTGAGTCTGCCAGAGGAGGGCATTGCGTTTGTGGTATATTGCGACGCTTCAGGAGCTGGGCTCGGGTGCATACCGATGCATCAGTAGGATATGACTTCATGTAGGTCGATGCAGTTGAGGCCCCATGAGTATAATTATGTGACTCACGACTTGGAACTGGCATCTGTAGTTTTCACTTTGAGGATATGGAAACACTACCTTCTTGGTGAGCATTTTGTGGTCTACTCAGACCACCAGAGCCTTATGTATATCTTCACTCAAAGGGATCTGAATCTGAGGCGGAGGCGCTGGATGGGGTTTCTACAGGACTATGATTTTGTGATATTCTACATTCCAGGGAAGGGAAATGTAGTAGAAGATGCCCTTACCATGAAGTCCTATATTCGTGTAGTGCGGGAAGCATCAGAGTAGTTGTCTTCCCTATAACTGACATTGGTGGAGCCGGAGGGTATGAATTTTCTGTGGTTGATGATGTTGACCCCTTCCCTCCTTGAGCACGTGAGAGAGTCACTGTTGGGGGATGTTGACAGTGAGGTACTGCATGATCTGATATCCACGGGTGACACACCCGATGGGTATTCTAAAGGAGGGATTAACGAGATCCTATTCTAAGGGTGAGCTGTAGTACCGGTGGAGATGTGGGAAGAGGTGATGCAGGAATTCCTCACTTCTCCCTTGGCTGTACATTCTGGTGTGGGGAAGATGTACATAGACCTTTAGCAGCAGTTTTGGTGGTCTGGCATGAATTGGATCATAGCTGAGTTCGTTTCTCGGTGTCTTACCTGTCCGCAGGTTATGGCAGAGCATTAGGTTCCGACATGGTTGTTGCAGCCCCTTGATATCCTGGAGTGGAAGTGAGATGAAATATCTATGGACTTCATCATAGGGATTCCATACAGAGAAAAGGGCCATGATTCCATTTGGGTGATAGTGTAACAACTCACAAAGTCGGTGCACTTATATTCTATCAGGGAGAAAATTTTGGTGGAGAGTCTAGGGCAGTTTTACGTTCAGGAGATCATCCACCTCCATGGATTACCCTCGACGACCATCTCCGACCATGATGTGTGGTTTACGTCACGATTGTTGCAAGGACTGCAGGAGGAATTTGGGACTCAGCTGCGGATGAGTACAAAATTTTACCCCCAGAAGGACGGGTAGACTGAGCGTACTATCCAGGTGTTAGAGAGGATATGCCCAGGGAAAGCATGTTAGACTTTGGCCTAATCTAGGAGGATCACCTTCCCTAGGTGGAGTTCACGAATATCAACAATTACCACTCTACTATCATCTTGAACCCTTTTTAAACCCCCTATGGGAGACCCTGCATGTCACCATTGTGCCGGACAGTGGTTGGGGAGACCTCCCTCGTGGGCCTAGAGTTGGTGTGGGTGACGATGGAGAAGGTACAGGTCATTCATGAGTGGATGAGGATGGCTCAGAGCCGACAGAAGTCCTACGCAGACTATCGTCGCATGCCTTTGCTATTCGTGAAAGGGAACTATGTCTTTCTGAGAGCCACCTCATGGCATTGAACATGGAGGTTTGGCTGGGGAGGCAAGCTATACCTGAGGATCACCAGGCCGTTTGAGATCGTGCAGAGGTTTGGCGAGGTTGCCTACCATCTTGCTCTACCCCCATAGCTGGAGAGAGTGCATGATTTCCTCCACCTGTCACAGCTAAGGAAATACATGTATGACCCCACACACGTCATCCACTAGGGAGAGCTGGACATTGAGAATGAATCCACCTTTGCGGAGCACCTGGTGGTGATTGGGTACAGGCAGGAGTGAACTCTGCATGGACGGACCATTCCTTTGGTTCGAGTGTTGTGGGAGCACGAGAGGGTACATGAGAGCACCTGGGAATGAGAGAGCCATATGCGGGCTCAGTATCCATTGTTTTTTTTTGTAGTTTTGTTATTTGGGAAGAAAAACATGAAGGAGGAAATGATATAAGAACCCGGGTCTTCATCTGGTAAGACTTACGTTTTTTTCTTGATGTTATTCCATAGCAGGGTGTTCAGACGACATGTGATTCCGAGCCCTAGTGTGGCCGGAATTAAATTCTAAGTGCGTTCACAATAGAAATGCCAAATAAACAGAATAACTCTTAAATGGTTTCTCGGATAGGAAAATCAAGGGCACTGTTGAGTCCATAGCGTGCCGTTTACACTAGGAGGATTGTAAATTTCACGAGCGCGGACCCTCTGTGGAAAACGCCAAGCTGGGCATTTTCATAATTTAGTAGCCTCAAGCGTGAACTTTATAAATTATTAATGGAGGCTCGAATTAAAATCATGAGACCATCATTGCACTTAGAACATGGATTTTACCCTAGGAGCAGCTTACCCCGACCTCATTGAGAGTTCGGGTACGGGCCTACTGCTGGGTGTTTAAAATTAATTAAATTTTAATTATGTTTTCCCTACTTAAACACGTCCAGTCACTTCTTCCCCCTTAGAATATATTTGGAAGAAGCTCTCCCAACAAAGAACCTCCACCTTCTTCAAGCTCAACCCCCCACCTCTCCAAGGTGGTTGCAGCTCCAGTGGATCATTTGTGAAGCAACGGGCTATGCCCAGCAAGGTAGGATCGTTGCATTTTCATTTTAAATTCCAACATCCTCATTGAACTCAATTTATAGCATCTAAATGATTTTTAATTTTTGAGATAATGCCATATTTGAGTAGTGGTTGATCCGATATTTCCAACGACTCTTTCAGATCAAAATTTTGAGTCCGGGGTGTCCGAGGTGGCCCTGGGATGTTTTCCGGCCAAAATACTTGTTTTCCGGCGGTTCTAGGGTTGTCCGGTAGTCGACGATGAAGACACGGGATCCCCAGGTGATGGCGTAGGCTCTCGTGGCCGAGGAATGGGATCCTCGGTGATCGGCGCGAGCGAGAGGTATGGAGGCCCGTCACAGTGGTGGTCTAGATGAATTGGGGGTGCGATGTCCGACTTCGCTAGTCGGCGTGTGGTGCGAGACCGGGGTCGTCACGACCTCAGGAGCAGAATGAGACCCGCAAAACGTGGGTCCCATGGGGGAAAAGCAGGATCGGCTCATGCCAGTCTGGATGAAGCAGCGCGGCCTGTGTGGTGAACAACGTGCCTCAGTGGACCAGGCTGTCCGGGAAGCCGAGCCGCAGACCGCCGGTCTAAAGGGTACCGACCGAACTCGTCCGACCCACCCTGTCTCCGTTCGTTGGCATTAAAATGCCTCTAACTCTCAAACCAAGTATCAGATTTGTGTGTTATATATGGAAACACGATCCTAGGATCGAGGATGAGGTTTGGAGAGGGTCTTGGGGATGTTTAATTGATGAGATGGGGGCTTGGTGGCGCGACACGTCTGTTAAGTGTTACATAGCACCTCGCTCAGATTCTTGTTTCGGATGGCGCGAGCACATCTGAAGTTCGTTCTAGGCGCCATCAGCGGCGTTGTGACCCTGGTGTCAAGATGATGTTGTCCCAGGTAGTTTCAGGCATTAAAGATGGAGTTGAGTTATGGGCCCACATTCCGTCTTTCAATCTTCATGCAACGTTTTTCGACTTTCCACCAGACGTCCGTTCGGGGCGTATGAATAGTCCATTCAGTGTGTTTTTTCATGAGGATTGCAACAGTGTAATATATTTGAGCTTGTAGAGCCTCATTTGAGATCTAATTAAATGTGGAAACATAAAAGGGAATTGGTAGGAGGTTCGTTTGATGCACTCTGAACCAACACAAGGTAGAGATTTTGTTGACACCCTATTATGTCAGTTACAGAGCAGAGTTATCGAACCAATTCCAGATTTACCTTCCTAAAGGGCTGGATAGTGGGTCACCTGTTGATTTATTAGGGTTTACCCTCTAGCGGGGCTGGGCAGTGGGTCACCCATTGACTTATTAGTGTTTACCCTTTAGCAGGGTTGGGTAGTGGGTCACCGGTTGATTTACTGGGGTTTACCCTCGAGCGGGGCTGGGTAGTGGGTCACCCATTGACTTATTGGGGTTTTCCCCCCTAGTGGGGCTGGGCAGTGGGTCACCTGTTGATTTATTGGGGTTTACCCTCCAGTGGGGCTGGGCATTGGGTCACCCGTTGACTTATTCGGGATTACCCACCAACAGGGATAGGTAGTGGGTCACCTGTTGACTTATTAGGGTTCACCCTCTAGTAGGCTAGCCAATGGGTCACCCATTGGCTTCTCAGACAAAGTTCCTTATGCTAGGATAATCTTTGACTTTTCTCTGTGATTACCGGAGTGTAACCCTTGGTTATATTGTTATCCGATGAGACAAATTTGACGTGTGGGACATTTGGGCATTAGTGATGGATATCCTTAGAACTATTGGTGACTTTTCCTGGGCTGAACATGGAGATGGAGATCCCATTACGCACTCGTTCGAGATTATTTTTGAGAATATATATATATACCCTTATTTTGTCCCTACTCATTGGGTTCAGTTACTCTCCTTCTAGGAGGGGCGAAGACACGTGGGGTATGCCACGTGCTTTCGGTGTCTAGATCCTCTTGGTTGGACGAATCTACTCTCCTACTATAGGTAGCGAAGACTTGATGAGAAGCTCATCCTCACACCATTTATATCTCCTCGTGTTTGGATGAGTTAGATTCCTTCCCCTTATTGAGTTGATATGAACTCTTTTTACTATACTCTATCTCTATTCTTGGTTCTGTATACTACTCTCCTCTTTAGTGCCTCCTTTTTTGCTCCCTCGTGCTTTCGAGAGTATCTTTATACTCACCCCTGATTGAGCTTTTCCCGCACTTGGTGTATCCTTGAAGATGACAGACTGGTCGATCGAGACTATGAAGGAGCATAGGGAAAACATGATCTTGGGCTACATTAAGTGTCCATAGTAGGACTTTCAAGTGTGATACTCACCAGTTGTTTACTCTCATTACATGTTGCTGGGTTGTGGTAGCTTTCTAGTTGGGCATGTGTTTTTTCCATTACTGTTCAGTTTACTTTTGAGTATAATTTTCAACAATTTACATGTTCTGTTTTAGAGGTCAATGCATGCTATTGGTTGGGATATTGTAGTCCATACTTTGGTTTCTTTTTTTACTCTGTACTTTTGCATTGAGTGGGATGTGTGTGTGGGTACAGGTACTTAGGGAATGGCTTCCCTGAGATTGTTATTCCTTCGGTGCTTGTCGCCAATCCCTGGCCGATAGAGGCGGGATTTGGGTAGTTGCTCCTCGAGACTGGTAGGGTCGGGTTGTGACATCGGGGTATAGTTGAGTAACGGTCAGGTTGGATCGTGCACGAATCCAACCGGGCCACTGGGACTTAAATGCTAATAAGTCACAGACAGAGCAACTGAGTGATGTGTCGTCTATTCTGTTGAGACCCCTATGATGTGGCGGACCTTTCTGATACTTCTTCATGGGACTTCATGGCAGTTGATGTATCAACATTTTTATTGAGGAGAAGACTCTCCCGGAATCAAGCGTGCTTGTGCGGAAACCTTGTGGCTGGCTATGCTCTGACTACTATTCCTTGATCATGTGTGGGTTTGACGGCTTTGACAACTGTTCCTGGATCCTGTGTGGGTTTGACCTCTCTGACTAATATTCTTGGATCTTGTGTGAGTTCGACAGCTCCGATGACTGTTCATGGATCTTGTGTGGGTTCACCAGTTCTAAATACTGTTCTTGGATCCTATGTGGGTTTGACAGTTCTGATTTCTGTATCAGGATCCTACATGGGTTCGGCAAAATACCTGATATATTGGCTATATCTAATCATCTATATATCTCAAAAAAAGTTTTATACCTATGTGAGCTGAGTCAGTGACTTTTGTGTTTACCCCATGATTGAGATAGATTTCCTGATAACTTAGGTATATGTATGGGCATATACCTAAGTGGGATTAACTGTTGATTTCATACCTTTTGGTTTATCTTTGTTGGATTTTGTGAGACCTTGAGGGTCTTGGGGTCCCTATCGAGTATCATTATACTCACCCCTACATGGGATATGCCCGCACCTCATTGTGTTGGATGCAGACGATGGACATCCCTAGCCGAGGCTGAGTGTGCCAAGACTGGATGATACCCAGAGGTGGACCACACGACATGACAGAAAACAGAGGTGACAGATGGATGTTGAGTGCTGCGAAGGATATCTGTACCTACCCTTCAGGTAGGATTTCCCAGTGGACGATCTAGGAGTTATTTTCCCTTTTTCTAGTACTTTTACTTTTAGTTTCTTGTACATTACAGTTGGGCTTGTACTTCTGCCCCCGTTTACTTTTCAGAACTCTTTTATTATATAGTTTTACTTAGCGTTTTTCTTCCAGATTGTACTCTGTTGTGTGAATTTTTTTGATATAAAGGTAATAACATCACAGTTTTATGGATTTACGCCTTTGGTGATAGTCGCCTGCCCCTTTCCAAAGGAAGACGGGATTAGGGTAGTCACGACACGGACCCCGGGGGACGGGTCGTAACAAATTGGTATCAGAGGACTTGGTTCTACCGTAGAACATAAGACTCTGATCTTTTCTTTGATGCAATAGTGTTAAGGGTATTGAGTGTGTTTTTCAGTTCAGGGAGTCTAGTGTTGGTGAGGCGACTGATGTATCCATACACCAGGGCCCTGAATTCTGATTTTGGAAATAGTGGACAAAAAAACCGATTGCATGTGTGTTTTGAGGAGTTTTCCTTGATTTATTTGAGTCATCTCAGCAGGTATAACTTTTTGACTGTGGCGCACCTGTTTCTTTTCAAGATTCCTCCACGCAGACAACCAACTAGTGTTCCCAGAGTTGTATGAGATGGCAGACCACCGAGCGACGAGGCCATGGTGCAGAGCCCTATCCTAGTGAAGGCATCATGGTACCACTAGCTGTTGAGACACCGATGTCACCTTCCCCAGCAGTAAAAAATGAATGCCACTGGAGCACGTTGAACGAGTTCCACCACTAGAGGCCACCAAGGTTCAGGGGTCAGATAGACACACAAGCAGGTGAGGATTGGCTGGAGGCTGTGGTGAGAGTCTTCAGACTGTTAGGGACACCAGCCAACCTTATGGTGATCTATGCTACGAGACTCCTTCAGAAAGCAACAGGAAGATGGTGGAGCAGGATGCTCGAGGAGCATTAAGAGGCGACACTAATCTGGGCAGACATCGAGAGCCTGTTTCGGGCGGAGTTTGTCCCAACCACCCTACGTGCAATGTGGATTTAGGAGATACTTCATCTTTAGTAGGGAATCATGATAGTGGCATAGTACTCAGCAAGGTTCCCTGACCTCTCATGTTACTCCATAGATATGGTGCAGGACCCATTCATCAGGACCCAGAACTTCAAGCAGGGGCTCAGGAAGGAGATCAGGGCTTTGATGATCTCCCTCAGTATCTCGATAGAGGTGGGGGTTTTGGAGAGAACCCTATTTGTGGAGAGTTTCCTTGTTGAGTAGTCACCAGCAACGAGACCCGCCACTGGGCATCACATAGAGGAGTCTTCTATAGCAGGCAGCAAACTGATGTCAAAGAAATCCAAGCGGACCATACCTATTGGTGGATGACCTCAGGACTCTGGTTCAGATGTGCATGTCACATGAGACAAAGGAAGCCATACGAGGAACAGGCAGTGTTTCACTTGCAGCGGGCTGGGGAACATGACTCGTGACTATCCGACCTGCTGTTCGGATGATCAGCAGATATTAGAGGGACCTCCCAGACAATGGAATAGGTTCGATCGAGGGAGTCCGCAGGGAGTAGGAAGATGTTGCAGAGGAGTTGGTTGTACAACTGGCGATGGGTGACGTTTGGAGGTGTTACCGCCACCACCACCAGGAGGTCCACCCCGACCACAAGGAGTAGGTGGATAAGGGAGATCTCAACTCTAGGAATCTGAGGCCTATGATCATGTCTCTCCGGAGATGATTTGAGGTATGATTTCTGTCTACTATAGCTTAGATGTAGTTTCATAGACGTAGGTTCCAATCACTCGTTCATTTCCACTGCCCTTGTTCATATCTCGGAGATTCCAACAGAGCCGTTGGCTTGATTTTTATGGCTAGAGACTCCTACGGGAGCAGAATCGAGATTATGCACTTTTACTGGCAATGTGAGATTACTCTAGGAGGTGAGAGATTCGGCTGGGATATCCTACTAGCGGTGTTGAGGCCTTATGACCGTATCTTGGGTATAGACTGGCTATCTAGAGTAAATGCTCACATTGAATGTATTAGGTGCAAAGTGTAGTGTGTCTACAAGTATGGGACTAGGTCCACCATCACCGGTGAGAAGGGAGCCTTTGTAGCGCATGATGGACATGCCCAGAGGAGATTACAACCGATCACTCATCAGTTGTCTTACCTTACCCTCAGAGCAATTGATGTGGAGAGTCTGACTTATATATTATGGTGGACTAATATGCAGATGTTTTCTCTGATGATGTCCCAGGCCTACATCCTCACAAAGAGGTGGAATTCTACATTGACCTATACCTTAGGATGACACCGATATCTACACCAGCGTATCAGATTTCTCCTGTGGAGTTTCTGGAGAAATATGTAAAGTTAGAGGACTTGTAGGTGAAGGGATTCATCTGACCTAGTGTTTCCCCTTAGGCTACCCCGATTCTATTTTCCAAGAAGGCGGATGAGAGCTTGAGGCTTTGTGTCGACTACCATCTCCTGAACCAGTTGACCATGAAGAAGAAGTACCCACTCTAGAGGATTGACAACCTCTTTGATCAACTGAAGGGAGAACAGTGGTTCTTGAAGATAGACCTCAGATCTGGCTATCACTAGCTCAGAGTTCAAGATGAGGATGTACAGAAGACGGCCTTCAAATGTCGGTACGATCACTACGTGTTCTTGGTTATGCCTTTCGGTGTAACTAACACTCCATCAGTGTTCATGGTACTCCTGAACCGGACTTTCCAGCAATACCTCGATCGCTTTGTTTTATTCTTCATCGATGACATTCTGATCTACTCAACTATTGAGGACGAGCATGCCTACAATTTGCAGGTAGTACTGGACACACTCTAAGAGCACCAGATTTATGGTATGCTCTCAAACTGCCATTTCTAGATCTGAGAGGTTCACTTTTTGTGACATGTTATCTTAGATGATAGAGTTGCAGTGGATCCAGCGAAGATTGAGGCGGTACTTTCTTAGGAGCCACCCAGGAGTGTGACAGAGGTATGAAGTTTACTAGGTTAGGCTGGATATTATCAGAGGTTTGTACTAGACTTCTCTAGAGTTTCAGAACCACTATAAGCCTTTAAGAAGAAGGGAAAACCCTTTGTGTGGTTTTAGAGATGCCACTAGATCTTTCATGAGCTGAGGCAGAGGCTGACTAGTGCCCCCATCTTGAGGCTTCCAGAGGAAGGCGTTGGGTACGTAGACTACTACGACACATCAGAGACCGGACTCAGATGTGTCTTGATGCAAGAATGATGAGTGATTACTTATGGTTCATGACAGTTGAGATAAAATGAGAAGAACTACGATACTCATGACCAGGAGGTAGCAGCAGTGGTTTCCGCCTTAGAGTTGTGACAGTACTACCGGATGGGCGAGCGTTTTACCGTGTACTCTGATCACAAGAGTCTCAGGTATATCTCAACTCAGAAGGACCAGAACCTGAGACAATGACATTGTCTTGAGTTCCTTTAGGACTATGACTTCGAGATAGTATATACTCCTAGGAGGGGGAACATTGTTGCTGATGCACTCAGTAGGAGGAATGGTATACATCAGTTAGGTGAAGAGATAGAGCATATATCCTCTTTGCAGATATCCATTGTGGATTGAGATGGAGAAGCTTTCCTACAGTCTCTCACAGTAACACCCCCACTCCTTCATCGAGTCATGTTGGAATAGTGTGAGGACACTAACTATGAGACACGACGTGCTCAAATATCCACAGGGCAGGCACCTGATGGATTTTCTGAAGGTGGGGAGGACGTCATCCTCTTAAAAGGGCTTACTATGGTGTCGGTGTCACGTCAATAGGAAGTGGTGAGGGAGTTCCACACATCCCCTCTAGCGGTACATCAAGGATTGGTGAATATGTACTAGGATCTCCGGTGACAGCACTGGTGGTCGGGGATGAAGAAGGCAGTTGTAGAGTTTGTCTCTTGGTGCCTCACTTGTCAGCAAGCGAAGGCAGAGCACCAGGTAACAGAATGTTTGGCTCAAACATTAGAGGTCCCAAAACATATGTGATATTAGATATCAATGATCTTTGTGACTGTACTTCCACGTACATCCAGGGGGCACGACTCGGTTTGGGTGATCGTCGACTGATTCACTAAGTCAGCCCACTTCCTACAGATCAGAGACCAGGGTTTAGTAGAGATCATGGGATTCCTTTATGTGTAGGAGATTGTGCGTCTACATGCATTAGTTACGATCATTGTCTCTGATCACGAAGCACAATTTACTTTCTATCTATGGAAGGGGGTTCAGGAGGCTTTCGGGACACAACTTCATCTGGGCACCGCCTTCCATCCTCATAAGGATGGCCAGACTGAGCAGACCTTTCAGACCCTCGAAGACATGATCCGTTCTTGTTTTCTTGACATCGGTCACAACTGGGAGGATCACTTACCTTTGGTGGAGTTTTCATACAACAACAACTATCACTCCACCATTGGGATGACACCTTTTGAGGAGTTATAGGGGCGACCTTGCAGATCACCCTTGTGCTGGACTGACTCTAGGGAGTCAGCACTAGTGGGACCAGAGATGGTATGGGCTTCCATAGTAAAGTTTAAGATCATCCCTGAGCAGATAAAGACTGCACATAGAAAGTAGAAGTCATATGCTGACAGGAGATAGAGGCCTCTAGAGTTCGAGGACGGAGACCACATCTTTCAATGGGTCTGACCTCGATGAGGATTACAGAGATTTGGCTGAGGTGGAAAGTTATCTCTGAGATTCATTGGACCCTTCCCGGTCCTCAGTAGAGTAGGCGAGGTGGATTAACGCTTGGCACTTCCCCCTTAGTCTCACCGGGTGCATGATGTTTTTCACGTATCCCAGCTGAGGAGATACGTGCATGATCCTACTCACATCATCGACTATGGAGAGTTGGTTGTCGACGATGGGGAGACTTTTACGGAGGTTCTAGTCGAGATTGAGGATCTATAGGAGTGGGTCCTACGTGGACGGTCGATAAATCTGGTGCATGTTCGCTGGTAGCATGGGAACCTCCAGGAGAAAAAATGGGAGCGGGAGGCTCAGATACATGCTCAATACCCCCACTTGTTCCATTAGTTCGAGTTGTAGCTTATGGGGACGTAAATCACTGAGGTGGGGAGAATATAAAGACCTAGAATTTCCATGTAATTTTTTTAATAAATGGGAATTTTACAAGTCCACAATAATTTAAGGCACATTATTTCGAGGCCCGGTGTGCTCAGAATCAATTTCTGATGTTTTTTTCGAGTAAATTCAGTAAATGTAAAAGCAGGTTTTTATAACTTTTGAACTGGTGCTCAGAATTGAAATTCGAGGGCACCGTTGAACTCGTAGCGCCAGTATTCTCTTAAGTATACATTCACAACAATAGTAGATGGTCGGAAATAAATTATAGTTTTTGGGTTTTTAATGATAGAATTAAATAAAAATAAAGTTGTAGCTCTATTTTTATTTGGATGGTTGAAGCCTCCATGTGGATGTTCGAGGTAGGGACCACCACACCATAACCTCCCATGAGAGGTTATGGTGGTGGAGCCCACCTGAACCAAACCTCCTATTCATGTTTAATATGGTGGGGACCACCCGAGGTTAATACCTCTTGAACTCCCCATTAAGTGGGGAGAAACCACTTGAGCTCCCCACATAATGGTGCCATGACCCCTCCACCATAATGGGGCCAACAAACAAGAATTTATGGTGCCAAATCCTCTACAATAATTTGTGACAACCTCTTAAATTAATTAATTGAAGCTAACCTAATTAATTAATCCATTTTAATTTTGTGCTAACAATTAAATAATAGATAAAAAATCTATTATTTTGGTTGGGATTTGTCTTTTGGGTGGAATTTTGAGAAGAGGATAGCATGAGAGAAATAGAGTTCTCCAATGAAGAACCTCAGCTCCCAATGAAGAACAAAGAACACATTCATCCAACGAAGAATGCCGGCAATGATTTCCTTCGATCTTCTTCCCCAGAAACCTACCGATATGGAACATCATCCACAACTGATGTATGAGCTTAGGATTGGAAGTGTGCGGTGGACGTGAAGAATGATGACAACTTCGTCTTCTTCTCGCAACCTCATCGTCGAACAACGAACAAAAGGAAGGGGTTTAATTTCATTTAAAGTTCCATGTTCTTCCATTCTTATAAACGAAGAATGAGGATGCTTTATTTTTTAGGGTAGATTGTTGTGGTTTGTTCTAAAAGACCGATTTTCATTACCCTAAACGCGGAGGGTGCGGGAAAAACTAACATGGCTTGACACCCTCTTTTGATCTCTTTTATGATGTCTTTCAGCATGGTGAAAAAATGACAAGGCGACTAAGGTGGAAAAGACAAAGGCCGCACTCCCCGTGACCTCCATGACTCATGCCACCCCCGCGGCGTCCCGCTCCGCCACCTACCAAATTAGTCCCGACCGGGTGCCCGCCGGCCGCGCCAGTCGCCAGGTAGGCCCATGCCCTGCTGGTCTTCCCGCCGGCCTCTGTGGCGGCCTACTGACCTCCCAACAGCATGCCCGGCCACCCGTTGGCCTACCTAGCCACCTTCCGGCCACCCGTCGGCTTTCCCGGCCGCCTCACGGCTGCCCGCCGGCTTGCCCGACCGCCTCACGATAGCCCATCGGCCTACCCGGAAGCCTCACGACTGCCCTCCGGCCTTCACGGCCCCCTCCCAGACGCCAGTCGGCCTTCCCGGCTTCCTCCCATGCGCCGACCGAACAGCGCCGGTCCGCGCGCCCTACACCACTTCTTGCTGGACTGGCCTCGGTCTTCCGGGACACTCCTCCCGCGTCGCGCATCTCACAGAGCTGGCCGAACTAGCCTCAACCATACGAGCCGAGCAGCAGAGCTAGGCCCCATGCGCGCTTGGCCGAGACGACCTTTCTTACCCCTCGCGATGCCTCCAGGCCAAACCGCCCTTACACCGACCCGTGGTCGTTCCGTGCCCTGGCGACCGAACCATGCCCTCACGCTACTCACGTCCTTCATGGCCTGCTGAGCCGGGCCTATTGGGTTGGTCCCAACCTAATGGGTCAGCCCAGACTAAGTCAGGCGGGGTCAGTCCGACTGGGTCGGACCTGACCCGGGTCCACTACAACCCTTTACTTTCTTTTGGCCATATCATTGGCACCTGATGTCCTTTTGACGAACCGTCAATGGAACTAGTAATTTTCGCATGTGGCGGTCCCTATGAGTATAACCCACTAGATTTCAAGGTATATATGAGTTACGGTCAGGTTGGATCATGCACGAATCCAACTGGGGCCCCTGGACTAAAAGTTTAATAACTCACAGACCAGACGTCCGATTGATGTGACGTATGTTACGTTGAGACCCCTATGACGTGGAATACCATTGGGATACTTTTTAGTGGGACTTCGTGGCATTTGATGTATTGAAACTTGGCTTGAAGAGAAGACCCTCTCGAAATCTAGCATGCTTTAGCGAAAACCATGTGGCTGGATACACTATAACTAATGTTCTTGGATCCTGTGTGGGTCTGACAGCTCTGAAAACTATTCCTAGATCATGTGTGGGATCAACAACTCTTACTACTATTCCTGGAGACTATGTAGGTTCGACAGCTCTGACGACTATTCCTGGATCCTGTGTGGGTTTGACAGTTCTGAATACTTTTCCTGGATCTTGTGTGGGTTCGACAGTTCTGATTTCTGTACCAGGATCCTATGTGGGTTTGACAGAATAGATGATTTTGTAGATACATCTAATCATCTATATCTATCAACAAAATTTGTATACCTGTGTGATCTGAGTCATTAAAATTTGTGTTTACCTCATGATTGAGATGGATTACTTGATAACTTAGGTATATGTATGGGTATATACCTAAGTGGGGTTAACTATTTATTTAATACCTTTTGGTTTATCCTTGTTGGATTTTTTGAGACCTTGAGGGTCCCGGGGTCCCTACTGAGAATCTTTATACTCACCCATGCACGGGCTATACCCTTACCTCATTGTGTTGGATGTAGATGACGGGCAATGCTAACTGAGGCTGAGTGTACTAGGAATAGACGGTACTTGATGGTGGACCACAAGGCGTGACGGTACACGGAGGGGACGAACGGACGTGGAGTGGCATAGAGTCTATCTGTACCTACCTCTCAGGTAGGATTTCCTGGTGGATGACCCAAGAGCTGTTTTCCCTTTTTCAAGTACTTGTACTTTTATTTTCTTGTACTTTACATTTGGGATTGTACTTACAACCCCATTTACTTTTCAGAACTCTTTTGTTATATAGTTTTACTTAGTGTTTTGATTCCAGCTTGTACTCTGTTGTGTCCATTGTTAGGATATAAAGGAAATCCCTTCCCAGTTTTAGATATTTATGCCTTCGGTGCTAGTCTCTAGCCCCTAGCCTATGGAAGGTGGTCTTGGGGTAGTCACGACACGGGCCCTGGGGGATGGGTCATGACACTCCAAGATTGATCATAGATCTGGCTGTCATCAGTTATGGGTTACCGATGATAACATCTTTAAGAAAGCATTTATGAGTCAGTATAAAAAATATGAGTACCTAGTAAAGTTGTTGGGATTAAACAATAAAATGATACTATCCATGGATCCCATGAAAAATATATTTCACCCATATCTAGAGTTGTTCATAGCGATGTTCATTTATGTAATCCTCATCAACTCACCAACACCATATCAACATTATAGACATATCAAGATAATTCTATGTAGACTTTAAGCTTAGGAACATAATGTTAAGCTATCAATGTGTGAAGTTTTTATTCATGAGGTTAAATTAGGGGGGTATTTAGTTTTTTAAATAGATATATCTGTGAACCAAAAGAAAGTGGATGTGTTGGTGTCCTAGAAATGGCCCAATAATACTTTTGAGATCAGGATATTTCAAGGTTTATCTAGAAAATACTAATTTTTATCACTGACTTATATAACTTATCAACATAAATTACAATTCAAATTAAGAATGGAGTGAAGTTCCTGTATTCAAACTAGTGTTAAGAGTCATTACATGAGATGAAAAAGAGGTTTACTAGATCTCCACTTTTGATTATTCCTGATACATGGATTGGTTATGACGTACACTATGATGCATCAATCATTTTTTATGAATCATTGCTTGTATAGGGGAATAATTTAGCAGTTTGTGGGTCACATTATCTGAAAGCCCATGAGTAGAACTATTAAACTAATGAAATAAGGAAATAATTCATTGTATACTATTTGGAATATTGGAAACAATATCTATTGGTGGGTGATTTGATATCCACACTGACCACAAGTGCCTTTACAATATATTCATATAGTTAGACCTGAACTTAAGGTGAATGTTCTAGGTAGATTATATGTAAATTACTTAATTTGACATGGATTACACACAAGGTAAGGTTAATTTCATTACATTTTTTGTTTTCTATAATGCACAGGTAGCTCAGGAGCTTGGTGAATGAACATTAGAGGAATGGTGCTACCTGAGGGGATTGTTGGCTAATTGAAAGATGTATTCTTTTGAGGAAAATGGATTTATGACATGTTACCCTTTTGTGGTCAAATAATCCTTGGTATATTAGGTAACATGTAGACAATAGACTAACAAAAAGTGTGTATTGTTGTAAGAATAGCTAGCTGGAGGTCACCCGATACCTAGGTGGTCATTGGGTGAGGATAATGTGATCGTCTTATGTGGAAGATTTGAAGTCACAATTTTCATGAGTGAGGAACTGATGATACATATACGTAACACTTAGAGGATGGTATGTCCTTACAATAAAATATGTACCATGAATTAAAGAGATATTTATAGTGGCTGTGGATGATGTATGAAATTTCTGGATTTGATTCATGATGCCTTACCTAATATAGAATAAAGGTCGAGAACTAGTGTCCTAGTGGTCTTCTTCAACAACTTCTAGTGCCCTTTAATAAGTGGGAGGATGTCATGATTGACTTCTAAATGATGTTATCAAGGACATAAAAGAGTTTGGAAACTTTATGGGTGATTATTTATTGGATAATGAAAATTTCCCATTTCATACCATTCTATGAGAATCAATATGGTGATGAGATCAGAAAGTTGTATGTTCATCAGATAGGATGGCTAAATAGAGTTCCATTGAAAAACATTTCTGTTAGGGACACAAGTTTTACATAGTGAATTTTATTTCATTAAATAAATATTTAGGGATTTACTTTGGTTTAGCACATCATACCATACCTTGTATGATAGATAGTCAGAGCTGATGATTCTCATACTGAAGGATATGATTTTGGATTATTCCATTTACATCAGGGGAGTGTGGGTTTACTACCTATGCTAGGTTTATTTTACGTATAATAATAGTTAAGATTATTTGATTCATATGGGTCCTTATAATTTTTTCTATGGGAGGCCATGTCATTCCATTCTATTTTAGCATGGGGCTAGTGAGGCATTAGTTATGTAGTATAGTATGGTACAAGAAACCTCAAAGAGGGTGTAATTGATTCAGAAGATATCGGTCACAACTCATATATGTAATATGTCTTATTCTAATCATAGGAGGAGACCTTTGGATTCCACTATAAGTTATTATATTTTTTCTGAGAGTGAATCATTAGTTAGGCCACCAACATTTTATGATAAATTAATGCTTGTAACACACTATGAAATACACGTTGAGATCAATGACCAGTTTAGGAAAATAGTGTATCATTTGGATCTTCCATATCACTACCATGGTATGTGAGATGTGTTTTATTTGGCTATATATAGAGGTAAGTTTCTGATTCTATCTATTTCTTCAACAAGGATAAAATTGAGTCATATCTTGACACATCATATGTAGAGAACATAGTCCCGAGCATAGAACTGAGAGAGAAAAACCTTCTAGTAATGATGATACCAATTTTCTCAATTATATTGAATTATGGATTGATCTTGGTGGAGACCTAGGAGAAGCAGTATGATGATTCGATCAGTGGTCCATGTTACTCGAGAAATATTCTTGTAGATGCTTATTGGGGATGAGAAGTCTTTAGAACATAGAATATAAAATCCTCATATTTTTTATTTGAATTATAGATCTATTTAATTATTCAATAATATTATTTTGATATATTATTTTTACCCATTTTTCTATGGTTTATAGATGGGTTTGTGGTGTTTGGATGGCCTTTTAAGGGTTTGAGTTTTGTGAATGTTTCTCCCAAACCATGTGAAATCTAAAATAAACCATTTGACTACTGTTAAAAGATTAAAGGGTTCCACATAAATAAGTGGAGTTGTTTGATAACCTATGTAGAATCATCTGGAAATCCATTTGGTGTTATCTAGTGGCAAATAAAAAATTGGTTCATGGTTAGACAAAACATGATTCTTTTCATTAAGATTACAATGTGCACACAATTTTCTCATGATTTTTCTAATAGTATGGGAGGACCATGTACACAGGAATTTAATTATTTTCCCCTTTAATGAATATTTATGGTCCTCTCTATCCCATTACTTTTTTATTAGAGGTTATCAAGATTTCTATTGAACCTATGGAAATCTCTAATTATTTCCCCTCCTCTAAATCTTGGTTTTTGAGAATCCAAACGTGTTGATAATATAGAATTGAGGCATGTGACGTAATACTCTCCATTAATTGGGTTTCTCTTTGATCGATTTCCATCCTCTTGAGATGATTCATAGATCATAAAATCAGATGTATGACCTATTAATTCCATTGTAAACTAATTATGGATTCATGAATAATTCCTAGAATGGTGGTGGTTTTGGTAATGAAATAAAATCCCTTTTGATCATATTTAAATTACATAGGGATGGTGGATGATTCCAAGTATGATTCCATAGATCGAACATCTTGATACATTCCAATACACCATTATATTTTTCATTGAAATAATATAAAAATATTGGCGAGTTTTTTCAAGAAACATTGTCCTCTTATAGAATTCAAAATGAATAATCTATCCCTTCTTCAATAAATTATAAATTCAATGAAATATAATTCCTTCCTCAACATTATTTGTAATTAAATCCATTAAAAACTATTTATTGTATGTTATTTTAGAATAATTTGTTGGACATGTATATCTATAGATCAACTATTATTAACATATTTAAAGATTAATCAGAACCCTAGTAAGACATAATTGATGTGTAGGCCATTCTATGTGGGAGCATGATGTGTTCGATCATTGGTACCTTTAAAATAATTGGATTTATTAATCAGCAACCTTGAGGCAGGAAGTTCTAAACATTTTTGTGCTCTATTTTACACATATTTGTTTCTTATAATAATTATTATTTGATACCTTGTTTCATTATTCATGATTATTATCACATGTGGTTTTTTGTATCCCATGAGACCCATTTATGCAATAAGATGTCATGCATCTGACTACATAGCTTGTTACCCATGTGTTATTGTGATCACATGTGTTTTTATGTTTCTAAATTATTAACATGATGATATGTAATTATTTACTTGTATTCGATACCATTTTATATGTGTTATAATTCCCTTAGTAGTTTTTCCTTGTACATGGGATAGGTGGATGGGTGAGTGATGTTTTTTCCGTTTGAATGGGAGTTTACACGGATTGTGATGATGATAAAGATGGAAATTGTATTAGGGTATGATCATGATTTCCTAGATATATGACCTGAGGTAGTGACTAGATTGGAATGATGAACAAAAGTTCTAACCCAAGTCAAAGATATGTTAATATGACCTATAGGTTTGACATATAATGAAACAATAAAATGAGGGTTTTGGGGTCTGATCCTACTCAATTCCTTGAGACTCGTATTAGATGTGATTATAAGAATTGTGTCTTCAACATTCACACTTATTACATCCCATGACAACCCTTTATGAATAGAGTTGAATAAGGAATGGTCAATGATTTATGGAGTCTTATTTATCATATAACTTATTGGTTCGTGATTGTATGTTTGTTATTCCTGGTTTCACAATTACTATTATCATGGAATATTATTTTTATACAATAGAAAACCTTCTAAGTATGTATTTGTTGTGTTATAATGGGTTTTATACTCACACCCTGCATGGGTATCTTGATGCTTGTATAGAATTAATGTTTACTGATCCTAGTAAGGGAAAGGATCCTATCGATAACTATTGAGAAGAGGAGTGTGCAACAACTGGTAGACTGAGATGGACAGCATAAGATTCTCGTAGTTTCATTTGTTTATTACAATCTTATATATAACTATTAATGGAATTCCACATATGTATCCATTTTTTATTATTTGAATGAAATTGTGCTACATGCATTATGAAATTATAAATTTTTTTTTCACATATTACACTATTGTATTAATTTATTATTATTTGTGAAAGGATTGATATTGAGTGTATATTCTCCCCATTAATGAACATATAACCTAGATTGTAGTCGATAACCACTTGTATATAGAGAGGTACACATGTGGACTTGTGGTGCTATATTTTAGAACTGATGTTCTGGGTAAAAGAATTATACATAGCCTCTATAGTGACTTTTGGTATAATATATCAAAGTGATTCTTATGAATCACATGTAGATAAAGTGAAATAAACAATAAGATTTATCATGGGGATTGGGATCTATAGCCTTCTATTTCAGTGAGGTGAGAACATGAAATTCTTTTTGTATAATAAATATAAGAGGATGGAGATATTAATCTCATAAAATTAAAATCAGGTGGTAATTTTCCTAGAAAATGTTTATTGGGGTTTAACAGTGAGTAACAAAACTGAGTTACACTAAGTACAACAGATTAGGAGTACATTAATTTAAAAAAAACATATAAAACTAGTTATATGACTTATTTGAAAGGTCCAAAGATAATGAAAAAAGTCAATGAGAACTAGTTGTGAGGATTATAGGAAATTCACTTTATTAAATAATATAGTGTGACAATCAAAATCAAAACACACTGGTATTAAATTTCACATTATTTAAGATAATATTGTATTCAATATTTAAGCTTAACTGAATTTATAATCAATCTTTTTTAATAATATTTAAAATTTAATTATCGAAGGTCAAATTTGTTGATATAAGGCTACTAATGAATACTCATCCTTCCCCTCATACTTAAATTTTGTTAGAAACAACTAATTCTTATTTGTATTTTAATTTAAAAATGAGAGAAAGGACATAAATCAAATTATTTTTTTTATGAATCCAAACATCTTTATCGATAATGTTGGTTTTTTATTTTTTGATGAGTAATTTATTATGTGGAAATAATCAATTTTTTAATACATATAATTTATATCACCAATGAAATAATGTATCTAAAAATAAAACTTTATCCACCAAAAGGGAGTTATGATATCTTACAATTGATTAAAATGTTTTGAATGGTTTTATGTTATTTAAATTGACAAAAAACCAAATGGGGTATATTTAAGAACCCATGAAATTGATATATGAATGGTTGTATTTATTTTAAATATCAATTGGGAGGATTTGATGTGTTTGGAATTTTTTTGAGGCCATTTAGGGTGATTTCTGAATTTTTTTTTGAAATTTATCTTGTTTGATATGTGTGACTGAAAATTAATACTATTTTTAAAGGAGTATACTGATTTTATCAAAGGTCATGTCTGTAGATTTTTTAGATTGAAAGGATCATATATGAATAAACTGAAATGATAACTAGCAACGTATGATTGAGGGAAACATTTAAATATTTAGGCAATAAGGTTTTTATCTCAGATATGATTGGAAAGAGTTTCTAAGGATCATTTATGAGTAAATTACAACTATATATTAATAAATGAGATGCAATGAAATTATTTTTTTATTTCATATAAATTGTAAAATATTAAAAAATCAGATATTATGATAAATAAATAGAGAAAAATTAGGAAATATTTGAGGAATATTTTTGTTTATGAAATATAGTGATTTAAATTAGAATATTTTCCTTCCTTATTTCTCATAATGATATTATAATATTTTTGGGGAAATAATTTCAAGAACATTTAGTTAGATATTATTAATAATGAAACTCCTTTACAAAAATAAATTGGAAAAAATCCAACTAAATTATTTCATAAATAATAAATGGTTATAAATAATGATAAAATAGAAAATTTATGATAACAGACTACTATAGAGAATATTTTTTGTTGAATTTTTTGAGATAAGGAAGAGAGAATATTAACATGTAATATTCAAATGTATTTTTAAATTTTATCATTATATAGTGTTTTTTTCTTTACTTTTGTTATAAAAAAATAGAATATGATGAACCTATATTTAATGATGCTGATGCATTCTAAATTTTAAATAATATATTTTTTAATCAGTGTCATTAAATTATTATTTTCTTGAAGGGACATGAAAGATATTTTTTGAATGAGTTTTTTTTAGAAAAACAAAATAGGTTATGTGTGAGACCTTATATCATTAGATTCACTTTATAAAATTATTGGATCATTAATTTCGTATATTTTCCATACAAAATTGGGGTATAGTCATCCATATTAGGGATTAAACTTATAAAAATCTAACGTGCCTTGTTTTTTTTGTTTTAATTCTACATACAAATGATGGTGAATTAAAAAACTTATAAGGATACAAATCTTTTCAATTTATATAGGTTGATTCTGGAATAAAATTATATATACATTAATAATCATCCAACCCCATACTTAGGGTTAGTTATAATTTTTATAAGGTAATTCTCTTTAGAAGAAATGAAAATTATAAAACATATAAATCCTATGAATACACCTTTTCCAAAAATTCATTATCATTTTTATTATACATCATAGAGAAATATAGGTTATAAAAAATATAACAACAATCAATATTTATAATTAGTATTCATCATATTATAAAAATTAAATTTTATACATATATACAATCTAAATTATCAAATATTAATTATGGTTTACAAACTAATGAATGTGATTGGAAAATACATGAAAATAAATCTAATATTATGTAACACCAATATTTTTCTAGTTTGTAAATGTTTTACTATATTTAAATATCATTGGTGTTACACCCCTATAAATCAATTCCACAATTAGTGATAAAATATGAAGTGATACTATCATTACCTCCCTAGTTATATAGAGGTATTTTTGTATTTGTATGACTAGAGAAATTGTGAAATAAAATATGTTATTTTATTGATTAATAAAGATTTTGGATCATACACACATTACATAATCATTGTATAATCAACAAAAAAATTTATAGAGAGGGGGAAAATGAATAGTATACATGAGGGTACGATTGAGTATATTTAATTAATACATGAATATTGATCATTTGTTAACTTAATGTAAAATATAACATATATAACTTTTTAATCAAATTTTAGTCCATTTGAAATTATGGGAACAACTCAATAACCATTGAAATTCTTTTCTCTCACCCATTATGGTTAGGTTCATCCTTTGGAGTCTATTTTACCACCCTTTACTCTATAGTGACCATGGATTTTCATACATGGACAATGCATCCTTTTAGATGAATATTAAATATATTACAAAAGTACATGATCAAAGACCATAATATTTTAGTGCCATTAGAATCATGGAACATAATATGCCAAATTTTTAAAAAATATTCAATGTTTCCCACATATATTATCCCATTTAGTTATTTACATAGACATACCCTAAATAAATATTTCCTCATAACCTGGGGAAAGAAAACATATGACAATGTGATTTTACAAGGAAGGGATATCACATTGGATATTCAGAAATATACTACGATATTTTTTACTCTGAAGATAACTATGAGAATCCTATGGAAATTTCATCCAATTTATGGGTAATGATTCCTATTCAAGGAGGGTGTTTATCATAGATAGTTTTAGGAAATCTCAACATTTAATATATTCATATTCAGCGAGGACATTGTCGATATGGTTATATAAGAACTAATTATTATTCCACTAAATCCTGATTTTATGTTCTCGACAGAACACTTACACAAACTTATATCAAATAATCCATATAGAATGGAATTGATTGATCTATAAGAACTGGAGAAGCAACTAGATTAAAATATTGCGAAAGGGATTAATTCAAACAATTTTGTCACCAAGGGGTTCACTTCTTTTTTTTTGTTATGAAGATTGATGGATCAATACAAATCTGTGTTGATTATTGTGAACATAACAAGATCACTTCCATGAAAAATTATCCTCTACCCCATATTGATGATTTTTTTAATCAATTTTGCAAACCTCAATACTTTTTTTAAGATTTATCTAGGTTTAAGATATCATAAATTGAAGGTAAAATTAGAGGATATAACCAAATAAATCATATTTTATGTGGTATAACCACTATGAAATTATAGTGATACCATTTGTTCTTAACAATTCCCCCATAATCTTAATGGATTAATGAATAGATTCTTTAGATATTACCTGGATCCATTTGTGAAAGTCTATTAGATGATATTCTTATATATTAAATGATTAAGAAGAGAATGGATATCACTTGAGAATTTTACCGAAGTCCCAAAAGAGGGAGAATATTTATGGAAAATGTTCAAAGTGTGAATTCTGGATTTATAAAAAATCATTCTTGTGTCATATAATCTCATGTGATGGTATATAAGTAGATCATTAAAATATAGATATTATTCAATGTCAGATCTGACCAAACAATATGACTGAGATCTATAGTCTTATTGTTTTTTATAGATATTATTGGTTCCTTGTTCGGAATTTCCCATTAATATATAATTCTCTCACCATGTTAACTAGGATGGGATATATGTTTTTTGGATAAATGAATGTGAAGAAAAGATCAGGGAAATGAAGATAAGGTTACTCAATGCACTTGTGTTTACAATACATAGTATGGAGAATGGTTTGTAATATATTATAATGAACAAAAAAATATATAAGGACATATTTTCATGAATAATGATATTGTTATATATTATGAATCTCAAAAATATTAGAATCATGAGAAAAATTACCCATACCATTATTTAGAGTTAGTTGTGGTAATTTTTAATTGAATAGATGGTGGAATTATCATTATGGATAAATGTATCATATATATACTGATTATTAAATTTTAATGTATATTTTCACATATAAAGAGTTGAATATGAGCTAGAGATTATGGTTTGAGATGATTAAATGTTATGATTTATCAATACATTACCACCTTAGGAATGAGAATAACATTGAAGATTATGTTCCAAAAAAATATCATGTTAGATTATATTTTTAAAGTATCACATCAATCCAATATTTCTAGATTTAAGATGGGTTGATCTTCAATTTTTAACGTATATGGAGAAATATTATCTTTCTAAAATGAGTGTTTGACTGTCTATCTTGGTAAATATTAAAGAGGTACAAATGGAAGACATGGAACTAAAAAAAGGTGAGAAATGTTATTGGGGTTAACCTTGTTTGAGATGGAATAAAAAGGATTAGGAACTTTGGATGTGTTTTTTCCATACCAAATTTGAATGACTTATTAGATGGATCTCAGAGTTCACCATTCTATATTTATAATATAAGTATAAAATATGTATAAATATTTGAAAGATTATTTTTAGTGGGAATATTGAAGATAATAAACTAGGAGTATGTATATTTAGGAATGGTATATTAGTATGTGAAGGAAGAGGTATGGTTTCATGTAGTACCACATTCTATTGTATCTAATCATGATATAAGGATTACTATAATGGACCGATGAATTCAACAACATGCTCTAGATAAATATCTGAGTTTTAGTACAATAAATCATCCTCATATAGATAGTCATTCTGAGATACTATTGACACTACTTGAAAAAGTAACCAAAAAGATAGGAAAACTTTTGATGTTTCAAATCCCAAAGAAAGATACAAATAGTACAAAGGAAAATCCATAATATTCCCAAAAGTGCAATGCAGTCAAGCTGTGCGGCAATGCTACGCAGCCGAGCTACGTGACTAAGCTACGCGGCTGATCTACACGCCGTACATCCATGCCAGAAGATGTTTTATGTCCCTATGTGGATCACCCATGCAGCGGATCTGCACAATGTACCTGTAAGGGAAACATCTCTTCGACCAGCCCCATCTGTGCCTATATATAGAGCCCTTGGGCTCCCCATTTGAGGACTAAAAAAAGTGAAAGACTCTCTGAAGATCACATTGCGTAGATCATTCTCCTAGCTCTCTCAAATTTCATAGGTAGTTAACTAAACTATAAAAGAAGTGATAATTAATGGGGATAGGAATGTTTTGACATTCTTCGCATTCTTCAGTCCTCATCCATACCTATGTGGTATATTTGCGTGCCACACCTATGTGGTACACCTGCGCGCCGTACCTATGTGATAGGGAAACACAGGGTACCGACACCGCATACCTATGTGAGGTACCTACGTGACAAGATCATGTACCCTTCTTTAACTCCATCCATGGTAGGGTATCTCCTTCCTTGGTTCCCTTATCCAAAAGGGGCTATGTTGAAGCCTCCACCAAAACCTCCAGACTTCTCAAACCATTGGGTAAGGTACATCAACGTGTCTCAAAATTGGGTTTGTATTTCTATAGTCAATGGTTTCCCACATTTTTTTCACAATGGGGTTAGGATTCATGGAATATTTTTGGATTTTTATATCCATATTCACATGGAATTTTCTCCCAGAAAAAATGTTGGTAAGTTCCCAGTTTGGAGGATGGTTGGATTCTGGCCTCGCCATTTTCATAGAGGTGACGTAGAACCTCATGTCTCCAATATGGAGGGTACACTTTGCACTTTCTATTCTATGGAAGTATAGGAGAATTATCCCTCCACTACCAGATCCTATTTTAGGGTAGCCATCCTGGTATAAGCCCCTCAACTTCACCCCATATTCCCTACATTGGACCTTTGTTCATTGTAAATAGAATAGAGTGAAGGTTCATTGCTTCACCCTCTTCCTCAGTCGACGCACCCACTTCCATTGTCATGAAAGAGAAATTTGGAAGTGTGAAGTGTCATTGATGAATATTTAAAATCCTCTTATTTCTCACACCATTCATGACTCATGTGGGCTTAGAGATACATGATGGTTGCAATATATGTACAAACACTCACAAAGGAACTACGAGAACTCTGATTCCTATTCAAATCAGGATATGTAGGAAGCTCTTTTAGAGCTCGAGATCATTGGATATCCTCCTCATGAATCCTACCCTAATTATCCCAATTTGGGAATCCTCCATTGCAAATAAGCCCCAAATTCAATCCTCAAATCATCAAGGAATCCTTTTCAAGAAATAATCCCAAACTCATCTCTTTTAGAGAACTATACTCTCATATGAGATTTGTTGAACTACGTGGAATTTGATTCCCATCCACATGGGATATGTTGGAAGCCTTATTGAGGTTCAAACCCAACATTTGAAATCAACCATATTCTATTTTGGATATATTTCCAACAGGGTCAGAACATACTTGGAAAACCATATCCCTTCCATGTTCTTTGGGCTGCATCCGCATAAGTCCCTTAGTAAGTTTCAACTAAGTAACTTCCTCTTAGAGGTCCTTATCACATGAGATTAAAAGGTATGATGTGTCCTACTAAACAACACCTAACCACAAGGGTTATGATTCCTTTCAAAAGGATACGTAGGTAGCTCATTTTATGAACACGATCCCAAGATTAAAAAAATATATCATCTCCCTAGATGGAAATAAATTCCAGAGTTCCCCAATGAGTGGCTTAAAAACTAGTGTCCTCATAATGATAATTAAAGTAATCTCTCATCGGTATATTAGAGGGTACCATTAATGGAAAACCTCGAATACATACAGATGTGTCCATTGACGAATAAACATGAATGCATACTGATGATTCTAAATTTTACACATGTTAATAAGTGATTATAAATTACAAGGGATACTTATTATATACATGGTGAATTAATAAGGATTCATGAAAATATTTTAATTTTACAAAGAGAGTCCCAGAGTAGACAACAATTCCTCCCAAAAGGGTGTGATGAGTCCGCCATCCCATCCTCTCGACCAATGCACATTCTTAAGTATCGTAATGTTAAAAATATAACGAATGCCTACCTTTGGAAAGTATTTACTCTTTGGATAAATAACTATTGGAATATTTTTTTTCCATGAATAAATCCAATAGAAACCACCTCGAAACAATTATTCTTAAATCTAGAACACATGTTTCAAGGAACTATAAAAGACAAATGGTGAACCCGATGTAAATAATTAACCATGTTTATAATTTTACCCACATGTTAGGACCCTATCAATTGATAATGGAATGTCAAAAAAAAGGAAATAATCACGCACGTATCCATATGAAAAGATGCTGCTTTAATAAAGTTTTTCATTGTTCTCAGTTATCCACAGAACTCCCTTTAAACCAAATAATGACTTTCTCTAAGACAACATCTATGAACTTCCTGACAGCTTCTCATGTTGGATCTCCATCCACAGGAAGGATGTTATCACCAACCCATCATCTTCAACATTGGGTCTCTAATATACTGGTGAATAAATATCACCAGCATTTTACAATCTTAACATTGGAGGATGCTAGATAGGCCCTCTAGGTCTACAATTATCCATGATCCTCTGGCCAACAATGACCAACGATCTTGAAGAAAATGGTGCCAACCACCATCTCGAACCATTTCAGGATTTTATCTTTAGAAAACAACAATAAATCTATCCCATTCTGAAGGAAAGTGGATCAAGAGGTCACTAAAGGCCTCAATTCAAGAATACAAAAGACCTTCTTGAGGACTCTCTCCAGAAATCGCCGCCAAAATCATGTGGTAGTGTATCCCAAATATGATGGGGGTGTTTCCTCTGGACATTTGGTTGAGGTCTCTCAGAACTAGGTAGGTAAGAAGAACCACCAGGGTCAATGTCTAGTTAATATGAATCATGTTTTCACCTCTACCTCCAACAAAAATTCCGATCAATTTAACATGATGGAAAGCAGTGAGAGAGCACATACAACAGTGAGTCCTAATTTTGCAGCTCAACAGACTTTTCTGACAACAAGCCCACAATCCCACAAGATAAACCTAGTGGAGTACCATGAACAGGCACATACACCTATTTACAAGTTATCAGCTATTCAGTAGGTTTATATTACTGCATTTAAAGAGACCCTCAAATCTAATATTGTGGCAACTGGTAAACAAGAACATGCACCTATTTACAATCACTAATTCTGTCAGCAGTCTCGTCTGCAAGTATTGAAGGAAGCCCATCAACCATACTTGATAGAAAATAGCCAGAAGGCACATACTACTACAAATGTTAATCAAGCCTACCAATAGTCTTGTTTGGTAGCACTCAGAGAAGTCAGTTAGAAAGCACCAATGTCATATTTGGGGCAGACCCAACTCCCAAACCCTATGCATGAGTACTGTCAATATCCATTCACATGAAAAGGAGGACATGATCAGGAAAATACACCTACTCTAGATACATAATGGAAATATATTCCCATTATGGCTGATAAAGTCACTAAACACATCTTATTAATGGTGAAAGTTCAGAAGCAAATCCCTACCCATATTCTGGAAGCATGCCGGGATATTTTAACAACTACTTTAGTAGTACATAGGGAATAGACACATAAATATGTCCCCACATATGTGATGACACATCATAATTCCATCCCATAGAACATACATACCTCTATTCTAGTCCAAGAGGGTCATGGACTCCCCCATATCATATGGAGAATAAGGTCGGGAACATACACCCATTCCAATTGGAGGTAACCGGTCTGTTCCGGTAACTAATCAACGGAAGTCATATATACCTTCCCATGATAACCAAATTTCCCATAAAGTGGCCCCAACTAATTATAAAAGAACATCCAAGAATAAATCTCACCAAATTCCATTGTAAAATCAAGAGTGAAGCTCTGATTTATCTCCTCTTAATGCTGGAGCTCTTGAGGCCCTCAGACATTTATCTATTGCTGCTTAAGTTCCTACCCTCTCATTACCAAATTTTGGGAGTGGTAGTAGTAATTATGATATTTCTCACCAGAAACCTAATCATGATGGCTTTCTTTATAAAAATATTGTCAATCCAGAGTGTCTATCTTTGTATGAGATCCATGGAAACCCTCTGTGTGGCCATAAGACCAAGGAACAAGAAGATTGTCCCCCTGCTGTAATCCATCAGGGTAATCCTCCCCATGATGGAATTCACTGCGAAAGTACTCTCCGTAATAGTATTTCACATTGTCAAAAAATTTCATAAATTTAAAATGTTGCAACAATAAATCCATCCTATCTCAAGGAACATGAAAAAACAAGGCCATTCATGTCTCATTCCTTGTCATTTATGTGTGAAACACTTTCTCAATCCGATGACATCTTAATGGAACAATCATTCTCCGAACCTCCCTTGGGTAATTCATCCTCTAATGCAGAGCATACACATTGGTCAGACCAAGTGGAGAAACCTCTATTAGGAGATGATTAAGACATGTTATACATGAGGATACAATTAGATAAAGAAGAAATACCAGTTATGTTCTGGAATTCAGAAAAGTCTCAGTTTGATATTCCAGAATTGATGACATAACATTGCATTCATGACATTCATATCAACTTATGGAAAACACTTAATCATTTTAAAAATAAAATATTAAGATATTATGAATATAAAAATCATATAATGGTAATAAAAGGGTTACAGTACTAACTGAACTTGTTATCTCTTTCAGTCTTCCAACATCGAAGGGTTGAAAAAAATAAAGAACCCTTCAACGTGCATGTCTCATTGTTCTGAAGAGGCTACACCAATTAATTTCTAATTCCCCATATAATGGTCAAATCAGATGATGTGGTGTATATGGAGAATTGAATTTCATTGCACTCCAAAATCATAAATGTCTTCCAAAAGTTGTCTGATGTAATGTTATTGCCCACGGTCGGCCACAGTCAATAGGTTTTGTATGTAATCAAATGACCACTCAGGAACATGCCTCAACCAGTTCTTATCAAACTCGAGCCCAATGAAAAGAAGTTATTGAACTACCTCTATATCAATCCTCTATGAATATTGAGCAGGTGTCCCGTTTAGAGGATGTCTAGAGTCAGAGGATGAAAATGTTCAAAATAGCACAATGATCTTCTGAAACAGGTGATTTAAGTAATTTTTGGATGATGCACCCAGCTAATATCCAAACCAAAGTACAAAAAATCAGAAGTGAAATTCAACAAATTTCATCTACAGCAGTTCAAGAATCACTCAGCATGCCATGCTGGGGGATCATTTAATGCAACCTTCAAATTCATTAAACAATGTTCAATGATTTGAAGAATAAGAAAAAGATCAACCCTAGCCTACAAGGATGGGGGATTTTTTACTTCTATAATCCCCTCCTCAATGGAAGCTAGTCTTATCCTGATTAAGGAAGAAGCCACAAGGAAAGCGTACAACTGAACTATCCAATGATTCCCTTCATGTTACTATCTTCCAAATAGTTCCAGGGAATTCTTCATATAGGAGAACATAGTTTTGTGAAATAAAAAAAGGGAGACGATCTACCAAAAACACTGACATAATTCCTTTAATTTATTATGCATCAGTGAATGTTATCAATACGATTGCAGAAGATCCTCTAGAAAATAAGTCCAGTTCAAGGGAATCAGATGATGATGTTATAGTCCACAATACGGTACACCGCGAGGAAAATGAAGAAGGTGTGCATACCCGAAATCAGAGGCTTACCCAGAATCTATATATACCTTAAAATAAACAACTCCACCCTCCAAAAGGCATCCAACAAGGGGAAATGAAAAAATTCATATTGCATCTCACTTTTCCATTAGAGAAGGTCAATCTCTTTCACTTGAAGAGAGATTTTCATATCAAGAAGAGGAAATAAAAGAGTTAAAAAGACTCAACACGGAGTTTCTTCCAAACGGAATTTCTGCTAAACGGTATTCCTAGAAAAGTCCACAACATTCAAATCCTATAAGATTTCCTCAGAAAAAAGAATTTGTAGCAACTAAAGATGCAGATAATAAATTCCCTCCATTGGGTATACAACCAAGGTAGGTATCAGCACAACCATCATTGGTCTTACTGGTCATTGCACTAGCTCAAGTTCCAGTTGCAATTACTGCATAGAATCCATCTCATCTAGATATTCCCCAAATACTTATGAATACAATTGTGGTTTTAACGACTTGGTTGGAAGCTATAGAGTAACGATTTTCACCAGTTCAGCCAAAAAAGCGTGATTACCCTGAATTGGTGGATGAAATTACTCCGACACCAAATTTTGTGAACACCACATTCCAAATTTTTAATGGTTCGGGAGATCCAGAAGAAAACATAACACATTTTGTTTCTCGTTGTGATCTTATGATTGGAACTTCCCAATAACAAGAACTAGTTAAGATTAGGTGTTTTGTGAAGTCATTACAAGGACCGGATTTTGTCTGGAATACCAGTTTGCAATCTCGATCTATTACTGGGTGGGAAGATCTCCATCAGAAATTCCATTTTCAATTTAGCTCAACATTACTAAAGACGAAATTTTTTATATTACCAATTGTTAACAAACAGAAAATGAAATATTTTCATATTTTATTGCTTATTGGAAGTGATTAACATATTCCTTAAGTTTAGCACTCCCTCAAGAAGGGTTTCTACCAATCTATAAGGAAAATATACATGATGAATTATGCACCCCATTGATCCCTATGAAATACACAAAAGGGTTTCGAGACCTAAATTCAATCACTCTACAGATAAAAGACTATATTATAGAGACTAAGGCTAAAACTTGTGCAATTACATTAGTTATAGGAAGGAGACTAGGAAAGGTAGAAGCTACTGTAGTTACACTCAAACAGGCACTTGTACCTGCTTCTACTTCAATACCTTCATCACACTGAAGAGCTACACTTCCTGACCATCAGCAGAAACGACCACCTCATCAAGATGATCAAAGAGATCAAAAGAGAAAACAATTTGAGTAATTAGAGAATAAAATCTATTCTTTCAGGAATGAGAAAGTTCCTGTCTACTTCATATCATACTTAGAAACCAATTTGGTTATGTTTCCAAGGCCGAAGAAGCCAAATAATGATGTATATGAAGATTTTCCAAATTATTGTCCCTTTCATAAGATGCTGGGACACCCTATTCAGGAGTGATTTGTTTTCAATGACCTTGTGCAAAATATTATAGACTCTGGAAAAGTAAAATTGAAAAGTTCATCAACTCATGTAGCATGCGTTACTGCCACCAATCTAGAGGAAGAAAAAGAATGGAAAGAGGTCAAAAGTAAATATGTAAAAAAAATATAATGATTGGATGATCAAGAAAATGATCAACCAGTCTCATGCTATTTTACGAACATAGCTGAAACAACCAATTTTGTATTCTACCACCCCTGCCATAGAAAAACCATATTCATAAAAAAGGGCGTTCCTCAAAGAAATAAGGTGGTCATAAGGACAAAGATAAGTAAGAAGAATATGATCTCGTAACAAGGCCAATGTTGTCCTTAACCTTGGAAAATTTTATGCAATCTGTTTCAAAATCATGGGCACCGCCCCACAAAATGGTATAACGAGAAATAACCTATCTGACAGAATCCTCATCAGATGAATAATTGATCGTTGGTTCCGTTAATAATTTCAATTTAATAGATCCTTATACCAATGTTGATTATAATTATATTGAGTCGAAATTCCTTGTTCCAAATTGGGGAACTAGAGGAATAGGCCAAGGTCAAGGATACATGGGATGCTGTGGGAATTCTAGAAAAACTCATTTTAACTCTACCCCTGCACAAACCATATATGCAGCATAAACTAATGGAAGATCCCTTTTGGGAGCTCAACAAGATGAAGGAGTTTATTCAATGAAAAAAATTCTAGTTCTCACAAAATTATCCTGGAGGAACGATTATAAGATTTATCATCTTTTTCTTAGCAGATGGATATACTTAGTCAGTCTAATTTTCCTAATTCAGTTGGAAATACCACTTCAGTTTCAACACAGAATATATCTAATATAGAAGAATCAACATCCAAAGCACCTGCATAACTACATCTCCATGCTGGGAAACACATATCTTTGGACCAAAAGTATGATGTCTTGATACCATTTGCACAAGTACCAGCCATGTTATCAATTCTGGATGCTTTGATTCTATCAAAAGATCATTGAGAATCACTCATTGAGGCCTTGTTAATTCCTCAATAATTTGAAACAGAAGTTATTGCTACTGAGGATTATCGTATAGAGAATGATTCTGACAAATTTCATGCAGTCATATCTTTTACATATGAAGATGAAGACCATGTAGTACATGGAAATATCAGACCTTTGTATATATATATATGGAAAGGTCAATGACCTAGATATTAGATGAGCCTTCATTGATAATGGCTCTGTGGTCAAACTCATTCCTGTTCGTACACTTTGTCGATTGGGTCTGACTGAATCTGACTTATCTCAATCAACTTTAATGTTGCAAGGATATCACCAGAATGAATAATAACCTCTCAGAGAAATTACAATCTGAACTTAGTTTGGAGATCTTGTGTCTAATTCAGATTTTATGGTTGTTCGTCAGGACACAACATTCAATGTTCTTCATGGAAGGCCTTGGTTTAATCAACATGCATCCATACCTTCTTCATACCACCATGTATGAAATACTATTTCAATGGTCAAATTCGAAAATTTTATGGTAACAAAGCTCTATTCAAAACATGTGAATCTCAGTACATTGAGGCGGAGTTTTATCACAGAAAAAGAACAATGTCTATGACCAAGGAGGTAATCGGTGTTCATGATCCAAATAGACCAGAACAGATTCCAGAAAATCTATTAATGCATTAGAGTACAGATTATGTGTTACCCATCAATAAAGTTGAAAGGGTAAAGCCAAATCAATGGACTCATCCAATAATTCCCATAATTTCAATTGTGGAAATTGAGTCTAATAACATGAGAGAAATTATTGATACACCAAGAAATGATGGAAGCATGAATAGAGATGTTTTTATTTAATCTGCTGAACTGCAACGAGTCTCTACTTTGTCAGTCAAAGTAGAATAAATTTTATCAATTTTAGAGAGAGACAATTATGTTGATTCTCAATCCATCAATCCCTCTTTACCATAGAAAAACCCCACGTCATCCGTAGGATCAGATATGGTGGATTCTTCTTGAAGATGTTCAAATACTGACTCCTCCCCTAACTTTTGGAGTTTTTCCTTTTTATCTACAATGAAAAAAAAACATATGAGGTATCACGTAATTAAGAAGAAGATAATGACCTTGGTGATTCTCCTCCAACATTTGAGGAAGGTGTTTTTACCACTATGGATGAACATAGGGAAATAAATCTGGGTATAGGTGAAGATCCATGCCCCACCATAATTAGTGTGGCCATGACCACTGAGGATAATGAGGTGTATAATTTCTTTCTAAAGAAAAATATAGATATATTTTCTTGTAATTATACAGAAATTACAGGTCATAATCTTGATATAGCCACCCATCATTTGGTTTTTCCTGAAGAACATCGTGGGTTCAAGAAAGACACAACGAGAACACACCCAACACACGCCTCTAAAATTGAAGCTAATGTTGATAAGATTATAAAATACAACATTGTTAGGGAAGTTCAGTATCTCAAATGGATGGGCAATATTGTCCCAGTGAAAAAAGAATGGGAAAATTAGAGTCTGAATTGATTTCAGAGATCATTACCAGCATTGTTCTAAAGATGATTTTCAATTCCCGATTACAAATCATCAAATTGATGCAACAACTGGATATAATGCTCTTTTCTTCATGGATGTATATTATGGGTATAATCATATTTGAATGGCCCCGAAAGATGAATAATATACACCCTTTAGATCGCTTCAAGGTGTATTTTACTATCAGGTAATTCCTTTTGGCTTAAAGAATGCAGGCGCAACATACCAATATTCAATGCACCGTATCTTCAAACCCTTCTTAGGGAATTTTGTTGATTTTTATGTGGATGATTTGGTAGTCAAATCCAAAAAATATCCCAATTAGTTGGATGATTTGGAAACCATATTTTCTAATCTTCGGCAACATAATTTGAAGATGAACCCCTTAAAATATGCTTTTAGAGTAACCTCAGGAAAATTCCTTAGCTTTGTTGTACGCCATCGTGGTATTGAAGCTGATCCTGAGAGAAATAAATCAATCCTTGGTATGTCACCTCCAAGAAATTTGAAATAATTTAGAGGAATTCACGGAAACTTGGCATATATTCACACTTTATCAACAATTTGGAAGGAAAATGTTTACCCTTCACCAAATTAAGGAAGAAGGGAGTCACTTATCAATGGACTAAGGATTTCCAATAAGCATTTGATATAATAATGAAATATCTCTTGAGTCCACCAGTATTGATGCCACCTGTTAAAGGAAGACCAATCATTCTCTATGGGACATCTTTAGAGCCATCACTAGGTGCCTTCCTCACCCAAAAGAATGATGCTAGAAATGAAAACATCCTTTATTCTCTCAGTAACACTATGATTGATGCGAAAACTCAGTATTCTAGTATTGAGAAGTGCTGCCTAACATTAATATTTGCTGTTCAAAAAATAAAACATTACTTGCAACTTCATGAGGTCCAATTGGTATCTCATAATAACCTTCTCAAATTTATCCTCAGTCGTTTTATTCTTATTGGACGTCTAGCACTGTGGGATGTCATTTTGCAACAGTTTGATATCTAATTTGTGCCTAAAAAGGCAATAAAAGGCCAACCTCTAGCTAATTTCATTGCTGAGGAACCATCTTTAGAAGACACATCATTCAATACTGAACTACCTGATGAATAGGTCATCTCTATTCATGATAATTCCCAAACATGGGAAAAGTATTTTGATGGTGCTTCTAGAAGTCCATTAGGGAAAAGACTAGAAAATCCTATACTCAGCAAGGTTGGATTAGGAATAGTTATTATATCCCCCAAATAGGTAGTAATGCCTTATTCTTTTCTACTATCGGAAGGTTGTACCAACAATGAAGCAGAGTATCAAGCTCTCATCGTAGGTTTGGAACTGTTCTTCAGGTGAAAATGGATCATTTAAGGGTAAAAGGTGATTCAGAATTTGTAATCAAACAAATCAATGGGGAATAATATATCTGAAAAGAAGAGTTAATCCCTTTGTGAGATTAAGTCAGAGAGTTAATGGATGAATTTACCTCAGAGCCGAAATTTTCCTATGTCCCGTGATCAAAAAATACCCAAGCAGATGCACTGGCTAATGGAACTACAACCTTGGGATATCCAAATTAGGTTGAGATAGTTATGAGCAAAACCCATCACCACATGGTTTCAACTTATGTTCAAACCATAAGGGACGAAATTAATGAAATTATCCCTATTTCTAAACCGTATGGTCATACCATGGGATAGAGAACATCCATCATATAATATCTTCATAATAGGATACTTACACCAAATAGGGTTTAGAAGGACAATATCTGGTGACGAGTGGCCAATTTTACTCTTTATAATAGTCCAGACCACTAAACGATTCTTTACAATAGAGGATTTGATGGAATTATTTTTAGATATATTGATGGAGGAGAGACTGTAGTTTTCATGAAAGAAGTACATTCAATAGCTTGTGGGGTCTATCAATCTGGGCACAAACTCTCCTATCAAATCTGAAGGCTTTGATACATTTGGCCTTCAACGACACGAGATTGTAAAAACATCACCAAAAAATCTCATCCATGTCAAGTGAAATCCAACTTCATCAATCTACCCCTAGAGATTATACATATAGATAAATACTCTTGGCCATTTTACATATGGGGAATGGATGTATTAGGGCCTTATCCTCCAGCCACGACTAACAAGTTCAAGCATATTCTCACTACTACTGATTTCTTCTATAAGTGGGATGAGGTAATAACTCTCAAGAAAGTCACAACCAAAAGCATTATTAGTTTTTTCAAAACTAATATCATCACCATATTTGGCGTCCCTCATACCATTTTGACAGACAATGGCCCCAATTTTTGTTCTTATGAAGTAAATAAGTTATATCAGGAATATAATATCAAATCCAACCATTCATCTCACTATCATGCTGTAGAGAATGGACCGATAGAGGCTTCCAAAAAAACCCTATCAAATTTATTCTGGAAGATGGAAGATAAAGATAATAAATCATGTCCTAATAAACTTTTGAATGCTTTATGGGATTATCGGACAACTACTTGTACTACAACCCAAGCCACTCCTTATTCATTGGTATATGGAACTGAATTGGTTTTGACAATTAATGTACAATTTCCTTCACATAGAGTTGCAATCTGTGATCAATTATCTATAGATGAAGGATCTTAGAAAAGGATTAATGAGTTGGAATGATTAGATGAGAAAATATTCCATACTTGCATCATCTAGAAGTCTATAAGAATAGAATATCACGAGATTTTAATAAGAAGGTTCTTCTTCATTCATTCCTCCATGGAGAATTGGTACTGTTCCTTAGGACTACAGTGATACTAGGAACGAAACCTCCAAAACATAAACCAAAATGGGAGGGACCTTATTCCATACATATGGTATCGTCAAATGGAGCCTATGATTTAATCCCAATAGATGGAGAGCGCATTACAACTCTAACAAATACAATATTTTTGAAGATATACTTTGTCTAATTATACCCAATAGTTCTTACTGTAAGACTGTAAACTGCATAGTACATAGTCCTCACTGTAAGACTTTAAACTGCACAATACATAGTCCTCACTGTAAGACATTAAACTGCATAGTACAATGTCTATGCTACATGACTTAAAACTACACAACAACCAATGTCCTAGTTGTAAGGAATTACACTACATAACAACCATAGGTGTCCATTCTACATGACATTAATGTTCATTGTATCTTCATCCTTGTTGCATGATGTTAAACTGCATGGCATCATATGTACAACTAATGTTTTATCTATTTTATCGTTAGAAGTTTCCACAAGTAAATGTCATTGATGTCATCACTACTTCTTAGTAGTAAATGAGTCCCCCTATTTCCTATATCAGATTCAGATCTCCATAGAGAACAAGTTTCAAGAACTACGTATGTCTTGATTATCACTTTAAATGATATATGTACTGACGCCTGAATCTCCAATTCTGAGGCCCAGCCAAAATCACAAATTTTTATTATTTTCTTTTCTTCTTCTGTATGTGAATCAGATCTACACAGAGTGTTTTCTTTAAGATATATGATTTGGTCCTTATACCATTTCATGTCTCAAGATTTATCGTTCTCTTAGAATGTATCAAAAGCCCCCATTCCTCATGTCAAACTTAGCATGAGTAATAATTGTTTAATGAACAATGTTGGACTTCATTCTCATCTATTTTGAGATATGTAGAGATGCCTAGATCTTCAATATTGGGCCCAAAAACCCATAATAATAACCCCATTTATTTCTTGTATAAAATCAAATATGCATAGGGAGTTCTTTAAAAAATATTTTTAACTTGATTCTTTCCCCAGCAAGACATGTAGTGACACTTGGGCTTTATCCCTTAATCCAGTTATAGTATGTCATTCTGTTCATATTAGTTCATAGTCATCCTTACAACAAGACATTACACTGAATGAAAATCCAATACCCCTATTCATTATTTTCATCACGTTTGCATTATAAAAGAAACCCTTAATGCCACTTGTTTCTCACAGCAATCATAGCTCACATGGGTTTAGTAATTGAGTATATGGATTCTTTATATTAGGTGTTTTAATTTCTTATAGGGTTAACAATGTGTTTACTGCATTACTTGAAACTGCGCATTACCATATTCATTCAAACGAAACAAAGAAAGTCTCCATTTTACATATGAGTTAGATGTATGTAAATAACATAATATTCAAGGTGAATATGGATTAAAATATTTCTGATATACATTATGAATAACCCCCTTCCATATCTCACACTCTTAATGTTGAATTTTTATTTTAGATTTTCATAGTCTTTTTTACGGTTTCTGGTGACAAGGATTCTAATATCTGAGAGATATTTTTCCTGACTATGCATCACGTACCCTTTAGCAGACTTGCATAAGTTTCCAACATAACAGGATTATCAGCCAAAAGATTCCACTATTTGGCTGTACATCATATTTCCCAGTTGAACCTGTATAATACTGCCCCATCACGGGTTTTTTAAATAATGATAACTTCGTTCATGGTAATATTTTTCCCCTTTAATCACTGATGACAATATACAAGAATCTATATTTTAAAATAGTAATTCAAGTATACTTATCCCATTTTCATTCCCAAAGTCTGAAAGTCTTTAAGACCATGGTTTACAAATTTCCCCCATCACGTGTTCGATACAAAATGAAATAATCTTGAAATCACATGGCCATATGTTATATGTCCTTTTCATTTTTGGTCATAGTTGTATGACCCAAAAATATATACAAAATATCTTTTATATTTGGGTAAGACCTTTGGAAAACTTCTATTCCGCTGATTCTTTGGATATCGTGATTGGAAATACCCTTTCCATATTTAGGTTCCTTTCTCCATAAAAAAACTATATGTTTTGGAAAATCTAAGTCTCCATAAACTTTAGTTGATATATAGAAATAGAACCCCAAAATTATGAGAGATTTTCTTGTCTGACTATGAATCACATGCCCTTAGGTGGCCTTGCATATGTTTCCTACATAACTGACCTGTCAGTCAAAAGATGCCACTATTTGGCTGTGACACATATTCCCAGTTTTCCCTGCGTAATAAATCCCCCATAACGATTTTGTTATGTAATAGTAACTTCATTCTTAGAAAATATGCCCTCTAATTCATCTATCCCATTTCCCATACCATTCCTTGTTTTCAGAAATTATCAAATCACAGTTTACAATTTTCCCTTTCATACCTGAATATGATAGAATATTTCCAAAAAACTTATCAAAAAATTTAGATAATTTCATACTTTTGGTCAGAGATAAAGACCTTAAATTAAAGCCACCCCATTTCCTCACAACCTAACTTAAAACTGCATACCACCAATGTCCTCACTGAATGACTATTGGTTTAACATAATTCTTTTTCATTCTTAAAATTAATTACCTTGGAAAAACCACCTACTATGGTCTTAAGTCCCCCGAATCATATCTTCCCCTATCTATCATCAAAAAAATGTTAAATTTCTAAATTTTTATTTTTCCGGACAATGCATCACGTGCCCATAGGAGGCCTTCCATACTTTGCTTACATAACATGAATATCAGTCAAAAGATGCCACTATTTGGATATGAAGCATATTCCCTAGTTGGCCATTCATAATACAGCCCCCATAACAAGTTTATCAAATAATGGTAACATTGTTCCAAGAAAAGACACAAATTATAATGACACAGGCTTTAAATTTGGTAACTATAAAAAAAATAATGTCCCAAGATACCCCTTGGAAATGATTAAATAAAATTAAACAAAATCTTACCCACATTGTTTTGTTTGGGATTTAATTCAATGTTTATGGTCAAAGATATTTCAACCCTAAACATTATCCCTTTATAGTCCAACATGCATGACTCTAAATGTCTAATAACAAAAGACCTAGTGCTCATTATATTTAGAACCCATGAAGGAGACTCTAAACAAAATTCGAGTCTCTTCTCACTAAACGTACATTTTTGTATGGTTTAGGTAATATTGAGAAATAAATGTCAAAAGACACAATGTATGTTGGGTTATCCATATAACCCTATAAACAGTCAAATTATGATTGAAAACAAAATTTAATTCATTCATATGAAAATATAGGTCCATCTACAAAATGGAGCTTCTATATCATGTTTCAGAATAAACTCTAAACATGAATTTTCATTTGTTGGATAGCTTAATAAGCTATATCAGCAGTCTATTGATGTTGAGATAGTTTAGCAAATCCATCCTCCTTTTCCTGAAGAAGTGCTTCCTTAGCAGTTGAAATGGAAGTAATCCCCTCTAATTGGGTTTCTCCTCATGTCTGATTCAATTGCTCAAGGTTGTTATGAATAGTATACAGTTGCTGTTGAAGAGATAACAACTCATTCGTGCAGCTTATTCGGTATGGGTCATCAAATGAGTGAAAATGAAATTTTTTGGAAAAGGACACTATTTGCGTAGGTCCTTCAACAAGGTCCTTCGACAATGTACTTCGATGAGGTCAGCCACATAGGCCCTTTGAAAAGGATCCTAGTGCAACTCCATCATTGAAGTATTTTTGGCGTATCCCCATTGTGTACATAATTTTACCTTGAAAAAAATTTCAAGAGAATCACATGAGGGCACTACGCGATGTAGTTGGGCGAACGAGCTACGCAACTAGTGCTCTAAATTTTAGATAAAGAATAGATAAATAAAAAATCACGAATGGTTGAGACATAATTATAGGCAGAAGAAGACCTACGCGTCATGAATGCACGCCGTACCTGCGCGATAGACCTGTGCACCATACCTTCGCGGCATACCTGTACGAAATAAGTGCACGACAAAACTATTCTATTCATTAATCTATCATGATGGTTTTTCCAGACTTTCACCTCTGGACTTGGCTATCTTTTTATATTTTTTATCCAATCCTAAGGGGGTGCTTTTGTTGACACTACTTGAAAAGGTAACCAAAAAGATAGGAAACCTTTGAATATTTCAAATCCCAAAGAAAGATTCAATAATTATAAAGAAAAATCCATTATATTCCCAAAAGTGCTTCGCGGTCAAGCTACACAGCCGAGCTACGCGGCCGAGCTTTGAGGCCGAGCTACGCGGCTGGGCTACATGCCAAACCTCCGCGCCAGAAGATTTTTTTTGTCCCTGTATAGAGCACCTACGTGGTGGAGCTACGTGAAGTACCTGCACGGGCAACATCTCTTCAACCAGGCCCATCCCTGCCTATAAATATAGCCCTTGGGCTCTCCATGTAAGGACTGAAAAAAATTGTAAGACTCTCTAAAGCTCCCATTGCATAGCTCATTCACCTATATCACTAAAATTGTCTTAGGATGTTATTTAAACTAAATAGAAGGGATAATTAAAGGGGATAGACATATTTTTGAAGTTCTTCACATTCTTCAGTACTCATCCATACTTGCACGGTATATCTGCACGCCACACCTATGCAGTACACCTTAACGCCGTACCTACGCGATAGGGAAACGCAGGGTACCTATGCGGAATACATGCACAATGTACCTACGTGACCATATAAAGTAACCTTCTTTAACACCATCCATGGCAGGGTATATCCTTCCTTGGTTCCTTTATCCAAAAAAGGATAAGTTGAAGCCTCCACAAAAAACATCTGACTTCTCAAACATTTGGGTAAGGAACATCAGCGTGTCTCTAATTTGGGTTTCAATTTCCACGTTCATAGGTTCCCCAAATTTGTTTCACAATGGGGTTATGATTGATGGGATGTTTTTGGATTTTTATATCAACAGTCACATAGAACTTTCTCCCAGAAACAATTTTGGGAAGTTCCCAGTTTGGAGGATGGTTGGTTACCGGCCTTTCCCTTTTCAAAGAGGTGACCCGGAACCTCAGTTCTTCAGTAGGGAGGGTAAAATTCACACTTTAAATTTCACATATATATAGGAGAAGTCTCCCTCCCCTACTAGAACCAATTTTAGGGAAGCTATCCGGGTATAAGACCCTCACCTTCACCCCTTCTTCCTTACATTAGTCCCTTGTTCAATGTAAATAGAATAGAGGGAAGGTTTTTCTCCACTCTATCTTCCATGGTTGAGGCACCCTCTTCGATCAACTTGGAGGAAAAGTTTGGAAGTCTGAAGTGTCATTGTTGAATCTTTCACATCCTCTTATTTCTCACACTGAGCATGACTCACATGGGCTTAGAGATATGTGATGGTTGCAACATATGCACAAACAATCACCAAGGAACTATGAGAACTCTGATTCCAATTCATATAAGGATATGTAAGAAGATTTTTCAATTCCCAATATCATTAGACATCTTCCTTAGTAATCCAACCCTAATTCCCCCAATTTGGGCATCCCCTTTAAGAAATAGGCCCCCAATTCAGTCCTCAAATCATCAAGGCATCCTTTTCATGAAACAATCCCAAACTCAACTCTCTTAGAGGACTATAATATCTTATGAGATTTAGTGAACTACATGGGCTTTGATTCCCATCCATATGGGATATGTAGAAATCCTCCTTCTAGTTCAAACCCAACATTTCAAATCAACCCTATTCTCTTTGGCCCACATTTACAATAGGGTCTGATCTTACTTGGAAACCCATATCCATTCCAAGTTACTTGGGCTACTTAAGCATAAGTCCTACACTATGTTTCAACTAAGCACCTTCCGCTGAGAGGTACTTATCACCTGAACTTAAAAGGTCTGATGTGTCCTACTAAGCGAAACCAACTACGAGTGCTCTGATTCCTTTCACAAGGATACGTAGGTAGCTCATTTTATGAGCACGATCCCATGATTAAAACAAACGTCCATCTCCCTGGATGATAATAAATTCCAGAGTGCCCCACTAAGTGGCTTAAAAACCAGTATCATCAGAATGATGACTAAAAGAATCTCTAATCAGTATATTAGAGGAAACCATTAATGGAAAACCTAAAATACATATAGATGATTCCATTGATGAAGAACCTTGAATGCATACTGATGATTCTAAATATTACACATGTTAATAAGTCATTATAAATTCCAAGGTATACTTATGATATATTTGGTGAATTAATAAGGATTCAAGAAAATATTTTAATTTTACAAAGAGAGTCTCGGAGTATACAATAATCCCCCCCAAAAGGGTGTGATGAGTATAAAATCCCATCCTCTCTACTAGTGCACATTCTTAAGTATCGTAAAGTTAAAAACATAATGAATTTTTTCCTTTGGAAAGCAGTTCCTCTTTGGATAACGAACTATTGAAAGTTTCTAGTTCAATGAATAAAACCAATAGAAACGACCTTGAAACAATGATTCTTAAATCTATAACAAAAGTTTCAAGGAACTGCGAAACAGATACCAATTAAAACATTATAGTACATTATAATACCATTTTATATTTATTTAAAAGGTGGTGGGGATCTACACTTACCCCTATTGAGTTTTCTTACAAAATGACCAATCACTAGAGAATTAAAAAGGTACCTTATGATTCCCTCTATAGAAATAATTTTATGACAAAAGTATTTTTCAATGATATTAGAGAAATATAGATTTTGGGACTTGTTATTATTTAGGAAAATGAATTTAATGTCAGGAAAATTATATATAACATCTGTGTATTATAATGTTCATCGATAACTTATACTGATAATCATCGACATGATCTGGAATTTAATATTGGAATGAAGAATTCTATGTGATATTATTTATGGAAAAGTGTTATCATAATTAGAGGGCATATAAATAAGATATGTCAGTATGTTGTCCCTTTTGATATTTTTGATTTATAAGGGATGGAATTTTATTTCATGGAACTTTCACTAAACATGTCTCAAGTTCATGATATATTCCATGTATCTCACCAGTGGAAGTAAATATGTGATACATCACATGTACTAAAAATATAATTCATAAAACATGAACATAATATTTCTTATGAGTAAAAATGAGTAGAAATCCCTACTCATAGAGTAAAAGTTTTACAGAACACGACTACACACCTAAGAAGAGTTAACTGTAGAAATCACAAATTCAATGAACTTATAGGGGAACCCTAGTGTGTAAGGAAACAAACATATCCTCATTTGTTTTGTATCAGAGTAATGAATATAGAAGTATGAATTCATTTTAATGTGGTTATAAGTTAAATCCCATTTTTTGAAACATTTTTCCAAATAAATTACATAATATTGATATCTATTGTTACACGCAACACCAAGATTAAATTAATCGTAATAAAATATTAAAATATTATTATGTTAAGAAAAGAGTCTCTCTTAGATTTTGTATTATATTTTATTAATAGGAAAAACAAAATTATGAAAAACTTATGTTTATATAATTATCAAATTAGTTCATTAGTAATCAATTTATTATAAAAGAGAATTCTAATAATTTAAAGAAAAATATTTTTAAAAAAATAGTGTTTTTGTGTACATAAAATATTTTTATCTTAATAAATTATAATAATCCCTTATCTAAAATTATATTAATTAAATATATTTACTATATCATCATTCAAACTTTATAAAATTAATTATATATTTTTATAAAAATGGGGTAATAATAAACTATGTTTTATGCTTAAAATAATATTTTTCTAAAATGTGGTTTTTATCATATTTTCCATAGATATTTTAAAATTAATTGCTACCAATTATTTGTGTTAAATATTATAAATTGATTCCATATTGAGAATTAGTAGGCTAATTGTCTTTAAATATGACCCTTTTATTTGTAGTCAATACGAATAGTACCCATGATATAATTTACAATCTTATAAAAGACTAAATCAGGATAATCTATGGTAAAACTAAGTCATAATGACATGAATATTCTTCAGAATTATTATTAGATGATTTTAATTTATCAAATATCACATTAGGATACAAATAGAGTGATAAAATTAATACTTTTAATGAAAATAAACAGTATAAGTTTTCAATCCATGGATGTTAAAAAAAATTCACTCTTTAGGTTTTAAATCTATCTTATCTGTCTACGTAGGGTAAATAGAAATTTAAATACAAATATAGGTATTTATATTGAGATTAATGAAATTAATTCCATAATATCCATTTTTTTATAATTTTTAAAAATTATATAATAACCTGAAATTATTATGCAGCCCATATGAAATATTTTTCCAATTAATAAAAATTATTTTAAATGATTTTAAATATATTAAACGTAATATAATTTGACTGATTTTTTGTTTTACATGTAATGATTCATATTAATATGAATTATTATTGTTTTATTAAATAATTATAATCTAATTTAATCATTAACATTATGTATTTTATGTCATATTAAATGAATTGCTTCTAAACTTGAAAAAAATGATATTTTATGAAACTAATATATTATTAAATTACTATAAAATTATAAAAAAAATTAAAATAGTGATAGGAGGATATGAAATGATTTCAAATATTATCCTTTTATCGTTTATATTCCATTTAATTCCATTATTCATAAGAATTACATTAATCAGGTTTAATATATGATGAAACTCAATGGGTGACCCTCCCCTCAATTATAAATGTGTAGCCTCCATTTTCTTCTACACAATACGTTGTTCCATATATATTGACCAAAATCAACCAATTTATATTATCCAATCAGATAAATAGATTCTATATGTGATGGTATTCCAAAAAGGCCAACCATATTTCCCTTAAGTAGAGATCTAAAGGAGTTATATCAAATAAGTAGTAATCACCTTAACCTATCACTTTATTTCTAATTATTGTTCTAAATCAAGTAAATATTTTTTATTTTTAATAAAATAAAATATTTATTATCCTAAATAAACTATAATGTTATAATGATTATTAACCCACCATTATAAACCCTCCTTCCATATTAAGGGATGTGAAAATATTGTTTGTGCGTACATATGGCTAACCGTCTCCACATACCTTTATTATCGCTTGAGAAATTGATTTCTCAAAACCATATTTTTCTAATTAGTATTATTATTATTTTAATGATAATAAATTATAATTATTAACTATTTATACTTATATAAGGATTATATATCTTCTACCTTTTAACCTTCGAAACAATTGGAAAATGATAACATCAATCAAGATTATGTGTGGACTACCACCTCTACAAAAAGATGTGACTAAATTTTCATTTCATTCTTACATTCATTGAAATAAGTACGTATTTAAAAAATAGATATATTTTATTTAATAGAATAATTATTCTTTAAAAATGATTTATTATTTATAGTTCTTTTGTTTCATTTCTCAAAAAAATTAAAAAAGTGTCCATGCGTACGTACGACCTACTTTCTATATGAATGGTGTAATTCATTATTCAAAATATATATTTTATGAATGAATATTGAAAAGTATATAGTCAATATATATTATGTTTATATCATTATTAATATTTTTTAAATTATGGTACCATGATCAAAATACAAGGACTAAAGCAACGGAACCAAAAAAACATGAAAAACACAGTAGATACCACTTTAATGATTGATTTTAATAATGGAGTTTTAACAAATGGGAGGTAAAAGTATATAAGTAAAAAAATATTATATCATATATATGATTATGTTTATTTAGTAAATTTATAAAAAAAATTATATTTATTTTAACAGTGTTTCAAATTCATACGAATGAATTCAGACCTATGGTAAGGTATTTTCATGTCACTATTTTTTTCAGGAGTGAAATTCCATATTACCCATTTGTTCCTTTTGTGTGGGTTATATTGTATCTATGAATGTGTTTCATGATTAATATTTGGAATTTTATGTGTATTCAAATATACATATAATGTTTTTTATTACATGGGGAATATGATTCATAATTTACCAAATCGATAAGGGTATTATGTAAAAATCTCATTGTTTAAAGACATTGTTTATGATTATGTTTACGATGATGAAATCATATTATAATTATTAATATAAAATAATTAATTTTATTTTAAATTGGATATTTATTGAGAATAATTTTTTTATATTCATCTTCCATTCCTTGACCACTAAATATATAGAATATATATTTTTAAGGAAAATTGAAATCAATGATCTCTTTGATAAAAAAATAATTTTCTCCCATGACTATATTTTATAAAAAAATTTAAGAAGGTATTTTTTAATTGTATATAAGGATGGTTTAAATACATTTTTACCGATTTATTATATTTTATAAAAAAAATTCTGAGTAATTTTTTTATTATATTATGAATAAGGTATTTTCTTAGATTTTTCTATATTTGTGAATAATTAATGTTTAATTTAAATGTTTATAAAATTAATGAAATATATGACCATAATTATTGACGAGTATTTTGAATTTATTTTAAATATATTCCATGTTAATTTCAATGAAAAATAATTCCTTTGGTTTTTGAATGTTTAATATTTTAAAATAGTTACTTAATTGTGAAAAGGATATTTTCCACAGGACTTCTCTAAGCATTTTTACAAAATCATTTTCCATCTAAGTTGAAATTCTTTAATGATATATTAAATTTACTATCTATATGATTCAATGATACCATCCATAATCTTTCTTTGAATTTCTATTTATAAAACCCATTCCATTTCAAAGAGATATACTATGATAAAATAATGAAGTGTTTATAAACCATGTTTGTTTTTCAAAGGATATACTATAGTGAAATTTTTATGAAATCAATTTATTTTTCTCATGTTATTATTTGGTTACATGATAATAAAAGGCATTACCTTTCCATGGGTTATGCTATGATGAATTGTTTTTGAAACACATTCCATTTCATGGGATACAATATGATAAATGTTATATGATATTGTGGAAAAAATATGTATGGTTTTAAACATTTAATATAGGTTATGTTATAAACAAGGATAGTGGTTAGATAATATCCCAGTATAGTGGTCATATTATAACCAATTATGGTGGTTACATTATAACCAATGATGGTGGTTAATTTATAACTATTGGGAGTGGTCACGTTAAAACTAAGGATGGGTTGAACTTATATATACCTCCAATGAATTTGGTAAATATTGATATCTCAAGAGATTAATGTTACTATAATAGGAAATTAACCTAGTTCATTAGGGGATTCTTCCACTATGATAGTATTGAAAACTAAACTAAAATACTATGATGGTTTGGTAGGGGGAACTAATTCCACTATTATTGTCCTGATAATGAGACTTTGCTACTAAGGAAATGATTTTATATACATATGTGTATGTAAAAAAATTATATCTTATTCAAATGAAACACTTTTAGTGACCATGATATTTGATTACTTTATGATACATCTCCTATAAATTGACAATAATTCTTCCATGACTCAATATTATTTTTTAGGACATGTAACATATTATTTTTAAATCATATGATCATGTTCTCATACACCTATGTTCATGTTATTCTCAAGTGATTACTGATATGCCCCAAATTTACCTTTACTAATAATATAAGCTCACCATTTTTTTTATAAATTCTTTCCTTGGTATCTAAATAGAGGTACTACATGTGGTTTTTCAAAGAATGGTTATTGTCCTGAAGAACATAGTGGGGGATGTTGTAACTATTTTATTAACAAGTTGTTTATGTGTCCATGTATACAAATAAACTAGACAAATATGATTTTGCCCATGATTTTAATGTATATAATTAATATTCAACATTTACTATATTATATCTACTTAGTAAACGAATGGTTCACAATAATTTTTCTTTTAAGGGTTTATTTTTTAGGTTTGCACTCAAATTATTAATCAGATATTCAGATGTATTTAATCTTGAGGATGTTTAATGGATAAAATAATGAACATTGCATAGTTCCTTATAGGGATTTCTATTTTAATGAAGATTCATAAATGGTGGGGAGACTAAAATGATTTTTAACCATGCTTCCTTAGGTGATTTATTTTGGAATCCCATGAATATGCTCATTTCCAGGAGGGATTATTTGAATGTGTCTCATTCTTTGGGAAGAGAATTTATTTTCGAAAAATTTTCTATTTATAGTAAGTTTCATAGGTTTATATGATGTTCATGTTCTTATTTCTTTGGAGATTAAATGTTAATTAATGAGGTTTGATTATGTCCATTATTTTCACCATATGAATATTCAAAGACTTTCTAGGGGGAATATGCCTTATAGTGGGGTATTTTTTACACACTGAAAATAATAATTATTCACTTAGTATACTTATTTAATTATTGTAAATATCATTATTTAATTTTGAGATGATCTCCTTAAAACTATTTTCATGTTTTTATTTTTTTCTTTGGTATATGATTAGTTCACATTTACTGGAATTTATCTATAGACCATGCATTTGCTTATATCATTTGACAAATCCCAAAAACCCAATCATTTCATGGTTTCCCTAACTATTCACCCTACACATGATATTTTCAATGTATCATCTATTAGGAGGGGTAGATTTTGTGCAAGGTTTAGCCAACCATACAACCATGTAATGAAAATTTCCATAAAGAATAAGTGTTTTTTACAATTTTACCCCAATCCCTCTTTTACATCACATGATCCTTCACCCACACACTATTTGTTTCAACTGTACTAGCCCTAGGGGCGCTCTTGACTGCACCTCCTTCCTCTTCCCCACTCCCGCAGATCTTGATTCCAAGGGGTTTTAAAACGATATAGTACTGGTTCTTCATAGTAATGTATCTTCATCCCTTTTCTTATTTTTTTTCTTTTTCTATCCTTCTCTCACCCATGCTTTTCATGTCTTGTAAAAGCCATATTTTTAATGGGGGTGTTTATTTTTATTATTATTCATTCTTAGGGATCATGATGTTTTATTTTAAATTGGTTTTTACTATAACTATTAAAAGAAAAATATTCCCATTGATTCACCATATCTTTTTGATCATTCATCGTTTTTGAAAAAAAATTAATTTTTAATTTTGGTATTTTTTATTTCTCTTTTCTACTATAGGCTGTGTTGGGTAATGTTATAGTATAATATAATGACCAATTTCAAGGGATATGTGTTTCAGGTAGGTTTCCCCTAATTGCTTCTCTAAATATTATACCACAAAAAATTATTGTGGTTTAATAGTTATTTTTGATTCCTAACAAAGTAATTTTATATGAATAGAATCATGTTTAAAAATTAAACATAGTTTCAATTTGTTTACACTAAGTGTGAGGGTATTTTCTTATGAAAATCTACAATTTTAAATTAATTATTGGATGTTATGCACATTGAATGCTTTATAAAATCATTAAATAGCATTTACTAATAAATTATGTTATTTTCAATGTTGTTCCTATTTTTAAATTAGATTTAATATTTGGAAAATTATAGTTTCTCTTAAAATTAAAATTAATACATTAAAATCCATCAATTATTAATGTATAACAATATAACATTTTCATTGAAAATGAAATATTCTGGAAATGTTTTATTTATTTATTTGGTTGTTATTGTGATATTAATATATGTAGAAATATATATGTGTATATAAAAATCCACATGGGATTATGTTAATTTTTCTAAATTAAGTAATATATATATATATATATATATATTCATATTTTTATATGAGAATAAAAAATTATAATTTCAAATTAATCTTGATGTTTGTTTCAATATCAAATGAAAATATAAAAAAATATTTTACTATGATTTGTTAGACACATATGATAGGGCCATATTTATTTTTCATAAATATAGATATTGTATCATTATATTATGCATGATTTGTATAAGGGCCTTTCTAATTAGAAAATGGAATGGTTTTATTATTTTTAATGTGAAAACCCTATTTGAGTTGACCTAATTTTGTTATGGAAAATGAATTCTTATTAAAATGTTATATATGAGTCAGGTCCTACAGGTGTTTATGTAATTCTTAGGTGTATGGAATATTAAAAGGTTCTATACTTTATAAAGGGGTTGGAGGTGAATATAAAATTATTTTTTCCATCAACTTTCATATTCATATGTTATGTATTTACATGATAAATACTCACCCTCGTTCATATTTCATTGGAATCCTTGGGTAGTTATGCGGGAACTCTTTGTATATATGCCATACTATTTTAGTATTATGCTATGACTAGTGGCCTTGGGATAGATTTCCTATATTTTTATGGGATGTGTCCTTCTGTTAGACCTGTGAGTGTAATAATGAGTGTAGGGTCACCTGATTTATATCCATCACCGACCTTATGATTTATTTTTTTAGCAATATTATATTATTTCCCTCAAAACATCTTGGTACCCATGATGACAATAATTGTTTTATATTATATGGTATGCATTTTCATTACCTAATTTCACAATTTATATATATCATGTTTTTTTTCTTAGTAAAATGTTTTAATTAAAGTGTATTTACATGAGTATTTTTAACGGTTGTTCAAAAGATAGTTTTTAGTAGGGTATTTTAATAAAAACATGGAATTAGTTTATGAACATGTAATTAGTTAATATTTTAATTTTATGTTTGAAAATAATTTTTTTATAAAATACTTAATGACACTTGATTGGTTTACAATGATTAAAAATGTACTTTTAATTTTTTATTTTAAACTAGCACAAAAGGATATCTTATTTAAATAATTTATTTTGGATCTCATTGTTTTGGATTTCTACTAATATCATTTTTATATTTCTATATATATTTTTATTTTTCGGTTATGACCATTTTATTTCTACTATTTTATGATTGAGGTAATATTACTGGATAATGTCTTGTATAGTCCTAAAGAGGTATGCCTATTTTATTTATTATCTTTTCCTAATAACATTATCCATGCTGGATTTTTCCGATTTATATAGATAGAGGGTATTGATATCCACTAGTTGTAAAATAAAATGCATTTATTGGTGGTTATTGTGTTTTTTCATATTTAGGGGAGGAGAATGGTGTGATCATAAAGATTAATAAAAATTTTTTTATATAATTTATTGTTTTACTCCATTAAATTATTATAGTTCCTATTTAATTTAACATGGATGTCATATAAACCTAGTGGTCATTCCCTTTTTTTCTATTACTAAACATTGATCATTCTACGTATCCATTACCATAATATTTTAATTGATTTCATGGGAGTAAAATCCATCCCATGGTGATTTAGAACATACCACATGGATGTAACTGGCTTGTTCATGTGTACTATGGATGGATGTCTCCGACTAGTTCATGATAATTCTACTTCAATAAATACATGAAATATTAATTAAAATTGTTCCATAATGTTTTTGATGTTTAATTTTAATTCTAGGAATCATCATATTTCTTTTCTAGCATAACTAATCAATTATTTATTAATAAGATTCAGCTTGAAATCAAACATAACAAAATAGAAACTATAATAGAATAATCATCAACATAATATGTTCAATTCAATTGTTAATCATATAAATAATTTATAAGAATGAATGATTATTACAATGAGTTAATCATATGTAATTATTCATGAAATACAATCATTAACTTGTTTAACTGGGTTAGGAAAGTCAAATATGAAAGAGAGTATGAATATTCATATAAGTAGCTTTTAAAATTATATAAAAAATATCATAAAGAAATATGACTAGGAAAAGAAAAAATTCATGTAATTATCAACCCTTTATCCTTTTAGTTATTTTGTGCTAATTGTTTCTATTCACTGAAATATTATAATAAAATTCATTTTAAAAAACTGAAGATGGTTAATTCCACATTAACACAGACTTATATCAGATACATCACAAATCCCTTGACTTTAAAAATCAAAATGGGAGAACATGGATAGGAAAATGTTTACAACAATAAGAACTTTTGAGGAAAACATGAGAAATCTAAACCATTTAATAATGATAAAAAATGAAATTAATTATCTAATATGACCTCTCATGGAATAAAATAGGGGAAATAGCAATAAAAATGAAAGAGGAAAACTCAAATTGAATCTCTAGGTGGTTGATCCCTTCAGGGTAAGGGATAAAACAATTTGAATATTTTTCATCATTATATTGTTATATTCATCGTGCTCTATAGATAATGAAATATAAGGATAATTAAAAAAGGGGAGGTTCAACCTAAATTTAAAAATCCTAATGTATGAACCACATTTTGATTCTATAGGCTTGTTACTCTTTCATAAACATAATAAACACACACACAAACACACTCAATCTATAATAAATATTATATAATTGCAGAAGGCTAGAGTGCTTGAGTATTAATATGTCATGAAATCTAAATTCTGAAAAATTAGGAAACATTCCTTCTAATGGAAGAGGGTGTTTTATTATTATCTCTAAAAATTCCAAAACTTCTAGGTTATAGGATTAATAGTCCTATTATAAATCATTATAAATTATTTGATCCAAAATGAAAATAAATAATAGATAAATCTACCAAAAAATGAAAACTACTTTTATATACAGTGAAGAAAAATATTATTCCAGAAAGAAAATATTCTTACAGAAAGTGGAAATTAATCTTATATATGGGTAAATTAATCATACATATTGAAGTTTTACAAATACACATTTCAATGAAGAGACTTATGTACTGAAATTTTTGAAAATCATGGGGTTTCATTCTAATACTAAAGGATCACCTACATGAAAAGGGGTTATTCCTAAGGACCATTAACATTAAAGGGTAATTATGTAAGGATTATGAGGGGTAGTATTTAGTAGTTATATATGTGATAATGGGAATGTAGAAATTTTCACAATGATGATATATATTATTCACCGCAATAGTAAATATGGTATATAAAGATCATTATGGGTGATATGTGAAGTTCATACCTTTGAAAATGTTGACACATAGGGGTAATCAAAGATTGCATATAATGATATCTTCATTTTTCATTGGACAGTTAACCCAACAAATAATGGTCAATGAAGAATTTTCCAAAATTTCTCCAACACCCCAAATTGAATAATTATCTTCATATCACTAATAAAATTGATAAAAAGTATCCCTTTGTACCCATATCCTCTATAACTACCACCAAACACACCCAAATCCCATAAAAACATTAAAATTTTAAAATGAATGCTTTTGGAAAATCATGTAGACCAAGTCGTCAATAAAACATTTTATAGGGAATACCAATATAGTTATATTAATTTTTATATAACAGGCTCTAGATTATGTAACAAAGTGAAATGTATTTTTATATCCCTTAAATATTACCATGATAACACTGGTAATACTCTATTTCCAATCATCTATGAAACTATCACATACATCATCATCAATAATTTTAATGGTTATAATTTTGAGGTGAATATCATAAAACTGCGAAACATATTTCAATAATAACATGAATCTAATATTAGTTTTTAGAGGAATATTACCATTTCCTTTGATTTTGGATATATTGTTATTTCAAAATTTAATATTTACAAAAAAAATATATGTGAATGATGAGAAAAAGTATCATCTTATAGTGACTTTATAAGAAGAACATAAATCAATCAAAAAAATTGATTTGTGAATTTCATGTTTTACTTGATCATATTTTGGAATAAAATTTTATAATCAGAGATGACTATAAATTGATAATATTTGATTTTAATTTTTTAATTTTTTTATCAATCTTTAACATTAGTAACCTTTTAAAAAATTGATTAGGATTTTCATTGATTCTACACTACATATAGAATCCTAATTCAGATCATCATCACAACCACCTATGTTAAATTTTATCATGTGGTTCTTTTCTATTAATTCCTCCATTTAATTTCCATATATGTTTTCATTTAGGGTTAAAATCATCGTATTCAGGTGTATATCCATTATCAATTGTTCTGAAATATATATTAAGCATCCTAATTTTAACTAATTTCACTATGATATTCAAATAAGGATTTATATTAGTGTCAAATATGAATAGTGCACCCAACATATTTGGTAAGGTGATCAACATAAATAATTCCTATATATTATCATTGACATTAGTTATATAGAATTGAAATGAGATGAAATACTTTGTAAATCATTAATGTGATCTGATACATTATTCCCATCATTTTGAATCAAGTTGAAAATTAAAAATTTTGTTATTAAATCATTATATGTGGTTGTCATGGCATACAAATTTTTTCATTTTTCCCACATAATATATGCACAATTTTTTTATGAACTATTGGAAAATTATTTTATTGATCCACTATCAGATTTGGGTTGGGAAATTCTTATGGGGAATAAACTAATCATTATCTTTGAGTGGACTAGAGTTAAATTTCAACATCTCATCGAATTGTTCATTAACCACAGTTTCCTCTTACTATAAAACAATGGGCTTTGTAACCTCAATTATGGGTTTCCCTAAATTTATATTATATAAATATATATATATAATATTTTATATATTGTATTTTTATATTAAATAATTAATAAATTAAAAGAATCCAACAAGCCTGTACCCGAGTGGTAAGGGCTTCTGCTTGGAATCTAAGAGACCCAAGTTCAAAACCAGGTGGAGGTGAATTTCTGGGTACAGTAGTAGTACTGTAGTAGTACTATAGCAGGGACTATTCGGTACTGTATCAGTCGGAACTGTTCACCTGATCTGGGCCTTCGGGCCACCGGTTTCGGCCTACAGGCCTTTAGGGCCTTCGGGTCATCAATGGTCTTCGGGAATTAGGGGATTTGGGCCATAAAGACCATGGGGTAGACTAGTTCACAAAGAGAAGGCCCCAAAAGAGGATCATAGCAACAAGACTAGCAGTCACCATAAGCAGAGCTACCGGATGGGAATAATGAGAGGGTATGGTAACCGCCATCTTAACCAGGCAATGAGAATCATTGTATAGGGAAATGCTAGCCAATAAGAAATTCAAGATTTGAAGCTAGGTGATCAATGATATAGAAGCTGGGGAGGGGCAGTCCCTATTGGTTGTGCCTATAGGTCATGTATTGGGAATAGTATGCCTCTGGGCCTTTGGTTTATGTATTACGAGTTGTGTCGGGCCTTTTCCTTGGGCCTACGGGTCATGTACGGGTTCCCCTTAACCCCTTAAAGGGGGGATTATCTATAATAAAATACAAAAACAAGGCCTTTGGGCCATTCTGGCAAATAACATTCATAATCATGTTATACGTTTTTTCTACATTGACTCTATGAAAATATTAAAAATATAACTTTTTGAAAGTGTCTATAATATTAAAATATGTATGAATTGACTTTGGTATCATGGAATATATACTCTAAATGAACAACATATGGCCAAAACAATATCAGTGGTCGAGATTAACTAATAGTTCAATGATGAAATGTTGAGAGTCAAACTAATGTGTGAGGATAACAATATTACTAGTAAACACAATATAAAATTTATTTATGTTGGAACAATGTCTACATCACCATTAAAAGAGTACTATAGTACCCTGAGTCAGAAGGAAAAATTTTAGAGCTCATAAAAGTCTCATTTTTATGATATTATAGAATATAGATGGTAAAAATGAATCTATAGATCCTAAATTTTCTATTGACTCGAAAAATATATCTTTTTGGAACTACATTCTTATTAGTGGATGTAATACTACATTATTGGGATTTCTGAAGATAGAAATAGAGAAACACCCATGAATAGATATTAAAAAATTCAAATAAAATGACGATGTATGTGATTCCTTAGGGAGACTCTTTAGATTATTGAACTATTATATTTAATATTCACTCTTCTATATATGAAATTTCAATGGATACCAATTATAATACATAAAAGGAATTTATACGTATTTAAAAGATAAAATTTAAGGGATGTAAATTTTTGTTATAGTGGTTCTTTATATATTAATTATTCTCACCACTATCATCTATACATATAAATATTAATTTGAAACTATGGGGACAACTATTACCAAAAGAATTATTCAATTATGTTTCCAGAAATACAAATATTTCATGAAACTCACCTCATTGTCCATGATCCCCATAATTTTTATTGAAAGAAGTCATTTTTATAGAAGATGGTGATGTTTTTAGTTCATTAAATTTTTTCTTCTCCATCAATCCTTCTCCATATATATTTTCACTTCATTCAAAAAAACTTATTTAAGAAACTTTTCCATGCTACATGTTATATATTCCCACTATTTAATCCCATGATCCATGGTGCTGCCAGTCCAATCTTGTTTAAAGAATCATTTTCACAAATCAATATGCAACATCAATTATAAAAATACTTATGGGATAATAATGGTTTTAACACAACCTGGTGATATCATTTTGAATATGTTCAACGCATGTGTGATGGGGATAATTTCAATCATCCTAGGTGATATTAGAATTCGATGGTGGTTATTAATTTCAATGGTTTATCTAACATATGAATAAGCCTATTATAGTTTCCCCATTTTGTTTTATTATTTCTAGTATTTTAAACTTATTATTTATAGTTTTTGACATCCCAATCCAAAATTTATTATTTTAAAAGGAAATATTAAAAATGGGTTGGGAATAAATAATAGTTAAATTGTGATCAATTATTTATCATCATTGATGAATTCCTTTTCAAAATTGTCTTCATTTATGAAAAAAATTCACATAATAATGAGGGAATAAAATTGTTCTATTTTTTTATTATGGAATTTCAATTGAGAATTTTAGTAACATCATTCATTTTACAAGTTAATGGAGAAATCAAATTTTGAAAATAATGACAACTCTAACTGGTTTTATGAGTCTAAATGTCCCAATGATAATAGATTATTTTCTAAAAGTTCTGTTTTTATAGTCTATGAAAACAAGTTACAGCCATTTCACTCATAAAAAATAAGAATAAAATATTATAATGTAATAAAAACGTAGGGGAACCTTTCGACTAATAGAGGCATACAAACATATAGGGGTTGGAATATTAAAAAAATGGGGTATGGTTTTTCTCTTTGAATGGATCAAAATAATGTACTCTATGTGGTAATATAATAAAGGTTAAATGGAATTTACCATCTCCATTATCACATAAAAAAAGATATACATGCATTTATATCCTTAGAATTCTTACCAGGAAACACTAGGGGAAATTATTTTCTACCAAAATATTATTGAGAATCTCTTTTGACCAATATTCCCATTCAAGTTAGAGCCTATGATTAAAATTAAATTCATTGTGATTATACAAAAAGAATATAGAAGATTCCATAAACCAAATATATCTTTACAAGGTTCCCATCATCCAGTTCATCATATAGTAATCATTTGAGTAAAATGATTAGAATTACACTATGTATGTTTCTTATTATCATCATAGAAGTAAATGTTTAGAAAAGGTTATGTTATTATAACATTTATACAAGTAAAAAAATAAAAAAATGATATTAACCACATTTCTGAAGTCGCTCTGATGTGTTCCCCTTCATTCTATACTCATACTCAAGGAATATCACTAATGATATTTCTCATGTTCATAGGTCAAGCTAGTAAATGTTCCATCAATTATTGATTTAATTCTAACTCACATTATTTTAGGTTTGAGAATACTTATTTAATGTATCATAATGAATTTTGATAAGTTTACCTTTTGGGAAGATTTTATAGAAGATAGAAAATATTTTGAAAAAATATCCCAATTACATTATATAATATTGGACTAAAATAGCAATGTGACCAGGTTCATTGTAGTTTGAGGTGTCTAAAAAAAACATGAACCCACAAACAAATTGATTCGTATAACTCAAACCATTATAGTTTTATTAATTAATTTGTTATATTATGAATACAACAAAACTATGAAGAGAAATATTTTAAATTATTTATGTAAAGATAATTGTGTTAGGGACACATTAGTGGTGGTTTTATCTACAAATTCCATTGATATGGGGAGGCTCAAAATTTTCTTTGAAAATAAACTCTTACATTGGAATTTTCTTTTATGGTGTGTTGAAAAGAATTGTGAAGTAAAACTATTTTAATCCAAATATAGTGGAACACCAAATTCCCATTGATTCTCATCACATTGAAATCATTTATGCGTAGTTACACATCATAACCTCTATCAAACAGTGATATATGATGTTGTACCACTCTCTATGTAATAAAAACGTCTTCCTAAATCTCAAAACCATTAGGAAAGAAGAATTATTACTCTCATACGAAAATATTTAACTCAGGAAATATTTATTCCATAGCATATTCATACAATTAAACAATTTTTATATTAAATCATGAATATGTTTTAAAAAAATTATAAAAACCAAACACAAAAATTAATGATCAACTCAATAGAAAGTCAAGATAATTTCATTGAATGTGAAAGATACCAAACACCTCATCATTGTATTGAATTATGTTTTTTCATGTTGACTAAATCTATTTGTAAATAATTATACAATGTTAACCCATCTTAATTGAAGTCTAATTCGAAAATCCCCATTTTCTATAAATAACAAGGGGAATTTTATTTCAGAAATTATGGATTTATTGAAAACATATTATAAAAGATACTTTTCAAAACTAGATAGATGTGAATAACCATTTTTTCTCATATATAAAAAAATTTCTACCTAACTATATCCATTTTAATACACATTTATAGAAGTTAGATTAGCTTTCATCATTTCTAGATATACTCCAACGGTATAAGATGCCTCTCTTGAAGGGTGGTATAAAATATAAAATTTATTTTTCTTATAAATCATAGTTTCTATCCAAGGTCATCTTACACGAGGAGGTTTTATGATTCCAGCATTCACTATATAAAATTTATTTATTTTACTTTTGATACTTTCAGGTTTTATGAAAGAAACAAAATTTCTTTTTTTGATTATGGAAATTATAATTAAAAATTAAATATATAGATGAAATGTAAATAAAATCAATGAAATTTAGAGAAGAAAAAAATAATCCTTAGAAAGTAATATATATAAAACCTTTATTTTCATGATTTTTATTCCCTTAACAAAGAAACTCTGTCATATGTTCGAACATTATCCTCTACCCAAGCTATGAATATATAGTGTACTCAATGATCTCCATGTACATCATAAAGTCTGTCATGACCCCTTTCCCACAAAGTGTACCCCTCCTGGGCCGGCAGTGTGAGAAAAATAATAATGACCCCCGAGTCCCGCCCCCAGTAGGCCCTGGGTTGGAGACTAGCACCGAGGTTATAATAGCACACAAATGGGAGGCATTACCCTATAAAAGAACACATGTGAAAGAGAGAGAAAAGATAGACACCAATCAACTCCAACTCAGAACTGGAAATATAAAAGAAACTGAAGTTCTCAAATGGAATGTCATGAAAAAGTACTACAAAAAAATGGGAAAAATAGAAAGTACCCAAAAGAAAGTAAAAACAGCTGCAACCACAAGCATGAACAGCTCCTGCAACCCAGAGCTAGTAGAAACCAAATTGATCTCCAGCCTACTCTAGGTGACCTGAGAAACCGTTTATATATACGTAGGGTGAGTATAACAGTATACTCAGTAGGATCCTCCCCAAAGCCTCTCGTGCATAAGTAAAGAAAGCATGCTAAATCCCAGTGAAATACAATTGAAATTATCTCATCACCGAAACTGGTATACTAAGTTCCAAACCTCACCATGGCCACTCTCACCAAGTCATGCATACAAGAACATATCTTATAGTAAAGAATATCAAGGGTACCCCGATTCTACATCCCCACTGGTTTTCCTCTTTTTCCCAACGACATACATCCTGTGTATCTCTCTCCAAAGGCCTACCTGCAGCCACCTCTTCTAAGCTCTACAATCTACACCACGTACACGACAAAGTCTTGCCCGCAGACACCTGGACGAAGAACCACACCATGCCCACAACCATAAGTAACCAGGTAGTTTCTGAGAGACACCACAGCTCACATAACGTGTATCATACATCGGGTATTATACCTCAAGCCATTACAGCCCATACACTGAGTAAGGATCCTCAAGCCATCACTACCTATACACATCCCACCTATAGTAGTCCATAAGAAACTATATTCAGAATATATGTGTGTGAATAACCACAAGCCATTAAAGCCCTCTACACACATATATAAGAAAAACTAACCGTTTTGGCTAATGGAACTAGTATCTAACAGGAGAAGAGAGCAGGGTCAAAGGGGGTAGTCCGCCATTCATCCTCTCACCAGTATGTAGGGGAAAACACCCCCAAGGATCATAATCCCTGAGGTGTTAGTTTCCCTTACTGAATGGGTGGAGTAGCATATAGAAACACAAAAAGTACAGAATATATTATAACTCACAACCACACTATGGGCATAACCAAGTCTTAGACACAACTGCAGCTAATGTCTCTCGGACTCCAGGCTTCCACTTCTAAGACTAGGTATCCTATAAGCACATAACCATTTAAAGAGATTTATTAGATTGATTCATTATCTTTTTATCAATTCTGATGTATGTTAATTAATTCTTTAGACATTAATTAACCATGAACAAATCCACATTAAATTTCATTAGCATTACACCCAATAATTCCACTTTCCTTTCAAAAATATTTCAACCTCATCATTATGTTTTAACAAACTCTAACCCCATGGGTTAACATAATTTATTCAAAAATTCATTACAGAATTACTTTCCCAAATTCCCAGAAATTCTAGAAAAGCATCCTAGGCTACTAAACACAAGGGGACTCATCACAGTGAGTAGATGTACTGCTTATCGATTCCTTTCCACCTATAACAAGAGCATAGACCCATTCTCCCTTGAGAGGCTAAACACAGAAAGCACGTGGCATACCCCACGTGTCTTCGCCTCTTTTGAGAGAAGGTTAAGCAAGACCATCTCCCTTGAGCAGTGGGGAAAAGTAAAGAAGACAAACAACCCAAGAATCAACAATCATCCAACTACCACATCCTTCCCATTCCATCATCCCTGGTGTCCCCCCGGACACCCACATGCATAAACCGATGCATCTCACCACTCTAGGCGCATCCGCTGCAACAACCGAAAGGCCTCTATGCCTCCACATATCACAACACCCCTCTAGGGTCACATCATATCACAAGTAGCAGTAAATCAAACATCACACCAATTGGGATATGGACCTTTCAAGAAATAAGAGGGAAATTCATAACCAATCAAGGGATTATCAAACAATCAAAACTTTAAACCCTCTTGAATTAACATATTTATATTCTATTGGTTCCAAAATCGGGAACCTAACCAGTAAGCTATCACAAATTTTTAAACATGCTTACTATGCCAATTTGATTATCATCAAATTACAACAGGAATGAGATTCATTCACATGCCTCTTTATCATTATCCAATCAATATCAATTATTCCCGGTTTACATTCCTTACCTATTTCCACCATGAACAATTGTGAAGCAAGGAAAGCATAAATATCACACTATCTAGAAAAACAAGAGGCAACAACATATAATCGATATGATTTCTTTATCTGGTTCAAATTATTTCATTAGGTTAATTCTATTATCATCTAGTGGGATTCAACATCTTAACAATATGGTTTCATGTAATAGAAAAAGAAGCAACGAATCCCTTAACTCATGGTTTTTGAAGAAAACCCCAACAATGAAGAACGCACAAGAATGTCAGGTTGATTCTCCAAAAACCCACCTTATATATCTCCTCCTAGAAATATCAAGACCAATGCTCAACATATTTGGGTCCATACACTTATATCAACCCATAACAAGTGTAGATCTATGAAACCGAAGGAAGGGAAGATGTATATCTAAGTAGATCTAAGAAACCAAAAAAGAATGATCACATACCTCAAAAAACTGACATCAATTTTCCAAGAGAATCTTTCAGAGCACCTCCAAAATGCTTGGGAGAGGTTCTACTACCTTCAAGGAAGGGTAATCCCGAGTTATGGCCGCTTAGGAGCTTAAAAAACCATTTAGGGGTAAAACGATTTAGATCCACAATTTTAGGATCTAAGATTAAGTGCCCACATGGTTAGTCCACACAGATTGACAAACCGAGTGCTAACCGTGAGTTAGCTACTGCCTCGCCAAACACTCCTCACACGGTTAGTACGGATGGTTTTCCAAACCGCGCGCTAACCGTGTTTTAGCCACTGTCTCCAAAACCTACCTTGCAAGGTTTGGCTGCACGGTTTTCGCAAATTGTGCGCCAAACGTGCAAAAGCTATTGCCCTTTAGCTATCCTTAAAAGTCAACCCAAATGCACCCCAAGTCACCTTGACCTCTTAGAACACCACCAGCACCACATTTTCACAAAGGAATGGACCAGAGAGGTCCGGGTGATTACATCAGATAACTCTCAAATCATTCTTATCCTCAAGAATCCAAAACCCACCTAAAGTGAAACGAAATAGGATCTGAACAAACACCCCTCGAGATAACTCTCAAAAGAGTGAAATACAAAAAAAAAAAGAAATCCATATCATAAACATGAATGTTTCATAACCGCATCATCTACGATGACACATGAAAAGAGTTAAACATCAAAAAACTCAAGGTACTGAGCACATATCTGGGACTCAGGTTCCCAGATACAATCCTCTAAGCCACTGTGTCGCCAATAGACATGAACTAAAGGAATAGAACGTCCACACAACACCTTCTCCTTTAGATACTCAAAAGATGCCTGACACTGATCAGTCCATATAAAATCCTGATCCTTCCTGGTCAAAGCTATCAGAGGAGTTGCAACTCATGAGAAATTTTTTATGAACCTCCTGTAGTAACCTACGAGTCCAAGGAAACTTCACACATCTGCAACTATCTTGGGGGACGCCCAAGACACAACTACTTCTATCATAAATTGATCCACAACAACTCCCTATTGGGACACAAAATTCCCCAAGAAACAGACTTCTCAAGCCCAAAACTCACACCTCGACAACTTCCTGAATAGTTGATGTCGACGAAGGACTCCAAAAACGACGTGTAGATTCTCTTCATGCTCCTCCTCAGATGTGGAGTAAATAAGGATGCCATAGATTAAAACTACCACAAACTTGTATAGGAACTCATGGAACATAGAATTCATCAATCCCATAAATACAGCTGGAGCATTTGTCACACCAAATGGCATTACAACTAACTCATAATGCCCATGATGACAACAGAAAGCAGTCTTCGGAATATCCACATCCTTAACATGAATCTAATGATATCCTAACAACAATTAGATATTTGAGAACCAACTTCCACTCTTCAGTTTATCAAATAAGTCATCAATCTATGGAAGAAGATACTGATTATTTATTTTCACTTTGTTTAAGTGACGATAATCAACACACAACCGCAAACTGCCGTCAGTCTTCTTTACAAAAAAAAAACGGGTGCACCACATGGTTACACACTTGGCCGAAAAAACCGTAGTCCAACAGAACATCAAGCTGTATATGTATCTCTCGTAACTCATAAGGGGCCATCATATATAGAAACATAGAAATAGGAGACGCTCCTGGATATAGCTCTATCCTAAACTCGATCTCTCGTCGAGGGGGTAATGCTACAACCATTTCCGGAATGACTTCATGGTACTCCTCTTTGACATGAGGAAACACCAACTGTTGGACTTCTTTTGAACTCAACATCATCTCATCCATTATTGATTATATATATGGAACACGCCTTTGACCCATCCGAGGATCTATCTCACCAAAAAACACCACTTGCTCTCCATCCGCACCAAAGAAAATGACCTTCTCCTTAAAGAAATACATGATATCCTCCACCGAATACAACCAATACATGCCATGGATGACATCATATGGTTGTATTTGTAAAAATAGGATATCTCCCTATGATCGGTGTTTCCCCAACACTAGCTCACTATCTCTACATACTTCAATCAAGTTAGCGTGACCTCCAACTGGCTTAGTCAACGCCAAGGGAACTAGAAGCCTCTCTACCTCAAGTCCCAAAGCATGGGAAAGGGTAGGTGATATGAAGGAGTGTGTCACTACTGAGTCAAACAAGGCATACACCAAGGTAGAAAACAAGAAAAGGTTACCTCGAATGACATCTGGCTCGTATGGTGCTGGCAACTCTAGAGCCTAAAGCTGACCACGACCTCCACCACAGCCTCTCTGACCCTGATGATGACCACCACCGCGACCGCATTCTGCTCTCTGAGGATGGGGAGCATCATGGGGCTGTCTTATGCCTGCCCCATCTACCCTCTGCTAATCCAAAGCTAGTGCAAATGGCTGCTGTTGATACCGCCCCGGCTGGAACTGTCTCAACGGAGGAACCTAAAGCATAGAGTCCGGTGCACGATGACCACTCTGAAAGGTTGGGTACTCCCGCTGCTGATGGCCACAAACACCACAAGAAAAAATATCACTTGATCCCTTGGCATATGCCTGAGAGTTGATGCCTTTGGAGAAACGATATGTGAAGGGATGGGACTTACCCCGGCCGAACGAAAAATCTTCTGCCCTAAAAACTGAGAACCTCAGACCATACCCTTTCTTCGTGAGGGATCATGACGATCCCCCTCTCGTGATGATCCAGTCATGGAAAAATTCCTCTCAACAACCTATTCCATCACCATCACCTCATTATATGTCTTCCACATAAATGGGGTGACCTGGAACTGGATCTCTGGATGCAAAGCCTCCATGAAATGCCTCACCCTAGCCTCCTTATTTGGTAACATGTACGAAGCTTATCGTAAAATCTTCCTGAAACAGATTCCAAACTATCAAACAACAGAGCTCCCCAGTCGAAGGGTAATAACCTCCTGATGACTGGATGCCTTCGCAGTCGAAGAAAGGAAATCAACTCTAAAATTTCCTCAGAACTCCTCCCATGATATCGCTGACCCCTCACGATCCCCACGGATCAAGAACCACCAATTCTTTGTTTCTCCATGCAGAATCATCACATCTAAGGACACCCATTGCTCCTTCTGAGCACGGATCAAACTGAAGCCTATCTAGACATCCTCAAACCATTATTCCATGACTGCATCTGAAATGGATCCTTCATACTTCTGCAGACTCTGGCGCTGAAACTCTTAGAGTGTCTTCCTCCATGTGTATTTCTCGTCAACCTCTATACTACGGTGACCTGCTGGAACAACCTACTGGACATTTTCTGTGCAAATGTGATGAGGAAATCAACCTAAATCCATAACTGTAAAATAACAACCATTAGTGAACCTATGCCTATAATATGGAAGACTCAATATTAATTAATTTATTGTTTTCTTTATTTCATTTTAGGTTAACCTATCCCAGGGTCTACCCATTCAAACACAGGCACAAGGAAGAATGATGCATGATCGTTTCCTAGGTCTCTACCCTGCAACCAGTATCACCTTGATTAGTAGCCATTGTATACATAATGGTCCATACATCAGATCAAAGGGGGCCTTAAACACCTATGTCTCAGCCGGTCTCCAGTGTTTACATCACTTGATAAACATGAATGTCACCATTGCCCTACCAACCCATGAAACCTCACCTGTGCCTAACTCCAAACTCCAACCTATCTTTCAACCTGGCCTCTGATACCACACTGTCATGATCCCTTCCCCACAATGTGCACGCCTCTTGGGATGGTAGTGTGAGAAGGGAGATAAAGACCCCCCGAGTCCCACCTTCAGTAGGTCCCGAGTTGGCGACTAGCATCAAGGGTATAGTAACACACAAATCGGAGGCATTACCCTCTAAGAGAACACATGAGGAAGAGAGAGATAAGATAGACACTAATCAACTCCATCCCAGAACTGAAAATATAAAATAAAACCTTGTTAAAAAATGGAATGTCATGCAAAAGTACCACAACAAAAGAGAAAAACTACAAGTACCCAAAAGAAAGTAAAAATAGCTGCAACCACAGGCCCGGACAACTCCTACAACCCTGAGCTAGTAGAAACCAGATTGATCCCCAACCTATTCCAAGTGACCTGAAAAATAGTTTATATATACGTAGGGTGAGTATAACAGTATACTCAGTAGGATCCTCCTTGAAGCCTCTCGTGCAAATGTAAAGAAAGCATTCTAAAGTATAGTGAACAACAAGTGAAACTAACTCTTCGACTAAATAGTTATACTAAGTTCCCAACTTCACCATGGATACTCTCACCAAGTAACGCATAAAAGAATATAACATATAGTAAAGAATATCAAGGGTACCCCGATACTACTTCCCCACTGGTTTTCTGCTTTTCCCCAATGACATACATCTTTCCCATCTCTCTCCAAAGGCATGCCCACAGAAACTTGGGCTAATCTCCACAATATGCACCACATGCACCACAAAGGCTTGCCTTCAGAAACCTGGGTGAAGAACCACACCAACCTCACAACCATAAGTAACTAGGTATTTTCTGGGAGCCACCACAACATGCATAACGTGTATCATACGTTGGGTATTATACATCAAGACATTACACCGCTTACACCGAGTGAGGATCCTCAAGCCATCACAGCCTATACATGTCACACCAACAGTAGTCCATAGGACACTATATCCAGAATATATGTGTGTGAATAACCTCAAGAAATTATAGCTCTCTCCACATATATATGGGGAAAACTAACCACTGTGCCTAGTGGCAATATTATTTTCCAAGAGAAGAGAGCGGAGTCAAAGGGGGTAGTCATCCATTCACCCTCCCACCAGAATGTTGGGGAAAACACCCCCCCAAGGATCAGAATCCCTGGGGTGTCAGATTCCATTAATAACATGGTGAGTGGCGTATAGAATCACAAAAAGTACAACATATATTATAACTCACAACCACACTATGGGAATAACCTAGTCTTAGACACAACTGCAGCTAACTTATCTCAGACTCCAGGCTGCCACTTCTAGGACTAAGTATCTGTAGTACCCCTGGTTTGAGTTATGTGGACTTTTATTATGCATTTTCTGTTTTTAAAGTGCATGGGATGAGTTGGGACGAGTATGTGAGAGTTTAAAATGGTTTTGGATGAGTTTGGAGGCCTTTAAAGGGGTGCAGGGATTGAGAATGGTTTGTGGAAACTATTCGGGTTCTCCAAGAAACTGTACAGAGGAGACAGTAGGCTTTGCACGACCTGCACATAGTATTCCAAACCGTTTGAGGTAACCGTGTGGACCCTTTCTCCCAAGGCAGTGGCGTGCGCACAGTTAGCGCACGACAAACCATGCGGGAAAACCGTGAGGCCAATTAAAAATATGGTTATAAGTTTTGGTCTCCCTCAGGATTAACCTAAAACACTCCAATCTTCCCCCCACTCAAGCCTCACTTAGGATTTCTGGTTCATAGGGGTTGGAGGGGCCCTCCCACTTGGTTTGGAAGGATTTTTAAGAGGGTTCTTGGTGTTTTGAAGGTGATTGCCCCTGGTAAGTCATCTCTCATTGTTTCTTTGTGTTTTACTCTAGATTTGCTCTTCCCTATTTCTTGTTTTTCTATATATACACATGTTGTCTGTAGATATAGGGTTTTGGATGCATTGGATTAAGATTTCAAGGCTTGTTGATGTTAGGGAAGGGGATCTAGAGAGGTTCTGGTGCTGCGTTCTCCGGATTTGAGGCGCGGTGGTTCGTGGGTCGATTTCTCGGGAAACCTAAAGGTTGGTGGATTCTCTCTCAACTCAACATAGTTAGAGCTAATGATTTTTGTTAAAATTAATTTTTTTTGCTTGAAATCAATTGTGTTTTGATGTGTGAAATTGGTTATAAATCCGTTGGGTGATGTTTTGTGGATTTTTGGGGAAAATGAATGTTTTGTGGTGAAATTCTATTTTTGTGGATTTTAGAATCGAGATTTTAAAATGGGATGTTATGGCTGATTTGTTAAACTGATTTATGGAAATGGTTTTCAATGAAAAGGGTCATTTTATTGAAATGTATTTTGGCATAGAAAATTGTTTTCAATAAATGCGTGCTTTATTGAAGTGGATTGATATGCAATGGAATTTGTTGATTGCATGTGGTTGTGACTTTGGTGGGATATATTATTGGCCTGGTTTTTTTTGCATGTTGTGTGGAATTGGTGAGATGTACCATAATAAAAAGGGGATGGACTGTGGAATGAAGGGCCACCATCGAGGATAAGTGGACGGGAAGTGCTTCTTGGTGTGAATGGGTGAAGGGGTTGGACGGTAGATACACAGTTTGGTTGGATGGTTATTTTGTGGTGCATTTCTTTGTAATATGGAATTGTTGTGCTCGTGTTTAAATGTTGGAATTGTTGTGTATTGGTTGGTTGGATTTACCTTGTTTTCTTTGTTGGGTGTGATGGCTTAATAAGGGAATTTTTGGATTATAGAAATGGTTTCACTTGTGACATAATTTATATAAAATGTTTTATATAAATGTGCTAAGAGTTTTTTCCTAGTGGCATGTGTAGGGAAGTCATTTGGGGAAATCCTACTAAGTTTTAGTACTCACCCCCCTGCATTGGCATTGTGGTGTCTTTGCAGATGTCGTGTACCATGACGTGGGAAAAGGTAAGGCATCAACCTCTTTTAGTGGAGCCCTGTGATCCCTTGGGGGAGTATTGATCTTGGAGTGTGGTGTGGAGCTGTGGTGGTGTCATGGATTGTGTGGTGTTTGGTTGTTTAGTTTCTGTAGTGTACTCTGATGTTGATGGACATGTCTAGTTGTATTGGGTTTGGGATGTATTGTGGAACAACATGGTTGTCCTCTGAGAATACATGCTTGATTGTATTATTGACATGCATCATATTGTGATTGTTATGGATCGTTGGTTGGTTTTGTCTTAAGGGTAAATCATTCCCCAATTTGTTCTAGAAGCCATTGGCATTTATTTCTAGCCTTTGGCACATTGATAACATCGCTTAAGGCCATGTAGCCCTCACCGAATCCTCAAGCCAATGTGGTAGGGGAGGGGTTTTACATGTGGTATCAGTTTGTTTAGTCCATTGGAGTTGATTTTCCGATTTGGTGTTGACATTTGTTCTGTTACATTCTTTAAGTCGGGATGGTAGCTAGGCATAGGATTTCCGGATCATGGAATGTATAGAATAAAAGGATATAACTAACCCTTTTATTCTGAAATTCATGTTACTAGGGATTTGGGTTTATAAGTGTTTTGGAGACACTTATAGGCATTGGAAATCTCATTGTAGTTGGTGTAGCCAATGAGATGAGCATGGCATACATGGTAGAAATGACTTCCCCATAAAATGCATATTTCATTGGGGTATAATGATTTACGATGTGATATGAATCTGTGAAACATTAATGTAAATAAATTGGTATTTTGAAAATGGTTTGGTTTTCAAAATGGTGAAACATGGTACATGTAGAAAATGTGAACTGGTGGAATGCCTTGTTATGATAGTGTTGTGTAATGTGATTGGAAATGGGATGTCGTGATGTCTACGAAAGTGAGAATCATGGTTGTTTGTTTCCTATTTTTATAAATGGCACCTTGTAGGCATCGTAGAGACCAACCGGAGGAGGCTGCTGAGAATGTGGTAGCACCTGAGCCTCAGGTGAACCAGCAGCTGGTGCAAAGTATAGTACCAGATTTCCAAGCTATGGGATGTGGGAAAAAAGATGATGAACCAAGGCATGTGGATCATGCGGTTGAGTCTAATAATCAAAATCCACCCATTTCAGGGGTGATTCAGAGCTAGAGAGGGAATAATCATGGTTGAATAGAATGAACAAGATCTTTGAGTTCTTGGGAACACCGGTAGAGTTAAAAGTGAAGTTGTCCATGTATATGTTGGAAGATCTTGCCCTTCAGTGGTGGGAGTTGGTATTCCAAGAGCGGAAGGACCAGGGTATGATGTGGAAAGGCTCTGAAGAATTGGTTAATAGAAAATTATACCCACATACATTCAGAATTCAGCGTACGATTGATTTCTTCAGTTTGAAGCAAGAGATTATATCAGTGACGGAGTATGCAGGAATGTTTATGAGCTTAGTGCGGTTTGCACCTGAGGTGGCGGGTAGTAGGTTGTTGAAAGAAAGGATCATTGAAGTGAGTTTAAGGTAAGAAATCTGTTCAAAGATAGCAGTACTGTTTATAGATGATTACATAGAGAAGGTGAATAGAGCCTCAGTGGCTGAGAGGGATCTGTTGGGCTCTCCATATGGAGGAAGCATGGTGGTAACCATGGGGAATGTTGGGAACTCTAACGATGGGTTCAAATGGAGGAGGTACACTTATTCCCAGGGCAGGAATATGGCATATAATTCAACAGTAGCATTGGTAAATCTTCCTCCGAAGCCCCAGAGCAAGCAGAGATGTTTTCAGTGTGGTTCTATGAACCACATCAATTTGGATTTTATGACACAACCTTGAGCATGTCATAATTGTAACTAGATGGGGTCATCTGTAGCATTATTATCATAATACTCCATCGTCCGGTGCGTGTGACACTTCTCAGGGATTGTAGACGTCGTATTCTTCGATGGTATTAGGAAATCAATATACCCCTCGTCAGTAGAGTAATGTGGGTCATGGTGATTCTTGGAATACCATAACTCCTCAGTAGAGTAATAAAGAGCAGAGTGTGGCAAGAAAACATGTGTTCGGAGCCGAGAAGGCTGTGGTGGATGATAAGTCGGGACCATCCATGATGTGAGGTACTATTCATTTAAATTCTACCTTGATTCAAGTGTTGTTCTACACGGGTGCTTCAAACACTTTTATTGCTACATGTGTGGTTGATTTTCTAGGTTTAAAGGTAGAAATGATTCCCTAGGTTTTGAAACATTAAACTCCTCTGGGTCGAAGAGAGTTTCGATCCTTCTTGTGTAGATAATGTTTTATCGTTGTTGGTGATATTGTCATAGTGTGGAAATTTTCAATGCATGGGATGGATGGGTATGATGTAATCCTGGGAATGAATTTGCTGGTGGTTTTTAAGGATCACATTCATTGTGATGCATGAATAGTGGCTTTTACGACACATATTGGTGTTAGACATCTCTTTACTGGAGAATGTCATGAAAGGCAGGGTGGAATGGGTTTGTTGGCAACAGAAGTGGGTACGTTGTCATATCAGTTGGTGGTTTTGTCATTGGAATCGGTAAAGGGTGTTGAGAAGAGTGTTCATCTGGCAGTGGAGGATCGGTTCATGGATGTTTTTTCCTGAATAATTATCTGGGTTACCTCCAGTAAGAGTAGTGGAGTTTATGATTGATCTCCTTCTGGGGACCAGTCCTATCTCACATCTGTCTTATCAGATGGCAGCAATTGAATTGTGGGAATTGAAATTCCAGTTGGAAGAGTTAGAAAATGAAGTAGAATGGAACTTTGAGACTTTGTGTTGCTTATCATTGACATAACCAAGTTACGATAAATAATAGATATCCACTTCCATGAAGTGATGATTTGTTCAACCAGTTGAGGAGAGTATAGTGGTTCTCCAAGATTGACCTGAGGTCGGGATATCATCAATTGTGGTTGGGGAAGGACGATATTCCAAAAATATCATTCAGAAGCTGATATGGCCATTATGAATATGTTCTTATTCTCTTTGGTCTAATGAATGCACTAGCAGTTTTTATGGAACTGATGAATCGGTCATTTCAGAGTTATCATGATTCATTTGTGGTAGTGTTTGTAGAGTATATTCCGGTGTATTCAAAGACAAGGGTGGAGCTTGAGCAGTACCTGGAGACAGTGCTAGGGATCTTGAGGGATCATCGGTTATATGCCACATTGTCAAAGTGTTAATTTTGGATATAGGATGTTCGTTATCTTGGCCATGTGATTTCTGAAAGAGGTGTTTCAGTGGATCTAGAAAAGATAGAGGCCATTATCTCGTGGAAACCACAAAAGAATGTGTTTGAGATATAAATTTTTCTTGGCCTAGCTGTTTATTATCAGTGTTTTGTTCATGATTTTTTACGTTTGGCTTTAACGATGACATCTTTGATAAGAAAGAATGTTCCATTCTAGTGGAATGAGCAGTGTCAGTAATGTTTCGAAGAGCTAAATGGTTACCTTACATCAGCACCAATCTTTGTTTTTCTAGAACTAGGAAAAAGGTACGCAGTGTACTGTGGTGCATCGGGATCAGGGTTGGGGTGCGTTCTCATGAAAGGGAAACATGTGGTTGCATATGGCTCACGGTAGTTGAGAGTGCATGAGAAAAACTAACCAACTCATGATTTTGAGTTAGCAGAGGGGGTGCATGATTTGAAAGTGTGGCGTCATTATCTCTTTGGTGAGAAATTCACGGTATATATAGATCATAAGAGCTTGAAGAACATTTCCTCACATAGAGATATGAACTTGAGGCAACATAGATGGATGGAATATATCAAGATGTTTGATTTCGACTTGATATACACACCGAGTAAGGGAAATTCGGTGGTGGATGCATTAAGTAGAAAATCATATGCCCAGGTGGTAAAACATGCATCAGACCAATGACAGTTGATGTCAGTTATAGATGATATGCGGTTGGAATGTGATGACTAAGGTGATAGAGTGGTCTTCTTTCCAGTTTATTTGATTCCTGACTTGGTTGGCCTGGTTAATGAGGCACAGATATCCGATTCTGAGTGTGTTACCATGGGGTCGAGACTCAATGGTGGGGAGACCATTGAGGGTTGGAAACTAAATGAAGATTCAGTTTGGTGATTTCAGAATCAGATGGTTGTACCAGTTTCTTATGAGGAGGATCTTCTCAGGGTGTATCATCATTCTAGGTGGGTTGTCCATCATGGAATTCAGAAAATGTATAAAGCATTGAAAGTTCAGTTCTGGTGGGCTGGTATGAAAAGAAGAGTGGACAAGTTTGTTTCGAGATGCATGACTTGTCAGTAGGTCAAGGCAGAGCATCAAAGGCCAGCTGGAATGTTGCAGTCTTTACCAATCCCTATTTTGAAGTGGTAGTAGATAGTGATGGATTTTGTTACAGGTCTCCCAAGATTAGTCAAAAATAACGATTCCATTTGGGTGATAGTGGATCGACTAACAAAGTCAGACCATTTCATCCTGATTCGTGAATCTCATATAGTAGAGGATCTGTCCAAAATCTATATCAGGGAGGTGGTAATGAGGCATGGTGTTCCAGTTTCGATTGTATCAGATAGAGATCTGAGGTTTAAATCTTGTTTCTATATATCCTTGTAGTAAGCCCTTGGAACGCAGTAGACAATGAGTACGGCGTATCACCCTCAGACGGATGGTCAATCCGAGAGGATGATACAAACTCTGGATGATTTGTTGCGGGCCTGTGTCATGGATTTTGGTGGATCATGGGAGGAGCACTTATTATTGGTTGAGTTCTTGTACAATAGTAATCTGGAATCCTTACATATGGCTCTGTTTGAATCACTGTATGGGCAGCCTTGTCGTCCTCCACTAGGTTGGGTGGAAACGGGTGAGTCCTCGATGGTTGGACTGAGCCTTGTCCAAGAGACTACAGAGAAGATCACATTGATTAGGAAGAGAATGGAGATGGCTCAGAGTCGTCAGAAATCGTTTTTGGATCATCGTCGATGGACATTGTCGTTTGATGTGAGTGATCATGTGTTCTTGAGGATCTCTCCTAGGTTTGGACATCGTCTATTTGGAATGCATGGAATGTTATCTCCAAGGTATATTGGATCTTTTGAGATTCTTGAGAGGGTTGGTGAGGTGGCTTATCGTTTGTCTATTCCACCTAGGTTTAGTGTAGTGCACAATGTGTTTCATGTGTCGCAGTTGAAAAATTATTAGCCAGATCGTGACCATGTGATTCAATGGGATCATGTTCAGCTAGAACTAGATGTTTCGTTGGTGCACATGCCAGTGCAGATTGTGGATAGGAAAGAGAAAGTGATGCATGGTAAAAGAATCAGTTTACTTCTTGTTTTGTGGAAACATGGTTAGATTCAAGAGGAGACCTGGGAGCACGAGAAAGAGATGGTCGAGAAGTGGCCTGAGCTCTTTCAGCAAAGGGTAGGTTCACTACTTTCCGAGGACAGAAAGTCCAATGGTGGGGAGAGTGTAGTACCCTTTTTTTGAGGTATGTGGCCCTTTATTATGAATTTTTATGTGTTTAATGTGCATGTGATGAGTTGGGAAGAGGTTGGGAGAGTTTGAAATGGCTTTGGATGTGTTTTGAGGACTTTAAATTTGTGCACAGTTTGAGCACGGTTAGTGGAAACCATGCAGGTTCTCTATAAAACTGTGCAAGGGAGACAGTAGGGTTCGTATGTCCTACACAGGGTTTTCCAAACTGTGCAAGGCAACCATGAGGACCCTTTCTCCCAAGGTAGTGTCGTGCACACAGTTTACCAAACCGTGTGACCACATAATAATAGGGTTATATGTTTTGGGATCCCTCGAGCATAACCTAAAACACTCCAATCTTCCTCCCACTCACACCTCACTTGGGATTTCGTGTTCCCAGCGGTTGGAGGGGCTCTCCCACAAATTTTGGAAGGATTTTTAAGAGGGTTCTTGGTGTTTTGAAAGTTATTGCACCTGGGAATGTCATCTCTCAGGGTTTCTTTGTGTTTTCCTCTAGATCTTCTCTTCCCTCTTTCTTGGTTTTCTATATCTACACGTTTTGTGTGTGAATATAGGGTTGTGGTTGCCTTGGATGATGCTTTTAAGGGTATTTTATGTTAGGTACATGGATCTAGAGAGGTTTCAGTGGTGCGTTCGCTAAATTTGAGGCGCAGTTGTTCATGGGTTGATTTCTCAAGAACCCTAAATGTAGGTGGCTTCTCTCACGACTCCACTTGGTTAGAGCTAATGGTTTTGGTTATAATTAATTTTTTGTGCATGAAATTAATTGTGTTTTGATGTGAGAAATTGGATAGAAATCCCCTGGGTGATGTTTTGGTGATTTTTGGGGAAAAATAGGGTTTTTTTGTGAAATTCTATTGTTGTGGATTTTAAAATGGAGATTTTAAAATGAGATTTTATGGCTGATTTGTGGAATTTATTGATGGAAATGGTTTTCAATGAAAATGGCCATTTTATTGAATTGTTGTTTGGAATGGAAAATGGTTTTCAATAAATGGGTGATTTATTGAAGTGGATTGATATACAATGGAATTGGTTGATTGCTTGTTGTTGTGACCGTGGTGGGTTATATGCTTGGCATGGGCTTGTTTTTCATGTTGTGTGGAAGTGGTGAGAAGTACCACTATAAAAAGGGGATGGATAGTGGATGGAAGGGCCACCATCGAGGATAAGTGGACGGGAAGTACCGCTTGGTGTGAATGAGGGAACGGATTGGATAGTAGCTCCACCATTTGGTTGTATGGTTATTTTCTGGTGCATTCAATTCTAAGATGGAATTGTTGTGCTCATGTATAAATGTTGGAATGGTTGTGGCTTGGATGGTTGGATTTCCCTTGTTTTCTTGGTTGGGTGTAATGGTATGGTAAGGGAAGTTTTGGCTTATGAAAATGGTTGCACTCGTGACTTAATTTATATAAAATGTTTTATATAAATGTGCTAACAGTTTTATCCTAGTGGCGTGTGTTTGGAAGTAATTTGGGGAAATCCTACTGAGTTTTAGTAATCACCCCTACTTTGGAACTGTGGTGTCTTTGTAGATTTCGTGTACCATGATGTGGGAAAAGAAAAGGCATCACCCTTCTTTAGTGGAGCCTTGTGATCCCTTGGTGGAGATTGGAGCTTGGAGCTTGGTGTGGAGCTGTGGTGGTGTCATGGCTTCTATGGTGTTTGGTTGTTTAGTTTCCGTAGTGTACTCTCATGTTTTTGGACATGTCCAGTTGTATTGGGTTTGGATGTATTGTGGAACAACTTGGTTGTCCGTTGAGAATACATGCTTGAGTGAATTATTGACATGCATCATCTAGTGGTTATTCTAGATTGTTGGTTGTTTATTTATTAAACTAAAATCATTCCCCAATTTGTTCTAGAATCCCTTGGCATTTATTGCTAGCCTTTGGCACCTTGGGAACGTTGCTTAAGGCCACGTAGCCCTTACCTCCTCCTCAAGACAATGAGGTAGGCATGCGGTGTTACAGTATCCTATAAGCACACAACCGTTTAAAGAGATTTATTAGATTTCTTCATTACCTTTTTATCAATTCCACTACACGTTAATTAATTTTTTAGACATTAATTAATCTTGAACCAATACACATTAAATTTCATTAGCATCACACCCAAATATTACACTATCCTTTCAAAAGTTATAAACATCATCATTATGTTTCAACAAACTCCAACCCCATGGGATAACATCATTTATTGAAACATTCATTACAGAATTACTTTCCCATATTCCCAGGCATTCTAGAAAATCATCCTCTTCTACTAAACACAAGGGGGCTCAACACAGCGAGTAGATGTACTACCCGTCAAGTACTTGCCGCCCATAGCAAGAGCGTAGACCCATTATCCTTTGAGAGGATAAACATAGAAAGCATATGGTATAACACACGTGCCCTCACCTGTTTTGGGAGAAGGTTAACAAAGACCAGCTTCCTTGAGCAGTGGGGAAAAGTAAATCAGATAAACAACCACAGAATAAAAAATCATCCAACAACGACATCCATCCCATTCTATCATCCCTGGTGTCCTCCCTGATACCCACATGCATAATCCGATGATGCTCTCCACTCTAGGTGCCATCTGTTGCCACAACCAAAATCCCCATATTCCTCCACATATCACAACACCCCTCCAAGGTCACATCACATCACAAGAAGCATGAAAACAAACATCGGACGAATTGGGCTATGGACCTTCAAAAAACAAGAGGGTAACTCAAAACCCGTCACGGTATTATCAAACATTCAAAACATTAAAACCACTTGAATTAACAGATTTATAATCCATTGGTTCCAAAATTGGGAACCTAACTAGTAAGCCATCACAAATGATTATACATGCGTACTATGCCAATTTGATTAACATCAAATCACAACATGAACCAGATTCGTTCACATGCCTCTTTAACTTTAGCCAAACAATATCAATTAGTCCTAGTTTAAGTTCCTTACCAATTTCTACCAAGAAAAACCGCTAAGCAAGGAAATCATAGATATCACACTATCTAGAAAGACATGAGGCAACCACATAAAATCGATATGATTTCTTTATCCAGTTCAAAGTATTTTATTAGGTCAATCCCATTATCATCTAGCAGGATTCAACATGTTAACAATATAGTTTCATCTAAAAGAAATAGAATCAACAAATCCCCTATATAAAGGTTTTTGACGAAAACCCCAACAACAAAGAACGAACAAGAAATCCGGGTTGATTCTCCAAAAAACTGCCTTAGATCTCTCCTCCAAGAAAGATCAAGACCATATCTCAACATATTTGGAATCCACACACTTATATCTACCCATAACGGGCGTAGATATATGAAACAGAGGGAAGAGGAGAAGTATATCTATATAGATCTAAGAAACCAAACAAGAACGATCACATACCTCAAGAAACCAGCTAATATTTTCCTAGAGAAGCATTCAGATCACCTCAAAAACACTTGGGAGAGGATATCCTACCTTCAAGGAAGGGTAATTCTGAGTTATGGCTGCTTAAGATCTTAAACGAACCATTTAGAGGAAAAACGAGTTAGATCCACAATTTTAGGATCTAGGATTAAGTGCCAGCATGGTTAGTCTGCATGGTTTGACAAACATTGCGCTAACCGTGCGTTAGCTACTACCTCGCCAAACACACCTCACACGGTTAGTCCACATGGTTAGCCAAACCATGCGCTTACCATGAGTTAGCCACTGTCTCCAAAACCAACCTTGCATGGTTTGGACGCATGGTTTAGGCTAATTGTTCGCCAACCGTGTGAAAGCTATTTCCCTTTAGCTTTCCTTAAAAGTCCACCCAAACTCACCCCCAAGTCACCATGACCTCCCGAAACACCTCCAGCACCACATCTTCACAAATTAATGGACTGGAGAGTTTTGGGACATTTCGAAATCCACCTTTTTGATTGAGTTAGAATAGTTGTATTAGACAATATTACCCTTATATAAACCCATGTGGGGAATAACCTCAAAATTGATCATCCCAATGTTATCCAAAAGAAAATGATAAACATAAACATGGGTTAAAAAACTAGGCCAATCCACCATCATCTTCGTAATTTTAGATGTTCATTATCACGAGTACAAGATATAATAGTGAAGAATGAGGGAGAGATAATAAAATGAAGAAGAAGAAGAAGAAGTAATTTTTAAAATGTAAAAAAATATGTGATAAAATTTATAATATAATTAAAAAAACAAATTAATGCAGAAAAAATAGTTTATATAACAATAGTTGGATTTTACAAGGTAGTGGTCAATAAGTTTTTAAGAAATTCCTTCAACTTATTTATACCCTTGAATGGTCATTTTTCTCATTATTGGTCAAATTTACCATGATCCTCTCTTTTAATTTCTTTAATTTCACAAATTTCTATATTTTTTATTTCATCAATTATCATGTGATTCATTACATAAATAATTCAACATATTTATCTTTAATACATCATTGTTGAAAATTTTGGCCTTAAATTTTCTATGTGTCAGCATTTTTATAGATTTGTGAGTTCTAATTTAATATCAAGAAGTCCTAAAATACTAGGATTTTTATTTTTCCTTCATTATTATAAAGGGATACTATGCTGCCAAAAAAATCCATTATATAGCTAGTAATTCCACAAATGGATCACCTTATTTGTGTGGTGATTATGTATTTGAATTTGGATATGTGTGATGGATTTCAAATTTTGGAATATTGAGTATTCTCATATGTGGATCACTATATAGATAAATTCCATAATTTTGCTATATTTTCTAACCTAGAATCCCAGAAGGTGGTAAATTTTCCATTAATTTTAGATTTAAATAGCTTAATTCCAATACATAGGTGAATTCACATACACGAAATATGCCTACATGAACTGATTAATATAAGTAGACTTGCAGATCTTTTTATTATTCTATCATTCATCTCGTAATATATGGATTTCATCAAAATGGATTCTAAATAATAGAAATATTCACAGAATAGTAATTATAGAAATATAGTATCAATTATAAATAATTCCAATGATAAAATATAAAATTCAAAATGACTTTTTATGATATTTTTAAAAGTAAACCATAAATACTCCACTCTGCCAAATATGAAGTAATTTCCATCAATATGTTAAATTTGTGGGATTACAATAAATAAAATTCCAAGAGAAATACCTAAATATAATGAATCACTCAGTTCCACCACACTTCCATTTCACTGCAATAAATAATCGTACACCGTGGTAAAAAATGTATATCAATATTTAAATTTTATTACTTTTTATTTTTAAACAAACAAATAATTATCATGATTTATAAATTTAACCAAATTATTTTCCCCTCTATGAATAAAATTTCTTTTAACATTTGGTTAATTCTCATGGCCATTTTATATTTACCTTCCTAGATTGGTATATCTCTACAATCAAGTATTTTTATTAGATGTTTTTTCCATGTTCAATGCGATGAATGATTTAAATAGGCTCAAAACTTTTATTGAGTCTCTAATTCATATAATTAAATAAACATGTTAATAAAAACTATTTTACATGGGTTATTCTAACTCTTAATGGTATTTAGGATTTGAATATAAAAATGGTTCATCCAGAATGGAGTGGATTGGCCCTAAGGTGATATAAAATTAATAAAAAAAATTCAAACTCAAGATTGGATCCTTACTCACTCTCACTTTTCTTATATATAACATCTCATCACTCTTATTTTGTTGGGATGTCCAAACCATCAAATTTTTAGCATCAATGAGTGATCATCTTCTCTCTTTCCTTCTTTCTGGAATTAATCTATCCTTCAAATCTTTATTTCTATATAGAAACATATTCATTATAAAAATAGATTAAAAGATTGACATTAATGTACTATTAAACACTCATTCCATCATTTAATGACATTTTTGTCATCCTCATGTTTTTATATCATTATTTTATTCTTAAAATATAAACAAAAAATAATGTACAACATCTCAGAAAAAAGAAGAATTTTTTTGGATAACATATAATTCCCCATCCCCCACACTTGAGTTCCAAATAATATTTGAAATAAAAATTTATAGAAATATAGAAAATGATTTTTGGATTTTAATGAGGCTTCATAAAAATTTTATTGAGGAATACTAGGACTATAATTAAATTGTTAGATGTAAGGGTATTCTTGAAAATATTGTTCAATGTAAAAAAATAGTCATTCAAAATGTTTCTTCAATCATAATTAACACATTTCACAAAATTTACCATATTTTAACAATAGGAAAATAATATGTTCAATATTTCATAGGATTCATCACGTCTTTCATGAAAAAAGTGAAATAGATAGTAGATCTCAAAAATCTATAGAAACCTCTCAGGTTGGGGAAACCATTTTTATTTTTAACAACACTAGTGTAAATTGTATTTCAAATTTGATCAAACATATGCAAATAATCATATAGAAAATAATTATAAACATAATTAATTTAAAAATCTCCTAAATCATTAATAAATACCAATCACACTTTTTCTTTATAAAATTAGGATATTCTAAATTTTTCCATAGATATCAATGAATCTAAAAAATGTTATAACTTAAAAACACTATAAAAATAAAAATTATGAAAAGAAAAAAATGAAAAATAATAAAGAAGTTAGTACCAATACCACAAAAATAGATTTCAACTACCCCAAACTGTTTATTAAAAAAATTATTCTAGCTGATCTTTATATATAATTTGATTAGGAAGAAGATAATATAGTGGAAAGGTGTAATAAAAATAGGCTGATTTGGAATGAAAACCCTATGTTAATCTCCCAAAATATATATTCTAAAATACTATAAGTGAATGTAGAATAAATAATAAATTTATGTAATGTGAGACAAATAAAAGTAATGTATAATTAAATACAAGGAAAATCATTGTTTAACACCCAAGTGGGCCCTAGGTTTTAACTACACATACATGGGTTGTATCAGAAATTACATGTAGTCAGATGGTTGGTGTATCATATTTGATTTGAAAAAACCATGTTTTTTATAATGATTTACTTTACAATAAATATAGAGGTTTCCATGGATAGATCACACCAAATCTATCGTATTAGAAATAAATTATAAATTTCAAGGTGGGGTGGGATAAATAATGTGACATACTTCTTTGGTCTAGGCACAACTACTTTGGTTTCCTCTATATATTATAAGGATGACCCAATATATTCTACATAAATATAAATATTTTAATGGTGGTTAGTGAAAAATTATATTAAGTAAAAATTAACATAAAAAAATAAATATAAAAATATGCCCCTTCTACATAGGTTATTTGTGAATCAATTTCCTTAGAAAGGAAAATTGGGAACTCCACATATACTCCTTCAAATTTATATTAATTGATATAATGGTGATAAATATACACCGCATAAGGTACATTTTAATTTTTCATCATCCTCCAAGGAAGAATATGTGTTGGATGATTATTTAAAATAATAACCAAGGATTTCAGGATCACATTAGTTTTAATACAATTACAGGAAATTGGTTGTAAGAAATATATACTCCTTTAGTTTGTTGGACTTAAATTTATTCTACATTACTCAAAGGATATATGAGTAGGTTTGAAGTCAGTAGAGGAAGGTAGTTAGGATCCTCCAGTATTTTCAAAATTACACAACTTAGGTAGATTCTATTCAATGTAAAAAAGAAAGTTATAATGTTTTTTTCTTCTCAATAATGATGGGAGTATCTAGTGAAATTACAATACCTAGAAACACATTATAATATTTATATGAATATTATTGGTCCCTAATGATTACATCAACAGAAAAGACACGTTCATCAAAATTTTCATGTTCTTCATAGAATGTATCGAACACAATCATGATATTGTTGAACATTGGATGTTATTCAAGGATGGAGTCAACCGCTAAAAATTATTTACAAAAAAGGAGAGGAGAAAAGGGGGACACTTTTTACGCCTCAACCACTTTTTGATAGATTTCGGAAAAATAATCATAAAAATCATTTAATTCTGTTTCAAATTTATCCAGAATTGGTTATTCCATGTATTCTTTAAGAAATTGGATGATATCCTTGTAATAATTTTCATTAAAAATTTGGATATGAGTTTCCCTCATCCATTTAAGAAATATAGAAACCATATATTATATAGAGTATGGGTGAGAACTTTTTTTCAGAATTTAAAATTTATTTTTAAGATAATAAAATATTTAAAAAATAAAAAATAAAGTGCTAGTGAATTACTACTTGGATCATAGAAAATGACACCAGGTTGTGACATACATGTTTTATGGTGGTATAAAAGTTAAAATTTAATTTCCTAATGTAGCACAATAACTACATAGGGCCATCTATCTTGAAATTTTTTGATGGTCCACACAAAAAATATTAATAATTCAAATATTATATTTTATGTATTTTAATATTTTATTAAATCAATAAAAAATAAGTTTTTGGTTATGGAATGATGAAAATAAAAGTAAATATGATGATTCAATATGAAAAAAGTGAATAGATGATTTAAATTAAAATAAAATATCCCAATAGATTTATATGGAGAGATCTTTATTTTTATAGTTTTATATTTACGTAATAAAAAATCCATAATACATGTGAACATATTCTTCCAAATATGTTGTGAATATAAAGTGCACTCAATGATAACTCACATCTATGAATATCCTCCTCCTGGACTAAGGAATAATTGTTTTATAAGTAGAATACGTTAACCCTTAGATAACCACAATATGGATTATTCTCATCAAGATCATCCTCATATTAACCAAAAGGAGATATTAAACATATAATTCTATTTAATCCCTAGATTACTCTTTTGGGATACTCCTTAGACTAGTGACTCATTTTAATGAAACTAGACCTAGCAAGATGAAGTCAATGTTTAGTTTATTACACTAGTATATGATACAACTAACAACATGTGGGAGGATAGAATAGGTTTTTAGTCTTGATAAAATACGTATATATACAGGATTTTTATATTACATTTGAATACAAAAATTAAAACGTAATTTTTTTAGAATATAATTATTCCATCAATATTTCAATTAATATCATTAATAGTACACATAATGGATTCCTCAGAATGGGAAAAAATATGGTTTATCCCAAATTATCATTAAGAGCTATGTAAAGTGCAACATATCAGGATAAAAATGAAGAATACTAAATAAGGTATAATCAATATTGAAGGGTAAATAACCAAAAATTTAATACATAAAGTTAATATATTGATTAGATAAGGAATAATCAATACATAAAAGTAATGAAATAAACATGCATAAAATTTTAATAACATGAAAAATCAATAAAAGATAAGGAAAAATTAATATGGAAATCTAAATAAAATAAAACAATAATCCATTCAATTGATCAATTAATGGTGAAAATTCATCCCAAGACAATATCATCCAAAATCATATATAAAATCATAATAATAGAAATTAAAAATTATTGAACATTATGATACCAGGAATCATGATAACACTACTATAAATACCATTCAAAAGATGATTTTAAACTATTGGATTGCTATAAAATAAAAAACAATTTAACTAAGGTCATTTAAATTATTTTACTATTGAGAATAATGATGCACCTAGGGTGCATCTATAACTATATCCCACTTATATATTATGCCTAAATATGTCTTCATATGTCGATCAATTTTTCCATTCATGAATAAACATTCTTTATAAATTGTTTTCCATATCGATTGTGCAATATAAATTAACGATAACTTCCATAGTCAATCATATAAAATTCTGTGGAAAAAAATGTATGTAAAAATGAGATACACTTTAAGTAATAATTATTTACATGAAAAATAATAAGGTTGTTTAGGGTATGTATAATACACCATGATAACAATAAAGTGAATGTTTCAAGGTAAACTTAATGATTACAAAAATCAACCAAGATATAGAATATCAATACTTATCATGGTCAAAGTATTCATAAACCACCATGATAAATATTGAGGATAGAATCACCACATAAAAACAGTAGTGGATCATATTTAAAATAAAGTGTATTTGTTATTGATTAATAGAAATACAATAAAAATCTCATTAAATATTTATTAAAAAAACATTTTACTTTGAAAATAATATTAAAAACTAAAAATTAAAAAAAATAGAAAATACAAGCATTTTAAAAATATTGAATCTTTTAAAGGAATATTTAAAATACTGAGTGGTTATTATGTAATGACATTCCATACATACAGTATATCCTAAAAAAATATTCCGTTTACATTTTCAGTAAAAAAAATTCCTGTAAGGAAAATTCAGGATGATTCCATTGAAAAAATAAATACAAAGTCAGGCATAGGTAAAAATTAATATAATAAATCATTTGGATAGTGTCAATAAAAATTTTAAAACCTTTCTATAACATATAGTTTTTTTATGATTTTATTTCAACCAAAGAGGGAAATAATATCCAATATTATTAAAAAAATCTCAAACATTTAAATATGGAAGATTAGAAAATGGTAATATTTGTCTCAACCCATCCCCCAGGGGATGTGGCATGAAAAAATGGTATCAAATGTGGTTAGTTCTAACAAAAATACTTAGATTATGTGGTTTTTTTCCAAAAATGTTAAATTATTTGGGTTCAAATTTTAGATTTGGGGAGTCTAGTGTTTGTGCGGTGACTGACTTATCAATACACCAGAACCTTATATTGTGATTTTCGGCTCTATACACAAAAACACCAGTTTCATGCATCATATAAGAATTGAGTGTTTCCTATTTTTCTTCATGAATTAGAGTTAAGTCACTAGGTATAATCTATTGTCTATGGTACATATTTATTTCTTTCATGATACCCCCATGTAGACAACCATCTAGGGTTCTGATGCATGGTTGCGAGGACATCCTTCCTAGTGATGAGGCATCAGTTCAGGGACTGGTGCTAGATAAGGCACCATATGGTGGTGCAAAAATGTTACCAATACCCATTTATCATCAGTTACTATCAGCGTTACTAGTAGAGTATGTGCACAGAATTAGATCTTTGCACGAGTTTCAGAGGTAAAGACCTCCCAGGTTCCGGGAAGAGACAAACCCTCAGGTCACCAAGGGCTGGCTGGAGGCAGTGAAATGGGTCTTATACTTAGTGATTTTGCCACATTATAAGATGTAAGTCATAGTTGTGAGTCTTCTTGAAGGAACGGTGGGGAGGTTTTGTAATTTAACCATTCTAACTCATGATGAGGAGACACTCTCCTGGGCTGACTTCGAGCAGATTTTTTGTGAGGAGTTCTTCCCCACGATCTTGTGCTCGTTGTGCATACAAGAGATACTCCACCTATATCAGGGTAGCATGTTAGGGGATGAGTTTTATGTAGGGTTTAAATACACCACTCTCTACTATAATATTATGGTACGAGACCCTTTATTCAGGGGACAAACCATTGAGGACCAACTTCGACGGGAGATCAGGGCGTCGATGATTTCCCTCAGCATCCCCACTCAGGCTGATGTGCTTGAGGGTGCCCTTATTGTGGAGAGCATATGGGTAGTGCAGGATCTAAAAAATTAATCCACTAGTAGAAAGTAGGTAGAAGATTTAATAGATGTGAGATGTAGGAAGAAGACGTGGGGACCCGAGATGGTATGTTCATTCAAGTGACTTCCCCAGGAATCAGGTTCTGTAGTACCGGGCTCCCAAAGAAGATGGAGTCATCATGGAGCTAGGATGTGCTTCTCATGTATTGGGAAGGGACACATCATTAGTGACTACATGACTCGATGCACAGACGATCAACAGACAGTTGAGGGATGACCATGGTAGAGACAATGGTTGGAGTGAGGAGGTTCACAGGGTGGAAGATGTTGCTAAGGAGCACGCTGAGAAAAAGACAGTGTGAGATGGTTCAAGGTACCACCACCCCCACCCAAGGTGGTCCACCACGGCCTCAAGGAGCAAGATAACGTGGGTGAGCTCATCTTTAGACAGTGGAGGTCTATGAACCCTATGTTCTAGAGATTATTAAAGGTACTATTTGTGTCTTCTCCACCTTAGCTATAGTTTTTATAGACACAAGTGATAGTCCATCTTAACTTTCCACACATTTTTTAGATCTCATAGATTATAGTAGAGTCGCTGGCTCAATCCTTATTATTGGAGACTCATATGGGAGGGGATTCGATGATTACACATTGGTTCTTAAATTTTGAGCATACTATTGGAGGTGAGAGAATTGGTTGGGAACTCATAATACTGGTGTTGGGGACTTACAAAATCATAATGGTTGTGGACTAGTTATCCATGGTTCATGTTCAGATCGACTGTATAATGTATAGAGTGTGGTTTGTCGGAAAATATCAGACCGTGTTTTCCTTCACTTGAATGATGGGAACTATTACTAGTCAAGACATACATTCTCAGAGGATGGTGCAGCCGATCACTCACAAGTTTGGTGGCCTCACTCTCAGTCCGGTATGCGATAATAGTTCAAGTTTTCTTGTAGGGGTGGATGAGTATGAAAATGTTTTTCATAAAGACATTCTGGGACTACCTCCTTTCTGGTAGATATAATTTTGCATTGATCTATACCATTGGTCGACATCGATATCAACACTAGAATATCAGATGGCTCCCGTCGAGCTTCGTGAGTTGAGGGTACAACTAGAGGACTTGTAGGAGAAGGGCTTTGTGAGGCCCAACATTTCACCATTACAACCCCCATTTTGTTTTCTAAGAAGGAATATAAGATCTTGAGGCTATTCCGGTAATATAGGCAACTGAACTAGGGGACCATGAAGAAACAATATCAACAACAATTAATTGATGAACTCTTCAACCATCTGAAGGGAGTGACGTGCTTCTCAACGGTAGACCTCAGATCAGGCTATCACCAACTTCAGGTATGAGATGGGGATATACCAGAGATATCCTTCAGATGATGGTATGGACACTACAAGTTCTTAGTGCTTCTATGAGGCTTGATTAATACCCCAATAGTGTTCATGGGACTCTTTAACAGGATCTTCCATCCCATCCTCAAATGTTTCATGGTAGTCTTCATTGATAACAACTTGGTGTACTCTGGATCAGAAGAAGAGAATTCTACAAACCTACAAATTATCCAGCATACAATCCGAGATATCTAGCATTATGGGAAGATCTTGAAGTTCTATTTTTGGATTTGGGAGTTCTACTTTCAAGGAAATGTCATCTCAGAGGCTGGAGTGGCAATTGATCTGGCTAAGATAGAGGAATTGCTTGCGTGAGAGCCACCCAGGAGTGTGATTGAGGTGAAAAGTTTCATGGGTTTGGTTGGATACTATAGTAGGTTCATACCCAACTTTTCTAGAGTAGAAGAACCCATATCATCATTGAAATGGAAGTGACAGCCCTTCCTATGGATAGAGAAGTTCAAAAGTGTTTCTAAGAGATGAGACAGAGACTGATATGTTTCTCCATCTTGAGACTACTAAAGGATGGAATTGGGTAATATTTTTGTATGACACATCATGGAAAATATTGAGTTGTGTCCTGCTGATGGATCGAGAAGAGATATCCAATGGTTCAGGACATTTGAGAGAGAATGAGTAGAACTACACAACCCCTGTCCTAGAGATAAGAGCAATGGTATTTTCTCTAAAGAAGTGACATAACTACTTAATGGGTAAAACTTTTACCGTCTACTCTGACCACAAGAGTCTCAAGTATATCTTCTCCCAAAAGGACATGATTTTGAGGTAGTGGAGAAGTATATAGTACTTATTGTAAAATGATTTAGAGAATTTCTATACTTCTAGGAAGGGGATCATTGTGGAAGACACCCTCAACGGTAGATTTGGTTTCTAGCTGTTGAGTGAGGAGATAGAGCAGCTAGCTGTGATGCAGATATCCATTGTGGATAATGATGGAATATATTACCTTTAGTCTATTACTATCACTCCCGCACTCTTACAACGAGTTAGGGAGGCACATCTTGTGGATATTTACTTCAAGGTCTGTCATTTTTAGTTATCCTCAGGACATGCCCCTTGATAGATTTTTGATATATGGGGATAAAGTCATCATTTTTAGAGGGTGAAAATTTGTTCCAGTGGCATTGCAAGAGGATATTTTTGGGGGGTGTTCCATACCTCCCCCTTGGTGGTACATCATGATGTGTCGAATATGTACTAGGATCTTCTACATTGGTACTTGTGGCCAGGTCAAAAGAAAGGGGTGTCTGAGTTTGTTTCACGGTGCCTCATTTTTCAGCAAGTGAAGGATATGAATTAGGTTCCAGGTGGCTTGGAACATCCACTAGAGGTACCAAAGTGGAACTGGGATGGCTTCTCAATGGAATTTTTTACATTATTACCACACACATTTAGGGGATATGATACCATTTGTGTGATTGTTTATTGACTCACCAAGTCATCTCACATCTTATCCATAAGAGAGAAAGGATTGGGAGAGGTATTGGTATGCCCAGACATTCAGTAGATAATGTGGATTCTCATGGTTACCTCGATGATCATCTCAGACCGTTATGGTCAATTCACATCTTGGATATGGAAGGCATTATAGGAGGCATTCAGGACTCAGCTGTGCTTAAGAATATCTTTTCACCCATCGACCGATAGTAAAATGAAGCATACCATACAAACCCTAGAGGACATGATTCGTTCTTGAATCCTTTATTTTCTTTGTAGTTGGGATGACCACCTTCTTCTGGTGGGGTTTTCATTCAATTTCATCTATCACTGCATGATTGGAATTGCACCGTTAGAGGCTCTTTACGGGATTCCATGCAGATCACCTCAATGTTGGACAAACCAATGAAAGTCAACACTCATGTGTCTAGAGTTGGTATGGGCTATTTCTGAGAAGGTACAGATCAACCAAGAGAAGATGATGACTATACAATGTAGGAAAAAATATTATACAAATAGGAGACAAGGTACCTTGGTGTTTGAAGAGGGATAACATGTCTTCCTTCTGTTCTCACCATGATTGGGATTGCGGTGATTTCATTAGGGAGAAATGTTATCTTCAAGGTTCATCGTAATTTTCTAGATTCTGATCAGACATGGACATGTGTAATACCAAATATATCCCCCCCACAGATGCACCAGGTGCATGATTTTTTCCACATATCTTAGATTAGGAGGTACGTGCATGATCCATCGCACTTCATCGACTTGGTTGAGCAAGAAATTAAGGATGGGGAGATGTTTGCATAGTTCCTGGTGGAGATAGAGGACCTACAAGAGAGGGTACTTCATGGATTTTTGATTCATCTAGTGCATGTTTGGTAGATGCACATGAATCACTACGAGTTCACATGGGAGCATGAGTCTCAGATTCGTGCTAAGTACCCCCATTTGTTTGTTTAGCATTATTTTGGATTATGGGGTCATGAAGCCCTAATGGTGGGGGTAATTTAATGTCCCAAAAACCCCATGTATTTTTTTTTAATTATATATAATTATTTCCAGACTAGATACTCAGAAAAGACCTAATTCTGAGGCCCGATGAGACCGAAATAATTTTTTAATTTTTTTTAAGTTCATTTAAAAAAATGTGTCATTGGGGTTTTCTAACTTTTAAAACATTTCCCGAATAAAAAATATGAGGGAATAATTTAACTTAGAATGTCAAGATCCACCTAGAAAGGACCTAACTTTGACAAATGATGGTTGACAAAAAACTTTAGTTTTCATACTTTTCTTGATAGAAATAAAGATAACATAAAAAGTTATTTTTCTTTTCCTTCACTGTTGGCGTAGAAACATACACACTTCGGCATGGTGATGAGGAGAGGACATGTTGCATTAAATGGATACCTTAAATGGCACTTAATGCAAAGTGTAAAATTCCATTTAATGAAGAATAATATATGCCTTGTTTCATAAATGAAACAACCTAATAATGCGATGAAACAATGTAACAGAAAAGATGTGATGCATTTTTCTTTTTATGTGTTAACACATTAGAGAAAATGGGATAAAAATGTGGAACTTCTTTGATGAATACATGACAAGAATACTATCCAATGGAAAATGATGAATGTCGATGAATCACCAGCAACATTGATGCTCCCTGAATAACGGGACCAGAGAGTGATGAACGCCATCAGAATCCTCATGAACATATCACTAAAATGACAATCCTTTTACATGTAGAGGTTTATTTGATTTTAATTATTTTTAACATTCTCCATTCAAGAAAAATAAATGTAGAACAATAAACAAAGTGGTTGATCTGATGATCACTTGTTCAAATGGGAGTGTGCATTTGGGGTTTTTGTATCAAGATTAAATTTGTTTGTTTGATTAAAGTTTAATTATCAACCTCCTCAGGATTTAAGCTCTAATACAAAGGGAGAAGGTTGACGTGAACAAGGATCTAGACCCTCAACCTTGTGCGTTCTTCATGAACAACCCTCAAGGATAATGGTGATGTGATTTCAAGGACATAGCATGGAAGGAATCACCCCATTAATACTCAAGGCATTGAAGACCTGAAGAATAGACCATCAGAGGGGAATCAATGGTCTGTGGAAGAACCTTCCAGTGGTGTCCTACAGCATCAGCCACAGGTAGGTGGTGGCATGCCATGAACACATGCTGAGGAATGTGTTGTGGCTAGTTTGGGCCACAGTGGTGTGGTAGAAGCTATCAGAAGCAGGCCGGTTGCTAGTGGAGGGACGAGGCCCATACCACGCGGGCCGCAACTCTTATTAGAAAGCGATCCAGTGACTACGTGTAGGGACCACCATGGAATCATTCTTTGGCCAGCCACAACATGCTACAAGATGGATGTCTATTCATCAAGTGAGAGGAGAACCGACCCATGATCGCGGGCCAGTCAGAGGAGGTCGACCCGCATCTTCTGGGATGTACTGGGGTGCGGAAGACAGACTGCTATATGAACTGGGCTGAAATCAAATCTGAAAAACTTTTATGGTTTGGGCCTATTAGATATTACTAGTCCATTGGGTGGCCTGGGTAGGAAACAGACCAGTCTTTTGGTTGCGAGCCGGGCCAGATGAGACCAGGTCACCATGTGACCCAGCGTGTTGAATCATCAGCCAAACTAGGTTGAGTCTAGAAAGGACCAATGAGTCCGGTTAGTCAAACCAACACGAGGCATGTGCAAAACCCCCCTAGACGGGTTGGTCGGGCCAGTCCAACCGGGTCAGACGAGGCATAGATGTAACTAGTCCCTGTTTATTAAAACAATAATATCTCTCAAACCAGGTGTTCGATTGACGAAAACATTGCAGCGTTGGAACCATTTCGATGAAGCGGTTCTTATGAAATACTCTATCGATGATTTTATGGATATTTAAATGATATGAATGGATTGAGGAATGGGTTTTTCATGGAATCAACTGTTATATGTGTGGGAACCCTATGGCTGGCTGAGACATAAAAACTACAAGAAAGTGACCCTATTTGGATCAACTACGATGACCTAGTGGGAAGTGGATTTGCGTGACCCGATAATCCCACAATGGGGAGTAGCTCTATGTGACTCAGTAGACACATAATAGGCATTAGAGATGAGTAACTTAAAATGATTCCCAATGTGGGAAGCTGCTCTCCATGTTCTGAAAAACCCACCATGGGGAGCTACTCTATGTGACCCAGCATACCGACGGTACTCAATGGGGATGAGTAGCACAATAGTTAAAGGATACTGGGAAGTTAATCTTTGTGACCTGGAAGGCCCATGGTGGGGAGCCACTCTGTATGACCCAACATACCCACAAGAATCATTAGTGAGGAATACCCCAACATCCCAAGGTTTGATGATGATATGAATGATGGTATTTCATTACATAATTTAGATTATACTTACATGGGCTAATAGTTCAATATGTATACATTCATTTTTGGTCTTTCCATTGTGTTTTGGGGTCCCTACTGAGTACTGGGTTACAAACCCATAAATGAGCTTGGCCCGCACGTGTCGTGTCTTATGCAGACGACTGAGGCTTAGATGGAGGGCTCGGTGGCCTAGGACCAGGGAGGGTCGAGTGAGTTTAGGAAGGTAGGGAATACATCTACTGCTTCTAGTTTCTTCTCTACACTTACCGTTAGGTGGGGCTTTCAGCCAATGGATTCCTTGAGGTCCTTTTGCTTTTCTATTTTCAATTTGCCTTTTGTTGGGTTTGTATCCTGGACTGTTCGTCTTATAGATTGTACCATTACTCAATATATTTTTTAGTGGAATGAATATTTCATTTTTTGGGAATGTGGTTGTGTGTGTGCATACATGTACTAAAGAAAATTCCTCCCAACTGTAGGTTGATGACTTAATCGCTAGTTTCCCAGCCCTAACCTTTGGGAGGCTAGCTTGGGGGAGTCAGGGCATGGGCCCCGAGAGATGGGTCATGAAAATATTTCATGAAAATTTTATGAACAACTAAATCATATGAAAAATAAACGAGTTTAGTATACAATAATCAATTGATTTCATTCCTTCAAAATTCACACACATACAATCCGGATATAAATGATTTTGTTAAATAAACCCTTAAAAGGATCATAACATTGAAGAAAAAATTAATAAATGAATTAAATATGTGTATCAAATATATGTCCTCATAAAATAAGTAGGAATATATCTTAATAGATTCAAAAATTTTAGCATACACAGTCTTAGAATGTTAAAGGCAATGAAAAAGTAAGCTAACCCAATGAAAAGAAATATAGTTATGAAATTCATTACCACTGGGTAACTTTTATGTGAAATACCCTTGATTGAAATAACTAAAATTGAATATTAAAATACCATTATTTCATAATTAATCATTATATTAAATGTTAAATGTGAATTATAATCACCATATTAAATTAATTATTTTCATTACATTACAATATGCCTCAAGGATGGGAAATTAAGATGAAGTCCCTTACCTCACACTTCAATTGGGTAAAACATGATTTTACACGTTTTATATTTATTTTAAGAATGTTATAAATTTACAAAATAACCAAATTAATATATATACTATCATATTTTATCCTTTTATAACATCTAATCTCCCATTCATTAATAATATTTTGATTATTACTACTATTTCTTGTGATACCTTATCTACTTTCTCTTACATGTTTTGAAGTGAAAGTTATGGTTCTTGGGAATATTGTGTAGTTAAATGATATTTATAATGACATTAATGTTATAAATATCATTTTTTTTCAATATATATAATTTTATATTCATTATGGGAATTTGAACATGGAGAATGAGTCACATCGCTTCTTAGAGATGGTTGGCCGTATATATGAAAGAACGATAACATCAATTACTTTAGAGGTGAGATGTTATAGAGGTAAGTGACTTATTAATTTTAAACAATAAATATTATTTCACATATATTACTTATATTCAAAAAAAATCATTTTTATTATATTCTATGTACAATGTAACTGATAAACAAATCCCATCGCTTCATGAGGTGGAATTCCGCGGTACACATGAATGATGACATAGTAATTTAAAAAACATGGAAAATAATGATTTATAAGTGATATTATAATTAATAATGTTTAATAATATAAAAAATATTTTATATATACATTAAATCCATCATTATATACAGCTGTGAGATATGTTGGTAGAAGATGATCTACCTTGATTCGCGAGTCGATAGTCTGTTGTAAACAAGATTGACAATTTCATTTTTCATTTGACAGAGGATGGTGTGGCTAAAAGTAAATTAATTAACACAATAACATATCATTATGTGAAATATATAGTTTTTATTTTAATGTCAGGATTTAAAATGAATTTATAAAGGCATAATAAAAAATATATAAAAATAGTCATATATGAATTTCACCACTTTTACAGATGACCCCTTTAGGTCTGTAAAAAAATGCATTCATAGGATGGATTGATGTAGAACAATATGGATCTATTAATATTTTAGGTGAAAAGGAAGTTATTTGGGAATGTCTTGGATGAACCAAATACCTTTGAACATTTGGAGAGGGGACGATACTGGGTGACCCTTTATAAGTGGGGGAGAGGAAAAAAATGAAATTTTTTAAATGAAACATTTACGCCTGCATTATTTGCATCCAAAAATATTCAAAAGTGATTCATTATTTAGCCATTAATATTATAAGGAATATATATTTAAATTAAATATTTTATAGAAAAAATATAATTCATTGAAACCCTTATCATTTTAGTTTAACATCCCTATAAATCATTATTTTCCTTAACCGTAATAATTAATTATTTCTACTTTTACTATTCATAATAGTGAAAAATTAAGTTAAAATTATTATAAAATATTAATTACACTTCTTCCAAATATATATTATTGTTTTGAGTTAAATTCATAAAATTGTTAGATTGTTGTTTAATATTATACCTGAATACACAATGAAAAACATGTTATCAATGAATACATTCTCTAAAGTGTCAAAGAATATAATGTCAAAATCAAAAATTAAATTTATTATTATAACATATTTATTAATTATTATAATATAATTATACTCTTTTTACTTTAAAAATAATTAAAATACAATTTATCTTTTAAAATAACATAAATGAAGAGGCAGTTTTTGATAAAAGTCATTATTTTTATCAATTCATCAAAAAATGAATCATTTATGAAAAATCAAACCAAAAGTCTCCCAAATATATTTTTTATTTTATTATTTATAAACTAATCCCATATTATCAAATTAATTTTCTAATATGGTGAAAACTAGTTTTAAATTACGTGCACAAAGTGCAACTAAACTGCCTTTTAGAAGAAAAAAATATGAAACCATTTCTTTTTATTTAAAAGGGTTATTAAATTATTTATAATAAATGGAGAATTGTAATTCTAATATTTTATTTACTAATATTAATACCGTATAATTTAATGGAAATTTAATAATGATATACTATACATGTTTCATTTAGACATGGGGTTTTGTTTTCCGTATGCTATTGAAGAAATCAAAACTATATAAATGATAAATATCATAATTTATTGTAGTGTTAAATTATTATATAAGATTGTTGTTACATTAATATATGATATCAAAACCAATTTTATTATTTTAAAATATCAGGGTCTTATATTCTCTCTACCTTCACTAAATTTCATCATCACAATTTGAACTTTTTTTTATCTAAATCGAGGGTTTCAAATGTGAAAATTATTTATTCAAATCCCAAACCATAATTGGTATAATAGAAATAACACTTAAAAGGGGTAAATAGAAATAAAAACGTTTATATGGAAGAAGAAATAAATATATTTCCAAGTGGGATAATATAGGCGGAAAGAAAAGTTATTGACATGGAACAAAAGTATAATGGAAAAATAATGACAGATGGAGATAGAAGTCATTAATGACCAGAATGTGAATGATCAATAAAATTCCAAAAACCACAAAACCATAAACATATGATGTGTCAAAAGGACATTGATTCATGGGATATGAATTTAATAGGATAATTTTATTATTTGAAGATAGTTTCCCTAAATTTTAGGATTTATTTACACTGTAAAAATATAAGGTAATATTTTTTCTTTAAATATTTATATTTAATAATCACAATTGAATCCTTCTCTTTTGATTCGATAAATTTACAAATTATATATTAGTTATATAAAGGAATATTAAATATGTCATTTTTATTCTTGAATCATTAAAAATAACTTTTAATAGATTATAAGACCCATAAAAAATTGATAAGTCTTTCTTTATATTTCTATGTATTTTCCAAAACCAGTATGGTTAGAATAAGTTATTAATAAAAAAACAATATTAATAATACCATTGGTACATCAATAATATTTATTCATAAAATAATTTTAATAATAACAATAACATATTAACCATAACATCACATAGACCAGTGGTAGGTGATAAACCCTTACCATACTTAAGTTATTGGGTCAAGCCCCATATACATTACCGATGTGATAAAATTTCACCTAATATGAATGTTTTCCATTTTCTATACCCATATAAATATAAATCTTTTAATTTTCCTAAATTTTGATGACCCATAATTAATACAACATTAATGATATGATATACCTTATAGCTTACCAATAATATAATTCTTTTATCTAAAAAATGTATAGGAATTATTTCTTGAATAAAATGTTCATAAACTAAACCAATGGTTTATATTACCATTATTTTTTTAATAAAATATCCTTAAACATGTTTTATTTCAATCACAAAAATTTTAAAAAGTGGTGTTTAATACTTTGAACATATGATCAACCTTATACAAATAGACCCATTATGGTTTCTAAAAAACTTTAGTTAATGAATTCAAATATGATTTTAATATTTGACACTATATTTTGATGTTTCTAGAATATTATAAACAAAATATTATTATTAAAAATTATAATAATGTTTAATTCTTTAATCCCAATACATAAATACTTAAACCTTTTTATTTCATTGACGGACCTTCCTTGGTCTAAGGGTTAGACTTTAAAAGAGGGAATGGACTCGCACAATTCCCAGGTTCCCCAAATTAGAAAAATGAAATATAAATATATCCCTACGATGAAATTTATTTTTTGACATCAAACTCTTCATTTTGACACATTAATTCATTTCTTTATTCCCTTAATTTTCACAAATAAAGCATATTCTTATTCTTTTTAGGTACATTCTTAGTTTTCAATTTATACATTTATGACATAAAGAAAAGAGATCATTCTTTATTCCATGGTTTCCAAGAGTATATCTCATAAAGAACTTCATCCTCTACTTATTTGGTGAGTTCTAGAGTGGGATAATGTATTATATATTAATGATTTTTTAGGATAACTTATTATGCATAATTATTACATCTTTATCACCTATCATATTCTTATCTGGTTTCACATTGTCGCTATATTTTATTTCAAAGTCAATGTTAAACTGATTCCTTTATGTTCTATCCATTAACTAAAACCAAAAATAATTGTTTGAGAAATAATAATCATAGTGGTAACACCATATAATAATTTATTGGATATCTAAATAATAAAAAATTATTTTAAATCTATGATAACATTTGATTAAGATAGGTAATTTATTATCATCGTATAATTTAACCCATTATCTTGGATTCTAATAAAAATTTATTTATCCAATGAATATCCACTAGGAGTGTAAAAAATGAAGCATTGTAAGGAATGTTATCATGTTATAGGTTACACTCAAGTTAAGAAATATATACATTTTCTAATTTTATTACCCCTCAATATTTCAATTCTAGAACCATGTAAACATCTAGTATCTATATAGGGATGAATTTCAATGAAAATACCCAAAATCACATCCTTATGAAAACATTAGTATGTTCCTCTATACTTATCCTCCGCGTCTTTCGTAGGTTTATGTTCCCTAATCTTGTTTTCCAAAATCAAGTTCTCATAGTTTCTACTTAACATATTTTGATACCAACTACAATGACCGTTACTCCATAAATAGAGAGGTAATTTATTTTTTAATACATTGTCAAAACATTAAAGGAAACTCATTCCAAAGGACTAAATAGTTTAGTAGTAATGGTAAAATAGATTCATATATCATTCTCATATTACATTGGAATAGAAAAAATAAACCATACTATTTTTCCACGAATTTCATTATTCCCAATATAATATAATTTCACATCATTCATAACAGACATATTGGGTTCTTAAGAAAGGAAAAAATAATGGTAACCACAAATTCTATGTAAGTGTTATGTAAAGCATAATATTTCATAATAAAATAAAGAATAATGAAAAAGGTATAATCAATATAGAAAGGTAAATAACTTTAAACAAATTCCATTTAATCAATAACTTAACTATCATGATTAAATAAGGAATAATTAATATATAAAGTTAAATAATGTAACATTAATTCCATTTTTAAAAATTTAGAATCATTATTAGATATGGAATAATAAATATGTAAAGGAAACTAACTGAAAAAAATGTCACTTAATTGATAAACTACGAATCGAAATGCATCTAGAGATAATATCATTGTAAAAATATAATGGATATCAATAATTTAATTCTTAATTTAGGAATTATTAATTATTGGATTTCATGATCTTAGACATCATGATACCTTTATTATCATGATCTTTCTAAAGATAGTTATAATCTGATGGGTAGGTATACACAAAAAAACCCATTTAACAAAGGATAGCCAACTAACTTGTCTCATGAGACTACAAATGTATCTAGGGGATATCCATAATCCTTACCCATAAATATCATTCTATCCAAATAATTACTCATGTATCGAATAATAAATTTATTTTATGTATCAATAATTGTTATCAACAAATATCCATACTGAGTAAGGAATAAAGACTAACAATAATATACATAGTCAATAATATAACATTAAATTTTAAATACCATATGTATAAATGCAATATCTTATAATTAATAATTATATCCTTGATAATTAATATCAATATTTATGGTAAATTTAATGTCTAATAATAATAAGAACGTTAATAATTCCAGAGAAAGGATAATGATTACAAAAACTAACCCAGAAAGTGATAATAAAAAATTTCCCAAGAATAAATTATCATAAAACATCAATATAATTAATATTTATATTATAAATATAATATATTCCCTATATCATATGTAAAATAATGGTTTGGTGTAATGTTTTGTTATAAATACCATAAAAATGTCACTAAAAAATTCTTGTGGAAAATAGAATTTTTAATTTGAAAATATTTTTTTAACAAAATTATAAAAATATATTTAATTAAATAAAGTTATTAGAAAATAAATTTAGAAACATATTTATGAAAAATTAAAATAATTAGTGGTTTTTAAGGTGTTATATTTTTTACACGTTTTTTACATTAAAAGGAAGTTTCCTATCACATTTTCCGAAAAAGAAAAATGTGCCTTATATAGAAAATGACATGATGATTCCTTTTAACAATTTTTCTTAAAATTTAAAAAAGAAAAACATTACTTTAATAAATCATTTGTATAATTATAAAAAAATTTGAAAAAACTTTTGTAAAATATGCTCGTAGAATAAAAAAAATTCTCCTCAAGAGAGAAATAAAATTTTATTCTCGTAAAAAAAATTATCAATATATTTTAGTAGAAATGTGAGAAAATTCATAATTTTTCATCACAATTTTATGAATAAACATAAAATAAAAAATTATAATGGGTTTATCATAAAATAACCAAATGATTTAATTCAATGGAAATTCATGCACAAACAATCCACGTTATAAAATTATTGTTAAATAAACCCTTATAAAGATTATAAAATTGATGTAAAATTTATTCAATGAGTTTATTATGTGTATAAAATTTAAATAAAAATAAAAATATTTATATTCATCATATTAATTTTAAAATAATTTACTTACATAATATTATAATTTCAAATATAATGAAGTAGTATTATAACCCAACTAAAAGAAATTTTGAAATGAAACTCATTTCCACATGGTAACTATTTTGAAAAATTCAATTTCAAAATATAATTCAAAATGAAACATAAAATACCAAAAATTATTATGTAATAATAATATTTCCTATTAATGGAGTATTGTATACACCATATAAATGATATTATGTTCATAACATTATAATATTCCTCAATGAAGGGAAATTTAGACGAAGACCTTTACCTCATGCATCTTATTTGTTGAACACAAATTAAAAACATATATAATTGTTTTAAGAACATTATTAATGTATAATAGAACCATATTAATATTTATAATGTCATGTAAAATTATTTTATATCATCTTTTCAAATTTTCATTAATAATCCTTTATTATTACTATTATTTCAAGTGATGGCTACCTTATTTTCTCATGCATGCTTCAATCAGAAAGTTATTTTTATTGATAATATTGTAAAGATATATCATCTCAATAATTAAATTAAATTTATAAATATAATATTATTTCATTAGATAAAATTTTATATCTATTACTGAAATTGTATCATGGAGAATGGATCACATCGCTTTATGGAGACGGTAAGTCATACGTATGTAAGAGCACCATTATCATTTACATAAGTTGTGAAAGGGTAATGATGTAAGTGATATATTAATTTAACGTAATCAATATCGAGTCACATATATCCCCATTTATTTATTATGTTTATCTTTACTACATTCCATGGAATATGTAAGTGATAAATGAATCTCATCGATTCATGAGGTTGTAGTCCTCCATACAAATGAGTGATATTATTATAATTTAAATGAAAAGGAATGAAATAAGTTATATATGATTTTTTCATCAATTAAATAAAATAATATAAAAATATTATATTTATATATTAAATCCTTCATTATATACATTCGTGAGATGTGTTTATGGAAAATGAGTTACACCGGTTTGCAATGCGGTAGTCCACCAGACACACGATCAACATTTTTATTTTTTAATTGATGTGGGATGAGGTGGATAATGGTTATAAAATTATCCAAATGAAAATAAGTATATTATAGATACTATTTCAATTATATTATAATTATTTAAAAATATTTTTATGTGGTGGAATATGAAATAAATGAAAAATGATAGTATAAGAATATTACATCTTCTTCGAATATCCTCTAGGTTAGCACTAAAATCCATCCTAAGAGGGATTTAGGATCATAAAAATGGATATATTATTTTTAGGTGACTAATAAAGTTAATATCATATGTATATTCTAAAAAAATTAATTTTTATTTGTGAATATGGGAAGAGAGTGGTGTCTTATTATTAGTGGGGGAGAGGACACAAAAGGATGTTTTGTAAAGAATTATGTAAACTAATATATTTATCTAAATAAATCCTAAAAAATTGGTGATTATTAACCCGTATCGGTTTTAAGGTCAAAATATTCCCATTAAATTGGTTTTTATAAGTTGGTGGTTCATTTTAACCCTCATCATTCTGGTTTATCCCTATGTAAATCAATTTTTACCTTAACCATGTTAATTATTTTTTACTTCATTTAAAATTCATAGGGGGAAAATATTATGTTTAATGTATTATATATTATATTTTATTATGGTTTGTAATATTTAATAAATTTTTCAATATTCAATTCCTTGAAGTGGAATAATGCAATTTAAAATTATGCTCGTTGTCAAAATGTAAACGCAGGTTTCCATAGAGAAAATTATCATATGTTCAGAAGTATTTAATATTAAAATACAGTATCAAATTTAGTAAAATAACAGAAATTTTATTTATTTAAATTTAACTATTGTAATTTTACATTAAAAAATTAATATATTATATAACTTTTTAAATAATATGAACTAAAAATCAAATTTTTGATAAAATTAGTATTTTCCACTATTCATTGAGAAATGAAACATTTTAGAAAAATATAAAATATTCGCCATGAGAAAAATTTTATAATATAATTTGGAAAATATATTTCTTATTACCAAATAAATGTTATAAAATTTATAAAATATAATTTTAAATTATGTTATCAAAGTGCGACTATAATTTATTTTAAAATAATAATGGTTTTAAAGAACATTTATTTTCCTTTAAAATTATTATTATTTAATTTTTAATTAGTAAATAACCCTAATTTTCATAATTTTTTAGTCAAAATTGTACACATAAATTTAATTTTTGGTTTATTATATTTTATTATTTTGTAGTTTGTTTAGACTCAGGGATACATGTTCTGTACATTATTGAAGAGATCAAATTTATTGAAAAATAAACAAATAAAAATATCTTAGGGTTTTATAATCTCATGTAAGCTTGGTGTTTCATAACATATATACAACTGAACCTAATTTTATTTTATAAAAACATGTGGCCTTAAAATTGATATCATGAGTACAAGTGATTTTAGTGAATAATTAGAGAAAGAGGGAGAAAGTATAATTAATGGGATTGATTCACTAAAAAATTTGATTAAAATTAAAAAATAATGAAAAAATGAAAAAAATAATCTATACAAAAAATTTATATCATAGTGTGGTATATGATCACTTTCATAACATTTATTTCCACTTATTTTATCATCAAACACTCATTTTTAATTATGTTGTCAAATATACTAGGATCATCTCTTTCAAATTCTTTTATATCAACTTTTTCATTGGATCTAATTTCCTAAATAAAAACATGATTTTATCTTTACAAAAATCCATAGTTTCCCCCTTAATTATTCTTTGATAGGATTATTTGGCATTATCTTATCCACTTTCCATCCTTCTGATGTTTGTTTGATTGTAGAGGTGTCAAACCAATAAATTGGATCATTATATGACTTACTGTTCATTTATTATTCCATTGTGCTTCTACACAGCTAAAAATTAAGCTTATGTGGTCATAAATCCATAAGATGGATTACCTTACATAGATGGTGATGACATTTTCAAATTTGAACTCATGAACATTCTCTAAAATTCCTATCAGTGGAGGATTCATATATGGGGATCATTGAATAGATAAATCCTCATATGTTTCATGAGTTTATTATGATGAATAACCATAAGTGGTAAATTTTCTTATATGGTTTGATTCATGTATCCAAATTCCCATACATATTTGAATTCACATACAAATGTTTTTTCAACATGAATAGATTTGGGTATACGGCTTCCTAGAACATTCACAATTCAATAAATTAGATATTAACATGTTGATTTAATTAGAGTAGAATCTAAATAAATGAATGATTAAGGAAACATAAAAAAATTAAGTCTAGGATTCATACTAATTAAATTATAAACTAAACAGTTTAAAATCAGAATCCTAATGTAATCCTTTATACCAAAAATGAGAAAAATACCATAAAAATGAATAATTTGTGGGATTAAAACCAATAAAATGAAAATAGGAATATTTAAAAATATTGACTATATATGTACTCTTCCACTTTGTAGAAAAGATAAATGACTAGAAAGAGGTAATGAATATAACATACTCACATGTAATGTGGAGGGAATATTACCACAAGTATTTCCTAAATATTTTAAGTCACAATTAGCATGGACTTTGTGAAGAGATCTAAAAATAAAACATATTTTTAAATATTCTCTAATGTGATCTCATCACACTCCCACCTTCTCCTTGATAATTTCGTATTTGATGAAAATTTTGGTTTAAAATAATCATTGAACTAGATTCCATGAAATTTTAATTAGGATTTAATTTTTACAACTAATGAAAAATATTTTTAGAACATAGAATATCATTTATTAAAATTGATAATTAACATAAATCATTTGAGATTTTTATTATAAAACCACAATATACTTTACATAAATGAAACTAAAGTGACTAATTTCTTCTTCCTAGAGGTTCATGAAACACACCTTCAACCATTGAAAAACATAGTTTACAAATTAGATTTCCAATATCTAAAATCACCAACAAAAGTATCATTTAAGAAATCACACAAATTCACACTTGATTATTTTACATACCATATGATATAACCAAGTGTTACCTTAACATATATAAGATTTATTTTAACACACACAAAGAGTGTTACTAATTGGGAAGAATTTTAATTCTCACAAAATGATTAATAAAGAAACATATCATTTCTAGAAGTTTTAAATTACAATATTATTAAAATAAGACTCTAAAACTCATTTTAATGAACTGATTTTACATCTTTATCTAATGAAAATTTGGTCCCAAGAAATATTAGTGCAGATTCCTCCCATGAAAATTCAATTTGGAATCACATTATAATATCTCATGAATTTTTTATTTTGATAATGATATTTCAACTATTGTATCATTGATCTATAAACTAACGAAAAATGAAATATCATCTATAAAGTGCTGACTTTGTGTATAATTTTAATTTTTTTTAATGACTATCATTATTTGACAATTGTAATCAATGAAATATTAATATTAAATTAAAGTCAATATGATTAAGAAGTTCCAAAGTTAATGGTTCTTGGATTAATTCTTGAAGTCATGATATTACAAGAAACATCTATGGAATACTTTGTGTTCCTTGGTGATTCCTATAGAATTGTAATGGATAAATTTGATAACATTCGAGGATATTCTTGAATAATTCTCCTTGAAAATTTAGAATATTGGTTAATTGATCCTCATGGAAGATACATTGTCAAAGCTGATAAATTGTATACAATAAAGAATAAAGGGGTTTGTGGTTAATATTTTCATTGGAGGTTATATTCTAAAAATAATATAAGAATATTTGAATAAGGTAATGAAATATTTCATTATATCATTTGAACTATGTAAGATCTAATATAAAGATTGTTTATATTTTTTTTCATAAAGGAGAACCGTGTTACATAATTACTATTTTCCTTAGTTTTTTAATGAATGTTTATAGGTGACCATGTGAAAATAAAATGTTTATATAATATGTATGAGGATGAAATTCCAAGCGATGCATGAAATTTATATTTTAAAATTCCTAAAAGAACATAATATGGTGCCACACAATTAGAAGATTTAATTATAGTATATAATTTGTTTTTATAATGTATTTTTTTTGTTTTCATTGAAATAAATATGGTTAAAACACTTTGAAGACAATCCAACATCAACCAGAGAACATGTGGGATGCAAAAGTAATCCAAGCCCTAAGAGGTCATTCCAACCACCTAGAATAGTGGAAGAGGAGCATGCAGGCTGTGTATAAGAACCTTAGTGGAAACATGTATAAGGATCACATCGTGCATAGTGGAGTTTGTGTATAGGGTGGTCTAAACGCCTGTAGGTAAGAGATAATGGACCACATGTTTCACAAAAAGACTTGGCCTATATGTGTGAAGTTTCATCAAGGTTTTAAACCAAGTGCTATATCAAATAGTAAGTGATCACCATTTTTTTATAAATCATTGGAGAATTTTGTTGATGTTTCAATGTAGGATGTTCTTACTTCACCAATGTTCACCCATCCAATAAATTATGGAATAAAAGAAGGTTGTATGATTAAGGTTATTAGATCTGTTTGATATCCAGTGTTTTTATTATTTATAATCCTTGAACATTTTGGAATACCTCCACCATCTTCTTCCACCCATATCTTAATGAATCCACTATCTCACCAGATTATATGACTCATAAACCATTATTGAAGGAAGAGATCATCATGGTAATTTTAGGTCAAAATTATGAGAGTTATATGATTAAAAGAATCATGCAACTCTATTTCCATTATTTATATTAAAATATATTGGATGAACCATAAACATAGTTGAAGGAGTCTATTTGATCTCGTGAATTCGAGATGATGAGTTTTCACTTCTGTGAAATAATACCATGTGATCCATATTTCATACATGTGATGTAACATAAAAAAGGATATGACCTATCATGAAGAAATTCACCATAATATTTAACATCATTTCAACCAATGCTTTATGATATCAATGATGCAGGTTTCATTCATTAATATAATGGGTTCTCAAAGAAATTTTTTTAGGATTTGTGTTGGTGAATACATAGGGAAAAGGTGGTGATACATGAATATACAAGGAGAATCCCCATTGTCATGAATGATGTTGTTTCATTCATTTTAAATGATAGCTCTTTTTTTCTAAAAAATAGTGAATCTACCTCTTTTAATAATTTAAGGAAGAAATGAGATCCACAAGAATGAATGGATTTAGGAATAAGGGGAGTTTCAATATTATCTTTTGTATAAAGGAGATACACAAACCATTCATGTTCACGAATTGAGAAAAACAACATAGAAAAATGAGTAAGGACATATTCTTGTGGAAACATGACCAATGTTAATCAATATCATCGTGCTTCACAAAGAAAAACAAAACTATAGGGCATGCAACTTGTGTTTTACACATTGAGACATACCATGAAAATAAATAGTTCCAAAAGTCATTAACAATATTTAGAACATAGTATGGTTTGTGGTAACTAGGATGGAATTAACATAAGAAATAATTTTTGTTCATATAACACTATAATCGAAGAATAAATGGAGAATGAAATAAGGTATGCATGAATGAATGCACATTCATAGGTGAATGAACAATGGAAAACCCCGATAAAATAAAATAACATTAAATATTAAAAACTATATTTGATATCTTTTGTATATTTTTTATTTGTATGAATAAAAATTTTCATGCAGTCGCACTAGCATGAAGATTGTAGGGAAGTAGAAGAATAAGGGTAACATATGCATGCATGAATTGTGAAGAAAATACAAGGATTATGTTCATGGGGGGGTGGGGTTTGAGGATAATTCCACAGAATATTTTATACATTCATAAATTGACATGATATGTTTTGTGCAATATAGATAGTGGTTACTGATAATCAATTACAACAAGAGAATAATTGATAAAATAACCCTTATTGATACTATGTTTCAATGAAGAATTAATTTTTATGATATTGTGTTGATATGATATTTATTGTTTCAATAATCATAATTTAGTTAATTATTGTAGAATGAATAAAAAGAAGATTTAGTTTAGTTTGTTTTTTGTTAAATAAGAAATATATCAGTACACTACTATATAATATTGTGTATATTTGAGTGTCAAAGATCACTGGTAGAATGGGGAGTGACAGAATAACTTAATATTAAGTTTGAATATCATTTTGTTCATGGATAATTATATGATTATCAATCCACACCATATTCATATTATTTTTTATTATGTTAGAAGAAGAATAAGTGGATCATTCCAGTTGATGTAATGAAGACGAACAAGTGTTTCTTGCATACTTATGTGCATATAACTATGTGAAGAACATTTCAGTTGATGAAATAAGAATCACTATGACAACCAATAATAGTCTCAGTAGGTGGAAGACTATTGGTGTTATAAAGAACCTTATGAAGAATTATACTATCTTCCATGGTTGTATAATGATTATTATAAGTGATTCAAAACACAAACTATCATTTTAATATAGTTATTTTCAAGTGTATGTATATTTAATACTTTTTAAAACTATATTTAAAGTAATAATTTCTAGTGGTTGTGTGGTTAGGCTGATTTCCAGACCATGCTACGAACTAGCTAGTCTCACTGAGTAGTGAACCTTATAAAAATAACATAGGATCTTTTTTTCCAGGTTTTAATAAATTAATTTGATATGGAAAATCTAATAAGAGAATTTAGATCCTAATAGATCTAATAGGTTAAGGGATAAAAAATTCAAATAGTCTTAAAAAGTATCCACCATCAATTCACCCCTCTTATTATTAGGCATATCCCAAACTAGTCCATTTAAGTGGTATAGAATCCACAATTTACCTTTTTTGAATTATATATAGTGAATTTATTTCCTTATGAAGATTTAGGTTTCTTTCCTAAGTCCAAAATGAATTTTTGTTATGGTGATGATTTGGTTATCTAGAAGAATAATTCTATTTCTACAACGACCATGATCATCAGGAAAAATAAAAATAATGAAAAATTAACGAAAATGTAACTATTATTTAAATTATATTTAGTATCCAGTTCTATATGCATTTTGGAAAATAATGATATGACAAACTTGGTAATTAAAGAAGATGTGGATCAGGTTTCTACCAATGACATTGAAAACCCTTATAAATCTTGTAAATAAATATATTCAGGTTCTCAGGATACATGTGTTAGCACCGTTTAAAAGTCTCCTAAATATAATGATCCTAGTATAACTGATGATGAATCTAAAACCTCTCAAGACATATTGATTGTAAGATTATGAGATATCCTACAGAATTTTTCCCTAGAAACAATCTCCCATTTTTGTGTTGTATTTCTATTTATACATGAAATTATCACCAAATAGATAAGAGAATAAGATAATAGGGAGAAATTATTTCAATGAAAAGATTAAATTTTTAAATAACTCCATTCATGTTGGAAGCTTTGATAAAAGAAATAGGAAACTGAAATAAGTTCCTCAAAATGCCTCAAATATGTTTTATTAAATGAGGTAATCAAAAATGATCTTAATGAAAATATTCATGCAATTGAAGATGAATTTAATAAAAGAACTAATATCAAGGGTTTTTCATTTTATGAAATATCTATGATGATCATGGAATTTTACTCATTTATTTAGATAAATGTTAAGATGCATGAAAATAAAGTCCAAAGAATGATGAAAGCCTATAAAGAGAAGATGATTATTATTTAATATCAAAAAATCATCCAAAATGAGAAATTTCTAGACGTATAAGGTCCATTGGAAAAAATTGATAACTCACATATTGAGTCTTCACAAAATAAGGAAATTGTTGTTTTCTACCACTCAATGTTTTCCAAAGCATTCAATAATGAAATGACATTCAATGTGTGATAATAAGATTATCAATTCATTCAGTGATGTATCAAAAGATACTGAGAAGAAAAAGGTACCATCCATACCATCTTATACTAATGCTTCTAAACCTATTATCATGAACAATAAATTTTGTAAAATAAAATACGAATAAGTATGGATGAATATGGGTGATATGAAATAAACCACTATGACTAGAATGGATATAAAAAAGGATTTGAATGTTGGTTCCCCAAAGATTAAACACAAATTATTTAAGAATACCAAACAATCTAATATAGAAGATGTTTTAAAATCTAGATTTTTGGGGCAATGTTGTTGTTGTGACATATTTGAGAATTTTTCATTAAGTTGATGTCACAGTCCTTAAATTTAAAATCCCAATGGAATATTATGTTAAATGGGAGAAATCTAGAGAAGAATAGGAAATATCCATAGGTCTAGAAGATTCTATACACTACAATAATATTTTGAATACTTGATATCAACTATGATATATTAAATTGTCGTGATGATTAGCTAGATACATGCTTATCGCAAAGATGATGAGACAAGGAATCCATGGAATCTTACAAATAATAAAGAAAAAGATACATTAGGATGAAATCTAAAGAATTCTATGAGAAAAAACCTCCCAAGAATATTCTAGAAAGGAAATCTGATAAGTCCTTTGATCTCAAATCCATGAAGTCCAAAATAAGTGCATCTGAAATATTAGATAAGAAAGATGGAAGTCAGAAGAAACCATGTGTAAGATCTAAAAATTCTTTCACAATTTTTAATGACATGTTATTTTTCATAGATAAGTGATTTGTAATTATTGAATAATGGGAAGATACACAATACAAGGATATTGGATATGTAATAAAAAAGATTCAACCCAAAGATAATGAAGATCTATGTGTGAGGTGTAATATGGAAGGTAAATTTTTAGAAATTTCACGACAATTATTATAGAATAATAATATATCCATAATAAAATGAACATTTCACTAGGTTATACATGTCCTTTAAAAGCCCTTGACAATAAAAGATTAATGCACACCAAAATTGAAGAACTTATAATATCCATACAACAATAACAAGAATTTAATATCAAATGTGCCAGTGTGAAGAGGGGATTAAATAGAGAAACTTGGTTGAGAAAAAATCTCAAATTTGTGTTCAGATTGATTAAGAAAGAAAGATCCACCTAATTCAATTATTCATTATGTATTGTATTTGTGATTATAATGAATATAATGGAAGGTGAAGAATTTTATTTGGGGGAGAACCTGAGAATTAGTGAGAGCTATCAATTATAGATAGAATAGACGAATAAGTATCCATAATTTAATGATTTTCCAATTTTTTATTTGAAGAAAAATACGATGGAGGATTATTTTTTAAGAAGATGAAGATACTATATTGTGGAAAACAAGGATGAAGAAGTTGACCTCTTGGTTTTATCTTATTTATTGGTATTATGAAAAAAAAATGTAATCAATAAGATCTTCCTTGGTAATGTTGTTAATTTTTTTCAATCTAGATAGTATAAAAATAGAGGATCAATTCATGATTCTTTTCCAAATGAATCATATTTAAATCTACTCATGAAGAGAAACATTATTATAATGATTTTATTAAAATATTACCCATGAGGGGGAGTCAAAATAAAGAAAGATGAAGAAGCTGAATGAATCATTATTTAATTTGGAATAAAATTTTATTATTTAGGATATTTCTGGATGATCATGTCCTTTGAACAGATATGTTTTTTTAATATATCAATGTTGGTTATCAAATTTAAAAAACATGTTACAGAGAGGGAGGAAATTAATTATTTAATGTAATATTAATTTTTTAATTACTATAACTTCATTAATCATTCCTTTTGTACTTGAATTTATATGACCTATTTTTTATGTTATAACAACATTTAAAGTTAATTATTCTTAAAAAGATTCATATCACATTTAGTATATATATCCTTGAACAAAAGTGAATGACTCTTGGAGAAATTTATATGATTTCTCATTTCATATGGTGTCGTGATCAATTGGCAATTGATATCTTTTTTTAAATAAAATCCTTTTGTTTTCTACTCTAAAAAGATCTCATGTATACTCAATAATAAATTATGAATGTAAAATTTCATAAGTATGGAATGAAACCATTTTCCAATGAACTTTTTATTGATTACAAATAAGGATGAGAGAAATTAAAATGAAAGTAGAAAAATGTAAAGGGAAGATAGAATATTATTATACACATATTGATACATTCATTAAACAATAAAATTAAAGGTATTTAAAAAAATATAACGGGAGAAATTGAAGATCTCCCTTGATGTATGAGTTTTATAGGTTTTCAATTATTTTCATTGATTTACAATGGTGATCTGTGAAACAGGAATACTATACTAATTTTTATATGGTGAATAAGTTCCAAAGTTTATAGAGCTTGGATGAAGTCCTCAATTCTTGATATTTCATGAAACATCTATTGAATAATATTGTTTTGATTATGATTCACGTAGAATTGTTATGGGGTCATTAGATAACATTTTATGTTATTCTTGAAAAACTATCCTAGTAAAAGTTTATAATTGTTTACCTATTCCATATAAAAAATACATGTATCAAATGTGATATAATGATTAGAATAAAGAAGAATATAATTTTAATGTCATGAAACACTTTGGAATTTTTATTAAAAAACTAATACAAGAATATTTTATATAGGTTATGTAATATGTAATTATATCCTAAGAATCATGGAAGAGCTAACATGAATAATGGTTTAGAAATTTAGTTTAATTAATGATAACCATAAAACATAATTACAATTTTTATGATTTTTTTGAATGATGGTTTAAAGTTGACCATGAAAAAATAAATGTTCATATAGTATACATGAGGAAATATTTTTAGTGGATGCATGAAAATTTTTATTTCAATTTTTATAAAGAAGAAGAAGATGGTCAAATATGATTTCAAGATTCAATTATAGTATATACTTAGTTTTTCCTATTTAATTAATTTGCGTCTTTATTAAAAAAATATATTACTGACCACACATAGCATCCATGCCAACATGAAACTGGACACATGTGGGGCCAGTAGAATAGCTAATCCCTAAGAGTTCATCTCAGAATCCTTAGATGGGTGAAGAGGACTATGAGAAATCTACATAATCCAACTAGATTTACCATGTTTAGGGCTTGTGGTGCACATGAAGAAGGTCAAAAATAGGTTTGTCCTAAAGAAAATGGGTAAGATCTTGTGGACCGCATTTTTCATGACACGTGTTGGATAGGTGTGTGTAGTTTCATTTGGGGGCCGACCTTAGTTCTGACTCCAATGGTGAGTGTTCACCACTTTTTATATAAATTAGAGGAGTGTTTGTATAATGTTTTTATATGGGAAATTCATAACATTCCACTACTCACCTTCCAGGTAAATGATGGACAAAACTAATGTTGTTCGATCCGAGTGATTAGAGTTGTCCGATATTCCATGAAGTTAATATTCAAATTGCAAACACATTTTTGAATCTAGACATTATCTTCCTACTCCCAACTCCCGACGGACCAACTTTATTACCAAAGAAGTTTACCATGATTCCATAGTTCAACGAATAGATCATCTTGGTCATTTTGAGTTTGAAATGATGCATTTTATATGATCGACAGAATCATGAAATTCTAGTTTTATATGTAAATATATCATCCGAACAACAATCATAGTTGTAGGTGTCCATTTAAACTAGAGTTTTCAAGAATATTAGTTAATTCTTTTGTAAAATTAGGACATGGGATCCTGATTTCATTCAAATTATGTAACACTACAAAGGAAATACTCTAATAAAAATGAAAACAAAAAAAATATTTGGCGTCATTGTATCCCATGATTAAAGATATTAATGAATTGTGTTTCAATAATTCATAGCATGTACATGCAGGAAATAAATTCTGGTGTTTTAGTTGGCGGATTTACAATGTAAAGGTTGTTATCTACTAATATTAAATGAGAGTTATCAATGTTAAGAAAGATGATTTTGTAGGCATTTTCAATGAGAGATATTTTTTGCAAAAAAATAGAGCATCTTCAGCTTTCACTCACATAATGAAGCAAAAAGATCAATAAGCCTCTAAGTCTTTTTCTAAGAATGGGATTCATACACCTATCATTTCCACATGGAATATCCTCAAACCATTTGGGTTCATGAATAGTGAAGAATGGTGTAACATTAGTGGGGAAGGAGAAGGTATTGTAGAAATAAAACTAGTTCAAATAATTATCATATTGTTTTTTGAAGACAAAAAAACCCCTAATTAATTTCAACTTCTTTTATAAACTCTCAGATGTACTTTATAAAGAATTGATTTTGTAGGGCTTTAACTAGATTTCATAAAAAATCTAGACTGTCAGAACAAAGTGGTTGTTAACATACGAATGAAAGTGTGTATATTTAACACTTTTTTTGAGAAAAATTGAATAAACAAGATAAGGAATTCATATGTTTAAGCACATGAATACATGAATCTACAAGAGAAAACCCAAATAGAAAAAAAAATTATTAATAAATTATTCTGATATATGCTATGGTGTTTATTTTTTAGCAGAAATAGTTCTATGTAGTTGTACTTGTGAAAAGATAAGATAGAAAAGGAGAATAAAAATTGAAAAGTATGCATGTATGGTAATGAGAATGATAATTAATTAATGAATTTTTAAAAATAAAAATTTATAATAAAAGAGAATAATTATATTTATGAGTTGTTTTGGGGATAATTCCATGAAAATTTTAATACATGTATATGTTGATGTGAAATGTTCAGTATTGAATTAGTATTGTCTTCAAATCATCAATTTCACTAATATAAGAACTGATACAATAATCATTGTGGATAATATGTGTTGAAGAATATTTAAATATTAATTTTTTTTGAGATGATATTTATTATTTCAATAATAAAAAATATTTTTTTTGATTCTATAATGATGAGGAAGAATATTCAGTTCATTTATTTCAATAAAGATGAAATAGATCATGACACTACCATATAATATTCCATATATTTGTGTGTGAATGATTAGAGGAAAAATGAAGAGTGACTGAAAAAATTAATAATCAATTTGACTTTATTTTAGACCAAGAATAGTAATGTGAGTATCAATCCACACTATATTCATATTCTTGTGATTGATGTTGGAAGAGGAAGAAGTAATCCAATTTTTGGTTGCTGTTGTGAAGAAGATGTGCTACTTTCCTGTTACTATGAAGGCAAAAAGGTGAAGATTAATTTAGAGGAATAACTAATAAGAACCATGATATCTAATAAAATTCCCAATTGGTGTATGTATATTGTTGTTACAAATAACCTTTAAAAAGAATATTGTATTTAAAGGAAGTATAGAGATCTATCTAACAAATGTAAAAAATTAATTGTCAACTGACTGTAGTACTTTTCAAATGTAAGGGTATTTCCAACATTATGTTACCATATTCGTAGGACTAATTTCTTGTAGTTGTGGGGTCAAGATCATTTCATGAACATGCCAATGACTTTTTACTCTTATTGGGTAGTGAACTATATAAAACCACCATGTGCTATTCTTTACTATATTCAAATACATTCATGTGACATGGAAGAGAGAATGTGAGAATTTAAATCCTAATATGTCTAAGAGGTAAAGTGATAAATAGTTGAAATTGGGTTAAAAATACCCAACACTAATTCAACCCAAACTAAGTGTAATTCATATTTGAAACAAACCATTTCAATCAAGAAGCGTCATTTGAATATTTTTATTCATTTATGAGTAAAACCCTTAAACATCAATTACTTCATTACCTAAAGAAATATTGTCATATACATACATAATCAAAATAAGTGAGTGTAGTTTTACTTAGATTTTGTACAAAGTTTCCTATTTAATCAACCTATAAACATGTGGAAAACAAAAATAGTGAATGGAATGTGAAATTACATGTGGAGATCCCTCATGTGGTCAGAGAGAAATGAATAATAATGTTATATGATGGGGAGAAATTTTTTTTCAAGAATAAGACTATTTCCTACATTAAAAAAACAATACCATAGACTAAAATGTCACTAATTAAACCCTATGTGATTCTGTCCTACATATGGTTCACTAGGTACCTATTGAGTCCCCACCAAGTACCCAGGTCAATCTGCAACAAAAAAAATATGTAGGAGGAACCCTATTCTTGCCTACTCGAACTCTAAAATTACCCAATAAAACTTAAAAACACTGAAGAAAACCTCTAATTACATCATAAAGTATTATAATTAATTTCAATAAGTAAAATTAAAAATTAACCACTTAAATGGAATTGAAATTCAAAATGACCTCACCTTTCTACTTATTTTACTGCTGACCATTTACCAAATGTCATATGACGAGGGCATATGTAAACAAATTTTTTTTTACTATATGATTTATTTTCATGGAAAATTACAATAATATTCTCACTCAAAATTACCCATACAACATTATTATTTCCCCCACCCTCCCCCCATAAGAACCTTGAGACTAATTAATGGTCTCCACCACACTGTTTGTGCATAATTACCAAAATCAACTCAATTAATATAACATTATAAGGATACGAAATTCACAAAGAATATAGTATATATAAGAAAAATACACATCCAAATTCACTCATCTGAATAAATATATACAATTCTTAAAAAAAATTAAATCTTTGATATGATTTATTCACATTATTACTGAAAATACAATTCTTGTCCAAAAAAAATTAAAATTCATGACACTATTTGTAATCCCAAGGAATGAACCATTATTTTTATGCGAGTTTCTAAAAAAAATTAAATTTCTCTAATATATAATGAACACAATTCCCAAAAAAACTATTTTACATATTATTCAATTAAAATACTGACAACCAAAATTTATTTATTTCAATGTACTTCCCAATATAAGTGTGAGGAAGAATTTACAATTTATATCCCATGATTAAATCTATATTTTGGAGATACCACATTAATATAAAAAATGTTATGGAAAACCACATTAAATTTCAAAACCAGAGGCAAAAATAATTTTCAAAACACTGTATTTTAAAAAACTAGATTATTTAACAAAATAATTTTTTTGAATAATTTCTTTCTCGATTTAACTTTAAAAATGATGCCAATGTTCAAATAAACACTACCTTCAAAATCCATTTACCTTTTAAACAGTAGGATATAATCCATTTTCTTACTTTTAAATCATTGAAACCAATTCCATATGTACTTATATAATATAAAATTATATTGTAGACATAATGATAAGCTTATAACAAAAATTATTTTTAACAAATCCTATAAATATATTAACAATATGGATAGATAACGATTTAATACATAATTCATAATATTTTCCACAATATTTAAAAAATATGGAACCATATATAACATCCTTGGGGATATAATATTATATAGTTATAAAACGAGGAATTATTATTAGTAGTAATCATCGAAAAATGAGTTTCATTTAGTATTTAACCTGTATATAAATTCTAAATAATAGAACTAAAAAAGAACCAAGTGAATGAAAAAAATTATTAATTATTTAACAAAGAATGTGCTACAACAAGGAATATTTGGAATGTGTTGTAGATAAAACTATACATATAATTTAAAACATTCTTAAGATGAAAAATCAAAAAAACGTTTTATAATGCATTTTTAACATGTATAAGATATATAACATCAATTCATGTATATACATGAATTTTTTTATTAAATATATAAAACCTAATAACATATAAAATAAATAACTATTTACTTTACTTTTTAATTTAGTAAATTATGAATATTAACATATAATAGTTATAATGAAAACTAGATGCATATGTTCTTACCCAAAAATAGAATGTATTTTGCATGATTCAATAAATCCTTTATCTCCCTGTTAGTCCCTATAAACTTCGTAGGTATCTCCACATTAGACTCAAAATATCCCTCTATGAACCTTAATATAAAAATACGTCATCCTCAATATAACTAATGTTTCTTAATGAATCCCCTAAATTTAGGGAAAAAATTTTCTTACACCATAAATTTATTGATATTACATGTTCAAATGATACTTCTCATGTCCATAGAACATAATTCCTATGTTTGAAAAATAAAATTCCAAATAATACAAAATTTCATAGGTACCTTCTTAAATGGCTTAAAGGACTTCAGTTTTATATTCATTTTTGATAATCCTCATTTTAATGGTTGAAGGGTAAACGTTACATGGCCCATAGGTTTCATGACATTATCGGACCCAAAGGTTGTAAAGGAATTCATTATAGACAATGAATACAAGAAATTTCCCCTCCCCAGCATCTTCATCATGATCAAATCTCCACCTTTTCATCACTATTCTTCTAATTTTAATATTCATAGGTGTACAAGCCGAGTACTGATGAAAAATTCCATACTCAATCATTCTACGAAATATGTTAGCTCTACTCTGGTGAATGTGTATTTCATTGAATACTCTTCTAGAGCATGTTAATTATAGAATATGTCTCATTTTTATCATCACATCAGGTGGCCTGATGTCCTTGAGGTGGCCTGAAAATCATAAGGTGTCATGAAATCCTTACTGACCCAAAGTCCTTGGTGGCTCGAAGGCCTTAAAGACTCCCAGACCAAACCAGTGTCCCGATGGTGAATAGTTCCATATTCTACAGTACTGAAAAGTACCAAATACAATTCCTGCTATAGTACTACAAAAATATTTCTACAGTTACCTGATATTATTCATCAACTCATATTTTAATTAGGGTCTTGTTGATGCAATTGGATATTTCTCTCCAACTGGGTTGAGGCTCATGTGCCCATTTCTTAAATACCTGTTTGTAATTTCCATGACATAAAGAAACCAATCAATTCCTGCATATCATAAATTAATACCTGATCCATATATGATGGAGACTAGCAGCCTATATTTTATTTTATTATAGGGGCTGTTTTACCGATATTAAAATAAGTTATGATTTTTTCTCTATATTAATACTGACATGAAACCACTCTAAGTAGGATGTTTCCCAAGATCGATAGTCATGAAAACTAAAAAAACCAAATTAACTAATAGAATGATAAAAATAATCTCTATTTGAATATATAAATAACAATTGAAATTTTTATATTCGAAACAATACTGTAAACTTGTATGATAAAATAGGCATAATTTTCCTATATGTAGTGGGAAATGTGTTGACATTATCCCGATCATTAATGGATTCTTCCTCCACTACATCTGAGTGTAAAAACATATGAATTAAGACAAGATTTTAGATATTGAGTAAAATATCCAATAATAGACCATGTATCATTCAAACATGAAATATACTATAAGATGTTTGATGTCCATTGAGGTATTCATGTAGGTTCTCAGTATATAAATACTCAGCTAGGAGCAAAAAATTCAGTTCCACACAGTAATGAAAAATATACTATGTCGACATATATAACAAAAAATTTTAATAAATATATTATAAAATATTTTATTTATAAGAAAATACTATTAAAAGGAAATATGATTACAAATTATAGACATAAATTTTAAAACCATTAAAATACTATCTATAATATATGGACTCATACAATTAATACCAGCTCCTAACCTTGGATAAAAATGTGAGAGGGTAGGGGTAGAAAAACTATGACTCAATTCCTAAGAAATAATAATATAATTGGAGAAATGGAACATGTGTATCCTCTAGGGTAGGGGAGTGGTTTGTGTATACAATTTCAATGTTGAAGCCTAACTCATGTAATTGGGGAAAGGGGTATACATTATTAAGGCATAATGACCCCATACCAACATGAAGGAAAGAATATTGTGTACCTACCTAAATAGTTTACATTAGAGAAGAATATATATATATATATATAAATTCTATTAAATTAACTAACAATCTAATTGAATATCAATAAAAAATCCATTCAATGAAAATATAATCCTAATATCTATAATGCATGTTAAACTACAAAAATCCAACATTCCTAAATAAAAACATTGTTATAATTGCATAATAAGATTCATGATACACCCAATCACGAAATTAAATTTTTTTATTCATGGAGATCAAATTAAAATAAAACATTAGTTTATATAAACATTTCAAAATGATATAATTCATGGTACATTATTATATTTATTACACTAAGATGAAAAATAATATCATTCTAATGGATCGAGTGAGTAAAAACATTGAGATCACATCAAAAACATTATAGATAAATTATGTATTACCCCAATGGTTATATTTCTTTTTAACTAGTGGTAAACTAGGTATTAGATCATATTTATTATTACTCACAACCACAATATACTTTTAATAATTAATTTATTAAATAATGAAGAAAAAATTGTTATGGAAATACTTCATTTTAGAGTAATGATATTATAAAAAGGATTATATTTTCTTTATTCAGAAACTTTATAATTAAATACATTATATATAAATATAACATAATAAATTTAGTTAAAATTTAACACATAAAACATCCAACAAATAGAATGATTTTCCGTTTTGAAAAGTTTTTACAATATTATTTTGTATCCCAATAATTGGCAATGGGAATAAATATTATGATTCTCATTGAGGAAATGGTTTTTTAAAATCATTATATGGGTTAAAGACCGAAATCTACAAAAAAACACTATACATTAAATAAAATAATATAATGTTTTAAGGAATTATGATTAAATTGTAAGTCATTCTATCACTCATGGTCAAAACATGTATAAAATATACCATTTCATTCTACCTAACTAACTCTACCATCACTTCTCCATCGATGGAACTCGTAACAAGAGACAATTTTAAATCATATCCTTATAAATTATTTATGTTATATTGTGGTGGAATTTTTTACCCTTCTTAGATAAAAAATATTAGAAGAAATTTGTTCTTAACAAAACACTATCATCGATCATTATCCTTAGGATTAATGGTTTTATGTAACATTTGAATAATACTCAAGGAAATAATAATTAATGAAACACATGAACAAGAAATAATTATTTTTTATCATGAACATGATAAACATAATATTTTTTTTATTTTTTTTAGTTACACACAAGGACAACATTAGTTCAAATGCATGTACCCTATATAAAAAAATTAAATATTTAATGTTCATGTTATAGTGATTGTTTCCTCTTACACATATTATAACTTGACTTTTACTAAAATTATCCAATAAATACCACCCCTGGATCTAGAAGACTTGTTTATTTGGAATATTTGTTCAAAAAACATCAAAATGAAGATAAAATATGATATCATTATTTTAAAATCCAAAATTTTTTATATCCACTTGATCTAATAAAATATCACAGAATATCATGTGGAATACATCATAAAATGTTTTGAACCGTAATGCATAGTAAGGGAAGAAGAATTAAAAAAGATCAGATAATATGAGTAAAATGGCATAACATGATATCATAATGGGAAATTCATATGAATTATCAAATGAATTAATGAAATAAATAAGACATAATCATAAAATAATGACACTAATGTAATCTAAAAAAATTATAATACATGGAATTAGAAGCATATGTCAAGGATTGTTTCCATGAAATCATAACACGGTGGAAAAAGGACCATAATGGATTCAGATTACCCTATATACCATATATATAATATCTTGAGAAGAAACTGTTACCCAATTCATTAGTGTAATATCTGGGTGAAACCATCATAACATGTACATGTATATGTGTGCCATATAAGGATGTAAGACCTATGGTACAGGCATATATAATATTAATTTAAAGAAATGGGTAAAATAATCTTACCTTAAATCATAATCAACTGATATATCATAAGGATTTAAAAGAGAATGGGAATTTGAATCACTTGAGTATTCATATTTGTATAAATAAATAAATTTATCAAATAGAGATATAAAATGAATAAAATTAAATGAGAAAGGGCTCACATGTGATTTGGGAAGTTGGAATATTTAGGGAAGTTTTAAGAAAATGTTATGTCATGTTTAATGATTTTATTTGCAACATATTTTTCATAAAAAAAGTAAAATGGGATGGTTAGACCTAAAGTAATGATTATTTTGAGAAAAACATTTATGATAATAAAATATTTTATTGGGTGGTTTATGACATGAAATAATGAATAATACGTTCTATTAATTTTTTTACTTAAAAGAATTATTTGGGAAGTGAACATCAAAAGATTGTCTTTACCTAGATAATAAATCATGGATACATTTAATATATATTAATGATATATGTATATATAGGATATAAAATTTTTTCATAAAAAACAAAGAGATATAATGCGAGGTAGGGAGAGATAAAGCATAAACCAACGAAAAGAGGGTGGTTCTGAGAGTTCCCTAACTATTGGTCCAAATTAATTCTCCACATTCAAGTAACCTCATTAATAATAAAAACAGGATTATTAAATAACAGACTGAAAACTATTTTAAAATATATTTTATTTATTCTCATGATTTAATTATAATTCAGTTTCATTTAATTGAGATATAATTCTTCTTCTACTATACTAATGTTGTTCATTTTTGGGATCTATGGTCAAATCAATTTTATGCAATTAAAGAAGTTATTTACAAAAATGGTTCCATAATTTCAGAAGTGTAATGAAATTTTGTTAATGTTATTATAAGAGTTCAAAATTCTTGTAAAATTTAAATATAATTAAATATACATAGAATTTATAGATTTTAGTTGTTATCATTATACAGTTAATTCATTTAGGTAGTTTTTTTACCATGGTGAACTTATATGATTTCTTTAAATATTCTAGAACTATAAGAATTATATAATGTGATTAAAATTATATTAAACTTAATTAGATCATTTTAAACCATAAATAGTGTATTTAAACCATCCATGAAGGTGGTGGTTGAAAATGATAATATTTTCTCTTGGGGAGGTGAACAATCATTCTAGTTTTTTAATTGATTAAGAGGAATGAAGAAAATTGATATTATAAAAAAATTAAAAAAATATTAGTATATTTAGGATTATTATTAAACTATTTAATGTGAATATAAAACATTCAGGGTTGGTAGAAGACTAATTCAATAGAAAGTGGTTTGGTCGAGAATTTATGTATTACATTTGGTGTTTGCTCTTAGGATAACCCGTAAGAATCTATGGAATGGTTTTTCTCATACTAAAAAAATTTTAATGTGGGGGGAATATTGTAAATATAATTTAATGGAAATTTTTTATTATCTATATCCTATAAGGTTTTATGATAAGGGGTGGTATTTATAAGAGGAATAGAGGGGTGTTTTGAATATATTAATAAGTAGTTTATTATTTTTGATTAATAATATGAACAATAATGAATATTGTGAATATATATAGTAATAAGTGTTTGAAATTTTTAATTAATATTTTCTTACATAATCCATGACTCCTTAATTAATGTATTTAACATATAATGTTAAATAATTTTTTTTTGTATTTCAGTATTATCCAAAAATTAAACTATTTTATAAAAACGGCATCATATTCACGCTAATTTTTTTAAATTTACAATCGAAAAAATAAATAAAATTATTTGAAATTATTTTCTAAATATTAAATACTTATTTTTTTATAATAATATTTCTTTATTTTAAAAACAATAATATTTATATTATTTTTTTTAGCCTTTTAAATATTTTTAAGGTATCATGAAAATATATTATTATTATAATGAAACCTAATATTATCTTACAAAAATATTTTTTTGAATTAAATACTATTTTAAAATTTTAAATTTACCATAAAAGTTTAAACAAAAAATATGTTTTTAACAAAAAATCAAAACATTTATTTGTTTCATGTTACAAATTACATATATTTTCATTTTATATGATAAAAAAATATTATTATAAAATTTCATATGTGAGTTTACTATTCTAGAATTCATGTTACTACTTATATTGGTAGGATTAAAATTCTAATCATAATATTACAATTCAAATTCCCAAATTTTTAACAATCACATGGGTATCAGACGGTTTAAAAATGCATCATATACTATTTGATCTTTATTAAATTATGTATTTTTTCTGGGTAATATGTATTAATTTTTAAAATGAATATTAGGATACTAATATTCTATTCATCTTATACATTTTTTTCATGAGTGTGATCGTTATAAAGGATTGAGCATAACCAAATTTTTATAATATAATTATCTTATATTTTATTTTTTTCACCGTGAAAAAATTAATAGTCTTGTAGTTATATTTATTATCTAATTATAATGATGATATCAACATAATAATAATTTTTTCTTTCTGTCATGTCACGTATGTTCTTTATATATAATTACATTACAAAAACATGAACATTTATATAATTTTATGGAAAATTTAAAATGATTTGTTTTAATAAATTCTCCCACCTTATGAAATTTCACCCTCGAAATATCATCTCACCCACTAAGATGAAATAATATGTTCATACATTTATTTCATTTATTCCATTGGATCCCATGTCTCCCCTTCATATTTATGGTTACTCAATATTAATTCAAGTAGGTTAATTTTGTTTGTGTAATAAAAATGTCTATATGGTCCATGATATTCACTTTCTACTCCCCATAAGAGAGAATATATTCCATCTCTACCACCTCTAAATTTATCACCTCAATGGGATACCTTTTCTACTTCCTTAAGAAATAAAAATCCAACAAGTTGTGTACTTGATATATGGTTAATGAGAGTGTTATTTGATAGAACACAACTCTGATGTGATCAAGAATCACAAATTAAATAATGTATATGGGACATAAAATTCCCTTATTCCCTAATCTAATAAATCTATTCCATTAAGATATGTGTAATAACACTTTATCCCTAACCTGAAACTATAGGTCTCTATGGGTATTAACATCATATCTCATTTGTAGACTCTAATCTAACTTGATATACTACTAAATAGTCATGAATGTCTCTACCAATTACTCAACAATTTTAAGTCCCAGTAGCTTACATCTGCCTATTTATTCGATAAACTTGTTGTTCATTATATATTCCCATAAAGGGACACATATATTGTTATTTGGGTGATTGAGTGGATGTAATTATCGTATGAGTAATTTACCAAGGGAAGATTTTGACCCAAAATACATTAATATACATTTATCTTTCTATCAATATGTTCTCATGTGTCTAGATTGTATTCTCGTGCTGGATATCAGTATGGGGTGATAAGCGGTATTGATTTCTAACTCTGTGTTTATCACATGTCGGATAATTTTATAGAACATTGAGGTAAGCTTCAGATCTCAATGACATAAAATCAATTGTGGTGTTCAACTTAACTTGACCACATCATTGATGTATATCCATGAATATTGATCAAGTAAAATTTCTTCATGAACATAAATGACGTGACTTGTCTTTATAAGTTGATCGAATACAACCCGTATATAATTATTTATTTTGTATGAATTCAAAAGTCCTATGAAAATGTCCACGGTGTTGTTTTCCTATTTGTATGTTGGTATGGGAAATGGTTTTATCTTTAGTGTGATGTTTTTTCCTCTTAATTAACATTTAAATTTACGACATATATTGTTGTATTTTATGATATTTCCTTATGAATATTTTCCCACTAAAATATCTCTTAGAGATCTTAATACGACTTCATGATACCTAGGTGGATATAGAATTTCAATATATGTCCACCATTCTATATATCTTTCATTACCTTAGGCTTTAATGGTATATGTATTAGTAACACAAATATGATGAATCATTTGTTGTAAAAATTTATCTCTACGTATTAAGAATTTCTTATATCTTCCTCCTTCTTCTGTATTTCCTAAAAATCCCATTTAGTTTCATTTATCTTCAACCAAATCGATAGTCGACCCATCATTTGAGTTTGGTAGGATTTTTGTCAATTATGAATTTCATGTCCATCCTTTCATGTTTAATATTATTATATCCTTCCAAATTCTCATCGTTGATATGGTGGAAGGATCCTTTCTACTTAATGAATTATCCATATTATTTTCCTTCCTACGATGGTACTAGGTTGACCAGTCATAGTCATTGACCATCTATAATGATATTATATATATAATATTAATAAGTTTATGTGTGAATATATAAATATAGCAGGTTCTTATGATCTATATATATTTCACACTTCTCCCCATGAAGACAATTTCACCAAAATATTAAAGAAAATATCACTAATTCAAACAGCATATCATGAATAATAAGGTTATACTAATTAATATTATATTTTCTTGATGCATAAGATATCAATTTATCATAATTAATATTTACAAAACCCGTGATGAGCCGTAAGGTGTACTGTTTCACTCCGCTACGGTTCTCGTGCCCCCTTCCCCTCCCCAGATCTGCACTTCCTCTCCTTCCTGGTTCGGCCTGTCGAGGTGGTGGTTCTCTGTTACTACAGCCTCACTCGACTCATTATGTGCACATTGATGTCTTTTCTTGACACACTGTTGAATATGTGCCTGAGTTCCTTGCCGGTGGTCTGAGACTATCCCTCCGTCCATATTTGGTTGTTTGACGGTAGAGCGTTTTTTCTATGGAGTTTTCGGATGGTGACATCAGGATCTTGTTTTCTTTGAGAGGATGAGGTTCCCTTCTTCCATTACTTCTACATTTTTAGTTTTTTATAGGGTTTCTTGATGCTGACTAGGATGCGACTTTAAGGTTGAGTTGGTTTTTGCTGGTTTTAGGAAATCTATTTCATATTGTTCTGTTTCGTTCTAGTGGTGGTTCATGCTCGCTGATTTTAGCCTGGTTGTTTTTGGCCACTGAGGGCTTGATTCTCAGTCTGGATAATCATTACTCTTGTCAAAGGATGATTGTGAATCTCAAAAGTGTCCCGGTTGAAGTAGATGAATCGTTTTTATTGTTCATTCGAGACAGGTTGTGGATGCATCATTTTTTGTTCCCCGGTGGACGGGATGAAGGTGGTGGTCTGATAGTTCTTCAGCGACATCGTCAGATGCTGGTTCCGGTGTCTTCCAGTGGTGAACGGTGGTGCGTGGTGATGGAACTCGGATCGAGGCTTTCTCTATAGTAGGCGGGTGGACAAGTGAATGGATAGCTGCGTCGTATGCTGGCAGGTGTGCGGATCGAGCACTGTCACATTGATCTTTGGTTTTTGGATATTTGAATTTGAAATTGAAATGGATATGGATGTTCTGTATCGGTCATTGGCAATGGTAATGTTCTGTATTGGGTACCAGCAACCCTTAAACCGGCCATTAGAAAATGAAAAAATTGATTTCTCCATCTGTACATTACCAAAAAAAATTATTTTTAGAAAATATTTATAACATCAATAGTACCCACTTTGGGGGTAGTGTGAGTATTAGTGTAGTTATAAGAGTTTTTTAAATTATATGAATCACTCATCACATTCATTGGTCTGAAAAAATTCAATCAAATCTGGGTTGTATTGGTATGTGGGTTTTAAAAATCCCGATAATTTCCAAAAATAATCATCAATTGTCCGAGATATTCCATGGAAACTACTAATCCTTATCGCATATGTTGGTACGAGTAACATCTCATTCGATATTATCTTATATGGGTTCACATATATCCCTTTTATAATGACAACATTATCAAATAATGAAACTTCCCCCATTGAGAAATCCCATTTACTATACTTTTGATATATCATCCCCTTGGACAATTTCTTTCGAACTTTACTCAAATGTTATTCATACTACTCATTTTTATGAATATAAGAATATCATCTAATAAGAATATAGAAAAAAATCTATGTAATATTTAAATAATAAATTCATTATCTTCATATTTTATTTTGGTGGATTAGTGATATCAAAGGGAATCACTACTAACATATATTTTCCATACCTTGTTTGAAATGTGTCCTTGAGAATATCCTCATTATACTCTATTATTTAGAGATATACTAACAAAATCCACCATAAATAAGTACTTTGATCCACATAGCTGATTGACAAATTCATAAATCCATGTAAGAGGTTAATTTATCATTATCTTGATTTTTTTGAGTTCATGATAATCATTTTTTTGGTGTATTGACCCATCCTTATTTGTATCAATGAGATAAATCCCACCTCAGGGTGTAGAACATAGAAAAATACCTCTTTTCTAGATTCTATTTTATCATGTTATTTACTTATTCTAACTAAATTTTTTTTATTATGATGGCAGTGTTGAAAATGGTTGGTATCTATGTTTATGTTCATTTGAGAACTCAATCATTCAGTCCTAGTGAAGTTTTATAAACTCTTTAGGGACTACATAATTATTGTCCCCCACAATGGGCATGTAATTAAGAATGATTCTCTCATTTTCTCAATCATTTGTGATATATATTATTTTTCATATGGAAAAAATATATATGCTTGAGAATGAGATTCTAAAATAGATTCAACCCACTCCTTAAAAATTTAATGAATTAGAAGATGACTTGGTTTATAGAGAGTAATTTCCCTCTCTCCTAATTTAATGTTGTCTTTATATAAGGAAAACCAATTCAGGCGTAATATAGAATAAAATTCCACTATAGGAAGTATGAAAATATTTTATGGTAGCTTCAATCAACAATCATTGATTTTGGAGGTGTTATATAATAGGGATACAATAATGTTCTACATTTTCTATTCTTAGGGATAACACAACCTACATGTTTTGAGGTGGTTTTTAAATAGTTTTAGTAAACATTCGGGATATGAAAAAATGTGTTGAACTATAATCATATAGGACATATAATGGTAATTAATAGACAATGAGTGTATATATAACTATTTTATTATGGTTATGGTAGTTTTTTATATCCTAAATAAACATTGCAATGATATTACTCAAATTAATAATAATGTCAAAAGGTAATCTTTGTATATATAAGTAATAACATGTAAATTACATGTATATCCTAAATATGTGAGTATCTATGTTTCAATCAAGTTTATATAATGTAATATTCTAATTTGGTTTTTTCTAACATCATGAAATGTTTTATTCGTTCATAAAGGTTCTTGAAGATTTTTCAAATTTAACAAAGCGTATTCATAGAGACTTTCAATCCATGTGTTTAACATTGTGTCTTTATCTGGAAGTTAGTATAGGTTAATTAAAAACACAACAATCCCATTCAGTTTTTTTAACCATAGGTACAGCTAGGTCAAAAGAAACATCCTATTATTGTATTTAGTGATGAATTTCATTTCATGGAACCCAATCGTTCTATACATTACCACAATTTTAAGAAAGATTTCCTATATATAGACTTATCACTATAGTTTGTACTGTTTTAATCCTATCCGAAATCCCCAAAAATAACTAGACCATGATCGGGTACTATGTATATATATATCCAATAATCGATCACATATTACAAAATGTATTCGGATAGAAATATCCAAAAGAATGAAACCAAAGGACCTTTTGGCCTATTTTCTTTAGGATAATTGCTTTTTTAAAACTACAATTTGAATAAATTATAAATTATATTTAATTTTTAATCCACTAAATGATCCTTGAACCCATTGAGATTATAAAACTGCATAGGATAACCTGGGAATGAATAAAGAAAAAGTGTTATCTATAAAAATTAATAAGATTCTTCCCCTAGGAAAAAAACTAGATCCCAAAATTAATTAAAAATTACAAGCGATTGATTTAAAGATTTAAAAAAGTATCATGCAGTCCATAAAATCAATAATATCCAAATACTATTTACATTTACTAGAGGAAACTCTTATATTAGAAGGCAAATCATTCGTTGAATTACTATCGCTAAAGATGTGTGATACCAAAAAGTTAATCTTCCTATAATACTCTATACAGTCCATCATAGCTATCCTGATCCTCCTTAAAGTATAGGATGACTGATTCTTGATCATATAAATAATAATCTATGTTTCTATATAAATCTATATATTCTTACAAATATAAAACCTAACAATCCAAATTGCCATAATGACTCCCTCTTTCTCTACTTTGTAGGAAGTTACCGACCTACAATCATTGAAAAAAAGAAACAACACAACCATTGGAGTCCCTAAAAATACTATACCAACAAAAATAAATTGACTTAGTTTTATATTTGATGCAAAATATGTATTTTCCTTAATTTAATTATCTATAGGTGACTTCAAAATTATAGATACATAAACATTATAAATTTTGATGTTACATTTAACCCCAACATGTCATGAACAAAAAATTATTTTTTTGAACTTCTCGAAATCACATCATTCATTTGAGTAGCCATTTGAATATATATGAGAATTATATATATAATATTGTACTTATAAATAAGGTTTCCCAGGTTCTCTTTAGTGTTCATGTTCCACTAGATCATATAAAGAGGTTCAAAAACTACCTCAGGAAATAGATTCTAAAATTCATATGATCTATTCATCACTTTAAAGTAAACATATCCCATAAATTGTGACAGTAGTGATTATTTTATATTTGTTCATTTGAGAAATAATTCACCAAATCAATCTATAATTGGTGTTTTGAGTTAGAAAATGGTCAATAACATCTTGACCATCCTTACACACAATGAAAATGAAGGAAGGATGAAATCTATATTTCATGATGTTAGTGTATGTGGGTATTTTATGGTAAATGAACCTCCAAATTAGCATAAAAAGAGATGAAATAATCCCTGATTTAAAAAATGTTTTAGATATCGAACTATTTGTGTTAGTAAACCCATATAGTATCCATAATATAGATTGTAGGTATGTTTCCAATGAGAATCAAGAATCCAATCCAGAGTATCAGATTTTGACATAAAGTGGTATGGATAAATGGCCTCCCTAAAATTTTATTTTATATGATTAAAGGGATCACATATATTTTCATTTATGATGATATTAATATAATGAATTATATATTGAAGTTTTTCTACAATGGGAATGAAAATCTTGTTTTCCTTCAAAAATATATGATTTTAATCAATGGAAGTTATCCAGGGAAAATTCTCTAAGGATTAACTATAAATATTGTTACTGAAATAATCATGATAAAGAGGTATAACATATCAATAAAAAGGAATATCATGATATCATAATATAAAAGGCAAATTATTGATAAAATAAAGTCATGATATAAATATGATGGAATTATAGATTCATTGAATTTATGTAATGTGGAAACATCGTAATATGCAGCATCATAGACATAAGTCAAGGATTATTTCCAAGACATCATAAAATAGTGGAAAGAGTCTCAAATAGATTAGGATTACCCATTAATCCTATATATATATATTTTGAAGATATCAACAATTCCATTTAAATTATAGTTCTATATGGGATCACTCATCACTACATGTATATGTATATGTGGGCCTAATAAGAAAATCAAACATAATGTTTAAGAATATGAAAACAACCTTTAAGGAAATGTGTTGCATAATATTACCTCAAATCATTATCAAATGAAATAACATAAGGATTAACAAAATAAGTAATTAAATATTTTGAGTGATAATATTTGGATAAATAATCAATGGTATTAAATATGATGTTTACTAGAAGAAAATTTCATTTGGAAGGATTGAGTAGAAATATTTTTATTGAATATCTTTAGAGAGGTTTTAACAAAATGTAATGAAAATTTTACATATGGTAAGTGAATCATTATTTTCATAAATAAAAAGATGAAATATGATAGTTCTCTATAAAATAATTATAACTTAAAGAAAAAAATTTTATTTTAAAAAAATATCACAGGGTGGTTCAAAACATGAAAAAAATCATCCAATACCTAAAATTTGGTTCACATAAAACATTGATTTGGGAAGAGAAATTCAAAAGGATATATTTTCACAATAAAAAATAAATGGATATCTTATTTATATATGAGAGGTATATATATATATGTAATATAAAAATGGTTTTCATAAAAATCATATAGAGGGAAAGTTTGGTGTATAGAGACAAGGCATAAACTAATGAAAAAGGGTGGTTGGTAATGCGCCCATACCTCGAGTCCGGAATTGTTACTCACATTCACATAACCAACAGAATAATATAATATAATTCATTTAATACTTTTTTATTAATGAAATAATATATATATTATTTATTACCAATTTTTATGTTATATTAGATTCATATTAATTGATACTTCATTTCTATTTATACTATCTTAATGTCAATCATTTTTTAGTTCTAGGATCGCATCACATGTAGGTAAATAATGATGTTATTTGTGAAATTATTACATAAATCAATAAGTGGGATAAAATTATGTTAATGTTATTACACTGAAGAAAAATTTATATAAAATTCAAATTTTATTAAAAATATACATGGTGCCTGGTGTATATTTTGTAATGTCATACAGTTAATTCACATGGGTTGGTTTTCCGACTGAAATGAAGTTATATGGTTTTCATTAATATTATTGCTATATATTCATTAAAATTTTTCAAAGAAAATATTATATACAGATTTATAACATTTTAAACCAAATTAAGTAAATTTATACCATTGATGAAGGTGGTGGTGGGAAACAAAATTTTTTGTTCATGGGGTGGTCATCCGGCCATATTTTTGATAATTAGTTTTGTTTTAGAATCAATTAATGGGAGGGTAGAAAATGAATATTATATTAAATAAAAATATTTCAATATATTTATAATATTATTATTATTATGTAATGGTGGATATGAAACATATGGTGGTGTTAGAGGAAGAATACAATTAAAATAGTTTCGATTGAGAATTTACCTCATCCTCTATGTGTCTCTTCTTAAGATACCACTTAAAGATCCTTGAAACAGTGTTTGGTGTGAGCAGTATAACTTTATGTATATGATATTATTGGTATTTTATTCAGGAAGATGTTTTTCATTCTCCAAATATTATAATGTGTAGTGATATTGGGTGTTACATATATGAAGAGGATAATGGTGTTTTTGAATATAATAATCACTAGTTTGTTATTATTACTAAAATATAACACTGGTGAAGAATATTGTTATTATATACAGAAATTAGTTAACATGTGTTCAATATAATGGTTAATTACATCATCCACATCTCATAAATTATTTAATATAACGTATCAATATAAATATCATATCTCTTCATATTTTACTAGGCACTAAAAACACAACTATTTTATAAAATTTACACAAAATCACCCAGACCATTTAATAATATTTATATGCTAATAAAGAAATCCATTTTTATAAAATAATTATCTAAATATTATATAATTAATTTTTAAATAAAATACTTATTTATTTTAAATATACAAATTTTAACATTACAATAAATCTTCTGACCCTTTGAAAAATTACATGCGGTGTTATAGAATTATATTATCATTATAATGAAATATAATATTATTTTATGAATCCATTTTATTATAATATTTTCTCTAATAAATTTATATATTTTTCATAATAATGTAAATCAAACAAATGTGTTTCACAAAAACAAAAAAAAAATTAATTTTATTTGTTTTTTTTTTGTTTATTTTATGATATAAAGTTTCTATATTTTAATTTTATAAAATAACTGAATATTTTTTTACAGTTAAATAAGTTATGATAAAAATATAATAGTTTGGTTACTCTTCCTTATGTCTTGATTACTCTTCCAGGGTCCCGATTACTATTCTGATTGAAAGATTTTTTACAGTAATATTGGTTTCTTTACATTTATAAATACGACATATTTTATTTAACATTCATTCACATTTATTTTGAATAATGTTTATATGTATTTTCATTTTCATAATGAATATTTCATTAATAATATTTAAATGTGTTTTTCACGAGTGAGATCAATTTTGGGAACGTACAGGTCTATATTTTCATATTAAAATGATATTATTTTTCCCTTTTAAAGCATTAAATTATATTGTCTATGTATATTATATAAATTTTATGTTTATGTCAATATAATAAAATTTTGTTAGTTTTATCTTGTGGTATAAGTGGTTTAAATAATATTCATTACAATATATCACACATTTATAAAATCCGACGGGAAAATCAGTTGAAAATAATTCTGGCTAGTTAACATGTGGTTTTTTAAAATAGAATCTAAATATCACTTTCAGAGGATTAGAAAAAATTATTTTAAGGATAAATATATATGAATATATGAAACACGTATAATTATTAAAAACAAGATAAAACTAATTCAATTTAAATTATGACAATAATATTGGATGGAAAATTTATTTTTTATTTTAAATATTGATAAAAATACATGTTTTTTTAGAAATTAGGGATATGATCTTTACTAAAAGATATAGTTGATTAACCATCAAAATTGAGACCAGCTATCTTATCCTTTAGATAGATTTCTCCATGACACAAAATCCATGATCAGATACTAAAAATCATTATACACAAATTCATAAGGAAATGACTCCTATAAACCAAACACTATAAATAGATAAAGCTAATATCCAATAAAATACATGGAATATAACACATAATTTATATCTATAATCAGTATAGTATAAATATTTTCCAAAAAAACCTATTAAAATATTAATCTAACCAAATCATCTACAAACTCTTCATGTCAAAATAATGATTAATTAATGCGAAACAAGCCAAAGAATATTTATTTAATAATTAATTTTGATTACCAATGTATTCAGATGAATTCCCTAGGCCTTAGTGGAATTAAATGTCATTCTATGAAATTGGTTATGAGAAATTAAAAAATATATATTGATGAAAGGAACTTGAAACATCATATTTATATCTTTAAAGTGATTGGAGATAAATAGATTTGAAGGGAATATAAAAGAGAGAATGTATAATAAAAAACATCCATTTTACCAAAAAAAATATTCCTTGGCCAAACAGATTCTTATTGAGATTCCTATCATTCAACTACTCATATTTTAACATTGATTACTCAATGAGTCCCTATAGTGAACATCGTTCTATTTGTAAAAAAAATTTCTAGTGGAACCACCTTCCTGGCTTTCAAAACTCCCAAATTCCTCTTAAAACCTCAAACGACACCCAAAAACACATATAATTACATCATAAAATAAAATAAATAGAAACCAAATCAATTTAATAAAACACCACATTACTGGAATATAACATTCAAAGCATCTTTCAACTTTTATTACTTAAAATTTTCATTATTGACAAAATTTCAAGTAACATGGATATGATCCTTAATATTATAGTTACAATCAGTAATATAATATACCAAAATTGAATTTCGTGAATATACATATTTTTTATCTAAATAATCTTATTAATAAAATAATATCATAAATAATAATATCATAAATAAAAAGAAAAAATATGAGGGGTGAAACATGGATCAATTTAATTATATTTAAAAATAAATAGTCTTCTAAACATGATAAAATTATGTGTATACTACTAAATTTTTTTCCCATTTAAGAATATACTATAATTTAACAGGAGAAAAAAATCATTTCAAGTACAATAATATTCTCCTACTAACTAGGATAATCATCGAACAACTTATAAAATCATTATTTATAATTTATTATATAAAAAATGTATAATAATATATAGTAAATAAACATAATTAATATATGTTTTTTTATAATATCATGTACAATAACATGGAAAAAAAATATTTCTAAAATATAATTTACACTAAAATTATTTGAACAAATGAATCATATATTGGCTGAACAAAACAATTCCGGATGAACATATTATTTATACAGAATTTTTTTCTTGAAAAACCCTCATTGTTAAAATAAAAATATAAATTGTAAATATTTAAACTAATAAACATATTATCAATAAATACTCATCAAAAGTGATTTAATTTAATTTAATTTAATGTTTTATGAATAAAAATAGTTTAATTAAACATAATAACACATTAAAAGAAACATATATGTATAAGTATCAAAATCAATGAGTTTAAATGAATAAATTCATAAAAAAATATTTCATTAGATGAAGTAAAATAAAATAATTAATAATTATTTCATAAAATTATATAGTATATAAATCAATATATATAAAAAATAAATTAAGGTCTTTTACAAAAAAAAATATAGAAAAAATTCCAATTAAAAATATCCGAGAAATCATTTTTTACAAGATATCCAACCGTGTCTCAAATTAAAACTTCTATAAAATGAGTAGAAGAAATTATAGAATCATTATTTTAAAACCATGGAATCAAACCTATAATAAATCATAATCAAAAAATATTTTATAAATATATTGGTACATTAAATTAATTATTATAATAAACAATTTTATCTTCATTTTAACCTATAATATTGATAAAATTATCGATAGATTTTAGATAAAATAATGTAAACAATTTATAAAAAAAGTCAATGTAACTGATTTTTGGTCAATCCACTATTAATGCCCCTCAATTTATATAGAACATTTTTTAAATTCAAATATGAATAATTAATTTAGGAAATATATTTTTATAATGTTTGAAACACTATAAATTTTTTAAATGGTGCATTTTTAATAAAATTTATAATAAAACAAAATGTTTAGTTATAAATTATTAAATTCCATAACCAACTCCCAATCTAACATTGTAGAAAATCATAGAAGAAACACATAACCTAACATGAAACATGCATTTTAAATATAAAATAAATAGAAATATTATAAAATTACCACATATAGATTTCATATAATTTATCCAAAACGATATAAATATACATGAAACCAATTTATGTATTTTTAGAGAAATAAATAAAAATAACATAGAATGTAATATGAAATAAAACTTTTTTATTTGTTTTAAAACACATAACAAATATTACCAAAAAATAATTTCCATCATTGTAATGTTATAATATAGACAGGGAAGAAAAAATGTATACCAATATATATATGTTGAAAATAATATAATGGTTTTCATAAATGAGTATTCATTTAAAAAAACATATAAAATGTTGAAAATTTATTCAGTATATTTACAATCAAATAATTCTTAGAAATTTTAGTGAAATGTGATAGTAAAATTGATATTTCAAATTAGGCTGTCGTAATAACTCTATAACTCATTCTAATTACCAGATGATATATTGAAAACTATGGGATTAAAAGTTCTAATATAAGATATGAGTCTTCCTTTTTTTATCAAGATGAATAATAAAATTGTCATGATGAAGTTTAATCATGAACATTAGTGATATATAATATATGTACCAAAATTAAGATAAAAAACAACATCGTACCGATTTATCAGTTAACCAGAAAAAATGTAGATGGAAATATATATTTGCATAAGAATTTATAAAATAATTTTCCAAATATGTACGTAAATTATATATAACAAGTGAAATGGGATAAAACCACATTTACACATTTCACACATTTCAAATAAAGAAAAAAATTAAGTACCAAATATTATATTCCCTATAATGACATCCTAGGACTACCTTAGAGTTATAGCCTATCTTTTCTATAAAATAATGAAAATGGTACCACCCTAACACCTTACTTAATGTGTTGCTAGGTTACATGGTCCAAGGCCTTTGCTTTTCTATATCATGCATGAAACAAAAAAACATTCACTCTAATGTGGGATCCATGTAGGTTGTGAGTGTAAAAATTATATTAGTTGGTCACCACTACAAACCTATCTACCATTAATATACTAATTAGTATACAGTGATAATAAAAATTAATATGAATCTGTATAAAGAAAAAGTAACATTGTTCATCAAAGATATCCCATGGGATTATAAGTTTTTACATGTTACCCCTAATACAGGGATGGGATTTACCTATTTACATACTTCAATCTAATGTTAAATATTTATAGAACATAAATCATAATTTAAGGAGAAAAACACATCCCAAATAATTAGAAATCATATATAATAATTTTTTAATAATATATCCCACCCTAAGGGAAAATAAGAATGGTTATACTATTTTTTTTTTGAATTCTAGCCTCATTAAAATTCATTAACTTAATACTTAGATGGATATATAACTACCCATGCATTAAATTACACAACATACCCCTTCTTTCGAAATTATAAACCATAAATTATCCACTTTAAATCCATTCCAGGATCATATATAAAAAATAATGTAATTACTCTATGATTTACACTATAAGGCCTTTTTTATTAGTTGAAATCATAATCAAAACTATGGTGAATAATAATAAAGTAATGTGATGAAATCTATTTTTTTATCTATTTAAACATAAAGTAATATATTTTCGAAACAAATTAATAAATCATGATATAAAAAAATAACATAAAACACAAATTTATATATGGTAAATATAATTTATATTACCTAAAAAAGCATCAAATAATTTAATATAACTTTTATTTGATAATAATATTTCAATGATGTTAAATTTAAATAACCCCATAAGGGCACTTGTTCCACACATTAATGATACATAATGAAGACAAGGTTACATACCTAAACTATTACAGAATGGTCTTTTATGGTCCCAAAAAGAATACAAGACCCACTAAACACTTAAATAGGCCAACACTAACCAATTATTATGTAATATAATAATTCTAAAAATGGTAAATAAAATCAAAAAGGGAAAATATAAATTTATTTTAATTAATAATTTTTTAATATATATGTATTATGAAATCTAAATACATCTGTGGATTTTAAATGACCAATATTAAGAATTTATGAGTTTTTGGTCACCTTCATGGAAAATATGTAGAAAATGAGCGACTTGAGGAATCAGTATTCACTATATTTCAAAAGAAGAGCTCCCAAAAAAATTGGTAGCATTTTTAGAAAAAAAATATGATTATATATAGAGGGGATATGAGTGTATGAGGTACGAAAGAGTTTGGATGTCCAATAGACTGTACATATGGACACTATGAACTTAGTGGCCTCAAGAGAAACCACAAGATCTACAATATCCCAATTTAGTATATAGTATTAGACTATTGGGAACCTAGTACATATGATACAGCTCTCTTACTTCACATTATTCCTTCAATTATTCTCTAAATACATATTTCAGTCCCAAAACTCATAATTATAATAAAAAAAATAATGTGTATAAATTAAATAGGATGTAAGTTAAAATGATATAGGGTCAATAAAAATTCATTATTTCATTCATTATTGTATTTCATCTTTAATTTTATATAGATAACCACTTGATTTAATATTAAACTGTCATCATATGTGATATTGTTTTCATTATAATGTTTTTATTATTTTTATTTTCGTAATTAATTTAAAGAACTTCTTTATTTATTGTATAATAATTAAAAATAATTTTATTATTATAGAGTGTAGTAATATAAATAATATTTGTATTTTATCAATAATAATAAGAAAAAATTAAAAAATAGTTTTGAATAAATGAAAAAAATCATAGAATTTTTGAAATTATTTTTTATTCAATAATATTTGTGTTTAAAATTATAACGTATTATTAAAAAATTTGAAATTTTATCATAATAAATTAATTTAAATTAATATCTGATTTACTACAACATGTACACATATTATTTTCAAAATTGAGTGTTGTTAAATATCACTTAGAACTTGTCAGAGAGTTATTGTAGGAGAGATATAAAAATATGGATCTCATCCTAAACAATATAAAATTTTAAATAAATATTTTGATTTTTCAAGGTTGATATAGTTACACATTCAAGTCATTTATAGAAACCCTTCTTATATTAATCTATCATTGAGGGATATGTATTAAAAACTCAAATAGTCACATTTATCCTGATTGTTTCCATTTAATGGGATGCATTTTGAATTTTTTCCCATAATTACAGGTTTATGTAATAATTTGAAATAATTATATTAATAAATAATAAATGAATAAGAACATAAAATGTGTTATTATGAATTTTTTCTCAATGTTAATTCTAAAAACAACTTTTTTTATCAAGAAGAAAATATATTTTAACCTTGATTAAAATTTATAAGTATTTCATCATGAAATATTAAAGAAATCATTAATTTAATTGAAAAAACTATTATAGGATTTTTATTGTATGAAGGAAAATTTTATGGAGACTTCGTATATATTTTAAATAAATACAGAAGTCCCCTCAATTAAATTTTTCATTAAAATTTCTAAGGAAATAATTTTTTGTGGGTCTGAATATATATTTCTAAAATTTATCACATCGTTCTAATGGGGGTAATTATATATAAAATAAATACATAAATATTAAAATAATTTAAAATATCAATTAAAAATATTTATAAAAAATAAGGTTGTAGTACGTGGTATATTTGAATTGATGTTACTATTCAAGATACTACTTTGCTATAAGAAAAAATAAAAAAGCTATCAAAAAATTTGATAACATAGAATGTTACCCATATTCAATTTTAAAATTATATCAGTTACATTGGGAGAAGTGTTTACACTTTGGAATTTATCGGTAGACTAAACAATATTTTCTTAATGTTGGTATTCCAATAAAATAATTAGAAAATGTAAACAATAGTTATTTTTGGGGTAGGAAACAAAATAATGGTTAGTATTTTTATAAAAATTTCACTTCATATTATAAAAAACATCTAAAAAATTTCATAATAGGTCAAGGGGTAATTATATATCCTAAAAGACATGGTTTTTATTATAAAACAAGTTCCCATTTTAAAAATAAATGTTAAACTTTTATTTTTTAAGTGATTTTGGTAGGGCTAGTCTAATTACACATTACAAAAATTTACTCTAAAAAATCATCATATATATCATAGAGTTAAAATAATGATAATAACCTTAGTAAAATTATCAAAAATAAAACTCCTAGTTACCTATCACAAGTGACGTTCCAAATATGGAACATTCCATAAATGATTCAATATGAAGCGAGACGATACTGTATGAATCAAATCAAAATCAAATTTGGTTGAATTGGTCTATAATATATGATAAATTTGATGAATAAAAATAAAACGAATCATTTTCGATAAATAATGTAAAATAAATAATGTTTATTTGAGAAAATCAACTGATCCATAGAAAACATAAAAAGAAAATAAATTTAAACACAAAAAGATAGTAAATAATAATAATATCGAGGAGGATTGAGAGTGAACCATAAATAAATTATTAAATTAGGATTCACCCATACCATATCCACAACGAAATAATTAATGAAATAACAGTCCAAATTTTCTTAACATTCATGAGATATTATAAAAAATTTGATAAATAACCTTTAAATTTGTTGAGTAGATAAAATTAATTATTTTTTAAAATTTTTGGAAATTATAATTATTTATATGGAAATTCCAAAATAATTTTTAACAGTTTTCCATATACAGTACTAAAATTTTCTTCAATAAAAGGAAATTCCTATGAAATTTAAAAACCATGATTATTATTCCATTTCATTTTAACTATGTATGAATGAAAAAGAGAATCAATTGTGTGGGCATGGTGAAGAAATTAATTCGATGCATCATACAATTTTTCAATAATTGGGATTACAGAACATATCCAAACCACTTAATCACTTAATATTACAAAAATATTAATAATTAATACTATTGGATCTATTAATGATTTACCAATGTGATATGGGTATCTTTTTTCCCTACCATTTTTTAAATCAGGATATTTTGTGTGTTAAGAAAATATATATTATATAGGGGTGAATGTTCATATATATATATATATTGGTGAATGTTATTAATTCTTATTAACGAATGTTAATATTTCATGTTTGTGATGAAGTAAAATAATTCAATGTATTCAAGGGAACCCTCATCTAATGATAACTATTTGAATATAAAATTTAAATGAAGAAAACACTTAATCTTCCACTAAGAATGTATTTTATTTAATATAGATGAGTAAATTAGGAATAATTTGAATACCAATCCACTTAGTAAGGCCTTGAAAAAAAAGACCTGAAATCAGGGATCACCTCAAAAAATCAATGGGGAAAAATCATAACTTATACAAATAAATATTGAATTTTATTATAAAGAAAAAAATATGAATGCCAATCAAACTAAATATTATGATAATTATGAATATATGTTCGTTGATATTTTGAAATCATTTTGGATTACCATATATTAAAAGATTTTAGATTTTAACATTATTATTCTTTTTTTCAATATGTGTAACATTTCAAAAAAACATGGTCATGAATATATAGTACATAGTTAAATAAATAATAAAACAAATTAAAAAAATGGGATTGGGATTAATTAAAAAAACAGAAAGATAGTGGAATTTTTTACCCTATTTATAACAGTCCTCAAGAAATACCTATTTAGATGATACAAAAAGGGGAGGGCTAATAATGATAAATAATATAATAAATGTCATTATTTAGAATAATTACTTACATAATAGTGTGTTTATGTTAATTATATAATATTTAATTCAACCCCATTGAAGAATAATATATATGATTAATTTTTAGATAAAATATTTCAATGATTAAAAGGGAATAAAATTAATTATTTTATAGATAGATATTTCATGTTTAACATGAATCCTATAATTCTTGATGACCATGAAGAAACATTTATATAATGTTTGTTTTCGACATTTCACTTTATTTGTGATCTATTTTTATTTTTAGAGATCCTATAAATTTCCAAAGATATATGATTGCTTTATAATATGATTTATTTAATAGTATTTTTATGATCATTATATATAACATTTTAAATTAATGTGAAAATAATTAATTTAATTTTATATATTTATATACCAGTTTTACAAATTTATTAATAAAATTCACATGAATTAATTTGAAAAATATGAAAATTAATGTAAATTTATGGTATTTTTTCTTGAAAACATAAAATAGAGTAAATTAGTTGATATTACGATAAAAGGGTAATCCAAGACATCCCCCACTAATTAATATTTCAAGTATTTTATAAGCCTTATTTGTGTATATAAGAATATCATTACGGATTTAAAAAAAATAACTAAAGACATATTATATTTTCTTTTTACAGACCCACCATTATTTTTTAATGACCAATTCTCAAATTCCGTAATTATTTAAAAATAAAATCTTGAAAACTCAAGTTTACCTCTATTGAATAAATAGTTCTGATTGAGTCATATGTGTTTCTACTAATGTTAGTGTAGGATAAATTTAAAGAACAATAATGTATGGGATTCTTTATTTTTTTCTATGTTATTATATTTTATATTATTATCAATTAATGTATAAATCTAGTAAATGGTGAAATATTATTATTAATTTTTATTCATAGAAATTAAGACAATATTTGGTTTCTTATAAATTAGTAATTCTCAATACTAAAAATTATTTAAATGGATTTTTATCAAAAAAAAATCATTTATATTTTAATTATTATGATATTTGTTATTTGGGAGTTCTACATTAATAATAGAGGTAAAAATGGATATAACAAAAATTTAGATTTAAAATTATTCACAATATCGCATTTTGAATCGAGTGCACATAGGGAGATATATTTTTATTTTTTATAAGTCATTTAAATTATTTTCTCCCAAAATAAAACTCCATAAATTACTTTTTGGTGTTTCTCAAGATATTTACCACAATCGTACATATAAAAAAAATGGGAAACTTATTTATGATTTCAAACTGTTGTTCTATAAGGAACTATTAACATTTCAGAGATATTTTGAAGGGATTTTATGAGTATTTTTCCCCCAGTGGTAATGATATTTATTCAAGATATTTATCACACTTAATTAATTGAAGGAAATATTGAGGATAATGGATATAATAGATGAATTTTTAATCAATTTTTTACCCATATCTTTTTCATATGGTAGGAGCATTATATTAGAAACAGATAGATTTCAAAGGCAAGAATATATCGGAAAGATGGTAAAAATGCCTCGTAATTGAATTATAAAGGATAATATATAATTTTGGAAGGGTGTAACACCCCATTAGACCATTTCCATATTCATACTTAAATGAGTATATATTAATAGATATTGACTATATCCCAAAATGGGTTATGTTGATGGATCTTCCTAATAAAAATTATTTTATTTCTATGAAATTCATCACTAGAAATAAAATCTCTATTTTTGGTGTGTTAAAATATTACATCATCGATAATGGATTTTTTTTGAAACTCCGTAATCATATTTTTCATGGTAATTTTTGTGACTATTCATAAAGTAGTTACTACATACCATCCAAAATTTTAATGAAAGACTAACATAACTAATAAAGACTTAAAAACTCATAAAAACTGTTAAAAACTATTGGAGATAGTGATAAATCAAATTATGAATTATTTTTTTGATTATTTAATATATACGAAAACACATATAATCATGTATCCATATCAGATAACGTAGTTAAATCTTATCATTATACTATCATGAATGAATAAAATTATTTTTCCTCTATTAAATATTTGAACTATAATATGAAATATTCTAATGATAGAATAAAACATAAAATGAGAGATTTTGATTAAAATTGAAGATAATCTTATGAGAATTGTCAAATTAAAAAATTAACAATGTTTTATAATAATAAACTTATAGAATATAATGTCATATAATATTTATTACTACTTAAATATTGAATGAAACTATTTCCATGATTTTTTAAATGGTGTGAAATATTTTTAATACTCATGTGTAAGATAATATTTCAATGGAACTTATAAGTGAAGAAATATGAATTTTTTTTAATATATAATAGATTTTGTTTTACATGGATGGGAAGATGAAGGAAGTAAGTTTTTTTCTACATTGAAAATTGAATAAACTAGTTTAAATTATTAATTTAAATTCAATATATAATGGGAGACAATCCATGTTTTTTTCTTTTAGTTGATTCAATTCATTCTTCTTAATTTAGAAAAATATTAAATAATAATAAATCAGTTATTTTTAATGCATTCTTTCTATTTATAGTAATTATTTTGAATACATTTATATATAAGGATTTATTATGAATGCTAACACATTATCATAGAGTATTCACTAGTATCTTACACATTAAACTGGATCATGGAATTAATATAAAAGATTTGATATTTGATTGGAAATAAGGGTTTATTTTTCACATTAATTGTTGATTTATATCACCATAAAAGTTATTTATATTCTTCAATAACATCAATGATACTTTTAAGTATTGATTCCTTTTATTTTATAGATGTTTTATTGGGGTGAAATAAGATGAACATAAATTTTAAAATGAGTGGTTATTCTCATAAAAGATCATCAAAAAATGAGTGGTATAAATTAGGCAATAAATAATTATATTAATTTAATTTTATTTATGTTGAAATATATAAATAAATCAATGATTTTTTATTCTATAATTTAATTTAATTTATATATATTATGCATTATTTTTTTTTACCAAAGTGAGAAAAATAATTTAAAAATTAATTATAAGTTTTTTTTGATATTTATAATCATTATAAAGGATAATATGTATTTTTGGATTCAAAAAAACTTTTTTTAAAATTCCTTCTAGGGGACTACATGTTTTTTATATAGAAGGAAATTAAAAATAATTCATTATCATTATCTCAACAATGATATTTTTTGTTAAAATATAGAAATTTATCTCACACTAGTAAATTAAATAGTTTAAATATGATGTTTCTTATATTCCCAGGTTAAATGATTTGATAATATTGGAAGATTTTAAAAATTCATAATTATAGTACCGTGTATAATAGAAAATATCATATTTACCATAAACTAAAGGCGAATCACCACTAAAATCAACTACACCACTTGATTGTTATAGGCCATCGACATATATATTGAGATTATGTCACATTGTGAGGAAAAATATTTCCTCAAATAAACCCTCACTATAAATTGTATTTCCCTATTTAAATGAAATTAAAATTAAATAAATTTAAAAATATAAATATATATATTTTATAAAATAATGATCTTTACATATAATAAAATAAAATTCAATTCTATATTGAATAAAAAAATTCCCATGCTCAAAATATATTATGTACTCTATGAACGAGAATAGACCCATCACCATCCTTGATATAGAAATTATATACAAAAAACAACCAATTACATGAATAATGTGTTTATCTAATATAAAAAATTGAAATCAAATCTATATTTGATCTCAAATTAATATATAAGGGTTTAGTATACAGATACCTATTATGAATTTTCATGAAGGGTTCTATATAAATTCTATTAAAATCTAAATTAGGATTTCATGTTTTAACTAACAATATAAAACATTCCATTATCAAATATTTTGAAAATTATTATCATGGGAAAATAAAATATAAATATTTAATTCAATGTTAAAATGTTAGGCACATACCTGGATAACATATTCATTATTAAAAAAAATATACTATTGTAACTGGAAACTAAAATGTGGAAAACATCAATATATCATGGTAAAATATATACATGGGACATGGAATAAAATATTATGGTCGTCATTATAAGTCCCATCGATTTTTGTATCTTTATTAATATTTGTGTAGACCTCTAGAGAAAGTTTCATCAAAATGTATCCAGATTTTTAATGAAAAAATCAAAGTTTCATAATGACTATTCCACCATAGTTAGATTTTCATCACATCAATGATTGTTCAAGCCATGATACATTCCTCGTAATCTATTATTTCACTTATCACTGAGAACCTACTATTACACAATGTATTTCTATGTTTTTTACAAACAATGATTGAAAAAATCCAAAATTATGAAAATGACCACAACATTATAGTTTTCCATAACCCATTAATTATAAAATGTTATGTTTGGGAATTTCAAGATAATAGAGAAATAATAATTTTTATGTGGTGTATCAAGTAAATATTACTTCAATAAAAACTATATTATTTATTAAAATGTTTCATATAAAAATTCATCAATTAATTTTAATTTATACAAAAAAAACGTCAAAATACCCCTTATTTACAGTATAATAAAACCTCACTCGACTTTTTACAAAAAATGTTGAGTAAACCATTTTATGTAAAACATATTTTATTATTTTAAATTAAATAATTTCTTATGGAAGATGTTGTTAAAAAACTAATAAAATATTACGGTATTTTTATCACATGTATCATGTAAAAATATATTTCAATTAACACAGACTTTAAAATAGTAAATAAATAAATTTTTTGAATTTATAAAATATTAATAGAACCACCTACCTTTATATTTCAACACAATTTGGTGAAAAAAACATAAATTAAAATATTAAATGAAATATAATCTCCAAAAATATGAATAAAAATAGGATCATAAATTATTAAAAGGAAGAATATGGTTCATACAAGGAAATATTGTCAGAAAACTCACATAGAATCAAATCAATGATACATTATTTAGTGTTAAATGTGTGATGTTTTCATCTATCAGCTATTCCATGGTTGGGGGAAACCCCCTAAGAAACTACGTATCTTTCAATCCACATGATAATCACAAAAATTAAATTATAATTTGATAGATAAATTCTATTATAGGGAGAATAGTTGAGAGTAAATAGAAGTAAAATAAAAAGAGTGGGATATGAAGAGTAAAATGAATATCACTCACCTATAGTGAATTAATTAAGTAGATAAAAAAGTTAAATAAAAGTGAATATATACACAAATTTCTATCTTTATCCATGATCAACACCATGTTGATGTTTAGCTAGAATGGTTTATTATAATACTTAAGAAAATTCATTCTTGATTTCTAGTGGTCATCAACAAGCGGTGATGTTTGACGTTACACAATTGTGGAATGATTTCACTCAATTACAACTTACCCATAAATGGGATTTTCATATGAAAATAAAATAAATCATTAATAAAATAAAAATACATTCCAATTATAATGTCATTAAATAATGATCTTACCATCTAATAAATTCAAGTATAATGGAATAATGAAATAACATTCCTCATGGCCTAAGTTGAATAAGTATTATATAAACTACCACAAACTCATCTTCGATATATATGGGTAAACATTGTTCCTCGATTAAATATTAATAAGGATATAATTGATGTTCTAACCAAAAATATCATGAAAAAAATAACATACACCCAAATATATATATATATATACATAGGTAGAGTATACAAAATCATAATATGATTTCTCTAAAAGGTGTATACATTAATTTTATATAAAGATATGTTCATTAGTCTTGCTTAAACATTCAAGATAATAGTATAATTTATCATATTTTATGGAAAAATATAAAATGAAGAAGAATTATTTTAAATAATACATTCAAATTTAAAATTATATAAATTTACATTTATAATATATATTTTATACAAAATATATAAGTATATAACTAAAAACATTAATAAAAGAAATATAAAAAATTAATTGAAAAATATATATTGGGATTGGCCATAGATATATATGATATTTATATCATTTTCAATCTATATCCATATCCATTTCAAAATTTTCATATGCCATAATATATAGTGTTATCCTAAACTAGGATTAATCCCATAACAAAGCTAGTCAGAGTCATATCATGTCTTGTCTACTATTGTCAGATTTTTAACATGACTAGGATGACACACGATTGGTGGAGTTACATCACAATATATCTTGGTAATTATCATTCAAACACTTATAATAACTCAGGTATTCCCATGAGGTTTTTATAATCCATGGTATAAAACAAGAACACATAATATATAAAACCACCTCTTAACCACTTCCCAAATCCCCTTAGTAAAACCCATTAAAAATGTGTATTTCAAGATTACAGTGAAATAATATTGCTGATGGGGTGAATGATGTAAATAGAATGTTAAAAAAAAGAAAAAACACTTTATTTTTTAAAATAATTCATAAAAATACTATAGTAAATTGTAATATTTTACATGAAAAGATCAGATGATTTTGAAACAAAAATTTAATAATAGAAAGGAATTGAAAAAAAATCAATAATAATTTACCAATGTTTCATAACATTAATACATATAAATTATATAATTATGAAAAAATATTTTTAAACAATCACCAAAGACTAATCAATTTATATAAGAGTTATAGAAACACTACCTATTAAAAGTCATTGAAACAATGTAAAACCATCAGTGAAACCATGAAATACAATACTAACACTTTACAAATCAAGATAATCTAATAAAAAACTTTTTTAAAGGTAGAATATGTTTTTGAAAAGACATTGTGGACTACATACTCAATAGTAATCAGATCAGTGGTTCCCCATCATCATTAAAATTGTATGTCTAGAATCATTCTCCTATTTTATCAAAGATAAATGTATCCCTATGAGACCAAGTGTTTTTGTATATCCTAGAGAAAAATAAGATCAAATCCTTTTTTAATAAATAAATTAATTTTTTTTGGGATAATAGGTGAAGGGAATGGATTGAATATGGATAGTAGTGAAATAATAAGATCATACTCTACAAACATAACCCTTGGTGAATGGATGAAAGAGATGAATAGATTAATTAAAATAGTGGTGTTTCTCCCACTTTTTCCATTTGCACACACAATAAACCTAGATAATTACCCTATATTATCAATTAATTATTCGACTTAAATATTATCTACTGTATAACAATAATAATAAATAATAACAAATAAAATTCAACATGATAATTCATGGATACACATCCCTATCAAATTTGATAGGAAAAGTGTTCCAATAGAATAGATCATTAAAAAGGTATGGTGTAAAATACTCACAATCATTTTAAAAACATAAATACATGAGGTTATGTAATAAATTAAAATGAAAAAGTAATTAATGACAAAAATAGCTTATTTGGTCGGGAATTCTGGCAATGTTATAATTTTATGATATTTATGCATAATAAAGTATTTTATTTTTTCAATTTATTGAAATCATTCCATTAATTCTAAAGAAATATTTAATGGAACTATGTGAAATCCTAGCCTAACAAGGTTGGCCACTTTCAACGAATCAATCTCGATCCATAACAAATTCTATCCAAACATCTATACATATTCCATTGCATGAATGACAACATAAATCTCTATCCTGAATGTTCTCTATGAATACATATCATTTTAATTAAATTATATATAAAATAAATTCCATCATATAAATAATATCCATAAGTAAATATTTTTTTATTGAAAATAAAATCCATCTTTTTAAATAATTTTGAAAATATTTTTAAAGAAGAGAAATAATATACTAATAATTAAAATATCCAACATTATGATTTTTTGAATAAAATTTAAATTAATTAATGGGTTTTATTTGATGCTTTCTCTACATATATGATCTCTAAGACCATGAACTCTAACATACAAGAACAAGTGTATTATAAAATTTATATACATGGTTCATATCTATAATCCCCAATATCATGTAATAGGAATGTTCATCATAGAAAAATCATAAAAATTTACTCATTTTAATCAATTAAATATATAATAAAAATCATTATTAAATGTGTGTGTTATAGTGTGTCTCATATTAGTGATGATATAAAATGAGTTTTTTATTTAATTTATGAACGTTATTTGTTATTGTAAAACATATTCATTCATTGTATGAATAGTTTTTAATTATTGAATAAATAATTATTTATTTATGTTATTATTTAATTATTTTAATGATTATACCATCAATTATTCACAATAAAAGGTTATTGAATGATTTTTTTGATAAAAAATTTTCACTTCAGTAATTTATCTCAATTATGGTTAATCAATTTAATTTGAAATTGGGTCGTCGCCAAATAATTTTTTATGGGGAATAATAATTTTTTTTCAACTAAAATTGTCTTCATTTGTAATTGATAATTTTTGAATCTATTTAATGAAAAATAACTTGTTCCCTTAGTCTGTTTTTAGTTGACTTCATGACTGAATATATTGTTTTATGTGTGATAGAATTCATTTTGGCATCAAATTATATTATTTTTCCAATAATGATTCAGAATTTTTTTGGCTACTTTTATATTTAAATATTACAAGAGAAAATTTGTATTTCTCTGATTTGAATTTTGATTTATATTTTTTAATTTAAAATTATTTGTAGATATTTTAGTATCCTATTATATTGGATGTTCTATTGAAGTAATTTATCTAGGAAAATATCTAGTAATGTTAATAATGGTTTTTATATATTTCATCATTATCACTTTTTAATAAACAATCTTTGATATATTGAATTTTTTACTATGATTCATCTAAATATTATACCATCATTCATTAAATAATGAATTTAGATGGTTTATATATATTTAAGAGTTGATTATGTTAATATAATATAACATTAAGATGTATTTAAATTTGAATAATAAATGTCGTTTGAGAGTTCACCGTTGTAGAATAAAAGTCCACAAGGAAAGATTCCTATTTCAATTACAAATTAAACACTCTTGATAAAATAATTGTGGAATGATTATTCTAATTAAAAAGATTTAATTTAAATACTAAAATAATAATGTACTAATTAATTAAATAATAATTTATTGTAAGAAATAGATAATTTTAGAGTGAAGGAAGAAATATCAAGAAAATTCATCACTAAATCAATAAATGAATTTGACTTATATTGAATAATACACTTCCTCTATACGTAACATTTGTCTCTTATAATACCACTTTTAGGATAATTCCATCATATTATTTAGTAGGAAAATTTACAACAAATCAGTTTGAAGATACATTCTATTAACTAATAAATAATAGGTGGAAATCATAAGGTCTAAATATTAAATTTGGGGGCCGCATGAGCTTTATATATATTTCTTAAAAACCAGAGTATTTAATTATATGATTTAAATTTTCCATTATGAAAATTAATTTAATATCAATAATTAAAATTATTGAGGGTTTTTTTATAATTAACAAGTTATATAATACCTTGATTTCTTTAGTCTTTACATATTGGTCAAAAAAATATATCGATGTTAAATTCTGAAACAATAAACTTCAATATATGAATTAAAATGTCACGAAATGTTCATTTTCAATAAAATTAAAAATATTTCTACAAAAATATAATAATTATCATTTATTGTTTTGTAAAATTATTTGATTCATAATTTATTATTAATAATTTCCTAAAAATATATCTATAAAAGTCTTTATGATTTTTATATAACAATATTTTAATATGGAATATGTATAGCCTGATGCTCTTCCTATTAAAAAAATATAACATTTTCATGGAAAAAGTGAGTCTACTATGAATTTGAACCATTAAATATTTCAGTGTTCACTAGGAACAACATGATAATTGAAGTAGAAATAGTCATTACGGTTACAACATCATGAACATGCATTCTGATATTGAATTATAAATTCATTTGAGGAATAATCTAATTCCCTCTATTTGTTACCACACAAAATCACCCAATTTTGGTGGAATTTCTATGGTTTTACCACTATGGCCTTTCCCAATAAATAATAAAACATTTACATAAACTACTCTTATGTTCTTATAGTCAACTAATTCTGATTAATAAGAGATAGAATAAGATATATACGTATTAATCCATACATAAATATAATTTAACCATCCTAGTTCCTATATATATGGAATTGAAACTATATTATTCGATCTGTTTATTTGACATGGAGAGTTTGTTATTATTATTTTAGAGAACATATATTTTATTTTCATTAATATTAAAAAATCATCTAAATATTTTTTCAACACAAAAAATTTTATTATATATTTTTCCATTTTAATAGATAATTTTTATTTTAAATTTAATTTATCAACTATTTCTTTTAATATAATTTATTACTTATTAATTATTTATAAATGAAATTTTTTTATATTATTTCTATACTTTTCAACACACTCTTATTTGAATTTACAAAATAAAATATTACTTTTAAATTTCTTTTTAAAACATTACATTTCATTGTGTTTATTTCATTTTACCCCTACATAAAATTTGAAAATTATGGTTTACTATTACACTATGTTATATATACCCTTACATACCACCTATTTTTACACTTACATAAATTATCTACAACCATTATGTGGTTAACTACTTATTCTTTATACCCTTAAGTAAGTATTTAATACTGTTATTTAGGCTATATTACATTCATTTTATTTATACACAATTAATTGATTTATGGTTTGAAATTTTATATTTTATTATTATGCATATATCTTTCTATCTTTATGAATGTTTATTATTACACATACACAATATATATCGGTTACCCTTATTCTTTTAACCCTTATTCATGGAGGTCAAATTTAATATTACCCCTACAAAAGGAGTGAGGTGCTCTAGTTACCCCTTATGTAAGAATGGTAGTTTACCCTTTGTCTTCCTCATTTTACCTTTAATGGTTGCACAATCACCTAACCTTTTCGCAACATCAATAGTAAAGACGAAGATATCCAAATATAAAATTAAAACCCTCTATTGAGTAGCATTTTTGGGGTTCTAGTTTCTGGTAACAGTTCCATAACTCAAAATTAAATCCATTTATCATGACTAGTAGAATCTTATTTAGTGGTATAATGTGTCAGTAGAATGTAACAATTCCTCAGTTTTAGATTAGTGGTAGTGTTAGACTAATGACAATACTTTTAGTTATTTTTGTATGTACTATTAATTTAGATAATTCGAATTTAATTATATAAATATATATTACATACACTATTTTTTTTATATTTCACTAATTATTATATTTGTAATTAAAGATTATTTAGAATATTTTTTAAATTAAAAATAAAATTAATTATTTTTTTTTCTTTTTTAAATTTCATTAATATATATTTCATCTGATTTTTAATTATAAATTTAATTTATTTTTCTTGTTTTATTTCTATATTTTTTCCATAATTGATATTAATTATTTTTAAATTTTTTCAAATATTGCATTTAAACTATTTCTAAACATGAATTAGGATATATAACTTTTTATTCAAAATCAATATTTTTTGATATATGGTGCATTATTCGACATATTTTGAATGATATTTTTCATATTTTTAACCAATTTTTAAATAGTTTCTTTTTATTAATTCAATAATTATTTTAGAAATTATTCTTATCCCTTATATATAATTTTTTAAAGGAAATACCTCTTTATCCCTATCTCTAATAATCTATTATCTATTTTTATTTATTTGTTTGACCCATGGAAGGTGTTTTTAAATATTATTTGTTTTATATACAAAGGGATGTCATCTATACCTCGACTACATCAAACATTATCAGTAATATATTTGACACTCGATATTTCTTTCTAGATTATGTTGTGATTTTTAAAAGTGCTTTAAAATATATAAAGTCCAATGTGATCTATGTTTTATTATATGGATGAAATCTCAGGTATTGAACTACATTATTTTGGACTTCTACTACCTTGAAGAGATGAGTTTATCCACTTCTAAAAAACAAGTACCTATGACTTCTTTATTTATCAATCAGTTTTGTCTTAGTTTCTTGTGTATTTATCACTTATTTCAAAATTTGACATATACATTCAGTTTTTATTTATTCATTTCCATACAAATTAATTTTCTTTATTCATGGGTTTAATTATAGATTTTTATCTCAGGGCCATTTTGTTTCTTAATCCACATAAAAAATATAGGTTTCTTAGTTATTCTTCCACTAGAAAAAAAGTATAATATTATTGGGTAACCATTCCACTTATAAAAATAACATAGTGGAAAAAACATCTCTCATTGAGTAGAGTGGTATAATATTGTACTTGGTCAATTTTGGATTGATCCACATTAAAAATTAGTATGCAATTTCTTTTTATTTTCTATTTAAAATTATATAAGTTAATTAAAATTGATATTTAACATATATGATATATTAATCTCTTTTTAAAAAAAATAATTAGGTATATTTACCCTTTATAATATTTATATATCCCATTTATATCTATCAATTTATCAAAAAAGTGGACCCTTATTGAAATTTTTTTTCTCTTTTAACATTTTTCTATTACCAAAAAATGTGAATCTTTGGTTGACCTTCTTAAAAATAGTATGGTTCTTGATATCTGTCTCTTGGTATAAAAAAGGTTCCTTTTTAAATTTCATCAATCCATTAATACTTTTGTATTTCCTCATTATTATGCATTATTATTAATTGTGAAAATAATTTCATATAAGTTATAGTATAAAGAAAAAGGATTATTTAATATAGAATTATTAAATCCAAATGATTCATGGATTCTTTCGAAACCTCCTCACTTTGGTAAAAATTAATGTGGTTATTATAAATCTATAATTGATCCATACCTCCAAATAAGATCACTAAACTCTTTCTGATCTGGGTAAAACCATAAAAACAAACAAAATATAACCTAAATACTCCTATAGTAAATGATGTTACAAGATATGTTTTTAATTACAATGTCGTATATATATTTTATACTATGAAATTTAGATAACATTTTTTAGTCATGTCTTTTTATGTACTAAAACTCAAAATATTTGTATGATTCTACAAGTTACATACCTTGGATTAGATAAACTGATCAAAACCAAACATTGAAATATTCGGGTAGTGTAATGTGATTTCAAGATTGGTGTATATGACAACACCAATCAAATTATCCCCTGATTCAAAAAAAAATTATGAATGAATTGAATTACATGGGAAATGTAATATAGAACTATATAGTTGTGGAATGATTCCTATATATCTATGAAATAAATATCATGAAAATAAGGTTATAATCAATGAAAGTAAAATTTTTTCAAGAAAACACTTTAGATGAATCCATCAGATTAATTACTAAAAATAAACCTAAGTCCAAGAAAATTGTTAATGAGGTGACTTATAAAAAAAGGATGAAATTCAAATCTAAAACAATTACTTACCTCTTCGTAATTTTAGGCATACGATAGTGAAAATGAAAAATTAGGAATGTAATAAAAGGTAACTATAATTTCATGATGAAATAGAGAATGTTCAAGAAGTGGAATTATAAATATCAAATGTATAATTTAAAATAAAATAGTACCACATAAAAAAATTTTGTAACATTTTATGAATTTATAAATAATGGTTACATTAAATCCTAATATCCAAATTGGAATCAATAAGGGGGAGATAATAAGTATAATAAATAATGGAAACATGTATTGCATACTGGGTAGATTATAAAAGATGAATCTAATTCAAGTGATAAATCCATATGTGACAAAGCGTTATCTGACCACTTTTTGAAGAAAGTAAGTACAAACAAGGTACTTAATAATTTTTATTCTAGTTATTATTTTATATAGAGATGTTTATTATAGTGACAAAATAATTTAATAAATAAATATGACATAATTTTATATGAGTTTTAAAAATGTAACATTATGATCTGTTCTATAATCATATAGGTTTAGTTTCATTGGAGACAACTTACATAATCCTTTTATTTCATGAATGTTTTTGAATGTTTCCCACATATTGTAGTCCTTAGAAATACCCAACCAAAAAACAGTATTCTTACCCTAGGGAAGGAAAATAGAAGAAAAAGTGATCTTAGATGCTTAATAAGGGTAAACATTGCATATCAATCAATTATTAAACATGAGTATTAGATAATCATAAAGGAATGAGATCATTATTAAATATTAAAATATTCATACCCAATACAGAATAGATCATAAACATTATTCATTGATAAAAATTTATCAAAAAATATAAAATATTCATAATAGTTCAGAATCATAAATAATTAGTCAGGAGCCATGGGAGAATAATATGGACACGTAAATGTTTCTCAATCATAAGCCTAAAAATTGCGAATATGTAAAAATAGAAAAATGTTCACTCATTAAAATTTGGAAATAAAATTATACCCTTGAATAAATTTATGGACAAAAAACTATCCCCATGAATAATATTATTGACTTTAATTCTAGGACAATGAAGAAACTTATGGACTCGAAATATAGATCCACATATAAATTCATAGACATGAAAGCCAGGTCCACTAAAAAAATTATGAACATGAAATCAAGTTCTTGTATACCATATTTATCCCATGTGTTATCCTTATTTACCCAATTAATTCGAGATCAATAATATAACCACTAATTACATAATCACATTCTATTCATCTATCATCCACTTGATCAGGGAAACATTTAACATTTGGGTGTAACTTATCCCCTTGGAAACAGAAATGTATTTAATAAAAATTTCATTATTATAAAAATGAACCTTTGAGATAGATATTAAGTAAAGTGTCAAAGGATCATATCCATAGTTAAATATATCTACCACCATATTATGTCACTATAGGTGGAAATTTTCTCTAAAATATAACCTGGAACATTTCTTGAGGAAAATACATTTTCACCTTGAAATATCATATTTAATATCTATTTTTTAATATTAATGTTTTTTATTCTTAAACCAGAAAAGGGTACATTTAATTTAATCATAAAATCATTGAGAAGTCATGAAAGTAGTAAATTATCTTCAATTATTGTACATTAAAAAACATTCCATTAACATTTTTGATAAAAAGTCAAAAGTACATAATTCAGAAAATGAAAAAAAATTACATCGAAAACATTTCGTGAAAATTAAATAATTGAAAAAGTGAAATTAACAAATCAATGTATAATATTTTTGTAAGTATTAAATAGTTTTTTGGTAACATGGACATGGAATAAAATGATCATTGACTAATGAGTAGAATAAATTATGTTTTCCTTTTATTCTCTTCACTACATAGATTGAAAAATAAAAAGTAAAAAAACAACAACACAAGAGATAACTAGATGAGAATAAATTTATATGTTTCATGAGTAGTATATAATAAAATATAATCTTCTAAAACATAATAAAAAAATCACTATAAATAATGTTATTGTAATATAAATCCCTTACTTTAAGATTTACTTTAAGCTAAAGTGATTTAACCACCTATATAATAAATTAAAATTTGTATTAATTATGTAATAGGGTAATTTAAATATTTATAATATCATATATAATCCATATATTTCAATTTAACACTATATTATTAATGATTATTTAAATAAATCACAGATTCTGGGTGTTAAGTATTTTAATTTTTCACGAGAATTTTGATTTGATAGTTCTAGTCCTTAGACATTGATGTAGGATCTATCATATCGACATAGTTAATAATGATATATATAATTTATAATATATATATATAAATAAATTCATATATAAATTGTTGAAAAATTAATTACTCCATTTATGGAGATAGTAGGTCATACATACGAATAAATACTGCTTTGACTTCATGAGGGATGAAATGAGAAAAAGGATAATATTAATTCAAAATTTTACAATAATCATTTTATCATGTATATATATATAATTTATATATTAACTAAAAATATCGTTATTAAAATGAATATAAATATTAAATTAAAAAAATAACATCACTTTTTAGAGGTGGTTATCCATACGTACACACGAGCGACATTATCATTTTCCAACAAATATAATGGTATGTATTTACATTTGATATTATAATTTAATAGTAATAACTATATAATAAATATCACATATAAACATAAATCTCATAAATATAAACATCCATAAATGATGGAGAAGGAAATTACAATGTTTCTATATGTGGAGGAGTTAGTCCACATGTACGTATGAGAGATACTGTAACGCCCCCACCCCAGTTACCCAGAGTCGGTGCATTATTACATAACATTGGCATGATCACAAGAAAGATCAAATCTCGAAAGACCGATTGGTTTAGTAGCCTTGGAAACACTAGATATATTCATAAGTTTTACATTACACCGTAAAATGAAAAACTACTACAACAACATAATGTTTCCACAGTCCACACTATAATCCCCTCATAATATCCCTACAGGTCATTCATAACTTATATCTTCACATCCTGGGAAAAATAAAACATAGAAAAGGGGTGAGCTCAAATGCCCAGTAAGGATAACAATATAGCGGAACATTCAAAAATAAGCATAAACATTTAAGGCAATTAATTACTAAAACAAAAGCCTTTTAAACTTGAACTTCAACATAGTATGGCAAAAGTAAAATGAAATAATGCCATTTACTTGTTCACATGGATATTCTAATAATCGAATAATCACATGCAAAATCAATAACCACTTTCATAATATTGGAATGCATAATTCAAAACATTAATTACTTTTCAAGGCCTCGTCCCAAGACCTTGGGGCTAACTGTAACCGGAACCCAACCCGGAGTGCCTCTAATAACCGGACACCAACCCGGAGTGCCTCTAATAACCGGACACCAACCCGGAGTGCCTCTAATAACCGGACACCAACCCGGAGGGCTTACTTTTACCAGTCCCTAACCTGGAGGGCTTACTTTTACCAGTCCCCAACCTGGAGGGCTTACTTTTACCAGTCCCCAACCTGGAACATACTTGTCCAACACATTCATATGAAGTAATGATTGAAATATAACATAAACATTATTATTGGAACTAGCATACGAAATGTCAATACTTTCACCATAAACTATGAATGGTATAAAAATAGCACATCCACAGTCAAACATATCACAAAACCTTCAAAACAATATAGAAGTTTTGTATCATAATAAATCAACTTCAAATAATCTTAAAACCCATCAAAGGATGTTGACATAGATGAAATCAAAATTCTTTTTAAAGAAATATCTCCTTTTATTTTGAAATCATTTAAGATCCATATAAAATCAAACATTTTCTTTGAAAATAATCTTATAAGCTTTTAAGGGAAGCTTTGACGATTTTATAACGGCGGAAAATAACCGCACCCGCCGTATAAGTTAAAAAAACATTCTTATCTTAATTCTGTCGAAAAGGTTAAAAAGCACCTTGTTTGGAAAACGACGGAAAGATTCCCTTATAAACCTCTTATAAAAAGTCAAACAAGGGTATAAATGACTTTAACCCATATTCTTTTAAATATTAAAAATGTTTTGAAATACATTTTGAAGAAACATGGATGTGGATGATAACGAGATCCCAGTAGATTATTACGTATAAACAACCTCGGATAATGAAGAGATTGTGAAATAAACCTTACCAGTTTGGTAACTTATGAAACATACAAACCATGAAAGAGGTATCATACAATGAATATGTAAGTACACATAAATTAGAGTGTATTACACAAAGAATATAATTATGGGCAGTACATACACCACACAAAAGGTAATGGTGGAAATATGGCATGAATCTCACGGGAATAAGGAGTGAGATGAAAACCCCTTACCACGTTAATCAATTGAGTCGTATGGCCAAAAGTTAATAACCACCAAATTATTTACAGAATAACATGAATATGATAATATATATCAAATGCCAGTACACAATACACCACTTTCAATAATTTAGTGGTGAATAATGGAAATCTCACGGAATTGAATGTGAGATAAGAAAATCCTTTACCTTGTACTTTTCCTTGGTTGGGGTAGGTTAACCTCCTATATAATGGTGAAATAATTGTTATTAAATTATACAAGAATCATATACATTAATATGATATCATATATGTTCTTTTAACATTTCTTTATTAATAATATCTTAGTATTATCGTCGTTTCGGGTGATAATCGATTCGTTCTTCTAAAATGTTTGGTTACGTAAGACATGTTTGTAATAGATAGATTATATCTTATTCATAATCAGAATGATATTAACATTATTTTTAACCCTAAAATGATAATAAGAGTTGAATGGATACGATGGAGGATGGATCTCACCGCGTTCGTGGTGACGGTAGTCCGTACGTACGCACGAACGCTACTTCCATTTAATTTTTATTTTAAAAGAATTGAATCCAAATGATACATAGGTATATTACTATTCCAGTATAATATAATATTTTATATATGTTACTTAAGTTCATTAACACCATCCTTTATACGTTCCATGTGTGGTATGAACGAGTCATATCATTTTAAGGGGGCGGTAGTCCGCACTTCCTCAAATGAAATTATCGTATATATATACAACATGAAACGAATAATGGTATGAAATAAAATGGAATTACAGAATCTTATATATAAAATATATATCATTAATATCATATTTCATTATAGTGCCATCATAATGGCCACCATGAGAGGCGGTAAGATGTATTTGAACAATCATCGTTTCGTGAGGCGTTAGTTTGCCATCCACAGAAACATTATGTTCATCATCCATTAGATGGAGTTGTGTGTATGTGTAGTTTGAATCCTTCTTATAACAACATCCTAGTATATTGAGGATACTGGTGTTGTTACAAAAGAAAGGAAATAAAAAGAGTTTGGGGGTTGGAGAAGCAAAATAAAGGAAAATAATTTAAGAGAAATCGTTACCTTTAATTTAGGTAACTCACTTTGGTTGGAACCAAAGGACTTCTTGAAATGATTTCTGCCTAAGGGGAAGCTTCAAGGAGGAGGATAGGGATGTGGGGAGCTTAGTTGGGCAGAGTTTGGACGAGCCAAGTGGCTTGAGAGGTGTGAGGAATGAGTAGAAGTGGTCTCCTTTTATAAGGGAGAAGAGGGGTTCTTTAGGAAAGAGTGAAAGTATTACTTTATAATATAATTATATTCGGTTTATAATGGTCCAAAAATCATTGAGGTCGAAGATAAGATGACTAATATTCTAAATAACATCAGCCAATAAGAATTGGACAGGTTTTAGATAATATTTTAATCATTATAATCTTATTTATTTAAATGATTTATTAATGAGGTAAACATTGCATCATTATTGTGTCATTAATAATTTAAATAATTTGATCTCTAAAAATTATAAATAAAATATCATTATGTAGGAAATCTTTTTAGATTTCTAATTAATATTTATAATCGAAAATCCAACATGTATAACCCTATGTAAAAATTGTTCTTCTAAAAGATGTAAGCTTATGCCATTTTTATTTTTATTTTAACTTTATTAATATAAAGTGTCCCTACCACATACAAGTGGATCCAAGGGGTCCCCAAATTGACCCAAGGATGATCATGGTCGGGTATGTGTCCACCAATAAGGTTAGGACACGTTTTAGGTTAATTTTGTATTATTATAATATTATTTTTTAACCCTTATTTACCGGATTTACCCTTAACCATGGTAAATAAAATATTACCACAGTAATTATTCAAAATGTCTAAAAATAAAAGTTACCTATTTACACAATTTGGAAATCCTGATTCCAAATACGGAATCCATTTTTCTAAATTCAAAACACAGAAGTGGAAGAAATTAATTTAAAATTAATTCCCGCTGTCAAAACAAAAAGCGTGTTTTTAAGAGGTAATAACTATCAAAAGATTGACACTTGTTTATGTTCGGTTTAATTGTAAAATTATGTCCAATGACCAACATTATATTAAATGGTCAAAATATATTCTAAATATACTTTAAAACTACTAAAATTCATAATTTATCACTATTAATTATTTTGATTAAAAAAGTTGTTTTTAATTAAAATTTAGTAATTTTCACTATTCATCAAAATATGAAAGTTATCCGAAAAGTACCAAAATTTCACCTTAGGCTAAATTCGATATTCCGAATCCAAAAATGAAGTCCATTTTAAAATATAATATATATATAATTTCAAAATTTAGGTATTACTATTCATAACGGCTAGTTTGATTGGTTCTGGCGTGTGTTAAAACTCAAGGTTGCGTACAACACACGCTACTATTTTATTCAAAGGAAAGCGTACTGTGGAAGCTTGGGATGTTTCATTTTAATTTTTTTTTGATGTCCCAATTTATTCAGATAGTTTAAAATATTTTATTTAAAAAGGTTTCACTATTAAAGTTGATAAAAGTGCAATACTGAAAATGAATCTGTTCTTGCATTATGACTAAGAAACTCATAATAGGGATTCTAAAATTATAAGGATTATATAAAGTTCAAAATGTTGTTAATACTATTCATGACCTCTTTTAATGGCTTTTTTTGTACGTCATGGTGTGATTGAACTCGGTGTTGCGTGTAGTGCAAGTTATTGAATTATTTTTAAGAAATAACACACTATGAAATCCTGGGGTGTTACATTCTCCCCTCCTTCAATAAATTGCGTCCTCGCAATTTGAAATTGTTCTTCGAAAATAAAAGGTTGAAAATAGAAAATATCTTTGTGGGAAAACCCACATCGGAAATTAGGTTACTAAAATTTAGTCTTAATATGAGGAAAAGAGAAATGAAAGAGTCACCACCAAATTATGATCTCGATTAGGAGAACATTGGTGGCAATTAGAGAGATATAATTGAGGAAAAACGTAAATATTTATAGGTAGTGATTGAGATCATAAATCACAAACAAGTGTATAATTGAGGTCCTTAAATTCATCAATCTATGATGATTTGAAATACCATCGGTTCAACAAAACATAGGGTATTAGGATAACACATTTTTGACGTTTCAAAATATCTTAGTTGAAATCCCACATCGAAAAATGAATTAATGAGGCCTCTATTTAAAATAAAGATTCGAACGTATGAAGATTACCGAAAATAACACATACTAGGGTTCCATGTAGGAAAATATGGATATGGAAGAAAAATCTAACCATCAATTATCTGATGGAGAGTGGTAGAGAACATGGCTATGAAAAGGCCAACAATCCCAAAGCCATTATTTAGTGATGATTTAAGGTATCATCTAGGAAAACATTTTTGTTATAAGTTTCTTTTATTAATGTTGAGGAATTTATTTATGAGATTGGATTTGATCATAAGGAGATATATTTACTTTATAATTAGTGTTTTATCCATTAATAAATTTCTACCACAAACTCATCTTTCACTCTAAAAGATAATAGAATGTAAAAAAAAAATTCTATTTACACTATTCGTATAGGGTTCCAAAATAAACGAATTTATAATTCATCTACAAGATCTTTTAATAAAAACTACATTATTTAATCTAGGACATCTCATGGGCCAGTGGTAGGTGATACACCCTTGTCGCCCTTCGGTTGCGGGTTCAAGTCTCGCAGCCTTGCCGAACGCGACGGGTTGCCGCCCGACCTCCGGGTTGTCCTTTTATAGAAATCCAAAATAATCCAAACTAGAACTATCCAAAATACTTCTGTCCAAACTCACAGTCTAACATTTATAAGGAAGGTAAACATAATATAGATCCTTTTTACCCCGTAATAGCATATGAATACCTTCATCATGCATTACCATATTCCTTATTGATTACATTCATGCTCCCTTATTCCATATAGAATGCAGGATATACTTCATTAATCCAAAAATGTTTTAAACCTCAACAATGATGGAATATACAAATCATTAATCAGTTCCAGGGTAGTCAAGAATATCCAATATAATTTATTCAAAACAATCACATATTATTCCAAAATCACTACCTCAGTATCAGAACTATATTATGATTTATCATTCTCTCAACCATATATTTTCCAAAAATTTATCCTGCTATTGAGTCACTTTTCGTTGTTCCACACAATCTCATGTCCTTAATGAAATAGTACTGCAGTACAATCCTTATATACTCCATGATTATTGTAACAAGTACATTGTTGATACAACACTCAATTGACATAATCAACATAAGAACTCTAATCATTCCTCTTCATCTGTGGTAGTATCATAACTTCATTATTATCCAATAACATCATTTGCGGCATAGTCTGATGACTGGGACATAGGTTCGCGTAGTGTCCAAACTCCTTGGAAATGAAGCATTGTATATTTAAAACCATTTTCTTACCCTTGCAGTCACGTACTTTGTGCCCTTTTCCTCCACACTTAAAACAAACTCCCATTCCTTTCAGGCAAGTTCCAGGGTGTTTCTTTCCACAGTTACCACATATGGGAAAATTCTTCTTTTCCCTTTTCCCTTTATCCATCTTTCTCTCTTCCATCCTTTTCTTCTCTTGATTCCCTTCAAAGCCATAGGACTCAGTAAACTCTTTACTTATCTTATCAACACATGATATTATTTCTTCATATGATGATAATACATGGGAGACTATTTCTCTTATAAATTCTAGCTTAAGACCATGAAAGATATGATCCTTCCTTCTCTTTGAATCATGTGTATTTCCGGAGTTCTCATTCCTTCTACTGGGTGCCATTTCTAAACAATGGCATAAACTAGATCAGTTTATGAATCAAAATACATAATCCCATACTTATAAAACACTTAACATAAATTGAACTATTTATGGATATAATACATAATCATAAAAATGTTTTCTTTGAGGAAGTATATACTCATAAACCCTTCATAATGATTTGTAAAGAAAATGAGAGTTATCCTAAGCATATCCCCCGGGAGTGTCGTAACCAAGAGTGCAGCAAGGCCCGTTGTCGTGCACCAGTTCCCGTTCGAGTCTAGCTCAAAGCGGTGTTTTCGGGTTTTACCCCTAGGTACATCTGTGCCAGAGCCGCCTCTACCTGCTCGTATCCAGACAGGGATGTATTGCTCGGAAAACTCACAAAATCTCTACAATACCAAAATTCTAGGAAGTTCTTCTATACTAATCCTCAAAGTTCATCTTAGGTCTATGTGCTCTAATCAGAGTTTATCTAAATCTAGCTTCCAAGGTTTGTATTAAACTTCTCTGATACCAACTGTAACGCCCCGACCCCAGTTACCCAGAGTCGGTGCATTATTACATAACATTGACATGATCACAAGAAAGATCAAATCTCGAAAGACCGATTGGTTTAGTAGCTTTGAAAACACTAGATATATTCATAAGTTTTACATTACATCATAAAATGAAAAACTACTACAACAACATAATGTTTCCACAGTCCACACTATAATCCCCTCATAATATCCCTGCAGGTCATTCATAACTTATATCTTCACATCCTGGGAAAAATAAAACATAGAAAAGGGGTGAGCTCAAATGCCCAGTAAGGATAACAATATAGCAGAACATTCAAAAATAAGAATAAACATTTAAGGCAATGAATTACTAAAACAAAAGCCTTTTAAACTTGAACTTCAACATAGTATGGAAAAAGTAAAATGAAATAATGCCATTTACTTGTTCACATGGATATTCTACTAATCGAATAATCACATGCAAAATCAATAACCACTTTCATAATGTTGGAATGCATAATGCTAAACTTTAACTACTTTTCAAGGCCTCGTCCCAAGACCTTGGGGCTAACTGTAACCGGAACCCAACCCGGAGTGCCTCTAATAACCGGACACCAACCCGGAGTGCCTCTAATAACCGGACACCAACCCGGAGTGCCTCTAATAACCGGACACCAACCCGGAGGGCTTACTTTTACCAGTCCCTAACCTGGAGGGCTTACTTTTACCAGTCCCCAACCTGGAGGGCTTACTTTTACCAGTCCCCAACCTGGAACATACTTGTCCAACACATTCATGTGAAGTAAAGATTGAAATATAACATAAACATTCTTATTGGAACTAGCATACGAAATGTCAATACTTTCACCATAAACTATGAATGGTATAAAAATAGCACATCCACAGTCAAACATATCACAAAACCTTCAAAACAATATAGAAGTTTTGTATCATAATAAATCAACTTCAAATAATCTTAAAACCCATCAAAGGATGTTGACATAGATGAAATCAAAATTCTTTTTAAAGAAATATCTCCTTTTATTTTGAAATCATTTAAGATCCATATAAAATCAAACATTTTCTTTGAAAATAATCTTATAAGCTTTTAAGGGAAGCTTTGACGATTTTATAACGGCGGAAAATAACCGCACCCGCCGTATATGTTAAAAAAAACATTCTTATCTTAATTCTGTCGAAAAGGTTAAAAAGCACCTTGTTTGGAAAACGACGGAAAGATTCCCTTATTAACCTTCTTATAAAAAGTCAAACAAGGGTATAAATGACTTTAACCCATATTCTTTTAAATATTAAAAATGTTTTGAAATACCTTTTGAAGAAACATGGATGTGGATGATAACGAGATCCCAGTAGATTATTACGTATAAACATCCTCGGATAATGAAGAGATTGTGAAATAAACCTTACCAGTTTGGTAACTTATGAAACATACAACCCATGAAAGAGGTATCATACAATGAATATGTAAGTACACATAAATTAGATTTTATTACACAAAGAATATAATTATGGGCAGTACATACACCACACAAAAGGTAATGGTGGCAATATGGCATGAATCTCACGGGAATAAGGAGTGAGATGAAAACCCCTTACCACGTTAATCAACTGAGTCGTATGGCCAAAAGTTAATAACCACCAAATTATTTACAGAATAACATGAATATGATAATATATATCAAATTCCAGTACACAATACACCACTTTCAATAATTTAGTGGTGAATAATTGAAATCTCATGGAATTGAATGTGAGATAAGAAAATCCCTTACCTTATACTTTTCCTTGGTTGGGGAAGGTTAACCTCCTATATAATGGTGAAATAATTGTTATTAAATTATACAAGAATCATATACATTAATATGATATCATATATGTTCTTTTAACATTGCTTTATTAATAATATCTTAGTATTATCGTCGTTTCGGGTGATAATCGATTCGTTCTTCTAAAATGTTTGGTTACGTAAGACATGTTTGTAATAGATAGATTATATCTTATTCATAATCAGAATGATATTAACATTATTTTTAACCCTAAAATGAGAATAAGACTTGAATGGATACGATGGAGGATGGATCTCACCGCGTTCGTGGTGACGGTAGTCCGTACGTACGCACGAACGCTACTTCCATTTAATTTTTATTTTAAAAGAATTGAATCCAAATGATACATAGGTATATTACTATTCCAGTATAATATAATATTTTATATATGTTACTTAAGTTCATTAACACCATCCTTTATACGTTCCATGTGTGGTATGAACGAGTCATATCATTTTAAGGGGGCGGTAGTCCGCACTTCCTCAAATGAAATTATCGTATGTATATACAACATGAAACGAATAATGGTATGAAATAAAATGGAATTACAGAAGCTTATATATAGAATATATATCGTTAATATCATATTTCATTATAGTGCCATCGTAATGGCCACCATGAGAGGCGGTAAGATGTATTTGAACAATCATCGTTTCGTGAGGCGTTAGTTTGCCATCCACAGAAACATTATGTTCATCATCCATTAGATGGAGTTGTGTGTATGTGTAGTTTGAATCCTTCTTATAACAACATCCTAGTATATTGAGGATACTGGTGTTGTTACAAAAGAAAGGAAATAAAAAGAGTTTGGGGGTTGGAGAAGCAAAATAAAGGAAAATAATTTAAGAGAAATCGTTACCTTTAATTTAGGTAACTCACTTTGGTTGGAACCAAAGGACTTCGTGAAATGATTTCTGCCTAAGGGGAAGCTTCAAGGAGGAGGATAGGGATGTGGGGAGCTTATTTGGGCAGAGTTTGGACGTGCCAAGTGGCTTGAGAGGAGTGAGGAATGAGTAGAAGTGGTCTCCTTTTATAAGGGAGAAGAGGGGTTCTTTAGGAAAGAGTGAAAGTATTACTTTATAATATAATTATATTCGGTTTATAATGGTCCAAACATCATTGAGGTCTAAGATAATATGACCCATATTCTAAATAACATCAGCCAATAAGAATTGGACAGGTTTTAGATAATATTTTAATCATTATAATCTTATTTATTTAAATGATTTATTAATGAGGTAAATATTGCATCATTATTGTGTCATTAATAATTTAAATTATTTGATGTCTAAAAATTATAAATAAACTATCATTATGTAGGAAATCTTTTTATCTTTCTAATTAATATTTATAATCGAAAATCCAACATGTATAACCCTATGTAAAAATTGTTCTTCTAAAAGATGTAAGCTTATGCCATTTTTATTTTTATTTTAACTTTATTAATATAAAGTGTCCCTACCACATACAAGTAGATGCAAGGGGTCCCTAAATTGACCCAAGGATTCTCATGGTCGGGTATGTGTCCACCAATAAGGTTAGGACACGTTTTAGGTTAATTTTGTATTATTATAATATTATTTTTTAACCCTTATTTACCGGATTTACCCTTAACCATGGTAAATAAAATTTTTACCACAGTAATTATTCAAAATGTCTAAAAATAAAAGTTAACTATTTACACAATTTGGACATCCTGATTCCAAATATGGAATCCATTTTTCTAAATTCAAAACACAGAAGTGGCAGAAATTAATTTAAAATTAATTCCCGCTGTCAAAACAAAAAGCGTGTTTTTAAGAGGTAATAACTATCAAAAGATTGACACTTGTCTATGTTCGGTTTAATTGTAAAATTATGTCCAATGACCAACATTATATTAAATGGTAAAAATATATTCTAAATATACTTTAAAACTACTAAAATTCATAATTTATCACTATTAATTATTTTGATTAAAAAAGTTGTTTTTAATTAAAATTTAGTAATTTTCACTATTCATCAAAATATGAAAGTTATCCGAAAAGTACCAAAATTTCACCTTAGGATAAATTCGATATTCCGAATCCAAAAATGAAGTCCATTTTAAAATATAATATATATATAATTTCAAAATTTAGGTATTACTATTCATAACGGCTAGTTTGATTGGTTGTGGCGTGTGTTAAAACTCAAGGTTGCGTACAACACACGCTACTATTTTATTCAAAGGAAAGCGTACCGTGGAAGCTTGGGATGTTTAATTTTAAATTTTTTTTGATGTCCCAATTTATTCAGATAGTTTAAAATATTTTATTTAAAAAGGTTTCACTATTAAAGTTGATAAAAGTGCAATACTGAAAATGAATCTGTTCTTGCATTATGACTAAGAAACTCATAATAGGGATTCTAAAATTATAAGGATTATATGAAGTTCAAAATGTTGTTAATACTATTCATGACCACATTTAATGGATTTTTTTTGTACGTCATGGTGTGATTGAACTCGGTGTTGCGTGTAGTGTAAGTTATTGAATTATTTTTAAGAAATAACACACTATGAAATCCTGGGGTGTTACAGATACTTTTACAACACAATTTATAGAAACATGAGTGAGTAATAATTGATACATAATATTAATAAAATTTAGTTTATTTATGTAATAGAATTTATAATTTTATGATTAATAGGAAATTTTTAAGGGAGTTATAATGAGAAATTAATTGAAAGTCCTTGGGTATTACAATTATAACCTTTTCAACAGGGCTTCTATAGATCCCATTTCAATGAACCTTTTGATGGTCTTTTATGGAGAACTAAACTTCAAACTATTTCTTAAGAGATTTGGGATGAAAATTAGTTAGCGGTTTCAGGAATTAAAAGGCTTATTGTTTTTAAGGAAGAGGGGAGACATGATTACCTTTTACATGTGAGGAGAGGGGCTCTCTTTAATTAAATAATGTGTTAAATTAATATAACTTAATATTGAAGCTCATGTAGCCCCAAACTGATATATATTTATTAAATGGTTAGTAATAGTTAATCTAATCTCATATAATATTTTATCATCACATTTTAGATGATATTTTCACCCTTATATCTTTATTTAACCACTAGTTGGACTCCTCATGTATTAATCATGTTTTAATGATCACAAATCTCATTATGATTTACCAATATTAATAATAATTACAAATCTCTTTACAATTTACAAATCATATTACTGATCAAAAATCTCACATAACTTATTACTCATGTGTATTTATGTTTCAAGTTATCTTATACTTTATAATGGTTAAGCCCAATCCATTTTATTCATATTAATGTTTAAGTCTAATTTGAGTTATTTGTCTATGTACAAGACACCGAGAAGCTTGACACAGTATGTTAGACCCTGTGAGAAAGAAACAGACACCGTGAACAAAAACACTGAAGTAGACACTATAAAGACTATGTCTCAGACACCATGACCAACGAGACACTGTGACCATGAGATATCATGACATTGTAAGCCGAAAAAAGTTATTTAGACATCGTGATGCAGACAACATGAAGGACACACCGTACGCAACACACCTTGAGCAACATACCTTGAAAGACATATCGTGAAGGACACACCATGAGCAAGACACTGTGATCAACATACGGTGAAATACATACCGTGAAGGACACACCGTGAGAAAGACACCGTGAGAAACATACCGTGAAAGGCATACCGTGAAGGACATATCGTGAAAGACATACCATGAAGGATACACCGTTTTCATAACTACTGTGACATCGCTTCTTAACCTTTTTGTCAATATTATTTAAATATTGCTAATGGTCATATTTGATGTTTTTAATGAAATTAATGATATTTAATTATAGTTGTTGGTCTGTCAGGAAACTGTACCTCGTACCTCTTAAAAGCAAATCATTCTATTGCCGGAGCTCGGGGAATATAAAAAAGATTGTGCTGTAGTAGAAAAACAATAACATACGTATGAGAGCAAGAAACACGAGTACATTGTACTGAACATAAAACCAATCCTGAGCATGACCACGAAGAAGAGATTGCAAGATTTCAAAGAAATAATTGTATCATTAATACAATATGACACTACTAAAGAATACATGAAATATATAACATCTTCACTTGTGAAGAACACCAAGATGAACCACGACACTCTGTTTTTTTAATAGAAAAACTAGAGAAGGACTCAGACACATTTCTACTGAATCCAAGGAGTCCAGAGCTGCACTACTAATCACTAGAGAATTCTAAACTCTTATCTACTCTCTAATTGATTCATTATTTACTTTCGAGCAGTGTGTGTATCTTATTTATTTTACACACACAATGTATCATGTGCTGGACTAGAGGATACGAAATCCCCATTCCAAACATTCTACACCTTCTTGTGTCCCACTATGGATAGTGGTAGAGGTCATGTGAGACCTGGACAACCTGTGTGCTATTTATTTGTTTTCCCATGAATAACTGTGGTAGAGGTTTGAGTACTTGAACAGTTTGTAAACTATTGTTAACCCTGATCCAGTTTTTGGATCAAATTTTATATATAAATTTGAGAGGACTAAGTCTCAGCTTGAGACTGAACCTCTTGGTTATATCTTCTGTTCATTTTAGTTTAAGTTTAACGTATAAAATATCTAATTTATATTACACTGCTGTTGAATTGAAATACACAAATATTTTAAAGTTACGTTGATAGTTAATATATCAAGTGTTTGTATGTTTTGTAAAGTATTAGGATAGCTTCAAAAGTTAATTAATATTCAAGATTATATTAATTGAGAAATAATAAATCATTGAGAACCTAAATGACCCTTTACTATAATAAAAATTCACTACAGATTATCTTGTTATTCACATTGGGGGATATTAATAGAAATATTATTAAGAGAAATTTTTATTGGAACTCAATTAACCCCCCTCTTGAGTGTCCACTCCAACCAACATTGGGTATCAGAGGTTGTTTATGTTTTTCAAAGTTTTCAAATTACTCTGTTTTTTCAACTTTGATTTTAGATGCATCTTTAAAGATCTTAAATTTCTGTTAATTATAAATTTTATCTCTTTAAATTTATTTTCTAAAATCTAAATATGGATAATAGACTAGAATGTGTTGCTACCAACAGGCCACCTTTCTTTAATGGTACAAATTATTCCCAGTGGAAGTATAAGATGAAAATTCACTTAGAGAGTATGTGATATGATATCTGGACTGCTTTAGAAACTCAAAATAAAATTCCAGAAACTGAATGAACTAGTTGGGATTAACCTACAAAAGTAACTTACAATAATAACTATAAATAAAAGAATGCCATGTATTGTGATTTAGGAGATGAAGAGTTTAATAGAATATCTTCTTGTAAAAATTCTTATAATATTTGGGATACCTTGTGTGTGTCTCATGAAGGAACAACCAATGTTAAATAAATGAGATTGAACTCTTATACTATTATGTATGATAATTTTAAAATGCAGACTGATGAACCTATCTCTGACATGTATCTCAGGTTCAATGAAATTGTCAACACTATGAGCTCCCTTGTAAAGGATGTTCCTACAAAGGAACAAATTATGAGAATAATTATATGTCTTCCAGACTGATGGAGAGGCACATCAATTTCAATAATAGAGTCATGCGACATTGGTTCTCTTCTTGTCAAAGATCTAATTGTTAAGCTTATGATGTATGAGGAAGAACTCAAGGTGAATAAGGAAGAAGATGATGAACCTAAAAGAAAGTTAGTGGCATTTAAGTATACTTCCTCAAGGAGTAAGGACAAAGAGAAAACTCACATACCTACTGAAAGCTCAACAAGTGAAAGTTCAGAATCTGAAAGTGATGTAGAAATGGCTTAGATGGCTAGAAGATTTATGAAATTCTATAGGAATAAGAAATTATTCAAAAAAAATCAAACTAAAAATTTAAATATGAAAACAAAAGAAAATGAAAGAATGATTGGAAGAAAGTTGATAAGTGTGATGAAGTTGTTTTCTATGAATGCAAGAGAAAAGGTCACATTAAAGCAGACTGTCCAAAATTGAAGTTCAAGAAGAAACATGACTATAAGGAAACAATGTATAAGAAAGAAATGAAGCAATATGAAGTGATTCAGATGGCAGAACAAGTGAATCGGACGTTTTTTATTCTAAAAAGAATCGTGCCAACATGTGTTTCATGACCAATACTTCTGAGGTACTTGTTTCCCCTATGCTGAATGTTAATTATTCTAGAACTAATTCTGATTTTGAATCTGCAAACATGTCTAGTGAGGAACTGTTTGAATATTTTAGCATTCTAGAAGAAACATGTAATGAACTAAAGAACAAATATAAGTCATTGAAGAAACAACTTTCTCTCACTGCTAATGTTAAATCTGCCTTTGATATAGAAAAGGAAAAGAATGTTCAACTGTTGAAGGAAAATACTGAACTAAAAATGTCCAATGAACAACATATAATGGACTTAGAAAAAATCACAAAGGGAAAATATACACTTACACAAATGTTAAGTAAAAAAGTGGAACCAAAGTATAATACTGGTTTGGGATACCAACCTGGATAGAGACAGATCACTAAAACTAGATTTATTCCTAAATCTGGACAATGTTTTGCGAGTTCCTGTTCTGGAAATTTATATTTTTCAACTAGTTACACACATTTTTATAGATAAAATAGAGTTTATCTTTCAAAATCTGTTGAATCTATTGATTATATGATACCCATAAGGCATATCTGCGTACCTAAATATTTTCTTGCTAACCTGTCTGGACCCAAGAGAATCTGGGTACCAAAATCATTCTATGTTTAAAACTGCTTTCTAGGAAACCTGTTTGGAGTGTTCCCATAATAAGATATGGTACTTGGACAATGGATGTTCAAGGTATATGTCTAGGGATTTTTCATGCTTCAAGATCTTAATAAAGGTTGATGGAGTCTATGTCACCTTTGGTGATAATAATCTGAAGCAAAGATCATCGACCTAGGACAAATTGGTAACACTAACTCAGTTTTGATTTCTAAAGCTTTATTTGTTGATGGAATTAAATATAATCTGTTAAGTATTTCACAGTTATGTGATTATGGATTTAATGTTATGTTTGAAAATTATTCTTTTAATTTTTTATATTCTAAGAATGTTTAAGTATTATCTGCTTTGAGAAATGAAAATGTTTATGCAGTTTATTTGAATTCTTTAGCTAAACAAAACATTACATGTATAAATACTTTTCATAAAGAATCTTGTATTTATCATAGAAGATTAGGAAACTGTAATATACATTCACATAGAAAACTGACTAGGAATAACTTGGTTAGAGACTTACCCAAATTTGAGTTTCCAAATGACAAAGTTTGTAATCCCTATCAAAAGGGAAAGCAACACAAAATCTCTTTCAAACCAAAGAACAAAGTGTCATCTTCTCAACCTCTCGACTTGGTTCACATGGACTTGTTTGCAACTTCTGGAGTTTCTAGTTTAAATGGGATTCACTATGTTTATATCATAGTAGATGACTTTTCTAGATATACTTGTGTATTCATCTTAGCTCACAAAAGTGAAGCTTGTTCTTACTTTATTAAATACTCAAAGTTTGTAGAAAACCATTGTGAACTTATGATTAAGACCCTAATATGTGATCATGGCCATGAGTTTGGAAATCTTGTGTTTGACTCCTTTTGCTAATAATGTGGCTATACTCACAATTTCTATGCACCTAGGACACCTCGGTAGAATGGTGTTGTAGAAAGAAGAAATAGAACCCTTCAAGAAATTTCTAGAACTATGATTAATGAGTATGCACTACCTTTTTACTATTGGTATTAAGCTATAAATACAGCTTGTTATACCATCAATAGAGTCTTAGTTAGACCTATTCTAAAATAGACCCCTTTTGAAACGTGGAACAATAGGAAACCTAAATTTAGCTACATTAGAGTCTTTGGTTGCAATGTCTTTATTCCTAATAACAAGGATAATCTGGATAAGTTTGCTTCTTAGAGTGATGAAGGAATCTTTTTAGGATATTATATAACTAGAAAAGCCTATAGAGTTTTCAATAAGAGAACCAAGTGTGTGGAAGAATCTGTTCACATAAAATTTGATAAAACTGATCCACATGAACACAAGTCATCACTTGAAAATCATGAAGAATATTTGTCTATTATGAACCTTAATGACAAATTCAATGAACCTATTGTAAAGACAACCTGTTCTGGATATATTTCATAATCTACTCTTAATGAACCCAAAACTAGAGAAGATTCTGAAATTTCAAGTCCTACCTTTACTAGATCAACTAGGATTCTAAAGAACCATCCTTTATATGATGTTGTAGGAAATATGGATAGAGGGACACATACTAGATCTTATATTAGAAATCAGGTTGAACATCAAGCGTTCTTGTCACAACTTGAACATAAAAACATTGATGATGTTATTGCTGATGAATGTTGGGTAATTTCTATGCAAGAAGAACTTAATCAGTTTGAATGAAATAATGTTTGGAAACTAGTAGAAAGACCTAAGGACACTTTTGTCATAGGCACTAAATTGGTGTTTAGAAATAAAGTAGATGAATCAGGAAACATAGTTAGAAACAATGATAGGTTAGTTACACTAGGCTATAGTCAAGAAGAAGGAATTGACTATGAGAAGACTTTTGCTTCAGTAGCCAGACATTAATCTATTAGAATTCTACTTTCTTATTCTGCACATCTATATTTTAAACTATCTCAAATGGATGTCAAGTGTGCATTCATAAATGGGTATATAGATGAGGATTTTTTTGTTGAAAAACTCCCTAGATTTGAAAACCCTCATTTTCCAAACTGTATTTTCAATTTATCAAAATCTTTATATGGTTTAAAGCAAGTTCCAAGAGCTTGGTATGATATATTAAGTACTTTTCTAATTTCCAAATCTTTTACAAAAGGAATAACTGATCCTACCCTCTTTATAAAAAAAATTTTTAATCATGTTTTAGTTTTTCAAATTTATATAGATGATATTATTTTTGGATCATCAGAAAATTCACTATGCACTGATTTTTCTAAAATGATGCAAAATGAATTTGAAATGAGTTTAATGGGTGAACTAAAATTCTCTCTTGGATTTAAATTTTTTCAAAATAATGATGGGATTGTATTAACTCAATGTATGTATTCTAGAGAACATCTAAAACGTTTTGGATAGGATATCACTAAAAGTAGTGACACTCCCATGAGTACCACCTGTAAGTTGGATCTTGAAGACAATGGAAAATCTGTTGATCAAACCACTTATAGAGGAATGATTGGAAGTCTACTCTATATAACTGCTAGCCATCTTGATGTTATGTTTAGTGTGTGTATGTGTGCTCGCTTTCAAGCAAACTCTAAAGAATCAAATTTAAATGTCGTAAAGAGATTTTTCAAATACCTCAAGCATACACCCAATCTAAGACTTTTCTATCCCAAAGGATAATAATTTAAACTAATTAGTTACTCTGATGCTGATTTTGATGGCTGTAAGCTAGATAGAAAAAGAAGCTCTGGAACATGTCACCTTTTAGGCAAGTCACTAGTATCATGGTGTAGTAAGAAAAATAATTTTGTTTCATTATCTACTGCAGAATCTATATACATAGCTGCTGGAAGTTGTTGTGCACAAACTTTGTGGATGAAACACACAATACTAGACTATGGATATCAATTCAGATATGTCCCAATAAATTGTGACAACACAAGTGCTAATAATATTTCAAAAAATCCTATTTCACACTCTACAAAAAAACATATTGATTTAAGACATCACTTTTTTAGGGATCATTATCAAAAAGGTGATATCACATTAAAATTCATTGGTACCGAATATCAACTTGCTGATATATTCACTAAAACATTAAATTATGAGAGACTAGTCAACATCATACATGATCTTGGCATGATCAATCACAAATAGATATCGTACTGGTCTTACTATTTAATATTTTTATATAAATTACTTTATTGTTTCATGCTCAGTATTTTTTGGTTACGTTCTCATGTTTACGGTCTCACAGTTAACACTCTGTGTTCATGGTTTGTCACTATATCACTTTGACTGACTAGTTAACACTCTGTTGTGCTTGAAGAAGAAGTACCACCTACCCATGTTAATCAGGAAATAAAATCTGATGCTACAGGATAGTCAGATATTTTTGAATCTGAGTAGCAAGCCATGGAAGATACAAATCCTATTGAAGAAGAACTCCCTGCAATGGAAGAAGAAAATCTAGAAGAAATTCCTACTGAAAATGAAGCATGTCTGGAATCTCTAACTATGGAAAAATCTGTTCTGGAGTACATACCCTCTACTGAAGAGATAATGGAAATTTTCTTTCAGTTGGCAAGGCAGGAAATAAATGAGGAGATTAGAGATGATCCTGTGAATCGTAACCCAGTTCCTAAGACTCAAGATTCTAAAATGGAAGTACATTTTGAGGGGGAGTAACATCAAAATATTGAGATTGATAAAGGTGAGCCTGGTTATGCATCTCCACCAAATTAGTCATAATCTGTGTATAATCGATATGAACTCCCTAGATTCTATGATGTGAGTGAATCACATCATGTGACTGCATCTGGAATTGACCTTTCTTCCTTATTTCGATTGGAGCCAGTCTCACACCCTGGACCTCAACCAGAACCTAAATCAAAATCTGAAACTGAAACTGACTCTGAACTGCAACAAGACCCTGAACCTTCCCATGGACCACTTTCATTACCTGAATCCTTACCGGATCAGAAATATTTTTTCAATAACAAATATTTGAATGTTTTTTGAGATACTATCTTAGCTATTGTTGAGACGATTATGTCCTCTCAGCCTCGTCCTCTGACTCAACTATGTCAGGAAGATGCCTCTATTCTTTTGGAAAATATTATTCTGCACATTCAACACCGGATGATCCGTGAAATTCAAGAAGTTAGGGTTTAAATCAAATTGATTAGTGTTGATGTTGAAACATTGAAAAGTATGGTAGCAGATATGCAGAAAGAACTGTCTTCAAGATCAGAGCCTACTCATGCTCTTGCACCTTCTGCTGCTTCTCCTGAACCTACTGTTTCCAATATTTCAGAAGACATTGTGCCCCAAATGCATCCCTATCCGTTATCTTTTGATGAAAATATTGGTGAAGGGAACATTTAGAAGTTGTACTGAATGAGAGACCTAGTGGAGAACTCCAATAAGCTTACATATGAATACACTGGATGTCTTCAAAAGGTATTGAAACGGCTCAATGATCTAACCATAGTTATCAAGGATTATTCTTCTTCTATTCAGACCTCCAAACCTTCTTTGGATGATTCTTTGCTCAGATCATTAATCAAGGATGAAATTCAGAATGCCTTCAGTAATTTTGATTTGTCTCCTTTATATGAAGTCGCAATGAACAATGATAGAGAACTTGACCTGATTCGAATTTATGCTAAGATTCCTAGTGAAGTTCAACAGGAGATCACTAAGTAGATATATTTCTATCTCACATGGATTTTTTCCAAACCTGAAATGAAAATTAACTTTAAGTATTTTGTTAAAAATTTGAAGATACCTCCGGTGACTGAGGCTTTCAAAACTCATTTTCAGAAGCTCACCGAGTTCACCAGATTGTTGGAAAAATTCATGGATAATAAATATGATTTTGAAAATGATATGCAATATGGGGGAGAAATTATCACAGACATCATTAACCTTCTAAATCCCTATCTCCATGTCCAATGTACTTAAATTGTTGCTCCTACAGCTGCTCCACTCAGACCTGGACTGCCTTCCTTATCCTCTACTGCTATGTCAGTTAGCCAAGCTCTAACTCAGATCAGGCTAGTCATTCTTGATCAACCACAGACTCGATCTTCTACAACTCCCTCTTTGGATCCATATATCTTTGAAGGTCTACCTTTACCTTCTTTGTATACCACCTCTATGCCTTCTTCCACATCAACAACTGATATAGGCAAAGAGAAGGCCAATCCCTGAAGAAACCCATTGAATACATACTTTTTGATGTGGATGACTTTGATTTATTATTTGTATTTCTACTGTTTGTTTTATTCTGCACATTTTTTATTCAATAAGCACTATTATTCCCTCTATTTTTTTTACTTTTTGAGAATCCCAAAAGGGGTAGAAAAAGTATTCTATGTTATGTGTTATTCTATAATATGTTTCTCTATATGTTATATTCTTTATAGTTGCATCTCACTTATACTTTACCTGTATATGATTTGTGATCTTCAAAAGGGTGGTATTGTTGGACTCCTCATGTATTAATCATGTTTTAATGATCACAAATCTCATTATGATTTACCAATCTTAATAATAATAAAAAATCTCCTTTCTATTTACAAATCTTATTACTGATCACAAATCTCAAATATCTTATTACTCATGTGTATTTATGTTTCAAGTTATCTTATACTTTATAATGGTTATGCTCAATCCATTTTATGCATATTACTATTTAAGTCTAAATATAGTTATTTGTCTAAGTACAAGACACCGAGAAGCTTGACACACTAAGTCAGACAATGTGAGCAAGAAACAGACATCGTGAAAAGAAACACTAAAGCATACACCGTGAATCCTAAGTCTCAGACACCATGACCAATGAGACACCATGACCATGAGACACTGTGATGCTATAATCCGGATACAGTGAGTCAGACACCGTGATGCATACACATTGAAGGACACACCGTGAGAAACACACCGTGAGAAACATACCACAAAAGACATACCGTGAAGGACACACCATGAGAAAGACATCGTGAGAAACATACACTGAACAACATACCGTGAATGACACACCGTGAGCAAGACACCATGAGCGACATACCGTGAAAGAAATACCATGAAGGACATATTGTGAAACACATATCGTTAAGGAGACTCCAATTTCATAACTACTATGACTCTGCTTCTTAACCTTTTTGTGAATATTATTTTAATATTTCTAACGGCCATATTTGATGTTTTTAATGCAATTAATGATATTTAATGATAGTTGTTGGTCTGTTAGGAAACCGTACCTTGTCCCTATGAAAAGGAAATCATTCTATTGCCGTAACTCAGGGAATATAAGGAAGATTGAGAAATAGTAGAAAAACAAGAACATATGTATGCGAGAAAGAAACACGAGTGAACTATACTGAACAGAACACCAGTCCTGAGCACAAACACGAAGAAGAGATTGAAAGATCTTCAAAGAAATCATTGTCTCATACTTGAAATCTGACACTACTGAAGAACACACGAAACAAAGAATATCTTCACTTGTGAAGAACACCAAGCAGAACCACGACACTCTATTTTTTTAATAGAAAAACCAGTGAAGGACTCAGATGCATTTCTATTGAATCCAAGGAGTCAAGAGCTGCACTACTAATCACTAGAGCATTATAAACTCTTATTTACACTCTATGTGGTTCATTATTTACTTTCGAACATTGTGTGTACCCTGTTTATTTTAAACACACACACTGTCTCCTGTGCTGAACTTGAGGATACTAAATCCTCATTCCAAACATTCTACACCTTCTTGGGTCCCACTGTGGATAGTGGTAGAGGTCAAGTGAGACTTGGAAATCCTGTGTGCTATTGAGTTATTTTCCCATGAATAACTGTGGTAGAGGTCTGAGTACCTGGACAGTTTGTAAACTATTTTTATCCCCGATCCTGGGTGTGTATCAAATTTTATATATAAATTTGAGAGGACTAAGTCTCGTATTGAGACTGGACCTCTTGGTTATATCTACTGTGCATTTTAGTTTATGTTTAAAGTATACAATATCTAATTTATATTCCACGGCTATTACTTTGAAATAAAAAATTATTTTAAATTTAATTTGATAGTTAATCTAACAAGTGTTTGTATATTTTGTAATGTATTAGGTTAGCTTTAAAAGTTATTTAATATTCAAGATTAGATTAACTGAGAACTATTCATTCATTGAGAACCTAACTGACCCTTTAATATAATACAAATTCACTAAAAATTATCTTGTTATTCAGTTTGGGAGATTTTAATAGAAATATTTTTAACAAAATTTTTTATTGGAACTCAATTCACCCCCTCTTGGGTGTCCACTCCGACCAACACCACTATTACCAGTTTGAAAATTTCTAAAACATCAATGTATTGTAATATTAATGGTTAAACATTGTTACCATTATATGGAAAGTGATCCAAAAATAGATAATGACCGATATTTTTAACAATATACTATTTAGTTTTTTGATGATATGATATTTATGATTATTAAATCAGTAAGTAAAATTTTATTTATTAGAAAATATTATAAATTTCATTTTTAGAACTATTCATTTACGTTGACATTAATGTCATAATATAGTTATTTAGTAATAATTTAAACCATTCACACATCCAAATATGTTATATTCATCAATTTTTTTTGAAAATAATAATTTTCCCATATTTTATTTATATTAATATTTTTAATATCATTTATTTTATTTTTATATTAATCGATTAAATACTTTGTCAGAATTTTATTGGAGTATTAGGTAATTATTAAATAAAAAAGCGTAAAAATAAATTAATATTATTAGAAAGTTAATTAATATATAAAAAAATAATTCAATCCAAACTTATCATCTTTTTATCCTTTAATACAAATATAGTGAAATTAATGTGAAGAGAATGAGATTTTGTATTTTTTTTAAAAAAATAATATAAAGGTTGTAATAAAAGAATAACACAACCAACTAGAAATATTTTCAAAAAACATTATTGGTAGGATGAATCCTATTGATCCAGTATGATAATGTCAAAAGTTAGAAAATTTTTTAATCCCCATCACAATGTTTAAAGCATGTTTTAACCATTTTACCAATACTGTGATGAAAAATATTTATGAGGATATTATTCAAAGGGAAAAAATTATAAGTAATCTATTTAAAGAACATGATATTTATCATTTGAATCATTTAATTCATTTATCAGAATTCAATTAAAAATATATAAGGATTTAATTTCAAATTAAATCTATAACTAGGATAAAAATCTATTTTTCTTAAAAAAGTTCTCTGAAGTATGAAAATATTTTATATCAAAATAAATCATAAATTTAACTCTAGTTGTATTAATTGGATTATTAATAAAATTAATTATCTAATTTTACTTTAAAAAAATTAAATCAAAAGAAAACATTGTAAATTCAGTAATTGAAATGAATTTTTTCAATAAAAAAGACGTTCCTTCACTGTTCTTCAAAAATAAATATTTTCAGAAAATTATAAATACATTTCATTAAGATAAATATGACATGATAATTTCAATAATTAATTTCATTTTGTAAAACATAATTTTTAAATGGGGTAGAAATTATTTATAATTTCCTAGAACACAATTAAATTAAAAATATTTTTGATGAAAATGAAAATTTGACGCATAAAATGACCACAAAAGAAATTGATTGCCTATTTTTTATGAATTAATATATAAATTATCTTCTAGTAAGAATACTACATGTATATTTTAAAATGTAGTTACTTATATAAATACCCTTCAATTAAACACCAAGGACAAATATAATTATAAATATTCTTATGTTAAATCAATGTTTACCAAATTCATGGTTTTTCATGCAAACGATTGAGGTTATTATTATTTTAAACTAATTTTTCAGAGTGTTTTATTCTTATCCCTAAAATAAATTATTTAATCAAAATATTATATATTTCATAAAAGTTTCAATATTTTAATATTCCATTATTGATAACGCACATTGTATAGAGTGATAATTATAAATCATTTAAAAAAGAAGAGTGGGAAAAATAAATGTTTCATGAAATAACACACAATCATGAAACTAGATAAGGGGAAAATTAGTGGAAATATAATATATATAAATGTATGAGATCACATGAATCAATGGAATAATAGGGAGTGATACCTAATATATTCTAGATGTCATTAATGATCAAAATTCCATTAATCTATGTTCTGTGAAATGAGCATTGATTGATTGGAAATGAATATGAAAGTATAACTTTTTATTTTAAGATAATTTTACAAAAGATCATTTACTATTTTAATTTTAGTTTAGATAATAAGAAAAATATAAATTCTTCATTTTATATATATAATAAAAACAATCTCATCCATTTGTTGTGTTTTTAACACCTCCCACATCTATCTCATATCTTAATCCATGGAATGGATATTCAAGATGAGTTATTCATACACGGGGAACTAAAAACATCATTAAAAAAATCATAAGATCCATAATCCATTCCTTCAACCTCTAAATATTTTCCAAAACCAAAAATGGTTAGGAATGGCTGTCAAATAAGGAAAAATATTCATATGATAAAATATTATATTAATCTCTTAAAACTCAGCAGTAACTCCCAAATATCCACTCAATCCATTTCATAATGTGTTATCATTAATAATACATAAATATATATCTAAAAAATATTGAAACCAATATATTATAATGATTTTATCTGATATTCTATGATAACAAACATAATAAGTTTCATTAAAAATTTATAATAACACATAAATTCTCATACAAAAAATTCATTTACTCATCATATTGTAATTTAATAGAAAAATAACTCTTTATTACATAAATAACAATATATCTTCATGAAAAATATTGACATTAGAAAATTGGTTTCATCCCTTCATTGACAACATCCATAGTTTGATTAGAATTATAAAATGTAATTTAATTATTTTAGAAATTTATATAGAATCCATATAGATAGAGCTAAGCAATCCTCACAATAAAATTAAATTTCAATAAGGGATAAACAATAATATTTTAAAATGGGTTATTCATACATGAATAAATATTGAATCCCTTTCCAATGATATTTTACCTAAGTGGTAAAGGCTCCTTCTTGGCATAAAAATACCCAGGATCAATTTTATGTATGGAAGAATATCTTGGAACTATAAAAGTATTTTAGCAGGGTACTATAAGAGTACTGTAGCAGTGGTGGATCAATAGCAGCGGTGACACTGTAGTGGCAGATGTACTATACCAGGAACTATAGTGGTGACGATATTGTAGCATCCTGGGTATTGTAACAGTCCTATTCACTGGAGGGTATTTTGGAAAAAAATGGATTTCATGCCCCTAGGCCTTAAGGCTATGTAATATGTCTCCCTCTACACAATCAAAAGAGGTCATTATATTACATTAATAATAAAATAGGGCTTTGACCCCATCCTTTTAAAAAATCAATATGGACTCTCTAATTATAGACATTAGTATATGTGTTCCATAATTATCATAATTCACTATAGTTATAGTGAACAAATATTATTTCTCTTTTCCCTTCATCTTCTGATATTTTTGTGTCTTATTAACGTTATTAACCCTTATATTTGGGAATTCATTAATATAATTATAAAAATCATAGAATATATAATACTAAAATGTAGTTGGTTTATTTTTTTGATAATTTTATATATTTATTTCATTGTCTGGCCTCTTCAAATCACATAGATATTATTTTTCTTACGACCTGGAATCCTATACATGAACCATACTATTTCTCCTTTTAGGAATTCACCTGAGTACTCTTTCCTGATATTTTTTCTAGTACGAGTTTGAATAATTTTATTCCCTCCATGTCACATACAATTTGATTTTACAAGTTACTATATTTTCTTTTTCTTATCATTATAATCATGATGGGTTCTAAATTACAATTCCATTTTGAGTACAAATAATGTGATTTCTACATAGCTTCTGAAGTCCCCTATGTATAATAACTTTCAGACACTTGGTTTCATACTGTAAAATAATATTTTCATAATTCTTTCTAGGATGTGAATAAAGTATAAGAGTACCCCACAATTCATATGAAATGTTCTTCATTTGTACAAATAGATTCCTCATCCTTCAATTTTAACTCTAACAATTTCCTAACAAATTTATTTTGATGTTTTCATGGAAATTAATTATGGAGGAATACCATCTTATACTATACTAATTACATGGATTTTATATCTTATTATTAACTCATATTCTTATCAAGAGTCCACCATTGATCAGGTTCACCTTCTATGAGTTAAACTGCTCCAAAAATTTCTCATGGTCTAAGAACCAAAGAAAAAAAATACATCATATTGACCCATTTCTCAACTACTAGGGGATCATAATTCTTATATAATAATGGATTAAATTTCATAATAAATGATTAAATGGATTTTTTTCTACTGATGTGCTGAATTTAGATGTTCAAGTTGATGTGTTTTACTGCTTATACTTTGAGAGAGTTGAGTAAGAATAGTCATAAGTTGTTTCATCACATATTATATAAAATTTAGTTATTAATGAGGATTTTCATTACAATGGTCATCACGTTCATTATTAACATGATTCCTCCAGGTTCTATCCATTGAATAAAAACCAAACTCTTTATGTGAGAAATAATAATCATAGTGAAAAATCATGAAAATTTATTAATAGTTTTTTAAATCCTAAAATATTATTTTTAATATATGATACTCTATGTTTACCCTAGGTTATTTGTGGTCAATTTATTTTTCATATTATTCATAATGGATTGAAAATAAAATGATAATTAACTGAATAATATTCCTATGAGTATCACACATAGTGTGCAGTAAAAGAATACTCATAGTTTACTAGAGTGATGGTCGATATATAATCCACCAACTCATTTTGGGATTATTACCCCTAGATACATATATTTGAAATCCATGTCCTCTTGTAGTATCTAAGTAGGGATACATTTATAGGGAAAAAAATAATCTATTCCTCAATAAATATATAGTATTTTAATATATGCTTATAAATTTCCTTAGGTTTTCACTAATTTTTTGTAATCTTAATGTCTAATGATTAACTAAACCCTACTGTGATAAAAACTATAGCAACATACTAAATTAATATATAAATTTCAAAAACTATTTTATAAATATTCAATACATTCCATCGTAATATATACCCAAATTGTATAGGTTTAGTGTCTTTAGAGACTGGATACATAATAATCTTATTTCATGAAATATATCAAACATTCCCCATATAGAATACTCTTCAGGAATATGCTACATAAAACCATTATTTATAAACTATATAACAAAATCATAAGAAAGCGTGGAAACATATTCTTAAGAAGGATACACATAGGTTATATCAATAATTAATTATACATGGGAATAAGATAAGAATAATGGTATGAGACCTTGGTCGTAAGATAAAAAATTCATACCCAATATGTTACATATCATAAACATGACTCATGGCATAAAATATTATCATAATAATATTAAATAATCATAAGAGTGTGGAATCATCAATAATAAGACATGTTTCATTAGATAATAAAAAATATATATAAGGGATTTTAAATATAATATTATAAAATTGGGAACATGTATAAAAAATTATTGTCACTCATTAGGTTAAGGACATTAACTCATATTCTTTTATAAATGTATTTACATGAAATGAGGTCAATGCAAAATCATATAGAAATAAAATCATGGTCTGTTCATAAACATATCTACATGAAAACCATGTAAAATCATATACTAATGGACATGAAAACTATATCTATGTATTAAACCATGAACATGAAATTAGGTTCAGGAATAAAATATTTATCTGAAGAGCTATCCATATTTACCCAATGAATTGTAGGTATATAGTTTCACCACCCATAATATAATCACAATTAACTCATATATACACCACATGACGGTGAAAATTTTAAAACATTAGTACATCTTCTCCAATGGAAAAGAAAATGGGTGTTGTAAACATATCATTATTATAACAATAAACTACACAGAGAAAGAATAACTTTGTTGTCATTGGATAATACACCTAGAAAGAACTTATGTGACATCAAATGTTGTTATCATTGAGGAAAAAATATTTTAAATGGCCACTTGAATCATTACAAGATTAAAATTTTTCTTTCACATCTATATTTTATTTTTTAAAATCTACACATTTACCAAATATTAAAGATTATTTTTCTTAAAATAACCACATGAACAAGAAAAGTAAAACTCAAATCATTGAGTGTTAATGATAGTGGTAATTTTTTACATTTCATGCATGATAAAATAAATATTCTTTGCACATTTTCAATAAAAATCCAAAAGTACATCATTCAAAAGATTAAAATTATATTAATTTTATAAAATATTTTAAAAATTCTTTCACTTATTAAAAAACATTAAATAATCATTTTGTATTATCATCAATATTTTATAATTTTTTTAGAAAACACGGTTAAGGAAAAAATATTTTCAATCGAAGAGATAATTATTTTATATTTTACTTTAAAATTTTAATTAATAAATTTGAGTACATAAAGGGATTAAAATTAAATGAATATATAATACTATTATATTTTATGAAATATATTATAAAATAAATTTATTTTTCTCCAATTTCTTTTTTTACATGCAACACATATTTTTTATAAAACATGATATACTATTAAAATATGATTATTTAAGATGATAGTTAATACATAGTTTTTAGATTATATGGAAGGAATATAATTAAATAAATTATAAAAACACATGGGGTAAACATTTATATAAATTTAATTTTTTGGTGCCTACTTAATTAAAAATTAAAATAAAAACTATCTAAAAATAAATGAAATCTTTATTTGGAAAACATTTTTATAATAAAATATACATTTCAACTTAATAAATTAAAAAATAACTTATGGTGAATTGTTATGATAATATGTATTTATTATATATTCAATAAATTTTTTTAAATTCCTATTGTGTGTTTTTAGATGAGAGATATGAATAAATCATATTTTACTCTTAAAAACTGTATTTTTCTGAAAAATAGTTTTGTCTGTTTTTTTGCACTTATCCTAACTTTTCTTCCACTTTTCTAAAACTATTTTAATTTAATAAAAAAAAATTTTAATACCATCATGTAAAAAATATTTTGTGGGGGACTATTTAAAATTTATAAAAAGTTAATTATTTTACGAATTGTGAAAAATAATATTTTTTGTTAAGAATATTCATATCATTTTAATACATTGAAAACATTAATATTATTTTAAAAATGTTTTCAAAGTAAAATTATTTCACTTATACACCTATTAATAAATTTTATGTCATTTTAATCAATTTCATTATCGTGTTTGATTTGAAAAAATTTTAATCTTCTAAAACATTTATCTTTGGAAAACCAATTTTTCATTATGTATATGAGATTAATTATAAATTATATTTATCAACATTTTTTGAATTGAATCTGGAAAAATAGAATCCATATTTTTAATGAAAATAATATTTTTTATCTAAAAATTTAACCTAATTTTTTAACAAAATGAATAGTAAAAATATTTAAAATTAATTAGTGTTGATAAGGTTAAAATGATTTTATTGGGGGTTAAACAAAACAATATGGGGTAAAATGAACTATTAACAACTAAACAAAACATTTTATAGAAATATGAATGAATTATAACCTCTAAGGTTCCATAATGGACATATTTTTATCCTTTTGGAATGTGAAAATTTTGGTTACACCTTTTCTTTTAAAAAATTACAATTGCGCCACTCCACTCACTTATATAAGGCCACCCCCTCTCCTCCCTAATTTAAACTTCCAAATCATTTTAGTTTTTAAAATACATAGCATAATGTCTAAATTAATTCCTTACCCAATACAATTAGTAATTGTTAATGTCAGAAATACAATCTATTGATGCTTTAGTTTAAACATAGAGAGGTTTTCTAAAGAAGTTGTATGGTTTTTTACTATACACTTTTATAGTACCTAATTTTATAACTACATTAAATATTTTCCAAGTATGGTAAAATAATATCACCAGTATATCATTTATACTTTTATTTAATATGTCTAATTTAACAAACTATATTTATTTACACTTCTAACAAATAGGTTATGAAATTATCATTCGTTTTTACGGTAGACTATTACATCGTGAAAAAATGTTATAAGTTTTCCATTACCACCTCTAATTTATATATATAGTGATGGATTTAATAATTATATATGATATTTATTTTATTATTATACCTATTTATTTAAAATACCACATATACCTTCTTATATCCCAACCCATTGGAATACAAATAATGTCGCTCATTTATATGGATGACTACATCCTTTCGAACCATTATGATGTATTTTTCATTTCTATTCTTTTGGATGGTAAAAAGAATATATTAAAATAATAACAATGAAATATGTAAATTAAATATAGTTATATAATTACTATAACACATACACCTTCCTACATTCAATTCTGTGGGGATAATATAATGTCATTCCTGTGTACGACACACTACTACCTCACAAACTGATGTGATTGGTTTTTACCTGATACTTTATATAAAAGGTAAAAAGGAAAAATTAAATGAATATTATATATATATGAAATAAAAATTATTATTTAATTATAATATATTAGTTAATTTTCTTTCATATAATCATTCTAAAAAATAGAATCAACGTTCATACATACATAGGGCCTACGATATATTTCAAAGATATATTTCATTTTATGTCTATTAATTTTACAAATAACTATACATAAATATATAAGAAATTTATAAAAAAATATTTCATGGCTAATATTATGGATATTTTTTAACCATGATAAATGTAATAGGTTTGTTAATATAGAATAAAAACATACCTAAAAAAAAACAATTATTACTTGAATCATGACTATAACATGGAATTCTTATTGAAAGGTTAACAAAAAGTCATAATTATATAATAAATGGTATGATATGCCTAATTATGTATATGTAATATATGTATAATAAACTTATATTCATTATAAAGTAGGATCAAATGTGTACAGAGGAATATGATATATATGGTAATGTATAATCATCTCACTTCTTACTTCTGTGTGATGCATGCCATATTCACCATCTATTTCATTTATTTAGTGTATATACTAAACCAGAATATATTTTTTGATGATTATAATGAATTTTTTTGAGATTTATATATCCATTATAGGATTTATATTTTATGGGGTCTATGGTTCAAATGTTAGCAAAGCGATAAGGGGTTTTCTCTCAATTTTCATTATTTGATAATAATTTCATGTCATGCATCTATATTTATTATGTGGTGTATATAAGTCCCCATCAAATTGTAAAATCACAAATTTATTTATTATAATTATATTTTATGTTACATAATTTTTATTGTTTTAGGTGGATTAAAAATCAATGTTACCAAAATGGTTATGAATTTTTAGTACAATCTAATCATTTATTGGGATTATTTATGTTTATACTTATAATGAAAAATTATTATGATCCACCACCAAATAAAATAATGGATTATCATATTATATGGTTATTATATAATAATATAATATTTCAATTCATTTTAAAATCATTATATACTCAAGAGTTAAAAAATGTTTTCAATAAAAATCATCTATCTTATTTATCTTTGATCAAAAACCCTTATTTTTCTTCCATAACGAGATTATCTAAATAAAAAATCAAAAATATTTTATCATTATAATGGGTGAATATTTTTTTACACATGATCCATTATTTAATGAGTTATTTAAAATGAATCTTTATTTTTTTTAAAAAAATCCTTGTTTAGCTTTTACCAAAAATTTTAATGGGATATATAATTTAACATATAGGAAATATACGATATATTATATCATCATGACCAACTCATTTTTATAAACCATACAATATACGTTTCAATGTTTATTTTTTTATTAAAATAATTCGGATATATTTTTTTAATTTTTATCGCTTTTCAAAATGGAACATATATTTTCTTCCTAAAATGAATTAAATTATTTTTAAATATACATTTATAAGATTAAATTATTATTTTGGAATAAAACAATTTGGAATTTTTTTTTAAAAAATAAGTATTTTTCAAAGTGGAATGTCTATTTTAATAAATAGATGTTCCATTTATTGTTTCAAAATCATTTTCCAACTAATATGACATCCTTTGATATTAATTACTTATTACGTGGGATATGATTGAATGATACATTCATTATTAATTATCTAGATGGATAAATTTTTTTCCAATGAAATTTCTATGAAACCCATTTATATTTCCTGGGTTATTCTATGTCAAAACTATGAAATGTTTATGAATAAAAATTTTGTTTAATGTGTTTTGATTTAATGATATGTTGATTGTTTTATGGTATTACTGCACAAAAACATATGGTTTTCATTATAAGATGTGTTGGACATCTTTCTACTATTCATTTGGTAATTATTTATATTTCATTATTTGAAATTGGGAAACATGTTGATGTCATTGATCCATTGTGATTAATAAGTTATTATTGACATGGTATGGGAAATAGTTGTGTCTTGATCCATAATTAGAAATAGGGGATAATCCATGATCCACAATGTTCATGGTATTCATAGTTAACATTGACATATAGAACAATTTTCTATTTATAGGATGGGAGCACACTTTTATGACATTATCTTATTGTTTGTGATTTATTTGTATTGATTTCTCACTCATGAGGTCCATGTCATCTAAAATAAAAAAGTTGTAATACATGAATCATGTTTATGATTTATGATAGGTTGAGTAAAAAATTTATATCTTAGGCTCATGATATCATACCATTAGGATTATATGATATTAATTTATGATCATATATTTTTATCTCCCATGTTTATAATTTATTATAATATATGCTCACTCATTCATAAGTTCCCTTCCCCTTTTTCTGAAGAATGTTTTTGGTTGGGTATGCTTAAGAGGGGCACCACGTAAGAAGATCATTATAGGGTATTTTTATGATCTTTCATGAAATAAGGATAGTGTTATTATAGTCTACAAAGAAACTAAACTATTATTTTCCTCAGGAATGTGTTTATGAAATGTGTTGAATATTCATCTAAAATGATGTGATATTTATAGAAAAAAATATTGTGTCCATATAGTTGGTATTATATGATAGGTCAAGTTAACCTTTTTAAACTACTATGATAAAAAATTAGTTACATTTCGAGCGATATGTCTAATGATATTTTTATGGATATGTTTGAGGAGAAGTCTAAGTACGGTTCAATGTTCGTGGAAATTGCCCTATTATTTTTGTAAAGGATAAATTGAGTGGTATTCAAGAAATTACATCCATGTCTAGATACTAAAAGTGTATGTGGCTCCAGTGAAGAGGTAACTACCGGTAATAACTTTAACAATAAAAAATTAAGATGTAATTGATCATCACCTTGCACATGATAGTATGTATTTCTACACACTTTTTCAGACACTACTAGTTTATATTCATGGAAATTGAAAAACTCATTATGAAGAATCATGAAGGATTTCACTAATGACTATAAATGACTTATGTTAATCTCATGGTGTCATGAATTGAAAAAATGATACATGATTTATAAATCCTAAATGTTATTTTTAATGATTATGCTTGTTTCCAATATAAATATATGTTATCACACTATTCCTTTTGGGTTATATAAATGCATGGAACCAAAATAAAATGGACTAACATTTAATTTGATAAAACATTGTAATGATGAGAAACCAAATGGTTTGATGACTAGATTGAATGACGTTATGATTATTCTTGGTCAATTATCACAACATATGATAAACAACATGGAACATAACCCACAAATAGACTCAAAAATGATGATATTGATATATTTCATAGATATTTTGGGTTTTTATACCATGGATTAAAGAGGATTCAATATCCTATATGTCAAGAACAATGGAATAAAAACTCTATTAATGTCTCAAATGATCAATATGATTTCTAATTTGTTTAAAATAAGAACACCGAGTCGGTTATTTTTTAGGAAAAAATAAATGTTTAGTTAACACAATCAATAAGAATCACGGTTTACCTAATTAATCATCAGTTGTTTAATATTATAAATATTTAAATTATGATAAATATATAAATTGATGTCATAGGGGGATTCTCATGAAGGTGACCAGCAAAGTGGTGCATGCAAATATTTTTTTTGTCAATGATTAAGACACTACAAATGGAATATGTGTGAAATGAGGTTCTTAGTAATATGATGACAAAGCTTAGTTAGTTCTTTAATAATAAAGTATACTGATTTGAGTGTTTATGTAATATAATTCATAAATTATGAATAATAAAATTATTGTTCAATACAAGTTTTTTGTTAAGGATTTTCTAAAATATGGTGACTATTACAAATGAACATGTTATATGATATAATGGAAAGACTATATTTTATTGTTATAACATGATTAATTCAATACAACCCTTAATATGTTTGTGATTTTGAGATAATTATTTTGGTATTAAAAGATTATGGATATTGTAAATATCTTCAGTAGAATACATGACACACCGTAATAAATCACATCAACCATCCATATAGTGGACATGTTCCTCCCCAAATTCCACATTGTAGGTAATATCCCCTACTGGCTGGTGTTTTTTTCTGCCTCCCTTGTATCATGAACTTGAGACCTATGGTATACATTTTTACCAAGGATACATATGATTAACAATAGGTTATCCAAGTATAATTATAAAGGAATTATCATATGAATACTATATAAAATTATTAGATGATAATTATGAAATTTTTAAGGATACGTATATTATATTATTAAATAATAATTAAATATAATAACACATGTGTTCTCGAAATAATTTAGATTTGTAAATTATCAAATGTAGATTTATAATTATTCTTGAGGAAAATATTGTGAGTACATGCATTGGCCTAGAACAATAGTTTAAAAAATATACAAGACAGATAATGTATCATAACATGTGATATTTTATTTCTTCTTTATGTAAATTATTTTTTTGTTCTAGAAACCCTTGAATAACTTTGATTTTATACATGTCGGTGATGATGATAATAATTCCCATGGAAAGGTGTCATTGACTATTTAGGTTCCCACTCCATGTTTTTAACTAAACAGTGTGGTTTATTCATACTAGTGGCACATACAATAATGAGGTAGGAATTTACTTACATTATTAGGCATTATTTTATACTTGTTTCCATTATATGATTTTATTTCTTAGCATTATGAACCCATATTGGATTGTGTTCTCTTGTTTGTGTGTATTTTATGATAAAATTTGTCATGTTTATTTGCATGGATGATATTAGAGTATCTTATTTCCATATTTGACTATGATTTCATGATGTAAAATATGATTACATACATCATGATTATATGTTACACTTTCTTTTGTGCACACCATGTATGTGTGCTACCATCTACTTAGAGGTTGATATTATTATTTGAGATAGTTGGAACATTATAAAAAAATTTCTTCTATAGGGGGAGTGTTCTTTTTTATAGTGATGGCGATGAGGGGCCAATACATAGGGTGGAGGTATGAGGTAACAATGGTGTCATTTCATGTATTTTCTTAAGCTAAAAATTATTTTCCATGTTTTATTCACTGATTGATATCCTAGATGAAGTAAGCACTATATATTATCATCCATAGGATTTTGGTGAAATGGTAAACTTGAGGGATATAAGATGTCATGTATCATCTCCATGACACTATGAAGATTCAATACAGGGAGTGGTTTGGTTACGACTAACACCATCTATTATCTTTCTATTATGGATTTGAAGAAGATTTGACCTGGGCTTTGATTGTGTGTGGTCAGTGTATGACCTCTCAAATTTTGTTCATGTTTATTCCATTAAAAAAATTATTAACAATATTGGAATATACATGAAATATTTGATAACATCAGATAAGGAATCATTATTGGTGTAATTCTAATTCTTATACTAACACACTACTTGGCAATATCAATGAGATTTTAGATTTCACGAGAGATATAGTGGAGGTAAAATCTTGTATGGTGGATATCTAGGTAAAGCTGGATGGTTCCAGAGTGGGTGTATGTGGATTCCATTGGAATGTAATATATTTATTGGTGTATTTATCATCTTTATTTACATACAATTCTTTTCACATTGGAAGTTATTTTATTTTTATGATATGGATGATATTTATTTTCATTATTGTGATTACAATGATGTATTATTATATTCAATGTTGTTTATTACGGATCTTATACCATGATACTGAGGGTATAGCCATCCAACTGAAGGAATTAGAACATTACTACTAGTCAGAAGCCTCTTGTGTATGGGGAGGAGAACATGAGGACATGTAACATTATTTCATGGACCCAGTTAATTGGTTTGGGATTTTACAAAGTTCAGTAAGTGGATATAGGTTGTGGAATATCATATGGGCATCAATTGTCCTATTGTGGTAATAATAGTGTGTTCTATGTGTCACACCTTCGATTTTACTTACCCAACCATTCCCATGTTATTTATTTTCAAAACATTGTTCTTGAGAAAGATACATTTATGTGGAGCATCTGCTGTGAATCGTTCACCAAAGTGAAAAGGTGTTTTGAGGAAATATGGTATGACTACTCTTGATTCAGTGGTAGTATGGATCGACATAGGAGCAGACATAGGAGCCCGAGTATGAAGCTCAAACTCTATGGACAATATTTTTTAGAAGAAAACTATAGATACTTCTTGGGTATAATAATTTTATAGATTGGATTATATTATAATAAGTTGTTTAAGGATAAAAAACCTCTTTCATATTAAATTATGATTGTTTTTTGTGATAATCAAAATTTTAATTGAAATTCACTTAATTGATGATTTAAAAGCTTTGGGTGTGCATAAAATCCATATTAACACCTAAGAATATTCTAATTAATGTTTTCAGAGTAAGGCACTAGGATAAAATGGGATTACATGGCCTGTAGATCCTCAATGCTATAATAATAAAAAGATTAAATATATTATATCATGTGCATTCTATTTTTTTAAATATAATTTCACTAGAATATTTTCTTAAATGTGAAATTTGAGACTACTATTAGGCTAATGATTTGTGGTTTACCACATGCGTGATGTAACAATTTTGTGCAAATGGAGTTTGGTCATATCACAAGTGAGGATAATTTAATTGATAATAATTTTTTTTATTTTTGTAGAATTAATTTAACATCTCACAAATGACGTATTGTAAGAGAAATCTGAGACCATCATTAGTTATCAAATATTAGACTTCCACTAGGCACAATATAAATCTTTAGAATGATGGTTGTCTAGTAACATTGTGGATTCAATCAATTTATTATACCAATTTTTTATTATTAATTCAATTATTAAAATATGGTTTCTATTTATCAATCTTTAATTTATTACTATGAGCACTATTTTTATATCTGATTGATCCAAAACATATTCTATGAATTTCACCCATTATTTTTAGTAATTCTATAATGGGTGAAACTAAAGTCTTCACCCTCAAGATTTAGCTAAAATAAAGATTAAATTGAGTGTTTCATTTTTCAATTTTATGAATTCATGAACAGACATGTCTTTTCTTCTAAATAAAATAAAAATATATGGGTTGGTTTGGTTGAGGCCAAGTGATATGAGACTAATTTATGGGAATTTGGTGAACCTCTATTGATCGATCTGAGTGTTTTTATTCGAATCCTTGCATGAACACGCATCCCTTTCAACAAATTTGTAAAGATCCCTTCAATGTTTGTATTATTATTAATTTAATCTTTTTATTTAATTCCTTCCCCTATCAGTTGTGGGAAAAATTATAGGTTTTTAATAAATTGATAAAACAAAATCATATTTGAATATTTCATAAGAATGTATCAAAATATACTTTTTTGTTTTCTGAAATGATAATCACATCAACTATTCATGAAATATTTAATGAAATTATCAAATGATTATTATTTTGGATTATCAATGATAATTATTAAATATATTATAAAAATATGTTTATACATGATTATCAATTGATAATAATGAGTAATTATTAAATTATTATTACAAATAATTATTAATATATAATTATAATGAATATTCAATGAGTGATTTTGCGAAATTGTCAAAATTATTAGTGGATAATTACACATATTATGAAATGAAAATCCCATAGTTTATTGAATGATAATTTCTGAGAAATTATCATAAGGTAGTTGGGGAATAATTAAATGTAATGATTATTATTATATTATAAATAAAAAAATTATCAATGGATAATTATAAAGGAATTATAATATGATAAAAATTTAAAATTATCAGATGATAATTACGATATTAGCAATGATTATTATATAGTTTTATCAAACAATAATTGTATGTAATACAACATGTGTTCTTGAATTAATTTAGAGATTTAAATTAGAAAATGTGGCATTATAATTGTTTATTAGAAAAATATTGTGAGCACATGTATTGAATAAAATATGATTAAAAAATAATTTAATAGAGAGAGAAAGTATCATCACATGTGTTATTTTATTTATTTTTTAAATAAAATAGTTCTTTTTTGTTCCATAAAGCCTTGAATAACCTCGAGTTTTTCTATATCAATGACCACAATAATATGGTCAGTGAGGAGGTGTTATTGAAGGTTGAGGTTTCCACTCCTACTCATGCACCACACAACATAGAATTTTCCTAGGGTTGATGTTTACCACATTATGGTAGGATGTTCCATTCTTTATTGAGCTCTCATTTAATGTTTTTACAAATATATGATTATATTTTTATGGAATTTTATATTTTTTGTGAATGTGATTACATGTGGGTTAGTATGATTTCCATGATTCCCTTTATGATATTTATTTTCATGAATAATAGTATAGTATATTGTTTTAATGTTTAAATATGATCAAATGATGTTATGTATAGTTCTATATATCTATAATAATATGTTATTCATGCTAGTGTGATCACCCATTATGCGTGTTACCATTTCCCTGGAAGGTTTTAATCATACATGAGATTGGTGGAATATCCTCAAAGATTTCCATTAGCAGGGGAGTATTAACGAGTAAAAATATGGTGATGAGGGACCTAACTACCAGGTGGAGGTATGAGGTAGCAAGGGTTTCTGTCAATGGGGTTCTCATGAAATTCTATATTTTCTATGTTCCACAATTATATTGATTTATTTGAACAATACATATTATCTACTATAGGTTCCATGTGACATGGTCCTCTTGACATATAGATGTTCATGGGTATCATATCCAAGACACTATGAGAACGTTATATAGTTGATTTTGGGTAACTACTAATATATTCCATTATCTTTATAACATAGAGCCTAATATGGAATGACTAGGTTTTTTTTGGTCACTTGGTCTGTACATGAGCACATGATTTTGAATTGTGTGTTAATGAATTTAAAAAATTTATAAACATTTTTAACCTAAACATCCTATATTTGAGCAGATCCAGTATGGACACATTTTTGGTGTCCCAGCATGTCTTGTACTCACACCCTATTTGGGATTTTTTTGTTCTTGTAGATTTACAAAGAGATATAGTGAAGGGAAATAGGCATGTGGTTGACAATTGAATTGAAAAATGTGGAGCTAGAAGTGGGAAAGAGGGACTCTAGTGACTTGTAGTATATTTATTAGTTTATTAATCTTATTTATATTTTGGACACACTTTCCACATTAGGAGATGTTTTTTTATTTGACATGTATTCTATTTATTCACTGCCACATGATTACTCTATTGTTTAATTATATTTTATAATATTTATTATTGATCCTGTAACATGATGATGAGCATTACATAACCCCACTAATGAAATCATACCATTGCTAATATTCAGTAGTCTCTTGTTTATGGGGAGGAATGCATTTTTTCATACATCCTTCAAGTAAAGACATGGTGTTTGAGCTCAAGATGTTTTAAGTATCACTAAGTGCATATTTATAGTTTCATACCATGTAAACCTCCCTAATATCTTTAGTGATATGAACAAAAATTTCAATCTATCATGATTTTCGAGGTACATACTCAACTATATGCATGTTTGTGATTGTGAGGTCATTGATCTGAATAATGGCGCATCATATGAGGAGCGTCTGGTTCAGATTATAGATCGAAGTGATAAGGTGTTGTGAGGCATAATTGTACCACTAATCCATATTCTTGGGTAGAATGGATGAATCTAGAAGTATACATAAGAGCATCAGTCTAAGGTTTGGTATCAGTGGCTTGAATTGTTTGATATAGACCTCAGTAGATTATTCACAAGGATAAAAAATAGATATAGGGGTAGAATTGTAATATGTTAAATTATTTTTAATGAAAATAACTCCCTCGTTGATAAAAATTTATGATTATTTTATGTTCCAAAAGTATTTTTTTAAAATAACTTAACAGAAGATTTAAATAAACTTTATAAGGGGAAAGTCCATGTTCACTCTTAGGAATATTCGATAGACTAATTTTGGAGGTAGGTGATGAGATAACAATATATTTCGGGGCCAGTAGGGCCTTGATAATGAATGAATAAAAATTATAATTATATTATATCACACACATAAATGTTATTAAAATATTGGAATATATTTTAATTATTTATTATATGTGATATTTTGGATCACTATTAGGTCTAGGATGTGGGGTTTACTATAGCCATGAAAATATATTTTGGTTCATCACATGTTCTATCAAATCACATGGGAGTGATTTTAATTTATTTTAATATTATCATTATTCTAGAATTAATTGAATATTACACTAATTATATGTCATTTGACATATTTGAGTCCATTGTTAGGTCTAGAATATGATGCTTACTCAATGTGTGAAAAAACCAGTGAGCCAATTGAGTTTTTAATAATATCTTACATAAGAGAAATGTATTATACAACATTATATAATTTTAATTACTAAAATTTGGTTACTTATATAATATTCCCTAAAATTAATTCGATGACCCACATTATCACAATATATTTATCATAGAAACATTCAATTCAACATGTTATCACGCAAAATTTTTATTAACTCTTTGATGGGTGAAAATGAAGCCTTTTCTATCAGGATTTGATTGCAAGATGAATTAAATTGGTTATTTAATTTTCATATTTATGAAAGGCTAAATGTGTGTGAATTTGATACTATTTATACAAAAACGTTAATGGGTTGGTTTGGTTGAGTATATGTGATCCAAAACACCTTTGAAGTCATTTGGAGAACCTCCATTGATTGATCTATTATTTTTTCTTTGATTTTAGGTGCAACACAAGTTCCTCCTCCACACCTATGTAATGCACCATTAATGAAATTTATTAATATTATTAAATCATTATTATTGTCATAATTATTTTCCCCTCTCAATTATGGGAAAATTGATGGGTTTCAAATAAATCAATAAACCAAATTTTTATAGGAATAAATTATATGAAAATATGAAAATATTATTTTTTATTTTGTGAAATGATAATCACATATAATTTTCATGAATAAATTATGAAAATTATACAATGATAATTATTTAAAATTACAAAATATAATTATTTAAAAAATTATAATTTTTTTGAATGATTATCAAATGATAATAATTAAGAGTTATCAAATAAAAATTATAAATCATTATCTAGAAATAATTACTCTGAATTGTCAATGTGTCATTGTGAAAGATTATTGAAATTATCAAAGATTAATTACCCATGTTATTTAATGATAATACCATATATTTTGAAAGAATAATTTATAAAACATTATAATAATATATTAGTGAAAGGATAATTTTTAAGGAATATTATTTGAATATAATTATGATAATTATCAAATAATAATTATATTGTAATTATAAAATGACTAATATATAGAATTATTAATGGATAATTATGAAATGTTCCTGGTTTGTTATATAGATTTATTTTGTAATAATTATAAAGAATACAACATGTGTTCTAAAATTAATTTTGAGATCTAAATTATCAAATGTGGTTTTATAATTATTCCTAAGGAGAGTTTTGAAAACACATGAAATTACCAAAAATGTTAATTTAAAATCATTATATGAAATATAATTTATCAACGCATTTGATATTTTATTTTATTTTTGAAATGAAATAATTTTTTTAGGAACCCATGATGAACTTTGAGAGCTGACGTGTTGATGACCATGATAATAAGGCATATGCTGAGGTTTTATTAATTGTTTAGGTTTCCATTCCATTTTTTAAACCAAATCTGATGGTCCATTATCACTATTAATATGAACCAAATTGTGGTTAGATTTTCCATACCCTATTTAGATCACATTTACACCTTTTCTATTATATATTTATATTTTTTGGTTTTGATACCAAGCATTATATTAATCACACGTGGGTGTAGTATGTGAGTCCCTTTGTGATATTGTTTTCATGATTGGTCATGGATTAGATTTTTTCATGTTTTAAGGTGATCACATTCTATTATATATGATATTATATTCCAGATGATATGATATTTTTTCTTGTGTTCTCAACCTGTATATGTGTGTTACCATTACCATGGAGGGTTCTATTAGAAATTGATATTGGTAGACCATCACGATAGATTATCCCTTATTGGGGGACTTTTCATGATTACTGTGATGGAAATGAATGAAATTACCATAGTGTGGTGTTATGAGGTAGCCTTAGTGTCATATAGAGGGGTTTTTAAGTAATCCTTGGTGTCCCCAATTCCATTTACCATGTGATATCCTAGTCAACATCGGTAATATATATTTACAACCAGTGGTTCTTGGTAATAAGGTTCCCTTGAGGGATATATGACACTTGTTATGTTTTATGCAACAACGTGGGGATTCCATATACGGTATGGTTTGGTTATTGCCAACATCTTCCGATATCTTTCTAGAAGAAAGCCAAAACATGTACAGATAAGTTTGTATGGTGGTTTGGTCAACATGCGACTGCTCATATATTTATAATGTATTTATTATATTTTTACATTTGTTATCATTATTGGAATACATATTTTGTATTTTGTATGATTTGTTAAGGAATCATTGGTGGTGTCATAATGAGGGTTGTACTCGCACCATACTCAGGCCTTTCAATTAAAATTTAGCTTTTATGAGAGATCAAATTAAGGGAAATGTCCCAGTGACGAAAAAATGAGAATATGAGGATAAAGTAGGAAGTGGGTGAGAGTGAGATCTTGTGTCCTATAATATATTAATTTCATTACATATATTCCTTATAAAACTGGATTTTCGTACCATATTTGAAGCTATTTTATTTATATGATCTGTATTCCATTTATTTTGTCATCGGGATAACTCAATTGTTTTATTATATTATTTATGGTTAATTATTTATCCAAAGAAGTGATAGTCAAGGTATAATCTCCTCACTAATGGACTTATAAATGTACAGTTAATCTGTGGTCTCCTATATAAGTGGAGGCATATATGAGATTATGTGAAATTATGTCTCAGAATCAGTGGATCATGTTGGGATGTTATATATATGAATAATGCAAATTGAATTGTATTGATGATAGAGATATTAATTAATGATTTTCTAAAAAATAACATTAGGTTATCATTGGTGGTGCTCATAACATCATTGTATTTATGGAATTTATTTTATAATCCATGGTTATATTCACGGAATGAGGAAGAAAGGATTTTTTTCATTATGTTCTTATAGTAATTATTGTTATTACCTTGTGTAAAAACATTATATGACAAAGTTATTCACATAAATGATATGTAATAATTAAGAGCTCAATATTATATTTGCAAGATTAATGTTATGCAAATTTTGGGATATTTTGTGACCATATTTATATTTTTTTAATTTTTCAAGGTTCATAATGTTAACCAGTTATCAAATGATATAATTAACCATAAGATAATGATTAAAATATTAATTTGTTATATCACAATATGATAATTTATTCATATTGGATAACACATGATAATCATTTGTTATGATTATAACTAGATTTATAAGGAATAACTTTTTATTCAGTTATGTATCTTCTAATAAATTAGTGCTTCAGGAATAAAATATTCATATTCAAATATTATTATAAGATATGAAGTGGAAATTTATAAAATCACAACCAAAAGATTAAACTTTTCTAATGATATAATAGAATGGTAATACATATCTATATTGTTCTCTTTGATTTTATTGATCATATCTGGAGGGTATCCTATCAATTAACACTTCCACCAAACCTATATCAAGCCCACAATGTATTCCTTATATGTCTCTTGGGGATATATATACATGGTTCTTCACTCGTACTAAACTCAGAGGTCATACCAGTGAAGCATGATATTTATTAGATGGAATAATTGGTTTATGTTATGGAATATATAGAGAAGGTTCTATGAAACAGCCCCACACATTTGGTCAATATTTTGTGGTGAAACCACCATCATGAGAAAGCTATGTGGGAACCTAAGGTGTAATGTGGTAGAAGTATCCAAATTTGGTTTTATGAGGGGGTTAAATTTTAAGGGAAAAAATATTAAGGGTGGTATAACGCAACAACTTGATATTTTAAGTATATTTTCTCAAATAAATTTAATTATCTTCAAAATCTTTTGTTACATTAAACACATTGTTTTTAAGAAAAATGAAATCCTTTTATAATATTATTAATTTAAATTATAGTTATATATAACCACTGGAATGGAAGGTATGAATAAAACTAACTAAATTATGAAAATATATAGATTTAAAATGTATATAAATGGAATTCTATCATGACCAATTAATCATAAATAAATATAAATACTATTTTAAAACAATGAAATCCTTTTTCAAAAAAAATATGTTCCTAAAGAAAAACATGTCTTTCTCAAATAAATTGAACAAATAAATTTTTTGGGTATTATTTTAATGAAATTTATATATTATATATAGAAAAAAAATTTAATATTCATATTTTTTTAGATATGAGATAAGAATAAATCCAATTTTATACTTAAAAATATATTTTTCTAAATATTTTTTTTCCACTTTTATGAATTTGTCTTAATTTTATTTTACTTTTAGAAAATGTATTGTATAAAAATAAATTATTTTTTGAAATCATAATGTCAAAATTATCCTGGATTTAATATTTGATAATTTTAAAAAAGTTAAATTTTTTATTGTATACTAAAAATCACTAGTTTAATTAAAGATTTTCATTTTATCTAAACCATTTAAAAGTATAAAAGTTATTTTAAAATTATTTTAGAAGTAAAATTATTTAAATATATATATATATATATATATTAATCCAATTTATTTTATCTTATAAAATTTCATTGTTTTCATTAATATAAATACTTGTTTATCTTTTAAAAGTTTAATGTTTGGAAAATGGATTTGTCCTCTTGTTTGTTGGAAAAATTTTAAAATAAAATATTCCAATTAATTGAATGGAATAAGTAAAAATGTATTAAATTTTTTATTCGACATAATTTAAATTAACTAATATGGTAAACTTAATTCTTTACAAAAACAAATAGTAAAAAAGTAAAAATAAATTATTGTTGTTAAGGTTAGCTAGTTTTTTTGAGGAGTTAAAATAATATATATGGTGTAAAATTACATAGATAATTTTAAAAAGACAATTTTATAGCCATATTTTGACCTTATAAACTCTATGGTTTGGTAATGGAATATTCTTGAGACTTTTTGAATGTAAAAATCACGGTTACATGTTTTTCTTTACAAAAATTAAAGGTCTGCCACTCACCTCGCTTATAAAAGGTCATACCCTCTACTCCCCACCATAAAATTACAAAAAAATTATGGTTTTGAAAATTCCAATCATATTTATAATTTACATCCATAACCTCATGCTGGAGTCATTTGTGAGATCATAAATTAAATCAATTATGGATTTTGTTTAATTCTAATGAGGTTTTTTTGAAGTACTTTTAATTTTTTTAAACATACATTTTTTTGATCTTATTAAATCACTTTAAACTATTTTTAAATGGTGGTAAAATTATAAAAAACGTTTCTAATGTATAATTATATGTTATTATGTTAATATAATAACCTCTTTTTATATTCGCTTCCATAAAACAAGATATTAAATCACCATTCATGTGTATTGTGAACTATAGCCATGCGAACCGATGTTATTTGTTTCCAATCACCATTGGTCATGGTTATATATAATTAATTATTCAATTTTTTTTGTTATTTATGAATTTAGTATACCGATATGTTTTTACAACCACATCAACCTTCTTTCACTGTAATCTGTTAATAAAAAATTACATCACCCTTGTGTACAGTGGAATACTAGCTCACGATTCAATGTGATGTGTTTCTTGATAACGTTTTACAGTGATGGTAATAATGATAGATTAAATTAATATATATGGTATATCTTACACCATTAAACTTATATAATTATTATATCAAATAAAAAGTTAACTTTCTATTCCAAGGGGGAGAGGATAACATTTTTCATGTGTATGATGGACTATAACATCACGAAGCATTGTTATTCATTGTTAACAAATGATTTTAACGGAAGGAAATAAAGATAATTTCAATTAATTTATTTAAGTTATATTTCAGTAAAATGATTATAGAATGATAATGTATTATTTTATATTATCATATTTCATTCATTGTGAAAATAGATAGAATATTCATGAAATGTACGATATACCTTATCCATGAATATTGTATTTCATTTCTTAACTCTATCTTTTATGGATTACTATAAATACATTTATAATTAATATTTATGATACCTATTTATTTTTTAAATTTATTAATATTATGAAACTATGATCAAATTTGTAGAACATAATCCAATAAATCAATAAATAGAGGTAAAACAAAGAAGATATATCTTGAAAGAAGATATTAACATAGAAATGTCAATAAATCATTAATAAAAGATCATAATTAAATCAAATATGGAATGATATATATATATATAGGTTTTAATATATTTATAATATACATATATTATTTATATATATTTTTCTAATGCATTAAATTTATTTTAATACTTAAGGTAATGTATTTTCTCCTAACTTTTTTACTTATGTGAGACACTTTCTATATTAAAAACCTATTTATTTTATGTGGATTATATAAATCCAGTGATTTTATTTTATGAAGATTCTCCTAAAAATTATTTTAATTTACATATACACTCTAGGAACACTCTTTTTGGGTTTTTACATTTGAAATGATACCAATGAAGTAAGGGATTTTTATTTCAATTATACTTCTTTGAGACACATGTAATCTTATAAAATAACGTGTATTATGAGGTTTATAAAAAGAAACATCGACGTGTTATACCATGAAATAATTATTCTCTTGATATTTGGTGTTTCATTTAATTTTAACCTTTATAGGGATTCTTATTTAATATTACCAATGTTTCAATGGTTTATTGGTAAAATCACATATTTTATTGTAATTATATATATTTATGAATATGATGATGATGTATGATGATCCATATATTAAAAACTCATAATTTTTTTAATATTATGGTTTAGTTCCATATCCTTATGTACGCAAGTGTTCAAAAAAATGTGTTTAAGAAAAATCAGCTTTTTTTCTCTCTTCAATCAAGGAAAATAATTTTTCAGTAATGTCCATGTTTTCTAGAAATGTTTGAAAAAATGTTTTAACATAATCCAAATTGTTTTTGATGATATTTTTACCCATGTTTCTCTACTTACAAATTGTTTCAAAAGGAATATTTAAGCAATTTTTCCAAACATGGACTATTTTTATTTTTCTAACCACATGAATGGAATCATTATTTTATCATGAATGTCATGAATTTTATATTATGGTATCATAACCCACAAATTTTTTTAAAATATTTCTTTATAAACTAAAAATTTTTATTTTAGATAAATTGATTTCAAAAATATTTTATGAATTTTTAGTTATTTTCAAAATGGAAAAGATATTTTCATCATGAATTTTTTTTAATTGTTTTTAATTATTCAATTTTAAATGTCAATGTTTATTTTAAAATAAAATGCATTTGGAAATGTGTTTTGTTTTAAAAAGGATTTCAAAAAACTGAAAGGATATTTTCTTCAATAAATGTTCCATGTGATCATTTAAAATTTTTATCATTATAAGATGAAATCATATGATGTTACATAAGATTTAATTGGTATAATATTGAATAATACAATCCAAATTATTTTTCTCGATGGTTTATGTTTATGTTGATGTAATTTATATGAAAAATGCTTATTTGTAATGGGGTGTGATATGGTAAATTAATGAAATGTTTTTTTGCTTTTTGTTATTAATTGGGTTATAGTGTAATGATATTATGAATAATTTATGATATTATGGCCCACATAATTATGGTTTTCCATGTAATTTTGGGGGGACCAATATATCCATCCAATGAAATGGGGAGATATTTATATATAACGACATAGTGATGAGAAATAATTTGAGGGGATTGATCCATTATTGGAAACAAGTGACTCCCGATCCACTATGGGAAATAGTTTCATCCTTATACACAATAAGAAATATGTGATATGCCATGATCAACTATGTTGATGGTCTTGATTTTCAAAAATTTCATTTCGAAAATGTTATTAAATATTAAGGATGTTTTCATACTTTTACGGCATGATCTTATAGTTCATGGTTGATTTATAATGGTTTCTCACTCTCATGGGTCATGTATTCTAAAATGTTAAATTTTTATACCATGAATTATTTGTGTGATCTATTAAAGGTTGGGTATGAAAAACATAATTTACAAGATAAAATAACCTTATTATTATATTATTATTTCTTAGGATCGTAGATTGATATCTCCTACGCGTAGAATTACTGATTATATCAGCTCACCCATTCTTATGTTTCCTTCCCTAGGTTATGAAGAACGGTTTTGGTAGGGTTTTCCTAAGAAGAGTACTAAGGGGATATTTTTGAGACATGTTGAATATCGTTCATGGAATTTGAATATTTTTTTCTAGTCTCCAAATAAACTAAACTATTAGGGTCATCTAATGTGTGTTTATGAAATATATTTAATATTCATCTATATATCATATATTTATGTAGGAAAATATGAGGTCCTTATAAAAATATAATATATATATATATATATATTAATAGGAGAAAAAATTCACAGGTTTCAAGAAATTTGGATCATGATATTCACCAACGAACCCTAAATCATTAATTATTTTAATAAATAATGCGATTTTACCATAAATATCATACCTTTTGGTTGACCATCCTCATAAGCACATTAAAAAAATATATAATAAATTTAAATTTTTTATAAATATATAATAGATTAATGTACATACTTATAATGTCATATATGATCTACTTATAACATTTCAATACCCATTTATTAATACGTCCTTATTCAAATCAATGTTTCTCAATATTAACAATTTCATTTTAATTTTCATGGACATTTCAGTTCGATAGTTCCCATCCTTGTAATTTTATCATGTTAAATAAATCTCTATATGAATACTAATGATATATATATCACATATATTCATTATATATATATATATGTATATATTTAAAACCATTCATTAATTTTAGTGATAAAAAATGAATTTATTCATTTGTGGAGATGTCAAGCTGTGTGTAAGCATGAACTCTGCTTTAACTTTTTAATTGATGGAATGAAAGAAGGGTAAATATTAATTCTACATTAAATAATAATTAATTTAACATATATATAAAACACATTCATTAGATATATCATTATTTCTTCTTCTGTTAATCATAAATGAGAAATTAATCTCGTCGCTTCATGGAGATAATATTCTAAATGAATGCACGAACGTGAATATCATTTTCCAATAGATTAAAATATAGTAATGTATATATTTTATTATAAATATATAATAATAATTTAATCATAAATATCGTATATAAATTTATTTTCATCACAATAAAGATATTTGAAATATGGTGTTAGAAAATGATTTACATCACTACATGGAGGTGGTAATCTACAAGTAAGCACAAGTGGCACTTTCACATCCAATTAGATATAACATAGGGTTAATAAAGGTTTTCACATGATCATAATAACATTTTAATATATATATAATAAATAATTTGTTATTTTATGATGAATACCATTGAATTAAGGGAGGTGGAAGAAGAAATAAATTGAGTGATGTTAGGTAAGATTATTACGTTTTATTCAATAAGCCTCCATTATTTAAATTTTATAGGATATTTGGAATGTAAATTTATGAATAAAAACACAACTAAATAAATAATATTGGTGTTTATAAAATAATTTTTCTAGTTCTGGTTAAGATAGATGGCTCACAAGGTGTGAGTAAGATAAGGTAATACATGCCATTTTATAAGTGAGTAGAGGGTCACTCTTGGAATTACATAAGTTTTTCAATTAATATAATTAAATATTCATTTTCACATAGCTCAATATTTATATATTTATAAGGTATGGTGAGGATAATTCAGTGTACTCTCATCCAAAAAAATTGATAAAAAATGGAGGGATTTTTTCACCGATATCTGTTTTTTACCCCTCTTACCCTTTTGGATAATTACAACAATATCATGGTTTTTTACTATTAAATCATAATGAATATTAATATAAAAATAAGTGACACATAAATTTAATGTGGATTATATTTCATACCATATACCATTCACATTGATGAATATAGGATTTTATTGAATTTTAAATCATTTAATAAAATATATTTTATTATAAAATATCATTAATATCATTTTTGTATATATTCATTTACATTTAATTTAATGTAATAAAATGAGTTATGTAATTGTAATATAATGTTTTAACACATCCTTAAAATGTTATATTTATCTAGAATATTAATGTAACAAAATAAATAAAATAAATTATATTATTTTGTTATTAATAAAATCATTTGTATTACTTTTCTATAAATTGAATATATATTGTTTCATCATTGGATAATTATTAAATGTAATTATTCAATGAATAAGAATTTAAAATAAATTAACAAGATAATAAATAATTAGTATTATAAAAAATCATTTAAGAAGAACATACCATACTTTTGTAAAACGTGGTAATTTCAAAGAATATTTTTTCTTAAATATTTTGGAATTTTACGAGTCTGTGGCTTCTGACGACACTTGATTCTGAGGCCCGGTGTGCTCGGAATCAATTTTTGAAGTTTAGCTCGGGTACATTTAGTAAACGAACGAGAGGTTTTTCTATCTTTTGAACCGGTGCTCAGAATTGCTATCCGAGGGCACCGATGAACTTGTAGTGCCGATATTTTCTTAAGAGGACTTTTACCGTAGATGTGTTTTCATGGTAGAAGAAGTTCATTTTTGGGGTTTAATTAAGAAGTAAATAAAATTGTGTACAATTTTATTTTTTTATCCTTGGATGTTAAACTCTCCCATGGGAAGTTGTTTGTGGGGCCCACAACCACCCAACTACCCATGAGTGGTTATGTGGAAGGTGGGGCCCACACGAGCCCCACCCTTTTCGCATTCCATAGCCCCTTAACCCCCTTTGAACTCCAATGTTAATTACATGGAAACTCCCCATTAATTTTGTATCCTTTAATTATGTAACTCTTACTCTCCCCACTCTCCCACTTTAATTATTTCCAACACACACTTAATTAATTAATTTATCCTCATAAATTAAATGAATTAAGTGTTTGAATTCTAAATTTTGAATGCATGGAAAAATAAATTAAATAAGGATATGCCTTATTTTATTTTTGGTTAGATTTGTTCTGTGAAGAGGATTTGGGAGAACACTAGTGTTTTTGAAGAACTTCATCCTCAATGAAGAACACCAACTCTCCGATGAAGAACATCGCTCAGTGACCCCAGTTTCTCCAGCCTCTTCTTCCTCCGCGGCAAGGGAGGAGACACCGATGTGGGAACTTGCTAGAGACGATGTGTCTTCTTTTCTCCTCTTTGTGATAAAGAGGCGGCGTCACTTCCTCGGGAGCACACTGACGACAAAGGAAACGAATCCATCATCCACGACGCTTGACAACCACAAACTCCTTTTCAAGGTAGGGGTTAAATCTTATACGTGTATGTTTACGTACCCCATTCATGTTCGAAATCGTTGTTGAATATGGCCAATTGCTATCATTTTACACGAAGGGTGCGGGCTGATTAGCCACTAAATGAGGCTAATATTCATTGTTAATATACATAATTTTCATGTTCTTTGTTATTCATAAACACCATTTTAGTTCATTTTACACTTTGAACATCATTTCACATTATGATTGTAATACCTTCTTAAAATGCACTATTATGTGGTACATTTTTGAACATCGTTTAAAGTACCCAATGATTCATCTGATTTTAAGGAATTGAATTTTAAATATTTTAATTTGATTTTTTTTTTTTGAAATTTATCTACACTTAAATATGAACATGTTTGATTCAGGTATCAGTGGAGAATTCATGGAGGATGACGGAGATATTTGGCAATGAAAGGAAGCAATTCTGGAGAAGACAGATTGGACACCAGCCCACTGATGAGACTGTGGGGCCCAAAATAAAAGCCCAATTAATCCCAAAATTCGTGGTATTCTAGAAGACATATTCAGGAACAAATCACTCTTCAGGAGTTAATGCTAATTCGTCCTCCATGTTTCTCATTTAGGCGGCCCAAGTTAGAGATAAAATCTGGGCCAGATTCTGCGGCCCAGAACAATAGTCAACCAATTTGATCATATCTCGTAATCCACAACTCCAAATGGGCCCAAATTGTACAGGAGGTTATAAAACATCCGGAGATACATTTTCTTCTTCTATGGCCCACCCTGATTCGGCCATCTAGAAGGTCATAAAAACCCGTCTGTTCGGTGGATGAAATCTGGCTGCCACCTCGGGTCAAATGTGGAAAATTCCAAATTCCACAAACTTTCCACCACCCTAGGCCTACCATACTCAAGTGGGATGACTTGTACTGTGGAAGTCTCGACCCAAGGCTCCCAAAATTCCTATTTAAGGCAGTGGTGGTGAAGGAGTTGAAGATCTTGGATGCTTTGTTCAATTGTAATGTTATGCTGCATTTTTGTTGCCTCAATTTTGTCTTTCACATGTAAGTTGTTAAATTCACTTTAGTTTCTTAATAAAAGTTCTTCTTCTACTCTTATTCTGTTGTTCTTAATATCACTTTGATACCGTTGGATTAAGGTGTGAATTTATTCACACCAACCCTTGTGAAATTATTCACACAACGGTGGAGTGATCATTTTATTTTTGTTGTTTTCTTTACTTCTCCATTTCCTCCCTTATGAGTCTACTTTCCGCTTCCATTGAAACCATGGGATCAATGGAGGGCTAACCCACTTATGGGTTGATCCAAGGGAGTATAAAGGGGCTGTATTGGATGTTATTTATCACCTAATTAATGTATAATCACTTCTTTAATTGGGATTTGTATTTGATGATTTTTAAACTCCATCATCCTTGTTGAATTTAAGGCCACACACTTCAAGTACTAATACGATCCTCTTACTTGAAGTGCTCAAAACTTTGATCCTTCAAGTGTATAGGTGATTAGTATTAGAGGATTTAGGCATTAAACCAGTAAGTAATGATGTTGTTTTATCTCCTTAAATGAACCCATCTCAAATTTATGAAATTGAAATCATTAAAAAGAAAATACGTCCAGTCCACCCCGAGTGATAACCTAGGATCAACTAATTCTTTTAAATTGAATCCACTTAAATCTTTTAGATATATTTAAAACCCATCCAAAATCAATCCATGTTGGCCACTTAATAGCCAAAAATCCATCCCTTAGGTTGTGTATCTTAGGTATCTTCTTAGGTCTCTGTGGAATCGACAACCCAAGCTACACTACAAGGACCGTTCTACCCTTCTTCTCTTGGGTAAATTTGGGCATGAACCAAATTTTGGTGCCGTTTCCGAGGACCAAGTAAGTACCTTAGATCCAAATAAAACCTTCTTTCCTCACCTCCATTCTTCTACTCTCACCCAAGATCTCTTATCTTGTCCCTTTCTCGTTTTTTTTGGCACATGTCCGCCTACACCCGCGATTTCTCAAACAGACTAGTTAGGGTGGAATGACCTAGGATAGGGGAGTCAAGTGCACCTAAGGGATTGTTTAAATCAGATTCAAATATTCTTGAAATCCCAAAGTCAGAACTTGAAACAAGTCCAATGGAGGGTCATCCACAAAATCAAATTGTAAATGATGGGGGGAATCAAATGGGAAACCAAAACCAAGAAGTTCCAAACTTAGGGAATGTAGTTGATCAAACCATGAACGACTACCTCACTCCAGCTTGGACCAATGCCCCCTCATGAATTAGATACAATCTCATAGGAGACACCCACTACATATTCAAACCCCATGTCCTAAACCACCTTCCATCCTTTCATGGGATGGAGTCAGAAATGCCATACCTTCATGTCAAAGAGTTCAACGACATTGTTGAAACCATGTGTCCCCCACATCAACTAGAATCTGCTAAGATGAGGCTATTTCCTTTTTCATTAAAGGATCGAGCTAAAAATTTGCTAAACAACTTGAGACCTGCATCAATCCACTCTTGGGACCAACTGCAATGAGAATTCTACAAAAAATACTTCCCTCATCACAAAACAATTGCACTTAAAAAGAGCATCCAAAACTTTTTTGAAAAAGAGGGAGAGTCATTTTATGAGACATGGGAGAGGTTCAAAGACACCCTAAACATGGTTCCACACCATGGGTTTTCCATACCTGAACAAGTGAGAATTTTCTATGAAGGGTTGGGTCCGGGTAATAAACAATTCATTGACATGATGTGTAATGGAACCTTTAAAAACAAGGCCCCAAATGATGCTTATGAGTATCTCGAAAGTCTGGTTGAACAAAACCAAACTTGGGGAACTTCACCTTATTCTGAAAAGACACAAAGAACCACTGGAATTCATACACTTAGAGAAGAGGAAAGCATTAGGGCTAAACTCGCAGCACTCTCTAGGAAGGTTGAAGAGATAGACCTTAGGAAAGTCCATGAAATCCAAAATGTAGACCTTGTTTGCACAATTTGTGACAAACATGACCATAAAACAGACAACTGCCCAACCATTCCATCCATAAAGGATGTTCTTCTAAGAGGACCCCCAGCGGAAGTCAATTCCCTAAACTTTCAAAATCCCCAATACCAAAACACCTTCAATCCAAGGTACAATGACCACCCAGGCTTCCGCTGGAAAGATAACCAACAACCTAGCCAACCACAGGGACAAAATCCTTACCCCCATCAGAACTACCAAAACCATAACCAGTTCCAAACCCAACCTATCCAATACCAACAACAACCGGTCCATTTTCAACAAACCATCCCACCTCCAAAATATCCCCCTGGGATAAACCAACCTACTCAAGCACCCACCCAAACTGTTCCACAAAGCCTACTAGAACAACTGTGCAAACAAATGGATAGGATGAACTCGGAGGTATCTTCCCTAAAACAAGAACTTCAAACCATCAAAACAGGAAAGGCACCCATGCCTACTCAGGCGGTGCCATCCTCAACTTCAAGGGGAGAGTCAAGTTGTGCTCAAACAACTCATGAACAACTAAAGGTTGTGACTGTTTTAAGATGTGGGAAATCAATTGAGAAACCTGAACAACTTATTCAGAACCCACCTGAAGATTCAAACTTGGATGAAAATTTAAATGAACCACAAGATCAAACTGAGGAAACTGATAACAATGTGAAAGAAACAACTCTTTAACAAACAACCCCACAACCTGCACCATTTCCTCAACGCATGAGGGGGAAACCCAAGCCTGGACTGAGTGAAACATTGAGGGAAATATTTTCACAAGTCAAGTTGAACATACCCCTTCTCGATGCCATCCAAAGTATACCTTCCTACTCAAAGTACCTTAAGGACTTGTGCACTTTTAAAAGAAAATTTTCACATAAAACCCAAGTCCTTTTGGCTGCTAATGTGAGTACCACCATTCAAGGTACAATTCCTCCTAAGTTGAAAGACCCAGGTTTCCCTTACATCAATGTTGAACTAGGAGAAAGCAAAGTTGTCAAAGCCTTGTGTGACCTAGGTGCTAGTGTCAATCTCATCCCATATGTTGTGTACTGCCAGTTAGGCCTAGAAGAACTCCAACCCACATCTGTCACACTTCAACTTGCTGATCGTAGCATTAGGGTTCCAAAGGGGATTTTAAAGGATGTTATGGTAAAGGTTGAAAACTTCATCTACCCTGCTGATTTCATTTTCTTTGACAACCATCCAAACTTAGGAAATAAGGAACAAACCCCAATCATCCTTGGTCGTCCTTTCCTTGCAACAATCAACTCTGTTATTTGAGTCTGAAATGGGAACATGACCATCATCTTTGGGAACATGAGTCTAGACCTGAACATCTATAATGCAATCTCAAAAATGGGGGATGACGAGGATATTCATGAAGTAAACATGATAGGAAGCATTGATAATGAATCCATGGAACATCAAGGAATATTTGATGAATGTTTAAGTCAGGATGAGATTGATTTCATTTGTTCATATGAAGAAAGTTTATCTCCTTGGCTTGAATCATTTTCAAATTGCTCTTATGATGAAGTCTTAGGTCCAACAATCAGTGAAACCTTTCAAGAAACCAATTTCATAGAGACCCCTCTAAATTCCTTACCTAAATCTGATCAAGCCAATCTAGTAGCTGAAACCTCTACATGTGAGGAATCAATCCTATCTGAACCTCTAAAAAAAGAAATTGATCTTGATCCAATGTCACAATCTTCTACTGAAATTTTGAACCAAACTGATCTTGAATTGAAGGAACTTCCTGCTGCACTAAAGTATGCCTTCCTAGGGGAAAATCAAACACATCCTATTGTAATTTCTTCTTCTCTTGAAGCCAATAATGAGAGGATGATTCTAGATGTCCTTAGGAAGCATAAGAAATCCATTGGTTGGACCCTTTCTGATATTCCTGGGATTAGCCCACTTATCGGGACTCATAGGATTGTTCTGGAATCTGATTCAAAGCCATGTCGTCAACCTCAACGGCGACTCAATCCTAATCTCATGGAGGTAGTAAGGAAGGAACATCTGAAATTGTTGAAAGCTGGTATCATATATCCCATAGCTGAGAGTGAATGGGTGAGCCCAATCCAAGTGGTTCCAAAAAAGGCTGGAATCACAGTGATAACCAATGAGGATGGATCGATTTTTCCAACAAGGTTGAGTAGTGGATGGAGGGTCAGCATTGACTATAGGAAACTAAACTCATTCACCAAGAAGGACCATTTCCCCTTACCATTCATTGACCAAGTCCTTGAGAGAGTGGCAGGTCATGCCTTCTACTGTTTCTTAGATGGGTACTCGGGGTACAATCAAATTGAGGTCTCCCTAGAGGATCAAGGGAAGACTACATTCACATGTCCTTTCGGTACCTTTGCCTTCAAACGCATGCCATTCGGGTTATGCAATGCCCCTGGAACCTTCCAGCGGTGCATGATGGTAATCTTCTCAGACATGGTAGGGGATTTTCTTGAGGTCTTCATGGATGACTTCTCTGTGTTTGGGGATACTTTTGAGGGATGTCTGCAGAATGTGGAGAGAGTCTTGTCAAGATGTGAAGAAAAAAATCTGGTTATAAACTGGGAAAAATGCCATTTCATGGTTAAAGAGGGACTTGTTCTAGGCCATCTGGTCTCGAGTAGGGGGATTGAAGTTGATAAAGAAAAGGTTGACATAATTCATCACCTTCCATCACCCAAAGCTGTCAAGGAAGTGAGGTCTTTCTTAGGACATGCTGGTTTCTATAGAAGATTCATCAAGGACTTTAGTTCAATATCCTGTCCCCTTTGTGCTCTCTTAGTAAAGGATGCTCCATTTGTTTGGACAGAAATCTGTGAGGGTTCATTCTCAACCCTCAAATCCTCTCTCACCTCTCCTCCCATTATGAAATATCCAAATTAGAACCTTCCTTTTGAACTTATGTGTGATGCCAGTGACTTTGCTGTTGGAGCTGTGTTAGGACAACGTTGTGATAAAACTCCTTATGTCATTACTTATGAAAGAAAATCCTTAAATGATGCCCAAATCAACTACACCACCACTGAAAAGGAGTTACTTGCTATTGTGTTTGCCTTAGAGAAGTTTAGGTCATACCTCTTAGGATCACCCATCACTGTGTTCACTGACCATTCTGCACTAAAATACCTCTTCCAAAAACCAGATGCTAAGGCTAGACTAATTAGGTGGGTCCTTCTCTTACAAGAATTTGACCTCACAATCAAGGATAAAAATGGAGTTGAAAATGTTGTATCTGATCACCTCTCTAGGATGGAATTCAAAGACAAATCAAATCACCTCTCTGTGTATGATTCGTTTCCTGATGAACACCTATACTCTGTGAGTGACTGCCCTTGGTATGATGACATAGAAAATTTCTTAGTGACAGGAGTCATTCCAAAATTCTTAGGGACTCAAGCTCGAAGGAAATTTCTTTCTGATGTTAGACACTATGTGTTTGATGATCCATACCTCTATAAGTTCTGCCCTGACCAAGTCATTAGGAGGTGTGTTCCAGAATCTGAACAAGAGTCCATCCTTAAATTCTGTCATAGTGAGGCATGTGGAGGTCACTTTTCCTCTAAGAAAACATCTTCTAAGATTCTTCAATGTGGTCTTTTCTGGCCCACCCTCTCAAGGGACTCCTACACATTTTGTCAAAGCTGTCCTAGGTGTCAACAAGTAGGGTCCATCACAAAAAGGAATCAAATTCCACTCACTCCCATCTTAGTGGTTGAAATCTTTGACTGTTGGGGAATTGATTTCATGGGTCCCTTCCCAAACTCTCGGGGATACCTCTACATACTCTTAGCTGTTGAGTATGTCTCAAAATGGGTTGAGGCCATTCCCACAAAATCCAATGATCATCAAACTGTGATTAGATTCCTAAAAGAAAACATATTCTCTAGATTTGGAATTCTTAGGGCTATCATAAGTGATCTTGGAACTCATTTTTGCAATCGTCCATTCTCATCACTCATGGAAAAATATGGAATTTCTCACAAAGTGTCCACTGCTTACCACCCACAGACCAATGGTCAAGCTGAGTTAGCCAATCGTGAAATTAAGCAAATTCTTGAAAAAACTGTCAACCCCTCTAGGAAAGATTGGTCTGAGAAACTCTTAGATGCTTTTTGGGCCTATAGAACTGCATATAAAACCATTTTAGGAATGTCCCCATATAGGTTGGTTTATGGAAAAGCATGCCATTTGCCAGTGGAGATTGAACATAAGGCCTTTTGGGCAATTAAGAAAATGGATTATGACCTCTCATTGGCCGGAACAAAAAGGAAATTAGATCTCAATGAACTGGAGGAACTAAGGATGGAGGCTTATGAAAATTCAAGGATCAATAAAGCTAGAGTTCAAGCCTACCAATCTAGGAATATCAAGGTCAAACATTTTGAACTGGGAAAACTTGTGCTCTTGTATAGTTCAAAACTTCATTTACATCCGGGAAAGTTATGGTCTAGATGGTTAGGACCTTTCATAGTGCATCATGTATTCCCCCATGGGGCAGTAGAGATTCAAGATCCCACAACTGGTCCCATTTTCAAGGTCAATGGTCAAAGGTTAAAAACATTCGTTGAATCATTCAATAAACAGAAAATAGATGTTGAGTTAATTGATCCAATCTATGAACCAGAAAAAAATTGATAAATTTGGGATCTATGTCGGGCTAACGACATTAAACAAAGCACTGCACGGGAGGCAACCCGTGGTTTTTATGTTTCTAATCTTTCTGAATCATCTTTATTTTTCAAATAAGATTACTTAATCATTTTTATATTTAAAAAAAATAGACTTTTGACCTGTTCTTCTATTATGAGTATGGATGGGTACGAAAGAGGAGCACCATATTCATCCGTGTCACGTGGTGTGATCCTTGAGTAATACCTTACCCAGAAATTTAAAAAGAAGACAATGTATCATCAGTTTATTTTGTTTTTATTATTAATAGGTTAAGAAAAAATATATATATATATAATAATACAAAAAAAAATTCCAAGCCATAGGCCGTGGGGAAAACCCCGTCACAACCGGCGAAGCCACGGGGACTCGAACCCGGGACCGAAGGGAGACAGGGGCGCGTGCTTACCACTGACCTGCGGCTTCTTGTGATACCTTATTCTATAATTTTTATATATATTCTTATATTTTACTTCCTTTATTATATAAATATATATATATATATTGTTTGTTTTTTTTTTGTTTTGTTTGTTTTGTTTGTTTTTGTTTTTTTTCCACTAGGGAACTTTGCAAGCGACATGGATATCAAAGGAATAAATTCGAGCGGCAAGAACATCAAACTTCAACCACCAGGTGACTTCATTCCATAATCCTCATTTTCAATTTCCTTTTTAAATTTTTATTCCCTGCCTCTAATCCTTCTAATTTTTCATTTCTTCAAACACTGGGGATAGTGTTGTTTTAAGTTGGGGGGGAGATAAAATAAAAAAAATGCTTTTGTGTCAAAAACAAAAATTGAATGATTTGAAAAAAAAAGTAAATGAAAGGAAAAATTCCTTTAACTTTGAACATGGTAATACACATTACACACTTTGAAACTGAATATCAAATACTTTAGCATTCCATGATTCTGATTTTAATCCTTGTATAATTTCATGAGAATAGATTTTGGAAAGTGTGGCTGTCCAATGTGATATTTCATCATTTATATTTTCATCCAAATAAAAAAAATGCCACAATGCACGTCCTCTAGACTTTGGGGTACTAATTTGAATTTTTGGGGTCCCATAATAAATAGCAAAGGATGGTTTTATTTTTATGAATAATATGTGTATTCAAAAAAAAATTTAAAAAAAATTATTAAAAAAATAAAAAATAAAAAATAAAAATAAAAATTTGCGTGTAGAGCAATGGATTGATAAAATGCGAGGCTTTCGGCACTTGGGGATCGTGACTCCAGAGTTGTCTAGCCCTGAGTTTTTCAATCTATCTCTATTTATGGTAATATGAATTTGTTTTTGATTAAGTTAACTTGAGACGATGCCCGAGTATGTGGGTTTCACTTGGTGCCCTAAGGCCTTTGAGTCTGGGAGTCATCAGCAAAGTCTTGCTACATGGGTTAATTTGATTAATTGCAATCTCAATTACTATAGCAATATTGCAAAAAAAAATCAAAAAAAAGAGGGATGAAGAATACTCATATTAGGATTAAATGTGATTCCACCTAGCGCTTCCATGATTTTCCCCTTGAATGAAAATGAACCCCCATATCTATTGTGATTCACAACACATCGTTACACCTAATTGAGTTGGATGAAGAATGATGATGGATTTGATCAAAGGAATGGGCTTGGGATTGGGATCTGCTTATGAAACTATCTCGTATTAAAATATTTTGATGGGTTTCATGATTTTTTGGTATAAGGTATTTTGGTGATCATTTTGTATTAAAATGTTTTTGGAAAAGGGAATTCGAATTTCATTTTTGATGAGATATATTTTGCTCGGGACTAGAAAAACTCAAGTTGGGGGGTGTGATTAGCCACTAAATGAGGCTAATATTCATTGTTAATATATATAATTTTCATGTTCTTTGTTATTCATAAACACCATTTTAGTGCATTTTACACTTTGAACATCATTTCACATTATGATTGTAATACCTTCTTAAAATGCACTATTATGTGGTACATTTTTGAACATCATTTAAAGTACCCAATGATTCATCTGATATTAAGGAATTGAATTTTACATATTTTAATTTTATTTTTTTTTTGGAAATTGATCTACACTTAAATATGAACATGTTTGATTCAGGGATCAGTGGAGAATTCATGGAGGATGATGGAGATATTTGGTAATGAAAGGAAGCAATTCTGGAGAAGGCAGATTGGACACCAGCCCACTGATGAGACTGTGGGGCCCAACATACAGGCCCAATTAATCCCAAATTTCGTGGGATGCTAGAAGAAATATGCAGGAACAAATCACTCTTCAGGAGTTAATGCTAATTCGGCCTCCATGCTTTTCATTTAGGCGGCCCAATTTAGAGATAAAATTCTGGGCCAGATTCTGCGGCCCAGAAAAACAGTCCACCAATTTGATCATATCTCGTAATCCACAACTCCAAATAGGCCCATATTTTACAGGAGGTTAGAAGACATCCGGAGATCCATTTTCTTCTTCTAGGGCCCACCCTGATGCGGCCATATAGGAGGTCATAAAAACGCATCTGTTCGGTGGATGAAATCTGGCTTTCACCTCGGGTCAAATGTGGAAAATTCCAAATTCCACAAACATTCCACCACCCTAGGCCTACCATACTCAAGTGGGATGACTTGTACTGTTTAAGGCTCGACCCAAGGCTCCCAAAATTCCTATTTAAGGAAGTGGTGGTGAAGGAGTTGAAGATCTTGGATGCTTTGTTCAATTGTAATGTTATGCTGCAGTTTTGTTGCCTCAATTTTGTCTTTCACATGTAAGTTGTTCAATTCACTTTAGTTTCTTAATAAAAGTTCTTCTTATACTCTTATTATGTTGTTATTAATATCACTTTTATACCGTTGGATTAAGGTGTGAATTTATTCACACCAACCCTTGTTAAATTTTTCACACAACGGTGGAGTGATCATTTTATTTTTGTTGTTTTCTTTACTTCTCCATTTCCTCCCTTATGAGTCTACTTTCCGCTTCCATTGAAACCATGGGATCAATGGAGGGATAACCCACTTATGGGTTGATCCAAGGAAGTATCAAGGGGCTGTATTGGATGTTATTTATCACCTAATTAATGTATAATCACTTCTTTAATTGGGATTTTTATTTGATGATTTTTAAACTCCATCATCCTTGTTGAATTTAAGGCCACACACTTCAAGTACTAATACGATCCTTTAACTTGAAGTGCTCAAAACTTTGATCCTTCAAGTGTATAGGTGATTAGTATTAGAGGGTTTAGGCATTAAACCAGTAAGTGATGATGTTGTTTTATCTCCTTAAATGAACCCATTTCAAATTTAAGAAATTGAAATCATTAAAAAGAAAATACGTCCAATCCACCCCAAGTGATAACCTAGGATCAACTCATTATTTTAAATTGAATCCACTTAATCTTTTAGATATCTTTAAAACCCATCCAAAATCAATCCAAGTTGGCCACTTCATATCAAAAAATCCATCCCTTAGGTTGTGTATCTTAGGTATCTTCTTAGGTCTCTGTGGAATCGACAACCCAAGCTACACTACAAGGACCGTTCTACCCTTCTTCTCTTGGGTAAATTTGGGCGTGAACCACGGGCCGAACGACCACGGCCCAACAACCATCCGTTATTCTCATTTATTATTTTTGAATTAATAGTTGATGGCGGAGGAAGCACAAAATCGTCACGCCGTGCCGGGAAATAGGTGAAGGGAGACGGTGTCGTTGCACCGGTTGTACGGAACGAACCACGGTCCACTACATGGGATGATTTGACGGAAAAAACGGCCGACCCGTCGGCCAGCCGGTCAAGGAGAAGTCGGGACACCAACAGGATGCCACGCTAGAGGACCGACCGGCCGAGCGGAGCCGGACCGCGGCCCTAGGACGGCACCCGGCTAAAGATGTCACGGCCTGTTGTGTGGGATGCGTGTGCCAAAGGTCTGGTTGGCCTCGCCAACCAGTTCGTGGAAGGGCGGCCCAGCCTGGCGCCAGCGGTGTAGAAGACATGGGGGGCCACGCCCCCGCCCCCCAATGGAACCACTCGGCTTATGCTGAGCCAGCCGGGCCGCACCAGGCCGGGCAGTGCCACATTGGGCCAGGCCAAACCTCTTCGGGCCAAGTTATGTAATTCTTCAGACCAGTCTGACACCCCTACGGGGTCAGACCCATCAAACTGGGTCAACCCGACCCATCGGTCGACTAGGCTAAACGGGTCGGGCCCGTTATTCACTTAAACGTGAATCACATAAGGACCGCGTGTCCGATCGGCACACCGTCTATGGAACTGGGAATCCTTCGATGAGACAGCCCTTTTACGATACTCTAAGTTAGTTTCGGATGAATTTGGATATCAGATGGGTTAGAAACGAGCGTATTTCTAAACAGGACCATGGGATGGAAATGCCAATATCTCTCAGACCGAGCGTCTGATTGACGTGTCGTCTGTCCCGTTGAGTTTCTATTGATGTGACAGTAATTTAGGATACATCAACTCTAGAACTAGTGATAGATGATCTATCGACCCCCTTGGCTCGTGGAGCGGACCCTCCCGGAATCAAGCGTGCTTTGTGCGGGAACCCTAGAGCTGGCTGTGACTGCGACGACGATGACGATTGTACTTGGATCCAACGTGGGTTCGGCCGCGAGGACGGCTGTACTTGGATCCTTCATTGGTTCGACAGCGACGACGACTGTACTTGGATCCTAGGTGTGTTCGGCAGCAATGGTTAATGTACTTGGATCCTATGTGGGTTTGGAAGTGATGACTTCTATACATAGATCCTATGTGGATTCGGTAGGGGTGGTGGTTCAGAGGAAACATCTATCATCTCCACCCCTTTTAATGAGTATTATACCTATATGAGCTGAGTCTTGACTTTCAATCATTATCATCACTGTGATTGACTTGCTTTCCTTTATGGATAGAGTTTTTCTTTTCTGTGTTGACAGGGTTGTACTTGGGCTTGTGAGTTGGAGCCGAACTGGAATTGATGAGTTTGGTATATGTATGGGAATATACCTAAGTTGATTTTGTTGATACTTTGTGTTTGTATAATTCCTTGCGGTTTATCATTTGTGGATTTTAGGAGACCATCAGGGGTCTTGGGGTCCCTACTGAGTATCGTATACTCACCCTTGCACGGGCTATGCTCGTACTATGTTGTGTTGGATGCGGGCAATGGACAACACTGACCCTTGGTGAAGTCTTGTGGAGTGGGACGGTACATAGAGGTGGAAAACTTGGCGAGACGTACACAGAGCGGACGACCGAACCCAAGGAGCTGACGAGACTATCTGTACCCACCCTTCAGGTGGGATATCCGAAGGACAACATAGTGGTTGTTGTTTACTTTACTGTAGCTATTCGTTCTTTTCTATTGTACTGTACTTTCAGTTGGGTTTGTATTATAGCCCATTTACTTACCATCACATACTTTTGTACTTAGTTTACTTAGTGTTTACTTCATCTTGCGTACTCTATTGTGTTTTTTTACTTATATAAAGGCAATTCTTTCCCTTTTATCAGGATTTAAGCCTTTGGTACTAGTCGCCAGCCCCTGGCCTATGGAAGGCGGGCTTGGGGTAGTCACAACACGGGCCCCGAGGATGGGTTGTGACACTTTTTATCGTTATATTAAAATTTTAGGTACATCAATATCAAGAGAGTGACATTTTGTATTTATTATTTTCATTAAATAATATTTGAATCGTAAAAATAAAGAATTAGTTCCAAGTGGATATATTTTAGAAATATTTAGTGGAATTTGAAAATTATACTCATCAAATATGATAAAGGAATGTGTTAAAAAAATTAACTCATTGTCCTAATGTTTTAACCTCGTTTTACCCTTTTTACCCTTATCACAAATACAATTATTTACCAAGGTTATTGTTTATAATGAACAAACATACATGAGAACTACATAAAAAAAATTATCCTAATGAATAAAAACAATGAATAAAAATTTCCATAATCAATTCCCCTTAGTTTAAGAATTTAATATGAAAATAATCTTTTAAAACGCGACGAAAAGAAAATTTACATATTTTTTCAGAAAAAAAATAATTTATATGAATAAAATAAGATTAATTGATATGATATTAATTTGGTTATATATGTTATGAATAATCTATTTTTACTTTTAATACAATTTTAATAAATCATGCTTTAAAAAAAGTGTAAAAGAAAAAAATCTTCTCATAAAAATTATTATTTTTCAATATTTATAAAAAATATATATCTCCTTATAATATTTTGGAAAAGAACATGTAATATAATTTTAAAATGAATAAATAAAAATTAATATGTTTTTTTAAAATAAAATTTATGTAATCAGTGGTAGTAAATTATTACTTTCACACACAAAATGAAAATGAAATAATTATTTAATTAAATTCTTTTTTGACGGTTAAAATAACTTCACCCAAAATTGGGTGATTATATCATTAGGATTAATCAATATATTTTTATTTTATAGAAATAATATACATATATATCATAATTTTTTACTAATATTAATTCCCACTAATCCAATATATTCATTACATTTAAATAATAATATTTTTTCAATACATCTAAATTATATTAATGTTTAGTGTTATGTGTAAAGATAACTATTGATCTTATTATTATAATAAACTAAATTATTGGGGTCTTACTATAATATATTTTTTGAGCTATATGAGAAAAATGATATGATAAAAAATTATGTAGTAAGAGCTAATGTATTTTATAAATAATTAAATGAAAATAATACTATTTAGAAAGTAAATTCTTATAAAAATAATGATGCTTTTATGAATGAAATTGAGAATTGTGTCTTGATAATATAAATATATTATCTTTTAAGATTTTAAGTATCATCATAAGGAATATAAAAATATTATAAAATAAATTGTTATATTAAATGAAACACTATCCACTTTTTTTTACTTAATGGAAAATATGAAAATATGGTGGCTATGAAGGAACCAAAAATAGATGATACTTTTATTGGTAATAATACGAAGATACCTATGTGATAAAAGATAATATTTTAAAAATGTTCATGTGGAAAATTTTCATATATTTATTTCTTTAATTTTATGTTTCATGTTCATTATGCTTATAAATTTTCTCTTTTATTTCCTCAATATCTTGGCTATATTTTAGATTTTATTTTGGAAAAAAAATCCCATAGAGTTCTTTATAATAACATTTTAGATCTATTTTGGTACCTCAAAATTAAATTTTTGAATATATTGTACACAAAATAGCTTGGTTACCAATTTATTATTCATCATAATTTATCTTTTTACAAAATTATTTTAATAATATCAAGCACACATGGTATATGGATTGTGTTAATGCCCCAAAAAATGACCTGGGACATATCAAATTTCCACACCTATACCAAATGTAATAGAAGATATTTGACATTAGTAGACAATTTTAAAAGAATGGTTAAAGGTTTCAATGAAATAGGTATTTAAATATTTGGATTATAATATAATGTTATATATTTTGACATTATTATCTATAATTTAATTAGCACATATTATATTTATGATGATGGTTTTCCTGTTATGTTTGAAGATAATAATTTTTTTTGTTAATGATAATTCTTTTTTTTGTGCACAGAAAGGATAATTTTTATTCTATTAATTTCATTGAATTATATAATCTAAATGTTATGTGTTTTAATGTAATAGAAATAGACAGTGTTACCAAGAATAAAAGGTTTAGATATTCTTATTTTCGAATGATTGACAAATTACCCAATAATGAAAATGTTCGTTCATTACCCAACATAAAGGTGGGAATTTTTATTATTATGATTAATTATTGAATGGTAAGAATAATAAGGAATATGGTGAGATGTACAATATTGTCTTGTAATTGCAGATTATGTAGCTACTTGGTGTCTCTGGGTAGCCCTTGAAGCCGCAGACGCTCAGGTACATTCGTTGGATACCCCCGATCACTCCATAGATCATACTCAATGTGAATGGAGATACTTCGGGTGCAGTAGGCCCTTCAGGGTGTGGTGGTGCTTTCCGCATGTACCATGGTTTGTGAAAGGATTTTTTATCAGTTCAATGGAATTGACAATGCTTTCTAAACTGAGTTAGGGGTGATGGCTCATGCATTCAGGTATTATGTCTATTAAAATTGAATCATTTTATGGATTGAATTAGAATCTCATCTTTCGGTCCAAGATTTTCAAACTAGAACATGAAATGTGATGCGGATGGTACTCTCAAAATCAGTTGAATTTCGAAATTATTTAAATCATCTAAATTTGATTGTATCACATACCTATAAGAAGCCCAATCTTGTGCATGATGCTTTGTCTAAGAAAGAAATTCTGGCGATGGATATGACATGGTCATTTACTGCCCTTGATTGTTATGATTCACTGGTTGAGGCAGAAATTTGTGGTGTTATGTACTCTCAGTTTTGTAATGATCCCTTTGTTGTCTGAATCATTTTTCTAATTCTAAATAATTTTTTCTTGGGATCATTTTTAACCTTTTCCAGGACATTCTAGGGTAATACAACTTGAATTGGGGAAATATTATTTTATTTTTGATATGAAAATGCTTGTTTGATATGTAAGAAATAATTTTTTCTTATTTTAAATGATTTATTTATGTATTTATGGGTTTATCTTATGAGTCATAAGAATGAAACCATTGATTGATTTAGTTCTCCATTTTAACATGTTAAAAATATTAATGGTTCTTTAATTATTTCAATTATAAGTGAAAAGGGTTTTGAGTTTATTATTTTTTTGATATGTTTCATGAAGATAAGGCTTATGATCATAATTATTTTTATCCTCGAACCTTGTAGAAATATGGTGTTATAAAAAAAGAAAATTAAAACTATTAATGAAATATATTGAACTATAATTAAAAAATATAGATTCACTATGAATTTTTAGGATGGATATATTAATAATACTATTTATGTTTTTAATATATTTTATACTAATGATTTATTAAAGAAATATATTTATTAATTTTTTAATTATTAAAACCCAAATGTTGTTTATTTTGAAGTGTTTGGTTGTAAGGTTTTTATCCTGAATATGAAGTATAATTTAGAAAATATTCGTGGAAAATTTATAAAGGTATCAATATTGGTTGTCCTTAAAATAATAATTCTTTTTAATTTTATAATATGCATACTATGACTATTTATCAATATATGAATATAATTTTATTTTTGAATGTTTTGATGTTCTGAAATAAGCTTTGGAAAAAGATGAAGATGATTTTAGAGATTTCAATCTTGGTGAAGAGGAATATCAATAAAATGTATCTATTGAGGGGGTAAATATAATTATAAATATTATATTATATCATAGAGGAATACTAATAATCATCCTAGGGAAATTGGGATTGGTAATTGTAAGATTTTTTATGAAAACCAGAGGCTCTTATTTCAACCTCTTTTCTATGTCAGAGTTTGTTTCAGATTATGTTTTTAAAAATCATTATGATTTTTAAAATGATCTTAATTATATTTTTATAAGAAATATGAGCATAACTAGTTTTTTATAAATAATTTTTGATATTTAAAGAATCTCTCTAATGATAATAAGTTAATAAAAACTAAATATTTTTTAGAAATAATCATGATGAGTATTAAAATATTTTCAAAAATAATGCCAAACATATTTTCTAAAGATATACTAGAAAAATATATGTATTTTGATTATTCATTTTCACAAGTTTCAAGGATAGAGGATATTAAAATGTTATTATATTATTATAGTTTTCCAAGTTATATGATATATTAAATGGATGAAAAATGTTACTTATTATATTGTTTCAAATTTGAAAAAGTTAATGATATTCGACCCCTTGGTTTTGAAGATGGATTTTTTATTAATCAATTTTTTAGATTATTGATAGTTTTATATGGTATAAAACAAGAACCTTGTTCTTGGTATACGAGGATTTCCTTATTTATATTAAATAATTTTTTAACAAAAAGAGATTTTATTCTTAATATTTTTTTAATAGAGTTTCTAATAATATGTTAATTATAAATATTTATGTTGATGATATTATTTTGGGTTATTATAGTGAATTACATTGTTATAATTTTCTTCTCTTATGAATTATGAGTTTTATATGAAATAGAATAATTAATGTCAGTTAATGGACTCCAAATTTATAAAATTAATGTTTGAATATTTAGAAAACAACATATGTATAATAAATAATTTATCAAAATGTTCGATATCGAGTATTATAACTCTACAAGAACTCATCTGAGTACTAGTTGTGAAATAGATTTTGATTATTCTTGTAAGTAAATACACATTAAATTTAAGATATTCATGATATGCAGTTTTATTTATTTCATTTCATCAAGACCTAGTATCATTTTTATTGTTCATTTATGTAAAAGGATTCTAGATGATACTAAAGAATGTGATATTAAATTTGTGAAATAAAAGGTTAGACAATTTAAAAGAACAACTAATTATTATTTTCTTTATACAAAGTGTAATTTTTGGATTTATTATCATATATTGATATTATATTGGAATCCTTATAATTGATATAAAAATTAATAAGTTATGCTTGATTTCTATGGAAATAGTTTAATTATTCATTCATCAAAGTAGAAATTATCGATTGTTTTATCTACTAAAAAGGAAGAGTAATTGTGCTACTATTTCTTCATTGTAAAGTTTATATATTAATATAAGTTTTTTTATTTTGTTTTTATTAATATACATTCCTTTTTATTGTGATAATACATCTTCAATTTATATTTATAGTATATTTTTAGACCATTATGTAATAGAAAAAATATATATTATATTTAATTTTATTATAGATTATGTTAATAAATGTGATGTTGTCTTGGAGTTTATCCATTTTGAGAATCAATAAAAACATATCATCGAATGGAATATATAATTTTCATAGTCTAGAAAAATTAAATTTGAGAATGGAATGTTAAATTCTTAACTATTTTATCTCTGGCCATGTTTTGGGGGAGTTTCTATTTTTTTCTTTTTGGGAAAATTAAAATGGGGGAGGATTTTTAAAACATATTGTTTGGTTTATTAATTTCCAAAATTTGGGATACTATTAGGGCTGGATAGTTTTTATAGTTTTTTAGTATATTAAATTTATAATTTTTTATTAAATTTTCATGACAATATTTTTTTTAAATATTTCTAAATTAAATTTTATTAATTTTAATACCTCATTATATTTTTTTGAAATTTTATTTAACATTTACTATTAATAAATTTATTTATTCTCCAATTTTTTATTGAATATATTTTATGTTTTTATATTTTATCCATTATTTTTATTTACCCTTACGTGAGTTTTAAGTATTATATTTTACACTTATGAAAATTTTGAAAAACATTTTCACCCTAACATAGAATTCACTCTACCACTTTGAACCATTTTCACAATTATGGTTTGCCATTAAATTATGTTTTATATACCATTATATAGAAATTATTTTTATAATTACATGAATTATATACTGCCCTTATGTGGTAAATTTATTATTTTTATCACCCTTATATAACTATTTCATACCTTTTCACAGGCTACATAATATTCATTTAAATTAACCATTATTCATTATCTGTTTTCCTCTTATGTACGCATATTTATACCTTTAGTCCTGGGTATTATTAACATTATGAATGGGTTTTATTTACAATATTAAATTTATAATATGGGTACCTTTATGCTAGTTACTCTTACGTAAGGAGTTGGAAATTATTCTTACACATAGAAAAGGAATAAAGTGTTATTTTTACACTAATAAAGGAATGGTAGTATACCATTACACATCCAATTTTGACCTACATCAATAGAAATATATCTTGACCTTCACATAGAAGCACTTGTAGCAGGTAACGGTATCATGATTCAACTGTAAGAGCCTCCTATTAGTATAGGTATAAGGGTTTTGCTCGATGGTAGATGGTTAGGAACATGACGGTAGAACCATTTTCTGTAACCAATAATATATCCTTAAATTGTATTGTGAAAAAATAACATGAAATGGTATAATTTGATAGTGACTCTCTTTTGTATTATCGATAGTCATTGAAAAATTATATTAACATCAGTATTTTTCACAAATATTTTTACATTTAAAAACTAAAATATAATTTCATATATATATGTATATATTTTTAGTTATCATTTTGCTTTTAATATTTAATTTATTTTTAAATTAGAATTTAATGTTAATAAAAAATATTGTTAATCATTTAAAAAAAATTAACTGATTTTTTTACCTTGTTCTTAATTCCCATAAAAATGGCCAACCTGTATTTTCTATTTGTTAATATAATTTCTGTCATATATTTTATTTCATTTAATTTTTAAAAATATAAAATTAATTAATTTTAATCATCTTCAAATAAAATAATTAAACTATTTATATATTTGATTAATGATAATAATAATGTATATGTAGATATTGAATCTTATGGATATATTAATGTAATTATATGACTTTTCTTGGAAGGATTTATTTTAATATTTTGTTAGACCTATTATTATGGAGATCTCTTTGAATTTATTTATTTATTAATTTGATGAATATTTTATATCCCTTAGATATTTTGTATGAAAATTTATCACTCTCTCTGAAAATCATGTAACTATAATTTGTTTTTGAATTATTTCACCCATGTATAGTGTTTGTTAATATTTAAATTTATTTATTTAATGGGAGGCCTACCAGTTATAAAAGACATCAAACATCCTAAATAACAACTTTGATGTACTTTATTTTAATCAAAACATGATGTGAAATTTATATATATTACACACTTTGTAATATCATGTGTTGTATCAATTTCATAATTATATGATCTATCACGTGGTGTAAGAAATATTAATAGATTTATATTTCCTTGATGAAATTAGTTGGTCTAATACCTAGGAACCGGTATATGTTCTTCTCTTATTTATCAATGTATTTTCTCTTTGTTTCTTATTTTTTTATCACTTATTCCCATCTTTCACATTTTATTTCACTTTATTTTACTTTTTTTTAATATAAAATCATTCAGTTTATTTAGGTTTTTAACTCATAGAATCTAATGTCATAACCATTCAAGTTGTGACTCTATCTACATAAATCTAGGATTGCATCTGGGCCATGACTCCACATATAATAGCAAGGTATCTTGGTTATACATCTAATAGAATATTTATGTTTTAATTGGGTTATAATTTCACTTCAAAACAAGATTAGTTCCCAATGTATCTCTCGTAGATTAGAGAGGTAAAAGAGTTCTCTAGGCCCATTTTAGACTGGTACTCTATAAAAATTCGTGTGTTATTGCTTTATTTTTACTTTATGAATTAGTTGTGTTAATAAAAATTGATATTTTTATCAAGAAAATTGATCAAATTTTTTTTAAAAAAAATTAAAAAGTCTAACCACCCCTAAGAATACTTTTGGTCATTCTATATGGCTTTTCATTACACTGAGTGGGTCTGGTTACAATGGAGTAATAATTAAACATGTTTTTTTCTATCACATACCAAAATTAAATTTTTAACCAATGAATGTTCAGTCCCCTTCTTCAAAAAATCATTTTTGTATTTGGTATGAATAAAATATGTACCCATGGCTATATTTTACACTCAACAGTGATTATCTATGAGTGTCATATGAATGTATCTCCTTTTACTTGTAGTTTGCATGATGCTTATAATATTTTCTATTATTCCCAGATCTTCACAATATATTAAAATTACTGGATTAGGATATCTAATTATCGATAATGTTGCTAATTGTCCATGTAAACGCTCATGCTATTTAATAAATGTTTTTAAAAAATAAATATGTACCCCAAAAGTAGATTGAGATATAACGGTGTACTTACAAGACCACCTACAAATCACGATGCCACACCTAATTTTAAAATAACATGTACAACCATTGCTCCAAAAGATTTAATCCATCAATATTGAATAACTATGTCCCTCGAGTACATTATGGGATATTTCATAATTAATCCCAAGGGATGTTTTTCTATTAGGTATATTTGTACTATATGTATTTCCTAAAAGTGGGTCATGTTGATATAACTAGTTTATCATGAAATCATTGACCTCAAAAAAAGAAATATATAGACTATCATAATTTTTATGATATTGGAAACATCTAATTATTTTATAATATCTTAATTGAGACAATGGTATACACATTTAATTTTTGAATAATTCTACAGAAGAATGTTATTGGTCTTTAATAGTTTGGATTTTATGATATCCATATCTCTTGAGTTTATTTTTCTAAAAAATATGATGGGTAAATTTTTATCCTCTCAATTTAAAGGAAAATAGAATGGGAATAATTTCCTTTATTTTTAGAAACCCGTTATTCAAAAATCACATTTTCTTATTAGAAATATCAATATTAGATTTAATGAAAAAAATATCTTCAGAAATAATGAATAACACATTAAAAGAATTACTTGGGGATTTACAGTATATATAATTGTCACTTTTATTTTCATTTAATGAAAAATATAAATTTTTTATATAAAATTTATAAATTAATTTTAGTTGTATTTATTATTTTAATAAAAACATTATCCAAATTATATAACTTATAAACATTACAGTAAAATAAAAATATATTTTTTGGATAAATATGAATATCTTATTCAAAGTAGCTATAATTAAAATGAGTTTTAACATCTATTTCAAGGGTTTTGAAATTGTTTATTAAAGCCAGCAGGATTAAAATTATAATTTATCTCACAAACTAAAATATATAAAAAATGATAAATTATTAAATTCATTGTTTTTTAAACCCATTACCAAATAATATATAATTATACATACTAGTTGATACATCTTCATTTTATTTCATTTTAAATATATACATATATACAATATTATATCACACTAGTGGATGATAAAATAAATCACATGTTCTATTCGAAATAGTTAACTCAATTTTAATTTTAATATAACTTTTTCATTATATTTATTTAGATGAATCTATGGTTTGTCAAAAAAGTTGGGTTTTCCATTGATGAAAGTTATAATGAAATCACATTATAGTATTTATCACCCTTATTCATGTTACACCAATAGGGATCATCTAAATTTTCAGAAATGACGGGACATCAAATTATATTTGGATTCACCTCCATAGATTTCAAATTATCATTATGTTTGGGAGTAGACTTTGATGTGATGAGGGAATTTAGGGAAGAAAAAATTGGGAATCTCTGATTTTTTTGGGGGAAAATACATAAATAACATATATTCAAGAAACAAAATAGTGGAATTCATATATTTAACAAGATTCTAAAATTTATATATTTAGATTATTATAGTTTATGAAATTTCAATGTATTTATGAAATAAAACATCCACTTTTTCAGGCACGATATTTTTCATGTTATTCTCTATGTTCTGAAATTTTGTAATAAAAATTTCTCCATGTACATATCATTGTTTTATATTTTATAAAATCCAAAATTAAAAATGAATTCCTTCGATAGTAACATGAGTGGATCCATTAAAAATATGAAAATAAGTATTCAAAGACTAATCCCATGTATATTTAGGTAATCATAAATTCAAAATAATTATTATGATCATATATTTTATTGCCATATAAATTTGATAATATATCATATTCTACTTAGGAGAATAATGTAATGTCTCATCATAAATGATCTCATCTTTTTAGTAATATTTAAAAAATAGAATTTACACAAATTATACAACCTAGATAGTTATTCACAATTTTTTCCGTCTTATTTTATGGTTTATATTCATTCTAATCAATAATATTTTTTCATGTTCCTATCATTACTTTTGAAAAAATAAACATTAAAATATCTATTATAATCATCAACAAATGTGATAATGTGTTTCTTATGGTACTTTTTTAACTATCTATTTAATTATAAAATAGATGTATGTATTGTTTCAAGTAAATATTTATCCCATTAATTTTTTAGACAATGTTTACTAGTTTATATACCCTCCACACAAACTTATCCTTTGGATTTATTATGAATATCATGCATTGGTATTAATTTATTATTTATAATATATCTTTTAAATAAAAAGTTACATGACCATGATTTTCTTAAGAATATTAGAACTTTATACCCAATTATAAATATGAATTGTTATAAAAATATTCACCAAAAATAATACTAATGTGGTTGACACTATTTTTAAAGAGACTGTCAGACATATAACCCATTATAATAATTTTATTTCCAAATAAATTTCGTAGAAAATTTTAAAAAAATTCAAACCACCATTTATCTAATCATGAATCACTCAGATTATTTCTATGAATTATTGGTACATAATTCCCCCTATGTAATGAAAATACGTTCCAAAAGAAACTAAAAATTGACACCACATATTCTATGAACTTTGGTAGCACTATTACATCAAATCATCATAGAATTATCATATATTTTTGAGTAATTTATAATTAAAAAAACAACTACCTACATATAAATTTTTCAATAGTAGAAACCAACTTCTCAAATAGTTCATGAATACTGATGGCTTTGGGATTTTCTATAAAATACTCACATATTATTTTTGAAATACTGGTTTTTAAAAATCATGTTATCTTAATTAGATTTCATAATAATATTAACCTAAGCATGAATTTCATGTTCATATTTGTCTTGGTTTTCTTCATAGGTCAATTCTTAGTCTAATTCCGAACCTTTACAAAATCCTATCATGGTTTTGTTTAATTTATTTTTATAGAAATAACTTCAGATTTATTTATTGGTTTTGAATTGGTTTTCCTATTATTTTATTTTTTATATGAATTTTCATTCATGCGGTCTATTATAATATTTGACCTTAGTTTAAGTGCTATATTAATGTTTTCATGTTGGATAGAATATGTAGAATGAGATGCTCAAATACAAGAGGGGGGTAAATTGTATACTTCAAAAATATCATAGAACCTTTAAACATGATATAAAACATTATTAAAGAAGGTTTATTTACCTTAAAAAATATGTTTCTTAACGATAAATTTTAACTTTAAGAGAACATAGTTTAACAAAGTTAAACAAAATTCACAAAACCTCTCAAAGAAACATTTTGATAAACATTAAAATATTTTGATGAATACTTCAGAAATATTTTCTTAAAATAAAGATTTTCTTAAATGATAGATTATACCTTAGAACATATGTAATCAGTAATATAATCATAGTAATGGAATTACAATGTATATGAAAGTTATACATTCTAACCTTAAAAATGTTAAAATAGAAGAGGAATAAAAAAACTATAAATAGAATACAAGTAACGATAAGATTAATTTAACCCAAAGAGAAGGGTATCAAACAACCTTAAATAGTGGTTCCTTGATTTATACATTCATGAAATTATATCTTACCCAAATGCATGTAAGCCCACAATCTGAAGATCGGTCTCTTTCTTGTTATTCCCACAAGCCCTCTATTTAGAAGTAAATCATAACCTCTACCTTCCAAATCTAGAACCCCGCAATCAGCATGATAAGAGTCTACACAAAGCAATTCCAAACAAGTTGTTAATGCCTGAAATGTTGTTCACGACTACTGCACGAAGCACTGATATTTGTAAAAGACTCTCCCTCTAGATGTCACTACAAAAACCTTGATTTCTTTTCCATTCATAGTTCATCATCAAAGGTCTCTCAATTATTTTCTCGTTCAAATGAACATGTATTTATAAGAAAATGTTCCCAATGGTCAGCTCCACTCCAATGGTTATATATTCTTGATCCGTCGTAGGGAACTGGACAGGGCCAAAGAGACAATAGTTAGTTCGTAAGAAATTGTTTGACATCATTTCATATAAAAAAGTGATTTTAAGTTAATGATAAGTATATGAAAAACATATAATCCAATAATATTGGAATAATAAATTCAAAAACAATAACATTATCAAGAAAATTATTTTAAGAGAAGACAACAATATGATTGAGAAAAAATATATCAGGGTTTTTGGGTACCAGTATTAAGAAAAATAATATCACATTTGTACTTGAATCAGTATAACTTTTGTACTGGATTCAATATCCTGAAAAATAGCATGACATTTGTACCGGAATTAGTATCCTAAAACTGTTATGACATAAGCTTAAAAAAACTAATAGGTCATAACTATAAGTACCTCGTATAGTAAAATATGATAGTAGAATGTAATGACAAATGTGTATGTAAAAAATAATGATAACTATATAAGTATAACAGAATGGGCAATCTATAAATATAACGGAATGAAAAATTTGGAACATAATAATATTTAGAATGTATAAAAAAAATGATTGTGATTTTCAAAAAATATAACCATAAAAAAAGATAAGTCAAAAGATAACCTTTTTGACTCAACAATCTCCTCCTTTTTGGTAAGCACATACAAATTTTTTAAGGAAGAATATATTGACTTTGATAAACAAGTATAAAAAAATTATCTCCCCCTTTGAAATAAATTTAAGATGAATATGACTAAATATCCCTTATTTTATGTTTCCCAAGATCATGTTATATATCTTTAGTATTCAGTTTTCTTATCTTAAGGAAATATCTCCCCCCTTAGATAAATATTTTCGCTTAAAAGAAACCCCCCTTACTAGATTCTACCCCTTTGAAATCTTCATTAAATTATTCCTTCAAATAAATTCTCCCCATTTGTGATTTTCAAAAAAATGGAATGGAGAAGTATATGATGTAACTATAATGTAATGGAAATATACATTCGAAAACAAAAGAGAGATATTCCAAAAATTTCTTACGTAAATAGAGTTTAGATTACAACATAACATCAGAATGTAAAAACACTCATCCATCCTTCTTATGATAATATAACATTTTATTTATCAAAGAATTATGTTGCTTCACATACTTTTGATCTTCATGAAGATTCTCCAGCATGATCTCTTGATCCTGGTTCTTCCTTTCTAAGAACAAGATCCTTTTTCCATGAACAACCACATTTTTCAATAATTTAGATCAAACTTCTTTATCACGTCGTACGAATCGGGCCCAATAATTTAGTTGGATAACTTTCTCATAAATGGTATCTTTGACTTTATTGAACATGGATTCAGATGTATTGAAAGCTACATCAGATGAATCAATGAAGTCACTAAACTGTTTAAGCTCTTCATTGATGGTTTGGGTGCAGTTAAAGACTTTATTACATGTCACCTTCTGAGCTTTATAATCAATCAAAATATTACTGATGTATTATGGAGACCCAAAGCATGAAATACCTGGAAGTTACATAACTTTTTCATAATACTTAATACATTTCAAAAACAGACACTCAAAGACCGTAATATTTTAGTGTCTTTGGAAACATAGAACATAATCATCTAATCATGGTGATAGATCTTCATCATCTCCCATAAATGTATTCCCCTTTTGTTTTATTACCTAGAACCATTATTTATATCATTGGGAAAAGAAATAATATAACGAGTGTGATAAAATGATCAGTAAGTGTAATCATGGAGAAAATAATACAAACCATATACATTTGAATCATTCTTACGTGTTCCACAAAACAATTATAAATCATTCATCATAACCCAAAGAATAAAATTGGTTTCATAAACATCATCCCATCATAAAATAATCCATATAAAACAATGAATATCATTTTTTCATAAACAAAATCAAACCATGTAAATAATAGGAACATTTTACTTGAATCATAACAATATTAATCAATGTTATCTTGGAGAAAAAATAGTTAGGAATAAACAATTCAAATGAATTCTTGAAGAAAATATCATTTCTTCTTCCAAATCATTTTCTTTTCTACAAATGTCGTGAAATTTTAAAAGAAAATAATTTTGTCTAAAATAATCATGAAATATTTTAGAATAAGATTCATGTAAATAAGGATTTATTAAACCTTAAAAATCCATTCATATCATATATGTTAAAAAAATTATCCCCGTAATTTTTCCCAAAAACTCGAAAAGTTCCTCGTATGGTAAACAAAAGAATGATTCCATCCATACATTGTAGTAAAAGTAATAGAAGGGTAAAAATGACATTAAACGTCAATGGAAAAAATAGTAAAAATTTTATGAAAACATTCTGAGAAAACATAGACATGGATGAAAAACATAAACCCAGTAAATACTTACGAATAAACAATCTCAGAGAAAAATGAGATTGAAATAATTATCCCTTACCTTATGCCCAATTTCTTCTATATGTGTCTGATACACCTCTATATTGGGTTTAGGAATATTATTAACTTTTAACAGAACTATAATTTTATTTATGATATCATATATGATTCACTTATGACTTTAAATTTCCGTTTCATTTGTCAATTCCAGGTTAAAGCAATGTTTTAGGTAATATCAATTCATTTATCATACATGTTTTGACCTGTAATTATTCATATGATTAAATAGATCATGATTACTTAATTAAAAAATCTAAAACATGATTTATATATAATATATAATCTTAATATAATATAATATATATATAATGTACTGATAAATGGAATTAAATACACCATTTATAGAGACGGCAGGCCGTACGTACGCATGAACGCTGTTTTCGTTTCCATATTAAATTGAATAAGAGTAATTAAATTAAATATACATAAATAAAGCATCATTATTATGTTATATAATTAATTATTAGTTATTATATATACATTATAGTCATTCTGAAATGGATAACAGGGAGAATGAATCTCATAGCGTCGTGGAGACAGAAATCCATACGTACGCACGAGCGATGATATCATTCTCATAATTGTTGAATGGAATTGGAGTGGATGATATAATATCTCAGAATTAGTATAAATTTATAATAATTATATTTATTTATTATTACCACAATTATATCTATCCATTTATGGTGGTGGTGGAAAAACAAATTACACCACAGCGTAGAGACGGTAAGCCGCACGTACGCACGTGCGGTGATTTTGTTTTTCGTAGGTCGGATATAACGTGAAATATGGTTGTTTAATATTTATAATATCATATCATCATATTATATATACATATGTTATTACTTTATAATGAAACTACTAAATAAAATTAAGTAGAAGAAAAAAACATGAATGTCTCGGTAGAAGAGATTACCTCTTCTTCGACACCCCTCCTTTCAACTTCCTCTTATGAGACTAGATTTGGTCTTTTTAGATAAAAATAATCTCTAAAATGATACTTTAGAAGTTTATAAGAGTAATGGGTTGGGTTTGGACGATCTGGAAGGCTCAAAATGGTGTGAGGAGGAGAGGGATGAGGTCAGTTTTTATAAGAGAAGAGAGGGGCACTTTTGGAAGCCTCAAAAATATTAATTTATAATAAACTCAAACCCCACATAAAAACAACAAAAATGACTCAAATTACAAAATGAGATGAGGTAATATTGTAATATCATCATCCAATAAAATTTAGACTTTTTGGGATATTATGTTAAACCTTATCAATTTGATTTATCCTCATTTAATCTATTTAATCTTATTTGTGGTAATAATATTCTAAATTTTAAATTGTTATAAATACTCACTTATATGTTCTTAATTGTCCATAATTAAATACTTTATGATATTTTAGTCCATATATATTTCAATTTATAATTTTTAAAAATTTTATTCATTTTTAAATAATTAAATAATTTTTTATTTTTATAAAATGTCAATAGTGTCAATTTTGACACTATTCAATTATTAGAATTTAAATAAAATCAAAATATAGGATATATTCAAAAAAAATATTTAATTGATTTATAACATGTCATGTTAATCTAAAAAATTTGTGGATCGCATTAATTAGTTCATATAATATTTATTTTAATTGTCTTAACCAATTATTTGATATTTTTGTAATAAAACAATTACTACAAAATTTTGTATAATTATTTCATATACTAAATTTTGTATAAAAATTATTAATAAAATAATATGACGAAGAAAAATGTAATATATTTCATATGAATACTTTTAGCCAAATTTATCATCATAAAATCACAACATATAAGTTGTTATATTTATAAAAATATGAAGGTGACAACTTTGACATGTTTTAAAATATAATAATATTATTGTCATAATAACTTTTATAAGGCTCCAAATAGTACACAATTAGAAAATTTTATTATTATGGTTTAGATATACAGGAACAATAATTTTTGGTCTGGTGTTTGGGCCTTTTATGAGTATTAATATTTAAATGAAAACTATATTATTGATTTTTGAAAAAAAAATAATTTCTGCATCAATAATGTATAAACTATTTAGGTAATTAAATATTTATTAAAAATTAAAAATAAATTACCAAAATAATGAAGATCTTTTTATCATTCATATGAGTATTTATAATCTAATTTATATTCTGTATAATCTTATATTAAAAAAACATTAATTATTAATGTTTAAGTGAGACATATTTCACTTTTTTTAATAAAATAGATTAAAGGTTTCAATCAAATCCATGTGGGTTAAAAAAGATACCATTTATACCCAAGTACATTTTACGATGAAATATAATCATCCAATTATATTAATACATGTGTTAGGGTATGTTTATAATATTATATTTACCCTTAATTTCTTTATTTACCTTTAATTGTGGTAAATAAAATTTATTGTAGTTACAATTAATAATGCCTAAAAATAAAAATTAGTCTATTAAAATAATTTGGACCTAATGATTCCAAATATGGAATCCAATTTTTTAAATTCAAGAAACAAAAGTTTCAGTAATTATTTTAAAATTAATCTCATTTTAGAAAATAACGGGTTTTTGTTTAAAACATTGCAAAAGATTGACATGTTCATACCTATGAATTCAATGTAAAATTAATACTAATTACATACATTATATTAAATGGTAAAAATATATTCTACTTATACTTTAAAATCATTAAATATTATAATTTATCTATATAAATCATCTTGATGAAAAATGTTATTTTTAATTAAAATTTAGCGTATTTTTATTATTCATCAAAATATAAAAGTTAACATAAAAACATTAAAAAATTATCCAAAGTAACTTTTTACATACTTATTGCAATTAATAACATTATTTGGTAAAATTAAACTCATAAATGTGTTAGAAACTATATTTTAAGTGGGTATTCCATCAAAAGGTGCCAAAACTGTATTTTTTTTAAAATACTTATTTTACCCGAAAAATTTATTTTGTTCTCATACCATGTTCTAGAATATGTGTAAGATGAATTAATTGTTATAAAATTAAAAATGTGGTCAATACTATTAATAATGGGTAGTTATTAATAGTATATCATTGTTTAGTGAAACTCAACAGCACACGTTATTGAGGAAGGTCTCTCTTGCATGCATCACAAGCCAATAATAGTGTTTGTGTACAATACAAGATAATATGGTGTTGAGTATAATTTTGGTGTAGCTTACAAAAAAAGACATAAATGAAATTAAAAAGAATATTTATAATAAAATCTTGGGGTGTAACAAGTCTGCTTATTGCTTGACCACCATGTCCATAAGCATATTAGTATATTCTGTCTGCTGATTCAGGGTCTCTTGCATCATTTGACGCTGGGAATCAATATTTTCAAAAAATGGAATATTTCTGACCAAAATCATTATAGACATCTTGAAAAAGTTGTGCTCAACCTAGGATGGGGATTTGGAGCCTGGAACAACTTTTCCTTTCTCAGTTCTTAGTGTTAAGGAATCCAGTTTCTCTATCATTTTGGATGAATTCTGAGGTGTTTTTTTCAGATGAGTAAACCAAACCACTCTTGCCTTTGATAGGATTTCGGAATGGGGTTTGTTCATATAATACATGGATAACATTACTATCTATCAGACCATATTGTTCCCGTTAAAGCTATTCTTCTTGTGTTTCTTCTTGGCATTATACTTCTTGGATATCCTCCTCTTCATCACTTTGTTGTTCCACCGCATCTTTGTCTTCTTCTTATTGTTCAACCTTAACATCCTTTTCAAATTCATATTCATCATCAACATCGGCTTCAAAATATTTTTATTCAGGAATAGATTTATAATTTATGCTCTGTGGAGTTCCAATGTAATCTTCCAATTCCCTTAAAACATCATCCATGTCTTCATGCATGATCTGATCATCAATTTCATTAACATATTCTGATAAAGCTAGGAATTTATTGTCTTTTTGGGTTTCCAGAGTGGTAGTTAGTTTCTTATGAACAAATTTAAGTTCCAGTACATGTTGATATTTCTTCTCTACATCTTTCAAAAATGACTGACACACTTGGGATTCCAAGGATTTTATCTTCAAGATCTTCTCCTTCTTTTCATTCTCTATATTTTCAGCCTGCTTGATTTTTAAGGCCTTAGACTCTGTAGGGTTTAAGACAAAGGAAGTATTACCTTCCTTTTTGGTAGCTTCCTTCTCTATCCATTTTGAAACCATTTCATCAGAATAAGATTTTTCTTTCTTTGTAGGAGGAGGTAATGATACCGAAACATTAGGAACTGGCACTGGTAAGCTTGGTACTTCCTGTTTCTTTTCTTGAGTACCAATTTAGATGATTCCGGAACAACACCCTTGTTCTGGAATACTATTTCCTAAAAACATTTGTATTCTAGTAAAAACACTACCATCATCCTCCTTAGAGTTTTCACACTGAGTAAAAAAATATTAAACGGCTTAGAGACTGAATGGAAAGGGCCATTCAACTCTTGAAGTCACATAAAAATTATCCTAGAGGTAGTTCCCAGATACTTAAGAATATGATATCTAATGGTTCCACCTCTTACTGCCTAGATAGTGAGAAATATTTACTTGATCAACTGGATCATCCTTACATTTACAAGAAATTATGAAAGAAAGATATCACATATCTTTAGAGAGTCCTTATCATCTTTTATTTGAATAAATAAACCTTTAACCAGAGAGCTACATGCTTGTGAATTGTTTAAAGATTTGTAATATTGGAATTATTGACATACTTAAGTCCAAGGCAATCCAAATACATATCTTTTTCAAAAGAACCTTCCTTCTTGGGAAGTTTATAAGAGCCTAGAATAGCTTCTCTTTCATATGGTATGTTGAGAACATTTTCTGCCTTCTTATAAGAAACTATATAAGTCTTATCATAGCATTTGAATAAGAAAATTTCTTTACCATTCCTTTGGAAGAATGTAACAGATTCGTGGAATTGAACAACCAGGTCTTGGTAAACCAAATCTTGACTTCTCTCCTTAGCCACACAAACACTTTCCAATCTATTAGTTCTTATTACCTTAGTGATAAGAGATTCATACTTTGCAATGAAGTTAGGGCATATCTGTCTTTCCCTAAAGATCGTACAATCCATTATTTAGTTGCTAATTAGCTTCTGCTCTGCTAAGGATTCAAGAGTCATTTGAAGTGAAGGAGACAAAGGAAATTGAATGAAGGCTTTGATGGAAATAAGAATTCATCCCGAAGATTAGTGAGGACAGTGAAGCGCTCATAAACAAATCACCCATTATAAAAAAATCTACAACTTTTTTATCTTTAATAAGATAATGAATCAGCTAAATGTTATCTGATATGATTTGACAGTTCAGAATGGATATAGAAAAATATGAATTTTGATCTTTTGAATTAAGGTACACCAATAATTGAAAATTTTGAAATACCGACAATTTAAACTTAAAATTCGAAGATGAATATTAAGAAAGTGTACCTATTGGAATACACTAAATAATTTATCGATATTATAATAATTCTCTAGGAAGATTTAGAATATAGGATTTCAACTTTGAGAATGTCAATTCTAAGAATTTAAATTGTAAAAATTACAATTCCGAAAGAGATATGATAAAATACATTTTATTAGAGAAAAATATAACTTTATAAAGAAATAACATTTTATTATAAAAAAATAAATAAATAAAATAAAAAATAATATGTACTCCCCTTGAAATAAGGAGTAACATAATGTTAGGAGATGATTTAAACAAGAAGTAGATATGAATGATTACCTCCCAGAGATCATTCCCAGCTTATGTTTAATGTATTAAAAACTATTAGAAGGTAATGGTTTTGTAAAAATATCCTCAAGTTGTTCTTGAGTTCTGATGAATTGAATAATAATATATCGTTTAAGTGCGAGGTCCCTAAGAATGTGTTGTTTAATATCTATTTTCTTTTCACATGAGTGCTGTGCATGGTTTTTACATTGGGAAATGGAACATGTGTTATCACAAATTATTTGAGTTTTAGTAAAACTCATACCATAGTCTGTGAGTGTGTGTTGCATACACAACACATGAGCATAACAACTTCCAACTGCTACATATTCAGCTTTAGCAGGGGAAAGTGCTACAGAATGTTGTTTATTCTGAGATGAAGAAACTAAAGAATATTTGAAGAAATGTCATATTCTAGAAGTACATTTCCTATCTATTTTATAACCACCAAAGTCAGCATTTGAAAAACTTTTATGTTCAAAATAATTTATAGAAGAATAAAATAGACCCAAATCTATAGTTTCTTTTAAATACTGAAAAATTCTTTTTACAGAATTTAAATTGGATTATTCAAGACTTTCGTAGTATCTTGAAAATTAGTATACTGAGAACATTGACTTAGGTCAACTAGATATTATGTAATGTAAAATTCCTATTATCCCTCTATAAGATATTTGATCCATAGGTTTCCATGCTTCATCAATATCAAGAGTATTAGAGGATCCGATAGGAGTGCTTATACTCGTAGTATTGTCATACACGAAACTTTTAATAAGATATTTGATATTATTATGTTGGGATAGGTATGTTCCCACTAGTTTTTGAGAAATCTGAATACCAAGGAAAAAAGACAACTCACCCATCGTACTAATCTCAAACTGATATTTCATAAGACTTTTAAAGGAATCGGTTATGGACTACTGAGTAGATCCGAAGATGATGTTATAAACATAAATTTGAACAATAAAAACATATTTATTGTTTTTGTTAATAAAATGGGTTGGAATAGAGGTTCCCTTCACATAGTTATTTTGAAGCAGAAATCCTGAAATTCTATTATACTAAGATCTAGGGGCTTGTTTAAGTCCGTATAAATCTTTAGTATGTTTGTAAACATGATTAGTATATTTTGTATCTCCAAAACTCAGGGGTTGATCTGCATATACATCCTTTACTACATAACTGTTAATAATTTCACACATTAAATCTATTTGATAATATTTAAAATTAAATAATTTTGCAAAGAATATAAGAATATATATAGATTCAAGTCCAGCTACACGAGAGTGGGTTTCATCATAGTCTATGTTTTCTTTTTGGTTATAGACATTAGCATCTAATATTTCTTTATTTCTAAGAATAATTCCATTTTATCTAGATTAGTTTCTAAAAACCAATTTTAATCCAACAATATATGTTTTATTAGGGTTTCCATCCAAGGTCTGAACTTGATTCCTTATGAATTCATTTAGTTCATCTTGTATTTCTTTTACCCAATCTTCACCACCCAAGAATCACACAGTAGTCTTTGGATCTAATTAAGAGAGAAATGAATCATGTTCAACTTCATTATTTGAAGAGATTCTAGTTTTTACTGTTTTATTAACATTACCAATGATATTATCAATGGTATGATTCTTATGAAGAAAATGAATTGGATTTTGAAAAACTTGTTCAACAACATAGGGTAGAAATAATCAGGGATAAATGTTTCAGAAATATTTTCTTGAAAATTATCCATTACTGATGGATCTTCTATCAAATGTTGGTGATCAAGTTTATAAAAAATATAACACATAAGTTCAGGTTGTTTGAAAATAAAATAATCATTTTTATCAAAATTAACATGTATTATTTCTTCCAATGTACAAGTGTTTTTATTAAAAACTTCATATGCCTTAGAGTTAATAGAGTAGCCTAAGAAAATTCCTTCATTAGTTTTGGTGAAAACTTATGTAAGTTATCATTATTATTAAAGATGAAATCTTTGCAACCAAGAACTTTTATGTAAGAAACATTTTGTTTCTGTCTATTCCATAACTCGTAAGGAGTTTCATTAAGAAAAGGCCTTATTAAAACTCAATTTATAGTAAATCAATGAGTACTTACATCTTCTGGCCAATAACATTTATATATAGAATATTCATTCTACATGGTTCTTGTCATCTCTTGAAGAATATTATTTTTTATTTCTACAAGACCATTATTTTGAGATGTTTTTGTAGCTGAAAAAGTGTGAGTAATACATTTTTAGTATAAGAAGTTTCAAAATAAAATTTTTCAAATTCTCCACCCTGATCAAAATGAATAGTTATCAATGGTATATTTTTCTTATTTTTAACTTGATCTAAAAAATTTATTAAAATAAAAAAAAATATTCAAATTTATTTTCAAGAAAATAGACCCATGTAAATCTAGTATAGACGTCAACTAATACAAACAAATAATATTTTCCTCCAATAATTCTAGTTTTTTATTGGAATAAATAATTCCATGTGCACTAAATAAAAAGAATTTTTAGTTGTATCTTCACTTATATATTTAAATCTAGATTTATGTTGCTTTCCATATTGACAAGGATCACAGACATTGAAGAATCAAACCAATGTTTCAGTAGATCCGGAACAAGTTCTTTCATATAATTTTTACTAAGATTACTTAAGATAGAGTGTCCTAGTATTCTATTCAAAATCAATTATTGATCTTAGAATGTGATAATACAAGGACGATCATGACTTCTAAGGTCATCTAGGTTTAATGTTTACACATTCTCATACCGAAGTGTAGAGAAAATAAACTCATCCTTGGATTTGTGAACTGAACATTTATCATTTCTAAAATTCACAAGGAAAACTTCATCGCATAATTGGATTATTATAATGAGGTTCTTCTTAAGGGATTTTGAAAAAATCACATTTGAAATAATAGAATTACCAAGAAGAAAAATGTTTTATACAGAAAATTTCTCTTTGAGAGTCATCTCCAAATGATACTTTTCCACCCTTAGTTTTTAAATTATTTTTGAAATAGTCATTATTACCAGTCTCGTGTTGGGGACATCCACTATCCATGTACCATAAGTTTTTTTACATCCATAATTATCCTGAAAAAAAAGTGTTAGTTTTTCGGAATAAAAACTTTCTTGGATACAGAATTATTAGAGAATAAAATCATGGGTATCCACATTTGTTTAGAAATGTAAGCATTATGAATCCCAAGGGATTGAACATTATTTAAAAAATATTTCTTCTTTCAATGCCCACAAATTTGAAATTTAGTACAAAAGAGAGATCTCAAACGAACAAAATAGTTGTTTCTAAAAATTGGTTTTTCATGAGAATAACATAAACCATTTATTATTATCATGAGGTCAGATCTAAGAATATATATTGTCAATTATTTCCTTACCAGAAGTAAAATTTTCAAGAATATTCCTCAAGTAAAATATTTCATATTGTAGTCTCAAGACTAAATTCCTATCCTCTATAATAATATATTTAGATTTATGTTTATCCTCTAAAACATCTTTTTCAAAAAAAGTTTTTTAATATCCTTATAATTTTTATCTTTCATAGAATTAACTTTCTCATGTTTCTTATAAATATTTTATAAAACAACATTTTTATTATCAATATCATTGGTATGATCTGAAATTTTTTTGTTATAATAAATTCTCTACTATATTATTTTTAAAGATTCATAGAGTCTTTAAAATTTCCCTTATCAAGCAACATAGAGAATCTAGAGATCCTCATTGAAAGGAAAATCATTATTGTTATCTGATGAAGTTGATTTTTTATTTATAGAAAAATCATTGTCCGGAAAAATTTCACTTAATGACATATTGGTTAAGGATTCAGTAGTTCGTACCTTAGAAAAAGGGAATGATTTTTAAATGGAGCTCTGGATATTAAACAAATAATATTTTTCTCAGAAGATTCATATTTTGAAGAATCATTAGAAGAATATATACCACTTTCAATCCTTATGCCATTTCATTTCAAGATATTTTTATGATTTTATCTGTAGAACTTCTTTTAGTTCCTTTTAGAATTCTTGTCCTTATTTTCTCTTTTCTTAATAAAGGGACAATGAGGTCTAACATGACCAGTTCTTCTAAATTTATAGCATTTCACATCGCCATATTTATTTTCTTTTCCATCTCTCTTCTTCTATTTATATTGAATGTTCATCTATCCAACAATCTCGTTCATCCTCTGAGTAAGATTTGCTAACTCATTTTGTGAAGCGTCACTTTCATTATATTTAGAATGAATAACAACCTTCTTAGATTTAGAACATGTAACTCTTTCAAAAGTCTAAAATTCCATGTCATTTGAAGTAGTTATAAAATTAACACCTCCATTTCCATTATTCTTCTTAATATTATCAGCATCTCTCTTCATTTTGGTTTCATGTTGAGGAAGAGTTCCAAAACATTCTTCAAGAGAAATCTGAGTAACGTTCCTATTCTCATATATAGCTACCCTCTTGGATTCCCATTATTTAGGTATAATGTCTATAATTTTTTCTACAAGAACCTCATCATCTAACCCTTTCTCACAAATTTATTTAATTATATTTAAAATAGTCTTAAATCATTATTGAACCTTAGATATGGGTTCTCCATAAAGAAAATTGAAACCATGATATTCATCTCTGAGCATAGATCTTCTAGTTTCAATGAATTTTGAAGTTCAAATGTGAGTAACTTCGAGCTTCTTACAAATGATATTTTCATATTCACAAGATGAAATTTGGATATATATATTTATTGTCATGGAATAATGCAATGTATTTCATACATTAATGTTCAGCTGGTATTCCAAATTTTCTAGATTAGTAATGGTTCTATGCTTCTTATCAGAAATCTTATAATCTCTAGTTAACATAATATAGTTATCTACAACTGGTTTTATCAAAAAGGTATTAATTCTATCGGTCTGGTACTCATAGTCATTACCATCAATGATTGGTGGTCTTGTAGGATTGAGATTGTCTATAGATCAAACATGAATTTCTTCCGTAAATAAAATAAAATTTCTTTTAAAATAACATATTAGCAGTAAATGTTTGTAAACAAAAAAAATATGAATGATTCTAGAAGAATGAAATCTTGAGTAGGAAAAAATATATGTGGATATTTAGTAATTCAAATACCTCCTCTGATACCAATTAGTGGATCAAATATGTATAATGAGATGCTCAAATAAAAGAGTGGTAAATTGTATAAATTAAAAATTTATTTGGAACCTTTAATGTTTATATAAAACTCTCTTAAGGAATTTTTCTGTACCTTAATGAAATATTTTTATTAAGGAAAGATTTTAACATTAAGATAACATTGTTTAACAAAGTTAAACAAAATTCCAAAACCCTCTTAAATAAACTTTTTATTATACTTTAAAATCTTATAATAAAAACATAAGAAATATTTTCTTAAAAGAAAGATTCTTCTATAGAGTGTATAGAATATTTAATATAATTATAGTAATGGAATTACAAAGTATAAGAAAGTTATACATTATAAACTTAACAAAGTAAAAATAGAATTGGAGTAAAAACAACTTGAAATAAAAACATGTAATAATAAGATCCATTTAACACAAAGAGATGGGTATCCAATAACCTTGGATAAAGGATCCTCGAATTATAATTTCAAAAAAGTGTATATTATCCAAATGTATGTAAACCCTTAATAAAAAGATCGATATCCGCCATTGTATTCCTGAAAGCCCTATATTTAGAAGAATATTAGAACCTTTGTCTTCCAAATCCGGAAACCCATGATCATCATGATCAAAGTCAACAAAAACCAAGTCTGAACAAGTTTTTCACGCCTGATCATGTTGTTCACAACCACCGCATGAATCACTGAGTGTTATCGGAGCCTCTATCTCTAGAAATAAATTCCCAAACATTGATATCTTTTCTATTCACTATTCATCATCAAAGTGTACTCAGTTCTTTTCTCTTTCAAATGAACTTTCTTGTATAAGAAAAACTTCCCAACTGTCGGATCCATTCCAATAGTCATATTTTCCTTAAATTCGAGAGGGACCTGGACCCATGTAAAATAGACAACGGTAAGTTTGTAACAAATTGTATGTCATAGTTTTATATAAGAAAATGTTGTTATGTTATTGTTAAGTATGAAAAAACATAAAATCTGATAATATTGAAATGATACATTAAACAACTCTAACATTATCAAGATAATGGATTTTAAGAGAATATAACAATCAGATTGAGAAAAAAGGTATCATGGTTTTGGGGTACATGTATTAAGAAAAATAGTATAACATTTATACCAGAATTGGTATCATGATATTGGTAGGACTATTGTACCAGATTTGGTATCATGAAAAACAACTTGACATTTTTACTGGAATTGGTATCAAAAAACTGGTATGACATAAGCTTAATTAAAACTAATATTTTGTAACCTTAAGTACACCATATGGTTAATGATTTTAGTAGAATGTAAAGAAAAATGTGTAAGTAAAATAGAATGACAACTCTGTATGTATAATATAATGAGAAATCTATAAATATAATGGAATGATAAATTCAGAACATTAAAAAAATTATAACTTAAGAAAAAAATGTTTTTTATTTTCAAAACATAAATCCATAAGGATTGAAGAAGTCATAAGATAAATTTTTTGTCTCATCATTTCTTTCTTATATTGTCCTTCCATATAATTTTTAATTAATAAATTTTCATAATATTATTTACCATTTTGATACATGAGATTCATACTAGAACCCTCCCACCTTAAATTCCATTTTATTATTATATTCAAAATTACACTTTATGGTTGAGTGATAACCTTAAAAACATCAATATTTTAATGAAAATAACATCCACATGAAAAATAATAATAATAAAATTGTACCAAAAAAATATAACAAATTAAAACATGAATAATGCAATAAAAAATAGAATATTTAATGATCAATATACATTAAAACTGCATCATTCCAATTGTCGCACTACTTGGGGTATTTCCATGTAATTTACATGATGTCCAGATCAGTTTTAAACTATATGTTTTAAAATAAAACATTCATTAAAAGATTTTTGAACATGAAAAATGATTTCAGCCGTCAAAGGTTCCTAAAAAATGTCTATAAAAATGACATTTAGTTATTAAGAAAACCATAGGTATGGATCTCCATTGAGGCCCTTGACCCATGGAGGAATCCTCACCTTTTACAATTTATGTGTATTTCTAGTGATATGTGGAGTAAAATTAACTAATATATAGAGCATATGGATGAACTTTCTTCTTGAAAAGAACTATTATGTCCACATGGGATTAATAAAAAATTGATTTCTTAAATCTAAATTTCCTATTTAAAAATAGTACTCATAAAATCTATAAGTTTATTTAAAAAATAAACCACAATATAAATCCTAGAGTCCATGTGAGTATAAATTATCTCTTGAATCCATTAGAATGGAGAACAATCTAACAGTTTCTTAAAATATATATAATTTTTGGATTGAAAAGTGAGAGATGAATACATGAATGTTTCACCGAAATATAAAAAATAGAATTATCATGACTGAGGAGAAAGGCATTGTATTACAATGATAGGAAGAAGAAACACAATCCAAATTAATGAGAAGTGTGAGACAATGAATTTATGGTATTGGATTCATTGGAAGAGATGAGATTCAAGTGTTTCTAATTTGGATGACCTATATCTACTTGATTATTTGATCCCTAAACACCGTTTATGTGAATTGACAAATAATAGATAGTGGGATCCATCATTAAAATGAGAAAACTGGGAACATCTTATATTCATTATAGGAGTTCTTGATGATTAGGACCACATAAAAAATGGTAAGGAAATTCTTTCTAATGTGAATCATTGGAATTATAGAATATGAGTTTTATGATGAATGGAAAAGAAGAAGATGGTAAAATATAGAAGGGGATGGTGGGGACGCAACCCTATTAGGGTGAGAGGGGCCACCACAACTACTATCAATGGATAGTTCAAGCCCTAAATATGTGAAGGTAAGCTTCTTGGTTGGCTAAATCAATGACTAGAGTTAACCAAAACCCACCCATGCTGGAATTTTTATTAAAATTTTATATAACTATAACCTTCTTAGGAAGCATCATTATGGATTGAAATATTTAATGATTTTAATAAAAATATTATTTTATTTATTCACATAATATATTTACTTAAAAAATATAAAGTATTTATGGTATTTCTATAGTGAATAATTTTCCAAAACCATGTTATCATGTTTGTATTTCATATATGATTCATCCAAATATTATTTCTTTCAATGTTATACATGGAATAATACACATCAACCCGACTATTTGATAATGCTAGGATAATAATACATCTTCCTAACTAGTCTATTTCTTCATAAATTGAAATTCCATAAACTTTTGGTATTATTATTTTAAGGTTAGGATATTGAAAATTTTACCATAAGAAACATTCACCAAACTAATATCCTTATTTATATACATTTTTTTAAAAAAATTATCACATAACAATTATTTTTACAAGTAATCAAGACAAATTATGAAAACTACATCCCCAATTCAAGATCTATAAGAATCTATTTTCATGGATATTAATCATGATACATTAACCATTATATTTCTTCATCAATATTGTTGTAAATTTTATACATTTGAAAATATTTTAGTGGATTAATTTTTAACTCCCTTACCAGAACCCCTACATATGAACATGAGTTCTAAATGATATTATACATGCCTCCTAATAAGCAAGAGATTATCAACTATTTGGGATGGTCTATGTCTGTCATTGAGTAGAAAATACCCATAGTACCATGTTTTAACTCAAATATTAACAAGGAAGTATAATAAATTGAATAATCATAGTATCATTAAGAAGAGAAATCATGGAATACCAGTAATACATGTAGTATTCGGGATCCAAATGTGGAAAGTAAAACTATTTTCATATAATTTGTAGATAAACAATAAATAAAAAATGAGTTCCTTAATAGTATGTCCCAATCATACACTTTCTCTATGCTCTAATTCTCATACATCTTCCATGAGTGCCTTTTCCTTACTCAGATCTATATGCATAAATTCAACACACACATCAAAATTCTCGTATAGGTTGTGGATAATAAACCCATTTAGAGACCACCAATATTTCCTTAATAAGTGTTATTATTTATGAAAACATCATTATAAGATAATAATAAATTCATAAACATGAATAACAACAAAATATTTTACCATGTGATTACTTATTGGCCAAGACCCCACAACCCCTAGGTCATTTCTACTTTTGATCCATGTCAAAAGGATAACGAGGAGATAATAGTAGTTTGGGAGAATTATCCAAAATGATTGAAATCACATCCAATAATGGTCTTAGGGAATTGAGTCATATTAGTCCGCCATACCGTCATATACAAGATTTTTCATGTGTTGGGCCTCTATATTGTTTTACCCCATATGTGTCTTAGTTTGGGCCTCTAATATTTCATTCCCTAAATGTGATTCCTTGAGCCACACCCTCTTATGCATCATTCCCATACATTATCCTCTAGACTACCATCTTCATTGTCACAATCCATGTTCACTTCGCCTCTAAGGTGGCAAACATCACACAACATCCAACCTGTCTCATGTAACACCAAATTCATTCAAGGCATGGTAATACACATAAAAGGGTATATCATACAAGGTATCAAATTCATATCATTATGATAATATAGGATAAAAAATATCAACATGTGAGAATTAGAAAACATAGAAACATGAAACCCTAGTAAAATTCATGGAATTAATCGTCTAATTAAGTCTCATGTGATACACACATTCTAACATGTGATCACATCAAAGCTTGGTAATAAATATATTCCAATTCTATAATTTTATAATAGGAAGCTGTGTAAATGAGATCCCAAAAACATTTGGAACGTAATCCCTTAATATTTTTGACACTAACATCAATTTTCATCAAGTAATGGTCACATGAATCATTTTGACTTTTTAATTGTTTCCAATAACTTGCCGTGAATTCATTAGACCAATTCTAAATATTTTATTTCCAAAAAGTAATAAAATACCGCATGAAATAACACATTATCTCTCATATATAATTTCCATGTAATTGAATTATGCAGAAGAATGTGTTATATAAATTTTCTTTATAAGAAGTTATAATTCCATATATGATAAAAAAATTTCCATCCCCAAAATAATCCTAGATAATATTTTGATTAATATTATATATTATTTTTTGATAATTAAATTGTATTTATCTTTACATATTTTCTTCATAAAAATACCAAAACTATTTAGAAAATAGTATTCCATATATAGAAGGAAAAAATAAATCCACTTGGATTTACCCCTTTAAAAGAAAACAACCATGAGGAACAGAGATAGAAGATTTGGGTTCGCCTAAAAACATGATGTACACTCATTATTTTTAAAATAAAACATCATTGTAGTTTAACAAGGTAATATATAGGCTAATCAGACTCAAGATAATATCTAATAACTAAAGGCATTTTTTTCATATTTTCAAAAAGTAAATCCATGAACAGAACCACTAAATTAAAAACCAAAAATTATTTTCATCGTTTAATTTTCGATTTTACTTTTTCTTAACTACATTTTATTTAAATTAATCCAAATATGAGTTACCATATTTGAATGGAAAAAATAAGAGATTCTCATAATTTTTTTATTTTTAAACATTCAACAATGTGTTACAAGGTCAGTCTAGGGAAGAATAAGTGAAAAAAGTCAGTTTAGAAGCTAATTTTCCAAATAGATGTGCTATATAAGGGTAACATGGTTTTACGCTAACAAATATCACAATAATCATATAAGGGTAGGTGTTTACATTATACCACCTTTGGTGACTTTTATGGAACTATTAGATACTGAGATGTACCCTTATAAATACATGGATGTACCTTTTTATAGACATTTAAATTTATGTCCAACCCTAACACAATTGCTAGGGTAACCTTAAAAACACATTGAATTACCTTTTTACAAATAGGGTTTACTCTTATATGAGTAGATAAAAACATGGATTACTCATATAGGAAATTCTATGTACATACATGATTAGTCCATTTTTCAGAATACCCTTATTTTGTGATAGTTCTATCAAACTACCCTTACATAGCATAAGAAATCATATAATTATGATTACATAGGTTATAGTAAAAGGAATGTACTCTTAAACAATGTCCTATCTACCATTATATAACCATTATAAATATGATTTTGCCTAGATTTAGTAGCAGGAAAACTCTCTTAACCTTACTCATCATCTATTTTACCCTTAAATAACCCTTGAAAACTAATGGTTCCCATTATGTAACCAATTAAATATTGATATAACCCTTACACAAAGCATAGTCCTTTTATAGGTGTAATAATTAAATTGAAAAGAATATTTCCCAAAACAATGGTTTTTAAAATAAAAAAAAGATTTTAAAAACATATCTAGATATAGAATGTTACAATTATCTTCTAATAATGCCTTTTTATCTTTGTGAATAATCTTGATCAGTGTTTCTAAAAAAATATAGGCTACTATTTTCAAAAATCAGACACATACTCCCATCCCTCATCTTACATCAACCCACATCCCAAAAATATATAGTTAAGCATTACCACATACAATCACAGTACATTCATTCATTGTTTTATGATCTGAAATAGGTATTCCTGATTAGATTTATAAGGCTCTAACTCATTGTCATCACAATTTATACCATGCACTATATCATGCATGTGGCACTGATGGTTAGAAATTCCAAATAAATCATCCCTGGAACAATTATATGTGTGAAGATCAAGATGGTATTATGTTTTCACTCCCCCTTATGTGATCATGAAAATTACAAAAACATGACTCAAATTTCCCCTACTTCCATAAAAAATGGTTCTCCAACTAAGGTGATGTACACATGAAATCCTAGATGCCGATAGTGTACTAAAAAAATTCCCTTATACATCTTTTATATGATTTTTGCCTTATTTGAGTGGTCACTAACAACTTATTGATCAATTATACCCTATTTGAGGTCTCCAAAACCAAAATAGTCCCTACACCTACTACCTTTTCCACCTAGTTCCAACATAGTGGTGAGTTGCATGATCATATATAATGAGCCTAAAAAGTGGAATCCCTATAGAGTCATAGAATAGATTATTTTCATTAAACTCTTTGATGGATATATTCTTACACTATACTCCAATGAAGTCTTTAACACATGATCCTAGAATATACTCTTGTATGGTAATTTCTCTGTTTGACTATCTATCTATATGAGGAAGGTATGTTGTGTACAACATATGTTGAGTCTCTAAGAATTCTAAAATAACTGTAAATGTTTGAGTTAAAGTGTTTATCCCCAAAAGAAACCTTTTTTGATAATCTATATAATCATAGTATCTCTAGGACATATAAATTTATCATATCATCTATTGAGTGAGTTTTTTGGATTGCTAATATATGAGAAAACTTCATCAGTCCATCAAAAGTCACCCAAAGAGAATCAAAACTCATTACAATCCTAGGAAACCCCGTCATAACTTCTATTTTTTTTACTCCAACATCCATATGGGAAATAGATATGAAAAGAATAACCACTAAGGAAAAAGGTGTTTAATATTGATTCTCCAGCGAGAAAGACATTGCTAATCAGACCCGTTGATGTATCTCTTAATCCCAGGCCACTAGAATAGTCATCTACAATTGCGGTGTATATTTATGTCACTAACATGTACCATAAAAATATGGTAAATGTACATTCCCCATCACATAATCTCTAATATAATGAAAGACTAATACTTTTCTATATAGAGGGATCATCTCTTGGTTTCCCAAAAACCACCTGGGTATCAGGTCACCTCTATCTTCTTGATTCCATATCATATGATGCTTTGGGTTAGTTCCCTCTTATCCATTACTGGTTAGAGTAGAAAATATTCTATTACCAATGGATCATGATTCATTGATCCACATTCCATAGAATAATCCATCCTCCATTAGTATAACAGGGACATTAAGTTTCATTGTCACTTATAATGATACTCAACATGCTCCTTCTTTACATCCATCATACCTATAAGAGTGTCATAAAAATGTTACCATTAATGGTTTAACAGAATATCTCAATGTAAAATATATATAGGCTCTAAACCCAAAACCTCTTCCTCTGATTCATTTCATGTTATGTGATGATATAATAGGAAATATTGTTGTGAGGTTTGATCAAAAAACCATTCAATAATGAGATAATATCACCAACACTGTATATCATGGACCAGGTGTTCCAGATATATGTATTGAGTGGGGTAGTTTCAGTCATGGTTTCATAGATTTTCTGACCCTTAATATGTTCCATGCTCTCTTTGCATCAATAACACTCCCAAACCAACACATAATGCATCAAAATATACAACATATTTTCCATGAACCAACCCGGGTTGACCCTGAACCGGTTCCCCGAGAGGCATTCCTGATCCCCCTGGGATGTCGACAAGCACCAAGGTATCAAGAGAGATGATGAGAACTATTTCTCCCAATGTAAATAAATAAAAGCAGAAGAAATACTAAAAAGCAGTGAAAAATAAATAAACCAAAGACACAACTAAACAAGAACTATATAAGATAACAATAACTGAAATCGACGACTGAACTATCTCCGTGTGACACTGTGGGTCCCTCTCCAACTCAATGATCATGCGTCACCCAAGGAGAGTGCACCCAAGATGGAGAATTCATAAGCACTAAAAATAGAATAGAACTATAGCTGTGAGTATTAAAAACATAGTAAGATTGACCAATATCTATTCCCAATTCAATAACATTAAAATAAAATTAACACCATTTCATGTATGAATTACAATTTATAAAAGTATGTTTTTTCGAAATATTTTACATAAAAACAATGTACGAACCATTTCCCTAAACTAATATCAAATCAATGTTTTTTCATTAGTGTCAATGAAATTTTAGAAAGGGAATGTGATGTTTATATTTTTTTGATTTTTAAAAAGTGGATTAAACACTTTCAAATGAAAACCATTTTTATAAACCTAATGAAACCTAGTTCAGCACTTTCCATGGAAATAAATACACAGAAATTCACAAAATTAAACAACAAGGGAATTGTATATATACATACAAGTACAATATTCATCACTGCAAGTAACTGAAGATCAATAGACATGGGCAAACCTATGAGATAAAGAATTATCTAGAACACACTAATACATGAGATCTCATCCTCATTAACATGTCACATAGGATAAAATAAAAACACTCAATAGATCAGCCATCCTTTCTTAGGAAATCAGAGGGAAAATCCCATTAAAATGAACCAAAACATATCAGCCTACTATGGGCCACTAGTTAGTACCATAACTTACCAATGATGCAATCATTGTCATAATATTCTCTCAATATTCCGGGTTCCCATTTCCCAATCCAACTGATGCCACCCGAGCATCAAATAACACACACACACACACACACACACATATATATATATATATAATAGTAATTCACAACATGCATCACCCTGAGCCACTCCAAGGACTGATCTCAAACCAATTAGCGAAGAACATAAAGTGTCCAATGTTAGAGACTCTAATAATGGATCATGAGGATTCCTAAATAAGTATATCCCATCCATTATACACATGAAAGTATGGAATGAGAAACATCCACATTATGTTCCTATAAAAAACAATTTTCACTAATTTTCACAATATGGCCAAACAGGACCGTAATCAAACACAATCAAAGTTCTGTCTCAAAATGAAAACAATTTTTCAAAAGTAGTGTCAAGAGCACTATTTATACTAAAATAATTTATAAACATTCTTAAAAAATTCCCTTCTCTCATCCAAACAAAACCATTTTACACACCAATACCAACTAGACCACAATTCAACACATCGCGTAAAACATATTAAAAAACCCCAACTATTCCTCTTAATTTAAAATTATTTTTTTCAAAAAAAACCACGTTTACCAACTCACATGTGCATTTAATTTCATAAATGGGTACAAGCACACCCATACACCTTGAAAAGAAATATTCTTTATAAAAAAATGCCATCATGGAAATTGATCTGTGGAATATGAAATATTTACCAAATAAGAGTCTAATTAACACTCAAAATGATTCCAAAAAATGTTCCATCCTAAAAACATATCTAAATCGATAAATCAGGATCAAAGAGTCACAAACCACATGGAACAATAATGATAAATTCAATTAAACAAACAGTGTGCACAATTGTAATAAAACAGCCTGGTTTTTCACAAAACCAGAATTTAACTACCAAATTGCATCATATAATAATTAACCAGAAGTTAAAAATAATAATCAGCACATATATAGGATTTGAACTGTAGGAAATTGATTCAACAAAATTTACAAAAGGAAGTGCAATGGGAAAACACCTCGGAACCATGGTGTGAGAACAACTCTGAGTCAGAATAGTTCCGCGTGGGATCAAAAATTTTATACCTACCAAGAACAACCAATAATAAATTAAATAACACATAAAAAAGAAAACCCCTATCACAAAAAAGATGAATTTTAAAAAAGGAGACAACCAGTGGTGCACATGTGGGGCTGGTCAGAGCAAGAGGCTAGGGCAGTAGTAGGGAGAAAGAGGTTTAGGTAAGCGCCGGAAAACAATGTAGTAGGGGTATCGGGCCAGGGAAGGTTTGCACGGCCAGAAGGAGGCCTCATTAGAGGTGGGATCACTAGAGTAGGTAGGCTGGACAAAGAGACATCGAAAAAGAGTGGATTGGTTGTAGTAACACCCTCCATATGAGGTGCACCAGTAGAGGCGTCCAGAGTAGCAAGTGGTGTCGGGGAGAGGGGAGGCCGCAGAGAAAATAATTGTTAATGAACGGAGGCCAGTTCAGCTGGGAGGAGTGCGTAGGGAAAGAGACACACACAGTCTATTGGAGTGCACTGAACAGAAGGAGGGGCGTGTTTCGGTGTCGACTGGCTAGAGGCGAGGGTGAGGGGGCTACTACGGACGGGCGCTATCGAGGTGTTGGTAGGAGGTGGGGAGTGAGTTTGGGTCTAGGTTGGTGCTACAGGGAGAAGGAACGAGGGTTGGTTAGCTCAAGTGCATCAAGGGGGATCCTAAGGCCGAAGAGATGTGGAGAGACACTGTGCATGGGAGAGTAGGAGGCATGATCTACAAGAGGTACAAACAAGGCCCGCTCAAACCAACGGAGGGAGGTGTTTCGAGGATCCCTACATGCTCCGCAGAAACAAAGAATCAGGGACTCAAATTGGAGAGAGAATTAGGTTTTCCAAAAACCCTAAATAAAATACCAACTAAAAAATAAAAAGAAAACCAATAAAAACATCATCATAATAATAGTATTAGAAGTATTAGAAAAAATAAAATAAATAATAATAAGAAGAAGAACAATAATAATAACAATAATAATAATAAAATCATGATGGTAAAAGGAATTAAAAAAATAAAAGTAATTATCTATTTTAATGATAGTAAAATATTTAAAAATAATAAAAATATTAATTGACTACAATTGATGTGTGTTTTAAATATAAAAACTTTTTATTTATATTTTCTAAAGGCTAGGAGATGCGCTGTTACGTGAGTGGAGATGAACAGGGTTTCCAAAATGAAATCCTCTTGAATGCCCAACAACGTTGCCTCAAAAAGCTCACTTTTTAGCTTATGACCAAAAATTCCATCCTCGACTCATCCTGAACCCCAAAACAGAATATTTAATTCCATGGAAAAAAATAAACACCTAGGTTGGGGTGTGAAAATTCTCCCCACCACAACACGTTCCGTCCCTTGAAAGCCATAACACTTTCTAGTTGATTGATCAATAACTAAGGATTCTATATAAACATGATCCAAACATCCAATCTAAGGATGTTCCATTGACCAAAAATGAGAATCAACATCATTGCCCAAAATAAATCACCAGAAGAGGGGAGGCCCAAACTAACTCCCCATCATAAGAACTAAACTAGCACCTGATAACGACTTGAGAGAAAACCCAAAGAGACGGTGGGTCTCCCCACCATAAAGAACCAACCTTTACGCTTTCATATTAATTTCCAACTTATACTTGAATAGGGCCTTACAAAATCTAAAAGAATAACGAAAATAACATTTAAAACTGTCACTCTCATTCGAAAGTGATAAGAGCTAAACCAAAAACTCTTCACGAACCAAAAAACAATACCCACTGGACAGGGAGGGAGGGTCCAACCATTGGATCAATTAAACCATGATGGACAACTACTCATGACCCATCACTCCTGGATGGATAGAAACTAGTGTTGCAACTGATTCACATGGGTGGTCCACCCAAGGTCACTGATCAGAAACATACCTAAAAAATGTACAATTACTAACATTGTGTGAGGGATAAGTCTATCACACAATTCTTTGAATAGATATAATTTACTATGATAGAGGAACAACAAAAGAAATGCTAAAAATATCTCACTGTGATGATAAAAGAACAACCTTAACCAGACACCTTAAAATTACCCTAGGGTTCCTGACAATGTCCTTGCTTCACCCTAATGAATTTTGGCTGCATCACATATAGATGAGACATCTCATTCTTCATAGTCAGGCTTTGATAATCCTACTAACAAACATTCATCATTCAATTTTATGAATGAAATGACATGATTTTGAAATAAAAGCCACACTGGCATTGAAATGTGGAGTTCATCAATGTCTGATGACATTCCCATACATTTCAAAACCCCAAAACACTATCTATAAAACTGCCGTGATAAGTGATTCCTTAGAATTAAAGGAAAAATACAAAATAAAAATTGGACAAAAACCCAACAACATGCCACTTATGAGAACTTCCCCCATTACGCTTTCTAGAAATTCCCTAACAGAATCATTATAAGTGACCCAAGCGTACGTAAGCGTGATAGGGGTTAAGAGTACATGGGTAGGATGGACAATTATGACTCAACATTCCACACAAACAACACACCAAGATCTTCTACTCTGAAGAGGTTGATGAATGATCCCAAGGCCTTTTGATTCCATGACTTTCTCCATCCACATACAATTGCTTGCTCATCTCTTTTACAAGATCCTCACTACTGGTAATGGGAATTGAAGGTGGGAGGAAAACTTCAAGCACTCTATCCATCAAGGCTTAGACATGAAAAGCATGTCTTTCCACATCGACAAAAGATGTTAGGTTAGACTCTAACATCATCGACTGTAGATCAAGGAGGAGGTCCACATCAAAGCATTTAGCCTTTATGGATTCATCTGTGACATACCATGTACCATAAAGAACTAGCTCCCCAAAGCACTGGAAATATTCCAACATGATTCTATTACACTGCTACCAACAACACATATCCAGCACCTTTCTCACCCTTTCATCTTCATAGAAATATTGACGAATGAACAAATCCTTTAAAAACTCCCAAGTAATCTATTGAAGGGGCTTGTTCTGAGACACTAACTTCCACCACATCCACGGTGAACCTTCAAACATGAAGGTTGAAAACTAGACCTTCAATGACTTGTGAAACTCAACAAGGTTAATGTCCCTTTCAATATTTCACATCCGATCTTCTATTATAGAAGGGTCCGCTTGACTATAAAATAGAGGTGGATCTAAATTCCGAAACTCAAGCATAAAATCCTTTGGTTGATCAGTCTCACTATGATCTCCCATCAAAGCATCAAGGGGATAACCACTGGACAAGAAAAGTCAAAAAAACAATCTAGACCAAATCAATGAATAAATAAAACCCTCAAAATCAAACATGACATAGGTTACAAGATCAAAACACAAGAAAATAAGATATTATAACATCACAAAATTTCTATTTGAAAATATACTTAATTTATTACAATATTTGTGGGATAACCCTCACCAATGGTATTATTTAGAGTCTCACTCACATGCATGTTTTTGTGCCACTACATTAATCCATCTTCCAAACCAAACATCTATTCATATTCCCACATAGCACTATGCGTATAAGAACCCATGGAGTCACCAATTCCAAAATAGAGAATAATTTTCCAAAACAAATCATTCATCTCAACTTTTTAAAACAATCTTAAAATTAAACATATCTTTCTAGACAACCATTTCTTTTTTCAAAACCAATTTTTCTAATATAACGACTTCCAGAAGTCAGAAGAGGGCCAAAACAACTAAAACATGCAATTAGTGTGAGTGGGTGACTTGACCATATGGTTGGAGGCCATAAGCCAAACACGTCACTAAGACAGAGAGTCTATTAAGACTATACCCATATCTCCACATGTCTTTCCAGACCAAGCGGCTTAGGAGGACTGTTATCCCAAATCCCTTTGTGGTATCCCAATAACAAAATATTCCATAAAAACACAAATAAACTAATTAAACTAGACCTCCCATGGATACTAGAGGATCAACATGAGCAAAGGTTCGCGAAGCTCTTCCCACACCTACCACTTGAGTCCTGAAAACCCTACTCCATATACCTTGACATCCCAAATAACAATGGGCGCACTGAAATGTGAGGTCTGCTAAGAGCCAACCTCCTTTGATATCATTTTTTCACGAACCAACCCAGGTCAACCTTGAACCCATTCCCTGAGTCGGCCCGCCACAAGGCCAGAGAATCATTCCCAATCCTCCCAGGGTGGAAACAAGCACTAGGGAATCAACAAAGACGATATGAATGCTTTATCTCAATGAAAATAAATAAAAGAAAAGGAAATAATAAAGATAATAGTAGAATAAATAAACAAAACACACAACGAAATAAGAACTAAATTAGATAATACTAACCAAACTCTATGAATGAACTATCTCCATGTTATCCCACAAGTATCTCTCTAACTCAACGATCAAGCATCACCCAAGGAGAGTACACCCAAGCTGGATCCCACACAAGCACTAAAAATAGAAAATTACTATATGCATGAGTGTTAAGAACTCAGTAGGCTAGCCCGATATGTTTTCCCAATGCACTACCATTAAAATAAAATATTGACCATTTAAAGGATGAACTACAATTTAAAAGAGTATATTTTTCGACATATTTTACTTAAAAACAAACTACAAACCATTTCCCTTATCCATTTTTAAATCTAGATTCTTTTCATTAGTGTTAATGATATTTTAGAAAGGGAATATGATGTTTATATTTTTTTTTGATTTGTACAAAGAGGAGTAAACAATTTATTTTGAAAATCATTTTTAGCATCCTAATCAAAACCAGTTCACCACTTTCCAAGGAAAACAATACACAAAAATGCACAAAAGTACACAACAAGGGAAATGTAGATTTACATACAAGTACCATATTCATCACTGCATGTAACTGGAATTCAATAGACATGGGTGAACCTAGGAGATCTCGAATAATCCATAAGACACCAATACATGTGATCTCATCCTTGTTGAAATGTTACACACGATGAAATCATAACAGTCAAATGGTCAACCATCCTTTCTCAAGAAGGCTGAGGGAAAAATCATTACAATGAACTCAAACATATCCGCCTACTATGGGCCACTGGTCAGTACCATAACCAACAAGTGCGACAATATTTCTTAGAATATTCTCTCAATATGCCAAGTTCCCATGTATCAAGTATTTAAATAGGGGTGATCCAACTGATCCCAACCGAACATCCAATCACATATATATTTATAATAATAATGCACAACAAGCATCACCCTGAGATACTCCGATGATTGATCTCATAAAATTTATCAAAGAACATAATGATTACAATTTTAGAAACTCTCATAATAGATCACGAGGATATATTAGTTAGAACATAACATCCATTTTACACATGCATGTATGGAATGTGAAGCATTCACAAGGAGGTTTTCATAATAAACAATTTTCACTAATTTTCACAAAGTGAATAAACATGCCCATAAACATACACAATCAATGTTCTATCTCAAAGTGCAAACAATTTTCATAAATATGGCTCAAGTACATTGTTTCCACTCAAATCATTTATAAAACATCTTCAAAACATTCCCTTATCACATACAAAAAATTCTTTTTACACACACATATCAACCGGACCACAATAGAAAACTTCGCGCCAAACATATTTAAAAACCCCAACTATTCCTATTAATTTAAAATCATTTAAGAAATTTTTCCACCAAACCCACAATTACCAACTCACACATGAATTTTTTAAAAAAATGGTCCAAACACACCATGACACATTGAAACGAAACATTCATTATAATAAATTCCAACTGGGCCATTTATCATCAACACATACAATGTTTATAAAAACAGTTTCTAATTAACTATCATAAAGATTCTAGAAACGTGTTACATTCTAAAATATAATTAAATTGAGAAATCAGGTTCAAAGATTCACAAACCATGTGAAAAAATAATGAGACATTTAATTAAACAAACAATGTGCGAAATTCAAATAAAATGACCTTATTTTTCACCAAACTAGAATTTAACTACCAAATTGCTTCATAAAAAAATTAACCAGAAGTTAAACAATAATAATTAACACATGAATATGGTGAGAACCATAGAAAATAGATTCAACTTAAATTATAAAAGGATACTCAATGGAAACCTACCTTAGAACCAAGGCGTGACGACAACACTCGCTCCGAATCAATCTGCGTGAGCTCTAAAATTTAAAACCTACCGAGAAGAACCACTAATCAACAAACCAACCCTAAAAAAACCCCTACCATAAACAATAATAATTTAAAAATATGAGACTACCAGTGCTGTGCAGGTGGGGATTGTTGGAGTAGGATGCTGGGGCAGCGGCATGGAGAAGGAGGCAGGGGTCGGCACCAGAAAACAAAGTAGTAGGGGTATCACTTCAGAGAAGGTGTTCTCTACTAGAAGGAGGCATCACCGGAGGTGGGATGACTAGAGTAGGGAGGCTGGCCATAGTATTTCTATAAGATAGTGGACTGGTTAGGTTGGATCCGCCAGATGAGGCAAGACGGTAAGGGCGTCTGAAGTAGGAGGTGGTGTCAGGGAGAGGGGAGGTCACCGGGAGAATAGGGGTCTGTGGCCGGAGGAGAGTGCAGCTGGGTATAGTGCGTAGGGTAGGAGGTGTGCAGGGTCTGGTGGAGCACGTTGGACAATAGGAGGGGCGTGCTTCTGAGTCAGTTGGTCGGAGGCGACTATGATGGGGGCTGCTGTGGATAGGCACTATCGAGGTGCCGGTATGAGGAAGGGAGAGAGGTCGAGTCTACGGTGGTTCTATAGGGGGAATGCACTAGGTATGGTTTTGTCGATTGAAACAAGGGGAGAGGTGAGGGCCAGATTGAGGAGCAGAGGCACGATTCATGAGAGAGAAGGAGGCCAGAGTAGTCGGTGGTAGCGATGAGGCCTACTCACACTAACAGAGGGAGGCGATGGGAGGAGCCCTACTCGCGCCACACACATAAAGAATGGGGGACTCTACATGGAGAGAGAAGTTGGTTTTCCAGAAACCCTAAATAAATGACTATCAAAGAAAAGAAAAATAAAACCAATAACTTCATATAAACAATAATAATATTAATAGTAACAGTAATAATAATAATAAAGTAAATAAAAATACTAATAATAACAACACTGATAGTAATAATAAATGCAATAAATCATGATTATAAAAAAATAAAAAAATAAAAGTATTAATTTATTTTAATGATAATGAATTTTTTGACAAAAATAAAAATATTAATTGATAGCAATTGATGTGAGTTTTAAATATAAAAACTTTTTATTTCAATTTTACAAAAACAACGGGATGCGTAGTTACCCGGGCGATGCCACACGAGGTTTCCAAATTTCATTCCTCTTGCACGCCCAATGATGTCTCCTAAAAAGTGAAATTTTTCTCCTAAGATCATAAATTTCATCCGTGACTCTACTCAAACCCCCCAAAATAATATTTAATTCCATGGAAATAATAATGAAAATAAAAACCTATGTTGAGGTGTGACAATATCTGATCCCAGTCTTAGGAACTATTAGTATTGGAGCTAAAGTGGACCACTTCATTTTCTTTAAAAATTCCACTTCACACTTTTACAAAAATTGTAAAATTACTCTAATATTATTCAAAAATGTAAAATGTGATTATAATTAGGATAATTCATGGTTAAAATGTTATTTATATACCACTTATCATGGAATTCTTAAAATATAAAACATGTTCCATTTTCATGTCTATGAAATCATTTCACCCACTTTATATGTGACCATGAATATACCTTTATCAGACTTCACATTCCCCATGAGATTAAACTCATTAATTTAGATGTTATAGTTCAATAGCATTCAGTAAACCTGATGTTCTTGAATCATACTCAAGGCTATCTGGAGACAACTGGAATGATACTCTGGTGTTAGTGAGTAGATGAGGATTCCATCGACCAACACCACAATGAACCAGTCCATGTAAGGGTTCATGATCTGGTTTATGAGATTAATGAACACTACTAACACATTCATTTAAAAAAATATCATTGTATTCTTTTATTTCCCATTCATATACGGAAATTATTTCTTTGGGATTTCCCTGTCTTCAACTCGTAGCTGATGGAAACTCTATTGATGATAAGTCTTTGAGAAACACCATGATTCCCCAAAATGATTGAAAATATAATTGATACTATAAAAAGGGTACATGTTCATCATCATCACTATGTTTAATTTGTATTAATAAACTTAAAGTCGAAGACTACAATCCACATGAATAGAGAACAATATTGTTGCACCCCACTACGAAGTACTAGACCTAATAAATCCCTTCTTCACCAAGTCCTCCGGTTGTTCTATCATCTACTACAAATGATCTTGTTTCATATGATAATGGGGATTCAAAATAAGATACCTACATGGCATGGGGTATATCTCAATTTCAACCCCTATATCTATAGGAATTATTATGATGTTGTTTGGAATGATTTCTTAATATTTATCAACTAACAGAGGAAAATACTATGGGGTTTTCATTGATCTATTTGAATGATCCAATCCAAAATTCTATTTTTTGATCATCCTAATATAAATCCACTCTATAATAACTCTAATTTATCTCAATTCTGATTCCAAAATCATCATGTACCTCTATCCCTTCGGTGAAGAAAATGTAACCTTTCCCAGAAAGAAAATAATGAATTATCGGATGCTGATGAACCAGCCCTCGCCAATAATCACATATAATTTCATCATATGTAGTATTATGAAGTTGCCTATATTTCCCTAATTGGATATGAATTTCAAAAACTTTGTGAATAACCTAAAATAACCTACCTTCATGAAAAATTATGTATTAAGTTTATGTAACTCATAGAATGATTATACTGATAAGTCATGTCCCTCAAGTACATATGTGGATATGAACGAATGAGAATCACTAACACCAAAAATAATTAGATAAGGAATATGTGATATAAAATATTCCTTTTACTAAATATGGTCCCTCCCGACCATCTGCTGGTGTTTGATCTACATTATTAAAATGACCTTCTTTAGCTTTGTGACTTTTTCTATGATTATCTTGCCTCCTCATATTATGTGCTCATAGCTATAGATCATGGAAGGATCATCAGTTTCTTGTTCTTTCCTAGATTTCACACTTTTTAAATCATAACCTCAAATATATATGGAACATTTTATGAATATGGATCATATTACCACATTAAAAACACAATAATTAAGTTACCAATCATTCCCAATTGTAATTTTTGATATTTTTGTAGTTGAATAACTGTGGGTAACATCCAGAGGGAACCATGGTATCTATAAACTACTCCACCTACACACTATAGATCTCTTTTACATGCTTGAACTTCTACTTCTTAATAATAGAAATATAAATTACTATAGAAGTTGGATGCATACCCACATGAGCATTGAGGGATAGAGAAAGACCAATTTCTCAACCCTACCATATGATTTTTTGATTGTCAATGTCTTCTTTATAACATTAAGATATGATTTAAGGTCAAATCTATAGAACTATTATCTTATGTAAGGATGGAGTCCAGTCTCAATCTTCCTTGACTTTTGAGCCTCATTCCAAGCCAAAAGAGGTGTAATGTGATGAATATTAGTAAAATATGGGGATTTTATGGACACTATTAGGGAAAACCAAATATTTATCCATGGACGCTTCCAATTAGTCATGATCTAGCATATCAATAATGAATTTTCCAAAGAATATATACTTGAAGGAATTAAAAGTGAGTCCCTCACATCATCCATCATATCTCATGACCTCCACCAACATCCAGCAGGTCATTGTAGCATGGATGTATTCAATATAATCATAGTGTTTATTTTAATTTTTATAATATCAAAGATACTCATGATTCTATCCACCAAATCCTTATCATTATTTGATATTTTAGTGCCCTAAAAGTCCAAAGGATGCTGGAGTTGAAAATACATGGCATAGTCGACAATAGATCTTGATGGAAGGACTTTTGGATGGAGTGGGATAATAGTTTTCTCTACCAGAGTATGTATGGGATTGTCATCTATAGTTCCATCCTTCATATCTATATTGTAACATTATCATTGAGAGAATTCTTACCCACATTGTTCGGTAGTCACATCATTCATCTATGGGGAAACATCTTCTGTAACATGAAGGTTATCATTAATGTGTAATCCATTATATCCTTACATGTATAAGGGATCATATAATGGGTTCTCTATGATTCCACTTAATTCCAATGGTTTAACCTCATATAACTAACCCATTTCTCATCCATGGACCTTAGTCATAATAATTATATAAAACAAATGAGGGTTTTAAAAACATTTAAACACAATTCCATTACTCTAAAAAACTCCTTCTTGAGTATTTTTTTTATATTAATATATTTCAAAACAATAGGTATATATATGGAATGTGAAACTAGGTGCCTAATAATTATTCATGAAAACAAAAAAAAATCTCATAAACTAGTAATGGTAGTCTCATCCATGGTAACATGGATGTTCATTACTCATGTGCTATCCATGTAAATGAAAAGGCCCCACATGAGTCTCACATAGATATCCCCATTCTATAATGATCTACGTTAGTCCCAAAAGAAAATTATTCTTTGATAACATTATTTTATGACACCACCTTAAAAAGTAGTTTTGAGTTTGGGTGTCGTAGGACCTCATGTGAGCCTCCCCAAACAAAGGATGCTTCTAACTAATTGCTAGTGGATATGTCCATTACTGGATAGACTATACCATTTGTATCACATAATGACGTAAATAATAATAAGGAAACATAATAAATATAATATTTAGAGTTTAATTTAGAGGTTAAAATAATTAATACTACTCATGTAAGTAAAAAATGTGAACCTAATGTGGCACGCCAAACCAGAGTATCAATTGGAACATATAAAAACATAAAAAATAGATGGATCCACCAGAGTCCATCATGATCTACTAATTTCTCCATGATCCTTTTCTCAGTCATTAGCCACAATCCCTTTTTCATTAAATGGATCCCTATGCATGATTTTATCACACACATAAAAATTATCACACATAGTGTGAGTAATAAACATTATAAGACAGCAAAAATGAATCCTCATAATGTTTTATCATATATAATAGTATTATTCAACGTTAATAATTAATTCATAAACATGGAAAGAGACACATAATGTAGAATCTAAATAATTATTTAGAAGATAAATTACAAGAGGGTGGTGAATTGTAAGTTTAAAAACATTAATTTTTAACCTTATGGAAAACTATGTTTAATAAATTTAAACAAGGTAAATTCACAAGAACTCTTATAGTTATATTAAAAAAACATGCAATGTTCCAAAAATATGATTCTAGAAATTAAACTTAAGAAACTTTTAATTAAAAAAAATTATACCTTAAAGTGTATGAAATTTATAATATCATAGTACATAAAAAATTGAAAAATTATAAGAAGTTTTTACATAATTCCTTTATCAAAATATAGTGGAAATAAACTTGAAGAAAAACAAGTTGGAAATGTTAAATATTTTAACCCAATGAGTAGGGTATCCAAAAACCATGGATAATGGTCCCTTAATTTATACTTTCAAGAACGTATGTCTTACCCACATTGGGGTAAGCCCTCGATAGGAATATTAGAATCTATATTGCAATCCCTGCAATCAATTGATCTTTAAGGTAGTCGGAACCTCTGTCTTCCTATCCCAGAATTCCTCTATCTTCTTATCCCCAGAAGCCCCCGATTGTACTCATCAACATTCAGAGTCGCACGAATTCAACCGAAAAAGATGTTCAGTATTTATAAGGTATGAGAGTCTCTCTCTCTCTATAAATCACTTCAATAGCATGTAATCTCTATAGTGATGGAAGAATGATTCTCAATTATGAGCACGTTCAAATAAGATTCTATTTATAGTTAAAACTTCAACGGTCAGCTCAATCCCCCAATGGTTATATTTTTTGTTATATAATAGAGTGACATATACACATGTCAATCAAAAAACGGCTAGTTAGAATCCAATTGTCCTACATAATATTATAATAAGTTTAAGGAAAAAGAAATTTCATAACCAAATCTATTTTTTCAGAGTCTAAAGAAATATAGAATTTGGATTCTAACCAAATAAACAATCAGAGTGTATATTCTAATGAATTAAGAATATGAATTCTGAGGAATTCAGAGTCTAAATTCTTAGGAATTCAGAGTCGGAATTCAGTGTAATTCAGAGTCTGAATTTTGAGGAATTTAGAGTCTGAATTCTAAGGAATCAGAATCCGAATTTCAAAGAATTCAAAGTCCAAATTTTAGAGATTTTGGAGTCTGAATTTCAGAGAATTCAGAGTTTGAATTTTAGATAATTCAGAGGCTAAATTTTATATAACTCAGTTTCTAAATATTAGAGATTTTAGAGCTAGAATTTCACAAAATTCAGGGTCTAAATATCCGAGAAAACGTAGTATGAATTTTAAATAATTCACTGTCTCAATTTTAGAGAATTCAAAACCTAAAAACAAAATATGCTATATCTTACTATTTACAGGATTCCGATATTTTAGATGTGAAACTAAATTTTTCCATATTAATAAAATGAGTTAGGTTTAGGGAGACTATAAAATGAACAATGAAAATATAGGTAAGGATAAAATTTTCATAGAGAAGGGAGAAATTCCTTATGAAAACAATCATTAGGGAAAATATAATTTTCCTTATCATAATGTGATCAATATTTTCAAAACACATAGAAATCTAAAAGTCATAAGGAAAACCCATTGACTCAACAATCTCTCCCTCTTTTTTAAAGCACAAACATCCTTACGAAAAAGAATATACTGACTTAGAATTTTACTTTATGAAAATAAAAAAACCTATATCCCATTACATATGAATCATGATGAATATTACTGACTCCCTTTTAGGTTTTTAAATCCATAAGGATCATATTCTTGAATTTCTTAAAAAGATTTTTCCTTTTCTTAAATAAGGAAATCTTCTCTGATAAAAGTCCCCTTTAGATAAACTCACCCTTAAATAGGGAATTATCTTCTTTACATAGTATTCTTTTTATCCTTCATTTCTCCCCCTTTACGATTTTCAAAAAGGAATAAATGGAATTGAAAATATTGGTACCTAAAATATTAGTACTATAAAACAAAACACCTGAAGAAAAACCCAAATTTTCAATATGATTGGGAAAAAAATTGTACAGGGAAGGTAATAAAAATAAATATTTGAGTTAAGGAAAAAAATCATCGATCTTTTTTTCATCATATGCTTCTTGAAAATGGTCTTTAGATTTTTATGCTTCTTATGATCCTATTCAATACATTGGAGCTGCTGATCCTGAACATCATTTTGCTTCTCTAGAGCATTGATTTTTTCTTCCTGAGCCTTAAGAATTTCTTCATGAGTCTTCAAAAGTTTTTCTTCATTACTTATTTTTTCTTCAAACTCAGTTCTAATATCTCTTTCCATTTTCATATTCAACAAATCTGAATTAAGTTTCCCATTCATATCCTTGAGTTAATACATCTGAACTGTTTGTTCAAGATTGATCTTCTCAATGAAACTTGTAATAAGGTCTTTGATCTCAACATCTTCGGTATCAAAAGAATCCATCACATTATCTTGGAATTCATTAAAGATTCTTATCACTTTAATTGTATTCTTGTACCACTTAGTAATTTCCTTACACGACCTCCTATGAGCATCATACCCAATGTAGAACAATTTAACATCATCGACATGCCTGACAAATATTTCAATAAGCATGGAAACATAATATAGTTTCTTATTAAAAGAATGATAAAGAATTTGACATCTAGAGTCAATACATGGAAACAAAAGAATTGTATCAACGAATTTATTTAGTGATTGGACCACAAAACCATGACCCTTAAAACATGATTCTAAATCAGATTATCTTGTTGGTGATGATTCTTTCTCAATCTCATAAATAGGTCTTTTATAATATCCATAAACATATGTATTATCCACCATGACCTTCTTATGTGTATCAACTACCACCTCTTTCCATTATCAACTCTCAGAATAATCTCGGCAGCCTTTGGTGATTCATCTTCACTATTTTATAGTTGTAATATCTTATCTTCCACATCCATTTCCTTTTTAGCATCGACCAAAAGGTTATATGGTTGAATAAAGTCATCATTGCGGCTCTCTTCTTATGATGGTTTGCTTACTTCTTTCTAACCTTCATCACCTTTTCCAAGGGTAGCATGGTTTGATGATTCATCCTGGGAAGTCCAGATTGATAATTTCTCAAAAGGACTCTCCTTCTCATGATATTATTTAACTTTCCATATCATATCATATGTATCATAACATCATTCCTATTATTCCCCTTACACTTATTCTTCCGACACAATCTCTTCCTCTTCATCCGGTTCCAGAATGACATTTTTTTCAGAGTCACTGGAAGTGATTCATGTGAAAAAAATTTTGGTACCTATATCTTCTCAGAAGTATTCATAGTGGTCTTGAGGTGATATTAAACAATATCGGCTTCAGAAATTTTCTTCTTTTACTTCTTCTCTTTTTCGTTCTTATCAAATTCCTCAATATCCTTACTCTTTAATGATATTTATTAACTTGATCAAATTCAAAGATAGGATCTAATACCGTCTAATTATTTTTATCTTCTCTCTACTTGGAAAAATCTTTATCTAGATAGGTATTTTTCTTCATAAATTTTGGAGGTGCTGATTGGGGTTCCTTGCCTATAAGATTTTTTTCCATGGCTTCTAGATCATTCTTCTTTATTTTCCTCTAACCCTTCTTGGAAGACTCATCCACTTCCGACATCTTAGATAAGACATATAATTCACATTCAGATAAGTTATAAAACTCTCCAAACCTACTGTTAAAACAAACCTTTATCATTCTGAGTATATCATCACTCAGAAACATAACCTTTAAATTTCATAGTTTAGAACTACATGGGATTTTTAACAAAACTAGAAAAAGGACAATGATTTTGGATATAATAACCTAATACACAATGATCTGTGATTTGAGAGTCTCATTCTTGATAATCAAAATTTTAAAAAAGACATATATCACTAGATTAATATTTTGGATATTCATTATAAAATCTAGAACATAAATGTCAATTTTCATCATGGTATCATTATCCCCTTTTCTCATAATAAGAAAACCCTGAACCCATAACTATAGAATCTAGAAATTTGAAGAGAGATGGTTATTTATTATTTTCTTTACTTATATAACACCAAGGAAAACTATGTCCCTCTCCTTATAAAAAGATACTAATATTTCTGGTAGCCTCTGTGTGCAGAACTCAGCTTACCCATCATTCGTAATTCTTATAATGCTTGAAGCCACAATAATCGAAATGGAAAAGGTATTCCCATAATTATTAAAAGAAAACATTTCCTTCCCATCTTGAACAAAAAATGATGTCCCATAAAATTCTACTAGAATCTCTTTGTAAACTGGATCTTGTTATTTTGGTTTGGATACACACATACTCTCCCAACCATTCAATTTGATATTCTTCAAAATGAAATAATCATACTTTCAAAATAACTTCTAATCAACTAACATTTTTCTATAGATTTTCCATTATGAAATTTTCATAGTTGACGACATTTTCCATTGCGGGGATGCTTCCAAATACATTCGGAGTTGAGTAGATCAGAAATCCAGAATGGAACATAAGAAAAGAGGAAGAGCTTTGGCATGCTATGCATGAAAACTGATGTGGTACAACCATAAGGGGGACATTATATAGACGTTGAGGCAACCGTTCATATTCTCTAATTGATCTAACAATTGAAACTATATTAATATGATCTGAAAGTTGAGATGAAAGCCAATGTAGGGTTTTTGTAGGTTCCAATCTTTTGAGGTTTGTAAGAAAAAAATTCAGATATAAGGAAAGTGAATCTGAGAAAAAAAATTAAAACAAGATAAAAATACCAAAGATTAAAATATTGATTACTAAAACATTTAGTAAGGAATGATTCCATCTAAATAACTAGGAAAATTATCAGCAATAAGGAAAATTATTCTTGAAAAACATTAGTTTCTGGAAAAATTTCTAATAGAAGAAAAATTTTGGATTCTAGAATTTTGTGTTATAAAAAAAAGATTAAAAATTTTTTAATATAAAATTTTTTATTACCTAATATTATTATCATGAAAAAATTTTATTATGAAAAATATTGATTATGAAATAGAATTTCAATATGAAAAAAATTAACAACACAAAATTTTAACTACCAAGAAAATGTACTCCTTTTTGAAAAGGATTTTCTTAATGTAAGGAGATAGGTTTCCACAAAAAGTTAATATAAAATATTACCTTACAATTATCATTCGAAACGATTGTTTAATGTACTAAAATATATTAGATGGTAAGTATTTTTTGAATATATTATCAAGTTGTTCTTGCATTCTTATAAATTTAAAAATAACATCTTCTTTGAGTGTATGATCCCTAAGAAAGTGATGACAAATATCTATGTGTTTTTCAAGAGAGTGATGTGTATGGGTTTTTCTTACGGAAATGGAACTAGTGTTATCAGACAATATCCGTGTTTTGGAAATTCTCATGCCATAGTCTATGAGTGTGTGTTGCATTCACAACACTTGGTCACAATAACTTCTAGCTACTACATATTCAGCTTCATTAGTGGAATTTTCAACTGAGTATTTCTTTTTTCATGACAATGAAACTAATGAATCTTCTATGAAATGACATGTTCCAGATGTAATTTTCCTATAAATTCTGTATCCACCAAATTCAGTATCCCAAAAACATTTTAAAAGAGAATCACTTCTAGAAGTAAAAAAAGAGTCCTAAATCCGTTGTTCTAGTTAAGCAGCAATTTTTTTCACTGCTTTAAAATGAGATTCCTAAGGATTGGAATGATATCTTTCAAATAGGCATACTGAAAACCTTAAATCTAGATGACTAGCTGTCATGTATAGTAATATTCCTATAATACTTTTAAATGATATTTAATCTACTGGATTCCAAGATTCATTAGGATTAATTGAATTTTAGGTACCGATTGGAGTACATATAATTTTAGTGTTATCATATCAATACTTTCTAAGAATATATTTAATATAATTATATTGAGAGATATAAGTAACATTTAGTTTTTTAGATAATTAAAAACCTAGGAAAAATCTTAACTCACACATCATAATCATTTCAAACTCAAACTTCATTTGATTTGAAAACTATTTTGTTACGTATTTCTGAGTTTAACCAAATATAATTTCATCAACATAAATTTAAACAATTAAAACATTTATCTTATCTTTATTTATAAAAAGAATTGTATCATCAGTTCCATTATCATAACTCTTTTGAATCAAAAATCATGTATGCCTATCATACCAAGTTCTAGGGCATTGTTAATGTCCATATAAATCTTTGGTATGTTTGAAAACATGGTAAGGATGTTTTGATTCTTCCAAACCAAGTGGTTGTTCTAAAAAACATTCTCTTGAAAATATTCATTAAAAAAATCTCATTTTACTTCCATTTGAAAAATATTGAAATTAAACAATGCTACAAAGGAAAATAAAATATGAATAGATTAACGTCTAGTTAGTGCAATATAGGTTTAGTCATAGTCTATTCCTTCTTTTTTATTGTCTCCCTTAACAATTTGTCTAGCTATATTTCTTACAATTATTACATTTTCAACACACTTATTTTTAATGACCCATTTTACTCCAATAATATATGTTTCCTTATGTATTTTAGCCAACGTCCAGTATTTGATTTTTTTCAAATTCATTTGGCCCTTATTGCATGGATTTTATCCAATCATCATCACATAAAGCTTCATCAGTGCTTTTTAGTTCTAATTAGGAAAGGAATTATAGATGTTCTACTTAATTTATTAAAGAACTTATAATCCTTGCAATTTGATTCTCATAATAAATGATACTATCACTAGGACGATTCTTACGAAACAACTGATTTGGGGTTTTTAAGACCTATTCATCTACATTTGGTAGGAAATATTCTGGTGTAAATGCTTAAGAAATATTTTCTTGAACAATTTCCTTAACAGAAGGGTCTTCTATCAATAGATGATAATCAATTTTTGAAAACACATTTGAGGATATAGGTTGGTGTTGTGTAAAAATTAAAGTATCAATTTCATCAAAATTAACATGAACCGTTTCTTCAATAGTAAAAGTATTTTTATTAAAAACACTATAAGCCTTAGACGTTGACGAGTAGCCTATGAATATTCCTTAATCATATTTGGGTTCATATTTATGTTGATTATATTTAGTATTCATATAAATACTTTTCAACTAAATACCTTGAAGTATGAAAGTCTAGGTTTTCTACCATTCCCCAATTTGTAAGGGGTTTTTTTAAAAAAAGGACTAAACAAAAATCGATTTATAGTATAAAAAGCCGTACCTATAGCTTCAACCCAAAAGTGTTTAGCTATTTAATATTCAGTCGACATGGTTCAAGTTATTCCTTAAAGAATACAATTTATTCCTTCAACAAAACCATTCTATTGAGGATTTTTTGGTGCTGAGAAGCAGTGAGTAATGCCTTTTTTACTACAGAATGTTTCAAAATATGAATTTTGAAATTCTTCTCCATGATCATTATGAATAGTTATTAATGAAAGGTTATTCTAATTTTCAACTTGGGCTCTAAAAATTTTGAAATAATAAAAATCTTTAGAATTCCTTGTTATAAAATAGACCGATTTAAATCTAGTGTAATGATCAAATAAGACAAATACATAATATTTTCCTCGAATACTTTTAGTTTTTGTGGGACTGAGAAGATCCATATGCAATAACATTAATTCATTATATGTTTAGACATCACATATTGATTAAAAACATTATTTTTGTTGCTTTCCAAATTGAAATGGATCACAAACATTTAAAGAATCAATTCTATGGTATGACTAATCCTTAAATTCTCTTTTATTCGAGACTTTTCATAGGTTCTTATGATTACAGTGTCCTAACCTTCTATACTATATACAATATTGTTCTTCCATTGCACTATGGAAAAGTAGATCTTGGATTCTAAGGTCTTTTTTGTTTAGTGTGCATATATTCTTCTGCTTGTGGGTAGAAAGAAAAAACTCTTCCATGATATTGTCTACTAAGAGTTTATCATTCCTAAAATTCACTAGGTAAACATCATCACATAAATGACATATGATAATGATGTTGTTCTTAAAACCCTAAACAAATAAAACATTTGAAATCAATGTTTTTTCAAGAAGAACAGTGTTACCTATATAAATAATTTCATCCTAAGCATTATCTTCAGATGTTACATTTCTTCCATTCGTCTTGAAAAAATTTTCAATGATATTTTTGTAACCATTCATATTTCGGGAACATCCACTATCCATGTACCATGTATTGTTGTTGGTAGATGATTTATTTTCTTGAAAATAATAGAGTTATACTTTTAGAATCCAAACAATCTTGGATCTGAAAATTTCAATAAGAAAACTTTTAGGTATCCACATTTTCTTAGAAAAATAATCTTTATGAAAACCTAAATATTGAGTTTTGTTTAAAGAACAATTTTCAAACCAATATCCACAGCACTCACATTTAGTGCAAAATAGAGCATTTTGGGGAACAAAATATTTATTAATAAAAACTAGTTTAGAATGAGTATAACCAGATCCAAAACGATTTCTTAAATGTTGAATTTGGTAATACATTTTTGACACTCTTTACCATCACAAAGTATAACGACTAAAAAAGTGAAAAACCTTAGTCCAAAGTGATTCATCCTTTGAAGAAACATCAAAAATTGACAAAGGAATGAATAAGGATGTATTCCCACTTAGGTCATGCAAGTTTCATCATGGTCGCGCAAGTATACTTGTGCACTGCATGATGGTCACACAGGTGACTTGTGTGCCCTCTTTTATTTTCACACAGGGTCTTCCCTGGCCTATAAATACCCCTTGTGGGCCCCCCATTTCAGTACGAGAAAATTCCAAAACACATATTCGAGTTCCTGCCACCCTAGTCTCTTCTGTAAGTCTTCCAAACACTTATAAGGTAATGTATTACCTAGAATGGATGCTATAAGTAGGGGAAACAAGGCCTAAGTGTTGAAACTCATCAAAAATTGCGCGCCTAAGTGGGAAGCCCTTAAGGGAAATGGCCATACGTGCACCCCGACTTATCCCTTCAACCAAACTTGCACGCCACTATTTTGGAAGACCATAGGGATAATACTATGGGTTTGAGCGAAGTCTCTCCCATTTATTATCCTATGTATTGACCTTCGTACAAGTACCCCTGTGTCGTGCAGGTATACTTGTGTGACCGAGAATTGCGCGCCCACACAGGACCTGCGTGCCTCTCTCTTTTTGGGGGGCCCTCCGGCCTATTCACTTTCTTTCTTCAAATCCACTTCTCCTTTTAAAAATTTATCCTTCAAGACCTTATTGAAAACCATTTATGGCATGGTTCATTTATTGGCTTCTTTATCTGAAGGGAATTTTATAGAAAATTTCTCAAAACCTAGCGATTTACATATCTTTATGTCACAATGGTTAGTGATTTAATTCATTCAACCACATCCTTTAATTATGAATGGATCTAAAACATAGGCCTACTTTTCAAGAGTAAGTCCAAATATCAAAATCCCAAATATGGGAACCCTCTTTAGGAGTAGGCCTCGATCCCCTTACTTGGGCCTCCTTTTCAGAAGTAAGCCCCAATCTTCAAGTACCCTTTAATTTTGGGCATCCTTATGAAAACCCTGCTTTTATTACAAACTTAAACATGGTTTATTTCATAAAATATTCACTTGATACAACATGGAAGAACAAGTGGTCTAGTTTAATTGGGGATTAAGATCATTACATAACAACTTAAAACCTGAAATACAACATCTTTATTGAAAACATCCTTTTCATGACCACTACATTCCCTCGTACATAGCATGGAATGGGATAACCTGAGGACATGCATAAGAAAAGGGGTGAGATATAAATCCTAATAAGGGAATAAACATGTAATATGGGAGGAGTAAAATACATGTTAGATAATAGGCATAAGAATAGAGAATAAGAGAAAGATGAACATAAAGGCGTGATAAAGCATGATAATCATAACATGGAAATGTGGCAACAACACTTAAAATGGAATTAGCATGAGTCAAGGCTCATTGCACATGGAGAATGTGTAAATCCTCATTGCACAAGAATCATGAGTAAACCCTCTTTTCACAAAAATTACCATGAGTCAACAATCATTGCATGTGACGTATCATGATACTAAACTTTACCCAATGCATTGGAGCGCTATAAGGGAACACCCTTCTTAAACCTTTCATTTCATGCATAAGTGTGCCACATGGATCGTAAAACAAGGATTCATAAAACATAATCATTTATTCCATGAAAAAGGAATGTGGAATGAAACTTTATAATCAATAAGTAAATGTTCAAGAAGGTGAATACCCTTAATGGAGAAATGAGCATGGTATTAACTACACAAAGGCATTGGCTTAGAAAATCTGTGTAATTTTGGCAGCGTAACAGCGTGATATAAGAATTCATAAAAAAATGGTTGATGGGATAGAAAGGGGTGCCTCATCATATCTACATAAAATGGTTAGTAATGGGGTCATATAGATACATGTCCCAAAAATTGTAATGGAATTTAGATTCACGATACAAAAGTATTTCTTGAATGTAAATGAGGAGAGAGAAGTTCCGTTCATAATTTCGGCATAGTAACGGATGTACATGGGAGGCATTTAATGAGAGAGAAATGGGTATCCCATCATTCAAAAAACAAGAGGGAAGTATAGGGGAGGTTCTAAACCATACCCCATAATTATAATTGAAATTAAAAGGGTATAACAATATTAAGAAAATTGGACAAAAAAGTGAAAGGTAGAAAAACCCTTACATGGAAGTGTGCTTCCAAAAGATAGAGAGAGGCTTGAGAGAGGCTTCTTGGGAGCTTGGGGAAATTTGGGAGGATTCTAGAGAGAGTAGGGAAGAGGTTGGATGAACTCCAAAGTCTTTGAGTGGTGAAGAAGTGGGAGATTGAATGGGTTTATATAGGAAAGGTGAGTGAATTCTTTATTATTTAGGTTTGAGACCCCTTACATTAAACTAATCCAAATCACAAATCATCTCATGTTTTTTGCCAATGTTTTTTGGAAAAGGGAATAAAAAAACAATATTTTATAAATCCAAAGTCTGAACTTCTAAAAATAATGGGTTTTCTTATGTGCAGGTGAGTCACACTCCAATGGAAAATAATTTAAAAAGACAAGATGTCTAATAAGTCTTGAGGGGTTCATTAATGCTTTGAAAAGTAAGTCAAACAAACCCAAAATCACATTATATTAATGGTTAAACATATATTTTCCAAACATTAAGCTTATAGTATTTTATTATATAACTATTGGGTCATCATGATGTCATAACACACATTATATAATTAAACTGTATTTAATTTTTACCCAAATATTTGACTGTCTCAGAAAATTATTAAAAATTCACCGTTGGATAATTTCAACATCCTTATTTATAAATAACATTTATTTTATCTAAATATTTTTCTAAATATGTAAATTTTCAATTTTAAAATAAAAATCGACATTTATCGTAAATTCACTAGTTTTGACAAAAATGGCTTTCAAACCATAATAAAAATTACAATTTCATTCATAAAATTATATGATCATTTATATTTAATAAAAATTAATTCAATAATAATAATAATATTTTATTAAAATATTATTTAATTCAAAAATCCCATAATTTAATAAAATATAATTCTTAATTAAATAATAACTAAAAACACTATTTGTACTTTAAAAACTATTTACAATGTATTAATAATGAAAACAAATAATATTAATTATTTTATAAAAAAATAATGTACATGAACATAGTACTAGTGATTTGTTACATAACCCCTTAAAACAGCCGCATAAGACCTAAGGGTAAGGTGTTCGATGGTGAGAGACTCTTGGCGTGGCTCAAATAACATCGCTCTAGTGGTAATCTATATCAACTTCCACTTTTCCCGTAGACGGTCCCGTTCAATCATAACATGTTGAAGATCAGCTTGGGCATGGTCAAGAGCTATACCCAAGGATGCCACCTCTTTTCTGAGCTCTGACAAAAGGGCTTCGTATGGAGCAATTCTACTGAATGAGGTCATCACTTCCTTTGTCTAAGTAAATTGGATTCTTTAAAACCCTATATTTATACTAATCATGTGGTAATGGATATAAAAGCAATGGTCACAATCAAAGAAGTTGACATTTAATTAGATCAAGTGTGATTTCCATTAATGAAAATTTGGGCCGTTACAATATTCCCCCTTAAGAAATTTCGCCCTCGAAATTTACTTTACCCCTACTAAAACTGATGTGGGTAACTCAGCATCATCATTTTCACTGATTCCCAAGTCGGTTCTTCAAACATGTGGTTTCGCCACAACACCTTGACAAGGGGAATTGTATTATTTTGTAGAACATTTTCTCTATAATCTATGATCTTCACTAGTTTCTCCTCTTACAAAATATCATCCTCCAACTATACCACCTTAGAAGAGAGTACATATGAAGGGTCCGGTATGTACTTCCTTAAGAGGGATACATGAATGATATATTGTACTTTGGCCATGGTAGGTGGAAGTGCTAGTCGATATGCCATAGCCCCGACACGATCAAGAATCTCAAAGGGGTTGATGTACCATGGACTTACCTTCCCTTTCTTTCCAAACCTCATGGCCTTATTCCACGGAGATATGTGTAGAAAAACCATGTCTCCAACTTTAAACTCACGGTCTCATTGATGGCTATCTGCATAACTCTTCTGTCAACTATGGGATGCCATGATATGATGTTGAATGGTTTTCAGCTTCTCCACCATTTCTTCGACCATTTCTGGTCCAAGCAGTTTACGTTCACCAACTGCATCCCAACATGCCACCGTTCTGCACCATTTCCCATATATAGATTCATAAGGTTCAATTTGGATGCTCGAGTGGAAAATGTTATCATAAGAGAACACAACCAGAGGAAGATGTTGATCCCCTCCTTCTTTAAATTCCATTGATAATCCCTCAACATGTCCTCAACTATTTGGATATTCCACTCAGATTGGCCATCAGTTTGAGGATGATAGGCCGTACCAATGTTCAATTCAGTATCCAGAGAATTTTGAAGACACTTCCAAACCATAGAGGTGAATCATGGATCTTGGTCAGACACAATAGATTGTGTCACTCCAAGCAGCCTTACCACTTCCCTGATATATATCTGTGCCAGTTGATTCGATGAGTAATACTCTCGAATAGTAATGAAGTGTGTAGTCTTTGTAAGACGATCCACCACAACCTAGAATACATTGTTGCCTTTACATGTCCTTAGAAGTCCATTAAAAAAATCTATAGTGATTTTCTCTGATTTCAATTATAGTATGAGAAATGGTTGCATCATCCCCCTAGACTTCTTCCTCTCTTCCTTCACTTACTGGAACACCAAGAACATTGATGTATATACAATGATCTCCTTCTTCATATTATCCCACCAAAGGTTTTCTCGAAGATCTTGATACATCTTTATGCTCCCTAGGTGAATAGTGAAATTAGAACTCTGCGCATCATCCAAAAGTTCCTTCTTCAGCTCTGAACTTGATGTAACAAATTGTCTTTTCCAAAATCACACAATTCCCTTTTCATCAACATTAATCTCCAATGATTTCCCTTTTTTGATAGATTATAATTTTTCCTGAATTCCCACATCATCCTTTTGATCATCCATTAACCTTTCCAAAAGAGACAGATGAGCAATCATTTGTGAAAAGATTTATGATGTTCCCTTCTTTATGATTCCCATGTCCATCTTCATCAAGTCTAAAAAGTTAGGATATTTCTCAATTATCATCAATGATAGAATCACTGGGTCCTTTCTACTTAGGGTATCTGCCACCTTGTTCGCTTTTCCAGGGTAGTAATGTATTGAATAGTCATAATCCTTGATGAGCTCTATCCATCTACTCTGGAACATGTTAAGCTCTTTATATATGAATATATATTTATGACTCTTGTGGTAAGTATATATCTCACATTTCTCCCCATAGAGATAATGCCGCCAGATTTTCAAGGCAAAGATCACCGCTGCCAACTCCATATCATGCGTTGGATAGTTTCGCTCATGGATTTTCAACTAGCTTGAGGTATAGGATATCAAATTATCATTTTGTATCAGCACACAACATAATCCCTTCTTCGAAGCATCACTGAATACCACAAAAACATTCCCATTTGTTTGCAAAGTGAGCACGGGCGCAGTGATAATTCTTCTTTTCAACTCCATGAAGCTTTCTTTGCATTCATCACTCCAAGAAAACATTACATCCGTACGAGTTAGCTTGGTAATAGGGTTGGAAAATCATGAGAAATTTCTCACAAATCATCAATAATATCCAACTAACCGCAAGAATCTATGGATATCCATTACCGATGTTGGTCTCGACCATCCCTCAATTGCATCTATTTTGGAGGGATCCACAGATATCGAATTTCTTGTGATGATATGGCCTAAGAATGAGACCTCCTTCAACAAGAACTCACACTTGATGTACTTTTCATAGAGCTTCTCCTTGCACAATATCTCTAGTATAGTTCTTAAATGCTCCTCATGATCCTTCGTGGTTTTGGAGTATATTAGAATATCTTCAATAATGACTACCAAAAATTTATCAAGGTAATCTCTAAAGACTCTATTCATCAAGTAAATAAATATTTATGGATAATTAGTGAGTCCAAAAGCCTTTACTATGAATTCATAGTGCCCGTATCTTGTATGAAAAGAAGTCTTGGGGACATATTCCTTCTTCACCCTTACTTGATAATATACTGACCACAAATCTACCTTGGAGAAGTATTGTGCTCCACGGAGTTGACTGAACAAGTCATAGATCAGTGGAAGAGGATACTTTTTCTTTATCCTGATTTTGTTAATCTCACGATAATTGATGCAAAGGAGCATTGACCCAACCTTCTTCTGGACAAAGAAGACTATTTCACCCCATGGTGAACACTTAGGCGTATAAACCCTTTATCCAGATTCTCTTGTAGTTGTTTTTTCAGCTCCTCAAGCTTCACAACAGCCACTCTATATGGAGTCTTGGATATTTTTAGAGCCCCTGGTATAAGTTCAATTGAGAATTCAACATCTCTTCTAGGAGTAAGACCAGGAAGTTCCTCGAGAAACACGTCAGCGAATTCCCTCAAAATAGGCATTTCTTCAGGGATGGTTTCATCCATGGAATCAATCATCTAAGCTAGATATGTGTGCTCATTGGACAGTAATATCAATGCTTGAGATGATGGATCTAAAGGAGATCCATATTCCTCTTTACACTTGTAATGAATCGGGGGTCGATTCTCCATAGGGAGTGTGATTTCCCCTTCCCAAAAATTTATGTTGGCTCTATATAAGGAAATCCAATCCATGACATGAATTGCATCAAATTCCACCAGAGGGAGTATGACGAGGTTTTCCAGGAAATTAAATCCACGGATTATAATATGGGAGGACTTATATTCATGGGATGTAATGATTGCCCCATTTTCCCTACTCACCAATATCTTCACTTCCATGATTTGTGGTGGTGCTGGAATCTTTCTACTAAACATTATAGATATAAAATAATGCGTAGAACCTAAATCAAAAAGTGTTTTCGCTATTCTTTAATGAATAACTAGTGTACCTATTTCCTCTTCGTTGTCAGGGTTCACTTCGGCAGAAGTGATCGTAAAAGCTCTTCCTTGCTGCCTTGTAGGTTGTTGGTTGCCTCTGAAAACCTTTTGATTAGGGCACAGATTTGCAAGATGCCTTGGTTCTTTGCAGTTGTAGAAATGAACCACACGTTGAGGTTCGAACATAGTGTTCCTCTCCGCTATTGTTGCCTCATGTCTTTCTTGCTGACAGTTAACTACTAGGTTCCTTTCTCTTCCACACCTAAAGCATTTCCTCTTCACTTTTAGGAAATTTCAAGGGTGCTTTTTCCACACATTTGGAAAGTGGGGTGCTGGATCTTCTTAGCACCATTGAATTTTTCCATCAGACAATCATCTTTGATGTCCACCTTACACTTCTTGTCCCCATGATACCCATGTGATTACCTGATCTCCATTTCGACCTTTAGGGAACATCAGACAATTTCCTCATAGCTGTCGAAGTCATGGATCATAATTTCTTTCCGCATGCTAGGATTCAAACTACCAAAGAAGCATTCAACTTTTCATTCTATGGTAACGACAAAGTTATAAGAGTATCATGAAATTCTTGTGAAGTTTTCTTTGTACGCCTCCAATAGATTTTTCTCTTTTTGATTGAGGGAAAGGAAGTCCCTTTCCATCTTACATCTAAGGGTGCGCGGAAAATATTTATTGAGAAACATCTTCTAGAAATCCCTCCATTCCAACGCCTCGATCTCCTCGTCAGGCTTCGTATTTTAGATCAACGTCCACCATTGATCAACTTCACCCTCAATATGATAAGCCTCTAGTAGAACCCTCTCATGTTCAGAACATTGAAGGATGAAGAATATCTTTTAAATGGAGTTGATCTATTGTTCAACAATCATGGGATCAGATGATCCACCAAAAGTAAGAGGCCATTGTCTCATGAAGCTCTCGATAGTGACTTTTTCTTTCTTAGGGGGTTGAACATTCCTCTTGACCCTTGTTTCTATTCAAATCTTGAGTTATCTGAGAGAGAAGCATGAAAAATATCGGGATTCCCGCTCCCATTGGATTGGGCTTCTCATTAGTACAGTCATCACACTAATCTTCACATCAGTTGTTTGCTCAAGCACTCCAATTACCGTCCATTGGCTGGAATAAAAGGAAGGATAGGTGTAACACATAATGGGTAATACAAAGAAAAAATTTTATGACTTATAAATAAACTTTTATTTCCTTAACTCATTAGTCTATAGGCTTCAATCTATGATTTTCGTGATCTACTTTCTAACATATATTCTTAGGTTTTTTTATTCCCATAATGAGGGTTAATAATAAGCTTGTGAATTTACCAAAGCATATCCCCCGGGAGTGTCGTAACCAAGAGTTCATCAAGGCCCATTGTCGTGCAACAGTTGTCATTCGAGTCTTGCTCAAAGAGGTATTTTCGAGTTTTACCCCTAGGATACATCTTTGCCAGAGATGCCTCTACCTGCTCATATCCAGACAGGGATGAATTTTCTTGATAACCCACTTACTCAATACTCACCAAAACATAGGGACGTTTTTATTGTACTTAGTTATGTATATAAGGCTTTACTAGGGTTTTCTAATCCTAATCCCAAAAATAACTAAACCTATCCCATAATACCAATTATGAGAACCTTGCATTTATTACAAACTTAAACATGATTTATTTCATAAAATATTCACTTGATGCAACATGGAATATCGATAGGCCTAGTGTCGTTGGGGCTTAGGATCATTACATAACATCATAATACATGAAATACAACATGTTTATTGAAAACTTCCTTTACATCACCACTACATTCCCTCGTACTTAGCATTGCATGGGATAACCTGAGGACATAATTAAGAAAAGGGGCGAGTTATAAAGCACGGTAAGGGAATAAACATGGAATAAATGAGGAGTACAATATATGTTAGACAATAGGAATATCAATAGATCATAAGAGAAACATGAACATAAAATCATGACAATGCATGATAATCATAACATGGAAATGTGGCAACAACACTTAACATGGAATTAGCATGAGCCAAGGATCATTACACATGGAGCATTAGTAAATCCTCATTGCACATGAAGCAAGAGTAAACCCTCATTTGACTTGAATTAGCATGAGTAAACACTCATTTCATATGACGTATCATGATACTATACATTACCTAATCCATTGGAGTGCTATAAGGGCGCACCCTTCTTAAACCTTTCATTTCATTCATCAGTGTGCCACATGGATTATAAAACATAGAGTCATAAAATATAATCATGTATTCTATGAAAAAGGAATGTGGAATGAATATTTATAATCAATAATTAATTGTTCATGAAGGTAAATACCCTTGATGGAGAAATTGTCATGGTATTCACTACACATTGGAATTGGCTTAGAAAATTGGTGTAATTTTGGAAGCGTAACGACGTGATATAAGAATTCATAAAAAATGGTTGATGAGAGAGAATGGGGTGCCTCATAATATCTAAATGAAATTTACAGTAAGGGGTCATATTGATACATGTCCCAAAAATTGTAATGGAATTTAGATTCATGATACAAAAGTATTTCGTGAATGTAAATGAAGAGAGAATTGTATCTTTCAGAATTTCGGCATAGTAACAGGTGTACATGGGAGGAATTTAATGAGAGAGAAAGGGGTATCCCATCATTTGAAAACTAAGAGCGTAGTATGGGGGAGGTTTGAAACCATACCCCAACATTTATAATTGAAATTAAAAGGGCATAATAATATTAAGAAAATTGGACAAAAAATTGAAAGGATGAAAAAACCTTACTTGGAATTGTGCTTCCAAAGGCTTCAGAAAGGCTTGAGAGAGGCTTTTTGGGAGCTTGGGGAACCTTGGGAGGATTCTAGAGAGAGTAGGGTGGAGGGTGAATGAACTCCAAAGGCTTTGAGGGAGGAGGAAGTGTGATCTTGGGTGGGTTTATATAGGAAAGGTGAGTGAATTCTTTATTATTTAGGTTTGGGACCCCTTACATTAAACTAATCCAAACCACAACTCAGCTAATGGTTTTTGCACATGGTTTTAGGAAAAGGGAAGTGAAAAAAAATATTTTATAAGGCCAAAGTCCGATCTTCTTAAAATAATTGGGTTACTTATGTGGAGGTGAGTCACACTGCCATGGTAAATAATTTAAAAAGACAAGATGTTTAATAAATCTTGAGGGATTCTTTAATGCTCTAAAAATTAAATCAAACAACCCCAAAATACAATTATTTTAATGGTAAAACATATATTGGCTGAAAATAAATCTTATAGTATTTTATTACATCACTATTGGGTCATTATGATGTCATAGAACACATTATATATTTAAATGGTAATTTATTTTTACCCAAAAATTTGACTGCCACAGGAAATTATGAAAAATTCACCATTGGATAATTTCAACGTCATAATTCCAGAAATAACATTTATTTTATTTAGATAGTTTTCTAAATATGTTAATTCTCACTTTTAAAATAAAAAATAAATTTATCGAAAATTCACGGGTTTTGACAAAAATGGCTTTCAAACCTTAATAAAAATTACAGTTGCATTAATAAAATTATAAGATCATTTATATTTAATAATAATTAATATAATAATAATAATAATATTTTATTAAAATATTATTTAATTAAAAAATCCCTTAATTTAATAAAATATAATTGATAATTAAATAATAACTAAAAACAATATTTGTACTTTAAAAACTATTTACAATGTGTCAATAATGACAAGAAAGAATATTCATTATTATATACAAAAATACTGTACATGAACATAGTACAAGAGATTTTTTACATAACCCCTTCAAATAGCCACATAAGACCTAACAGTAAGGTGTGCGATGGTGACAGACTCTTGGGGTGGCTCAAATAACATCGCTCGAGTGGTAATCTTTATCAACTTACACTTTTCCCGTAGACGGTTCTATTCGTGCTTGACATGATGAAGCTCAGCATGGGCTTGGTCAAGAGCGAAACCCAATAATGCCACCGCTTTTCCGATCTCCAACAAATGTGCATCGTATGGAGCAATTATACTAGATGATGTCATCGTTTCATTTGACTATGTAAATTGGATTTTAAAATCCCTATATTTATACTAATCATGTTATAACGGCTATAAAAGCAATGATCCCAATAAAAGAAGTTGACATTTAATAAGATCAAGTGGGATTTCCATTAGTGAAACATTTGGTCATTTCAATCCTCCTCAGGAGTAAGCCCCAACCATAATTATTTTAAAATGTGCATCCTCCATAAGAGTAATCCCCAAGTTCCCAAAATCCAAATATCCTTAACCTGGGCTTCCATTTCAAGAGTAAGCCCCAGTCATAATTCCCTTTAACATGGGCATCATCCTTAACAGTAAGCCGAAGTCATAATTTTTCTTAACCAGTATTAATTTACTTTTGATTTGGGCTTCCTTCTTAGGAGTAAAATTCAATCATAAGTCCTCTCTAATTTGGGAATCCTTCTCAGGATTATGTCCTATGTTACGTATACAAATCTCCATAATGTATATATACCTTTTCGGACCTAGTTCCCGGGTTTCTTCCCTGAATTAAATCATATTTTTCATCTATCTGGGCAGTCATACATACATAATCCCCACATAATTTCTTATAATTGCATCTTTCATGGCACAATTGTCTGGTTTTACCAATACCTCTTGTTTCTCACAACGAGCATGACTCACGTGAGCTTAGAGTGTAAAAGTATTTCTGACATCTTTCTTTGAGCCATGAATCATTCATAAATCTCATACTTCATTACTCGAACTACATGGGTTCTGATTCCTTTTATAAAACAAAGGATATGTAGGTAGCCCATCTGCGGGTAGGATCCCAACATTGAAATAATCTATGTCCTTCAAAAAGACAATAAACTTCAAGTGCCCCGCTGAGTGGCTTCAAAACCAGTATGGTTATCATAATAACCAAGAGATTTATATATAATGTGTCGAAGGATACCATTGAATAATAATATCTAACAGATACAAATGATTCTCTATCGACGAAGAACCTCAAATAAATATAAAATATTATATAAATCTCCTTCATACTAATTATTGATTGTCAGATCTAAAGTAATTCTCATTTTCATACTTGGTAATTTAATAAGGATTCACAATCATAACTTAAATATATAAATAGAGTCTCAGAGTAGACAATAGTTCCCCTCAAAAATGTGTTATGAGTCCAACCTCCCCTCCTCTCGACCAATGCAAATTCTTAAGTCTCATATGTTCACAACTAATGAGCACCTACCTTTGGAACGTAGGCCCAAATGGATATGGAATCATTGGATGTTTCTGGTTCTATGAACAGACCCGTTAGAAACTGATTGGAATGTTTGAACCTTAAATAAACAAGTTCTTCCCCAATTCCAGAGGAAAAAAATGGGGAACCTGACGTGAATCCTTAACCAAGTTAAAATTATGTTTTACTTATTTGTTAAGCCCCTATTTAAACTCAATAAGAGGGCCAAGAAAGAAATCAATAACATATGTGATCATCCAAAAGATGTAGTGGCCGAACATATCTTGATTATGTCTGCTATATCAAATAGGAACTCTTTTCCAAGATCTTCTGCAATACAGAAGTGGCTTCTCTTAAGTTCCCACCTGTGAATGCCTCTGTTGTGAAAACCTCTGATGTGAATGCATTTGCTGCTACTCCTGCTGGATCGTCATCCGCTCTGAGGATGACACCACCTACTCAGCGTCTTGAACGCTGGGTATCAATTACGCTGGTTAAGGAATATCGTCAAAATGGCACTCTTCCGACTCTAGAGGCCGCTCGACAAGCCCTCCAAGTCAATATTTCTCCCTGGTCATCCAGACAATTACGACCAGCGACCAAGTAGCAGGTGGTGCTAACCACAGTTTCCAACCGTTTCTGGTCATTATCCTTAGAACACAACAACCACCCCCTCCCATATTCAGGGAATCATGATTCCTTCCCGCAGGCTCCCACCAACAATCACCGCTAGAATCATGCGGTAGTGTGCCCTCAACATGATTAGGGTGTCGTCTCCAGGCGTGCGGATCAGGTTCCTCGAACCCGAGCAGGCAAGACGATCCACCAGAGGCGATGACCAGTCAATAGTGAGTAGGTTTTTATCTCTTCTATCTCTAGAGAAGTCCACCAACCTAACTTGGTGGAAACAACAAGCAGGAACACACACCCGTCCGTTTTAATTCCGTTGTCCAGCAGACTCGTCTAGCAGCAGCACACCATTGCCACCAGGAAATTCTGGCAGAGTACTATAGACATTACAAACACTAGTTTATAAACCATCATCTAGTCAGAAGGCTTGTCTGACTACATACGATGAAGCCCGCCAACCCAATGTGTTGACAACTAGTAAACATACACATACACCTGCTTACACTCATCAATCCTGCCAGAATCCTCGTCTATTAGTATTGAAGGATGATCATCAACCATGTTAGGTGGAGTGAAATCAGTAGGCACATACACCTACCTATATTGATCAAGCCTACCAACAGTCTCGTTTGGTATCACCTGGAGAAGTCAGTCGGAAAGTTCCAGCAACAAACAAGAGACAGAATCAACTCTCTACCCCCATTCATGAGTACTGCCAGAATTCATTGGAAGGAAAAGGAAGACAAGAGAAGTAATGCACACCTACTCTAAGCACTTAATGTACGTATATTCCCGTTCCAGCAGGTGAAGTCCTCAAGAATATTCTGTCAATGGAGAAAGAGCAGAAGAAAATCTCTGCTCATATTCTACATACCTGGTAGGATATTATAACAGCTTCAGCAGCATTACAGGGAATCAAATGAAAACCTATCTCAACATGTGGATTCATACATCAACAGTTCACTCCGGAACAAAAACACACCTCTATTCTAGTCCAGGTGGGTTGTGTGGAATACTCCCCCATATCATAGGGACAACCAAGTTAGGAATATACAACTGATTTGAGTGGTGATAATCGTACTATCCTGATCATTTCTCATGAGTAGGCACATTCACCTGGCCATAATGGCCACTTTCATCAAAAAGGGATTTCTAAAGTGAGTAAGAAGGTGTCTAAGAAGAATATCTGCCCAACACAGTCATGAAATCACGGGCAAATTTGTAACAAGGCCTTACTCGATGCTGATGTTCTTGATGCTCTCAGACAATTATCTGTTGCAAATAAAGATTATACTCTCTCAGTCCCAATAGTGGGAACATTAATTCTGAAGGTCTGCATCAGACACTTCCTCACGAAGGCTTTCTTCATGACAGTTTGGTCGATCTCGAAGTTTCAACTTCAGATGAGAGCCACAAGAAACCTTTGTGTGGCCAAAAGAACAAGGAGCAAAATGTTTCATCTTTTCCCGTAACCCACCATGGTGTTCCTCCACATGATGATGAATTTAGATATGATATTCGTCTTCGCAGTAGTAATTTACATTTCCTGGAAAATTCTCTAACAGACAATGTAGTGATGAGAAAGCCCTCTTATTTTGAGGCACTTGCATATGTGAAGCAAGTCATGTCTCATGTTTTACCAATAATAGGTGAAATACTTTCTCAATCAGAAGATATCACGGGGTGTAGGTCATTCTCCAAACGACCCCTGAGCCGTGCATCTTCTAGTTTGATAAGTGAATTATCTACTGATATTGTTGAATCTGATAAAGCAACAAAGAAGAACCATCTTTGGTCTAAACAGGTAGAATAATATTCATCAAATGATAAGGAGGATGTAATGAATATGAGAAAACAACTGGAAAAAAGTGATGTGATAGTTATGTTTTGGCCTTTGGCTGACTCTTAGTATGAGATTCTAGAGATGTTGACGGAAGATAGAATTCATGATATTTGTCTCAACATATGGATGAATATTTTCAGTTGAAAAATAAAATATTATCTTATGATGAATATGAAAATCATGTCAAGATAATAGAAGGGTTACAACGCCCAATTGATTTGGAATCTCTCTCAGTTTCTCGATATCTGAAGGCTGAAAAGTAGTAGAGTGCGCTTCAGCATTCATGCCTTCGTGCATTAATAATATTGTGCATGTTAATTGCTAATTCTTCTTCTAGTATTAATATTAGGGGATTGGGTGTTCATGGAGCACTTAATTTCACTGCACTCTCTATCCAACAATGCATTCCAAAAATTGTCTAATGCAAAGTTATTGCCCATGGCTGGCCACAGCCAATTGGTTTTATTTGTAATCAATATCTTGCTCAAGAATAGGCCTCAACTAGTTCTTCTCAAAATCAAGAATACAAAGAACAAGTTGTTGAATAAATTTTTCATTAAGGAAACGAAAACATTGAATGGGCTTCTCATTTAGAGCATGCACATCATCAAGTGACAGAAGTGTCAGAAATCATCCAATAGTCTTTTGAGCTAGGTGATATGGCTGGATGCAGGTTAATGCATCCAGCCAATTTCCGGACTAAAGTCCGTAAGACCAAGATATATTTTAGGTAGGTCTATGATATAGCAACTCAAGAACCACCCCAGGTTTCCAGACTGTGGACTCTTTTAACCTAACACTTAGAATCAACAAACAGGATTCGAGGAGTTGAACAGGGACAACAGGAACAGCCCTAGTCCCCAGGACTAGGGACTTTTTCAAATCCTCAATCTCTTCCTCAGAGAAAGTCAGTCTTTTCACTATTTGGGAAGAATCCCCAAGAGGAACGAAGAGCCAAATTATTATGAGATTACCTACTAATTATGGTTCATCGATATGTTCCTGAAGGATCAAATCAGCAAAAGGCAGTGTCTTGACAAAGAGTTGGAAGAAGACAATATCACAGAAATTCCAATAAAAGAGATGAAATGCATTATGCATTAATTAATGTCATCATTGTTTTTGTTTCTAAATCCCCAGATGAGGCTCACTCAGAGGGATTAGATGAAGACATTCCTGCTAAAGAAGTTTTACACACAGACACAAATGAAGAAATTGTCCATACAAGAAATCAAAGGCTTTCCCAGAATCTGGGTATTCCTTCAAATAACAAACATCCCCCCTCCAAAAGTCATCCAAAAAAGGAAATGGAATGAATTAGGTTACATACCCTTCCTCTGGATAGGGCCAATCATTCACACAATAGCAATTATTCGCACAATAAGCGGAAGATATGAATGAATTAAAGAGGTTGAATATATAACTACTTCAAAGTAGTCTTCCTCCTAAGTGTGATGGAGTCAGTCAGCCAAGGGAATTTGTTATCACTACTGAGATGGATCAATAGTATCCTCCTTTATCATTACACCCTCATAGGTCTAATTCTATGGTTCATGTGCAACAATAACTGGCAATACTACCATTAGTGACAGTCCCGGTTGCCACACCTATCCAAACACCAGTTCTTGCACCTGCACAGGTCCAAGCTCAACCGGATGTTTCTCAAAAGTTAATAACTACCATTGGATTATTAACAACTCAGTTGGAAGCTATGTAGGGAAACCGAGCACCGGTTCAACCGGAGAAGAGATATTTCCCTGAATGGGTAGACGCAATTCATCCCCCATCAAATTTTGAATGTACCACATTCCCAATAATTAATTGTTTGGGAGACCCAGAGAAACAAATAACAGATTTTGTTTCTCGTTGTGATCCTATTATGGGAACCCCTTATCAAAAAGAAGTATTTAAGCTCTAGTGTTTTGTACTGTCATTACAAGGGACTTCTTTTGTTTGTTATACAAGCTTGCAATCCTGGTCAATTACCAGGTGGGAGGATCTTCATCAACAATTCCTTCTTCAATTCAGCTCAATGTTGCCAAAGGAAATAGTTTTTGATCTTACAAACTGTATGCAATGGGTTAATGAAAGGGTTTCATATTTCATTGCTCGCTAAAAGGGATTAACATATTCCCGGAGCCTAGCACTCCCTCAAGAGGAATTTTTCCCAATATGTGTTGCATATTTGCGTGATGAATTACGCAAGCCGTTGATCCATGTTAAATACACAGGAGGGTTTTGAGACCATACATCAATCGCTCAACAGATTGAAGACTATATTATAAAGACTATGGATAAAGCTCGTGTAATTCCATCAGCTCCAGGAAGTAGAATGGGTAAAGAAGATACTGCTACAGTTATTCTTAAACAAGCACATGTACCTGCTTCTACTTCAAGGCCTTCATCATCTCGAAGGGATCCACCTCCTGAGTGTCAACAACAGAGGCCGTTTCGTCAATATTTTCAAACAGATCAAAGACAAAAACAATTTGAGGATCTAAAGTGTAATGTTTACTCTTTACAAGATGAAAAAGTTCATGGTTACTTCATTTCAGCTCTAGAAAATAATTTGGTTCAATTACCATGGCCCAAGAGGCCAAACAAGGAGAGAGATGAAGACCGTCCCAACTTTATCCCATTTATTTAGATGTTGTGGCATCCCAATCAAGAGTGTTTTGTCTTCAACGACCTCCTGCAAAAAATGGTGGACTCGGGAGAAGTCAAATTGAAAGGTTCTTCAGCTCATGTAACATGTTTTACTGCTACAAATCCAGTGGAAGAAGGAAAGTGGTAAGAAGTCAAGATAAAAATGCACAAAAATATGATGATTGGATGGTCATAAAAATGATCAACTGAACTCATTCCATTTTGAGAATGCAATTGAAGAAACCAATTGTGTCTTCTTCTATGAATGCCACAACAAAACCCTCTTCATCAGAGGGAAAATCCTCAAAGAAATGGCATAATTCAAAGAAAGAAGATAAATCAGAAGATGATGAGATCGTGTCATATCCCAAATTGTCATTGAATCTGGAAAATTTTATGCCATCTACATCGAATCCATGGGAACCGCCCCACAAAACGGCATAACCTAAATTGGATAATCAGGTAGAGTCTCCATTGGATGAAGAGTAGATCTTTGGTTCTGTTAATATGATTCATTTAACTGATCTGTAGGCCAGTCGCAGTTTCGATTTTTATGATCCTGAATTCCCTGTATCAAATAGAGGAATTAGAGGGAGTTCTAGAGGTCTGGGATATAGAGGAAGACATAGTTATCCCAGAAGACACTATTCTAATTCTACCCCTGCTAGAACTGTGTATGCAGCAGAAACTCATAGTAGAGCCATTTAACGAGCTTAACAAGAACAGGAAATTTTTTCCACCAATAGTAGACTCAGTCCTCAGACAATTATTTTGGAGGATCAGTTAGAGATTTCACCTTCTTCCTTTCAACAAGTATGTAGACCTATTTGGTCTAATATTCAAAAGTCAGGAGTATTTCCAGCTCCTAACCCGATACAAGATACATCTACTTCCAAAGCATCAACTTCTTAAGGTACCTGTGAAACCACATGTTCCTATTGGGAAACACAGACCTTTGGATCAAAATTATGGTGTATTGAAACATTTGACCCAAGTACCCACCATGTTATCAGTTCTGGATTCCTTGAATCTATCCAGGGATCTTCGGGAGGCACTCATTGAGGCTTTGTCAAGTCCTCAAGAATTTGAAACCAAAATTGTTGCAGTTGATGTCTACCATGTAGAGAATAATCTTGCAGAATGTCATGCAGTGATATCTTTCACAGATGAAGATGAATATGATGTCGTGCATGGACAGATTAGACCTTTATATTATCTGGAAAGGTCAACGATGTAGACGTAAGAAGGGCTTTCATTGATAACGGTTTAGGAGTTAACCTCATCCCCATTCGTACACTTCGTCGATTGAGCCTCACAGAATCTAATTATCTCTTTTTACTCTAATGTTGCCAGGATATGATAAAAATGAACAAGAACCACATGGAGAGATTACTCTCAGAACTATGTTTGGAGACCTTGTATCCAATTCAGATTTCATGGTTCTTGATCATGATAAAGCCTTAAATGTTATACTTGGAAGACCTTGGCTACATCAACATTCAGTTGTCCCTTCGTCATACCATGAATGCATCAAATATTGTTTTGATGGTCAAATTGGGACGTTGTATGGTGATAAAGACCCCTTAAAAACATGTGAATCTCAATATATTGAGGTAGAATTCTATCACATGAAGGGTAAGGAGAAATCAACCACAAGGGAGGTTACCAAGGTTAATGCTCCATTTGGTTTGGAAAAGATTCCAGTAAATCCATTTACACATGTGAGTGCAGATTATGTGTTGCCTATTAGTCAAATTGATAGGATAGACCCAAATCAAAATACTCTTATGGAAACCTCCATAATGTCAATTATGGAAATCAAGCTAGATAGCATGGGAGAAATTGGTGATTAACCAAGCAATGATGAAAGCTTAACTGGGGATGTCTTCATTTCATCTATTGAAATCAAGCAAGTCTATACTTCGCCAACCAGGCCAGAAGAAGTTATAGTAATGTCAGAGGTGAATGATGATGTCGATTCTCAATCCATATTCTCCTCTTTATTACCAAGGAAGACCCTTAATCATCAATAGGGTCAGAAATGGAAGCCTCTTATTCAAGATGTTCAAATTTTGACATCTCTCCTGATCATTGAAATTATGCTTCATCATCTAATATGCAAGTAGAAACTAAAGAAGTGACATGTGTTTAAGAAGAAGAGGAAGATCTCAGGGATTCTCCTCCAGATTTTGAAGAGGGTATCTCTAGCACTGTGGATGAAGTCATAGAAATAAATATGGGTACAAAAGAAGATTCACACAACAATTTAATTGCTGCAGCGATGACTCTTGAAGAGAAAGAAATAGATATTTCATTTTTAAAGAGAAATTGAGATATATTTTCTGGGAACAATATAGATAATCCAGGGATTTATCCTGAAATTTCCACTCATCGTTTGGGTTTTCCATAAGAACATCGAGGATTCAAGCAAGCCACAAGAAGAACACACCCAACCTATACTTCCAAAATTGATGTTGATGTGGATAAGCTTATCAACAACTTCCTCATTAGATAATTTAAATATCCGAAGTGGTTGGATAATATTGTCCCTGTAAAAAAATAAGAATGGAAAAATTAGAGTTTGCATTGATTTCAGAGATCTTAATCGGCATTGTCCTAAGGATGATTTCCCAGTTCCGATAACAGAACTATTAATTGATGCAACATCTGGAAATGAAGCACTTTCTTTCATGGATGGATATTCAGGATATAATAAAATCTGAATGGCTCTAGAAGATATGTAATCTACAGCCTTCAGAGCCCCTTAGGGTGTGTTTTCATATTGGGTAATACCCTTTGATCAGAAGAATGCAGGTGTAACATATCAGCGTGCCATGCATCGTATCTTCAAAACCTTTTTTGGGATGGTTGTTGAATGTTATATGGATGATTTGTGGTTAAATCCAAGCAACATTCTAATAACTTGGCTGATTTAGAAGTCATATTCCACAACTCCGATAACATAATTTTAAGATGAACCCCTTAAACTGTGCTTTTGGGGTAACCTATGGAAAATTTATCAGCTTTGTTGTACACCATCATGGTATCGAAGTAGATACTGAGAAGACATAGTCAATCCATGGTATGTCACCTCCTCAGAAGTTGAAATAATTGAGAGGACTTCAAGGACACTTATCCTATATTCGTCATTTCATCGCCAATTTAGTAGGCAAAAGTTTACCCTTCACCAAATTAATGAAGAAGGGAGTCACTTACCAGTGGACTAAATAATGTCAAGAAGAATTCGATATTCTCATGAAATATCTCTTGATTCAACCAGTATTAAAGACACCTATTAAAGTAAGACCACTTATCCTCTATGTGACAACTTTAGAGCGATCATTGGGTGCCTTTCTTTCTCAGAAGAATGATGCTGGGAATGAAAACTTCCTCTACTATCTTAGTCAGACTATTCTTGAAGTAGAAACTCGATATTCAAATATTGAGAAGTGCTACCTAGCATTAATATTTGTAGTTCCGAAGTTGAGACCCTACCTGCAACATCACGAGGACTAATTGGTATCTCTTAAAACCTGTTCAAATTAATCCTTAGCCATCTAATGCTTAAATGACTTCTGGAAAGGTGGGCAGTTATTTTGTAGAAATTTGATATTTAGTATGTGTCTCAAAAGGCAATAAAAGGCCACGATCTGGCTGATTTTTCATTCTGAACATCCTTAAGTAGAATATATATCTTCAGATATTGAACTTCCTGATGAGGATTTCTTTTCTATTCCATATAGTCTTCAAATATGGGAAATTTACTTTGATGGTGCTTCTAGAAGTACATCAAAAAAGATATTGGAAGATCTTAAATTCAACAAACATGGGTTAGGAATTGTACTCATTTCCCCTGAAAATGCAGTGCTAACTTATTCCTTCTCATTGTTGGGAGGCAGTACAAATAATGAAGTAGAATACCAAGCACTTATCATAGGATTGGAGTTGGCACTTCACGCACAAGTGAATAACTTAATGGTGAAAGGTGATTCAGACCTATTAATCAAAAAAGTCAATGGGGATTATGGAATAAAAAAAATGAACTAATCCCTTTGTATGATTTTTTTCAAAGAGTTAATGGTGGAATTTCCTTTGGAACCGACATTTTTTTATGTCCTGAGATCAAAAAATTCCCAAGCTGATGCACTGGCTAATATAGCCACAGCTCTGGATGATCCAAATCGGGACGACACATCCATCAGTATTTCCCACCGTCATATAATTTCACCTTATGTTCAAATCAGAATAGAGGAAATCAATGAAATTAGTCGAATTACTGAACCATATGGTCATACTACGGGATGGATGACACCTATCAGGGAATACCTTCAAAATGGAACACTTCCACCTGATAGAGCTGGGAAAGAACAACTCCGTTGATGTTTGGTCAATTTTACTCTTTATGATAGCCCAGATCACCTAGGGGAAATTCACTACAATGGAGGCTTTGATGGAGTTCTCTTCAGATGAATTGATGGTGAAGAGACAATGGCTATCATGAAAGAAGTGCATGTAGGAATCTGTGGTGCCCATCAGTCTGGACACAGACTCTCTAATGAAATTTGAAGGATTGGATACTTTAGGTCTTCAATGATAGAAGATTGTTTTGATTTCACAAAGAAGTGTCATTCTTTCCAAGTACATGCCAACTTCATTCATCAACCCCTAGAGTTTCTATATAAAGATAAATACTCATGGTCATTTGCCACATGAGGAATAGATGTAGTGGGACCTTATTCTTCAGCTATAGCCAAGAAGTTTATGTATATTCTTACTGCTATTGACTTCTTTTCCAAATAGGAAGAGGAAATACCCCTCAATGATGTCCATTTTAAAATAATTTTTAGCTTCATCAAGTCTAACATCATTACCAGATTCGGTGTCCCTCATACCATATTGACAGACAATGGAACTAACTTCTATTCATCCGTGGTGAGGAAGTTGTATCAAGAATAAAACATCAAATCCAATTATTCATCTCGGTATCATGAAGTGGCCAATGGACAGATAGAATCTTTCGACAAGACTCTTTCAAAAATACTGAAAAAAGATGGTGGATAAAGATAAGAAATCATGGCATGATAATCTATTTCATGATTTATGGGCTTATCGGACCACCACCCGCACTGAAATGCAGTCAACTCCATATTCATTGGTATTTGGAATGGAAGCAGTCTTACCCATTGAAGTTCAATTACCCTTGCTCAGATTACCCATTTTTAATCAGTCATCTATAGATGAGCAATCTCAAAATTGATTGGATGAATTATAATGGTTATATGAGGAAATATTGTGCACCCTCCACAACGTGGAAGTCTATCATAATTGAATAGAACGAGATTTCAAAAAAAATGTTCATCTTCATTCATTCATTCAGGGAGAATTGGTATTGGTACATAGAACTAAAATGATACCAGGAAAGAAACATCCCATGCTGGAGCCAAAATGGGAAGGACCTTATTCAATTCAAAATTTCTACTCCAATGGAGTTTATTCTTTAATCTCAATGGATGGAGAACTCAGCACTACTCCAACCAATTCCATATTTGTGAAAAATTATTTTGTATAAATAAAAAATACATCCATGGTCCATGCATATGACCTAAAACTATTTGCATCTATATCGTCCAACATGACGTTAAACTGTGTTGTCATTACTCCAAGACTTTAAACTGCATAGTCCCTTACGTCCATCCAGACGTTAAACTGCACCATCTACGGTCTATGCATATGACCTTAAAATATTGGCACTTATGTCCAACATGACGTTAAACTATGTTGTCCTATCTACATGAAGATAAACTATACATGAGTCCCTTAGATCCAACAAGACGTTAAACTGCATAATCTCTGGTCCACACATATGACCTTAAACTGTTTTCACCATCTTCCAACGTTTTGTTAAACTGTTCCATCATCCAACATGACGTTAAACTGTGAAAAAAGTCCCTAATATGTCCAACATGACATTAAAATCTGTCTCTTTTGTCCTTACTGCATGACATTAAACTGCACAGTCCCCCTTTCGTCCAATATGACGTTAAACTATATTGTCTTCATCATCTAAGCTACAGGACTCTAAACTGTACAACACCCTTACGTCCAACATGACATTAAACTGTGTCCCTATATTTTTCCTACATGACATTAAAATATATTTTTTCCCTAATACATGACACTAACCTGTGCAGGACCAATAGTACTCACTACAAGACTTTAAACTGCATAGTCCCTTAATACGTCCTACATGACACTAAACTGTGCATCGTTAAGGTTGTTGCTACCTCTTGTTTCTCACACCGAGTAAGACTCATGTGAGATTAGTGTAAAATTCAACCATAACACCTTATTTGGGCCACTAACCATGCATATGTCCCGACACCATTTTTTAGGATGTTGTCCTCAAGAACAAATTGATTATCAATTCATTATTTAATTATACTATGTGGACTTTGATCCTTTCTTTCTAGGCTGGGTATGTAGGAAACCTCCTGAGGTTCAAGACCAGAACCAATATCTTCACATCAGTTCACCTCTATCTCATATGATGTTGATTTGTGAAGCAACCCCAGAACGAATACTTTTTAAAATGGTTTACCATCATCCTTGCTATATGATGATAAACTATTCACACTTTTTTTCCTCCATGACAATAAACTATAACATTCTTTTAAAACCTCACATGAGAGGGAATCAATATTTAGATTGATCTCCAATCATGTAATATTCCAAAAACTATGTGCATACATGGTAATGCCTGAACCTTTTATCTTGGGTCAATCCATTATTTCACTAAAGTCCCCTTTCCCCCTTCATATATAAAAACCAAATCTGTACAGGGGGTATTTCAATAACTTCATGCGGCTTGATTCCCATACTTATGGGATACGTAGGAATGTTCGATCATCCCTCGAATCCATCCCCAAGTCATTGGTCCTAACCAAAAATTCCACTTTTAGTCCCCTGGCTGAAAAGTCCCTGTGAAAACCCACACGGTTTATTAATTATTATGGTCCGAGCTCTATGAACCTAAACTACGATTTCAAACACCCTCATCACACATTACGTTAAACTATATTTCAAGAACTTTGAATGTCTTGATTACCACCCTTATGGGTTACGTAGTGAAGTACAACATTTCAATTCCAGACCCATTCGAAACATAATTATGATTAGCATTATCCTGGGTATCTTCTACAGGCATTGGACAATACCCATTTTCACATGTCATACTCCTAACCTTAAATACATCCAAATCTCCATAAACCTTCTCTTGACATCTGGTCACAAAATGTCCAATTTCTGGGAGTTCTATTTCTTGACTATGCAGCACGTGCCCTTAGGCGGCCGTGTATAAACATTCTACATAACAGACTTTTCAACCAAAAGATGCTATTATATGACTATGCAGCCAATGCCCTAAGGTGGCCCTACATAATTCAACCCCCTAATGAGTTTTTTAAATAATGGTAACTTTGTTCTTTGGAAGAAAACCTCTTTTTACTTTTTTATCTTATTGACAATATGTAAGGATCCGCAGAAAATAACCATCCTTAACATATTCTTCCCATGTTATTTTTCATGATATGAAAGTATTAATGTCTATGGTTTATATTTCCTTTCCCTATGTTTGGGACAGACCTTCGTAAGAGTGACATTCATCCCATTCTTAGATGATCTTGTATGGAAATATCTTTTCCATATTCGAGTACCTTTATCCATACAGAAAACTCTATGCTTTGGAAAATTTGAATCTCCATAAACATCCATTGGATTTTTAGCAGTAGAAAAGTAAATTTCAGAGAGTTTTTTTCTTAAATATGCATCACATTCCATTAGGTGACCTTGCATAAGTAGTCTACATAACAGACCTTTCAGCCAAAATATGCTATTATTTGACTAGGCAACCAATTCCCTTAGGCGGCCCGGTATAATTCAACCCCCTAATGGGTTTGTTAAATAGTGGTAACTTCATTCTTGAAAAATACTTCTTCTAATGCCTTTTATCCCTTTTTCATGTCATTCCTTAGATTCAAAATTTCTTAATTCATAGTTTACATTTTTTCCCTTATACTTGAGTGGGGTAATCTGTTTTCAGATAAATTGTCTAGGAATTGAGTCAATTTTAATCCATTTGATCAATGCTATTTCGACCATAAACATTATCCTTTTTATGTCTGACGTGCATGATTTGAAACTTCCCACAAAAGACAAGGGAATTCTTAATTAAATTCAAACCCCATCTCACTAAACATACATTTTGTATGATTTTAGGTAATATTGAGCAATTAAAAGATTCAATATATGTAGGGTTATTTATAATAATCCTATCAAAAATCAAAATATGCTTACTAGGCCCATTGGTTTAGATAAAAAATTTAAAGCAGGTAGCCAAAGAAATCATACACAAATGATTGAAAATGAAAGTTTTTTTCATTTGATGCACAAAAGTTAGAAGGACATCTACAGACTGGAGTCTTTTCTCTTCTCCAAGAATTACAAAATGTTGTCAACATGAATCTTGATTTGATTTACAGTATCCTGAGCTTCATCAGCAGCCACTTGAAGCTCATGCACTCGATCAACTTCACTCTTTTCAGCATGATGGAGTTTTTTCTTGGTATCTGTAATGGATTTCATACCATTCGTTTGAGGAACATCCGGTGAATTATTATGTTGGTCAAGTTCCCCAGTAATAGCATCTAACTGTTAATTATGTTGCATCTGGTGAAAAATTTTCAACTTGAACTTATGCTTCATCTCCTTCAACATGGTAGTATTATCAGCCTCAGTTCGGGATACCGTAGCCTCAAATTCACTAATATTTGTTGATAGTCTTATACTGGTCAAATATTGATGATACTTCTACTCCTACTCCCTTCTTAAAATGGCTTGTTTTACCGCGACATTGATCTTTTGATATACAAAACCGCCAAGTCCCAAAATGACGAACATGGATGACAGTTGGGGAATCTACGATGACAGCTCTTCTAAAGGCACTTTGGTTATGATCTTCAATATGTTCTTCCTTGCCTTGCATCGTGAAAATTGGAGCACCTTTTGTATCTCTGGGTCTAACTCAGCATCACTGTCACATGAGGGAATATAATCCATGATTAATGCACTTAGAGAAGTTCCCTGTTCTGCCCCTTTCCCTAGACCCGTGTTTCTTCACATTCGATTCCTATTGGGGCGCCAGCTGAGGCTTCACCTCTAGTTCTAGCCACTGAATTTGACGGCCCTTCATAATCAATTGAAATATTTGGTTAGTTTCAAAGGATGAGAAAAGATGATTGGTTTTCTTCTAAATTATGTACAGTCACAAATATTGTTATCTCTTACCCAACGGTAGATCAGTAAATTGAGAAGGATCCTCCCCATCTTTCTTCGCTTCAATAGGATTTTCAGGATGATTTTCAGGAGGCTCTGTCAAGTTAAGCTCCACTTGAGCTAATGTCTCTACAATAGTAGGGTTTTATGTACCCCCTTTAGACATTGGCTATTCAACAGTTTTCTCAGAGAGAACTGCACATTTCTACAGATCATGATTAGAGATGTAATAAGAAGTTATTTTTAATAGGACGAAGGATAGCACTCATGTCCATAATCTTCTAAATTACATGGTAATTTAACCTCATCTCAAAAATCTTCTAAATATGAGCCATGTTACATCATTTCATCCAATGTAATCTCTGAATCCTGGTTAATCTCAGCAGTGGGAGCATTCGATGTGTCTTCTTGGAGACATTCATTTTGCGGCTTTTGACCCTGGATAGCTTCCTCAGATAAAATAGTGGCATCAGTTGCAATGGCTACCAAAAGCTCTAGTACAGGGTTTGAAACTAAAGTATCACAGAATCGAAGTCAATTGATGTTTCATTCAACATTTTATGAAGCATTATTAATATACCAGAAGCGGGCTCTTCTCTTTTTACAACAACAGCAAGAGGGATACTAGGAACAAATGTTGGATCTCCTCCAGGAGCAGCCATGTCAGCCTGGTCTTGTGATTGTTCACCAGTACCCTCAGTGGTCCTCAATGGAGGTTCAGTCCTCTCCCTCATAGGGGAAATTGAAGAAGCCCCTACAATCCCAAAAAAAGTATGAGAAACCTTTTCATGGGTTAAGACTCATGATTATCCGAAGGACTTACAACTACTGATGAATCATTTAGTTGTGGACTTCTTCCTTTGATGCCTTTTCATCTTTGGTTTTTTTTGGGGTGTCGACAATCTCCTCTATAGGTACATGAATTGAAGAATGGAAATCCATGTCCAACAACTCATTCATGGCATAATGTCATGCCGATATTTCACCCTGCTCATGAGGAGATTCATTAGCCCTGATGGCAGTACCACTAGGGCTATACTATGGTAAAGGAACATTAGCAGTTCCTTTCTTTTTATGCTGCAGGATGAAGTGAATAATTTCCTTGAGTAACAAAGCTTTAACAAGAATCAATTTACAACGAATATAAGTAAAAATACATACATCTTCAGAAGTCACGTAATCGTACCACTCCTCATCTCTGGAAGCACCAATCCCCCCTATGGTGCCATAATATATCATTTACTTCACCCTGTTGGTGACTGGAATGGAATAATCGGTGGAATATATGAGCATTTCCAGCTCTCTGATGTAAGCCCGCACTTTATCGAGGTTATCCTTGTAACAGATATCTATAGAAGCCAGAAGATTCCCTATCCCAAGGAGATGTATCCCCTCGCACAAATCCCGCCAGGCAGTTTCAACACTATAATATAAACTCCACCATGTTTAGACATCCTCTGGTCATAGATATTCAGTATGTGTACCAAAAGGCTGCGAGGAGGGTCCTACAATCTTGGACTTCAGCTTCTTCCCAACTCATGCAACTACAGATAGAGAATAAGAAAATAAGACTTGTTTCTCTACAAAGTTATGGTGATTAAATTTCCCCAATGAAGTAACTCACTAGGAGTCGATGGATTTGGCCTCTTGATTCTGAAAGGGGGATTATTTCTGGATCGAGGAAAATTTTCCGCATATTGTGCCTCTTTATCCCCATCTTGTGAATCCATCGAATCAGCATCAGGTGTTGCAGAATAATAACCTTCTAGATGAAGGGTGTCTTTCTCTACAGTTCTTTTCCTTTTCCCCACCTGATAAACCGTGTGATTCAACACCCCTACAGGGTACAATGATATCCAGTTCTCGGCATACCATTTAGCCAAATTACTCACCGCTTAATCAACTAGTAGATGAAACACTGCCCCAGTCTTCTCCTATGATGTCAACAACCATAGTTGTCGGGAAACCATCAGATGTTTCTCAAACCTAACATGCACAAGGGGAGATACAATAGTCTACTGAAAACACTTGAATTGACGTGAAAATCTATATGGAGAATATTCCTCCCATATAATCTCCCCGTCAATCCTGGTGACCAGTACACCATCTCTACAGGACAACATGTATGCCCTTAATTCCAGGATGGATTTCCCATCATCAATAAATCGCCCAGTTGGCAAGATTCTATAAGGAAATAAATTTAATTCCTTATACATGCTCAGCCTCACCTTCTTGTCAAAGGAATTGAGAGCTACCAGAGCAATTCCAAAGAATGCCTACACTGATGGCCTGAAATAACTTCTGGGGATCTTTACTCCATTCTGTACATTATATGTTTGGAAGTGAGTGGCGATCCATCCCCACAAAACATGGAATGGTCCCACTATTCTCAAAGGAGACTTACCCATTAAGACATGGAGTAAGATCCTGTGAATATTTTCTAAAATGGGGGTAGCCAACCCAACCATTTTCCCCTCAGCCAACTTGGCTACAACAACGAAAGTCCCTGGGCTGACGCATCCCTTCGAGTCCCTGACTAGAAAAAGATAAACACTGAGCCAAAAGGCCATGAATCCCACCAGATGAGTTTTTTTGGGATTCTATTATTCACTTCGTATCCCCACTTCTCAAATCATCATTCTTCTTGAGTTTTCTAGAATGTGCGAGGATCACCCATCTTCTCTGTTTTGGGGTAGGTGGTAGGACGAGTACAGGTAGGCCCCTTCTCCTTGGGCCCCTTCCCCTTTAATCACTTCTCCTTCGGCTCCTTCTTCTGCTTCTTGTTAAGAAACATATTCATACACTCATCTGGAGTAATATCCTTTCTAGAATGAGAAATGGAGGACTGTGAACTCTTGATCTTATGAATGATTTTCAATAATTGCTGATCAAAAGTTGGGGTCTTCTCCGAATCATTCCTTTTTTCCTTGGGGGGAATGATTTCATCATACATATCACCAAAAAATTTGAGCCCCTGAGATCATCTGGACATCCCACAGACTGATGCCTACTTCTCCATGAGTCAGATGGAATGAATTGGTCTCTGGCATCCAATGGCAGAGTATCTCCTGCACAAAGTCATCATTCTTATAAACATATGATTTCCCAGCCAAGACGGCTTCATATATTGCAACTCCTTTCAAATCCTTGACAAACTCTGCGCAGGTGTGTCACACCCAGTATGCCAACATCCAAGTTGGCTTCACACCTCCTCCTGGATGGAAGTCCCAACTCATCTTCCAGCCTTTTGATTGATCCATCTGAGAGTTTCAGAAATTTTAGGGATAACAATGTGGTTGCAGCTTAGGCTTGTGAGGTTTCAGATCTAAGGTACATAGTCTATGATGCATTATGTATCCCTTCTCCACTATTCTGGTATTTATAAATGATCCTCCACCTGAGATATTTTCTGAAGAAAAATTGGTGTAATAATGAAACCAAGAATTTGGGAGATAGTTCTGTGCCTCTTGAAGGGTGACTTCTCACAGATGACCATATCGATCCAAAGGTAGATAAATACTCTATGGGAAGTCTAGATGATAGTTTTTCACGTACTAGGCCAATTCTGGAAGAGTGGTACTGTAGATAGTATAATAATCACGGCCAATGATGCTCATCATATCATTAATTTTCATGTTGGCCAGTTCATTAGTTGTTCCGATTCTCCTGGGAGTCATTTAATCTGCACAATGGTCTAATAATTAACTCTTAAGTAAGTTTATTTTTCATAATATTTGTGAAGATAATTGAAAAAAATGGCTAAGGAATTAAGGTTCACAAGTCTAGTATTGGTGCACAAATATTGTTGTGTCGTGCAAGTTTTTGGCGCGTAAGTATCACTATGCAAGTCCAAATACCTCTACAGCAGTGCAACACAAAAGGAAGCAGCGAAAAACTGAGTAACTTGCACGGTGAATGAAACTTTCTTGACAAGACATCAGAAGCATTTAGATTCAGTGATTTGCGTGAGGAATGACCGCCTATATATTGGAAAGACTACAACCATGCACGCCAAAGCTTGCGTGGCTTAACACTTGTGCGACGTCATTTGAGCGGTCAACACTTGCATGCCGCATGTTCCTTGGTTTTCTTCTTTACCTCAGAGTCACATCCTCATTTCATTCAGATCCAACTCTAAGGGAGGACTTTTGTTGATGATCCTTTCCGTCACAAAGTCTAATGACTAAAAAGGGAAATACCTTAGTCCAAAGTGATTCATTCTTTGAAGAAACATCAAAAATCTACAATGGAATGATGAATGATTTCTTTCCACTTGGGTCACACAAGTTTCATCTTGGTCACACTTGTATAATTGCGCGCCGCATGATGGTCGCGCAGGTGACTTGCGCGCCCTCTTTGATTTTTTCCCAGGGTCTTCCCAAGCTTATAAATACCCCTTGTGGGCCCCCATTTCAAGATGGGAAAAATTACAAAACTCAGATTCGAGTTCCTGGTGCCCTAGTCTTTTATGGAATTCATCCAAACACTTCTAAGGTATTGCCTTACCTATAATGGAAGCTCTAAGCAGGGGAAACAAGGCCTAAGTTTTGAAACTCATCAACACTTGCTCGCCTAAGTGGGTAGCCCTTAAGGGAAATGGCCACACTTGCGCTCCTCCTTATCCCTTCAACCAAACTTGCAAGCCACTATTTTGGAAGACTTTAGGGATAATACCAAGGGCTTGAGCCAAGCCTCTCCCAAGTATTACCCTAAGGATTGACCATCCCGCAAGTACCCATGTGTCACGCAAGTATAAATGCATGACCAAGACTTGCGCGCCCACGCAGGACTTGCATGCCTCTCTCTTTTTTGGGGCCCCTCTTGCATATTTACTTTCATTCTTCAAATCCACTTCTCCTTTTCAAAATTTATCTTTCAGAACCTTCTTCAAAACTATTTATGGCATGGTTCCTTTGTTGGCTTCCTTATCTAAAAGGAATTCTGTGGAAAATTTCTCAAAACCTAGTGATTTACATATCATTATGTCAATAAGGATAGAGATTACATTCATTCAACCATATCCTTTAAATATGAGAGGATCTAAAACCAGGGACTCCTTTTCAGGAGTAAGTCCCATTCTAAAAATCCCAAATATGGGCATCGTCCATAGGAGTAAGCCCCAAGTCCCCTAACAAGGGGCTCCTTTTCAGGAGTTTGCCCCAGTCTTCAAGTTATCTTTAATTTTAGGCATCCTCCTCAGGAGTAATACCTAACCATAATTCTTTTAAAATGGGCATCTTCTTTAGTAGTATGCACCAAGTTCCCAAAATGAAAATTTTCTTAACCTGGGCTTCCTTTTCGGGATTAAACCCCAGTCATAATTCCCTTTAACCTGGGCCTCTTACTTAAGTGTAAACCCGAGTCATAATTTATCATAACCAGTCTTAATTTACTTTTTATTTGCGCTTCATTCTAAGGAGTAAAACCCAATCATAAGTCCTATCTAATTTGGGAATCCTTCCAATGATTAATTCCTATGTTAAGTATCCAAATATCCATAAAGCACATATACCTTTACGGACCTTGTTCTCGGGTTTCTACCCGGATGTAAATCCTAATCTTCATCTTTCTGGGAAGTCATATATACATAATCCCCACATCATTTTTTATAATTGAATCTTTCATGGCACAATTGTCTGGTTTTACCAATACCTCTTGTTTCTCACACCGAGCATGACACATGTGATCTTAGAGTGTAAATGTAATTATGAAATCTTTCATTGAGCAATAAATCATTCATAAATCTCATACTTCTTTACTCGAAATATGTGGGTTCTGATTCCTTTTCTAAAACAAAGTATACGTAGGTAGCCCATCTTCCGGTAAGATCCCAACTTTGAAATAATCTATGTCCTTATTAATGAAAATAAACTTCAAGTTCCCCGCTCAGTGGCTTTAAAACCAGTATGGTTATCATAATGACCACGATATTTCTATATAATTTGTTGAAGAATACCATTGACTAAGAATATCTAACAAATACAGATGATTCTCTATCGATGATGAACCTCTAATACATATAAATGATTCTTTAAATCTCTTTCATACTACTTATTGATTTTCAGGTCTAAATGAAAGCTCATTTTCATACTTGGTAATTTAATAAGGATTCACGAACATAACTTAAATCTTTAAATAGAGTCCTGGAGTAGAAAATAATTCCCCTCAAAAATGCATGATGAGTCTGTCCTCCCATCCTCTCCACCAATGCAAATTCTTAAGTCTCATCAGTTGACAACTAATGACCATCTACCTTTGGAAGGTAGGTCCATATAGATATAGAATCATTTGATGATTCCGGTTCTACGAACAAACCCATTAGAAACTGATTGGAATGTTTTAACCTTAAATAAAAAAGGAAATCCCCAATTCTAGTGGAAACATACATCATGTCAAAAAATTTCATTACCTAGGGTAAATTTTGACAGTCATTTCCTAAAAAAATGTATTTCTGACATTATTTTAATAACCAGAATTTTTTCATCAAAAACATTAGTTTTATTTCTAGAGTTAGACACTATAATATTTGTCTTAGAAATTTCATTTTAAAGATCCCAAGAAATTTTATCCTTATCAGAATTAACTTTCTTATGGTTTTGGGAAATACATTGTAAATCATATGTTTTATAATCAATATCTTTAGAAATATTTGATACTTATTTAGTTAAAATAGATATTCTTGAATTTTCATAATCCATAATTTTCATGAGTTTAGAATTTTCATTATCAAGATGTTTATCAAACCTAGATACTTCTTCAAATGATGGTAAGGTATTATATTCAACATAAGAATATTATTAATATAAAGATTCATAATATTTATCATCATTATAATTTTCATTTAAAGATACATTGTTGATAGCTTCCGCATTGTGCACCTTGTCCATTATATATTGATTTTGAATAGGTAGTCTAGATAGTAGACAAAGATTCTACTAACCCGAAGTTTAAAACTCTGAAGATTCATCAAACGAGTCACTACCACTAGAAATGCATGTATCAAAAACCATTATGATTTTTTTGGCTTAGAATTGTAATACATCTTCTTGTTTTTATCAGGATGCTTTTCCTTCTTGTCTTTTCTATGCATAGAACAATCTGGCCTTATATGCCATTCTCTGTTGAATTTATAGAAACTGAATTCCAATTTTTTTTATTTCTTTCTTCTTATATATATACTAAATGTATGTCTTTACAACTATCATGATCATCCTTTGGGAAATATTAGATAGCTCATTCTAAGAATGTTCACTTTCACTAGATTCAGATAAAATAGTGACATTCTTAAACATGGATCCTGTATCCCTTTATGAAGTCTTGTATTTATTTTTTGTAAAGGATACACATCCATTTACATTATTCTTCTTATTCATATTAGCATCTAATATTATTCTGGTTTTAGGTTAAAGAATAGTTCAAAAATATCATCAAGGGTGATTTGAGATACTTTCATATTCTCATCAATATCTATTATTTTATATTCCCACTAATTAGGCATAATATCAATAATATTTCATACAAGGCTACATTATCAGGACATTTCTCTTTCATAGATTGTAAAATATTAACTATTGTCATAATCCTTTGCTTCACCTTGCATACTAGTTCTCTATATGGAAATAGAAATCCATGATAATCTCCTCTAAGCATAGCTCTTCTCATCTCTATGACATTGTATGTACCAAAATGTGTAACTTCATATTTCTTTTAGATAATATTTTTAGCTTCACAAGAATAAAACTGACTATATATACTCCCAGTCATAGAACACAACAATGTATTTCATACTTTGTAATTTAGTTGAAATTACGAATTTTCTTGTTTGTTGAACGTTTTGACCTTCTTGTTAGGAATATTTTAATCTCCAGTAGGCATTAAAAATTGTCTACTCCAGTATTAATAAAAAAGTCTCCCTTTTGACTCTCTGATATTAATAATCATTAACAATAAATATAGGTGGTCTGGTCAGATTTGGTTGTTCAATCAAACCAACATTAATTCCTTCCCTTCTATAAGAAAAATATATTTCCAGAAAAACTTGTTAATATAAATGGTTTGTAAACAAATATAAAAATCTCTAAGAAAAAATTATGCAAGAAATGTTAAGCAAGAAAATTTATAATAAGGAAAAACTTTTACAAGAAAGATTATATGTGAATATAATAAATTCAAGGACCACATATGATACCAATTGTAGGATAGAAATATTGATGTAGATTATCAATTACAAGAGAGGAACAATTGTAAGTTAAAAATAATAATTTTTACCATATAATTTTTTTAACAAATTTAAATAAGGTAAATTCATAAGACCCCTTTTAGTTTTTCTAAAAAAATTCTTAGGTTTTGAAAATATGGCTCCTGGAATGAATCTTAAGAAATGTTTACTTAATAAAGATTCTACCTTAAAGCATATAGAATATTTATTATTAGAGCACATAAACATATAAGAATGTTTAATATTGTTACAAATTCTTCCTTTATCAAAATACAAAGAAATAAACTTGAAACAAAAAATTTAGCAAGTGGGAATTCCTTTATCCCAATGAGTAGGGTCTCCAACAACCTTGGATAAAGGTCCCTTGATTTATACATTCACGAAAGACTGTGTTACCCACACCAGGGTAAGCACTCGATAAGAATATCAAAATCTATCTTGTTATCCCTACAAGCCCTCAATATTTAAGGTATTGAGAACCTCTTTCATCGTATCCTAGGAATTCCTTGAACATTAAGGTTGTTGGAACCTCTATCTTCTTATCCTCGGATGCCATAGATTATACTCAACAACACTCAGAGTCGCGCGAAGCAAGATGAAAAATATTTTCAGTACACACAAGGAAAGATAGCCTCTATCTCTATAAATCAATTCAACAACATCTAATATCTAGAGTGATGGAACATTGATTCTTGATTGTGAGATCCTTTAAATTAACACCTATTTATAGTCAAAAATTCAATGGCCTGCTCCCTCCTCCAACAGTCATATTTTTACTTGAATCTCAGACGAACTTCTACACATATCAATTAAACAATGGTTAGTTAGAAATATATTGTATGAAATCACATTATAAGAAGTGTAATTAAAAATATATAGATTAACCAAATTTATTTTTCAATGTTTAAGGAATAATAGTATTTAGAGTCTAACCAAATAAAAATTTGGAGTCTAAAGGATATCGAAATTCAGAGTATGTTTCAGAAAGAAATCAGAATCTGAATTCAATAGAATTTAGTGTCTAAATTCCAATGAATCCGGAATTTGAATTCTGAGGAATTTGGAGTCAGAATTATGAGGAATTCAGAGACCTAATTATGAAGAATTTGGAGGCCAAATTGAGAGTAATTTGGAATCTTATTTTTGAGGAATTCAAAGTCTTAATTATGAGGAATTAGGAGATTGAATTCTGTTGAATTTGGAGTCTTTTTTTTGATGAAGTTGGAATCAGACTTTTTGAGAATTACAAGTATGAATTTATGATATTTCATAGTCTAAATTTCAGATAATTTGTTGTCTGAATTTCAGATAATTTGGATTCTAAATTTTAGATAAATTGGAGTTTGAATTTCAGAGAATTAAGGACATGAATTTTGGATAATTGGGAGTCTGAATTTCACATAATTTGGAAACTGAATACTAGTGAATTCAGAGTCTGAATTTTGTAGAATATGGAAACATAATTTCATTGAATTCAGAGACAGAATTTTAGAAAATTCAGAACCTGAAAATAGAATAATTTATATCTAAGTATTTACAGGATTATGTGTTATTAGATGTGAAACCAAATTTTTTCCTTTGTAAAAAATGAGTTGGATTAAGAGAGACTACAAAATGATAAATAAAAACATAGGTAAGTAAATTATTTCCCTAGAGAAGGAGAATTTTTAATATGAAAATAATCCTTAGTGAAAATATAATTTTCCTTATGATATTGTGCTTCTGATTTTCAAATCATATATAAATGGATAATTAATAAGTAAACCTTATTAACTCAGCACATAATAACATATGAAGTGGGTTTTCACTAAAAAAACATCAACAAACCCTTTATCATTCTTTCATAGGATCCACACATGAAGTATTATAATATGATTTATTATTTGAGTTACAATAATTTTTATGTATCATAATCATGTATCTCATCAAACCCAAGTCACCATGTTTGATCAAGCCCCCATATTTCCATATCCCAAATACTCTATGTGTTATGACTCAAGATCATCATACCCAAAATGTATCGATATAGGCCTTTAAGACATCAATCCCCCTACATGAAAAATGGTTCAAACCATAAGGCTAACATGAACTACCCTATTTTCAAGTACATCTTCATCATTATTTCAATCCATGAACAATTCCCCTATAAGGATATAATAATCACACAACATTTAAAAAATCCAAGGTACCATCAAAATCCTCTAAGTCGTAGTAACAAAAAAATCATGTTATATGATTCCATAAATGTAATGTAAATCATCATGGGAACAATTTATTAGTAGATAAAAATGTATTATCATCATCAAACATGTAAATAAGCAACAATTGTAATACTAATGGAATAAAATGTCTTATCTAGTCTCATGAGCTACACACATAACTTTCAACCACAATCAAGAATTGAAAAAATGGTTTGGTAACACACAAATTACATCAAGGAAACATTAATAAATGAGAGACAAAATTTTATAGCATTGTAAAAATCAATGTTTTTTATGTTAATGTCAACCATAACCAAAGAATAGTCACCCAAATCATGTTCATGTATTTGTTAGTTCTAACCACCCACCAATGTCTCATAGGACTAATTAAAAAACATTATTCAAAAAACAAAATAAAACTCCATATGAGATAACAATTTATCTCTTAAAAATTATTTCAAATTTAACTATTTAATCCAATGTATGGTTTATCCAAATCATCCATAGATAAAAATATAATTCCATAAAATGTAATAATTTTAAATTTCTAAAATATTCGAAGATAAATTTTTGGTAATTATTCCTTATCATTAGATGTAAATACCGATGGATTTTTCATGTAATGAGATCATCAAAAAAATTAAAAAACTATTTTAATAATTTTATTCAAAAACTAAAATCAATATAAAAATTCACATGGATTTATCCCATCAAAATATAACACCCAAGAATAGATGATATAAAAGTTTTGTAGAATAATGGGATGCAATATGAATAACTTATTTTGTTCAATGAAATATTCTCCTAATATGAATAAGGGAATTAATTGAATTCATGGATTCAATAGAATATCTAAAAATTAAGGAATGAAATGTTTTAAAAAAATTTAAAGGTAATATTCATAAATTCCAAGAACATTAAGAGCCGCCAATTAATTTCATCATTTAATTTTTCGTATCATTATTCCTTAATTTTAGAGTTAATATATTCTTCCCAATATAAGTCATGAGATTTAATTGAGAAAAGGAATTAATTAACCTAACTTATGGAATTTAAAACAATCAACAATATGTTAAAGGATCAAGCTGGTGAAGAATAAATTAAAAAGAAGGATTTGCAAATCATTTTTAAAAAAATGGTTCATGTGTAAGGTTAATATGGTTTTACCCATAAAAAACACCTATAATTCATATAAGGGTTCATGTTTACCCATATTAAACCATGTGATACCCTTATGTGTCCTTTAGAAATAATGAGATACCATTTCGTAGAAAAGGATTTCATCTTATTCAACCTTTTAAAACAATATCTTACCCTTAATCATTGGACAATATACCTATATACGCACACTCTAGATTACCGTTACATTATTTGTGTTTATGTTGGACCTGAATATAAGCTATATTTACATTAGGATCGAAGAATATATTCAAGATTCTCAATTTAAATATTGACAGTGAATTTTAGTTTTAAAAACATTCGCGTAGAACATTTTAACTAAATCAATTAAAGAAACCACTTTTTGTAAAAGTAAATAAAATTTTCTACTTTTCCATTAGTCTAATCATATGAGTATCGTAATTGGGTCAATTCTAATATGTTATTTATCACATTTCATAATCAAAGATAATTTAATCTACGTAGAGTAAAATCATAATAATAGTAATGAAGATAATATCAAATTATACAAAATAATGTAATTAGGTATGTTTCTATCATTGAAATCATATATAATTGTAATAAAAGCAATATCATATTGGCAGGTGAAAAAATTTAAATAGAGTAATAAAATTGTATCAAAATGAAATATACTATAGTAAACAAGATGAAAATAGCAAGGTAAATATATATGTATCAATTTATATTAGATGAAGTCCAATTAAAACAATTAATACAAATGAATATACCTCTTTTAACCCAAATAGATGAGTATCCAATAACCTAGGATAATGGTTCTCTTATTTTATACTTACAAGAATGTATGTCTTTAACAAAGGTGAAAATACCTTGATACGATGATCGATATCTCTATCTGCTTATGCTCAGCATCCATCGATCCGATAGATTAGATTCTTTCTTACTATCCCCATAGGACCTCTATCATGAAGTCGGGTATACCCATATACCTATACTCGAAATCCATCAATTGGATTCTCAAAATAAGATGCAAAAAAATGTTTCAAGTTTTATAAATAAAACAACATAGAAAGGGTTTCCATTAAAACAAAAAAAAAACTCTAAACAATTAAAAAATTCTAAGAACTAGTTGTTCACACATTTTATTAATTTTTGAGCTCTTGAAAAATAGTAATTTCAAAAAATCACAAACAATGTGCCCACACTAAACTCTTCAAATGATACAGTATTTATAGGTGAGATTTCCAAAATCATATTAATCCACCTATGGTCATATTTTTTCCATGTTTTTTCACAAGAACAAAGACACCAAACATTATCAGTTCATATCATTATAGAATAGTAGAATGTCTAATGTAAAAATTAATTTACACTATAATAGTGTAAAATATGTTCTATTATGATAAAAAATTATTTCCTTGTTTAGAAATAAACATTAATCATTCCAATAGATTTCCTCATGTTAGTCATTAGGAAGATCCTTAATAATGTGGATCTAATGTTAATCAGTTATGTTATCAGTCCAATTTTAAGGACTCTGTCTGTATGAAAGACAAGATTGAATTTATTATTGCGGATTTGATATGGTGAATCAAACTGTTATTAGTTCTATACATATTACGATAATTGAAATGAATAATGATAAAATAAATTCATTAATAATTTATAACTATTTATTGATGTGATAAATTATATTTTTTTCTATAGAAACATTATTTGATTCAATATCAATACAAGAATTATGTAAATAAATATTTATGAAAGAATATTTGATTTCCAAAACTAAAGGAAAATAAAAATCATTAGTAATTTTTTTGACTCATAAATCTCCATTTTTTTTAAATTGTCAAACCATAATTATTTAAAAAGAAAATGTTTGAAAAACATATAGTGCATTATCATTAAATTACTTTGTAATCCTAATTAAGCATTGATACTTATCTCACCCTGATTTTATAATTTATTTGAATACAATGATGAATATGAGTAACTCCCCCTTAAGGTAAGAACTCCCCCAAATAATAATATTATCTTCTAAGTATTTTGTCTCCCCCTTACAAAAACAGATATACCTTTCTATAAATGTATCTCCCTCTGTGATTTCCAAAAGGAATAGGAAAAAGTTTTTAAATACCTAAAAATTGTTATATTAAAAAGAACATAACAAATAATATAATGAATTACTTGATCATCAAAAATAAATGAAATAACATTCAACCAATCAGAATTGGAAAATATTCAAAATACTTGTAAAGATAAGAAAATTATATTCATTAGTAAATAGTTTTACAAAAAATACAAGAAGAGTTCAATGATAAAAATATTCATATTTCATCTTTATCATTTATCTCATAGTAATCTTTTTATTTTTAATCATTTTTTCCTTCTTTGAAAAGACTTTCTATCAGTTCATCTTGAGACTAGAACTTATCTTCTTGGATCCAAAGATTTTCTCATAAACCATCGTTCTGATTCATCAAATGGATTACATCATCTAGGCAAAATTTTTGTATTAAAATCTATATCTACATGTATTTCATTTTAATACTAATTTCTTTGGTATCTTGAGATCAATTATGAAACAAATTCTTAAATTTATCTACAAACTTAACCCTTTCTGTCATGCATTTGGATAATTTACTATATGCAGAGTACATTCATCTATGTATTTATTTAATAATTGAATTGATTATTTGTGAATATTTATTTTGAAATCGACATTATATGGATATTTAAAAACTTTGCTAAAAACTCTTTTAGGATATTGAAAATTTTTTTTGAAGGATTTTATGCTCATCCCTATTTCGAATGGCTCTATCAAAGAAAACTTTTACAGACCCCAATTTTTGAATTTTATTTTTTTTAAAAATTTATATTTTGCCATATACTTGGGAATTAATGTATATTATATACATGTATTGGTAAATCATGAGAAATATAGGGAAGTAGATGAATTTTTATCATATCCACTGGATCTGAAATTTCAATCCAAGATAGAAGAAAATTAGAGGTTCTGACTTTAATTTTCTTTTTTTGCTTTTTCATATTTCATTAAAAATGATTTCTTAAATATTCCAATAACTTTATTTCCATCTGAAATTTTTATGATATAATAATTATTTATTTGATGGAAAAATCTCTATCAGTTACTATTTTTGAATTCATATGATTAACATCCTTATTTTATAAATATTCAGTATCTTAAATTTATAAAGTATTTTTCTTCTACAGACATTCTGATATTTATTTTTTTTTTCATATGGAAGGAATTTTTTTGAGGATTCCTTTGCTGATATTAGTAAAAACATATATGATTTAACATCTCCTTAATTTTTTTGACTTCCTTAATCTCATTTTAATCCTCTTATTATTATTCTTTATCTTCATCATCAATATATATTTTTATATCTTCATATTCACTTATTTCTCATTCATGAACACCTTCACTATATTTTTCTAAAATTTCAACACCAGTGGAACCTTCTTCCATATAAATAAAAAATATTGATAGAGTTGATTTTATGATATTAAATTGAACTTACTAGCTAGTTTCAATTTTATTAATTTTTCTTTAACTTGAGGAGGTATATGTTCATCAAAAACTAATTATTCTCCTTTATCAACTACTAAACTAACATAAAAATGGACAACTATTGTTTCATGAAATGTTAATCTAAAATTTAGATTTATTTTATCTATTTTGGGTGAAGGAATTATGATATTTTCATATTCCACAAAAACACATTTAAATACTCTTTTAGATATTTTTTATATATATAACTTATTTTTCGGTTTTTTCCTTTTTTTCATTCATCCTATTGAGATTCAGATTCAAGAATTTTTAAGGGTAAATCCACCTAGATCGAGTCCAAATTGAGGGTATCCCTATTTCCTCTCAACATTATTCATCATCAATTCATTATAATATTTTTCTGGGAAAGGATTTTTTTCTTGTTTTTTGGATGATCTGAAAATTTTTATTTTCTTTTCATTGATTTCTTACCATGATCAAAATTAATTTTCTTATTTTTAACTCTTTTCTCTGCATGCTTAAAAGTTTCTTCTTCTAATGGTGCTTATCCTAAAATCTTGACAATCTTTTATGTTTCATTATTGAAACACACTTCATTATCTTGAGAGTATCATAAATAATGTGAATACATTTAATTTCCTTTATATTTTACATACTTGAAATATTAAAGGAATTCATACACATATAAAATAACATTGTCAAAAATTTCAGGAACATAATTAATTGAGACATAATGGAACAATACACGAGTTTGCAGATATTAAGAAAGATATATACTATGAGACATATCTTTATCATATTTACTAATAAATATGAAATAAATAATTCAGTTATATTCAGTGTATCACAATACCTTTTTCTCAGTATTATGAAACATTGGATCCATAATGAATGAATCTGATTATGTTCATTTAGGTGAGAAAACTTCAACACATTCTCATAGTGATCAAATAATGATTTCTTGGCCTTTTACTTATAAAAGGATCTCATAGTATAAAAAATATTATGGGAAGAACATATCAATTATCTATTTGATATAACTTCAACAAAATTAAATCTTTTTGATAATTAATTTGATAACATATTCCATACACTATTAAATATGTATTTTTTGCATCATCAACATGAAACATCGCTAATTTATAAAATTTTCATAATAGATCAAGAATCATAAGGTCTTTATCGTCATTAGTTTTTTTACGCCACATGGATTCCCATCCATGAAATTGTGTAAATGTATTTAAAATTGAATAATATTTATCCTTAAAAGATATTTGGACTAACCTTTCTATAAAAATGAACTATTCTTCGAAATCATTTCTGTAGAAATCAAATTCTAAGAAGAGGTAGATTTTGACATTCAAACTTGAGGTTTTTTGAGATGGACTAGAGGATTTTTAATTCATCAGCACTCATAAAGAATGGAATATATAATTTTATGAGGTGGGTCCTTGGGATTTACCCTTTTATATAGGTCATAATAGTTAAAATTCAATTTACAGATTCCATCGAAGGACTATGACTAATCTTCTCTAATCTAATGGATGAGATAAATCTAAAAATTATTTAATAAATAATTTAAACTATTTAGGTTTTTATGGCATTGGAAAAGAATGTGACTTAAGAATTTTGAAAACAAAATATAGTTTTCATTATATGAAAAATAAATTTTAATGAAATCAAAGATAGATAATGTAATTAAGTAGTGAATAAATTTAAATATAAGAAGAATAACATTTTGAGTTGGAAATACTTATCTATATATTTATGATATACATAATTATTTTTTTAAACTATTTAGATTATTATTGAAATTAAATACAATAGTATTAATCATAAAATTATATTCAATTTTTAAAAAATACTAGAAATAATTTTTAGAGGGAAAAAATTGAATCTCATACATTAAATTCATTTTGAAAAATTTTATGAATCAAATATTTTAAAAAAAATGAGAGACCCAAAAATTTATAACATTATCTCAATCTGATGATCCAATTAGGAATATAAAATAAAAATATATATTATAATAAAATTTGATTATAGATACAAAAATATAGTAATTTTTTTGATGAACTATATTTTTAAAAACAATAAACATATGCCCCCCCATGAAAAGGAGTAACTTAATCTAACAAAATTCATAAAATATAAGTGTATATTAATGATCAAATTACATTAATTATTAACATATTCTACAAAATGTATTCAATGTTTTCCTATGGAATTAATTTGGAAAAAATATTAGCAGTTGGTTCTCTCATTGAGATGAATTGTAAAATGATATCTCTGTTGACTGTGTGATCCCTAAGAAAGTGATATCTAATTTAAATGTGTTTTGAATGATAGTGATGTGTAGTAATTTAAAATAATTAAATGAAACTATTTTTATCACATAGTATTTTAGTTTTTTTAAAAATCATTCCATAATCATTGAGTGTGTGTTTCATCCACAATACATGAGCATAACAACTTCCAGGTACCACATATTTAGCTTCAGTAGTGGAAATAGATAGTATGTGTAGTTTCATAAAATTTAATAAAACTAACAAACTATCTCAGAAGTTAATTGTATTTAAATTACATTACTTATACACTCTAAAACCACCCAATTATACATATGAAAAACCTATTAATTTAAAATCATTTCCAGACGAATTGAAATGTTTTAAATCCATGGTTCCCTTTAGGCAATTAAAAATTATGTTTAGTTATTTTAAAAGGGATAACATTAGATTGGGCTGATATCTTTCAGATAATCATATAGAAAACATTAATTATGGTCAACTACCTATTAATTATTGTATACTTACTATCAAACCACTATATGTTTTTTGATTAACTAGTTTTCCAACTTCATTAGGATCAAGTGTATTTTAAGTATCCATGGGAGAAAGAATAATTTTTGAATTTTCATATCCAAAATTCTTAAGAAGATATTTTATATAATTATGTTGAGATATATAAATTCCTTCTATTTTTTGTAAACTTTTAAAACCCTAAAAATAGGTTAACATACCCATCATACTCATCTCACACTCAAACTTCATAATATTTGAAAAAGAATATGTTAATGATTTTTGTGTTAATATTAATATAATGTCATCGAACTTGATTTAAAATATGATAATATGTTTGTTAATTTCTTTATATTAAAATAGTAGGATCCAAAAATCCCATAAAAAAATGTTTGTAACAAATTTTGTTTTATGTTTTCATATCATGCACTAGGTTCTTGTTTAAGGCTATATAAATATTTTTTATGTTTATAAACATATTTTTTTTCATTTTCATGACCAGGGATTTGTTCAAAATAAAATTACTCCAAAACATATTAATTACTAAAATAATATTTCTCATATATTATGAAAAGTATGAAAATATTGAATTCTACAAATGATATTAAATGTGGACAGATTATAATCTTTCTACTAATGTTTGGGTATCATCATAGTCTTTTCCTTCTTGTTGGTTATAACATCTTGAAACATGTCTCGCTTTATTTGTAATTATTACTCCATTATCATCAAAAATTTTTTTAAAAAACTGATTTTAGTCAAATTATAAAATCTTCATTAGGTATTTTAACCCTATTCCAATCATTGTTCCTATCAAATTAATTTATTTTATCTTGAATAGATTTAATCAAAACCCACAACCTAAATCCTTATAGGGGTTTTTAGATTCATATAAGAAAACAAAAGCAATATTTTCAATTACATTTATCAAGGAGCTTGTAGTCCTGACTGGTTGATTTACATAGGTAATGATATTATCATGAGGATGATTTCTAGGAAACAACAAATATTGGGTTTGTAAAAAAATTTCATCAACATAAGTTTTAAAATCTTCCTATGTAAATACATTAGAAAATATTTCTCGAGTATTTTATATATATTATGAATTTTCGAAGTAAGATTTAGAATAGTTTTTAGAAATAACACCTGAGGATGATTTTTGGGTTTTTATGAATATAATAGGGTATATTTAATCATATTTAACATGTATTCATTCCTCAACAGTACAATTGTTTTTTGTTTTAAACTCTATATGCCTTAGAAGAATTAGATTCACCAAAATATATTACCTTATACGGTTTTGGTGAAAATTTGTGTAAGTTATCATTCATATTCATGATAAATAATTTATAACCAAATACTCTGGAGAAAGTAGCATTGGGTTATTAGGTAATCCAAAATTCCTATGGAATTATGTAAATAAAAGACTGAATGAAAACATGATTTATATAATAACATGCAGTACTAAACTCTTCAGACTTAATTTATTTAGAAATTGAGTTTTCACCCAACAAGGTTCATGTTATTTCATGAATAATAAAAATTATTATTTCAACAACACCATTTTATGGGGACGTTCTAGGAGTTTTAATGTTATGTTAAATTACTTTTTTTACAAAAAAATCAAAATTAAAAATTAAAAATTATCTACCGTGATCACTATGAATACTTATCAGGGGACATTTTTCTAATTTTTATCTATGGATACAAAAATTTGTAAATAATAAATGGATTGAGTTTTATTTTCAAGAAAATAGACCCATGTGTATTCAAAGTAATAATAAACAAGAAAAAATATATATAGTATTTTCTATCAATACTTTTGGTTTGTTTAATAATGAATAAATTTGTGTGCACAAACTATAAATCATAATATGTTAATACTTCACTAATTAATTTTATCATTGAATTATTTTTCACACTATATTGATAAGGGTCACCACCTTTTGAAGAATCAAATCTTAGATCTGGTAGATATTTAAAAAGTATTTTCTTAGTCGACTTACATATGTTTTTAGGGATACATTTTCCTAACCTCATATTCCATAACACAAATTAATATTCCATTGATGTAAGGAAAGGTAATTCTTGTACCCTAAGGTCTTATATGTTTAGAGAGAATATATTCTCATGTTGATGGGAGAAAATAATGAATTCATCCTTGGAATTGTTTACTATATATTTATCACTTTAAAAGCATTTAAGGTACCATTCATCAAATAGTTGAGTAATGATTATAATGTTGTTTTTATGTCCATTAACAAGAATAAACATTTAAATTAAAAATTTACAAAGATGAACTATGTAACATATTTTGATAATATATCCTTGAGAATTATCATTGAATGTAAACTCTTAACCTTTCATATTTTCAATATTTTTGAAATTTTCCATTTTATCAATAATATAATGGGTTTATAAAATATCAATGTACCATGAATTACTATTTTTGGTGCTACATTTTATTCTGAAAACAAAACAGTTATAATTTTGGAACCCAAACCTTCTTTTGTCTAGAAATATCAGTAAGGAAAATTCTCTAGATCCATATTTTTTTTGATAAATATGTTTTCTGGAATCCTAGACATTGAAATTTATTTAACTAGAGATTCTTTTTCTAATGACCCCTACATTGAACATTGGTAAAATTTGGGTAATTTTTGGGAATTAATTAGTTTTTACTAAAAACTAGTTTTTTATGAGTATACCCTTTTCTATAGATATTACCATTATGCAAGATTTTTGTATATGTTTTATCAAAACCATCCTTACCATATATAATGTTTAAAAAAATTCTTGAGGATTAAAATTTTGATTTATGTTTTTAAAATAAATCTTTATCCTCTTGATTAAGGGTTTCGGAATTTTTTTTCAAAACTAGTTTTTGAATTAATTATTTCAAAAATTACAATTTATGAATTTTTATAAATAGTATCTTATTTTGAATATTTCTTACCAAGATATATATAATTATCTGATACTTCATTTTTTAAAACATATATCCTTGAATTTTACATATAAATGTTTTACACGCTTTTTAGTTTTCAATTTCATAGTGTTTTGAGATGTGAGAAACTTATTCATAAGAAGGAATAGTATTATTCTTTGTTGAGGAAGATTATTCATCTGATGATTTTAAATTTTTCTCATTATCATAATTAAGAAAAAATTCACAAAAAAACTTTTTTAGGTATTAATAAATGATTACCTTATCATTTTAGTTAATATTTTCGTTGGTTATTCTAGCTAAAAGCCATTTGTTTATCTAACTGAAACATTCTAGATCATAAGAGTTATCAGAGGAATATCCTCCAATAGAAGTCAAGGAATCATTTTATTTCAAAAATTTCTTTATCTGATACTTATAAAACATTTTTTGATTCCTATCATAAATTATTTACTTATTTTTATTACTTTTTTATCTTTTAGAAAACAGGTTAGATATGTGTACCTATTTTACACTCGTAGCATGTAACTTCAAAATCTTTATTTTTATTCCTATCACTATTACTTTTCATATATGAAAAAAAATATTTCATACCAACTATATTGTTCATCCTCCATGAAATATTATCTAATTAATTTTAATATTGTTTAGAAACACTAGATTTAAATTTTACATCAATATTATTCTTTCATGAATTATTGAAAACATTCTAAGGTTTTTGAGCCTTATAGGGAATTGTAGTTGTATTCAGAGTCACACCCATAATTTTTATTAGCTTTCCCAGCAACAATTTTTTATATTATCTTATATTGAATTATTGATCCAATAATATCATTCATAGTGATATTATTAACCTTCTTTTTTTCTCCAATAGTACTTCTTTTTGACATCCACTCATTGGGCATGATACCTACTATCATTTCCATTTATTCCTTTTTATATGATTGATTAGAGAATATTTATTATAGTAATAAAGATCTCATGCATTTGGGAAACTAATTTTCCTGATAAAAATAAAAATACATGACAGTTAGAGCTTAACACGGATCTGAAGGTTTGAAAAACATTTTTTGTTCAAAACTGTGTGACTTATAGATTTTTCACATTACTATTTTCTAATTCACAAAATGATATCTAGCTATATAAGTTTCTAGTCATGGAATATAAAAAATTGTTTCTTACAAATTAATTCAACTGATAATTCATCTTTTCTTGGTGAGTAAGATCTAGAACATTCTTATAAGGTATTTTCTAACCACTCGTCATCATTACGAAATTATCAAAACATGTGAAAATAATAAAGGTCTTCATTATATATCTCCAATATTTATAACCATCACTCTAAAAAATTGGTGGTCTTTTGGGATTTAGATTTTCAATTAATCTGAAATTAATTCCTGACATCTTCTAATGCTGATAAAAAATAAATTTTCCTTAATATACATTACTATAACATGTATTTATAAACAAGAATTTATAAACAAACATAACTATCCTAAAATAGTAATGAATATTAAAATTTAGAATGTATTTGAGTAGTGGAATCCTTCTCTGATACATATTTATGGATACTAATATGTGTTATAATTATATTATGATCAAAGAATATATTCAATATTGATGATTTACTAGAGCAGGGATGAATTTTAGTTTTAACAAATTTAGTTGAAAAATATTAAAACAAAAAAATTTCACAAAACCTATTTTTTAAAGTGAAATTAGATTTGTAATTATCCCTCTGTCTGATTGTAAGTGTACCGCAATTAGGTCAAATCTAATATGTTATTTTCCACAGTTCATAATCAATTTTGATTAAATACACACATAGTAAAATCATTATCACAATAGTTATGATTATATTAGAGTATACAATTCAATGTAACAAGATATGATTATATCTTCAAAAGTGTATATAATCATAATCAAAGTAATATAGTATTAATTGATGGAACAATTTAAATAGAGTAATACAATTTTATCGTAATAAAATATATTATGATAAAAATATATATATAGAAAGAGGAATATAAATTTATCACATTTTGTAAAATTCAGTGGATATAAAGATTGTGTACCAAAAAATGTAACAAAAATTAACATAATAATTTTAACACAAAGATAAAGGTATCCAATAACATAGGATAATAGATACCTTGTTTTATACAAGAAGAATGTATGTATTTCCTCAACATAAAAAACCCTCGATATGATGATTAGCTACCCATTCTTCTTATATTTGACAACCATCATTCAAAGGGATTAGTTTTTTTCTCTCTGTCACTGCAATCAGTTGATCAAGTATATTAGTATCTCTAACATACTATCCTTTTAATACCTCGATTGTATTCATGAAATTAGATTCGAAAATAATATGCAAGAGTTATAATTGAAACATTCTTGAAAGTGATTCCCTTTAAACAAAAATATGATAAAAATTTAAAAAAGATTAAGAACAATTTGTTCACACATTTCATAATTTTTAAAAATCTCGCACATCAAAAATTTCAACAAAGTCTAAGAAATATGTCATTAAAAACACATTGAATAACCGAGAATTTATAGGTGATATTCCAACAATTATCTTGCTCTTCAAACAATCATATTTTATTTGAGTTTGACGTAATGACGTAGACACATGGATTTGACAGGTCACATCTTTCTGTAATAACAGAATGACTGAATTCACAATGAATATACACTGTCACATTGTAAAACATGTTCCATTATGATAAAAAATAGTTTTTAGTAGTTATAATTTAAATATTATTCAATCTGATAGATTTCCTTACATATGTTATTATGATGATCTTTATAAATATGGATCTAATGTTCATCATTTCTAATATTGGTCTTATTTTATAGACTATTTTAGTTCAAATGATAATAAATAATGTCTTATAACTAATATGATAAGGTTAATATGAATGTTAACGGTTTCAATACTCATTACGATAATCATAATGAAATAAGTTAGTATAAATTCATTATTACTATAGAACTATTTTATATATGAAAAAATTATATGTTTTCTAAAAAAATTATTAGATACAAATTAGATACACAATGTTTTTAATTATGTATTTATAAAAATTTTTTTGATATCCAAAAAATATTGGAATGGAAAATTCATAAGTTAATCTATTTACTCAATAGTTTACCCTTACATGAGTATAGTAATCATTGGGATACCCTTACAAGTAGATATTTTATACATACATGGGTAATAGATTTTATATATGCTCATAATTTAGTGGTTGTCCCTTCAACCAACCCTTACACAATAAAATGAAACTCAGAATTACCCTTATTAATTTCATAGAAAAAATCCTCTATACTAATGAAATAACTAGTTTACTCTTACATAGTCTTTAAAAACAAGGTGTAACACTTTCATAAAGGATTAAAAACACTCATAGACATACACATCAACTCTTATACCCTTACATATGAATGGAGGAGTAACTGATAATTTTACATAACCTATGAAATATTGAGATTACCCATAGGAAAATAATAGGTCCTGTGTAAGGGTATGAAATAAATTGTATAAATTAATTATTCAGACTAGTGGCTTACAAAATATAAACAAAAATGGGTTTTTAGAAAATTGAATGATTGATAATGTTACATAATAAGTCATATCATAATAATAATATTGGGAAAATATAAATATAATATCCCAAGTATTGCAATAAACAATTATAGAAGAGAATAAATAACTTTAGGAACAATAAAAACATATTATGAAAATTTTCCACTAAATCATTTTATGAATGTGACTTTCCCAAATGAATAAATTTCCAAAAATCGTTTTTTGGGTCCCAACAACCCCACTTCAAGGATAAGAACATTTACATCTTTAACTGGTAAAGTTTTAGTAGTTTACTACAAACCCTTCTATAGATAACCATTAAAGAAATGATGGATTTACTAGGCTCTCTAAATTTTTGTTGGGGATGATAGAAATTATATATATAGAACCAAAATAAATATATTTAATTATATGATTTAAAATTTCTATTAATAATTTTAATTAAATTTTTTATTATGAATATTAATGTGATTTAATTATCATTTTTTAAATGTAATGGTTGTATAATACATTTAACATTTTTATAATTACTAAAATTTTTTATAATATATAAATGATAATAATTTTAATTAAACACAACCTTTGAATAAGGATTACAAGGTCACCAATTATTAATTTTTCATAAATAAAATAAATATTTATTGAAAAATATATTAATTATTATTTATTGTTCTTCATAATTAATTTATTCACAATTGTTTATTTATAGTCTCGTAGTTAGAAAAAAATTTATTTAGGATACCATTTTATGTTGGATGAGTTCAGTTATTATTATAATCCTATGTGTGATAAACTGTATAATTTATATGGATGGACATTATTAAAAAAGAGAATGGATCTTTTTCAAATGATTAATTAATTAATTTATATGTCAGTTTTTGGAATTATTAAAATAAATATTAATTTATATCAAAATTTGAGGGATTTTTTAATTTGATTCAAAAATAGGCATTGATTTGGAGGTCAATGGATATTCAAGAAATCGAGTGATAATTGGATTAAGCAAGATGGTTTAGGTATTTTTTCTCCCTACCTAAGTCTATTCATGTTCTTATTTATGATTTTGGGGATAATATATTGATTCCTTGTTTTTTAATATGATTATATACATGATTTTATTTAGGGAATCAAAATTTTATATTCTATAAAGTTGTTTCCTCTATTCCATTATTTTATTTTACATAGTTAATATTTTTATATTCTCTGTATTTTATTATTAAAATAAAAATTATCATGGATATAATCAAACTAGAAATATAAAAATGACTATATCCAATAACTTATATCATTTAAAAAAATTCATTACCGGTAAAAAAATTATTTATTTAGAAGATGAATATTATAATAATAAAATATTTGAATAAAATGATGTGATTTCTCACTAATGAAATACATGCCACAATTAGTTTCATTGATTTATTTATTTCTGTTACTCACTTGAGAAGATAATTAAACATATAGGTAGTCAATAATTAGTGAAGGTGAATGTTAATAACGTTAATTAATTTTTTAGTGAATCCTTAATATATATTTTAAATATATATATTTATATATTTAATAGGTTATATTAATCTTTATTTTCCATTACAAATTTGTCACCACAAAAGAATTTTTTTCTTTCACTTTTAAAAACCAATTTTTATAATTTTTATCCATTTTAAACTACCACATTTATCTTATCAAAATAATTTTTTTTCACATTTATCCATCATCATAATATATAATTTTCAATAATAATGGTTTCATAATTTTTACTATTTATGTAATTATTTTTCATTAACCAATTTTCCATCAATAATATTCTCTTAACATAATGTGTATGGATAAAATGAACTTTTTCATGTGTATAAGTGAATTCCTAAACCAATGAGCTAACTATAAGATATTGAAGCGAAAATTACTAACATATATGAATTTGATTCATGGAATGTCATAGATTGGAATAGTTCTTCATCTTTTATAGTATTCATGGATATAATTAAAGTAGCGGATAAAAATATGGGTTAGAGGATTAATAAACTCATAGTAATAACTGAAACCTTTAGAACTAAATTACTCATAGTGTTTCCCACGTTTTACACAACATTTACCTTATGATTATGGATCATAAGGATAAACAAGATAATTTAAAAAGACATGAATCCTTTAAGTTTGTGATTGGTAGGAGATATGTCTGGGGATGGAACAAATTTTATTGGTTTTCACCATAGAATTTATTCATTATGGTCAACTACAATTTTATTTGTTATAAAAATATATAATGTTTAAGAATAATTAAATAAAACATGATAATATTACTACCCCATAAAAGAACATCCATTATTCTAAAAATAATTTGTACTCTTCAATTTTACACTGTATCAGAAGAGATGAGTTCATTACATCCACCGTGATTTCAAACATTACATGGCCTGAGTTGGAATCAAAGATAGTGTGAATATCATAATTAATTGATGATGATAAATATTAATCATATAATAGGGAAAAATATTTTTTATTTTTTGCATATAATTTCTTTCTCCTTTATATGATTGAAAATAAAAAAAATGTTTGTGTTTTTAATAAACCCCCGATATATATTTAACTATAGAAGTGTTTGGTTCCACTAGACACATTGGAGGTTCCCCAATAGAAATGAGAGGTTTCATACATGCCATTATAGTGTCCACCATGTGTGGAAGTTCAAATATGATCCACTGATTCTTCCAGCATAATTTCTAGCACATCCACTACAACCATTACTACTTCTAAAAATGATAAAGTGACATCAACCATAATATTTCATTTATCTACATAATCAGTCAATTTCTCTTCTCCAAGGGCCTATATTTGGGTAGTTAATGACTATATCTCTAGAAATCATGAAATTATAATAAAATGGATTTTTATGTTACTTTAGGTACATATTTGACCGTACCTCAATATTTTAGTATTTTTAGCTTATTAAATATGTATTGTAGATTGAAATAATTAATTATTCAGAACTATAAACTAAAATTAATTATTATATAATTTCATGGGATAGAATATTATAGTAAATGATAAATATGAATACATTTGTATATTTTAATTTGATTCATCATAATGAGGTTGATATTCCTTTATTTAGTGATTTATTGTTCTGGTGTGAAAAAATGATTGTGTAGTGGAGGGTGTTTTGTTCCTCATTAGTGAGGGAAATTAGTGGTTCAATAACAATTTTAATCAAAAAAAATGGTTGTTTATTTTTCAAAAGGTTCTTGTTGTTTTTTGGAAGATAATTATAGAGATATTGAGCCTCAGGGGTGAGTCTTGAGGTGGCCTTTAGTACGTTATCTTTTATTTTGATATAATTTGGTGGTGTGCAGCCTAATGTGTTGTTGTGTTTGATATTAAATTTTTTAAATTGTTGTGTTTACTGTTTTTTATTCTTTATATTTTATTTTTATTTTCAATGAAATTGTGTTTATATTTCTAATATTTTGTATCTTACCCTTTAACCATAAAGGTGATTATTTAAAAAAATTGATTTTTAGGGTATCCACAATTAAGAAATCTATAATTAGAATAAATACCCAACAAAACTAAATGGATACTAACATGAAATGTGTATCCTTATGGGTATCATTGATGATTATACATCTGAATATAAATATGAAAATAATTAATATCATTTGAAATATAATTTTAATTTTGAGAAAGAAGTAAAGAAAATATGGTGGATGATTTATGAGGTGTTTCCAAAGTTATATATAGGAATTCTATATTTCAATTAGACATTGGGTCATTTTATATATGGTAATTTCATATAAAATTGTTAGATATATGACTATATACATATATGTATTCAGTATTTATAGTGACATTTTGTAATTTATTATTAAAACAAAAATAATGTATTCAATTCATAATAAATAACATGGAATGAAAATATATAGCATGTGATTATAATATTTTATCAGTAATATAAGTAATTTTATTTAACATGTATTATTATTTTTAAATAATGATTTAATGTGATTATGTAAATGAGAGAAAGATTACAATATCGGTGGATTTATAATACTGAATGGTTAAATTATACATAATGTTATATAATGTAATTCATCTAAAAGTCGTAATTTGCAAATAATTTCATTTAATTATTTTAGGATTTTTTATTAATAAATTAAATTAATCTCTATTAAAGAATTGTTTTGATGAAATTATTTATATATATATATTTATAATCAAATAAATTACAACTTATCTAATGATTATTATTTATAAGGTAATAATAAAAAATAAATTTATGGCCGTAAAATTCTATTTTCTAAAAAACATTTATGCGTTATATATATTTTTCATAAAAATAGATTATTTTTAAAATAATTATACAATAAAATTTTATTATGTTGGGAATAAAAATAGATAAATTTGTTCATATGGTTAATTTCATTTATAGGAAAAAAATTATGTTACCATGATATTCATTAAGATACCACAGTAAAGGTATATAGAGGTAAAATGGTTTTACTAATGGATGTAGACCTAAAATATCACAATATATTAAATAGAAATGAGTGGTTGAGGTAATGATTAAACTCATAATATCAAATATCCCTGATTGGTTCACCTGGGTTCCACATTCCATGAAAAATTAAATTCCTTATTCATTAAGGAATGATTATTTTTTGAAAATCATCTCATGCACACTTCTTAAATAAATCCTCTTCTACCCTCTTCATCCCACTAAATTATTTTAATTTATTCAAGAATCCCTACCAAATGTTTTTATATGATAATTTAATCCAACTTTTTTGGAAATTCCACTAACTATAAGAACTCCCATGTCCCTATTTTCCAATAGTCCCTCATTTAGAAGATTCAAGTCTTCAATGAAAGTGTTGTTCTTTCCTAAAAAACATTATTTTCCTTAATCTTTAAGCCACTGTTAAATATAATTTATCACTTCGATAATTTTTTTTAAAATCATTACCAATATAAAAATGTCATATTTTTTGCTCTATAAAAACATGTTTTTAATTATCCAATCATTATAACATTTTTTATTGTGTTTGTTTTTCCAGTTATATTAAATATTATATAATTATTCCATCATGATTGGGTAAGATAACCTAAATAATTTTAATGAGATGTAATAATTAGAAGTTTATGAAGATTTTATAACATTCGATTGTATATATATATACTAAATATTAAATTAATTTTTTTTATTAAATTGAATGTAATATTTCATTAAATGTCCCTTTTGACACGTAACCATGTCTTCTCTACAGAGACCAAGCCATCATAGAATTGTAACACCCTTCGATTTTTGAATATATTTATCATAATGAAGTTTTATGAGTTTAACATCTTGTGATATAAGAAACACTACAAATAATTGAATTTTTACCATAAAAAATATAATATTAAATAAATTTATAGATTGTTAAATGAAATTGAAAAAAATAAACAATTCCATAAAAAAGGATATTGTCATTTAAGGAAATACCCTTGATCATAGAGAAACTATGGTAAACTGTTTGGTAAAATTATGCATTAGTTTTTGGGAATTTTATAAATGAAATTTGATGATAGAATAAAATTAAATAAATCATGTAATTGCATACATGAAATCGTTATGTGGTGATGAAAAATGTCAGTATACGAGTTTTGTGCTAAATTGAAATATTTCTTTGTGAAATCATTCTTTTATCAAATATTTTATTTAAAGGTTAATTTACATTTTTTTGATTAATAAAAATATGGAAAATTATTTTTTTCATAATAATAGGAATTATTGACCATTAAAACATTTTTTATAAGGCGGTTAAAAATAATGATAAAATAATTTTAGTTTAAAAATATTTTTTAGAGAACATATTTTAATCATGCATTATATTTTATATTATATAATTAAAATTTACAACTAATAATTATTTATTTAAATTAGGTTTATATAAAATATAGGAAATAAATATTTTTACATTAATCTAATAGTATTTATGAGGCATGTAATAGGTATAAATTTTTCTATTCTTAGAAACAAAATTTTATAAAAACAATTTTAAATTTTAATTTCATTCTTATTTTGAAATTTATATTCTCTTTATATATAAATTTAATTTTAGAATATTTTTTAAATATTTAGATAATAAATATTCAATCTCTTTATGTATATTTATTTTTCAATTAAATATTTACCATGGTAAATGTTAATTACCATTGTTAATTATAAAATAAGATAAAAAGAGGTTAAACAAAAATATTATAATTAATATCACTAAAAATCATGTATTTACCTAACTGGATAGGTATATTAATACCTCAATCACATTATATTTAAAAATAATTATTTTTTATCCACTTGACTTGAGTATAAAATTTAATATATTATAATGTTCTTAAAACCTATAGGGGTGCCACTACTTTAACAAATAATTTGAAACGTCATACTATCACATATTGACACACATTGAGAACTATATATATGAAAATTTCTACTCAAATATCTTCCCAATATTATTAATAACTACATATAAGTCCTATTATCACACAAAAATTACATGAGGGATCAATTTTTAAGATAAATAAATTTATTCAAAGAAGATGTAATCATATAAACTGATTTCGTCATATTTCATTTCTTCTTCCACCTCCTTAAAACATATAATACCCACTATTATATAAAGAAATCAATATTATCAATATAATAGTATTTTTTTATAATTATGGAGCTACCATTATTTATTTAACAACACTCTGTTATAAAATGGTTATCTCACTATTACGTATGTACACACTACCCTTTGTAAGATGAGACACACTTTATTTTTCATAAACTCCTTGTATGGATTATTATAATGATGAATTTATTTAACATAAAATATTTTTTAATATAACAATGATTATTTAAATTTAATAATTTATCTACCTTAAATTTTTTTCCTTACAAAATTAAAACAGAGTTCGTGCATATATGAAGACTACCACCTCAATGAATGATGTGTTTTATTTTTCATCACTCTAATTATACCATGATTCACTATTTTATTTCACCCTTATACCTAGGTATTAAAATTGGTTTTGTATTGAAAATTACAATTACAATAAAAAAATTCACTTCATGTTTTCTTTTTTTTTTGTTTAAAACTATTAAGAAGGAAAATGTTACTTATTTTGATAATTACATTGTATGTGGAGATAATTTGAAGGGCCTAAGCTGAAGTTGATGAGAAATTTTCCAAATTGCACAAGATTCCAAGAAGAACTATGCAATAAATGATTACTTCTACTAATTCATGATTACAATTGGGATAAACGTTTTTGTGAAGATCCATAATTCAATGGGCTACAAATTTCATGAATTAACCAATGCCCAATTCGTCTATTAATGGGGCCCATAAAAACCTATATATCCTATAAAATAAATATGCATGATGTTAATCATTTTAATCTATATGCTTACAATATATATTATTATAAAAAATATGAATCCACCAACATTGTTATGAAAAAATATAATAGGTTTACCATCAATTCTATAGTTTTGTGTAAAGCGAGATAAGACGTTATAATGGCTACAAACCATGAGCCATGTGGTTTCTCAAAATCAGGGTGCCCAAAACCACCTCCCATTTTGGTTACAAAATAGTATCATGGGAACATCATTAAAGATTTTGACCATGAGAAAATGATCTTCCATTTTATAGATTCTAAAGGAGTCCTATCATGATTAATAGATGTTCTCGAGGCTATGGGATGTGATACTTCAGCATCAATGGATTCCTCCTTCTCCACGGGGTTCTAAATCCATTGTGATCACCCTGGGTAGAACGTTTTGTAATACAAAACATTATGTTTGTATTATCTTGAATGATTATTTTAATATTACGTTGTGTGATATTTTTCATCATCCCATATTATTATCTAAATGATTTATTTAATGGTTTTTCATTCTCAAACTCATATTATTATGTTTGAGGGTACCCTTTCATGTGATTTTTCACACACTGTTCACCATTTCTTCTTTCATAAATTAATTTATGTGTCTATGTGGTTCATATTGGTTAATTGAACTCTCATAAACACTATAAAGTCCATTTACATTAATTTTATGGCATCACAAAAAAACATACAATCCTGTATAGAAATCAAGTTCTTCGTGTCTTGCCTTGGTGATTTTCGGTTATGAAGTGAAACACAATCCACCAAATCATCAGTGGTGACCGGTGAATAATATTATGTTTTCTATTATAAACTAGGAGGTATCCAAGTATAAAGTTAGTAAAAGTATTGTTATATATGTTATAAACTAGGGATTAAATGATTTTAACCCTATCTCTTGAATCGATGAAGGATTAACATCATGAGATTTCCATTGGTTGATGAACTTAATTATTCATTTCCATTTCAACTTTATTTTAATTATTACATTTTATATTCTCTCCATTAATCATCAAATTCAATGTTTACTAAAATTTCATTCACCATTTTTTAACATTCAAACCCCTCTTTTTAAATTAATTATCTAAGGATCAATCGAGAGAAGACATAGGGTTGCTGTTATACTGGAGAAATTTTAGTAAAAATTAAACAACTACTTTTACGCACTCAACAACATGATCAAATTTTTTCCTTGTTTCCCAAGATCGAAGATCATTTTTATTCTCTAATTCATTTTCATTATATATTTTACTTACTAAATAGTACTAAATTCAATTTCCCACCCCCATTTGATTGTTTTTTAGGTTTTTGTCAATATTTTTGTTTGTCTTTGTGTGTTCTTTCTCTCACTCTCCCTCTCTATCTTATTATTCTTCTACTATCATTAAATAATTTTGTAGAAAAAATATTTTATTTTATCTTTATACACTTATTAAGTTATTTTATATTATCAATATTCAATTATAAAGAAATAAAACAAATACAAACTTCCCAACTCATTTTCATGACCCGATCAGAAAAATAAAAGCTTCTTGAATTTGACCCAAAAACTGAAAAGACACTTCACTAAAAAAATTAGACCATATAGATTATGAAATGAATGTTACATTAAGGAACACCTTTTGGGATCTCAAGTGGTCCTCAACCAATCAAAAACCGAACCAATTAAAACCTAAGAAAACATGGCTGTAAATAACTGAACAGTAATAGAACTGACCACCCCGGATGTACAGTACCAACCTTTGTACATCCAATATACTAAGGAAACATCCAACATTGAGTTGGGATCAGGCCTCATCCACCTAATTGAAAAATTTTGTTTCCTTCTCAGTGAGGACCCTCATAAACACCTTAAAGAGTTTATCATAGTGTGCTCTACCATGAAACCCCTAAATGTGTATGAGGATCTCACAATGTTTAGGCCCTTCCCTTTATACCTTAATTTTGAAACCAAATACTGTCTATAAAAGTGGCCTACAAAAATAGGGGGATGGAATAAAATAAAAATAATCTTTTTAGAGAATTTCTTCCCTGCCTCCAAAACTGCATCAATTAGGAATGAAATCTGTGGTATTAGGGGATCACAAGGAGAGACCCTTCATGAATTCTAGGAGAGATTCAAAATAATTTTCAAAAGATCCCCCACCACCATATTAGTGAAAAAATGTAAATCCCATAATTCTACGAGGGACTTATCCCCATGGATCATGAAATTATTGACGCTATAGTTGGTGGTTCCCTTGTTGATAAAACTCCTTCTGCCAGTCATGACATAATATACAACATGGCTCAAAATGCACAAAAATTTGGTACATGAGCTATTTCACCCACCTGAGGAGTTCCTGAGGCAAGTCATTCATCTCTAGAACAAAAGGTAGATAACAAGATTTATGGGATGAATACCATTTTAGAGAATTATCTCAAGCACAAGGTTACTCAAAATCTTATAAAGTTTTAATAAGTTGTGGTATTTGTTCTAATAACACCTATTTTTCAGACAAGTTCCCACAACATCAAGGTTAAACTATGTATTGTGTAATAGTATCCCTTGGGTGTCCATTTAAATAGGAATATATATTCAAGAAACCACCATTTTGACCAAATCCAAACCCCGAGTGGCATGCACAACCACAACATATAAAGGGGTGAAACTCAAGCTACCCCACGCAGAACTAGTATCAAAAAGAAGAAGAGATGAAACCTTTTTATCTATCAAAACATCAAAACAATACTCCTCCCAATTCCGAACCTTGTCTCGAGGACATGGAAAAGAATATTGAAACTGAGAACCTCCAGTTCTAACAGACCACATAATCGGCTATTCAAGACCTATGAACCCAAGTGGGACAACCGGAAAACACCATCCGTGAGATAAAAATTCATGTTTCTATAAAATTACGATCCCAACTCATTTATAATCCTAAATACAAAGGTAATGCATGTTAAAATAAACATTATACTGGTAAAAAAATTTCTCCTTCTACTAATTAAACATAAAATTTAACACCCTCACCTGAAAAATATTTTTTCTTTATCCTCAAAGGTTTAATGTAATGAAAAAACACACAAAATTTGTAAAAAAAATATCATTGAGGATTCTTAAAAAAAATCCATTCATTTTCTATTCCCCCAAATACACTATAAATATAAGAAATTTTTTGATAATGAGATTGGTAAAGAAATAATGGATAAATTAAAAAAGGATCAAGTTTAAATTCCTTTATTTGTTGTAGTTAAACAAATCCCTCACTATACAAAATTTTATAATGTTATTTTCACCCATAGATGGTGACTTAAAGGTATTGAAATCTTAAACCTTGGAAGAAATATCATTGATTTGATCCAACCATCAATTTCAACCAAATGTAAGGATATAGGAAACTCCATGATACCTTGCACCATAGCAAAGTCATTCTATTCAGATGTTATTATAGATTCAGAAGCTTCAATTAATGTAATTCCTTATTCTATGTACACTTTTGTGTAGGTTGGATATCATCAACCAACATTCCTCATATTGAAACATGATAACCAGAGCACAACACACCCATTTGGAGTGGTTGAGGATATCCTCATAAAAGTGAAGAATCTCATCTTACCACTTACTTCTACATTCTTGAGATGGAGGACACCTGAACCCAAGGACACACCCCTCTCATACATGGGAGTCCATTCCTCAAAAGAACAAATAATATCATAAAAATTCAAAATTGTACACAATATATGTAGTTTGGTAGAGAAAATACATGTTTTAACATCTTTGAGGATATGAAAACCCCCATTGAAGATCATGCTAGTCTTCCTATCTATTCAATGTAATTGATCTCAAATGATACACAGACCCACACACACAATTCTCTCCTGGACCCATAGGATAATTCATTTTACTATTCTTCAAATTTAGATTATTTGAGTATCATTCATGTTTTGAGTGTTGGATGGGTTTTGAAAAGTGTACAATTTGTGCTTAAATTTATGATTGTGTTCATTCTAAGGTACCCATGATCGTCGATGATTTTGAAAATTCCATTTTAATTTATTCTATATCCTTATAGTATAAAAATTATTAGATAGATACTTTCATGGAACTCACTCCCCCTAAATATCCTCCCTCTATCAAAAAAATAGGGTCAGAATTAAAACCAACTCCATCGAATTTACAATACGACTATCTTGAGGGTATATGCCAAATTCCTATCATTATATCCAATAACCTCTCTCAATATTAGAAATAAAAACTAATTGATATTTTGAGAGATAGTAAAAAGGTGATAGGATGAACATAAGATGATATTATTGGGAATAGACCATCTATTTTTATTCACCATATACTATGGGATGATGAGGATAATCTTGTATGGCATCTCAACACTAGTTAAATCCCACTATCATTGAATTTGTAAAATAGGAAGTCTATAAAATACATACTACTGGGATCATTTATACTATATATGATAGTAAATGGGTTATCCCAAGGAATGTTTTTCCTAAAAACTAGAATTACTATTGTGTCAAATGATCGGAATTAATTGGATAAAAAACATGTTCAAAATAGTTGGTGAGTCTGTATTGAATACCGTCGACTGAATCCATCGACACAAAATGACCAATTTCCTCTACTTTTTATTGACCAAATGTTAGAAATAATAGTTTTTAAGTCCCATTATTGATTCTTTGATGGATATTTGGATTATTTACAAATCCATATAGCCTTTGAGGATCAATAAAAGACAATATTTAAATGTCTATTTAGAACATTTTCATACAGAAGGGTTCATTTTGGTCTATGTAATGCTCCTAGTATATTTTAGTGTTGTTTGTTGAGTATATTTTTAGTGTACCTTGAAAATTTCATCAATGTTTTTATGGATGATATCATTGTATATGGAATATATTTTGATGACTTTTTGTCACACCTATGTTCTGTACTCTTCTATTTCATCGAAAAATATCTCATATTAAATAATGAGAAATAAAATTTCATGGTTAAGAGGGGGAAAGTTATTTGGTAGTTTATTTAAAATTTGGGAATGGTAGTGGATAAATCAAAAATATAATTATGTTCAAACTTTCCATATACAAAATGTGTTCATGAGGTGAAAACTTTCTTTGGTCATGTTGGTTTTTACCACTGGTTCATTAATGACTTTGGTAAAATATCACATCCCATGTATTAATTGTCGCAAAAAGATAATGAATTGGTTTTTGATAATAAGTTTGCGGATTATTCCAACGTAATAAAAAGGTATCTCACATCACTTATGATCATCTGTTAAACAATTTGTTATCTCCCCATTGAACTTATGTTTGATGCCTCTAACTTTTCAGTTGGGGTAGTTTTGTAACAAAGGGTTGATAAGGATTCTCATTCCATTTCATATGACTCACATACCCTTGACCCTGCCTAGGAAAACTAAAAAACCACTAAAATCATCTTTTTAATTTTTTGTTTTCCTTGTAAAATTCCATTCATATCTTATTAGGTAAAAATCATCCTTTTTTTCTAAACATTCTTCCCTACATTCCTTCCTAAAGAAACCTGAAGCAAAGCCCCACCTCATTCAGTGGATTCTCCTACTCCAAGAGTATGACCATTATATTCTCTATGAGATAAGAGTGGAAAATGTTGTAGCTAATCACATTAGTTGGATTTCCCCACCAGTGGACCACCAATTTGACTCATCCCTCCCCATTGGAGAATTCAACCCCCCTGATAACTATTGTGATGTTTTAGAGCCTACCCCTTAGTATGAAGACATTGCAAATTTTAAAGAAACATCTAGGGTACCCAATTATTATAGTACTTCACAATACTAGTGACTTATTAATGATTCCAAATGGTATTTTTGGGATTAATAATATATATGGAGAATTTTTAGTGACAAAGTTGTTTTTTGGTGTGTCAGGAACCATGAGTTCACCTCTGTTTTGACCTTCTGCCACAATTTGGATTGTAGGGGTCACATTTTGTCTCAACATACAACATGAATTTTATGTTAGTCAAGAATTTATTGGCCAACACTATATAGTTAGGCCCCTAAATTTTTCACGTCATATTTTAATTTTAAATTCAATAGGAATATTACCAAGAGTAATAAAATTCCTCAATATCCCATGGTATTCTGTGAAATCATTGTTGCATGGGGTATTGAAATCATGGGGCCTTTTCCAAATTCATTTTCCTTTTCCTATATCTTATTAGTGATATATAACCTCTTTAAATGGGTGGAAGAAAAGGAAACCATGACTGATGAATCTTGAGTGGTTTGTGATTTTGTGATGTCCCATATTTTCAGTAGGTTTGGCTTTCCAAGATTCATCATTAGTGATCATGGTTCACATTTTTTCAATCATGACATGAAATATTTTTATAAGAATATGGATGTTCATAAAGTCTTAATAGGACATCAACCCCAAAAAATGGAAAAAATAACTATAAAATCTAGATATTAAATGAATAAGAAAAAATGTTACATCCCAAAAGGAAATATTGTAGTTTCACATGGATGATGCACATTAGCAATATCGTTATCTTTTAAAACCCCAATCAAAATGTCACCATATCGGATTGTGTTTGGAAAGGCTTATAAACATTTAGTATACGTAGAGCACCATGTATATTGGTCTTCTAAATAATGTAATATGAATATATCAGATGTAGGTGAGCAAAAGATGTTTTAGATTTAAAAGTTAGAATAATTTTAGCGTGACACATATGAGAACTCTTGAATCTATAAAGATAAAGAAAATGATATCTATGATATCATGACTCATAATTGGATGATTCATATCAGTTAAAAGGTACTCATATTTAATTCCAAGATAAATATCCACCCATCTATGCTTCGCTCCTGATGGATCAGTCTTTATACTATTACTGATGTATACCTTTTTGGTGGTATACATGTTTTACATGAGAAAATATGAAAGAGTTTAACTGTCAATGGGAAGAGGGTCAAACACTTCTATGAGTATTTTCCAAAGAATCTCATGGAGGAAATCGAACTGATGGATGCTACATATGACATAACTTAATAAGTTGTCCCTTCTCCCTACCTTTATTTACTTATCTATTTGTTTAAAATACATTCATTGAGGACAATGTGATTTTTTGGTGCAGGGGAGGGTGAAATGTCATAGTTAGGATAAATAAAATAAAATATAAAAAAACATTTTCATTTTTTATTTTATTTTCCTTATTTTTTCTTTTTAGATAAAAATTGATCTAAAAAATAATATCCAAAATTATTTTTCATCCATGAGTAAATAGTGTGAAATAATTCATTGTTTTTATAAAAAAAAATCAAATGAATGTTGATATGGAATATTTTTCTAGAATGTTTATTTTCAAATCATTTTTAGGTTTTATGGGATTTTTTAACCACATGCCTCATTATCACTAACCAATATTTTAATCCATTACCCAAGAGGCGTTCTAAGCCCTTTATTGCATATTATTACTTTCAATCACTTTCTTGAGAGTCTCAGGTCATATAGAGAAACTATAACCTTCCTTGATTATACTTGAATCCTTAAGATATGTGTATGATACATTCATGATAGAGGTAATCATTCATTGAAAATATCCTTTTTAAATTAAAATCTATTTATTTCCACCTTGACATAAAAACCTTATTATGACTTAAGGACCATGAAATAACTTTTATGAAACCACGATTCAAATAATTTATCCCTAACTACCCATATATTTTTTATATTTTGGATTTACATTTATAAAGTGTGGGGTGGGGGTGTATATATAGGAATATTCAGGAAATAATCATTTTTATGGTTTCATAGAATGTGTGCCTAGATTTTCCTTTAGTAGTGGGTTCACAATCCATATTTTATCTTTATTTTAAACATGTTTCTATCTTTATCTCTAATGAAAATTTTAAAAAACATAGTTTTATACATTGAATGAAAAAAACAAAAAAAATAGAGAAAACATGATGTTTATTTTCTATTATTCACTGTTCGGTTGTGACCCACACAAATACACAATGGAGATAATGAGAGAGAAGTGATACACATTATGAGGGGTTGAGTGTGTACATTCATTATGATCACATGCTGAATTTTGAAATGTTTTGTAATAAAGAGATTAAACACTCTTTGTCTGACTCATATTTCTATTCATTAAATCCTACCAACACTTGACCCTCATAACAACCTGTTGGATGTCCTCTTGATTAGCACACTAGATTCAGTGAGTAAAGAATGTAAAATCATGGAATTCATATGGTAAGAGCACATAAACTATAGGAAAAAAGAATAAATATTCATTAATATGTTCTATGAGTGAAGTGGGAATATTTTTATGTGAGGTACGTTGTGACATATTTCATGGGTTAACGAATGACACTGGACAAATTCCGCTATGAGAGAAGAAAGATGACAATAAAATTGATTTCATAAAAGAGACATGATGAAAATAATTTAAGAAAATTATTCTATGTTTTCTCACCATTGTTTTATGAATTATTTTTGACTATGATATAAGACTATTCCCATGGGTACAAAAATTTAAGTGTGGGGGGGAGGTCATCATACAACAATTCACTATTTTATCTCACACATATATTAATGTATTAAATCTGGTTTTGTATTGAAAATTACAATTATAATAATGAATTATACCTCTTGTTTGATTAAATTATATTTTCATTAGTATTGTTAAAAATAAAATGTTACTTGTTTTCATTATTTCATTGTAGGCGGAGGTGATTTAAAGGGCCAAAGACAAAGTTGATGAAAAATTTGCCAAATTGGACAGGAGTCCAAGAACATCTATGCACTAAACTGAATAATTCTTCAGATACTTGCAGCCAATTGAGATAAACGTTTCTGTAAGAATCCCATATTATACCTTATACAACTTTGATTATGGAACACAATTCCACTTTTTTTATTATGGAGCCCATCTGAACTGATATGTCCAATACAATAAATTCGCACTGAGTTAATATATTTCCTATGTATTTTAACCATATATCTAATTATAAGAAATATAGAGCAACAAAATTTGATAGGGAGAAATAAAGTTGATCTTCCAACATGTCTCTTGTTTTTTTGAATGTGTGATAAGACTATATTATTGTTGAAAACTATGGTCCAAGTGGTTTTTCGTAATCATGGTGCCCAAAACTACCTCCCATTTTGGCTATAAAAGAGCACCTTGGAAAACTCATTTAGGACATCGTCCAGGAGGAATGGTTCTTCCATTTTGGAGTCCCAAAGGATTACTATCATTATTAGTAGCAGATCTAGAAGCTATAGGATGTGATTCTTTAGCCTCTATGGCTTCCTCTCTCTCCATGGTGTTCTAAAATCCTTGTGAAACTTGGGAAAAAACAAGATGTAATCTCAAGATTCTTGCTTTTATTATCTAGTATGATCCTTTTTATTATATGTTATGTGTTATTTTTTATCATCCTCTATACATATATAATTGATTTATGTACTTGTTTTTCATTCTCAAACGCATATGATCATGTTTGGGGTTACTGTTTCAGGTGATTATTCACCCACTATTTACAATTTATTCTTTCCCCTTTTAATTTCATTGTTTCAATGGTTTATATATGTAAATTGAACTCTAATAAACACTGTCAAGGCCTTTTATATTTATGTTATCATATCATAAGTATATAACAAACAAACATGGAAACATATTGAGTACTTCGTGTGTTTCCTTTGTTAGTTTTAGTTATGAAGTCAAACAAAAATCACTCAATCATCGGTGGTGGCCAGTGAATCATTTTGTGTTATAGAATTAACCATAAGAGTTATTCTAGTATAAAATCTATAAAAATATATTTATATATCTAATAAAACATGTAATAAAAGATCATAACTATATCTCTTGAAGCGAATAAGGATGAGCATCATGAGGGTTCCCTAGGTTGATCACACTTAATTGATATTGTTCATTTCTAATTTGTTTTATCACTTTCAATTTCTATTATCATATTTAATCATCAAACAGAATGTATTAAAAAATATCATTCCCCTAATATATTCATAAACAAAAACCTTTTATAAAATTAATTATCTAAGGCTCCGTTGAGAGATGACCAAGGGTTGCTGTTATACTCAAGAAATTCTATCAAAAATTAAAAAACTAATTTGACGCGCAGGACAATGAGATAAATCACCCATTTTAATGGGAAGTAATAAACTCTTATATAACTATTAGATATTAAATATATCACTTCATTAATATATTATATGTGGTGAAACCGTGATCATGGCTTAAGGACTGGAATCCTTAAATCGAAACATGCCTAAAAAGTGAAAAAACATTTACACCCAAAATATTGTTTTCAGTGAAGAATTATTAATAAGATATTTATTGGAAATTATGTATGAATAAAATTTTATAGGATATGAATTTTATAAATAAATATTTATAATAAATTTAAATTTATTTAACATGATTTTATATCAAGTGTAAAGAAATTTTGGACATGATTTAAGACATATCTCTTCTCAATTTCCCTTCCTTGAGATATGTCCTATATTCACCACCTTCATTATTTTTTGTGGTGTATATTCTATCTATGAATGTATAATATATTTAATCTCATGATATTTTGGTAGTTTTAAAATCCATAAAAGGCTTTTTCTTTCTTTATGATATGATCCAAAGAATACCAAAGAAAAATGGAATCATTTTCCAATCTCAATCTTTATCTGGATTACATAACTTTTAATTTTCATTGCATGATATTATATGCTTTAAATCTTATAAAAAAATATATTTTCAAATATTTTATTTATTTAGATGTTTTTAATATTTATCTTTTAATTTAATCTCTTTTCTACTATAAAATACGGAAGATATATTTTAATGAAATGTTGACATTATTTGTTATTTTTGGTCATGAATATTTTATTATATTATTACGATTGATTAAAATGTTTCAAGAATGATTTTTTATTTTCAATAATTATTATTTGATCCAATTTTAGAAAAATTTGACTTTGTATTAATTTATTTAAATATGTATAATGTTTTTTGTATGATTTATATTTTAATTTTTATAAATGTATGAAAATAACCATTGGTTATAATGAAATGATCAAGTAGATCTTACTGTGATGAAGAGAACTATTTGTTAATATTCTTTTCATTTTTCCATGTTTTTAAAATGAAAATACTATTTCCATTTTTTTCGAATTTTTATTTCTTTTAAAAGTTATACTAGAAAACATGTTTTCTAATTTTTTGAAGCATATTTCAAATAAATTGACAGATATATTTTTTATACATTTAAAATCATATATTGAATGATATACTATAATATAGATATGATCTAGTTACACCATCCAATTTCATTCTCTTTATGGATTATGGTGGATTTTTTTTAATATTGATTTTATGAGACCAATTACATTACCATGAGTTAAATATGTTATGATAAAATCATGGATGCTTTTATGATCATGTAGAGAAAATATCTATGGTTCTCATTATGTGACAGGTGTTCCATAAATTTTATATTCCATTAATTCATTGGGTAAACATAATAATATTTCATGTGTTAATATGAAAGGCAATGAGAAGATAACCAAAATAACTAAGTGAACATGTTCTCCATGATAGTTTTGTCCGTGATCATTAACTATGATAATGATTTACTATTACTATGTTTATGAAAAAAATATCTTATAGTTGTGATATTCTACCATGTACCACATTTCATTATTGATAGATCTAGACTCGTAGGACCCATGCATTTTTTATCACCATGCATTATGTTGTGACTCATGATTTATGGTATATTACTTTTTGGGTATGTTTCATAAGATAAAATCGGTTTCTGATACCCTTAATAATATTTTATTCTAACATATGTTTATTGACTAATACCATCCATGTTTTCCCTTGCTGATCATTTGAGATATCACATTTTTATGTTTCTATTTCCCCATGTAATGAATAATTTATTTAGTTAATATTTATCTAATAAGGATACCAAGTGAGATTAACATCATTAAAGAAGTTGATGATGTTTCAAGAAATAATTTGACTATATATCTATTCTAAAAATACAATTTACAATTTTTCTTATAAAATATTTATTATAGGGAGATTTAATGAATATTTAATTAAAATTATATAATATTTATATAAGTTATTATTAGGCCACATATTTCATTATCATATAAATTCTTTTTGGGAGATTATATTATTATGAATATGAGGATATAACATAACATAACCTATAATAATCATAATGTGATATAGGATAAAGAGAAGGTGTCATAGGATGATAATAAGGTATTGTAACCTAGTATATCTTTATAATTATTTTCATGAATTTAGGATGGATAACATTTATACATAATTATTTATTATAACACTATGCTATATGTTCATAGTCAACAGATTAAACCTATAGAGTTCTGGTTAATAAAAAATGTGGATATAAATTTAATGATATTACCCATGAGAAACTAAAGAATATGGGGGTTTGAATACAAAAAAATGGTTTTAATCGCCCTAATGTCCCAAAGGCCTTAATAGATTAACAAAATATTTTAATATATTAATCATTTTGATATTTCATGTTATCAGTGGAAATAGAATCATACTATTGATTCATTCAGGATAAAATATCCAACATCTATTAGTGGGTCCCAAAGTCCTATAATTTTTAAGAAATGGTACTGTACATATAAGAATATATTTTCTAGCTGTTTTATTGTTAGATCATGAAAAATTTATAATTGATTTTTCTCATTTTGATGTTGATGAAAATCAATGGTTATATCTAGTAAAAGATATGATTCATGATTTACCAATTGTACTCCCTATAAATAGAAGAGTTTATGAGCGAATTTGTTCAGTATTTACATTCTAGAAAATATCCACATGAAAATGGAAAGGGGATTCTTTAGTCTAAATATGAATGATGATAAATCCACTAGTACCTTTAATTATCATTTGAAAATACTTTTGAGGTGTTTTTATAGTTGTATAATTGACCATAATTAAAAAATGATTGATTGTTTTGTGTATTAAAACCATTTATATGGATGACATTATCTATAAGGGGAATTATTTTCTATGATGAAATTATTTTGGGTGCTCTCTATAATGAAATAGTAATTAGAGACAATAATTTTTTATGTAGGTTTAGGAAAAAGAAAAAATTAATGTGGTTTAAGGAAATTCATCTAACAAAACTATTATAAGAAGGAAACTAATATGTCCTTTAGCTTACATGTTTGGAAAGAATCATTTTTACATTACTTTAGAAGTATTGGGAATTTTTTGATGTTTGTCTAAAAATACCATTCATCAAATTAATGATTAATTGATACAAAGAGTAATTAATATTAATTAAATGGTGAGAAAACTTAAATAAATTCACCACAAAGAATTTGAATATTTAATTAAAATGATTAAAATTATTATTTTAAATATTTAATGAATTTTATATTTAATGAATAGATTCATCATTAATCACCAATTAATAAGTGATTAAAATAGAAATCTCATGTGATCAAAATTGATGAATACGTTCATAAGAACAATGTAGAGAAAATTACAGTGATTATCGACTCTAGATCTAAAAAAGTATTATACGATTTAGGTTCTACCCACTCATATATATGAGAATTTTTATAATATGATCACATCAACACATCAAAGATTATATATTGAATTATCAGTGAAAATCAAATATGTCATGATGATAATATATCATGTCTATATCTTCTATATGATTGAATCTTGTTGGAATGTTCTTCTTGATAATCATGTTATTATCTATTTAACTGAATTTGATGTGATTCCGAGAATGTATGGAATCTATCTATAGAGATTATATATTAATTACCAAGAAATGGAAGTCATATATCAAATTCTGAATCAACCTATGATCATCAATCATTATGAGGATTAATATAAACAACCAATGGAAATTATTTTCATTATATTTTTACCACTAGCTATTAATGAGGGGTATTTATCATAATTTTCTTTGGATGAACTCAACATTGAATGCATTCTTATTGTGAACAGATATTTCAATGTTTTTTTATCATGAGTTCCATAGTCTCCCATAGAATCATGAATATGAGTATTCAATATATTTCATACATGGATTTTTACCTATTATAATTAATATTTATATAATTTGTTTCATTGAATTATATGAATTACTGAAATTTATATATATAAATATTGAAAATAAAATCAATCAACCATGTGCTTCTCTGTAGGGTGTTCAATATGGTTTAATGATTCTCTTTGTTGATTATTATGAACACAATCTTCTCATGATAAAAAAAATTAGTATCACCTACCCTATATTGATGTTCATTTAATAATATTTGATGATGTGAATAATTTTGAAATATTTACCTTTGATTTGGATATCATTAGTTAATGGGAAAGAGGGTAAATACCCAAGATAACAATTCTTATGAGGCAGAAACACTATGAAGTATTAGTGATTCCATATAGACATATAATTTCAACTATTATCTTCATAGATCTAATGATAATATTCATCAATGATTTCCTTTTTATGGTAGTATTTAAAAATGATATTCCCATATATTCTATGTGTAGGGTAGAGAATTGTCACGATCCTTCCTCGGGGCCCATGCCGTGACTACCCCAAACCCGCCTTCCATAGGCCAGGGGCTAGCGACTAGCACCAACGTCGTAAATCTAGGTAAAAGGGAAGGCATTACCTTTATATACGTAATGAAAGACAACAGATTATGCAAGCTGTAGTAAACACTAAGTAAACTGAGAACAAAAGTAAGTGCGGAAAAGTAAATGGGCCAAAATACAAACCCAACTGAAAGTACAGTACGACTGAAAACAAAGTACAATAGTAGTAAAGTAAATCAGCAACCACTGATTCGTCCTCTGGCTATCCCACTTGAAGGGTGGGTACAGATGGTCTCCTTAGTTCCACGGATCCGGCTGTCCACTCTGTGTTCGTCCTGCCTGATAGTCCATCTCTGGATACTGTACCACTCCACAATCCTCAACCACGCTTAGCATTGTCCGTCGTCTATAACCAACAGAACCTAGTGCGACCATAGCCCATGTAGGGGTGAGTATACGATACTCAGTAGGTACCCCGATACCCCCAAATTCCTCCCAAAATCTACAAAGTATATACCACAAATAAAGGTAAAAAAGAGAAGTATCAACCAACTCTACTTAGGTATATTCCCATAAATATACTTAATTTATCAATTCTAGTTCGACACCGAATCACGAGCCCATGTACAACCCAGTCCACACAGGAAAGCACAACCCAATCCAAACAGGAACACAAGTCAATCATATCGATGATATTGATTGAATGTCAATACTACTCTCACATAGGTATACAAATCATGAAGAGGGGTGGATATGATCAGATGTAGCCTATGAATCATCTCCTCTGTCGAACCGACGTAGGATCCAAGTACAGAAGTCGTCACTGCCGAACCCACGTAGGATCCAAGTACAATAACCATCGATGCCGATCCCACGTAGGATCCATGTACAGTCTTCATCACTTCTGAACCCATGTAGGATCCATGTACAATCGTCATCGCTACCGAACCCACGTAGTATCCAAGTACAATCGTCCTCTCTACCGACCCACGTAGGATCCAAGTATAGTCACCATCGTCATCGCAATCGCAGCCAGCTGTAGGGTCCTCGCACATAGAATGCTCGATTCCGGGAGGGTCTGCTTCACGAGCCAAGTGGGTCGATACATCAATAGTCACAAGGTCTAGAGTTGATGTATCACAAAGTACCGTCTCGCCAATAGTAAGTCAACGTGACAGACGACGCGTCAATCGGACGCCTGGTCTGAGAGTTAATGGCTTTTTCGTCCCAAGGTCCCGGTTGATTTATTGAGCTGAAACCAACCCGACCATACTCCAAATGCATCCAAACCTCAAGAGTAGTAATCAAAAATAACCAAATCACTATGTGGTATTCAACCTAACTGATAGCACATAATTCGAACATTCGGTCATTAAGTTATAAGTGTTTCCGCTCCCCGGGCTCGGTTGGTTTAGAGTTCGAACCAACCCAAACATATCCAAAAATTAATGAAATCCTGATTGTAATATACCTAAACGACCATCTCGATCCAAGGATCCCAATGCAACTGACGGTGCATCGATTGAATGTCTGTAGCACAAGATATAGGCGTTTGAACGAATCTGTCCGGAAATAGGGGGTTTGGGACCGGTCCGACCCAACCCAATACCCCCTGGGTCGGCCCAAACCAGGTCGACCCGACTCGGGTCTCAGTCCAGCCTGGTTGGGCGCGGCTTGGCCTGGCTGGTGCGGCCCGGCCTGGCTGAGCGTGGCCCGGCCTGTGGCTCTGCTCGCGATCGAGCGGGGTGCAAAGGGGGGGCGTTAACCCCCTGTTTCCGAAACAGCAGCCCCTGGTGGGGTCTTCCCTACACGCTGGCTGGGGGTTTCAACTCCCGATTTTTCTAGAAAACAGCCGGCCATTTTGGCCGGCCGGTTGAGCTACAGAAGGACCTTTCAGGGTCCCGCCTCCTGGAGCGCCGGTGGCAGGCCGAGCCCGGCCGCCCCTACTGAAGACCGCTACGACCATAGGCCACGGCTCCCATCCGACCGGCACAGAGCGATGGCACTACGCCCCTCCACCGCGGCCCGCACCTGTCGGGGCCTCCCTTGGTTTCTCCGACGCGGCGTGACGAAGCCGCACATTACCGCCGCGACCCGCTCTGGCCGCGGTTTTCTTCCTTCCTGCACGGTGCAACGACACCGCGCCGCCTTCGCCTCAAATGCCATTATTGAAAAACAAGGAAATGGGGAGGAGAATTGGCAGTGCTTGTGCGTTCTGATCTCCTCCCATAACGTTGGTAACATTCATCCAAATTAAATGAGATACATCAACGATATAAAAAATCCCATTCTTAATTCAACAATATTGAATTTAACCCCTACCTCATCAAAAGTTGTCGAACGACGGGCGTCGCAGATAATGGCATCGAGGGGTGAGGTTTCGTAGATGTCGATGGAGATCGTCCGAGGAGAAAGCGGTGTCTCCCCTTTTTTCACAGTGAAAGGAAAAGGAGGCACATCGTCATCCTTTGTGGATTTGGCGTTCTTTGATGAGAGGATGAAGTTATTCAAAAAAGGGACTAGAGCTCTCTCTCACCAATATCTTCACACAACAACTAACCCCAAAAAATAAAATAAGACTTATCTTATTTTAATACTTTAATCCATGCATTTCAATTTTAAAAATCAAACACATAACTCACATTAATTGATTAAGTGTGTTGGCATGATTAAAGAGGATAGTGGGAAGAGTAACACAATTAAAGGATACCAATATTTAACGGGGAGTTTCCATGTATTTATCATGGGAGTAAAGTTGTTAAGGGTTTTGGAATGTGAAAAGATGGGTACTCGTGTGGGCCACACCTCCCTCATAACCACACATAAGAAGTTGGGTGGTTTTGGGAACCACCAACAACTTCCCATGAGAGAGTTTAACTTCCAAGGTTAATAAAATAAAATTTTCCACAATTTTATTTACTTCTCACATAAACCCCAAAATTTAACTTCTTCTCCTAAGAAAATGCATCACCGATAAAAGTCATCTTAAGAATATACCGATGCTGCGAGTTCATCGGTGCCCTCGGATTTCAATTTCTTGCACCAGTTCAAAAGATAAAGAAACCCACTCATTCGTTCACTGAACGTACCCGAGCTAAAATTTGGAAATTGATTCCGTAACTCCGGGACTCGGAATCATGTGCCTTTAGAAACTACGTACTCGTAAAATCCCTAAGAATTTATGAAAAAAAAATCCATGAAATTTATAGGTCATTAAATTACTCCCACCTCAGGGATTTACGTCCCCTTAAAGATAAATCAAAAACTAGGGGGGCCAAATGAGGGTACTGAGCACGCATCTGAGCCTCCCGCTCCCATGTGATTTCTCGGAGGTTCTCGTGATTCCACCTGATGCGCACTAGAGGAATCGACTATCCATGTAGGAACCGCTCATGTCGATCCTTGATCTCCACCAGGACCTCCACAAAAGTCGCCCTATCATCGATGTCCATCTCCTCGTGATCAATGATATGCATCAGGTCGTGCATGTATACCTCAGCTGGGATATGTGGAAAATGTCGTGCACCCGGTGCAACTGAGGTGGAAGAGCCAGGCGATAAGCCACCTCGCCTTTCCTGCTGAGAACCTGGAATGGTCCAATGAAGCGCGTAGATTACTTTTCACCCCAGGAAAATCTCCATAACCCAAATCAAAGTGAGACCCGTAAGAAAACGCGGTCGCCATCCTCGAACTATAGTGGCCTATGCCTCCTGTCAGCATAGGACTTTCGTCAGCTCTGAGTTGTCCTCATCTGCTCCTGGATGATCTATACCTTCTCTATCGTGGCCTGGACCATCTCTTGTCCTATAAGTGCTAACTCCTTGGGGTCTGTCCAGAACAGAGGTGATCTGCAAGGTCGATCATACAATGCCTCGTATGGTGCCATTCCGATGGTGGAGTGGTAGCAGTTGTTGTATGAAAACACCACCAAGGGTAAGTTATCCTCCTAGATACATCTATAGTCAAGGACACATCCACAAAGAATGTCCTCGAGAGTTAGAATGGTCCTCCCTGTCTCGCCATCCGTCTGAGGGTGAAAGGCGGTGCTCAGGCGTAGCTGCATCCCAAATGCCTCCTGCAACCCCTTCAAATGCTGGGAAGTAAATAAAGCATATTGGTCAGAGACATTAGTCGATGGCCCACCATGAAGCCATATGATCAATTGAACGTAGAGGCATCCCATGCTCTCCACTGAGCCCTGCTCTCTGATAAGTAGGAATTGGGGTGACTTGGTGAGTCGGTCAACAATCACCCAAATGGAGTCATGACCTCTAGAAGTATGTGGAAGCCCTGTCATGAAATCCATAGATATACCATCCCACTTCCACTCCGAGACCTCCAAAGGCTGTACTAGGCCTGCTGGTACCTGGTACTCCACCATCACCTACAGGCAAGTGAGGTATCGCAAAACGAACACTACCACAACCTTCATCATACCTGTCCACCAGTGCTATCGTCTGAGATCCTAGTACATCTTCTCTACCCCTGGATGTACCGCCAATGGGGAAGGGTGAAACTCTCTTAGAACATCCTCCTGTAATGCAAATGTTATGATGGTACATTCTCTGAAAAGGATGATGTTCTCTCCTCCTATATAAAACCCATCAGGTGCCTGTCTTATGGATATCTATGCACGTCGTGTCTCACAGTCAACATCCCCAAGCTGTGCCTATTTGACCCGCTGATGTAATTGTCGAGTGACTATGAGCGACTGTAGAAAGGATACGCCATCTCTATCTACGAAGGATATCTACAACGTGGCTAGCTGCTCCGTCTCCTCTCCATGTAGTTGGTTTCCCAACCTCCTGCTGAGAGCATCATCTACTATGTTCCCCTTCCCAGGAGTCTAAACTATCTCATATTCATATTCATAGAGGAACTCAAGCCATCACCACTGTCTCAGGTTCAGGTCCTTCGGGGAGAAGATGTACCAGAGACTCTGGTGGTCAGAGTAGACTTTAAACTGCTCACCCATCAGATAGTGCCACCGCATCTTCAAGGCGAAGAACACTGCTACTAACTCCAGGTCATGGGGAGTGTAGTTCTGCTCATGTTGCCTCAACTATCATGATCCAAAGGCTATCACTGCTAGCCCTTTCATCAAGAAACACCTGAGTCCGGTCCCTGATGCATCGCAGTAAACCACGTACCCTACTCCCTCCTCTGGTATCCTCAAGATGGGTGCACTGGTCAATCTCTATCTTAGCACCTGGAAGCTCTGCTGACATATATCGGACCACACGAAGGGTTTCCCCTTATTCGTCAAAGCTGAATGTGGTTCTGAAACTCTGGAGAAGTCTGGCACAACTCTCCAATAGTACCCAACCAGGCCTAGGAAACTCCACACCTTTGTTACACTCCTGGGTGGATCCCAACCTAGCACTACCTCGATCTTTGTAGGGTCCACCACAACTCTCGCCTCTGAGATGACTTGCCCCAAGAAGTGGAAATCATGAATCCAGAACTGAATCTTCTAGAGCTAACCATAAAGCTGTTGCTCTCGGAGTGTGTCTAGTACACACCGCATGTAGTAGGCATGCTCCTCCTCAGTATTCAAGTAAAACAATATGTCGTTGATGAAGACTACGACAAATCAATCTAGGTAAGGCTGGAAGATCCTGTTTATGAGACTCATGAACACTGATGGAGTGTTGGTTACCCAAAATGGCATAACCAAGTGCTCATAGTGGCTATACTGACACCAGAATGTCGTCTTCTGCACATCCTCATCTCAAACTCTGTGCTGATGACAGCCTGACCAGAGGTCTATCTTCGAGAACCATCGTGCTGCCTTGAGCTAGTCAAAGAGGTCATCAATCCTCGGAAGTGGATACTTTTTCTTCACAGTCACCTGGTTCAGGTATCGGTGGTCGACACACAGTTGCAAGCTCCCGTCCGACTTCTTGGAGAATAAATTTGAGGAAGCCCAGGGTGAAACACTAGGTCGAATGAATCCCTTGGATTGCAAGTCCTCCAGCTATACATGTAGCTCTTGAAGCTCAGCGGGGGCCATCTGATATGATGGAGTAGATATCAGGGCTATCCCATGGTACATGTAAATATAGAAGTCTACCTCTCTGTGAGGAGGTTGTCCTGGAACGTCATTAGGAAAAACGTCCACATACTGGTCCACCAAAATAGGAAAACTCGGACTCCATACATCAAATACTCCTAGTATTAGACTATACAACTGATGGGTGATCATCTATCCTCTCCTATGCGTGAGTCCATCCTATGCTGCAAAGGCTCCCTTCTCACTAGTGATGGTAAACCTACTCCCATCGGTGCGGACACACCACACCCTGTGCCTAATACAGTCGATCTAAGCATTGACTACAGATACCCAAGCCATGCCCAAGATGACTTCGTAAGGCCTCGACGCCGCTACAAGAAGAGCACATCGAAGCTCTCACCTCCTAGAGTAAGATCAAACTGTCGGCACCAGTGCGTAATCATCGAGTCTGCTCCCGTAGGAGTCTCTAGCCGTAATGATAGATCCAATGGCTCCGTCGGAATCTCCGAGCTCCGAACAAGGGCATCGACAATGAAAGAATGACTCGATCTTGTGTCTATATGAACTACAGCAAAGGTGGAGTAGACACAGATAGTACCTCAAATCATCTCAGTTGTTCCGTGGTCGTAGGCCTCCACTACCTGAAGCTGAGCCTGCCTCTGTTCGCCATCACCCTGTGGTCGGGGTGGACCTCCTGGTGGTGGTGGTGGTGGTAGAGCCTCAAAGTGTCACCCACCACCCACAGCTCGGCCAACTCCTCTGCCTTGTCCGCCTACTCCCTGCGGACCACCACGGTCGAACCTCTGCCTCTGCCTGGGTGGTCCCTCAACCATCTGCTGCTCCTTTTCATGGAGGGTCGGGCAGTCAGGAGCCATGTGACCATGCCCACCTCATGAATAGAACTATTTTCCTCTCAAATGACTGGCTCTGCTGCGTGTCCCCCGCACCTACGAACCAGTATCCTGATGTTTTCCAACTGATGGTCTGGTCTGCTTGGACCTATGCGATGTATATCTATGGCCGACTGTAGAAGACTCCACTACATGCCACCCAGTGGTAGGTCTCACTGCTGGTAAAGGCCCAGCAAGAAATCTCTCCACAAGAAGGGATCTCTCCAGTACTCATGTCTGCGTTGGAATACTGAGGGAGATCATTGATGCCCTGATCTCATGCCTCAGTCCCAGCATGATGGTCCGAGCCTGGAAGAATGGGTCACGTACCATGTATATGGAGTGGCACGAGAGATCGGTAAACCTCGCCGAATACTGGGCAACTGTCATACTGCCCTGCCGTAGCTGTAGTAACTCCTGGATGTGCACTGCATGAAGGGTGGCTGGAACGAACTCCAAGAGGAAAAGGCTCCCGAAGTCCGACCAAAAGAGTGATGCCTCGTCGTGCGCCTGAAGCATCAGGCTCTACCATCTACCTACTTCCACATACAGGAGACTCGCCGTAAGGATCACCATGAGGATGGCTGGTGTCCCTACTAATCTGAAGACTCAAACAACAGCCTCCAGCCAATCCTTGGCTGCCTGAGGGTCCATCTCCCCATGGATCCAGGGCAGTCTCTGACGCTGAAACTCGTGTTGTGAACTCAAGCGACATGCACTCTTAGCTGCTGGGGCTGGTGGCCTCGGTGGCTCGGCAGGTAGAGGTACCGCTGGTGCCTCCGCTATATTTGGGCCCTGCACCGAGGCCTCGTCCATCGGTGGGCTTCCGTCTCGCACAAAGCTCAGAACCCTAGCTGGCTGCCATTGAGGGGCCATCCAGAAAAGAAACAGGTGCTCCAAGGTAAATACATTATACCTGGTGAGCTAACCCAAAGTAATCAAAAAGAATACATTTAAACAGACATGCAATCAATGTTTTCATGCACTGATTCTAAAATCAGAAGTCAGGGTGTTGGTGTATGTATGCATCGTCCACCGCACCAACATTGGACTCCCTGGACTGATAACCACACACAATACCCTAAACACTATTTCTTTACATAGAATAAATTATCAGAGTCCTATGTTCTGCGGTAGAACCAACTCCTCTGATACCAATTTGTCTCGACCCGTCCTCGGGACCCATGCCGTGACTACCCCATGCCCTCCTTCCATAGTCCAGGGGATGACAGCTAGCACCAAAGGCGTAAATCCCTATAAAAGGGAAGGAATTACCTCAATATACGTAAAGAAACACAATAGAGTACGCAAGATGTAGTAAACACTAATTAAACTAAGTACAAAAGTAAGTGCTGAAAAGTAAATGGGCCAGAATACAAACCCAACTGAAAGTATAGTAAAACTGAAAAGAAAGTAAATTATAAGTAAACTAAATTAGCAACCACCGAGTCAACCTCCAGATATCCAACCTAAAGGGTGGGTACAGATGGTCTCCTTAGCTCCTCGGGTCTGGTCGTCCGCTCTGTGTACGTCCCACCTGATAGTCCACCTCCAGATACCGTACCGCTCCAGAAGCCTCAACCACACTTAGCGTTGTCTATCGTCTGCAACCAAAACAACGTAGTGTGATCATAGCCAGTGCAGGGGTGAGTATACGATACTCAGTAGGGACCCCGAGACCCCCGTAGGCCTCCCAGAATCCACAAAGGATAAACCACAAAGGAAAGATACAAACACGAAGTATTAACCAATTCTACTTAGGTATATTCTCATACATATACCTAAGTCATTAATTCCAGTTCGGCTCCGAATCACGAGCCCACGTACAACCAAGTCCACACAGGAAAGCACAACCCAATCAACACAGGAAAGCAAGTCAATCATATCGATGATATTGATTGAAACTCAAGACTCAGCTCACACAGGTATACTACTCATGAAGAGGGGTGGAGATGATTAGAGGTAGCCTCTAAATCATCTCCTCTACCGAACCCACGTAGGATCTATGTATAGAAGTTGTCGCTTCCAAACCCACATAGGATCCAAGTACAGTAACCGTCACTTCCAAACCCACGTAGGATCCAAGTACAGTCATCATCGCTACCAAAACCACGTAGGATCCACGTACAGTCGTCATCACTGCTGAACCCATGTACGATCCATGTACAGTCGTCCTCGCTGCCGAACACACGTAGGATCCAAGTACAGTCGCCATCGTCGTCGTAGTCGCAGCCAACTCTAGGGTTCCCACACACAAAATGCTCAATTCCAGGAGGGTCCGCTCCATGAGACAAGGGGGTCGATACATCAAATATCACGAAATCTATAGTTGATGTATCAAAAAGTTCCATCTCTTCAATAGGAACTCAACGTGATAGACGTCGTATCAATCGAACGCTCGGTCTGAGAGTTAATGTCTTTTTTGTTCGAGGGGCCTGGTTGATTTCTGAGCTGAAACCAACCCGAACGTAACTGAAAAAACGTCATTTATACATCCGGTCGTTAAGTTATAAGTGTTTCCAATCCAAGTCCCCAGTTGGTTTCGGGTTCGAACCAATCCAGCCGTATCTGGACTTTACCGAAAGCTTTAGTGCAATATACTGAAACGACCATCTCGATCCGAGGATCCCAACACAACTAACTGTGTGTCGATCAGAGTTCCATATCCATGATATGGGTGTTTGAATGAATCTGTCTAAAAATATGGGTTTTCGGCCCAGTCCGACCCGGCGCAATACCCCCTGCGCCAGCCTGGCCCGGTTGGCCCGACCCGGAACAAGGCTCGGGTTGCGGCCGAGTGAGGTGTGAAGGGGGGTGACACCCTCTGTTTTTGAAATGGCGGCCCCTCATGGGTTCTGCCCTACACGCTGGCCGGAGGATTCAACCCCCAGTTTTTCTGGCAAACGGATGGCCATTTTGGTTGGCCGGTTGAGCAGCCGCGGGACCCTTCGGGGTCCCGCCTCCCAGAGCGCCGACAGCCGGCCGTGCCTGGCCACCCCTGCTGAAGACAGCCATAGCTCTTGTTAGATCGGTGCGGCCTGATGGCGCCGCGCCCTTCCACTATGGCCCGCACCGACCGCGGCCTCCCTTGGTTCCTCCGACATGGCGCGACGGCACCGCCCATTACCGCCGCGACCCGCTCCGACCGCGATCTTCTTCATTCCCACGCGGTGCAATGGCACAGCGCCGCCTTCTCCTCAAACACCATTGTTGAAAAACAAGGAAACAGGGAGGAGAATCGGCCATGTTTGTGCGGTCTGATCTCCTCCTGTTATGTCGGTAACATTAGGCCAAATTAAACAAGATACTTTAATGATATAACAAAGCACATTCTTAATTCACCAATATTGAATTTAACCCCTACCTCAACAAAGGTTGTCGAATGATGAGATAACAGAAAAAGGCTTCACGGGGTGAGGTTCTGTAGACGCCGACGGAGAGCGTCCAAGGAGAAAGAAGTGTCTCCCCTTTTTGTCATGGAGAAAAGAAACGGAGGTGGGTCGTCATCCTTCGTGGATTTGGCGTTCTTTGATGAAGAGGATGAAGTTCTCTGCGGAAGGAACATGAGCTCTCTCTCCCTAATATCTTCACACAACAACTAATCCCCCAAAATAAAATAAGACATAACTTATTTTATTACTTCAATCCATGCATTTAAATTTTAAAAAACAAACACATAACTCATATTAATTGATTAAGTGTGTTGACATGATTAAAGTGGAGAGAGGGGAGAGTTACACAATTAAAGGGTACCAATATTTAATGCGGATTTTCCCTATATTTTTCATGGGAGTTCAAAGGGGTTAAGGGTTATGGAATGTGAATAGATGGGTGCTCATGTGGGCCCCACATCCCTCATAACCACACATGGGATATTGGGTGGTTGTTTCCCCCACAAAAAACATCGCATGAGAGTGTTTAACTTCCAAGGTTAATAAAATAAAATTGTACACAATTTTTTTTACTTCTCACATAAACCCCAAAAATTAACTTCTTCTCTCAAGAAAACACATCAACAGTAAAAGTCATCTTAAGCAAATATCGGCCATGCGTGTTCATCGATGGCCTCATATTTCAATTTCGAGCACCGGTTCAAATGATAGAAAAACCCACTCACTCATTCACTAAACATACCCGAGCTAAATTTCGGAAACTGATTCCAGCACTCCAGGCCTCAGAATTAGGTGCCGTCAAAAACTGCTTACTCAAAAAATCCCAAAGAATTTATGAAAAAATTCTCCTTGAAATTTATAGGTGTTTAAAAGAATGTTGATCATTTTTTTTATTATGATAGAGGTATTCAAGACTAATATGTTGAATTGAAAATTTAATAAGATGTTATTTTTCATACATAAATTATTATATTAACATTATTTAAATAAATGTGGTGGAATGTTAGTTGATTAATTAGTGATGAATGTTATTGAACATTTTCCCAGAGAAACCAGAGGGACTAATATCCATAGTCTTCAAATATTGTTTGAATATTATTGACATGATATGAAAAAAATATCTTAGATTTCAAATCCATAATCCATGTTTACATGAACTGAAGTCGAGATAATTTAATCCCATGAAATTAAAAATAATTTAACAAAAAAAATATATAATTTTGGTTTGAGATCCTGTTCTCACAAGACCCTATAATGTAGATGGGTTTACGATTGATAGAGATGCATCAATGAATTAGTTGGAATGTATTCTCTTATATAACAACATTTTAGTAGATTATGAATCATACTAATTATTTGATTATGAGAACAATTACCAAAATAATGTTATATTGATTTCATTGGTAATTTCATGATTAATGATATGGAGGTGTTTTATTTATGGTTAGATATAAGAGATATATACCAATCATAGAAAGAATTATGTATATATTTAAACAGAAAGAGTACCATATGCACAAAAGCATATGGTGAATGTTAAATAAATGTTATTTATAATCAAAAAATTACAACCATATTATTTAAAAAATGAAAAAATTTCTTTGACTTAGAAATACAATGTCAGATTTTCTATGATGTTGATTTAAAATGATCTAATATTTATGGATTTGTTGATAGTGGATCTTGAAATCAGGAAAAAAGGTGATAAATTTAATCTTTTGTTGATGATTTTTGATTAATCCATTTATGTGAAGATTAAAGAGGTGCATAAGTTTGATATTGAGAATCAACTGAATATAATTAATGTTCTTGAGTTTTACAATTGTAGGGAGGGAATGATTTAGTTTAAGAAAAAAGTATGCCTGTCATCAAAACAATAATTAAAAAAATAAATATATTATGAAGTAAAAAAATCATAATTATTTATCTATTATGGGAGTAAAAAGATATATAGAGATCACAAAGAACATTTTTTGTGGGAAAATATGAAGATGGATTTTGTAGAGTATGTATTTTGATGCCTGATATGATGGAAAGTTACATAAAATTTTCATATTTCTAAAATAAAACAATTACTAATACGCATATAGAAATTTTAAAATGACATTATTCATTTCATCCAAGGAAAAAAAATAAATCAATAGCACCTAACTTCTTTTTGGTTATAATATATCAGCTTATGAATTCATCACATTTTTTTCCAATATTGAAGATTTATTTCTTGTCCAACATTCCAATATATACAATAAAAATGTGGTAAGGATTACTATAGTACCACTGTCAATTGAATCTAATAAATATCAATGGTTTTACTTAATGAATAGGAGAATTATTTAGTGATAATTGAATATAGAGTTTAAAAATAACATTATTTCTCATCCGCAGATAGATGACCAATCCGAGAGAGCTATAAAAACACTAGAAGATATATTTAGAGATTTATATCATAATTTATAAGGAGTTTGGGATCAATAGTTTTTAATAGTTGAATTTTTATACAACTATACCTTTCACTCATTCATTCATAAGGATACTTTTGAATCCCTTTGTGGAAGGAAGTGGATAATTCAAATATGATGGGATAAAGGTTGTTAATAAAAGCTAGTGGGTCATGAGCCAAAAGGGGGAATGAAATGGAAAGTGAGAGACAATAATTATAGAATAATATTATATTTGATTAAATAGAATTATTATGTTGCTATCCCATTATATAATATAGAATTTTCAATTATAGATAAGGTATTCTTATTGATATATTATTAGAAGAAGGTCATGAGAATTGGAAGGATGTGAAAGCTGATCCTAAATTATATTAGTCCCTTTGATATTTGTTCGAGTATGGAAGTTATCTATGATATTTTATTTCAACCAAACCTCTACCATATTAATTTTTGTTAAATGTATATTTTACACGGTTTTATATAGTGTTTCTTTCACATGTACTTAGCTCATTGGTCATAGCTATGGGTAATATATTTCTTATAACTATAAACTAGTAAAAACTAAGGATCATTCAGTTAAAGTACTGTCTAACATTATCACCCAACCTATTAAGGTTATTTAGAGTTTCGTAAAATTTAGAATGATATGTGGTAACCTATAAAGTATCAAGGGCCAACTATCATAATTTTATTCATTATAGTAACTAAATTTCAGGGGTGAAATTTTTATAAGGTGTAAAATGTGACACCATGAGATTTAAATATATTTATATTTATGAAATTATATATTTTTGATAAATTATGATGTACACAACCACAAATTCAAGTGAATAATTAAATATTAAAATGTTAATTTGAAATGAATTTATTGATAATGATATGAAATTGATAAAATAAGTCATTTTTAAAAATTGGTCAAAGACACATAATAAAATATCTATGATTCTAGAAATATAATTTGGAATTACTTTATTCAGTTATGAATTAACTTTGATGAATTTTATCATTAATATTATTATAATTTATAATATAGAATCAAATAATTATATCATTCAATATATTAATCAATGGAAAACATTGTATGTCAAGTAATTTATAGCTAAAATTAAATTTTTTGTTTATAAACATTGTTTTTATCAAAAAAATTGTATTTAGAAGATAAATATTTTTATTTTAGTTTTTAATATTATCGATGTTTTTTGTTTAATCAATTATAAAAATGAGTTAATTATCATAAATTTTTTATCAATTGGTTAGAAATAATGATAACATAACTAAAATGTATTTTTTAAGATGATTGTTTCTTTGTAAATAATGTGTTTTTATGTTAAGATATTAAATTGATAAAAATTACTGAATTATTTTAATGAAATTTAAATATAATATATTCACATTTTTTTTATATTTATACTTAGATTTTCATAAGTAATTTAATAGAGAAAAGTTATTTTTATTATCATAAGGGAACTATTTTCAATGATATTTACACAGTCATTTTAGTAAAATTAATGTTATATAAACAAAATTTCCTAATATGATTTTCATATTAATATATAATATATTTAAAATTATCTCTAAGGGGTGTTTTATTTTTTTCATAATGAATACATAACATCGTAAAAGTGAACCTCCTATATTAACTATTTTTATCTTTTATTCCACATTACATTAGTATTAAATTTATTATATTTTGAGGTTCTTAATATTTTCTGGGTGCCACTCCACCCACTTATAAAGGTGAACCTCCTCTTATAACATATTCACACACATTGTGTGCATTATCTTAGATAATCCCTACTAAAATATCATTAACCCCCCATCCTTGAGGTTTTTACTTCACCAAAATACCATTTCATGATGGTATAAAGTGCAATGCTAAGGGATATAATAAAATAATTGGTAATAATACCAACAATGTTCTTCAAAGTCAATTTCTTCATCCACCTCATTATATAATTTTGTATTCATCCTAATGTAATGGAATAAAAAACAAAAATATACTGAAATATTGTTATCGGTTTGGAAAACTATTACCTATCTCTCATTAAATAGTTAGAAAATAGATGCTTCACTTATGAATATGTTAAGACTACCGTTTCAATAAAGTGACATACTTCATTTTTCATCATTAGCTCACATAGATGATTATAATGATGGATAAAAAAAGTCATATATATATATATATATATATATCATATTTATGGTATAATTATTATTATTAAGATATAAATATTATCCTTTTCCTTTTATTATTCCCCTTTGAAAATGAAACAATCATTCATCTATACGAGCAGACTACTTACTAAATTAAAAATATATTTTATTTTTCGTCAACACATTAAATGGATGGTTATAAAAGTCCATATATTAAAAAATATGATATTTAATAAATTATTATTATTTTTGGTATCATTATACCATTACCATGGAATAAGTATGAAAATCTCAAAACATAATCATACCTGAAAAATTAAATAGTTAACACATATAATAACGATTTAGTGAAGAATTTTTACTAAAAAGGTGTTTAATAATTATAAATTAATAATATTTGTTAGGAGAATTATATATTTGGTTTTGATATAAATTTATTATAAATTTAAATTCATTATATAGGATGTTTGACCATGTATGATACAAGTCAATACTTGAAGCAAGGGTTTCCTTATATCAATTTACTTCATTAAGATATGTTATATATTAACCGCCTTATTTATTTTGGTTATTGTATATAGTTAACAAGATTATGTTTTATGATTCATTTAATAAAAATTATAGTGATTTACAAATCCATATGAGGTCCTTTATTTCAGAATGATTTGATTCATAGATCACCAATTATTTAAGGTTTTATGTTATAAATTCACCTTTTTCGGGATTGTTTATGTTTCCATTTCATTTAATGTAAATTATATGTTATATCTCTTCAAAAAAAATTCTTTGTTATTATTCACTTCTTATTTGAATATATATCAATTTTTTATTTTAATTCCCATCTTTTTTACTAAAAAATAACAAATGATGATTTAATCCAAAAACCTACTTATTTTTTCTTTTAGGCAGAGAATCATTTTTTCATAGATATTATTCCTTAAAATGCCTCAAGAATTTTTTTTCAATTATATAAATATTTTTTAAATTAATTTTCATCTACTTTTAAAATTATTTATAAAAATTTAAAATAAAAATATACATATTTTAATGTATGTGTAATATTTGACAGTCAAGAAAATGGTGATAATTTTCAATTTTTATCATTTACTGAACAAATTAAATTTTCAGCCTTCATTATTGTTACATATTTTTGTAATTCCATTATATATTTCCATGGTTTTACAAATAAAATCATATTCTTATTTCTTTATAATATTTAGTTTTTTAGAAGTCACTAGATGGAAATAATGATTTCAAATGTTTTTCAAAGAATATTCCTAATACTATTTCAAAATTAGTTTTCTCCTCTATCAATTTTCATTATGTATTTTGATGATTGAATGGGGTAATTATCAAATAATTATATATTCTTTCTTTCTCTTGATGTACTATGATGATTAATTTTAACATTTTTTTAAAGAAACAAATTTCATTTTAATTTTTTAATTATGCATTGGTGAAATCATTATTTTTTATGTTCTTATAGAACACATAAGGATGGTTCTCATTATATGATATGTGGGACCAAATTTATATATCCCTGTAATGTATTTTGTAATGAATTATATGTCATTAGATATTATTAATGGGAACAAGTGATGAATTCAATCCACTCATGGACTCTATCAACTTTAATTATCTATGTATTTAGAATTGAAAATGGAAATTAATTCTATTCTTATGTGTATGACACAAAATGTTTTCTTATGACTATTATATTCTCTCATGGGTGATGATTGATTATTTATGGTTTTTCACTCTTATTTATTATATATTTTTAGGGCCATGTTTTATTCTATGACTCTTGATTAGTTATGTAGGGATTGTTGGGAAGGTTTTTCTGTGTAATGATAATATTATCATTCCCTTATTCACCTCTTATAATCACTTGTGATCATCAATGTATCTATCTATTTTTTATGTTATTGATAATTTGAGTTTAAAATTTGATGTTTTTATTTTCATAGTTTATGAAGATGGGGTTTATTTAGGATATTTCTAAGAAGGTTTCTAATTGAGAAGATATTATTGGGAGATGTTGAGGATCCTTCATGAAATAATTTTGTTATTCATCTAGTCTCCATAAAAACTAAATATTTATGATTTTTAAGGTTTTAATATTGTAAGACGCATTAAATATGTTACTAACATAATCTAGAATTTATTGAATTGTTACTCATGTCACCTCAAGAACTATATGAAAGCCATATAATAAATATTCATGAAAATTCTAGAGGTTCTGAAACAATAATCACGGTGAAAAGAATGGAATTTCAATACTAATGCTATCAAAAGAAAAAATGGAAAATTAATGATTAAACATTTGTTTTAAAAAATAATTATTAATAAATGGATAATAAGAAGTTAAAAATTAATCGTATCAAGTAAAATGAATATAAACATTGTTCTGATATAAATTAATAATAAAGATAAATTTATTATAGAAAGAGTTATAGTGTTTCCCTCTAGGTAGATGTTTGAGGTAAGGTTCTCTTTCCTACATTTACATTCAATAAAATTATTGTATATCATGGACACATCACTCTATAGGTACCCCTCTGAGGATGTAAAAGGATAATGGGAGATAATGAAATTGGATCCCTTCATCTAATAGGCTGTATGTTTGAAAATATCACTTAGGGTATAACAAAAGTCACAATATGGGATTCATTATCCTCAAGAGAAAGAAATGTACGATTAGGGGATAAATATATATCAACCAAAAAACTCCATTACATAAGAAAAGGTTCAATCCATAAAATATCACCATTTATACAATTTCATATGAATAGAATCAATGGTATGCAAAAAAAAACAAATTAAATTCAATTTTATAATCATAACAACATCTCCAACACCTAAGTGAGTTGTGTCCATCTCTACTATAATGGTCTGATCATTTTTAAATGAAATTCCCCGGTTGATTTAATTAATTATTTTATTATATTTTATGAATATAGAAAGAAACATGAACTTATTTGGTTATATTATATCCTATTAGATATGAAATATCATTAACCATACTTTCAATTGAAAATATAGTTATTTAGCTACGATCATATGATTTTTATAAATATAGGGTTTAAAACATTCAATTGACACAAACAATGGATGTGATGATCTAAACAAGTAGGATCTTACCATATGAATCCCATTTATCAACGAATTATAAGGATATAGAATAATAGGTATTTTCCCTAGTCCAATCCTATTTTGAGATGCGACAACCTAAAAATGTGAAAAACCATTTATCGGAGATGTTTCATCCCATCAAGATCACTACCGAAACCATGTACGCTAATCCACATCAAGAATGTCTCACTATCATGAACAATATAATTAGAGAATTTTATGGAATATTAATGATACATTTATCATGATACTAAGAATGTGATTATGTATACTATAATTTTAATATAATAATAGTTACATTTAATTTTAATTATTATTATATAAATGTTTTTTACTTTGTCACAATAAAACCCAACTTGTATTTGTGAGTATTATTAAAATAAAATTAAGTAAATTAATTTAATAAATTAATGTATATTTCAAATAGATAATATTTTAATAAAATAATATTATTAAATAATATTTATTAAATTTAGATGATCATATAATTTTTATGAAGTCAAATGTATTTATATAATTGTTTGAAAACTGTTATTGTGAGAAAACACAATGTTTTCCAATAAATCAAATATCTTATTCCAAAATTATTAAATAAACTATTTAAAAAATTATTTTTATAAAATTAATATTATTTTTGGAATCAAAATATCAAATTATCTAATGTTTATTTTTTCATAATATTCAACGGTAGTTAAATTTTCAGCTAAAAAATAAATATAGTTAAAATATATGGTGTGTATTATGTCATCATAATGAAAAAAAATTCATAAACTATATAATGGGTATTAAGAGAATAAATTTTTATTTTTAAAAAATTATTATTTTGAGTTAAATTGATTATTTTTATAAATCCATTATGAATCCATCCAAACCTATAATATAATTTATTATTTTAAAATCAATTCTTTAAGGACATGACTCACATCCACATCAGAAAGTGTAATATTTTAATAATAATGGATCTTTGTAAAATAAAATAATTAAACCACCCCAATTTTATAGAATACGTGGGCAAAAACATGGGATGTTATGTGGTTTTGGACATTTTATTATATAGTTTCCAAAACCAATGTAAGGGAAATATTAAAAAATTACTTTATCTTTTCCAATATAAAACAACCAAGTTACCCTTTTATCTTCACTAAAAAAACATTGATAGCATTCATACTCTTACCTTACCACTCCATTATCCTCCCAATATGCATCTATACTATCATGAATATCCTCCCAAGCATCTGGAATCACTCTCTTGAGGTAAGAGATCCTCTTATTCTCCTCTTTATTCAAGAATATTTTTTATATTATGTATTGTTACATCATTTAATAATGATGGGATATGATATTACATATAAAAATAAAATAATTTTTTTAAAAAATAAATATATACCCATTTCACTCTCATTAATTCTTCTCATGAAAATGCATATGCCCATGTTAGGCTACCATAATTTCACCACGATTTTCCTTGCCAAAAAATTCTGTACAGAATACCCGTACCCATTTCCTATCAAGGGTGATTAAGATTATACACTTATTGTTATTTATTGGGGATATAAATTTACCTATTACACACTATTTGATTTTGGAATTAAATATTATTATTAATGAATCCATATTTCATGATCTATGTTGAACACTTAAGCATAATGATGAAATTAAAGTGATAGGTGCAGCAAGATGTATATAGTACTCCAATGTATTGGGTAATGATTTAGTCTCATGATAATTAATAAAAGGGATTAGGGAGTGACCCAAATCTATTATGGGTCTTTCTAAATAATTATTTCTTAGTATTTATCCCTGAACTATTTCTATGATGCAATGTTTTATGTTGTTTCCACATTTCCCAAATTTCCTTTATGTTATAAACTAATTTCATTCCTCCTTGACCATGTTTATGATTTTCCAACCTTTTATATCCCATTTATATAACTATTGTATAACATATATTTCTTCATTTATGTTATTCCATCTGTATTACCTAACTAGTCTTTACATATTTCCCCATTGTAATGTATGTCCCAAGGTTATCCTATAAAGTTTTATATATGATGGAATAATATAATAATTTTAACGAAGTCTCTAATAATGTCATTATTCTCAATGTGTTATGTGATTATGTAATGTACATAATTCCAAAATAAACTATACATATTGGTCTTTCGTGGGTTTATTATATGTAAAATTATGTTATCAATTATTAATTTATTTGTAATAAAGAATAGGTTTTTTATATTTGGAATCAAATGAAAAGATTAGTTATTTTTTGGAATAGGATTAGAGAACTCTAGAGACTACTGTAGGGGAAAGTCTAATTATAAGAAACTATCCATAATATTTGGTATGTTTAGAGTGCATGATTTACAAATAAAATAAATATATGTATGAATTCTATAAGTGGATGTGCTTTATAGAGAGATTTACCTAGGGGTTAAACCTGGAGAAAGTATGTTAAGTTAAACTCAACCAAGATCTACTACATGATAGTTGTTTGTTCGGCAAACATATTTTGACACTCCTAGAGAATAAATTACGGTAAATTCAAAATATCAGTAAAAGCCATTATTAAGGGAAGAAAAATTCTTGTAAGAATCAATTTTAGAAAATATATCATGTAAAACATATATTGAATATTATAAAATAATAAGTTATGAAATAAAGTTTATTTATAAGTTTTACTATTAATGTTTTTGAACTATTGATTATGTTTGTAATATTTTCAAAACACTCACCCCGAATTCTTTCCTTTTTCTAGCCAGTGGATAGAAATATGACGAATTTGGTAATAATCCAATGTGAAGGGAAATATGAAGACGTCCCACATGAGATACCCATCCCCTTATGAGTAGAAATAGAAATCATTATGATGGTAATATCTCAACTGAATCAATTATCTTATAGAAACCCAAAACATGAAAAGTACAAAAATCTTCCTAAGAAATAAAAAATATACAACTATGATCTTTATGAGAGAAATTCCTTGTAATTTTGAATGATTATCTAATCCATTAATCCTATAAAAATTGACTAACTCTGTTGAGAATATATTCTACATCCTTCAATGTTTCGAGAAAGATATGTCTATAGTGGTTATTTATTTTATGGACAAGGAAGATGAATTGTGGTATAAATTAGTCAAGAATAAAAAGCACGAGGAAGATACTAAATAAATGGTGAGGATGGAATTAGAGAAAATAATTGTCAATAAATTTCCTTGCAATTTCTATTTTAAAATAGAAAGGTATATCCTTTTAATCAATAAAAAAGATGAATTTATCTAGGAATATGAGGAAAATGTCACAAGGCTTTCTTGATATACCTCTGAAATTTTTATTACCCTCGAATGCAAAGTTTACAACATCTATAGTGGACTAAAACCTAGTCTACGAAATTCCATGGTGATTTTATACTTTGATATCAATTAGAAAAATGTTTGATGTTCCCTTGAAGAAAAAATTGAGATCAGAAAATGTCAAGGGTATCATAGGGATAAGAAGAATAAAATTGAGTTTATTCTTGGTGAGCCTATTTAGACATATAAATTTTCTATGAAATATAAACATCCCATAGGTAAAATGTGGAGAAATATGCACACCATAAATTTCCTTATTGGATAGAGAAATTCCATACGTGTAGGAAGGATGTACACCTAACTAGTGATTGCCTACATGGGGAAAAGAATAATGCGATGGAGGAAAGGAGTACTCTAGTAAACCATCACTACATCGGTCATTACTTCATCTTCAAGGAAAATGGGAATGTTTCAACCCAATTCTCTAAGCCAATAGTTTTCAGAGATAACTAATAACCTCCAAGGAATAAAGGGAGACATTATGTCACTAAAACAATTGAGGCATATACCAACAATGATGTGGTGATTTGTATGACATTTATTATTTCAATAATACGAAAAATAATTTTCATTCTATGATTACTCATTCATTCATATCATGAATTTTTAGTAGAACAATTAAAACACCACTACAAATCATATAATTTTAGTTGTTGTTGAAAATGGAAAATGGGGAAATTATTGCATCTTGAGTATATAAGTCATCCCCTATTAATTGTTTTGGATGAATATTCTAGAGAACCTTGTGGTACTATATTTAGTGGAATTTGATGAAATTATCGGTATGGATTTGGTTTCCCTATTTAGAGATAACATAAATGTTTGTATGAATGATGTCATTCTCTATATCACCAGAAAACCCTAATTATGTACATGTTAATGGAGGAGGATGAATCTTATTTAGCACCAGTATCTATTGAATTTATATTATTTACCTAAGAGAAATAATATCTTGGAAAAATTATTAATTCTAAAGAAAATATCATCCTTGAAGACCAATCTATTCTGATGGAATACATTGATGTGTTTCCTAATGAATTTCATAGTCTCCATCCTAATCAAAAAGATAAATTGTTAATCAATATTATACTTGGGGTGTTACAATTATCAAATACTTTATATAGAATGGTTTTTGTAGAAGATTAAAATTTTAAACAACACTATAAGATAATCTAGATATAGGGATAATACTCCCATATTGTATACTATGTGGTGCACCATTCTTCTTCTTTAATAAGAAAGATGGGTTAATTCTCCTTTGAATTGACTATCGGGATCTGATATATGTAACACGATAAATAATAAGTGTCCTATTCCAAGGATTGATGACTTGTTCGATCAGTTATTTGGAGAACAGTAATTATCCAAGTTGGATCTTCGATCGTGATATTATCAATATTGTCTGATAAAGGGGGATATCCCCATGAACACTTCCTTATAAGGTAAATACACTATGATTTCATAGTAATTCCATTCAAATTCACAAATTTTATTGATTTATTCAAGGAATTGATGAATATATTCATTATAGATTACCTTGAAATTATTTTTTGGAAATTATATATGTATTTTAATATATTCCAATGGAATGGAGGAGCATGAGGTGCGTCATAGAACTATTATAAAGACCATATGAAAGAAGATGATTTATGAAATGTATAGAAAAATTGAGTTTTATTTGAACAATGTAACATCCTTGGGGAATATTATCACAAAAAATGAGATATATATAGACCCTTAAAAGATAAAATCAGTTGATTGATTGCTGAATGAAAGATATATGGTTGATATACATAGTTTTATTACATTGTATGGGTATTATTTTAGATTTGTGAGAAATTTCTCACAATTATAAAATAAAAAAAACAATGTTAACTCAGAAGGGAATTCTGTTTCTTTTGGAATGATGCATGTGAAGGGTGATTCGAGGAGTTATATATGATAGTTATAACTACACATACACTAAAACTACCTATAAGTGGATATCATTTTGTGGTATAAGATAATTCTTTGATGAAGGGTTTGGGTTTCATGTAATTTCGAATAAAAAATTGAGAGCATATGATTCATGGAATTTGAATGTTCATGAGTAATACTACCCCACACATGATCTTGAGTTGGTTGTAGTTATACTCACTTTGGAAATCTAGTGAAATTTCGTCATTAAGAATAAGTATTAAATTTGTATGGATCACATAACCTAATATTATATGTTTACATAGAAAGAGATAATATTCTAGAAAAAATATAGATAAATTTGATCAAGGACTATGACTTCTCAACACAATACCATCCTGTGATTGAAAATAAAGTGGCATTTTTCTATGTATAAAGGATCTATTTTTTTCATTGATGACAATTGAGAATGATACAACCTTATTAGACATAAAAAGGATGAACATGGAAATAGTTAAGGAACATCATCAATCCTTTCACAAGTTATTGCTCAACCATACCATATAGAGAAGATAAATGATGATCAAAGAGAGGATGTGGGAATTTAGAAAAAATTGATGAAAAAAAGGAAAATACCCAAAGTTAATTTTTAATGATGAAGGAGTTGGGAGATATAAGTCCTGAAAACATTTACTATCAAAGGATGAATTAAATAAGTTGTTAGTTGAATCAAATAGATCAAAAATTTCTATCCATCCAGAAAGCACATGAATGTATCATGATCATAAAGCTAACTATTAATGGGACAGTTTGATGAAGAAGATCAGGAAATATACATCAATATTTATTTTATTTCATTAATTGAAGGTTGAATGTAAAAAATCTAAGGGAATTATGCAACCATTACCCACACCTAAAATGAAATGGGAATACATCACGATGATCATTGGAATTGATCTTCTAAATATATTAAAATGAAATAATGATATACGACTTATGTAGGTATTTCTTATAAACACTGCTCACATCATTGAAATTTGATTAGGCTTGTCATGTGATGAAATTATATAAATATACATTAGATAAGTGAAGATGCTACATGGAACACAAATATTAATTATATATGATCAATATCTAATATTTTACCTTCTTGTTTTGAAAGAGTCTCTAATATGATCAAAATACTGAGTTGATCTTTAGCAAGGCTTATCAACCTCCATATAATGTCCAATATGAGTAGTCTATCAGGACATTATTGGACATATTAGAAAAATGATTAACTAACATTAATATATAATGGAATCAACTTCTTGATATAGACATTCTCTCATATAAAAATAGTTTCCACACAGGGATCCAAATGGTTCCATATGATTTACATTATGGGAAAAAATGTAGAACACCAACATTCTGGGGTGATGTTGGGGAATGAAAATGGATAGATCATGACATAGTTAAGGAAATGATGGAAAATATGAAGACTATTCAATGTCACAACAATGATTCCAAGATTTTACACAATATCTATGAATACAATCATTAACTAGACCTAGAGTGCAAGGTTGAAGAAAAGTTATTCCTGCAAATATCTATACGGAAGAATGTCATGAGATTTAGGAAGAAGGAACAGATTTTTCCAAGAAACATTGGTCCCTTTGAGATCATTGATTACAAAAGATCAAGGGAGCATAAAATTAAACTCCCACCAGACCTATCTTAAGTATGTTATGTGTTACTCATTTTACACATGAAAATTTACATACAATACTTCTCATATATACTCAATCAAGAGGTAGTACCATTGGAGAATAATGATTTCTGTTAGGTGAATCTTTGATGATCATAGATTGTAAAGATATAGTTCTATGAAATAATACAATGAACCAGGTCAATATTAGTTGGAGAAACAAAATATGTAATGATGTGATGCGGGAACTAGTGGAACTGATGAAACAGAATTAATCACATCACTTTTAGTGTGAGAAAAGAAAATTATGAGGGAAAAACATTTGATGGGGGAATATTGTAATGACTTTAACATTTATAAATAAAATTTCCTTTTTGATTTAATTAAATGTTTTATTATAAATTAGGTATATAGAAAAAACATTCACTAATGTGGATTAATTATAAACTATATGATTTAAAATACAATTAAGCATCATTACAGGTTATAATATATCCATTTAAAAATAATCATATTGTTAGTATAAATATAGGGTTTTATAAAATCTAATTGTCACAGATAAGGGATGTGAATGCCTCAACCAGTATAATATTACCATATGATTCTATTTTTTAGGATCATAAGAGGGATTTAGAATTAGAGTAATTTTTCCTTGACCAATAACAAGATGATATCCACCAACAAATGCATGTGGAAAACCATATACAAGATATTTTTAAGTTCATAACGATCATGACTGAAACCATGTATACAGAACCACCTCATGAAAGTCTCCTGATCACACACTCTACTATTAGGATTTTTTCTATTTTATTAATGGGTTATATAATGACACCCTAATAATATGATTATTTATATTTTATTTTTAATAGAATAACGATTATAGTTACTCTTTATTGTTACTCTATAAATGATTTTTATTTTGAAAAAATAAAACAGAATTTTTATTATTGAAGAATATACAAATTCAGTTTTATATTTTATTTTAATGAATTAGTGAATTTTTGAAGTAAATGATATTTTTATAAAATATTATTTTTAAATATTTTTTATTAAATATAATTGATCATATAATATTTATAATGTCATGTGTAATTTTATATGGGTGTGAAAATATATATTTTCAAAAGATTAAGAATTTCCCAATAAATATTGATTCTTATTTTAAAAATGAAAATTGATACATTCGGAAATAAAAGGTAAACTGAATATTATTTTAGGAATACGAATTTCAAAATTATTCAATGGTTCATTTCTCATTATTTTCATAGCATACTGATTTTTTGGGTAAAAATTAAATACCGTAAAAATATACGGTGTGTATTATGACATCATAATGATCCAAAATGATGTAGAAATACTGTAAATGGAACCCACAAACTAATATATGTTGTAAAATTAAGATATTATTATTTTTATGTTATCTGATTAATTTTATAATGATATTATGTGTTCTAGAAAACTAATAATAAATTTTATGGTTTTATAATGATTTATTTAGGGACATGACTTACTTCGACATCAACAATGGTGATATTTTAATATATTTACCCCTTGGACAAATAAAATAATAAAAAAACCCCTATATTTTAGAATCAATGTGAAAAACCATGTTATGTTTTGTGGTTTTGGTTATTTTAGTTTATACCATCCAAAACCAATGTTTGAGAAATAATAAATAATCCCTCTCTCTTTTCTTATATATACCCTCCTGGACACCATTTTTAATTAACTGAAAAAACATTTAAAAATCTTTAATTTTCCCTATTCATTATAGAGTATTCACCATATTCCCCCATACTCTCAATAAGATCCTCCCAGAAATATGGAATCACCCTCTTAAGGTAAGGGGTCTTTTTTTTATAATATTAATTCATGTATCCAATTTTTCATATGTATGTTATAATCACATACAAATGTTGGGACATGATATTACATATCTCCCTTTATATCAATTTTATTTCTTAATAATGAGAGATCTCTTTCACTCTCATGAATCCATCCCATGAACATTCATATGCCCCTATTATGCTACTGGAATTTAACCACAATTTTCAATACCAATAAATTGTGTACTGTATACTTGTACCTATTTTATATCAAAGGTGTTAAAAATAATGAAAATATACTTATTTACTGGGAAATTATGGGTATGTATTCCATAGTACATCATCATGGATTAAAATATTTTGATAAATGAATCCATATTGTATGATGTATAAGGTAAACATAAGCATGATAAAGAAATGTAAGTAACAGGTGCCCCTATAATTATATTATTCTCCAAAAAACTAGGAAATGCTTTAGTCACATGAGACATCATGAAATGGATTTGACAGTGAACCTAATCCATCATGTGAACTATTCTATCATTACGTCTAAAAATTTGCCATTCAACTATGTTCATGATGCAATGTTTTAAGTTGTTTCCACATTTTCTAGGACGCCTTTATGTTATCATGCTAAATCATTATAGATCATTCTGGTTAATGATTATCACTCATTTTATAACTCATTAATATTCCTACTATCTAACATTCATTCTTTTATTAATGTAATACCATTTTTATTCACTTACTAGGATTTATATCTCTCCGATTTTTTATGTATACCTCCAAGTGATTACATACATTTTTAGGTGCGATGGAATAATATTATCATGTAAAGGAAGTTTCCAATAATGTTGTTATTGAAATTTTTTTTATGTTTTTATGTAATATATATAAATTTTAAATACATCATTCTTCTCAATCTTCTGGGATTTATTATATGTAATCATATGAAATTAATCATGAATTAATGTGTAATAATGAGAAGATTTGTCTTATCAGTTCTCAAATTCCTCATAGAATACGAAACAATTGTGTACATATACATATGGAGTGAATATTATGTACACTAGGTTGGTTAATACCCAAGGACCCTCACAAAAATCGATGAAAATCAATATACTTCACTAATAAACAAAAAGAAGAATAAAAAGACCCCTAAGGGATAAAATAATTATAGGCCTCACCATAGAATTCTCACCTGATAATGATTCAATGTATTTACATAATAAGAAGAATAATAACAAAGGGTACCCCATGTAAACTTACAACTAAATTTATACTATCATTCCCTAGTTTTATTTGATTGCACTCTTCAATCCATTCCATATAGTCATTGTCAATGACACATGGGAACCTATATGATAGATTTTACCACATGTGAAACTAGCCACCACATCCTGCTAGAAGGTACTTAGAAAACAAATCATACTAAAAAACTTGTGTTCAACTTGTTATCACATAAACTTCATCCATAACCACTTCCATATAACCAGAATAATAGGTATCTTGAACATGAAGGTAATTAACCTTTTTAAATCTTTCGACAATGAACACCCCCTCCATGAATCACATTATCCTCACATAAATCATTATCTCTAGTAAATATTTGAATTTGGGCCATCAAAACAAGTTCATATAATCCATACCTATATGAGAGAGTGTGGATGATGGGGTAGCCATCAATCTATTCCTCGCTATCTGAATGTTGGGAAAACACAGCACAAAACAACTGGTTGTTGATATATAGTTCCTCACGTTGGCGAGGTGTGTATTAAATCACAATTAAAAAATATATATAATAATCTCATATATTTTACCAATAAATGGGTTTACAATAAGAGTACCATTATAACTCAAAAAAATAAAAATAAATCCATGCAACCTCCACCACATTCAACTCCACCACTAAGGCATCACACCATAAAATCACAAGATAAAAGAAACAAAAACATAGTTGTAATTACATGTTCCATAATTTGATGAATTTAATGAGAATTCACTAACTCCTTCACACAAATCCATCATAATTATTTTAATTACAACCTATATTATTTACCACGAATTCAATTACTCCAATTATAAAAATCCAATTTGATTGTTTTATTTTAAACACATCAATTAACAAACATTTTAATATTGATTAATCATATTTACATATTCAAATTAAACATCATAATCACATTAAAAATATATTTATTTACAACACCAATCCATTTAGTCCAAACCATTTTAATTTAATTAAAAAAATTCTACTTTCATTCTTTCCATGACTACTGAGAAACTACCAATCAAGAAAAAAACATCATGAACAATTCCCATATAAATTCTATGTTCCCACACAACATAACAGCACCAAAACCCCACAATTTAAACTCAGTAAAATTCTACAAAAAAATATTTATCTATCACACATACCATAAAATCAATAAACATTAAACGTAATGGGGAATACAAAAATTACTTATTTGCACATATTTAGTTCAATTACAATCATTAATGGCATTAACATTTTCATGTGATGTTATTCCCAAATAATTTTTCGATAAAAACATATTTATAATCATAAATTAATTTTCATAATAAAAACTACCAACACACAATCATGGAGAATAAATAATAAGTAAATAACTAAATCACATGTTATATCTCGTATTCCTAATAAATTTAATTTCTTCCATTTAAATAACATTATTAGGAAAACACTTATTGTCCACCCAAAAACAATAAAATCACGATGATATCAAATATTCATAGAAAATAATGTTATAACTTAGATCCCATACTATGTAATTATACTATTCTAGTTTTACCAATAATGGTTGTAGGAGATATGATACTACATTCAATTATACCATTCACATGATGGGGGTTCCAATAACTTGTAATTGTACTTCAATAATGATAGAATGTATTATGGGTTATTAAAATCAGATAAAATCGAAGTAAAATATATATATATATGTTTAATGTTTTTAATTTAATATAAGACTTTGTTTTACAAAGAAAAAAAACTAGAAAAAATAATTGAATTCTCTTAGAAAGAACAACATAATCAAAGATTATATAAATCAATCAAAAATATTATCTTTACATCTAAATGGGTCAAAATCATTAATTCTCATGATTTTAGTCAATTTAAATAACACATAAATTCATTTTAAAATTAGTTGGAATGTGAAAACTATAATTCTATGAAAATTATTCTACCCCTACACATCGCATACACACTTCATTAGGGTAACAAAGTTTTACCCTTACATAGATGGATAACATTATGTGGGCTTCGTAAAAGCAATGTTACCCTTACATGAACATTGAATTTAAGAATTACCATTACACGAGAATTTTGATTCCCTTATTTGAGCTGTAGTAACTTGGTTATAGCCATAAAAAGTATTGATGATACATTTTTTTGGGTTTTGGAATCTCTTTAGAACCTTTATGAAAATATAGAATTTTGAAGCCACCATTAGGGAACTGTTAAAAATGAGGAAATAACATTATTGGAAAAGTGGAAAAGTGTATTACCATTATAAAACAAAAATAAATCATAACATATTTTTATGATAAAAATATAATAATCAAACACAACATTAATTTCACCTGTAAAAGTAAATAGTTTATTGAAAATATTACGTTTTTAGTTAAACTAGCATTCCAAAAATCATGAAAATTGGTTTATTATTTCATTCAAAATTCTAAAAAACATCACAAAAAAATTGTATCATTTTGAAATATAATAAATAAAAAAAAAACTATTAACACATTGAAATTACTACTATAATATGTAAAAAAAATTAAAATAACTTCATAAATTAAAAAACACTTTTAAATCAACTATAAAAATTTATGAATTTTCACTCAAACTATGAGGAACCCATGAATGAAAAAGATATTGATTGGTAAAATTTTTATTTTTACATTTTATACATCCCAATAAATTATTTTCCCAAAAAATATAATCCAATCTAAGAAGAAGCGGGATAGAATGATGAATAAATCGTCCACCCCGAGAGATACCTCTCAAGGACCTCACCATATTTAGGACAAAATAAACACTCAAAAACAATTTATCGTAATGAAACCTCTCAAACATGAAATATCCCACATAGATATCCATAAAAATCCCATCAATCCATATAAAATAATCAAAAAATTACAAAAAACACCACAACATAAGGGATAACCATCAAAAACAATAATTTCCCATTTATTAATTTAAAAATAATATAACATATTGTATGAAAGAATTATATTCTATCATCCACCTCAAAAACATTACAAACATATGTGATCAAATGGAAATCTTATACATTATTTTTTCAAATTTGTCAATCTATATAATTTATTTCATATCAATTAAAAATTATTATCCTTAATAGACCATTAAAAAATAAACTCTCATACTAACATAAAAATTCAATTATAATATTAGATATGATACAAAATAATTCATTAATTTCTACAGATTAATGATTTAAAAAACATAGTCGTGGTTTCAAAAACGAATAATTTATATACTTGTTTAGAAACATATCATATTAATAAATGTAATGTTTGAAATCATAGTGATAAAAAATATTCACCATGTATCTTGTAATGAAAATATAGAATGTTACAAAACTGTTAAATTAAATCAGCATTAATAATTATTATTAAAAAGGTATTTATAAAAAACTCTTTCTAAAAGGTCTTCCAAAACATTTTTACAAAACTGATTTTTTAAATTATTTGATAATTATATAGTTTTTTATGATTTTATCAAGAAACACATGGGAAACAACTAAATTTCATCATGTGGGGCTTAAAAATTTTAATATAAAAAATAAAAATAAATTATAGGGTTGAAATACTCAATATAAATTTTTCTTTTCAAAAAAATTTCATTATTAATTTTAATACTATGTTTTCTAAAGGATTACCTAATTAAAATAATTACTAATTACATTATTTAATTTATCCACCCACAGTTGTTATTTATAATTCAAAAATAGTTCCAATAAAGATTATTTGATAAATTTTCAAAACACAAAAAACAACAAGAACTATATCTATCATTTCAATGCGAATATGATTTAAAAAATAAATTACATTGATGGAAATATTACATGGTTCCATAAAATTATTTCAATTTAGCTAAAAAACTCTATCATTTCCCATACTAATTTTATGTCAATAGGTATTTGGAGAACCTAATTAAAAATAAGACACACATCACAAAGAACATATGAATTTTTAATAATCTATAATATTCACCTCTAAAAATTACTATGTTTTTTAATAGAACATTATTTACTAGGAGCACAACCATGAAAATATTTAAAAAGCTTTAACATTTAATTTCATATTCTCTATAGGTGCTTTTAATTACTTCTAATAGTTTTATATAAAAATTAATAACTAGTAAAAGAACTTAAATGAGTATATATTGAACTACTATTAGAATAAAAATCATAGGAGATAATCAACCACACAATGATGTTATTCTATTTGTGAAGTAATGACGTTCCTGAATATCTTAAAAATTTGTGATAATAAAAATATTTTTGATGTTTGAAAGGGTATCTAACTCATAATATTCCTAATGAAACAACACATTACACCAATATAAGATAAATCACAAAACACCTAATTAATAAGTTATTAGATAAACACTTCCACGGATCCCTTTATTGTAATTTACGTGTTGAAATAAAGAAAATATTTATCAACATTGATATTCTCTAGAAATGATTTTATTTTATTGAAAACATTGAGGGATTGTTATTTTTATGGGATATGGATTATTCAATATATAGAATACATATTCATATCAAGCGTAATTGTTCTAAAAAACAAGAAACATCATCTCAAAGAACACATATTTTTTTAATTTATGGAATTTAAAGGTTTTATGGCATATGATTCATTACTGAAAATCTTATTCTTTAACTACCTTTAAAAAACCATCTTATATAATGGAATAATGTTTTTATACATGAATTACAAATCTTTTTTTCACTAATCAATAAATAATGAATCCAAAAAACACTTAACATTTCTAATTCATTCCTACGGAAAAGTCCTTCGATGTATTTAAAGAGATTTAATATTTAACTAAGCTAAGTAGAAAAAGTATATATGAATTATTTGTTGTATCTGGATTGATGGGCCTAAATAATACATTATAGATTCATCTTATTACCTCAGAATTGCACATATAACATCACTTGAATTTTTTTAATTACTGGGATCTTATATAATAAAATACCCCATTACATATACAATACAATTTCAGTATTATAAAAATAAAACACATTCCCTGATACTAATATTAAAATAGGACATGTTTTATTACAATGTTCATGTCTACCATGATAGAACTTGTAATGACCCAACAATTCAATAATAAAAATTTCTATTGATCTAATTAAATATCATATTACGTAAAAAGGTTTTATAAAATATGAACTTCTTTGGTTTTTTGTTTCTAGATTTTAAAATACTATTACTAATTGTGACCATTTCTAAAATAGTCATTGAATAGTGATCACCTTATTGGTATAAATATAGGGCCTTAAAAAATCCAATTTGCTAAAAAAAAGAAGTGATGCCCTCATCCAGTAGACTTGCCCCATATGAATCCCATTTTTCAGAGCATAGAAAGGAGGTGGTGCCATTGGGCTTCACTCTTGACCAAGCCCAAGACAAGCTTCATCATGTAAAGCATGAACAAAACTACCTACAGTAGAGGTGGAAGTTGATAGATATTACCATTAGAGTGATATTATCTGAGCCCCCCAAGAGTCTGTCACCATAGCAGTCCTTACCCGTCAGTCATATGTGGTTGTTATAAGGGTTTATGTAATAATACCCTAGTACTATGTTTATGTACATTATATTTATATAGAGAATATACATATATTTTATTATTGTTACTTTGTAAATAGATTTTAAATCAAAAACATCATTTTTAGTTAATTAAGAAATCTATTTTGATGAATTTCATGATTTTTAATTAAATAATATTTTAATTAAATATTATTACTAAATTACTCTTTATATAATTTAAATTACCATATAATTTTTATGGATACGATTATGATTTTTGTTAAGGTTTTAAATCTATTTAGGAAAAAACCCCTAATTTTTTTATAAATGTCAGTTTTTATTTTAAAATAAAAAATTCACATATTTATAAAATTATTTAGATGTTATAAATATTATTTTTTTAATCATGATGTTGAAATTATCCAATGTTGAATTTTTCATAATTTTCAGAGATAGTCAAATGTTTGGGTAAAAATTAAATACCGTTTAAATGTATAATGTGTTTGAAAACATCACAATTACCCAATAGCGATTTAATAAAACACTATAAATATTATTTTCGTCCAATAAAATATTTACCATTAAAAAATGTGATTTTATGTTTGTTTTATTTATTTAACAAAGCCATAGTGGACCCTCCAAGACTTATAAAACATTTTTCTTTTTAAATTTATTTCCTTGACAGTGTGACTCTCCTCTACATAAGCAACCCTATTATTTTAAGACTTTAATCCCTTATACTTATATAATATTTTTTCCACTACCCTTTGTGAAATACCATGGAAAACCCCAGGGTTTGGTTTGTGGTTAATATTTTTTTTAATATGTGTTGTCCCAAACCTAAATAATAAATAATTCCCTCTCTATTCTTATATAAAACGGACCAAATCTCCCACATACTATTCCCTCAATGACATTAGAGTTCATCCAACCAATTCCTTCATCTTTCGAGATTCTTCACAAGGCCCCCCAGTATCCCAATAAGCATCTCTAAAGCCTTTCCCAAGCCTTTGGGGTCACACTTCCAAGTAAGGGATTCCTTACTTTCTCATTTTATCCATGTTTTATTAATATTTTGATGCCCTTTTATTATCAATTTTAAATTTTGGGGTATGATTTCACACCTCACCCATTTTTCTCTATTTATATTTCAAAGTATTATAGAACCATTTCTTTATCATTAATTCCACTCATGTATACCCTTTAACATGCCTAAATTTCATAATAAATTCTCTCTTCTCATTTACATTCAAGAAATTATTTTATATTATGAATCCAAATATCCATTACTTATGTTGGTACATGTATCTATATGCCACCCATTATAATCAATTTAATTTACATATGATTATACACCCCTTTATCTCCCATCAATAATTTTATGAATTCTTATGTCACTTCGTTATGCTGCCGAAATTGCACAGTGATTTTCCAAGCCAAAGTCATTGTTTACTGAATACCATGCCCATTTCACTATCAAGGGTATTCACCTTTATGCACATTAACTTATTGATTATGGATTTTAATGTATTAATTATAAATTTCATTATCTTGGAATAAATTATGATCTTTTATGAATCTGTTTTGTATGATCTATGTGGCACACTTACGCATGAAATTAAATGTTTAAGAAGGGTGTGCCCTGATAACGCTTCGATGAATTGTGTAAAGATAAGTATCATGATTTGTCAAGTGCATTGAAAACATAATCCAGATAATTCATGTGAAATTAGGTTTTAATCATGCTAATTCATGTGCAATAAATATTTAATCATGGTAATTCAAGTGAAATGAGAGATTACTCATGATACATGTGTGATGAGCCTTAGCTCATGATAATACAATGTTAAGTGTTGTTGCCACATTTTCATGTTTTAATAGTCATTCGGTATCATGCATTTATTTTAATGTGTCTTTTATGCTCTATTGATATTCCAATTAACTATAATATATTTTATTCTTTTTGTTATGCCTACTTTACACCCCTAATAGGCATTATAGCTCACCCTTTTCTTATGTTTGTCCTCAGGTTATCCCATGCAATGCTATGTACGAAGGAATGTAGTGGTCATGAAAAGGAAGTTTTCAATAAATATGTTCTGTTTCATGTTTTATGTAATTTTGTAATTTTTTAATCCCCGAAGACACTAGACCTCTCATTGTTCTATGTTGTATGATTTTCAGCTTTTATGTAATAATTTATGTTAAGCCGGTAATAATAAGTAGGGTTATTATAGTTCATATTTGATTAAAGGTTTAGTTAATTTTTGGGATTAGGGTTATGAAACCCTAGTTAAAGACTTATTGATAAGAATAAGTATAATAAAAACATCCCTACATTTTTGTTAGTATTGAGTAAGTAATTTATAAAAAAAATACAACCTTGTATGAAATCGAGCAGGTAGAGGTGGCTTTGGAACAGATGTACCTAGGAGTGAAAACTCCAACAAAGAGTTTTGGACTTGACCTGAGGTATCCTGGTATATGACAACGGGTATTTCTAAAATATTGGTTAAGACACTCTCGAGGGATATGCTTTGGTAAATTCATAATCTTAGTATGAATCATTATTAATGGAATTAAAAAAATCCTCTTAAAATATATGTTTGACAGTAGATCATGGATAACATATATTGAAACATATAAATTAACAAGTTAATGAAATATAAGTTATTTATAAGTAATATATTTTGTTCTTGTATTACACTCTATGTGTTACCCCTAAATTTATTTTTATTCTTGAAAATGGCCGGTAATAGGAGGACTCAGGCTAACAGCCGATGCGAAGACCAATGTGATGACTGTTCTAATGTGTTTCCCAATCCGATGGGAGCAGGAATCACAAACATTGTTACGATTCTCTCACAGTAAACTCTGTCTTTGATTATAAACATGGGCGAAGAGGAACCTTCAACCCCCCTGCCCCCTAATAATGGACAAGTTGCTGTCAAATGTTTCATGAGACAAAGGCCTCCTAATTTTTAATGGATCATATGATCCATCAATCAGAGAAAAATGAATCAACTACATTGAAAATATCTTCTCCATACTTCAATTTTCCTAATAATTTAATGTTCTTCTAGTTGCTAATAATTTAGTGGGCGAAGTTGATCAATGGTGGACATTGATAGAAAATACGAATCTTGATGAGGAGATCAAGGTGTTGGAATAGAATGATTTCTAGAAAATGTTTATCAATAAATATATTTCTCTCACCCTCTCGCCTAAGATAGAATGGGACTTACTATCCCTAAAGAAAAAAAGACAACAGATCTATCAGAGCGTATAAGGAAAACTTTACAAGGCTTGAGCAATGTGTATCTGGATTTGTTGTTACCCCTAAATGCGATGTTGACCGCTTCTTTGGTGGGATCAAACCTAGCTTTCGAAAGTCCCTACTGATCTGTCAATTCAATAGCTATGAGGAAATTGTCTTAGGTGTCCTCAATGTCAAAATAGAGATCAATGAATCTAAGGGTTATCAATGGGATAAGAAGTGTAAGGTGGAATTTAATTCTGGCTGTCTGATGGATAAATCCAACAGTTCTAAAAAAATCTAGCACCCCACTTGCCAATAGTGTGGAAAGAAGAACCCCGAAAATTTATTTAAGGGGACAATGAAATGATTTAGGTGTGGAAGATAAGGGAACCTATCCATTAACTTCCAACAAGAAAAATCCACAACTGAAACAGAGGAGAGAAATGATACATTCGAACATCAACACATTGTTTATTGCTTAGACTACAAAGAACCAGTGCACTTTTCAAATGAGGTGCCTAAGGCAACGTTTTTTAGAGGCAACGAATAACCATCAAGGAAGAAAGGGAAAGACTTTTCTATCACTAACGCCGAAGTGATCCCCGACAATAAGTGGTGAAAAGTACGTTAGTTATTCATTCAAGAATAGAAAACATACTTTTTGATTCTGGTTCTATACATTCTTTTATATCACAAAAATTTAATAGAATAATCCCAACACCACCACAAATCATGGATGTGAAGATGGCGGTGTGTAAGAAAAATTTGGAAATCATTGCATCCCATGAATTTAACTCCTCCCATGTCATAATCGGTGGATTGAAGTTTCTTAGTGAACCTCGTCTTACTCCCTCTCGTCGAATTTGATGCAATTCATGGCATGGATTGGTTTGGACAATATAAAGCCAACATAAATTATAGTGAGAAGGAAATCACTCTCGATTTGGAGAATTGATCCTTGATTATATACAAGTGTAAGGGGAAATATTAATATTATTTCTCACCATCATCTCAAGTGTGGATATTACTGCTATATGAGAACGCGTGTCGGGCTCAGATGCTTGAGACTCAGAATGAAATAGTCCATGAAGACATGCCTATTGTGATTGAATTCACTGATGTGTTTCTCAAGGAATTTTCTGGTCTTCCTCCTTGAAGAGATAATTAATTCTTAATTGTCTTTATACCTGGGGCGTTTCCAGCATCCATGACTCTGTATAAAATGGTTGTTGTGAAACATGAGAATTTTAAGAAATAACTATAAGAGAATATGGATAAAGGGCTTATATGCTCAGGTGCTTCACCATGGGGTGCACTAGTTCTCATCATCAAGAAGAAGAATGTGTCAATGTGCCTTTAAATAGATTATCGTGAGCTCAAAACAATCACAATAAATAACAAGTATCCTCTACAATGAATTTTTTATTTATTCGATCTGCTATGTGAAGCACAATACATATCTGTGGAGGATTTTTGGTTGGGATATTATCATGTAAGGGTAAATAAGGAAGATATACTGAAGACTATTGTTCGTACAAGATAGAGGCGATATTAATTTATAGTAATGCCTTTCGGACTCCCTAATACTCCATAAATCTTCCTGGACTTGATGAATAGATTATTTTGAGGTTACATTGACATATTTGTGGTAGTCTTTATAGATGATATTCAAATATACTCCAAATCCAAGTAGGATCATGAAAAGCATATAACAACAATACTAGAGGCCTTGAAAAATGATGAGCTCTATGAAAATTATAACAAGTGTTATTTATGGTTGAAGGATGTCTCATTCTTCGGTTATATCATTACATGAAATGGGATATCTATGGATCCCTCCGAGACAACTGCAACTGAGGGATGGTCGAGGCTGACATCGGTAATAGATATTCGTAGTATTTTTGGGGTTAGCTGGATATTATCACCGATTTTTAATTAAATTATCACAATTTTCAACCCTCTTTCAATGCTAACATAGAAAGGAGTAAATTTTTATTTGAGTGATGAATGCGAAGAGAGATTCAACGATTTAAAATAGAGGCTTATCATTGTGCCTGTACTCAAACCACCAATAAGTGTATAACTCTTTCTGTTGAACAATTATTCTTCAACGAGGGGTTAAGAATGTGTGATAATTAAAAATGATAAAGTAATAGCCTACGCCTCAAGGCAAATGAAAATTCATCCACAAAACTATCTCCCACATGATCTGGAGTTCGTATATGTGATATTTTCATTGAGAATCTGGTGGCATTATCTCTATGGGGAGAAGTGTGAGATATATACTAATCACAAGTGCCTCAAATATATATTCACGCACAAGGAGATTAATATTATCCAATGAAGATCAGTAGAGCACATCATGGATTATGAATGCATGATCCATTACCATCCCGATAAGGAAAACAAGGAGGTAGATGCTCAATTTAGAGAGGATCCTTCATCTTTATCAATAATGAGAATTGAAAAGCATCCAATCATATTAGATTTTCATAGGATGGATATGGGAATCATTAAGGGAGGAATATCATCAATCCTTTATCAAATGATTTCTCAACCCTCCCTCATGGAGAAAATAAAGGATGCTCAACGAAAGTATATAGAAATTCTGAAAAGGGTGGAATCTATCTGAAATGGGAAATCCTCAGAGTTCGTGGTTGTCCAAGATGGAATTGTGATATTTGGGTCAATATTATGTGTACCATCATATCTATAGATATAGAAGGAGGTTTTGAAAGGCCCACATAGCTCAACCTTCTTAATTCACCTGGGGAGCACCAAGATGTATTGAGATCTTTGAGAAAACTTTTGGTGGGACAATATCAAAATGAAGATTGATGAATATAAATCAATGTGCCTGGAATGTCATCAAGTTAAGGCTAAGAGGAAAAAGTATATGGGGATGATTCAACCACTACCCACACCAACATGGAAGTGGGATGACATTACCATGGACCATGTCACTAAAATTCCAAGTATATCCCAAGGTAACAATGTTTTATGGGTCATTGTGGATCATCTTACGAACAAATCTCACATTATCAGGATTTTAGAGGACTTATCATTAGATCAAAATTCATAGATTTACATCAAAGAAGTGGTAAGATGAATGGAGTACCACTACATATAGTATCTTATCATGATCCCATATTCACCATGATGTTCTGGAGGAGTCCCCAACATTCTCTAAGCCCTGAACTGAACATTATTATTGCCTAACATCCTCAAAATGACGGAAAATATGATAGAACTATTAAAACACTAGAAGATATTCTATGATCATGTTCTATGGACATTAAATGCGGATGGGACCAACATCGTCCATTGGTTTAATTCTCCTATAATAACAGTTCCCGCTGACCTATCCGAATGGACCCATATGAATCCCTTATAGGAAAAGATGAAGAACACCTATGTGTTGGGATGAATTCAGAGAGTGTAAGCTGGTAGGACCTAAAATGGTCGAAAAAATTGTTGAGAAGGTGAAAACAATTGAACAGCATATCATGTTATCCCCAAGTTTACAGAAGCGTTATGCAGATAATATTCAATGAGACCATATGTTCAAAGTTTCAGATTTGATACTTCTATGCATATATCTATGGAATAAGGTCAAGTTTTTTGGAATGAAATGGAATTTATGTCCTAGTCACATTGGTCCCTTCGATATTCTTGTTTGTGTCGGAGGGGTGGCCTATCAACTAGAACTTACAACTACCATGGACAATGTATAAGATGTATTTCTTGTATCCCACTTAAATAAGTACATACCAGGCCCTTTACATGTACTCTCTTCAAAGGATGTACAATTAGAGGATGATATTTTTTATGAGGAGAAACCAGTGAAGATCTTATATTGTAGGGAAAAATTTCTATGAAATAATACAATTCCCCTCACAAAGGTGTTGTGGAGAAACAAATAGTTTGAAGAAGCGATGTGAGAATCAGAGGAATAGAGGAAACAAAGTTACCCAATTCTATTTTAGCATGGGAATGTTATAATTTTAGGTCAAAATTTCTTATGGGGGAAATATTGCAATGACCCAAAAATTAATTAATTAAAATTCCCCTTGATCTAACTAAATATCTTATTATGTAAAATGGTTAAATAAAATATGAACTTATTTGGTTCTATGTTTTTGGATTTTAAAATACCTTTATGAATGGTGATCATTGCTAATATAGCCATTGAACAGTGATCAAATTATTAGTATAAATATAGGGGTTTAACAAATTAAATTTACTATAAAAAAGGTATCAATGACCTCATCCATTAATGTTTCCCCATATGAAGCCCATTTGTTGGAGATCAGAAAGGAGGTGGAATTATAGGGCTTTTCTCTTGACCAATCCCAAGATGATATTCAACATGTTATGCTCGAATAGAACCTCTTATGGGAGATGTAGAAGTTGATTGAGTTTACCAAAAAAGCGATTTTATCTCAGCTACCCCAAGATTCTATCACCATCACACATCATACTCTTTTATCTTATGCGGGTGTTATAAAGAGTTATTTAACAAGACCCTATTACTATGATTATATAAATTATATTTGTATAGATAATTGACATACATTTTATTATTCTTACATTGTAATTAGTTTATAAAGAAAAAATAACATTTTTAGTTAATTGAGAAATATATTTTGATGAATTAATAGATTTTTGAATTAAAAAATACTTTAATTAAATATTATTAATAAATTACTTTTTATACAATATAAATAACTATACAATTATTTTGAATATGATTGGCTTTTTTATTGTTGTTTGAAAGCTTTGTTTTGTCAAAACCCTTGAATTTTTGATAATTGTCAGTTTTTATATCAAAAGAAAAAAATCACATTTTTAAAAAATTATTTAGATAATATTAATATTATTTTTGGAATCAGGACATCAAAATAATCCAATGTTGAAGTTTTCATTATTTTATGATGGTCGAATTTTTGGGTAAAAATTAAATATTATAAAAATATATAATATTTTTTATGATATAATAGTGACCCAATGTTGATGTAATAAAACAATATAACCATTATGTTAGGCCAATATATGTTTTAAAATGAACATAATGTGATTTTAGGTTTGTTTGATTTATTTTACAAAGCCTTAGTGGACCCTCCAAGTCTTAAATAACAATTTGTCTTTTCAAATTCATTTCCTTGAGAGTGTGACTCACCTCCACACAAGAAACCCATTTATTTTAAGAAGTTAGGCCCTCAGAATTATAAAATATTGTTTTCAACATCCAATTTTTGAAAACCAAGGTAAAAAACCAAGGTCAGGTTTTTTGTGTTGATTAGTTTAAGGTGTGGTGCCCCAAACCAAAATAACAAAGAATCCCCTCTCCTTTCTTATATAAACCCACCTATGTTACCACTTCTTATTCACTCAATGACTTTGGAGTTAGTCCAAAAAATCCCTCCTCTCTCTAGAACCCTCACATGGCACCCCAATATCCATATAACCCTCTCTCATGCCTCTCCCAAGCCTTTGGTGTCACACTTTGATGTAATGGATTCCTTCCTTTCTGATGTTATCCACATTTCTTAATATTGTTATACCCTTTTAGTTTCAATTATAAATGTTAGGGTATGATTTCAAATCTCCACCAAACTTCACAATTTATGATTGAATGATAAGAGACACATTTCAGTTTCACTAATGCCTCCCATGTATAACCGATACCATACCAAAATTCCGTTATTAATTTCTTTCTCCTCATATACATTCAAGCATTTCTTTTGTATTAAGAATCCAAATTACATTACTTATGTTGGTACATGTATCTATATAAACACCATTACATTACTTTAATGTAATTATTATGATACACCTATTTCTCTCTCGTCAACCATTTTTATGAATTATTATGTCATGTCGTTATGTAGTCAAAATTTCACTGCGATTTTCCAAGCCAAAGACATTGTGTTGTGAATACCATGCCCATTTCTCTATGAAGGGGATTCAGCTTTATCAAAATTTAAGTACTAATTTTTGGAATTTCATGTTTGAATTCTACATTCCTTTATCATGGAATATATGATTATGTTTGATAAACCAATGTTGTATGATCTATGTGGCACACTTACACATGAAATGAAATGTTTAAAAAGGGTGCGCCATAATAGTGCTCTAACGCATTGGATAAAGATTAGTATCATGATAAGTCAAGTGAAATGATGAATTATTCATGATAATCTAAGTTCAATGAGTATTTAATCATTCTATTTCATGATTGATGTGTATTTACTCATTCCAATTAAAGTGAAATGAGGGTTTACTCATTCTCCATGTGCAATGAGCCTTCACTCATGCTAATACCATGTTAAGTGTTTTCACCACATTTCCTTGTTGGGAAAATCATACATTATCATGCCATTATTTTCATGTTTTCTATGCAGCATTGATATCCCTATTGCCTAAAATATATTGTATTTTTCATGTTATGCCTTGATTACCCCCTTACTGGGCTTTATAGCTCACCATTTTCTTAAGCATGTCCTCAGGTTATCCCATGTAATGCTAAGTACAAAGCAATGTATAGGTCATGAAAATAATTTTTTTCATTAAAGATGTTGTGTTTAATGTATTAATTCATTATTTATTGTTATTAATCCCCAGAGACACAAGTACGCTCGATATTATATGTTTTATCAAGTGGGGGTTTTATGTATTAATTTATTTTATGTGTGTAATAGAAAGCAGGGTTGTTATAGAAGTAATCATTATTTAATTATTTATATCTCGAAGAAAATGTGATTATATTATTCAATAATGGTAACATGATTTTACATCCATATATAGATATAACATTATTAGTACATTAACATGATTTCATATTCTAAATAATAAAACTGATCATGTTGTAAGCTTAGTATTTCAATACTATAAATTTCATAATTTCTACAAAAATGTTTCAACATTATAAATTAATTACATAACAATATATACATAAATAAACATGGGACACATAATTATTTCATCACAAAATTTGGTATTAGTAATAAAAAAATAAGTTCAATCATTTAAATAGTTTTGGTTCTCAGATGGTTTCCAAAAAAATGGTTATAATTTTCCCTGAATTTAATGATAATAATGCATATCTATATAATAATTTCCCAACACAAGAAAGATATATATAATGAGTAGAAAGGTGTCACACAGAATGAGATTCAAATTTTGATGTAATATATATATATATGAATAAAAATTTTTATAATATTTTCTTAAACCATTATTGGGATAATAGTAAAATTTTTTGATATGGAAAGCATTTAATTATTTTACAATTATTATTGGGAATTTTTAAAATTTTCCTTGATTTCAAAACAAATTACACAAAATTATCATCCATGAAATAAATTTTCCTATAAATGCAAACAATAAATAAATAGATTAACAATATATTGACCCTGATCCTAGTAACTGGAGTTGGTTTTTTACTTTATTACATTAGCATAAGATTCAAAGAATAGCAGCACGAAGGACCGAATACTCTAGTAGTATTGGTAAACTAGATAAATACATGATTATTGTATTATAATTAAATAAAAAAATTAATACATATTTTATTCATGAATAAGAATTTTCCCCATATAATATCATTTAATATCAAATATAATACTCTTCACGGATTCCTAGGGAAGGAGAAAAAATAAGGGTGAGGTGAAAGACTCAGTAAGGGTAAAGTACATTGTAAGATATCATGAATCAATAAGCATGATTATTATATAAAGATAAATTACTAAACAGAAATGATATTTAGATATCATGAATATAATAGTAAGATAATAACGATTAAATATGGCATGATAAATAACTAATAACACATTCCATTTAATCAATAAGATAATAATGAAATGCATCCATAGATTATAACATAGAAAAAATATTATGTATAATAATTATTGAATACGGAATGAAGTAAATTCATAATTATCAGATTCCATGTTTCCCATAAACATGATACCTTTAACATCCAATCAGTTCACAATGAGATTATCATATTACATCCAAGACATCTCACTAGACATTTTAAATCATTGTAGTCATAAACTTATAGGCTTTGTGCAGTCGGCTTCATCTCATGAGTCTATAGATGCATCGAGGAACATAAATTAATCATTCCCCAACAAATTTATTTAATTTAAAAATAATTCACCATATATAGCATAATATATTTAGTTAATAAATAATTTTATTTTTCAAATACCTATTTTTGTAAAGGGTGCATATTTTTCAATATTTCCGTAGTTAATCTAATTACATTTAAAGTAGACATCATTTTTTAAAATGGTATACATTTAAAAAAAATAATCATATATATTTCCCAAGAACATGTTTATTTTATATTAATTTATTTTCCAATATATAATTATTAAAATAATGTTATTATTTATAGAGAATGTTAACATTCAAAAAATGAAGTGATATTTCTATATAACATTTATAATTTGGTAACCCTTGAATGAAATTAGTATATCAACAAATTAAAATATGATGAATAATGAATTATTCATGATATTACATGTTAATGTGTTAGTATATACACCAAATAAAAGTGAATTGGTTCATAATGACAAAAACGTTTCGATAGACTACAAATTGAGATGAAATCCATTTCCTTATGATTCCTTTTTGCTGAACATGATTAAAATCCAAAAGTAGAAATCTTAAAAATTTTATTAACTTATTTTAGGACCATATTAATATTTTTTATATCATATATGATTCTTTTATAACATCTTATCAGCTATTCGTTATTGGTAATTCATTATTTTCATTGTGTTGGGTGTTAATTGCTTTGTTTTCTCATGTATTTTTTTCTCAAAAGATCTAAATCCTATAAATATATTATATTTTTCTCATATATAGAGTAATACTCAATAAATAAATATACTATTTTTACATTAATTATACATTCAAAAAAACCATGAATTATGTTTCCAAAAAATCAATTATGATATGATTATGGAGATGTTTGGACATATGTATACATGAGTATCGTTTTCCATGTTTCAATGATAATTTTGAAAAGGAATTAAGTAAAATTTTACCATTATATAATGATAATAATAACATTAATAAATTATTTTATACCGTTATATATAATAAATGTAGTGTGGTGATGAAAATAGAGTCACATCACTACATGAAGGCCTTAGTGCACACATACATGAATGATATTTCCTCCTTTAATTTAATGAAAATGTAAGAAAATAAAATGATATATTTATTTATAGAATGATAAAAATGTAATTAATATCAAAATTATTTCATTAATATAACAAATATTTATTCTTTATTAGTATCAACGTAAAGTGTTAGTGAATGATGAGCAACATCGCATTGTGAGGCGGTAGTCTACTATAGGCATGAGCAATGTCATTGTGACTTCTATGGAACATAAAGGAATAATATATATAATATATAATGAAATATTTTTAAATTAATAATATACATTATTTATACACTTTATTTACATCATAATACTCAACCATGAGATTTGGTAATAGAATAACGAATGACATCAGTTCGCAAGGCGATAATCCTCCTTACAAACAAATGTTGATTCCATTACCCATTTGATGGAAGTGTATATGGTTTTAAGTAATTAAATTATTATATAAAAATATAATTATATGTAATATACTTTTTTTATTATGTCAAAATGGAATAAAATTTGAAATATGTGGATAAAGAAGTAAAATAAAGATGCTCAATGAAGAACATTACCCTTTCTTTTGGTATCTTCATTTGGTTTTCATTAAACCCTTTATAGGTATGATTTCATCACAAAATCAATCTTATATAATTATTTTAGTGAATTTGGGGAGGAATTTTTTGATAAGATTTTAAATATCCAAAAGGCTTGAGATATGTGAGGTAGTAAGGGGAGTGGGTCCCATTTTATAAATAAGGGGGAGTGGAATTCTTGTAAATACTCAAAAGTATTCATTATTTGGAGGTCTCATTTAACTCATGTGGATATGAAACTGGATAATAATGTATTTAAGGGATTATTTCATCTATAAAAACATCTTATATAAAAAATAAAACATTTGTATAATATTGTTTCTTTAGTTTTGATGTTTACTCTCTTTTACAATTTTAAATTTTACTACGGTAATAAATTTTCTATCCTATGTATTATTTCCCTTAAAAATAAATTAATCTGAGAATTACTAGAATCTTTAGACCCATTTTTTATTAATATTATATTGAATTTATAAAATAAAAATCCCATGCATGATGGATATTAATTTAAATAGAAACACATGTGACACACATGAAAAATTACTTTTTACCCTAACTTTGCCAACACTGTTTTTAACTATATAGGGGGTCAATATGTTCATTATTAATGAAAAATTGGTCCATGGAATTACCATTTTTAATATTTAATAAAATTTAAAATCCCATGGAATATGACAGTATTTTTATTAATTTTAAATCATTTAATAAAATATCATTTATTATAAAAAGACATTATTCTAATTATTACATTATTTATTTAATTTATTTTTTAAAACATCATGGTAATGATGGAATTGAACATATTATGTTAAAACCAGTGTAAAATGATGTATTAATTGAAAACATTTATTGAACATGGTAAATCATTCAATTTTATTCAATTTAAATATTTCTATTATTATTTATTTTATTTTATTATTAACTAAATAATCACTATGAACGTGTTTCATAATAATTTAAATAAATAATATTTCACAATAAATTAATGTTAAATTGTTATGATAAAAAAATAATTTATATTTAAGAATAATATTTAAATCCAATAGAATTTATCTTGTTTCCCTATCTTGAATTACTATAAATATTAAATGCAAGGAAGGTTATTTTTTATATTTTCCTTACATGACGTATTATAAATGTGACATTCATGGAATAATTGATCATTTTCTCATGAAGACATATAATTTAGAGATATAGATATACATATCCATTACATGAGTGTCTTAAAAGCTTGCAGGTCACTAAATACCTTATATTCTATGTTTAACCACTAAGTAATACATTTTTTATCTTAATCACTATATTTAAATTTAACTATTCTCACTAGTCATTATGGTCAATGATTAAGTTGAAAATATTAGATAATATAAATTAGTACTATTAAAAATATTTAACCCATTTTTCAAAATTAAAACCACATAACTGGAATAATTTATTTTAAAATTAATCTCGTAAATGTGAAGTTGACGAGGGGTTTTAAAATGAATATGTTCAAAATTTTACACTATTTTTATAACAAATTAAATATGAAATTTATTCCAATTCCCAGAAATGGATTAATATATGCATAATTAATTAAATTTTCTCTTAAATCCAATAAAAAATATAATTGAACATGATTAAATATTTAATCAAAAAGGTAGTTTTCAATTAAATTTATATGTTTTAAACTATTCATCAAAAATGAAACATTTCAGAAAAATCCCAAAAAATCATTCTAATATAATGTTTTCATTCCTATTTCGAAAGTGATTTTTATATTTCAATAAAAATTTAATAAATTTTTTAAAGTTTAGTTTTAAATTATGTGATGTAGGAATTATTTAAATGTCTTTTAGAATAGATACATGTTTTTAGAAAATAATGATTTTTTCGTTAAGTTGTAATTATTTTCTTACTAATTAATATATAATTAATAGATAATTTTAAAATATAATTTTTCATAAGTTATAAAATCATATTTATTCCTTCCATTTTAATGGATAATCAATAACGGTAATATAAAATAATAACACTGATATTATATTGTTTCATGGTAGAACTATATCTTAACTGTAATGAAAAAAATCAAAGATATTCATTGTAGCATAACAAAAAGATATATTAGTATGGCCTGTAGAAAAAAAATATCCAATTAAATTTTATTCTTTTTTAATTTTAAGGGTTTTATAGTCTCCCAACTTTAACTAAACTACATCCTTTAAATTTAAACCTGGTCTCAGCAATCAATGGCTTGATATTTTAAGATTCCATTGTTAAAGCCACAAAACATAAAATGGTTAAAAAAATATCCACTTCACAAAAGTGAAACAGAAGTATTAAAGTCATATGTTAATAAATATTACTACGCTTTATATTAGAATAACATCAGTGGAATGTGATAGTAATAACATGGATAATAGGTACAAATAATTATATAGATTGTTAGTGATCATGGATCACAAGAAAGTAAATGATCAATTAAATGTAAGGGCTCAAAACCATTAATAAATAACTATTTAAAGGACCATATGACTCATTAGATAAGAATATAATAGGGGAAAGTAATTTTTACAAATATTGATGAATTCCTTTACTATCTATGAATATAAGGAAATGTACTTACTCTATGTGATTCTATTTTATAAGAATAATTTCATTCTTTTTTGTTCTTCGATTAATTTTCTATTCACCACATACTAAAAAAATGAATATAAAAAAGTGAACTTGTTTATTCATGATGAACTAAAATTCACTCAAAATGAATCATAAGACCCAGAAAATAGTGACAAATCATTCTATATAACCTTTATTATTTTTATAATCAATATGGTTATCATAAGTTATATAATTCATTAATCTCTAAAACTCAAAAGTAACAGTATCATTTCATCATTTAGATTTATTTATCAATTATTTTAGCTAAAATAAGTAAATTTTAAATAATATATCACATATTCCCATTTTAGGCATAAAAACCTTATCATACTTCAGTCATGGGTTCATGCTCCATCATCATGCTGGATGCGATGAGTTTTCACCCTACATGTAGGTTTTATGTTTTATAAAATAATATTAAAATAATTATTATAATGTTCAAATGAAAAATATAATGGATATACATAACATTTAAGTTAATTAAGATATATATTATTCTAAAATTTATCATATTCCACACAATTTTTTATGATTCTTATAACCAAAATACCATTTATAAAAATAAAACTAAAATTTATTTATTTTAATTATAATACCATAAAAATTCTTTCATTTTATTTATACATTTTCCTTACTTTTTCTGGGGTTTAACATGGTACATTCATTGTCATTATCTAATAAAATATTTCATAATGGATTGTAATGAAAAAGTAAATTATCCTATGAAAATCCCCAAGGAGTATAAAAAAAATTCATAGTAATGCCCATTTTTACGTACAGGTTTATGCTCGAGTCAATTCCAACATGGAATTTCTAGATTTATTAATCATAGGTACCTTTGTGAAAAAATAACATCAAATTGAAGTATCCAAATATATATGAATTATAAGTTAAAACCATATTATCTCTATATTACCAAAACATTATTATAATCTTCCATACTTATCAACAAATTTTTTTATAAGGTAATGTTCCATTATCTAATTTTATGTAAAACAATTTCGCTAGGTTTCTAATAAACATTACATTATACTAACTATAGAGTCTCCAATCCAAAAATCCCACATATATTTTCACAAATCATTGCATTTCCTTAAGATATAAATAATCACATTTATATTGACAGAATTGTTAAGTAATCCCGGTAAACTAAATACATTCATGAGTCATGTATGTAAATTTAATAAGAAAATAATAGTTTAATTTTGTTAAAAATAATATTATTACATATTTAATATCCATAAATTTCAAATATATTACTCTTCATGGATTTTTATGAAAGGAAACAAAATAATGGAAAAATCAAATTCAAAATATAGTTAAAGTATAGTAGAATATATCATAAATCAATTTATAATGTTAAATACATTAATTCACATGCCATTTAAATATTACTAATATCATATTATGATAAGTAATAATCAATATTTCTGGGTAAATAACTGAGAACACATTTGATTATTCCAATAATATTTTTATTTAATGCATCCATATATTATTACATAAAGAAAATATCATGGATAATAATAACTTAATTATAATTGTATGATAATATTAATTATAAGAAATCACATGTCCTAAGAACATAATACATTTAACATACACATATTTCATATGATGTAATAGAATACTGTTGTCAAAATGATTCAAAAGACAGTTTAAAACATAATGGTTACAAACTCACATAGTTTTTCCAACTATTTTCATGTCATGAGACTACCAATGTATCAAGAGGCATTCAGTAACTGGTCTTTATCCAATGTATTCCATGTCAAAATAATTATTCATATATCTAATAATCCATTTAATTAATAAAAAAATCTTCATTATTTAATATATGTATTAAGTAAAGGATACCAATTTATCAATATTTCGTATGTTAATAAAAAAATATTCAATGTGAAAACAATTTTTAATAATGGTATACATTTTAAGAAATAATCTTATCCATTATAAAAGAATATAGATATCAAAGATAAATTTAATTTCCAATTAATTTTTATTACATAAATGTGATTGTTTCAAAAGAATGTTAATAATCACCTAAGTGAGATTGAAATACAACATTTACCATTTGGAAATTTACATGTAAAATCACTATGGTTGAAATAATTCAAAATGAAACATAAAGTTCCCTGAATAGTGATTTATTCATGATATTACATATCAATGGGGTGGTTTATGCACCACGTAAAAAGTGAATTTGTTCATAATAGCTAATAACTATCAGGGAAATGTATCTTGAGACAAAATCTCTTACCTTAAACTTCCTTTTCGTTGAAAGTTATTTAATCTTATGTATAGTAATTTTATAAATGTAACTTCATTATTCCATAACCATATCAATATTTATTATTTCATATTTGATCCTTTTATAACATGTTATCAGACATTTTTTTAACGGTCTTTCTTTATTTTAATTTTTTTCTGTTAGCTACCTTTTTTCCAAGGAATTTTTTTTACGCAAGATCTAGTTATCAGAAATATTATATAGATTCATCAATTAAATAATAATAATCATGAAAAAATTATCCTATTTATATATCAATTATACTTTAAAAAAAATCATGAATGGTGGTAATGAAAAATGATATACGATTAGATCATAAAGCTGATAGGTCTTACATACGCATGAGTAGTGTTTTCCATTTTTCAATGATTATTATGGAAAAATATTAATTTTTATTTTATCATTACCAAATGATCCTATGATTTTTAATAAAATATTATATAAATACATATATATATATATATATATATATCATTAATTTGGTGTCATGATGAAAAGAGAGTCACATCGCTTCATAAATTTGATAGTCCAAAATTATATGAATGACATCATCAACATACATTGGCTGAAAAAGTAAGATCATAAAATTATTTATTATATATAATAAATGATAAAATTGTCATAAATATCATAAAAACTTCATTTTTATAACATATAATTATTCATTATCATTTTCCATGCAGTGATTTAGTGAAAGATGAATCACATTACTTCATGAGGTAGTAGTCATCCCTACACTTGAGTGACATTATCTTGTCTCATAAGAAATGGAAAGTGATAAGTTATATATTATATATTTAATATATATATATAATTTAGATATATCATAATACCCAACCTTGAGTTGTGGTAATTTAAACATGTTTTAAATATGTTCATGAGGTGGTTTCCCGTCATAGACATGAACAATGATTTCATAACCAATTTGATAGAAGTGGAGATGCTTTCATTCTTTTATAATTCTATAAAAAAATATTATTAAATTTAAGAATCTTTTTTATGATATAAATTTGATTTAATAAAAAAATTATGAGGTTGAGAAATATGTAAAATAAAGATGCTCATTGATGATTAAGATGTGAAATAAGTAAAATAAAGACGCCCAATGAATAAAATTACCTCTAGTTCAGGTATCAACCTTTTGTTTGAATTAATACCCTTCAAGGTTGGAATTAAAAAATAATAATGATTCTAGGATGAGGGGAGTGTGTTTTGGGGTGGAATATTTTATGGTTTTGATGAGAAAAATTTATTGACCAATGTTAGGAATTTATGGGAGTGAGTTCCCTTTTATTGTCTAGGAGGAGTGATGTTTTTTGTAAATACTAAAATGTATTCATTATTGGGATGTTTTTCTTACCACATGTGGATAAATAATTGAATAATTATATAAAATAGTGTTTATATATTATATTAAAACATTCCCCAAATAAAATAAACAATTTTTTTCCTATTTGTTCTTAGACATTATATATAATCAATTTTACCCTTTTAGTTTTGACGATGGTAAATAATTTTTTTAACCAAGGTAATTTATCCATTATGTCTAAAATAAAATTTTAATTATTATAAAATTTAAGAATACTAATTCTAAATCTGATATCTATATTATATATAAAAAATTAAAATGCATTTTGGGATTATTTTTAATAGAAGGGAATGTAACATGCAAAAAAACTAATTTAACCTTACTATGCTAAAAACATTTTTTTGATACTTAGGGGTTAATAGGGTCATTATGAAAGATAAATTAGTCAATGAATATAAAATATTTTTTATTTTTTAATAATTAAAAAACAAATTGAATATTATATGATTTTATTATTTTTAAATCATTTAATAAAATATCATTTATTATAAAAAAAATATTATTGTCGATTTGGGAATTTGTTATTTAATAAAAATGGTAAAAAATCATTAAAATGATGTAATTTTAAAATATGATGTTCAAACCTATCGTAAAATTATATATTAATTTACCAAATTAATGGTACCTAATAATTTCTTCAATTTACTTGAATGTTATTATGTTTATTATCATATATTATAGTTAATTATTACCAAAAATAATTCTTGTGTTGGTGTTTTTTAGGAACATTTAGTAACTAATTCATCTCTAATAATTAATAAAATTTAATATGAAAAAAAATAATTTTTATTTGTAAATAATATTTTTAACTGAACTAATGTTGTTTTTTCGTTTAAAAATTCATTATTGATTTTAAAGGCATGGAAGGTTCTTTTTTAATCTTCTTATTTACCTTTTTATATATGTCAATTTAATGGAATATTTTTATAATAACCCATAAGAATCAATAATAAGATTATAATGGTGTATATAGGGACATTAAATTGGTGTTTTAAAAGTTTGTACATCATTTTACATCTTATTTTCTAAGTTTAACAACTAAATAAACTCATTTATACAATAATAACTGCAATTAATTTCAATTATTTTCACTAATAATGATGGTAAAATTTATGTTTAACTTATGATATAATAAAAAATTTTATCATTAAAAATTTGTAATTCATTTTTAACAATTAAACTCAAATTATAAGCATTATTTAATTTTAAATTAAGTTCTCATATGCGATGAGAAAATGATTTTTTAAATATTTAAAAGTTTAAATGATTACAAGGTTTTTATATCAAAACCAACTATTAAGTTGACTCCAATCACATAAATTGTATTAATGTATATAAAATTTGTCTAATTATTGTTTAAATCTTATAATAGTTAAAATATATCATTCAAAATTAATGAAATGAAAATGCAGTTTTCCACTAAAATATAGAATTTTTTCCCAATGCATCAATAAATGAATCATTGAGAAAAATACCAAAAAATCACCATAAGATAATTTTGGTATTAAATTTATAAAATTTATGTTTATTTTTTACTATAAATTTGTTGAAATGATTGAAAATTAATTTGAAATTATGTATATCAAGCAAGATTAAAACTTTTTTCTAGAAAAATACAGTTTTTCATAAAACATTCTTTTTCTTAAAAATTATTGTCATTTTACTATTAATAAGAAGAATATTTATAAACATGAAAACATAAATATTTTAATATTTTATTTAATAATTTTCATTCCTCATATTCCAATAGCTATGTGATACATATAATTTCAAATAATAATATTAATAGTGTGTTGTTGTTTGGTAGAACTTGATGTTGCGTATAACACAAGATGTTGAAGAAATTAATTTTTTTAAATAATAAAAGATATATCAGTATTGTGTCTAACATATTCTATCCAATTAAATTTTATTCATTTATAAATTTCTGGGGTTTCAAATAGTACAAGACTGTAAAAATGTTAAGAAGAAGAGTTATTTTCTTTCTAGTTTCAAATTTAAATTAATTAACAATAATAATGATAGTAATTTTTTCAAAATTTCAAAATCAAAAAATCCAAAAACATGTTTTAAAATAATTCCAAAACACATAATCATGATATATTTTTAATGGAATATAATATTTATAATATTAATTTGTATTGATGTTATAATACTCATAAGTATGGTTTTCAAAACAATCATGATAATGTTTTGGAATGAAATTGAATTAATGTAAGTTGCTTCATAAGAAGTTTAAAAATAATTTTTTTCGTTGAAATAAAATAAGAACAATTAACTGAAAATTTCTAACATTTTGGAAACTGTTTTTCATGTTAGGATTTTTAATTGGGTAAAATTAATTAATATATAATGTCGTAACAGGAATGGGGATATGCTTTCCAGTTTAACTTTTGATTCAAAAAAAAATACTCAGACCAATGAATCACCATTTTTTTCACTTACTTATATCTATATGACTAATTTATATAAAATTAGTTAATTAGTAACTAAATCATCATTATAATCAGTTATACATGTATAAACATTCAATATTTATTTAATTAAATTCATTAACATCCCATAAAAACCTCATTCAATCACAAGTGAAATCAATTAAATTGCCTTTACCTATCCTAAGGCTCTATCATATAATTAGAACCACATAAATTTTCCATCTTTTAGAATTATATTCTAAGACAATGATATTTTAAAAGAAAAAAAATATGTTCGATAGTGTATATGACACAAAACACTAAGCTTAAATGATCCATGAAATATATTATTTAAAAACCCCTTTATAAGCTAACCATTAAATCAGCATGTATGGATAAGATTAACCAAATTATAGTATACATAGATAAATAATTAAAATTCAGTATAAAATTTTTAAAATATTCTTAGTAATGTATCATTCAAATATTTAGTAACACCATTTTAAGCTTCAAAAAAAATTCCTTAAAAAACACTTTTAATTTACATTTTCTATTAGAGATTTATAAACAATAACAGGTTTAAAAAATTAATTTCATAAAAATAATGTTTTTAAAAAATATTAATATCAGAATTATATTATCATTAAATTTTGGGTTTTTTCTAAAAAGGTTGATTTTTCAGTGAGTGGTTAAAAAATAGTTTTTTCGAATGACTCCTAATTCTTTTTAATAAATTAAAAAATTTACGATTCCTATTATAATTTAAATTTTATTTCAATGTAATAAAATTATTATTTTGTTATATTAAAAAAATTTATTTACATTATAATCATATTTATACCCTATTTCTGAATAAGTTTATCTATAGGCTTCAAAATAAATTTTTCTGATAAAATGTTTTTAAGTAAATAATGTTCATAAATTTTAATTAATTAAAATAAATAACTACAAGGAAATTTTTTTATGAAATTTATAGATTATATATCGAATTATATTAATTTAAATACATATCATGATTATTAATAGTCAAATATTTAAAATAAGATAATCATATGCTTGAAAAATGTATTTCATAAAAGAAATTTCTATGCGACTTACGAGTTCATACTTAAATTAATTTTATTTAAATATATTAAATTTATTATAGTCAAATTGATTTCATATTATTTATTAGAATAATTAATTTTCGGTAATAATTTCAACATATTTTTTCCATAATGAATAGTGGGATATTAAAATATTAATTACAGTAGTTAAGTTTATAATGGTTTTACCAGGTGATAAACCACAACATAATGACTTGTTTCCAAAAAATACATGTAAAAATAAAATTATATCGACATATTATAAACTCTTACTATCATAAATTAGAATATAAGGTCATTTGGAAGAACTTTTCTTATGAATTAATTTACCATTTTGTTTTTTTAAAATTTCCATGTCATTTACCTGTAATTTATAAGAAGGTACCCATCCACCTCTTAAAAATGAAAACCCCTCACCTAACTTTATCAGACTTATAAAGAAATATATATTGACAAAAATATATCAAAATAACTCCCATTCATACATAACCACATTATAGAGGAGGTAGTATTCTAAAAATACCACGCATGTGGTCCTTAATAAGCGTTCTCTATTCGGCTCTTCTAAACGATTAAAATTGTACTCACTATGATCCATATTTATAATTAATATTTTTAAAAAATTAATTAGGTCATAAATATTATAATATCCAAATATTATCTCCCAGATACATATATATTATTATTTTCATGGTATAATATTTATACATCTCCTCCTCCGTCAAATGAGAACGAAAGAAATTGTTTTTGTTTACAACAGACTACCTCATCACGAACCGATGTATTTTTTCCATTATATAAAAATAGAGGGAAATTTGAATGATTATAATGAATTATAAAATACATACGGAATGATAAAAAATCCTTAAAAATAATATATCAACCACTATTTTACCCTTTCACACATTAAGGTAATGATATCATCGCTCGTCTATGCATACGTCCTACCATATCCATGAAGTGATGTGATTCATTTTCCATAAAAAATTTAAATAATGTTATTAAAAACATATACAATAAATCAATATAATATTTATAAAATGAATAATATTATGGATATTACAGATCTATTTCTCATTTAGAATAATCAGAATTTCCACAAATAAACAATGCATGGGAAAAATGAAGCAATTAACACATAAAACAACGATACTAATCAAATATTATTAACATGTCATGTATAATATTTTATAATATGATCATAAGATTTATTATAAATAAAACTATTTTTTGGATGTAAATTAATAACATTATTAAAACAACTAAATAGGATTTCAAATCATGTTATTCTACAAGGAATCATGAGGTAAGGTGTTTTGGCATAGTTTAGTTCTATTAAAGAATACTATAATATTATACTCTATGTTAATTTTATATATATTTTATATTAAAATTATTATATTTTATATCATGAATAAATCGCAATTAATGTAATTTTATGTTTATTATTTAATTATTTCATCAAAATAGGGTGTGCATATATCTTACCAAGTCATAAAGAATTTCATAACTCGATTTCATATCACTATATTATATTACTTCATCATTGTATATAATATTCTAAGATAATATATGTGATAAATTATATTGTTTTATTTTTTATGATTACATTTTCTATGTTGTTTTTCAGTTGACACGGAAAATCACATCTTTGATTAATTCTCATTATAACATTAGTATATTTATATGGGTTAATTACACAATCAAATTTTAATAGATTTAGTTTATGATTGAATTTAAATTTAACGAAATTATATTATCATTTTTTAATAAACCCAATTAATTTCATTATCCTCTTGTTATTAGTGATATTTTCATATAATTATACCATTTTCCTCTATTTGGTACATAAAATTATAGAGAATGTGATTTTAAGAAAATTGAAATTTATTTCTCTCTTAGGTTAAAATTGGGTTTTGTCAAAAATCCATGTTTCTTAAAATTTGTAATGACGTATTTTTAATATTATAAAACAATGTACTAAATAAATATTTATCAATAATAATATTTTTAAAAAGTAATTTAAACTTAATCATCCTATTATTTTTCAAACAATGTAATTTATAATTCTAATTAAAAACTATTGAATGAATCTTTGTTTATAATGTGTATAGAAAAAATGGTATTTCTCACCTTTATGAAGTGTACTGACATTAGCGTTCTTTATTAAATTTTTATACAATAACGTCCTTTTGAAACATTAATTTTCTTATGAACAATAATCATTATATTTCTCATAAAATATCCTTATTCTTTATCATGGATATGCTTATTGCCTAAATTATATACCATATTTACATATATTATTCACATTTATTGTTATTTAGTTAAATGGGGAAATACTAAATAATCCATATTCTTTACAGAATATTGATATTTGTTGATAAGGAACTTTTATTCCAAAATTAAATCAATAATTTGATATATGAGGAATGATTAGGAAATGAATTGATAAGTGAGGATTGGAATTATATTACCACTTAATGAATCATTACGTCACATAAGATAAATCAATTAGAAAAATTAAATAGGGTTGAACATATATTTTTCAAATGTATTATTAAAGTTATTGGGAGTATAGATACTGTGATCTGTGATATCATGATGTATGAAATTTAGAATTTACTTGCTTGTGATTTTAGTTATTTATTTTATATATGAAATTTTGTTATTAATGTTATTTGTGGATGTATTTAGTTCTCAAATCATTGATTAAATGACATATGTGTTTGGTTATTAACCGTTCCATATCGAATATTCCTGATCTAATCATGATAGTCATGTTATTTATTAAATGGAATGTGTGTTCATTTATATACTATTCGATAATGATGGTTCCCTATATAATCATGATATTCAAGTAATTTATTGAATGGAAATAGTTTATAGTTACTTACCTTTTGATACTAATTGTTCTTTATATCTTCATGATAGATTCTTTCGTATGTAACCCTTAAACAAAATTTGATCACATACTTAATTTTCTTACCTTTCTTAGGTTATAAGGAAGAAATATTTGAATGATTTCAAGGATGAATTTTTTTTACTCTCACTATATATTATTTCTTGAATTTAAATTTAATTCATGATTAAATCATGTATCTAGTTTATCAAAATTAATAAGCTATTAGGTCATTTAGGATAAGATCATTTGTATCTTATAATAAAGTAGTAATGTAACCATAATCTCTAGGATTCCAAGGATAGTGTATTTACAAATGAAGTCATAGATAGTTTAATAGAACTCTTGGGACCTAGATTTATAAAAAACAGAGATTATGGAACATAACTTGATGATAGACTTTGAGGATATGTATAGAAATATTCATATTGTTTTAGTGAGGATGATATTATATGGTTTTTTCTTATTCTACATCACTATTTGGAAACTAAAAGTGGATGTGTCTCTGGCATAGTTGTTACTAGGCGTAATATCTCTAAAAATTTAATATTTGGATTTGACTCAATCGAAATCTGGAGTATGAGAAAAGGAAATTTTTGAAAACCTTTTTTGACACTCCCAGTTGATATTCTATAGTTAATTATCATTATCCATACAAACCATCACAGTGGATTTGAATAGATGATGATCATCGATGAACTATGTTATAGCAATAATTGATGTAATAGTATTTTAGTATTTGTGTATTGAGATCTATGAATTATGTCATACAATTATTTTTATCAAATTAATTTTAGTTTTAAGAATCATGAATCATCAGAGGATTGGATTAATTTTTGGAATAATATACATATTCATCTAAGAATAAAAACAAATTATGGATACTATCATGGTTTTATTATTATAATGTTGATCATAAGTTAAAAGTATTTGATTCCATTTTTTGGTTTTATGTTATGGTGTTTTTCATGTGGTCAATGAAATTTTAGGATACATTTTTGGAAATAAAACCCATTGGATTATTAAATGTTTTACTAAAAATATCATTTAAGGAAGAATTACTTTATATATTATGATCATATGTTTAATAACATTGGAAACCAATATATATTTCATTTTATTTTATTTTGAGGTACATATTTTTCATTATATTTTATAATGTTAAATGAAATATATTAATATAATTTTAGAAAAATGGAAAAAACACATGCTAGGTGAAAACCCATCATTTACAACAAGGTCACGTGACATGTACCCAAAAAAGAACCAATAAAAGTGTGAAATTAATACCACTGAGATACTTGATATTATAGTTTTTTGGAAATTTTTTATAAAATCAATTTGATGTTAAAATATTAAGTTTATTATAGGAAAAAAATTATGGGATCAAATCTTTGAGAATTTTAGGTAATTATTGGAGTGGTTTTAATGGGTTGAGGAATACTACACAATTATGATTAATTTAAAGGATTACTTTTTAGTAATGAAATAAAATTTATGGGGATGTATGTAAAAAGGTATGAGATAACATTTTAGGTAAATAAATCTCTAATATTGATAATATTGATTTTATTTAGAATGTACGGTTATTTATTTTTGAAAAAACCAATGATGAAAACTTGGTAGTAAAATTTTTATGAAATTTATTATTTATTCATATTAAGGATTATGCATTTTTTTATTATCATACCTTTTGGTAAACATTTCAATTTTCGTTAATATTTAAAAATAGTGACAATAACTTATTATTATTTTATTGATCATATGATATGTTAAAATAAAATTATATTTTTCTATTATTGAAAATATATATTGTATTTTCTTTTAAAGGAGTAATATATGAACTAGAAATTAATTGAATTACAAACCAAAGGATGAAATTTTTCATAAGAAATATAATGATATCAACTATGTATATTTTATTCTATTTTTATCCTATGAGGTGAAAGAATTACTCAACCTAAAAAAGGATATTTAAAGGAAATATTATATTCTATTATCTTCATATCTAATGATTAAATATTAATTTTACATATAACATATTTATGGTTTTATGGTCATTGAATTTCTCTTGATCATTAAATTTAATATTATCAACGATATTTATCGCTCACAATTATTTGAAATGTTCTTTTTTCCATTTCTATATTTTCAAATCCCATAACTTTTCTCATATATGGAAGCCTAGTCCTGTGTTATTCCATAAAAAGAATGAATATGTTTGAAGAGCCCAAGATAAGAACGGGCATGGACGTTTAAAGTAGTTCAATCCAAGGGCATCATCATAAACCATCTTTGCACAATGAGGGGGGAGGGAACCTAAACTCGAAAAAAATTATTCCTTGACTACCTTGATTATTATATGAGGAAAAAATAAAACCACATTATTTCCTTCTCACCACTTATGAGTTAGGGTAGAAATATTTACGAGACACCAATATATATAAATGACGCACGTGATCGACCGAGGGGTAGTAAACATACATTACAAGGAGATCATGAGGAATGTAGAGTATTAATCAATGCTAGATAGAGAGATAATAATAATTATACAATCCAAAAAGACATCCTGATGTCCTTTGGGTTCGGCCTTTAGGGAGTAAAAATAACTATGAATGTTGCTAAAGGTGACAACCACCGAGCTGATGGAGTCAGGAACAACTTAGCCACTACGTATGAGACTGATATGACAGGAGTTGTCTGTTTTATGAGTGAAACTACTCGAAGAATGCATCCATCACCACCAACTCAAAAGGAGAGACACACTTTGGATATAATGAGGATGATTCCTATAGGGAACCACTCCCCCTAGTCATTTTTATCCCATATGATCATTTTAATTCCCCTTCCCTCATTTAAGAGAAAGATTTATCTACACTTATCATGATGTGGGATTTCAACGAAAGTATTTCCAATTACCATACCATTATTTTCTGAGTTCAAGTTTAAATTGTGAGGTTACAATTTATTAATGGCTGGTATATTATAACAACCTTATATTTCAAAATAGTAACATTTGTTTCAATAGCATGTATGGAACACAACACTATGCTTAAAAGATCATTGAAATATATTATTTGAGAATGACCATTATAACAGGGCCATATAATTGGTATATATGAATAGGATTAACCAAATAATGATATATATATATATATTGACCCTAATAAATAATTATTTATTTATAAATCCATATAAATTAAATCCACAATTATTTAATAAACTCATTTTATGATTCAAAATACATTTTCATTAAAATTTATTTCATTATTTATTTTATGTATGAGATTTATAATAAACTCCAATTTTAAAAATTTTATATTAATAAAAAAATAATTTTTTTATATATTTATATGAAAATTATCTTATTACTAATTTTTGGGATTTATCTAAAATGTGTGATTTTTTAGTGAATAGTGAGGAATACGGTTTTTTATAAAAATGTTGTTCCTTTTTAGTTAATTTAGTAATTTAATAATCTAATTATAATTTTAAATAAATATATATGTAATAAAATTAATATTTTGTTAAATTAAAAAATACTTTTTTACTTTCTAATCATATTTATATCATATTTTTTTGTTTTTTATCCTAAAAAGCATATTTCTGAAAATAGTTTTCTATGCATAATGATCCACCAATTTAATTAAAAAAATAACAAATAATTATAAATTTTCTATATTAAATTTAATATATATATATATATATATATAATTTAATTTAAATCAATCTAATCATGGATAAATTTAATATATTTTATATATGACCATCTTATTCATGGAAAATAAATCTCGGGAAAACCCAATTTTTCGGCATTATTTTTGGGTCCATATTTAAATTTAAAAAATTTCCAATTATTAAAATTAGATTTTATAAATGGGATTCCATATTTATAATTAGAACAATCAATATTAGGATGTAATATGAGCTTATTTTTTCTTCAAAGGGAATAGTTAAAATGAAAAAAAAATATTTAATGGGGATAATTTTAAAATGTTTTAACTAAGAGTTAAACCAAAAGAAAAGGATCAATTTTCCAATAAAACATATCAGAAAACTATTTTAAGGAAACATATCATCATTATACTATCCCAAATTATAATATTATATCCATTGAAATAATTTAAAATAGGTATGGCATTATCATTGTGGATTCTTTTAGGAAATATGCAAATAATATTTCAGAAGGCCCAATCCCAAACTTATATAAGGGAACCCCTCCCCTCATTATTCACACCTCTCAAGACGTATATATTGACTAAAAAATAGAAAATATCACTCTCTAACATTCATATTCACATTTTATAAGTGATGGTCTTCCCAAAATTCCATCCTTGGGGTCCTTAATAAGATATCCATTGGAGTTTCTTTTAAGAGATAATAATTATTTTCACAAAGTTACTATGTTTTATTTATTCTTTTTAGAACAAATATTATTTATTAGAAACTACAATACTATAACACCAATATATTCAATATAATAAGGTGTTATTATATTTATGGAATAATACTAATCCATCTCCTCCTCTATCAAATGGGAACCAATGCCATCTCTAGGGTGTATAACGAACTACTACCTCAGGAACCGGTGTAATTTTTATTCCATAATCGACTCAAATAGATAGAAATACTTATAGTAATAATGAATATATATAATAATTATTACATGATATTAAATATAAAATATTATTATATCATCCATTTACATATAATTTCCCCATTAATTGATTGAGATTATCACTCATGCTTTCATACAACCTACCATCTCCCAGAAGAAATGTGATTCATCTTACTTATACAACATTCAAGAATTGTTTGAAAAATGTATGTAGTGGTTAAATATTATATTTATAACATTAATATATTTTTTTATTTGATGGATCTATAGAGGATGAATATGAACTAGAACATCTAGGACAAAACCATGCATGATAAAATGATATAGTTAACACTTGAAATGATGGTAATAATAAAATATAATTAAAATATAGTTGATAAGAAGTTATAATAGGATCGTATATTGAATTATAAATACAATTATGGGTTTTAAAAAATTTAATTACATACATAAAATCGTTATATTTGAGGATAAATTCCATTCATCAAAAGAGATGTATGATGTAAGAGATTTTTTCTCAATTTTAATTCATTGATTCATATTGTAGTGTTTGGAATCAAATCAATTTTATATAGGGTATGAAAAATCATTTTTAAATTTTATTTATTTAATTATTCATAATTCATGTAATTTTATGTTTCGTATTTAATTATTTCATTCAAGGTGTTTTACATGAATGTTACTATGTTGTAAAAATTTTCATAATAATTTCTAATTCATTGGGTAAAATTACTTTTTTGTCATCTTAGAAATTCAATTATTAATTTTTTATTTTAATTTGATTATTTGATGAATTATTTCCACATGTTTTATATGTATTAACATTGGACCAACAAAATTTATTATTTTATTATTTCTCAATAAAACATTATGATCTTTGTAAGCGTTTATTTCACAATCTCATTTTAATCGAGACTATTTATGCTTTAATTTACATTGAATGAAATTGTATGAAAATTATATAATAAAACCCTTTAAATTTTTCTACTATATATTAATTATATTTTCTTTTAATAGTTTCATTTTTATCTATTTTATAATTAAAATTATTGTTGAAATGTTTTTCATAAAATATCACTTTGTTTTTATCCTTGGTTGAAAAATATATTTTCCCCTAAATCCTTGTTTTAAAAAATAATAGAAATTTTTTTATTTTATCAAATGATTTAATAAAGAAATATTTACGCATTATTGGATTGAAAAAATTAAAATCATTCTTCCTCTAGTTTTAAAAAAATATAATTTTTACTTTTCATACCAGAATGTGAAAGGAATGTTTATTTTAACATATACTACTTAAAAGGTAATTACTTATATAATGAATAATAATTTATTATAATGTTCATATATTGGTTATAAATATTAATTTTAATTAAAAAAATCCCTAATATTCAGGGAATAATTAGTTTTAAAAAGTGACTATCAAACTGAAAAGGATATTTTTCTATAAAGTGTTTTTATTGAATATTTTAGGATATTTCTATTAATAAATGGAGAAAAACATTATTTTACTTGTACTACATTGGAGATATTTTGAAATGTTACCATTATATTTCATTATACATATGGTTTATGATGATCTTGACAATGTGTTGACACTCTATTTTGTCACAGGGGATGAAATGATTATGACGTGTTCCCTAAATATAAGAGAGGTGATGATACTCAAGCAGGATCACAAGAACTTGAATAAAATAGGTTCTGCACACCAACCCTACACTCTAGTAGGCCTGCACTGGTAACCCAATGTGGGACTAATGTATTGGAAACACATTCATGTGGTACCTATCTTAGGAACCTACATGAGTAACCTCCATAATAAAGGGTCCCATATTTTCCTATAAATAGGACCCCAGGGTTCAATGTTTGATATACAAAAAAATTTAGTGAATTCCCTAAGCTCTGGTCACCCAACCCCTTATGAAAAAGACTCTAAAATTGCTCAATTATTTCTATGAAACCACAGTGAATATTTAATTAAAGGGGATACAATGATCAATGTCCTTGAAGGTTCTGAAACACAAGACACGTAAATGAGGATTACTCTACCCATCGTTTACAAACACTAGCATGAAGGTCTATTCCTAAAATCCGGACCTGCACGAGACCTTTCAAAGAAACATAAAAAGACCCTTGTTTATAGAGAAAGTCCTTTAACATATTTTATCACTCATTACATCCATCACCTAAGGTATATCCACCACACACATTCTTACCGCCACCCATGTGAATCACTTTCAAATCCTCCCAGATCCGCTAAAAAGAACCACTTTTTCACCAAACCGTAACTTATATGAGACACCATGCAAGTACACTTTCATGAAAACAATGGCTGGGATTCCCTTCCATCTGATAACTTGTCCAAATGGGACCAAATTAAAGCATCAATTGATTCCATCGAACATTCGTGGCTAGGTAAATGATCACATTAATTTATCTCCCATTAGGATATGCAATCCCTCTATCAGTGGTGTCCCACACATATGTTACCAAATGGGTAGGGCCCTTAGGGTGAATACAAATATTCATCCTATTAGTCATAAGGACCCTGAACCTAGGTTAATTTGATGGATATATTAGTCTCAAATACTTTGGATAAGACCATGTTCTTCCATAATCATCTCTAAGAAAATGTACTCTTTATTATAAGAGAGGAGTTAGATGATCATATTTTTTTTACCCTTTGAGATTTAATGGATAATTATCCTCTCATATCAAAGAACTAAGAGCATGGAATTAATACTATATTAATCCCCTTCAATTTTTTTATTGGTTGTATCTTGATGGGTATTCTAATGTGACTATCCATGATACAAAAGGGTATGAGAAAGGCACATGAATTACCTTTCTTCATTTCTTATATCCCTATACTCTTCCACCAGCATAATAAGTATCATTTGACATTGAGGATCATGTACTTATCCCCTTTCTGAAATCTAATAAAGAATCATTTGGGATTAAAGGTCAGATACTATGATGAAATCTACATGTTCAGATGCATTACTTAGAAGATATTTTCTTTCTAGATCTTCCTCCCGCCTTCATTTAATGGGACTCCATAGGCGTGTGTGCTAAAAGTAATGTATATGAATCAATGTGATTCCTCCAATCTGATATAATCCAAACTCAATTATATAAAAGGTCCTTATTCCATGTGATTCGAACATATAAAGATCCACTATTGTTTTGGGTCCTCAAAACATTACTATGTTTTCTTTGATTCCCTTCTAAATGGGATATAGAGAAATCCACATGGAGTTATAAAACCAAAAAACCATGTTAACCAAGATTCACCCTGGTCCAAATTCCCAGTAGGGTCATAAATAACCTTGGAACCTACATCCATTCCAGGCTCCATTGGTCACCTCAACAAAATTCCCATAGAAAACATTGGTATGTCACCTTTCACCTAGATGTCTTTACTGCATGATAGTAAACTACATGGGTTTATACTTATCAGATGAATTTAAAAGTATTGATGTGTCCCACAAGAGGAACCAAACTACATGTGTTCTAATTACTTTCATTAAGACACATTGGGATCCCATCTCATGGATCCAATCATAACCTGAGAAAAACACTATTCTCCACCGATGATGATAAAATCTAAAGTTCCCCATTGTGTGGATAAAGAATGCATTGTAATATTGAACGATCTAAGAATCTCTAATCTATATGAAATAAGGTAATTTCATGGGATAACCTTAGATACATAGTAATATCTCCATTGATTAAGAACCACATATACATATCCATGATTTGAAATCCTATATATGTTATAATTGATTGTTAATTCAATAGTGACATGTGTTATTACTGGGAATGAATGAATGATTCCTAATCATGGTATAAATCTATAAGAGACTCACATTTTATGAAATAATTCCCCTTAAAATGGTGTCATGATCCCAACCGCTTATCTTCTTATCCAATGAGTGTTCATGGGTATCATTAAACAAGTTCACTAATGAGTGGATACTTTTGGAAATATGATCCACAATTCATCATAGATATAAGACTCCTTGAGTATTTCAAATTCAACAAGAAAACCATGTGTAAAATGCTAGGAAAAGAAATGTATATATTTTTCTAATGTGAAAGTTTTCCCACCAACACAAATAAACAAAATTCGAACCCCACGTGGAATTTAGGGATGAAACAAAAATAGTGAACCCAATGTGAATCCTTTACAAAGATGATAGTGTTACACAATTAGTAAGAACCTTTCATTCAAAAAATGACCGAGGTCCAAAAAAATTAATCAATTATATATGTATAGGTTTAATAAGATGCTTATTTTGTAGGGTTTTATTGTTTTTTATTATCACCTATATTTCAGGAACCATAAATTAGAGTTCCCTTCAATCATAATGGAATCACAGTAGTTATCATATATGTATGTCTCAACAATAATCATGATGGATCCTCATCTAAAAATGATATTATCTCTATCCTTGCATCTTCATTGTTGAGTATCGAATGTGTTACTTCATTATTAACCTATATATGATACTATTATAATCGTGGGGGCTACTCAATTGGACCTCCAGCTCATGAAGCCCCACTACTGGTCCACCTAGTGATGGATGGTGGTCTAATAGAAGATGAAACCACGTGCCGTCTCCATCCATATTGGGATATTATCCCAATAATGTAGTAACCAACACCTCCCTTGTCATAGAGTGTCTAATTAAGGGGACACAAATTGAATCACCAAAAAACACAAGGGTTCTTTAAAAAAATATAACACCAGCAATCACCACTGCCAATTATGCATGACATTAAAACCCAAGAATAACAAGGGTAATATCCTCAGGATTCTGACCGAGGTTATCCAAGACCAAGAAGGAAAGAAGTCCGAGAAATTGATTTGGCTAATCAATAGAGATTAGGGACAAACCATTCCCCCTTCTGGAAGATCCTAGAAACAAAATTTGGATGGAAAATATAAGTATGAATAGACCCATAGTGCACCAATCATTCCTTATAGTAGACTCATCTAGCAGCACACAATCAATCAAAACCCCCCTACAAAATATGAAGGAAAACTGTTTGTGGGAAAAAACACATGCACACACCTAGAAATCCCACTAGTCAAACTATGAAGAAATCTATGAGCTAGCATAGACACCGTAACACATAAACCAAGAGTATTAGAATCCTCTTTTAGAGTTATCTAAATAATCCCTTTAGTGAAATTTGGCATCAAGCCATGAGATGGTGAACTCAACATCCCAAATTAATCAACCATCATTGCATCCGTATCTGAAATAATATATAGATGTCATCCAAAAATTTCTGATGAATGATAGGTTACATACATAAATCACTTCCCCCACCAATGTGTACTGTTAGTTGCCACTTTTCATTAAATGGAGGATATAAGCATGCATGCACCCCTGATCTAGCCCTGTAATGGGTGTATGTTCCTATTCTAGGTTTTAAAGACACCATGAACATCTTAAAATTTTTTAAAGGGAAGAAAATATTCATTTCCATATACTACAAAACCTACTAGATTTTATAACAAAAAAATGCAGTGGTAGAGGAGTATAAACATAATGTCACCCCCACAATCAAAGTGAATCAACAGCATCTCACACAAGAGTATGCACACACCAATACTTCCATCCAAGGGGTCATTGTAAAAATTCCCCTATGATATACAGACTAGTAGATCAGGTCCACATCCTTCTTTCGACTAGAGGTATTCGGTCTATTCTAACAGCCACTTCCAGGATGGAAGAACCCTTCCCAAAATTCAATAAATCTATTAGTACGACATGGAAGTCGCATAGAATCTGACCAAATAATATTTCATACTTGAAAACATCATTTCCTAGCAACTGGCCATAGACACTCACAAGAAGTCATAAAAAGGATCCTCACTATAGACAAATCGTAAATAAAGATTGGATCTAAGATCTCTCTATTATTAATGATTGAATTCATAAATTACAAAAACAATTACCTATATAAATGAAAGATAATACTCTCCCATTAAAAAATAATAAGAACAATTTTATATGATCTATATGTTCTCCCTGGATGCTTCATTATGATTTCATTCATCATGTCCCTAATCTGATTAATCTCAAGAGTTTATATCTCGATGAAATACACAAAAACCCTCCACACTACCAAAAAACAAAACTGAAAAAAGTTCTTCCCCATTCAATCATCTAACCATTAGAGTTTTCTCTTTGATAAATGTTTTTGGATTTATCCTTACAGTCATATGTGAATCCATAAAATAGTACTCTCTATAGTGGAAGTTGCTGCAAAATTTATCTCATTAGTAGTGTATCACTTCATCGAAGGGGACCAACCATTAGATATTTTATTATGAGAATGAACTACTACTATGTGGAACATGAAAAAATGAGTCTAGATTGGTCTGATTTCTTTTAAAGGATAAGTGAAATTTCTTCTCATCTGAAAGAAAAACCAATGAAATTATCACTCATCGAACCACCCTTGGGTTGCCTTCCATCCAACAAGAACATTGAATATCCAAACACATCTCGCCATTTATAATAAATCATTAGGGAATAACCCACTTGGTCATACTTGGTTGAGGAACCTCTATAAAAATATGATGAAGAATTGATGAACATGAAAAACAATTGGCTAATGAAACATTACATACATGCCCTAGACGGTACCCACTACTCAATTTAGTATTCCATTATCATTGATGAAAGATAGTGTTGACAAAATATTCTTTCATATATGGAACACTCATCATCATTTAGGTAAAGTGTTATTACCGTACAAATAATGCCTAAGTCCAGCCAAGTTATTATAAGAGATATATTTCCAAATTAACATGGTGGACCTCATAGATGCATGACATTCATTTTTTTTTTAAACAACATGGAGCCCTTCAGTGCACATGTATCGGTAGATTGAAAGAATTATGTCAGCTGATTTTAGATTCCCTATCCTATGTTCATATATTAATTTGGACTGAATATGGAGCTCTAAATTTCATTTCTCAATATAATCAACAAATACATCAAAAGATGAAATTGGGAAATTTCATAGCTATAGGACAGCTTCAACAAATAAACTATATTCCCCACAAATGTTTTATCAGTAAAAAGAGGCAATTCCATATTCCCACCGTATCAGGTTTGAAGGTAGTGATCTATTGAAATTATTTTATTCAATCAAATGAAAATATTGTGTAGGCCTCCCACATAAGAGATGTCAATATCCAAAAAGAAAAAATGTCGAAAATAACAGTAATTACATCAGCAGAATGTGGTTCACGTGAAAAATGTATGATGCACCTAGTTAATGTTTAAATAAGACTTTATAAAATCAATAAGGCACCCATGAATTTTGAATTCATCAAAATCCTAGAGAAACCCTAACTCATATGTATGGGGTATTTTTAACAGATCCATCGAGGAAATCAAACCAGGCTCAAAAGGTTATAGAAATGGTGTAAAAATAGCCCCATAATTTTGGGATGGGGGATTTTTTTACCTCATATTCATCCTCCTCAATGGAATTTAGTCCTCTCCCAATTACGGGTATTGTCACATAATGAATCCCCGTAGTTTTTTATCCCATGATTCAATATTCTCATTGGGAGAAAATGTGATGAAATTTCCAATAGATTCCCTTCATATTAAGTATTCTAAACCACTCCATGGGAACTAGAGAATAAGAGAGAAATACCTCTTGGAGGGTGAAAACAAAGTAAGTATCATAAAAAAATATGTGTAATTAAATAAATGAATTAAGAATCATTGAATGTTATTAACACCACACTTATAGTTTCTATAGAACATGAGGACAAAATTGGTGAGATGTGGGAGGAGGTTTTGGTTCAAAATATTGTTCACAATGAAATTATTGAAGGAATATTGAATGGCTAGAATAAGAGGATTTATATGAATTTGAGTATTCCTATATCAACTCCATCACTACCTCTTCAGAGAGCATTCACCAAGGAAAATGGTCAATGTATGGTTGCACCACACTAACCTCCCAAAGAGGTTGAAACCCATATACTCAAGGAAGGGTTTTGTCATCAAGATAAAGTGATGAAATAATTGTTAAAACTCAATATAGAATAAACTTGAGGCTATATTTATGTTGGATATGTTCTACAAACATATCCCAAAATCATACCCCGTGCCTCCATAACTCCACAAAAAGAGTTCTCTAACATAACCGAAATGGATAAAAATAATATCCTAAATAGGGGGTACCAATAAAAAAATATTTTTAGATCAAACAATAGTAGTAAGGGAGTTCCCTCCATTCAGTACACAACAAGAACAGGGCCAAGCATATTATTATAAACCTTCCTCGGTCGGTTAACCACAATAAATACGAGTAAAAACACTATAGATGGTCGTAACTATTTCTTCCCCTATTCAAGATCCTTCCTATACAAAATTTTTTCAATTTATAATCAATATTATTGAATCTCTAACATATTAATAGGAAGATATGAAGGTGTTTTGTAATTAGGTAAAACCAAAAATTTGATTCCTTACCCTGAATGGGTTGATCTGATGCCTACACTTCCATAATTGGGAACCCATATATTTCCATTAATCAATGTATTTTGGGACCCATAGCATCTCATGAAATATTTATTTCCTATTGTGATCCTATGATGGGGATCCCTACACAATAGAAAGAAATGAATCTCAGGTTTTCAATTAAAATATATTTGGGTTTAGCCTTTATATGGTATACCGGTTTTCCAGAATAGTTAATTAGGTGATCGTATGATCCTAATTGGAATTTTATCTTCTATTTTATCATAAAATTTGAAAATAAAATATTCCTCAAACTATAAAAATAAAAATAATGTAATAATGAGATGGTTTTACAGTTTATTGCATGGTGGAATAAATTTACATACTCTATAAACCTATATATTACTCAAGAATAGTTGTTCTTGATATTTATTGGAAATATTAATAAAATATTTCACACACCACGCATGCCTATGAAATATAAATGATGGTTTCAGAATATTTCATCACTTTCTCACTGAATTAAACAACCCATCGCATGAAAAATAGGCTATCTCTCGATTAATTAAATATTTTTACGGAATAAGAATGGGTAAAGTAGAGGATTCTACTGTTACACTCAAGAAAACCCCTATACCTACCCCATCTCCAAACCCTATTCTATATCATGTGATCCCCACTCTCAGGAATCATAAAAAATAACTACATCATTATTACAAGTAAAGGGAGAATATATGAAAATATTATTAGGTTCTTTTTTAAAAAATAATTATTTTCAAAATGAATAAGTCCCTAGTTACTTCATTAAGACATTGTAGGAAAACTTGATAATTTTTCCAATGATCAATACTCCTATCCTAGATGGTGTAGAATATTTCCCAAAATATTTCTAATTCTATTTGACATTTGGAAACACAATATATTAATGTTTTTTTTCATATAAATCCTATTTATAATAGTGGAATCTAGGAATGTAATTCTAAGAAAACTAACCAAAAAGGTAACATATGTTTCTACCACCCATCCAAAGAAGTAGAATGAATAAATGGAATATAACATTAACGGTATGAAAAATTTTATTGATTTTATTGTTATAAATATGATCAAGAAGACTAATCGTATCCTCCATTAAGAGTTAATGAAACTAAATATTCCCCCGACCAGTTCTACTAGGTCACAACTAACTCTTTAGAATCCATATCCCTTGGATAACTAGTCTTACCAAAAATTAGATGGATGAATTTTTGGGGAAAAAAATCATAAATATAAATATGTACAATGGTTTACACTGTCTCTCACTCTATTGTACTTCATGCCATTAATCATTGAAGCACAAGAATCTCCCCAAAAATGGTACAAAAGAAGTCAACCGAAAAGATGGGATCATCATTAAATGAGGTGTTTATATCTGATTTCATTAATCTTATTAAGATAATGGATCGTTTTTATGATTATTATTGTCACTATGAACCCAAATTTTCTATAAATAATTGGGGATTTAGAGGAATGGGTCACTAGATTCGAGAATACATGGAACGATGTGATTTTGTCAGAAGTAAATACACCATTGATGTCCTTTCTTAAATGAACTAATGGGAGATCCCTTCAGTGGGATCATAAAGAATAATAAATTTTCCAAACACATTCATGCATATTCCATGACTAGATCATCCTGGAGGATTATATAGAGTAGACAACATTTCCCAATCAGGCTCAATATGTAGCTAGAACTAGTCAATCTAATCCACCCAAGGAAGATTTACCTTAAAATCCTCTTCCAAGGGTTGATATTCCTACATCATGTATATCATTTCTTAAATGTGATAGGTGATTCAGATTGGGAAATCAAATAGATTAACCAGGATTATACAATTAGAAAAAAGAGCTGACCCCACCCCCTACTTAACTATGTCTGGGGGTTAATGGAAGATTTCCCCTCAAAAACAACATCGAGCCACATCCCACAATCATAAAATTCCTTGAACGATGCATTGGATAATGAACCAAAGGGTTTTTAGGATCCAAAAAAGGATGTAAAAGTCATCAATATTGAGTAAAATTTTCTAGTGTCACATTTTGGTCATGTAGTCATGTAAGAGATCAATGAGGTCTATACAAATCCTGAACCAGAAGGTAAATTGACTAGTTGGAGGATACCCATTGTGGACTACCTAAAAAAATCTCATCAAACAATGCTAGAAAATATTATACATAATGAACAGTGATTGACATTACTCTTCATGATGACCCAAATAATTAAAAATTCCTTTATAAATGATGTATTGATAGAATCCCCTTCATGTAAATTGAATGATAAGAGGCTATTACAGTCATGAATGTAGTACCCATTGGAGTCTATAGTGCACACTTGTTAGGGTTCCAACATTACAATCCAATATGAATTATTTGATACTTCTCGCTATAAATGATTCATGATTTCACATAATTCATCCGCAAATTTCATTCTTTCTAACTGCATGGAAAATTAATCGATAAACCCCTAGAGTTTCTATATACATCAAAATACTCGTAATGATTTTCTACACCAGGAGTGGATTTTGTAGGACTATATACTTCAACTATAGAAAATTAATGAAAATACATCATAATATCTACCTACTACTTCTAAAAATGGGACGAGTCCACAATCCTCAAATAAGTTTGGGATAAAATAATCATCAACTTTGTGATTTCCAATGTCATTACTTAATTTGTTTCCCCTTATACAGTGCTAATTGAAAACTACAACAATTTCTATTCTAATGTGTTATATAATCTATATCATTAGAGTAATATTAAATCCAACCAATCATCCGATTATAATACAATGTCCATTGAAATGCTAATTTCCTTCAACAAGACCCTATCAAGACAGTGGATAAGGATACATATCATTTACTTAAGAATCCCATGCATGACCTATGGGACTACCTAACCAATACTGATACTACCAGACATGCAACCCTATATTCACTCGTATATGCAAAAAATTATTCTTTCTTATTTAGGAATAATTTTCTTTACTCTATTTTTCCATATCTGATCAGCTATCCCTATATGAGAAATCCCAGAAACGAATGAATGAATTCAGGTTACATTATGTGAAATGATATCATACCTTTCATTACAAAGAGGTCCATAAATATTTGATAACATAATACGTTAATGAGAATATACACCTTAGTTCATTCCTCTTGGGGGAATTGGAATCAGTCCATAAGACTCCGATGAATCCACGAATGAAGCCCCCATATCATGAGGTAAAATTTGACGGACCTTATTTTGTACACAAGGTCCACTATATCAATGTCTATTCATAGATATTAATGGATATGGAGCTCATCATGCACCTTAAAAATTATTTGTCTTTAAAAAATTACATTATGTGTCAAAAGAGTTATTTGTCTCAGTTTCATGACATTAAATTTCACTGTTAGTATTTATAAATGAATGTTTAAAACATGACACATTTTCCATGCCATAATATGATAAAATACCCAACACATCAATCCTTGATGTATTATATTAAATTTCATTGCATCATGGTCATGTATTAATGACCTTTGAAGGCACACCATATGGCCTTAAACATAGAACCCAAAACTAGAATATTTTATTGTATGAGCTATAAGATATTAAACTACATAACCTAACATCCTACTAATAAGATGAAAAAATGTTTGAAAATTACCTTTCCACACAATGTAATACATTGTGGTTTATGTTGTTGTTTCACTTTCTAAAATAGTGTAACATTTTAATATAGACTTAATTAGATCACAATCATCAGTGCGGGTATCCCCCATACCTTTCCATGAACATTGTGTAGCTTGATTCATGTAATCTCAGGACACATGGTGATGGATGAATCACTAACCCTGGGTCCATCCACAACATAACAGTACCCATCCTTGTGTATGGTCCAATCCTTCACAAGAATCCTTTTAATAACTATACATGGGTTTATTCTCAATTTAATGAGATATACAGTGACACGTAGATCTTATATCTGGTTCTAGCCACCAAAAAAATAAAAATTTCAATATTCTTCATCTTTAGCATAATTATTTGGTAGAAGAAACATTTTTCACACCTTATTATCACATCAAGAATAGATAAAATGGTCTTAGTATAATGATCAAGAATTTTTATTCAAGGATATGAAATCTTTTTAAATGAATATTTATTACATTACACAAACACACACCCAAATACCATATTAGTTTAGTGAAATTTTAAAAAGGATTCATAAACAACTAGTTCATAATATATATAAAACTTATCCCTACTGTTTATTTATTTCTAGAATCATTTTTTAGATACCATACATAATACCTTACTTCATATCCTAACTAAAAAGAAACATAAGAAAGCGTGATCTCATATGATCAGTAAAGATAAACCAAGAAGATTTCTAAGAATAACATTAACATATTGTTTGAGAACATAATTATAACATTTAAATTTCATGCCCTACATATAAAATATCATCAATATGAGTCGTGGAATTAATATTTATAGTTTATAGTAATTGAATAATAAAGGAGTCAAAATCAAAATCCACTAAAACATAACAAAGAGACAAGACATGGAATTGTGGAAGCCGCACATATAAATAATATGATTTTCATATTAGTTAATGATCATTTACATGGATATATTAGTGGAATGTTTTCCCCCAAACCATATTTCTTGCCATATTTCACTCCCATTCCATCTTAGTTGTCAAGGTTCACCCCAAATATATTCTTAGTTGTCAAGGTTTACTCCGAAGACAATCATAGAAGTCAAATTCCATTACTAAACTGAGATCAATCCCCATTTTAGTCATTTCTACCTCACTAGATATAAATATTTACCCAATTAATTTGAGGTAAATATAGGTATTACCCTTTAAATAATGAAAAAATTATATATATGAACCCCAATAACATAAATCATTCATTATAATAGAAATTTTGGAATGTAATGGGTTTCGAAAAAATTTCATAATCACAAAAATCATTCAGAGAAATAATAATAAAGGTACCATTGGATAATATCCCATACTAGGGTATGTGTAACACTAATTAGTTTCTTCTGAGTCAAAAAATATTTTTGAATTATACCTTTAAAACATTTAATTAGTAAAATATACTTTCTAAATTGAAAAATTATTATTGAATAAAAAATAGTTTTTTTTTGAAAAAAAATTGAATACATAAAAACGGTGATTCTAAAACCATTTGAAACATATTTTTAATCTTTTTCCATTAAAAAATATTAAACCCATTTTTGATAATATTTTTTGAAAAAATTGTTTTTGAATAAATAATATTTCTAAATGAAAGGGGAATAACATTACCTAAATATAATATTATAATTAAAAGGATATTCGTGATAAAACATTTAAAGAGTATTATATAGACCATGTAATACAATATAGGTTCATAGCATAACATTCGTCTCAAAGAAGGAAAATTAAGCAAAAAATACATTAGTGATTTGGAAACATTTGTATTGTAAACCCCATGAAATATATATTATCAAATTAATTTGTAAATACCCATAAAATCAAGGATGAGGATCCTAGATTAAATTCAGGGGTATTAGATAAACCACACAATATAAACATGTGGTGAATATGTCATAAATCTCACATAAATAAAAATGAGACTAGAAATATCATTACAAAAAGTCTTGGCTTCCTTAGTATAAGTTAATACCTCATTTATTCTGATATATTCTTTTGGCCTTCAGTAATGGACTTCCTTGGATAGATTTATTATCAATGGAAGTCTTATAGGATGAAATAGATGGTTTTTTGTGGATATTGGAATAGGGGTTGGCTGAACCGAAAAGGGTCTAATGTGTGAAGAAAAGAGTAGTGATTCCCTTTAATAATTGTGGTGAGGGGGTCTTTTAGAATTTCTCATATGATTAATTTATTACAAATTAAATATGTATACAATACATTAAAATTAAATTGATTAAATGAAAAGATATGGAATATTTGTAATATCATCAACCAATATATTTTACCCATGTTTTGGTGTTATTTTAGACATTATCATTTTGATTAACCCTTATTTAAACCATTCTAATTTTAACTATGGTAATGAATTTATCAATATTAAGTAGATGTAATTTTTAATTATAAAGTGTAAAATGTATAATAAATAGACAATTTAGTATATTTTAGACCATATTTTGTAATACTTTTCTAATTTAAAATTTTTATTATTTTTGTAATATATAAATAAAAAATTATTTTATCAAATATTATTAGTTTCAATTTTTATAGTACTTATTACATTAAATCACGTGCATCATTAAAAGAAGATAGAAATTATGCATAGAAAAAAATACAGTTCTCAAAACTAAAAATAAATTTATTTTCAAATCATTTCTATAATCAACATAAGATTTATATTAAAAATTATATAAAAAATATTATATTTAAATTTCATTAATATAATCCAACAGGGGTGATTTTTTTATTTTATTTTTATAAAATAATATTTTGCACGTTTAAATAATTTTTAAGAAAAACATTTCCTTTTATATTGTAAAGTGTTTTACATGTGTAATCCATAATTTCATAATTTATTTAATCTATTTCATTCCCTCTATTCTAATGGCAGGCTTAAAATTTTCTTGTCAAAATATAGTAGTAAAAAACAATTTTCCTAGAAAATCAATGATTAATATAAATTAATATAATTTGGTGTTTCGTGTAACATAAGAAATCAAATAAATAAAGTTATTTTAAGAACTATATATTTCATAAATATCCCGATGGTGTTTCTTTCTACCCATCATAAATTGAATTTCTCCATCGAAAATCATCAGGGTCCTCACAGCTTCAATACCTAAAATATACATTCACAAGGACCAACATTGTAAATATGAATACTAAAACATAATTTTAAAAAAAAATATGAAAAATTAATCATTAACCAAAGTAACTCATAACTAGGATTTAAAATAGAATAACGAGTACGGCATGTGAAAAAATTGACCTTGATGTGAAAATTAACCATCAAGTTCTAATGGATAGTTAAAGGGAACATGTTTAATATATGGTTAATGACCACTAAACCATATATAAAATAGTTCTACAAATGGTCATTGATATTAAAAAATTTATTTTTATTGGATAAAATTTTGTTTCAAACCCGTTAGAAAAGATATACTTACACTATTTAATCTCATAAGTGAAATCTCACTCATTGGTTGTAACTTGATCAATTTATGCTTCATTATGATACACCAAGAAAAGATGAACGTGAAATTGTAATGTATAAAGAAATTATGGGTCATAATATCCATTATGGTGTGATAAATTATTCCATATATCTATATTTATCATTATAAAAAATAGTAAGTGAATGTTTGCATAAATATTTAAAGTATGAAATATTTATCTCTAAATAATCAAACAATGTTTAATATATAAAATTTTATAAATTATTACCCTTATTAAACTTTAAAAATATTTAATTCCAAATATCTGAAAAAAAAGGTTACTTAATTTACCAAATCAATAAAAAATTTAATCCCCCAATCAGCATGATATTTCAATTAATTGGAAAATTCCAAACTTGTCAATAACATTATCATATATTCCATTAAAACATTGTAGTAACCAAAATTATAATAACACATTAGTGAAAAGAATAATGCATTAAAAAATTTACACTTTGATTATACAATAAATCCAAATATTGATAAAATTCAATTTATAAACGACCATGAAATCTCATTACTAAACTGTTCTAGGAAAATCATTTTTTCAAATTTATTTTATAACATAATCAATAATTATGTTATCTTATTATTATCCCAACATCATTCTTATATTATGGGTTATCTTTCCTATAATAATTTGTTCTCTAAAAATATTACCTTATCACCTAAATGAATTTTCATGGTTTCTAGTGAAATATAATTTCAAATAAAAAAAGAAAAATAATATAGCAGAAAAATCAATAGATGTTTTATTATTCCATAATACTTATGAAACATTATTATTTAATTGTAATACATTAACATGAAATTTGTCCACTTCCTTATTATACCAATAAATAGGCTTGGTCATTTTATTCCATATCACTTATTTCATGTCATATAACATTCATAATCTCTTCATCTTCAACAATATAACCATTTCTAATAGATCTTTATAATTCTCTTCATGATAGTTCCACCTAGGGAATCAATTTTTTTAGTCCCATAATTTCAACATATAAAACATTTAACTATCATTTATGAATTAGCATTGTCATTATATTCATCGATTGCATTAACTGAGTCTTTTTCATTATTATTGCATGAATTTTTGCTTCTTATAACCAGCAAAATATTTTTATTATTCCTTTAAAATAGTATCTTAAATGTCTCTTCCCACAATATTAACATAAACTAATTGAAATTTATTTACTCTATGGTCCACATGAAAATCCACATATATCCTATTTTATGGTTCATCAAAATCTCTATGGATGATATTGTTGATAATATTGTGAAATTTTTAATTTGGAATAACAATAATGTTTCTCCTTACAACTCCCGTTTAATTTGGTTTATCATGTGGAAGATCAATCCATTGTCCATAAAACCCTCCACTAAGGCAAATCCTTTGAGTTCCAACTGTTGTCCAAAACCCAAAAATAATAGAATGAGAACACTAACCATACTAAGAATCCTTATAATTATGTGAAATTATATTCAATATATAAAATCATAGGTTTAGTCTTATTATATTCATGAATATTACTAAAAATATAGGATTTTTTCCCATACATAGTCTTATACATAGGAATCTAAATTTGGTTTTGTCATCCTAGATTCCAAGGGTTGACTAAGTCTTTTCTCAGATAAATTCTATGACGACCATGGATTTTTATATATGAATATGACTTATTTTTATATGAATATTCATTAAATTACATAAACACATGCCCAAAATAATATTAGTTAATGACTTTTAAAAATTGGAAACCTAAAAAACTAGTTCATATTACATCTACATTATATCCCATATATTTATTTATAAATAAACCCATTTTTGAAAAATCATTATTATTACCTTATATAATATCTTAGGAAAAATAAACAGTAGAAAGGTTTGACTAAGATGTTTAGTACAGGTAATAAATGTTGATATATAGGAAAAACATCAACATAACTGTATGGAAAAATAATCATTACATTTTATGATCATAACCAATATATCAAAGATCAAATGCATAATTAATGGCATTCAGATTTGATGTTCATAAGACATGAATCATAGTGGAGTAAAAACCATTAAACCTGAAATAATAACATAAAAATAAAAAATAGAATTTTGGGAGGGACATATATATAATTATACACATAGTTTTCATGGATTTAGGAAAATGATATAGTAAAGTAATGGGATTACTCTCCAAACCATCTTGGTAGTCAAAGTTCACTCCCAAGACCATCTTCATAGTCATGGTTCATTGAAAATATCAAATTTTATAGTAAAGCATCACTATCATGACCATCTTAGTAGTGAAGGTTACTCTCAATACCATATTAGGGGACAAAGTTCTTTACTGAACTGGGTTCACTCCCCATTTTAGTTCTGTATACCTCATAAGATACAAATCATTTCAAAAGGAATAGGAGGGAGATATAGGTTCCACTTATCACATAATCAGAACCATATATATGTGTTCTATAAGAACCTAAATCTTTTATAAAAAACAAACACATGAAAATATATGTGTTTCATAAACATTTCATCATTACATAAACCATTAATGGAATGAATATTAATGGTACCCTTGGATCATTTCCCCTAGTATGTCATGGGTAACACAAACGTATATATTTATAGATGGAAAATAATTTTTAATGATCATTTTAAAATATTTCATGAGTAAAATATCCTTAAAATAATAAAAATTTAAATTTAAATAAAATAAATAAATAAATATATTTTTTGTTGAAAATGTCCTTGAAAACTAATAAATAAATTTTTAAAAATAATTTTAAACAATGTTCAGTTCACTTTTCATGAGAATTTATGAAATTATTTTTTGAAAACTTTTTTAGAAATCAAGGTTTTTTTATCAAAAATAATTTGTGATTGAATATATAATAACCTTAAATGAAACATGTAATATCCTGAAAATAGGAATATTTATGAAACCAAATTTCAAAGAGAGTCATATAAACCTCATAAAAGAATATAGGTGCATAATATAACATGGGTCTCAAATAAGGAATGTGAAGAAAAAACTACATTACTGATTTGGTACCTTTTGAAACATAAACCCCATAAAGGAGAGATCATCAAATGGATTTGTAAATACACATAAATTTAAGGATAAGGAATGTATATTAAATTAATGTGATTTATATAAAAAAACAAGCGGTGAATATGTAAAAAGTAACAAAAAATGAAAATAATATTATAAATCCCATTACCATAAGTCTTGACTTCCTTCGTTCATGTTAAAACCCTATTTTATTAAAATATCATCTCTAGGATTGATCCAAAACACATTATTGGAAAAATGTATGCCCCAATTAATGATTAAAAGATAAAGGGTTGGATTTAAAAGGATATTTGTAATATTCCTGGCCAAAATAAAAAGGTTCTGAAGTGTGAAGAAAAGAGAAGAAGTGGTTCCCTTTTTAATGATGTGAGGGGTACTTTTGTAATTTATCAAAATATTAATTTTCAATAAATTTCATATCAATTCAAATACATAAAAATTTACATTTATTAAATGATTATATATTATATAGTTGGTATCTCATGAAAAAATATATTTTATCCATGTTTTTGTGTTATTTTATGCTTTATCATTTTTATTATCCCTTAGTTGAGCCATCTTAATTTTTATTATAGAATTAAAATTTTCAAATTATTAGGATGTAATTATTATAAAGTGTCAACTGGACCAAACAATTCCCATTTATGCTATTTTGGACCATATTGAATACCTTTTTAGTTATTCAATATTGTTATGATTTATTAAATATTTTAATATAATATTATTTTCATAAATTAACATCATTTTTAATTTTGACACCATTAATTAAATTTAATTTATAAAAATAAATATAACAAGATAACCTTTAAAAAAATAATATAATACACCTGAATTGTTTTATATCCACCATCAAAATTTATAGATTACATTAATTAATTCAATTTTTTTTATTTTTTTTTATTTCTTATATCATTTAATATAATTTTCATTAATTTATTAAATACTGCATCATCCTTGTGTAATTATTTATGATAATTATTTATTTATTAAAAATTAGACATAAAATACCCTGATGTTGATAAATATTTTATATTTTCTAATAATATTTATAGTAGAGTATATCTTCTATTTATCCCAATATTAATAATATTATACTTGTTATAATTAAGAGTGTGATATTTTTTAACTCATAGTATTTTAATAATTTATAAGTCATTTTCATGGAAACATTTCCATTAAATAATAAATTCTGAAACCATTGGTGTTCATAGACAAATTATATCCATACAAAAAATTGGTTATGTTTTAAGGTCATCATATACTCCTTATAACATTATTTTCATCAAAAATTTCCCACTTTACCAATTACCATGGAAGCAAAATTACCAATTTTAGTATCTTTAAATGAAAAAAATAAAAGGGAAATATTTAATAAAATTGTTCCTTTTTATTAGAAATATATAATCCATTTTTAAAAATTCAATACAAATAAGTGCTTAATATTAATATAAAATTAATCTCATAGACTGGGTGAGAAAGCATGTTTTCGACGTGAAAATGTTCAAAATTTAAATATGTTTTTATATCTAAATTCCATATCAAATTGATTCCATTATTCTGAATAAAATTAATTAATGTATAATTGATATATTATAACTCTAAAACCAATTCCAAATATTATTTATCATTATATATTATTTAGATGAAAAAAATGTTTTCAATTACAATGAAGTATTTTTCACTATTCATAAAAAAATGTGTCTTCTAAATAAAATATAGAAAATTCATCATATGATAATTTTGATATTAACATTTAAAAAAAATTCAATAAAAATTTATTAATGTTTTCAACTATAGTTTTCAAACAATTATTCCTTTAAAAGGTGATAAAACATTTTTTATAAAATTATAGAGTTTTTAAGCATAAAAAAGTTTTTATATCATTTATAGAAAACAAATAGGATAAGTATTATACATTAAATTGAATATTATATATATATTTTTAATCTAATTAAAAAATACTGACTTTTATATTATTTTATTGGTATAAAATACACCTGTACATATTTAAATAGTTATTTTAAGAAAAATATTTCCTCTAATTTTCAAAAGGGTTTTACAAGAACAAACCATACATTCATAATTAATTTAATCCTATTAATTTGATCCATTTTAGGGATTGGTTATAAGTGTCATGTTTAAATAATTTCAATAACAAAAAAATGTTTTATAGAAACTCATTTTGGCGTGTAATGCAGGATAAGCCGGTGTTGCGTGTAATGCAACTTAATCAAATGTTGTGTGTAATGAAAGTAATAAAAGAAATTCAATTATTTTTAAAAAATATTTCATATAAATATTATGGTTCTATTGTTCATATTTTTAGTAACACATTTCCCAGGTGATCATGACATTGGGGTTGACATCATCTTTACCACACGACATTAAACTACATGGTAAGTCCTAACAACAAGATAATAAACTGCATAGTTTTTCCAATGTATATTAGGATTTATTATCATCAAAATGATATATACATTTATTCCTAAACACTATTATTTAGGTTCATCCTTATTAAAACCCAACACCTCTTTTCTTGTGTTTGGGTTAGACCTTTGTAGGAATCCTTTTCTGACATTATTAGGAAATTTCCACTTTAAATGCATTATCCACTATATTGAACTATCTATCAAATAAAAAACCTCTATGCCCAAGGAAATATGAATCTCCACAAATATTCTTTGACCTTTTTTAATTAAATTTTACTATCATAAGGATGCCTTTTTAGACTAGGAATTTAAATTCCCTAGTTGTCATTGTATAATCCACCCACCAAAAAAGGGTATGTCAGCGAGGGGATGGGACTATTTAACCATTAAATAATATGCCACTTTTGGGTTTTGATAAAGAAAACCATACAAGGTAATGTCAAAAAAATGAACAATCATTGTCAATAAAGACCTCTTCTATCTCTATAGGCCCCTTATCCCATATAACTCTTTCGATTTAGAAACCCCATATTATAGCTTACAACATTCCCCCGTTATAGTTGAAAATGATGGAAGATTCTTAGGAAGGTTAATATGATCAGTGATATCACTAATATTTCAGTCATATCCAAATGAACATAAATTGTATCTCCCAATATCCATTCTATATGACATTAATATTCAATGAAGAACACCTAGGTCAGAAGTGTTTAAACTATATTACAAATTCCCTACCGTAAGATATTATGCCTAATGATCCATTTCCAAGTCCCATGACAATAAACAACATAATTATTCAATGCTTTTCAGAGAGGTTACATAACCCTACTATTAGTCATTTAATAGAATGTAACATCCTTCAGACAAGAAAAATTAATGCAGGAGTGTTTCCCCATTCATTTCCCATGCAATACATATTCTATCGTTATTCATAGACACCTTCAATTGGAAAACCGTCATTCATGGTCCCAAGAAATTATGTTCTTTACCAAATTCCCAGCCGTTGGAAATTTAATGTCAACATTCTTGAGGATAACATTTTTTGACTATAGTGTAATATGACCTAGTTTTCATTGAATAATTCTTCTCACTAAAAGGGTCCTTTCATCTAGAGGATTCATGTACTTTAAAATGTAGTAAACTATTTCTTTTATCATTTCATGATGTCACCCAGGAAATGTATTGTATACTAGAATCACATTTATCTTTAATAGAGTCCTCATATATTCCAAAAATACCTAACAATATTATGTTTTAAATCACTATTTGAAATTATTCAATGGCCATTCTCACATAATTTTATTGCATCATGTTTTATATATGGGAATATAAAAATAATAACAAAAAAAATCCCCTCTAGGTATCTAAATAATTTCAGAACATTCATGGTTAACAACCCTTTTTTAGTTCATAATACCAAAACACACGGTCAGAGTAGTTTGAACTAAAACACAACCTGCTGTAGTAAAAATTTAAATTCATTATACATCCCACAAAAATAATCACAGTACTTACTAGGAGTAAAACATAAAAAGTGAACACTTGGTAAAATATTAGTCCCATCTTACTAGACCTAGGCTTTATGTGGTTTTAGAATGAATTGGGAAATGCAAGGAGAATTGGAAAAAAATTATGATTAAAACCCATGAAGTGTGAGTTAAAAAAATGCAGGTCACTTCTACGATGTCTTCCTCATGTCAGACATATAAAAAAATTATGGTGATGACCCAAAAGACAAAAATTTCATTAATTTATCTATATGACATGAAAAATAGTGAAGAAACGATTTCTTTGAACCATGGATTATGAAAAAATTATGGTTCCCCTCACCCCTATTTTAATATTTATAACATTATGAAATTCAATCAGATTCATAATTTTTAGTCATATATTAAAATTATGATAAGAATACATGAACATGTGATTGAAAAAAAATCCTTCTTCATTCATGTTTGGGAATGAAATGGGTCATTCATATTTTGAAGCCATTATTGAAAATTTTACAAGATCTCCTGATCATAGGATTTCAGTAATTGGATTGTGTCTTTGGAATAATCTTCAATTTGTCGATAACTGTCCATTTTTTGGTGAATGTATCCTTATGAATACGATGTTTCTATTAATCTAAATCAATATAATCTTTTCCTTACTGAAAGGACCCCTTCAGTTGGTGGTCATGTTCAACCATCATGGTTTTTACAACATCCATTTCTTCTTTAATGTGTATTATTTGGATAGATTTCTCATCAAGGTGATGTTGATATTACATTACCACCATTTCATTATTGAGCTTATCTTTTGAAAAAAATTCCATGATATCAGGAAATTGGCCTCTTAAGTGTGAATCATCCAATTCTAGTCCTTTCTATTTCTCTCATAAATAGATTATTGACTTCCAATCATAGATTGTTTTAATGCAATGAAACCCATCAAACCATAAAATATGAAATGTAGCTGGAAGTTATCCATGTAATTATTTGGAGGTTTTCATGAGGTGTCTCTATGACTACCTTATAGATGTGTCACCTCAGCATATGGTGTGTGGGGAGAAATGCATCTTGTGTTACTAAGTCTGAGTCAGATTTATTCATAATGGGAGAAATGCAATATATAATTAGGGAACTCAATTTTTTACCCCATTCCACTTCTCCTAAAACGTTGTTAACTTTTCCTAAAAAATGTTGACTAAATTGGAATAGAATCCCTCACATCATACCTTGGCAATTAAGATATTGGAACTAAATATTCAGTGGCACCCCATTCAAATATTTGAAGGTAAAAAACTAGAAAAAAAAATGAAGAAACAATTTTAGTTAATAACAATCACTCATTATTGGATAAATTATTGTTATTAATGCCTCTTCTTTACTCCCAATCTTAGTTCGTGGAGTAAGGATATTCTAACAAAAATCATCCTCTAGGATTTTCCCAGCGACCCAAATAGAGGGACCATGAGGATATCCCACCTAAGGATTCAAATATTTCCATCCCATTTTAATATGAGTGGGATGGACGTAGAGGCCTTAGTCATGAATTTCATTGGAAAATTTGTCTAAATATAAAGATTAACAAGTCGAGCTATGATGTAAGACATCATATAAAAATAGACCAACTATAATTGGAAATGAATGAATGAGAAAACTCATGTATGTGTAATTCCAAAATAATGTCCTAGAACATATCCAATGAGGCAATAATATTAATTGTTTTAACATATACTAAAGATCAATTATGTGATAAAACATATAATCATGTCATATAACATCCTCACTATTAAGAGTATCTGAGATGCATGGGTCATTCTAAAAAATGGATATATCATCAAATCTCTATGAAGAAATCTTGGTAGGAACCATGCCATCAAACCCCTTAGGGTAATGATCAACACTTGACCCTCCACTAGAAAAACATGGATCCTTGTCGACCCATTGTGAAGTGGAGACAAGGCTGGTGGTTGTTATCGTAGGGTACTCCATTGTATATGGTAGAACTAAAATTCCATGAGAAAGAATGTTAATGACCAGAAATATATTCTTTATGATTTATATCTAACATTGACATGGATCTCCCTTCTTATACATTGATAGGCGAAGACACAACTGCATATATTGACGCTTCATCAATCAAGGGGAGGGATTAATCAGCTCGAGTTTGTGCCACCACCTAGATATTCTCCTCAATCCTCTAAATATCAATGCTGGGGTCCTTGAGGGATAAAATTGAAGCTTATTATATAAAAGGAATAAATTGTCACATTAATACATCATGTTAGTCATACGACTTCATGTGGTAGTGAAAACATTTATTGTGGTGCATACACAGAGAAAACATCCCTTCCCAATTTTTTTCTCTCTTGAGATGATGACGCTGCATACCAGTCCTCTAAATCACAATAATTTTAGGTGCTTGTAGTGTAGTTACCTGTTCTATTTCCTCCACCATTTTCCTCTAACCTGTGGATAGTTCTAGGGATTCATGAGACATGATCACTACTCCGATGGGGTGCCTGTGTGCCAATATTTTGGGCATTCAATATCATATTTTGTTGTTTCTTCTTCTTCTTATCCTCTAAAATATGGGATATATCCCCTAAAAATTATTAATGGTGGATGAATGAGAAAAAATAGAAGAGATAAGAGAGATACAAATCTCTAGGGTTGATATAATCATCTAATGACTAACTTGTCCACAATTTTTCCTCGATCAAAGATTTTAGATACCCTCTTTATGGAACAGATTCGATTAATAGTTGTGTTTATCAACATCTCTATATCTTTAGCATATTAAAAAAATTCAATTAAATTACTATTTGGGTGGTGATCAGACAGTTCAAAAGTATCTCCATGCTCTGGGATGCCTACACGAGCCTAGATAAATACACACATTTTTCAAAGGTCATGAGTTGTGACATTCCAAGCATAGATCACCATGGGATTTACATAATTTTGTGCTAATTTTGCTGGATCTGAGGAAAAACCATCATATTTTTACATTGAATCCTTTTAATGCATATCCACAATTATAGAATACAAGGGGACTAAAATCTATGTCTCTTCCTGAAAATGATGACCAGAACACCTTTTCTCGAAAGATGGTGTCTTCCCAACATTGGAATGCTTTGGGAAACTTTTCCAATATCACCTTGATGTCTTCTTAGCATCAACATACTTTTCTTAAATAGGGACCTTCATATCTCACTTACCATGACTAGAATTTATTAAAGATATGACTCAAGGGAGACTTTTAGTTAGCACCCCCCGAGGGTAAGAAAAATACCAAGTGATACCAATCCCAGTTTACATCCCAATAAATGCACCTAATAGAGGAATATTGATTTACATTTGGGACACCTCCATGTCCCTTAGAATCCCAAATTTATGCGAAATAGTTGGGTGTTTCTCAATCCAAACATTCATGGGGGAAGTCACTTGAATTTTACAGACGCTTGACTATTGTGGAAACATAAATTCATTGTTAAGATGATATGAAACATATGGATGAAAGATGGATTCACATTCAAAATAGACCTCTTGCATGCTATCACTAAATACCATCAAATATAACCAAAAATTTTCATTATACATTCTTTCATTAGAGAATTTACTTGTTAGAATATCTCAATAAGGGAAAAATTTAATCTCTCATGATATGTTCATAATCATCATGATATTGTCGCATGCTAAGGATAAAGACTGGATATAAAAAATATCCAGAAAAAATAGGAAAAACTATCCTTTATGGGATTTAAATATATTTAGACAGTGTGAGAACTTATGTGTGTTGAAATCCACCGATAAAACACTTGAAATGTTCCTGAATTATACATAAGGCCTTCCCAGAATACGCATGCAGTAAAAACTAGTATATATTCACCATGCTAGGTGAATAGAACCATATATAGATCCCTTTTAGTTGTTCAGATGATATCACAAACTTCCCTGGTCTCATGCCATCATTTGATTCCTAAACTATTAACAGGTAGGAACTTAGAAAAATCATGAGAAATCCACCTAGATGGTTCCTCATATAAAACTTATTAAGGACCTAGCACCCTCAATGGTTATACAAACAATTCTTCAATATAGTCTGGAATGTACAATTAATTCATCAATTTTCTATAGAGGGGAATCTTGTAGGGTGCTTGACTGTTGGACCTTATTCTTATATCAAGAGGGAAACCGTTACCCATGCCTCAGGATAGATGTCACCCCATGGATGATGATCCTTTTTATGCACCTTCTAAGCCACCTTAAAAAACGTGTGGTCCATATTTGATGTCCTTTCAGCATCATCCAACATTTCTTTCAGTGTTACAAATTCGTCATAAGTATAGGGGATCCAATGTCATGTATACATCCCATAGGCTAATTCTAGCATCACAATGCATTATATGGATATAATATTTCTAAGGAATCCATCGACTCAATATCTGAGGGACGATATGAAGGTTCTTTTAAACAAAAGTTTCCCCACCTAAACATCCTCGTAAATGATGATGTCTTGTAGATTCTTCTTGAGTTATGCACAATATTGGAGCATCCATATCACAACCATCAATATATTTTTGAATCCCCCTCCATAGATAAACCCCACTAATATTTATTAATTTTTGATCAGTATGTCTGGCAAGTGTATATGGTTGATTCACAATAGTGAGGATTCGATTCTTGTATCTGTAGATTTAGATCTGAGGTGTATTAGTTGTGATGTATGAAACACACATTAGGGTACATTACTTACATTTTTTATATATAGATAGACAATACATTGTATGTTTTATAATTGATATATTCCATAAACCAATTGTTCATAATGTAACTATCAGCCTTCAGGATGAGGGAAACTCTTAAGGGTCCATATTTATATAGAGGTAGATATTCACATCAGCGATACTCATGTCGATACTATGTTAAGTGTTTCACCACGTCTGGGATAGTGAAATAAATAATTTTATAAAAATCTATCCCAACATCCTTGATGATATCTGGGACTCATGTAGAAATGTTTTCCTGGGAAACCATCAGAGAAGCCATCAAAACCAAACAAGGGGACATCATGATTTTTTTTATGAAATTAAAAATATTTGTTTAATAATTTCCAACAAAAATTGTAAAGGGTAGGTCTTTCGTGTTATCCCCATGACAAGGTAATCCCGTGTAGGCCCCTCTACCCGGGGATACCGTAAAATACCATTGACCAATTAATCCCACATATACCCTTCGATTGGGTGATCATCTTCTGAATTTTCACTAAATTAGCTATATCGTATATCTATGAAAGAGAGTACATTGAAATTACTCTGAAAATAAAAATAGTGGAAAGACTATAAAGATGATATGAAATATAGGGGAAAAAGAACACAAATATAGAATGAGAAAACCTTAGAGGGTCATAGGTATTTATATACACCTCTATCCAATGCATTGGACCAATCCACATAACCTGCTCCCTTGACCTACGCATTAGACCTACGCACTTGACATATGCCTTTGACATCTATGGGTATCCTACATGGAATACATAAACAAACATTAAACAAATTTCCACACTCTACCTCAAGACTTGAACATATTATCCTGGTCGAATCTAGTCCTAAGGAAGGAAATTTTTTACACTCTCTTTTTTTCACATTGGACGTAAATATAATGAAGAGTACCCCATGTTTGGGGGAGGTGAATATTCCTAAGAAGTATCAAAGGATCATTTCAGAAATATCATGTATTCACTAACCCTATGCACAAAAATGATTGCATAAGACCCCTATTTTGCAGTGATTTATTAACCTCCCATGTGTGGGGTACCTGAAATAGGTACCTACACTAGGTAACTATACGTAAAAAACAATTTAACCATGGTCCCATTTTTTTCTTATTAATACGATTCTAGGGATCCTCACTTGAAAGAATAAAAAAAATAAGATTCATCCAAGCTATGCTCAAACAATTCCTTCACCCAGGTCATCAAAACTACCTTAGGATTCTCTCAAAAACTATGAGAAGTTAGAATTAATGGGGGATATTAAGATCAAATTACCTCTATGTTATAAAACACATAACACCTATAATAAAAACACTTTATCCCAGTTGAAATGAACTATCTTGAAGGTCCCTTCCCAAATTCAAGAAATGTGTGAGGCCCAAAAATGGAAACCAAGTAGACTGTTGTTGCCTAAATAAATGCATATAACACGTTTTTTAACATAGCGGGTCCATTTACATGGATCCCTTTTCTAAGGGAATCCAAATTAAAGCCTCTACTAAAGCCTCAGAAATTTCATGACCATGGAAAGGGGCACACTAGAGATTCTCCTATTCTGATATTTATTTCCTTAGTTTTAAGTTCCCTGAACATGTCCCACCATATAATAAGGTTCCTCAGGGTTCATAAAGATATGTGACTCATCAGTCATAAGGACACTGAACCATAGGAATGTGTTGGGGATATCCCCGTATTATATTCTAGGGATAGTACCATGTCCTTCCATAGTTTTATCTAAGACTAGGGACCCCGTTTTCTATGTCGGGATAGAGAAGATCTTACATTATATTCTATTTGAGGGTTAGTAGATAAGTATCCTCTCTTCTACAAAAAACATGATTATTGAACCCCTCATAGAGTAAGCCCTTGGAATTTATGGTATGGGCCTTTTCTTTATTGGCAGTCTGATGTGAAGATCCTAGATACGAAATGGGTGGAGATGAGAAAATCAACACACTTTCTTATTATTTTTTATCCCTAAACCCTTCTTCTAGTGGAAGAAGGACTATGTAGTTTTATAGATCTTAAACTTATTATTAATTATCACATTAAATCATGAATATCATGCTCCTAGAGGTAAGAAACATTAAAAACATATTTATAGTAAGATGCATGTATTGGTAGAAAATCTCTTTATAAATCTTCCCGTCAGCATCCTTTAGTGGTCCTCTATAGCCATGGTTCTTTAAAGCCATGTATTTATATCAAGGTTAATTATCCATCAAAATTTAATCCCTAACACAATTATCTTAAAAAAACATTCCCTATGAAAAATACCTTCAAAGGGACTTTTAGGCTTGGGTCCTTATAACTGAACTACACATGCTTTTATTCCTATACAAATGGGATACGTAGGAAACATCATGAGGACCAAACACAACACATCTATTAAACCATAGTTTATCAATTATATATTCTACGAAAGATAAAATATAACCTAGGAACCGACATCCCATCCAGTTTTCTTTTTCCCCCTCAGTATAATTCACAGTCAAATATTGACTATGAAATTTTCCCTTAGACATCTTTGCAAAAAAAACACTAAAATGAATGGTTTTTCCCCATCAGATGAACATAAAAGGTGTGATGTTTCCATTTATGTTAAATAGATTTATATGTGTTATGATTTTTTTTCAAGGTTAGGTAGGAATCCAGTCCCATGCATTTGATGCTGACATCAACATGAATCCCCTCTATATGGATAATGATAAACTCTAAAGAGGCCCATAGAATGGATTTTAACCACCATCATAATAATGAATGGACCATGAATCTATAATATATATTAAATGGGGTAAAATTGATAGAGAAAATAAGATACATACATACGTATCCATTGATGAATTACCTAGGATATATATTGGAGATTCTAAATCCCACACATTCTAACAATTTATTATTAATTCAAGAGTGACATATAACATAATTGATAATTAATGAAGGGTCCATGAAAATATCTTAAATCTATATGACAGTCTCAGAGTAGAAAATAAGTACACCCAAAATGGTGTGGTTAGCCAATAAATCCATCATATTGACCAATGTGAGTTTATAATTTTTTTGGCGATGTCCACTAACAAGTACATGCATTTAGAAATCATGTCCATGAGGAATCATTTATATGAGTGGAATTTGGTGTTTCTGGTTCCATGATAAAACCATATTTGATACCACCTAGTAAAGACATTGGTATATATGTCTGCAGTGAAGGTTTTCCGAACAAGACCAAAAAAATTCATTCGAACAACATAGATTAATTTTTGACAAAACACCAAGGATTGTATTTTCATTCCCAATCTTGATTAATAACTTATTCATTAACTTCCTCTTGAAACATTCACATTCATTTGATTACTGGACACAAAATTTACCTTAAAATATAAATATTTATTATTGTGGATATGATTACTGATAAACCATATACAATTTTTAATTATGGTGTTTACATTAATTTTTTTTGATTAAATGGGAAAATATGTATAAATACATATTCTTTTCTCAAAAAAATAATTTTATGATATGGAATATTTATTCAGGAATTAAATCAATCAAGTGATATATGATAAATTCTATGAGAATGTTGTGGGGATTGGGGTATAGAATTATATATAACATTGTTTCATCGATATGTCTCATGAAACAACACAATTGGATAAATTAAATGGTTTTTTATACATAGTTTCAGACTTTCTTTTTAAAGGTATTGACAATATTTAAATCATTATTTTTGAGATTAAGATGTAGTATATTAAATAATACCAACTATCGGAATAATTTTTTATTATTATTATCTATTAAATTTTTTATTGGTATTATGCATGAATGAATTTTGTGCTCAGTTTATTGATTAAATTACAGGGGTGTTCAATTATTTACATCTCTAGATTTATTAGACCTTTTGTAATCAGGATTTTTATGTTATTGAATAATTAACATTTTCATTGTATTATTTAAATTACCGTTGAGATTATACCATATTTAATCACAATATTCATGTTATTTATTAAATTTAACGTGCTTATAGAAATTTAACTTTATTTATTGATTATTACCTATTTATTCATGGTAGTTTCCATTGTATGTAATTGTTATTGAGAATTTTAACCCACTGTTATTTTGTTTCCCTTCACAAGCTTATGAAGAAATTTTTTAGAGATGTCAAGAATCCAAAATTTTACACTCACTGTGTTCTATTTTATTATTTTAAATGTATTTCTTGATTCAATCATTTATCAATATGAATAATAAAACGAAACGATTGATTCCATCAGGACGATATCACCTATATCATATGAAAATTTAGTTATGTAACCGCATACATTGGGATACTGGGGTCTAGGTATTTACATTTCGTATTAAATAAATTTTAGTAGAATCCTTGGGAACTAGATTTATAAAACCATACATTAGAAACAATAACCCTATGAAATACATTTGGATATTTATAAATGAAAATCCAAATGTTTTTGGTGTGGAAGATATTATGTTCTTTTTCATTACTATACATCCCTTTCTATGTAATAAAATTAGATGTGGATATATTATAGTATAAGATAGGGGTAGTAACATCAAAAAAAGGTATATTAGAATATGAGTCTATTTTCACATTTTAAATGAGAACAAACCACGTTTCATCCTTATTTTGACACTCCCAGGGGATTTTTTAATGTTTATTCACATTTTCCTTAAAAACAATCCTGATGTTTGTGAATAGATTATGATTATGGATTAACTATGTTATACCAATCATTGAATTAGATATGGTGATGTATTTATGTATTAAGATCCATGAATTATGTTGTAGATGTATTTTAAATCCAAAATTACCTATTTATTATACTTTCAAGAAGGGAAATGCCCCATATAGATCAAAACTAATGAGGTATAACATAATGGATACCCAAAGAATCTTCAATAACAATGATACCACATACATATTGGAGAGACCCAATCCTAGAAGAAAAATCTTGGATCACCATTTGTAATACCCAAACCTAAGAAGTCGCCCACATTGTTCCCCTCAATGCATGTGTGACTAAGTACCACCTTTGGGTCAAGATGATTTTTTCACATTAAAACAGTATAGGAAATGGTCAATGGGATTTTATTATTCCCTTACATTGAAACAGGTAGAATAGTTGAATCGGTCTCCACCAATTCTAAATCAATGTTGTGTGAATGACATAGCTTAATACCTTTTAACTTCGTAGAAGACTCTTTCATTGTTGAATCAACCACTACAATGTTGTCACTAAAGGATATCATCACTGCTACTTGAGGGTCAAAAACCACTCCACCCTCATAAATCTAGAAACAAATGATCTATACACATTGAGTTCAATCCTCTTCCCAGAGGATTCAACATCAACCATATGCATTTCTATTCTAACAGTCTATATCATACGAGTAATATGATTACCTACCCTAAAAACTCTTAGTGGAAGAACAATCTTCAATCCATTGATGAGGGAAACCAATTCGGCCCCAATACACCTAATTCTAACCACCATGTCTAGGAAATAACATATAATACGCTTAGGATGGATTTGATTTCATGTTCTTTGGATGCTCCAATAGCCAACAACAAGATGCACTACCCTTTCCTTCTTCTCAAAAAATTTATTTTCAGTTCCCAATAAAAAAGATGGAAGAAAAGAGGTATGTGTGGCAACACAACTTCTCCTTATAAATACCTTTCATAGGGAAATTTATATTGAAGACACCAATTCACTAATAAAGAAGATATGATCAGTTGATTCCTCTTTGGAATTTATATAGCATAAACCTTTGGATTTAAATAGGATCCCTTGGTTCCTCACCAGGTTATCCATTGGAATAGAGTTGTTCCACAGTTCCCAAATTATGAAAATTTTATTTCACTACGTGGTCACCAAACCAGAAAGATTCATTTCGTATATCTATAATTCCATGAGACTAAGTCATCGAGCGGTACCCCTTAGCGGATAAACAACCCATTGCCGATCCAATAAAGATAAGCTTGTATGGTTCCTCGTTCAGAGGGATTATATCAAAAAACATCAGTTGATGGTGTGTGATAATGGAATGAATCCAAAGTATTTTGGTTATAAGAATCCTGAAAAATATAAAACTGTGTTAATATTTTGAATAATACAAGTATTCATATATAGTTCAATCATGAATTATTGATACCATAATAGGATTATGATATTAATGTTTTTCATTATTTCATATATTTAAAAACCCCTTTTATGTTTTATTTCATGTTATTTTCATTTAATTAATTTCATTATTGGATAAATTTAGGGCACTATTATCTATTCATTTTGTTTGTGTTTTAGTGAAAATTTTATTTAATTAAGAATGATTAATAACTTTGGAAAATATGTTTAGTGATATTGGTAACCTTTAATGTTTATCTTATGTTTTATGTGGGGGGTATATATGGTTTATTAAACGTTGGGAATTTTTAAAAAATTATGTTAATATAGTTTGAGAAAAAAAATTAAAATTCACATGCAACATGAAAACATATCAAATCTATCATGGCCACATGGCATCAATTCCAATACAATGGATGATAAGGGTTGAGTTCCTACAAATAACCTATGTGATGTAGTAGTTAGTATGAAAATGTTGTTACATAAACTATTTTAAGGTTAAATATAATGATAATTTTTGAAACATTTTATTGGATCATGTATTGGGAATTTTGAGGTAATTTTAGGAGACATTTTATTGGGTTGAGGTATATATATCTATTAGTATTAACGTAAATAATTTTTTATAAGAGTGAAATTAAATTTTTATGAGTCTAACATAAAAGGAATCACAAAAGCTTTGAGGTGAAAACATTAAATAATGTTTTTATTATTGAGGTTTATTGGGATTTAGAGTTATTTTTTTTAATAATATAAGATGAAAATTTGGTTAATTTTTTTAATTAAAATGTATTATTTATTCATACTATGGTTTGTACAATTTTTAATTACCATTCTTCGTGTTTAAAAAATTAAATTTCTGTTAATATTTATAAATATCTAGAATAAATTATTATTAATATTATATGGATTTTATGATCCATTTAATATTCATTTTATGGATTTAGTAATTAAAAATACATATTAGATATTCATTTTATATATTTTCAGATGAACTGTAAATTGTTCAATGAAAAACCAAAAGATGATATTGTTATTAATAAATACAAATATATTAATTTCGTTTTTTTGTTTTTAATCTATATGTTAAAATAGATCTCAACATTATAAAATGGATCATTAATGAAAATTTTTATCAAGTTACCCTAAAATGTGATAAATCAATAATCTTTTAACTCATCGCATTATTTTTCAATTTATTTATATTTATCATTCACATTTTTCTACAATATTCTATACCACCCTCCATAATTATTTACACTATGGTCCAAATCCCATTTTTTCACTTACTACCAATGTTATCCTATTTGGAAACGTAGTTATGAGTTACTTATGTCAACCCTCATATTTATCCTTCCATATTTAATAAATAAACTTTATTATACTGTTTTAGAATGTAATTTTTGAACAATGTTATTTTCAAATTTAAAACTGGTGATTTCCAAGATAAATTTCAAATATAGGGGATGGAATTTATTAAATGTGGGGAGAATGTAACACCCCGAGATTTTAAAATAACAATGTTTTGTTTGATATCATGTATGACACACAACATCAAACTTCAATCACCCATGAAATATATTATTTAAAAACGACTATTATAACATAACTATAGAATTGGAAAGTATGAATATGATTGACCGAACTTTGAAATATATACTGGTTCTAATCAAAACAAACATAATTATAAATTCTTATTAAATAATCACTCAAATTTTTCATTTTATATTTGATATTTATAATTAATATCCATTTATAAATTTTAATTTTAAAAAAAAATATCATTTTTAAAAAAATTATATCAAATTATATTAGGGTGAAATTTTAGGATTTTTTCTGAAAAGATAGATTTTCAATGAATAGGGATAAATATCTCCTTTAGAAAAACTGCCATTTAATTTTAATAAAATAAATAATTGAAAAGTTATATTATGACTTCTATTTATATAAATGTTACTCAAGTTATATTTCATTGTATTTAAAATAATTAATTATATTAAATACATATGTATACACAATTTTGGTATATTTTCATTTTTAGGGTTAAAAAACATTTTCCTAAAAACAATTTATAGTGGAATAATGTTATTACATTTCAAAAAAATTAAAATAACCACTAATATAACTCACTAATATTTTTTAAAAAAATTTCAAATAAATTATTTTTTTTGATGTCCTTTGTTACACATAAAACTGATTTTAAAAGAACTGTTATATACTATTAAAATATTATTATTTTATGTTATAGTTTTCAAATAGACATTGGATTGGGGTGTATGGATTTTAATAACTAAATTATGAAAAAATTATGTACATATAAGTGTAAAATTAATTAATTAGTATTAAATTCATTATAATAATGATTTGATATAAGAAATTTTTTTCTAAAAAACTATCTTTGTGCCCAAAATGTATTTTATTATTATTAAATTAAAATAAATTAAATTTATGAAAAATTATAATTAATGGTAGATAATATATATTCTATTGAATTTTTTATTATTTATTTAATATTTCTTATGATTTGGATAAAAATAAACAAATTTTTTTCTTAAAAATGTATTTTTCTGAAAACTAGTTTTCATCATATTTTGTGTTCTTATTATAAAATTAAAATCTATAATTTATATTTGTTGAATTTGATAAAATGGATTAAGTATTATTAATTTATATGACTGTCTTTTTTAATTAGGAACCTTGTATTTTTAACCAACATGAATAGTAATCATGGTAAAATTTATTACCACAGTAAAGTGTATATCAGTTTAATGTCTGTTAATACTAAGTTATAATGCCACAATAAGATTATTTTAATTCTTATTGGAAAAATTTAATTCTAATATAATAACATTATTCTTTAAATTAACTTTTTAATCGAATTATTTCAATGAAAATCACTTATATATTATTAAAATCGATGTATATTAAAAAAATTACTCTATTGGTCTATAATAACCATTCTGTATTCAAATAAAGACAAAAACCAGTTATTAATGCATATTGTTATTAATTCTATGATTAATTGAATTATATTTATGGTGTTATTTTATTTATACAATTTAGGTTTTATGTTGTTATCTTAAATCACAATTATAATCCATATTTTCCATAAAATGTGATGTAAAATTATCGCTTGTGCTTAAGTATGGATTATCATCTAAATGTATCAATGCAATGAATTTTTCATCACCATAATTTATGGATTGGTATTATAATGGGTTAAATATTAATATAAAATAATTATAAAATAATTATAACATAATTATAAATATTCAATTATAATATCACAACTACATACTTACAATATAGTCCTTTGGGAAACGATAATGTCGTTTGTGTTTACTTGTGGACTACCTCCTCCACAAATGATGTTATTTGTTTTCATTCATTTTTTAGTTTGATGGTAATGATAAATAATTATATAGATATATATGATATAAATTATATAATAATTATATTTTAATGGTATATTAATATTTACTTTTTTTCATTCCAAATGATGAAAACTGAAAATAACATTCATGTGTATATATGGTCTACCATCTCCAGGAATAGTGTAATTAATTTTCAAATATAATAATTTTATAGAAGAATTAAAATATGAATATAATATATAATATATTTAAATCATGATTATTATTCAATATATTATTGGACCATGATTAATTAACCTAAAACAAAACTATTGAACACAAATACTTATGATAAATGAAATAGTCAACATTCATAAATAATAATTTTATATAATAAATTATTCAAAAAGGGGATGTTGAAATTTTTAAAAGGGATCATATATTATATTTCTAGTATGAAAATTGTTTTTATATAGATTTAGAATAATTTTAAATTTATTTTAATGTATTCTAGTGTTCTTTTGAAGAAAGGCCGACACGGGGTAAGGGGTTTTATGTTGTAATCACATAGTCAATTGATATTTCTAGTAGATATGTATATGAGGATGAAATATTGTGATATACCTATATATAAACTCATTTATTTATTATACTATGGTTTTATCTTAAAAATAATTTTTTTTAAAATTTTCCTCACCTTATATACTCATGATATAAAAAAACATTATGGGAAATTGACTTCACTTATATCTTTGTTCCAAAATGATTTTCCCTATATATCCATATTTTCCTATAAAAATTATAATTATTTATTTTAATATTCTTATATAATTTTTTAATTAACTTTTACTAATGTTTTAATTTTTTCCAAAAAAAAATTAAAATGAATATTTTTGAGTTTTTCCAGAGGAACTTTTTGACTTTTCCTAAAAATGTATAGAATTAATGTTTTAATAACTTATAATACATGAATATTTTTACAATCCACTATGAATAATATTTCCATTGAATATTAATTTTTAATTTTATAATATCATTTGTAAATAATTTTTTTCATTTATCATTAATTTTTTAAATATGATTTATGAAATATAATGTTTATTTTCCTAAAAAATATTTATAATGAACATTTTATGATAATTAAATTTAACAATGACCAGACCCTTTCATGTTTATTTAATTTAATATGGATCTGATCCAATTTTACCATACATATTCTTCTTATAGATTGCTTAATTATATGATGGAATCATGTATATGAAACATAATTTTTTTCGTGGGGTTTATTATGATTAATTTTTTATTAAACCTATTTTCTTTCATGGGTTATGATATGATTAATTTTATATGATCTTGTAGAAAACATTTGTAATATTTTAATTATGTTATGGTAAGGACCTAATCTCTATATAATTCATTGGGTAAATATTGATATCTCGTGACATAAATAAGAATAGAATGTAAAGTAAACTGCATAAAGTAATAGTCTTTGTGAAATATTATAATCCTAGTAGTGAACTATGAATACAATTATGGTTTTCAGAAAAAAAACCATTCTCCAATTATAGTCTTGGAAATGATCCTTAAATAGTAATGTAATAATTTTCTATGCTTATGTGTATGTGACAATTCAATGTCTTATTCCATGTTAGTCTCTATTTATTCATGGTATTTGATAATTTAAAGATTCATGACATACATAAGATTAATATTTATTCCATGTCTCAATTTTATGATCTCTGATATGTAAGATGTGGATTTAAAATATTAATATCATGTTCTCTTACCATTTTTTTCACGTTATGCTTATATGACCATGAAATCACCTTTTTAAACATTATTCGGCATCAAAGATAGCCCTTTATTCTTGCCATTATAACATTCTAATGAAATGTTTTATGTATGAAATGACCAATAAGGGAGATATTTATTGTGAAATAAGATGGATATTATGCATATATTTTATAAAAATGTTATTTATGTTTCCATTTTTTCAACTACACTAGAATTATATTGTTCTGTTGTATATTGTTATGTTATGTAATGAATATTCATCTATTAAGATGTAACATATATGTATGATTGGTATGGGTCACTATTTTTGGTGTCATATAAATGTTTATATAACCATTAGAAACTATAATCAGAAAAAAAATTAACAATACAATGGATAACTATAGTAATATAATAAAATCTTAAATTTTGTCTAGTTATCAAAAATGGCCTAGGTTAATACTAAGGTTTCATAAAAAATGTTCTTACTATTTAGTCATCCATTAAATTATTATTCATGATTATGTATTTTTTCACTATGATTAATGTTAATCAAACTTTTTTTTTTGTTTTAATCATTTTATGGAACTCGAAGAAATCACATTAATGATGAATGTAATGGACAATACAATGATTGTCCTCCAATGTAATAAAATGTTATTAGAGATGGAGTAAAAAATATTTTTTCTATGATCCCAAAAATTTATCATTCTATGAATCTCATTGAGATTATAAATGATAAAAGAAGGGAATGATTTTCTATTGAGTCTTTCCTGTGGTAATTTACACCTTATGATAGATATTCTATTTATCTATTCATTACTGAGAAATAGATTAGTACCATTGAAAAATATTATATTTTATTCATTGTTTAAAATATAGGAATGTTTATATGGCTATTTATCATTTGGTGATGGAACCATCTCAAAGGTTAAATGTTATCAAAAACATGAGGGAATAGGAAGAAACTTAATTAATGGAGTAGGATAAACTTAGAAACATGTTTTTATATCATTACATTCATTGTATTGTTTGAATGAAAATGGAGATTTAATTCATTAATATATTAAAGAGGGATAATATATTTATTGGTAACTATGAGGCTTTTGTTACGATGATTATGAGGTATAAATATAGTATTATTATCCAACCTGAAAGTAAGTTTGATCAATTATTTAGTGGATAAAAACAATGTATCTAAAGATAATTATCAAAATTATCGTTTATTAGATATAATGAAATTGTTTGATGTTATCTCTATGTGGTTTTGGATATTTTACTTATCAGTATCACATTTTTGACATGAAAATAAACATGTATTTCAAATTAAATTATAATAAACATAAATATATGTTAATAATACTTCATTTATGATCTATGTGTGGAAGGAAACATGTGGTAATTTTCTATAAGGGAACTGGTAAATGATTCAAGTGTGGAAATGAAGGTCATCGAGAATTCAAACACATAAGTAATGGGAAAAAGTTATCTAATTATATGAATAAATATAAATCTCCATAGAATGCACCACTAACACTCCAGTTTATTAAATGTTAGGACTTTTGATATAATACTAACCATTTCCAAAATCTAAAGATAATTATGACGATATATGCATATTGCCTCTTAAGTCATCAGACAGAGGGATATCACATGTGATCACTATTTTTGATATGGTGTATAATAAAAACACGGAGAAAGGTACAGTTACCACCGACTCTATAAATACTAAAATTATATTTGACTCTATATCAACCCTCATTTTTATGTTATCTAAATTTTTTAATTTTATCATAGTACCACCATATCAAGTAGATGTTTAGTTAGTAGTAGAACCCCCTAATGTTTTGTTGATCACATCCCATGTATTAGATTCATCCCTAGTTGGGGTTTGTGGGAATATGTTTCATAAAAATATTACCATTCTTCCAATATATTAAATTGACATTATTTTGTAAATATATTAGTGTTATTTAATAAAATATCACATCAATCTATGAGGAAGGGAAGTAACATTTGAAATTCCAACCCAAGATATAATCCCCTAGGAGTCTGATGAAAAAAAATTCTTTTGGATATTACATACAATATATCTATCCTTAGTCATATTCAAAATAAGAGTATAAAATAGATGGACGAGGAGAAAAAATAAAAAGATATTCTTATTGTATAAGGGATTATTGATGTATTTAAATAAGGGCTTCGTGGTCATCCGTTGGATCGTGAATTTAATTTTTTAGAAAAACAAATTTCATGTTCTACAACTATTTCCTAGATTCTATATAGATTGGTCCTAGTTATGTTTTAAATATTTAATAAGAAACTCTAGTAGACTCATGATAAGGAATTAACTTGCCTAATTATGTCACCTTGGGTGCACATGTTAGGTATGTTTTTAATGAAGATTGATTAATGTTTCTTTACATAGATTATCTAGAAACTGACTAATAATTATCATGAAAAAGTATCATATACCCTATTTTGGTGATTACATTCATAAACTTAAAAGTGATCAATAATTTTACAAGATTGAACTTCATTCTAGATATCATCAATTGAAGATTATGAGGGTGATATACCCATGATATCATTCCATGGAGGGTATGTAATATATGAATTTATAGTGGTTTCATTTGTTCTTACTAAAATCCACACTATCATTATGGAGATAATTTACAGTTTTTTAGATATTAACTACTTATGATTGTGGTATTTTTTTAGATTAAATTATTATTATTTTCAAAGAGAGATGAATAGTATGAAGATAATTTGAGAATTGTGATTAATACCCTAAGGATAATCTTTTTGAAAATTTTAAAAACTATCAATTTTTTATTTGAATGTTTACATTCGTGATTTATATAATCATAGGTGGCGGTACTTTAATAGACCCTTCGAATATGCAGTTTTTTTTTATAATTATCGAAGACAATAATATATGAATAAGATATATAGTTTTCATGGTTTGGTAGTATATTATAAAAAATTTATTCAAAATTTTCATGTTTATCTAATCCACTCTCCATATTGACTAAAATATGATCCAAGTTCTATTGGAAAGATGAATGCAAAGAGAATATAAAGGAATTGAAGAGAAGGTTAAGCACTAAAATTATGCTTAAACTACCCTACAATTAACATGGGTTTGTAGTCAATAGAGATGCATCAAATATGGGATCATGATGAATCATCTTGCAGAATGATATGATTATATCTTATGACTCATTACAATTGATGGTATATAAGAAAAATTAACCAAATAATAATTTGAAGTTTACGACATAAATTTTTTATTTAATGATATAAAGTAAATATATGTATATAGAAATGTGTGACATATATAATTATCAAAAAAGTATAAATTATATTTTTCATCAAAAACAGTTAATCATGTTCGAAAGTAGATGGATGTATCAGATTCAAGATTGTTATTACTCAATAAATTATCACCATGGAAGATAAAAAATAGTGGAATATGCTCTGTTGTAAGTATAATGATGAATTATCTATGATGATAATAAAAAAGATTCAATATTTATTGATTATTTAAGGATAGATCTAGAAATATGTAAGGAAGTGGAGAAATCATATTTTTATCATATGTGTTTTCAGACATCTATCAATGTAAGGATTAAAGTGGCTCTTGAGGATGATTTAGAACTATAGAATAAGGTGAGAAATATTCATGAGTATAATCATGATTTTTATGTAATGATATAATTATGTAACAATTAATGTATTATTTATATATTGTATTTGAAGAAGGATTTATTAATTTTGGCTCATAGTTCTTTATTCATTATTCATCTTCAAAGTAGGAAGATATAAAGTGATATGAAAGTGTATCTATGGTGTGACGACCTAAAGAGAGATATTTAAAAACTTTTATCATAGTGATTGGTATGACAACATGTTATGAATGATAGATATAGGTTTAATGGGATGTTACAACCATTACACATTCCAAAATGGAAATGGCAAAATAACATCATGAATTTTTTCATATAACTCTTTAAAACTTGTAAAGGTAATAATTCTATATGGGTTATAGTATATTGCCTTATGATGTCGAGAAAGTTCAATACTATAATAGAATATATATCATTTGGAAAAAATAATCAGTTATATATTAATAAAGTGGTAATATTTCATGTTATACCACTATAAATTGTCTATGATCAGAATTTGATGTTTACGTAAAATTTTTAGAGAAATAATTAGAAATATATATTTACATAGTTAAGATTAATAATTTCTTATTATCATCAGATATTTTATATTACTATTAATATACTATAACACGTTTTCAGAGCCTTCTTATTATATTTCAAACGTTGTTTGGATCAATACCTACCTTTGGTGCAATTATCATAGAAAAATAGTTTTCACACCAGTATTAATATTGATTCTTATGAATCCCTATAATTTAGTATGTGAAGAACTCTAATAGAATGGAAGAAATTTATAGAAATAATTCTATTGGAACATGATCCATCTAAATTTATGAAATATAAGGATAGAGTTTTTAAGAAACACAAAATAGAATCATAGAGTGGTAAATGAATTATGCTACCAATCATTGAAATAATCTAGAGCATTTAGTTGGTAAAAAAGTATTTATTGAATATATCACTAGAAGTTAGTGATGATATTTGGAATAGAGGGAAATATAATCACTATTTATACTATCATTTCGAAAATTCTTGATCCTATCAATATGTTATCTTATTGGTTATTTCTTTTGCGAATCTCTCTCAAATTCACGATGAGTTCAATATATCTCCATTGATGTGGTACATTCCTAATCTATCAGATTTACTAAAATTAGGGTTCATACAACTAGAAGGTGATATTTATTATAAGTAATAACCACTATTAATATTTTATTTTATAGATAATGTGCTATATAAAGAAAACTACTCACCTAGTATATTTTCCAAGAATAAATAAAAAATTTGAAGAAGCTATATTGGAACCCGAGGATTTAATAAAACAAGGATATCATCATTTTTGGTAATAGAGTGATTAATTTTGAGATTGAAATTAATTGTATGAGTTTATAATGTAATTCCTTGATATTTGTTCTGAAATATTTTCAGGAAAATAAAAATTCTACGATAGAATGTGTTATATGGAAAACCGGGTTTAAATGAACCATAATATACAATCAAAATATTATTATTTAGTTTGATTTTTATTAACCAGATATTATATTGGAATGTATGAATATGACTGTCTAAATAATGAAAATAATATAGTTACATATTTATAATATTAATTCATTGTTTATTAATTGAATATAAAAATCATTTGAATAAAAAAAACATAACATTTTTTCTTCTAAAAATGTGTTTTTTGCGTCGAATATATTTTTCTATTAGTAAATAAAAGTTATCACTTTTGGTGAATGATTGTATAAAAATTAAATTAAATATATTTTCACTATTTTTAACATTAATTTAATATTTTTCTACTATTGAGATATTTATAAATCATGTTTCAAGCTTAAAAATATATTTTTTAAAAAAGCATTTTCATAGCATTTTTCATTGCATTTTTCAGGCATACTTTAAAATCTATTTAGTCAAATTATTTATAACAAGTAATATATTATGGATTTAATATTTTTAATCATTATTTTTATATTTTATAAATAGTTCCATTTAATTTTTTTTAAATAAAAATAGTAACTGTAGTAGAATTTGTACCCTCATTAAAGGGTAAATCGTGTAAATCTGGGTTAAAACAATGTGATAATGTCGTATTTTTTATTAATTATTTTTAGATGATGTTAATTCATCCATTATCACATAAAATTTAAATTTAAATTTTTTTATATACACCTTTCCATGAAAATTGTTTATATATTATTTAAATAAATGAATGTTACAAAATGTCACTCTCTTTGTTGTAATTATCCTTTCTGTGTTAACAATGAAAAGAAACTATTTATCGAAAACTATTAATATTAATTTTTTAAATATTGAAATTATATAAATTATAATATTTTATTTATATTATTAATTTGATTTATAATTAACATAAAATATTAAGAAAAACAAAAAATTATCTATTCATTTAATCAGAAAATTAATGAAATAGTTTTGAAAGTATTAAAAGGGCTATTATTTGTGTAAGAAATAGTGTTCTAGGAATTTATTGTTTAATATGAAATATTAGTTTCATGTTAAAATATTATATTTTAATTATAAATTTGTATTTAATTATTCTGAATCAAATTAAATTAATGGTGTCAAAATTTAAATAATTAAATTTAATTATAAAAGTATTTTATTAAATAATTTGAAGAACATAATAAATGTGAAATAAGACATGGTGGATACTATATGATCTAAAATTTTATTAATATTCCATATCTATTCAAATTATAACCTTATTATTAACAATTTGAATGCTTTAATATTGAAAATTTAGTTATTGTAGTTAAAATTAAATTCGAAAAACTAATGATTAATACAAATGATAAGTTTTAAAATGACCCCAAAACTCATTTAATTTTCATATATAGATCTTATTAAAACATTATACCAATTAATCTTCATCAACCTAGATATTTTATAGAATTTTTCTTAATAATTAATTTATTATAATACTATATTTGGAGAATATTGAAAAGCGCCCCTACCCACAATTATAACCCACCTCTCCCACTTAATTACAATACATTGAGACTTTTAGAAAAAAACTATAAATTTTTCTTCTAAATTTATCAATTCATATTATTTAGGATTTTTTATTTGAAAATTAAAAACCATGGATTCATTTTAACGGAGATCGAAAGGAGTCTTTTCAAAGCATAGGAAATCACCATAATCGGTCACTTTCATTTATACTTCTATGTAACTCATCTAAATATATGGTATTTATTATAGACTATTTTATGTAGTATCTTAAATATTATTAAATTATATATTTATTAAATAAACACCATTATAAACACTATTTATCATAAAATGATAAGTGAATGTACATCTCAATCTTATATGTGGCTTAACGTCGCCACATTTCCATAAAATCCATTTCTCATAACCATATTTAAGGGATGTGTATTGTTATGGGTTTAATAATTATATAACATTTATAAAATATAATTATTGTTTTCTAATTATAATATCAAAAATAACTACTAACCATCCCATCCTTTGTGAAATGATTACATTATTCGTGTGTACGTGTGGACTACCACTTCCATGAAATGATATAATTTGTTTCCATTTATATTTTTCATAAATGGTAATGGGGATAATTTTTAAACATAAACATGATATATATGATATAATAATAATATTTAATTTTATACTATTATTTACCTTTCTTTTGTTCCATTAGTTGGAAAATGAAAACAACATTCATACGTACGTATAGTCTACCATCTCAATGAACGATGTAATCCATTTTTCTATCTATAAATTTCAACCATGAATATAAATATGTGTATAATTTATATTATATATATCATTATTATTATTCTATATAATATTTTACCATGATAAATTTATAGGTACATAAAATACTAAACTAAAATACTCCTGATAAATGAACAAATTAGCACATGAAAATGAATATTGTAATAATGAATTATGTATAAAAGGGGGTGTTGAAATGTAATAGATGGGTCATATGGGATATTATATGTATGAAAATGAACCTATTGTAGAATAATAATAAATTTAAATTTTTTATACAGGAGGAAAATGTGTTTACAATGCAAGGTGAATCCGAGGTAAGGGGTTTTATGTTACAATCTAATTATTTATCGACATTTTTTATGATTACATTTCCAATGAAGAGGCCATATTATATAAATATAAATAAACATGTGGATTTTATTCTAAAATGGTTATATATTTAAAACACCTAATTCTATATCATTTTTCTCACCTTATATTTTTATGTGACTTAATATATGTTTTCAAGGGAAATGGAAAACATTTCTCTCTTCAGTCAAAAATCCATTTTCTTCTATATCTATATTTTATAAAAATGTTTTTAATAAGGATTTTATAATACTCAAATTGTACTTCTTGACTTTTCTGAAAAAGTATGGATGAAATGTTTTTTAATTTATATGATGTGAATGAATTTTCACATGATCCTGACTAATATTTTATTTAAATATTATTTTAGATTTTTATTAGGATATTCTAAAATAATATGAATTAGTTTATAATTTTTCATTAAAAAAATATTTCTAAATAGTGGATAAGTTATTTTCCTCAAGAATAAATGTAAAGAATTTTTTTGATATTTTTATTCATGAATGAAAAGAAAATCAAAGTTTTCTTATTCATTATTGGGGATGTTAAATAATTATACAATCCTTATTCTTATTAATTAAAATTTATGTTTATGATGGAATGATTTTTATGAAACATATTCATTTTCCTTGGTAATGCTATAAGGAAATATTTATGAATACCTTTTCTCTTCAAGGGATATAATTCAAGTACTTTGTTTATATTTTAAAACAAACATATTTTAATTTTGTTAGGAATTGTGGGGGTTCGATATCTCCCAATAATACATTAGGTAAATATTGATATCTCATGAGATAAACAACAATGGAATAAGATATGAACCCAATTCAGTATAATGAATTTTCCAATATGATAGTCTTGCGAGTGAACCTTGATTTAAATAAGTGTTTTGGGAGAAAACCCATTCATCTATGTTATTCTTGAAAAATATACTTGGATATTAATGAGATTAATTTATGTGATTATGTTCATTCCACAATTCTGGGTCTTATGAAAATGTTATGCAGTCAGGGTTTTTTTTCTTTGATTCCTTTATGATTCATCTCTTATAAAAAAAACAAGGTTTATGCATTGACTCATATATTTGATATTTTATATGTAGGTTATGGTTATAAAATTATAATATTATATTATCATACCCTTTTACTCATGTTGTTATTATATAATAATCGATAACTCTTTTGTTTAACCTTACTGAGCATCAGAGATCACCATTTACTTTGTTTCCATTCCTTATTTATGAACCAATTTTTTACATATGATATGTCTAAGAAGGGAGATATTTATTTTGAAATTTGTAGGATACTATGTAGAAATTTTATAAACTAGTTTTTTATGTTACCAAGTTTCAAATTATACTAGATAAATATAATTCTAGCATGGATCGTTATGTTACGTAAATAATATTAATCCCTTTATATATAATATATATGTATGAAAAGTATGGGTCAATATAACTTATAAGGAAAATTTTAAATGTTATTTAAATATTATATATCTATATATATGAATTTGAATATTTATTATGATGGATATTAATCATGTAATTAATATAATGTTATCAAGTGATTGATAAATGCATTTAATTAAAAACCATTTTTCGACACAATTTTAAGGGTTCATATTTAAATTAAAATTTTTCAATTATGTGAGTGGAATTTTTTAAAATATGTTCCATATTTTTAATCATCATAATTAATATAAGGTAATATTAACCACTTATTGTTTGGAAAAATGATCACTGAAAATGGTAAAAATTAATTACTATTATTAAGGTTAAAACCAGTAATCATAGTGGAGTTAAACCTAAAGATAAGTGTAAGTCATACAATATAACTTGTACAAGTATTGTTTTGTAGAAATATTTCATCATTATACTATCCCACATTTGAATAATTTATCATTTTTATGAATTTTTCTTAGGAATGATATTATCATTTTTGGTTGTTTTCAGAAATTTCCAAGTAATTTCCAAGAAGACCCCCACCCCTACTAATTAAATGGAACTCCTCCCATCACATATTAACACATAAAAAATAAATATATCTTGGAAAAATTGAAAAAATCGCCCAAAAAATATTTTTCCACAATCTACTTGTTTAGGACTATCCAAAATTCTTACCCAAGGTTCCTTAATAAGAGATCCAAAGTAGGTTCTTCTAACCAACGATACTTGTCTTCACTATGTGTTATCTTTCCATTTAATTTTTTACACCATTAATTATGTAATAAAAATTAGTATATAATAAAACTATTATATAACATAAAATGATATTTTATTATGTTTATGGTATAATATTTGTCCATATCTTCGTCTATCAAATGGGAAACAAATACATCACTCGTGGTTATAGAGGACTATCAGTTCGCAAACTAATGTAATATGTTTTCCATCACAGACACATATGGATGATCATATTTATTTAAATAATGAAAATATATGATTTATATGAAATTATATATTTTTTAATATTAATATATTATAAAATTAATTAGTCTTTCTCCCATTTAAGAAATGATATCATCACTCATGTTTACGTACAGTCTAACCTCTCCACAAAGCGATGAGTTTTATTTTTTATGTAAAAATTTCAAGAGGGGTTTAAAAAATATATTAAATTAATAGATATTATATTTACAACATTTAAATTTTTATGGATTTGATTTATCTATATCCCATATATATGAAATAGATATTATAATTAAAACCATGCATAATAAAATGAATCCATTAACACCTGAAAATGGAAATAATAATATATTTGTAAATAACAGTTCAAAATATGTTATAATTGAATCATATATGATATTAAAAATAATAATTTAATTTTTTATATATTAATATCATTCTAAACTGAATTCTAAAGGATTTTATATAATGTTCAACTAAAGGGATGTGTTAAGTAAGAGACGTTGTCTTAATTTCCTTTTTATTGAGGCATATTGTAATGTTATGAATATATTTTCGTTTTTTGGTATTTTGTATTGATATTTGACACATTATATCACTATTAATTCATAATTAATGATATTTAATGCTTTATATTTGATTTTTTCATCCATGGAGGTTTTACATGATGCATACCAAGTAGTAAATATTTTAATTAAAAAAGTTCTTTTCATTGGGTTATATTACATTTTTGTTTTCATTTATATTCTTAGATTGTGAAAGTAATTTCCTATGATTATTTTATATTTAGTTTACAATTTTTTTTGTTGATTTAAAATTGAAAGACATAATATCTTCATTTATTAATTTTAACTTCCACATTATGATATATTTAATGATTTATTACACAACCTAATTTTAATTTAGATGTTTTATTAGTGATTTTACAATGAGGGAAATAATTTTATAATTATATAGTAAATACATTTTATATTATTATCCTTTATTTTTTATTAAATTTTCATTAAATAATACCATTTTCACTGTTTTGTTCTCAGTTTTTTTTGAGATAATGTATTCTAGAAAATCTAAAATTATTTTTCTCTTCTATCAAAAATCATATTTTTTCCAAATAAAACATTTATAAAAAACAAAAAAAATGTATTATCAAATTATTTATTAATTAAATATTAATCCATTAATGAATTTAGAAAAAAAAAATATTTATAAATTAATCATCATGTTTTTTTTCTAAACAAGGATCATTTTGACATTTAATAAAAAAATTGGGAATGTTATAATTATTTTAATGTTTACACCATGAATGGTATTTCCAATCATCATTAACAATAATTTAATTGAAGCTTTATTTAAATGGTTACTTGTATTATATCAAATCATATTTTAATTCTAATATTTTTGGGAAATTTTTTGTATTTAAAATTTATTTTTAATGTGAGAAAGGTGTTTTCCTCAAGAATGTTGTTATTAACATTTTTATGGTATTTCTATCCATAAATGACAAAATACATTATTTCATAAAATCTAATGGGGTTATATTGTAATGATACCATAAATATTATTTATATAGATGTTTTAATATCATTTTTATAATGGATTTTACTGACATTCACTTTCGTGATTAATTTTGTATTGTTAAATATTCTCTGAATGCATTCACTTTATTGTTGTCATTTGACATTTCATTTACCAATATATATATATATATATGTATTATTTATCATGGATATTATTATTTTATAATCGATAAATTTTTTTTACATATGTTGGTTTATTTTGAATGTTATTTTATTAAATGAGAATATACTTATAATAATTTATTCTTTAATCAATACAAGTGTTCGTTTGTAAAGAATATTGATTATATAATTAAATTGATCATTTGATATATGATTAATGCTTTGTACATGTAGTTACGGGTGGATCCTGGAATTACATAGTCTCTTTATGTGTCAATATGTATGATTGGACAAATCATTTGTCCAAATTATATAGGTCTTTACACATAGTTTTTAACTTACTTATGGAAGTATTTTACAGTATAAGTATCATGATGTATGAGGCCTTGAAATAAAATATTAATCATTTAATTCATTTTTTATTTGTTGTATTATCCTTGTAATTTTTACATTTATATTATCTATGGATGAATTTTGTTTCTCAAGTTATTGGTTAAATTGAATTCTTGTTATGTAATTTAATTTTTTATATTGATTATTCTTTTTCTAATCATGATAGTCAGTTTATTGATTAAGTAAAATACAATTTATGTTAAATTGTTTTCCATTTATCTTATGCCATATATAATCACGATATTCAATTTACTGATTAAATAACAATTTTTTAGAGTTATTAACCTTATTATATTGATTATTTATTTTTTTATTCGTGATAGCTTCTATTGTACGTAACCCTTAGAAAGAATTTGAGCTCATACTTATTTTTTCCCTTCCCCATGTTATAAAGAATAAATATTTTAAAGAGTTCAATGATGAATTTTTTTATTATCACTATTTATTATTTTACATGTTTAATATAATTTTTGTTTAAGAATATATTTTTTAATAATACTGCTCAACTTTTTAGTACATTGAAATGTGATAACTTTTACATTATGAAAATGTAGTAATGTAACCACCACCCTTAGGCTATTGGGGTTGGGGACATTATAGAGATCCCTTACATCAAATCATGGGGGATCTAAAATCCTTTGTCCCATCTAGTTTCCTTTTCTTTTTTCGAACAATAAAGTGGAATGTAACTATTTCCATACCAACCCATGAAATCCTCATAGTTTTTAACACCAAAATCTAACCTATATCTCAACCATAAACTATGATAACAGTTCTTCATTATCCCCCCACTCTAATGGTACCTCTCTTAGGATATAAAATGAGAAAGATAGAAAATATCCTTTGAGTCCAACGTCTAGTATGCCCTAGGTTGGATATGATCACTCTAGATATAAAAAAGGTTTCAAATGTATGGGGATTTAAACACAATAGATAAAAAAGTAGGATTTGGATAAAATAATTTTCCAAAAAAACTACATATCATAAGAAAATGTAAAACTGCTTTTATATAGTCCTGTAAGAAATTTAATTTGAATAAAATTTAATGTCTCTATAAAAACACCAAAGAAAATAATATGAAAAAAACTGAAAAGAATCACAAATTCATAAGATAGTGGTTCATATATTTGTTCATAAAATCCTATTATATACTTAAGAATAATTTATATATGAATAGGGTGGGAATGAAATTTAAAATACATACTATAATTACCAAGTATTCTTATGAAAAACATAAAAATGTAAACTAATTTTTGAGTGATTAATTAACAATATGAAAAAAAAACATTAGGGGATAACTATTTCCCATCTTCACAATTGAAAACATACCAAATAACACATCATATTTGCATAAATATAACTATAATAATGATAAATCATACAAAAAAATAAATTCACATTTATTTTCAACTCTAACCTCCACTGTCAAATTTCATGCCACTATAATCCCTTCAATATTGTCTTGCCTGATGGGAAATGTAAATCTACATCAAACCAAGAACCCTATGTGAAACTAGTCACTATATCCCATTGAAATCCCCTTGGAGACCACATAATACCAATTACATCATGTGAAACTAGTCCTCATATCCACATCCTCTATATCTACAGCTATATACCCACAATAGTGGGGTATCTTGAACATTAAATACATTAAAAAAGTTCCCCTCCTTCAATTCATGACCCCATTATGAACCAAATCATCCTCATATAAATAATTAAAAAAAGATAAATTTTGAATTCTATAGAATAAATATAGTGTATATAATCCTCACATTTATGAGAGAGTAGAGATGATGGGGTATCTAGCCATAAATTCCTCACCATCCAAATATTGGGAAAAAGACCCACAAAAAAATTGGGTGTTATGACATAGTAATTGACTTGGGTGGGGTTCTTATTGAAATAATTGTGAAATATTATTTAAAATTTCCTAACACTTAGGCCCTACCTATGTTTTTAATAAAAATAGTTGCATCACAACTCACAACATCCCTGCAAATCATTACAATCAAAACCACTTTCATCGCCACCTATAATGCATCACACCACATAACTGACACCCAATGCCGTAAAAACCAACTTTACCAGTTTCAGAATTTATTAAGTATTCAATAACATATTTTCACAAATCCATTGCAATAATTTTCTTCAGAACCCATTAATTTATCCTTCAATTTATTTATTCCAATTTTTACAAATTAATTTCATTGTTCAGATTTCACCACTTTAATTACAATCCATTATTACATTACTTATTCTTAATTAAAAATTCAATTGAAACATCATCATCCCATATACCACGAATTTAATTACATCCCAAGCCTATTTAGTCTATACAATGTTTATTTATCTCGAACTATCAACCATTAAAACATTACAAACCTAAAAAAATGACAAAAAAATAATACTTTCATCAACCATTCCCATATCAATTTCGTGTCACATGCCACACATCACCACCACATCCCCACAATAAAAATATAGATGAAAAACCACAGCTTTTATCTCTTTAATCACAGAAAACACCTTGTAAATCAACTCCACACGAATGGGTATGCACAAAAAATTAACATTGACACACATTGGGTTCAATTATCATATTTAAAGGAATTTCCATTTTAATGTGAGGTGATTACATAATTATATTTTATAAAAAAATTACATATTAAGCACAAAAAAAATTAATAATCAACAATATCATAAAAATTCATGGAGAAAAAAATATTATTAAAATAATATTGCACATTTACATCTCTACATACCCATAAATTCCATCACCTGAAATTTAATATCTTCATTAGGAAAATTATTACTATCCATAAAGAATGTGTCTAAATAAATATATTATAACATATTCAAATAAAGTAGAGAAAAAAATTATATCCCCATCCTAGTGATTGAAATAGACTCATTCTACACATAAAGGACTTACGAGTTAGAGGATAAAGCATGTAGGTTTTTAATTTACCTGAATGGGGCTTCATCAACTTGTAAAAACACTTCGATCATCATTGATGGTATACTCTTCATTGAAATGAGAGGTTGCCACATGATATTGAAGATTTTTGTTCATGTAAATTTAAAATAATATTAGATCATTTTATTTCAGTATAAAAATACCAAATTATTCAATATTTCAATTTATACACCATTTAATTGTTTTCTGAACAACAAAATTAGCGGAGATTAATGAAATATTCCAATAAAATTGAATTATTTTTAAATGATTAAAAATAATTAATTCCATTGAGTATTGACATTTATAAGTTTGAAATTATAGGTTGTAGATAAAGTGAAGACTATGATTTAATGATAAAATGGATACCCCTTTGCAACTCGTGAAAGCTGTGTAAGTATAACTAGGTCTTACCCTTATATTGTTTGGTATATTTATGTGGACATCAAAAAAGCTAGAGTACCCTTACATGAACATTATGATATATATCCGAACCTTAATCACTAAGTGAACTACCCTTACATGAGCTATGGGAACATCACAAAGAAACTTATGTAGAATTAAGGATACCTCACCTCAGTATTGGAATCTCATTAGAACACTTAAGAAAATATGGAATTTCAAAGGTATGTTTACAAAAACATTAAAAAGGAGGACTTGAATTTTATAACGACGGGGGTTAGGTAATTACCATTAAGTAACATATATAAATCATCACCTACCCTTATAAAACTAAATAAAAACACTACATACCGTTATTTTATCTTAAATTTTATGAATAACTGTAAATATTTTATAGAAAACACTATATTCATAATTATTCTAACTAATAAATAATTAATAAAAAGGTTTTATTATGACATTAAAATTTATAAACCGTGTCCAAAATAATATTATCATTTTATAAATTATAACTTAATTAATAAATACACATTAAAAACATTTCAATCACTCTAATAATTATTTTAGAAGGAATTAAAAATACTATATAGATAAAAAAATTAATACAAAATCTCATATTTATTAAATTTTACATCAACCACCAAAAACACTAATATATAAATTAGAGGTCCTAGGAAAATATGTTTCCTTATATTGTCCATTTTTAAATTAATTATTATGTATTTTTTAGCTTTTTATCTCTAAAACCCAATAATTTTTAATCCTCTAATTATATTTGTGTATAGTTTTTCTTCACACCATTTCACAACTATTTGGTTTACAATGCAACTAAAAAGATTCCAATAAGTTGATCCGGAATATCTCATATTTTTTATAGAGAATCCTTCTTCTCCATGTCCATATTATTTATATTTATATATAGATATCATTATCTTTTTTTCTTTTTTTTCATAAGTCTTTTTCTTTTGATGTTGAATTTATTACAAAATATCAAATGGATATTTTTTAACTCATTCCTTACAAATTAATTTTCCCATAATCTTCTTCAAATTTGATTTTAAATAATTATTTCCACATTTTATTAGTTTTATATAGATAAATATATTATTATTAATACAAAAATTAAATAACTTAGAATAAATTTCATTTAAAATGTAAATAATATTTAGTATTATTTTTAAAAAAAAAATTATAATGTCCTTATAATGTTTTTTTAATATATATGAACATTGATTTTTTTAGTATTCTTTATAGAGGTATTACCTTATTTCACCATTAATATTGTTTTACTAGATATATTATGATCATGTTTTTCATGTAAATTTAGACAACCAATTTATTTCATATTGATAAATTATGCTATGGAGGGAAAATGAATGTTTTCATGTTTAAATGTCACACATATGTGTCGATTGTCATTATTTAATAAGTTGTTATATTATATCCCATAAATGAAATAAGAAATATTCTATATCTCATCAAATAAATATGGTACATGTGGGGGTTCCCATTGGAAAAAATTTTATGTCGAATGGGTGGCTATATAATGTTCACTATGTTTTGGGGAGTTGGATAGCTGGGTACATTATGATATGAATATTACAGTTTTTAACCATGATATATATTTTATTTTCGGTGTTTTTGTTTTTAAAACATCATAGTGTTATGAAATATACCCATATCATATTCTCAGAACTCGTGATTTTTGATTCATGTTACAACAATCCGATGAATCGTTTATTTTTTGTTATAGAAGCCTCATGCAATTTAAAACAAAATGTAATATTATGGGTTATAAATTCCTCATGAAAAATAATATTTTAGTTTTCTTGATATTTTTAGGAATATGGAATTGAAATTAATTTTTAAGAGTTTTAAAATACTATATATTTTTTATAACGGTTTTCAAAGATTGGGTGATTAATTAAGGATTTGGATGGCCACTAAGAAGTCCATTTAGGGGCAGAGGAAAACTAGAAAGAGTACTATTTTACAATTAACATCATCAAAAGGGTATTTAAAATGTCTGGATGGTTAATTGGGTGGATTTGGAGGGTTCCAGATGTGAATATAGGTTTTGGAAGCAGATCCGGAACATTCATGATGTGATAATAGTAGTCATGATATTATATATGGTCTGGTCTCTCTTTTAAAATAAATAGTGGGGAAAGGCCACCATTTTTTTCATAAATATGCAATGAATACATCAGGGCTCTTCGGGAGCGTCCACACCACACATATCCACTAATTTAGTTATTTCTAGGTGTCATTAAACTGTATTAGAGGTTAGGATATTCCTCATACCACTATTTTTTATTTATTTTTACCCATTAATCACTAATATTGGGCATTTCCATTTAAGGCCTTTTTGAATATTCCACTAGGAATTAGGAAATAAATAAAAATCTGAAGTTCTCACTCATCCAGCATATAGGGAGCCCAGAGAAAAGGTATGTATATTATCATGCATCACTCAATGAAAGAACATCACTAGGTTGGATACTTCTAAAAGGGTTATAATTTAAATATAATATATTTGCATTTATCTTATTATCATTTGATTGATATTTTTTTCTAGAATATTTTTAGGATAATGTTATCAACATTCCATGGGTGGTTGTTTGTGGTTTCTTCAAGGAGGTGACATGTGGTAAATCATTCTGCTAATTATTCATTATGAAAAGGTTATTGGTTTATTTTATTTTTTAGAAATATTTATCATTAATTTATAATTATTTAAATTGGAATTCCTAGAAATAAAAAAACCATAGAGAATTTTTTGAGGCTGAATGGACTAGGATGCTTAGACAAAGTAATAGGTCATTTATTGGATGATGGTTAGCTCAATTTGAGGTAGGTGGGTCTATGTACATGAATATGTAACATTAGTCATAGTTTATTGAAATTTGATATGCGTTCACACCACCATTAGGTGGTCATCATTAAGACTCATCTAATGAGAAGATACAAAATGGGACTAAAGTAGGATACTTAAATATCTGGTTTGATCAATTAAAATTAGGGACCTAGTTCCATGAGAAATTAGATAATGATTTTAACTTCTTAAATATTTAAATTAATATTTCCAATAAAATGAGAAGGTTTACAGGGACATGTTATAAAGTATGTTATATCTTATTTCCTGGCCATCGATGGTCATGGTCTGACTGGTGAGGATCATCCCATATACATCATCCATTATAATTATTTTTTATTATTTATCAATTTTTGTTCATTTGTGTCCTATGAGACATAAGTTTTATCATATACATCATGATGTGTTCCCATGTATCCCTTGAACTATGATTTATGTTTCAAACATGTGGATTATTATGATTATGATACTAGTTGACTTGATGTTATCATTGATCTATAATTTATTTGTAGTATATCAAGTGTGTTTATTCAGTATTTTATAGTTCATCGTGTAGGATTATATTTATGGAATCACCCTCCTTGTGGGGAGATGTGACAAAATAAATTTTCATCACTCTTAGACTATCCCTCGATGGCGTGTGTTAGAAATGTTTTTTGACTATTCCATAGAAGAAGGGGTGTATCAGGTGGGTGATGGACATTCTCTATAGCATGTACCCAAACAATTATGATAAAAAATTATGGCATCTTATTTAGACCACAACTAGTAGATAAATGGTTGGTTTTTATTTATATTTCTATTGGTGATTATGTTATATGGTTTCGTGTTGAGAATATTACATGATTACATTATGTTATTCTTATCAGGTGAACATATATAAAATTTAATAGTTATGTACAAAACTTCATTGGTGTTATTCAAAGTACTTGTACTAAGACATTGTTTGGGTAGCCATTGGAATTGGGTACCTTACTAGGTCACACATTATTTTGGTACTATTTTGGTAGATTCTAGTGTTTATTTGATGAGAAAGATTTCAAAATTTATGTTGAGAGATAGTGATTATGTGATTCATGGAGATTCATAGGTTCTTGTACATTTATTTTCTTCTCTATAATACATGATCATCCAAGTGGGTGATTAAAAATTTTATTTTTTTTGGCTATTGAGTTTTATACTTTTGTATCTCATTTTTCTGTTTTTTTTGTTTTTTATTCCATATAATATATTTCTATATTATTAAATTTATGTTTATTTATCTATTGTATTAAACACTTATGGATGGTATAGTCTCTCCGTGACAGTACATAGAATAATGATGATAGTCATTATCCACTAGTTCATAGGGAAACATTCTTGATTCCATGTGGAACTTTAACTCAAACTTGATTATTTGGGTGGTGGTTTTATAAAAATGTATGAGAGGATAAGTTGTCTTGTTTTTTATTTTTTATAGTGGTGGAAGAAATGAAACATAAAAATGTTTCAAATCTTATGATTTATCACACAATGTATTATAATTTCCTATAATTTTCATAAATATATACTATATCTTATAATATTAATATTCATTACCTAATATAATGAAAAAATAAATCTATAGATATAGTGCCTCTAGAATCAAGGACACACAAAAAAAGGTTCATAAAAGTTCAACATCGTCTCCCATTATTTTTTTTATAACTGAGACCCTTCTTATACATATCAAACATACTCATTTTATTTATAACCCGGTAAAATGAATAATAAAAATGGTGAGTTTAGATGATCAGTGAGGGTAAATGAGGGAAACATCAATGATCACTTGTGTATAACATGAACATATGTGTATGATAATGCAATCATATAATATGAAACTAGGAAGATACATATAACATAACATAATCTTAATTCATGGAATGAAATGGAAGTTCATAAAATATGAATTGTAATGGAATGAAATAACATCAGCAATATGAGCATAACATTATCATAATACATATGTTTTTGGTATACACATAATCATATCAATTCTTTTAATTAGTATGTGAGATTCAACTACAAGAATATCTTATTAGAATGGGTTCACACCCCATACTATCATATTATAAATTGTTCACTCCCAAGACTATCATTGTGGTTAAATTAACTTATTAAATTGGGTGAATGTACCATTTCAATCCTTTTTTTTCTCAATATGTACAAATATTTACCCAATACACTATTGGGAAATATAGGTTCAACCCATTATTGGTTATAACACAACCTCTTTCTTGTGTTATAACATAACCACTATCCTTAGTTATAACATAACTACATTCACATAATGAAAACCATTTATATGTGTTCTAAAATGTTATAAAACAATATTCATATAAGAATAAATGGAAGTAAATTGGTTTCTAAAAAATTTCAACAAAACATAACCTATGGAAAATATTGGTTTCATAAACATTTCATTATTTCATCATAGTATAAGTCATGGAAAATTAATGGGTTTTATAAAAATTATTTCTTCATAAATATAAACCATCCCATTGATGATTAATTAAAATAAGGATTTTCTTATGCATTTTAAATTATATTTAATACCAAATGAAAGATTTATATAAGAGAATATACTTTAAAATTTAAAATATGGGTTTTTTAAAACAATTTTTTTTGAATTATTATGAAAAAAATTCTATAAGATTACCATCGAAACATGTAATAGAATCTTAAATTAATTAACTAATCATGATGGAATGAATTTTTTTTATTCCATATAAATTAAAAAAATTCTTTTCATACTTATTTAATAAAAAAAATTCCTTGTTCAGAAAAAAAGAATATTCCTTTCAAAAATAAAATAAATTAAAATATGTGTAAAATGGAATTAAAAATATTTTGAGAGTAATAAAAAAATTCTATAATTTATTTAGAAAAATGGATATATAAGAAAATGTCTTTTCCACATAAGAGAGAAATAAATATAATTTTTTTTAAAAAAATATTTTATATTTATTGACAACTTATGTTGAGTAAAATTAACCGCATACATGGATTTTCATGAAATAACCATAGTATAAGAAAATAAATGGGTTTCTTGATAGATATATAATTATATATTAATGAAAAAAACATAATCACAAACAACTCCAATAATATATGAGATTATATTGATAAATAGTTAATGATTTGGTAAAATTTGAATAACAATCCTTGTGAAAGATAGAAAAATTTATAGATATGTATATCCTATAATATTTATAATATGTTTCATAAATGAAATTTATGGGATGTATGTAGTCCATAAAAATTAAATTAGTGGTGAAAATGACATGTGTCCCATAGAAATAAAATGTGTAAAAAATCCCTTATATTGTTGGGAAATTTTGAAATCTAAGCCCCATTAAAGCACTATATAAAATTACACAATAAATATCATTAAAGAAATTATATTAATGATATAATATTTTGACGAGGAAATATATACACCACATAAAATAAACGAGTGGTGAATTTCATATAAGTATCCAATAAATAAAATTGAGACAAAAAATTCATTACATTAGGTACAACTATCATTGCATTCATTAGAGACTCCTTTTTAGTGAATATTTAATTATTAAATATCTTCTAAATAATATTATTCAGATAAGGAAGACCCTATATTGTTTATATACATCAATTTACCACTCGTTTATTGAAAAAACATTATTAAAATCATTGTTTTGTGGGATTCTTCTTCATTTTTCACATATATTTTATTTCTATAGTTTTATTATTTATGTTTTATAACTGATTAAATAATATGAAAAATATTAATCATTTTATAAATATCATACTTATTCTTTATAAACATGTTTATAGTCATACATACAGATAAATATAGAAAATGAACTACATCATTCATGGAGACAGTTGGTCGTACATATGAATGAAGGATGCTTTATTTTTTCAACGAATGAAATGAAATAAAGGAAAATAATAAATTATATTTCAAAATATTATAAATAAATTATATCATTTATATTTTTTAAATCCATCCTTATTATAATTCTTGTATAATAGAAATGAAAAATGAATAACATCACTTCTTGGAGGATGTACTCCACACGTACACACGACCAACATTATCATTTTCAAAAGTTTTGGAAGGAAATATAGTAGATATGGTATTAGAATTAAAAAGAGACCATTATATCATAATTTTCATATATAAACATTTAACCCAACATAAAACATATCCATAAAATATGGTGATGAGAAATGATTTATATCGCTATGTGGAGTCGGTAAGCTGTATGTACACATAATCATTATTTTCACTTATCTTTTAACGAAAAGTGGTTTAATAAATAATTTATCATAATAATTTTAATACTTATGTATATTTAGTTTACATAATTTATTATTTAAGGAAGAATAAAATATATTTAGATTAGGTTAAATAATAAAATAAAGTGATTAGTTAAGGTGAATACATCTTCATTGAAATAACTTATATAGATATCTTATTAAGGGATATGAGGATGTTATTTTGCAAATAAAAACACCTCGATATTGTGTCATTGAGAGTAAATACAATAATGTTTATTTTTTTAGTTATAAGCCCCAAAGTGGAGTAAAAAATGAGAAATGAGGTGTTCCCTTTCTTAAATGAGCGGAGGGGCACCCTTGGAATTTCATAAATATAAAATTAATTTGAATTAATTTTTATGTAAAAATGGACAAAAATTGATAATATTAAAATATAATATTATTTAGAGTAAATATATTTTCATCCAATAAAATTTTGACCAGTTTGAATCACATGTGTACCGTTATATATTTCTATTAACCCTTAATTAACTCATTTCACAATTACTATAATACTGAAAATGATATTTGTTAAGGGTTAATAATGTTACTATAAAATAAAAAATGACAAATAATGGAAAATGTTTTATGTTTAAAACCATATCCCATTAATTTTGATGAATCTGTTATTTATATGAATTGTATATCATTAAATATAATATTATTTTTTATAATATATCATTAATTACATTTTTAACATTATTCAATTAATTTGACATTAAACAATTAATGTAATGGGGTATTTTTGATATTATTCACATAAACATCACTAAAATGTCATATATATTTTTAAAATTATTTTTACATATTAGCTCATTCTAATTATGAAACTTTTAATAATTTAAAATTCATTTATTTGATCTTAATATTAATTTAAGAAATATTTTATTAGAATTGCACAATATTTTAATGTATATTTATATTTTCTAAAAATTATATGTTAGTTTATATCATTAATATAATTTCATTAATATGAAAATATAATTTATATTTCATTCATATATTTATGATTTTTCTTATGTGGATATGCAATAGATATTTAAAACTAAGAGAGTGAAATTTTTCACCTTTCATTGATTTAAATATTACATATTTAATTTTCGTAGAGTATAACCCAATTAAAACTCAATTTAAATCCCAAGGTAATAAGTGGTGAATTATGTTCACATAAAAATAGTTATACTGAAATATAATGGATTTATCACCCTATTTTACCATTTATTAACCTAGTTTACTATTTTTTGAGGTTGTAAATTTAACTTCTCTCACAATTTACACTGACCAAAAATAAAAGAAACTAAATTTCCAAATTGGAACCTCCATTTCCAAATAAGGAAGCCTTTTTATTAAATTTTTTTCTATATGTGGTAGATAAAATTTTTAAGATAATCCCCCAACATTCAATGAAAAACAATTTTTAGAAAAATACATTTTTAGGCATAAAATCAAATATATTCATATCTTATGTAGGGAAAAATATTATATTATTGTTAAAACATTTTATTGAGTATATAATATATATATTACTTTAAAATCATTCACAAATAGTGAACAATTTAATTTATTACGATAAGAACACATTGTTTACATAAATTTATTTCATGAAAACTCCTGTTATGTATAAATTTTTTTATACAACAATATAACATAAATTTGATTCTAGTGAACCTAATTTGATATCTTCTATATATATAAGATATAGTTTTTCATTGAAAAAAATTGGAACATTTATAATTTCTAAACATAATAATAATTTGAATAAAAATAAGTGTTTTTAAATATTCACTGGAAAATTAATTATTCCAAAAAAATTAATAACACTCACCCTAATATATTTTTTAATTTATGAATTCAAATATTATGTTTATTATATAGAATTTCTTTAATTTAAATAAATTATTCATAATATTTTCTTACTAAAGAAATAATTGTTTTTGAATAACTACTATTTTTGTCGAGTAAAATTAATGCTCTAAAAATTGAGTATTATTTACTAAGAATTTATCAGTACATTTGAATATATATTTTGTAAAGGGGGAAATCCCATCAATACCTTTAAATGTTACATCTAGGTTATGACTATCACATTAATTATTATTTTAATAGTATATTGTGCTTTTTTAAGATCATTGTTTCATGTATCACAAGTAATTAAATAAATTAAGGTTAATTGAAAAAATTATAAAATATAGTGGTTTTGTTAGGTGGCTAAAAAACTCAATTTACAAGTGAATTTTTGGTTATAAGGTTATAGTATTGAAGTTATTTGAATATGATTTAATTTTTTATATGATATCACCTCATGTGATGGACATAGATTATTATTATTTGTGATTCTATATGGATTTAACTCTATGCCACATCAATGGGTTTCATCACATGCTTCATATTAGGAGTTTATAATTCATAGGACAAATATGATACTTTTTTGTGATTATATTGATGATTGAAAATTCATCTAATTAGTGTGAAAAAATTGTATTGTAGTCCATATTATTTATCAGATAAATATTTCCGGTAAACTCTAATTCATCTGTACATTTTATAGAGATTCTTTTGAAACTATTGTGTTGTCCTAGAAGGAAACAATGGTAGTGGGGTTGATGATGATGATGGTGATTACAATAGATGTGAGGTTGGATTCCTTCTTTTCATATTAGTTGTATAACCCCTTGTAAGTCCATTTTCAAACATTAAATTTCATAGTAATAACAAATGATATTATCCTATAGAAATGTCTAGTTATTTAAGGAGATCACTGTATATTTTGACGATTTTTACTTATATAACATAATTATATATTGTTAAAAAAATTGGAATCCTTGAATCTTCAAGATGTTAGTAAAACAGAAAAAACACCCTAAAATGTCCTTGTAGATGATCCTCTGTGATGTTATGTGGGTTGTGTCCCAAAGTGAATCAATTTTTGGGTTTTTAGTGTAAAACCTTTTGGCCGTAAAAATTTTACACTGGTTATTGAAAATTTGGATTCGTGTACTGTATGAAATTAACCGGGGTAAGAATTTTTATTATAATGGAAAAATAAAGGTTAATAAATTAGTTATAATTTTCATTGATGAGAATGATCTATTCATGTATGCACCCTATGAATGCTTAAAATAAGGTCATTCAAATTCCATTAATCCCCAGATGATACTAGTATAAGACAATCTTGGATGATTATTGCATTGAAGAATAGACTAGGGATAGTCTAGCTTGTTAATTAAGAATGAAACACCCATTATTTGATGAATGAAGGTCCTTGGTGGTCAGAACTATGAGCGTTATAGTGTTTGTAGATTTTATATAGCTTGAAAAAACCTATATGCTTGTTGGAATGTGGTTAATATCAGTATTAAGGAGTTTATTTTATAAAAAATTGTATTAACGATGTTCAATTATGTAGTCAAAGAAAAATAAAATGAGTAGAAATATTGAAATATTATTGAGTATGAAATGGTTGTCCATGAACCATGAAAAAATCACTCAGTTTAGAGTAACAATCAATTTTTTCATGCCTTTTTTACATAGGCTCAATTTTGAATATTCTGGATTTGGTTATGTGCTTTTATAGTTGAATCATCAAAGATATCTGATGAGCTGACCATTGAAAATATACATGGTTATGTGGATTAAGGTAGAGTCGGTGGTGGTAGTAGGTCACTAATGAATTCAGTTCAAAGTCACCATTTCAAATATAAAATCAAATTTTATAATGAATCAATGTGGGCATGGAGGCCAAGTGGTTAAAACATGTAGAGATTTCTATGTGGTGAAAGATGACATTGTAAATGGATCTTGATAAAAATGTATAGTTATCTTGACGTTTTTATTGATAAAGATGTCATGGTTTGAAATTATGGATTTTGTATGATGAAGAGACCATCTAGAGTAGGCTCCATAACAAATGTAAAAACATAGTTCATCCTAGAGGCTTGTATATTTCCTTTTTATTTTACACTGAAGATAATGGGGGGAAAGAGGTAGAGGGGCTAGCTACAGGTCTGTTACACGACGTTATTATGAACTACACACCGTTTACTTATAGGTACATGATGTGTATGGAAGGCTACATACCATTTATTCCCGATACACAACCATATAATGACCTTGCCATAGTTTTTACGGAAACAACTCATAGTCTAAATTACACCTCATGTACATTTTTATTTATTAAATCATGTAGTATAATAATTTTTTAGATAGATAGAAATGAACCCCATAGGACAAGAAGTGCACCAAGGACTATCTGAATGGGATTTTGCCTCCAGTTTCATCATTTGATCTAATTTTCAAACACTGTTAGATTCATTGGATTCCCCTTAGTGAGCTCTCAATTCATCTTGAGCCATTTTTCTCGATTTCTTCTCCTGGTCTGGTTATTTAAGGTAGATATTGTATACAAGTTTTTTATAACTAATCTATTCATGGTTGAATTGAATCCCAACACAAGAAAAAGAGAGTCATATGTATACAAGGTCAGTAGTTTTATGCCTTTCATGAATATTCATAATGTTTATATATGTCGTAGTGTCACGCTCCCACTTTTAGAGTGTCGTTTGTACCAATAATGAACCATGTTATTTCCTATTGATGTTTATGTAATTAATTATATTATTTGAAAGAATTTTTAGGGCTGTTAACCTTGATTTATGGTCACCCCATGTGTGTGTTTCCCCTGGCCTGCCATTTGGCTGTGAATTCATATGTGTTTTGACATTAATTCCCATTCCTGTGTTATTAAAAATTTATTTCTCATTATACAAATATTCCTCATGGGATACTTTTTATTTTATAATTTGTAAATGTTTAGAGTGAATAGAAGTCTTGTGGTATGTCTTCCCAAGTTACTTATCCCTGTTTAACCATATAATAGTTTGATTTACATGTGTTGGTTACTATTTCAACTAACCCCACATGATTTTATTATGTTAAATCAATGTGATAGTTTAATTGTCATGTGTTTCATTTCAGTTGGAATGTGTAATTGAATCAAATGATAAAAATAGGTAACTAGCAATGGGAGATCCACAGTCTCAATTAATGGACAAGGTCAGCCTCATGTGCCTAATTTAATCTTATATACCTTGGGTGAACCACTTTCTCATATAAAAGATAATGGATAGGCTTAAGAAGTTAGTTATGTAATGACTGTGAGTGAGAAATGGATTGGGTGGTCGGGCTCATCGAGTATTATATAAAATGACGAGTGAACCTAGGATCCATTGAGGGATAGCCAGGCTGGGCTCTATTGGAAAATTAATATATTATTATTATGTCACCAGTTGATGGTTACTTTTATATGGGTGGAAAATGGGCCTATGGTGGACCTAAATAATTTTATATAATCCAATGGAGTTGAATAGTAAAAAAGAATTATTAATAATGTGTCTTTCAAGCCAAAGCACACAATTTTATTTAGTATTAACCTATATATGGATTCATTGTCTTCTAAGACATATATTATTCTTACTTTTGTGTAACTACTTTTTATTTCTTTCACTACTATACATTACATGTTATATATATTCACTAATAAATTGGCACAAACCTTTGGTGTTTTCCTTCTGTGAACTAATCTCACACCCTGTTTGGGTCATGATTTTTGTCCGAAACAGAATATATGATTATAGGTGTTTATCTGGGCATTCAATCTACTACATGTACTTGATGTGTTTCTTAGGAGTATGAGAATATGGGATTGAGATGAGGCTTATGATGCTTCTTGTCTTTTTTTAATTTCTTTTGTAATTTTGAGACATATATTTTGCATTACTATAGTGTACTTTTTTTCTACTTTCCAAGAACATGTGACACGATGCATTATAATTTTAATGGAATAATACATTGGTATTTATATTATCAGTCTTCAGGTTCTTATTTTATTGTGATGTTTTTTTTACTACATCTGATATTTCATATTATTATTCTGATGTGTTACACTCTACCAATAATGGCTTAGTTTTTCCACTATTAGATCCTAAACCCTCACTTCTTGTCTGTAGCCTTTGAAATGTCACTATATGTGCTTGAGGATATGTCGCCAACCAAGTACGGGGCACTATTTGAATGGCATACAGATCTTGGATACTATAAAGTGGTATCAGAGATTTTTTTTCATTGTTTTCTTTATGGGTTGTAATCGATATAAATGAAATAGAATTTTTAAATTAGTTTTTCCCAGGTGTAGCTACCCTGGGAACAAGTAAAATACAAATATTCTTGAATGAAATTATAGTCAATGGATTTTGAGATATTACAGTTGATTCTATTTCACAATTGGGGGGAACACTAGTTTTGTGCAATTTTTATTGATATCATTGTTGTTCTATTTTGTTACCACTTTATGAGATGAGGGTATTACATATCATACATACACTTGTTTGAATCACATGTCATTCATTCTTTCCATGCCATTTAGATACCATTACCGATTGCATGATGTTATGAAAAATGTCATGATAGATATGCATGATATTGTCATTGTTACAATGATAGATATGCATGATGTTGTGATAGGTTTATTGGTACATGTTATTGTGGAATAGGATAGATACCAAACATTGGACCTTGATGAGTATGGTCCCTCTTGGATCGATAATTGGGGGAATGTGTTTTTTCCATAAGATAAAGATTGTGCTATTATGTGCTATATATGGATGAAATGCTTTGATTCGTAGGGTGTATGGTCCATAATGATATAAATTTGGCACACCACTACTTTAAATTTCAAAATAGGAATTCTGGGTATGTTTTAGAGTCTTACTATGTAGAAAAATAGACAACACAACGTGTGATGATGTGAACACATGCCACATGTTCTTCTATTCTGAAATAAAAGTTATATTTAAGTACACACCATGTACTCGACATACATGATGTGTAGTAGATGACTGTGTCCCCGTCCATGGTAGAGAAAACACAGGTTTTTGTGTTTTGAACAGAACACACCTTGTTCTTTATATACTCCCTTTTTAGTTTTACCAAGGTAGACTCATGTAGCTCTAGACGCATGTGTAATAATATATCTTATAGGAATGGTATTCAGATTCTGTAAGATCGAACAACAAACAATCATGGTGAATAAAATAGACATATGTGTAGTTTACTAGAGATTATTTGGATAATCATTGAATGTATAATTTTTTAATTAGATATATAATTTATAGAACACCATATTTAGTCATTGGACTAGGGAGAAAATCAATGCGAGCTGAGATGGAGTTAGATCATTGGTGTGTTAATGAGAAGTTGAGAGCCTTGTGGATGGTGGAAGAAGTTGATGAACTATATGTAGAAAATACTTATATTTTTTCAATACATATATTTGTATGTTTTATTTATTTAATGATCCCTAAAAGGATTATGAAATCGTGATCATTGGATTCCTAAAGAATCATTTTATTAGACCATGAACCATTATAGGTAGATGAGTGGGATATGGCAATAGGTGTTTTAATATGAACCTGAATGTGTTGGGTTAGAAGAATATTAAAATAATCATATCATGTATGATTGAAATGATTAATAATTCTATAGGGACTCACCTATAAATTTCATCTTTTTTAGGTATTGTTGGTCAGTAGAGACTCATTGGTTATTCTTGAAACTAGAAGGGAGGAATTAGTATTGAAATTAACTCACATATTCTATTAATTGAGTGTAATGGAATTTAATCACATTTAGAATATAGGCGGACTATTGTAATCTTATTTTATATGAGATTCCTACTGTGGGTGGAATTGTAAATCATCAGATGAAACTGATCAAGGCTCCATAGTGTTTCATGTAAGGAAGATGAAACGATCATGGTCTAAATGATGGGGGGATGAAAAAATTTGTGCTTGGATTATATAATTCAATATGGGAATCATTTGGGAATATCATAATTGTAATTAAATAATGAGTGAGGCATTGAGGTGGTGGTTTTAGTGTTCAAGAAATTGTCATCGAGAACTAAATGAGGTTAGAGACAGAGGCATATCATGCGTTGTGTTTTGTGTGATACCACTACATCTTAATTAAAAAATTGTTAGGGTGGGGAGATTATAATGGACCACACCATTATAGTTTGGAAATTACCATGTAAATTTGAAATTTTATATTTTTAGATAATATTTTTTGGGAAACAAAAATAATAATGAAGTTATGAGAGTTTGAAAAACCCAAAATGGTGTTTTCCATTGGGGTTAAAGGATTTGGATATGGTATATAGGTTTGTGAGGATTTTGGAAGAGTGGATGAGGGCCCAAGATAGATAAAAAAATAAGATAGTAGATCATTCACATAATTTATGGGTTATTAAAAATATAAGAATGTTTCATGGGGTGAATATTCTTATTTTAGTATGTGAAAACAAGGCCAAAAAGTTATTCCTGAAGAGTCACGATAAGGGAATAAGAATCAAAACATACATATGTATAATCCTAATATTAAATAAAAATATCAGAAATTCCCCCCTTTGATTCAAATGAATTGGATTAATATCAGAGGCCTCAACCATAGAATCCTTTATTTATTTATTGTTTGAGCCGGGCGATTCTAGTAGTGATTCAACAACATCAGAGGTTAGGATCTTTCTCCCCCATCATTCTACATTTTATTATTATTGGTGATTTTTACTGTCTTATCTTTTGATATTTTTGATGATTCCACTGGGCATCTTGGAATCAACTATTTCTGATGGGGATTTTACTCAGCCTATATAGAGGGGAACCCAGGATAAGGATCACATGCCATCATGTTTCATTATGGGAAAGAATTTAATTTGGTTGGATTCTTCTAAAGTATTCGACTTTAATTATATTGTATATTCCTTTGTATTATTTTTGAATGATAGTTATTTTTAAAAATATAATGTCTGAATTATGTTACAGGCATTCCATGTGGGGTTAGTCATTGTTCCAGCATGTTAGTGACTTCTAGTATGTACTTAGGGTAAGTATTATTTTCCCAATTGGTTATAAGTTTTTTGTATTAATTTAATTAATTATAATTTAGTCATAATTAACTAATTTTGAATTCTTTTAATGATTATAACCAAAGGGAGTAATTGGAGGCTTAATAATCAATGATACATAGGAAAAGATGTTGGTCTTTATATTGATGGGAGTTATCATTGTTTTAGGTAGGTAGTTCTGTGTACATTATGATATGAAATTTTTCATATTCTATTATCATGTTCTATACATTGTTACACTATTGAGAAATTTACCTTTAGACTCATTAAATGCCTAGAAACTAAATGGGAACCCCAAAAGACATTTTAATTGATTGTTCTGGTCAATTAAAATGGGAAACCATGAGACCTGATTAATTAATAATATATTGAATTATCTTAATTAATTTAATTAAGACACTTAAAAACTAAAAATGTCATAAGGGAAACTTTGGACCTTATGTATTATCTTGTTTCCTTTCCACCAAAGACCAATTATTTCGTAGTTATGTTCTTTACATATACTTCTTCTACTATTACTATTATTGACTCTTGATGAGATGGTGTGTCTGATTTTATATCCTGTGAGGCCAATTTTTTATGATTGATCACATGAGGTGTTCATGTACATCCCTTGACTTATTCTTGATGTTCCTTTAATGTGCATTTTTATGAATATGAGACTTAATTACTATGTGTGATGCCTGATTTTTACTTTTTATCATATATAGAATGTTTCATTCATATAACTTTTAAATTTGGGATTACAAGATGGGCCTCATTGATTATCCATCCACAAGGAAAGATATGTTAGACTAAATGGTCAATATTCTTGGATTATCCATCAATGGAGTGTTTCAGTTGTATTTTATACTATCTTTTTGAGGAAGAAATATTTCATAATATTGATTGAAATTCCAGTCAAAATGGTACTAATGTAGGTATAAACATTTATTGGGAAATCATAGAGAGCACACGACCAATTGGTATATGGTTGTTTTTTTACTTCATCACAAGTGGTTATATAATGTAGTAGTATATTTTGAGTATTTCCTATTTACTTTTGGTTATTTTTGTCATGTTCATTTCAAGTGAAATTACATATCATGCACATAACAACATTGGGGGTGACCTAATGAGTTTTACTCAAAACTTATTCAAGAAACCATGACACTTGGGTACCCAATCAACCATCACTTTTTGTAGGTAAAAGTTAGATTAAGGCCCATGATTGATAAATGAGTATAAATTCCCCCTATGAGTATAGAAAATGGATTGATGTTTTTCATTGAGTTTCAGATCCGCTTATAATTTTATTCTTTTATATCCTATACATGATTAGACCAGTGGTTGATCATATCTTATATCATTTTGGACTATTGTTTTTTTATAATGTTGTATTTCATTTGTATAGTTTTCATTCTAATTCTTCCATGTACTATTTTTTATAATATTACAATTATTGGAATCTATATTTTTTTTACTTTGATAGAGGGTATAATAACCTATTGACGTTACATATAATCTTTATGCTACTACAAAGCCTCTATTATACAGGGAGGTGTGTTTGAGGCCATTTGGGAATTCATATCAGAACCAATGATTTAGTTTTGGTTATTATTCCATGAATCATTATATAAGATTAAATTTTTATTTTCTGATATTTAAATATGTTAATTTCATATTCCTTGATTATGTTATCACTCCCAAATAAATATATTATGCTCATTTATTGTCTTTTATTAATATCTTTTATGATCACCATAGACAATGTATCTGAATAGACCCCAAATTATGTTTTCATTCCCTATGTAATGATAGATTATATAATGTGTAATATGTGTGGAATGGTATCATGTGTGATGATTATTTATTGTATATATTGAATAAATTTGATAGAATAAACTTTGTATGTTCCTTTTATATAAATAAAATAAACCTATATTTTCTATGATGTGATTTATTATGATATATAATGAATATTCATAAAAATGATGTACTATATATGAATAATATTACTTGGTAATATATGTTGGTATTGAAGAAGGGTTTAGTAATTTTTTGGGACTTGGTTGTCAAAAATTAATGGATAAATATTAACACTGTTGGAACTAAGGACTTCTAAAATAATAAATGATTTATAGTTTTTGTTTTTATCAATCCACAAGGTGTTGATCAAATAGTTTTCAAGGAAAGCGATATTATATTACATTATTTCTATAATGTTTATAGTGGGGTCATTTCACAGTGTTTTCAAAAATTGTGTGCTAAAAATCAGAAAGAAGGAGAAAACATAGAAAAAGTTTGTTTTCATAGAATGTCTCATCTCAAATATGGTAAACTAAAGAGTTTCATGAATATTTATTTTCACGAAGGTTGGCCTTAAAAAATATACAGAGCATCATGAACGAAATATTTGAATTAATTTTTGCATGATGATGATTCTATGTGACTACAGTAAGCTTTAAAAATGTGAGATCGTATGATGGTGATTCTTCAAGACTACAAGAAACAATCCAAATGGTTTAAATATCTCAGGTGGTTTTTGAATTAAGGAGGTTCAAATTTTTTTAGAGGTTGGGAAATAACTTCTAGAGGTGTGGGATATTTTTTATGGTGTTTTCCTATAAATAGATTGTCATGACCCGTCCCCTGGGGCCTGTGACTTGACTACCCCAAGCCTTCCTTCCATAGTCTAAGGGCTGGATATTATCACCAAAGGCGTAAAATCCCGAAACTGGGAAGGCATTGCATTTATAAACTGAAAACACTCACAACAGAGTACGAGTTGCCGAGAACCATACGCGATCATTTCTCGCTTGTAAATCAGGATACACCCAAGTCCAGTCCCTGATTCATCTTAGTGAACTACGTATTTTATGTTTTCCTCTAGAAGCCTCAAGATGGGGGAACTAGTCAGCCTCTACCTCATCTCCTAAATCACTATTGGAATCTCTCCGACCACACAAAGGGTTTACACTTCTTTTTCAATGCTGATAGTGGAGCTGTAACTCTGGAGATGTCTAGTACGAACCTCTGGTAGTATCAAACAAATCCCAGGAAACATCATACATCTGTCACACTCCTAGGTGTCTCCGAAGAAAGTACCGCCTCAATCTTTGCATGATCTACTACAACTCCAGCCTCTGAGATGACGAGTCCCAAAAAGTGAACCTACTGAATCCGAAACTGGCACTTCAGGATCTTACCATAAAGCTGGTGCTCTCGGAGTGTGTCCAGTACTACCCACAAATGGTAGGCATGTTCCTCCTTAGTAGTAGATTATATCATAATGTCTTCGTTGAAAACTATGACAAAGTGATCAAGGTAAGGATGGAAGATTCCGTTCATGAGTCTCATGATCACTACTGGAGAATTGGTTACATCGAAGGGAATAACCGAGAACTCGTAGTGGTTGTACCGACAACTGAAGGCCATCTTCTACACATCCTCATCCCAAATTCTAAGCTGGTGATTGCATGATCTGAGGTATATCATCGAGGACCACCACGCTCCCTTCAGCTGATCAAAGAGGCCTTGAATCCTCAAGAGTGGGTACATGTTCTTCATGGTCACCTGATTCATACGATGGAAGTCAACCGAGCCTCAAGCTCCCGTCCGCCTTCTTGGTAAACCGAATCGGGGATGCCCAGGGAGAAACACTAGGCCAGATGAATCCCATCCCCTATAAGTTTTCTAGTTATACCCTTAGCTTGCGATGCTCAGCGGGAGCCATCCAATATGCTAGTGTAGATATCGGTTCCGTCTCAGGTTACATGTAAATGTACAAGTCCACCACTCTGTGAGGAGGTAGTCTGGGAACATCGTCAGGGAAAACATCTGTGTACTGGTCCACGACTATAGGATAGCTCAGACTCTCCACATCAACTACTCCAAGGGTAAGGCATGCTATCTGATGAGTGTCTGGCTTCACCCTCCACTGAGTATGTTTGTCCTATGCTGCAAAGGCTCCCTTCTCGCTGGTGAAGGCGAACTTGGTCGCATCTGTGCAGACACACCACACTTTGAAACTAATATAGTCAATCTAAGCATGGGCTATAGATAACTAGTACATACCAATGATGACATCGTAAGGCCTCGACGCTGCTATGAGGAGATCTCAGGTGAAGCTCCCGCCTCCTTGAGTAATTTCACAGTGTTGGCACCAGGGCATAATCGTCGAGTCTACTCTAGTAAGAGTCTCTAGCCGTAAAGATCGAGCCAACGACTCTGTTAGAATCTCCGAGCTCCGAATGAGGTCAGTGGAAATGAATGTGTGACTGGAACCTGTGTCTATAAGAACTACATCAATGGTGGAGTAGAAACAAATCGTACCTCGAATCATCTCTGGAGTGCTATGATCGTAAGCCTCAGCTACCTAGAGCTGAGCTCTCCCATGTCCACCTACTCCCTACGGTCGGGGTGGACCTCCTTGTGGTGGTGGATATAACACCTCGAATCATCATCCACGACCTCCTACACGAAAATATCTTCTTCCATGTCTACTTTCTCTCTATGGTCCACCTCGATTGAATCTATGTCTCTACCTGGGAAGCCTTTCGACTGTCTACTAATCATCAGTATGGCGGGTTGGACAGTCACGATCCATGTGACCCTGCCCGCCGCAAGAGTAACATTTCCCTCTCCTAGCATGACTGGATCTGTCTCATGTGCCTTGCATGACCGGACTCATATCATGAGGTCGTCCACCAGATGTTCTGGTCTGCTTGGACCTCTGTGAAATCTGTATACTGCCATCTGCAGAAGACTCCACAACATGTCAACTAGTGACGGGTCTCACTGCTGGTGACTGCTCAGCAAGGAAACTCTTCACTATGAGTGCTCTATATAACACCCCCGCCTACGTCGAGATGGTGAGGGAGATCATCAATGCTCTGATCTCATGCCTAAGACTCTGATTGAAGGTCTAGACCATGAAAAATGGGTCTTGTACCATATATGTAGAGTAGCACAAGAGGTTAGTCAACCTCGCTGAGTACTCTTCCACCGTCATGCTACCCTACTGTCGAGGCAGTAGCTCATGTATCTACAGCACACGTAGGGTGGCTGGGACAACTCTACCTAAAATAGGCTCTCAAAGTCTATCCAGAGTAGTTTCACCTCGCCATGCACTAGGATCATCGGGCTCCAAAATATGCCTACTTATTCCTGAAGGGGACTCGCGTTAAGGATCACCATAAAGTCTCCTGGTGTCCCTAATAGTATGAAGACTCTCACCACAACCTCCAGCCATTTCTCAGCTGCCTACGGGTCCATCTCACCCATGATCCTAGGCAGCCTGCTGGAACTCATGAAACGTGCTCAAGTGGCATGCACTCTCTAAGGCTAGTGCTGGAGGAATCAGTGGATCGACGGGTAGTGGTACTGCTGGTGCCTCCATTATGATAGGGCCCTTCACCAAGACCTCATCGCTTGGTGGGATTCTATCTCGTACATCTCTCAGAACCCTGGATGGCTGTCTACGTGGAAGAATCCTGAACAAAAATAGGTGCTTCATAGTCAATAAGTTATACCTAGTGAGTTGACTCAAATAGATCACAAAGAAAACTCTTGAAAACACACATGCAATCAGTTTTTTTGTGCACATAGTCAAAAATCAGTTTTCAGGGTCTTGATTTATAGATATGACAGCTACCGCAGAAACAATGGACTCCCTAAACTAAGAAACACAATCAGTACCCGTAACATTATTTCTTCACATAAATGAATGTTCAGAGTCATATGTTTTGCGGTAGAACCGACACCTCAGAAACCAATTTGTCACGACCTATCCCTTGGGGCCCGTGTTGTGACTACCCCAGGCCCTCTTTCCATAGGCCAGGGGCTGTAGAATAGCACCAATGGCATAAAATCCATATACTGGGAAGGAATTGCCTTTATAAACTGAAAACACACACACCAGAGTATGAGTTGGAAGTAAAACATTAAGTAAAGCTATATATAAAAGAAGTCCAAGAAGTAAAAGGGCTCGGAAATACAAACCCAACAGGAAAGTGCAAGTACAACTAAAAAAGAATTACAAATGGAAATTATAATGCAGCTACTGGGTCATCATCTGGTGTTCCTACCTGAAGGGTAAGTACAGATGGCCTCCTCAGCACTCCACATCCACCAGTCTCCTATGTGTACCGACTCGTCTTAAGGTCCTACTCTAGGTACAGTCCAGTCCTGCTACTCTAATCCTCAGTTAGCACTGTCCATCTTCTGCATCAAACAAAACAAGGTGGGGGCATAACATGGGCAGGGGTGAGTATAATGATACTCAGTAGGGACCCTAAGGCCCTCAAGGTCTCACAAAATCCAACAAGAATAAACCCCAAGGTATGAAAACAGCAGATATCCACACATATGTATATGCCCAAACAAATACATATGTTATCAAGTAATCCATCTCGTTCACGAGGAAACACGAGAGTTTTTGACTCAGCTCAAACAGTTATACAACTTATGTAGAGATATAGTGATTATCAAACATATCCACTGAATCATCAGAGTTGTCAGACCAACACATGAACCAGGACGAGCTATTCTGTCGGACCAACACATGATGCAAGAACAGAAGTCAGAACTGTCAGACCAACACATGATCCAGGAAAATTCATCAGATCTGTCTAACAAACACATGATCTGGGAAAAACTATTCTATCGGACCAACAAATGATCCAGGAATAGTCGTCAGTGCACAGCCAGCCACAGGGTTTCCACAAAGCACACTTGATTTAGGGATGGTCTTCTCCTTAAGCCAAGTCTCAACATATAAACTGCCACCAAGTCCCACGAATAAGTATCTCAAAGGTTCATCTCGTCATAGAGGTGTCAATGCAATAAAAGGTGCGTCAATCAGATGCTCGGTCTATGAGTTATTAGCTTTTTAGTCATGGTGGCCCGGTTGGATTTCATTACGATCCAACCTGACTGTATGTCGATATTAACCCTAACTCCAGTGGGGTAAACTCAAGGGACCTTCATGCTCCAAAAAACCAGCACAACTAACAGTTCTTCAAATGGTCGTCTGGTGCCAATGTTATGGCCAAAGAGAGTAACAGGGCTGGTAATGGGCCCGGGTCCGGTCCAACCGAGTCGGGCTAACTCAGCTCAACCCAGTCTGGGCCAACCTAGTCCGGGTCAACCTGGAGAGACCCGTTGGGTCTGACCCGGCCAGTTGGGAAGGTCAGCCAGTAAGGTTCAACCTGTTCTGTTGGGCCCATCCTAGTGGACAACGAGGGTGGTTTGGTCAGGAGGCCGCTATGTAGGCGGCTCGGCACGAAGGTTGGGGCTGGTTCATCTAGCGTCGTGAGGGGCACGACTCGGGGACTCAGCCTGAGAGGCCGGGCTGGTTCCACCACCAACTCCACAAGGGACGCCTAGGGTCAGCTCGGCAGGTCGACAGGGTGCGCGGGCAGTGCACGGTAAGCACGGGAAAGGGTGGGCAGCACGCTGGATGGCTGGCTGGCCACCGAGCAATGCCCCGGGAGGCCAGCGGGGCACCATGTAGTGTGCCATGAGGCTATGGGTAGGTGGCTTGGGTGCCGGGAAGTGGGTTGGGAGGCCGGATGGGAGCTAGTTAGTGCACCAGGAGGCCATGGGCAGGTGGCCTAGGCGCCGGACATGCCACAGGTTCGGCCGGGGCGCGCGGGGCACTTCTGGGTGGTGCAGTTCACAGAGGCCGTGGGTAGTGAGAATTTTCCATTACCACCTCTATCTCCTCATCATTGTTACATTTCCATGCCGGAGAAACATCACAAGAGATCTACGGAGGGAGTCGGGCAATGTTAGTTGGCCCACACCCTCCACATTTAGGGGTGATAAAAAAAGCCTCATCTAGAGAAGAATATGGTCAACAATTCACCTACATCAATTCCTATCAATCTTTGAAAGAGATGGAAAAAGGAATAACAACATGTAATAAACCCCTACCTAGATGGTCGAGCGTCAAAGGTGAAGTCGTGGGAACAAGACGTAGTCGTTGTTCGTCGCGTCCACCGCACGCTTCCACTTCCGAGTTCGCACGACGGTTTTGGAAGTGGCTCCACGTCGGTAGGTATCTAAGGAAAAAGTTTGAGGAAGAATCCTGTGGAATATCGTTGCCGGTATTCGTCATTCTTTGTTCTTCGTTCGGAGAACATATTTTCTCCCATGCTCTCCTCTCAATGCTCCCACCAAATGAGAATTTCCATGCCAAAAATAATATAAGTTGTCTATTATTTTCTGGGCACAACAATTTCAAATTAGAGAAAACAATTAAGAGGCTCCCCTTAAATAATTCACAGTGATGCCGTAACTAATTAATGGGTAGGTCAAGTGTCTCCCCTTAATTAAATCACAGGCGTTGGTGCAATTGATTAATATGGAGTTCAAGAGGCCCCACCCTCCTTAATGAGGAGAGTTGGGAGGTTTTTCTCTCCTCCTATTAATAGGGGGTTAAAACACGTGAGACCCCCACCTCATTTATCCTCACATGGGAGGTTGAGTTAGGTTGGGCCACACCTCCATAACCTCTCAGGAGAGGTTAATGTGCGATGGCCTTACCTCCAACCTCCATGGGGTGGTTTTAACCACCACCCACCAAATGGAGGATCCAAATAAAATAAAGAATATGACTCTTTAATTTTTTATTATTTTTATTATAAAAATCTGATAACTAACTTTTATTCTGGACCAACTACCATTGAGATGAAAGTATTCTTAAAAAAACTAGCACTGTGAGTTCAACTATGCCCTCATATTTTAATTCCGACCACTGATTCAAAAGTTATAAATACCCTCTCTTATGTTTACTGAGCATACCCAAACAAAACATCAGATATTTATTCTGGGTACACAGTGCCTCAGAATCAAGCGTCGTAAATTTTCATGGACTCATAAAAATCCCATGTATTAAAAAAATATTCCACGGGATTTCCAGGTCATTACATAGATGGATTCCACAACATCATTTGATATGAAAAGAATTAGTAAAAAAGTTTGAATAAGTCTAATTTCACGAAATGGTTGGAACGTTGAGAATGTGTAATTTTATACGAGATTGAGCATTTTGAAAAGACTGGTTAATTGGTGACAATTTTTAAATATTATTTTCTATTATAGTTTATAGAATAATGTGATTTTTTAGAATACTAAGTGTTATGTGAATGTAATTTTCTTCATTAAGGTTGTTTCTTCATGTATGTAGTGTTATCCAAAATTGTTTTGAGATTCACAAAGGGTGGTAGCTTTATAGTCATTTTTTTATGATAGAGATTCATGAAAGTGTGTGGGTTTGAGAATTTAATTATTTATTTGAAATTTAAAGTAGTATTAATGAAGGCTGAAAGATTTGTGAATGGTAATATTGGACATCTGGTTTATGTAAACAGTGTGTTCAACAACATCAACTTATGACTATGATTCAAAAAAATGATCATGATAATCATGGATATAGACTTAAATGAAAAATATATAGATGAAACCATCATGTCATTAAGGTGAGTAATACATCACCTAAATAAATTATCCAGGGAAGTTGATAGATGTTTTCTGAGGGAGGTAATGTTATATCCCTAAATTATTATATGGATAATATGCCTAAGAAAGATTTATTTTGTATAAAATTATGTATTCCAAAAATATTTAAGATTATTCTATTTTGGTATGGCCAAAACACTATTGGAATATCCCCCTTGTACTATCCCTTAGTGGTTAACCAATTACATCTATTGTGTTGTCTCTCAACATCTGAATGTTAAATAATTTCATGAACCAATCAAATAGGTTTTATAATTTTCTACTTATATGGGAACATGATTTTCTACATTAAAATAGATTCTTAACACCTTGATTCACCCCTCCCCGCTTAGGGTGATCTGGGATCTAAAAAGTGGAAACATAGTCAAGGTTCACCGATGTTGGATTCTCTATAGTAACGATATTCCCTTTTTAATATTTGAGTTTCTTTCCTGGGACAACAATGAAGAGCAGTTTTGATGAAGATTAATTAATCTATGAGAAGAATTACATGTCCACCAATACAAGGATAGCAAAGAAAATGAAGGAAACAAAAGTTAAATAATTCAATCTTATATAAATAAGATTTAGTATCTATTTCTCTACGAATTTCTGAAAATGAAGACATATTAGAATTGGTTTCTAAGGAGAAGGTTGCTTAGGATTCCACCAAAGAGAAGAAAAACCATTCAAACTCATGTAAATAAAAATATTCAAGTGAGAAGTATTAATGTGTTACTATAAATAAATTTGTCCTAAAATTGAGGATCCTTGGACAAGTGGTGAAATAATTTAATCAATAACCTCACATGAATTTATACCTGATAGATAAAGGAATTCTAGATGACATTCCTAAAGAAAGATATTACACTATCTTTGGCGTCCTTCGATGTATGTTGGTCGAGATCGCACTGCTAGAAGGATAAGATAATACATTGGAAGAGGGATCTACAAGAAAATTATTTATTGTCTAATGTGCTCTATTCAGGTTGGATCCATTGAGTTAATAAAGAGGGATGTTGAATAATTTAATCAAAATTCCAGAAATAAGTTGAAGAAAAAAGGGAGTCAAAATAATATTTATGAAAAGATCAATATGATAAAAAAATAATTTGATAAATAGAACTAATTTCATGTTATTATTATTGGAATAATTATCAAGGAAGATCAAGGAATGTAAAAATTTGATTCATAATAATGTTATGTTGGATAAAGATGGTGTTGTAGAAAGAAGAAGGATTGTGAATAAAAGATGATTATGATAAGGATTATAAAATCATCCAAAAAATTGAATGTCTATATTTCATATCATAGTTGTAAAATCTTGAAAATAAATGTATGGATACATAAAAAATAAGCAAATTTTTTCAGTAACTACTCAATTATCACTCGAGGATTCTAAAGCTGAAAACCCTACATCATGTGATAATAATATCACAATGTATTTTGCAGATATTTCACATGAAATGGAGAAGAAACATGTACCATACATAAAGACATGTATTAATTATTCTAAATATGTTATCATGAATAGTGTATGGTGAATGAAATTTTTTAAACATGTATGCATTACAAAATGTGATAATGAACCTACCACCATAACCATTTTTATTTGGAAAATAGTACAGAAGAAGGATTTTTAATAAGAGCTCAAAAAGTAATGAAAAATATCCAACAACCTTATAAATAATATTTAAGGATATGATGGTTTATTTTTCATTTTTGGTGCTACAATAGATTTGGGCATCTTGAATTGGATTGTTTGTATAATCCATTAAATTAAAAAAGTAAATGGAAGACTATTTCAAGGGGATAAATCCATAGAAGATGAAGCAACGTCCAGTGGTCTAAAATAATCTATATATATTAAACCTCTTTTGGATTCTTGATAACCTATATGATATATGAAATGGATGTTTTCAAAGGGATGGTACATGCTTAACTCAAAATTCATCCAAAGATGAATATAGATGAATATCACCAAATAAGGATATTTATGATGAAGAGAAATTGAGAAGAAATAGAAAGAATATTATGAACAAAAAATATCCTATGAAGACGTCAATTGAGGAAGCTGAGAAGACCATGTATTTTAAATCCATGAATTTGAATGGTAGTGCATCCAAATGAACTCATTAGAGGGATGACACTTAGAATAACCCATGTGAAAGAACCAAATGTGCTATAATAATTCTTAATGACATGTTTTTTATATTAGAAGAAGATTAGGAAATAATGATGAAACATGAAGATCAAAAAGCTCTATATAGTTCATAAGGAAAATAAAACATTCCACATAATTAAGTAAATGTTAATGTGAGTTTTCAAACAAAAAGCTATCATTTTAATTATGTTTTCTATGCGAGGTTCAAGAAATATAGTCACATTAAAAAATGTTATTTAACCATTCTGAAAGAATAATAATAAGTCATTTGGAGGTGTGAGAATGTATTATCCACAAATGATGTTTCGAAACAAAATATTAACACATTGAAAATGAAAATACGATAAGATCAATGCTTCTAAAATATTAATATGAACATATGTTTATATATGCATGCATGAATAGTGTAGAATGAGAAAAAACATGGTTGAGGAGATCATCTCAACCATGTCATTTATATTGATTAATCAAGTAGGATCCACCTTATTACTTCAGTGTTTTTGTATTGTATTTTCTCTTATAATTAAGGAAATTGAAAGGTGAAGAATGTTATCAGGGGGGAGAACCAAAAAATTATTTATGAATGCAATTCTTTATAGCTATGCTGAAGAAGTCAACATCATGGAATGATTTATAAATTATTTATTCAAATAAAAATAGGATTGAGGACCTTTTTTATGAATATAAATAATTTATATTTGCAAGGAATAGGATAAAGAAGGTAATATATTGTCTTCATCTTATTTATGGTATCTTGGAGAACAAAAGTTCAATTTGATTATCATTTGTAAATCAATTATGGTTTCCCAACGTGTAAAATTGTAATTTGAGGGTCCATTCGGGTGTATTCTCTATACTTCAATTTCATGAAATATATTCTCGATGAGATCAACCATTATGAGGATACCGAGAAGTGTTTTTGTTGAGGGGGAGAAAAATGAGGATTGATGAAGAAGATTCAATAATCATTATATTTATTTGTCCAATATTATTATTCATTACATTACTAGAAGATCATGTCATTCAGAAAGGTGTTTGATGTTGATGGTCCCTAAATGTTTCATATCACATTTAGGATCTTCGGTCTGGAATGGATGTGAATGACACCTAGAAATATTAATATGTTTTCTCATTTTGTGATGAATCATGATTAGTGTGAAAGTTATAGATTTATATGCTGAAATAGTGTAAGAGTTTCATAATATTTAGTGATCACATAAGGAAGATTATTTAGATGAAGAATATGAAGATGAAATTGTTCATGAAGAATATTCATTAGATCCCCACAAAAGGCTATATATGGTCTAATGTAGGCACCCTGAGTGTAGTATTGTCAACTGGATTCTTATCAGGATCATTTTGAATTTCAAATTGGAGGATGTTATCAGTGCTTCAAAGGAAGGATACTACATAAATTTATAAGAAAAAATATGCTAGATATATACTAAATAAATTAAATATTCATGACCCTAAGGTAATTTCAAATCAGATTGTAGTTGGAAGAATCATTGAAATCACAAGTTTAAGGCTTATGTAGATATCATCATATATAGGGGAAACATTAAAATCTAACTATAATTGATTAAAAATCATCCAGATTTTTTGTTTTCAACATGATTTTCATATCCCTTTCTAAATAATCCAAATGAAGAGAATTTTGAAGCTATTAAAAGAATCATGGGAAAGTCCATATGATGTTGTGTATTTTTATGGGAAGTAAATATATGGTATGGTTGAGAAATAAACAAGAATGAACATATATTAGTATGGATGAAGAAGACTATATCTCTACTATAAAATCATGCACTAATATATTATGGATGAAGAAATAACTAACTGTGATTGGTAACGACCTGAATCATAAAATGGTGATTCAATTTAATAACAAGAGCATGATTGATATTATGATGAATAATGTTATATAATCTTGTACAAAATATATTGATATCAGATATCACATCATCAATGTAATGGTTAACCAAGTTGTGATTAAAATAAATAATGTTGGAAATGATGATCAAGTGGATGACATTATAACCATGCCTTTAGTATCACAAATATTGAAGAAATGTCAGTTTAACCATGGTGTTTAGCCACCACCTAGATCATGAAGAGGTTACGATTCATCCTCTATCCACATCTGTGTTAAATTTTTTAATCTTTTTGAAGATTTGAAGAGGGTTTATGGGGTAAATACAACCCATGGGGAGTTTTCTTAGCACTATAAGTGAAAATAATTGTTATTTGGGTTTTCTTCCAAAAAAGTATGTAACTGAAATTCAATGTGTTTTGGTTTTCCGAATTGGTTAGTGGTCAATAGGGTCATAAAGCTCTTTTTTCAACTCATTTTTTCAAAAAATTTATTTTATCACATAGACATTGTGTGATGGATGAGCTATTTCACATCTGTTAGGACCTTTTTAAATGCTGGTGCATCATTGAATTCATATATATTTTCAAAAAATTCAAAGGGGTAGATTATTGGATCTAAGGACTTTCACAATGGTAAAAAGAGTCTATTTTGTGTTAATTTTCAATCCACATTAGGTTTATTAGATATTTTTCAATGAAGGTGATCATATATAACAATATGAGTAAAATGTTTAAGGTGGATTCATTTTGCAATATTTTCAAAATATTTGGGCTCAAAATTTGGATGAATGATAATGTTTCATGAATGTCACTTTTATGGGATTATGTCATCTCAAATATGATTAAAAAATTACATTCATGAAACTATATTTTAAGAAGGATTATATTTTTGAAGATACGGAGCATCGCAAATGAGATCCTCTAATGTGTGATGGTGTGATGATGATACTATGAAACTATGAGACACATCAAAAACACACAACGGGGTGATGGTGATTCTACATGAATATAAGAAGATTTGTGGATGATATAAACATATCTGGTTTTTTTGAAATAGATAAGATTCGTCAAATTTTTTTGTAGTTTTGGAAAATCCTACTAGAGAGTGAGATCTTCACAAAGAGTTGTGACAATAAATAAATGGATATGCAAAATTCCTTTACCAAGAAAAGAATTAGATGTGTGTATTAATAAGTTTATTTCAGGTAGGATTGGAGCTTTGGAAATATAAAATTCTATGCTATCATGAGCATTATGAAAGGACTGTTTATGTCTTGACTAATTCCAATGATTTTGAGTTATGGTATTTTCATGAAAACTATGAGTTTTCTTATAACCATGTTTTCCTAAAAGGATAATATATTAATGAGGGTTATTTTTTATATGAACGATGTTATCTTCATGATTTCAATGTGCAACATGAAGGTTTGGAGATAAATGTAGATTGGTAGATTCGAAATGGGTTCTATATTCATAAATACCCATTTCATTGAAAAACATATTTTGGAATGTTCTTATGTTTTCCAATAATGGTATTTCATTGAAACATAAAAGAGGTTTTGTGAAGGCTGAAGGGTTCATGGATAGAAGTATTTATCATATAGTTTAATTGGAATGTTTTTTCAAGGACGTCAACTTAGGACTATGATGAAATAGGTGTATACTAAAAATATAGGACTAAGACTTAAATGAATAATATACTTATTCAGCCTTCAAGTCTTTCAACGAAGAAAGAATTAATGAAAAGTTGTGAGATAGAGGGATTCAATTAATGTGTTCTAAGGGAGTCATTTTCTTATGGAAAAATTCTTTTTAGGGTAGTGTGTCTAGAATAGTGTGACTGTGTCTGAACTTATTTATTCCACAACTAGTGAATACTATTGTATTTTGGTGCAAATGACACACTTTCAATTTATGATCCTTGTTTATACATTAATGGTGATAAAATTAAAACTGATGTGTTGTGTCCCTGTATAGTAATGTTAACTACAATATGAATACATCAGACAAGTTTTATAGGTTCTTACCAATGTGGGAATAATATCACTTACATTAAAAAAATTAATCCTTGATTCACTCCTCCCATCTCATTGTGTCCACGAACCTATAAATAAAACCTTTGTTAAACAAAAAAAATATTTAGTATGATCATAAAATATCATATGTTGAAATTAATGTGTCATAAATTAGGATATCACAAAATTGGGTTTTCATCTCACATTATATCTCACTCAATTTTTTATTTCATCATCATCACAACAACATTTTGGTTAATGTCAATAGATATAACCATGAAAAATTGAGTTATAAATCATCACAATTGAAACTTTAATGATTTCCACACTAAGAAACTAAATTATATAGGTGATGGAGAAATATATATCAATTTTATTATAACCCAATTTATATAATATATGAACAATAATAAAAATCATGTTGAACTCCAATATATTTCATCGAGGGAACATCTCTCCATTCATTCCTTCATGTGGAAACAACTGCACTCATTTACTTCTTCATCTAACCCACAAAATTATGAGAAATGAATTGAAAAAACTAGAAATATATTTTTCATTTTATTGTTCTCCATGTAAAAATATTTTTTTGATATATATTATTTGTATGGTGAGGGGGGTCAATGATGGACCCTAATCAAGAACACAAAGGAATAAGAAGATATTGACTCCATAGAATGAGAGAATTTTGAGAATAAATTTTTCAATAAGTGTTTTCATTAGACTATTGACACTAAAAAAGAGACATAATTCCTTCAGCTAAATAAAAAGGAGGATAAATTGACTGATACCTATATTGAATATATCAATATACTTTCATGGAATGCATTTGGATTTTTCATGAACATGAAAAAATAGATATTTTTACTGGAATAAAATGATGTATCTAAACAGAAATAGTTTTATGAGACTTTGGTATATATAAATAAATTTTATTATCTTCCATAATGGTTGGAATGAAAATCGGAGAGTCTGATTAGCACACAATTTTGGTGGAAATAAGGGGAAAATATATTTTCAACTAAACCAAATTGATAAAACATGTGGATGGATAACATATAAAATTCATTCATTTTGGAAATATGGGATTAATAATGGGGGAAATTCTCTAAATAATAGGTAAATTCAATAAGATTAAAATAAAATTGAATCATAAATATGAATTTTGATGTGATATAAAGAGAACAACTGTTAAAATAGATGTAAATAAAGAATATAATAACACATCACCAACACAAAAATGCTTCATTTATAAAGAGTATGGAAATTAATCTAAAAATTAATTCAAATCAAGGGAAATGAATATAATTTTTATATGAACTACAAAATCTAATGGAGAATGGAATAGGTAATGTTCTCATAACTTTAGAAGTGGGTCATAAAAACAAATTTCTTAGAGGTACACACATAATGAAATCTATAACTAAAATTGGTTTATTTTATTCCATTTTATCCAGTCCTTTAAATTTCGAAAGTACATTAAGAGCCCCAAATCACCATTCCAACGCATATATTTTGAATTATGAATGAAAAATAATGATGTGTTTATGAATTAATCAAACGTAATTAACTCTTCACTCATTTTTTGTGGGAATTGTTTCTCAAAAAACATATTATTCCCCATTGAGTCAAATTTTATATAATTTTCAAAAAGTATTTTCTCTCTATATTTATATTTTATGCCTATTTATAGAATATTTTAACATCATTTCATATCCAAAATCAACCTTTGATCATCATGATGTTTGGGGATGATTGTGATAATCCTATAGAAATTATATATATTTATATGGGTTTAAATGTCTAATCATCAAGGTATTTAGCTAAACTGTTAGGGAGAAACTTTTTATGGAAGACATACAAATATTTAAGGAATACATTTATATTTTTTTTATTAATTTTTATAATCATCCTTCAGAGAGTGAATTTGAGTTTTATATATGAATAATAAGAAGTGTTATATATATATATATATCAATAAATATATATATTATGTCACATACTGAATATTTGGAACTAAAGAAGAAGACTTTGGAGAATCACTAATAGAATTTTATATTCATTATTACATCACCATGGGGTTTAACAGTTCTCCGTGATATAATAAATATAGATAAATTCATATTTTCTTGGATTATCATGAACATTATACAATTATAATCTAAAATAAATATGATTTACCCCAAATTTATAACATGTTTGATCAATTTATAAGGGCTCAATACATCCAATATATTTAACTTCTATTTTGATAACTTAAATTAATAGTGGTAATAGAAGATATTCCTATGTAAACATTGTATAAAATATATAAAAATATTGATTCCATTATGATTCTTTTTTAGACTTATATGTTCCCCTAAAATCTGTATGAATATAAAATGTATTGTGTTTAGAGATTACCTAGATCATTTATATAGATTATATTCTCATTTATTCCATTCGAATAGAAGATAAAAAATAAAATTTGTTGATTTTACTGAATACCATGAAAAAATATACGTTGAAAGAATCTTTTAGTAATTTTGAATTATTTGTATAGAAATCATCATTCTCATGTCAAGTAATCACATGTGTGGGTATTTCTATAGATCCTTTAAGGAAAGAGAAAATTTTATTTGAACCATACGAATTACTATGACAGAGATCTATAGTTTTAAAAGATCATGTAGTTTCCATTTTTTTATTTATAAATTTCTTCTATCTTTTCTATATGGTAACCATGTCATCCTGTAAGATAGTAATGTTACTTTGAAAACAATTACATAATAAATATTTTATAGATATCAAGAGAAGGTTACTAACTACACTTGTATTAACACTAAAAAATATATGATAATTGTTATATATAATGATGTATCAAATATATTATTTTGATGTTTTCCCTTGAAAAACTATCGTGGTAGAATATACCTCACGTCAATTAATGATTCATGATAAAAATTTATTTCCATATTATTTAGATGTGTAACTGATAATTTTTTATTAATTACAATATGAAATTATCTTTATGAAAATTTTATAATATATTACTATAATAAAGGAATAATGTATATATTCACCTGAAATGAATTCATCCTAAAACAAAGGATAACTTTAAAGTTGATTAAGGAATAGGACAGTTCAGTATATTACTACCCTAGGAAGGAAAATAGAGAGTATTATACTCCTATAGGAGAGTATCATGATACTTTATCAATTATGATGGCTGAATGAAAACCAATTCCCATGTATTAAAAAAGGATTGACCATGAAATCATAATGGATGTGAAAAAATCATATCTTGCAATGTGATTTTTCATCCCTCTACATATGAGAATTTCAGGGAGTAATTGAATATAGATATAGATATATAAAAGAAGCTAATGAATATTATTGATTTCAAACCTAACAACAAATAAATTATAAGGTTCTAGAAAACAATATGTTTCCCAAAAATAATTAAATAATGATATAGTATATTATTCACATATCACATTATTCTCAATCCATCCTAGAATCACAACGATTCACATAGATATCAACAATAAATTTTGATTGGACAAATTGAAGTGGGAGACAATAAAGTATGTATACTGGTGATTGGTTTTTGAATAAGTTATGGAAAACATTATATGTCAATAGGGATAATATAAATATCAACCACACCTATACAAAAATGCGGTTACACCACCATCGATTTCTTCTTTTGATAACCCATTATAACTAATTGCCATAATTTTCATTGGGGTTAAGTTTATCTCCTAATAGATTTAACATAATTAAATTATCTATAAACATATTTATTACCCTATTATGTTTTTGTTATTTATTTATGATGTTTTAACACTACATGATGTTCCACTTTAAAATATATTGTATTGAGGTCCAGTGTTTACCATGATGTTGTGGAGAAGTATCAAACATGAATTAGAAATTATGCTAAGATTTAGATCTAATTATATTACTATGAATTATTTCCATTCAGAAATGACTATTTATACCCTTAACTAAATGTTTCTATAGTATTCTATTTATTTTTTAATGAATATTTATTAACATTTTATCCTATTAGATTTATTATATAAAAAATATTTCCTTTATAGGATTCAAATGGAGTCATTTAATGAACTATATGGGGTGAGATGTAAATCTAAAACATGATAGGATTAATTTTGGGAGGATGAGATTTTAGGACTGGATACTGATAATTAATTATTGTTGTTGTTTTATACTATTTATAAATACATTAAAAAGACATATAGTTGATAGAATAATTATTGATGTAATCATTAATGAGATCTGATGTTTGAATTTAGATATATGGTGTTACTTTGAATATCACGATGAAAAAGGCTATGATATTATGGAAAAAGGGAAATTTCAGGGATGATGCTTTTATTTACATACATTTTATTCAATAAGTTAATATTTTGATCAATTTTTTTATTTTAAGAATATTTTTCAAATTTTATTTTTTATAAAGCATTTTGTCTTTATTGTGAAAATGCCTTATGATTTATTCTTTTTTATTTTATATATTATATATTTTATATTATCAAAAAATATAAATAATAATAAAAATTAATTGTAGGTATAAAAATGCATCATTATACATTTCATTCAACTAGACCTAATGAAGAATCCAACCCTTTATGGCCCTAATTAAGAACTAAAGTGTAGGCAAGAAATATATACACATTTTTAATGAGTTATTATGATAATATAATATCTCAGAATTTACTTGTATAAACATGTAAAACTTATACATATATATATAAGATTGTTAAGAAGAATTTATTTATGTTTTCATTATCTAATTTTAGTATTTTTCTTGGATTGGTGCATGAAAATCCATCACATTAAAATTCAAATCAGTTATACTAGATGTAAATTTTTTTCCCTTTTTATTTGATCATTAAATTGTCCACACGTGGTCTATTAAATTGAAATTGTGTTTGATAACTGAAATTACATATAAAAAAATTTAACCAAATACCACATTTTATAAATTCTTAGTTAATCATGATAAATAAGAATCAATTATAGGATGAATGAATTTGGTTGAAACAAACTGACCACATGCCTGTAAATTTGTCTCTTCCTTTCATTTTATGGGATAAATCCATTTTTAGTAGCATAAGAGGTATGTTTTCTATATTAATTCCCTTATTAATTTAAAATATTCATTTTTTTCAATTTCTCTTCTCTTTTTTTATATTTCCCCCCCATCGTGCTTATCTCATTCCAGATTAATCGAGATCTAACCCTCATTATTATTAGACAGGGAAAAGTGATATTTTGATTTCAATATGATTCAATGATTTATTTTTATTTTTTTATGAAATTATTTATAGTTAAACAGATTAGTGGTTTAGGATCCCCCCTTTTTCATGTCATCCAATTTAATATTCCCTATTTATCAGTATTGTTCCCCTTCATAATTTAAATAATTTATTTGTAGATATTGATGTAGTTAATTTTTTTCTATAAAGAGGTATCCTAAATGAATTTAGGATGTTTATTACCCTATATTAAATTTCATTGTATTGATTAATAAATTTTTTATTTGGAGGGTGATGATTCATTGTTCTTGATCTCAAACATTAGTGGAGTTTCGATATTTTTTAAAGAAATATGTTAACATCACTATGAATCTTAAAAACCGCAACCTCAATCTTACTGACATCATTGGGTATTATTTTAGGTATGTTTGAAAATTATATTATGTATATATTCATTTTATTAAATCCCCAATTAAATTATTATATTATTTAATTGAATATTTTAGTTAACAAATTTTTTCTAATAAAATATGGTGTGTGTGGATATCCTACTTGTGAGATCATCCCTAATGTGTGTGGGATGTTATGTTCATGGGTAGAAAAAATTAATTAAGTTGGTATTCTTTAGAAATACCCTTGTATCAACTGGGTTCAATTTTTAGAGTGGCTCAATAACAAGCACCTATTCTTCATAAAATAACATTATATTTCTGAAACATAATAAATAGAATTTAATTTTATATAATTTTTAAAATTAATATGTTCATGATATATTACCTTTGTTATTTCATTCATGAAATATCAAATTTTTTTATGAGTAACGTGGGGATCAATCAAAGATCTATAAATCACTAAAACATTTAAAATTTTGAGATATTAAGTAAGAAAATATAACTTAATTCCCCATCTATGAAAGAGTTGGTAGAATAAATTAATGAAAAATAAAATCATATTCCTATAACATATCATAAATACATTAAAGAGGTAAATATATATATTTTAAAAACTTCCTCTTAAAATACTAATAAATTTAATTCTTATTGAATTCAATGAAGAACAAGTTCATTCATGATTATAAATTAAATGGTGTATCCTTAAGTTTGGAATAACATAATTTGGATTTTACATTGTTGAACAAGTCAATCCACTAACCTCATTTCGTTTTATCAAATCCAAAACTATTAAATCCTTGGAGAGTGACAAGGAAGATAATAAAAAATAATCAAATATAAAATATTTTTTGAGTTTTAATAAGGGATAAGAAAAGTGGTCAAGATTCATGAAAAAGAATAACGTGAAGATCTTGTGGAGTTGCTACTATCACCTAAAGAAAATTTTGTAACACATAGTGGAGTACACAATGAAATTTGATAACGAACACTTCTAAACCTTATTCCATCTCTATTTTTATATTAATTTATCTCTTTATTATTTCATGGTGGTTGGGATTTCTAATTTATTTTATCCACTTCATAATCGTATGATATATAATATTGGCTGGTTCTTTAACATGAAGCCCCATCAACCATCAGATTACAGATACATTGTTATAACTTTATAACATGGGGAAGTAAATAATATAGTATCCACTTGATGGTCCAATCCATGAATAAAAAATTTCAATTATATTTTCTTCTTCACTGTTTTAATTTTTTATTTCAACAACTTTTTCATGTTCTATTCTTGAATCTAGGTAGGTTTGATTTGAAATTAACTAAGAACATAACGAAATTATGCTACTAAAAAAAGTTCAACTATTTATACCCTATCATTTACATATATTCCTAATTTTTTAATATATTAATCTAAAATAAGGGGGAATTGAATTTATTTATGGGGAGATTGTCTTCCTGTATATGTGTTTTTATGTAATTTCTTTTTAATATTTTTAGGATTTTTGATATTAAAAAAAATACATGTCATTATTTATATTTAATTCAATTTTAATTTGTTTATTTTATTTTTAATGATTTTTTTTTAAATTATTTTTGATATAGATGTTCTTTATAGGATGTTTATTTTCATACTTTGTTTTAGTTTTACTAGTTTTTGAGATCCATACCCATGAAAAATTATATTAAAATATATATATCTTCATGTGAAATATTCTAAACCACTTTTGATTATTCATTTTAATACTATGACTTTCATGAGAGGAAAATTTATTTTTCATTTGAAACAGAACATGTGATTATTTATAATTCAAACCATTGATGTTCAAAAATCGTTTTCAATATGACTAAGAAATTTCTTTTTCAATATTGATCATTAATTTAAAAAATAAACATTATATATATCCTTAATTATCACATAGAATAAATGAATTAATGAATTGGTTCAACTTATATTATATGATTATTTTACATAAATACCTTCAACATTAATATTATATCATGTATATTTCGTGATTCAGTGTGGGGATAGACACTTTATTTTCATAAATGTTCAAGTAGCTTGTTACAGGGTGGTGTAGGGGGTGGGTAACTCTTCTACGTTGGGCTTATATAGAAATCATAATTCTTCATTATTTATTGTACTTCATTCATGTCATTAATTTACATGTAAAAAAATTAAAAACAAAGATGAAAAAGAAAAATAAAAAAATTACAGAGATGAGATTGAATTCATTATTATTCTAGCAAGATTTATTTGTAATTAACTTAATTTCATTTTCATCATGTCCTGTATAATGAATAAATAAATAAATAAATAAAATAAAAAACGTAATTAAAATGAAATAAAAACTCTCATTCATTTTTTGACACATAGACCAAGCCATTAAGAAATAGGGTGTAGTTATATACACTTGTAAGGGTAATTAGATCAAGGATTTTCTATTATTTTACTTGAGGATCCATTCAATATATTTAATAGTTTAACTATATATATTCATACTTTTAATTTTTAAGTTATTTACTCACCAAACCTTACACAATTAATTAACAATGAAAAATACTGAATTATTTCTTTTTTTATATCTTACAGTGTTGATAGATGATAATTTTCACATTCCGATGGGGATATATGAAATTTATAATTATTAATAATACATCAGATTACATTTATTTTAAGCAATTTGTTTCATGAATGTCAAATGTGTGGTAAGATGTGATTAGTTCATTGATATATTATTAATGTGAATGAAATTTAAATGTGGTGGAACAAACATAAAGATAATTCTTTTAAAATTTGATACATGATGGAATAAGTTTTTCTTAGAAGAACATAATATTTAAATCACATTTGATTTTGGAATTGTTTTTTATTCAAATAAAACATGACTATTATTTTTTATTTTCGGGATATATAAATATCTTATTTTAAAACATTTAATTATTCAATTAATTTTTTTAAACCCAAAAATTCGTAATTTTTGTATAATTTTCAAAAAATAGTTATATGAACAATTTTGTAATTTTTTAGAAAATTTTGTAATTTTGTGTTTATATTCTGTTTGGAAATTCAATTGTAAAATTTCTAAACAAATTAAAATTTTGAAATTATATTTTAGTATCATTATACTATTATTGGGATATATTACATTATATAAGAACAAAAGAATAATTTTACCATAATAGACCAAATGAAGAATGTGAAGGGACTTTAAATATGTGTATAGTTCAATGATTTTTGATAATGATAATATAACGTATAATGTACCATTAAAAATAAGATGAAATTATAATGGGGATAAAAAATTAGATCATTAATATTTTCAATAATGGGTTCTTTTATATATTCATACATTTTCTAGTAAATTAATGCATGTGAATGAAATGGATTGTAATTAAGAAGGTCTTTTAGGAACAATTAGTGCTCTCCAACAATCTGGTTATAACATCAGAAAAAAACATAAAAATAAGATGAATGTTTGTGAGAGAATATGAGGTACATAAGAAAACAATTTCATAGTATACCACTTTATGATAATGGTTCATTTTTATCCCATAATAACACCATTATTTTGACGCTTTAATTATTGGGAATCCAACTACAGCTCTTACCTATAATTTCTTTTCACTTAATAAATTCAAAAGAGTAATTTATTTTTAATATTTTAAGATGTGTTTTATGTATTAATTATATTATACATTTTTATTGTATATTATATTTTTTGTCTTCTCATTTTTTTTATATTTTGTGTTTACTACACCATGCATCTATTATCTGCATGGTTGGGGGAACAAATCATTTCTTTTATTCAAGTGGTGAAGCTTCAATGTTTTGAATTTTTTATTCTTCAATGTTTTCTCATTATTTTTTCTAGGTAGTTAGATATAGATAATCTAAATGGGATGTGTGTTTTTTTACTCATCATCCAAATTGTTCTCCTGTATTAATTAATATTCATTCATCAAAATATTTAAGAAATCCGTACAATGATGTTTTACATAGATAGTTATGGTCACTAAACTGGTATCCTAAAAGACTCCCAAAAGAGAATTACCCTAAACACAGTGTTATTGGTGTTGCTAATAAAATATTGATCAATTTAGTATGGAGTGATAGTTCCTGATCCCAACAATAAGTGAAATAAATAGAATTATATTATCAAAGGATAATGATAATATAACTATGAACTTTTAGGAACAAAAAATAATTTCTAACAAACTTTTTTGTGTATTAATTTTATATTTTTAGCTGAATATTTTCTAATCAATATTTATATTTTTTAAACCTCCATTATTATATCACATTTTTTAGTATTATATAATTAGATAATCAATAGGGAGCTTATAAGAATGGTATGCTGAGAGGTCTCTTTTTTAAATCGATCGTATGTTTTCTGTAATTTTATTCATTTATTGTTAATTATGAAATATTTAGTTTGGATTCATAAAAAAACCACAAATATCATTTATCTCGAGATAAAATTTCTTTTTTGAAATATTATATTTTATTTGGATGATATTTTATCAGCATTAAATTCCTATAACTTCTATAGTGTTAATTGTGTTTCTTATGTATCTCTTTTTAGGATGTAAATACTAGGCCCATCACATGCACTGTACTCGGACGCAGTATAAGTGCTATATGATCTCTTTCATGAGGAACAAATAATATAAATCATTGATTATAGGGATAATGTACAGGGACACAAAAAACTCGGTTAAATTTTACTAGATGAATCATATGAATATAGAAGAAATTCATAAACTAAAATGAATAAGGATGTAAAATTAACCTTAATTATTTTACACATAGTATTGAAATTTTTTGGGAGAAATTATATATTAGTGGTATAATATGACACATTTAGATTTTAGTTTGTATTTATCATTAAATATATATTTTATGTTTAATATCATGTAATACAGACATTCATGTTCTAAAATAAACTATGATTTATTTTATTTTGAAAAAAAATACTAAAATAGAGGATAAATATTAACATGTTATTACAATGTATCATGAAACATCATTATTAAAAAATGGGAATAATATAAAAAATTTTAAAAAATATTATGAATATAAATATATAACTGCGTAGTTATCCTTATATATCATAACTTATATTTTAAATATTGATAAGAGGAAAGGCATTAGAAATAAAATTAACATTTTCAGAAATATGTAATCGAAAAAATAAATGGTTTTTGTGGTGTATATATGTATTTATAAGAATATTATCATGTGTTTTAAATAGGTCCATTGGAAATTTATTCATTAGATTTATTGAAATTGAACATATAGTTATTACACATATTAATATTTTATATAATTTTGTCCAATAGGTATATTGATGTTGCATAATTGTTAGTAAATTTTAAATAATTTAATTTGGAAATAATAAATAATACCATTATGAACTAAATAATTAATAATAAATTCAAATATTTTGTTATAGAATTTTGTATTTTTGTTCATTATGCGATATTTTTTAAAATAACTATATAATATTTATATAAAATTCAATGAAATATTTTAGTATTTACTGATAAGAAATTTAATTGTTTTTACATAAATAAGGAGATGTTATTAAATTTTTTAAAATGGTATTATTTATAAAGAATAAGTATTCATTATTTTAGAGATGTATTCATTAATAAATTAAAATGTGTACTAATTCTGAATCATTTTAATGAAATTTATTATATTTTTATATATAATTAAATAAATTAACATTCATACAATTGTTATTATTATTTGGTTGTGAATTAAAATCAACCTATTTTTGTTAAAAAACCTTTTTTTTAAATATATTTTTTGTGTTATAAATTTTTTATTTTAAAATTAAATTTCACAGAAATTAGGTCACATAAAATAGATTTCATATTTTCAATATATTTATACACATTAGTTATCAAGATCAGTTTCATTTGTAGTCATAAGAATAACCAACCATGGTAAAAATTAGGTTACCACAATAAAAGTAAAATGCGGTAATAGGGTTTAAAATTTGTTTAACGACCTAAAATATCACACAATATTTTATAAAATAGATTATGTGAGGGAACTATTGTAATACCTTTATCATATCTCCCTTATTATTCAACTTTACATCATCATTTAATGAGAAAAAGTGTTTATAATTAAGTAAAAATCGGTAATTATGAAATAGAACCACATGATCACTTATAAACATACCCCTCCATTAAAGAACCCTAATTAAAAATTTCCATAACTTTCCTCTTGAATACATTACAAAATTTATCTAAAACTAGACCATCCCATGTTTAGAAACCTCTGATCAAACTAATGAGTCCTAAATCTCTAGATTTCATGATTCTCTTTAAGGAAGTATTGATGTATTAAATTTAAGTGTTATACTCTCATTAGCAATTATTATTAATATTATTTCTCTACCATTAATATATAAAAATTATATATATATATATTTTTTAAATTCATTAATTTTTTTTAAAACAATATTTTTACTATAAAAGGACGCGTTCTTACACATTCTGGGGATATGTTCTGTTCTTCTGGGTTGGTTTAAATGCCTACACAAAAGATTTTATTATTTAAACATCATGAATTATTAAGATAAAATACATTCTAGTACTATGATTTAATAGTGAATAATTTATTATATTTTTATAATTCTATAGTTTTTTAATATTTATGTATACCACTTAATAAGATTAAATAGTTTTATTGAATAAAAATTGACAAAAGATGATATTTTTTGGATTTTTATCAAAATCATTACAATAATATGCATGAAATGATTATGGGAATATATAAATATATCAAAAACAAAAAATAAATATTTATTAAATTTTATAATTGAAGAAATTTTGACACCGGATCAATGACTATAAACACCACACCATGTTTAGAACATAACAAATGGGAAAATTAAAACTTGAATGTTAATTTTAAAAACGACTGATTTCTAAATGGGTATTCAGAAATTATATTTAGATGGAATAAAATAAAATAAATTAAAATGTGGTTATTATAAAGATTTATGATAAACTTGAACTTATTATACAGGGAGTTAGAGTGTATCTAGGTGGGAATAAGTTGGATGTAAAGGATTCTTTTCAAATATCACTTTAAATATTGTTTTAAAAAAAATATAAATTTATAATTGTAAAAAGAGTATATTATTTCTGAAAAAAATAATTATTAAATAATCATATGGTTATTTTTTTATTTACTTGTATTAATACCAATTCACCCCCTTTGGTTCAAAACTCCATTGAATATTATCCTTTATATTGGAAATATCGTATCTCACATTTTTAGCTAATAAACATTCTTCACGATGTTGATATTATTTTAATTTTCTATGGAAAATTTTACAAATAATTTTAAGTATTATTAAGTTAATTTTCTAGTAATATTATATTTATTTTCAAATTTTAATGGAATTATTTTTATTTTTCCATATAGATAATTTTGAAATTACTTTATTTATAATGTGTGAATGGAATATTTTTTAACTCTATATGTACAAACACATTTTATCATAAAATTATTCATATTTCTTTACAAGTTTCAATTTTTAGGCTTTCATGTTTTTTTATGTTATATTTATTATCTTTTTTCAAAATTATTTTCATTTAAATAATACCTTTTAAACTCGTAAAATGATTTTTTTTCTTATTTTTCAATGATTATTTATCATTCTATTATAGTTGTTTTTCATTTTTTAAATAATCCAATAAAATCATTTCCCTCAATAGGGATATGATGTACTGAAACCATCGACCCTTTTTCATTCTGTGGAATTTTTGAATGTTTTTTGGAGGTATTCATGAAACATATATATTTCTCATAGGTTAATTGAGCTATAATGGGTATGTGAATGTTTGAATGATCATGTAGAACAGATCTTCCTCTTTTATCTTCTTGTGAGGTCTAGCTCTATTGTATCCCTCTAATAAATTTGGTATTATTTTAAATATCATTACATTAGGATGAGACATGCGGTATTATACATAGTGTAAAATGACAATTGTTTCAAGCTGTTAATTTGAGTCCATATTTTAATGGGAAGATGGTAAGTGTAGTCTATTATGATATAAATTCCATGTGGTTTAATCTAAACATAATTTTTTATTTTTAAGATTATTTTTTACACAATCCTATGATATGCGATATAATTTTGTTAGGTTCACATTACTCAAGAATATTTACTCATGTTTCTACACATATATAACACATTTATTATATTATTACAAAATCTTCATATTGTGAATCTTATTTTATTATCTATAATTTATTAACTATGAATTATTTTTTATGTATATTATCTTTTCCAATTTTTTATCTTATACTCATTTTTTGTTGGAATTTTATCTCTTGTTTTCATCCCTTCATGATAATCTAATCTCACCCTTTCTTATGTTTCAATTACCCATGAAATGAAGAATCATATCATGTGTAATATGTATATAAGGTTATACTATTTTAATATTATTTGTTTTATATGTGTAATATTGTTCTTTAAATATGTTTTTTCTATATATAACCTTGAAATACATGATTCATACAAGTTATTGGGAGTGATTGATTATAAAATGTATTGAATATACATTTAAAATGTAATAATAAGTATGTATGATATGCTGTAGTCATTTCTTGATTTTAAATATAATGGAATGTTTAGGGAATCTAAATAAGAGTTCTGCACATGGAAAAGACCCTTGATCCCCTTCCCACCCCCAAATATGATATTTTAATGAGAGGGATCCATGTACATATTTTTCTATTTTATAACATGGAATTCACTAATGGGGTTATCCATCCCTATGAATATATGTTTTATACACTCCGTAAATGATTTAATGGGAGATTATTATCTAGGTTGACCAAGCCCCCAACTAAATCATCATCTTTTATAAACTATACTGAAGGACTAAGATGGTATATTTGATAGATTTATATTTTTTATTCAATATATTCCAGGTAAATCTGGTTTTGATAATCTCAAATGTAACTCATAATTTTCGGATTATTTGGTTCAAAATTATGTTCATTGGGTTTTATGCCTATTTTAATTATTTCAACTCATAAAATCTATATGTCCGCAATTTTGAACACTATGGATAATTTTTTTCTTATGTCTAGAAACATAATCAATGTGACGAATTTTTCTATGTGCATAAATGGTTATTTTTAGAATTTAGATATGTAAAACACCGATATGATTGTTTTTTACATAAATCAACTACGTTATAATGTCACCATCATGAAATTTTCCTATTTTGTTCAAAATGAATTATAATAAATAAGGTTCATAGATGAATCGATTGTGTGACTCATTTAGGTGGATTATTATGCTATTTAAATCAGATATGTGGTGAAATCCGTTATGTGGTTTTATTTGGCTATGTCAGTATTGGATGTGTGAGTGAAAACCATTTGTGAATAAGATTGGAAACATCTTATTCATATACATGGAAAAAATATTATTAAATTAATGTTTACATGAATTAATGTACAATGAAAATATTTTTATGTGTATCAAATATTTTATGTGAATTCAAATGTATCATTTAGCTATGTGATTATTTGAAATCAGCTACATATGAACTGAAGTAAAATTTAAATTCTAGTGTACAAAATTTATATGTTGGATAATATGTTTATAGTAAAAAATATTATAATGAGATGAAATTATTGAGAAATTATTCAACTAAAAAGATAAATTATTTGTATTTAAATTGGAAGATTTTATTTTTAGAGAAAGATTTGTTTTTTATAATTATGAGATGTGGATTTTAGGGATTAGTGTTTTGTAGCAGAAATACAATTCCAATATTATTTTTTAGAAAAATAAAATTGTGAAAAAAAATTGAGAATAAGAAATGTTTTTGAATATGATTTCAAAATCACTTTCTCTCTTTGTCTCTCTCAATCTTAAATCACTTCAATTCTTCTCATTTGTATCAAGAAATAAGAATAAATATATCAATATACCATAGTGATATAGTGTTTTTATTATAATTGTTCATAATAATATCCTTGAGGTATATTATATATTTATCTTCTCTCATATAGATTTATTCCTTCTATCTGTTATATCTCATTATTGTGAACTTCATCTGTATAAAAATTATTTATCATCTCTTTCATTTTAATTTTTCATAGTAAAATAACAAAAATACTATTGTCTAAAAATAATTTCGGGATCTCGATTGAAAGTTCATATTCTACAGTAACATTTTTTCAATGTATTCAACATGTCAAGAAGTCTATTGAAATGTAATGGTAGTCTCTAAAAAATAGGATGCCCTAGTGAAATTCACTAAACACTTTGAGTTTATCATTGGTGGATTGCAGTAGAGATATTCTATTCACAAAATAATAATATGAATTTGTGCCAGATTGTTTTATTTTTGGTTTTTTTATTTCCAATTCAATTTGTGTTTAGGAAAATAAAAAAATTTATTCATATCCAAAATAGTGCTTTTTTAATAATTTTTTTCCATGAAATCAAATCACACCCACCATGAGACTTATTGTATAAGTTTTTTGAAATTACATGGAATCATATATTTTGAATCTTGAGTTCTCAGCTATAAATAGATTATGTTTAAATATTATTTCAAAAATGTATTCAATTATTTGAAAGAGATAAGGTATTTTTATGGTAAGAGATCTATATTTTAAATCATCATAATTATGGTTATTGAAAGGAATATGTTATCATATATCTAAGGATCCATGGTATAAATGTTTATCACAAATCTATGAAGAATTATTTAAATATAGAATCCTATTAACAACATGGGATTATGATACTAAATATATCTACGTATAAATTCAATAAAATGAATTCAAATATTTATAGAATATGTCTTGATGAGTTCAGGTGGGTATCTCAATTGCAAAGAAACCATCAACTCTAGAATACTATATTAGTTACCTATGAAGTTATATAAAATATGTGGTCTCTAACATTAAATACATGCAATATGATGTTAGATATGATCGATTGATGGAAGGATATATTATCACATAGTTTTATGTAGGAATTACAGAATTGGTAATCCATTTTGCAACTTTAGGAACACCTATTTTTTGCCTATATCAAGTACTAACATAGATCATAATTTTACCACCAAGAAATTTTAGATCTTTTAAAAAATTATACAATCTAAAAAGTCCATAAAATTAAAAAACATTGTGGGATATATAATTATGTATTTGGAAGATATGTAAGAAGTATCTAGATAAAAAATATTATTTAAGAAAGATAATTCTATTTTAAAATATTCAATCTCTAAATATTAAAATAAATTCAAATTGAATAGTCAAATAATTATGAATCATATAGTAACTTTTATTTTGGGTGTGATCTAGATAACTTATATATGACATCAAAAAAATTATATAAAAAGAGAATATTTTTAATGTAACCTTTCATCCAATATAATAAGTTTATTGGTAATTATAAAGATGTAAGTTGTAATTAATGTAAGGGTATTGTAAAAATAATCCAAAATTGTCCAGATCTACGAGATAAAAAAAATTCATTGAAAAATAAGTTCAATAATGTTTGATACAAGAATAAATCCAATATATCTATTAATTCCATAGGTAGATATTCATAGGATTGTAATAATTTTATTCTTTTGGAGTTCTAAGATAAAAATTCAAATAAAAATTCCAAAATGTGATTTATAGAATAATTCAATTAGGGATATTAATATTCATCAACTGAACGTGAGTCATAGTCTGAAAAATAAAATTTATTAAATGAGAAATTAAATGAATATTTCACAATGCTAGAAACTAAGTATGAATCATTGAAAAAGAAAACTAAAACTAAAAAAATCTAATAATTATATGGTAATTGAAAAATTATACTTCAACCGAAAACACTCAAAACCAAAAAACTAGCTATAAACATTTACTAAAACTTGTATTGACTTTGAAAAGAATATAGAAAAAATTGAAAAATGTATTTCAAAATTTCAAATTTTATGAAAGTGTTTTTAAGGTAAATATTATTTAAATGGAATCCTTGTATTAAATAATGTTAATAAAAATAATTTCAAAACAGAAATCCAGTATGGAGAGTTGAAATTGTATAATAAATGTTTAGAGTTCTAGAAAAATAACCTCACTAAAATTATTTTATTTCACTTTTAAGAGTCAGGAATCTCTTCCACTAGTAATTTAAAAAATGTAAAAATATTATGGAGTCAAACATTATATTCATTCTAAAAAAATAAAAACATTGTGATAGACTTTCTAGAAAACAAAAAATAGATTTCAATTACCATATCTATAGTTTTTATTGTCGATGGACCCTATAAAATATGGTTACAAAAACAATTAAAAATTGTATTTTGCTTGGTATGGAAAAATTTCGTTCACTATCAATGAAAAAGAGGATATGTATAGTTGATATTCAAGTCATATGAGTAGGTATTTCTCTATCTTCCCCTCTATATCAAAACATGATGGGGGCAATGTCACTATTGGTGACAATTCAAATGGAAAAATTATGTGAGTTGGATCATTTGGTAATCTACGATCAGTCCTCAAAAACAATTTATGTTTAAATAATATATAATATCTTGATAATTATTTTGTAACACTGTGAAGAAGGTTAATTTTTTTGATATTTTCATGTAATTCATATTAATTTTATATAGAAAAAATTATTTAAATTCAGGTACCTGGTATGGATAATGTCTATACTATAAATATTAATTATTTTAGTAGAAATAATTTTAATTATTTGAATTAAGAAAAAAACGAGGCTTGTTTTTTGAATAAAATATTGGGGCATTGTAATGTATATTCATTATGGAAAATATCTACAAAAAATTTAGTTTTATATTTACCTTAAGATAAATTTAATTTTAAAAAGAAATATGATGCATTCCAATGTAGAAAACAACAGAATTCAACTTTTAAACTAAATAAATGGATCGCAAGTCTATATTTATAAAAAAATTCATATGTATTTTTTTGGGCAATATAGAATTACATTCTTAAGAGGGAAACATTACATTATGTTTTATTTGATGATTTATCTATATTAAATTGGGTTTATTTTTTAGTGTTAAAATTGAATCTTGTCATTTGATTATATTTTTTTGAATACTGGTTCAAAAATTGAATGATTATAAAGTTATTATTTATGATGTTACCACAGATGATAATTTTAATAACCTGAGTTTAATTCATATTATTCAAAACATGGTACCAAACATACTTTTTCTATCTTGAGGGTTTCTTAAAAAAAATTCTTTTCTTCAGGATGAAAATGAAATGTCATGAAATTTTATAAAAATTGCTACAACAATATATCCTTCCTTCTCATTTTTGGAAAAGTATTGAATACCTCATTTTATGCATTAATAACAGTTCTAATGAGACCCATATTTAAAAAATCACCCTATGAGATATTTAGATATAGAAAAACAAAAGACATATAATTATAATTATTTAATAAAAGGATTATATTATAAACTCCAAGTAAAATCATTGAAAATTTTATCTAATAGTTGATGAGGAAATATTTGTTGTTTATTCTACAACTTCCAAGGAATATAGAATTTTAATGAAAAGGTCAAAGATTTTTGAATAATAAAATAATGTGAAATTTTTTGAAATTGATATTCTGGATCAGAAATTGGTTCAAATGGATGAATTATGTGATTATATTGAAAAAATAAGACATTAATATCTCATTTAAATTAAAATGGATGAATAGATGGAAATATTTTTTCTATAACAAAATCATGATAGGATGGATACTATGGAAAATAATTACTCTTCTTAGAAATCATAAAACCCTTATTTCCCATCCCTTATAAATAGTTAAATAATGTTTAGCTGTAGGTATTATGACTATATGGATTGTAGGAAAGCATTTAGTGATTTATGACATTTTTATATCCACATGACCACGAATCCATAGAAAAATACTCAATAGATGAGATTTTGGTTGTATAAATTCAATAAGAAATAAAAGTGTTCAAGAGAAACATGGTTTTAAAAAATTTTGATGGCCCTATAACTATTTTTATCTAGAGAAAACAGGTTTATAGTAATAAATAGGATGATCATGGTGTGGCCAATAGTAATAATCATAGAATAGAAGCTAATGTTTATAATCAAGAAGCATGAATTGATTATGATGATACCTTTGCTCATATTGATATATAATAATGAATCAAGATTCTACTATCCTAAAAACCACATATAAATTTAAAATAATATCATATGGATATAAAATAAGCATTTCTAAATAATTATCTTATGGATTAATTTTATGTTCAACAAACTCTTTGTTTTGAACGTCATAATTTTAAAATTTTATGTTTTAAACACATCTATTCACTTTGTGACATTAAACAATAACAAATGTCTTCCAATTATTGATTATTTTATTATCTTTTATAAAATGGTTTTTAGTATGTAAGGAATATCATACTCTACTTAGGGAAACTAGATCTTCAGATATTTTTTATGTTTATATATATGATGAGGACGTGACTTTTGGTAATAAATAAACAATAGTGTAGTGAATTTGAAAAACTCCGGAAAAAATTATTTAAAATTAGAATGATGGATGATTTAAATTATTCTCTTGGAATTAAAATTCATCAAAATGACTTTTGGATTATTTTGAACCAACGGAAATACAAGCATGACATAAATAAAATATTTTGACTTGAAAGTGGTAAAGTACACACAACCACTATGAGTTATAATAAGAATAATAAGTTGGATGAAAATTTGAAGCATACTGACAATAAGATTTATAGAGGAATAATCGGATATTTATTTTTTTCACTTCCAGTAGACTAGAAATTATTTTTTGACTATTACTTTATGACATGTTTCATGAAAATACTATGTGATTAAATTTAAAACATGCCAAATAATTTTATTCCATTTAAAAAGAATAATTTATATGTCCTTATATATTCCAAAATCATATGATTTTAATTTAAAATCGTATCTAGATTCCATATTTGGTGGATATAGTCTATATGAGAATATTACTTTAAGAACCAATCATTTTATAGTTAAATACGTTGAATCCTGGTCAAGTAATAAATATACCTCTATGGAATTTTCTATGGTGGAAGAAGAATATATTGTTTCTATTAGTTTTTGTGAATAATAATTTTGTATGAAATCCACCTTAAAATTATTTGGATTCAATTACAATAACCTTTCAATTACAGTTGTCCAAAAAGTGACATTAATAATTTTAAGAAACCAATAAATCATTCAAGAACAACATATATAAACGTAACACATCCTTTTATTATATATAATGCTAAAAAGGGGATATTACACATGAGTTTATCTCTACTGAGAATCAGTTGGTGAACATTTTATCTAATCCCCTTGCATGTGAAAAGAATGATTACATCAAAAGTGAATAGGTTTTAATATAATTTAAATAAATATAATTCATGTTATTATAAAAAAATTATATTATATTTTAAAATATTAACTTATGAATTGTATATTGTTAAATATTTAAGTAAATATGTTATTATATTTTTTTATAATGTTCTGAGTTTTGAAAATAAAATTTATTTCTTTTAGATATTTTTTTATTAGTTATAATTTATTTGAATTCCATTCAGTTACCAATACATTTTAGGAATTAAGTGTGAGTCATACAATTTAGTTGGTGTATGACATTTTTTCCATTCATGTATATATCATCCCCAATAAAGTAATCCATCACATTTGACCATTTTATCCATTATTAACCTTTAACCAACCTTGTATTACATGTGAATGTCGAAGTATATTAATGAAGGATGTTCAAGTTGTTCTATGAAACCCTATGGTAGCACATCACATAGAGTTATTACTGGGAAGGCCATTGATATAGTGTGGATGAAATGTAGTGAGATATTGATGAAGAATGCACTTTCAGTCTTCAAATTTAGTCTTTGGAGAGAAAAAATGTGTTTTCCCATTTTAAGAAGAGTTAAATGATTTTATAAGGAACATCGAATTCCAGTTCAATAAAACATAGGATCATATCCCATAAAACATAAATGATGCTGTTTTTCAATTTTTATTAGCTTTGTTGGATGAGTTTGTTACCTATCTCCATCAGTTGGAGTTTAATTTCAATAAAAATATTCATGGAATAGGTTATGTAGGTCTGATAAAGTTAACCTTGTTATTTCGTGGAACATCTACCTTTGAGAAGAAAAATATACATGTTTTATCTATATAGTTTAGGGTCATATAATTTTTTTAAAACATGGACAGATCAAATAAATGAAGATATAGATAAGGATTAGTTTCAAGAAATCTACATTCAAAATGAAATTATAAAATATTATATGCTCACACTTCTATGGTTCATGATGCACGCTAAGGATCATCATTTTAAAAGAAAGTGAAAGATGAACAATTTTCTTTATAGTAGTTTGATCTCTTTGGTTTTAAAGATAAAGGATTTGGAACACAATGAGAGAAATTTCATGAAATTTTACGAGATTAATACCCTATTTTCAGTGATATTAATGATAATTGAAAATTTATTGGACATTATTTATATTTCCTAGAAAAACACTGGTCATCAATCTATGGCTCAAGGGGGATATATCTCAATCATCACCACCTATAGATTAAGAACATACTGAGATAGTGTCTACTCTATTGGTGGAGGAGATAGTGGATATTTGATCCAAGTCTTCAGCGATGGCTATGAGACATACTGTAGAAGATCCAATTCAAATTTAAGAAGATGAATATGTTCAACGGCAAGATATTTGGGATATTCAATCTAATTATTTCTGTCAGTATGTGAAGAAAATTGTTGAAAAATCTATTCTAGTTCTCTAAGAGTGTCTATTTGATATTGTTTCTATAGTTTTTAATTCTCAATAATAATAAAAATTATGGACGATGAATATTTACTCGATCTAATTATTTTTGAATCACTTATTGATGGATATATAGATGTTGATGTTGTAATGGAATCTTTTGAACACTCTCTTACAAATCCCTCACCATCACCACCACATGTCATTCATGAAAAAGATCCGTTAGTTAGTAAAAGAACACATAAAAAGAAAATTAATCTATTAATTCTTTTATAATGGTTTAGTTTGATAATATAAAAGAACATTATGTTGACCTAAAACAATATATGGTTTCTTATGTGGATGGAAAAGAATAACCCAAGGAGTCTTCTATTTCTAGAGATGATTTTGAAAAAATGGTTTCTCTAAAACCTTCCCAAAATTGGTTGATTAAAAACATTTAGTTTATCTTTATTATTAATCTATATAGTTCTATTGTATGTTCAAAAGTGATTTAGGAGACAGAAGACATTTTTAGATTTTTAAAAGATTTATGTATTACTAAATCCATGTCTAATGAACTTGGTGTTATGGTTTCATCTCAGAGAGACTCTATCCAGAATTTCCCCATGGTGAAATCATGTACGTCTCTAGAAGTCATTGTTGAAATTAGGTACATTTTGATATAAATTTAGGAAACAATTTACACATTATGAATTACTGTAATAACTTAATTTTAATCCATTAATATGTTTCACCCCTCTATATCAACCACCTCATAACTATAAGTTGTTCCATAGTTTCATATTTTAGTTTATCAGATTCTATCATACTTGAATTCAATGTTTTCCCAGAACCAGTGTCTTAGTGTTATCTAATTACACTATGTATGGAACCAATAATGAATACATATCATATTATAGAGTTCCAAAATATCAACAAAATTCTATGAAGACTGCAATATAGAATAATAGTTTGTTAATCAAATTAGTGGGATTTTTGAATAATCTAATGGGAATTTGGAAGAGATTTTGAATGTATTTAAATATAGTCAAGGTATGGTTTTTAGGTCACTCAGTCCTATTTTTGGTAACCATCATCATTTTTATCATTACTATAAAAATTATTTTGGAGTGTTGGAGGATTGAAAACTAATTATATAGAATATGATTCAAGGATGAAATCTGTTAATGTTTCTTATGGGTAGTTTTTTACAAGTAAAGAGTTGTTTTCCTATATTCCTCTATTGTTTTTTCCTTAAATGAAACCTATATATCATTTTCTTGTTGTATCTACACATGTTTAACTAAATCATACTTCTATTAGTTTTTTAATTCATGAGTCTACAATATGTTCTCTTAAGGAGGTGAACAAAATTTTAATAGAGAATATTTAATGTATGGAGATAAAGTTGTAGTATATAAATGATTGAATAATTTGTTTGATAATTATAAGAGAGAATATTTTAAATATGTTTTTGTCGGAAATTTCATTCGATCTATTATCTGCTGACTATTTTCCTTTACTCTGTCTACAAACTGTTAGTGCTCCTCCCAGTTTTTCATTTTATTAGATGGAATCATTAAAACGAATCTTACGAAATAATTTATCATCTACTACTGAAATTCATAAACTAACCTCATCTATTGTTATTTATTTCTAGAAGTCAATATTTTATTTAAGGACAAACATGCGTGTTGAATCATTATTTCAGCTGACTAGAGTAAGTAATCCTTTCCATTATGCCCCTAATACATTCAGATGATCAATTCGAAAGATGAAAGTTTCTTATGATCAAGATCTAATCTATAAACAAGCTAAATAGGCTATTTGTTATGATTTAGAGTACTGAAGAGAAGTATCCTCATCTTCTGAACCTCTCAATATAGTTTCTTTTCATGGAATCAGACCAATTAATTTTATTATAACTTAATATAATATAGAAGGTGTTATCAGTAACTATGCTCAAGGACTACAAGCCAAATCAACCATTAGTAGTAAAGAAGTAAATTTTGTAGATCATTGAATGGTTATAATAACTTCTCCAATAGACCATATAATTACATGTGAAAATATCCCTAACTTATGATACCTCCACCCAGACCACTTCATTACTTCAAACACATCCATAATCATGGTCCATCATACTGATATATATTATTATTTTTGGGTGTTGAATGGATGAATGTTTGTGTACAATTTCCAATCATTAAAATACCTTCTTATTCAATTCAAATGTATCCTATAGTGTTTTTTCCATTTGATGTAATTCATCTTCTACCATTGTTAGATATTATTTTCATTTAATATTTTGAGTCTATTTTTTATTTAATTTAATTATTTTCATAATTCTATATTATTTTCTGCACTATAATTAAAAAATTCATTACTCTAAGTGATGAATTAAATACCGTTTTTTAAATATCCATACACTACAATTTCAATAACATAAAAGGAAGATATGGTTGATATATTTACTGTCTGTTTAATGAAAGGGGGATAATTACTCAATTAATACAAAGGAAAAAAATTTCTAAATGGGTGAGCATTAGATTTTAAAATCCATATATATAATTAGTGGTTCGGACCTTTTCGGTCCATTACATTTACAAATTTCAGGGTTGGGATGTTCTTGGAAGCAACGGTTACTCATTTAAATAGTTTTTCAAATTTCTAGTTTTTTCATTGATGACTCAACATCTGTATGTCACATCGATAGGTAGTATCGATTGCACAAGTCTGTATATCATCACTAATTTCTCACATTGATTGCTCATCTTCAGTGGATCATCTTCGGTAGGGTGGGAATAGGTAGGTTGATCATCGGTAGGTAAGGTGTTGGTGGGTCGGGCATCGGTGACTCGCATCATAGAGCAAGCTGTCGGTTAGTCACATTGGTCACACACTATTGGTGGGTCATGTCTGTGACTTGTGTCTTTTACTTTCATTGGTGAATCATGTTGCTGAGTTGGGAATTGATGACTCTCTATCTCTGACTCATGCTAGTGAATCACCCATCATTGGTTAATTTCGATCATTTTTCATTTATTCCAATTTCTTCCCTCTTATGTTTTATTTAATGTAAATTGGGATTAAATCAATTTTTATAATTTATAATGCTGATTAAAATGTTATTAATTATTTATTTGATATCTAACCTCTCTCGAGACATCGAAATAATCAGACTATGTAATCCGGAACATGGTCCAACTTTAATGGCCCTTGAAATGATTTCCTTCCATTGATATAGGATCTGGATCTTCGAATCCAAGATCCTCTCTTCCCAATGTGGTTCTATTTTTATCTGGGTGAGCCTATATCCTTTCATCCCTATGTGTTTCCACTTTTCCCCTGGTGATCTTAGAGAATTTCTTCCCTCGGAGTCATATTTAGTTATGTGGAATATTGATTCTGTTTCCCGTAGAGTCTTCAGGTTTTTGCGCATCCCTATATTGTTTGTGCAAGGAGGAGTTTTTGATCATTTATTCTTCAAATAAGGACTTCCTTCATCTTTAATTTAATTTTGTATCATTCAGGGTGGGTAAACTGGTGTCTCTTTTAGAATACGATCAAATCCAAATCTAAATTAAGGGTATTATGAAGATGAATGTAACTGTAATAAAAATTGTTTTGGCTACCTTACTAATTAATTACTGGTGGGGAGGATAATGATGCTTCATGTGTTATTTTATTTGTTATATTTGATCCATGTTGGGAATTGTGTGGGCCGTATTCCCTCTAAAAATCATGGTCGTTGATGTTCTTTTCATGCGCACAAGTGATGCCTTATACATGTTGTTGACCCTCTATTGAATGGATGCAAATATGAAAATATGGTTAATTGTGTAGACCTGTTAAATGTATAGATTCCCCAGGATTGAACTTGTTTTGTTTTCACCCCTATATTATCAAATTATAATTAATGAACAATGTGGTTCAAATCTAAATATGCTTTATTCAAAAGGTGTGGTTGTGTGTTGTGTATGGTTCAGTTTTCATTCAGTGCCTTATGTGGGTTGTATGGTGCTGCGGTTTACAACAATGTAGTCCATGCATGAGATGAAAAGGGGGTTGGATCTATTGGTATTGTGCGGTATGTTGTGCAGTGGGCATTGCCTTTGGTGATGCTTGTTGCAGGTTTTTTGTATGGGGTGGTATGGGTTGTGTAATGGAATCTCAGGTTGGGAGGTTGTTGATTGTGTAATATATTAACTTGTTATACAGTGGGACGAAATCAGATTGAGTTTTTTTGTTTTGTTGGTTGTGGTTCTTTTTATTTAGTGGGGAAACCTAGGATGGTTTGGTAGGGAGATTATGATGAAGGTTGGTGTTAACTTTCCCGGACCTTTTCCCTAGAGTTTCCAGAGAGTTTTGTTAAGTGTGAGTGGGTTATGATTTTACTTTTTGTGTGTTGTGTTTGGTAGTTGATTAGGTTGGGATGGAATAAATAATTTAAAAAATCGTTTATTATAGAGTGATAATTGGTTGAATGAATTGTCTGAGGCTATGTGGTTATGAATTAGGGGTAGAAGCAAGGGTTTTTTATGGTTGTTTGTTCTGAGAATTGATAGGTTAGGCTGAGTGTTTGATACAAATATATATATATATATATATATATATATACAAGTAGTTTCTCAGGATTTATATAGGCACCCCGTCCATGTTAATGACTACATTTTGAACACCCCCTTGTTTGGGGTAGGATTTCCTCAAAAAAAGTTTATGTGGGAGGAAGGATGGCTATTTATTGGATCTTCTATAGTCCCTCATCTAGACATTTGTTTCCCTAGACTCTCTAGATAGGTTGTGGTGTGGTAGTGGGGCCAAATACTATGTGGTAGAGGTGTGCTTCCCAAGTATTTTTGGGGTGATATATTTTGTAATTCTCAGGTGTCTCTAAGATGTGGATGTGGTTTTGTGGCCCAGGTGTCTATGGGTGGGATGTTATGTAGTTGTGGCCTATGTGTTTGTGGGAAGGATATGGTATGTGGACTAAGTGTGTGCAGGAAGGAAGTGATAGTAGGGCGTGTGGAAGCGCATAGTAGATTTAGGATGTTCACCATTAGGGATGAGCAGTTAACAAGTGGGAAGTGGGGTGGGTTACCCTATCATTGATATGCTTACCACTTTACATTACATTACAATAATTTTTTTGTGAGTGTGCATTGGTTAGGTTAGTATGGATATTATGCCATGTTAGGAGCTTTTGATATTTGACTATTTTTCTCACATGGGGACTAGTATGCTTCTCTCTCTTTTTTATGAGAGACATTGTCTTATCCTACTAAATATACTTTTATGATCACCCTAGATATATAAAACTATTTTTAGGTTTTCCAGGATAATAAATAGACAGTGCTGGACCATACAAGATTTGGTTCGAGATAGTATACCGGTCACTACTTATTATTGTTCTTTTTGAATTTAAATTCGTATTTATCATTGTATTTCTTGTATTTTTACCTTAAACATGCATGTGGGATGAATTTCAACTATTTTATATATATGTATTCAAGTTTTATAGGTTAATACATCTTATATTCTAATCTTGGCTTCTATAAAAATGGTAATGCCTCCATTTTTTGATACTTAAACACCTTTGGTGTTGTTTTACACCTTTGGGATTATTGGTGGTTGGAAAAGTGGGGTCATTATATATTTTTCATCCTGATGAAGGAACGTCGCTACTTTTTTTATCCCTTGTATCATCATGAAGAAGGAGGGTCATGACAGAATGATACCATAGGATGGTGGTTAAGAGATAATATGGAGTTTGGAGTTAGTCACGGTGAGGATTACATTGGTTGGTAGGGAAAAAGTCTGAGGTGATCTTAGTGCATCACATAGGGCATGGAAAACTATTTTGGACCAGGTATTTTAGGGCCACCCTTGATCCGAAGAAATGATATAGGGCTTTCCAAAATAACAAGTGAGGATACACGGTGTGTGGGGTAGGGACCCTAAAAAATATACAAGCATAGTGATGAATTGTGTACCTATTTGATTTGGGTATTTTTGGAAATAAAATAAAATAATGAGTTATATTAAACCTAAATAAATTTCATACTACTTGAGCATAGGAGTTCCCTCTTTACTTTTTCAACCATGGAACCCAGCTGTCATCTGTATGTGGTACGAGCAGTGGAGGCTCATCGGGCTAACCTGATTGAGAAATGGAGGTTTGACATTTTGGGGGGAGGATGATCATTGGAAGATGATTCTTCATGCTTTCCAGAAGAAGAGTCGAGGAATGTTTGATGGTATCATTTCAAATACAGTGATGGAGAGTTGGATTGAATAACTGGTAATCACTTTGACCATTATTTTGGATCCAATGGAGTACCAGGTTTCACTTGCAGTGAGCCAGATGCAGGGTGATGGGCTTCAGTGGTAGACTCTCTACCTGGTGGAGTTGGAGGAGACCGATGTTCTGTTGGTTGATTTTGAGAAGGATTTTCTGGCATAATTCCATTTTTCAACAAAGAATGCTGATAAGCATCAACTGTTACAGTCCCTCCAGTAGGGGAGTATGTCAATACGGAAAGTGTGGTTCATGTTCAAGGATCTCCTTCTCTTTTCTTCAGAACTCTTGTGGATGAGATGTCTTAGGTGAGATTCTTATTGGAGGCACTCCTTCCTTCCCTCCAATACGTAGTTATAGTATTCACCTTACTGACATACCTAGAGGTCCAGAATAAGGTGAAATGGGATGATAGGACTAACTCATGAGGAGGTATAATGTGGAGGGGAGTCAATATAGTTCTACAATGGGAAAGGCTTCCACCAGCATGTCTCAATTTCCAATGCCTTCAAGGTTATGGATAGCAGGGAGTCAACCTCAATAGTTCAATTTTAATATTTACAGCCCTTGTGTTTTTTCCATAGTCATGTGACTAAGTTATTTCTCTTGTGGAGGCGGTGATCACCTTCATAGATATTTTCAAGTTTGAGATCAATATGGTGGAGGTAGGTAGGTTTAGCACCCACATTAGCAGTAGTTTCTGGTCAGTCTGTTTCCATAGTTGGGGAAGAAGGCTCCTCCACCACTGTGGGGAGATAGAGAAGACATAGGCTAACCATAGGGAATTCTTCAGGGACGTCATCCTAGATGTGGTCTAGGATGCAGTCGACAGTATAAGGGAAGATGAGCTAGGTGTGGTCAATTGCACGTCGCAGAGTCAACTGTTCTAATGTGTCCATGGATCATTCAAGGTACTATTATCAAGTTTAGTACTCTTGATTGTTACTTGTTTGATTCATTATCTTTACACTCCTTTTTATACCTAGTCTCACCCATGTTATGAGACTATACATAGAGAGACTTCCAGTTCCCCTGGTGTTGAGTGCACCAGTTGTAGGTCCAAATAGCGTGTTTGATATGTGAAAGGGTTGTAGGATGATTATGGTACCACATAAGTCATGTGGGGATCTTCTCTTGTTGTATATATAATCATATGATCACATCCTTAGAATTGCATTTTTTTACTCTTTGAATGCTATTATAGACTGATTATGGAGAATATTCATGTTTTCATATTTGGATGGAAAAAGTGTGGCGCTCATCAGTGAGTAGAGTTGTTTTTTCAACAGTCAGCATGTGTAACCTCATCTTTCCTTGTTTTCCACCCTTTTAGTGCAATTGGTGGATACTACGATTGTGGGGATTACCATAGTTTTTGGAGTGTTCTTGGATATTTTTCCAAAGTTTGTTGTGACTCTACCCCCTATCGACTGGATGCTGATTTAGGGATAGAATGATGGCCTAGTGCTTCTCCAATTTAATGTCTCCTTATCATATGTTACCTATTAATCTAAAAGAGATATATATTATGATATATGATCTTAGGAAGAAGGGATTTATCTTGTCTGGTGTGTCAACATGGGAATATCGAGTCTTGTTTCTGAAGGAAGAAGATGGTGGTCTGAAGCTGTGTATAGATTAATGAAGGTTAAATTTGGTAACATTATAGAACTTTTATCATCTCTCGAGGATAGACAATATTTTTTGACAAGCTAAGAAGAGAAATATAGTTATCTAAGATCTATCTACGGTCTATATATCACCAAATATGAGTGAAAGATGATGATACTTGAAAGACTCATTTCCGTTGTAGGTATGGGAACTTCATGTTTGTGGTTATGTCATTTGGTGTTATGAATGCACCGGTCATATTCATGAGACAAATGAACTTCGCCTTTCATGAGTTCTCGGGAAGGTTCCTGATCATACTCATTGATGACATTATGATATTCTTGATGTTAGAGGAGGAGATTACTGATCATCTCATGATTTCCCAATAAGTCCTTCAACACCACCATATCAATGTATATTTGACCAAGTGAAAAATTAGGATATGTGAAGACCACATATTTTTACATGAAGTGTCTCAAAAGGGTGTAGAAATGGAACCATGAAATGTCAAGGTATTTTTTCCATTGGATGCAGAAAATAATGTAGTATATTTTTTTCATTTTTCTTAGTCTAACAGAATATTGCTATAGATTTTTAACCCATTTGTCTCGAGTAGCAACTCTGTTGACTGATATGACTAGAAAAGTCTGCACCTTTATGTGGAGTGAGCAGTGTTAGGCATCATTCAATTATTTTAATTGGATTTTGGTTAGTTCTATAGAGATCTGGTGTCTAGAGGAGGGAGTGATGTTCTATGTGTTTTATGATGCATCCCATTTAGAATTTGGATTTGTGCTGATGCATTAGCTAGGAATGTTATTTTATGGGCCTAGGTAGTTACTTCCCAAAAAAAAGTAACTATACCACCCATGATCTGGAGCTAGAAGCAGTGGCGTTTGTGATGATTTTGTGGCAGCAAGTCCTTATTGGAGAATTATTTTTAGTTATCATGAATCGCTTGATCCTCAGGTATATATTTTCCCAGTGAGACCTGAACATGTGGAAGATTAGGTGGATTTATTTTCTCTATGATAATGACTTCATGATCTCCTACAACTCAGGAAAGGGGAATTATTGACTAATTCTTGAGCAAGAAGTCGCAGAAGAAGGTAGTACAAGAATATGTGGATTTGTGGAGGGCGACAGAGGAGTTGGCTACATTGAAAATAGATGATGGAATGGATGGAATTATAGGCTATCTATTTTTGATGATGGTTCATGTAATCTCCTAAGTCTACAGGCCATGTAATCTATAAGCCTACGAGCCTTGTAAGGGTTCCCCCTAATTCCATGAAAGAGGGGTTATCAAAAATCTATAAAAAATGCAGTCCTTCGGGCCATTCAGGAAGTGGTGATCCATGATGATGTTCTACGTTTTTTAATATATCACAACTAGTGGAACGCCTAGGAGTTTTGATGGTGGATCCTAGCTTGAGGGAACCATTTTGGTTTCATGGGATGAAGAAAATAGGGGCGGAGTTTAAGGGAATGTGCCTAGTGTTCCAGTAGGTGAAAGTTATGCATCGTGTTCTGTATAGTTTTTTGTTTAACTAAGATATCCCAATGCGGATGTTGGATGGAATATCAATGGATTTCATCATAGGATTGCCCAAGGCTCAGAGAGGATGCGAGGGAATCTGGGAAATAGTTGATCAGTTGAAAAAATAGCTCAACTCTTAGCAATTAAGGGGTTGGGAGTGACGGATGCCTTAGCACATAGGTATGTTGATGAGTTTTTGTGACATCATAGAGTTATGATACCTATTTAATTGGATTGGGATATACCTTTTAACTCACGATTTTGTAGGATATTTTTTCATTCCTCTGTCACTCAGTTACACCTCAACACTACTTTCCACCTAAAGATAGATGGCTAGATTGAGGGGACTATCTCAAAATTGGGGGACAAGCTACGAGAATTTGTCTTAGAGTTTGGTCACTCTTGGGTGTGACATTTTACTTTGGAAGATTTTTCTTAAAAAAAACTATAACTCTACCATTGGTGTGTCCCCATTTTTTTCTTTAGACAGAAGGTTATTTCATTCACCTATGTGCTAGACAGATGTTGAGTAAATTATAGTTATGGGACCCGATGTGTTGTAGATCATGATAGAGAAGGTTCATCCAGTTTGTTAGTGGATGATGGTTGAAAAAGACTAGTATATGTGGTATGTTTATCACATGATAAGACCCTTAGAGTTTTAGGTTGGTGACCACGTGTTTCTGAAGGATTACCTCAACATGGGTAGTATAGGTTTCGCTGAGGGAGCGAGATTTATCCTTGGTTCGTCAAACCCTTTGATATGTTGGGGTGAGTTTTAAAGGTGGAATACCAGTTATAATGTCCACCATAGTTGGAGAGGATCCATGACATCTTTCATGCCTTCTAGCTTCGTCAGAATTTTCATGATGACTCTCAGGTCATTGAATGGGGGGTATTGGATATCAAGGATGACACAACGTTCTTGTAGAAACTAGTGCAGGTCCAATATCATCAGGGTAAGGTGACACATGGACAAAAAATTCCTTTGGGTCATTTTTTGTGCAGCCATGGTGGACTGGAGGAGAGTACTTGGGAATGGTATATGTTGATGCATGCTCAATATGAGAATTTGTTTTGAGTTTTTTCTGGCTGTTTTTTTTTGATGTAGTGAATGTACCATTTTCTAATAAGTTGAGTTACTTACTTATTTTTTATTATGTGACGATGTCCTGGCATTTGAAAATGGGGACACCACATTCTTAATGAAGACACGTTAATTGGGGTTAGATTAAACCTATGCGGGCGAGTCAATGTCTTCTAGAGTGGATAATATATAGAAATAGAGGAAGTAATTCCTTAATTCATGTTTTCAGATAGTCTGTGCTTGTATGGGTAATATTGAGGAATTTTGGGTTAGTAGATGTGGGAGGAGGAGTTCTAGGATTTTGATTTTTCTCTCCAACATTCGAACAATATAGGGTGGTTTATGCTTGGGGGTATCTTATGGGGTGGACGGTCATCCCCCTATTTCATCAAGGTTTGGTTTTGGATTCCTAGGGGAGATATTGGTTTGGGAGGTATATTATGTAATGTATCTTACCTCCTTGGTCTATTTCTTTTTCAAAATATGGTGTTGAAGTGTTCTTGGAGGCATAATTAGCTCACATCAAGAGTTTTCCAAATTTATTGTTTATTATTCAGTGAATCAACGTCGGTAGGTCTAGTTGGTAGGTGGTATCAGTAGATAGTTTTGGTAGATCAATGTTCATAGCTCATATCAGTAGTTCAACATCGGTTTATTAGCATTAGTAGGTATGGAATTGGTAGGTTAGGTGTTAGTAGGTTGGGTGTCAGTTGGTTGGGTGTTGGCGACTCACGTCAGTGAGTAAAGGATCAGTGGGTCGCATCGGTGACACACTGTTAGTGGGTCATGTTAGTGACTCGTATCGGCGAGTCACATTGTAGACTCGACTCTATGAGTTAGGTGTCAGTGTCTCACTATAGATGACTAGCATTGGTGACCCACCCATCAGTGAGTCATTTCCAAATTTTTCTAGTTTTTCTAGTTTCACCTCTATTACATTTTATTTGATGTCAATAAAGTTAAAAACAAATTTTTTTTCCTATATAAATGTGTTTCAAAGGATATTAATTTTATATTTAATATCATTTCACTCTTGGAACATTGAAATAGTCATTCTACATATTCCGGACCTTGATCTAACTTTAATTTCCCAAGAATTAATTTCCTTCTATTGATATAGGATCTAACTCTTCTAAGACAAGATCTTTTATTCTCTGTGAGTCTCTATTTTTATCATGGTTCACCCAGAGCCTTTATTCACAATATATTCATGTGTTTTTATATGCTACTCAAATTTATTTTCCATTATAGTCTCATAATACTTGTGTGACCCACTGTTTGGATGCATTGAGGAGTTGTTGATCATCTATTCTTCGAGGTATGAATTTCTCCACCTATCTTTTAATTGGGTATCGCGTGGGTTTGGTAACCTCATGTCACTTTGAGAATACGGTCTAATCTAATTCTAAATTAATGTAATAGTGTAGATGAATGAACCTATTACAATAATGGTTTTGGCTACCTGAGAAATAAATAAAGGGGCGGGGAAGATTATGATGATGATTGTGTTGTTTTATTAGTTATTGTGATCCATGTTCTGAATTCTTTTTCTGGTATGCCCTCTTAAAATCATGGTCATTGGTGTAACTTTATTTCTCAAGGGTGGTGCATTATAATTTTTTCAGTCCTCTGTTAAATGGAAGAAAATATAAAAATCTGGTTAATCATGTATACCCAGTTAAATGTACGGATGCCCATGGATTTAACTTGTTCTCTGATTTGTATGGTTTTGGTCTATTTTAGTGCCTTATGTGGGTTCTATGGTTCATGTTTTAGAAAAATGGTTTTGGCTTCCAGGGCGGACAAGGGGGTTGGATCTATGGGTATGGTGTGGTATGTCAGGCAGAGGGGCTGCAACTTGGATGTTGTTTACTATGGGTATTGTTTATGGGGTGGTACAGGTTGTCTAATGCAATATCAAGTTTGGTGGTTGTTTATTGGGGAATTGATGAACTTGTTTTGGATTGGGGCAGTAATCTGATTGAGTTTTCTTATTTTGTTTGATGTGGTTTTTTTGTGCAATGGGGCTATCAAGGATGGTTTTGGGTGATGATTTTGAAGAATTATGGCCTTAGCTTGTGTGGAACATTTTCCCAGAGTTACATGAGACTATTGTGAAGTTTATATCGGTTATGATGTTACTTGTGGTGTGTTGAGTTTGGTAGTTTCTCAGGTAGGGATGGAATAAGTAATCCAACAAATTATTTAATGCATAGTGACAACTCGTTGAATGAATTGGATCGGGTTCTAAATTGATACTATGTCTGGATGTGTTGTTATGTATTAGAGGTGGATAAAATGTAAATTTTGTGTGGGATATTTGTTTTGAAAACCCTTTGGCTGGGATGATTTTTTGGTACCTATATATATTTACATGTAGTTCTTTTTGATTTCTATATGCTCCCCATCCATGTTAAGAACTATGTGCGAAACACTGCCATTATTATGGGGGGGGGGTACATTCCCATAATCATGGTTTAAGAATAGATGAATGGTTATTAGATCTTATGTTCTCCCTTTTTCTATGAATTTTTATCCCCATACTATTTTAGAAGGCTGTGGTCCAATTATAGGACCCAGATTTCTGTAGGTGAGGTGTGTTACCCATGTGTTTTGGGATGAGATATGTTGTAGTTACCAAGTTTCTTTTGGATGAGGTTGTGGTTTTATGGACCAGGTGTTTGCGAGAAATATGTGATGTGTTTGTGGACTAACTGTTTTTTAGTGGGATGCATTATGTGTCCCAGGTGTGTGTGGGTATTTTATGATAGTGGGGCTTTTGGATGAGCATGGTAGTGTTTGAAAGTTAATCATTAGAGATGAGAAGTTAACCAGTGGGATGTGGTGTATGGTACCCTATCTCAATTTACTTACTAAAATACATTTCATGACTTCTGTTGTTTGGTTTAGTGTTCTGTGGTGTGGTCGGTTGGATAGAATACCTCGTTAGGTTCATCTGAGTTTCTGCCGTTTTTCTCATAGGGGAATTAATATGCTTCTCCCACATGTGGATGAGAGAATTTTAATTTTCTTATTGAGTATACATATATTATGACCATATGTATATAAAACTATTTTATGGATTCTAGGGATATTTTGAGGACCATTTTGGACCTTACTACCTCTAGCATCAGGATAATAGATGTGTTGCTTCATAACATTGTTCTTTTATTAATTACTATATAGTTTCTATTATATTTCGAGTAGTTTTACATTAAACATGAATGTGGGATGTTTTTTGGATTATATATATATATATATATATCTGTCTGTGTGTGTCTTGGAGTTTTTTTGAGGTTGATAAATCTTATCTCTTGAACATGGTTACTATATAAATATTAATGACTCCCACTTTTGGGAGATTGGAATACCCTTGGTGCTGGTTTCAACCTCATGACCTATTAGATGTGGGACCTATGGGATGTTATCTCTTTTTCATCTTGATAAAGGAAGGTCGTGAAATTTTGTCATCCCTTCCCTCATCATGATGAAATAGGTAAATGAAAATATATTTTAAATAGATTCATGAAAAATAATATTAATCCTTTTCAAATTTTCCTGTTTAATATTTTATGTTTTCTGTTATAATTTAAAAAGGGGAGATTGTTGGACTACTATTTTTTCCAACATATCCCATGTACATTAGGTTTTGATGCTAAAATATTTCCTACATTCTTTATTTATATTTTTATTAATTTTGATCATTGTAATTTATTTATATTTTATGTGTTTTGGATACTAAAATCATCTTGTAAAAAATGGTAGATGATTTGGATAAAATTTTACTTTGTATAGAAAAACCGATTATATGATGCCTTTAAATATATAGAGGAATCTCCACATAGATCATTCAGGTACATAAATTTATTCATGAAGGATCCCCTTATGTAAATTATCTTGATCATGAAATCATGATAAAAATTTTTTCCTACATAATTCAACCATCTATGTGAGTAATCAACTACATAGATCAATTAGTTATGTGAATCAGTTATATGGAGTAATAGGCTATGTGAATCAGATACATGGTGAACTTGGTAACATGGTTCCCTTTGACTATGTTAGTTTTGAATAGATGAGTAAAAATCCTATGTTAATAAATTTATAATGGTTATATTTGGATATGTGAAAAAATATTATACATGAAGAAACCTATAATAATTCTCCCATATTGATTATTTGGTTATGTGGATCAAATTGACTACGTGAAATAAAATATAAATTTCATCTATGTGATGATATTCAATAAACTACATCATTTTGCATAATATATTCATTTTTATTGAAGCACTTCAGTGAGATTTTAATACTACAACACAATCTTTAAATAAATTATTATTTATTTATGGTAATAAATATTATAATATGTGTTGACGCTCCTTTCGTCACAGAATCTAAAGATCGGAAAAGGGAATATCTGAGCTCAAAGTGATTCATCCTTTTGAAGAAAGCATCAAAAATCGACAAAGGCAGGAAGAAAGAATCAACAGCAACTGCACCGCGGAAGTTATATCACTATCGTGCAAGTACACTTGCGCGACGCTCTTGGTCGCGCAAGTGACTTGCGAGACCTATGTGATAACTGTTCGGTAACCGCCCGGGGTCTTCTCCTGCCTATAAATAGACCCTGTGGGCCCCCCATTCGAGAGTATCTTTTTCCAGAAACTCGGATTGAATCTCCCGATGCCCAAGTCTCTTCTCAAAGCTTCCGGAACACTTCTAAGGTAATTTCTTACCTAGAACGGAAGATCAAAAGAGAGGGAGGAAGGCCTAAGTGTTGAAACTCATCAACACTTGCACTCCTCAATGGCCAGCCCTTAAGGGAACTTGTCATACTTGCGTGCCACCTTATTCCTTCAATAGAATTTGCGCGTCCCTTTTCTGGAAGAACCACAAGAGGATTCTAAAGGGTTTAATAAAGAGTCGCTCAATATTTCAATGCTGGTTGAAAATCGTGCAAGTACAGCATGTGTCGCGCAGGTATACCTGCGCGACCAATACTTGCGCGCCCACGCAAGACTTGTGCGCCTTTCAAGACTTGCGCGCCCCTACCTTTTTTGGGTGCCATCTTTCCCATTTTACCCCTCTTAAGCCATTTCACCTTTCCTATTCAAGATTCAGTCTTCAAGATACTCTTCAAATCCATTTATGGTATGATTTCTTGATTTGACTTCGTTATCTGAAAGGAAATCGGTGGAATATCTCTCAAAACCTAGTGATTTATACATCTTTATGTCACCAAAGATTGAGAGTTCGTTCATTCAACCTCATCCTCTAAGATGAGAGAATACTTAACCTGGGTCTCCTTTTCAGGAATAATCCCCAGTTATAAATCCTTTAATCTGGGCATCTTCCTCAGGAGTAAGCCCCAAATTCTTAAAGTTCCCAAACTTGGGCATCCTCTTCAGGAGTAAGCCCCAATCTCAAATACTTGGGCATCCTCTTCAGGAGTAAGCCCCAATCTCAAACACTGGGCATCCTACTCAGGAGTAAGCCCCAAACACCCTAACCTGGGCCTCCTTTTCAGGAATAAGTCCCAGTCATAATTTTGGGCATCCTTCTTAGGAGTAAAACCCAATCATAAGTCCCCTCCTAATTTGGGTATCCTCCTTAGGAGTAAGCCCCAAGATTAGAGTATTCAAGTCTCCATGAAGCACATATACCTTTATGGACCATGTTCATGGATTTTCTCCCTAAAAGTAAATCCTAAACCTTCATCTATTTGGGCAGTCATACATACATAAGCCCCAAACAATTTCTTATGATTGCATCTTTCATGGGACAATTGTCTAATTTTTACCAATACCTCTTGTTTCTCACACCGAGCATGACTCACGTGAGCTTAGAGTGTAAAAGTAATTATGACATTCTTCTTTGAGCCATCAATCATAAACATCATACTCCATTACTCGAACTACGTGGGTTCTGATTCCTTTTCCAAAACAAAGGATACGTAGGTAGCCCATTTATGGGTTCGATCCCAACTTTGAAATAATCCATGTCCTTCTGAATGGAGATAAACTTCAAGTGCCCCACTGAGTGGCTTTAAAACCAGCCTGGTCATCATAATGAACAAAAGACTTTTATATAAATGTTTTGAAGGATACCATTGACCAAGAATCTCTAAACAGATATAGATGATTCTCTATTGATGAAGAACCTCGAATACATATAAAAAAGATTCTCTAAATTTCTTTCATATTTAATCATTGATTGTTAAAACTAAAAGAAATCTCATTTTATACTTGGTAATGTAATAACGATTCACGAACATAACTTAAATCGATAAAGAGAGTCCTGGAGTAGACAATAATTCCCCTCAAAAAAAGGTGTGATGAGTCCGACCTCCCATCCTCTCGACCAATGCAAGTTCCTAAGCCTCATTAGTCCACAAACTAATGAGCGCCTACCTTTGGAAAGTATGTCCAAATGGATGTGGAATCAATGGATGTTTCCGGTTCTACAAACAAACCCGCTGGAAACCGATCGGAACGTTTGAATCTCCCGTCCAGGAGGTCATCCCCGAATTCCGAGGGAAACAAAAAATGGTGAACTCGACGTGAATCCATAACCAAGTTAAAGTGATGTTCTTCTTATTTGTTAGGACCCTTGGGCCAACAAATCAATCATTGACATGTGCTCATCCAAAAGATGCAGGGGCCAGATTCATCTTGATTATGTCTGTTATATGGAACAGGCACTCTTTTCTCAAGATCTTCTGAAAAATGGCTCTTCTTAAATTCACCCCTGTGAATACTGCTGCTGTGAACACCTCTTCTGTGAGGTCTGATGTTGTGAAAACCAATGCTGATACTCCTGCTGGAACGTCGTCCGCTTTAAGGATGACATCACAAAATCAACGTCTTCAACGCTGGGTTTCTAATGCACTGGTTAAGGAGTACCGTCGCAACGGTACTATCCCAACTCTGGAGGCCGCTCGTCAAGCCCTCCAAGTTAACAACTCTACCTGGTCGTCCGGACAACGGCGGCCAGCGATCAAGAAGCAGGCGGTGCTGACTACCGTCTCTAACCATTTCGGGTCGTTATCCCCGGAATGCAATTTCCATTCACTCCCTTACTCTGAGGAAGTGAATGAGCAGGTCCCGCAGGGCCTTAATTCAAAAAGACATGAGTCCTTCTCGAGGGCTCCCATCAACAATCACCGCCAGACTCGTGCGGTAGTGCGCCCTCAACATGATGAGGGTACCGACTCCAGGCATTCAGCTCAGGTTCCTCAAACCCGAGCAGGCAAGATGAACCGCCAGAGACGGAATCCGGTTAACAATGGGCAGGTTGTCATCCCTTCCATCTCTGGAAAAGTCCACCAACCTAACTTGGTGGCAAATAATGAGCAGGCACAATCACCTGTCTGTTTTAATTCCGTTGTCCAGCAGACTCGTCTGGCAGCATCACGCCAATCCTGCCAGGCAATTCCGGCGGAGTACCATAGGCAGAAACATGCACCTGCTTATACATCACCAGTTAGTCAGCAGGCTCGTCTGACAACATATGATGGATCTCGTCAACCGCGTTTGGCGAAGTGTAATCAGCAGGCACATACACCTGCTAATACTAATCAAGACTACCAATAGTCTCGCTTGGTAGCATACGGAGAAGTCAGTCGGAAAGCCCCGGCGACAAACAGGAGGCAGACTCAACTCTCTGCCTCCACACTTGAGTACTGTCAGGATTCACTGATAGGAAAAGGAGGACAGGAGCAGGCACATACACCTACTCCAAGCCCGTAATGGACGTATATCACCGTTCCAGTGGCTGAAGTCACCAAACATATTTTGTCAATGGTGAAAGAGGAGAAGCAAATTCCTGCTCATATTCTGGATGCTTTCCAGGATATCATAACAGCTTCAGCATCATCTCAGGGATAGACACATAAATCTATCCCTAGCAGTGGAGTGACACATCAACGATTCACTCCAGAACAGACACACACATCTGTTCTAGTCCAAGAGGGTTATGGGGCATACTCCCCCATATCATACGGACAACCAAGTCAGGCACATACACCTGATTTGAGTGGAGATCGTCAGCCTAACCTGACCATATTTCCTGATCAGGCACATAAACCTGCTCAGAGTAACCAATTTCGTCAACAAGTGGTTTCTAAAGTGAGTAAGAAGGCATCTAAGAAAAAGATCCGCCCAACACAGTCAAGAGATCAAAGGCCAATCTGAAACAAGGCCTTGCTCGATGCTGGAGTTCTTGAAGCCCTCAGACATTTATCTGTCGGAATTCAAGATTCTACTCCCATAGTTCCCAATAACGGGAACATTAATTTTGAAGGTCTTCAACAGACACTTCCTCATGAAGTCTTGCTTCATGAAAGTTTGGTCAATCTTGAAGTTTCTTCTTCAGATGAGAGCTACAGGAACCCTCTGTGTGGTCAGAAGACCAAGGAGAAAGAGATTTCATCTTTTGCTGTAACCCATTATGGTGGTCCTCCCCATGATGATGAACTTCGCTGTGAAAGTCCTCTCTGCAGTAGTGATTCACATTGCCTGGAAAATACTCCAGTGGATAATGTAGTGCCGAGAAAGCCCTCTTATCTTGAGGCACTTGCAAATGCGAAACCAGTCATGTCTGATGCTTTATCGCTAACAAGTGAAATACTTTCTCAATCAGAAGATAGCCCAGGGTGTAGGTCATTCTCCGAACCACCCCTAAGTCATGCATCTTCTAGTTTGATTAATGATCTCTCTACCGATCATGTTGAATACGATGAAGCAACAAGGAACACCAATGCTGGTAAAAACAGGTAGAAGAATCTTCATTTAATGATAAAGAGGAAATACTGAACATGAGGAAAAAACTGGCAAAAGGTGAAGTACCAGTCATGTTTTGGCCTTTGGCTGACTCCCAGTATGACATTCCAAAGATGTTGACGGATGATGGAATCCATGATATTTATCTCAACATATGGAAGACCCTTTTTCAATTGAAGAAGAAAGTATTATCTTACGGCGATTATGAAAATCATATTAAGATAATAGAAGGGTTACAACGCCAGATTGATTTGGCATCTCTATCAGTCTCTCGGTATCCGAAGGCTGAAAAGAAATAGAGAACCCTTCAACGTTCATGCCTTGGCGCACTAAGAAAATTGCGTCAGTTAATTTCCAATTCTCCATCTGATGTTCATATCAGAGGATGGGGTGTTCACGGAGAACTACATTTCACAGTGCTTTCCAGTCAACAAAGCCCGCCGAAAATGGTCTCATGCAATGTTATTGCCCATGGCCGGCCACAGTCAATGGGCTTTGTTCATAATCAAAAGCTTTCTCAAAAACAGGCTTCAACTAGTTCCTCTCAAAATCATGTATATAGAGAACAAGTTGTTGAATTGATCCTACATCAAGCAGGCGAGAATATTGCACAAGCCTCTCATCTGGAGCAAACATGTCATCAAATGACAGAAGTTTTGAAAATCATCCAATGGTCTGTTGAACCAGGTGATAAAAGTGGATACAGGTTAATGCATCCAGCTAATTTTCGAACTAAGATTCACAAGATCAAGAGAGATTTTAAGAAGATCTCAGACATAGCATGTCAAGAGACACCCCAGCTTGTCAGACTGGGGACTTCTCTAAACCAACCCTTCGAGTCAACAAATGGGATTCGAGGAGTTGAGCGGAATCAGTAGGAACATCCCCAATCCACCAGACTGGGGACTTTTTCAAATCCTCAATCCCTCCATCAGAGAAAGTCAGTATTCTCTCGATTAGGGAATAGGCCTCAATAGGAATGAAGAGCCAAGCTATCAGAAGATTCTCTCCAAGTGATGGTTCTCCAAGAAATTCCTGAGGGATCAAGTCAACGGAATGCCATGTCTCATCATGGACATGGAAGAAGACAATATCACAGAAATGCTGATAGAAAGGATTCCATGCAATATGCATCCATTAATGTCATCAATGCCGTTGCTGCTGATTCACCAGATGAGGCTCAATCAGAGGGATCAGACGAAGAGGTTCCTGCTCAAGAAGTTGCGCACATAGACCTAAATGAAGAAGGTGTGCACACACGTAATCAAAGGCTTACCCAAAATCTGGGTATTCCTTCAAGTAACCCACTTCCCCCTCTCCAAAAAGGATCCAATAAGGGGAAAGGAAAGAATCAGGTTACTTATCACCCTTCCTCTAAAGGAGGTCAATCGCTCTCATTAGAGAAAAGTTTTTCACAACAGGAGGAAGAAATGAAAGAATTAAGAAGGTTGAATGCAGAACTACTTCAGAGTAGTCTTCTTCTTAAGAATGCTGAACTCCGACAGCCGAAGGAATTTGTTGTAACTACTGAGATAGATCAGGAATATACCCCTTTATCAGTACACCCTCAGAGGTCTAATCCTACGGGTCAAATGCAACAACAGTTGGCAGTACTACCATCAGTTGCACCACCAACCACCACGTCTGTCCAAGCTCCATTCATTGAACCTACCCAAAACCAAGTTCAACCTGATGTTTCTCAAAAGTTAATAACTACTATTTAGTCATTAACAGCTCGGTTAGAAACTATGGAAGGGAAACAGGCGCACGTTCAACCTGAAAAGAAAGTTTACCCTGAATGGGTAGATTCAATTTCTCCTCCATCCAGTTTTGGAAACCCTGTTTTCCCTACTTTCAATGGATCAGGCGACCCTGAACAACATTTGACGCATTACGTGTCTTGTTGTGATCCTATGATGGGAACTCCAGAGCAGCAAGAAGCAGTGAAACTCAGATGCTTCGTGCGAACCTTGCAAGGACCAGCTTTTGTCTGGTATACAAGCTTACAATCTTGGTCAATCATCGGATGGGAGGATCTTCGTCAAAAATTCCTTCTTCAGTTTAGCTCAACATTGCCAAAAATGACAGTTTTCGATCTTACAAACTGCAAGAAAAGGGAGAATGAAAGAGTCTCTGATTTCATTGCTCGTTGGAAGGGATTAACGTATTCCCTGAGTTAAGCACTCCCTCAGGAGGAATTGTTGCCAATTTGTGTGGCAAATTTGCGTGACGAATTACACACGCCATTGATCCCTGTGAAATACACAGGAGGGTTTCGAGACCTTACTTCAATCGCTCAAAAGATTGAAGATTCCCTTATATAGGCTAAGGTTAAATCTCGTATAATTTTATCAGCTCCAGGAAGGAGAATGGGTAAAGTAGAAACTGCTACAGTTATTCTTAAACAAGCACCTATACCTATTTCTACTTCAAAACCTTTATCTTCTCGAAGGGCTCCACCTCCTGAACGCCAACAACAAAGGCTGTTTCGTCCAAATGATCAAAGAGATCAACGATGAAAACAATTTTAGGATTTGAAGAGTAAAACATACTCTTTCCGAAGTGAGCAAGTTTCTGGTTACTTCATTTCAGCTCTGGAAAATAATTTGGTTCAATTACCAGTGCCCAAGAGGCCAAACAAGGAAGGAGATGAAGACCATCCTAATTATTGTCCCTTTCATCAAATGTTGGTGAATCCCATCCAGGAGTGTTTTGTCTTTAAATACCTCCTGAAAAAGATGTTCTACTTGGGACAAGTCAAATTGAAGGGTTCTTCGGCTCATGTAGCGTGTATTACCGCTACAGATCCAGAGGAAGGAGGCGAGTGGCAGGAGGTCAAAAGCAAAACTGCGGAAAAATATGATGATTGGATGGTCAGAAAGACAATCAATTGGACCCATTCCATTTTGCGAACACAATTGAAGATGCCAATTGTGTCTCCTACAAAAGCTGCAGTAAAGCCTCCATCAAAAGACAAATCCTCAAAAGGGCAGCGCAATTCAAAGAAGAAATGGTAATCAAAAGAAGATGAGTGTGTATCAAAGCCTAAATTGTCTTTGACTCTGGAAGATTTCATGCCATCTACTTCAAAGCCACGGGCACCGTCCCACCAAACGGCACAGCCTAAACAGGCTAACCAGGCAGAGTCTTTATCAGACGAAGAGTTAATCTTTGGTTCTGTTAATATGATTCAATTAACAGATCCATATTCCAGTCTTGATGAGCCTGAATTCCCTGTATCAAATAAGGGAATCCGAGGAAGTTCTAGAGGTTCAGGATACAGGGTAAGACGTGGATCTTTCCGAAGCCACTACTCTAATTTTACCCCTACTAGCACTGTATATGCAGCAGAAACTCATGGTAGAGCCCTTCAGCGAGCTCAAAAAGAACAAGCAAGTTCTTCTGCCAATGGCCAACTCAGTTTTGGCACAGTTATTTTGGAAGACTGATTAAAGGTTCCATATGCTTTATCTCAGCAAGTAAATGGATCTAATCAGTCTAATCTTCCAAAACCAAGGATGTTTCCAACTTCAATACAAGATGCATCAGCTTCCAAAGCATCTGCTTCCAAGGTACCTGCTAAACCGCATATTACTATTGGGAAACGCAGACCTATATATCAAAAGTATGATATATTTAAACACTTGGCCCAAGTACCAGCCAAGTTATCAATTTTGGATGCTTTCAATATGTCAAAAGATCTTCGGGAAGCAGTCATCGAAGCTTTGTCAAGTCCTCAAGAGTTTGAAGCTAAAATTGCTGCAGCTAAAATCTATCACATAGAGAATAATCCTACAGAATGCCATGCAGTGATATCTTTTACTGATAAAGATGAAGATGATGTTGTGCATGGGAACATAAAACCTTTGTACTTATCTGGAAAATTCAATGGTGTAGATGTTCGAAGAGCTTTCATTGACAATGGTTCAGGAGTCAACCTCATGCCCATTCGTAGACTTCGTCGATTAGGCCTCACGGAATCTGATTTATCTCCTTCTACCATGATGTTACAAGGATATAATAAAAATGAACAAGAACCACTGGTAGAAGTTACACTCAGAACTCAGTTTTGAGATCTTGTATCCAATTCGGATTTCATGATTGTTGATCAAGACTCAGATTTCAATATCTTTCATGGAAGACCCTGGCTACACCAGCATGCAGTTATTCCTTCATCATACCATCAATGTCTCAAATACTGTTTTGATGGTCATTTTGGAACATTGTATGGTGATAAGGCCCCGTTCAAGACATGTGAGTCTCAATACATTGAGGAGGAATTTTATCAAATGAAGGGAATAGAAAAATCTACAATGAAGGAAATTACCAAAGTTAATGCTCCATATGGTTTGGAGAAAATTCCAATAAATCCATTTTCACATGTGAGTACAGATTATGTGTTACCTATCAGTCAAATTGAAAAAATTGGCCCAAATCAAAATACTCTTATGGAAAGATCCATAATTTCAATTACGGCGATCGAGCTAGACAACATGGGAGAAATTGGTAACCTACCAAGCAGTGATGAAAGCATAAGTGGTGACGTTTTCATTTCATCTGCTGAAGTCCAACAAGTCTATACTTCGCTAATCAGGCCAGAAGAAGTTATAGCAACACCAGAGGTGAATAATGATGTCGATTCTCAATCCATCATCTCCTCTTTATTTACCAAAGAAGACCCTTTATCATCAATAGGGTCGGAAATGGAAGATTCTTCTTCAAAATGTGAAAATTTTGACATCCCTTATGATCATGAGAATTTCGTTTTTTCATCTACTTTGGAAGTAGAAACGGAAGAAATAACACATGATGAAGAGGAAGAGGATGATCTTAGAGATGCTCCTCCAGCATTTGAAGAGGGTATCTCTACCACTGTGGATGAACTCAGAGAAGTAAATCTGGGTAAAGAGAAAGATCCACGCCCCACTTTAATTAGTGCGGCCATGACCCTTGAAGAGCAAGAGATGTATATTTCTTTTATAAAGAAAAATAAAGATATTTTTGCTTGGAATTATACAGAAATGACTGGGCTTGATCCTGATGTTTCTACTCATCATTTGGGTTTACCAAAAGAACATCGAGGTTTTAAGAAAGCCGCGTGAAGAACACACCCAAACTATGCTTCCAAAATTGAAGCTGAAGTGGATAAGTTGATCAAATCCAACTTCGTCAGAGAAGTTCAATATACCAAGTGGTTGGATAATATTGTCCATGTAAAGAAGAAGAACAGACAAATAAGGGTTTGCATCGATTTCAGAGATCTTAATCGGTATTGTCCTAAAGACGATTTCCCAGTTCCGATTACAGAACTCTTAATTGATGCGACGGCTGACTATGAAGTACTTTCATTCATGGATGGATATTCCGGATATAATCAGATCCGAATGGCCCCAGAAGATGTGGAATATACAACCTTTAGAGCTCCTCAAGGTGTGTTTTGTTACCGGGTGATGCCCTTTGGTTTAATGAATGCAGGTGAAACATATCAACGCGCCATGCATCGTATCTTCAAACATCTTTTAGGGAAGTTTGTTGAATGCTACGTAGATGATTTGGTGGTTAAATCCAAACAAAGTTCTAATCACTTGGCTGATTTGTAAGTCATATTCCACAAGCTTCGACAACATAATTTGAAGATGAACCCCTTCAAATGTGCTTTTGGGGTAACCTCAGGAAAATTCCTCGGCTTTGTTGTACGCCATCGTGGTATTGAAGTCGATCCTGAGAAGACCAAATCAATCCTTGGTATGTCACCTCCTCAGAATTTGAAAGAATTAAGAGGACTTCAAGGACACTTAGCCTATATTCGGCGTTTCATCGCCAATTTGGCAGGAAAAAGTTTACCCTTTACCAAATTATTGAAGAAAGGAGTCACTTACCAGTGGACAGAAGAATGTCAAGAAGCATTTGATGTTCTCAAGAAATACCTCTTGAGTCCACCAGTACTCATGCCACCTGTTGAGGGTAGACCACTTATCCTCTATGTGACAGCTTTAGAGCGATCATTGGATGCCTTTCTCGCTCAAAAGAATGATGCTGGGAATGAAAATAGTCTCTACTATCTCAGTAGAACTATGCTTAAAGCAGAAACCCGGTATTAAAGTATTGAAAAGTGATGCCTAGTATTAATCTTTGCAGTTTATAAACTGAGACACAACCTGCAACATCACGAGGTCCAATTGGTATCTCGTAATAATCCGCTCAAATTCATCCTTAGTCGTCCAATGCTTACAGGACATCTGGCAAGGTGGGCGGTTATTCTATAGCAGTTCAACATTCAGTATGTGTCTCAAAAGGCAATTAAGGGCCAAGCTCTGGCTGATTTCCTGGCTGAACATCCTTCAGTGGAAGACACGTATTCAGATATCGAACTCCCTGATGAGGAAGTTTTCTCTATTCAAGAGAGTCCTCAAACATGGGAAATGTATTTTGATGGTGCTTCTAGAAGTCCAACAGGGAAGAAAATGGAAAATCCTAAATTCAACAAAGTTGGTTTAGGAATTGGGCTCATTTCTCCAGATAAGGTAGTGTTACCTTATTCCTTTTTGTTGTGGGAAGGTGGTACCAATAATGAAGCTGAATACCAAGCTCTCATTACAGGCTTGGAGTTAGCGCTTCAAGCACAAGTGAATCACTTAAAGGTGAAAGGTGATTCAGACCTGGTAATCAAACAAGTCAACGGGGATTATGCCATTAGAAAAGAAGAATTAATCCCTTTGTATGATTACGTCAGAGAGTTAATGTCAGAATTCCCTTCAGAACCGACATTTTCTTATGTCCCAAGATCACAAAATGCTCAAGCTGATGCACTGGCTAATATAGCCACAGATTTAGCAGATCCAAATCTGGACGAGACAACCATCTGTATTGGCCACCGTCGTGAAATTTCACCTTATGTTCAATTCAGAACAGAGGAAATTAATGAAATCATTCCCATTCCTGAACCGTATGGTCATACTACAGGATGGATGTCACCTATCAGGGAATACCTTCAAAATGGAACACTTCCACCTGATAGAGCCGAGAAAGAACAAATCCAGCGACGTGTGGTCAATTTTACTCTTTATGATAGCCCAAACCACCTCAAGAAAATTCTCTACAAACATGGTTTTGATGGAGTTCTCTTCATATGTATTGATGGTGAAGAGACAATGGCTGTCATAAAAGAAGTGCATGCAGGAGTCTGTGGTGCCCACCAGTCTGGACATAGACTGTCTGATCAAATTTGAAGGCTTGGATACTTTTGGCCTTCAATGATACAAGATTGTGTTAATTTCACAAAGAAGTGTCATTCATGCCATGTATATGCCAACTTCATTCATAAACCTCCAGAGTTGCTTCATACAGCTAAATACTCCTGGCCATTTTCCACATGGGGAATGGATGTGGAGGGACCTTACCCTTCAGCTACGGCCAAGCAGTTTAAGTACATTCTTACTACTACTGATTTCTTTTCCAAATGTGCAGAGGCAGTACCTCTCAAAGAAGTCAGTTCTAAATGCATTGTTTGCTTCATCAAATCTAACATCATTACTAGATTTGGTGTCCCTCGTACCATATTGACGGACAATGGCACGAACTTCTGTTCTTCTGAGGTAAAGAAATTGTATCAAGAATACAACATTAAGTCCAACCATTCATCTCGATATCATGCGGTGACTAATGGACAGATATAAGCCTTCAACAATACTCTTTCAAATATACTGCAAAAGATGGTGGATAAAGATAAGAGGTCATGGACTGATAAACTCATTCATGCTTTATGGGCTTATCGGACTACCACTCGCAATGCAATGCGGTGAACTCCATATTCATTGGTATATGGAACAGAAGCAGTCTTGACAATTGAAATTTAATTGCCCTCACTCAGAATAGCCATTTGTGATCAGTTATCTACAGATGAGCAATCCCAAAAGCGGTTGAAGGAATTGGAACAGTTAGATGAGAAAAGATTGTACACTTTGCACCACTTGGAAATCTATCAGAATCGAATAGCACGAGCTTTTAACAAAAAAGTTCGTCTTCGTTCATTCATTCAGGGAGAATTGGTATTGGTTCTCTGAGCACCAATGATACCAGGAAAGAAGCCTCCCAAGCTTGAACCAAATTGGGAAGGACCTTATTCAATACATAAGGTCTACTCCAATGGAGCGTATTCTCTAATCTCAATGGATGGAGAACACATCACGACTCCAACTAATGCCAGATTTCTGAATAAGTATTTTGTATAAACACAAAATATTGTTCCCAGAGCCAAAACAGTCACATTGGTTCATATTATGTCCGAGATGACATTAAACTATATTATGTCCTATCTACATGACATTAAACTGTACAGAAGTTCCTTATTTGTCTGAGATGACATTGAACTATATTGTGTCCTAGAAACATGACATTAAACTGTGTGACACTTTCATCGTCCAGCATGACGTTAAACTGTGTCAGTTCCCTTATTGTCCAACATGACGTTAAACTGTCACATTGGTTACTATTATGTCCTACATTACACTAAACTGTATTGTGTTAAACTATATTATGTCCTAGAAACATTACATTAAACTGTGTGGCACTTCCAATGTCCAGCATGACAATAAACTGTAAAAAGTCCCCAGAACTGATATCCTTATATTGGTTCACCTTAGTCCTAGCTACATGACTTTAAACTGTACAGCACCAGTTCGTCCTTGCTATATGACGTTAAACTATACAACAATGGTCCAATATGACTTTAAACTGCAACTTCATCCCACACGACATTAAACTATGAAAACTTTCCCTAAACCGTCCAGCATGACCTTAAACTGCATCATCCCTGGTCCATGTATATGACCATAAACTATTTGCACATCCCAAATGTCCAGCAAGACGTTAAACTGTGACGTCCTAACTACATGACGCTAAACTGTATAAAAGTCCCTCACGTCCGAAAAGACGTTAAACTATATATTCATCAATGGTCCAGCATAACATTAAACTGCACCATCCACGGTCCATGCATATGACCTTAAACTATTCACACTTTCGTCTAACATGACATAAATGGTGTGTTATTTTGTCCCTGCTACATGACACTAAACTGTGCAGCACCAATAGTCCTAACTGCATGACTTTAAACTGCATAGTCCCTCTATATGTCCTACATGACATTAAACTGTGCATCGTTAAGGTTATTGTTACCTCTTGTTTCTTACACCGAGTATGAATCACGTGAGATTAGAGAGAACATCAACCATAACACTCCCTTTGGGCCACTAACCATGTGTAAGTCCCAACAACATTTTAATTAGATCGTTGTTCCCAAGAACAACTTGATCATTAATTCATTCTTTAATTGAACTACACGGACTTCGATCCTTGCCCTCCAGGCTGGGTATGTAGGCAGTCTCCCAGGGTTCAAGCCCAAAAATAATCTCTTCACATCGGTTCACCACCATCTCATATTATGTTGATTTGTGAAACCGCACCTAGAATCAATATCTTTACATTGATTCACTTTCGTACTTGTTATATGACGTTAAACTATGCAACACTTTTGTCCGGTATGACAATAAACTACAATATTCTTTGATTTCCTCATTTGAGAGAGAACTATTATTGACATTGATTTTTCAATCATGGTTTTCATTTTTAAAAGACTACGTGCATACATGGTAATGCCTAAACTTTTTATCTTAGGTTAAACCATCATTGCACTAAAGTCCCCTTTCACCCTTCACATGTATGAACCAAATTTGTACAAAGGGTAGTTCTATAACTACGTGGTCTTGATTACCATCCTTGTGGGATACGTAGGAACGTTCGAGTATCCCTCGAATCCAGCCCCAAGTCTTTTGGGCCTAACCCCAAATTTTGCTTTCAGTCCCTTGGCTGAAAATTACTCATGAAAACAGACACTGTGTATTCATTATTATGGTCCGAATTCTATGACCCTAAACTAAGATCACTCATACTTTCATCCTGCATGACGTTAAACTGCATTTCAAGAACTACGTATGGCTTGATTCTCATTCTTATGAGATACGTAGTGAAGTCCAAAATTTCAATTCAGGACCCAGCCACAACATGATTATGGTTATCACTGACCTATGTATCTCTATATACATTAGACAATACCCATCTTTATGTGTTATAATCCTAACCTTAAATATTTTCAGATCTTCATAACCCTTTTCATGACTTCTAGTCACAAAAATGTCAAACTTCTGAGAATTCTTTTGCCTAACTATGCAGCACGTGCCCATAGGTGTCCTTGCATAAACAGTCCACATAACAAACTTGTTAGCCAAAAGATACTATTTTATTTCACCATGCAGCCAATGACCTTAGGTGGCCCTGCATATTTCAACCCCCTAACGGGTTTGTTAAATAATGGTAACTTCATTCTTGGGAAGAATGCCTCTTTTGTCGTTATTTGTCTTAAACGACAGTATGTAGGGATCCGCAAAAAATAGACATCCTTAACATATTTGTCCTATATCCTTTTTCATCATCTGAAAGTATTCAAGTCTACAATTTATTCTTCTTCCCAACGTTTGGGTCAGACCTTCGTAGGAGTGATATTCAGCCATTTCTTCGATAATCTTGTCTGAAAATATCTTCTCCATATTCAAGTACCTCTTTCCATACAAAAAACTCTATACTTTAGAAAATTTGAATCTCCATAAACTTTCACTAGCTTTTACCACTAGGAATGTAAATTTCTGAGAGTTATTTTGCCTGACTATGCAGCACGTGCCCATAGGTGGCCTTGCATAAACAGTCCACATAACAGACTTGTCAGCCGAAAGATACTATTTATTTGACCATGCAGCCAATTCCCATAGGTGGCCCTGCATATTTCAACCCCCTAATGGGTTTTGTTAAATAATAGTAACTTCATTCTTGGAAACTACTTCTTCTAATGCCTTTTAGCTCTTTTTCATATCATTCCTCATATTCAAATATTCTTAATCCATAGTTTACATTTTTTCCCTCATACTCGAGTATGGTAATATGTTTTCAGATAAATTTTCAAGGAATTGAATCAATTTTAGTACATTTTGGTCAAATCTATTTCGACCTTAAACATTAGCCCCTTTTTGTCTGGCATGAATGACTTTAAACTGCCCACAAAAGACAAAGGAACTCTGAATAAAAGTCAAGTTCCAGCTCACTAAAATGATTTAGGTAATATTGAGCAATTAAAATGCTCAAAGTTTGTAGGATTATTTGTAATAATCCTAGTAAAAATCAAACTATGCTTACTAGGCCCATTGGCTTAAGTAAAATTGAAGCAGGTAATAAAATAATACAAGTACAAATGATTGAAGATGAAAGTGTTTTTCATTGATACACAAGAGTTAGAAGGACATCCACAGACTAGAGTCTCTTCTCTTTTTCAAGAATTACAAGAGGCTTTCAACATAACACTTCATTTGATTTACGGCATCCCGAGCTTCATTAGGAACCACCTGGAATTCATTCATTCAACTGGATACAAAAAGAGATGCAGTGATACCAGCTCTTCTTAGAACAATTGTAAGAGGATGTTCTTGAGTGCGGTTTGAGAAAATTTTCTGCTGATCAAACAGCGACTCTGTTTCTGTCCAAGTGACTTGGAAGATGGATACATGGATTTGAGAATGGAGCATTAGAAGTAAAGAGCCATTTGGAGAGAGTACTCTTTTCAGATATTGCTCTAATACCATGTTTGTCTTCTCTCCACCAACCGGTAGTAGAAAACATTTCAGCCCATGGGTTTGCCATTTTCATATCAGCAAGGAAATGGCATTGAAGGAGAATTTGAAAGTTCACACCATTGTTGTTGCTCTTAATGCACAGGATAACCGAAATGAAGAAGTAGCAGCGCAGCTGCATTTTAGGTGTATAGTTGTTTGCATTTGGAACATTGACTCCTTGCAAGTGACCATGACCACATAGAGACAGGTAGATGCTCTGTGGGAAATTAAGATGATATTTCTTCAAGTACTTAGCCAAATCTGGGAGAGTGCTGTTGCAGATATCATAGTAATCATGGCCAATGATGTTCATCATGTCAGCAATCCGCTTGCTAGCCAGTTCATTAGCCATTCCAATTCCCCTGGGAACCACTGAATCTGCACAAAAGATGAATAAACTAACTCTTAAATAGGTTTATTTTTCATAAAATTTGTGAAAGAAATTTGAAAAATGGCTAAGGCGTTAAGTCGCGCAAGTCTAAACAATGACGCGCAAGTATTCGTGTGCCGCGCTAGTTTTTGACGCGCAAGTATAAACCGTGCAAGTAAAAATACCTTTACAGTAGCGCGGAATCAAGGAAAACACTAGAAAACAGAGCATCCTGCACGGCTAAGATGACCTGTGCGGTGAGAGCTCGAAGGTATGAAGTCCGGAAATCCGGATACTTGTACAGAGGTGAGGCCATGTATTTATAGGCCAGGAATCCTATCTGCGCACCGTACCCAGAGCGCTTAAGGCCTGCGCGGTGCAAACTTGCGCGCCGCCCTCTGTGCAATGAAGACTTGCGCGCCCCCCTTTTCATTTAGATGGATTCAATTTCCTCAGAGTAAAATCAACATTTCTCTCCGGATCCAACTCTGAGGGGGGGACTTTTATTGACGCTCCTTTCGTCACAGAATCTAATGATCGGAAAAAGGAATATCTGAGCTCAAAGTGATTCATCCTTTTGAAGAAAACATCAAAAATCGACAAAGGCAGGAAGAAAGGATCAACAGCAACTGCGCCGCGCAAGTTATATCATTGTCGCGCAAGTACACTTGCGCGACGCTCTTGGTTGCGCAAGTGACTTGCGCGACCTAAGTGATAACCGCCCGGTAACCGCCCGGGGTCTTCTCCTGCCTATAAATAGACCCTGTGGGCCCCCCATTCGAGAGGATCTTTTTCCAGAAACTCGGATTGAATCTCTCGACACCCAATTCTGTTCTCAAAGCTTCCATAACACTTCTAAGGTAATTTCTTACCTAGAACGGAAGATCTAAAGAGTGGGAGGAAGGCCTAAGTGTTGAAACTCATCAACACTTGCGTGACTCAATGGCTAGCCCTTAAGGGAACTGGTCATACTTGCGCGCCGCCTTATTCCATCAACAGAATTTGCGCGTCCCTTTTCTGGAAGAACCTCAAGAGGATTCTAAAGGGTTTAATAAAGAGTCGCTCAAGTATTTCAATGCTGGTTGAAAATCGCGCAAGTACAGCATGTGTCGCGCAGGTATACCTGCGCGACCAATACTTGCGCGCCCACGCAAGACTTGCGCGCCTTTCAAGACTTGCGCGCCCCTACCTTTTTTGGGTGCCCATCTTTCCCATTTTACCCCACATAAGCAATTTCACCTTTCCTATTCAAGATTCAGTCTTTAAGATACTCTTCAAATCCATTTATGGTATGATTTCTTGATTTGAATTCCTTATCTGAAAGGAATTCGGTGGAATATCTCTCAAAACCTAGTGATTTATACATCTTTATGTCACCAAAGATTGAGAGTTCGTTCATTCAACCTCATCCTTTAAGATGAGAGAATCCTTAACCTGGGTCTCATTTTCAAGAATAATCCCCACTTATAAATCCTTTAATCTGGGCATCTTCCTCAGGAGTAAGCCCCAAATTCTTAAAGTTCCCAAACTTGGGCATCCTCTTCACGAGTAAGCCCCAATCTCAAATACCTGGGCATCCTCTTCAGGAGTAAGCCCCAATCTCAAATACTGGGCATCCTTCTCAGGAGTAAGCCCTAAACCCCCTAACCTGGGCCTCCTTTTCAGGAATAAGCCCTAGTCATAATTTTGGGCATCCTTCTTAGGAGTAAAACCCAATCATAAGTCCTCCCCTAATTTGGGCATCCTCCTTAGGAGTAAGCCCCATGATTAGAGTATTCAAATCTCCATGAAGCACATATAACATTATGGACCCTGTTCATGGATTTTCTCCCTAATAGTAAATCCTAAACCTTCATCTATTTGGGCAGTCATACATACATAAGCCCCAAACAATTTCTTATGATTGCATCTTTCATGGCACAATTGTCTAATTTTTACCAATACCTCTTGTTTCTCACACCGAGCATGAATCACATGAGCTTAGAGTGTAAAAGTAATTATGACATTCTTCTTTGAGCCATCAATCATAAACATCATACTCCATTACTCGAACTATGTGGGTTCTGATTCCATTTCCAAAACAAAGGATACATAGGTAGCCCATTTATGGGTTCGATCCCAACTTTGAAATAATCCATGTCCTTCTGAATGATGATAAACTTCAAGTGCCCCAATGAGTGGCTTTAAAACCAGCCTGGTCATCATAATGACCAAGAGACTTTTATATAAATGTTTTGAAGGATACCATTGACCAAGAATCTATAAACAGATATAGATGATTCTCTATTGATGAAGAACCTCGAATACATATAAAAGATTCTCTAAATTTCTTGCATATTTAATCATTGATTTTTAAAACTAAAGGAAAGCTCATTTTATACTTGGTAATGTAATAAGGATTCACGAACATAACTTAAATCTATAAAGAGAGTCCCAGAGTAGACAATAATTCCCCTCAAAAAAAGGTGTGATGAGTCCGACCTCCCATCCTCTCGACCAATGCAAGTTCCTAAGCCTCATTAGTCCACAAACTAATGAGCCACTACCTTTGGAAAGTAGGTCCAAACGGATGTGGAATCATTGTATGTTTCCGTTTCTACGAACAAACCCGCTAGAAACCGATCGGAACGTTTGAATCTCCCATCCAGGAGGTCATCCCCGAATTCCGAGGGAAACAATATGTTACATTTAATGATAATAGAATAAGTAAATGTATTATATATTACTATTTACTATTGATGAGGAATTTCTAAGAAAAGTATGTTTGTTTTGTAATAAAGTGTTTCTGATATTATAGATAATTGATTTGTATTTAAAATAAAATTAATGCATGAATTTTGAAGCACATTGATGTTGTGAATATAATATTAATATAAAAAAATTTGTTGAATTTGATTTCAGGAACTCTCTCTCTCTCTCAATGTTATTTATTGTTTATCTTTTTTATCTGAGAAGAAGAAGAAACATTGAAATTTTAAGGTGTGTGATATATTTTATCTTCATTTTTTAGAGTAATTTAATTAATATTTATTATATTTTTATCATCTATCCAGGATATTTTTCCCTCTATAAAGTCAATAATAAAACTGTGAAGTTATTCAGTAGTAGAATTATTTATCATAACCTTCATTATAAATGTTCATTGAAAAAAATTGAAGGCTGTTTTTTTTGTATTTCTGATGGTTCCCAATTTATATATTTTGTGATATTGTAAAAAGTTTCAATTAATTTCACACAATAATAATTTCCATGGAAAAAGGACTAGAATTCTCTAATAGAAGGACTTCTCTATTATAAATCTCCATATAATTCATGTTGAGCATTGTTGAAGGGAACTAAGTGGATTATATTCCCTAAACCACTATAAATATAATATTCATATTATTTTCATTACTATATTTTATTTCCACTAATACATGTGTCTAGGAAATTATTAGATGTATTTTATATCGAATACAGGGTGGTTTCTATGAAATGAGAATTTCAATAACTCAATTCACTCATCTCTTGTGTTTTGTTGAAAACATTTATAGACAATAGGATTTACACTGCCTTTTATGAGTAATAGGGATTAAATGTATTCATAATCAATATATAACATGATTTAATTATATAATTGATGATACCTTTATCAAGGATTCTTCATTAGTCCATAATATGGAACGATCACCATCATATTCTTGTTTATTAGTTGTATACCCAAACCATATGATTCTAAAGACTAAGAAGATATATTAACTCTTATCACCCCAAAGATAGAACGCCCCGACCCTAGTTAGCCAGATATGGTGCATTATTACATAAGATTTTCATGATCAAAAGAGATCATGTCTCAAAAGACCGATTAGTTTAGTAGATTTGGAAGTACTAGATTCATACATAAGTTTTACATTACATCATGAGATAAAAACAACAACAATATTTTCCCCCTTTGAACACACTTATAACCCTTATCCTATCCATATAGGTCAACCATAAAACAATTCTTCACATCATAGAAAAAATAAAACATGGAAAGGGGTGAGCTCAGATGCTCAGCAAGGAAACAATATAGCAGAAATTTCATAAATAAGCAAAAATATTAATGAAAATATATAAGACTAAAACATAAAACATTTAAACATAAACTTCAGAGTAATAAGGAAAATATAAATCAAAAAAATTTCATTTACTTATTCAGAAGTATATTATATTAGTACAATAATCTAATAAAATATCAATAACAAATTTCATAATGATGGAATGGCTAACACCATACTTCCTAACCATATAGTCAAGGCCTCGTGCCAAGAAAACAAATAATATTTTATTAAGGCCTTGTTCTAAGACACTAGTTTGTCTCATGAGACCTACCGATGCATCGAGGAGCTATGGAGGGCTCCACCCATAACATACTAAGTCTAATGCATTCCTCATATGAAAATGTTTAAACATAACATAAACATTCGTATTAAAACTAGTATACAAAATGTCAATACTTTATCCATAAACCATGAATGGTATAAAAATTACACATCCATAGTCAATCATATCACAAAAACTTCAATACAATATGGAAGACTTGTATCATAATAAGTCAACTTCAAACAAGTTTAAAATCCATCAAAGGATGTTTACATAAATGAAATTAAAACTATTTGAAATAAATAACACTTTCTATTTGGAAATAATTTAAAAGATACATAATAATAAAATAAAAAAATATTTTTGGAAATATTTTTATAAGAATTTAAAGGAATTTTTGAAGGTGTTATAATGGCGGAATATATATCCACCCACTGTATAAGTAAAAAAAATTTCCTTAATATTGTCGAAAAGGTCGTAAAGGACCTTGTTTGGAAAACGATGGAAAAATTACTTGATAAAAATATTATAAATTGTAAAACAACGGTTTAAATGAAATCAACTCATAGTCTAGAAAATAGTAAAAATGTTTGGAAATACATTTTTAAGGAACACGAATGTGGATGATAAGGTGTCCCTAGAAGATACTCATGTATAAACAGCCTCAGATAATGTAGAGATTATAGAATTTACCCTGATATTGTGCATTACCTAGTTAGAGGGTATGTTAACCAACTGTAAAATTGTAAAATCATTTTTATTAAATTATACAAGAACTGCATACATAAATATGATAACATATATGATCCTATAATATTGCATTGTTAATAATAATTCAGTAGTATCATTGTTTCAGGAGTTAACTAATTCTTTTTCATTTATATGCTTGGTTACATAAGCCATGTTTGTTTTGGATATATTGTATTTGATTCTTTTCAAAAATGATATTATGTTCTTAAAAATTATTTTTAATCATATAATTAATATTATTCTTGAATGGTTATGATGGGGAATAAATTTCATCGTGTTCGTGGAGACGGTAATCCATACATACGCATGAGAGACAATATGATTCTGTTGATGGTGAAATGGTATGTAAATGGATTGTATATCATATATTTATATATAATAATTAACATGTTATTTTTTTATTTACATTTTTTTTACTCATTATTATACACATCCAAATAAGGAAGTCATTGAATAATAAACTACACAACGACGTGGAGACGGTAAGCTGTACGTACGCACGTATGGTGACTTCTCCTTCATAGGATGAATAGAATAATGAATATGGTTATACCATATTTATAATAACATCACTGTATCTTTAAGGAACTTGATTTATTATTTCGGTATGGAAACAACAATGAAATATGAATTGGAAGAAGAAAAGAACTTTGAAAGAGGTGGTGAAATTATTACATCTTCTTCGAGTGTTCCCTTTTGAGTTGATCAAAAGGGCTCCATCGGTTGGTTATATGATCAATTTGTGGAATATTGGAATAACTGCGAGTAGTTGGGAGGATATTTGAGTATGTTTCGGATGAAAAAAAAGGTTTTGGAGGTGTGAAATTATGAGAAGGGGAAATACCTTTTATAAGAGAGGTGAGGGTCATTTGAGGAAAACCTAGAAATATTTTTTAATTATACAATCATATTCAGTTTATAATGGTTAAAAAGGATTTATTTAATTTATACGGTAGGTATGGGTTGAAACCCTCTCAACCAATAGGTTTTAGATAGGGTTAGGTCACCATAATTCCTTATCTTTTAGATTTAATTCTTGATTAAATTGTTTAACATTTACCATGTCTCAAAGAATTTTTATATTATATGGTTAATAAACATACTATAAAATTACATGTGAACTCCAAGTGGTTAATTAATGAAATATTTAATATTATATAAGTACTTTTCTCGAAATTTAGATTTTTAGTACTATTATATCATTTAATAATATAGTATTTCTTTAAAAACTCATTTATGTCAATTTTGACACTATTTAGTATCTGATTTTATTTAAAGACTTAACAACATGATTACTTCTAAATTTTTTTATCAACTCTAAAATGTAATATTAACCTATAAAATTATTTTTATTCAGCAAATCTCTCAATTTACATATATATGGATATTTATAATATCAATTATTTTAATTATTAATTAATTAGATTATTACTACATCATTATTGTGTCATAAGTAATGTTATTTATTTAATGTCTAAGAATTATAAATCAAATACCATTATGTAGGAAATAGTTTTAACATTATAATTAATATTTATATTCGAATTTATATTATGTGTGTCCCTATATTAAAAATGTTTTACTTATGAAACAATTAATTTAACCCTTCTAACACTTTTTTAAATAAAAAATTAATAAATGTTCAAATCTAATCCAAGTGGACCGAAAGGATCATATTTTATTTCTAATCATGTTATTGTTCGAAATATATTTATCCAATAGAATTAGGACATGTGTTAGGGTAATAATAATATCATTTTTACCTTTAATTTCCCTATTTACTTTTAACCATCCTAAATAAGAGTCAAAAGTTACTATTCACCAAAATTTATCTCCATCTTATTGAACCACATATTACTTAATGATATATAATTTTTCTCTAGGATTTTTAAAATTCAATTTGATGTTGCAGTAAAATTTTGTTTTATGCAAATTTTCTAACGTGCCTAGAAGGTGGGTAAAAGATGCTAAAAGTTCAATAAAGTTATATATATATATATAATTTAATTAGAAAATGGCTCCAATGAATTATATTTAACTAATATATGTATTATGTATCAATTTTGATTTAAAATAAATTTAAATCAAATAAAAAATTTGTTAAATAAAAAGTCAGTTTTAAACAATAATGCCATGTATTTCACTATTAATCAAAAATGGAAGGTTCTCATGAAAAATAAAAAAAATTCACCTTAAAATAATTCTGATATTCTGAATCCAAAAATGAAGTCCATTTTAAAAAATAAAATTTATAAAATTTAAAAATGGGTATTACTATTTATAACGCCTAGTTTGGTTGGTCATGGTGTGTTAGAACTCAAAGTAGCATACAATGTAAACTATTTCATTATTAAATGAGAAGTGTACTGTTGAAGCTTGGTGTGTTACATTCCTTCCTCCTACAAATAATTTCATCCTTGATATTTCTATAATATTACTAAATAAAAAGATTTGTATGGTTCTTCATCAAAAGTTCCTTGAGTTCCCACTTTGCCTCTTCCATTTAGGATTTCTCTATAGAACTTTTACCGAACGAGTGGTCCAGTTTCTCAACACATGTTCTATCGTATTAAGAATATTCATAGGCTATTCACAATAAAATTTTTAGCTTCCTGTTCAATTTCCTCATAGGTGAGTACATGTGTTGGGTCATGCCTGTATTTTCATAACTGTGATACATTGAAAACATCATGATCTTTTGAGAGACTTGGTGGCACTTCCAAACGATATGCTACAACTCCAATTCTGTTTAGAATTTTAAAAGGTCCGATGTAACTAGAACTCAATTTACCCATCTACCCAAAACGTATAACACCCTTCCATGTAGATACCTTCAAAAAAACATGATCTCTTACTTGAAATTACAAATCATTCTTTCAATTATCTCTATAGCTCTTTTTCCTAATTTGAACTTCATTGATGTGGGTTTGGATAACCATCATCTTTTATATTGTTTACTCAACAGGTTATGGGCCTATGAGTTTTGTTTCACCAACATCATCCCAACAAGTTGGTCTGAAACATCTTTTTTCCATATAAATCTTCATATATTTTCATATGAATACTTAAATGGATGATATTGTTACAAGAAAAATATACCTGAGGAAAATATTGATCCAACATACCTTTAAATTCAAGTGAGAAAGATCTAAACATGTCTTCTAAGGTTTGAATTGTCTGTTCTGATTGTCCATCAGCTTGAGGGTGGTAGGAAGTGCTCATGTAAATATCAGTATCTAGGGCCTTCTGAAGATTTTTAAAAAATATTTATGTAAAATGGGGACCATGATCAGAATCAATTGATAGTTGTAATCCATGGAGTCTTACAACTTTATTAATATACTGTCCTGTTAAACATTTAAGTCTTAAATATTCTCTTATAAAAAGAAAATGTTCTGACATGGTAAGATTATCAACAATGACCCATATAGACTATTCTTTCTAGGAGTCTTTGGTAGCCCCATTAAAAAATATATCGTAATATCATCCCATTTTCACTCAAGAATGGGAAGAGGTAGCTTGAATCATCTAGGATGTGGTCTTATATTTTTAACCTAAAAACAAACCATGCATCTTGACACATAATCAGCAATATACCTTTCCATGATATCCCAAAAAAATGTTCATTAAAATACCTATAAATCTTAGTGCTACTAGGATTTATTGAGAAATTTGAGCTATGAGAAACATCCAAGAATTCTTTTTTTAGATTCGGTACGTCCGGAACACAAAGTCTCTTCCAAAATTTCAAAATCCCATCTTCTTATATGAATTCTATCAATCTCACATCATTCATAGATTTAATTTTTTTTAAACTCCCAATCATCAGTCTGAGAACTCTTGGTCTTTTATAGTAAAGATTGTTTGGAAACCATTTGAAAATATATTGATGTTTCACCTTCTATGATTATTACCATATCTATCTTTACTAGATCCATGGAAATAGGATCCCTTTCAACTCTCATCTTGTCCAAAACTCCATGATTTTTTTTGCTCAAAGAATATTCCACCTTATTTCCCTTCCCCAGGTGGTAGTGTATAGTGAAATCATAATCCTTGAGTTGCTTGAGCCATTGCCTTTTCTTCATGTTGAGTTATTTTTTTTGAGAAAATATACATCAAGCTATTATGATCTCTATATATATCACATTTTTCACCATAGAGATAGTGTCTATAAATCATCAAAGAAAATATGACAAATTCTAACTTAAGATCATGAGTGGGATAGTTTTTTTAATGAATTTTTAGTTTTCATGATGAATATTCAAAAACACTATCATTTTGCATAAGGAATCAACAAATTACTTACTTTGATGTATCACTATAAATAACAAACCCACCATTCCACGATGGTAGAGTCAATATAGAATAATTGAATAATCTTTTCTTCAATTCTTCAAAACATTTTTCACACTATTTATTCCAAAAAAATTAACCCCTTTACGTGTGATATTTGTTAATGGGTTTTCCAATTGGGAAAAATTCAGGATGAAGTAATGATATTAACCTGCTAAACAAATAAAACAACGTACCATAGTAATAATTGTCAAATCTGGAAATTATTGTATTTATTTTTCTTAGAAGGATCAATATAGATTATGTCCTTAGAGACAATATGGACAAGAAAAGAATTTTCCTGAAGAGAGAATTCTCTTTTTCTAAACATCCCATATAATTCATTTTTTCTGAAGGTTTTAGGATTGTGTGCAAGTTATTTTCATGATCTTCATAGATTTTTTTGTATACTAAAAAATCATCAAAAAATACCACTAAAAATTTATAAATATATTATTTGAAATATCTATTCATTATATCCTTGAAGACATAGGGTGAATTAGTCAGTCCAAAGGACATTAATGTAAACTTGTAATGCCCGTACATAGTACAAATGTTGTGTTCAGAATTTCTTCATTCTTCACACACAACTGATGATATCTAGATTAAAGGTTGATCTTTGAAAAATACTTAGCTCCATGAATTTGATCAAATAAATCTTCTATTCAAGTTAGAGGATAGATTTTATTTATTGTTAAAGAATTTTTCTCCCAGTAGTCAATTCCCATCCACATAGATCCTTCTCTTTCTCAACTAAATGAACAGGGGCTCCCCATAGAGAAACACTAGGGAAAATAATTCCTTTATTACTCAATTCCTCTAGTTTCATCTTTATTCCACTAATTCCATAGTGGACATTCTATAAGGGGTGTTTGATTTGTTCCTTGAACTAGGAGTTAAATCAATGAAAAACTCAATTTATTCATCTAGAGGATGTGCAGGTAAATCCTCAGGAAACACATTAACTTATTCATTCATAATAGGTACATACACTTTTTGAACATTCCATTCCTCACCCATAGTTATTTATTTATAATTCTCCCTTGTAATTGAATTTATTAGAGCTATTGGGGGTGGATCTAGATAAGAATCAGGTGATGATGTTTCTTCTCCAAAGATAAGGTAATCCTTATCATCATCGAAAATTCTAACCTCCTTCTTCATATAATAAATTTTCGCGTCATGGTCAGAATGCCAACACCTACTAAGGATTATATCAAATAAATTCATGGGAATGATGATGATATTACTAGATAAAGAATATTTATATTCCGTAATAGAGATTGATTTACAAAACATTGTTGAAATGATACTTCCCTTAAGATTTTTGAATGATAACTACCTTGTTAAATCAAACTAAAAATATCTAATTTTCTTTGAAAATAGGGAATATATGAAACAATATGATGATCCAGACTCAAATAAATAATTGTATAAACATGAGGAATCCATTAAATTACCTACCACCACATGTTTTAGAGCTTCAACCTCAGCAGTAGTGATCACATTAGATTGGCCTTACTCCCTTGGAATTTTCTATGGTGAGTTTCTTTGGAACATAGGACATACTTTTTCATAATGCCCCTTTTATCTACAATTGCAGCATTCATCATGGACATCCTATTACTTTACCTTGCAATTACGAGCATGGTAGCCATTTTCACCACACTTGTAACAAAATATCATTCCCTTCATGAATGTACAAGGATATTTCTTCCTGCATTTAACCCATGATGGATATTTAACATTTCTCTTCTTCCCCTTATTTCTATTTCCATAGTGTTCAAAAGATCTCTTCTTCCCTTGATTTTCTTTAAATTCCTAATACATGGAGAATTAAATTTCTATCTCGATAGTAGATGAGAAAATATCTTCATGCAATGAGAAGGATTGTGACACTAATGCTCGACAGAGAAATGGTTTTACCCCATAAAATAATCGATCAATCTTACTTCTTGTGCTATGTATATAATCTGATGCATGCCTTGATAGCCTTGTAATGTTAGTGTTCTAATTTTTGACATTATCATCCTACTTTTTCCTCAGACTCGGAAATTTTATTTACATATCCGCTTGATGGCCACGAGTAAAGTATTTTTCTAAGAAAATATCTTTAAACTCCCTCCATTACATATTTGATATTTCTTTATCCTTATTTGTATTTTTAATTAATAACCACCATTGATCTGCATCTCCCATGAGGTGATAAACTCACATGTCAAATTTTTCCCTTTCACTACTCCCCAAAGCCTAAAATATTCTCTCTAAGTAACATTTTCATTTCTCAGCTACAAATGGATTTTTAGTACCATTGAACGTTGGTGGTTGTTCCTCATGAATATCTCTATCATTGATCCTCCACATTTTGGATTAGGGTGCTCCATACGGGTAAGGTTATTATTCACAACCTGAGTGAGTTTTCCCAGTATGCTGATAAGATAATCTACACCAGTTGCATCACCAGCATTACAATAATTATCTTGTGTATGAGAGAAATCCATACATAGATTACTTTCATTGATATGGTTTCCATTTCTTCCACTAGGAACCATTTCTAAAAAATGTCATACACTAGATTTGTTTATGAATCTAAATACATAATTTCAAACATGTAAAATACTAAACATAAATTGAACAGTTTATAGATATAATAAATAATCATAAAAATGTTTTCTTTGAGGATTTATATACTCATAAATCCTTCATAATGGTTTGTAAATAAAAATTTTTAATTAACAAAATCATATCTCCAAGGAGTTTCATAACCAAGAGTGAAGCAAGGACCATTGTCGGGTACTAAGATACCCCGTGTCAAGATCAAAACTCTAGTTGGAGTTTTAACTCCTAGGTACATCTGTGACGGAGCCACCTCTACCTTATTGTATCCATACAGAGATTTATTTCTTTGGAAACTCCCAAAATCTCTACATTAGCAATATTCTAGCACGTTATTCTATACAAATCCTCAAAGTCTATCTTTGGGTAATGTTCTTTAATTTGGGTGTTTTTAAATCTATCTTCCAAGTCTTATACTAAACATCCTCTAATACCAAATATAATTCCTCAGCCCTATTTACCCAATGTTGGTTCATTATTACATAACATTGGAACGATCACAAGAAATCTTTTCTGGAATGACCGATTAGTTTAGTAGCTGTGGAATTACTATATTTATATTTAATTTTTACATTATTTCATTTGTTAAAAACAATAACAACATTGTGCCCACTTTTAACAAACTTATATCACATAGTCTATCCCTATAAGTCAACCGTAAAATATTTCCTCACATCATAGGGAAAAAACATTGAACTCGTATGCTTAGTAAGGATAAAAATATAGTGGAAAATTCCATAAATAAGCATAAACATTAAAGGAAACTTATAAGACTAAAACATAATCCTTTTAAACATAAACTTCCACATAATTAGGAAAATATAAACTGATTTATTCCATTTACTTATTCACATGGATATTCTACTAGTCTAATAATCACATGAAATATCAACAACAAATTTTATAACGATGGAATGCATAATGCCATACTTCATAACCATATAGTCAAGGCCTCATTCCAAGACAACAAAAAAGATTTTGTTAAGGCCTTGTTCTGAGACACTAGTTTGTCACATGATACCTATCGATGCATCAAGGAGCTCTAGGGGGCTCCACCTGTCACAAACTAAGTCCAATTCAATCCTCATATGAAAATGATTAAACATAATATAATCCTTTTTATTAAAACTAGCATACAAAATGTAAATACACTGTCCACAAACAATGAATGGTATAAAAACAACACATAAACAGTCTAACAGATCCCAAAACCGTCAATACAATATGGTAGGTTTGTATCATAATAATTCAACTTCAAAAAAGTTAAAAATCTATCAAAGGTTGTTGACATAGATGAAATAAATCCTATTTGAAAGAAATACCACTTTCAATTTTAAAACCATTTTAAAGTAACATAATTATAAAATAAAAATATTTATTTGGAAAACATTCTTATAATATTGTAAGGGAATCTTCTACGGTGTCATAATGGCAGAAAATAGATGCACCACCCGTGTAAGTTAAAAAAAACATTCTTTCCTTAATTTTGTCGAAATGGTCGTAAAAGACCTAGATTGGAAAACAATGAAAATATCCCTTTCTAATAATCTTATAATAATTCAAACAAGGTTATAAATGACATTAACCCATAGACTAGAAAATAGTAAAAAAATTGAAATTCATTTTTATGAAATGAGGCTATGGATGATAAAGAGGTCCCAGTAGATACTCACGTATAAACTTCCTCTGATAATGAAGAGATTGTAGAATTAACCCTTAACTTGTACCTTTACTTGAACAAGGGTATCTTAAACTCATATATAATAGTTAAATAATTGTTATTAAATTATTTAATAACCAAAAACATAAATATGATATCATATATGATCTTATAATACTGCTTTATTAAAAAGATTTAAGTATTATCATTGTTTTGGGTGTTAACTAAATTTTTTTCCCTTATATTCTTGCTTACATAAGCTATGTTTATCATGGATTGGATTTATTTTATTAATATCCATAATGATATTATGTTATTAAACATTATTTATAATCATAAAACCAAAATAATAATTGAATGGTTATGACGGGGAATAAATTTCATCGCATTCGTGGAGAAGGTAATCCATACGTATGCACAAGCAGAGATATCATTCTATTGATAGTGAAACCGTATGTAATTTGATGTACGATCATATATACAGAATCATTAAAATGTTATATTTATTATTTACATCATTTATACGCATTATCATACCCATCCAAATAATGAAGTGTTTGAATAACAAACTACACCACGAAGTGGAGACGGTATGTCTTATATACGCACATATGGTGACATTTCATACATAGAATGCATAGAATAATGAATATGGCTATACCATATTTATTATAAAATCATAATGTGTATATGTTATTGGATTTATTATTTTGGTATGGAAACAAAAATGAAAAAGTAAGTGGAAGAAGAAAATAATTTTGATAGAGGTGGGAAAATTATTACATCTTCTTCGGGTGTTTCCTTTTGAGTTGATCAAAAGAGATTTTTAGGTTGGATTTATGATAAATAATTCCCCTAGGGAGAATTTAGGGTAGTTTGGAGGATATTTGAGCGGTGTTTGGATGATCCAAAAGGATTTGGAGGTGTGAAATTATGAGAAGAGGAAGTAACCTTTTATAAGAGAGATGAAGGTCATTTTAGGAAAACCATGAAATATTATTTTATTACACAATAATATTTTCTTTATAGTGGCTAAGAAAGAAATTATTTAAAGTTTAACATGAGTATGGGTATAAAATCTATCAACAAATAGGCTTTAGATAGGTTTACGTCACCATATGTAGGTTATCTTTTAGATTTAACTCTTGGTTAAATAATTTAATGTTTTCCATATCCCCTTGTATTTTTATGATATATGGGTAATAAACAAACAATAAAATTTAAAGAGAACCCCAAGTGGTTCATTAATGAGATATCTATTTTTATATAATACCTTTTTCATAATCATATATTTTTAGGACTATTATCATTTAATAATATAATATTTGTTTTAAAAACTCTTTTATGTCAATTTTGACACCGTTTAGTATCCAATTTTTTAAAAGTCATAAAAACATTATTACATTTAAAAAAATTCATTTAATAACCTTTAGAATGTCATATTATCTTATATTTTTTTAATTTCATCAAAATTATCATTTTTTATTTATTTGGATATTTATAATATCAATTATTTTAATCTTTCATTAATAAGATAATTACTGTAACATCATTGTGACATAAATAAATTTAATTATTTAATGTCTAGAAATTATAAATAAAATAACATTATGTAAGGATTATTTTTAGCTTCTTAATCAATATTTATAGTCAAATCTATCTTATGTGTATCCCTGTATAAAATTTTTTTAGTTATGAAACATTGAATTTAACACTATTTACAATTCATTATATAAAATAATAATAAATCTTCTAATATAATCCACGGAGACCAAAAGTATCATATTTTATTCATAAGGTTGTTTTTTGTTGAAATAATCTTTTCCAGTAGAATTAGGACATGTTTTAGGGTAATAATAAAATAATTTTTACCTTTAATTACCCTATTTACTTTTAGAAGTCGTAAATAAAAGTCAAAAGATACTATTCGACAAAAAATTATATTCATCTTATTGAACCAAATTTTACTTACTAATATCAACTGATTATCTAGAATATTTTAAACTCTATTCATAGAAGTGGTAATATTACTTTTTATGCAAATTTTCTAACATGCCTAGAAGGTGGATAAAAGATGGTAAAAAGTTCAATAAAATCATATATATATAATTTTATTATAAAATAACTCCAATGAATTACATTCAACAAATATAGGTATTCATTATCTCTATTGACATAAAATAAATTTAAATGATATAAATAATTATTTACATAAAAAGTTAGTTTTAAACAATAACGTAGTGTTTTTCACTATTCATCAAAAAATTGAATGTTTTCCCAATAATACCAAAAATTCACCATTAGTTAATTTAGACATTCAAAATATAAAAAATGTTGTCAATTTTATAAAATAAAATATATAAGATCTCAAAAAGTGGGTATTTCGATTCATAACGGCTAGTTTGGTTGGTCGTGGTGTGTTAGAACTCGAAGTTTCATACAACGCATGCTTTTGTATTATTTAAAGAGAAGCATATTGTGGAAGCCTAAGGTGTTACAAAAAACATCTTAAATCATCTAAAACCATACCATAAACCTTAAATTTTAAATTTCAATTATGAAATCAATTTCTATGGGGAAATTTATTCACCAAATACAAGAAATGTGACACCCAACATACATATACTATCATATTTTCTCCAGGGATATTCTGATCATTTAGAAATCATTTTCCCATTAGGATACTAGAAGCAGAATATAGGATTAGATTCTATTATATTCTATAAATATATATCCTATGTGGGACAAAAAGGTTCTTATGAAAGTTAGAAATTAGTAGATCATAAATCCTTAACAAACTCAATGATTTTTAGCCTCATTTTCCATACTTGACATGCCAAATTGGTCTGGGATGGTTTTCTCTACTCGAAACTATTTATTGTTCTAATGTTCTTTTAACATAAACATGTTATGTGCTACTACTCTGTTACTATGTAATGATCCCACAACTTATTCTTAGAGAACCCTTACTCCATGCTTTAATATCAGATACCTATTTTCAATGAGCATTTCTCTTTCATTATCAAATATGCATTTTAGTGGAACCATTCAACAATATATTATTAATGGACCCTAACTAGTGAATCCAATGAAGGAATAATGTAATCATGGATGTACTCTGATGTAATCACAAAACACCACTTGTTCATAGTTATAGGATGATAATATACATGTAAATCACCAAACAATATATATCATAATAGTTAAGGGCTCAAAAAATAGAGAGAAAGATAAAAGGGAATTTATGGTCCACATATCAACTAACTATTAATACTTTATATTGGAACAAAATTTTAAAACAAATCTTATATTTCCTTTCATAAAAACACCCAAATTAATTATTTATGATTATAAAAATTTACAATTCATTTTATGATTATAATATGATAGTGGAGAAATTACAATTAGAATCTCATCAATCACAAGCATTCTTCTATAAAATTAAAACGCTCTATGTACTTAGAATGTATAACAATTTTTTTGGTTGAAGGGCATGGAGATTGTATAATTCAAAAAAGCAAAAATATGTCCCAATGAATCCCTAAAAATTTAAAATAATAATATTATATGATAGGAGTACTCTTTTCTTTATACATGTAATATCGAGTAACGAATTTTTATTTTGTGCAACGTAGCAATGTTTTTGGAATTTCCACGTACCAGTTGTATTATCCTGATAAAACTACCCTATGACACCTTATAATACCAATATATTACCAAAAATAGGTATCTATGTAGTTACGTGGACAATATTTCTCCTACTTGATGTTCCCTTCCATTTCAAACTAGATACCCGACCCCTAAGACTTGTTTTTCCATTTAACCATTATGATTGAGAAATTAGTTTTAACAACCTGAGATTTTGGAATATATTGTAATATTATATTTGATATATTTTTCAAATAAAAATTAAAATATTTAGAGTAGTTTTAAATTTGATGAATACTATTTTAAAAATATAATAATAATAATACCTATTGTATATAAAAATACGTAATCAATTATAAATGCATACAAAATATGATTAATAACACTTAATATTTTAAATGGTAGTCATTATAAGTGTATTCTCGTTATATATTGTTTTTTCATTATAAATATATATTATTAAAATCTATAATTACAATTTTTAAAAATTATATTCTTTTAAAGAAATTTTAATATTTTCATTGGATGATTTTTTTTATTTTTTCTAAAATAATTATTTTTTAGGTGAATAATAAAAAATATTTATTTTCCTAATACCAATAATTATTAGACATTATCATAATTAAATAATGAATTATTAATTTATTAGACCATTATATAAGTATATATAAATAAAATAAAATATATAAAAAATGACAAATTTATAAAACTCATTTTCAATAATTTAAATAAATAAATAATATTTCGCACTAAAAACATTCTTTATTCACTTAAATAAAAAAATTCCTCACTTGTAAAGATTAAATTTAATGAAATTAATTTCATATTCTTTATAAGAATGTTTTTAGAATGTATTGATATTAATTTCAATTATCATTCATAAAATTATGGTTATTATGATTACTATTCAGTACTCCAAAAAAAGTAAAACAGTTATTTTCGAAAAATTATTATATTATAAATTATGTAATTTAAATATTTTCATTTAAATTTATTTATTATAAAAAACAAAAATGATTTAATTTTTAACCAATAAATAATTATATTAACACATGTTTAATTGATTATCAATACTAAATAATATTAAATATATTTAATATTTAAAAGCTTCTTTTTTAAAAATGATTTTTTCAATATATTAAATGTTTTGATTTAAAAGTTATTTTTTCAAAATTTGGAAATTTAATTATATTATATAGATATTATATTTATTTTTAGAAAAAAGAAAATTTGTTAAAGGGGTGGTATTATATTTTTAAAAAAATACAAATTAATTCTTTAAAAACATTTTACTAACAAAAAAACAAAAAATGTATAATGTAAAATTTTAGAGGTAAAAGTCTCAAAACATGGGGAAAAGGTGGATAGATTATTAATTATAAATCGACCTCAACTAAATTATTTTCTATTTAGGATTCTTTTGATACTTAAATAATATTACTACATAATTCATAATTAATGGATATTTACAAAAGTACCATTTTCTTCTATTATACAAGAAAAACACTTCAACCATATTTATCCACCCATTATAGAGTTTTAGATTGACTATACATTTTGCCTATTATCATGAAAAAATTATCCTTACTATATACAATCATTGGACTATCCAAAAGACTAATCTAACTAAATTTAAGGTGCTACATAAGGGAGAACTTCCAGAGGGAGAGGTAATGCTCTCAACAAGGCTCTCTTAGTTTATTTATTATTCTACCCTCTCAAATATTTGATATCAATATAATTATGATAACATAAATACTATTAATAATATTAATTTTATAACACAAATAGAATAAGAAATTTCAACCGCCCTCCAAAACCATTTTAAAAATGGAGTCACCATGTATTTGTGGGTACTACCACCTTAATGACCGATATGTTCTATTTTTTACAACCAACCAACATGGACGATCTAGAAGGGAAATATAAAGGAAATATATATTAGCTGTTATTTTTTTATTGATATGATCATGTTTTTTATACCCCTACCATTCCATGGATTAGGAATTGTTCATCCACGAATGTGAAGACTATTGTTTTCATGGAATGATGCATTTAATTAGACCACAACTATTGTAGAGACCCGAAGCTTGACGTACATTGACATTACATTACATTTGTGGAATACATAGTACATAACAAAAACACACACACAAGGATCATAATAGTTTAGTGTCTTTGGAAACTCGGAATATAATCCTCTAATCCTGGTGAAAGATCTTAAACATCTCCCATAAAGATCATCCTTTTTATTATAACTAAAAACTTTCTTTATATCCTGGGGAAAAGAAAACATAAAAGGGTGAGCTCAAATGCTCAGTAAGGGTAAACAAAAGAAATATCAATCACATCATATACATAAGCACATAACTTTTGGAAATCTTAACCTGTAAAAGAGATCATAATTTCATAACCTGGGATAACTCATGGCAGTGAAATGTAATCACAATAATCATAACTTAAAACATTAAACATTGTGGCATACACACATAATCATAGAGAATCATTTCTTATTAGTCAAGACTCATTTCCAAGACTATCTTAGTGGACAAAGTCCCTTTCTGAACCGAGTCACCCTCGTTCCAGTCCTGTTTCACTGAACCGGTATAACCTACCATTCCAGCCATGTATATCTCATGAGATATAAAATCTTTACCCAATTCATTGGAGGGATATATAGGTCCCACCCATCTCATAATGATATCATTCTTATGTGTTCCACAAAATCATAAATCATACATCATAGCATAACCCATGAAATAAAATGGGATTCTTAAACATCATGCCATCATAACATAATCCATAAACAATTGATATCATTTCATCATAAGAAAATTGAATCCATTTAAATCATAGAGAAATTTTACTTGAAACATACACATATGAAATAATGTCATCTTAGATGTAAAATAGTTTTGACAAAACACTTGAAATGAATTCTTGAGGAAAATATCCTTTCTTCTTTAAAATCATGTTCTTTTCACAAAATTCCATCCAATTTTAAAAGATAAAGGTTTTATTGAAAATAATCATGAAATCTTGTAGAGGAAGCTTCTTGAAAATGAGGTGTTATGAAACCGGAAAAATCCGTTCACGCCGTATAAGTTAAAAATAACATTCTCCTCGTACTTTTGTCAGAAAAGTCAAAAAGTACCTTATATGGTAACCAAACGAAAGATTTCATTCATAAAATGTGGTAAAAAGTAAATAAAGGGTAAAAATGACTTTAAACATCCATGGAAGAATGGTAAAAATTTTATGAAATCATTTTTAGAAATCATGGTGATGGATGATTTACATAACCCCAGTAAATACTTACGTATAAGCAATCTCGGATATAAATGAGATTGAAAATTTATCCCTTACCTTAGGTCCGATTTGCTTCATAAGTGTCCAAACCTCCTGTATAATGATTTAAATAATGTCATTGACTTATTACAGAATCATATTCATTGTTATTATATCATATATGGTTCACTTATGACTTTATATTACTCGTTATTTTGTAAATTCATGTTAAAGTAGTGTTTTGGGTAAAATCGTCTCATTTGTCGTTCGTGTTTTAACTTGTAATTATTCATATTATTAATTAGATAATTATTACTTAAATATAGAATATAAAACATGATTTATATATAATATATATTCAGAATATACATATATATAATGGATCGATAAATGGAAAGAAATACACCGTTCATGGAGACGGTAGGTCGTACGTACGCATGAACGCTGTTTTCGTTTCCTTATTGAATTGAGTGGAATTAAGTAGATAACATACATATATATGAACATAAATCCAGTAGCTTTATAATGTCATATATTTCATTATTATTGCGTATATATACTTTAAAATCATTCTTAAATGGTTAACATGGAGAATGAATCTCATCGCGTCGTGGAGGCGGTATTCCGTACGTATGCACACGCGGTGATTTCGTTTTCCGTAGGATGGATAGATGGTGAATTAGGATTGTTTCATACTTATAATAACATATCCTTATATGAGTGATACTGATGTTATTACTTCATAATGAAACAACCTAAGAAGAAGAAGTGGAAGAAGAAATAAAGGTGAAAGAATTGGTAACAGAAATTACCTCTTCTTTGAAGCGCCTCTTTGACACATCCTCTTAGGGCACTAAAATTGGTCTTTGAGGAAGACAAGAACCTATAGAATGTTTCTAGGGAAGTGGAGAAGAGAATTTTTCAGGGTTTTGTCGAGCTTTAAGGCTCAAAGTTGTGTGAGGAAGAGAGGGAGGAGGTGTCCTTTTATAAGGGAGGAGAGGGGAACCTTTGGAATAACTAAATATATTATTTTATTTTAAAGTCAAGATCGGTTTAAAATAGCTCCAAATTGATTTATTTCGAGGCTAAGGTGGGGATGGGTCTAAATCCTTTCATCCAATAGAATTTAGACAAGTTTAGGTTCCTATTTTAACCTTATCATTTAGATTTAACATTAAGTTAAATAATTTTACTTTTACCATGTCTTCTTGTGTTCTTACACTATAAGGTTAATAAAATTACTATAAGAAGCCAAAAGAACCCCAAATTGTTTATTATTAATATATATAACCTTATCTAAGTCATTTGGCCGAACATTAGATTTTTAGGAATAAAATAAAAATTAATAATATAATATTTGTTTTAAAAACTATTTTATGTCAATTTTGACACTATTTAGTAATTGATTTTTGTGAAAATCATAACAGAATGATAAGTTCGAAAAAAATTAATTAAATCAATAATAACATGTCATTTTAACCTAGAAAATTAGTTTAAGTCATAAAAAGTCTCAAATTACATTTATTTGGGCATTTATAACATCAATTATGTTAATATTTTCTTAAAAAGGTAATTACTGCATCATCGTTGTGTCATAAATAAATTAAATTATTTAAAGTATAAAAATTACAAATAAAATACCATTATGTATGAAATTATTTTATATTTCTAATGAATATTTATAGTCGAAATTATATTATGTATAACCTTATATTAAAAATGTTTTAGTAAATAAACATTGATTTTAACTCTTTTAACTCTTCTTTGAATTAAATAATAATAAATGTCCTAATCTAATCCAAGTGGGCATAAATGATAATATTTTACACTTAAGGTTGTTTTTGGTCGAGATACACTTGTAAAATAGGATTAGTACATGTGTTAGGGTAATATTAATATCATTTTTACCCTTAATTACCCTATTTACTTTTAACCGTGGTAAATAAAAGTAAAAAGTTATTATTCACCAAAAATTATATTCATCTCATTGAACCACATTTTACTTACTGACATCAACCATGTCTCTCGGATTTTTGAAATTCCATTCAAAGAAGCGGTAAAATTAAGATTTATGAAAAAATTAATTTTTTTAACTACCACTTAGTAGTTTCACTATTCATTAAAAATTGAAGTTTTTTAGAAAAATGACAGAATTTCACCCTAAGCTATAATTTATATTCCGAATTCAAAAATGATTTCTATTTTTCAAATTTCCAAACATATAAGTTGCATTAATTAATTTTATAATTAATTTTTGCTGTCACAACAAATAGCGTGTTTTTAAGAGATAATAACTATCAAAAGATTAACACATGTTTATGTCTGGTGTAAATGTGAAATTACATCCAATTACCAACATTGTATTGAATTGTAAAAATATTTTCTAAATATACTTAAAAACCACTCAAATTAATAATTTATCACTATTAATTATTTCGATTAAAAAAAGTTGTTTTTAATTAAAATTTAGTAATTTTCACTATTTATCAGAAAATGAAAGTTATCTGAAAAGTACCAAAATTTCACCCTAAGCTTATTTCGATATTACGAATCCAAAAATGAATTCCATTTTGAAAAATAAAATATACAAAACTTCAAAAAGTGGTTATTACTATTCATAACGGCTAGTTTTAATAATATTTTAATAGCATATTGTTGTTTAGTGAAACTCGTTATTGCGTACTACACAAGCTATCGAGGAAGGTCTCAATTGCGTGTAATGCAATGAAAGTCAAGGATGTGTGTTATGCAAGCTCCTTTTGGTGTAGCGTACAACACAAGACATTAGTGAAATTAAAAAGAATATTTTTCATAAAATCTCGGGGTGTTACATTCTACCCCCCTTAAAATGAATTTCACCCTCGAAATTCGTTGGGGTTATAAATGGTTTACTATTCAAAAGTTTCTTTAATAGAAACTCACGTCGTAAAAAGGAATACCAAAACCAATATTTAAAAACAAAAGTATGAAACATAACGGTTACCCAAATAAACTAATCACTGGGTTTCCACATAGGTGAAAATATGGATATGGATGAAAAATCTAACCATCGTGTTCTGATGGAGAGTGGTAGAGAACATGGCTATGGAAAATCCAACAATCGCAAATCCATAAATTTGTGACGATCTAAGGTACCATCTGATTAATCAGATATAAGAGCACTAGGACAACATTTTTGGTTTTCAAGATCGTTTCCCTAAAGTTGAAGAATTTGAATTAGATTAAATACTTACTTTATTTTGGTACAATCTCACACGTTGTTCGTGCCTTGAACAATTTCTACTTCATCTCTTAAATAAATGAAGTTGAATTTGTTATTCGTGAAGTGTTAGCAGATCATGTGATAGAATGACGGGTCATTCCATCTGTCTCAAACAAAAGGTTAGCAAAAGTTATTAAATATACATAAGTCATTCTATAGTGAGATTAATCATATATGGTTCCTAAAAAGGACTTATACTTCATATATCATACTGATTAATATAATAAAACTAGTTTCTACTAAACAGGGACTTCCTGTAGGCTAGTGGTAGGTGATAAAGGTCAGTCGCACTTCAGTTGTGGGTTCGATTCCCACAGTCGTGTTCGACGCGATGGGCTGTCGCCCGTCCTGCAGGTTTTCCTTTTTCTAAAGCTATATTACTATAACATCCCATAAATAATATCGAAAAAAAATGTTTTATCCTAACTTATGTCCAACATAATCCATTCTAATCTTTTGACTTATCTAAGATACTTCGGTCCAAGCTCATAGTATAAAGAAAACGATTACTTGAAATGTTGTCAACCAAGCACGTGAATACCATCATTTATCCCCCATATATCTTGTTGGTCACATTCCAATCATGTGAATACCTTAATGATGTATTCTCTTGAAAAATGAATACCCATTGAACCTTAGTGAAAACATGAATTCAGTCAAAAGTTAACTCTTTCCACATACCAAAATCCAAAAATTCTATATACTCAAACCATGATATAACCTTCTCCTTATATCAGTCATGAGCTCATGAATACTATCAAACATTTAATTTTCTCCTTATCCCTTCATTATGTTCATATCATCTACATTCCAAAAATATTTGAATACACTTTCAAAACTCGAGGAATGACAACAGTGTAACAATCTATAGATGACTCTTTATTCCATAGTAGCATGAGATTACTTATACAATATTACACATGATAAACATGTAATCATTCTACTATATTCTTAAACCATTGACCAAGCTTCAACAATTCATTCATCTCAAATATCATTTGTATTCTCTTCATCATCATCCACATAAATACTACCCATATGACCATACTGATTCTCTTCATGAGACTTTCCCTTAGGGAATTGGTTTGCATAATGCCCGCACATTCCACATTTAAAACATTTAACCATTGTTGATGTCGTAGCAATACCATTATCCTCATCCCTGGTGTTAACTGAACCTTTTCCTTTGCACTTACTAGCTTTGTGTCCTTCTTTTCCACACCCAAAGCATCTTCTAGTTCCTTTCAAACATTCTCCTTGATGCCTCTTCCCACATGATTTACATAGGGGAAATTGAACTTTCTTTCCTCTATGATCATCATGAAACTCCATCTTTCTCTTATTAGTCGAGTCAGGAAACTTACCAAATTTTACTTTATTGATCATATTATGAGATTGCTGATTCGTCATAATAATGATGTTTGGACTTCCAAATCCCATTTCATTATTAAGAATATCATTCCATTGTCCATCATATCCTCCATTATCGTGAATCATCTTGTTTCCAGCCATTTTCTAAAACCCAAAAAGAATAGTGTGAGAGGAAATAATCATAATAAAGGGAGAGTAACTTCAATATCTAACATCTTAGGTTAAATTCTAAGATCTTTACCATAGTTCTAGGACTATATCCTATACGTATACTTATCCTTAGGGACATCACTAGACATACCTTAGAAATATCTCTAGGGATCTCACTAACGCTTTCGCATCCTAGTTTCCAAAGGTTGACTAAACCTTTCCTCTGATACCAAATGTAGAGACCTGAAGCTTGACGTACATTGACATTACATTACATTTTCGGAATACTTAGTACATAACAAAAACACACACACAAGGATCGTAATAGTTTAGTGTCTTTGGAAACTCGGAATATAATCCTCTAATCCTGGTGAAAGATCTTCAACATCTCCCATAAAGATCTTCCTTTTTATTATACCAAAAACCATTCTTCTTATCCTGGGGAAAAGAAAACATAAAAGGGTGAGCACAAATGCTTAGTAAGGGTAAACAAAAGAAATATCAATCACATCATATACATAAGAACATAACTTTTGGAAATCTTAACCTGTAAAAGAGATCATAATTTCATAACCTGGGATAACTCATGGCAGTGAAATGTAATCACAATAATCATAACTTAGAACATTTAACTTTGTGGCATACACACATAATCATAGAGAATCATTTCTTATTAGTCAAGACTCATTGTCAAGACTATCTTAGTGGACAAAGTCCCTTTCTGAACCGAGTCACCCTCGTTCCCGTCCTGTTTCACTGAACCGGTATAACCTACCATTCCAGCCATGTCTATCTCATGAGATAAAAAATCTTTACCCAATGCATTTTAGAGATATATAGGTCCCACCCATCTCATAATGATACCATTCTTATGTGTGCCACAAAATCATAAATCATACATCATAGCATAACCCATGAAATAAAATGGGATTCTTAAACATCATGCCATCATAACATAATCCATAAACAATTGATATCATTTCATCATAAGAAAATTGAATCCATTTAAATCATAGAGAAATTATACATGAAACATACACATATGAAATAATGTCATCTTAGATGTAAAATAGTTTTGACAAAACACTTGAAATGAATTCTTGAGGAAAATATCCTTTCTTCTTTAAAATCATGTTCTTTTCACAAAATTCAATCCAATTTTAAAACATAAGGGTTTTATTGAAAATAATAATGCAATCTTGTAGAGGATGATTCTTGAAAATGAGGCGTTATGAAACCGTAAAAATCCGTTCACGCCGTATAAGTTAAAAATAACATTCTCCTCGTACTTTTGTCAGAAAAGTCAAAAAGTACCTTATATGGTAACCAAACGAATGATTTCATTCATACAATGTGGTAAAAAGTAAATAAAGGGTAAAAATGACTGTAAACATCCATGGAAAAATGTTAAACATTTTATGAAATCATTTTTAGAAATCATGGTCATGGATGATAAACGTAACCCCAGTAAATACTTACATATAAGCAATCTCGGATAAAAATGAGATTGAACATTTATCCCTTACCTTAGGTCCGATTTGCTTCGTAAGTGTCCGAGCCTCCAGTATAATGATTTAAATAATGTCATTGACTTATTACATAATCATATTCATTGTTATTATATCATATATGGTTCACTTATGACTTTATATTACCCGTTATTTTGTAAATTCATGTTAAAGTAGTGTTTTGGGTAAAATCGTCTCATTTGTCGTTCGTGTTTTAACTTGTAATTATTCATATGATTACTTAGATAATTATTACTCAATTATAGAATATAAAACATGATTTATATATAATATATATTCAGAATATACATATATATAATGGATCGATAAATGGAAAGAAATACATCGTTCATGGAGACGGTAGGTCGTACGTACGCATGAACGCTGTTTTCGTTTCCTTATTGAATTGAGTGGAATTAAGTAGATAACATATATATATATGCACATAAATCCAGTAGCATTATAATGTCATATATTTCATTATTATTTCTTATATATACATTATAATCATTCTTAAATGGTTAACATGGAGAATGAATCTCATCACGTCCTGGAGACGGTATTCCGTACGTATACACGCGCGGTGATTTCATTTTCTGTAGGATTGATAGATGGTGAATTAGGATTGTTTCATACTTATAATAACATATCTGTATATTAGTGATACTGATGTTATTACTTCATAATGAAACAACCTAAGAAGAAGAAGTGTAAGAAGAAATAAAGGTGAAAGAATTGGTAACGGAAATTACCTCTTCTTTGAAGCGCCTCTTTGAGACCTCCTCTTAGGGCACTAAAATTGGTCTTTTAGGAAGAAAATAACCTATAGGATGTTTCTAGGGAAGTGGAGAAGAGAATTTGGCAGGGTTTTGTCGATCTTGAAGGCTCAAAGTTGTGTGAGGAAGAGAGGGAAGAGGTGTCCTTTTATAAGGGAGGAGAGGGGCACCTTTGGAATAACTAAAACTATTATTTTATTTTAAAGTCAAGTTCGGTTTTAAATAGCTCCAAATTGATTTATTTAGAGGCTAAGGTGGTTATGGGTCGAAATCCTCTCATCCAATAGAATTTAGACAAGTTTAGGTTCCTATTTTAACCTTATCATTTAGATTTAACATTAAGTTAAATAATTTTACTTTTACCGTGTCTTCTTGTGTTCTTACACTATAAGGTTAATAAACATACTATAAGAAGCCAAAAGAACCCCAAATTGTTTATTATTAATATATATAACCTTATCTAAGTCATTTGGCCGAACCTTAGTTTTTTAGGAATAAAATAACAATTAATAATATAATATTTTTTTAAAAACTATTTTATGTCAATTTTGACACTATTTAGTAATTGATTTTTGTGAAAATCATAACAGAATGATAAGTTCAAAAAAAGTTAATTAAATCAATAATACCATGTCATATTAACCTATAAAATTAGTTTAAGTCATAAAAAGTCTCAAATTACATTTATTTGAGCATTTATAACATCAATTATGTTAATATTTTCTTAAAAAGGTAATTAATGCATCATCGTTGTGTCATAAATAAATTAAATTATTTAAATTATAAAAATTACAAATAAAATACTATTATATTGAAAATACTTTTATATTATTAATTAATATTTATAGTCGAAATTATATTATGTATAACCCTATATTAAAAATGTTTTAGTAAATAAACTTTGATTTTAACTCTTTTAACTCTTCTTTGAATTAAATAATAATAAATGTCCTAATCTAATCCAAGTGGGCCTAAATGATAATATTTTACACTTAAGGTTGTTTTTGGTAGAGATACACTTGTACAATAGGATTAGGACATGTGTTAGGATAATATTAATATCATTTTTACCCTTAATTACCCTATTTACTTTTAACTGTGGTAAATTAAAGTAAAAAGTTACTATTCACCAAAAATTATTTTCATCTCATTGAACCACATTTTACTTACTGACATCATCCATGTCTCTCGGATTTTTAAAATTCCATTCACAGAAGCGGTAAAATTAAGATTTATAAAAAAATTAATTTTTTTAACTACCACTTAGTAGTTTCACTATTCATCAAAAATTGAAGTTTTTTAGAAAAATGCCAGAATTTCACCCTAAGCTATAATTTATATTCTGAATTCAAAAATGATTTCTATTTTACAAAATTCCCAACATATAAGTTTCATTAATTAATTTTATAATTAATTTCCGCTGTCACAACAAATAGCATGTTTTTAAGAGATAATAACTATCAAAAGATTAACACATGTTTATGTCTAGTGTAAATGTGAAATTACATCCAATGACCAACATTGTATTGAATTGTTAAAATATTTTCGAAATATACTTTAAAACCACTGAAATTAATAATTTATCACTATTAATTATTTCGATTAAAAAAAGTTGTTTTTAATTAAAATTTAGTAATTTTCACTGTTTATCAGAAAATGAAAGTTATCAGAAAAGTACCAAAATTTCACCCTAAGGTAATTTCGATATTACGAATCCAAAAATGAATTCCATTTTGAAAAATAAAATTTATAAAATTTAAAAAAGTGGTTATTACTATTCATAACGGCTAGTTTTAATAATATTTTAATAGCATATTGTTGTTTAGTGAAACTCGTTATTGCGTACTACACAGGCTATCGAGGAAGGTCGTGATTGCGTGTAATGCAAGGCAAGTAAAGGATGTATGTTATGCAATCTCCTTTTGGTGTAGAGTACAACACAAGATATTAGTGAAATTAAAAAAAATATTTTTCATAAAATCTCGGGGTGTTACAACTATATAAAATAAATAAAAATAAAATTGAATTTTATGAATAAAAATGATATTAATAAAACTATCAATACTAAATAAATTTAAAATTTGACATTAGATAAGTGATATTAATAATAAACAATCATTGTAAACTTAAACTCCTTAAATGAACAAATAAAAGAACCTTTCATAATTTTAGTCAATTTTGCTAAAAAAATCAAAATAATATACAATTTCAGATAGAATAAAAATTAAAGTCATAAAACTCTATATATTTTGGAACAATGAAGGTATTTTATAAAAATTTTGGCCATGGTCAATATACTTCAATTTTTTCTGGTAAATTGACATAACCACCATTAGTAATCATTATAAGAGAAATTTTTTTAATAAATGATTAATACATGGAAACTAATTAATAGTAGAATTTTTAATTTTTTGGGGGCGTATAACATATCCATGAATATATTTTGTTATTATTATTATTAATTTTATTTGTATTTATGTAATTTTCTTAGATTTTTTCTTTTATTTTTATTACAGATATATTTTTATATAGTTATAATAGATTTATGTTACAATATCATTGTTTTTTAATATTGTTTATGATTAAATTTCTAATGATGAAATATTATGGTAAAACTCTAAAAAAACTCATGAATTTTATTATCTTGATTTTTTTCTAGAAAATACATGTTTTAATCTCAAATTTCTTTTCTTATGTACTCAGGTGACCAAAATTATATTTTTACGGAAAATATAATATTATAATGTTATGATGAATGATTTTTCATCTCAAAAAATTTAAATGTATAGATTATTATTATCATATGCTTGGGTCTACTATATCCATCAAATTAATTTGTAAAATAAAGAAAACTCATTATCTAAATATGATATGCAGGAACCTGATTTCATGTTCACACATTTATGAATATACAAACCTTTCATGTCCATAAGATTATGGATGGACCTATTTTTCATATCAATCTATTTATATATAGATCCTAATTTCATTTCATTAAGACTATTATTAGTCCTAGTATCATGTCCCTAAGTTTATTTTAGCACCTGATTTTAGATCATTAATTGAATGAGTGAACTAGTTTTTTTTCACATTTTTAGAAATTTATTATATTATATATGTTTTCAATATTCTAATGTCTATGATATTATATCATAGTATATATTATTGGATTGCACCATTTTTCATATATTGTGATCTTCAAAGATTTATGTCATTATTAATTTTTATGATAAATGGTATACATACTATGGATTTTCAAATGAAACCATCATGTTCTCATACTCTTATTCTCATATTTTGTTTATGTAATAACTGATATCTCTTTTATTTCCCCTTACTGAGAATCTGATATCACCCATTCATATATTTCATTTTCCAAGGTTTTGAAGAGAGGTTTAAGGTATTATGTTTATAATATGGGTGATAGTTATAAATAATATATCTAATGATTATGTAAATCACATAAGAATATGTTTTTTTATATCCATGATACACAATGTGCTAAATATATATTATTATTTCACGGATAATAATGTTGCGTAATTCATTTTCTTCTAAAAGGTAGTACTATCTATTTATGGAAACTGTATGTCACTAAATGAATCCCTCTATAATATACTTTGATAAATTATCATTAACAATTTCATGTTAAAAATTCATCTGGGAGTGTAATTATGTGGTCACCATCTATTACATTAATAGCTATAATGGTGGAATATGTGTAAGTAATTATTTCATATTGGTTATATAATAGGAAGAATATATTATTTATCATCGCATTTAGAGTATCAAGAAAGAACGCCATTTTACAAATTCATCAAGATTTTTATTTTATAGGAAAACATAAAAAACTATATACATAGTGTAGTGTAACAAATGAAGGGGATTTTTTTCTCATTCACACTTAAATGACGCGAATTTAAGACCATGTCCATAAACGATTATTTTTTTTAATATGGTTTTTAAATTCTATTTGAATTGATATGATGATATGTTAAATAATCATATAGAATATATTTTCCTTATAGCAGCACAGACATACTGATTAAATAAAATTACATGAAATTCTTCCTAATGTTTTCAATGTGTACATTAATTTATTACATCACTTTCCACCATAGCTACGTGAATACATTCATCCAAAGGGACTATGTAATACTCATTAATTATAGAAGCAGTAAAAATATAATCATATTTTACATTAGATGAATAACTTACTATACATGTCAAATTTGAATATATAGGATAGGTTGGGGTTTAATGTTATACAAAAAACACAGTTTACTCTAAAATTTAATAAAATGAAATAAGGAAGTTGGTTTACAATGTATTTTCATTTCATATAGGAATTAGATGAAAATATCCTTATAGTTTAAAGCCTCATATAATGGTGGTATATTTACACTAAATATTAAAGGAATACATGAATAGGAAAATATTTAGATTGTGGATTAACACTATGAATAAAGGATATATTTATAGTATATTGTTTAAATACGGATGAGATATTACATTGATTATATAAACATATATGTTGGAAAAGAAGTCACTGTTTTTAACCCATTGTTTAAATCTCCAAAAAAAAGAAATCGTTTGTTTATAAAAATGTAAATCCATATAGGAAGGGATCATGTTTATGGAATAGTTTAAGGAAAGACAAAAATATATCTAGTTTATGTCATAGAATAAACATATATTGAAATTCATCATTCATGTTGTACATTTTAAAACCATAGAATAAGGAAGGAAGTTTATTTCGCAATTTAATTATAGGTAAGAACGAAATTGGATTGTCCTTAAGATTAATTTATGAAAAGAATGTATCATACATATATCATATAATAAATCATTGTTTTTATGCATCAAATTTACACCATAGATTATATCATTCTAAGAATGAATCTAGATTATATTATAATTTAAATCTGGATAGGTTGTTATTGAGTTTATAAGAAAGTTTAAATCTAAATATAAATTTATCATTTGTGATATAAAGATTAAATGAATATTTGATTTTGTCTGTTTAATATTTTTGGTGAATTTTATCTGATAGGGGGTATGCTCATCATGTACATGAAACCTGATTCACTATATCATCATCAGAATATACAAGGGAGGTATGGAGAGTAGGATTAAATGATGGTTGGTTAATATTATACCTTGGGTAGAAATATTGGGTATATTTATTAATATAATATAAAACATCAAATATTAAAGTACTATTTTATATTTTATATTTATGTAAAAAGGGAATGGTATATATAAAATTATACCGTATAGTTTCTGGTTATGAAAAAAGAATAAATCATTTAGTTCAATGTTGCATGAGAAAGTAATAATATTCATCCTTCATAAATGATTCCATAAATTTATCTATATTAAATAAGGGAATTAAACATTTGTTAAATATATCAAGGTGTAGAGAAAAAACTCAAATTTTAGAAAATAGTATTTTTTATTTAAATATAAGAAAGAAGGGTATTTAATATAGTGAGTCATCTAATGAAATCAATGTCAAGCCTTCTAGTTTACATCATGAATGAAATATAATATTACACATAGTTTAAGTCATGATACACAGACCATACACATTATATATTATGATAATATGGTAAATTCCATAATGATATAGTTTTATGTTATACATACAATATTATTGTATCTAAATCTCCCTCGAACCTAGAAACCTAGATCTTGATATCTGAATACATACCTTATACACATACTTGAAGAATAACATTGATAACATTAAATAATATAATTTTACAATATTATATGTAAAATATCAATATTAAATCATAAAAAATAAATAAAAGATTCTATTTTCATTATAGATTAGCTATAAAATAATCTTATCACTCAGTACAATATTAACTTAATTCTCAAAAAAATTATACAAGTGGGTATTCCCTAAAAATATTCATAAAAAATTATTCATTGTAAAATTGGAGAAAAAATAAAGAATGAGATCAGATTACTAGTAAGGGTTAATTAAATATTAATAATTAATACAATATTTAACTTAAGATCATAAGCATGTGAGGAAAATGAACATATGCGAAATGGAATCACTTTTGGAAAAATATCATTTCATTATATGATGTGATCATATTGGATAGATCAATAGTCATATATCATGGAATAAAATCTTAAATAGTAAAATAAAATAATATATACCAAGGAATAAAAATATAGAATTTTTTTGGTGATATAAAATAGGAATATTGCATGACATATACTTCTTTTTAGATATGTTATCACAAGATATCATTACAATTTATCTATTCTAAATGTTAAGACCATAATGGTGTCGTAAAAAAGATAAAATTATCATTTCCACACAGAATATAGTCCAAAAAACTATACACATCACATACAAAAAATATATAGTTATCTTTTGATATGTAATGATTTTCCCAATTCATTGGTGGGATATAATATTCTTGGACTACACATCACATACCAATATTTATGTAAATATAAGATCCATTTTAAAATTAATAAAATCAAATAACCATAAAAATTTATAGCATGATTATCCTCAAAACGTGTAACATACTTCCTCAAAATTTCAATGATGTATATAAAAGTAAATCATCTAGATAAATAAAGTGGATGATATCCTGAATGTATTTTAAAATATTATTAATATTCTAATTAATTAATTATACATAATATTTTTTCCCATATTTAATAAAATAATAAATATATTTATATATATAAATAGTCTCATTTAGTTAATTGAATGTTTTGACAATATATGAAAATAACCATCAATCAAAAGAATGAATTATAAGGTACTCTAATGTGAATGAAATTGCTATAATTTGTATCTACAAACATATATGTTGATAAATAAATAAAATGAAGTGATCTATCAATTCAAATATAGAGGCTTCATTTCCACATCACCATTGAAAAATGAGAATTTGGGAAATAAATTACGAGATTAATTCAGCATAGTAACTGATCATGAAATAGAATTTCAGACGGGGTATATAGAATTATAAATGTTCAAGCATTTAAATATAAAATTTATTAACATATACATAATATTCATTAGACAAAGACAAGAAAATTTATAGGATTTGGGAAAACAATTATGATGGATTTTAAAACATTGGAAAAAATTTCATTATCGTAAAAGCTATAAACAAAATAAATACTAATGATTAAGAAATTTAATATAACTAAATTCCATGAAATATAGTATCAAAAGGAATACAAATTAATTTAGAAGATAAATTATGAAAATATGATTCACAATATTTTGGTAATGTTACCATAAAATAAATGATATTTTCCCCTTCCAAATTTATTTTCAAAAGGTAAAACAAATACTTTTAATAAATATTTATATAAAAATAATTCCAGTGAGTTAAACATTTAAATAAATAATGTAGAATAAATATTGACATAATGATAATAAATAAAAATAAATTTAAAATAATTTTTTTTATAAATATTAAGTTGAATGGACTAATAAACAATAATAAAATGGTTAATAAATTATCTTTTAAATAAAATTAGTTCAAAATATTTGTGGTATGAAACCGATAAAATATTTTTCATTAAAAAATTATAGATAGTGATTTGTGTTAATAAATAATATGGACATGGTAGAGAAATATCTAAAAAAGGGACTGGATGTTTTCTCCATAAAATGTAATATTTTATCAGGTAGGAATTAATCATAAATTGTTTTTTGAGAACAAAATAAAAATTACCTTGAAAAAAAAGAATTATAAATAATGTATACAGTTGTCAATGGATTAAATATACCCATCCAAAATGGATATAAATATAAATATATAATATAAAATAACTAATGAAATAAAATATAGTCAACAAAGACCTTATAAATTCAATAATGAGTGAAATATGAAACAATCAAAGGAAAAATGATTTTTAAATTTCCAATAAGAACATAAGAGAATAAAAATACTATTTTTAATAAAAATAAAATATAATGATATAAAATATATATTATATAAAGAGAATACCAAGCATTAATATTGATCATGAAAAAAATATTATATTAGTAAGAGTGCGATAGACTAGATCTGTAGCCAATTAAAAATATAATAGTTAAAATATGATATATATCATATAAAATTTTTAATTTAGTGGAATATTTATCCAAATGATTTAACCTATGAAAAAAATATAAAAATGGAGGAATAATAATCACAATATAATATATGTAAAAATTTAATATCCTACATTAACTACAATCATGTTCAAATACATTATTTTTAAATATATACCGAATATAGACTCATTAATAATTTATTTTAGAACATAATTAGTGATTATTGAATTTTATATTTTATAAATATATTTATTTTTAAAATATATTTTATTTAATCACAACTTATTTTGATCATCAATTTTTAATAATTCATATTTTTTTAGGATTTTTTTGGTATAGATGTATCAATCACTATAATATATTCCTAAGACTATAATAAATTGAATAATCAAGGTACTGGAGTAAAATTTCTACAATCATCTCTTATTTTCTAGGTATCCATGGAAGTTACAGGTATGATTATCAAAAATGAAATCTGTAACATGTTTGTTTTAGTGATTTTCAAAAACAAAATATTATGTGACAAGAGAAAAATATACATAAGTGTTAAATATTTTAGCTAAAAAAGTAATATATAATTGAATGATTCCAACCCTAAAACCATAATTGTTTAGTGTCTTTGGATACTATATATATAACCAACTATGTTCATAAATTATCTTCAATATCTCACGAGAAATTATTCTCTCATAGTACCCTTATTATATAAATCCTACTTATATCAACCATCATAACATTGGAAAAAACAAACAAAAATGAGGTTATTCTCATATTCTCAATAATGGTAAACATCAGAGATATCCATCAATGATCATATAAAAGTATAATATAATCATAAGGGTATGATACCATGATCATAACTAATAATTTCTTTCATAATCGTCCATAGATCTTAAATCATGAGTTATAGAATAATGTGTTATCATTTCAAAATACGTGATTCTTAATAGTGAGGAATCATCATTAATCAATGATTATCAATGATAGAATATAATAATTCTAAAAACATGTCATTATAAATGTGAAAAAATCCTAATAATAGAAAATAATTTCATTAGTCAAGTATCACTTCCAAGACCATCACTACATGGTAGACAAAGCCCTATAATGGATTTGGTTCACTCACCAACTTCATTTAATTTATATAATGGGTTCACTATCAATCCTCTTTTATATTATCTCATGAAATAACAATCATTAACCAATGTATTAGATATACTTATTGACCCAAAACATTACATAATGAAAACTAAACATATGTATTCTGTGACAACATAAAAACATTCATCAATTCATTATAGCATAATTTATGTGAAGGAGGATGGTTTTAAAATGATTTCAGCATCATAGAATCATAATCAATATATATAAAAAAATTGGATGGCGTAATTACATCATTCCCCTAACGAGGAAAATAAACATCAATGGATGTTGACATAGTTGTATAAATCATTATTAAATATTTGAACCTTTCTTTGATGACATAATATAAGTATCCTTTTAAATTGATAAATTTTTAAATAATAATTTCTATAATATTTAGAAAAACATTATCATTGAACATAAACATGGAAACATATAACATAATCATCAAATAAATTATTTTTCATGATGAAAGAAAAACATATTCAGGTAGTAAAAATAAAAAATATGACTCCCTTCAAACTTATTTTAATAATTCAAAAATAAAATGTACCAAAAATTAATAAATATAACTTTTTGAAAACCTTGAAGATAAGTGTTAATAAGCATCATGGTTAATTTTTTAAAAATAAAAATATTATATAAAATAAAATTATATTAAAACATATTAATGAATATAGAAATGGATAAAAAAAGTTCTGTGGTCAGAGAGAAAATAAGGATGGATTTTCTTAAAATCATATTCTAAGTCGTTTTATATATAATAGTGAAACCAATAGAAGGTAAAAACACCATTTTATGAAGGTATTTTTTGATATAATGTGGACTAGATATATAAATTAATTTATTAAAGATGTCAATATGAAATGTTTTTAAATTTTTTATGGTATACATTTTTGATTAAAAATGATCAAAAATGGGAAAAATAATGTATGGTGGAAACAAATTATATAGTGCTACAAAGTATGGAAGCACAAAATTAGATTTTTGAAGTGTAATTGAATATGATAAAAGAAAAATTAAAAATATAAGAACAAATCATAAAATGATGAACTATGATGATTCAGAGTAAAACTGGATGGAAATAAATTTTACACATTGTGTATACACTATTCATGACATGAAGTATTTTAAAATTAAAAGGTATAACCCCACAAATTACACATCATGAATTTCATTTACTTGATTTCAACCATGAGACGTACCTAGATGAAAAAATAGTAATGGTCCCACATGTTTCACGCTGTGAAATATTTACATGATGTGAAACCCTTAGTACTGACTTTGAAATGACAGCTTTGATTGAAACTTATGTTGAACACACATTTTGATGCCTTAGGATGAGCCATTATGACCTGAAACTCATTAATAGATTATTTATCATTACTCGTGGTTTAATAAATTTCAATAAATAATATTACATGGTTGATTGATAGATAATTGTTCAATAAGGGAAGCTCTGGAAAACAACATGTTGTATATATATTACTGTGTTTTCCTTTTCAGTTTGTTTATTCATTCTCTGATGTCTCCCCTCCATTGAATTAACTCAACATCACTATCCAATGAGGGTTAATTCTAGTGAGTTACTATAATGTGTTATTATTTACCAACTATATTGTTATATTTTCTTTTTTTAATGGAATAATACCTTTTGCCTTTTTTTATACAAAAAAATTTCTATTTTTATTTATGTTTTTAATTATGAAATCATTTACACTGGGGTTAGATTATTTTTATTTAAATTTTTTGTTTAACCATCCACATCCCCATCCACCCAATTCCTATCTATTTTCTAATAAATAGATTATGGTTCATTGGGTATTATTCAGTGATGGCCAACACATGTATGGAATTGGGAGAGGGACTGTTTTAAATTAGTGAATAACAATTTACAATTAGGAATTGCGTTAATTTATCAAAAAATACATTACAATGATTCACATACATAAAATAGGGTATAATGATTGAGACTTGATTTGGTATTACCTAGTTATCACTATATTTCCAAGGCTGAGAGATAAATCAGTAGAGGAATCTCTCTATTACCTGCCAGTATAAGTGAAATTGGACAATATTGCAAATAATGATAGCATAACACTAGTGTAAGCTGAAACCAGTCTGATAAAAATATTTATAATTTTTATATAATAAATAAATTTTTTTACGTTATATTTTCAATATATCAAACCAATCAAAAATAGATATACCAAAAATCATCTAAATTTGTGTGCGATCCACTTAGGAAGAAGACCTTGGTTAACTACAGTACTATACTAGGTAATAAAAAAATTACACACACCATGGAATTTTTTCATCATAAGGAAAACATAATATTACCAAAAATATTCCATTGGCAATAGTAACAATGAATTCAATCACTCATGTCTCGCCCGCTGCTCTGGTGCCCGGGTTTGTGGTTAGATCTCCGGCAGCTGGTGATGCCTCGGAGCGACCCCCTCAGTCCTCTTTCAAGGATGTTCTCATTCACCCCCTTCGGGGCCTGGTGTGGATCTGGCGTCTTTGGTGTCAACCTCCCCTGGGGTTTCTTCTTTCTCGGAGAATGTTTGTCCTGTGCTTGAGGTCTCAGCGGCATCATTTGCAGAGGCGGCCATGGATCTTCAATGGAATCTGGTTGCACGTTTTGGATCTGATAAACCCCACTTGTGGTTTTCCAGGAGTGCATACGTTTTTGGGACCTAGATATTCCGGCTTCTATGTCGATCTTGGATCAGAATGTTTTCTGCATCATTTTGGAATCTAGGACATATTTTGTTAAAGCATGGAGGAGGAGCCCGCAATGTGTGGGGAACTGGATTTTCTCCCTTTCCCACTGGTCGATGGTTGTTCATGTTGGCTTAGAATCCCCCCAGGCGGCGGTTTGGGTCTCACTGTCAGGGCATCCCCTTCCGTTGATGAATGAGGCTTTCATGGCGGCTTTTGGGGATTCTTTGGTGATTTATTTGTGCACGGATGGGAGGAAGAAAAGCCCCAGAAAGGCTTCTGTGGTGAGGATTTGCTTAGAAATGGACATCTCCCAACCACTGCAAGATCACTTGTTTAATTGGATAAAAGGGATATCGCAACGCTGTCAGCCTCTGGTGTATCCTGTCTTTCCCCGATTATGATCCTTTTGCCATATTTTGGGTCACTCTTTGCAGGTTTGTCGCAAGGCCCATATGGGCGAAAACAGGTCCCAGGAATTTCCAAAATCCTCATAAAGGCCTACCGGCTCCTTCTCTTCAAGCATGAAAGGAAAAGACAAGGGTAAAGGTGTGGCTTCTCCGGTTTTGTCTTCTATGGCCTCTTCATCCAAAAATACTTTATGGAATGAAGGGTCTGGTTCACTCAGTCACAACGTGGTGTTATTCAAAGATGGTATGGGAGGAGAACTATCTCTTCAGCAATGAGAGGATGTTCCAACAGGTATGATGCCTAATTAAGTGCTCTGGACTAGTTCGCTCGCTCTCATTACTTGGGTTTTCTCCTGCATCTGCATCTCGGAGGTTCGCATGCTAGAACAAGGTGAGGATGGTTCTGAGACTGCATTGATTCCATCAACTAGGGAGCTATCCATGTTTCCAGGGGGGTCCTCTCCCCCATCATCGCCTGGTTCGATCCTATTTTTCGCTACCATGATTTCGCAACCACCATTGAAGGGGGTTCTTTAGAGTAAAGTGGGTTATCATTTCTGTGACTCACCTGATATCTTTCGTTTAGAAACACCTATAGGTTCACGATCTCCAGCAATTCTTCGTTCGAAGGTGAAGATTAATATTTGCACCAGGACTCAATCGAGGAGTGGGAGGCTATCTCTATGCTATCATCTCATCTGGTTAAGGTCCAGGAGTCTGGGGCCAAAGCCACGCATGGGAGTGTTAATGTTTAAGGTCCTCATTTGGAATGCTCGGGGTCTTGGGCCATGAGTGAAATCCGATTTCATTTCAAATGAACTCGGTGACAATTCGGTCTCCATGGTTTTGATTCTCGAACCCAGGATGATGTCTTAAAACATCAAGGATTATGCTTAGAGGATAATAACTCATGGTTTCCTTCATGGGGATACTCCCAACTCTCACATTTGGTTATTATGGAAAGACCATATCTCGGTTGACATTCACAGTGTGTCTGGTTAGTTTCTCACCACAAAAATTGTGGTTGGATCTCAATCGTTTCTTTTTTTCCTTTGACTATGCAAAGTGTAATTTGCAGGATAGATAGGTATTATGGAGGAATTTAGATGGCCTCAACCCATCAAATGATCCCTGGATTGTTGCAGGTGATTTTAATACTGTTGCAAGTCCTGAGGAGAAAAAGGGGGAAGCATGTTTCCAAGAAGTGCCAGCCAAGCTTTTGTCCAATTCATGGCTCGGAACGGCCTATTGGATATGGGGTATGAGGTTGATGCCTTTACATGGTGCAACAGTCAGCGTTTATGGAGGAGAACATGGTGTCACCTAGACTGGTGCTTGATGAAGGAGACTACTGTAAACCTATTCCTGGATTACAAAGTCTCTTATCTGGTGCGATGCCTCTCAGATCACTCTCCAATTCATCTTTCCTTTAATGTAGGGTTACTTGGGGGGGAATCCATTTCATTTTTCTGCTTCCTGTGAGGAGGAACAATGCTTCTCTGATGTGGTTAGGGAGTCCTATAGTTTTCAGCACTCGGGAAACCCTTGGATTACTCTTAACAATAAACATAAGAGGCTTAAGCACCTTCTTTGGCTTTAGAGGAAGAACATCCCGGCTCGGGACAATGATTTGTTGGAGATCAACGAGGAGGTTGCTCGACTAGAAGCTGGTCTGGAACAAGAGTGGGATGAAAATAATTTCAATGAGTTACATATGAAGAAGAACTTACTCATAGATACCCTCCTAAGATAGGAGCATGTGATGAGGGAAGGGGCAAGGGCCCGTTGGCAGCACGACGGGGAACACAATACCGTTTATTTTCGCACATGCATCACGGAGCGGCAGTGTGTCAATATGCCAAACATATTCAAGGATGATGGTTCTTTTTCAAGCGACTATGACAAGGTGGTTTATATGGAACATGAAAGTATTAAATTCTTGTTGATAGAGACCAATCATAGCTTGGCCAGAGGTTTTCCAAGGGGTAGTGTGGACATTTTTTAGGATTTCTCAAACTGTGTATCAGATGAAGTTGATAATATTTCAAGGAGGGTTCTGGAGGAGGAAGGAGTATCTGAGGCTATTCGGACTTTAAATCCAGAACATTCTTCAGGGACTGATAGCTTTATAGGGTCCTTTTATTGAGCGACATGGGACCTTGTCATGTATATCTAGTGAGGGATGTTGAAGATTTTTTTCCTTGGTGGAAACCTTCCATGTATTGCATGTGCAACCAAGATGGTTCAGATTCCAAAGGTACGAAATCCACAGTACATCGATCAGTATCGACCCATAAGCAGGTACAATTTACCATACAATGTTTTGGCCAGCATTCTAAATAAAAGGATGGCCCCTCTTTTGGATTTCTGGGTGGCTTCTATGTAGTATGGGTTAATTAAAGGGAGGTCCATTCATGGGTCAATTGGTGAGGTGCAAGAGTTGATCGGTGACATAAAAAACAAGTCCTTTGGGTGTAATTTGGTGATCAAGCTGGATATGAGTAAGGTATATGATAGGATGGAGTGAGGCTTCATTCTTAGGGTGTTAGCCTGTATGGGGTTCTCCACTTGGACATGTGATCTCATTTTCTATTGTTTTAGCTCTGCATGGATTTCAACCTTGTTTATGGGCAAATAGTTTGGGTTCATTGAGGCTTGACGTGGTCTCAGGCAGGGGGATCCCCTCTCCCCTACTCTCTTTATTATCTCCCAAAATGCTCTCAGTATCAATTCAACCAATGTATTCATTTGGGTAAGATCCTTCCTTTCTGGAATCAACATGATATAAGAGGTATTGTGCATTTAATGTTCACGGATGACACCATTTTTTTTATTAATTGCTGTCGGAGGTCGGTTTCAGGGATGATTTGGCTCCTAGAGGACTAAGGAATGTGGAGTGAGCATGTGGTGAATATGGACAAAATCCTTTATTATACTGCAAGGAATATTCATGATAGAAGGGAAAGATCCCTGGATGACAACTGGAATATGAGGAAGGGTTTATTCCCAATGGAGTACCTCAGGTCTCCGGTGAGTCCTTTGTCTCTTAGAATTCACCACTTTGAAAATCTTGTAAGCAAGATCACTCGGCGCATTTTTGACCTAGAAAAAAAGATTCCTTTCATTTGGAGGTCACATTACTCTTGTGAATATTTTCCTTTTGTTCATTCCAATGCACATTTTGTCAACCATGAAGGTTCCCAAAACTCTGCTTAGAACACTAGAAAAGATTATGTTATCTTTCATTTGGGACGGGCAAATGGAAGGCCGACATCATTGGGCTTCTGGGAAGTGCCTCGCAAAACCTCTTTCGGAGGGGGGAATAAACATGCGGAGTGTCACTCTAACCATGCAAGGGTTTCACGCTATACTTTCTTGGGAGGATATGGAAGGAAGAATAGTTTGGGGTAGGATTATGCAGGGCATATATTGCTTGAATTTAAGCAATGCGAGGGTGAGGACTTCTAAAATTTGGAAGATGACACACCCGTATTTAGAATTCCTCCAACAACATTCCAAATGGATGGTGGTTAGGTGGGACCTTAACATCTGGTTTCAAAACTGGGGGGATGGAAATCTGTGGTTTCTAGGATACCCCACTCCAGATCTCTCTTTCATAGAGGCAAGTGATCATCATGAAATTAATTCAGCTATTCTTCACGAGAATCATCATGTGGCTTTCAATATCATTGTGTTCAATGATGATATGGATCAACTTATCTTTACGGCAGTCACTTCGGGTTTGTTTTCCATTATGTATTTTAACAGTGTGAGGAGGGGTACATCCACTGAAGACCCATGGGGAGTGTTTCTGTGGTGCAAAGAGGAACCTTCAAAATTCAACTTCCTACTGTGGAGAGTGAGGAATCATGCTTTTCCCACTGAGGAAAATATTCATAGCATGGGAGTGAGTATTGCCTCCAAGTTTTGGTTTTGTAGAAAAACCAAGAGAGAATCTGTGGGGAATCTCTTTTTCGATAGTAAATGGGATTTATAGGTGTGGGAGGCATTCCGGGGATATTCAAGATGGACAAGGCAGGGAGGGTCGTAGAATGTTTTTCTTTGGGGCTGGTTTAACGGAACTGAGGACAATGGTGCTGAGAGGAATTATGGGGCCATCATTCTTCTGGCGGGGTGTTGGACCATGTGGATAGCTAGGAATGAGGCAAGGTGTAAGGACCTTTGTGGTTCTCACACTTGTATCATCTTCAAAATGCGGAATTTATTTGAGGACATGTTTCGTCTATGCACTGCATGTCACGACGCACCGTCAGTAAGTGCCAGGGCTTTGAACTCCTCCTTTCTCAATTAGAGAAACTGATCAGGGTAGTGGAACTGGGTTCGGTGGCATCCTCTTCACAGTGGATGGGAACTTAACACAGATGGGTCTTTTGGGGGGTCAAAGATGTAGGGAGGAGGTGTAATCAGGAACCATGAGGGGGGATTTCATTGTAGCCTTTTTGAACTTCTACGGTAGGGGAGATGCTCTTCAGGAAGAGGCGCAGGTGATGGCTACCAGTTTGGAGATGTGTAATCAGAGACAAATTCTGCTCAACGCAGTGGAAATTTAATCTCTCATCTTATAAAATGCATTATCTGGTTCAGGACCTTCTCGATGGAAAATAGAGTACATCATCAAGAAGTGAAAACAACTATTGTCCAATCACACTGAGGTCACTCACACACGGCGGGAGGGGAATAATGTTGTAGACTTCTTGGCGTCCATGGCTTCAGCAAATCATAGTATGTTTTTTTTCACTAGTTTATGGTCCTTCCCTCAGGAGGGCCTCAAACATGTGGTTAATGATTCTCTTGGCCTGCATTTTTTCAGACCCATGTGATACTGTTGTTCTTTTCTTCTCCAAAATTAAAAAAATGGTTATTTTTCGTCAGAATATGACAGATAGATTTTATCTGATAAATAAAAAATTATTCCTCCAATGTAGATTCAATAATAAAAAATCCCAATTAAAAATAAGATAACAACATAAACCATTACCTCAGTTCCTAAAATTCAATTTATTCCTTACTACGATCTATTACAATCAATTTACACTTAATATACATCAATATCATGACTTCATTCATAATTATATAATAATATAAAAGCCCCATATAATTTAAAATTACCCGTTTATTAATAATTAGTCATTAAAATCAATATTAAGGGTTCTAACTTTTTTATTTCCCATGAATATGTAGGTTTAACGGTTCCAAATCATGCACCATGTTCTTCATTTCATCATATCCAATATATTAATAATTTTATAATTATCATATTTTTCATCATATGCACTTTTAAAATCATTTAAATAAGGACATGATGAAAAATTAATTACTTCACATCATGGTGGTGGTAGTCCACAAAAATACACGAATGGTGTTATGAATAATAATATAAGTGAATGGATGAAGTTAATTATTATTATATTAATATATAAAAATAAATACAATAATGATAAAAGTTTCATCATATTAATATGGTTATACAATATTTATTGGAGGGGAAGGTAGGCTGAACTCAAAATAGATCGATAAAGATAATTACCTCTTATTTAGAAACCCTCAATTTGAATACCCCTTAAATATTCATATGGTTGAATTTTTGGTAAACCAATAGCTATAGATGAGGGGGAGGGGATCTAAAAAGATATTTTGGTTTCCATGGGATAAACTGGAGGGATAAATTATTTTGAATAATTGAAGGTATGGGTGCCCTTATATAATTGATGTGGGTTGAACTCTTGTAAATACATAAAAAATTAAAATATAATAAAGTAAAATTCAAGAGATATTGGAACAAAGGAAATAATAATATAAATATTAGATATGTTTGGGTGTAAATACCATTAAAAAATGACATTAAACCATTTTTGGTATATTTTATGCCTTTTCTCTAATTTTAATCCCCCGCTAGTTAAACATTTTACCCCTTAATGTACTGAATTGTATTTAAAATTGATTCCATTTATAATAAATGAAAATAATATAGAAAAACGAAAAAAATTATAAAGCTATAATACTATAAATAGAAAATATTTTGTCAAATTAATTATCATGTGTGGAAAATCCATTTTAAAATAATCATGAAAAACTCAATGAAATAAATTATTATAAAAATGCATAAGTTAACATAAAAATAAATTTAATTTGATTACTTTCCAATTGAAAAGAATTAGTTGAATTTTAAAATATTTTGTTTAATATATTGTTTTATAATTTCATTATATACATTCATCCATAGAGATTAATTTAATTAGTTATGATAAAAAAACAATACATTCATAAAATCTATATTCTATAAAAAATACCTTTTTACCTTAAAATATATCTATTCTACCTTACATCAAATTGATAAAAAAATTATTCATTTTATAAAAGTGTAAATATTAATTTTTCATATGTTTAATATTCTAATGTAATTATTAAATAAAAAATATTTTAAAAACGGTTCTTCTTTACAATATGTTGAAAACAAAAATTTTAGGACCAACCACATTTCCTATGTGAATAAGAAATTATTTTTTAAAATTATATTTAATTTAAATACCATGAAATTTGATTAATTTTATATTTAAAAATAATTGTATAAATAATATCAGGCTTTCATTATTGATTATTTATTGAACTAACTAATTTATAAAATATAAATATATTATAGACTCATAGGATGTTACATCCACCCCCTAATGAATTTCACTCTATAAATTATTTCAATCTCATAAAAACAACTGAAGATACGAATACCTCATCAAATCCTTAGGGTCATAAATTTCATCCATAAATTTAGGATTCCTTTTGATAACCTTAGTCAAGTGATTAGTTATGTTATATATCAATTTATCTTTGAAATCAATGATTTCTACTAGTTTCTCTACATAAAAAGGATCATGATTTTTAGTTATAGCAAATGAATTTATTCTATGTGAAGGGTATGGTATGTTATTTATTATAGGAGATACATGGAACACATTATTGACTTAGAAGACATTGAGGAGAAGATCTATTTGATAATATACAGTCCAAATGTGATCAATAATCCAATTTTAACCAATATATATATATGACTTAGATTTTCCATTGTTCAAATATTATAAACTTTTTTGGAGGATATATCAGTTGGAATAATGATACATTAAATATGAACTCCAAATATCACTGATGATTATAAGTATAAATATTTTACAACTTAGAGATACCTCTATGTGTTATTAAATGGGTAAAATATTATATTCAATTTCCTCACCTAGCTCATTTCCCAAAAGCATTCATTCCCCATATTTTTTTGAGTATATTGGTGTCATACAATTATTTTCATAGAGGATATCATACTGATCCATATTAAAAGTAATGTAAAAGATAAAATTATAATCAAATTCAATCATAGGATTTTGTGGAACCCAAACTAATTCATAATTCCTCAATGAAATAACATAGAATATCTTATAGTAGAGGAATGGTCCTCATAGTCTAAAAATCAATCTGACGATGACTTCTAGTTCTAAAGATCATCTTATTATTCAACTAGAATACATCTATAGAACATTGAGGTAAACCTAATATATCAATCATATATTATATAGAGTGCTAATCCTTGAATCCATACATTTTACTTTGCTTATATCATAATGAGATTATCGAGATAAACATTTATTGAGAGAAATGAAATGTATTGATATAATAATGTGATAAATTGAAACCTTGTTAAAATTGTTCCACTTGTATGTCTTGAGGAGTCCCAAAAAACAATAAATCGTTGTTTTTATATTTAAAATATGTTTGGGAAGTGATTATGACATCCCCTAAGACTTATGTCTCTCAACCAAAATAATCTAACAACCCATGCATTGTGATACATAAACCAAAATATCTCTATCCACGTTATCCCACTAGAAATTCATGATAACACCTCGATACATAATTTTACATTATTAAATAGTAGAAAATGATGAAATATGAGTTTCCTCCAATAACCCCTATTCAAATATATTATTATGAGGAACATACCTTGTTCTAGAAATTGGTCAGTATAGCATGGTAATGGTCGAACCGTAGGACAATTCTTTCCTTCTTCTAGAGCACCATATCCACCTTTGGTTCTCATTTCATAATCAAATAAATTTTATTTTTGAATATTCATCGGATAATAGTAGGATATTTCTCATTTACATGGGATTTCACGGTCTACCCTTTTGAAATCTATATGAATTGAATCACATTCAATCCCCATTATGGAAAACGTTCATAGACCCACTAACTCATATCATAAACTATCTTATTGACCATCCTATGGTGGTAATATACTGAGAATTAATAATATATAATATATTTCATCAATATTATTTGTAACATATTCATCTTTTTTTTATGTGGATATATACATCCATATTTTAGGAACATTATTTATCTCACACCTTTTTCAATGAAGTTAATGTCTCAATATATTCAAATAAAAAATGTATAATCCATGTTCCAAATCATGATTTAAGAAATTTTACTCATTAACTTAAATTTATCATGACAAATAAGATGCAACCATGTAATTTTTGTGGCAAATCATCCCAATCCATTCTTTGATGCATCGATATAGTTCATAAACCCAACTCATCTACAAAGAAGTGTGAGAAGAGGTGTAATAACCAAAATTCACTTTAATTACTTAAAATTCAATTCGAATTCATACATCCAAAAAATCTTCGATCCCTTTAATATCAACTTGTTTAGTGTATTTTATAATCATGTGAAATTTCACAAAAAATAATTATTAGTATCCTTGAAACCCATGAAAACATTGGATATCAGTCACAATGGTTGGTTTTGGTCATTTTTTAATAACTTCCATATTTTAGGGATACAAAGATATACCCTCAAAGGTAATTACAAAACCAAAAATGAAACATTACTCATCTATAATTCTCAATTTTATAATTGGGAAAATATTTTATCCTTTCTCAAAGTATTCAAAAAAATCCCCAAATAATCTTAATTAATTTCCTTGAATAAAGAATATACCAAAATATATTCTATAAATATTACAATAAACTAATCAAGAAAATATCTAATGATTCAATTTATTATATTGATGAATATGGTGAAGAAATATTTATGTCAAAATAGTATCACAAAAAATTAAAAATTATAATATCTTCTAAATAATGTGGTTTCAGATATAACCCCAATTTTTAACGTCATCCGATTTTATCCTAATCATAATTAAATAATATAAAATTATTAATTTCGTTAATTTTGTCCAAACAAATCACTAATATAAGGTATATGATACTTAATCACTATAAAAATATTTTTAATTTCTCAATAATCATTATAGAGATGAATTAATATATAATTATTCAATAAAAAAGAAAATATTCACACACATTGTCATAAAAATAGCCCAATGAAAACCTTATCAGGATTCTTCTAGATTATTTTATTTAAATTCATGTAACTTAATAGTGTCTATTCAAAATGGTTTCTTTGAATTATAGATATATCTATATATGATTTATATTAAAGATCAAATTTTTTATTTATAAGAACATGAGGAAATCTTCATGGAATACAGAGACATATTATTGATCAATATAAATTTATTCATTTTTGTGTATTATCTAATAAATTTGAGACAGATACCCCTCAAGAATATGAAATAAGTCACATAAAATGGAATTAATTTCCATTTTCAATTTATATTCATCCCCTCACCAATTTACAATCATTGGATTATCTGAACATTAAATGTGAATTCCCCTCAAAAAAATTAATATGGAATCTATATAATTAAATCTAATCATTTCCCAAAATCATATCAAATTTAACTAGTTGAAGATTAATAATATTTTCAAGAATCAAATTCCCACAAAACTATATTAGAGGGGTGTTATAGAATTAATATGCGATAATCATACCATAAATATTTCTCATCAATAATGAAACATATAATCATTTATTTGGTGATGTGATACACTTAAAAATTATTAATATGTAATATAGTACTAAAAAACAAAATAAAATAATAATTTTTTAATTTTGGAGTGAAATATAAGTGTACTATTTCATTCTTTATTTTATTTTACCCAATTTGGTTATTTTGATCACATCAATTTTCCATTTCTCTCTTTCCATAATAGGTTATTAACACCAACTATAATCATTAACCATTAGATTCATTAATTTCTTTCATAATTCACATACTCGTTGATGTTATTACATTGGTGTTTCGGTTGTTCATTCTGTTGATCCCTCATAAAATTCAGTTCTCTAGCTTGACACGTTTTGTCTATTCATAATTCACCCACATGGTGGAATTATTTTCCAAAACCAAAATATTTACTAGTTCCATTTAGAAAATATCACCATGCATCTTTCCAGAAATATTAAATATATGGAGAGTCATGTTTTTTCCACATTGGGTTTTGTAATTATAATTTCCTTGAAACCACATGTTTCTCTTCTAATAAGAACTATGAGAATGATAGGAATGTAATCTCTCTATTTCTACCTTATGATCATATATAATTATTTATGCATCAATGATAACCTGCCTTATATACAACACCTTTTTCAGGCTGCGTTTTAATCCACTAAAACTGATCAATTTTTATTTTAGGGTTAGTGATAAAACCAAAAAAAATACTTATATGTCTTTTAATTTTTTTTCTCATTGTTAATAATAGATTCATTATCTTATTTCTTATGCCATATAATACCATTTACTTTTTTATAATATTATATATAAATTTATTAAATAATTCCCATCCTTCCAATTGATACTACTCTTGGACATCCTTTTCATTAGCTATGAAATACATATCCAAAAAAAACTTTTTTGTGGTACAGATCTTTTTCTAAAAAAATAATTAGATTAGATGAAAAAATAAGAAATTGTGAATGTTTCCTCCAGAATGTCTCCAAGATGAGTTGTTTCCTCTTTTAATCAGTTGGAAACTCAACATGATTCATAGACATAAAGATTTTAGTGGAAATTTTGATAATATTTGTCATTCCATCTCTAAAATCATTTGGTTTGTCAAAAGTCAAATCATAAAATTTTCCCTCTAAATATTTTTAAGATACTTTCTCCTAGTTTAATGTAATTTTTTAAACCATAAATCATAATTTATGAAACATTATATAATAATAATACTGAAAAATCATACAATCAAATTAAAATTTAATAAGATATACTTTATTATGAAACCCTATGATCAACCTAGGACACTTTTAAATTAAACCTATATCAATTTTAGTTTCTCATATGTTGTCTAAAGTTATATCTTCATATTTATTATAAGATAATTTCCAAAAAAAAATTAAACCCTACCTACAAACTATTGTGTCCTAATGGAACGTATCTAAATATATATAACATCATTTTATAATAAAACCTAAAACATTACCGAATAAGTAACACCCAATAATCATAATTTTTTTGTGACATTATTGAATATATACAAAAATAATTTTTTTATTAAACATCTTCAACATTTCCCATGAATTACACGACTCATATTACCCTTCGTATACATATCTTACATTAAAACCTTCTTCATTACCTGATGAAAATGGAAATTGATAAATGTGTGAGATAAAATTATCATTAAAGGATTGCGTTGGTGATATAAAAATATGATAATATAAAAGTTTAAAATAATTATAAGAGTATGAGATAATAATCATAACATAAAAATTTCATAGATAATCAATCATAGATCCTAAAATATGCTTCATTGTGTAAAGCCTTATAGTTTCAAAATACACAAGTCATAAGATTGTGGATTCACCATTAATAAATCATGATCCATGAGAGAATATTATAATCATAAGAGAATACCAAAATAATTTTAGAATGAAAATAATCATAAAAATTATTTTATTAATCAATAATCACTATAATGATCATTATCACTAAGTGGAAGGAGTCCAATAATAGATTGAGTTCACTTCGAATACTCATTTCTACTGTAGAATGGGTCAGCTTCTCACACCCAACCATATTATCTCATGATATAGCAATAATTATCTAATAAATATTATGTATATAATGGACCCAAATTGAACATATTAAAAACCATATATATTTGTTTCAATTGATCATAAGAAAATTCATCAATTCATCGTATGAAAACTTCTAAAAAAGAAATAGGTTTCATAAATATTTTGACACCAAATATTTATAAGTTATAAAAATGTTGACGTTATAATTACATCATTCCCATCTAAAATAATAAAAACAAAAAATTATTTTGACCTAGATAAGAAGTAACTTTAAAATATCATTCAAAACCTTATTTAAAAAGATGAGAAAAATTAAATTCTATTTTTATGAAATTTTAAATAAAAAATCCCACAGTATTGAAGAAAATAATTTCATTGAAAATAACAAAAAATAATTTTAAATTATTTTTAAAATAATTTAATGTTCATTATAGTGGGAAATTTTAACTCGGTGGAAAATATATAAACAAAAATTAATTTCACACACAATTTAAAAATCCATAAAATCATGTATAGAAACAACTAAAAAATTATTTTTAAAACCATTGATTAGAAATATAAATATGGTAGAATAAAAAAAATTAAAAATCCATTAGATTATATATTTTTTTTGAAACATTTTATTAAATATAGACATGGCGAGAATTTTTCTCCAACCAAATAGAATATAATGATGGATTTTCAAAAAAACATATACATGATCATCTTATGTAATATAGTGATAAGAATTAATGTAAAGTATAAAAATCATATACGAAAATATTTTATCTAATATATAATTATCACGAAATCCCCCCAAAGAATATTCAAGCATAAATAATCCTGATTAAAAATTATATTACAACATAAATCCTTACCACATGTCCGAAATTTCTTTGTTTCAATTATTACGATCATATATAATTAATTATGATATCATATAAATGTATAACAGACCCATATTCATATATATATATTAAAATAATATATTCCTTTATAATTTTCAATTACCCATTAATTAATAGTTCTTTATTATAATCAACATTCAGGGTGTTAATAATTTCATTTCTTATGCATGCATGGTTTTATAGTTCTTGTCCTTGATGCTTGTTCATTGGTTCATAATTTATAAAATATCATTATTTTAATAAGTATCATATTTATTAAATATACACAATTTTATAATCATTCATATATTTTGGTGATGAAAAATAAATTACTACACTTCATGGAGGTGGTAGTCCACACGTATATATGAATGACATTATCATTTCTTATAGAATGAAAAAAAGAGATAGAAAATGGTTGTAACATTAACACAAAAACATTTAAACATAGTAATGTTACATATTTGACCATTTTAATATCATGATTTATGATTTATAGGTTTTTAATGAATAAATAAACTCTAAATAGATTGTTAAAGTCAATTACCTCTTCTTTGGTAAACCTCAATTGAATTACGCCTTAAACATTCAGATTTTTTTGTCTTTTGGGAATTACATAAACTCTAAGAAAAGTGTAGGGAATCTATGATGAATGTTGGGTAGATATTTTCCAATATAGAGGGGAAAATGTGTAATAATAAGTGAAGGGAGGTTATTTCCTTTTATAATTAATGTGGATGACATTCTAATAATTTCTTTAAAAAATTAATATATAATAGTCATATTCAATTAAAATTGGATCCAAGGAATAAAATTTCACCAATTACATAAGATTGGTTAAAAATAAATAAATAAAATTACCATTATCCTTTGTTTCAATAAATATTATTTCATATCTCTATGATTAATTCCCACATTAATCAGTTTAACCCTGTTTATGGTGACAATGTTTTACCATGGTCACTATTAATAATTGCAAAAAATAAAATAAATCTATTTTAAAAATATGTAAATTTTGATTCCAAATATATAAACTAATTTATAAAATTAAAATCCATATAATATTATGAAATTAATATTAAATTAATTGTAAAAATTAAATGAAAACCATTTTTAGAGAAAATCATTTATAAAATTTCATTTTATCAAATTTTGTGCATAAAATAAACAATTAAATAAATGATAAAATAATTGATTGAATAAATTAAGTGAAAATTTGAAAAAAATAGTAATTCATCAATAGTTATTAATTTAATTTATATATATATAAACACATTTAATGAATAAAAGTAGTTTTTTCATAATAATATCTCTTTATACTTTCAAATAATTTTAATTTCATTTAGAATAAATTGATTAATAGTAAATTAATTTTATATATGAGTAAAAAACACTTTTTCAAAAAAATTAATTTTATGTTATTTTTAAATATAACATATATGAGTAATATTTATAAACAAACTAATTCAAAACAGTTGGATAAGATTAATTGTATCTATTATGTAAAATAGACAATATTTTAGACAATTATACTTGATTTAAATTACATATAATGTTATTAATTTTATAATTTTTAAAAAATATTCACATATGTTTAGGTTTCCATTCAATAGAATGTATGAAACACATTTAATTAATTAATAGATATATGATCAAATATCCTACATTTCAATAGAATTTTTTATTTTAATATAAATTTTTATATTATATAATACTATTAAATAATTATAAAAACATAATGTAAAAATTAATAGTATAAGTTTATAATATTTATATTCTATAATAATCCATTAACAAAAATTTTCAGGCATCACTATAAACCAACACTAATACAAAAATTCTATAACAAATGTCTAATTAATAAGATATTTCTTTATTTGTTTACTATAAATTTTAATGAAGAATAATTATTTAAATTCTTTGATACTAAACTTTAAAATTATTTTCAATAATATTGAATTGAGTAAGAAAAATAAAACTATTATGGAAATGAAAACACTTCTAGTAAAAAGTGAAATTTTCCTTTAATGACCTTCCATAACATAAATGATTTGAGACTCCAAATAGAAAAAGACCCCAAACATGAGAAATGTAATTCAGGGATGGAATTTGGGAAAATATTATATCAGAATCCCAATATTTGGTGTAGTTTTAAATTGGTGAAGGGTAGGTCATTTTATAGATGTTTTCAAGTGTCATTCTTGTAATTAGTCATTACTAAATGTTTAAGAAACATACTTTTTCAAAGAAAATGACAATAAAATTATGGAATTAAGAAATTAATTCCATAATACACTAATTTTATTATTTATTTCTAATATTTAATAACTTTAGCCAATATTTTATCAATTCACCAAATTTCACCACTTACAACTATAAATCATTTTTTTAAACCAGCAACATCTTTTATTTTCATACAAAATTGAAATGATCCCACACACATAATTCTAATATCCAAAATTAGAATATTAAAATCATTTTATTAAAATATGTTTTCAAATTTGACAAAATGAAATGTCAATAAAAATAGATATCAAATTAAAAATAATTTATAGATTAATATTTTTTTAAACTATAATTTATTTTATTTTTATTCATATTAATTACTAATTTCTCTGTGAATGATATCTAATTTATTTATATATATATATATATTAAATAATTCATTAAATGTCAAAATTTTAATAAAAATACATATCATATCAATTTTTTAATAAAATATTTTTTCATCCAAGAATTATTATTATATTATTTTATATAATAAATACTTCATATAAGATAAATTAAAATAAATAAAATATTTTAATATTGATATATATTTTGAACAACAATAGAATTATTACTTATAATCATTATAGGTTTGTAATTCAAAACTGACACTACATTAATGGTTATTCTATTCATCAGATATATACATATATATATATATAATAAAATCCAATGGCTATATAATGGTAAAATTACATATTTTAATTCATACTTATATCAATTTATACATAAGAAAAAAAATCATTTTTCATGTTTCTTCAAAATATCTATAATATTTCCATTTTTATTCTTTCTATAATTGAACTAAATGGTATGAAATTTATATTACATCATGAGAAAAAACATTCCTAGAATGTTATGTATTTATTTACTTATGGTTTTAATCCTATTTTAATTATAATAATTATATACCAATTATATGGATTTTAATTATTTTAATTTAATTCTACATTTTAATATTATACCTTAATAAAATAAACCAATATTTATGTTAGCATGATATTTTTCATCATTTAGATTATATATGAGTTTGGTTCTATTGGAAAAAAATATATTATTTATATAATATTGATAAAAATAAAATATATTATAAGGAAGTGTGTTCTAAATTCTATGATTATATACATATCATATTTTTTATTTTTATTTGATAAGAACAAAATGTCAAGTTGAAACCGGGTTTTTTAGCAAGCTATGAATTATGTGAATGATACCTGGAATGTGTCAGTATACTATACTAATTATGAGGTAAGTTATTTTTACATTTGGATGATTTATGTAAGTGTTGAGACCTTCTTTTATTGTTTTCATGCACACAATGACTTTTAAAAAGGTAGAAAATTGAGGTCATCATGCTCTGTTATGGAAAAAATATGAATTGAAAAATTGAAGGGGTATGGAAAGGTGAAAACCTTTAAAAACTGACTTTAGGGAATCAATACTCTATCTTTGTCTTATTTTTGAGGTTATAGTGGCATGTTGGACTTTAGGTTTTGGTTTTAGAGATGTGAGTGATATTTTAAAAATGAAGGTTCTTCATGAATATTTTAATACTTCTATAAAATGTCAACACCTTAGTTGGAGACGACAATGACATATTTCACAAAACCCAATTCATAAATGATCACTTAAAGTGATTGATTAATTTTTTTTGAATATTAAATCACAAATGAATATGAAATATTTGATAATATAGATGAATTGACTTTAATTGATCTCATAATATTATTAATATCTCCAAAATTTTATTTTAAAAACAACTATTATAGTAAATGTTAATTTAATGTCCTATGTGGATGAACTTTTTAAAAAGTCTCTAACACTCCCTTTCTTCATCAACATCCATTTAATATCCACCCCAATTTTAGACTGGATTAACAAATTTTTTGTGTATTTTTTCATAAAGGTAGTATTATCACATGCATAATGAACCTCGTAATTTAAAAAGGATCAACCACTAAATAAATATCATAGTGAATCCGTCCTAAACTCATTCTTAATAATTTAAACATGTAAGACATATTTTCGGGGATAAATAATAATTAATTTCACTATTTTTTCATAGAGATGATAGTCGAAAATTATTCAAGTGAGTTTGAGGTCATTTAATGCCTTTTTATTCCATTTTATTAATTTTAATGAATTTTTAAGGATAATACAAGATACTATAATTTTAATACTCAACGATTTTTCATTGTAATACAGGGTGTTGTTACAAAATCATAAATGTTTATTTAGATAATTTGGATTTTGTGTTGTCTACATTGATATTTTTATGCCGTTTGGGATTTTTTGAGTTGAATAATTTTTTTAACCATTTTTGATTAATTTAACTATAATTTTGTCATTTTGTCTAGTATATGTTATCTTTATAAAATTATGATATTTTTTATTCCTAAAAAACAAATGGGTTTATTTTACATTGTGTTTGATTGTATTTTATGGAGTTTAATTTGGTTTGAAATTATTTAACTTATTTTGAAAGAAAATTATAAAATTTTATTAAACTTACTGAATTTGAAATTATTTCACATGATTGATAGGTTTTGAATAGAATGATAGTGATAAAAAATTATAGCCAAACATGATCAATTTTTTACTTTGTTTTACTATTTGTTTTATGAAATAAGAAAATTAACATGAAAAAATATATCAACAATTTTGAATGTTGTAAAATAATTCTTGTTATAATGGTTATCACATACGAATATAGAATGGGATAAATAGAATAAAAAAACATAGATATGTGGCTGTGTTTAAATTTTAATAATGTAGTTAGGTTGTTAATTTAGGAGATTCCTGGTAATTTTATTATAAATAACTTTTCTTAAAATTATTCAATGTATTTTGATTAATTTTTTTATTTTATAAATCATGAACTACTATATACAATTGATTATACTATCCTATCAGGAATAAATGGAATGGGAATTAATATTATATTGTATATATTCATTTGAAATAGAATATTCTAGATATATTGACTCAATTCTGTGATTTTTTTTATGATACATGGATTTTACAATGATGTGATAAACGACCAAAGATATTTTATTGATTTATTCGTATAAAATCATAATATAGAATTATACCTATTTAAATTGTGTTATGCCATTTTTTTGTGCATTCCCCATCACACGCATTTGTCTTAGTTTAGTATTCAAATTCTCATTGATACATCGGGTTGAATGAGTGTCTATATTACACATCTCAATTATATAGATTCAAGGATTAATGATTTATTTATTATGATACAATCTTTTGATATGATTTTAATGGTTAATAGTGTTTAGAATTAGTATTTTAATAATGGGTGAGGTTTCCACCCCTAGCACAAATAGATCATGATGTTTTCAAAGATCAATGAATCAATTAGATAGTAAAATATATGTTATATTGTATCAATTTATGGATATAGTATTGTATGTATGCTATAATATAGTTTTTTATTTTATTCAATTTGATGTTGTTTATTACTACCTTGATTACTTATAAGAGTGTTCTTAATTACAAACCATATTGAAAATTTTATATATCTCTTGGGTCATATATCCACAATCTATAGAACTCCAGTTGTAAGTTAGGATGAATCTATTTGTGGAAATATTCCATTGATATAGCATATAATCTATATATATGCTGAATAGAGATCTATTTTGGATGGGATATCTATAACAATTATGGAATCTCATTGTCGTGAGCTGACATGTGAATGGTGTTAATGAGGTAATAAGGTATAGAGGTGGCCTTATAGCCACTAACTGTCATTTTTCTTAGTATTACACCCCCGTTACAACCATGATACACATTTCCTATGTAAAAAGTTATAATTATAACTCTAAAACCACCATGGGAATGTGAAATATTGAAATAGGTCTTACTAGGGACATTATATACTAACAAACAACATGGAAAAACGAAATATATCTCATTAGGGACCCCTTAACAACATTTTCCACCATTACCATGGGCATAGGTCCCATATTAGATCTATTATTTTTGTAAGCTAATATTCCAATGACTGGTGGTCTAATTAGAGACCAGCTATTATAACAATCCACCATGTTGATGGTCATATGTCTCATGAAGTACCCTCTACCACCAAGATATTGGTGGCCAGTGGAAATTCATCAAAGCAGGGGCCCCCAACCTCTACTATACTGCAATATTAAATGCATAAGTCCCTTGGGGACCCATTTTACCACAACTCACATGTCCCATGTCACATATTCACATTGGGGAGCCCCTATCATCATGGTTACCCTATCCTGTGGCCATAAATTGTATAGTAAATTAATAATAAAATAAAAAAATTAATATATATATACATATATATTATAATGTCATATATAAACTTTTTATGGTAGTGCTATATGTAATTTTGGTATAATAAAGATATTTCTAGATCACATGCAAAAAATGAAATTATTTATATTTTACAAGATTATTTCCATGGTCACAAACCAACTATATATCATGGGCTACTGTCACTATTTCTCTTACCATAATAAGTTCACGTGTGTAACACCTTAAATTTTTAAAAGAGTACTATAATTTTCAATAGAATATATGAAACTAAACACCAATATTGGAATATAATGGGGCAACCTATGATATTATGATATTCTTATTTTCAAATAAATTTGCCCTCTTTGACATATTGCAGAACACACAACCTCAACCCTAAATTTATTGTAATATAGTATACTATTATATAATAGCTTATAAATTAAAGGTATTAATAGTACTAACTAAATTATTAACATTATATGGTTTAAACATGATCATTTATTATATATTTATTATAAATAAAAATAAGAAAAATAAATATAAAAAGTAATGGTTTTCTAAAATACTATTTTTTTCTAGAAGGTTTAGTCATTTTTTGCATACAGAATTCAAAATTATTTTTCCCCAATAATTTAAATTTTATCATAAATAATTAACTTCATTTTTTAAATTTTCATATCAAAATTATCTTCAGGTGAATTTTTTGGGATTTTATGAAAATATTTATTTCATGATGAATATATTAAAATAATATTTTTTAGTAAAACTACCTTTTTTAAAATGGTTTTTATGGTTAAATTTTGTTTTAAATTATTTTAATTATAACTAGATATATAATATTAAATTTCATAACTTTAGTTCATTTCAATCAAATTAATATTTCAATTTATTTTTAATACCAACTATAACTATGAAAAGTTTCTCTTTCGAAACCCGCTATTTCATTTTTATTGGTGGTATAATTTTAATTTTTATTCTTCCATATATATGTAATGAATTTGGAAAATTGGATTTAATGTTTTTAATTATCATAATTTATATTATCTAATAATTTCAACTAAATTTTTGACCATAATGAATATTGTAAATAGAAAAAATTAATATTGTTGGTTAAGGTAAAAACTAGTTTAACGATGGTTAAAAAATTATTAAATGGGAAAATCGAATTGAAAGTCTTAAGACACCAATTTTATTACCATATTTAAACTTTATAGTCTATCTGTTAAATAATTTATCATTTTAGATTCTTATGGGGTATGAAAATCATGGTTACACTATATTGTTTCCCAATATCCCACGAGTGTCCTCTCCTCCACTTATAAAAGGTCACTCCCTACCTTCACATATTAATAACCTTCATTACCATTGCCTCAAAAAAAACTCACTGAATGTATTTAGAAAATCATTAGACATATTCTACAACTTCTGGTCTTCCAAAAGTCCATCCCTAGTGTCCTTAAGAGGGGATCTAAATGAGTTTTCTCATCAAGAAAGTAATTATCTTATCAGAAGCCCTTTCATCTCCTTTCAAGTTTTAACACCTTCATTTTTTTTCTTAACACAATAAATATAATAAAAATAGAATAAAAAAATTTCTAATATGTTATTTTTTAAATTTTATAATATTTATCCATATCCTCCTCCATCACATGGGAAACAAAATCATTGATCTTCTATATGGTAGACAACCGCCTCGCATACTGATGTAACTAATTTTCGATAAAAACGTCTAATGATTTTATATAATGATATATTTAATATATATATATATATAATATTTATGATTTTATTATAAAAATTTAATTATAATATCAAATCTAAATTCATTCTACCAGTGTTATCTCAAAACAAGATAAGAACACTAGTGTGTACAGTAGACTATAGTCTCCTGAAGCGATGTGATTTGTTTCTCACTTACATGTTTAATGGAATGTAATTTTAATATATTTAATGAATATATTCTATATATATGACATGATATTTATTTATAAAAATTAATATATATCTCACTCCATTACCCTTTCACTTGTTAATGGAATGAGATCATCACTAGTGTGTATGTACGGTCTATCATCTCAATAAATCTATTCAATTCATTTTAAATGCCCAAACATCAAGTATGATTATAAAAATGTATATAATGAGTAAATGTGATATTTATTAAATTATTATTACAATTTAAATATATATATATATATATGTCCTATACACGATATTCATAACATTAATGTCTAATCAAGTATGAGAAAACAAGTAAATTACACCCGAAATAATTAAAATAATGGAATATTTACTAACAAACTGGTTGCAAAATGTTATAAGAGGATAATATATAATATTATTAATATGATTATTCTTAAATAAAAAAAATTTCAAATTTTAAAATCTTTTATACAAGAGGTTAAATCAAGTTCATCCTAAAGGAATATGAGGTAATGGCCTTCATCTCAATTTCCATTCATTATGGAATATATCAATTTTTTACACTTAATTTCTTTTATATAGTGTATATACATCAAATATGACATAAAATTCCAAAATTACTTAATAATTAATATTGTTTAAGGATTAAATTTGAATTATTTCATTCAATGGGGTTTTTAATAACAGTCACCAAGTGGTAAAGAATTTCATACCTCAAATTATTATAATTGTGTTGTATTACACCTCCATTGTCTATACCATTCAATTTTTATGTGTGTATATAATATTCAATATATTATTTTTTATTTACAATTTTTTATTTGTATTTTCGTTTTATATAAATAATAATTTCCTTGATTATTTCTCACTTTAACATTAGGATCATTGTAATGGTTTATTTCACAATATATTTTTAATCTGGGTTAGGTATTCATATATTAACATTAAAAAAAATGATTTTATTATTTTATAATAAACAAAATTTTCTATTCTCATCTAAATATTCATTAAATTTTCTAAAAATATTTAAATTTTTCTCACTTTGTTTTTAAACTTTTTAATATAACATTTTAAAGAAAATACAATTTTCTTTCCCTCATTAATCGTAAATCCTAGTTCATTCAATTTTTTATAATTTATTTTCAAAATGTTTATTAAATTCTACATATAATTTATTAAAGATTTTTTAATCATGTTTTACCTTTTTTAGATATTTTTTGAATGGAATCATCATATAAATTTCCAATAAAATTAAATGTGACTTTTACCGAATATGTGAAAAGTGTCTTTATTTTAACATGTAAATCATGTATAAAATTTCCCACCATCATGATCACATAATATTTTAATGAATCCTTTAAATGATTCAAAATATATTTTAAAAGAAATTTATTTTCAAAATAATTTTTGAACATTTATTTTCAAAAATATATTTTCAATGTCAAAAGTTTATTCTCCAAAAAAATATTAATGGCATTTTTATAGTATTTATATTAATAAATGACATCAAAATTTTATTTTACTTATAATCCACTGGGAATATATTGTATTGATAATATATTTTTTTATTTCTTTGAATGTTTTATGATTAGTTCGACCATGAAAATTATTGATATACTATTATTTTATTGGTATATATAATCATTAAAATGTCCTCCAAATGTTAAATTTCATGATATCATTAGACCTTATATTTACTATATTTGTCAATATTATTTGTCAAGTGTATTATTATTAATGAAATCATCTATAATTTATACATATTATATTTTACTTTAATTTTTATATGATTAACAAGGAAAATTATTGTTAATTGGTACTACCTACTCAATATAATTATTTTTGATAAGAAATAATGATTTATAAATTAAACCAGATATTTGATTTATGGGCATTGATTTTTCCAAGCATGTATGTTTGGTTCCTACTTATAGATATCTCATTGATGAATTAATAGTCACATTAAAGAAATTAGTTGGTTATCATTCATTAAATGGACATATTGTGTATGCCTAACCATAAATTTTAAACTATCTCATGAAATGTTTTGATAACAGAGGTATCACGATGCATGAGATCATGCCATGTAATAATTATGAATTTCCATGATTAATAATACAATTATTATAGTAATTTAGATTTTTGGAATGATATTATCTCTTAATGTATTTAATTCTCAGTATATTGATTGAATAGATGGTGTTTTATATTATTAACCTTCCATGTTGATTATTCCTTCTATAATAATGAAAGTAAAATTATTTAAATGGAATGTGTCTTTAATTATTTAAATTTTCATATTGATTATTCTTATCAATTCCTAAAATATTCTACCATATATAACCTTTAATGAACTTTTGAGCTCACCCTTATTTTACTTCCATTACAAAGAATCTAAAAAGTGCAATTTGAATGATATGCAAGGATATAATAATTAAATTAATGATACTCTTGAAAAATAAATTATTTTAATATTTTTTCAAATATAATATGGGAATCATGAATGTATCTAGTCTACCAATACTTTTAATGTATTCGGTACATTAGGATGTGATTCCTCGAATCATATGTGATTGTAATATTGTAGACACCAAGTTTGAGTTACTATTGTCAGGGTCAGTATAGTTAATATAAGAGGGTGTTTTATTGAATACAAGGGAATTAGATCAATAGAACATACATTAAGGAGACAATCCTTTTGATAAGCATTGATTATAATTATTGAATAACATCTTAAAATTATTATAAGTAAAATATTATTGGTTTTTTATCAATAAATCCATCTCTTGATAGTACATGTGGATGTGGTTTTGGAAAAGTTGTACCTGGGGTTAATAACTCCAAAAATATTGTACTGAGACTGACTTAATCATCACCTGGTGCATGAAAATGAGAATTACTTAACACAGTTTTTGGCACTCCCTGGTTATATATATTGTATAATTCAAATTTTAAATAATGTTCATTACGAAAAATTTATATAGTTTATGAAAATGAAAGAATGCGGTTAAAACATAGGAATCATATATTTAAAATAAAGTTTCATTTTTTAAAAAACATATAAATGATTATATTTCTTTTTGAATATTATTATTATTTCAAACATAATTATGTTTGGTTTTATTAAATGGATATAACCCAAAGGAATAATGTTATCATTGAATATGAAGGACAATGGAGTCACTAGGAGAACTAAAGGGGGTGATCAAAGTAGTGGATATTTTTTATTATTCATAATTAGTTGTCCAAAAATTTTAATAAAGACATATACATTAACCACCACTTGAACAAACAAAATAATACAATGATATTGTTTTCTAAGATATCTAGTTCTGGAGACTATGGAGGAAATAAAGATTGATTTACTTGATGTCAGAAATGTGGATAGATTCAAAACAAAATGTGTATCAATGGAATTATAAAATATTTTATGTTCCTAAAAGAAGGGAATAATGAAATTAAATTTTGATGAAAAATATATAGTATAATGGAATGAAATAAATTTTATTATATCGATAAATTTATTGTTTATTGTCTTAAATAGTGGAACATGGGAATGGAAGGAATTTTGATGTAATAAATAATTAGGTATTTATCTATTGGGATTCCAGATTCAAATTTAAAAAGTTTTTTTACTAGTGGTACATTGGTTATAAGACTCTAAAATCATTAATATTTTATGGTAAATGTTGGAAGAATATATTTATTTATTAATGTTGGAAATATAGGTACAATCATGGTTTTATGATTTTAAGGTTGATCTTATCTCTATAGTCTTAAATTACCTTTCCAATCATTTTGTGTTAAGAATTTGAAATGATTAGAAATATTTTTTGAATGAATTTATGGGAATAAAATCTAATTTTTTACCATATGAAAATGTTATTTGGGTAGGAATAAACTTATATTTTTTGGACTATAGAGTAAATGTATTTGTAGCCGTTAAATATTATCTTGTATTTTTCATTGTAGTAATTTTGTGTCATCCCAATTTGAAAAAAATACATGAATTATATTAATATAGTTTTAGAAAATGGATAGTCCGCCAAATAAGTGATTACTCGTTTCACCCAATGATGGTCACACGGCATGAAACCACAACTGAAGGGTGATATGGGTTTAGAATCTACCACTCCACCACATGTTGTTCTACTTAATATTAAATTATTTTTTCTTAAACTATTAGAATAATATGTATTAATGATGAAACATTGGTGTTTTTATTAAGGTTTATAAATTAATGTATTATATTGGATAACATTTACTAACCATATTTGTCGTGGAAGGCACTTAGGAATAGGGAAAATACTTTTAACTCATTAATGGATCTTATAAGATGTCAAAAGTTAATTTTTGTGCTTCAAGATTAAGAATTTATTTTTGGTTTACATTTCCTAAGTATGTGATAAATTATAAAATTATCAATGAAAAACCAAAGGATGATATTGTGATAATAAAATTGAAAGATATTAGGTTCTTATATTTTCTTATATGCAAAGAGATTAAAATAATTACTCATATTTATGAAATGGATCTTGGAATAAAAATTAACTCCTATTATATTAATATATGATGAATCAAATCGTATATTAAATCATAACAGATTTATGTATTTGGGGTCCTTAACATTAAATTTACCATTCACTTTCTTGTAGTCAATTAACTTTACCACCCTCCATTATTATATAAGAATTACAATTTTCTTCCATATTTATTTCTTCCTATAATTTATAAGATATCCTAAAGGAAAACCTAGTTATGTTTTATTATAATTAGGCTTTAGAATTTATATTTCCCTATTTTATGTGGATATTTTATTAACACGTTTAAAATGATGGTTTTCAAAAAAAGAATTTTCAAATTTCAAACCATTGATTTACACTTTCATGTTCAAATTGTGGAGAAGTAATTTATTAAAGGTGGGTATAATGAAACACCCTGAGATTTTAAAAGAGGAAAATCATGTTCAATACAGTATATTACATGAAACATAAATATTTGAAGATAAGAAAACACCCTAATAAATTATGATATTTTTATTTTTAAATAAATTTTAGCTCTTCTATATGTTACATAACTCCCAAACCCAATCCTAAATTAACCATAACATTGTATGTTATTACAAACTAGCTGTAAAATTAGGTGGTATAAGTAGTTAAAACTAAATTATTAATTTTATATCATTTACGAATGTTTATTTATAATATAATTATAAAAAAATTGAATGTAAACTTAACATTTCTTGAAAAATGCATTTTTTATTAAAGGCGATTTTGTCTCACATTGCGCAAATAATTTAATAATATTTATCACCAATTTTAGAATACATATTTTATAAAATAAATTCAGGTTTAAAATATTCATATCAATATTACTTGTTGATTTTTTTGGATTTTTTTAAATATGAAATTTTTCAATGAATACTGATAAATAATGACATATATAGAAAATTTGATTTTAATATAATTAATTAATATAGTTAAATTAAATTTTAAATTTATTATAATTTAATATAAGATAAATTTTATTAAAATTAAACTGATGAAGACATTTTTATTATCTTGATATTGAATTGTTTATTAAAACCATCTACAATTATGTGAATTTTCTCTTTGGAAACCTGCTTTTTCATCTTATTTGTGGGTATAATTTTAAATTTTATTCTTCAAATTATATAAATTTAAATTGAAAAAATTGATTCCATATTTGTAATTAGAAATATTTATAATATATAATATGTTCAAATAAATTTTTTCCATTAATTAATAGAGAAAAAATTAAACATTAATTAATGTGATAAAGGTTTAAACGAGTATACTGGGGGTTAAACTAAGTGGATAAGAGTTAAAAAGACAAAAAAATTCAATACCATAATTTAGGGACATATTTAGTCATTATAAACTATATGGTTCAAGAAACTAACCATTTTAGAGCCTTTTGGAATGTGAAAATCTTGGGCACCATTTATTTTTTTCAAACATTCCATGTGTTTCCTCTCACCCGCTTATAAAAGGTCACTCCCTCACCTAGCTTCTTAACATCTCTCAAACCATTTGGATCAAACTATGAATCCAAAAATACTTACCTAACATCATTATACACATTCCAATGCTTCTATGTTTCCCAAAATTCTAACCCTAGGGTCCTTAAGAGAATATCCAAATCAAATTTCTCAAAAAAAGGTTATATCCATAATTAAGATCTTTCATTTTAATTATTCTTTTAAGACATTTATTTTTGACTTAATACATATGATATAATAATTCCATTATATCTCAAATAATTATATGTTATTTTGTTTATGTATTTATATGAATCCATATGCTCCTCTATTAAATGTGAAATGAAATCATTCATCGTTTTTATGGGGGAAAACCACCTCATGAACCGATTTAATAGATTTTCCATCAACACATCTCATGATTTTATATAAATATTTAAATATTATATATAAATAATTATTATGAGGTTTTTATACTTATGTAATTATAATATCACATATATATTCTTACATTTAATATAATTTAAAATATAATAAAGTTAATTGTGTGGACTACGAAATACCACCTCACGAGGCAAGGTGATTCCATTTTATCTTACATTTTTTATAGAGACTGATACGAATTAACATAATAAAAATATTTTATATCTATAAAATGACATTGTGTGACATCCCGTACTCATATGACACTTCACCAGTGTCCCAAGCCCAGTTGGCCACATGACCGTTGACACATATCCCCATATGATAGGGGATACGGTCTAGCAGTAGGGGTGTGTAGGTTGTCAAACAGGGAGAATATTCCCTCATGTTAGAGTATAGAAGAAAATATAATATATAATAACCTATTGTAGAAGCATATACAACATACAGATATAGTAAACAGTGAAAGCATACCAAATATTAATTAAAAAATCAGTGGAAGAAATAGATATGCGATTATAATTCCTAAAAGCATTAGAGGATACTGTAGGATACTTATATAGATGCATGTAATGCTGATAAAACAAAAATAACTAGTAAGTACAATCATTAAATACAATTTTTGAATAAATAAACAAAAGGACAAAGACAGTTCCACTAGCACATCAAGTCTATACCCAATCATATGATCCCAATATCTATATAATAAGTACATATCACCAACCTATAGAAGGGAATTTACCAGTTCTATAACTTATAACAAGAATATCTTATCTGTTTCCAAAGGTGTCCCGAGTAGGTTGTGAGATAAAATATTAGTAGGCCTCCACCAATGGTGTACACATGTTATTTGAGTAGGTACACATATGTAAATTGTGTGAAATAATAAATGGTAAGTATAATAGTGATAAATAAATAAATTTCTTCTCCATCATATTCCCAAAGGATGCTTTGAACATCTACCTACATCAACTCAAGGATAATATATCTTATAAAGTCATCGTATATAAATATGTATATATAGACGATAACTAGTGTGGAGTAATTATGCCTCCCACCCATATATATATATATGCAGATATCATGTGGTAAAAATGAATCCCACCCATTCACGTTCATATATAGCTGGAATGGGGTAAGAATTCCTTATACCCATTCACGTTCATATATATTTATATCATGGGGTAAGAATGCCTCCTACCCATTTATGTTCATTTATATAGCTTACAGGGGAAAAGAATTCCTACCGCCCTTTTCACGTTCATATATAGCTAAAATGGGGAAAGAATTCCTACCATGCATTCCCATTCATATATTGTAGGCATGGGGAAGAATGCCTTCCACCCATTCACATTCATATGTAGCTCATTATCATAGAAGTAGTTTAACCAATTATATCCTATAACATAAGGATAAAAAACTTGTTTAACATAAATATAAACATTAATCAATACATGGTTATATATCTAATTCAATTAATGAGGTAATCCCTCTCTTTCATGAAATTATCCTTTCCCAATTTCCTTTATTTCGTTTCTTTTGACATATGAAATTTATTAAAACATTGCAATAAGGTATTGGTTAAATCATCCTATATAAGTTAAATTCATTTAATTAATTTCAAGGAAATCCATTCATTCTATTCAAATCATTTTAATCAAGACATCTCATTCACCTTTCCTAGAATGGAAAATCCAATTATAAGATCATAAGCCCTAGAAAAGGCCATATCAAATAGCAACATTCCCATTTTGGAAATTACAAGCCTTAAAGCTCCAAACACCCATGGGGTGTCTTGGGTTCTTAAAAGTAAAAATTATAAAAGTGTAAATTTAATTTATACTCATGATGGGATATACAAAGAAAATTTAGTAACCTTTGGATATTGGAATAAAATGGCCAATTTGGTTGGCACACTCATTTGGTGTCCTTATTATGAAAATGTGATATCATAAACCTAAACATGATTCAATTAACCTATTTCAACTCACTAGGGTTAATTATACATGAAAGAACCACTATATTAAATATCTTCAAAAAGGTTTGAAAAATGGAATGATTGTTATAGATAAGAAATGACGTACCTCAAATGTAAAACTGCGTGACCTACAACCTTATGCTTGTAGATAAGACCGCCATTGATAACAACCTTTGATTCGAATTAGGTTTGAACGGAAATTAGTTTTATTACAACAACATGAAAATAAGGTATATGATCCAAAATTCATATAGTGAAATGGAATTCCAAAAGAAAAGAGGCATGAGTAGTGATATTAGGGATCCTTACGAAAAGGGTTCAAATGCTTCTCTCAGATCGATGACTGGACATCAGACAAATAACCTTGATCAAAACGAATGTTTAGGCTATTGAGAGGACAAAGTCGAAGAAAGAATTATTTTTTTCTCCTCAAGATGGAGGATAAAAGATTTACATATGTAATATTTTTAGAGGAAAAAATGTTAATTTTACAAAAAAAAATGGCATTCATGGTTTATGAACACGGTTTACAGACCATGCGCAAACTGTGCAGATCTTCTCTAATCAAAATAGTTGTAGGCCGCACAGCTATACACCTAGGACTATGTGGTTGTATTCAAACATTGTATACTTGAATATGACCCTATATATAACCATATAGTCTACACAAACTGTGCGGCCTTGGTCGCATGGTTTCCACTAACCCTGCGCCCTAGCCTACAACCCGTTTTTCTCGACCTTCGGTATCAAAACCCTCTCCCAATGCTCCTTGGGCATTCTACTAGCTATAAAATACAATTTCCATGATTAATTTAGAAATTCAATACCAACCACCATTGATCTATACCTTGGTCAAAAGGATGGGTCATTTTAACCTCCTATCCATAGAGAAACTCATCTTGGAGATGACCTTCTGAGGGTAAATAGGTATTATCAGTAAAGAGTTCTTTCCACTAAGATCATATATAAGTTCCCCATTCATATGCCTCATCTTGTACCCTATTGTGCTACTGTATCACTTTCATAAGAGGAAAATACCTATATTTGTGTTTCATCACACTCTGATCAACAAATATTACTACATACTCTTCAAAGGAAGCATCTATTTCTAGTTCAACCTCATCAAGATGAAATAAGTGAGTTGAGTATGAATAGAATCGATGGGTATGAAATACATTAAAGACATCATGCATGGACTTATGTCTTTGAGGATGTTCCAACTATTAATCCACTATTTAGATCTTCTTCACAACCACAAATTGTCCAATAAATTTTAGTGAAGGTATACTCTACTTCCAAATACCTCTATGCGCCCACCTAGAAAATACATTTATGAAAACCAGGTCCTTGACCATGAACTTAAGAGTTCTCTAAAATTTGTTGTTATATGATTTTTTTCTAGACTTGTTTACCATCATTGAAGTCCTAATTAGCTAGAAATAATATATTTTATCATACAGAAGACATGGTTCATGAACAACTTCATCCCCTGGATCTTGCCAACACATCGGTGAGAGAAAAGGCCTTCCATACAAGGCTTCATAGGAATCCATTTCAATGGTACCCTACAAGCTGTTTTTATAATTAAAAATGGTGAGAGGAATTCATTTTCCGCAGGAACAACCAAATTATAGAATACTTTCATGGATCATATACTCTAGTACTATAATTACACTATTCATTTGTCCATCAGTGTGTGGGTGATAGGTCATGTTAAATATGACTACGTACCCAAGGCCATTCGTAACCCATTCCAGAAATGTAAAGTGAAATGGGAATCTCTATTAGAAACAATTTAATGAGGATATCCATAAAGATGGTCCACCTACTTAATGTACAAAATTCATAGCTCATCTATAGATAAGATCTCATAAAAAGGTAAAATGTTTACAACCATCACCAAATGATCAACTACACCCCTCATTGTGTCATTGCCCTGGGGTGATCAGGGTAGACCAGTCACAAAGTCCATCAAAACATCATCCGAGTTCCTCTCAATAATGGAATAAGGATGAAGAGTACCTTCCATAAATTGATATTCTTCTTTCACCTATTGTTATGTGGAACATCGAGTGATGAAGCCAGATATCTCATGATTCATGTTGGGAAACCATTGTTGGAATCATAGATCTTAATGCATTTTGGGGACACCGAGGTGAAGTACCCATGTTAAGGTATGGAAATAGATCATGACCATTTCACTGATGTCTTTTGGGACCAATACACACACAAAAATAGATTATCATCCCCACATACATATAAAACAGAAGATGTATAGCTATCTGAAATGCTTTCCCATTGGATAAGGACATTAGGATCAGATCGGTGTCTCAACCCTACACTTTCATGAATTGTAGATTACAACACTAAGGCTAAATGAATAGTCTAACCAAGATCCACCTAAACCTTATTGATCATCTCCTAGAATAAGGCCACAAGACTCCACTGATCATTGGACTTCTAAACTTCATCAGTATGAGTATTCCATCGTAGAGATTAGGCTTTTTAATACCCTTTCCCAAGAGTGTAGGAAAGCTCAAAATAAAATAATTGCATGTAGTTGACCCACCATATATGCTTGAGATCATGTCTCACTGAGAGGAAATTTACATGATGAATTTGTGGTATGTGGAAAAAAAGTTTCTCTACGAATAAATATTGTCTACAACAGTGTACGGTATGAACTACCATAGTGATCTCGAGGTCAAGTGTCAGGTAATTCTATTCTTGAGGCCTCAATTGATGACAATCATATGCACTGACACGATAATTCAGCATTAAAATATATCCAAGATCAACACTTAATGTATCCTAGTATAAATTATAGGCCCTTCCTGGATCTGGTAAAATTATTATCTGCACTGAAATTATTAATTATTGTATCTTCTAAATGGATTCCTCTGAGGATTCACACCATTATAATTTCACACCCTTCTTCATCATGCATGTAATCCATGCTGCAATGTGTGATAAATCATAAATGTAGTGTCTGTAGTATCAAATAATCCCCAATAAAATCATGATGTCAAGGGAATTATTCGGATACACTCAATAATCTATGGATCTCACTTTTTATATGTCCATATAGACAACTAACTCCAATATGTTATGAAACTAGAAGTTGACTCTATCGATCCAGATGTGGGATTTACTTAACTCAACATAGATATGATGCTCTCTCTGTGAATTCATTGTGATATCAATATGGGTTGCATGGTCATGTCTAGAGTGGGAGTACACTATGATATCATAAAAAAATAACTACAAACCTGAATCTAGAAATGGTTAGAATAACTGATTAATATGATTTATGAAGAAAATTGGTGCATTTGTGAGTCTGAATGGAAAAATATGGTACACATAAAAATCATACATACATTTGAAATTCGTAAAATGTATGTATAGTGTGCATACATTCACATAATGATAGCAGGACATCATATATATCTTTGAAAAAACCTTTTTTACTTGAAACTGATCAAAGAGGTAAAATATTCTATGAAATTTATACTATTTTATGATATTCAGCTGATTTAACAAATGATAATTCACACAAAGAGAAAGGTTATCTTCTTAATTCATTGAATATTGGACTAGTGAGTCATGTGGACAAGTGTTGGGGAGTATAATTCATTTCACCTCCATATCCTCTAAAATATTCTTGAGCTGTAGAATCTTCTTATGTGTTATCCTACAAGGAGGAATGGTCACAAGTGCTGCTCCAAACACATAGTGGATGGTAAACTCTACCACTCGCATTGGATGTAGACTAAAGATTCCATCTGGAGAATATCCTCCAAATCACTAAACAAAATGAGGGAAATTAAATTCTTTCAACCCCTTCTCAACAAGATAAATACTGGACTCTTTTTCTATAATATGACCCACCCTATACTACTCAGGTCCTTCTCATGTTACACTAACATCCGACTCTCCCTTATGAATATTCAAGACTCCCTCTAATGATGTAAATGTCACCGTCTAATGATGGTAGTTAATATGGTCTCGGTAGGGATCTATCCAATACACACCAATGATTATATATAATCTGTTCATGTCGTTAAAATAGAGGTTCCATATTAATAGCTAACCTCCTACATCAAGGGGAAAATTATGACCACGAAAAAATCCCTCTCAATGGATCCCTAAGGGTTTATCTAGAATCAATATAAAAAGATATGATTTGATGTCAAGGAACAAAATCTCAATGATTTTCTCATATGTAAAAGAGAGATATGAACCTATAGTAAAAAAAACACTAAAGTGGTTTCTATTAGAATAGTACCTTGTACAGTAGTTGGTCGGGTGATATACTCCTATAGTGTAAGATCGATTGCATTTAATGAGCATGTACGATGGGACTGAGTCACTGCCTAAATTCCCTAAGAAGGCCTATAATGTTGGCATCAAGAATCAAACATCTAGTTTCCTATACATTGACTAGAATGGCCGGTGGTATTCTAGCTAACAGACTATTCTGATCATACCAATCTCTATCCTTCTTGAGGAGTAGGTGTAGATCCACACTACCTAGGCATTGGAGGGAATGTTCAGGTGAAATAATGGAGATGTCTCATCCAACCAAAGCATCAACACTAAACCAAATTCTATGTACACAGCCTCTTGAGGTGACATGGTGCTCCATAATAGTTACATATAGTATAATTTCTAGATAAATGATCCTAACCTCTACTTTCACTATTAGATTCTTTGAAAATTTGTTTTACCTATAAGAAGATCCACTAGAATCAATTGGTGAAAATGTTCTCTAGCTCACACCATAAGCATACCAAAAGTTTCTCTCTATAATTAGTTCCTAGTTGATGATTTTTGATATGGTCATTTTTCAGAACACATTGACTTGAGACTGGTTGGTTTAACACTACCATTCCTCATATCACATAGTATCCATCAAATAATCAATATCTAGAGGGGGATAAAATTTTACAAGCTAAGTGAAATATAATGAATAATCTATAACTGAAATGGTCCCCTTCTACAGATTAGGATACTCTCTAGATATAAAAATCCTTAGAGTATATTGAAATAATTTTTCATATAATACAACCTAAAATTCATCCTAGACCATGTATATATTATGTACTACATGGGTGATAACATCCCAACACCTCTTGGTTAAATTGTACAGCATACAAGCAACTCACTTAACCTTATGCTTTAAAGTTATATGTAGATTCTCAAATATCAATGGTATCTCTTCAAGTATAGACTCTGAAAAATGTGGTCCACCATCCATTAATAAATTTGGAAGATTCTACTATAGAAAGTAATTTTTTAACTCTACCATACATGAGGAAGGATGCTCTCCACCTTGAAATTTATTAAACATACACAAGAACCCTATAGAAATGGGAAATCAACACCCATATCATGAATAAGAAGTTGAGGCATAGGTGTATCAACATGAGGGAAAACTATTATATCTTGGACTACTATCTTAGGAACATTATCATCACCACCTTTAGGTTACGCAACATGAGGACATTGTGGTGGCATAATGATTCAATTCAAAATGAACATCTTATAAAATTTTCAAGGAAATTAGAAGGTTTATTTCAAAAGTTGTGATATGTACTAAATCCCTCCTATAATAACACACATGCCTCTCTTCTATCTTCTAAAACATGGACTATACATTGGAACATAACATAAAAATTCACAATAATGGAGAAAAATACACTACCCACTACAAATGTCGAGTCCGGGTCATGTTTCTAGGTTAAGCATGTGAAAGATGGTTCTTCTCAAGTTTGAATTCATTTATAGATTGAAAGTGTGATATTTTAATCATTTAAAAAAATCCAAAATATAAATCCAATGATATAGAATATTCCCATCCATATGGTTCCACACATCTTGTGAACAAAAAGATATAATTCACTTAGATTTGATTTACATTTTAATTATTCTTATTCATGTGATTTTACCATTTTAAAATAGATGATATAGTTTTAATTCCATCCTCTTATCCATATGGAACCATACACCTTATGGATCAAAGAGTATCACGCACTAAAATCATAACATAGTACGATCTAGAATCATATAATAAATGACAGAATAATTGTATACATATGACAATTAATAATGACTATGAAACATGAAATGCTCAATAAAATTTCATCATTACATCGAAAAATTCATTGTCTCTTCATAATGTGCCTTTCATGAAGTATGTTCTAATGGAAAGACCTCATCTCATCGCGAAATTGTAAGGAAATAATAATTCTAGTAACATCAGTATCAATAACATCAAAATTCATGTTTACCACCCAACAATTAAATCGTATCAATTGTAAATAGAAAAATCAATAATAATCAAAGGTATGGAAACATGGTCCTTAACCCAAAAATATGATTATGATTCCCATGAATTAATAATCAATAAGTCCATAAGAATTAACCATATTCATTATATTATCTCCAAATAGTAATGAAATATAGGAAACCCCCTTTGATACCACTTTGTGACTTCCTAGAACCAAATTCCACATAACTATTGCCATGAGACTGGTTAACCAAATTAACCTGATGCATCTACATAATCCAAAGGTTTTCAACTATAATGGGGTCATGTAGGTAGTATAGTATGGAGAATATACCCCCATGTCATTGTAGTGAAGTAGATATATAAAAAAAAGTTGAAGTATAATCATATAAAATAGACAAATACAGTAAATAGTTGAAGCATACTAGATAACTAACTAACTAAACTATAGAATAAACAGTTAGCTGAATATAACAAATGAAATCCTTATAGTTTATTTTATGAAACATATATTGATGCATGAAATGAAGATAAAACAATAAGGAGAAATATGTACAGGCATGTTATATAATAGTTCAAAAAGGAAACAAAAGGGAAATGATAGTTCCATGAGCATCTCAAGCCTAAGACAATCCTATTCTCCTATGATCCAACTAAGAAGTACATGTCAAAATATAAAAAAGTGCCATTACCCATTCGAGAACATACCTCAACATAATATTCTCGAGATCGATGGGTGGTCTTAGTAGGGTGAGAGATAAAATCTCAGTAGGCAATCACCAATGGTGTCTATAAGTAATCTGAGTAGGCACTCAAAAGTAAATAGTGTGAAATAAAAAGAAGGTATGTAGAACAATGAAAAATAGAAAAATAACCTCTCAATTAGATACCTAAAGTATATCTAGAAGGTCAACTTATTTTATCCCCGTGTTGGAATGTCTGAAAAAGTCACCATATATAAATATGCACATATTGATTGTAACTGTAATAGTGTAAGAATGCCTCACACCGATAAATACAAATATATTTAGTTGGAATTATGTAAGAATACCACATACCCATTCATGTTCATATATATAGATAGCATGGGGTATGAATTCATCCCACCAATTTAGGTTCATATATTGATGGAATTGGGTAGGAATTCTTCTGACCCATTCATGTTCATATATTGATCCTAACCATTGTAGTGTAATAATCATTTATATAATGTTTAGAAGAAAAAAATTATTAAATAAATTATATTTTAACATTAATCAAGACATGGTCACATATTCAATTTAAGGCCTGAGTCAATCCCTATCATGAATTCAATTTGCCATTCCCAATTCCCCTTATATCATTTAATTTGGCATGTAATATTTAATAAAACCAAATAATAAGGTATTGGTTTAACCATCCAATATAATTTTAATTGATTTAATTCATTTCAAGAGAAACCATTCATTTCATGTGAACTATTTTAATAAAGATGTATTTTTCACCATGCCTATCATGGAAAACCCAATTACAATATCATAATCAATGGAAAAGGTTATATCAAATAGTCACATGCCTATTTCGGATATTCCAACCCCTAGTGGTTGAAACACCAATTGGGTGTCTTGGGTTCATCACAATACAAATAAGAAAAGCTTCAAACTAATTTAATCTCAAACTAGGACACACACACACACATTTTTTTCTCATCTTGGTAAATTGGAATAAAATGGAAAATTTGGTTGGCACACCCCTTGGGTGTCCTTCAAGAGAATAGGTGATATTGTAACCTCTAAAATGACTCAATTAACCTATGACAACTCACTAGGGTCAATTAGGCATAAAAGAAGTGGCATATTAAAGAAGTTCAGCAAGGTTCGGAATATGGAATGAATTTTATAGCTATGAAACAAAAAAATAAAATGTAATACTCTCTAACCACCTAGAATAGGGCAGTAGATGAAACCTTGCTTGATATTGACATTAAATTTGAAGTAGGTTTGAAGAGCAATGATTTAGTCGAATGACCTGAAAATAGGGCATATAGTTCTAAATACTAATAGTGAAAAGTATGGAAAGATGACTAGATACATGAGTATAGATACTAGGTATCCTCACTATAAGGGTACAAAAACTTCTCTTGGAGCGACAACCGAATGTCAGGCAGAGAACCCGGATCGAAACCAAGGTTAAGGCCTTTTAGAGCTTAATGAGGAAGAATACCTTTTGTTTTTGGTTCTAGGAGGGGGGAAAAATATTTCAATATGTTAAATTTTTAAAGGGGTAAAAATTGTAATTTTTCTACCACACTAGAATCACATGGTTTGCATGAACCATTTACAATCTGTGCACAATCCATGAAAATCATCTCTATTTGAAATAACAAAAAACCACACAACCGTGCACCTAGGGATGCACTGTTGTAGACAAATCCTGTAGAATTATAGGTTCTCATATCTACATCCACATGATCAACACATTCCATGTGTCTTGGGTCACCTTGTTCCCTCTAACAGTGTGTCCCAGCATGTATCCCTTTTTTCTTGGACCTCTTTTCCATGAAATTTCCCAAGATGCTCCTTAAGCACTCCTTTGGCCATAGAATACCACTACAACGACTAAAGGAATATTAAAAATGAAAAACTAATGATCAGTACATTATTTAAAAAATATGGTTCAGTACATTTTGTTTTTTAATTATTATATCTCCTAATTTTTTACCCTTTCACTCATTAATGGAATGATATTGCCGATCATGTGTACGTACAACCAAACTTCTCTACTGCGAAAAGTAATTTTTTCCCATGTACAAAGTATGATAATGATTATAAAAATGTATATAATGATTAAATACAATATTTATAACATTAATATGATTATTTATATTAATGATATATATCTTATAAATAATATATCAAACTATCATGATAAGAAAAGAAATGAGTAATTAATGAAATTAACACCCAAAACAGTAAAAATAATGAAATATTATTAACAAACTAGTGATAACATTTTAAAAGACTATGATTAATGATAGTATGAATATTAATATGTTTCTAATATAAATTATTATCATTCTTAACCCTATTAAATAATAGTTTAAATCATGTTAAAAAAATGAAGTGAGATGTAAGGGACTTTATCTCAATTCCAATTAATTGAGGAACATCTATTGTTATAGAGAAAATTTCTTGTATAGGGTGTATATAAATTCCATTTGGAATATAATATAATGATATTTTAATAATTCATGGTGTTTTTAGTTTCAATTTTAATTATATCATCCAGGGGGATTTGACTAACCATCTCCAAATAGTGAAGAATTTTATAACTGAATTGATTTATTTTTTTGGTTAAGTTACTTCTTCATTGTCATGTTAATTTTAATATTATTAGTGAAAATGATTTTTATTTTATTTTTTTTTACTTACTCATTATTAGTAGAATTTACATTTTATACACATAATAATTTCATTTATTTATTCTAACTTCATCATTATGATCATTTAATGGTTTATTTCATAGTATTATTTAAATCAAGATTATTTATGTATATATTTCAATTAATAGAAATCATTCAATTTTTTTAATAAAATAGTTAAACATTCATTTACTATAGTTATTCATTAATTTTTTAGGAATTTTTTACATTTTATTCTCTTTTTACTTAAAATGTTCAGAAATATGTTTTAATGAAAATATGACATTATTTCTCTTTTCATAGAAAAATACTGTTTTCTCCTAAAACCATGTTTTCTAAATATATTTTTTAAAATGAGTTCTGATATTTAAAAATCATTTATTAAATTTATTTTAACCCATGCCCGGATTTAAAAAAAATATTTGAAAAAAATCATTATGTAATTATCCAAACAAAGATCATTTAGATTTTATATAAAATGTGAAAGAAATGTTTTTTACCATCTATGGAATATATATAGTATTTCCCCCCATCATGACAACTAAATGGTTTATAGATACTTTAATATATTTCAAACATTATTTTCAACGAAATTAGTTTTCAAAATTTTTTTTAAACTTATATTTTTATAAGAAAGCTCAATATGAAAAGCTATTTTTTGAGATACTTGTTAATGAATTTTTATTGTATTTATATTAATCAATGAGAACAACCCATTATTATTATTATTTTAAAATAGGGATATTTTTTATTAATACCATAATAATTATTTGTTTGGATGGTTTATGATTAGTTTGGCCAGGGGATTCTTTGGTATTTTTTCATGATTAATTTCTGTAATCATTAACTTTACCATTAAATATTCACATTCTTATTAAGATTGGACACTACATTTACCCTAAATTATTTTACTATTTATAAATGGTTAAAATTAATAAATAAAAAATATATGAGTTATATGTACAATATTTTAGTTTTTATTTTATATGATTGTCATTGGATATTATTATTAATCTATATTCTATACTCAATACAGAAATTCATTTATAAGGCATATTGATTCATGAATTATTTAGGTTATTTAAAATCTGAGGAATTATTTGGACATAAATATATAGTTGGGGCCCATTTATAGATATCCAATAAGTGAATTAGTGTTATCATGAAATGAATATATTATATAATGTTAGTTAAATGGTTTTATTATGGATATCCACCCAATAGTTTTCAAATGACCCCTAAAAGTCCATGACAATAGAGGTATCATGATGCATGAGAATATAGCGACCCAACCTATTCTTACATTACTATTACATCATTTTGAAGATAAACAACATAATAGTATTACACATAAAGGATTTGAAGGTTTAGTGTCTTGCGCTATCTAGGACCATACATAACAATTAAAACATCAAGCATAAACATTTAATTAATTTCTTCTTCTCTATCTTCTTATTGGCAGTTTTCCTCTCATTAGTACAAGTAGACACCTGAGGATATACATAAAAAGGACTGGGCTAGAAACCTAGTAAGAGGATAGATGAGAACAATATAGCAAGGGGTGAGTATAATCACAACATGGGAAAAAGATCATGAACATGAGAGTAGGCCTAAATATAAGACTCGAAATGTGGAAATGCATAAATAATGAAACATCATGTCGTAGTGGTTAAATACCACACATACTTGTGAAAAATTATATAATCTTGTTCACACATCATTTCAAATTTACTCACGAGATTCATCACTTTACCCAAAGTATTGGAGAACATTATAATTCAGGGCGCACCCGTCACATTCGAACATTCATATTGCGCTATATAATTCCAGGTGCACCCGTCACATCATAATATTATCATTATCATGCATGCCACATAGAAAATATATCAGTAATGAACATATATAACTAATTTAGATGAATGGGTTTCATCTCATAAGAACACATTCATAAACTTTGGGTTCCCAAAAGATTGAGGGAATAACATATGTTTTACAAGAACTGTCCACTTTGAGAGAGAAGTAAAAGATGTGTTTTTAAAAGAATAGTTCCTTTGGAAAACATTTTGTTTGGCATAAAAACTAGTTACCAACATTTATATCCTATAAAAGGAAATAAAATGATGAAAATATAATATTTATGGATTATTCATATCAAAAAATGGAGTGATTGAGGGAGAACCCGAAGGATGAATGTTCTGTTCGAGAATTTCCCTTTGCCTTGTATCTGAATGCTTCCTTCTCTTTAATGTCTTATATAATGACATTATATTCATAAATTTGAAATAAAGAACCTTGTGTAAATTAATATGGTTCATTATGGTTTTATTAAGTGATTTTATGTTCCATTGGATGAGTTATACAGTTTAAAAAACATTGTTCGGGAATGTTTGTTTTTATGGTTTTCTTGAGTTGTACACTTGTATTCTTAAATTGAAGTTTGGGTAGAACATGGGTAAACATCCAAAACTGATATTTCCTATTATTAATCAAATTAAAGGAGTATTAATGATCTTATAATTAATTATATTAGATCCATGTGGATGTATCATTAGATAATAATTAAATGATGATTGTTTGGGTTAATTTGAGCGATTTTTTGATCATAATGAACTTGTTTTATTTTATCACTAGAAATATGGTCATAAGTTAGTTACATAATTTTAAATAGGAAATAATACATATAAAATGTTCTGGTTCAACCTTAAAAATAATTTAATGACTACATCATAAGGTAGAAATGGAAGATGAAAACTTGACATTCTTGATGGTGATAAATTAACACCTCACGAATAACGTTCTCCTTAATAAAATAAAAGGAAGAGGGAAAGGGGTTGGATGATATAATATCGCATTTTCATCATAAAATTACAGTACATTTATAATAATAGAGTTAAAATACCATTTGGATGAATATATATGGGGTGATATCATGAAATGAACTTGAACATGAAAAGAAAATTAAAGGAGAAGAGGGAGAGAAATTACCTCTTAAATCATCCTCTTGAGATCCTCCTTAAGAAAGATAGGCATGGTCTTTTGGTGAGAGAAGAATCTATTTAACGTGGGATAGGGGCTAGGGAGGATGTTTTGGCTGAATTTAGAGAAGACATGGAGCTTGGGAGGTGTCATGAAATGAGGGTGGGAAGGGTGGTTTTTATAGTGGAGGGGAGAGGGGTTTCCTTAATATAAAATTCGTTAGATTATTAATTTCAACTAAAACAACTAATAGTGAGTCTTGAATGAAAATGAATATTTATTTAATCAGGTTATCCCGAACCAAGTGGGCTTATATCAGTAGAACATAAAACATGACTCTATAATTAGCATATTTAGCTTATTTTTGTAAATTACAGTGTTTCACTATTCATCATAAATTCAAGTATTTCAGAAAAATCCCAAAAATTTACCCCAACCATTTTTCAATGTGTAGAATCAAGAAATGAAGTCCATTTTTCAAAAATAATTTTCTAAATATGATTAATTAAATATTTAATTAAAATCACATTTTACTTAAAAAATAGTTTTTAAAATTAAAACTGATTTTATAGTGCTTTCAAAAATTACATTGGGTCTTATAAAATTATCTAAAGACTATAAGACATTAATTTGATAATTAAGGAACACATTTTAAAAAAATTATATTTTTTAATTAATTATAATTAATTATTTATGAAAATACCAAAACGTTTACTAAGGTCAAAATGGCACTTTTTAGGATGTATAAATTTTATTTAATTATTCATGGGTAAGATTAACCTTATGTTGGATGATTTACTATTTATAAGGGTCATATTACTATTCATAAAGGTATGTTAATATTCATAATGGTAGGTTACTATTCTCTAAAAATAATTTTTTTTTTATTAGACTCCAAAAATAATATTGAACACAATTGTGTATGTTGGATTCTCAAAATTCCCAATATAGAAGTGAAAAAATTATGTTTAGAGGTCACATAACACTTATTAGTTCATTATGTTGTGTTTTCATTTGATTTTATGACCTAATTATATAAAGGGAATTATTATTGAAAAACATTGAGTCATTATATTTTCCCCCCCTTATGAAATTTATCCCCCAAAAATTTACTTTACACAAGAAGGTGAGGGTACTTATCCTTCATCACCTCCTCTGGTTCCTAAGTAGCTTTTTCAAACTTATGGTTCCTTCACAAAACATTGATAAGGTGGGTTGTCTTGTTATGTAGAACCTTATCTCTCTGATCCAGAATCTCCACTGGCTATTCCTCATAAGAGAGATCATCTCCCAGTTGTACCACCTCTGAGTTTAGTACATGTGAGGGGTCTGGTACATACTTACTCATGAGTGATATGTGAAACACATCATGAACTTGAGCCATATTTGGTGGAAGTGAAAGTCAATAGGCCACGGCTCCTATGCGGTCAAGGATGTCAAAGAGGCCAATGTACCTTGGGAATAGCTTCCATTTCTTCCCAAATCGCATGACTCTCTTCCATAGAGATATTTCTAGGAAGAATATATATCCAACGTCGAACTCCAAGTCCCTTATATGGTTCTCAGCATAGCTCTTTTGCCGACTCTTAGTATCTTTGATATGTTTCTAGTTGACTTGAACCTTTTCTGTCATCTCTTGCACAAGATTAGGTCCAAGTAGCTTTCTTTCTCAAACTTCATCCCAACAGGTTGGAGTTCTATATCACTTTCCATAAAGAGCTACATATAGATCCATTTTAATACTTGAGTGGAAGCTATTTTTGTTTGAGAACTCAACAAATGGGAGATGCTAATCCCATCCACATTTGAATTCTAGAGAGAAGGCTCTTACCATATCTTCAAGCATTTTAATATTCCTTTCAGACTGGCCATCAGTTTGGGGGTGATAGGGTGTGATAAAATTTAATTCTGTACTCAAAGAATGTCGAAGACTTCTCCAGAATTTAGATGTGAACCTTGGATCACGGTTAGAGACAATCGAGAGTGGAACTCCATACTATCTCACCACTTCTTCCACATATATCTTTGCATGTTTTTCAAGTGAGAGATCATTCGGAATAGTGATAAAATGGGCAGTCATGGTGAGTCGGTCAACCATAACCCATATCGCATTATTTCCCATTGATGTCTTTTGGAGACCCTTGAAAAAGTCCATAGTAACATTTTCCCATTTCCACATGGGTATAAGCAATGGCCGCATCATACCATTGAACATTTGTCGCTCTTCTTTAACTTACTGTCATACCAATCACCATGATATATATTTTGCAATCTCCTTATCATTTTATCCCACCAGAAGTGTTCTCGGAGATCACGATACATCTTGGTACTCCCAGGATGGATAGAGAATGTTGAGCTATGTGGATTGTCCAACAGCTCCTTATTTATCCTAGGCGATGAAGGCACACAAAGCCGTGTTCCAAATTGAATCACACCATCATTGTCGATATGGAACTCCTGCATCATCCATTCCTTTATAGAATTCACCCTCTTTCATATCACCACATCAACCCTTTTTTCTTCTATAATCTTCTATTGGATGGATGGTTGCCCAATAATTTGGGAAAGGTAAGATTTATCCCCTGCCCTTATTATTTCCAAATCCATTCTTTTCATATCCAAGATGATAGGGTCTTTCTTAATTCGCATCATGGATAGAGTAGCAGGTTATTTTCTACATAGTTCATCAGCTACCTTGTTCTCCTTTCGATAATTCTAATTAATAGAGTAATCATAATCCTTGATTAGCTCTGACCATATCCTTTGATTCATATTGATCTCATTTTTTGTAAATATATACATTATGCTCCTGTGGTTAGTGTATATGTCACACTTCCCACCATAAATGGAGTGCCACAAGATTTTGAAGAAAAAATCATGGATTCCCGCTTTAGATCATGCGTTGGGTAGTTCATCTCATGGATATTCAACTGTCATGAAGAGTAGGCTATCACATTATCATTTTTCCTGAGTATAGAGCCCAAGACTTTCTTTGAAGAATCCCCGTATATCACAAACATTTCTCCACTTTTCGATAGTGTGAGTACAGGTGCAGTGATCAGCCTTCCCTTTAGCTCCTTGATGCTTCCCTCACATTCTTCCATCCAGACATATGGATTTATGTGATAGTAGAGGTCCTGGGTCATTCATTAGTTTCCATTTACATTGAAGGATCCACTGAAATTCTCTCACTTGTGATCACACGTTCCAAGATTGTGACGTGCTTAATCGAAAATTCACACATGCTGAACATGGTGTACAACTTCTATTTTCTTAATGTCACCAAAACAAGTATTATATGTTCATCATGTTCCTCCTTGATCTTGGAGTAGATGATAATATCATCAAAAAACACGACCACAAATTTTTCAAGGTAATGTGTAAAGACTCCATTCATAAAATCCATGATGATTGAAGGAGAATTAGTAAGTCTGAAAGGCATCACCAATAACTCATAGTTCCCATACCTTGTATGGAAGGAAATCTTCTGAATATCTTCCATTATCACCTTTACCTAATGATATCCAAAAGGAAGAGCCACCATTGAGAAGTGTTGAGCTCCTCTTAACGGATCACACAAGTCATCAATCCAGGGGAGAGGATACTTGTTCATTATGGTGATCTTGTTGAGTTACTAATAATCGATACACAACCGCATTGTTCCATCCTTCTTCTTCACAAAGTGCACTGGCACACCCCATGGTGATTCACTAGGGCGTATGAACCCTTTGTCCAGATTCTCTTTCACTACTTCTTTAACTCCTCTAGTTAGATAGAAGACATCCTATAGGGACACTTTGAGATAGAAGTAGCTCCAGGTATGTGTTCAATTGAGAACTCTACCTCACGATCCGGGGGAATTCTAGGTAATTGATCGAGAAATACATCATCATATTCCCTCACTATGGGGATTTCCTCAAGGTTGGCACATTCCTTCAACTCAAAATTTTGGGAAAGGTATGCTTCTTCATAGGGAATCAACACCCAAAGCATTGAAGTATTTTTCAAAGTCAATTCATGAGATTCCTTGCATTTGTAAAGGATCATGGGATGGTTTGGAATTAGAAAATATATTTCCTTTTCCTGACAATTGATATGTGCTCTATATAAAGAGAGCCAATCCGTTCCCATTATAGCATCAAATTCTACCAAGGGAATCATTATAGATTTTCCGGATGAATCATCCCACATACGCCAATAGGAGAAGACTCAAACAATTGGGTTGTAATGATTCTACTACATGGTGTTTTCACAAATATATCTAATTCAAGGTTTCGGGGCTTTGATTCTATAGTTCTATTAAATGTTCATGATATAAAGGAATGCGTAGAACCAGAATCAAATAAGACTATTGCTAGTATTGAGGGAATATGAAGTGTACCTTGTACGACTTCATTATCTTTCTACACTTCTACAGTAGTGATGGTATAATACTTCCCTTGTTCCTTTGTCTTTGTTGTATGAAAACAATGATTACCCTCGAGAACTCGAGGTTTAGTGCATTGACTTGTATAGTACCCTAGCTCCCTACTGTTGTAGCATTGAACCATGAGTTGTGCTATCCTTTCATTGACTACAATCTATTTTCTTTTCAGGTCTTTTTGACACTATTGAGCATGGTGTCCTTCATTCCCACACATGAATCACTTCCGCATCCCTTTGAGAATGTTCCCATAGTGAAACTTCCCACATTTTTTGCAAGTGGTCATTGAGTTTTCTTCCCACTTTTGGCATTAGATCCTCCAGATTGAAACTCCATCTTTCGTTTCTTATCCCTAAATCCATGGGAACATTATCCAAACTCCATCTCCACTTTTAGGGAACATTGAAAACTTCTTCATAACTCCCAAAGTATCAAATTGCAATAGCCATTCAATGGTGTGGTTTTATTCCACTAAAGAATCTATCAATTTTGATATTGTCATTGATAACAAAACTTGAAGCATACCTTTCAAGACTTGTGAAATTTGCTTCATAGGTTGTGACAGATTCTCCTTCTTTTTGCTTGAGCTCTATGAATTCTATCTCTATCTTCATTCTAAGAGTTCTTGGGAAATACGTGTTAAGAAACATAATCTTAAAGTCTTCCCATTCGAACTCTTCAAATTCCTCCCGTGGCTTGGGGTTTTTAATCAAATCCCCCCATTGATCGGATTTTCCATCTAGATAATAAATGACAAGGGTCACCTTCTCTGTCTTAGAAAAGTGAAGCACAGAAAAAATCATCTCCATGGAGTTGACCCACTATTCTTCCACTACTGGATCGAAGGATCCACTAAACATCGGTGGTCGTTGCCGCATAAAACCTTTGATAGCCAGTTTCTCCCTATTTGTTGAAGGAGGATGTTACACATTATTATGGTTATTATTCATAACTTGAGATAATTGGGTAAGCATTTCCATGATGTTTTGAACTCCACCCCCTAAATAATTTGGGATTTCATTCGGGCAATGGTTGCAATGGCCCTCGCATGAGTTGTTGGCCTGATTTCTCCTAGTTCCCACCATTTTCTAAAATAGAAAAGGTTAGAACAAAACATAAGCCAACAATTCATGAAGAAATAACTTATTTATTTGCACAATTTATACTAAAATCATAACATATGGGATATCTATGTAAAGTCTCTTGTGTTCATATTTTTACATAGTCTCATTCTATAGGTTTTATCTAGGGTTCAATAATCCTTATTCCCAAATTAACTAAAGCTCCCTATGATACCAACTATATCGACCCAACATTTTCATACATTACTATTACATCATTTTAAAGATAAAAAACATAATATTATTACACATAGAGGATCCAAAGGTTTCGTTTCTTGGGAAAGCAAGGACCATACATAACAATTACAACATCAAGAATAAAAAAATTAATTAATTTATTCTTCTCTAGGTTCTTATTGGAACTTGTCCCCACCTTAGTACATGGAGCCAAATAATGATATACATCAATAGGGGTGATCTAGAATCACAGTAAGATGACAGATAAGAACAATATAGTAACGGGTGAGTATAATCATAACATGGGAAAAGGATCCTAAACTTGAGAGGAAGCATAAATATAAGACATGAAATGTGGTAATGCATAAAAAATGAAACATCATGTCTTAGTAGTTAAATACGACACATACTTGTAAACCAAGTTAGAATCTTGTTCACAAATCCTTTCACATTTACACACAAGATTCATCACTTTACCCAATTAATTGGAGCTATGTATAATTTGGGGTGCACCAGCCACATTCAAACATTCATATTGCGCTATATAATTCTGGGAGAACCCGTTGCATCATAATATTATCATTATCATGCATTCCACACAGAACATATATAAATAATGAAAATAACAAAACCATGGATAGTAATGGGTTTCATTTCATTAGAACACATTCATAAACATTGGGTTCCCAAATGAAAGAGGTAATAACATACATGATACAAGAACCACCCACTTTGAGAGAGAAGTAAAAGGTGTGTTCTTAAAAGAAGAGTTATTTTAGAAAACATTTAGTTTGACATAAAAACTAGTGAAAAAATTTATATCCAATAAAATTAAAGGAAATTATGAACAATTTATCTTTAAGGAGTAACCATATCAAAAAATGGAGTGAAAGATGGAGAACCCGAAGGATGAATGTTGGGTTCGAGAATTTCCCCTTACCTTGTATCTGAATGTTTCCTTCACTTTAATGTCCTGTATAATTACATTATATTAATTAATTAGAAATATATAACCTTATGTACATTAATGTGGTTCATTATGGTTTTATTAAGTTATTTTATGTGCCTTTGGATAAGTTATAGAGTTTAAAAAACATTGTTCGCGAATAATTGTTTTTATGGTTTTCTTGAGTTGTTCACTTGTATTCTTAAATAGATGTTTGGGTAGAACATGGGAAAACATCCAAAACTGATATTGCATTTTATTAATGATATTACAAAATATTTAATTATCTTATATTGAATTATTTTATATCCATGTGTATGTATCATTAAATAATAATTAAATGATGATTGTTAGGGTTAATTTGAGATATTTTTCGGTTATAATGAACTTGTTTTATTTTATCATTATAAATATACTCATAAGTTTGTTCTAGAACATTAAATAGGAAATAATACATATAAAATGTTCTGGTTAAACCCTAAAAAGGGTTTCTTTACCTGTTCTAAAGGTATAAATGCAAGAAAAAAACATTTCATTCCTAAAGGTCATAAATTAGCACCTCTCGAACAACGTTCTCCATAATAAAATAAAAGGAAGAGGGAAAGGGGGTTGGATGATATAATATTCTATTTACATAATAACATTCCAGTACATGTATAATAATGGAGTTAAAATACCATTTGGATGAAGATATATCGGTAGAGATCAAGAAATGAACTTGAACTTGAAAATAAATTAAAGGAGAAGAGGGAGAGAAATTACCTCTTAAATATTCTTCTTGAGATCCTCCTTATGGAAGCTAGTCATGGTCTATTAATGAGACTAGAAGCTCTATAAAGTGGGATAGAGGATAGTTAGGATGTTTGGGCTGAATTTAGAGAAGTATTGGTACTTGAGAGGTGTGAGGAAATGAGGGTGTGAAGGGTGATTTTTATAGTGGAGGGGAGAGGGGTTTCCTTAATATAAAATTCATTAGTTTATTAACATCCCCTAAGAAAAGGAATAGTGAGTCTTGAATGACCAAGAATAGTAATTTTTTCATGTGATCCCGAACCAAGTTTGCTTACATAATTAGAACATCACAAATGACTCTATAATTAGCTTATTTAGCTTATTTTTGTAAATTATGGTATTTCACTATTCATAAAAAATTAAAGTATCTTAGAAAAATCCCAAAAAATTTCCCAAACCATATTTTGACGTATAGAATCCAAAAATGATGTACATTTTTCATACAAAATTTCTATATAAGATTAATTTAATATTTAATTAAAATCATAATTTACTTAAAATAATTATTTTTAAAATTACAACTAATTTTAAAGTGCTTTAAAAAATTATGTAGGGTCTTATAAAATTATATAAAAATGATAACACATTGATTTGATAATTAATTAACACATTTTAAAAAAAATTAATTTTTCTTTTAAATCAGTTAATCAATTATAATTAATTATTTATGACTAAAAAAATACCAAAATGTTTACTATGGTCAAATTTTGACTTTCTAAGATGTCTAAAATTTAATCAATAATTCATGGGTAAGGTTATAATTATGTTGGATGATGTAATATTCAAAAGGGTCATATTACTATTCATAAGGGTATGTTTCTATTCATAAGTGTTGGTTACTATTCACCAATAATTATTTTTGTTGTATTAGACTCCAAAAATATTCTTGAACACAACCGTGTATGTCATATTCTCAAAATTCTTAATACAGAAGTGAAAAAGTTAAATTTAGAGGTCACTTGGCACTTAGTAGTTCATTATTTTGTGTTTTCTTGTGATTTTATGAAATAATTATATGAAAGAAATTACTATTGAATTTTTTTTGTCATTACAGAGAACATAACATGTAATAATTATTCTATTCCTTCATTAATAATTTTTTTGTAATTATTCATTAGATTTTTTATATGATATTATCTTTGGATGCATTTCTATATTAGTTTTATGATTTAATAGATAATTGTTTCTATAATTTACCAGTACATATTGATTTTTCTATATATGATCAAGGAAATGAAATTATTTAAATTGAATTTATATTTAGTTATTTAGTATTCCATGTAAATTATTTCTATTGGTTCATGATAACTTAATTTTTACTAAAACCTTTCTAAACATTTATGATCACCCTTTTTTTCATTTCCCAAGAATCAAGGAAGAGTTCCACAAAAGATATAAACAGATATTCTAGAGGGAATAATGATATTCTCTAAAATAATGTTGTAATTTTTGTGTTCAAAAATAATATGGGAATCATGTGTCTATCTTGTTTACCAAGCCTACTAAACTGTCTGATCCCTTGAGATTTATTGCATTTATGTTTTGTCAATGTAATAATGTATAAATCTACTCCAGGTTAGTATATTTTTGGTCACTACAATATTTTTATAATATATGATGCTAATACTATTATAATAACACATATGAGAGAAAATACTATGGGTATATGATACAAATTTTGTTTTATAGCTTACAGACATGGTTTTCATCCGTTTCCATGAACCTTTTTCACTAGTAATAAATGTTATTCTTTCAAAAAAAATGTGATTTTGAGTTTTTATAGGGATTAGTAATTATTATAATTTTTTATAGAATACTTTATAGTGTTTTGGAATTAAATTAATCAACTTGTATTCACAGATATGTGTGATCATAGAAAAAAAATTAAATCATATGTTTTAGCAATTACACTAACAAAAACATTCCATGGGGTGTTTTTGTTGCATTATGATGGTATTTTGGAACTCCTATGACCAGTATTTATCATTAGTGATGTGTGATCACTTATATTATTAATAATGGATTATATAGTTAAAAGAACTATTTTTTGACCAATTTTTTTATGTTTAATGATTATATTTTAAATAAAAATTATTTTCTCATCAGGACCATGTTTACCACTCACATGCTGAACATCATGAACATTGCATTCATTTTAATATAATCATGTGGTTTAAAAATATTGTTTTATTTTTAATCACCTATATATTGGTAACATGAGTTAAAAAATATGATTTAATTATTATAGTAATTGGGTAAAACACATTTTTTGATGATATTTATATATATTTTAGATAACATTTCATTCTCATGTTGACTATAATATTTTGATTTTATATAATGATCTAAGTTATTAAATTTTCATTTACCAACCTTTAGGAACAAATAATGATAATATTATATTTTCCTCATAATTTAATGTTATTGTTCATGTAGATATTTTTGTTTTAGTGAATTATATGTGTTTTTCTATGAGGATTTCACAGTTTTAATTTATTAGAGTTTAATTTTATTCTCTTCCATTGTATTCCCTGGGGATTTCATTATTGTTAAAACTGATTTTTGTAGTTGTATGAATTTTTTATTTCATTTCCATTAATGAATTTTTACTTTATGATATTTCATTCATTTATGGATTATATTTATTTAACAGGTTTCATTTTATTTTTTATATTATTTTTCCATAAATATATAGGGATCTATTTATAGTTTATTTTCTTTTATCAATTCAATAAGATCCTATGTTTTTATCTCTAAGACCAATTCAATTGTAGATGATCATATGGATGTAAATATATTTTCACTCAAATATTAGGAAATTTTATAATAGGGCTAGATGGTGTCATATTTTTATCAGAGTGTGTGTGATAGGAAAAAAGTATTTTAGTATTTTATGTGAATATTATGTTTTATTAGTAGGGAAATTTTGTTCCTAGTATTAGTAAAGAAATGGACTAAGAAAAAAATTATAAATGGAAAGGGTATCTGTGATTTAATAAAATATATTAGATAATATTCTAATTAGGGCTGGGTAAGGGATTCACCACTTATAAGATAATCACTAATTTATGATGTTATTACTCATATAGTTATATATTCGTCATAATGGGTTTTTGCCTATTTTTTACATCAATTTTTTATTCTGGAAATACTAATGGGTCCATTAATGTTTCACCTAGGTACATGGGAAAATATGGTAACTATTTCTCAGTTTTTTTAATTGGATAATAATATGTTATTATAATATATAAATATTTTTATTGCATGAAGAACTAAGGTAGGTATCTCTAGTAACTCACATGTGAGATAATATGATGATGATTCATGAGATCATGCTTCTTCTCATTTTCATAAAATGGGTATTCATAGGTGACTAGAAAGTGTATCTGGTAAACTATCAAGTCAAAGTACTAAGTATTTAAGAGACCCATTTTACTTGGGATTGACTCCATTCCAACTTCATGTTCTCAAACATTGGATTTTATTCATGGGGAGACCTATAGGTGTATAAATATCTTTTCAATCTATGATATCATCATGTGTTTCTAATGTGATCAATTTTTTACCATTTAGTTCTCATTGGGGCGTTTTTTCATCTCATATAGTTTTATACGTCCTTATTTGGAGACCTATAATCTTTTTAAGTCATTCAACGAATAAATGAGCATGATATATAACTATAATATCCTATTTTTTAGATTTAAGAAACCATGAAAAATATATATAAATGTTGAAATAATTAAAGGACTATGAGATTTTAATTCATCATGGAAAATATGATTTGGAATTTTCTAACAATGATATTTTCTGCATCATGAGGAATAATGACTTTATTGATGGTTCAAAATTATATAGTACTCGGTATTTATGGATGGATAAGTTTTACTCGGTTAATAAAGTCATTTTTTCCATAACATGTGACTAAAAAAATCAATATTTTTAAATAGATCAAAATGTCCAACACATCATGTTTAGAAATGTAGAATCAATGGATTAGAAAAAATACAAAATTTAATGTAAAATTTATTTACAAAAATAATACTGGTGACCTATGAGGTAATTTATAAGTTACTAGAGATAGTAAAAATAAAATATTTGGTTAATACAACCCTTGATTACTTCCAGGAAGTTAGGGAATAGTTACTCCGTAGAAATTTTATATTATAGTGATGGTTGGTTGTAAATAAATACTATCTTATGGTAATATAATATGGATGTAAATGAAAATAATTTTCCTTGTATTTTATTTTTATATTCCATTATTTTTATGTGGATATGTATAATATCATATGAAATTAGTTATTTTTATTTATTCCTTTCCATTTTGATAGTTAATAATTACATTGAGAATAATTATACCCCGATTACATATATTTGTTATTAATAAACCTTTTCAGGGGTTTTCTCAAATCTATTTCATTATTATTGTAATCATTTATGACTGGAGTTATCCTAGTTTTTGTGATCATATTCTTATGAGTTTGATTACGTGTGACTATTTGTGAATATTTTAATCATAATGATATGTTTTCCTCAATCATATTTTTATATAGTGCTCACCCATCATGAAGGTATTGAGTCTCAAAGTGAATGATTTTAGTAGGGTGATTCTGGGCAATTTTTATTAATAATTGTGGTTCATACTGTAGTTTAATGATTAAATATTGGAAGGTTTCAAATTTATTTTTTTCTTTAGTTGATATTCTTCCTTTTTTATTTGATTTTGGTTAAAAATGACATCATTTTATATCAAATCATTATTAATTTTCCTACATATTTTTTCCATGATTAGTAAAAAAAATTAATTTTGTGGATATAAATTGATGAAAAATAAAACAACTTTTTTTTGGATTTCACAATTTCAATGGATTTTTTCATTATTCACTTTGATGGAGAGATTTTCATTTTATTTTAGGAACACACCTCATATTGAAAATATTATTATGAAATGAATCTAATTTTTTTCACCCAATGATGTATGTCTCACAAAATTTCTATATTTCCATTTTCATGAATAAAATATCAGTATATTAATTTTAGACCACATATACTGGATATCCATTTCCTTGGGGGAACCATGGTGACCTCATTTCATCAGTCAAATAGTGGCAATAAATATCCCATTATCCAAATTAGGTAAGTAAACCTTGGTCTCTCAACTCATTTATAACATATTTATTTATTTTATTCTTTTATGAGAATATTTATCATCAAAATTAATTATAATGTGTTATAAAAAAATATTAAAGATTATTTTATGATATATATATCTTTGTGTGTTTAATTTTGGAATATAGAAAATATGTTAACTTTATTATGTATAAAACAATTTAATGAAATTAATGTTTCACACATATAAAATTAAGAATAAATTATATATATTCCTTAATTCACATTTTTCATAACCCAAAATATAAATTAATTTGAAAAAAAATCTAATATCATATGGTTAGTGATGTTTGGAAAGGTGTTTTATCATAGATCATATATTGATTTTTTCCATGAAAATTACATTATCTATGATATTAAATTATGTCAATAATATTTTAACTCATTATAAAAATGAATTTTTTTATGTTTGATAGGTGACTATATAAAAAATGTAGTAATTTTAATAGTTTTTATGAAGAATTTCTTAGCAAGAAGAATTCACCATTGGTGGATTAGACATGTTTAATTTCGCACAATGTCAGATCATGTCACACAAGATGATTTTTTCCACTCGTAATTATTCAAATTTTTTTCAAATAATATGAATAAATTTAGTGGGAATGAATTTTTGAAGAACCCCATTGATTTTTAGATTTTTTTGAGATAACATTTAGATCCATTAATTCATGATAAGTTTGTGTTGTTGTATCTATTGACAACTATTCCTTTTGAAATCATAAGTCTAAAATTATTTGATTTTATTTTTATATATTTAAATATCATGGATTAATGTTTCTTGATTCTAGTCGATGTTTTTGAATTGGTATGAAAGTCGATTGAACAATACTTCTTTAGTTTGAGTTCATTCTAGATCAATGAATCAAATTATTTAAATATAATATTTACATATACAGTTATACTTCGCAACCAAATTCATAAAGATAAATTTATTTAGGTGATCCCCATAGATAATTTACCGACATGTAAAAATGAATCTCATAGAAAAATGATCTATATAATCGATTTGGGGATCCAACTAGCCAAATTTTTCAAGTAATAAATTTTTTGTATAATGAATTGAAAATCACGTAGCTAAATTATGAGTTATCTTAACGCTGAAACACAAAGTAAAATATTATACATAGATTATTCTAATTCAAAACTATATATTCAATTTTTCTATAGAGGCGATTTAATATTTTTTATACACATGGATTTAATTTTTACTATTTTTTTAATTACATTATTATGAGGAGTTATTATTTTGATGTTGTGAATTGGGTTATAACTACATATATAATTGTATTATTAATTTCTATGATAATTTTGGGAAAAATTGTTGACTATAGTTATAGAGATAATAGGGATTTAATGATTTCATGTTTTTTTCACTCAAAACTATAGAACATTGATATTTCTTTGATGAAAAATGGATATTTAATATTGAAAAAAACAAAAAAAAAAGAATTATTGAAGCAGGTGTTGGTTATTTAGGGATAAAAATCTGATGAAACACACATATTTAGGAGATCTGTTTTCAGATTGAGAATATTTTTTTTCAAAAATGTACAGGTATAAAATACCTCTAAATCATTTTTTTTATATTATGGAAGCTCGTAGAAGTGGATCATCATCTTTCATTGTCGAAGAATCATTGTTTTTTTGTTAAACATCATTTTTAATCATATTTTATATTACAGTTTGAATAAGTGTTGGTTGGTGTTAATCATATCATATGTGCTGAGATTACTTAAAAATACATGTAATAGGATTCTTGTAGGGGTTTATGGTGAAAAGAAGCAGTGGTATTGGGGTAGAATAACTAGTCCTGGAAAGGAGTAGGATTTGACACTGGATCTGAAACACATAATATTGTGTGTACACAATTCTCATTAATTTCTACATAATCATATGATGGTGAATAATTTTTTACCTTTTTTGGGATCTTAATATAAAAAATCAAGGAGGATTGTTTTTATAAAAAATAGATTGTAAAAATTTCTGTCCACTGATTCAGCCCCCTTCTCTGTGGAGAAAACTAATCATTCCTAGAACATAAATTAGTATGAGAAAAAAAATTTCCTTTATAGGATCCAAAAAATTATCCTTTGTTCCATGTATAATGTTAACTCCATTAATAGCAGTTATGTACCTATATTATAGGGAAAATTATATCACAGTATGATGAATAGAATGTTGACATTTTATTTTATCTCTAGGTAATAATATTCTTTTTGTATAGGGATAGGGGTTTCCTCAATTCATAAATAAAGGTTATATGATATAATTTTTTTAAAATATAATATTCAATTGCATAGAAAATTAGACCCTATAATTCTCAGGTCACTATTAAAGAATGTTTATACAAAAGCTATGTGCCTAAAACTACAAAGTAAATATTGAAAAAATTATAGAGCAGTTATGAATGAAATGTGAAAGTAAAAGTGGAAAAGATAAAGATCTAGATAGGAAAATATTATGATATTAATATATAAATAGATGAATGTATTGATGTTTTTTACTCATGTAAATAAAATTTTGAGTAATATTTATGTTTTTGGTATGATTCAAAAATTATAAAAAAATGATGAGAAATATTATGGATATATTTGATTCTAAAATTTATGAAATTGAGGGAAAATGTGATATTTTTCTTTATGAGATATATAATACCCTCATTTCATAATAAATGATAAAAATTTCCATAATCATGAATAAATTGAAAGATGCCATGGATTTTGAAGCCATGTGAAATATGATAATTTGTAATGATGTACATGTTTCTAAAATAAATGATTCTAAGAATTTAAAATAATATCAAAGATCTCATGCTTTAATTATGAAAAGTTTTTATAAGTAAAAAGGAATTAAAACATATATTTTTTGGTAGATGTAATAAATTTAATAGACAAGTTAACTAGTCAATTATTTTTCTAAGGAATAACGGTTCATATTATGAATTTATAATGATGAAATTAAAAAAAGAGTACAAAATATTCTAAATAAAATCCATGAATAGAGAATGAAAAAAGATATTTCAATGAACCATAAGGGGAAATATAATGTGAAAATAATAAGATGTTGGTTATATCATGTGTATTGATTCAGATGATGAGACATGACAAAAATTTAAAAATTTTGTGGATCATGTTCTAAAGACAATTGATTCATTTAGTAGGGATGCATATTATTTAGGATATAATGATTAAGAATATAAGAAAAAATATGAACATGAGTAATTACATGATCAATATCCCATATTAAAGAAATAGTATAATATTTTAGTAAGATATAATAACAAATGGGTTTATGAGAAGGACGTGAAAGGTAAAAGGGAGGTAAGTCTTAAAGAAAAAAAAATCACAAATTTAAAGAGACTAAATATGAGAAAATAATTATAGATATCAAAGAATAACCATTATTTATGGTTGAAAAAATTTCAATGATGTAACAAAAATGTATATATTTTGAGAATGATCTGTAAAATATAAATATGTACGTCAAAATAATTATTGAAGTAATGGGATAGTCCATCAAAAATACTTAAAAGTTATGGTAAAATCCTTATCTGAAAAACCTGTTTCCTATAATTTTGAAACTAATAATGTATGTTAAATCACAATTTATTTAAAATTTGGATAAATAAAAATATAGATAATTTTCCTATAAGATAATATATTGATATTGTAATACATAATGAAACTTCTTTTTCTTACCATATAAAAAATCTTACTAAAATAAATTATGAAACGTTAAATTATATATTTTACGTTTCTAGAAATACCCATGGTTTCTAAATGAAATTATGATCTTAGTGATATTTTATGTGTTGTGGAATGATAAGTTATAAATAATATACTTATTGGTATTCCATGACTTTAATCTAGAGGATTCAATAACCTATGGGTAGTTTCAATAAAATAAATAAAATTCTATAAGAAATTACACTGAGAAGGAAACTAGTTCATTTTGACAATATAAAAAATGATTTATTATCGGGAGGAGCTATATTAATGCTGTAAAGGAAAGGGACACTGTGAAAATAAATGGATGAAAATTGTACCTATTTATTTCCCTTATAAATATATTGAGAAATCAGTATAATCTCGTAATTTATAAAATTCATTTTCAAAAGAAGTTTTATATAAATAAATAAATAATTCAAAAACATGGATTATTCATGGTGGGTGTTAATTTCACTAGACTAGTGATGCTAAATTTTCAAAACCATTGAGTAACAAGAAGAAGACGTAATGGCTTTCTGTAATGACTTTTTTGGTAAGATCAGGCGCATTAGAATGACTACAATTGAGATTTAAAATGGAAATTATGATAATGTTGTTTTTAATAAAGGGGAAAAACACAACCAATTGACTTGTATATAGGATTTTGATAATGGGAATGATTTAACATTCAATATAAATTCATGAATCATTAATATTAAAAGGTATACTAGAGCTATATCTTCAGGTAGCAGAACGAATGTGAATTAATTCTGGATTAGGGATCAATAAAATATAGGTTAATTGAGCATGAAAGATGAGAACTTTTTATTCCATAAAAGACTTGGGAATGTTAGTAAAATATCCTAATCACGATTTTGAAATAATAAGTTGTAATATATTTACAAAAGTTAATGAGTGATAAAGATCGAATTTGTGGAACATGTTAAGAGAAAATGATAACTTTGAAGACTCATAAGAAAGTAGATATTAAAACCATAAAACCATTAGTGTTAATCAATACTAATCATTTTTAGTCCTTGAGATATAATTATCCCTAATTTGATATTTATTTGGATATATTAATTTTTTAATTAACTAAAATGAATATTTTTATTTTCAATAAGAACAATTCTATGTTCATGGGGATGTTTAAACTATACAGAAAGAAAGAGGAAAACGATCATGGTTTTTAAATAAAAAAAATTAAGGTCATATAATATAAAGAAATGCATGTGATGAATTTGTAACTTATATTAGAAAAAATTGAATTATTAATGTCTATATCATAACCTATACCCCAAAATATAATGGTATTTCATGGAGGATGAATATAGTAATTTTGTAAAAGGGAATAACATTCCTCACTGAGAATAATGTTTTAAAATACTTATTGGGAGAATAAATATGTTCATTGGTTAACAATAATAATAGATATCTCTTGGGACTTGAAAAACATGTTTCACACATTTATATATGGTTACCAAAGAATCTTAAAGTCAAATATATCAAGGTATTTGGTATTCCTTATTATATTAAAAAAAAGAATAATACGAAGAAAATAATGATGATGGATTATTTATGTGGTATTTATATAGTAATAATAGATAGAGGTTATAGAATAAAATAATAAATTATTTTTTTTGTTCAACTATGAAAATTGATGCAAATATGGGATAATTTGTTATATAGATTCTGTGTATTTTGGTTATCTTAATGAAAAAAGTATGTAAGTCTCGGATGAAGTGGATCTAAATGTTTCTAAAATAAGACTTGAATAGTTGATGAATATTTTGTTTTTTCCAGTGCTGATGATGATGGTACTACTTGTTAAAATAATAGTTTTATATTTTAAATACGCATGTATACATTGGTAATATAACTAAGAACTAGAATACACCAATTAAGAAAATGATATAACTATGATTTTAAAATAAAATCTATCTAGTATCCTAGCTTGAACCGTGATTAGTGGATGAGATTATTGAGAATGTTCATTGGGTTAATGTAATGAAACAAGATATGTATTTGGAATTAAGGCTGAAATTGAATGTTCATACTTCCCAATAAAATGGATTTTTTTTATTTTAAGAATATCCCATGGTATATTGGATTATATTTCCAATGAGTTAGAGATGTATGTGATGTAAATGGTGTGTTAGTTATAGGGTAATTTTATAAATTTGACAACACTATAAATATCCACTAAATGATGACAAATAATGGACGGATCTTGTGATGATGATTAGTAGTGATGATGGAAATTATCTAGTTATATTAAAGGGTTGGTCATTAATAATTCTTTTTAAAAACAATGAAATGATTGTATAACTTCGAAAAATGGTATGCCATAGTGATTATAATTTACTTTCAAAAAATCCAAATAAGGGTGTTGATGAACCACATTTATTTGTGGGTAGGTCTGAGAAATCATGATGATCCCTTAGATCTTGGTGATTTTGGTTTATTGTATATATTAACAACATTTTTTAAGGAACCCTTATATATAACTATGCTTGATTTGTATTGTATGGATTTATATATCATTGAATGAGGTTTCATGGTTATTGGAATATTTTTTTAATAGGACATGGTTGTATCATTTCGTTGTGAGATTGAGTGAATTTTGTATCCACTTTTTGGATTTTTTAAAATTTCATATTCACATAGCCATATATCATTTTTAGATGAAATGGGGAGGTAAATTCACATAGGTGGTTCAAATTGTGCATTTAATAATGTAGTATAATGAGTTACATATAAAACTAATATATACTGATTTTTAGAGGATCCACATATCTATATTTATCATTTATATGATTTGTTTGTAAGTCGATTGGGAATCTAAAAGATTATTTAAAACATAGTTGAATTCCCAATCACGTATGAAAATACGATTTGTATCAGATTTCAAATTAGAACCATGTATCAATATTTTATATAGATTCAATTAAAAATAATTGATAAAAATGTATTTATTTTCAACATGTTTCAGAAATATTGTATTCTGAGGAGTTTTTATTATGATGTTTCATGGAAAATTTTTCATGTCAAATCAACCATAGGAATTAGTTTCTAAATCCATGGTTCACATTAGTATTTACTATAGTGATATATAATAGAGATTTAATTATTTCAAATATTTCTTTAAAAAATTAATTAAAATGTGGAACCAATTTGAACATATTGGTGATATCATAGTGATAAATCAAAAAAACTAATGTTGTTTTGAATGTAACATTGGTTCTTAAATGATCAACATCTGATGAATATTCTATCTCTAGGAGATCTATTTTGAGATAGAATAAATATATTTACATAAATTAAATTCTATAATGTTTCATATTAATTCTAGTATATTCCATATACTTTTAAGAGTGGATCTTAATCATTTATATCTAAACTAACCTGGTTTATTTTTTTATCTTATTTATTTTTGTAATCATACTTCATACTATTATTTAAAGTTGTGACGATGTGTGTGACTCCAAAAAAGTGTGGTTAGTTACCTAAGGATTACATTTTTGTGTATTTCACATGGTGATATAGTGAAATAATATATTTTTGGTCCAGGGTTTACATCCATACCACGGAGTAGGATTCCACATTGTAATCGAACCTTGTGATAATTTGTGTGTTCCTTGCCCTTTTTTGAATAATCAATGCTGGGCAATTTATTTATTATTGATTTTATTGTACTAAAAAAATTAATATTGTATTATTTATATGGAATATATATTGTAAAAACTCTCTTTCACTAATTCAACCCCCTTCTATGTATTGGAAATTTATCATTCCATACACTTAAATAGTCAATTTCACTAGTTTATTTTATATAATGGAAAAGAAGAAGTTTTTAAAAAATTTATATCATTTAAAATGTTATTGGCCATTTCAATACAAGGAAACCATATTAAATGAATGAAGTTTCAATTATATATATATGATATATGAAATTTTCAAGGAAATGTTTAGTATAGACAAAAATATTATAGTGGATTTGTTAAATTGTTTTGATTACATTTCTAGATGTTGATATCATTTGACCATAGAATATTTTTTTCGAATAATACATAACCATGCATAACCATTTTTTAATTTATTCAACAATTTTAACTAATTAAACTATGATTGACATATTATTTACTAATGATGTTTCTGTATGACATAGCATGATCATATTTGGATGATGTTAATTTACACAAAGAATATTCGAAAAAATTTATTATGATTGATGAAATTTACAAAAATTTATTCGATTTTGAATTGAATAGTTTACTTTTACAATGTTTTACTATTATTATTTAGGGTTTATTAAGAATAAATATACGGGTTTTGAAATATCCTTTTTTCTTATAGTGGATTATCATACATTTAATAGTCATTATAAAATAATGACAATGTCAATAAAAATTCACCTAGAAAAACAAATCAGTTTATGTACCTAAATGGACCATGTGGTGATGTTGTTTATTTTTGGTTTTTTATTTTTTATATTATAGTTAGGTTTTAGGATTGATGATTCATGATGAATGAATGAATAATCATAGTTTTATAATGATGTCGGTCATTTTAGGATCAGATTACATTCTTATTTTGGTTATTCATCATTAAATATAATAACATTAATTACATAAATTCTTTTAATCATTTATTATATTATATTCGTGATTTTTTGGAATATTAATTCTGAATTATATTTTAAATATATATATTTATAATATATTTTATTTTTACATATTTATTTCAATATGATATCACTACAACACCATAAGGTGTAGTAGTACCAATTTATAGGGGAATACATCATCCCTTGTTTTTTAAAAATTTATCAATATCCATATTATAATTTTTAAAATATTTAAATAACTAATTTTTTTTCTTTTCCTAGATGTAGATATTAATATTCTATTTTCAATTGAGTTATGAATTAAAATTTTTTTATAAAGGGAGTTTCTATTTAAATAGGACAATTAATTATTATTATTGAGGGACGTTTATTCCTCTCTAATTGATGGGTTCAATGGATTTTAGAGACTGATGACATGATATATATATACCAAAAGATAATGAATCGATAGTCCCATGTAAATTTGTTATTAAAAATAGGATTTGATATTTGATCTGTTATTTCTATGAATGATTTTTAGTCAACCACTTCCTTGAGAACTTATTAATGAGAACTGAACATAATGAATAATCTTCTCAGTATCCATGAATAAATAATTATATTTCAGGTTTTTTGGTATTCCTATGTACTTTAACTATGAATGGATATGTTTGAACCATTATACAATGATACAAGTATTTTGGTTATTCTTCTATCTAAAACCTATGATCATTTGTTCATGATCCTCAATACACGAATATGTATAGTTTGAGAATTTTTTCTTATTGAAACTTTCTTAAATATTGTTTGACCCTACATGAGGGGGATTAATTATTCTTCTAGTGGATACTTTTCCTCCATATTACATGATAACTTTTATTATTATTTTTCTATTCTTTATTGGTCTTTGGGGGAACATATTTTGTTATATTGTAGGTTTTTATTTTATATGGACATTAAAATACATGTTTTCACATGGAAATACACATATATGTGGTATGAATATATATATATATATATCATTATGTATTTATATTTGTGAATGTGTATATATTTTCATTTTTATTTAGTGAAATGTTTTTCTATTTGTAGGATATTTTATGTTAACAATACCGTTGGACGGTGACCATGTTTTTTTTCATAACTAGATAAAATAAATTTAAATGGAATTATTTTATGTATATTATTTTACTGTGGTAGAATATGTTAATTTGTTATGTTCTCATTTTTGTAGGTATCATGAATTCTCTGAATGGTATACAACATTTAGGGTTTTGGGCTGGAATCTTTTTCATATTTTATATCACTGTATTTTTTTGCATTACATGTGATATTCATGTTATTTACGTGGATTATGTTGTTTTCTATTATACTAATAATTACATTTTATTTTAACATACTATATAAATAAATCGTTTTAGTGTTATATTTTAATTAATGGTTTTGATAGTGATATTTATGATATAATTTTTTTTTGTATTTGGTAAGAAGTTTCTATAGGAAGAGGTTGTAGTTTTATATAGTTAATGATTCATTTTTTTCATTTTCCTTGAACATGATATTTTATTTAGGTTTTTAATCTGTTGAATATTGCATAATTTTTAACATTTTTTTATTTATAAAATTATAATTAATATTAATATTGATTAATCGGGGAATTTTTTTTGACCTGTGTCACATGATTTTTCATGATTGTTTTTATGAATTTTATAGTTTTTCTATTATAGGGTAGTTTGTCCCTTATATGTAATTATACACTCCAAACTAGGAAAAATCCTATACCTTTGGAGACAATATTGGGTTGTAACTCTTATTCAAAGAGTTGTGATATCTCATAATAACCTCAGAATATGATTTTTATTATTATTTTTTATAACACCATTCATGATTATATGAATTTATTAAATAATTAATTTATATTATCTTAGGATTTTATGTATTATAGTTAAAAAAATCTATAAACATGAAGGGACCCTATAATTAAATGGATGGACATTGGTTATCAGCTATCTAAACATAACGTATGTACCTTTCATCAATAGGGTACTCACTTAGGTATAGGATTGTGCACTATATAGTCACTTTTACGAATGGTGTATCAAGTATATTATTGTCTAGGATGATGGTTCTTGTGAGGAAACAAATTAGTATATAGTTTTTATATCCTTATCTGTCAGAATTTTTCATTAAGATATAACATTTTCATTTATTTTGAATCCATTGAGGCATTATCTAGGAGTCATATATAATGAGTATGGATTGGTATAATGGTAATTATTGATATATCACTAATGATTTATTTATGTTTTTATTATTTATATTACATGTATTATAATTTTTAGTTACTTTGTCTAGTGAGGACTCCCAAAAAATTCAGAGTAATTAGTCGACCTATAGCCCACGGAGTTTTGTGGTTACATTTTATTTGGATTAGACCCCGCTCAAATTTTATGTGAATTATTAATTCTCTTACTATATAGTGAGATCGAATAGTTAAGTAGTAGCCTGAGTAGTATGTGGTTACTTTGCATTTGGTTTAAACCCAACTTAAATTTCACTTTCATTATTAGTTTTCAGGTTCATAGTGTGTCCAGATAGTGGTGGAATTATTTGATCAGTATATGGTGTCATCTTATTTTCTCAAGTGAAATTATTATTTCTATTTTTGTTTTCCAATAAATTACATCCCTCTAATATGGTGGTTTTTGTCCTTTATAGGATATATATAATTATTGAGGGGTATTCATTAGAGACTAAATCATAATATATAAATTTAACATTGCATTTATCATATTAATAATAAACTTTGGATGCTCATCCCATAGAATAAATAGTGATAATAATATAAACATATAGTTCCATAAATGAAAAAGGAGATAATATACATAAAAAATAAAATTTGATATACCCATTGGGATAATTAGTTAATCAAATATGTGGAGGTAGTTGGAAGTGAGGTACCATAGAATCTAAAAACATTATGATAAATAATTCATCATATAACCCTTTAAATAATATTTTACACAATGATAATTATTTATACTACTATTAAGGTGGATAGAGATAGGTGTTTTAAAAAAGAATTTTTTTTCGACTCCAAGAACAAATTTTAAAGAAATGTTTTTTTAGAAACATTCACATGGGTGACCATCTTTTTGATTCATAAATGGACATTACTAATAGAATGTTCTAAAAAAACATGAGTCCATTGATTTATTATATGTATGTTAGGAATGGATAAGTGGGAATAGTTTCATGTGAAAATTATTATTCATATTTGAGTTGTAATTAATATTTATACATCAAAAATTATCTATATTATGATGTATTTAAATAATTTTACGTGGTTTTATAGATTTTTACCCTCCTGATATAGACATTGAAATTTATTTTTAGTTATTATTATTGAATCCATATTTTAATAATTTGTTTAAATATTTTTGAAAGGTAACATCTATTTTCTCCATTCATAGGATGTATAAAAATTTTGCCATAAATATATCATCCCTATTGTTTTTTTATTGGAATTGTTTTTTGTATTTATGCCTCAAATCAAATCCATGGCATGGTAAAGTCCCCATATCAATGTTTTTTCTAAATAAAACCATGTAACACTAATGTTATCTATGTCATGGTATTATTAAATGAAATGAATGAATTATGTGAATAAATATGACATGGTTATTTCATTTATCTTCCCATTATAATCTATCATGATCAATTTATCTATAATATATAATTATGTAATGAGGCTTAAATTTTCATATTAATTGACTAACTATTAACAATTTGGTACATGGTGTAACTAGACAATACTTGGAATGGTTACCTTATGAAATTTTAAGCAATTATGGTTGATCATTTATACAAAAAATAAAATCACAGAGTTTCCCTAAGAGGGATATTTAAAGGTATACATGTGTTGTAATTCAACAGTAATTATTATTCATGATTTATTTATTTAATAATTACGAAACTTTTAACCATATGATTTCATTATCAAAAACATTTTTCTAAATGTTTCTGAAAGACCAAATGTCTGAAAGAAATAATTCCATAGATTTTTTAGAATCATATAACTCATGAAAACATTAATAGGAATGATTCCAATGGATACTTTTGTACATAAAAGATTCAAATGTATTGTACCTATTTTTAATATTTTTGATGTTGTGAAGATAATTTAATCAGTTTGGAAACTTGGAAATAGTTACTGGTGTCTCTTGAATATAATAAAAAGGACAATGGGATACAGTTAAAAGAGGTATCATATAACATAATGGTATTAGGAATTACTATAGTTGTTATTGTGGAATCTCATCCATGTTGGTAGTATCTTCCAATAAAAATAGTATTACCAACAAGAGGATTATTTTTTTAATTATTGGTTCTGTTTTACACTTTAATGTGGATAAATATCATGGGGACTAAAGAGAAAAACATATTCTCCAAAAAAATTATGAGTTTGTTTCATTAAACGCTACTATTAAATAATAAAAATAGGATAAATATTATTTTAAAATATATAAATGTTGTATATTCCAATGTCTATGGTTACTATAAATTATGAATGTCAATAAAAATTTTATTGAAAATTTCATTACTTATAATGGATTATTAAAAAAATTGGTCGTAGAAATAGCTACTTGAAGAAATAGATAAAATATAGTACCATAAATGTGGTCCATATTAAAACTAATTATAATTTATAGAAGACTATATCAAATTATATATGAAGGGATTTATTGTAGAAAAAATTTAGTTGGAATGGGTTTGATGACTTTTCCACAGATTCACCAATGGTAGTCCATTAACTAAAAATGTGATAAGTTCACATGTACAAGATAAATTTAGTAAGTCATATAATATGTGTGAAGGAAAAAAAATAAGGTTATATTGTATACATTGAAATTTTTATTTATACTGATGTGAAAAGAAGTATGAGTTAATTAATAAATTAAATTAAACAATTGGGAAGACATGGGAACACATTTTGGTTCACCTATGTGATCATTGAAGTTATGATTATCCAAATAGATTCTAACTTGGTATATCAAACATTCCTGAAATTATATGTAAAATATTTATATAATGGTGTCTATTATTTGAGAGTGAATTACAGAATTTGAATAAACATGTGTAGGATTAATCCTGTTAATAATACGACTAACGTGTTCAAGGCAGTGTACACCTATTTCGTTATTCAGCTTTTATTTTTGTCAATTATGTAATGGTTCAATAGAGACATATTATTAGTAATTACTGTTTATTATAAGAGGTTATGAAGCTTTATATTCATGAAATATTAAATATTTTAAAATGTTATGGTATTATTGGATTTTTAATGATTTTCAAAAAAGAATTAAAAATAATTTTTCTACATAAATTGGAATTATCTTGGAATGTAATATTCAAATGTGGGTTTGGGTAGGGTATCCTGGATAAAGGTTAAATGTATTATTATCTATTATTTTAAAATAAAAAAGTATCCTGAATATAGTATAACATTTTTATTCTATGGATTTTATCTAATATTACAGACAGATACATATAATGGAAGCGAGCATATTATTTCATTGTATAGTTAAATACTACCTCACGGAATGATAATTGTTCAATATTCCCTTACTACCTCTGATGGTGGTCATTACGATGGAAAAATTGTTTTTATATGTTATATATGATAAATATTATGTATTTATTCTTATTTAAACCTTTTATAGTACATAAATTTAATAATTTTCATTTTATGTTAATATGATAACATTGTTTGAGAATTTGTTGTCTACCACCCCCTCAAAGTGATGTGATTCGTTCACATGAACATTGATTGTATAAATGAATTGTTTTTATTAAACATAACTCAAATTCACAACATAAATAATATATTCATGTCATAATTATATTTCTGTATAATATATATATATATATATCATCTAACTTATTATGAATTCACATAATTAAAAATAGATAATGTCATTCATGGATGTGTGGACTACATTCTCCTTAGCATGATGTAATTAATTCTAAATCACATAATTATATAATATGGTATTTTTGATATAATGATAATTTTGGAATGATTTTATTTATTTACCTTTTTCCACAATGATCAATTAAAAATGGGAATGATAGTCATGTGTATGTACAACCTACTATCTATTTGATTTTATCATTGGATCCCTTTCATAACCATATTTAATGATTGATTTTTAAAAAATAATTGATATATAAATATGTTAATTAATTCATGGTTATTATTTTTGATATGTTATATAATTATCCCTTTGAAAATAGTTGACCAGCAACAGTTGTTTTGACACACAAATTGAATTTTGTAAAAAAATACCTGAAGTAAACTTAATTATTTATGTAGTTGAAAAAACAAGGTAATAAGTTAAATAAAAGTAATTATAAAAATTATAATATTAACAAAGAAAGCATAAAGTTAACATATTTTTATTATAAATGAAGTTAAAAGACATTCACACAAAATGTAACGCAAGGTAAGGATTTCAATTTTACTTTTTACATAAGTGAGATAAGTATAATATTCACCAATTACTTATTTTGTGTAATTTACCAACTACCCATTTTAAAATATTTTACCATGAATCCTATTATTATCATTATATTTTCTAATTTATTTAACATCATACCATTGTGTTGATTATGATTTTAATTTTTCAATATAGTATGGGACATTTTGGAATGTTTAAAGATTATTCTCTTTAAGAATGTTCTTAATATCAAATCATATTTTGATTGCCAAATTTCTATTGAAATAGTCACTTTAGTGTAATCAATTTCCATTAGAAATTTAATTGAATATCCATACACTCATGCAATAGATACTAGTATTTCCTAAACAATATAACATTATACATGTAGTGGTTACGTTGAAAATTATTAGATTAATTGGTGAATTATTGATAAATACATATTTCTCATTAAATATGTTTATTTGATAATTCATTTTTGTTATTTTGATTATTCAATATGATTAAATATTTGGAATAGTAATTATGGGTGCATCCCATATGTTATATATCTAATCCATGTATCGATAGGTTCTCATGAAGAAGAAAAATTTTGCAAATAGGTTTCTACCCTTATTTTTAAACAATATTGTTAAAGGTATTGATGGTAACAGGTCCCTGTGTTCCTTAAACAATATGTCTATTAAGAAATAATTTCCCTCAAAGTAGTTTTAGTTACTATTCAACCATGAGATTTTGCGTCAACATATCTATAGATATATTAAATTTCAATTAATTAATTAATGTAATTCATTTTAGATTCATACCGTGACATATTTATTTTTCCTTATCTAGATATTTCAATGGAATGTATTCCTGTTATTAACATTCCATATTTTTTGTTTAGTTCATTCTTAGTTTGTTGATGGTATATGTGTCCAGTTATTTTCCATTCCCTAATTATTACTCTTATTGATTAATTATTTATTCCACTATATTTTCACATTTATGAGAATTTGATCTCACCCATTTTATGTTTCTTTATCCATGAATCCATGAAGTGTTCCATGAAAAATATATATGTATTTACTAGATGTACTAGAGTCATCAACGAAGTTGTTTATATGTTTTGAAGGAAAAAATTATATTTTGTAATTAGTGTATTCATTTTTAATACAACACTCATTTATGAATCCAGTTTACCAAGACTACTAAACTGATCGGTCCTTCAAGGATTGATTCCCTATAATCATGAAAATTTAATTGTTAGCATCACTGGCTCTAGGACATCTGGGGTCGGGTTACTATAGTTTTTATCAAGTGAAGGTTAATAACAACCTTGTGAACTAGATTTATGAAAGAGTATGATATATAACATAACCCTAAGACAGAATTTTAGGACAATTATATATTTGAACCCTAGAATTTTTGTTATGTTTATATAATATGAGTGTATAAAAAAAGAAAACCCTATCACAACATTGACAAGGTGTAACTAGCATGACTCACTGTAACCCGGTATACGAAAATGGGCCATATTATGCATCTAGGTTGACACTCACGGGAGGTATGATTAGGATAATCTACATTTTCATTACAAACCATTATTAAAAATTTTAATTGATTTTAGAAATCAATAATCAAGGTTAACCCTAGCATGTTTTAGATTTAAAAATAAGGTGTCATGATTTAGTGATATTTTAGATAATTATATAATTTTCTCATTATGACTATTTTTATTCACAGTAATATTTTTGTTTCTAGTAAATTGCTGGAACCCAAAGTATTCAAGATAACATTTAACATTAAGGAATAAATGTTAAAAATGACAAACCAAATGATGTGTTTATATGATTGAATGATGTAATGTTATGGTAAAATATTTTTCCGGAAATATGGTAAACAATATATACCATTAATAACTCTGGAGTGCACCAAACAAGAGAAGGATGAAGGATTATAAGAGATAGTGTGGTGGAGAACATGTAGAAATGAAGGATCATATTTCAACATGTGAGAATTGTGTAAGGAGACACCCCAAAAAGTGTCTAAACATAACATGTAAATAATTTATGTGTTGGAAATGAGGACATAATGAAATGGATCACCGAGGAAAATTGAAAAGTATGATGGAAGTAAATTAAACACACCATAATAAATCCTTTATAGTTAATTTTCATGAATGTGGGGAACCTAGACATCACCTGAATAATTTATCTCTAATAGAGGATAAAATCTATTCCATAGAAGGATCGTTGAAGAAATAAGTGGAAAAAGTATTTATGTATTGAGGTTGTGTTGAAAACATTAGATAAAATTCTATTTAGTGATTGGCCCAATTTCAATGATTTCCATCATATATCTTTTGTAAAATAAATTAATTTTTTTTAAAAAGGAAAACCTGTAATATAGTGAAAACCAATAAAATCGAGCAAGGCTATGGGTCTAGAACCCATGACAATATGACAATACGAGTTCATTTCTCCCACTAACATATGCAATGTCCTTGTTATTTTTCATTGTTTTTAGTTAACAATTTTGACTAATAAATATTAATTATGATCCATCAGTATCAATTTTGAGGATTGGGAATTAATATATGAACAATATGGTTTTTATGAAAATTATATATAAAAAATCCATATTTGTCACTCTTTTATTTTCCTTACGATCCATTGAATGTTTCTTTTAGAGCTTCAAGACTAATTTTTTTTTATTGTTGGCTATTATTTTTTATTTAAGGGATGAATTATAAATTGATCAAAGGGAAACCAAAATTTATCATTTTTTATATGATACTAACACCAATCATTTTATAATAATTTTTTATACACTTTAATTTCACAACATTAGTAAAATGACTCATAAATAAAATGTTTTCATAATACCTAAATTTATGTTGAATAGATGGCCTTCTAAATCATCAAAGATTTATACATTTGAGGCTCTAAAATATAATTTTATCATTAACTTTTTCGTTATTTTTGACCTCATTAAAACCCTATAATTATTTATATTTTCCCTCCAAGGACATATATCTACATGCCACTGATGTTTTCCTACTTTGAGATCAAGTTACACGGTATTATATGTGACCATTATACATTCAATTCTCACTTTTATATAGGATTACAAATGAATCCTTATCGAAATGGGGAATTTTAAATATATGAATAATTAAAAAAATTATCTCTTTGAGTGAATTTAAATTACGATGACACAATTTATTTATGTTGGGGACAATGTGGCACCCTGAAAAACCAAAGTATGAACATTGTATTCGATAGAGTGTATGAAACACAACAACACGAAAATAAAGTAACTTTATATCCATATTCATTATAATAAATTTAAAATATATTATATATAGTTTAATGCATTTAACACTGAGTTAGAGTGAATTACATACAAGAGAGACCTTCCTTAGAATCCTATTTATATGCAAGATCGAGTTTCACTAAACAATGATATATTATTAAAATATTATCATAATAATATATGAACTAGCCATTATGAATAGTATTAAATAACATTTAAAAACACATGTTCTATAATAATAATACAATAATTTATAGGTTATAAATTAAATAGACATTAATTTAAGAACCAATTGAATTTAAACAAAAGGAATTTATATAAAACCATTTTTTGCTCACAAGGCTATTTTACCTAAATAAATTAAAGTAATTATAGTTTTTAATTTTTTTTAATGTAATACATATGTTATATATTCAATAATATATTATTTATATTCATCCATTAGGTTATATGTGCATAAGATGAGAGAAAACCCTATTTCACACATAAATCCCTATATTTTTATGAATGCAATTTTATAGCCTTTTAATGGTGATACCATTTTAAATATGTATTTTGGAAAATTAATTGAATTAATATTTTAATATAAACATTATTTTTGAATTTAAATTATAATAATTATTTTAGGTATTAATTTTGATACTTTTCTGAGACATTTCATTTTTCTAACGAATAGTTAAAAAAATAAATTTTCGGTCAAAATAGCGTTTGAATTTGTTTTATTTATGAGGATAAATTATAAATTTTACTGGTTTTGAAGTTTAATTAGATAATTTTTTTATTATTTAATCCAATTTAGGACAATGGAATCAATTTCTCATTAAAATTTACTATTAAAAAGTAACAACATTTCAGATGTTTTTACTTTAAAAACCTACATTGTCATCTCGTCTACTCAGTTAATTTTTATTTATTTCATCCACTTAGGTTCTTGGAATTTAGAAAAATTTATTACATATTTGGAATTAGAATAATTTACTATTTATAATAATACCAACTTTTTTTGACCAATAATATTAGTGAATCTGATTAAAATTAATTACAATTATTAAGTAAAAAAATTAAACTTAATAAAATACTAATCCTTTAATTTAAGTTCCCAATTGCCAAGAAACATTTCCAACACAAATTAAATTGAAATATCTAGTCCAATAACCTTAAATTATTCAGTTATTTTGGTTTGGAATGAATTTTTTATGTAAAACATGTGGAAACCTAGATTTTTTCCAAAAATTTCATGTGACTCCTTTTCCTTCACTATAAAAGGCAACCACCTCTCCCACTTCTTAAAACCTATAAACCCTCTTAGGTCTGGAAATTACCTAAAACTATATTCTCCAAAAATACCGCCCCTCTACCAAGAATCCTTTCTTATTGAAACAATCTTATCAGGGAATCCATTTGGAATAAACCAAAGAAGTTACCCGATTAAGAGGTAATGTCTTGTCTCATGCTTTTTAGTTTCATTTACATTATACACACCCTAAAAAATAGTTATCTATAATTTTACAACAAAAACATTACACTAAAGATACTAGTATTTTTTATTCTTATGTATCGAACTAAACTTACAGACACCTCCATTTAATGGAATAAATCATACTATTTGTTGTGTATGGTGAACTACTTTCTCACGAAACGATGATTGTTTAATTTTCCCATACCATGTTTTATGGTAGGAATTATGATGGAAAAGATTATTTATATAAGTTATATATGATATTTATTGTTTCTTTATCCTTCATTTAACCATTAATAATACATATATTTATTTCATTTAATTTTACATTAATACAATAACATGGTTTGAGGAAATGTAGATTACCACCCCATCAAAGTGATGTGATTTGTTCACACGAAACATGGAATGTATACATGAATCATTATAATTACACATAAGTGAAATTAAACACATAAATAATATATTAATGAAATAATTATATTTATGTGAATATTGTATAAATAAATATATACATATCATCTCCATTATTACCCTTTCGCACACATTAATAGAGATAACCACGTTCGTGGACGTGTAGACAACAGCCTCCTCAACATGATGTGATTTCATTAGTTGATATAATTATATATATAAGAATATATGATTAAATAATATGGTATTTAATATATAATTATCATTATACAAATATTTGAGTTACTTTCTTTTTTTCCACAATGATCATATAAAAATGGTAATGGTACTCATGCATATGAACGGCCTACCGTCTCAATGATTATAACATTGAAACATTTTCATAACCATGTTTAATGAAGGATTATAAAGGTATAATTTATTTATATATATCATATTTAATTCATGTTTACTTATTTTGGGATGTTATATAATGACCACTTTGATCATATTTGACAAATAAAACTTGTTTTGATACATAAACTGAATTTGGTCAAAAACAACCAACGTAAAGATAATTGTTTATGTAGTGGTACAAAACCTGTTAATTAGTGATATTAAAGTAATTATAAAAATGAAAAAGGTTATGAATAAAGTATAAAATTAACATAACTTTATTATACATGATGTTAATGTATGTTCGCGCAAAAGGAAACATAATTTAAGGATTTCTATCTTGTTTTTTAAATTTGTGAGAGAAATATCATATTCACAACTTACTTATTTTTTGTGGTGTATCTAATTTCTATTTTGATATATTATATCATGAATACACATATAATCAGGATATAATAGTATTCATTTAATGTCATATCATTCGGGACATTATGATTTTAATTTTTTAATGTTTTATGGGAAACATTGGAATGTTAAATGACTATTCTCTTCAAGAATGTTCTTAATCTCACTTCATTTGGTGATTGATAAATTTCTCAAGAATCAATTGCCTTCAGGTAATAATTTTTTAATTGGAAATTTAATTGAATATCCATACTATCATAAAATGGATATTTGTATTGTATAAACCATATACCATTATTCATAATGTTTTTACTTTGAAAATTATTTTATTAATTGGGGAATTACAGATTAATCTATATTTCTCATTCAATGCAGTTTTTTAGGAATATTATTTATTTTGATCATTAAATATGAAAAATGTTTTGGTTTGCCAATTAAGAGTGGAGCCCAAACTTCTTATAGCTTCTGTATGCATCTACATGTTCTCATGAGACGAATAATTGTGAAAATGTGTTTCTTCCCTTAATTATAACATATCTTGTGAAAATTCATGATGGTAATAGGTCCTCATGTTACATAGACATTATTTCCATTAAGAAATCATTTCGATTATATTATATTTAGTTATTATTCTTCCATCAGCGCTCTTACAGACATATCTATGGATACATTTTAATTTTAGATCCTTGATTAATGGAATTGTTTTAGTTTCATTGGTTGAAATATATATTTCTTCTTATCTAGTTATCTGGTTGGCGTGTATTTCTGGTCATTACAATCCATTTTTTTATTTAGTTTTCTTAATTTTTTTATTACATTTTATATGTGTCTAGTTATTTACCATTCCATTATTATTAATCTCATTGACTAATTATTGCTTCCTCTATATTTATTTTATTCTAAGAATTTGAGATCACCCATATTATGTTTGTTTACCAATGAATCCACGAAGTGTTCCATGAAAAATATGCATGTATTTTATAGATAATTTCAGTTATCCTATATTTTTTTACCTTTTTATATGAAAAATATAAATTTTTTAATTAGTGTATACATTTATAATGAAATAATCATTTATGTATTTAGTTTACCAAGACTACCAAACCATTCAGTACTTTTGGGATTGATTCCTTGTAATCATTTCAATGTAATTGTTATCATCACTGGGTCCAGGATATCTTGGGATGGGTCACAATAATTGTGGAGTGATAAGATATGAATAAATTTTATTATATATCAATTGGATAAAACAATTATTTCATAGACCTTAATAGTTATATCTATTTGGTTGACCCAATTTATTAGACATGTATGTTATAAATGATTTATCAAATTTGGTGTGATCTAATAGGTATGTTATTATTTTAGTTGATGTGATCAGGGACACTTAGTCAATTAGATGTCATACGGTAGACCTAATTTCTTCTAATATTACAAACTATTCAGAATAAGTGTCAACAAAATTCCAGAGGTATGACCCCTTATCTAAAGAGATACTTTAATTACAATAAAATAGAGCCTATGTTGTATAGAAAAATAATTAAATTAATTTTATTTCAAACAATTCCAATCGCAATCAAATATTGGGATTCCTCCCAATTATTTTAATAGTATCAAAGTCTCTTTATTGGTGGACAACAATAAATTGATTTCATGAATCTTTGGATTCCGTAGACATTTCAAGGTATATTCTCCCTTTTTTATAGGTGTTTAATATTGAGAAACAATTGTATCAAAAAGATTATTCAACTACAACACATTATACTTCACATTTAGTAAGGGATAATATACACTATTGGAGAGATGCATTATTGTCTGTATTGGTAGGATTTATCTTCTACCATACAATAAAACACCATTTCCCACCAATATCCTTAATATTTTCTTGTGGTGGGGTGGTATCAAAATATTGGATCAACCAATAAATATGAAGACTTGATAAAGAGAGAGAGAGAGTGGTGAGGGGTGATAGTTGAGGGTACATTACTACTTAAAACTAGTAATGATAATGACTAAAATTATAGGTGTATAGTCAAACCATCAGTTCAATCTTATAAATCATACAAAATGTTGGTGGGTAGAATGAACGAAGAAGGTGACCACTGGTTATGGAATTCATAGATGGTAGTGATAAAGGATAGTATAGAAGGACCTCATGTGGCACATTAGGATTCATGGAGATGGGGGAGGAAGGTGAGGTTTAATGTAGAGGAAAATAAAGAAGTTAAATAAATAAGTATTAAAATAAAAAATAGTATACATAGTTGGTTGATTCTATTGGTGCACAAATTATATCCCCTTATTTATTAAATATTTAATTATATATATAATATAATGATTTAGATATATTAAGAAACATTAACACACACACATAGACATATATATATATATATATTACTATATATTTATATTAGGAAAATCATATATTAATTTTCAATTATTAGTATTATTCATAATAATAATAGTAAAAATTATGATATAATAATTATTATTATTAATTAAAAATAATTATAATGGTTTATAAAAATACATACATCTATATTAATGAATGTTTATGGAATGTAAACAACCAATAATTATGAATATTCTTTATAGATTAGGACCAAACTATTTTCAAGGCTTGTAAGGTTTATTTAGTGTATTAATTTGACGTTATGAATAATTACCACCGAGAGTGATTGTAATGAATTCAACAGATATTTAAATGTTCCAAATGAATAATTTTGGGGAGTAAATGAAAAAAATTACATTTTCTATTTAACATAATATCTTATGATGATATAATTAATAAGAAATTTTTTGGATGTGTGTCTTTTAATGGGTGGCATGGAATGTTTTTTGATTATCATGATACGTGGGAATACTTAGGTTGGACATTAGATCATAAGTATGAACATATTGACTCATATAAATTGGAAATTCATTTTTATGTGAGGGATTCTTTATATATTTATCGATTATGGGTTATGAAATGTATTTTCTGAGAATTATGGGATAAATTATAATTTTCATGATGTTTTATATATAATTTTATTTATATTATTATAGATGGTAATATAATTTTATTTCTTATTATTACTCACATTTCATAATTTTCATGTGATTTGTGTTGACATAGAGAATCGTTTAAACTTGACATGTTAAATATGTGTAATTCTTGGATGATATTATAATGTATAGACTCTATACATGGAAATTTTTCTCTTATATTAATTCACATTATATGATATTCCAACCCTTTCATGATTTTTAAATATGTAGGGTATAATAAACAAAGTATATAATCCAAATATTTAGTGAATTGTCTATAGGTTCATTATGTCTTCATAATGGAATAAATGACTAATGAAAACCCACTAGTAGAAAAAAATATTTAAACATTGATTATTTTTTGTTTTAACATTTTATGTAATCTAAAAAAATGAGACAAATATTGTACATTTTATTTTTAAAATATGTTTATATAAAGTAATGTTAAAACCACATGTCGATACTAGTTATTATAGTAAATAACATAAAAAGCTCCAAACTCATGACATTCCACATCGGTTATCTACATAATGGTCATTGAAAATGATTTATTTTTTCTGAAAAGATTTTACAGAGCATTATTCCATCTGAATAAAAAGATAAACTAATGATCTAGAAAATTATATAAAGAAAATGATAACATGAAAAATGAAAAAAAAAGATTTCACGTAATTTCTTTCTCAATTTTTGTATAGTTAAAATATTTATACTATTTTTTCATGTTAACATTATTTTTTTGTATATAAATCATGCTAAACATTAAATATAATCAATAAGTCAATTTATCACGCATCCATAATATCTCATTTAATATATTCCATTATCCACACTCTTCTAATCGATTGTAGTGTTCCCTTGTAGATATTGGTATTTTTGAACTACATTAAAATCCATATAAGCCAATGTTGTTTTAAATTATATTATATATTCTCTTTAATAAATCTTTGATTTCCTTTATTATATTCTTGTTCAAAATTTTTATCTTATCATTCATAGATTCCCAACTATAATGTGTTTATATATTTTATTTCTTTTTTATGATATTAAAGTATATAGTGTGGAATCATTATTAGTGTCACTAAAATTAGTATAATAGCATTTTATTATTACTGGATTCAATGACTATGATAAGTGTTTTAGTTTTTATTTTCAGTTAGATGCTCAATTTGGGTTATTTTACTTAGTAGTGATAGTGTGGAAATTAGAAATGTGTTGGATATATTTATTTGATCTATAATATTTTGGTACTAGTAATATTAAGATAGACTATTTTATATTTAATAATGATCATTGCCTTTCATTAGGTAGTTTCAATATATATTCAATAGATAAAATAGAATTATAGAAGAATCACTTGAATAGATGTGGTATTATATGGAATATATTAGTTTAAAATATTTCTTTAACTATTTGGGAAATAGATACCATTGTTGAGAAAATTTCTTAATTGGAAAAAATGTATGACATACATACCAATATGATCAAGGTATTTTTTATGCAATTAATAGTTAGTGAAAATGATTAGATAAAATTCAGTAGATAATCATTTGAACAATTTCAAAATGATAATATAATAGCTTGAGTTGGAAAATGAAGGTTTTCATTACATTTAAGGCATTGATACCATTATAACCATTACTAGAACCATGGGATGTGATGGCTACCACAATGAGTGGTTCCTGTTGTAAAAATAACTTGTTGTTTTAAGATATCTAAGATCATATTCGTTATAAAGATACCAATTTAAAGAGAGGTCATAAGTCATCCATGAAAACATATTTTTCAAAGGCACGGGATGTGAAATGAATTTAAAAAATTATGAAGGAGATAAAAAATAAAGAGAATGGACCTAAGTGCAATCAATAGATCCAAAACATTTATGTTAGAATATTAAGAATATGTAAAATTCAAATAAACATTAAAAGGGACAAAGGGAAAGTAATAAAATTTCATCTACGGATATCACTATTATGAAGGGTGAAATTAATTTCATATCATGTGTAAATATTTTAATTTACTCATGGATTATTAACCCAGGATAATTACTTCACTCAACATCTAATAGATTATAAAAATAAAATTATGCTTCTAGAAGATTTAGTAAGGTTCATCTAATAAATGTTGAGGCTCTCGAGGTTATAGGAAAAGGTTATTTGAATTTTTAGACTATAGATAGATTTGCTTTAAGTTTTATAGGGGTAATATATATATATATATCAATATTTATGAGGAATATAGATTTTGTATGTCAGATGGATAATATAGGGTTTTGAAAAATATTTGTGGATGGTGTGACAAAAATCAGACATGGTGATGAAGTGATGGGTAGAAATGTGAAACACAAAATATTATGACTAATGGTTATTTTACATATGATCACTACATATGGTACAATATCTATCTAAGATTCTATGTTACAGAATTAAAATTTTGTTAACATGAGTGAAAATTTGATAAAAGTCATGTTTGATAGAGGGGTATTAAAACTCAAACACATGGACTGTGGAATATCCAAAAAAAATTAATTTCATAATTAAAAAAAATTAATTTTTTAATGAATGGTTAGACACCTGTGCCTAATAACATTGATAGTTTCTTTGATAATTTATGATGATAAACTCCAGTATGTTCTCATATAGTTTAAATATACTATGATACCAAAATCAATGATACTACATAGAAAGTGTGGCTGTTATTTATAAATCAACACTTATAATTCATCCAAACATTTATTATATAGAGATTCATTGTCGAATATTAATATATATAAATCTAAAATACTTGATAGCATAAAATCATGTTGAGTATAAAAATTAATTATTTATGACATTATATTAAAAGAAATAAATCTTCTTTTGGAAAAAAGTACCCATGTGCCACAATATAATTCCATGAAAAAAAGAATAGGACACTATATGGGAGTTTTTGAATTAATTTTCAATGGTATTTTTTAAAAAATAGTTAATTTTTTGGAATATATTATCAATGTGAGACTTTTTATAATATTGGGGAATGATCTTCCTGCGGAACATTGGATTGGTTGGCTAGTGTTTTTCTCACACCTGAAAATATTTATATGTATCTCCCTAATAAAAAATATTTTTTGAATATTTTGTTGATAATAAATGATTAAATTTCCTCACATTGTGCCAAATATGTTAATTTAGAAAATATTTTTGGATTATATCATTTAAATAATAATTTGATAACTATTCCAGTTTTAACCTTTATAGTGAACTTTAGTATTTCAAAGATAAATATTTTAATATATATTATTTGAACTTGAATTTTTGTAACTGTGTTTTTGACATAATGGGATAAAAATTGCATTTAGGATATTAGAGAAAAATCATGCATTTGGTTGGTGAAACTAGCCCATGAAGTCAAAGTTGGTATGGACACACTAGAATAGACATGGGTTCTGTATATGAGCCCTAAATTCATCATCTGTTCTTGGATTAGGCGAAATGTTTGAGCAGAGTTCTATATTCCATATGCTCACAAATCCTCCTTTTGGAAGAAGATCTGATTCTCACATTTTTTGGTCAAATGGGCGATGTAAGTTGGATTAAAATACATTTCTGTATTTTCCCTTTCACACATAAATCCACATGTAATCTAGCCTCACCTCTACCATATAAATTGGTATTTTTTGTCATTTGGAGGGGGTTTAACGAGCCATAAAATATTGGGAGAATAGGTGAAGTGCTTATTTTTCATTTCAATTATCAACTGAAGGAGGGAATATGTCGAGATTGGATGTCCTCAAAAATGATCTTCTCTTCCTCTTCTTTGATGTAATGTTTTTTTTCTTTCAATAAACTTATTATTTTATTTTCCATTTTTTTATTTTTATCATTTTTCTTATCATTTTATCTTTATCTTTGAGAAGTAATTATTTAGTAGAAGCATGATTGAGTTATACCCATTATAAACCGTTGCAAATGAAATTCTCTTCTACGATGATTACACCACCCATGGAAGAGTAGTATTTTTGTAATAAATATTTCTCAGACATTATTCATTCATGTTTTTGAATAAATGAACTAATTTAATTAACATAATGTGATATACTAATTGAATTTTCAAAAAAACTAAAACTAAGTAGAAAATTGAATAATTGACAAAAAAACTAACGTGGTCGAGATTTTGTGTAAATTGTGAGAGTGCGAACTTAATCGAAAATACTAGACCACACAGGATAAGTTTGTAGAGTTAAAATATAATCCTTAAACACAATTAGTCATAATTTATAAGGTCGATATGTGCTCTAATTAAACATTGACCATAACCTAACCTTATAACATCAATCAAAGAATGGTGTTGTGATTGCATGTTCTGAATCAAGACTAGGATTTAAGTAATTTCACTTTTGTGGTTATGTTAACTCTCATAGGCTTCAAGGGTTAAAAAATTAGGGGATTATAATTCAGTGTATATTAATTAACATTATAATTATTAATAAGTAAATTAATAGGTAGAGTTACATAAATTATGTGTTTTAAAATATTTTCTATAAAAACAACTTCTTGTTGTGTCATATTAATCGAACTTCATTTCAAAAATAAAAATTAATAAAAATGTGATCATTGCTAAGAAAACTTCTTTTAGATTTTTACATGATATAAAACCCCATAATTTAAATTTGTATTCTTGTTTTATTTTATTTTATTTTCAAAATAACTTCACTTTGTTGTTAAATTTACTTTCTCCTTTAAAAGACTACCTTGGTCAGCAACTCTAATGCACCTAAGTACCCAAAAACCAATTAATCATTTGAGGGCACCCACAATAGAACATTTCAAATTGGGGTAATTTTCATAGGGACAAGTAATTATTTCAACCATTTTAAGGTATTTAATTAATTTTACATTTTATTATATTCTTCTCTTCTTTCTTACTTCTTTACCCAGTTTGAATATTTCTCCTTCTTTTGTTTTCATCTTTTTATTCTTTTTAGACCATCAAATCAAACTTATCATAATTTATTTTATTATGGTACATTTTTCTTATTTTAATTTTTATTTGATTTATGATATGAACTAATCTAGAAGATACCTTATATCTTGATCCTGATATTGAATGTAGCCTTCATGTTTGAATCAGACAATCTCATTCTACAGGTAGTTTCAACATTCAACCAGATGGAGAATTTCTCCACCACCCAAACATTGAAATAGGAAGAAATTGAAATTCAACCATAAATCAAGAAACAATGGATGAAAATAATAGAAACCAGCTTAATAGAACCATTCGAGAATTGGCTACACTAGATACTAATTATCAGCCAAATTGCATTGCATACCCAAATCTTGAATCAGACTTCGAACTAATATCAGGATTAATTCACATTCTTCCAAAATTTCATGTCCTTTCTAGTGAGGATCCAAATAAACAACATAAAAAATTTAATGTGGTATGCTTAACCATAATACCAAGGAATTTTTTTGAAGATCTAATCAAACTAAGAGAATTCCAATTTTCACTTGATTGAGCGACAAAAGACTTGATGTATTATTTACCACCTGAAGATGTTACTTGATGGAATGATTTGAAATGTATTTTCTTTCATAGATATTTTCTATCATCAAGGGCCACTTCTATTCATAAGTATATCTTGGGGATCATGAAATCCCAAGGGGAGTCAATGTATGAGTACTGGGAGCGATTCAATAAGTTGTGTGCAAGTTGTCCACACCACGAAATCAATGACAAACTCAGCATCCGGTAATTTTATGAAGGAATCACAGCTGTGGAGAGGATCCTGGTGGATGTTGCAGTTGGAGGGGAATTGGTATAATAGAAACTAGCAGCTACACGTGCATTGATCGACAAGATGACACATAACTCTCAAAAAATTGGCGACTGAGGTATACCACATGTTAGGAGAGTACATTAGGTAAATTCATATTCTTTAAAAATACATTTAATTGATACCCAGTTGGATGAATTGACACTAATTGTGATACATATTACTTTGGATCAAAGGACATCCCAACCCCCTCCTTCAAGAACATGTGTCATTTTCACTAAAATAGACCACCCAACTAACTGTTTCCCCCAGTTATAGAAACCAGAGGATTGTGAAGAGGTATTCCATGGGAGACCATATCAGAAACAACAACAACTAAATCCCCCAAAAGGTTTGATTTCTTTTCACCAATATACAACCAAGGGTGGAAGGATCAATAAAACATGAGGTATGCCTCTGGACAATAACAAAGGCCCCCTTTCAACAAAACTTTCAACAGCCTCCACCATACCAACATGGATTACAACCACCCCAAAAGAGATTGGAGGCCCAAGTATAAACAAGTCAAAAACACGTGAATCCCCTGCCAAATAAATATTCTAACACTGATGACCTTTTGAAGAAAATCATTATTAATTAACAGAATGAGATAAAGAGTAAAGGTTCAGAGCTAAGGGAGTTGAAGACTGTAATGATCCAGATTTCCACTAACCTCTATGAAATAGTAAGTATGAATTATAAAAACCTACCATCCCAACCTACTACAAATCCCAAGGGGAATACCAGTGCCATCAAATTGTGAATTGGGAGGAAAAAAGTTGATACAACTTCACCAATCATTCAACCAAGATTCAACTCAACTCTATAGAATCCCCATCTAGACTAGCTGATGAGAAACCCAAGGAGAAAGATAAAAATAAAAAAAATATTAATGATGTTCCTCCTAAACCACATCCATTTCCAAATAGAGTTTTATTAACTAAAGAGATTGATGAATATGTGATGAAAAAAGATGTTTTGGACACATTCAAATGTGTTGAGATCAAAATAACTCTAATTAAAGCAATTAGGAAAATCCCAAGGTATGCCAAATTCTTAAAAGAACATTGTACCAATCAAAGAAGGATCAAGGGAAATGAGAGGAACAATCTTGGAAGGACTGTTTCAAAACTCATTACACTAACTCTAGAAATTTCATCAATGTTAAAGGATCATGGGGAAATCACCACACCATGAACCATAGGGTGATTCACTTTTTTGATGCTCTTTGTGATTTGGGATCTTCAATAAATGTGATGCCTCACACTGTATTTTCTATATTGTAGGTTTGTTATATGATGTCGATGAGATTAGTGGTGCAGTTATGGAATAGTGCTACAACATATCTAGTTGGAGTTCTTGAGGATGTACTTGTCCAGGTAAGAGACATAATCTTCCCAGTAGAATTCTTTGTGCTGAGCATGAGGATGATCAGGTAAGTTCACATGCTCCCAATATCATAGTTATACCTTTCCTCAAAACTACAAAAACAACCATAAATGTCAATTTCCATACACTTTACATATAGTTAGGTGATGAAGTTGTGATATTTAATATTATAGACTCTAGGAAGTACCCATTAGAGTACCATTTTGTATTTGTTATCTCCCATTTTGAACCACCAAATAAAAAACCAATGGAATTTGATTTTCCTATTAATATAGAGATTTGGAGTTTTTGTTCTAGTTTGATGTCTAAGAGTACCTTTACACTTGTTTCTAATGTACAAAACTCTCTTAGATTTTATTTTTAAATGGATTTATATTATGATTTTGATCCATTGAACATTTATTATGACTTGGTTGTAGAGTATGCTGATGTATTTGATGATTTATTCTATGAATGTGATGATTTCTATTCGGATAATGATACTCTTTGTGCACATAATTCAATTAATTCATTATCTCTATCAATACATTACCCCCCTTCACTGGAACACATGCCATTCCCACCAAATCTTGAATACACATACTTGTTAAGTGGAGAGAGAATTCATGTTATAATTTTTAATAATCTTCCTTTTTAACATTAATAATAGATTTTGAATCATTTGAGGGGGAATATAAGGGCTATTGGGTGGACCATAGTTGACATATCTGGTATTAGCCCCTCCATTTTTCATGAACAAGATTATTTTGGAGGATGGGGCTAAAATAGTTAGGTATCCACAAAGGAGACTCAATCCAATCCTTCTAGAATTTGTTAAAAAATATGTTGATAATTTTATCAAGGAAGGTATAATATATCCCCTTTCAGATTCTCAGTGGGTATGTCCTATTCAGGTTGTGCCTAAGAAAATTACTATTACATTTGTTAAAAATGATAATTATGAGTTAGTTCCAATGAGGGTACAAAAAATGTCATGTGTGTTTTGATTACAGAAAACTATATCAGTTTACTTCCATGGACCATTTCCCCATCCCATTTATTGATCAGTTTCCTAATAGACTATCTGGTATAACACACAATTGTTTCTTGGATGGATTTTCTTGATATATTACGGTTTCTATTTCTCCAGAGTATCTGGATAAGACAACATTAACATTACTATTCAGTATGTTTGTATATCAGAGGATTCCATTTGGACTTTTCAATGCCCTAGGTACCTTCCAGAGATTCATGGTGATTATTGTTTTTGATTTTATTGTGACCTACAAGGAGTTATTCATTGATGATTTTACATTGTATGGGTATTCATTTGGTGATTGTATCTCTAGTTTTGGAATGGTTTTGAATCATTTTATTGAAGATAATATAGTCTTAAACATTGAAAAGTGTCATTTTATGGTAGATTATGGAATTGTCTTAAGGAATGTGGTGTAAAAACATGGGATATAGGTTGATAGATCTAAAGTAGATATTATTTCATCCCGAATCTATCCTATTTGTGTGCATTATGTGATAACTTTTCTAGGGCATGTAGGATCTTATAGACACTTCATCAATGATTTTAGTCAGATTTCACTTTCTATGTCATGATTACTTCAAAAAGATTTTGATTTTGTGTTTCATGTTTCTTGGAGGAATTCCATTGATGGGATAAAATAGTGACTAACCACTCGAACTATCATACATATTCTACAGTGGGATATTCCTTTTGATCTTATGTGTGATGCCTCCAACATCGCGGTTGAAGATGTCTTATCATAGAGGTTGGAGGTACATTGACATGTGATTGAATATGATTCGGGGACACTATCATAATCATAATGAAACTAAAAAACCACAGAAAATGAGTTCTGGCTTTCATATTCACATTAGAAATATTTCATTCATATTTATTGGGCTCTAAAGTAGTTGTTCTCTCTGACCATGCTGCTCTGAGGTAACTCTTGAAGATTTCATATGAAAATCCCATACTAATCTGATGGGTTCTCATTCTTCAGGAATTTGACATTGAGATAAAAGAAAAGAAGTGTTCAGAAAACCTAGTGGAAGACCACATAAGTAAACATACTCACATACTAGAGGATGAATCCTCAGACCAGGTACCACTTTAGGTCACTTTCATTGATGAGCATCATTATGACATCTCAGGTAAAAATACATGGTATTAAAATTTATTTAACTACCTTATTTCCTCTGAAATCCCAACAAATTTAAAGAAACATCATGTCCAATAATTAATAAATGAGTATCGGTATTATGTGTAGGATGTTCCATACTTATGGCACATGTCTAGTAGCCATGTTATTAGGAGGATTGTTCTTGATCATGATTTTGAGTCTGTTCTAAATTTCTATCATACACTTGCTTGTGGTGGTCACTTTACACACCAACGCATAGACAGGAATTATTTGGACTTAATATTATTTTGGACTAGCTTTTTCCATGATGCTCATGTGTATTGTAAGTCATGCCCTCACTTCCAACACATTGGGAACTTGTCTAGGAGACATGGGATTCCCCTATATCTCCTACTATTATGTGAGATTTTTGATGAGTGGTTTAATTGATTTTATGAGTCCTTTTTCTAGTTCATTTGGTTTTTTGTATTTTTTGGTTGCTGTTGATTATGTAAGGAAATGGGTGGAGGATAAATCCACCAGGACTAGAGATTCTCATGATGTAGTGGAATTTGTCAAAGAAATTTTTTTTGTTGGTTTGGATTATGTAAGGTCATCATTAGTGAGTAAGGGACACACATTTACAATCAGAATTTGGCTTCTCTCCTTCAGAAGTATGGGGTGATGCAAAAAACATCAACACCATACCACCCCCCAAACAAATGGCCAGGTTGAGGTTTCAAATAGGGAGTTGAAACAAATTTTGGAGAAAACCGTGCATCCAAATAGGAATTATTGGAGAAAGTGCTTGGATTATGCATTATCGGATTATTGGATAACATAAAAGACTTCCATTGGTATGTCCCCATTTCAGATTGTCTTTGGGATGTCTAGTTATCTCCCCATGGAAGTCGAGCATCGTGCTTATTGGGCTATAAATAAATGAAACTTGGATTTGGCCCAACCTGGAATACAAAAAAAACTGAAAATTCAAGATCATGAGGAGATTATATTATATTCATATGAGAACTCAAGGCTCAACAATGAATGTTCAAAATCATCTCATGGTAGAATCATCCAACAAACGGAGTTTCATGTCAGAGAAAAATTCCTTCTCTACAGTTCACAACTAATGATGATGCATGTTAAGTTGCATTCCAGATGGTTGGGTCCTTATATTGTATCTAATATTTTTTCATATGGTGAAGTGAAGATCATGAAATAAGACAGTATAAGGAGCTTTGCAGTCAATGGGAAACTCTTAAAGAAATACATTAACGAACTTTCAACTGATTTAGTGGATTTATTCACACTGCCTGACCCCAACATCACAGATCATATCAGGATATCCCTAACCCTTTCACTTTTATATTCTTTTTCCTATTTAAAAATATACATTTCATGTGAATATATCATCTAATAGGTTCAAATTGAGAAGAATGTAATATTTTATGTGTGGGGGAGAGGGAATAATAATGGGGTGGATATTTTGGATTTTCATTTATGTGTTTTATGAGTATTTTATATTATGTTTTGGTTAATACATTAAAAAACAAAAAATCAATAAAAAGACAAATAGATATATATATCATGTGAAACATATTAAGAAAGCATGTTTTAAAAATTCATTGGTAGACATATAAGAATGAGTAAGATTTTATCATCAAGGGTTTACTTTTATAAAAATTGAAGTAATCGTTGATATGAATGGTTGTGTCATTATAAAACATTTTATTTTTTTACATCATTATTTGTGATAATTTTTCATGTTAAATTGTTTGATTAATGTCTCCACGCATTTTTTCACACAACCAGGACTTGTGAGTTTCTCTTATGTAATTGAATATATATTCTGGGTACACAATTCTTTTTATCTTATAACATGGTCTTTCAATACATTTGTTTCTCTTCCAATCGTTTCCATAATTATAACATAGAGACCTGTGTGTGTGTGAAACTAAAATATGAATATTGAATTCCCTCTAAAAAATCAGAAAAAATCCAAAAAAATCAATAAAGAGGAGAGTTAAGAAATGTAAAACATGTGGGGATATTTAGGTCGGGATCTCATGGTTTAGCTTTTGGGAATGCTTAAATGAGTGGGATTTAGAATTTGATTGCAAAGGATGATAGAAACGTTTAGTGCAATATAATTAGGTAAGAATAAACATTTTTACTTGACTAGGATATACTGTATAAATGGTGTATTTATGAGCTTGGAATGGTTGCCGCACACACATGTGGAGAATTAGTGGCATGGAAGATGCCTGACTTTTTTCACTATGATTAGTGGTATTAATATCATTGGATATTGTTTTGAAATAATTTATGAAATATTTAATTTAAAATTTAATGACATTGAGTATTTATTGGATTCTTACATTTCCTGTATTTTTACTCTGGATTGAAAATTTTGAATATACATATCTTGTCACATCTTTTTCGTATTCATGATATGAGGTTTTCCCCAATAGTGCAAAAGGGAAAGTGTGGGGGAATTGATAAAACACATTTCTATTGAATATTTTATTGATAATAAATGATTAATTTTCTTCACATTGTGATAAATATGTTTTTTTATAAATTTTTTTTGATTAGATCATTCATTAGAAAATTTGATGGAAATTCCAGTTTTACACTTTATATAGCACTATAGTATTTCAAAGATAAAAAATTTATATTTACTATTTGAAATTAAAATATTGTAACTATGAATATTAAATAATGGGTTACAAGTTTAATTTAGGACATTGAAGCTAAATCATGCATTTAGTTGGTGAACATGCTCTATGAAGTCAATGTCGGGCCGGACTCACTAGAATGAAAATGGGTTTTGTATTTGGGCCATAAATACTTCATCCGCGCTTGGATTAGGCCCAAATTTTTTGAGGAGCTCCATATTCAATATTATCACAAATACTATTGCTGAATGAAGATTTTATTCATTAGTTTTGGTGGTCAAATGGGCGGTGCAAGTTGGATTAAAATATTTGTTCGTATTTCCCCACTCTCACTTCAAGCCACTAGTAACCTAGCCACCCCTCCACTCTATAAATTGGTATTTTTATCATTTGTCGGGGTTTGTACATACCTTAGAGGATTGGGAACAGTGTTGAAGTGGTTATTTTCTATTTCAATTAACCATTGGATGAGGGAATCTTTCGATCTTTGATCTCCTCCAAATGATCTTATCTTCCTCTTCTTTGTTGTATTTTTTTTAATAAGCATAAACATTTTTCTTCTATTTATTTTATTTTTCTCAATTTTATTCTTCTTATATCTTAAAATTTGGGCTATAATTCTTGAGTATAAGGGTGATTGGGTTATACCCATTATAAACAGTTGCAAATCCAATTTACTTATATGATGATTACACCACCCATGGAAGGGTTGTCTTTTTAGTAATCAATCTATTTATTACGTTATTAATTAATTTATTTTGAATTAATGAGCTGTTGTAATTCATATAATATGATATATTAATTTATTTTTCATGATAAATGAAACTAATCATGCAATTGAACAATTGACACAAAAACACATGAGGTCGTTAATTTTTGTAAATTGTTAGATCGTGAACTTAATCTGTAATACAAGACCACATGGGATAAGATTGTAGAGTAAAAATATAATCCCTAATCTCAATTAATTATCATTTGCAGAGTTATTATGTTCTCTAATTAACCACTAACCATAATCTAACCTAATAATATCAATCAAAGAAGGGTGATGTAATTGCATGTTCCGAAGCTAGCCTAGGGTTTAAGTAATTTCATCTTTGTGGTTAAGTAAACTCCCATAGGGTTGAAGGGTTAAAAAATTATAGGATTGTAATTTAGTGGATATTAATTTAAATTATAATTAATAATATGTAAATGAAGAGTCATAGTTAGATAAATTATGCATTTTAAATATTTTCTAAAAAACAACATCTTGTTGTGTCATTTTAATGTAATTCATTTTAAAAAAATTAAAAAAATGAAATCTTATTATAGAAAACATCTTCTAGATTTACATATGATAAAAACCCACATAAATTTAATTAGTATTATTATTTACTTTTCCTTTATTTTATAAATATCTTTAATATGTTATTAAATTTACTACTCTCTTTGAGATACAACCTTGCTCAGCCACTCGCTTTTACTTTTGTATCCCAAAAATCATTAATAATTTTAGGGTTCCCACGACATCATCATTCACTCCCATTTAGATAATTTTTTAGTGAATATAAAAAATCATGAAGCTTTTTCCATGACTTGTTTCATTATTGGATATGGATATGACTAAATTGTTTGCTCTATTTTTTTAATTAAAAATCAATTCTGTTAGAAGTTAGAATAAATTGTTTAATAATCAGATATTTTCAAAACATGATACATTTTGGAAGATTTTTTTGTTAAAAATTAATATTTTGACCATTTTCAATTCATTTTAAATTAATTATAGGAATAATTTTATTTCTCAGGAGTACTGGTGGTCTAACGATATTTCAAAAATTTAGTAATACTAAAAGATAGTCCTATATAAAATGTACTACTAAAGATGGATATTACAAAATGTTCAATTTACTAAAACATGGATGTGTGTTATAAATTAATTATTTGTGACATTCTTTTTGGTGAGGAGAACCAACAAGGCCAGAGGATCAAAATAAACAGATGAATCAAATTTTCACTATTTTATTCTAATATAATGTTGATAACATAAATTTTCATAAATGGTTGAATGTTTGAGTGAATCAATATAATGGGATTTATACATAAATAATGGGTCATATTCATTTTATGACAATAATACATGAGATATAATTAAACTATAAGTATATATTTTAGTACATTAGATAACATTATTCTAAAATTGAAGAATGAATAAAATAAAAAGAAATGTTACAAGGAAATATTATTTTTGAAAGTCATCTAATGAAATTATGGGATTTAATTTATTGAGATTTCAAAAATAGTGGTGATGTATAAAAAAATCAGGATTATTATTTGAATTTATAGAATGAATGGAAATAAAATTGACTAGATACCTCAATATGGAATTACATCAAGTTGATTTACATGATTAAATTTTTATAGTGAAACCAAATGGTTTCAAAGAAATAGGAAAATTGGATAGGGTTTGAAAGATAACATTGTGTTTGTTGTTTTGAAACAATTTACTAGATAACAAACCCATTAATTTCAGTCATTCGTTAATGGTAAATATTTTATTCGGTGAAATGTGGATATTTACTATTACATTTGGGTGTTTTTTAGTAATATTATAATCATGATTTTAATATATATAATTGATTAAATATTGGTAGTTTCAAATATTTAATGAACCATATATTTGAATTAGAATATTCCTATAATATTTAAGACCTAATACCACGGATCATGGAAAAATAATTTTCGGATGAGGATTTGAAGACACTGAAAGACGAAACAATGATTATTTATCTATTTATATACATCTAAAATATTTTTTAAATATTCATGATTTGGGATTTGAATCCTATTTTAGCACCATTTTGTAGTTATTTTATACTATCCAAACAGATGTTTTCTAAAATGGATAACAAGTCTTAGTATATGGATAGGGTTATATTTTCATTTTTGGGTGAAATTTCGATATATATATTTGATATATTATGCCTGAAATTTTATTTACAATGGTAGGTGTAAATAGTTACATGTAAAATTCAATGAAAAATTACTAGAAAGATATGAAGTGGGTACCATGATATCTCAAAGTTAGTATGGAATTATATAAGTGTTCTCAAATAGATGATCCATTACAAGAACATGTTGATGTGGAATATATATGACATGTTGATCGAAATAGAAGTACTACAGATGATTTTTTCACTAAAATAGTAACAATACAGAGAAATATGACTCAAATATAATTTATAGTTTGACTTGTAACCACATAAAATGAGTATATTGTATTAATGGATTCTAGGAAATAGTTGATATGTAAGAGGGGCTAATTATATGAAATTAAAACGGAACAGAGCGACATAATGTTATTCTGTGAGATTCAAAGTTTGATATACCATGATATGAATCTAATTCATTATTAAAGGACAAAAAATATTCATTTTATATATCACAAGATTGATATTATTCTATAGCATAGATTTATGGATATATTAAATGTTATTATGAGTTATAATGTAATAGACTTATTGGCCAACGTCATAGTCTATAAAAATAAGAGGATGTTTTATGCTATAATGGGGTTTGGATGAATATATGGAAATTACAATATAACTAATTCTACGAAAACAGGAAGGAGAAATGTCCCATAGTTAGATAAATAAAATTATTTTATAAAATGATATTGTCTGAAATTATTGATTTTTGAAGTAAATTACAAACCATAAAAACTATCATTGAGGGTGTCAATGGGTAAAACTAGAAGAATTGATGGAATAATCACATTTTCTGACTTTTTTATTATATAATATCAATAACGGTGTGTTATTGGGTCATAGAGGAAGGTCGTCTCAATAAAAAATCTAGTTATGATATTGATATTTTCCATATAAAATTAATTCAAATGTAATTTCAACCATTAAAATGAAAATTAGTAATGAAGGAATATTCAAAGAATATTTAGTCTAGATTGACCAGAGACTGGTGAGAGGGTATTGGTTTTACTAATATATCAGTAGAATTCATAAGGAATATAGTATAATCTATATATAAGAAAATCTTAAGGGCAGTTATTAGTAATAAACGGTAACATGATTATTTATATATACTCTCTCATCAAGTGGATTATCGGGTCTCCTTATAGGAAAATGATTTTTTTAATCTATGTTAAATTCAATATATAATGATATTATGTTAATATTATTTAATTTTTAAACTTATTTTAATTATTGTTTTTTATTTTATTGTATTTTTAAAAAAAAAAAATTGGTATCATTCATGAATTGACAACTATCACGTAACTATAAATATTATGGTCATTGAATTTCACTTCAATCCATAGGGTGGAAAAAATATCGTTGGCACAATATATGGAATCTTGTTTTAGTACCTCAATTATGGATATGGGATTATGTTAGATATTTATTATTTTATTTATGATGTTTTTCTATCATGTGAGAATAAATCACTCTACAGACACCAACCGAGGTAAATTTTCTCTAGTGTGACCTGATATTTATATAAGTGGAAGACTTGTAAGATGACTAGATTAATATTCACTAACTTACATCATTGATTGTTGTAAACTAATGTTGGAATTAATTAGGATTGTTTATATTATTTTATGGCTGTGTTATGGATACGTATGTGGAATTATAATTAAAATATTTTATCTAATAGGGAATTTTAAATAGTGATATTGGTACAAACTGGGGAATGATTGTTTACAGGGTCCTTTTATTATATTAACAATATGCATATTTAAATTAATACCATATTATTTGGTGAGTGGTGTTTTTTTGTGATCTTAGGGTAGGATACTCATATGATTTGTATTTTTTTAATATGTTGACTTTTTGAAAAAAAAAACATAGTTATGTTAATAGTATAAAATGATAATTGAGGACAATTTAATTCACTTGTTAATGTTTGATCAAGTTTACCCTCATGTTAATTTTTATTGGTGATGATGTGACTATGTATTACTATTCTACTACTATATTATTATACACAAGAGATATCAAATTGATTACCTATACATAGGGTATGTTCTACCAAGATTATTTTTTATCTCACACCTACATTTTCAAAATTGATTTTGGGGTTAGGTTGGTGGAGTTTTTGAGTGGCATTAACATTATGTATAAGTTGGATAGAAGAAGCTGGGAGTTTAGAGATTGATTAATGAACCACTATGGTGTATTCAACGTATCTGTATTTTTTCATTTTTGGGTTTTTATTCATAAAATGATTATTATTAATGATATTAGTTTATTTTTTATTTTTTATTTTTCTTAATGTTTTGGTTTGTATTCAATTTTTATCATTTAGTATTATTTTATCATTTTATTCATGAGATAAAAATTCCTCCAGTTCATGAGATTTATACCCTTATTTTTTGTAATTATAGTGTGTCCTATTATTGGTGGTTCTCTTGTGTCATACAAGATTTTACTGGTAAACTAGTTTTGTTTAGTATAATCATGTGGTAATAGATAGTTATTAGAGGCATTATTTGATATATAAGTCAGCTTTTATAGTTATGTAAATTTGGGAATTTTTTTGTTAATGAAAAAAAGACCAATTTTTTTTAGTATAAGTGTTGAGATCAGTAGGATATATAATCAATCATTGGATGTTAGGGTTGATGTATTTCAACATAATGATTATAAATATATTCTAACTAAATCAAATATGTTTATCATTGATTTTATATTAAATTAATGTTAATAAATACATTTTATAGTGCCCAACATATGGTCTATACATATTTTTTATGATTGGGGAATTTTTATAGAGATCAACTATTTGGAAATTTTTGTAATATGTTATAAAGATTCTCTGAATTCCACAATGAGTCGATACTGTCTTATGGATCCTATTGAATTTAAAATTATTGAATTTAAAAAATTATATTTGGAATCATGAAATAGTAATTAAGGGACAAATCCTATCCATGTACCACCCATATTTAATAATAATACTGATAAGAACCATTTCCATGGATCAAACTATAATAAGTATACACCTACTTCCATATTAAGTATTCAATTTTATATAGTATGGAACATCTCCATTTGGAATATGTTGTGACCTGAGTTTGGTAAATGATTTGAGTGATATATTCACAACCTTTTGTTATTTATTCTGATTAAAATTTATTAAATTAATATTTCATTTCATTTATTTTCATTGGATATGTTTTTCATGTTAACTGATATTGGGTCCCCCTTTGTTTTTCATCATTGATTTTTTACAATTATTACTAAATTATCATGAATTGGTATTCATTGATCTCACATTTAAGACATTATTATAAAGAATGAGATATATCATGTTAAATTAGGAATTAATTTTATAATCTTATTATGTTGAGGGTGATATATTTGAGAATTTGATTAAATTTGAGAGGTTCTAATTATTTTAGGGTCATTTCATTTAATGGTTTGTGGGTTGGTGGTGGATAATAACTATTTACTCCCAAGGAGTGAGTAACTTAAACTTGTGATAGATATCGTATTATTTTACTATATATGGTTTTGAACATGAATATGCATACTGCTCTATTGACATGTGACTAGTTACATGTTATAGGTAGACATAGAGCATACCATTTTATGTTTTGTGACCCAAATGAATGGTTACGATGGTGATTCATTTCAACCCAACTTCATGTTTCAGAGGGTAAGGTATTAAAACCTAATTACAAAACCTTATTACTCATATATGAGTGTATATGATGTTTCATAAGATTGAATGACAAGAAAAATATTTTATTTTCATTTATATATATTTATATATGATTTGGATTAAGATGATATTAGTTAGAATGCATTTATATTTCCATTCCACTAATAAGAGTTTGATTATGGTTGATTTAATCGAAATGATAATTCTAGTAGGATTATAAGATAATGATATATGATTAAAAATTTAAATTTTAACTCAATCCTAAAATAGTGGTTCATGGAATTTGAACATACCTTGTGTGGAGGGTGGTTTCGTTAGCGTATGTGTTTTTAGGATTAAAAAATCATGCTATAATTATTTATAATGATTAATGTTTTATATTTATAACCATTTCACTTGTTTGTGTATAGGATATGTTTTTATGATAAATAATTTGTTCTTTATTCGTTTAAATATTTAAAAGTGTTTTTGATTTCTTACATAGTCAGTTAGAGAAACATGATTTATTATGTGTTTTTTAAAACCTAAGGTAGACCATTTGATGTCTTTAGAGGAAACCATAATGTTATACACTTAAAAATATACTTTTATGGAGTGTTATTAGCTATCATGATATTTTTTTGGTCTCCTATGTCTAGTGAGATGATGAACTAACTTCTTATGAAGATAATCCTAATAAATCATGTCTCTTGAGTGGATGAAATAAACTAATGACAATATGTATTGGTAGTATAGTTATGTGTAGGGATATTTTACAATAAGTTATTGAAATAGTTTTTATGATTAGGTCATGAATAAATGGATTCATATTCTTATACACGTTGAATATGTTATTACTAGACCGGTTGATAATATATTAAATGATCATTACATTAACATGAAGAAAATTTAATGTTATGAAATAGTAAATGTGACTATTTATGATTATTTTATTAATTCATACCTGGTTAACTGAGACATCCTATTATGTTTCCTTACATATATATTTATATTCGAAATCAAACAATGTACTTTAAAATAAAACTCTTTATGGTATTTATAGAAATATGTAATTTTCCTTTCATAAGAAATGTTGAGGTTTCTAGGTGATACTATAAAGAGAAAAGAATATAATGATAACCTATTATTACAATACTATAAAATTTTAAATAATTTGTATTTTACTCAAATAAAATCATTATAGTTATTTTTTTATGTGTTGGTTTTTGGACTATCATGAATTATTATATATTAGATAATGAGACAATATATATTTCCATTAATGACCATGTTGAATCACGTTGTCTGCTCTTTTTTATATTTAATTAGAAATTTGAAATTTAATGTATATTTTTATTTGTGCTCAATGGAATCATAGGATTGTGGAATGGGTATAGGTGGGATACTATGTATGTGTGTTTGACTATTTCCCAAAGGTCATGTGGATGAAAATAAGTGAATTCAATTGGAATGAGTGTTTATGATATCTAATTTTATTGAGATAAAAACCTATGTTACATTATTTAAAATGAGGGCATACTACCCCAATTTTTATAACATCCCATTTATTATTAATTAAAAATATGTATAGAAAAATAATTATGACTAATTAAAATTTATTTAAAATAGTTTTATGAATTTTTCATTCTGTTGTTCTCTTCTATAATTACTTATCAGTTGTTTTCAAGTTGTGTATTTTTTTAAGGATCCTGACTTAAATTTTGTCTTGAACATTTTTTAATGTGTTCCATGAATGAATTATCATAAGTATAAGCATTATCATCTTAATTTATGAGGATACTGAGTTTTCAGATGTATTATTTCTTCTAATGGATGGAAAATTTGTTGAGTCAAAAGTTTTCTTTTGACCTTTATATCTTGTTATAGAAATCACAAATGTCTTTTACCATGCTTATCATACTGATCATGCTGATCGTACTGACCATGTTTATCATAATGATCATGCTTATCATACTAATCATGTTGATCGTACTGACCATGTTTATCGTACTGATCATGAAGATCATACTGACCATGTTTATCGTACTGATCATGCTGATCATGCTGACCATGCTGATCGTACAGACCATGTTTTTCATACTGATCATGTTTATCATACTAATCATATTGATCGTACTGACCATGCTGATCATACTGACCATGCTGATCATACTGACCATGCTGATCATACTGACCATGCTACTCGTACTGACCATGTTTATCGTACTGACCATACTGATCGTACTGACCATGTTTATCCTACTGACCATGCTGATCATACTGACAATAATTTTCGTACTGACTTGAAATTTTATTAACACTGTTAACCGTACCAAGTCTTAAAAACCTACTCACTTTGTATCGTTTCAATACTTTACACTAAGTAATACTTGTAGTACTCATACATTACTTTCATTACATCCTTTTTTTGGTACTTAGTCAAAAACAAATGTTTTATATTAATCGTACCCATGTTTATCATCTTCATATATCTTTTGTTTTAAACAAAACGATGTCGTGGAGTTAGTTATAAAATAATCAAAACGATGTCTTGTTTTCTGTTTCAATATGACCGTTATAATGCCAGGTGTCCACGCCCCTCTGAGTTTTCTAGGGAAATATGACCGTTAGAGTAAATATGACCCTTTGAACCTGAGGACTATAAATTGGAGGTTATTTGAAGCTGAGAAGAACAAGTGTGTGAGACTTTGCATATCAATTTCTATAAGGAGATACTGTGACTTCACTCTTTCTTCGTGCGAAATCCTTGTGATTAAAAAATGTGAACGGATCATTTTTAGTTTTTGTATGTGTATAATTTCTTTGTTTCACATTATGTGTCTTATTAGGTGATAACGATCGAGGGATTCCGGGGATAGGAAGACAGTGCTACTGATCATCGTATCGAGGGATTTCAAGTGATTGAAAGACAGAGGTGCCAATTACCTGCAAAATCGAGGGCTTGTAGGGATATAAAGAGAGATGTACCGATCATCATATCAGGGGATTTCAAGTGATTGAAAGATAGAGGTTTTTATTACCTACACAATCAAGGGCTTATGGGGATAGCAAGACATACATACTGATCATCGTATCGAGGGCTTACCAAGGTGGTGGTAAGATAGACCTCTTATTTTGGGTGAAAGGATGACACTTCTCTTTGGGTCAAAAGAATTTTAATACTTTTATATTTCTGCTACTGTATTTTATGAAAGGTAATTTTATTGTTTCCTTTTCTTCATTTCATATTCATTGTTATTGTTTCAATTACATTCATAGTATTACATATTGTATTGATTGATTTTATATGCTTTATGGTAGAATCCTTCACTATTGTATTACTCTGATTATTGTATTCATCTTGATTACAATTGCTTTTATTTTCATATAGTATTACAACATATCATACCTTTATATTCAATACAATTGTGGATGTTAGTTTTTGTTGTGAATTTTATTAGTTTATGATCTTTTAAACTATTTTTTTTGTTTAAAAACATAGTTTTTAAACATACAATTCACCCCCCCCCCCTTGTATTGTTCCATCTAATATACATATACATCTACATATTTGATCAAAAACTTGGTATCATTCCAATCAATGATAGGTGGTCTAGAAGGATTTAGATTTTCAATTATTTACTACACTAACGTGTGGAGTGGAAAATATTTTGTTTATTTGGGAGGAATAAATGTTTGGTCAATTGAAAATCTAAATCCTTCTAGACCACCTATCAATGATTGGAATGATTATGAGTACTAGAGATATCAAATGAATACCTTCATTATCAAAACTGGTGTAGACAATTTTATTATGCTTACTAGAGGATACAAAATTCCTGACAAAGATGTCAGTACTTTCACTAATCAAGAGAAGCAAGAATATCAACTGAATTACAAGGTACGCAATACTTTACTATGTTATATGACTAGGAATATATACATCCATATATCTTCTTGTGAAGCATCCAACTGTATTTGGATGAAATTAGAAGTCACAAATTTTGATACATCCATGGTTATGGAAAACAAGAAGAGCAATGCTTCAACAAGAGTATCAGGGATTTCTTTTTCCTTATGTAGAGCCAGTATGTAAAGTACAACAATGATTTATGACAATTTTTAACAGCTTGCAATCTATGGGAGAAAAAGGTATTGATGATGATGCTCTTATAGATAATATTATTGATATAATGCCTAATGAATGGGAGTAAAAAAGGAAAGATTTTGATGAAAATTGAAATGTTTCCCAGATTACTCTTGATGAACTCTTTGGAACTCTTCTATAGCCCGAGACAAGAATGAAAATAGGTGCTGATCTCAATAAAAAGAAAAATGGAAATGGAAGTGTACCTTTTACTAGAACATCTAAAGCTGAAACACCTGAAAGGATAACAAGATCTAAAACTAAGAAATTTGGCATGTCTGAATCAAGCGATAGTGATCACTCGGATAATGAGTTAGCCAATCATGCTCGAAGGATGAACAAGATTGTGGGAAAAAAAGACAGCCAACACAGATTCAAAAAGAAAGATAGGAAGGAGAAGAAAGATTCAGATGTAACATGTTATGAATGCAAGAAAGTAGGACATATAAGGCCTGGTTGTCCTTTACTGAAGAGAAAGGACAGAAAGGAGAAACATTCTGAAAAAAATAATAAAAAGTACTACAAGACAATGACAAAGAATGTCTTGAAGGAAAATGATACATGGATTGAAAGTGGTAGTGATTCATCAAATAACTCTTCAGAATAAGAGTCCTCAGGACAAAAGAATATTAGACTTATATCCAAACTACCAATTGAAGATCATTTTCTCATGGCTATGGTACACAATGATAAAGCTATTACAAATGTTTCCCTAAATGTAAATTATACTGATAATAAATATTATAAATCTTTAAATGATGAGTCTTCATCATCAGAAGATGATACATTACCTTTTTTTGATGAAATATCTAGGTTTTCTAAATTAATTTAGAATGAAAATTCTAAACTCAATAAAAAGGTTGATAATGAAAATTCTAGAATTTTAGTTTTAACTATAGAAGTACCAGATCATTCTAATGATCTTGATACAAAAACTTTTGATTTTGAATGTATTTTAAAACCCTTGAGAAAGTCAAATCAGATAAGGATAAACATTCTAAGGATCTTGAAAATATAATTTCTAAGAAATTTTTTTAGAGCCTAACTCTAGTTCAAAATCAAATGTTTTAGAGGATAAGAACATAATTTTGAAACTAAAGTCATAGATGATTTCCTTGAAAAATGTTTGTCAAACTTTATATACGGAAACGGAAACTTTGATAAAATGTATACTCAAATTAGACCTTTGATTAATTATTGCGGTATTGGTTATACTCATTCTAAACCGGTGTTTAGTGATAACTATTATGTTCCTCAAAAAACCCTTTTTTACTCTATGTGTCAATGTGGAGGACACTGGAAAAGAAATTGTTCTCTCAATAGAATCCAATATTTATGATTTCATAAAGCCCTTTTTGCAAAACAAATAAGGATTCCTAAAATTCCTGTTATCTAACCATTCTGGATCCAAACAAGTTTGGATTCCAAAAAAACTAATTGTTTGTTTTTCAGGAAAATAAGAAGTGTACCAAACTGAACATTTGGTACATCGATAGTGGTTTTTCTCGACACATGAAGAGAAACAAAGATTTCTTTGAAAAGATCATCGAAACAAAAGTTGGAAAGGTTACCTTCGGAGATAATACTCATGGGAAAATTGTTGGAATAGGTAAAAAAAAATTTCATGGAAAAGTTATTATTTCAAATGTTTATTTGTTAATGGTCTTAAGCACAGTCTCATCAGCATAAGTCAATTATGTGATGACGGTTACCATGTGACTTTTGGAAATAATAATTTTCTAGTTCACAATTCCAAGGATGAGTTCATTATATCTACCCATAGGCAAGATAATGTATACACTATTAACTTAGAAGACCTTAGGAGCCAAAATTTACCCCACTAAAGTGAAATAGAAGACCAATCATGGATATGGAATCAAAGACTAGGACACTACAACCTGAGAAACCATTGTAAACATTCAAAGAAAAGACTTTTGAAAGGACTATCAGATCTTAGATATGATTCTTCAAAATTCTGTGATCCTTGTCAATTTGGTAAGCAACAAAAAACTAGCTTTAAATCAATCAATGAAGTTTCAACATCTAATGCATTACATCTAGTGCATATGGATATTTTTGGTCCTTCACAAACTAGAAGCATTGGAGGTAAATACTATGTATTTGTTTTAGTTGATGACTATAATAGATTTAAAAGGGTCTATAATCTAAAAAATAAATCTTAAGCCTTTTCTTATTTCAAAAGATTTAGAGCCAATGTTAAAAATTAGAAAACCTACCATTGATAAATATTCACAGTGATTATTGTGGTGAATTTAAAAATTCACACATTGATACTTTTTGTAGTAAGAAATGTATTACTCCCAATTTCTCATCTCTATGAACTCCTCTGCAAAATGGTGTTGTTGAAAGAAGAAATCGTATTCTTCAAGAAATGCCAGAACCATGTTGACTGAACACTCAATTATTAACCACCTTTGGGCTGAAGCTGTGAGTACTTATTGTTATACTATAAATCATACTTTAAGGAGACCATTTCTTAATAAAACACCTTATGAATTATGGACTGGATGAAACCCTAAAGTTTCATACTTCAATGTTTTTGGGTGCAAAGTATTCATCCTGAATAATAAAGATAATATACACAAATTCACACCAAAATCTGATGAAGGAATATTTCTGGGCTATTCTACAACTTCAAAAGAATATTGAGTTTTAAATAAAAACACTTGTACTGTTGATGAAATGGTGGATGTTAAATCTGATGAAACTAATCCTTTTGTTTTCAACCAACCCCAACCTACATCCTCGGATGTGTATTCTAAAAATATTTATCAACCTTTGTTAGAACCACCTTCTGATAAGGAAAATTTTCAAGAATATATTTCTGAATCCTTTACCTCAGAAGTATTTCTACCATATGTTGATGAACATGTTTTACAAAACCCAAATCAATTGTTTCGTAGGAATCAACCCAGTGATAATATCATTGGTGATGTAAATAAACCTGTAAGGACCAGAAATTACATAAGAAATGAAATAGAACATCTTTCCTTTCTTTCCCAATTCAAACCTAAAAATCCAACTGAGGCCTTAGGTGATGAAGATTGGATTAAAGCAATGAAAGATGAACTAAATGAATTTGAGAGGAATCAAGTCTGGACTATAGTTGAAATACCTAAAGAAACTACTGTAATTGGTGGAAAATGGGTTTTCAGAAACAAATGTGATGAAAATGGAATCATTGTACGAAATAAAGCAAGATTTGTTGCTAAGGGCTATAACCAACAAGAGGGAATAGACTACAATGAAACATATGATCTGGTAGCTAGACTTGAATCTATTCATAGTCTATTAGCCTTTACTGCATACATTAATTTCAAACTATTTCAAATGGATGTTAAATGTGATTTTCTAAATGGTTTTGTTCAAGAAGAAGTGTTTCTTGAACAACCCCATGGGTTTCTAGACCCAAAACATCCTAATCATTTTTTTAAACTTACTAAGGCACTATATGGCCATAAAAATGCTCCTAGATCATGGTATGATAGACTTACATGATTTCTTTTACAAAATAATTATGAAAAAAGTACAAAAAATACAACCTTTTTATAAAAATGGAAAATAAAATGGTTTGATTGTTCAAATTTAAGTTGATGGAATCATATTTGGATAAACTCAACAAACATTAACTGATTCTTTTTCCAACATAATGAAATATGAGTTTGAAATGTGTATTATGGGTGAGATAACGTTCTTTTTAGGTTTTCAAATTTAACAAATAATAGAAGGAACATATATATCTCAACATAAGTATATAAAATATTTACTGAAAATGTATGGTTATGACAAGACTAAAAGTATTATCACTCCAATCGGTACCTCAAATAAACTTGATCTTGATGAAACATTGAAACCAATAGATCAAACAATTTTTAGAGGTATGATAAGAAGATTGTTATACATGATATCCAGTCGACCATACTTAATGTTTTTTGTATTCTTATGTGCGAGATACCAATATAATCCAAAAGAGTCCCATTTAAAATCTGTGAAAAGAATTTTTCAGTATTTAAAAGGAACTGTGGATTGAGGTGTTTTTTAATCTTCTGGAAATGATTTTGTTTTTAAAAAAAAAATTCAAATGCTGACTTTGGTGGTTGTAGAATGGATAAAAAGAGTACATCTGAAACATTTCATTTCTTAGGAGATTCTCTGGTTTCTTGGTCCAGTAAGAAACAACACTCAGTAGCACTCTCCGCTGTTGAAGCTGAATATGTAGCAGCTGGAAGTTGATGTGCTCAAGTGTTGTGGATGCAACACACACTCACAAATTATGGATTGTGTTTCTATAAAACTCAAATTCTTTGTGATTATACTAGTGCTATAGCTCTTATTAAGAATCCAGCACATCACTCTCATGCATGACACATAGACGTCAGGCATCAGTTTCTTAGGGATCACAAACAAAAAAGAGATTATTTTACAATTCATCAGAACACAAGAACAACTTGGTGACATTTTTACAAAACCATTACCTTCTGATAGATTTGAGTTTATAAAATAGAATCTAGATTTGATTATATTAAAATAATCATTCATTTCTACTTCATGTTTTACACTTCTCCTTACATTAAAAAAACTCCTCTTATTAAAGAGGCGACCATTTTTTTTACTTAATATCTTATTTTTTTAATGACATTTACTTATTTATTTTCCTGGTTTATTTTAAATTTTTTGTTTATCGTATTGACTATTTACTTATTGTTATTTACTTTTCTATTTATAATATTGATTGGTTACTTATTATTTACCTTTCTGTTTATTGTATTTACTGATTACCATAACAAATTTCTTTTCCATCGACACGTCTGTTCAAGGTAATGAATTTCTTTTCCATTGTCATGTCTGTTTATGGTTATGGATTTCTTTTCCATCGTCACATCTGTTCATGGTAATGAATTTCTTTTCCATCAGCACTTCTGTTCAGGGTATTGAATTCCTTTTCCATCGGCATGTCTATTCATGGTAACAAATTTCTTCTCCATCGTCACGTCCGTTCATGGTAATAAAGTTCATTTCCATCGTCACGTCTGTTCATGGTAATGAATTTCTTTTCCATCATCACGTCTGTTCATGGTAATGAATTTATTTTCCATTGGCACGTCCGTTCATGGTAATGAATTTATTTTCCATCGGTACGTCCATTCATGGTAATGATTTTTTTTTTCCATCGGCATTTCTGTTCAAGGTAATTAATTTCTTTTCCATCGGCACGTCCTTTCATGGTAATGAATTTCTTTTCAATGGTCACGTCCGTTCATGTTAATGAATTTCTTTTCTATCGGCACGTCAGGTCACAACATAAAAGTTGATCATATTCATTCTCCCCATTCATTTTTAGTTTCTTTCACTCTGTTAATACTACATAATCCAACAATTACCTTACGATCTCCGGCTAGTATATACTTTACTTTTTAAAAAAAAAAATTATATTTTTTAAATTTTTTTTTTCTATTTTGATACTATTCATTGATTTCTTCTCTTCTAATCTCAACCATCGAAGACCAACAGTAACTTCGTTTGTCACCTATAAATAGACCCCACCCCCCTCCCCAAACACACACTAGTTTTTCAGATTTTTTGGTGAAGTTCGGCCTCCCAGTTTTAAGACTCCGTATGTTCTTCCATCAACATCAACTATATGTCTCAATCCTCTACTAACACTCCTGCTGAATTGACTTCCAATAATTTTTCAGAAAAATACTTTTTCAAATAAAGGTTAGTTTCTCAGGACTTATTTGATTCATACAATTCTACAATCAAAATAATTATTTTGTTTCAATTCTAGGAGCATTTGTATGTTGAAAAACCAGTGTCTGAAGATCTAGTTTTTTTTATGAAGTCAGTCAGTTCTACAAAATTGTGTCTTTCAATATGAACATGACTGTCAATTTTTATGTGTATGATAGAAATATATCAATGTCTGTGAAGCAATCATCCCACTTTCTATTTGTTCCAGTAGAAGGTGATTCTTTTTGTCAATCTCATTAACATCTAGAGGAAGTTGGCTCATTTATCAAAGAAAGTGCTGAAAAGTATTTGTTTCTTATAAATGAAGAAAAGAGGAAAGTGTCTCATCATTCACCAGACAATAGATTTTTCACTCTTTGGATGCAAGGTTTTCTTATCCCAAGGAAAGGGGATAGAGAAACATTGAATGTTTCTGATATCTTTATGCTTGACTATCTTGTCAATATGAGAAAAGTAAATCACATGAGATGCGTTTTTGAAACAGTCAAGAATGTTAAGTCAGGAGAAATTAAGTCTCATTTGATCATGTATCCATCTATTCATTCAAATTTCATTCTTGAGAGCATGAAGTTTTTCAATATTCCTTTGAAAGAAAAATTGAAAGAGCGGAAACCTTCATGTATAAGTAAGAGTACGTTGAAAAAGTTGAATGTATGTTTTTATCAAAATTCAAAAAGTTTTTTTAAGGATTCAGAAGCTGAATCCGCTCAGAACAAATCGACACCTATGAAATCCAAAGACAATCTATCTATTGGTGCTCCTAAAAAGTCAGATCCACAAACCAGTTCAAAGCCAAAGAAGAATCCTAAGTATAGTAAGGATGTTGTGGCAAGATGGAGAAATGAAAGAGAACAGAGAAAAGAAGGTGATCCAAAGTTTGGTCTTGACCCAGCCGATGCCTTTGCTGAAAGGATAAGGGTTGAGGATACGCCTTAGGCCAAAAAGAAAAAGAACACTCTTTTAAAAAGAAAAGCTCAAGACTCTGATATTTCTAATGTATTTAAAATGGTTGAGAATGCTAGTGCTCATCTAACTGAAGAAGTATATCAAGAACCCATCGTACAGAGTCTCCCAGAAAAGAGAAAGGGAAAAAAATTTTGGAAGGAATACAGGAAGTTGAAGAAGAGGAAGGATATTTTATTTTGGAATTCCTTCAGAGCTCAATTAAAAGTATAGAAGAATTGCTTCAAAAACAGAGTGAAGGTATTCAACAAGTTCCTCATGTCGATCGAGCACTGACTATATATTTTGAAACACTAGAAAGAAGTCTTTACCAAGGGAATCGACGTCCTAAATCTTATCATACTGTGAAAAAAATCATTATCAGTGAAAAAGTTGTAGAAGAATGAAAGGGGATTGAAAAAGAAGAAGGAAAACAGCAAGTTTTAAACTCAAGACGATCAAATGAACTGGTTTTATACGATGAGGATACTGATTCAGAACAGACAGTTCTCTTAAGAAAAGTGATTACATTGTTCAAGTTTTAATGATAATTGAGAAGACCATTCCTTAATTTCCCAGGCTTGAAGGAAAAATTTATTTCATTACTGACAATCAGATAAAGATGTTTGGTTCTATAAGAGAATTGAGAAAGAGAGTTTTGTCAGTTGAAGCTGATTTGAAAGTTCTATCTGAATGTTCGGCAGCTCATAAAAAGGCTTTCAACAGAATGACAAAGTGTTCATAAAAAATGGAAAGATCAGTGAATGATCATGAAGTGTCAATTGAAGACTTAAGGAGACATTCAAATGATCTGTCAATTGCTTTCAAAAATCATGACAAAGAAACTGTTGAAATGTTGAATCTTTTGTCAAATACCCATGGGGCCAATATTCATTCAGTAAAAGAGTTTCAAGAGAGAATGAATGATTTTTAGTCAGAGTTTTTGAAGGTTTTATCCTTAAAAGATGAATTAGTTTTTCTTCGAAGAAATAAAATTCTGTGCTATCCAAAAACAATCGGAATTTACAAAACATAATTGATACTCTTGAAGAATTATTCATAGTCTAAGAGGAGTCAATTAAGAATCATGATTAGCTTTTTTCCAATCAAGAAGAGATTCTCAAATCTCATGTTGATTCTATTTCTAAAGATAATAAGGAGATCAAAAGGATTAAAGTAGTTCTTCATGAGTTGATAATGAAGTAAAAGGAAAGAGAAAACAAATGACGGTTATTATTGTTTTCTTTTCATAAACTCTATAAACCTTTGTTATCATAATAAGATTTTTGTTACCCTTTTCTTTGTCTTGTTTTTTTCATTAACTCTTTCAAAAAAATCATGATTACCACATTATTTTTGTAAATCGCAAAGGGGGAGAATGTTTTATAAAAGCGGAGAATGTTTTACAAAGGGAAAATGTTTTAATAACACTTCTAAATCAAGGAAAATCTTCGAATACAATCCTTAGAAAAATACATACCTATGGGGGAGTTAGTTGTATTCAATTTCATATTCAGAAGATTTCCTAACAACTTAGGGGGAGATAAGTATCTCTTTTTTTTTCTTTCCAAAATGGTGGAGATTGTTGAGTCAAAAGATTTAGTTTGACTTTTATATCTTGTTTTGGAAATCACAAATGTCTTTTACCATGCTTATCGTACTGATCATGCATATTGTACTGACCATGTTTATCGTACTGGTCATGTTTATCATACTAATCATATTGATTGTACTTACCATGTTTATCACACTTGTAGAGACCTGAATCTTGACATACATGGACATTACATTACTTTTGTGGAATACTTAGTATATAACAAAAACACACACACAAGGATCGTAATAGTTTAGTGTCTTTGGAAACTTGGAATATAATCTTCTAATCATGGTGAAAGATCTTCAACATCTCCCATAATGATCTTCCTTTTTTTACCTAAAACCTTTCTTTATATCCTGGGGAAATGAAAACATAAATGGGTGAGCTCAAATGCTTAGTAAGGGTAAACAAAAGAAATATCAATCACATCATTTTCATAAGAACATAACATTTTGGAAATCTTAACCTGCAAAAGAGAGAATAATTTCATAACATGGGATAAATCATAGTAGTGAAATGAAAGCCCAATAATCATAACATAAAACATGAAACTTTGTGGCATACACACATAATCATAGAGAATCATATCTTATTAGTCAAGACTCATTTCCAAGACTATCTTAGTGGACAAAGTCCATTTCTGAACCGAGTCACCCTCGTTTCATTCCTGTTTCACTGAACCGGTATAACCTACCGTTCCAGCCATGTCTATCTCATGAGATTTAAAATATTTACCCAATGAATTGGAGGGAGATATAGGTCCAACCCATATCTTAATGATACCACTCTTATTTGTGCAACAAAATCATAAACCATACATCATAGCATAACCCATGTAATAAAAATGGGAATCTAAAACATCGTGACATCATAAAACAATTCACATAAGATAAAGGAATTCATAAATATAATTGCATCACAACATAATCAAATCAATGTAATAATAGGGATAGAAATATAACCCTATATTATCTTAGATGGAAAATAATTTTGATAAAACACATGAACTCCATTCTTGAGGAAAATATCCTTTCTGCTTCAAAATCACTTTTCCTTTCTTAACATGTCGTACAATTATAAATTAAAGAAGTTGATTAAAAATATACTTGAAAACTTGTAAATGAATCTTCTTGGAAATAATGTTTTAAAAATCTATCCATGCCGTATAAGTTAAAAAAAACATTCTTCGTACTTTTGTCGGAAAAGTCAAAAAGTACCTCGTATGAAAAACGACAAAAGATTCCCTTCATATCTTTTACTAAAAACTTACCGAAGGGTAAAATTTGATTTAAAAAATTGTAGGTGGATGGAAATAATATTACATATTGAGGAAACATGGATGTGGATGATAAAATACACCCCAGTAATTAACAAAGTATAAACAATTTCAGAAAAAATGAGATTGTGATATTTCCCTTACCTTTGGTCCGATATGCTTTGTACATGTCTGAACCTCCTCTTCTTTGAAGTGCTTCTTTGAGACCTCCTTTTAGGGCACTAAAATAGGTATTTGAAGAATACTTGAACCTATATAATGTTTCTAGGGAAGTGGAGATAAGAAATTGGAAGGGTTTGGCTGAGCTTGAACGCTCAAAGTGGAGTGAGGAAGAGGGGTAGGTGTTTCCCTTTTATAAGGGAGGAGAGGGGCACCTTTGGAATAACTAAAAATATTATTTTATTATAGTCAAGTTCGGTTTTAAATAGCTCAAAATTGAGTTATTTAAAAGATAAGGTGGTTATGGGCCTAAATCCTCTCATCCAATATAATTTAGATAAGTTTAGGTCATTATATTAACCTTATCTTTTAGTTTTAACTCTTAGTTAATTAGATTGACATTTACCATGTAACTTTGTATTTTTATATTATATAGTTAATAAACTTACCATATACATCCAAGTTACCCCCAAGTTGTGTTTTATTAATATATATAACCTTATCTAAGTCCTTTGGCCGAACCTTATATTTTTAGGAATAAAATAACAATTAATAATATAATATTTGTTTTAAAAACTATTTTATGTCAATTTTGACACTATTCAATAGTGGATTTTTTTGAAACTCATAACAGAATTATTACTTCGACAAAAGTTAAGTAAATTAATCCTAACATGTCATATTGACCTAGAAAATTAGTTTAATTTATAAAAAGTCTCAAATTATACTTATTTAGGTATTTATAATATCAATTATTCTAATTTTTCACTATTATAGTAATTACTGCATCATCCTTGTGTCATAAATAAATTAAATTATATAAAGTCTAAAAATTACAAATAAAATACCATTATGTAGGAAATATTTTTATATTTCTAATTAATATTTATAGTCAAATTTATCTTATGTATAACCCCATATTAAAAATGATTTACTTATTAAACATTGATTTTAACTATTTTAACCATTCTTTAAACAAATTAATAATAAATGTCCTAATCTAATCCAAGTGGGCCTAAATGGTCATATTTTATTCCTAAGGTTGTTTTTCGTTGAATTAAACTTGTCCAATAGAATTAGGACATGTGTTATGGTAATAATAATATCATTTTACCCTTAATTACCCTATTTACTTTTAACCGTGGTAAAAAAAAGTAAAAAGATACTATTCATCAAAAATTATTTTCATCTTATTGAACCACATTTTAGTCCTTGATATTAACCTTGTCTCTCAGATTTTTGAAATCCCACTCACAGAAGCGGTAAAATTATGTTTTATGAAAAAATCAGTTTTTTTAACTAACACTTAGTTGTTTCACTATTCATCAAAAATTGAAAGTTTTCAGAAAAATACCAAAATTTCACCCTAGGATAACTTCGATATTACGAATCCAAAAATGAAGTCCATTTTGAAAAATAAAATTTATAAAATTTCAAAAAGTGGTTATTACTATTCATAACGGATAGTTTTAAAAATATTTTAATAGCATATTGTTGATTAGTGAAACTCGTTATTTCGTACTACACACTCTATCGAGGAAGGTCGCAATTGCGTGTAATGAAAGGCAAGTCAAGGATGTGTGTTGTGCAAGCTCCTTTTGGTGTAGCGGACAACACAAGTCATTAATGAAATTAAAAAGAATATTTTTCATAAAATCTCGGGCTGTTACATTCTACCCCCCTTAAAATGAATTTCGCCCTCGAAATTCGTCGGGGTTATAAATGGTTTACTACTCGAAATTTTATTTAATATAAATCCACATCGTAAAAAGGAATACCAAAACTTGGCTTTAAAAACTAAAGTATGAAATGTAACGATTACCCAAATAAAATAATCATAGGGTTTCCATATAGGTGAAAATATGAATATGGAAGAGAAATCTAACCATCATGTTCTAAAGGAGAGTGGTAGAGAACATGGCTATGGAAAAGCCAGAAATCACAAAGCCATAAATTTGTGATGATCTAAGGTACCATCTGATTCATCAGATATAAGAGCACTAGAACAACATTTTTGGTTTTCAAGATCATTTCCCTAAAGTTGATGAAATTGGAATTAGAAGAAATACTTTCGTGATTTTGGTATAGTCTCACCGTTTGTCGTTCTTTGGAAAATTTAAACTTCATATATTAAAGAAATGAAGTTGAATTTGTCATTCGTGATGTGTTAGCAGATCATGTGATTGAATGATGGGTCATTCCATCTATCTCAAACAAAAGGTTAGAAAAGTTATCAAAAAAATACATAAGTCCATCTATAGTGAGATTAATCATATATAGTTCCTAAAATGAACTTATACTTCATATATCATACCGCTTAATAAAATAAAAATAGTTTCTACTAACCAGGGACTTCCTGTAGGCCAGTGGTAGGCGATAAAGGCCAGTCGCACTTCGGTTGTGGGTTCGATTCCTACGACTTTGTCCGACGCGATGGGTTGTCACCCATCTTGCAGGTTGTCCTTTTTCTAAAACTATATTACTATAACATCACATAAATAATATCGAAAAAAACTTATATCCTTAAACAATACTAACTTATGTCGAACATAATCCACTCTAGTCTTTAGGCTTATCCATAATACTGCAGTCCATTCTCATATTATAGTGAAAATGATTACCAAATAGTTCATATAACAAGTTTGTTAATACCATCGTTCATCCCCGTATATCATGAGATATGTCTTGTTGGTCACATTCCAAACATTCGAAGGCCTTAATCATGTATTCTCTTGAAAAATGAATACCCATTGAACCTTAGGGAAAACATTAATTCAATTAAAAGTTAACACATTCCACATACCAAAATCCTCAAAATTCTATATACTCAAACCATGATATCACTTAGTCTTTATATCAATCATGAGCTCATGAATACTGTCAAACATTTAATTTTTTTCCTTATCCCTTCATTATGTACATATCATCTTTTTTTACAAAAATATTTCAATCACTTTCCATGGTTACCGGTACCATAAAATTATTGAAAACCACAATAGACCAATACATAAATATTCCAATACTCAACATTATTTTGAAATCCCATTACATAAACACTTAATCATTCCACCACATCGTTGTCATATTCAACATCACCAATGGTGATCGCATGTGACTTCCCTTTGTCCTTTTCCTTAAGTGGTTGATCACGTCGATCATCACTAACCCTTGGATTAGGGCATTTATTAGCATAATGCCCCATTTCCTTGCACTTGAATTAATGAAGTGTTGTTGGTTCATTCTGTGTATCCCTTCCTTTGTTTGCATCATTAGAGATCTTCTTCCCATCATTGCGGAATTCAAACACCCGATGACCTTCCTTTCCACATTTGAAACATTTACTTGTTCCTTTATGACAATCTCCACCATGCTTCCTTCCACACATTGAGCATGTGGAAACATTCATCTTCTTTTCACCATTATTCTAAGATTTCTCCTTGAACTCCATCTTTCGTTTCTTGTAAAAACTAATAGATGGATAAGTAACACTAACTTCCATTTCTACCTTGATATCACAATGCACAATTTCTTCATAGCTACTGAAATCTCATATAGCTAATGCCCTTCGATGATTTGGTTTTAAGCCACTGAAGAATCGATCAACTTTACTTTTAGGTTGGATGATAAAGCCAGATGCATACCTTGCAAGCCTTGTAAAATTCTCTTCGTATATACCAACAGATTCATCATCCATTTGCTTTAGTTCAAGAAACTACTTCTCTATCTTTGTTCGAATAATACGAGGGAAGTAATTATTGAAAAATAAGTTCTTGAACTTGTCCCATTCCATGGACTCAATTTCATCTCTTTGCCTCGTATTCTTGATATGATTCCACCATTGATCAACTTCACCTTCCAAACGATATATAGCTAAGATGACTTTATCATGTTCAGAACATTGAAGAACTAAAAATATCTTTTCAGTAGTACTGATCCATTGTTCAGCAACAAGTGGATCCGAAGACCCACTGAAAGAAGGTGGACGTTGCCTCATGAAGGACTCAATAGAATATTGTTCCCTTCTCTGCTCATTTGGAAGTACATAATGATTCATATATTGTGTAAGTATAGCAATAAGATTTTTCACTCCATCTCCCATAACATTTGTTTGTTCAGGAGGACAATCATTGCATTGATCAACACGGTTTCTTCAGGTTCCAGCCATCGTCTAAAACCCAAAAAGAATAGTGTGAGAGGCAAAAATCATGCTAGGGAAAACAACATAATAAAGGGGGAGTACCTTCAATATCTAACATCTTAGGTATAATTCTATGATCGTTAGCGTAATTCTAGTACTATAACCTATACGTATACTTAACCTTAGGGACATCCCTAGACATACCTTAGAAATATCTATAGGGATCTCACTAACGTTTTCACATCCTAGTTTCCAAAGGTTGACTAAACCTTTCCTCTGATACCAACTAAAAAGACCCAAAGCGTGACGTACATGGACATTAAATTACTTTTTCGGAATACTTAGTACATAACAAAAACACACACACAAGGATCGTAACAGTGTAGTGTCTTTGGAAACATGAAATATAATCTTCTAATCATGGTGAAAGATCTTCAACATATCCCATAAAGATCTTCCTTTTTTACCTAAAACCATTCTTTATATCCTGGGGAAAATAAAACATAAAAGAGTGAGCTCAAATTCTCAGTAAGGGTAAACAAAAGGAATATCAATCACATCATTTTCATAAAAACATAACATTTTTGAAATCATAACCTGCAAAAGAGAGCATGATTTCATAACATGGGATAAATCATAGTAGTGAAATGAAATCCCAATAATCATAACATAAAACATGAAACTTTTTGGCATACACACATAATCGTAGAGAATCATATCTTATTAGTCAAGACTCATTTCCAATACTATCTTAGTGGACAAAGTCCATTTCTGAACCGAGTCACCCTCGTTTGAGTCATGTTTCACTAAACCGGTATAACCTACCGTTCCAGCCATTTTTATCTCATGAGATATAAAATCTTTACCCAATGCATTGGAGGGAGATATAGGTCCCACTCATCTCTTAATGATACCATTCTTATGTGTGCCACAAAATCATAAACCATACATAATAGCATAACCCTTGTAATAAAAATGGGAATCTTAAGCATCGTGACATCATAAAACAATTCACATAAGATAAAGGAATTCATAAATATAAATCCAACACAACATAATCAAATCAATGTAATAATATGGATATAAATAGAACCCTTTATTATATTAGATGGAAAATAATTTTGATAATACCCCTGAACTCCATTCTTGAGTAAAATATCCTTTCTGCTTCAAAAACACTTTCCCTTTCTTAACATGTCGTACAATTATAAACTAAAAGAAGTTGATTAAAAATAAAATTGAAAACATGCAAAGGAAGCTTCTTGGAAATAATGTTTTAAAAATCCATTCATTCCGTATAAGTTAAAAAAACATTCTTCGTACTTTTTTCGGAAAAGTCAAAAAGTACCTCGTATGAAAAATGACAAAATATTCCTTTCATATCTTTTACTAAAAACATACCGAAGGGTAAAATTGGATTTAAACAATTGTAGGTGGATGGAAATTATATTACATATTTAGGAAACATGGATGTGGATGATAAAATAAACCCTAGTAAATACCAACGTATAAACAATCTTGGATAAAAATGAGATTGTGATATTTCCCTTACCTTTGGTCCAATATGCTTTGTATGTGTCCGAACATCCTCTTCTTTGAAGTGCTTCTTTGAGACCTCCTTTTAGGGCGCTAAAATAGGTCTTTGAAGAAGACCAGAACCTCTAGGATGTTTCTAGGGAAGTGGAGAGAAGAAATTGGCAGGGGTTGGCCGAGCTTGAAGGCTCAAAGTTGTGTGAGGAAGAGGGGGAGGAGGTGCCCTTTTATAAGGGAGGAGAGGGGCACCTTTGGAATAACTAAAAATATTATTTTATTATAAAGTCAAGTTCAGTTTTAAATAGTTCAAAATTGAGTTATTTCAAAGATAAGGTGGGGATGGCTCTAAATCCTCTCATCCAATATAATGTAGACAAGTTTAGGTCTTTATATTAACCTTATCTTTTAGTTTTAACTCTTAGTTAATTAGATTGACATTTACCATGTCACATTGTAATTTTATATTATATAGTTAATAAACATACCATATACATCCAAGAGACCCCCATGTAGTGTATTATTAATATATATAACCTTATATAAGTCATTTGGCCGAACCTTAGATTTTTAGGAATAAAATAACAATTAATAATATAATATTTGTTTTAAAAACTATTTTATGTCAATTTTGACACTATTCAATAGTGGATTTTTTTGAAACTCATAATAGAATGATTACTTCAACCAAAGTTAATTGCATTAATCCTAAAATATCATATTAACCTAGAAAATTAGTTTAATTTATAAAGAGTCTCAAATTATACTTATTAAGTATTTATAATATCAATTATTCTAATTTTTCACTATTATGGTAATTACTGCATCATCATTGTGTCATAAATAAATTAAATTATTTAAAGTCAAAAAATTAAAAATAAAATACCATTATGTTGGAAATCTTTTTATCTTTCTAATTAATATTTATAGTCTAATTTATCATATGTATAACCCCATATTAAAAATGATTTACTTATTAAACATTGATTTTAACTATTTTAACCCCTCTTTAAATAAATTAATAATAAATGTCCTAATCTAATCCAAGTTGGCCTAAATGGTCATATATTATTCCTAAGGTTTTTTTTTGTCGAATTAAACTTGTCCAATAGAATTAGGACATGTGTTAGGGTAATAATAATATCATTTTTACCCTTAATTACATTATTTACTTTTAACCGTGGTAAAAAAAGTAAAAAGTTACTATTCACCAAAAATTATTTTCATCTCATTAAACCACATTTTAGTCCTTGATATTAACCGCGTCTCTCGGATTTTCGAAAATCCAATCAAAAAAGTGGTAAAATTATGTTATATGAAAAATTCAGTTTTTTAACTACCACTTAGTGGTTTCACTATTCATCAAAAATTGAAAGTTTTCAGAAAAATACCAAAATTTCACCCTAGGCTAATTTCGATATTACGAATCCAAAAATGAAGTCCATTTTGAAAAATAAAATTTATAAAATTTGAAAAAGTGGTTATTACTATTCATAATGGCTAGTTTTAAAAATATTTTAATAGCATATTGTTGTTTAGTGAAACTCGTTATTGCGTACGACACACGCTATCGAGGAACGTCACGATTGCGTGTAATGCAAGGCAAGTCAAGGATGCGTGTTTTGAAAGATCCTTTTGGTGTAGCGTACAACACAAGACATTAATGAAATTTAAAAGAATATTTTTCATAAAATCTCGGGTTGTTACAGCACTGATCATGTTGTTCGTACTGACCATGTTTATCGTACTGATCATGCTGATCGTACTGACCATGCTAATTGTACTGACCATGTTTATCGTACTGATCATGTTTATCATACTCATCATTTTTATCGTACTAACCATTCTAATCATACTGACCATGTTGATCATACTGAACATGCTGATCGTACTGAACATGTTTATCATACGGACCGTGTTGATCATACTGACCATGTTTATCATATTGACCATGCTGATCGTACTGACTGGAAATTGAATAAACTCTGTTAACCATACCAAGTCTTATAAACCTACTCACTTTGTATCGTTTCAATACATTACACTATGTAATACTAATAGTTATCATACATTACATTCATTACATGCTTGTTTTGGTTCTTAGTCAAAAACACATGTTTCATATTAATCGTTATCATGTTTAGCATCTTCATATATCTTTTGTTTTAACCAAAACGATTTCGTGGAGTTAGTTATAAACTAATCAAAACGATGACTTATTTTCTGTTTCAATATGACTGTTATAATCCCAGGTGTCCAAGTCTCTCGATGTTTTCCGGGGAAATATGACCATTGGAGGAAATATGATCATTGGAACCTGAGGCCTATAAATATGAGGTCATTTGAAGTTGAGAAGAAAAAGTGTGTGATACTTTACTTATCAAGTTCTAGAGAGAGATACTATGACTTCTCTCTTGCTTCGTGCGAAAGCCTTGAGATTACTAAACGTGAACGAATCGTTGTTAGATTTCATATTTCTATAAGTGCTTTGTTTTTCTTTGTGTGTCTGATCAGGTGATAACGATCGAGGGCTGCCGGGGATAGGCAGACAGTGCTACCGATCATCGTATTTAGGGCTTTCAAGTGATTGAAAGACAGAGGTGCCGATTACCTGCAAAATCAAGGGCTTGCAGGGATAACAAGACAGATGTACTGATCATTGTATTGAGGGATTTCAAGTGATTGAAATATAGAGGTGTCGATTACCTAAAAAATCTAGGGCTTGCGCGGATAGCAAGAGAGACGTACCGATCATCATATCGAGGGATTACCAAGGTTGTGGTAAGACAAACCTCTTATCCAGGGTGAAAGGATAAACCTTCTCTTTGGGTCAAGAGAATTGTAATACTTTTACATTTCCGCTGCTATATTTTAAGAAAGGGAATTGTATTGTTTTCCTTTCTTCATTTCATATTCATTGTAATTGTTTCATTTATATTCATACTATTACATATTGTATTGATTGATTCAATACGCTTTATGGTAGAATCCTTCACTATTTTATTACTCTGATTATTGTATTCGTCTTGAATAGAATTGCTTTATTTTTCTTATAGTTTTACACCATATCATACCTTTATATTCAATACAATTGTGGTTGTTAGTTTTTGTTGTGAATTGTATTAGTTTAATATCTTTTAAACTAATTTTTGTGTTTAAACACATAGTTTTTAAACAAACAATTCACCCCCCCCCCTCTTCTATTGTTCCATCTAATATACATATACATCTACATATTCGATCCAAAAAATTTTAGTATAAGTTTATTTCATCAATCCTAAACATTATGTTTGAGATTTGTGAAATTCTCAGTTTATTTTTCTAAAAATTCACATAAAATAGTAATGTTGAAATTTATACTAGTAAAAAAACCCCAAAAAGTTATTCATGTATTTATTATGTTTATAATTTGATTGTTTCCTTATGGTGGGTGTTTAGAATGGACAATAACAATTCTAGGTTGATTCACACACAATTAATAAATAATTATTAAAATGTCCATTTGGTTTTTTCTGTTTACGGGGAAAATTTGTAATTGACAATTTTATATGACTTTGGAAACTTTTTTTGACCATTCCATTGATTCCATAATTCATCATTTACCTTATTTAAATTTTTTTTTTCAAATGAAATTTATTTTTGAATATGTTCAAATTAATAAATTTATTTATTTAATAAATAAATTTTCTTAAAACATGTTTATATTTATTTTCAAAAATAGTAGCATGAATTGAAATTCTATAAGTTAGACATTTAATAGAAAATAGTGTATCAATTAGTTGTTATGTAATTGGGTATTACACTTTAGACCTGATCTCAACTCTTATTTGGGATTTGTAACAAATAGGAATTCACATCCACTTAATGGATTGTTTCCATGTATTACAAATGTGTAAAATTAAATGGATTAGGGGAAGTATCAAATTACTCCCATGTATAATTAAATGAACTATTCAATTTTATTATGATATTTTTTGTGTTGTAGTCAAACATATAACAATGAGTTCTATAAAAGACAAAAATTAATTCAATTATAATTTTAAAATTTATTTTTATTTGTCAAATTTACACTAATTAATAATTTGGGTACAATATCTTCATCGAATATATTAAAAACTTATAAATATTAAAAATATATAATTAATTTTTCTTAAATGATTATTATTCCGTTATAATAAGTTAGATAAAAAAGTATTAAATAAATTATTTATTTTTTGGATAACTAGGGGACGGTGAGGATGATAGGTTATACAATATATTAATGACCCCTGGGTTTTCAGAGGAACAAGAATCAATGATCGAAAAAGAAGAGAATACATAGTATCTAATTGGAAGAACGAAAATAGAAAATCCATTCATATTTTCTATATAGATCATAATAAAGATATTGATGATACCAAACAGCATCATTTATTCAATTTTTTTTAATTTAAAAAATAATGATTGATGATATTGATTTTGACATTGTCTATGAAAATTTTTAAAGTACCCCATGACTCATTATTATAGTAGATCAAATAGGACTCGTCTATTATGTTCAGTGAATCTCCATAAATTTAGAAATTAATAAAACTATTTTTTTAAAAGGTTATGAATATAGATGGCTTGAAATATTTTATGATATTCAAAATGCATAAAGGGGAATGTTTAGGGCTCATGATTCAGAGTAAGATGATATTGACCCATATCGACAAGAAATTATTCATATTATGATGGATTTTTTAAATTAAATTTGACAGGGAGTGATAATAAAGATTGAATGAGAAAGAGTGGTAATGTATTATTATGCTAAAATTAGAAAAAAAATAATTTGATTAAACCTTATAATTGAAGGAATGAAACTTTTATTTTCATTATTATATTGATTAATGTATATTTTGAGGATTTTATTTGATTTGACATAGCTTGACTGAAATTATCAATTTTTTATTAAAACACTTTTAAGGAATAGATTGAGAAACCAAATATTTTCACCCATGTTTAAAAACACCATATGACATAAAAAACTCACTAAAAATTGCTTGGCTCTATTAGAAACACTTTCAATAAATAATTTAAATGATTTAATTATTACCTATGTTCATTTATCATCCTTTATAAAGTCATAAAATTGATAATCCAATTTATCCCACATTTGGAAGTACTCGTCTCTATTTACATTAACTTCATTAAAGCCTCATGTTAGTATAAGTTCTTTTTTGTTCTTCCAATCACACTACTCACCATTCATATCAATGTGAACTATTCTTACCATCATATTGTATTTATACTCTTATATGGAATTGATTTTATGGGATTAATCCTCCACGTGTTCCTCTGAATGCATAAGAAACACCAAAATTTTGAAATTTAAAGAAACCACCACACCTGTCTCCCAATGTTGGGCATTCAATACACCCCTTAAGATATTTACTTTATCAGGAATAGACTATAAATCAAAAATAAGCTACTCTTGGTGTATCCTACAACTTCTCCTTGAAAAAAATGCATAAGATGCCTCCTTTTCCACGTATTTCATCACTTATTCTTTTCACGAATCACCATTAGTTCTCTCCTTAGGGAAAGAAAGGTTTTACATCATCTCCATGTTTCTTAGTTTCGAGGATGATCTTGTATCCATTGGTTTAAGAAGATAGGAATACTCCTTAGACCCTTTAATTGAATTTTTCTTTACTAGAATAAATCCTCCCATTTCATGAGAACCATTACTCCCCTTATCTATTCATAGGTTGCAAATAACTCAAATGTGGTAATCCTTCATAGTTCCAATAGAAACTGGACTGCATACTTAATTTCTTGAATCAGCACTAGGAAAACATTGACCCTCCTTGTGTATCTCTACCTGATATAGATAAAAAAATATCCTAAGCCACCTTCTCAGATCCCAAGACATCAAAAATGTGGCCAAACTTTAATAATCGCATCTCTCTACTATGGATGGACCCATACAGTAAATATTATTTCCCCTATAAGACTTTTAATTGATTCACCCTAACCTCACTTCTAGAAGATCCTTTATTACATGACACTTGCAATGTTTTTCCAATATTTTGAGCACTACCAGAGCACACATCCCAAACATATGATAAAGAATCCAGATAATTGTGATTGAGATCAAAGACCATGTCTACTCTAACACATTCCACTAACAAATATGGAATGTGAATTTGTTTTAGGACATCCAAATCATTAATCAAGTTATTTCAGACATTTGAGATCTTCAGATTAGAATTCATGGGCCTCACCTGCACCTATGTGGAAATGACTCCCCACGCTTATCCAAATCTATAATAATATTAGTGGACTTATAACCTCTATTGAACCTAATAAATAGATAACTATGATACTCTAGGTCCCTCTACGATAGGCAGAACACTGATGACCCAAACAATTTCAGGACATACTGAAATCTTTCAGAAATTCAAAAATAACATCTTGCATACATCGAAATTCCTCCACAGTATGATCCAAATATATTCTAAAATTATTACCTTTTAAAAAACCTAAATTAGTGTGTCCTGGACTAGTTTCATGTCCATATATTTCTACCATGAATTTTTTACTCTTTTAGAAATTGATATAGATAATATTTGAAGGAAACTTTTATTTCATCCACCCTATGGTTGTCAGCCAAATTAGATCTTAGGTATTTGATCGTTAGTAGATGTATCATGTCCTGGTGGTGGAAAATAGCTTGAAGTCAATTAAATATTTGGTTATTAGATCAATTATGTAACACCCCAAGCTTCTCGGGAACGCTTCCCTTTGAATAATATAGTAGCGTGTGTTGTACGCAACTTCAAATTCTAACACACACCACAACAAATCAAACTAGTCATTATGAATAGTAATACCCACTTTTAAAATTTTTATAAATTTCATCTCTAAAAATTGAATTCATTTTTTGGATTTAGAATATCGAAATTAGCCTAGGGTAAAATTTTGGAACTTTTTGGATAACATTAATATTTTGAGGAATAGTGAAAATTACTAAATTTATATTAAAAATAACTTTTTTAATCGATATAATTAATAGTGATAAATTATGAATTTGAGTACATTTAATGTATATTTAGAATATAGTTTTACAAATTTAATACAATTTTGGTCATTGGACATAATTTCACAATTAAACCGGACATGAACAAGTGTCAATCTTTTGATAGTTATTATCTCTTAAAAACATGTTTTTTGTTTTAACAATGAGAATTAATTTCAGCCACTTCTGTGTTTTAAATTTGGAAAAATGAATTCTATATTTTCAGTTAGGATTTCCAAAATAGGTAAATAGGTAACTTTTATTTTTAGACATTTTGAATAATTACTTCGGTAAAAATTTTATTTTCCATGGTTATAGGGTAAATCTGGTAAATAAGGGTAAATAAATAATATTATAATAATAATAAATTACCCTAAAACGTGTCCTAACATTATTTGTTGAGATATTTCTGGCCATGGTCATCTTTGGGTCGATTTTGGGACCCCATGGAGCCACATGTAAGGGATAATGACACTTTATAATAATTAAGTTACAATAAATAAAAAAATTACATAAGAATATATCTTTTAGAAGAAAAAAAATTTACATAGGGTTATATATGTTGGATTTTGAAATATAAATATTAATTAGAAATATAAAAAAATTTCCTGCATAATTGTATTTTATTTATAATTTTTAGACATTTAATAATTAATATTATTTATGACACAATAATGATGCAGTATTTTCCATATTAATGAAAGAATCAAATAATTGGTATTATAAATGTTAAAATTAATATAATTTGAATGTTTATCTGACATCCATGAATTTTATTGCATAATATGACATTATAGGATTTATTAAATGAATTATTTTCGAATTAATGAAGTTATTAAGACTTTAACAAAAATAAATTATTGAATAGTGTCTAAATTGACATAAAAGAGTTATTAAAACAAATATTATATTGTTAATTTATATTCAATTACTAAAAATATAAGGTTCGGCCAAGATAATTATATCATGATAGGTGTATCAATAATGGACCACATGGGGGTCGCTTGGAGATATATAGTATGTTCATTAACTATATAATATAAAAATATAAAGTGACATGGTAAGTGTCAAACTAATTTAATAAGATTTAAAACTAAAACATAATGTTAATATGATGACCCAAACTTTTCTAAATTCTGTTGGTTGAGTTGTTTTAAATCCATCCCTACCTTAATCTTTAAATAATATACATTGGATCCATTATAAACCGAATATTAATTTAATATAAAATATTATTTCTAGCTTTTCCAAAGGTGCCCCTCACCCCTCTTATAAAAGGGCACTGCCCCTTCTCACTAATTAACACATTCAAATCCTTTTGGATTGGCCAACCCCTGCCAAAATATTCTATCAACTTCCCTCAATTAAACCTAGAGGTCTTATTTTTATCAGAAAGACAACCTATGGAGCCCTTTTGATCAAATCAAAAGGAAGAACCCGAAAAGAGGTTATGTTTTCAGCACCATCTTTCAAGTTCCTTTATTTTTCAACTTCTTCTTTCTTTGTTATTCCAATTTTAAAATAATAACTCCAGTATCTTATATATACTGTGATGTTATTATAAATATGGTAGAACCATATTCAGTATTCTATCCATCTTTTTAATGATATGTCACCATACGTGCGTGCGTACGGCTTACCGCCTCCACGTCGTGGTGTAATTGTCATTAAATAAATTATTATTTAGATGGGTATAATAATGATATATAATTCATGTAAATAATAAATTTAACATGATAATGATTCTGTATATATGATATAACATCCAATTATATATTATTTTAATATCAAAAGGATGATATTGTCGCTCGTGCATACGTACGGACTATCGTCTCCACGAACGCGATGAGATTCATTCTCCATCATATCCATTAAAGTATAATTATCATTTTATGATTAATAATAGTATTTAAGGACTTGATATCATTCTAGATATTAATTAGATACAACCTATCCATTACAAACACGAATTATGTAACAAAACATATGAAAGAAAACGAGTATGTTAACACCCGAAACGACGATAATACTAAGATATTATTAACAAAGAAATGTTAAAAAATCATATATGATATCATATTAATGTATATGATTCTTTTTTAATTTAATAACAATTATTTCACCATTATAAAGGAGGTTAACCTTCCCCAAATAAGGAAAAGTAAAAGGTAAGGGTTTATTTTACAATCTCTTCATTATTCGAGGTTATTTATATATAATAATCTACAGGGACTTCTTTATCATCCACATCGATGTTTCTTAAAAATGTATTTCAAAACATTTTTAATATTTACTAGAATATGGGTTAAAGTCATATATACCATGTTTTGACTTTTTATAAGTGGTTTATAAAGGAATACTTCCATCGTTTTCCAAACAAGTTCCTTTTTAACCTTTTCGACAGAATTAAGGTAATATTGTTTTTTAACTTATACGGAGGGTACGACTATTTTATGCCGTTATAAAATCGTCGAATCTTCCCTTATAAGCTTATAAGAATATTTAAAAAAATGTATTATTTTTTAAATATATGACTCTTAAATTATTTCAAAATAGAAGGAGATATTTCTCCAAAAAGAGTTTGATTTCATCTATGTCAACATACTTTGATGGATTTTAAGTTTATTTGGAGTTGATTTATTATGATACAAAACTTCCATATTGTATTGATGGTTTTGTGATATGTTTGACTGTGTATGTTTTATTTTTATACCATTCATGGTTTATGAAGAAAGTATTGACATTTCCTAGGCTAGTTTTAATTCGAATGTTTATGTTATGTTTATACCTGTTCATTTGCGGAATGCATTGGACTTAATAAGTGACGAGTGGAGCCCTCTATAGCTCCTAGATGCATCGGTAGGTCTCATGAGACAAACTAGTGTCTTGGCACAAGTCCTTGACAAAATAATATTTGTATTCTTGGCACGAGGCCTTGGATATGTGCTTACGATTGTCTGGCATTATGCATTTCATCATTATGAAAGTGGTTATTGATATTGCATGTGATTATTAAACTAGTAGAATATCCATGTGATTAAGTATATGTAATTATTTCATTTTATTTCGGCCATATTATACTGAGGTTCTTGTTTTAAAAGATTTTGTTTTAGTTATACATTGCCTTAAATGTTTATGCTTATTTATGAATGTTTCTGCTATATTGTTATCCTTATTGGGAATTTGAGCTCACCCCTTTCGATGTTTTATTTTTCGTAGGATGTGAAGAAGTATTTTATGAATGACCTGCAGGGATAGTATGAGGGGATAAGAGAGTGGACTATGGAGACTATATTGTTTTAGTTTTTCATTTTATGATGTAATATAAACTTTATGAATATATCTAGTTATTCCAAGGATAATAAACTAGTCGATCTTTCGAGACTTGATCTTTTTTGTGATCATTCCAATGTAATGTAATAATGCACCGACTCTGGATAACTTGGATCGGGGCATTATAGTTGGTATCAGAGAAAGTTTAGTACAAACCTTGGAAGCTAGATTTAGATAAATTTAGATTAGAGCACGTAGACCTAAGATGGACTTTGAGGATTAGTATAGAAGAACATCCTAGAATTTTGGTATTGTAGAGATTTTGTGAGTTTTTTGAGAAATACATCCATGTCTGGATACGAGCAGGTAGAGGCGGCTCTGGTACAGATGTACCTAGGGGTAAAACCCGAAAACACTGCTTTGAGCTAGACTCGAACGGGAACTGGTGCACAACAATGGGCCTCACTGCACTCTTGCTTACGACACTCTCAGAGGATATGCTTAGGATAACTCTCATTTTCTTTACAAATCATTATGAAGGGTTTATGAGTATATACTTACTCAAAGAAAACATTTTTATGATTATAGATTATATCCATAAATAGTTACATTTATGTTAAGTGTTTTACAAGTATGGAATTATGTATTCTGATTCATAAAATGATCTAGTTTATTCCATTATATAGAAATGGCACCTAGTGGAAGAAATGGAATCTGTATCAATTCACGCACTCCGTGTAGGGATTTCCCTCCTGCTCAAGATAATTATAGGGGAGCTGGTGATGCAACTGGTGCTGATCAACTAATCACCATACTGGGACAACTAACTCAGGTTATGAATAATAACCTTACCTTTATAGAGCACCCTGATCCGCAGCATGCAGGATCAATGTTAGATCGCTTCATGAGGCAACAACCACTAATGTTAAATGGGAGTAAAAATCCCTTAGTACCTGAGTAATGGATAAATTCCCTAGAGAAAATATTTCAGGCTTTGGGGAGTAGTGAATAGGAAAAAGTTGTCATGGGAATTTATCGCCTCACTGGAGATGTTGATCAATGGTGGTCATTGATTCAAAACATGAAGGAAGACGATGAAGTATCAAATACGGAATAGTGGGAGTTCAAAGATCTTTTCGTAGAAAAATACTTTGCTAGCGACCATTGAGAAGATATGGAAAGGAAATTTATGAGTCTAAGACAAAAGGAGGATGATAATGTCACAAAGTATGATGCTAACTTTACAAGGTTAGCAAGGTATACTGGAGATTATATACGTAACCCAAGAAGTAAGATTGATCATTTATTTGATGGCTTAAAACCATTTCTCCATCGAGCATTAGTCTCACAATCCTTCTCGTCGTATGAAGAAATTTTCTCATGTGAAATCAAGATAGAAAAAGAATTCTTTATGTCTTATGACTTTAAAGCAAAGAAAGAGAAGAAGAGATCTGCTGATCAATCTAGGAATGGAAATAAGGGGAAGAAGGGAAAAGTTGAATATACATAATACAGTAAATGTGGGAAGAAACACCCTGTAACTTTCTTAAATGGAATGGGAGTCTGTTACATGTGTGGTGAAAAAGGCCACAATGCTCGTGATTTCAAGGGGAAGAAGGAAGATACCGATGTATAATGTTACAATTACAGGGAGATGGGACATTATGCAACTGAATTTCCTAAGCATCAGGGTAACATACATCAGAAAAGGCCAAGGGATCAAGGCCATGATTATGATATCACTACTACTGAGGTAGAAGATCCAAAAGACATGGTGGTAGGTAATTTAATGGTTTCCTCAAGTTTAGCAAACACATTATTTAATTCTGGATCATCGCATTGTTTCATATCTTCCCAGTTATCTATGAAAATTAGATATTTCCAATTTAATTTAACATGGGAGTTTTCAGTTAAATCTCCTAAGGGAAGTATCATTGCAACAATGTTTTGTGAATCTTTCCCCATTAGAGCACATAAATGTTCTTTATCCGATGATCTCATAATCATACCTATGATTTAGTTTTATATAATCCTTGGTATGGAAAGGATTTCAGACCATGATGCGAAGACTTATTGTAAGAAGATGGAGGTTACGATTTTTGATGATGATGATAAGGAACACCTTATCTTTAGAGTAGAATCATCACCACCTAATTCTTATCTAGATCCACCCCCCCAGTAGCTCAACTAAATTCAATTATTGGGGAGGAAGAGAATGAAATGATTGTGGGTGAGGAAAGGAAAGTTCAAATATAGGATGTACCTATTGTGAAAGAATATGTAGATGAGTTTCCAAAAGATTTACCTAGACATCCTCCAGAACAAGAAGTTTTGATTTCCATTGATTTAATTCTTGGATCAAGGCCTATATCGAAGACCCCTAATAGAATGGCCACTGTGGAATTAGTTGAACTAAAGAAACAACTAGAGGAATTGATTAATAAGGGATTTATTCACCCTAGTGTTTCTCCCTGGGGATCCCCTGTTCTTTTTGTTAAAAACAAAGATGGATCTATGAGGGTATGTATCGACTAGAGGGAGATCAATGATATAACAATAAAGAACAAGTATCCCCTACCTCGCATTGATGATTTATTTGGACAACTTCATGGAGCTCAATACATTTCAAAGATTGAACTTCGATCTGGATACCATCAGTTGTGTGTGAATAAGGAAGACATTCTGAAGATAGCATTTCAAACAAGGTACATGCATTACGAGTTTACGGTAATGCCATTTGGGCTGACTAATGCACCCTCTATATTCATTGATCTAATGAATAGATTTTTTAAGGAATATCTCGATTATTTTGTGGTGGTATTTATTGATGATAACTTGGTACACTCAAAAATCTATGAAGATCATGAAAATCACTTGTGCATTATCCTGAAGACTCTGAGAATCTGTGAATTATATGGGATGTTTAGCAAGTGTGAATTCTGGCTTTAGGAGATTTCTTTTCTTGGCCATATTTTCTTTAAAGATGGAATATCTGTTCATCCTTCTATGACCAAGGAAATCCATAAATGGCCAGCACATACGAGTATAACTGAGCTATGCAGTTTTATTGGTTTAGCAGGTTATTATCGACGTTTCGTCCATAATTTTTCCCGATTGGATAACCCATTAACAAATCTCACATTTAAGGGGGTTAAATTTGGTTGGAAAAAAGAGTGTGAATAATGTTTTGATGAACTGAAGAGAAGATTAGTCAATGATCCTATATTGACTCTACCATCGGGGAATGATGTGTTCATTATTTATAGTGATGCATCAAAGAAAGGACATGGTTGTGTCTTGATAAAGAATCATAGTGTTATTTCCTATGCATCACGACAGTGGAAAATTCGTGAGAAAAACTATCCTACTCATGATCTCGAGTTAGCAGAAGTGATCTTTTCTTTGATGATATAGAGGCACTACCTCTATTGTGAAAAATGTTAGATTTATACTGATGAAAAGAGTTTGTAGTATATTTCCTCACAAAAAGAACTCAACATGAGGAAAATGAGATGGCTTGAACTACTCAAGGATTACGATTTCACGATACACTACCACCCAGGGAAGGAAAATAAGGTGGCAGATGCTTTGAGCAGAAAAGATCACAGTGTTTTGAACACGATGAGAATTGAAAGGGATCCGGTTTTCATGGATCTAGTGAATATGGATATGGGAATTACCATGGAAGGTGAAACATCAATAATTTTTCAAAAGGATTCCAAAAAATATTTACTAGAAAGGATAAAGAGTTCTAAGACTAGTGAAGAATAGATTCAAAAGAAGATTAAAGCTGTGAATGAGGGGAGATTGAATGACATTGGGTATGAAGATGGAATTTTGAAATTTGGGAAGTGAATTTGTGTTCCCAATATACCTAATTTAAAAAGGGAATTTTTGGACGATGCTCATAGTTCCAATTCCTATATACACCATGGGAGCACCAAAATGTATAGAGACTTAAAGGAACATTTTAGGTGGGACAACATGAAGAGGGAGATTGCTGATTATGTGTCAAGATGTATGGTTTTTCAACAAGTGAAAGCTGGAAGGCAACAGCCTAGAGGAGTCATAAAACCTCTTCCCATACCGGAGTGGAAACGGGACAATATTACGATGGACTTTGTCATGGGGATACCAAAGTCTCCTAGAAGAAACGATGCAATATGGGTTATTGTTGATCATCTAACCAAGTCAGCACATTTTCATACTATAAGAGAAGATATACCACTGGAAAGTCTAGCAATACTATATATTAATGAAGTGGTGAGACTTCATGGAGTTCCCCTATCGATTCTTTCTGATCGTGATCCCCATTTTACATCAAGATTCTGGAAGTGTCTTCAAAATTCCCCGAATACTGAAATTCATTTGAGTATTGCTTACCACCCTCAAACAGATGGACAATACGAATGGACTATTTAAACTATTGAAGACATGTTGAGATCATGCTCTCTTGACTTTCAGGGTATGTGGGATTAATATTATCCCCTGGTGGTATTTTCCTATAATAATAGCTTCCATTCAAGTATCCAGATGGCACCATATGAAGCGTTATATGGAAATATATGTCGCATACCAACTTGTTGGGATGACGTTGGTGAATGAAAAGTTGTAGGCCCAGAACTGGTGGAGGAAACAATGAAAAAGATGAAGGTAATCCAAAACCACATCAAAGCTGCTCAAAGTAGGAAGAATATCTATGCTGACAACCGAATAAAGGATTTGGAATTTCAGGTGTGAGATCATGTTTTCTTGAAGGTATCTCCATGTAAGGGAGTTATACGTTTTGTAAAGAAAGGTAAATTGAGTCCCAAGTACATCGGTCCTTTCGAAATTATAGAACAAATTGGGGCTATAGCTTACCGATTGGCAATGCTGCCAAATCTCTCCAATGTTCATGATGTGTTCAACGTATCATTGTTGAGGAAATACATGCCTAACACAACGCATGTACTCACCTATGATGAAATAGAACTGGAACCCGATCTGTCTAATTGTGTAGAGCCCGTCAGGATTCATGATACGAGAGAACAAGTACTGAGAAACCGGACGACTCGTCTGGTAAAAGTTCTATGGAGAAACCATAAGATGGAAGAGGCAACTTGGGAACCCGAGGAACTTGTGATGAAGAACCACCCGAGTATTTTCATGCGGTAGTATTCTAGAAATTTTGAGGATAAAATTATTTAAAGGAGGGTAGAATGTAACACCACAAGAATCAATGGTACGCTTCCCTTTGAATAATATAGTAGTGTGTGTTGTACGCAACTTCGAGTTCTAACACACACCACAACCAATCAAACTAGCCCTTATGAATAGTAATACCCACATTTTGAAATTTTATAAATTTAATCTCTCAAAATTGACTTCATTTTTGTATTTGGAATATCCAAATTAGCCTAGGGTAAAATTTTGGAACTTTTCAGATAACATTTATATTTTGATGAATAGTGAAAATTACTAAATTTTAATTAAAAACAACTTTCTTAATAGAAATAACTAATTGTGATAAATTATGAATTTGAGTTGTTTTAAAGTATATTTAGAATATATTTTTACACTTTAATACAATATTGGTCATTGGACATATTTTCACAATTAAACCTGACATGAACAAGTGTGAATCTTTTGACAGTTATTATCTCTTAAAAACACGCTTTTTGTTTTAACAATAGAAATTAATTTTAAATTAATATCTGCCAATTTTGTGTTTTGAATTTGGAAAAATGGATTCCATATTTGGAATCAGGATATCCAAATTGTGTAAACAGGTATCTTTTATTTTTAGACATTATGAATAATTACTTCAGTAAAAATTTTATTTACCATGGTAAAAGGGTAAATCCGGTAAATAAGGGTATATAAAATAATATTGTAATAATAATAAATTACCATAAAAAGTTTCCTAACTTTATTGGTTGATACATATCCGAGAATGGACATATTTGGGTCAATTTGGGAACCCATGGAGACACTTGTAAGTGCTAATGACACTTTATATTAATTAAGTTAAAATAAATACAAAAATGACATAAGCATATATCTTTTAGAAAAAACAATTTTTACATAGGGTTATATATGTTTAATTTTGGACTATAAATATTCATTATAAATATAATTAAATTTCCTACATAATGGTATTATAGTTATAATTTTTATACGTTTAATAATTAATATTTTTATGACACAATGATGATGCAGTATTTTCCTTATTAATGAAAGAATCAAATAATTGGTATGATAAATTCTAAAATTAATAAAATATTAATGTTTTGATGACATCCATGAATTTTATTGTTTAATATGACATTTTATGATTCATTTAATTAATTTTTTTAGAACTAATGATGTTTTTAAGACTTTAGGAAAAATCAATTACTGAATAGTGTCAAAATTGACATAAAAGAGTTTTTAAAACAAATATTATATTATTAATTTATATTCAATTAATAAAAATCTAAGGTTTGGCCAAAGACTTGTATCATGATATTTGTATCATTAATGGACCACTTGGGGGTCTCTTGGAGTCATATTGTACGTTTATTAACAATATACTTTAAAAATACAAAGTGACATGGTAAGTGTCAAACTAATTAACTAAGAGTTAAAACTAAAACATAAGGTTAATATAATGACCCAAAACTATCTAAATTATATTGGTTGAGTGGTTTTAGACCCATACCCAACTTAAAATTTAAATAATCCACTTTGGAGACATTAGAAACTGAATATGATTTTATTATAAAATAATATTTCTAGCTTTTCCAAAGGTGCCCCTCGCCCCTCTTATAAAAGGGAACTCCCCCTTCTCACAAATTCACACATTAAAAGCCTTTTGGCTCGGCCATAACCTGCCCAAATACCATCTCAACTTCTCTCACTTCAACCTAGAGGCATTTGTTTGATCCAAAAGCCAACTTAAGGATCCCTTTTGATCAAATCAAAAGGAAGAACTCGAAGAAGAGGTAATGTTATCCCCACCCTCTTTCAAGTTCGTTTCTTCTTCAACATATTATTTATTTGTTATTACGATTTTAAAATAATAACTCTGGTATCTTATATATACTGTGATGTTATTATAAATATGGTAAACCATATTCAGTATTTGATCCATCCTTTCAATGACATTTCACCATACGAATGTACGTATGGCTTACCATCTCCACGTCTTGGTGTAATTTTCATTCAATAAATTTTTATGTGGATGGTTATAATAATGATGTGTAATTCAAGTAAATAATAAATATAACATGATAATGATTATGTATATATTATATAACGTCAATTTATATATTATTTTAGTATCAAAAGGATGATATTGACGCTCGTGCGTACGTACGGACTACCGTCTCCACGAACGCGATGATATTCATTATCTATCGTATCCATTCAAGTATAATTATCATTTGATGATTAATAATAGTATTTTAAGGACTTGATATCATTTTGGATATGAATAAGATATAACCTATCCATAACAAACATGGTTTATGTAACAAAACATATGAAAGAAAACGAGTATGTTAACACCCGAAACGACGATAATACTAAGATATTATTAAAAAAGCAATGTTAAAAGATCATATATGATATCATATTAATGTATATGATTATTGAATAATATAATAACAATTATTTCACCATTATATGGGAGGTTAATCTACCCCAACCAAGTAAAAGCACATGGTAAGGGTTTATTTCACAATCTCTTCATTATCTAAGGTTGTTTATACATAATAATCTACTGGGACTTCTTTATCATCCACATCCATGTTTCATAAAAATGAATTTCAAAACATTTTTAATATTTACAATAATATGGGTTAATTGAATTTATACCCTTTTTTTACTTTTTATAATTTGTTTATAAATGAATATTTTCGTTGTTTTCCAAACAAGATATTTTTTAACCTTTTTGACAGAATTAAGGTAAGAATGGCTTTAACTTATACGGAGGGTGTGGCTATTTTCCGCCGTTATAAAATTGCCGAAGCATCCCTTACAAGCTTATAAGAATATTTTCAAAGAAAATTGTTTATTTTATAAATATATGACTCTTAATTGATTTCAAAATATAACGAGATATTTCTCGAAAAAGAGTTTTGATTTCATCTTTGTCAACATCCATTGATGGATTTTACGTTTATTTGGAGTTGATTTATTATGATACAAAACTTCAATATTGTAGTGATGGTTTTGTGATATGTTTGATCATGGATGTGTTATTTTTATACCATTAATGGTTTATGAAGAAAGTATTGACATTTCGTATGTTATTTTTAATACGAATGTTTATGTTATGTTTAAACCAGTTCATATGAGGAATGCATTGGACTTAATAAGTGAAAGGTGGAGCCCGCTATAGCTCCTAGATGCATCGGTAGGACTCATGAGACAAACTAGTGTCTTGGAACAAGGCCTTGAAAAAATCTTATTTGTAGTCTTGGCACGAGGCCTTGGATATGTGGTTATGATATTTTGGAATTATGCATTCCATCCTTGTGAAAGTGGTTATTGATGTTGCATGTGATTATTCGACTAGTAAAATATCCATGTGAATAATTATATGGCATTATTTAATTTTATTTCTCTCATATTATGCTGAATTTCATGTTTTAAAAGGCTTTTGTTTTAGTTATACATTGCCTTAAATGTTTATGCTTATTTATGAATGTTTCCGCTATATTGTTATCCTTACTGGGAATTTGAGCTCACCCCTTTCTATGTTTTATTTTTCCCAGGATGTGAAGAATTATTTTATAAATGACCTGCAGGGATATTATAAGGGGATAAGTGTGTGGACTATGGAGACTATATTGTTGTAGTTTATTATTTTATGATGTAATGTAAACATTATGAATATATCTATTTATTCAAAGGCTACTAAACTAATCGGTCTTCCGAGACATGATCTTTCTTGTGATCATGCCAATGTTATGTAATAATGCACTGACTCTAGGTAACTGGGGTTGGGGAATTACAAATTATGGGAATGTGATTATGTGATATATTTATTATTATATTTAAAATGTCTCTTTAGTTACGAGATTATTATTTTTTAGAAAAAAAAATATTTATGGGTGGCTTTCTCAAGTGCAACCATACATTGGAATTAGTGGGTGGATCAAGAAAAGGGAGAAACTAGTATAGGATATCTCATTTCATTGGTTGTTATAGACTAGATGTTTATTAAATATATATTGGTAAATTTTTATTTATCTTGGTAGTTTTGTGGATTTTTTATTTTTATAACACTCGATAGATCGCAGGATGTTAGATGTTATATAAATGGATACAAGATATAGTAATTTTTTATATGGTCCCTCAAACATTTTTGACAAAATATATTTAATAAGAAATACCTATTAATTTTTTTTAAATGATTATTGTGATCTTAGATATGGAATGTTATGAAAAACTAGAGTTATTTCAAATGAAACGAATATTTTTTTTGGGAATTGAATGGTGTATAATTTATGGTGACACCAAAAGATATAATAATTTACTTGTTAATGTTTGACCTCCTTTACCCGTAATAGATTTTGGTTGGTGAGGGTGAGACTATATATTATGATTTTACTTTAATTATTATGGATGAGTGATATGAAGGTTGTTATTTATAGTTGGGGAATGACCTACTGGGTATGTATATATACTCAACCCTAATATTACAAATAGTATTTCATGGTAATTTTTGAAGAGATTTTGAGAATCATTAGCTCAATGATTGTGGTTCATAGAATATGGATGGTGTTTGGGGAATTTTCTATATACCAATGAAATATTTTAGTTTAATATTTATCCAATTGTTAGTATTTAATAATTTCTATACCATTATTTTAGTTTTTTAGTATTAGAGTTATGTTATTTGACATTGATTCACTATACATTGTTTATGATGATATTTTATCCTAACATTACTATTATTTTAATATTTTATGGTTTGTATTTTATTTTATAGTATTACATTATATTAACAATAATTGAATTTCTTTACATTTTTTGTCATTTATACCCTCAAAACAAGTCATCAACCCAAGGTCTATGGGATTTGGGCGTTACAGGTTATGTTTTATTTTATTGTTGACCTTATAGGTGCCTATATAGGATAGATTCAAACACATAAAGTGGATTGGATGAATTTATTTTATTTTAATGTTGTTTTCTGATTATTTATTACTGTAAGCATAAGAGTAATAAATAATATTCATTACATTCACACTTCTATTTTATAATAATTTTAGAAGTGGGAAGAGATATGCAATTTTTTAATATGTAAACTTGTTTGGGTGGAAAATGAACCAATAAAGGCCAATTATGTGAGATATAAGCGTAAAACCCAAAATATAATGAGGTGTGATCTCAATATAATTTCCAACAAAAAAGATTTTATTTTTGTTGATGGTGACTATTTTCAGTGTTATAGAGGGTTTGACGATCCATTTCATGTAATCAAGTATGGATTCAATACACCTTCAATTTTAAAAGATTCTACCTATTGACCAGTGGATAAGATTATTGTATCGTATATGATTAGAAAATGATTTAGTAACCTCTGCAGGGAAATCCTGTGGATATTGAAGATATAATAGGTATCTTGTTAGTGAATAGGTATCCATTGAACCTCTAGATAGTACTAAGTGGGTTCCTTCTTTTATTTAAAAAAATATTAATAAAATGAAATGATTAATTTTGTTATATATAAAATATCTTTATCTTTTTATTTCCTCTAGTCACCAACCCTTCCCAAACTCTCACTTTCTATATTGTTCTTCAAGGGGGGATATATCCCTCATTGTTTATATAATATTTTTTCTATCTATTAAAATAGATTTCATATAGTTATTTTAGCACCCCTTAGTTTTATAATCAGGGATTTCATTGATTTGTATTCATATTCTTCTATAAAATCAAAAATAAAAATGAATTTTCAAATCCTTGGGAAATCTATATATAATTTAAATTCTTTTTATAGTTCTATGTGGGATGTTCCAATTATAACATGGCAGGTGTTCCATAACAACTCCTAATGGTTTATGTTTTCTCCAATTATTCTTAGGATATACAGACATTCCAACCATGTGATATTGAAAATTGATTGATATAAATTTTCATTAACAAATGATTATTTGATTCATGAGTAGTCTTTTATGGGATCTTCTTCATAAAAATGGCCACTTATGGTGATTTGATAAACAAATTTTGTTATTAACATGTAGTGGGAGACCATTGTGGTGTCAATAATTATATTGTAATGTAGGGGACTATGAGTAGCTTCAATATAAATATTTTTTATAATAATAAATAGTGGATGAAAAAATTACATGTTTGTAGCCTTAAAAGAAATAGGAATTATGATGAGTTTTTGTGAGTGACAAGCTTGAGGTAAAAGTGTATACTAGTATTGTGTGAGTTAACAATCCACATTGACCCTTGTGATAAATATGTTTTCATTGAAATATATTATTAATCTTGTTTCATTTTGTTAGTTGATTAGCTTATATGATTATTCGGGTATGGTATGTTAAATTATTGTGAACCTGAAAATGGGTGGGGTGTATTAATAACCCAAGTATATGGTTAATATTTTTTTTACTATAATACTACCATTGAGTGATTATTAATACATTTTTTATGTAATTCCAATCCTAAATGGACAAATGTATTCTGTTTTGCTTAATTACATTTGTGTATATATTATAGCAGTGAGATGGGTGTAATGGTAACCATGAACAGACTTGTAATATGGGTTAGGTGAAAATTCAACCATATATTTGTTATGTAGAATGGGTTGAGTGAAATTTAATTCATGTATGGGTTAATTATAATGGTTGGGTAAAAATATTATTGTATTTGGATAGGTACTTTGTGGTTAATTTAATACCAACTAGAAGTTATTCAATGGGATAATTCACATTTATTACTATCCATTCCATGTTTTGTTCAACCGTTATGTGTAAAAAAATGGTATTCATATCCCTTTTGAGATGATATTATTCTTATAATTCATTCCAAACCTCAATTATACAACTTTAATTGTTCTATATTAACAACAATATTGGAATAATTGAGTTTGTTCAATCTAAAAATTCATTATAGAACCCAGGGATACAATATGTATTTAATTTTATATTTTTAAATTACAACATCATGCCCTAATTGCATGAATTATTAATAATATGATACATTTAGGAAAATCATTTGTTGTGGCATAATATCTTGTACTCACACCCTACTTCGTAACCCTAATACCCATGTATAAAACATGTTTCATGACCCATGTTTGGGAAAGGGCCTTTGTACCTTAAGTGAATGATGTACAGTGTTTGGGTTAGAGTTGGGGGATGGGACTAAGCCAATAATCTGGACAATTATTGTCAATATATTTTGTTTTTATTATTTTTATTACCTATATGTTTTTTATCTACTTATTGGTGTCTTATTTATACTTGTATGAAAATTAATTCATATATAGTAGTACATTTTCATTTAATGTGGTGGAATTTACTTAACATTGGATGGATAATATCTATGATTTATAACTCAATGATGATGATATATTTTGATGAATAGTAATTTATATTTCCCTTATTATAATTTTGGTTACCTGATCTATAGGGTATAATATCCTCATATGATTTTTTCAGACCCTCTCTAGTAGTATGTATCATCTTGCATACTATGAGGAATGTATTTTGTTTGTTTTGCTTTAGTTTGGTAATGAATGTGTTGGATCAGGTTGGGGACATTACACAATGTATCAAATAAATTTTTTCTTTTTTCTTTCTGTTTATGTTTTGTTAGATATAAACTATGCTATTTTAGTATCTTTTTATATACCTTTTACATATGTTTAATCAACCAAAATATATAGGAAGTATATGTTACAATGGAGAGATTATTATTTTTGTTATTAATTATTACAGTTGTGTAATTTTTTCCTATATGTAGATTTGGGTTATATATATATTTATTTTTTTACTCTTATATTGGCCTGGAATGAATAATGTGTTCATGCACCATTAATGGAATTTTTAATTCAATTTTCATTTATATTCATTCTTATGATTGATCACTTTGTATATGATTTGAAGTTTGATTATTGAAACTATTAACAATAACTTATGTTATGTTATCCTATATATGATGATAGTTGTATTCTATGTAGATGAGATTAGGTTTCGGAACCTGTCATTACAATATGGGGATTGATTATATTGATCCAATATTTATTATTGACCCTCACAAGTGATATATGGGCCTAGGAAGAGAACTAGAGTTATGAAAAAAAAATATTCGGTGTGTGTATAGGGAACAGTGAGACTACATTCTAGTTACTAATTTTCCTAAACTAATGAAAATTTTATTTATATATATATATATGAGTTCAGATACTTATATATGGAATTATAGTGACATGTGACCACAATATCATCTATTTTAGTTTTAAGAGGGTGGGGATACACATTCCTCACTATCATTGAAGATAAAAAAACCATGCTGTGCTAGTTCAAACTATATATATGAAGCTTTTAGAGATTCTAATATTGGCGTTATAGTCAAGGGATTGATTTACAATGGATTTATTGAATCTATTTTTCATCTTTTTTTGGGAGTTTCAGAGACAGTACCCTCCACTCTCAATGAAAAAGGGTGGGGCCTAGGTAGTAAAGATCTTGTTGAATTTGATAAAAGCCATCTTTTTTCATCTTAAGACATACATGAGAAGTTGGTTTAGTTGAATATATACCTGATTGTGGACCGGTGAATCACTGGTGGGAATTCATGGTCAAATAATATCAAAATTTATATTTATCTACAAATTCCATATAAATTCTTTTCTAGGAAAATTTCATTCTATAAACTTTTATATTGGATAAACAAATTTAGTTCATGCATCTAAAAAAGATGGATATTGGATTTAATGACTATATAGATGAATTTAGACAGATTATATGGTTTTATGATATTTTTTAATGGTGATGTAGCTAGATCCAAACACATTGAGGATGAGATAGGGTATTCCATTTGGGATAGGGGATTTTTTCACCTGACATATTTTTTGAAGATGATGGTTCATGTACTCATATCTAAGTAGACCTTGAATGATTAATGTTTCACTCACCAATTGTTATTTATATTAGGGACTCTTGGTGGGTATTTAATGTGTATAAAGATAATATATAATGGTTCATGATTATGTGGTGAAGGAAAAAGAAACAACAATGTTGGATAAACTCTTCCACCATATATAAGATTTTCATGTGGGGTTGTTCAAGTACGAAAAAATATATTTGAGGTCTCAACAACACTAAAAGTAGTTTTATTAATGATTTTTAGTGTATATGTGGATCCAAGAGTTGTTTTCTAGTGTTTTTTCATATTATACTAAGGGTAGTGATTTTTCATATATATATATAACTAGAGAAAATATATAAATTCCAAAGTAAAATTTTAATTTATGTTCATCCAAATGATTATGTAATGTTAGAGAATGTGGTTCCCAGTGGTGAAGGTAGTACAATCATCAAAGTGAGACCCCTTAAATGAGATAAGATAAAGGAAATTTAGTCTGATGTTTAGTAAAGTTACATACTATTGATATAACCCATATTTACCATGATGTTGGTCGATTAATAGGTCAATGAATAAATTTTCTAGAATCCAACTTTACTTTTATTTTGCTTCATATGGGTGAAACATAATCATTCATATATTTTCAGTTTTATAAGGGTTTGGGGTTGACAATATAGTTTTTTATGGTATTTTTTAAATATATATTAACAAAATTGTGTGATATTATGTTTTTATATGATATCGATAATATTCTATCATGATGTATAGATATAGGCATCTCTATAATTTCTTTATATTATAGATACCGAACATTGATATGATCCTTGGGATATATTATCTGGAAATTTATTGTTTTTAAGTAAACTTATACCACAATAAGTTATCTTTCACATCTGTAGAATATGATTTTTTTACCCTATTTAGTGAATGGAATTCACAAGAAGTCCATTTAAGACTTAATCATCAATATCTAGGAATGATTTTATCCCATTTTTTATTATTGTTATTAATTATGTGGAAAAATTATAAATGTTATTTTACCTTGTTGTGGTCAAATTTAACTAAATACATACTAAGGAATTATCTGGTAATCCATTAAATAGAGAGGTTGAACTTATGATTCAATTTATTTAATGTTCATATCTCAAATTTATTCTTCCATAAAAGATGATTATCCTAAAACATAGATCATTAAAGAATTTGTTTTAAAAATTTGGGTACTATGAATTAATTCTTTTAATTATAACCCCTTGAGGAGATCCAATTTCATTCAACGAGATGGTTTATGGTTTTTTGTGTTTTTATAGATTACCAATTGTTAAACCAGTTGAAATTTAATAATAATTATAATATTCATAGTATAGAAAACCTATATGATAAAATATGGATATCCCAGCTATTCTTTAAGATTTATTTAAGGTCAATTTATCATCAACTATGGGTAGGAAATTACGGTATTGATCATATAGCTTATTAGATTAGTTTTGGCAACCATGTGTGTCTTATAATAGATCTCAAATTATTAAACATGATGGTAAATTTTATGTCCCTAAAAAGTATGGGCTTCCACCTATTCTAACATTAGATCATTGTACGTTTCATTGATGAATTACTTATATACTCTCACTAATGAGAGGCTCATTCATTCTATGATGAGTCATATGGACTATATTTGGGGAGCATTTTCTGTATAACATGCTACCAAAGTGGCCCTTTTTTATTAGTGATGTGATATTCTTAGAGAATGTGATATATTTGATGATTGAATATCTATAAATCCTATGAATATTTATTTTTTTGTTTCATGGTATTTGAAACATATTTTTTCTATATTTTGAGTTATCATGGATTGTTAAGATACTATTATAGGTTTATTGATGAATTTTTCAAATTTGAAGCACCGATGATGGAATTTACCTAGAAGGGAGATATTTTTTGTCTTAAACATCTTGTAAGTGGTGTATCAAAATATAAATAGTAGGTTATTACTATTTTAATCTTTAACTAACCTTAGTTAGGTAACGAGTAATACATATATTATAATATATATGGTGTTGGTTTGGAATCTATATAGATATAGTGTGAGATTATGTTTTCATACATATTTAAGTAGTTGAGGTCACATGTGAGTAACTATCTAAATTTTGATCTTTGGCTAGTGGTCGCAGTTTACAAACTGAATTATTTTCATTACAACATTATTAGAGATTTTTTTAGTATAAACAGACCATGCGAGACATAAGTATACTCCCAAATAGTTTGATATGAATCCTTGATAGTGTATGTGGTTACAGTATATAAGGTCCTATGAATTTGAATTGTAAAGTGACTCTTAGTAGGGGAACATTGTAATAGATGTTCAAATTCTGAATAAACGGTATTAGGTGTTATAGGAGGTAATTATTAACTGGAGGTTGATGATATTTTTAAAAGATATTTACACTAATATTCAAGAATATCAAGAAATAAGGGCCCTTATGTCCATATCTATTAACTATTCACTCATAGAAAGGGTGCATGTGATCTGGTTTCATAATCTTGATTATATGGTTATGATGGAAAACATTAATTGGAGGGATCCACCCCATGATTAGTACCTTGATTCCAATGACACCCTTTACATATGAAATCATGTGGTAAACCTTTGATAATGAGTGAGGAGATTATATGGGACAGATAAATCATATTATTGACTATAAAATTTGGTATTAACAAGATATATTAAGATATTTAGATCTTGTATTGGTGTTCAGGGATGAAAAATTACATTGAAGGGAAATTTTTCTATTCATGGATAGTTAAGATGTGAAGCGCATATAATATTTAGTCATATCTCATTATCAATAATTTTCCATTCCTAATTTAAATAAGGATTATGAGATGATAGACTTCATGAGGATATTACCAAGGTTATGTAAATATAGTGATTTCATTAGGATTACTTTTATCTAATTGAGAGAGTAAACACATTTTCAACTAAATGGAGAGACCACCAGTGTAACGTTTTTTTATTATTAGGTCATTTTAAGGGGATGTGAGAACCATCACAATAAATTATGATAAATAAGAAAGGAAAACAATTAGATAATCGATGAAAATCTTATGTCAATTAGAATATATCCCCCTGAATAATTTCCATGATAGAGAACTTGCCTAATAACCAGTATTATCATTTAGAATGTCTTCAAAATGTCATGAAAAATAGTCCAAATATTTGACTTAATCATATTTGTTACACATCCACTTGATGAAGGCTCTCATCAATATTCGAGGTTTCTTTTCAATCTACTCATATTTCTCCCTCATAGTATCCACACTAACCAATATTCCCATAATTTCGTCACCATATTATTGTATCACCTTAATATGTAGGACATCATCCAGTGTCTCTTCCCCAAAGTACATGAGAAGCTCCCCAACTAAATTAACAGACCTATTTCATCAACTATAATGGGAAGATGTATATTCATAAGATAGTTTGTCTCAATGGAGTTCCTACAAGAATCAAATCTAATAATTATTACTATTTTATATCACACATTTTTATAGATGTATAGAGGTCTCTTGGTATACTGGTACATTTATAAACATACTATTTTACTCGTATATAGATTTATATTGATCATACAATCTATTTGTGGAAGTAATACTTCATGAACATGTCCTTGATTTGGGTGGTTAATGGGAGGAAAATATTATTATCATGGAGATCATCTACAGAAATTGTTACCCTGAATCTATTTAGATATTTCCTTTTGAATCCATGTATGGAATGTCTTGAATATCACCTTTATTATTATTTTTTATATGATGGTATATCATTATTATACTAAGTCATGTTAGAGAAATGACAACTCATATCTAGTTAATTTATCATAGGGTAGTCACGGTTTGAAAAACCCCACATTCAAATTTAAAACCAGTGATTCCAAATTATAAAAAAATCAATATTTTTACCATTATATGATATTAATAAATCCAAATATGGGTTTAAATATATAAAATAAAATAAAACAATTTTACAAAAATAATATTGTTTTCTTAGATATAATACTCAAACATATCCAAAAAGGTTATCAACCAATGAGGCCTCAATATAATCAATATTTATAGCATATTCAATAATAATAACTTGATGAAAAACCATTCAGTCCATATAACATCTCTATTTATATTGAAATTTCAATAAATGAATAAATAATAAGAGAAATGTTATTATGAATCAGTATGAAAAGCCCTGTAATTTTATCATCCAATGATGAAAATTTACAAAAAATTATTAATGTGATTAACCATTGCGATAAAAATATGAACAGAGAGAAATACATGAGAATATATTAAGGCAGTGTCACATTTACAATATGTGATATTGAGGGGAAAATATTATAAAATGGGGGAAAATATGTTAAACTATAGGAATAAAGAAGTATAAAAAAATAAGGAAATGATATTACAAGTAAAAATTTAATTTGATAAGAATAATGAACAAAATGTAACTTATAAGAATCTAGATACATATAAACCCATTATAATATTCATGGAGTGTATGGGGAAAAAGAAAATTGAATTTAAATTTAGGATATTACTATATCTATTCCCTATAGATCCAAACCAAAAAAACATTTTCCATGATTTTTTTAAATGTTTGAATATTATAAATTTTTTATAGCCAACTTCTATATAAAAAAGGCATAAAATATTATAGTAATTTATTAATTGAGTATTTCATTAATAATTTTCAAAGAAATATAATAAAAAATATTTGGTATTTAAAAATATTATCCATCCCATTTATGTTTTGATCATTCATATTTTTATGGAACTTTGTTATTACGAATCCAGAGTTGATTTGATACCTCTAACAATATTTTAGAATATAGAATTTTGAAAATAGAAACCATTTAAATTTTCATTCAATCTAGTTGTACAATATGTAACAAAAAAATGCTTATATTTATTAATAAATTTTTAATAATTTAAATTTTAAATTATTGAGAATTATCATTCTTATTGGAAGAACATTCCATTAGAAAGAAAATATGAGGACTAAATTCAATTAAAGATGGTAAATATTATAAATTATTGATAACCATTGAAAATTCATTATAATTATCGTTTACTTCAATAAACAATATATCCCAAGTACTTATATTCTATATAATATAATGAAAATTACAGATATAAAATATTTATATATCTATATATATAAGTGGATGGGATTTAAATTAATGAATTCTGTTTGGAGAGTATTACAACAAAAAATAATTCATATGACAAATAATAACTAAATAAGAAAAGTGGATTAATAAACATAAAAGGTATACATAATTTATAGTTCATGTATTAATTTATCAATACACTAAATGTTTAAATAATGTAACTCTTTAGTTCCTTAATTAACTAATTATTCATGGAAAAACAAGATCCTATCACTTATTATCGATAAGACCATATCAAATGATCGAGAGGAAAAACAACCTAAAGTGTAAAAGATGTCAATGAAATTCATAAATTTGGGTTTTATAGACATAAATTTCATTATCCTTGTGACATGTAGGAATAATTATTTCCTATAAATAGGAAATTATATTAGACCCCATCATAAATTAAGACTCAAAACTCCCTGGAATAATGTTTTGAAGATGGTTGTTTTAATTCTACTCAATTCTAGAAAGATATTTTCCATTTCAAGATATTACTAGATAACCCTAATAAAGTCCTTACATATAAAGGAATAATGATAATCATAAAAATGAGTTTATTATTATAAGTGAAATCATCCAATTTAGTGTATAAGTGGATTTTTAAAAAATAAACATATTCATAGATAATGAAAACATATTTCTCGAATTCATGGATATAATTCTTGAAGGAATAATTTTTATTTAATAATGGTTATCCAAACTAGAATGAAATATTGATAGATATAATAAATTGTGTAGATATAATATTAACATATCCATATAGATCATTTTCCAATTTTCATAATATTTTTCCATTTAAAATAACCTAATTGAATTCCAATAGTATAGACACATGATATAGAAAATAAGGTTCATCTGACATTTATGAAACATTCATCCATTTACACTAGAAAATTGCACTTATTCTATAATCACCTATAAATTGGTACCAAATAATGAAAGGAAACTTAATTAATGATGCATTGAGGAAAAAGACATTTTACGGTGATAACAATAATTTTCCTAGGTCACCATGTTTTATTAGAAGGAATATAGGTTATCTACTAAAACATATTCTAATATATTAAATAAAAAAATTCTATATTGTCAATGGGATATAAATTTGACTTATGAATTTAAAATTTATCACTAATAGGATATAAATATATTGATGATTACTCATCCACTCACTGATTTATTATTTATGGATACATAATTTTTGTCTAATTTTGCAGGGAATAAATAAATTTATATGGTTAAAATTATATTAGTATCCATATCATTCTTGATATCCTTTAATTTAAAAAATATATTCTATATTTTATATGAAACAAGTGATTATAATATTTTATAAACTCTTGATTACCTATACAACAATATTTCTTGACCCATATACTATTCAATTTTAACACCAATAGATTACCAAATTAAAAATACTATACTACAGAAGACCATAAGAGTGATTTTCCTTTATACATGTTTAGATTTTATATTATTCCACCCAATTTAGCTATTTTAATAGTTTATTTCACCTTAATTAATTTTTATAAGTACATATAATATGTCATCAATCCTAATCTAGTGGATATTAATGTTAAAATAATTAAGAATTGTCAAAGAAGATGTTGATTGACTTCTGAACATGGTTGTTAAAAAATTGTTAATCCTTATATTATTGAATATGTAGGATGAAGTAGTCTTTTAATTTCATGATTATTTCTTAAATGATCAACTATTTAATGTTATATTATAGGAATTTCTATCATTAAGTAGCATTAAAAATATTTTGAAAAGAAGTTATTTATCCAAAAAATAATTTCCAAAAAAAGAAGAGGATACTGGTATATGTATCTCATTACAATTTGTAATACCCTTTATTTCAAATGAATGATAGATACATTGTTTTCCCTTATTTTTTTATAAATCATAGATGAAAATTATTCTTGATTTTTTCATTCTCTACCAAAAAGATTAAACTATTGTTCATATTGTGGGGCATATAATCTTTTCAATTATATACATTTTTTATAAATCTCCCCAATGATTCAATGGACTATATAAAATTATGTGATTTCTTCCAATGATCAAGAAATATATAATTTAGTAAAAATATTCATCACCATCATAAAATTTATGTAGCATTATTTTATATATACGGAATTGAAGGCATGAAACTATTTATGATGAATTTTGAAATATTAATACACTTTTTTGTGTGCTATAATGAAATATAGGTGGAATATAATTGTAGATTCAAAAATGATGATTGAATAAATATTTATAAAATATATCTTTTCCAGTTTTTGAATTATTTTATTACTCGTTATTGTTTGAAGAGAACACTTCAACAACCACATACTAGAGTTTTTTTGTTGTTATGTAGATTAATATAAAAAAAAACTCCAATTTTTGAACACAAAAAATTAATAGAGTAAAATTATTCATCTAAGTGATAGTGAAAATATTAATAAATAATTTGATATCATATATTCTATGATGGTTGATGATATAATTTGAGTCAATCAAGTGAAATTAAAATTTTTTATAGGAATGTGCCCATTTTAATATATATATATATATATATATAACCATAGTGCATATTAATTACGTACATGTACAAGTAGTATTGAAATATGAGGAAAGATAAAAAAATTAATTTAAGTGTTGGAAATTATTTTATTGAAACTTTTTGATCTAAAGGAAAAAAGAATACATAATTATGGAAACACAATGATTTATAAAAAAATAGAAAAAATTTGAGTCAACGGTCAATAAAATAGAATTATTATACACACATAAAAAATTTAACTTAATTTAAATCATGTTGTAAATTGATCACAATTAAATTGGAATTACATTGGCTGTGAAATTTTAAATTGATCAATGTAAACCCTAATATTGAGATTTAAATATGAACGGATCATAAACTATAATTCAATGTAAATAGAAACTAATTTATGTTGTACCTAAATAATTCATTATATGGATGTGTTCTCACACTTGATTTTGGAATAAATAAATTAAATATATTTTATAACTTGTCTCAATGAAAATCAAATTTAAAAGCATGTTGGGCCCTTTATGACGTTCAATGTATTGGTATTTTTTTAGAATCCTTAATGTAAAATCCTTGGAAACCCAAAAAATTATCCCATCCCTCAAAAATAGAGGAGTGATATAGTTTATAAGTTATATAATAAAATAATTTTTCAATTTTTAAGAAAATATACTATATTTTTGTTTAATGAATGATGTTTTATTAGAAATTTACAACAACTGATGTTTTTAACATAACTAATACCCTTACCACAAAAAACCCCAAACCCCCATGTTTATAAATTTTAATACAAATTTACTTTTGTAGAACATAATATATCTCTAAACCACTTATTTTTCACTAGTCTCTTCATTTTTAATAGGTAAATTACATTATAAAAATTTAACCATGATATATAACACACCCATTATACATACAATATTTTTTCCAACACTGCAATTCGTAAACTATCAAAAGGTAAAAAACTATTTCCTTAACTACTAGTAATCCCCCACATAAAAATATACATCACCAATAAACTACATTACGATAAGATTAACACCTAGACTCTAATAACATTCTATAATTTTTTCCAATAATATGATGCATACTATTTGTTGATTTACTAATTATCAAATTTTTAAAATAAACATAATAAATGCATATTGTATTCCTTATCAATTTTATCTATTCATTTAAAATTTGGGAATTAATAAAATAAAAATACTAGCCATAGTGTACAACCAAAAATCCTCCTCTCACCATTTTGTATTTATACAATATTAATCATTACTAGGAGCATGTATATGTTTCTCAAATCATGGTGACCAATGATTTTAAAATAATTCATAGTAGAACCATGAAGGAAAATTCTTCCATGGTTTATTAATACTATAATTTTTAAAAATATTTTCATGTTAAAATTACCTTTTCCACAGAATATAAAGGAAAACACCAAAAACCAAATAATTTCCTTGATATAAATGATCAGTATACATTACAACTAATATTCATGTTTCTTAAAATTTTAATTACCTAATTTGAAAAAAAATGTTCTTCTAATACATGTTTGACCTAACCATGTTATAGTTTATGAAAATTTTATAAAAATATAAATTAATAATATTCTATGACTATTTTCCATGGTTTCACCAATAACATTATGTGTATCCATTTTAAACCAACCTATCAAAACTGAAAATATATTATGTATAGAAACCAAGTCTTTTGAAATGTTTATATTGAATAATTTTAGATGAATATTCAATTTATTAAAAAATTAAACACCTAAGGACCAAAATAATTTTGTGGATTTTGAAACATGGAACACGATATTATAATCTAGTGAAATATCTTCAATGTTTTCCACATTGATCATCCCATATGATAGCCTTTATATGCATATCCTAAAAAACATTTCTTCATAATCTGAGAAACGGAATCACAATAAAGGGTGAGATCATATACTCATTATGTGTAAGCATTGAATATACTTATGCATAACATGATCAAAATAGTAAAGGAATAAAATAATAACATTTCAAAACCATACCCTCTATATCTAAGATCATAATCATTACTCATTGAATAAATATTGGATTTTCATAAGTCATGAATCATATTATAATAAAATAACGTGATCAATGTAAAAATAATATTGGAATAAGAAATATATTTTTGGCATACACATTAGCATAGAAATCCTATATATAGGATACCTTTAAATACATTCATGACATTATCAGATTGGGCATTCCACTATTGTATCTTTTGTGGGATTGTGATGACCTCACATGTACCCTCTTTCTGGCATGGGTTTGGCACTTCTATACCCTTCTCATTGGGTTTGGGAAAAGCACATACGTTCACAACCATTTGGGTTTGGTCTTAGCACCAACTTACCCTCATTTTATGCATGGGATCACCACTCATGTACCCTATGAGCTCATATAAAATTAATGATAATCCAAATAATTTGAGGAATATGTTGTTCACACCCATCACATAATGTAAATCATATTTACGTGTACCATATGATCATAAACATTCATAATATAGTAACCAATGAAATTTAATGGTATCATAAACATCATATCCTAACTTATGAAAAAAAAATGTTTATAATAATTTCTTCATAAGATAACCCATAAAAAAAATTTCATATGTATTGTCTCATGTTAAAACCAATGTATACAAAATAGGTTTCATAAACCACATTCTATCATAAATATAGACCATTCATTGAAAAAATATGAATGGTAACCTTGGATAGAATCCCTAGAGAGGCATATGTAACATAAATAGACTTTATATTAGATGGAAAATAATTTATAAATTTTATCTAAATCATTTATTGATGAAAATTTCTTTTACCCGCAAGAAAACAAAATTAAAACCTAAAACATTATGAGATATATTTTGATTCAAAATAACAATGAAACTTACTGAATATGAATTAAAAATAATAAAAACACTTATTAAAACATAAAATATTTTTAAATCATTTTCCATGAAAATGTTATTAAAATAAAATTGAAATTTATTAAAATATTTTTATAAATCATTATTTTTAATGAAAACATCTTTCTGAATAAAGGGAGAAGTAATATATTGTTTTAATAAAGAAAATTATTAATAATATTAAGTACAAAAGAGTGAAAAAATGGCACAATTATTTGGATATATCATGAATAACCATAGGAGGAAAAATATCATGATAACAATTGAGTTCATGTCATGATATTTCAATATTAGAGACTTAATCTGAAAAAATATCAATTCATGATGTGATTGTAACATACAATGTTTATCACATTGGGAAAATTGAACCAAAAAACACATTAATGAATAACATAAAATGTAACATAACATATCATGAGGATAAATAATTTCAACACATTACATTTCAAAGGGTAATTGTACACACCTTGTAGAATAATACAGGTGTATAACATAACAAAAGTCTTAAAGAAGGAAAATTATAACAAAAATTACTTATTGATTTGTTAGTAGTTGAGAAATAAAACCCATGAATTATAGAACCTAAAATGAATATATCAACCCTAATATTTTTCATTATACATATTGAAAAATAACTTCAAGGGAAATATATACACTATATCAAATAAATGCCGGGTGAATACATCTTGTGCGTCATAAGAAAATATAGTATGATTGAAGCCCCTTACCATAAGTAATGAATTTCATTGTAATCACTAAAAAATCATATATAGTAAATATTTGATTATTATACATCAATTATAGAACCATATTCATATATATCATACAATATATGATTTTAATAAGACCTTTTATTACTCGATTATTAACAATTCCATGTTAATGTTACATATTGGGTAATAATTGTTTTGTTATTCTTATATGATTTTAATTTTTATATTTTTGGTACTATTACATTTACCATTATTTAATCATATCCAAAATGGTAAAAATTATTTAAATATAATATATATTCATGATAAATGTATATATTGTAATGCATAAAATTTAGTGATTTAAATTAAATACACCATTCATGGAAATAGTAGGTCATACGTATGAAGGAATTTTGTTTTTAATTTTTTGGTTGAGTTTAATTAATGATAAGTAAATTAAATATATATTTATTCTAGATTTATTTTCATTTTGTATAAATTGAATGATTTTATTATACATATGCTTTGTAAATTCCTTATAAATCGTGAATGATTCACAATGGTTCGCAAGGTAGTAGTCCACCATACACATGAGTTATGTTATTTTATTACCAAAAATGGATACAATTAATGTATGTATCACATAACCATTAAATAATTATTTATGACTAGACTTGATAACTGACAATGTATAAAATAATTACACTGGTTCATGAGGTGGTAGTTTTCCGTACACAGGCATGCTGATTTTATAACATATTTTATTGAAGTGGAGACGATTATAGGTCATGACCATAAAAAACACATCTTAGTACATTTAATATACTATTATTATTAAATAATCAAGAAATAAAAATACTCTATGGGGGTCTAGGAAAAAATAAAATGAAAACTCTTGTTGATGAACATTACCAATTCTTCTAGTATCCTCTTTATGCTTTCAGGGAAGCCTTTCATGGTTATATTTATATAAAAAATAATTATTATAGGATATTTGGAGTGATTTTTGGAAGTTAATTGGTTAGATAAAGAAAAATTGTTTGATATTTGTCAAAATTGGAGAGATTTGGTTCTCTCTTATTGTTGAGGAGTGTCATTCTTATATATACTAAACATTATTCACTCATGGGATATAATTTATACCTCATGTGGACATAAATATGGTAATTTAAGTTTTTTAGGGTTGATATTGTTGATATGAACCTCCAAAACAAAATGAAACACTTGTTTTAAACATATCATTTAATAATTTCTATATATCCCTATTTTTACCATTTTGGTGTTTTTTCTACTATTACTAGTTTTCTATCCTTGGAAATTTATCATTTATGTCTAAATTTGAGTGAAATTTTTAAATAATTTGGACCAATAAACTATAAATATGATATTTAATTTATAAAATAAAAAATCTATGTTTCTTTGAATTTAAATTAACATAATTGCATGTAACAAGAAAAAATAATGCTTTGATCTTACCTATAATAATTGAGTGTTTACTATATAATGGTCAATATAGTCATTGTTGTAGAAATATTAATCCATTAATGGAACTTAGATTATATTTATTATTATTTAAAAATTATTTGTTGAAAATAAATTTTTTCTTGATTTTAAATCATCTAATAAATCATAATTTATTATAAAATAACATTATGGTCAATTATTAAATTAATCAAAAAATTCAATTTTAATAAAATAACAACCAAGGTTGAAATATAATATATTGTCTTATAACCTTTTTTAAACATTATATTCATTTACGAAATATTGGGACCCAATATTTCATTCAATTTTATTCAATTTTAATATTTTTAGTATCATTAAATTTATTTAAGTGATAACTAAATAATAAAAATGTTGGACATTCTTAATTATTTATAGTAACTATTATATATAAAATAATAAAAATTAATTATCATGATAAGAAACAAAGTTATGTTTAAAAATTATATATATAGCCTAACATATGTTGTTTTTATCCCTATCTAAAGGCATTAAATATTCAAAGTCAGAAAGGTATTTTTTTGTCTTTTTCGTTAACAAAATTATTATCTAGGTCCTATTGAAGGGAAATGGGAAACAAATTACCATATTTTAGAGCATTTTATTTCCAATAACAAAATAAATTTATTTTATAAAATTAAGATTTTATTTTTGGTCAGTTTTACTCAAAACATTCTAATTTTCCCCTCTAGTAAACCAATTTTTACTTTATCCATGGTGATTATTTTTAATGCATTCATTATTCATTTTGGTCAAAACAAATGTTAAATTTATAAGATATTATAAAACATGATTATTACATATAAGTAATATATTTTTTCCGAATTCGATTCATAGATCTGTAAAATTTTAATTTAAAATTAATTTTTTAGATGTGATGAGTATGATGGATTTTAAAGATAAAAAGTTAAAATTGTTTAAATGATTTTATATTTAAATTCAACAAAAAATTATTCTAAATACCTAAATTGAATTAATATTTCTTTTGAACTATTTAAAACTATAACTTAAATTGATAAATATATTAAAAGCTATTGTAGTTTTCAATTAAAATGTAGTATTTCCACTATTTATAAAAAAGGAACTTCTTATAAAAATACCAAACAATTCACAAAAATCTATGTTTTAAATTATTATTAAAATAATTATGTTAGTTTTGTAAATATTATATTCTGAGAATTACAAAAAAATAATCTTACTGTTGATTACCTAAATACAAAAAAATTGTTTTTTTTAGAAAAAAGTATTTTCAAAACAAATAAAGTGTTCACTAAAGAATATATATATTATTACCACTATTTTTTCGTTATATAAAACCATTTTAAATCATATTTAATTATTTTAATACAATTCACATCACAAAGATTAATTTCTAGGTTATAATAGTTACTTTTAAATAATATATCCTGGTTTTTCTAAAACATGATGTAACATATAATGAAAGATAAGAGGGTATTGTGTGTATCACAAGATTAACATTGTGTTGAATGTAACACAATCTTAATTATTATTTAATAAAATTAAACCAATCAATGAAATTTAATTTATTTGAAAAAATAGTAATGAAAAAAATGATGATGTTGCATTCAACCCCCCCCCCCTTTAAATTGAATTTAACCCTAGAAATTTTTCTCTATCATCAATGTTTAAATACTTGAATGTTCCTTTGACTCCGAACCACATCATAAAAACGGTTAATAAAACATTATCTTGAAAAAATGGATGCTTGATGTTCATATATAATTACATGTACCTGGTTTATAAAAAAAGGGAACATAGGTAGGAAGTGAAAACATGGAAATAGGAGGGAAAACTAACATCCAAATACTGATGGATAATGATAAATAACATGATCATGAGAACGCTAACAATCACAACGTAATAAAAAAAGACAATTGAAAATTTTCATTGATATATAAATAAATGATGATACAAGAATTTTTATATTTTGATACCCTTTTACTAAAGTTGAATAATTTTGACTTGAAGATATTCTTATTTGATTTCATTCCATTTCATATGAAAAATTTCAACAAGTGGTTATGCCTTGATAAATGTTCACTTCATATCTTACTATATGAAATGAAAGTGATTTTTTTATGCACAAATCACTTATGGATACTAAGATCAATATATCTTGGGAATATTCATTCTAACAATATTTATATATCATTAAAACAAATTGGTTAGTATAAGTTATCCAATCAGGATAAATATTCATATATTGAAATAATACATTATTCTTTAAAACCTCAATTAAAGTTCAACATAAACCATTTCAAATATTGTTAACCTTATCATCCATTGAAAACATTGAAATCTAAAATGTATGAAATAACATTACTATATTTCTATAATGTACATTTCATTAGGCCCCATATAACATAAAGGGAATATTCATTATCACATTAAAAACATGTGAATTCCCTTGTCATGTGTATTATATTGAATCATGGTAACTACCTAAAATATAATAGAACCATAATGAAAACAAGCATGCTTCTTCATTGCATGAATAAAACCAGATAATATTAAATAGATCCAATAGTGTTGTAAAACCCCTCAGTTCTAATATAAACCACTTTGTTGAAAAATTATTTATTAGTTTTATAGTTTTCAATACCATCCCATTTCCTTTAATCATATCAATAATCTCTTCATGAAAACTCAAAACCATTTTCTCGCTATCCGAAACATATTAAGGGATATCTACCTATGATCAAAATACTACTTTAGAAATAAATCACTATTCCACTCCATTAACAAAATTCTAAATATTCATTCAAATCATTAATGAAAAACATATAATAATCAATATTTATATATTTAATTTTTTATATGAAATAATATTTGAATTAAAATATATAAATACTTCATTCACCCCACTATCTTTTGAAACTATTAACTATGCTTCGTCATATTATTACATAATACCTACTTCCTTTAAAATTCCATTTGTAGTCTCATTATCAATAGGAATATAACCATTACTTATTCAACCATTACAATTTTATATAATAGATTTTACATTAGGTCATAAATTTGCGCAATGTCCATAATTTCCACATTTAAAGCATTAAACTATCGATGATATCATTGGGACACCATTATTATCTACCATTTAATTAAAAAAATTAGTTTTTCTCTAACAATATCTAATTATATGTCCTTATATACACGTAAAACAACTTCTAACCCTTCTGAGTCATTCCCATAAGTGATCCATCCCACATTATCAACATATAGAAAACTTAATCATATTTCCCCTTAGTCCCCACTACCAAAAATCATAGAAAACTACATCCTTCTATTCTTTTTTGAGTCTAATATTTCGTTAAGGATCGTATTTTTAATCTTGATTCAATAAAATAGATTGTGAATAATCACAATATTATTTACTCAATTAATCATCAGATTTTAATTATCATCCGATAATTTTCCATCACACACACCATTAACAAGATTTCTTCAGGTTTTAGCTGTAAACTAAATACAAAGGCATATTGTGAGAAACAAAAATCATAGTGGAGAACCACATATTAATGAAAAATAAGTTATAGAAACTCTAAATCAGTATACCTTCTATAATATCTGTTATCATTGGTAATTCATAGTCATCATCTATTTAAATCTATAACGATGGTCTCTAATGACTTTGTGAATTTCTAATGAATATCCCATGGGAGTGTAAAACCAGGTGTGTAGAAGGACCCATTATAATGCACCTATTCCTTAGCGAGTCCAGCTCAATATGGTGCTTTTTAGGTTCTTACCCTAATTTACATATTTTCAGGAACCACACCCACTTATAGTCTCCATATGAGGATTTAATTTCATGGAATACCAATTCAAGATATTTAACAAAAATCCAGGATATTTTCCAATACATTGAATCATTATTAAAATTATCCCAACATATATCCCTAAACATATCCTTAGAAATTTTTCTTGGTATATCACTAATGTTTTATCATCTTACATTCAAATGGTTAACTAAAACATTACTATGATACCAAATATAGTGACTCAGGATTTTAATGCATGGATATTTGATCATTTTTTCTACATATTCAATTAAAAAATTATTTTCATTATGACCGTAATGGATTATAGACACTGGAATCATTGAACAAAGAGTTATATTCTCCTGAAATTTCTTCAATGTCTCCTAAAAATATCTCCATATTTATTAATCTACATAGGCATACCCAAAAAACATTTCTTCATAACCATAGGAAAGGGAAAATGTGGATGGGTTTCTCTTATGGTTAGAAAGGGTGGTCAAGGGAGATATGTAAGACTAACATGAACATAGTTTAATGAGAATTTGATAATGACATTTTAAATCCATACCCTACATATCAAATATCATAATATTCTATCATGGGATAAATCTTGGTATTTTATAAGACATGAATCATAAGATAATAAAAGAACATAAGAAATGCGAGAATAACATTGGAATAATAAATATAGTTTTTTCATACACATTAGAATATAAAATCCTATATAGATTCTACCCACTTATATGTTCATATTATTATTGTATTGGGATAAACACCAATGTATTTACTTCAGTATTTGGATGACATCCCAATAACCCTTTTTTTGGGTCGGTCTGGGCACCTATATAGCCTAATTTATTATCTTTATCAAATCTCCAATGAATACCCCCTTTTGGCCATAGTCTAAGAACCCTTGTACCCTCCATTTTTGTCCTGGTATAACACCCATTTTTCCCTCTAAACTGATATAACCTTTATCATTACCCAATTAATTGGTCAGAGATGTAGGTCCCACAAATCACATAGTGAAAACAATATTTTTTTTTCTACATGATAATAAATATTCATCTTATAATAACACATGAAATGAAATCGGTATCATAAAAATCAAATCATAATATGGGGAGAATAGATATGTTTCATAACAATTTCATCATGGCATAACCTAATAAAATAAGAGGGTTTCATAATAATTTTATAATAATATAACTCATAGAAATGAAACAAGTTTCATAAATATCATGCCATCATAAACATAAACCAACTAAGAAATGAATTTGAATTATATCCTTGAATTTTATCACTATTAATGGATAGGTAACATAAATTTATTTAATATTAGTTGTAAAATAATTTTTAAGGATCATTTAAAACATTTCTTAATGAAAACATCCTTTCATATTTAAAAAAATAATATATATATATAATATAAAAAAAATTTAACACCTTTTTTTTAAAATAACCATGAAAAAATCTAAATAATAATTTGAAAATATTTTAAAATGTTATATCATAATACATTTTCAAACAAAAATTCATAAAAAATGATCTCTAAATATCATTTAAAATAATTTTTAATGATTTTTTAAGATTGTAGTGTTTTGAAATAAATAGATTCTTGAAAAAAGTGATAAATAAAGTCATATTCTCATAAAATAAATTCTTCATTATCTTGAGACAAATAGTGTGGAAAAATGATACCATTGCTTTTGTATGTCTTTACTAAACAAAGGAAAATCAATTTAATGATTTTTTTTAATATCTATATCATTATATTTCAATATTAGATAAATAAATATATGATATTAAATATAAAATGGGCTCTATTTAAACCTCATGATGTAATATAGGTGAAAAATATAACATACATATCAATAAAAGAAAATTGAGAAAAAAAATCCCTTACTAGTTTATTAATTTTAATGTGTAAACCTCATGAGGGTGAGAACCTAGAATGAATATATAAACCAAAATTTTTTTTTGATATTTATCAAATAATACATTCATGGGTAGTATATAAATTACAGTAATGAAATACATGGGGAATTTGTCTTCTACCTCATAGAAAAATAAGGTGAGACAAAAAAACCCTTGACTCAAGTCTTGAATTTTACTATACACATTAATACCTCATGTAGAATAATTATAAGTTTATTTTTCATCTATAATATAAAAATATTAATATATATAATACTATTTAATTTTTTATTATGATCATTTATTACCCTCTTATTAATAATTCTATTTTAATGTTATGTTTTGGGAAATAATTACTTTTTTCATATATGTTTTGATTTGATACATTTTGTTTCTTATTAAATTGATCATTATTTCATAACCTAAAAAATTATAAACATAAAATAATTATTATATATATTCAGTATATATTTAATTATAATAACCCATACAATTTAGTGATAGAAAATCATGTACACTATTCATGGAGACGATAGGTCGTATGTATGCATGAACACTATTTTTAATTTTTCTTATTTAGATGATAGAAAAAAAAGTAAAGGAAAAATAGTATCATTAGAAAATAATTATAAACTCATATATATCTCATATTGTTTTAAAAAACACCCTTAATACATTCCATGTAATGTTTAACTTGTTTACATAACTTCATGAGGTTCTATTCAGCCATATACATGAGTGATGTTTTTGTATTCCCACAAAATGAAATTCTTAAAGATATGTGTGATAATACAATTAATTAAAAATAATAATATCATATAAATCATATAATATATATATATATAATAAATCTATTATTATGATCACCCTTGAGAGGTGGTAATGGAATCCCTAATGATATCAGTTCATGAGGGGGTAGTCTATCGCACACATGAAAGATGATATCATAGCCCATTTGATAAAGGTGGAGATGGTTTTATGTGGTGACCTAAGAAAAAAATATCATTAAATTTTATATACTATGGTTATTATATAATAATGATATAAAAATAATTTTATGGGGTTGATAAATAAATAAATAAAACACTCATTGATAAATGTTACCTCTTCTTCGGGTATCCTTGTAAGGTTTGAATTAAATCCTTGATTTATTCATTTTTGTCTAAAATAAATCGTACAAGATTTTGGGAGGGACTTAATAAAGTTATTATATAAGATATATTTTGGTCCAACTAGCTTGATAGGCATGAATAAGTGGGGAGAGTGAGTGCTCATTTATAGTCGATGAGAAGTTGAATTCTTGTAAATACTCTAAAGTAGTCAATATTGGGTGGTCAATATTACCTCATGTGGCTAAAAATATGATAATTAAAGGTTTGGTGTGATGAAAAGGTCGTAACACACCTCCAACACAAATTAAAACCATGCTTTAAACATTTTACTCTTTCCCTTCAATATATCACTATTTTTTACATTTAGATTTTCCCCTATGGTAAATGGTTTTCTATTGTTTGTAATTTATCCATTATGTATAAATTAGAGTGAGACTTATTAGATAATTTATACTTGTACATTATAAATATTCTATAAAATTTATAAAATATTAATCCTATGTGTGTTGAAATTAATTTTTCACAAGGGCATATAATGAGATAAAACATCATGTTAACATCAACCACAATAACTATGTTTTTACTATTTAATAGCCAATATAATCTTTTAAATAATATAATTGAAACATGAATGGATAGGAGTTTATATTTATTAACATTTTAAAATAGCTTGGTTAGTGATATGATTTTTAATAATTTTAAATCATTTGATATTATATTATAGAACCCTGAACCATGATTTCCCTGAGTCAGTGACTAATATCATTTACATTAGTCTAATTACAAGGAATCATGACCCGATAAACTAATCAGTTTTGTATTCTTAGTAAATTGGATACACAAATTTGTATTGTATTAAAAATGAATTCACTAATTACAACATATATTTTTTTCTTCTAATCAAATAAAATACTTTGAGTATAACTATATACATTATAGTAATTCCATGCATATCATTCATGGTACATCTCTTGGATTTCATTGGAAATAACCATAATAATGGTGATATTTGATTCTCAGTAAGGAAAAAGTTATGGGGAATAAATAACAAATCAATGTGAATAATAATTATATCATGCTAAATAAAAGAACACATATACCAGGTAATCAACAGACTGAGAAGTAACTGAATAAACAATATTGAAATGTAATAATAGGAAATACATGTCATTCAAATAACTAGAAAAAGAAATATAAATATGGAATGGTATGAAACTAAAACATATTCCATTAATCAATGAACTGAAATAAAAAGTATCCATAGATATTTAGATACAAAATATTTTGGATGAATAACAACTAAAACAACTATGAGGGAAATTCTTTCTTAATTGAGGTCATGTATAAGGTATATGATGACATATTACAATCAATACATTTCACAATATAGTTTAATACTATGGGTAGAAACCCGTTTTCACAATTAATCTTCTCATTAGAACATATTGATGCATCAAAGAGTTATATAATATCTGGGATCCAACCTTAATTTCAAGTCCATCTCCTTCCTCATATTAAATAATAAAAATAACTAATATTACATATCAAATAACTTTATTGAATGATAAATATGGTTTTATCAATTATTCCCCAATTAATAAAATAATGTCAAGTTAGACATCGTATAAATAATGGTATACGGTTTAGGAAATACCAATATTCATTGTAATGGTGAATGGATATTCGATTAAATTTCCAATTAAATATAATTAAAATAAATTTAGTGTTTCAATAGAATTCTAAAAGTCATAAAAATAAGAGTGATTAAGAACATTCTTGAGAAGAAGTATCATCCAACATTCGAAAGTGTACCATACCACTTTGAAACATTTATATCATAATCACACAAATGTATGGCATTAAATAAATCATATAATATCACTATAATAATAGGATTCATGATATAATATTTCAAAATGGGATATAGGTACACCACACAAAAAAATTATGTGTTGAATATTATAGTTATATCATAGATGTAAGAAGTTAGATGGAACTCCCTTCCTTGCATTTCATTTCAGGTAAACAACCTTTAAAATACATTATAATAAACTTATGTTAATTTTTTTACTCTCATTAGATCATATTTCATGTTTATAATCACTTTTATTTCTTATTACAGTGTTGTGTACAACTAAATAAAAATTTAAGTTTACATCTCTTATTTTTGACAAAATTCTGTTTATGTGTCAAAAAAAACTATTGTTTGTCAACATTGATCAATGGGGTCATTATATAACATATTTAGAATAATAAAAATGGAATATTAATAATATTTATAACTAAATTTTACTTTGAAAATCAATCATTAAATATGGTTATGAAATTGAGTAAACATTACAATCATAGAGACGGTAGGTCGTACGTATTCATGAGTTATATTCCCATTTTAAAATTATCATTGAGGAAAGATTGAAAGTAACAGAAGTATTTATATAATTATAATTATATAATAAATACTATATTTTTTAAAATTATATATATAAAAAATTATGTGATATTAAAAGAATCACATCATGTCGAGGAGGCAGTAGTCCACATTTCCCCAAACGATGTTAACTCTTTTAAAGTGTTTGAAAGTTTAATAAAAGTGATTATATATATAAATATATATATTATTTATGGAACGATCATTATGTTATAAATATATTAATTTTTAGGTAAATTATGTTTAATTAAAAACATTATTTAATACATTCAATATTTGTTGTGAATGAATCACATTGCTTTGAGGGGGCGGTAGTCCACACACCTCAAATTAAATTATCATATTTTCAAAACATGAAATGAATAAATTCATGTTATAAATAAAATTTACCTAATTATAATTCAACATAAATAACATATATATCATATATAAATATATTTTATATCATGATGGCCACCATGAAAGGTGGTAAAGGATAATTGAACAATCATTGTGTCGTGAGGAAGTAATTCATCAAACACAAAAATAGAATTATCACTTCAATTAGATAGAGGTGTCTGTAAGTGTAGTTCAGACCATTATCATAACAAAATACTACTATGTTGAGTATACTGGTTTTTTTATAACATATAAATTTTTTTGGTGTATAATGTAAATGAAAGAAAAAAACATGAGAGATGGTGTTACTTTTTATTTGGGTAACTGGTTTTAGTTTGTACAAAAAGGATTCATTATGTTTCTTCTTGTACAAGGGGAGGTGTATAGGCCTATAGGAGGTGTTTTTTGAGATTATTTGGGAAGATATTTTCTTAACATAAGCAGTTTTATAGGTGTGAATTAGTGGGATGGGTAGTAGAATTTTATATTGAATGAAAAAGATTCACATGGAATTTCCCAAAATTAAATAGGTGTGAACATGTTCATAATTAAAAAATTTCATAAAAATAAAAAAAACAAATTAATTTCAAGTTAATTTAAGATTTATTTCAATAAAAGTTGTTTTGGACATGTGGTTATGTCATTTGGGCCCTTAATTTAAAGGTTTAGTTTATTATTAAGCTTCATTTATCTTTAATAATTATAAATAAGTTCAATTACCATCACTAATATTTTTGGCCAAAAACAATTTTGACCTTATTAAATAATTTAATTATATTTCTTCAAACTATAGAATTTATTTATCCAAATTTCAATAACAAAAGTTGCATAAATTAAATTAAAATTATTTCTATAGATGGGATGACAATGTGGGTTTTCATAGTGAAAATTACCTAAAGGACATGTTGTTTTTATAATCAATTTCAATGTTAAATTTATTCCAATCACCTAAATTGTACTAATTAAAAAAATTATCTAATAAAACGTTAAAAATAATAAAAAAACACCTTCACATTATTAATTAATTATATCAAATTTTAGTTTTGAAATAATATTCAGTTTTTTTAACTATTCATTAAAATATGAAATTTCTCAAAAAATATAAAGAATTCTCCCTAACCTAACTATTATGTTTTGATTTCAATATATAAGTTTATTTTTAACTATAAAATTAATTAAAGTTTCAAAATTTATATTTTATAGGTGTTCACCGTTAAAAGGTGATAAAATTACAATTATAAAAATAAAGATTTTTATGTGTAAAATAGGGTTGGTTATTATCTTATGCATACAAAATCCAATGGTTGAATATGATTTTTTTACTGAATATATAACATATATATTTCATTAAAATCAATCAATAATTTAAATTAATATTTTTTATTATGAAAAAAAACTATTTGAAGTATAAAAAAATATTTCATTTTATATAGAATTAATTATTTTATTCATTTTTCATTCGTAAGTAACCCATGAATTCATTTTATATTTATATAAACCAAATATATTCATAATTTAGTTAATAATATTCATAACCTATAATATAACGGCTATGTTATATCATGTTATATTAAATAATAATATTTTAATAATACATGGTTATTTATTGAAACTTTTTCTAGCATATAACAGAAACTGTTATGGAAGGTCATGCTTGCGTGTATCAAAATTTATTGAGAAATGTCACTCTTATGTGTAATTCAAGATTTTGAGGATGGTATCTCTTTCCTATAACACAAGATAAATTGGTGTTTCTTGAATTGAAATATATATAGAATCTATTTTAAATAGAAAATATATTATAAAGCATCATGATATTTCCTTACATGCTTGGTGTCACGTGACATACATTCTATCAATGAAATGGGTCTTACATATGGTTTTCAGAGTGTCACATACTCCCCACATTAATTAAATTGTGTCCCAAAAATTTAAATTTGATAATAGAGATTGATTATTTGATACATCCAATGTTGGAAATCATACATCATGTGAAGGGTTTATAAGAATTCCCATATAAAATAGAGAAGTGAAAGTACAAAGGTCACATGGAATACCTTGTATCTAGGACTCTAAGAAGGATAAAATTATTGGAATGTAGAGATATGTTCTTGGATAAAAAACATAAATATTTATAGATATTCAATGTGTTATTCAATCATAAATTAGAGAATGATCAATGGAATCATCAGGTCCTCAAAGCTATAAATATTTTATGATTTATAAGACCATCAATTCATTAGATATTTCTGTATTTTGAAAACATATTACTTATAAGTCATTTTACTAATTTTGGGTAATACCATAATATAAATAAATATTATTACATGATAGTAATCAATATCATATGAATAATCCTAACATTTGGTTTTTCTCCGATAAAATTATAATTCATACCTTTACTCCCCAAAAATTAATTACAAATAGAAATTATTTTATGCCTAAAGAAATAAAGGAAACATTTAAAGGGTCATAAGGATTAGAAAATTGGAAATATTCTTACTATTTTTATTTAACTATCTCCCAAAAAAATATGGTTAATAGGTTAATTTATAATCCAAAAAATTGTTAATAATGGTTCATCATTAATATTTATTCTTTAAATTATAAAACAAAATCAATTTAAAATAACAAGGACATTGCGTAGGTTAGTGGTTGGCAAGAAACCCTTATCCTTCATCGATCATAGGGTCAAGACCCATGAACTTTATTGATTTGTTTAGTTGTCAACTACTGTATATGGAATCCTTTTATAAAACCTTATTAACAAAATTTAAATAATTTATATGATGGATATCCTTGATATTAAGTTAATCAAGAAATAGATTTTTATCTAAGGTTTTCAATACAGCCTCAATAAATAAATACTTTTTCCACATATTTCCACATAGATCCTTACATGGTATAGATTTTTTACTCTGGGATAGGTTATGGACTTGGGTAGTGTCCAGGTTCCATGATTTATGAGTATGAACTCTAAGGTATTTTTTAGGATGTGCTTAATTTACTTCCATCAGACTCTTCCTTTTTCTACTACAGTCCTTTTCTTTATGTCTTACCACACAAAAATACTTTATATGTTCTATTGATACACCTTCCTAGGTGCCTCCTTCCCCACATATCACATGTCAAATGATGACCCTTAATTTTTACAAGGTACCAACACACGATCTCTAATCATCCTCTATCCTTCTCTTCTATGGTGAGCTCGAATGTTGGGAATGGTATATATTGTTAATCATATTTTAGGAAAACTAATTTCGCATAAACATGATATATTTCAATCCTTTCAAAACATAATTTATTTTCTCATTTTCTCCACCTTTTCCTTATTTTTCGATGTTAAATGGAATCCTTCGGGTTCCACCCATTCACTAAAACCAGAATGAATATGTGAGAAAAAAAATTTCACAGTGAGGAAAGTTTGTAATTATAAATAAGATATCAAAATAATAGAACCATATTTTTAAATCTAAAAACTTTTAGGTTTAACCTTTTTATTCATTTTCAAAATCCATTCAAATTTTTCATAATGGTTTATAAAAAAAATATGTATTATTCTTACCATAACAACCAAATATTGTGAATCCAGGTATGCAGTAAGTCCCATTGTCGTGTATTGGGTTACCCCGAGTTAAGCCCATAATGCCTTGTCAAAGTTGTTAATCCTATGTATATATATTTCAGATCCACATTCACATATAGTATCCAGATAGTGATTTATTTCTAGGAACACAAACATAATCTATACAACAAGAAAATTATAGGGTTTTCATCTCTATTTATCCTAAAATTATATCATAGGGTTATGTTCTCTAAACTAATTTCTCCAAAAATATAGTTCTGAAGGATGATACTAAACATTATAAGATACCAATTGTAGTGATCCGTGACAAGATAACCATGATATAGTGATTGATATCAATTTCATTAGCAGTATTACATGGAATCAAACCTTGATGGACCGATTAGTTTAGTAGTCTTGGTAAACAAAATACAGAAATAAATATTGTATTTAAAATGAATACAATATTTATAACAATTTTTACTTCTAACCAAATAGATAACATATAGGATAAATATAATCCATCTATAAAATCCATGAATATATTTCATTGTATTCCTCGTGGATTCCTATGGAAATAAACATAATAAGGGTGAGAAAAAAATTTATAGTAAGGGAAAATACAGTGTAAGAAATAATGAATCAGCGAGAGGAATAATTATGGAATGGTAAATTACTAGATGTGTGTTCCATGTAATAAAAAAACTGATAAGGGATAGAATAAACTATATGGAAAGGTAATAACTTGAGATATTGGCTATTAAAATAACTATATAAGTCAAAATAAATATGGTAATGTAGTAAACTAAAACACATGACATTTTGTAATGAATTGAAAGGAAATGTATCCATAGATATGTCTATGAAAAATCCCATGGATGAATAATAAATAATGTTGTTAATATTTTCATGTCTTATTATATACTCCTTTTACTTAATTTATATGAAATGTGCATAATTTGTGTGAAATATTAATGTTTTAATATTAAGTATAATTTTTTGCATTTTTAGAAGTAGTCTAATTGAGTCAGTTTACCATTTTATTTATAAATCTCACTATAATTATCCGAATTGTATGGTTCTTGTTTTTTAGGATTCCAAATTCAATAAAAAACATTTCATTATAAGGGATAATGGGCCAATTCTGCCATTTGAAGGATCACATTTACCACACAATATAACCTACAGAATCTGTGAGCAAACTGGACCAGCCATGAAGATTTTTTTACTAGGCTCAATAAAGAAGTCCAAAAACATAAATATTACACAATAATTTTAGGGACACTACATTTCATCTTGGATAAAAATTTCAAGTCCCAAATTCAAGAACAAGGGGCCCAAATGAAGCTTTGAAGTCCAGCCCACCATTCTGGCCGATAAATAAATTCAGTATCGTATTCATGACACATCTCATGATGTAATCATCAAATAGAGCTGAGATTTTCAATGCGAAATAGGAGATATAGGTGGCCGACATTGTTGAAGAAGTCATTCGGATTTGAAGGAATATTCATCTTCCACAATCCATTCACATTTTGGCCATCCAAAAAGCATGGATAGAAATGGATAGTTTACCTTTGTTGAATAAAACCGCCATAACTTTAGCTCCACTTGTCCAAATGAATCCAAATTTTGACTGTAGTCAGAAAACATTATTATCTACATCTTTTAAGAAATATATATATGGATATTGTGATATATGAATAGACAAATTGGAGATGAATGTGGAAGGACAGATTAGGAATGAAAACAGTCCACACCTTGGGCTATAAATACTCTTCCCTTATCTCTTTGAGAGGGGTTGGAATTTCAGAAGAGAGGAGAATATATTGGCATGAAAAAAGCCCTGAAAAAGGATTGGTAGTATCTTCCATACTCATGTTTTCACTATATAGACCTTTCCTCCTCTCTTTGTTTTCACTTACATTTGTGTTCTTTTTTTTTGTAAGTCCTTTATTTTGTAATTATGTTTTAATGCATGATTATTCATCAATATATCATATTCTCATCCACATTATGTAGTTTAATATTTATGTTCTTAAAATAGTTTAAATTCAGTTGAATCCCCTCCCCTTCTTTTTCTTCCTCATTCAATCGAAAATCTGTTTTTAATTTTCTTCATCGTTTGTGTGTGTGTTCGGTGCACTACTCTTATCTTGTCCCTTTCTTTTTCTTCTCTTTATAATTCATCACCATAAAAATATATTACCAGATTAATAACCATATTAATGTCTGAGTAAATCTTTCATTGGGGTGAGTTTTAATTTAGGTGTGTTAAGCGATAGAGAGCTTTCGCTCGATGAGTATTCATTGAATTAACATTGTGAATGTTGGACATAGCATGTCATGGATTAGTGACGTGTTTTGTTCAACGTGTCGTTTCCATGGATTATTGGAACCATAAATACACTATCATAAACAATATATGATCAATACTAGAACCCTAATTTAAGTTAAGTCTTGGATTAAAGCCTTAACACTTGGGAATTCAAATCGACATCAACTTCTGACATGGGTGTTAATTTAAATGCAATATAAAGAAAAGCTCAATGATATCACAAGATTAACTATCATAATTATGACCTCACCCCAGTCATATTAAATTTTTTAAATCAATCATAATCAATTAGTCATTTAAATTAAGCTCTGAAAATAAAATCCCACAATCAGAATACAATCAACTAAAAACAAACGACTATTTCAAAGTATCATCACCGAGGATTCGACCCGAGTGCTTCAATACACATTAGTAGAGAACCAGAACTTTGACCGGTCAATAGGCAAAAATCGGCCGCGTGTTTCAATAACTAAAACAACTATGATAAAAATTACTTCCTAATGGACGTCATGTATATGGCACAAGATAACATATTACCTGAAAGGACCAATTTGGGATATACCGAACACTACGAGGTGGGTGAATCAGTGTTAGGGACTTTTGAAACCAATTCCAACTATTTATCAATGTAAATCTTGACCTATTAAGATCTTGATTCTCTTATTCTATATTCCCCATCGCATGAAATAATATAAAGTAGTTAAAATACTCCCAAGAATGTTTTACATGGTTCCCCAGTCAATAAGAGTAGTTACGTCCTTGCCACGCATGGATATGACCAGTGCATGAATTCCCCAGTATGATGTGACATGCTGTCGTAGTGGAGTGGCTAGGAAAACAATCCTCTAGCTATTTTTAGTCCCTTATTTGGAGGGGGTGGGAAACAATCCTCTTCCCTAGACTTGTGATAGCCTGGTCTAACATGTAGCCTCTTGCTGCTTCTTTATACTACCTATAAAGATAGTATTCTTCCTTCTTCAAAAGGAAGGCTCTCTTCTTGGTCTTCTTTAGTTCTCTTCACTTGAATACTTTCAAAGCAGTAGAAAAAGAAATATTCCCTATTTCATTCTATTTTTATCTAGTGCAACACCAACTTCACTAGACTTATTCTTTCATCTACATAGTGAAATATCAAAACACCACTATTCTCCAAGTCCATTTCTAGATAGAATCGCATACACTAAGGAGATTATTCAAGCAATGAATATTAGTTCACTTTTCATTATCTGAATCAATTCATCTCTTTTGTTCATAAATTCATGTGATCAAGCATGTGGTATTCGGGTTGAACATTCCATTCCTTTCTTTCATCTACATCATTAAACATGATAACACACTTGTTTGATTATTTGTTTTAGTGACATAAATTGTGCATATGCTTGCATGCATTCACTTCTTTATCTTCTTCTCTGATAACCCTAATAGGTGTAGTTCTTGTAATCACACACACTCTTGGCCTCTTCTTCATCTTCCTCTTTTTTCCTTCTTTTTATTCCTCTTGATCTATTTTATGTAGTTTGTTTAGGATTATATGTGTATGTTTTTTAATCCCATATGGGTGAACCCATTTTTTGCGAGGACTCCTTATTAAAATACTCAAGACCTTCTGCTTTCTTCAAACCATGCACATGGATGCATGAAACACATACTTCCTTTCACTTGCACTCTCCAACTTTACTAAAACGTGAACCCCTGTAAACAGTATAGTGTAAAAATGAGTACCATAAAGAGTTATTCTTCACCTCGTGAAACTAGGGTGGCCAGGAGTTGTGTTATTCATGCGAGAGATGAACAGTTCATCTTTGTTCATGAGGTGCACAGGTCTGCCTTTTCACAAATCTTAGTGAGATATAAAGGCTCAATCATTTATGTAACGAACCGTTTTTTTAGAAGATAAAATTCGAAGGTTTTTGAGCTTTTTATTTTATCAGCGGGTCGGTTTTAAAACCGAGCTTCGGAACGAAGTCCCGAGTTCTGGAGCCATTTTAAGCGGTGATATCGGACCACGCGTGGTAGGTTTAACCGTGCGGGTTAGGCGTGTGGGGTACCCCGGGCATCCGGTAGAAGGCGCGCGGGCTACACGCGGTGTGGGTAAAACCGTGCGGGTGGGTGTGTTTTAGTTTTCGTTTAAAATTAAAATAAATGAAAATAAATTAAAAATAAAAAGAAAAAAAACCTAAACACCTCCCTCCCCCTCTCTCGTCCAGGACCCCCGCACACCCCCTCCTCTCCCCTTAGCCGTGCGCGCGACCCCCCCCCCCCCCCTCCACGGCGTCGCCTCCTTCCCCGACCTATCCCCTTTGTCGATTTCCACCGGATCACCACCAGTTTCCGGTTCGAATCGCCACGGTAAGCTATTTTCTCCCTTCTCCTCCCTGTTTCCGGCTTCTTTTTGACCTAATCGGCACCCGGTGAGGTGCGGCCGAACCCTAGGGCTTAGAGGTGATCCATTTTATCATCTTTCTCTTGTTCTGGGTCGGCGCGGAAGGTCCGTTGGGACTCCTTGGCGTGCGTTCCGGCAACCGCCGCCGAAGGCGAAGCAGTTCGGGGGGGTTTTAGATCGTCGGAATGGTTTCGAGGTGAGGTTTTCACCTTTTCCATTGTTTTTCACTTGTTAAATTTTGGGCTTTTGATGTTTGTGAGCCCCGACTTGATGTTGGCAGTGCGTTGAGCTCGCGGTGTGGGTTCACCTTCATTTTGGTTTGTCGCCAACACCCGAGGTAAGGATTTAATACTGTTGGTTGGTCATGCCTCACTTAAATTTGTTTATCTTTGTGTCTTAAGGTTCGTAGTGGTTGTCTTATAGTGTGTTGGAGATTTCGTTATGTTTTCGGGTTGCCGGAGTTTAGGCGACTCACCTGCGCAGGCATAGGTACGTATTTATATGTACGTGGGTTCCCCCGGCATGCGTATATTTGTCCATGGAAGCGAATATACACACGTACGGGTCTAGTTGTCCCCATTACATATATAAAAAGTGCCTTTGCAGGTGAGTGGAGACAGGCTTATGTGTATAAGCATATGTTTAAGGATCCTCTTACGCACGCTCATGGCCATGCGGAGCGTGTGCATAGGGGCTAGGTGTCCTTATACGTATGTGAAATCACATATGCCTCGTGGGGGAGTAGCTGTGACAGCTTTAGTTAGAAATCACCAAGAGCCGAAGTGGATGGATGGATCCACCTTGAGGTAGGGTCCCTCTCCTTGCCCTTTTTAATTTAAGTAAAGTAATAGTGAGTTTAATATTGCACTTAGCATTTTAATTATGCAAGTTTAGTTCCGATTAAATGCTTCTGTGCAAATCGTGTGAATTGCAGGAATATGATAAAAGAGGTTGTTTGGTCACTAAACTAACAATTTAATAATAAAACCCCTCTTTCGAGGGGCGCTGCCTTCATTCTAAAAATGTAGCAATAGAATTCCATGATTTCCTTCCTTATTGTGTGGCTTCTTAACTTTGCTAAGTGTTGAATGAGTTTTAAAGTAAATGCTAAATATCACTAAATGAATTGTTTGATAAAGTAATGACATGTTTTCTAATAAAACTCCTCCAATTTAGGTGAGCTACCTTCAAAATAAACGTGTAGTAGTAGATTTCCTTTTCTTGTGATTGCTTGATTAAAAGTCGTATGACTCTTTATGCTTGACATTATACTTGATAAATGGCATGCTTGTACTTTTACCATTTAATGTCATTAATCACCTAACATAGAGAAATATTGATGCCATACGTTTTTGTTTACCTTCTATTGCTCATGCAAGTTCCAAAATGTTGAACAAGGATAATCAATTATGAGAATTGATTATAAAAAGTTGAGATCTGATTTGGATAACTAAATGTGAAGAATTAATTATGAAATGAGAACTGTGTCGATTGATTAATTAAGTGATAAATGAATGAGATTTTGGGTCCTAGACATGGCGTTCTAGAACGACTTAAAATCTGGGTTTGGACATGGTGTTCCTCCCCAATGGTTATCCAAGCTTGTGATATAGGGTGTTAGACATGACGATCTACACTGAATGAGATTTTGGGTCCTAGACATGGCGTTCTAGATCAACTTAAAATCTGGGTTTGGACATGGCGTTCCTTCCCAATGGTTATCCAAGCTTGTGATATAAGGTGTTAGACATGGCGATCTACACCAAATGTAATACGGGGTGTTAGACATGACGATCTACACCGAATGATTATCTAGGTGTTAGACATGGCGATCTACACCAAATGTGATTCGAGGTGTTAGACATGGCGATCTACACCAAATGTGATACGGGGTGTTAGACATGTCGATCTACACTGAACGAATGATGATAATGATTTATGAAAAGAATGAGAGATGTGGGTAAAACCCGAGTGAATTGTGATCAAATAGAGAAAGGTAAGAATGAGTGGGTTTCCAGTCTGGGTTGAAATGATAAATGAATAGAGTAAGTGAGCAAAATGATAAAAAGTGTTTTTATGCTTGAACCAAATTTACTTGTGTTGTTTTAAACAGGTTCTCATCCCGGATATGGGCCGAAGCAGGTAGTGTCGCCAGGTGTCCTTTCTGGAACCCGGACGGGCTTTTATTGTTTGCATTGTGTCTTTATTGTTCTAAAATACCAACACTTTGTTTAATTATATTTTCATGGTCTAGAGTGGGATAGACCCCGGTGGTTCCGGCCTACTGAGATATATATCTCACACCCTACTCGGGCCGCCATTGCACTGGGGTACCCGAGTAGATTCCATTTGGTTGCAGGACCTTGTTGTTGCTGTTTCTTGTACTTGGAGTTAGGAGAAAAGGACCGAGTTGGGGCTCGGGATGCTCATGGAGATCGCCCTCGGGGCTTGAGACTTTTGTTCATTTACTTCTCCATTGATGTGTGATTATGTCACGTGATTTAATGCTTCCATTGTATCATTACCATGTCATGCATGCATCTCTTATATAAACTGTCGTTCGCCAATTTTATTCAAACCTTATAAATGAAAAAAAAATGTTTTCCGTTGCTTTCTTATTATTATTTACACTACTTATGTTGCTGTATTTTTTGTCCCTTTGCTCCAATTTGATAAGAGGGTATAGTCTCCCCCCTGACTTACCTTACACCCTCGCCGCTTGTCGGCAACCTCTGGCGTAAGGGGAGACGCGCTTGAGGCCATGTCGCGGGCCGGCTCAGGTGACCCAGGTGTCCGGTTTAGGGTCGACCTGGGTTGGTTCGTGACAAAATGGTATCAGAGGGGGTTTCTTTCTTTTCATTGTCTTACTGTTTTGGGATTGGTAGACAGGAGATTAGGAATGTGTCGGCGCTTGGGTAATAGCCGTGTCTGGGACTGATCACCCCACGTACGGTAAATGACCAAGTGGCCAGGGCTGGGAATTGATGTTCATGTTGTTTGCTGTTACAGTTGATGTGATTTCACCTTGGGTAAATGTTGTACATTCCACTGCTTATTTGTTTATGAAGAGGTTTTGAAAATTTTTCTTGGCCCTATATGGCCAGAAAATTGCATTGCATGCATCAAATTAGACACTTATAGATTCACATGTCATGCATATGTGCCATGCCATGTAGTTGCATTAGTAGGATGCCTGCTGATTTTGATTGTGTGCCTTGGAAATATGTCATGTCTGGATTTATTTAGCACTTCTCTTTAAAAAGCATGTTTCGGTGATAATTAACATGTTTGTGTGATAACATGTCATGTTTTCTATCTTGCTTGTGCGTCATGCTCTGTGTTATAGCATGTTTTAGTGATTTCATCTTGTTAGCTTGTTACCTTGTGTTAGCTGTTTGTAGTGGCTTGTTATCTTGCTAGTAAAATCTTGGTTGCTTTGGCTGAATTTGTTGGTTGCGATTACGACAGAGCCAGTTTTCCATTGTAAGGTGTATGGGCGCTTTATAATTGAGAAAAGGGTAAAATGTGGTTTCAAACCGTTAAAAGAGGGCTGCTAAGTTAAAATGTTAAATGAAAAAAAAATTGATTTGATAAATGGGAGCCAAATGCCAACGGTAAGGTGTATGGGTGCCTTATTGATTGGTAGGTGGCCACCCATGTGACTGAACCTTGTTAGACCATAGTGTGTTTGAAAATGATTATTAATGTAAAACTATTGTGTTTTGATTTAGATAGTTTTGTGTGCTTTTAAACATGCTCAACTAGACCCGAGGAGGTCAGTTGGGGCACGTCCTTGTGGAATGAACTAATATGTGGTTGCTTTTGAAGAACCCGAATTGAATAAATGGGACCCTTGGGGTCGCCTCTTTGTTAAAAAGGAATTTAGATGCTAAATTACCTGTTTATTCTTGGATGACATTATGTGTTAAATTTTTAAAGAGGAAGTTGGTTATAGCTTGTCTGTTTTGCCATGGGGCATTGTCTGAAAATGAAGTAATTAGTTTTGAAGTAGTAATTGTGGTTTTGTTAAGATCTTCTTTCAAATGATTAATGTTTGGAATGAATTAATGAAATGGATAAAATGGAAAGAGGTTTTTGAGCCTAGTAATCCTTGTTTTGTGTGACCAAGAGTTAGAGTCGACGTGTGTGCTTCGTAAGGGACTAGCTCGTGCTAGGTAGTACCCTTAGAGCTTGAGTTTCCTTGTTTTCGGTGTGATCTTATGATGTGGTGATCGTAGTTCGAGGAACGTCACCCGTGCGTTAAAGTGTTTCAAAAATAGCGCGCCGGTGAGCGGCTAGTTCTTACGACGACATGGACACTCCTAAGGTGGGTAGTGTCGCATGAGTTTCTATTTTCATGTCGGTGCTTGCTTGGCAGCACGACTGTGATAAGGTTGGCTATATGCACAACACTTTAGAAACTCCGTTAGTGCGGGAAGAGTTTCAGTGATTAAGCTTGGACGAATACGAATGCCTCGGGTGGTGTAGGCATCAGAGTTTGGTCCGATTGATCTTCTCAGCGACCTTGGTTTAATCTTAGTGTACTCTGCTGGATGAGATGAGCATTTTCCCCATCTTGACGTCATCTTGGATACACTAAGATAATGTCGGTTATACGCCGCGCTACAGTTTAAAAGTTTTTGGTTTGTTTCGTAATCTCTCTCTGGTTGTGTGTGGGATGCACGGTTTCTTGGGGTTACGCTTCGTGCTGAGGCACGATAGTTTTATAATAGTCTTGTGATGTCTTGACTTGCGAATGTCACCAAAGGTCGTGTAAGGACTTCGGTGTACGCGTAGTTGATAACGGAATAGTTTTAAAAGCATGTCGTCAATTTAAGGGTGAGTGTGAATCTCGGGTCGGCGATGTCTTTCGAGGAAATCTTGTATAACGAATTTTAGTTGTTCGATCGTGATTCAACCATTTTCTTGGGTTGAGGTCCCTATAATGGCCTCAGATGTAATCTCTTCTTTGATGTTTCAGTTGTAACGTGAGCGTTGGCTCGAGTGGTAAAGGCTTAAGTGCAGTTTTCTTAGAAAATGCTTAAAGGTGCATTGGGCGTTGGAAACACAATGCGACCGGTTGAATGCAAATTCACGACACTTGTAGGTCGGATGATGTTTTCGTTGTTTTCCGAAGGCTTCTCGGGGACGAGAAGTTTTTTTTTGTTGGGTAGTTTGTAACGAACCATTTTTTTTGAGTGGATAAAATTCAAAGGTTTTTGAGCTTTTTCTTTTATCAGCGGGTCGGTTTTAAAACCGAGCTTCGGAACGAGGTCCCGAGTTCTGGAGACGTTTTAAGCGGTGATATCGGACCGCGCACGGTAGGTTTAACCGTGCGGGTTAGGCGTGCGGCGTACCCCGGGCATCCGGTAGCAGGCGCGCGGGTTGCACGCGGTGTTTCAGGCGGTGCGGGTAAAACCATGCGGGTGGGTGCGTTTTAGTTTTTGTTTAAAATTAAAATAAATGAAAATAAAATAAATTAAAAAGAAAAAAAACCTAAACACCTCCCTCCCCCTCTCTTGGCCAGGACCCCCGCACACCCCCCTCCTCTCCCCTTAGCCGCGCGCGTGACCCCCCCCCCCCCCCCCCCCCCACCTCCACGGCACCGCCTCCTTCCCCAACCTCTCCCCTTTGTCGATTTCCACCGGATCTCCACCGGTTTCCGGTTCGAATCGCCACGGTAAGCTATTTTCCCATTTCTCCTCCATGTTTCCGGCTTCTTTTCGACCTAATCGGCGCCCGGTGAGGTGCGGCCGAACCCTAGGGCTTAGAGGTGATCCGGTTTTTCGTCTTGCTCTTGTTCTAGGTCGGCGCGGAAGGTCCGTTGGGACTCCTTGGCGCGTGTTCCGGCAACCGCCACCGAAGGCGAAGTGGTTCGTGGGGTTTCGGATCGCGAATGGTTTCGGGGTGAGGTTTTCACCTTTTCCTTTGTTTTGTACTTGTTAAATTTGGGGCTTTTGATATTTATCAGCCCCGACATGATGTTGGCAGTGCGTTGAGCTCGCAGTGTGGGTTCGCCTTCGTTTTGGTTTGTCTCCAACACCCGAGGTAAGGATTTAATACCGTTGGTTGGTCTTGCCTTACTTAAATTGGTTTATCTTTGTGTCTTAAGGTTCATAGTGGTTGTCTTATAGTGTGTTGGAGGTTTCGGTATGTTTTCGAGTTGCCGGAGTTTAGGCGACTCACCTGCGCAGGCATAGGTACGTATTTATATGTACGTGGGTTCCCCCGGCGTGCGTATATTTTTCCATGGCAGCGAATATACACACGTACGGGGCTAGTTGTCCCCATTACATATATAAAAAGTGCATGTGCAGGTGAGTAGAGAAAGGCTTATGTGTATAAGCATATGTGTAAGGATCCTCTTGTGCACGCTCATGGCCATGCGGAGCGTGTTCATAGGGGCTAGGAGTCCTTATATGTATGTGAAATCACATATGCCTCGTGGGGGAGCAGCTGCAACAGCTTTAGTTAGAAAGCGCCAAGAGCCGGAGTGGATGGATGGATCCACCTTGAGGTAGGGTCCCTCTCCTTGCCCTTTTTAATTTAAGTAAATTAATAGTGAGTTTAATATTGCACTTAGCATTTTAATTATGCAAGCTTAGTTCTGATTAAATGCTTCTGTGCAAATCGTGCGAATTTCAGGAATAAGATAAAAGAGGTTGTTTGGTCACTAAACTAACGATTTTATAATAAAACCCCTCTTTCGAGGTGCGTTCCCTTCAATCTAAAAATGTAGCAATAGAATTCCATGATTTCCTTCCTTATTGTGTGGCTTCTTAACTTTGCTAAGTGTTGAATGAGTTTTAAAGTAAATGTTAAATATCACTAAATGAATTGTTTGATAAAGTAATGACATGTTTTCTAATAAAACTCCTCCAATGGAGGTGAGCTGCCTTCAATATAAATGTGTAGTAGTAGATTTCCTTTTCTTGTGATTGCTTGCTTAAAAGTCTTATGACTCTTTATGCTTGACATTATACTTGATAAATGACATGCTTGTACTTGTACCATTTAATGTCATTAATCACCTAACATAGAGACATGTTGATGCCATACGTTTTTTTTTTACCTTCTATTGCACATGAAAGTTCCAAAATGTTGAACAAGGACAATCAATTATGAGAATTGATTATAAAAAGTTGAGATCTGATTTGGATAACTAAATGTGAAGAATTAATTATGAAATGAGAACTGTGTCGATTGATTAATTATGTGATAAATGAATAAGATTTTGGGTCCTAGACATGGCGTTCTAGATCGACTTAAAATCTGGGTTTGGACATGGCGTTCCTCCCCAATGGTTATCCAAGCTTGTGATATAGGGTGTTAGACATGACGATCTACACTGAATGAGATTTTGGGTCCTAGACTTGGCGTTCTAGATCGACTTAAAATCTGGGTTTGGACATGGCGTTCCTTCCCAATGGTTATCCAAGCTTGTGATATATGGTGTTAGACATCGCGATCTACACCAAATGTAATACGGGGTGTTAGACATGACGATCTACACCGAATGATCATCTAGGTGTTAGACATGGCGATCTACACCAAATGTGATTCGAGGTGTTAGACATGGCGATCTACACCAAATGTGATACGGGGTGTTAGACATGGCGATCTACACCGAAAGAATGATGATAATGATTTATGAAAAGAATGAGAGATGTGGGTAAAACCCAAGTGAATTGTGATCAAATAGAGAAATGTAAGAATGAGTGGGTTTCCAGTCTGGGTTGAAATGATAAATGAATAAATAGAGTAAGTGAGCAAAATGATAAAAAGTGTTTTTATGATTGAACCAAATTTACTTGTGTTGTTTTAAACAGGTTCTCATCCCGGCTATGGGACGAAGTAGGTAGTGCCACCAGGTGTCCTTTCTGGAACCTGGACGGGCGTTTATTGTTTGCATTGTGTCGTTATTGTTGGAAAATACCAACACTTTGTTTAGTTATATTTTCATGGTATAGAGTGGGCTAGACCCAGGTGGTTCCGTCCTACTGAGATATATATCTCACACCCTACTCGGGCCGCCATTGCACTGGGGTACCCGAGTAGATTCTATTTGGTTGCAGGACCTTGTTGTTGGTGTTTCTTGTACTTGGAGTTAGGAGAAAAGGACCGAGTTGGGGCTCGGGATACTCATGGAGATCGCCCTCGGGGCTTGAGACTTTTGTTCATTTACTTCTGCATTTATGTGTGAGTATGTCGCGTGATTTAATGCTTCCATTATATCATTTCCATGTCATGCATGCATCTCTTATATAAACTGTCGTTCGCCAATTTTATTCAAACCTTATAAATGAAAAAAAAATGTTTTCCGTTGCTTTATTATTATTATTTACACTACTTATGTTGCTGTATTTTTGGTCCCTTTGCTCCGCTTTGATAAGAGGGTATAGTCTCCCCCTGACTTACCTTACACCCTCGCCGCTTGTCGGCAACCTCTGGCGTAAGGGGAGAGGCGCTTGAGGCCATGTCGCGGGCCGGCTCAGGTGACCCAGGTGTCCGGTTTAGGGTCGACCTGTGTTGGTTCGTGACAATTTACTCATGATGGTGTGTCCTTCATGAAGCACAAAGAGCGTTTTAAAAAACCTATTGTGTGTTCTGGTATCAGTTCTTTGGGAAGATATTCGAATGTGTGTATCACCTATTGAAGTCTTTTGAAAATTCTTATTCATAGAGAAGAAAGCTTTTGGGACGCTTGATTTCTCTTCATGAAGTGGTTCATGGGTAGATTATCTTTTTTGGAAATAGGATATATCGAATATGTGGGAGAAATAGCTCTTCTCATCTTGGGAAACTCCTTTTATAGGAGAGGAACACATCATCTTCTTTATCAACATCTACATATCTAACTTTAAGATTGAGGATTTGAATGCTTGAGTTATTTGGAATCAAGATTTTGAAGTCACGAGTCAAGGATAAGCTGCATGTCTCAAATATTTTCTTTTTCAAATGTGGGGTGCTATCATTATGCATGTAGTCAAGATTGCTTTCACAATTCTCATGTATGAATTTCACATGTACCTACATGGCCTCAGAAACTCTGAATTCCTAGTCTAAGCCTTCATCATTGAGATATCACATGCATGAAAGATGTAGATTGCACGTATAATCTCAGTTCGATCTGAATATTAACATGCAAGAGTTATCATCATCAGTGTTGACTGGGAGAATGATCATGGTGGATCAGTATTGGTGATGGAGAGCAGTGACGTCAGGTGACTCCTCATGTGGTTAGAGGTTGAAGATGATTCCACAACAATTGGTTCTGCTCGAATAGATCTCAGACAGATACTATTATAATGCAGGACACAAGATGGAGAGTACGGTTTAGATCTCATGCAAGATTAGATGAGAGGCCATGATTACCTATGTGTTTTTTAAACCCATACCAAATCGAAACGGAGGCACAAATACAGCTCATTTATAATAAAATCCACAACAGGAATCCGTCACAATTCTCCTCTCTCCCTCCATGGTTCCACCTGATACCATATTCACCCTACGGGCATTCTCTTAGTGCCTACTATTCTCATCGGGCACGCACCTTGTTCCCACTATTCACACCTTGCACCCACTTTGCACACCCTGTGCACGGGTTGATCACCATGTGTGCACTTTTGTGGGCTTATACACGGACCACATGCCACTGCTTCATGAGAGGCTAGCCTTGAGGGCTTCCCTCAAGAATGGTTGACTCTTGGGTTCTACATGGTCTTGTGGAAATGTCCTCGGCTGGCCTCCATGGTTGGAAAAAAATTTGTAAGCCAAAAATAAACCATCGATGTGAAATTTGTGGCCATAGTAAAATATGTGCATGGAATCCTCATGATCAACACCCTCTTCTTCAACCTTCCACTTAATCATTTACTTTTTGGATTGTTAAATACAATTTAATTCAATAATCTTCAAAATTATTCTAGCTCAATGTTGTAAATGGTGTATCACACATAATGCAAGTTCTTTGATCTTTCAAGGTCAGTGCGAAAATCATCTGATTTTCCATTATCCATTACACCTAAGAGAGTGTCTTTAAACATCATTGACTTTCATTGAACCCATTTAAAACAAATACAACACAATTAATATAGAGGTCTAAACAATCATCTCCATTATATTTTTTGGAAATACCGAATGTTTTTCGACTAAATGAATATGTCAATGTGAGTTTTGAGTCTTCACTTATATCTCTCCCTTAATATTTCATTTCACATCTCTCCCCCTTGTTTCCAAGACATAAAATATTCATGGGAATAAATGTATAAATACATAATCAAGAAATGTTCCATCAATAATTTCACTCTAAGTATACTTGAGCAATGATCGATGTAGAAAACAATAGGATTTTATTTTGACAACAAAGATGTCCCTTATCCACTGATCATGAGACCTCATGAGATGAGAAATCATGTAGATTGTCTTCAATAGATTTTCACATTCATTCCAGGATTAGGATAATAAGTGTGTAATAAATAATCATCCTGAAACTCCTTCACTCACTTTTACAAATGAATAAAAAACATTCAAGTGCAATAGGCAGGATATGTGACCTTGAAACACTTCGATTATTTTTATGTCACTGAGTAATTTAGTTACTCCAACTCTAAAAAATAATATTTATTTTGAGTAACTAGGGATAATAGATTTATAAATGAAATACCATTTCCAATGACATAGTATTTAGAAAATATTCAATGTAATTGAATTTTATAGAAACAGATGTTTATATTAGTTGAGATAATGACTTTGGAAGCATCTTCATGTGTCTCCCCCTCATGGGAACACTTATCATCACTAAATCTCTAGTTCACCCCTAATATATTTCCTCACCATAAATTCCATGTATGATAAGAATAAATACAATAAATATTTTAGGGAATAAGTTGGATCATCCTTGCTCCATAAATGTGAAAATCAAGGTTGAGAAGATTTAATCAACCCAGATACTCCATTATTCACACTTTGACAAATGATCATCAATGGTGACTATGATTGTGTAGATCTAATTACATATTCCCTCTCTTTTTGTGTGAGTCGTATATACATAAGACATTTTAAATAATTTTAATCTCATTGTGAAACTTTCATATTTTTGGGGAATTCATGTTGGGCTAGAGCTAATTTAAAGCATCTTCTAACAATGTGACCATCCTTGTTTCACATCACACACATAATTTCTATTCCTTTGAATAGAATCTTATTTCTGTTTTTAGAACTAGCCTTAGAATATTCATCTTTAATTTTCGTCATTCTTTCCAAATATTTTGGCCAAACCATAAATATTTCATTAGGAACTGAGGCATAAAAATTGGATCTTTTTCAAGGCTTCTTCTGAGTGGAATCCTTATAATTATTTCTTTTGGATGCACAACTCTCAACATTCATGGACATAAATCCATGGACTTCTCAGATTTTCCATTTTTGGGAAGCTTTTGTGATCATCTTTTTTATTAGTATTGGGTACTTGTTGAAATGAGCATTACCATTCTTATGACCAATCCTATTGCATATATCACACATTTTATCTAATATTCAAAATATGTTTGCAGTATACAGATGCTTCTGTATATGTAGATTTTCCTTCTCTAGCTTTCTCCCCCTTGATATTGTATTACTCTATGCTTTTACATTTAAGATATTGTACCAACTATCTAGTGGACATTTCCCAAATCTATTTCAACACCAGCATTATCCAACATACCATGACTTCTTTCCATATTCTTTATAAGGTTGTTAAATCATCCTATAGGTATGTTGTGCTTTATTTTGGGAGCTATATTCTACAATTTATCTTCTATCCACCCTAGATATTGTGGTATATTATTTATCATTTTTCTTCATTCAAACATTTTATAGTTTTTAATCCAACCATCACATTTTATAGAGTCAATTTTAGAAACATTAGTAGAAGTTGGCATGGATGGTACCTTTACTTTCTCAACTTCTTGTGATAGAACAATGAGTGAAGCCATGATATTATTGGCACATATTGGAGGTATTTTGATGGTAGAATCCTCCAGTATGTATTAAGTACTAGCAGCAATTGATTCCTTCTTTTTTGGAGACAAAATATGTTCCTTTTCAAGATTGGTGTACTCAGCTTAAAATTATAGACATCTCATATTTAGTATGAATTACTGGTCTTAAATCATTGTTATCTTCACTTCACAAGAATCCATTAATATTTCAACTACATCATCATGCATGCTTTTTTTTATATCAAAGAGTCAGGTTCATTGATCTTCTTGAAGTATTCTTCAAAATATACCTCTTTGACTTCCTTTCTCTATTTCAGCTCATCTTCAAGTGCATTGATATCCTTTTCTAGAGTATTGTTGACTCCCTCCATTTCATGAACATATTTCTTCCACTTTTAATATCTTACTTCAAATCCCCTCTTTGGATCCTCAATGACTCTTACATGTCTTGAGAGATTTAAACATTAAACAATTTTTTCATGTCATCCTTTCTCAAAAACATCAGTTTCTTCTTCCAGCTAAGTGATATTTTCCTACATGCATTGAAATAATCCACAAACCGAATATGTAATTACTTTAGGAATACAATGTAGAATCATTATTTTTCTATCAAATGATATTTCATGAGATGTTTTAGATTGATCATCACCACTTGGTCATCATTTTTATTATGATAATAGTTTTTAAATCTAATAACACATACATCTTCATCAGTTAAGGTAAGAAGGTTGTCTATCTTCTTGGTGGGAACATGAGCCACATTCTCAATACATTCCATGTATGGTGTGTCTTTAATTTCATCGATATATGGAGAATGAGATTCTTCTTATTCTTCAGATAATAGGGAATTCTACAAATTTCTCTTGTACTTATTTTTTCTATCCATCATGGTCTTGGAAGATATAGCCGTTTATTCATAGATAACTAAATCTGTACTAAAATTACACTTCATTGATAACTTTGGAAAGAAACCAAAGTCTTCAAAGTAGAATAAATTCACTGTAGATAATCCAACATAGGTGAAATTGTCACCCTGATACTAATGGGAGGACCAATTTGGGATATACTTAAAACTTATAGGAGAGGGTGAATCAGTGTTGGTGACTTTTGAAACCAATTACAACTTTTTATCCTTATACCTCTCGACCTGTTTGTATCTTGAATCTCAAATTATATTTTCCCTATCTTATGAAATAATAGAAAGCAGTAAAAATATGAACACAATATTTTTACAAGGTTCACCACTCAATAAGAGTAGCTAGGTTTTTTTCATGCATGGGTATAACTAGTTCATGGATTCTCCACTATGATGTGATATATTGTTATAGTGAAGTGGTTAGGAAAAGTAATCTAGCTAGTGTGAGTCCCAACACCTTGGAAAGGAGTGAAATAATCCTCTTCCCTAGACAAGTGATAGCCTAGTCCAACTTGGTGCCTCTAGCTGGTTCTTTATACTTCCTATGGAGACAACCTTCTTCCTTCAACAAATGGTATGTTCTAATCTTGGTCTTATTTATTGACCTTCACTAGATTATGTTCAAAACCATCGGAAATAAATTTATCCTTTTTCCTTTCTCTTCTTATCAAGTGCAACACCAACTGAACTAGAATTCCTCTCTCTTCTTCTTAGTGAAATAAAAAACATCACTATTCTATTTCTTTCTTCTTGGATAGAATCACATACATTAATGTGATTATTCAGGCAATGAAGATATATTCACTTGGAATCATCTGAATCATTTCATCTCATTTTTTCTTGAATTTATGTGATCATGCATGTGGCATTTAGTTTGATCTGGTATTTACATTCTTTATTCTTCTTCATTAAACATGTGCACAAACTTTTTTTATTCTCTATTTTAGTGACATCATGTGTGTTTGTTCTTTCATGCGTTCATGTAGTCACGTATTCCTTTTATTTTGTGAGAACCCTAATATGTTGAGTTATTTTAATCACACACACTCGTCATGTTCCTCATCTTCCTATTTTTGCTTCACCTTATTCCCCTTACACTAGGTTAGGGTGATTTTTAGGTTTATATTTTTGTGTTTCATCAAACCCTAATGGGTGAACCCTTTGTTTTGTGTGAACTCATTATTTAAACACTCAAGACTACAGGATTTCATTAAACCATGCACATGGGTGCATGAAACATGTACATCCCTTCACTTTCACTATCCTTCTTTACTAAAAGAAGATACTCAGAAAATAGTAGAGTGTAAAAATCTGTACCTCAAAAAGTTCTTCTTCACCTCATTAAGCAAGGGTGTCCATGAGTTGTGTTCTTCAAGAGGGAGATGTGTAGTTAATCACTGTTCGTGAGGTGAATTTTTCTACCTTTTCATAATGCTCAGTGAGAGAGAAAATCTCAATCAATGGCTCATGATGGTTTGGCCTCCATGAAGCACATCGAGGATTTTATAGAACCTATCACTTGTCTAGGTTCCAGTTCATCATGATGATTTTAGAGTGTGCATAAAACCTATCGAAGGCTTGTGGGAACAATTTTTAAGAGTGTATAAATCTTGTGGGACTCGTGATTGTTGTTTGTGAAGTGGTGAATATGAAGATGCTATGTTTTAAAAAACATGATATCTTTAATATATGGGAGCGCCATATTTTCTCGTCTTGGGATCCTCCTTTTATAGGAGAGGAATACTTGCACTTCTGCATTCAAAATCCACATATATAACATTATGGTCCATTCTTTGAATACCCTAGATCATTGGCTTCATGATTTTGAATATGAGGGACAAGGATAATCCCAACGTCTTGTATATTTCCATTTTCAAACGTAGGGTCCTATATTCATGCATGGAGTCACGATCGCGTTCACAATTCTCATACATGAATCTCGCTCGAACCTGCATTTCCCAAGAAACATTATTTTCCCTATCCAAACCATTACCTTGATATATCACATGAATGAAATACATAGCTTGAATTCATATTCTCGATTTGATTCGAGGATCAGCATCAAGAAAATTTCATCATCAGCATAGACCGAGAGCATGATCATGGTGGATCGGTAGTGGCGACAACGAGCAGCAGCGTCGTGTGACTCTCCATGTGTTTGGATGTTAATGATGATGCCACTACCATTGGATCAGCTCAGATTGATCTCGAATGGCCACAATTATAACACAGGATGTAGGATAGTGCATGTGGTTGATTTCTCACATGATATTAGATAAGTGGTTGAGATTACCTCTGTATTTTTAAACTTGACCCACATCGAAATATAGACACAGATGCGACTCATTTTTATATAGTTTTCTGCATCATTCACTTAGAATTACCCTCTCTCCCAAAAATAATACCTCCCTATACAATTTTCACCCTCTGAGTGAACACATAGAGCCCACTGCGCTCCTCAGGTACAAACCATGCACCCACTATACTCACCTTTTACCCACTTTGCGCACACTGCACCTGGGTTGATCACCATACACACACTTTTCCGGGCTTATACACGGCCCGTAGGCCCTTTCCACTTTCAGTGATGGCCTTGCGGTCTACCCATGAGCGTGGTTGACCCTAGGTTCCTACATGTTCTTCAAGTGAGGTCCTCAGCTGGCCCCCATGGTTGGCCATATTTTTGTAAGCCAAAAATAAACCATCAATGTGAAATTCATGGCCATAAGAAAATTATATTCATGGCCTCCTCATGATCAACAACCCATTCTTCAACCATCCTCTTCCTACTTATATTTTTTGGATTATTAAATCCAAATTACTTCAATAATCCTCAAAAGTATGCTAGTTGAATGCTGTAAACGTTGTATAACACATGATACAAGTTCATTTAACTTTCTAGGTCACTGAATCATTCATTTGATTTTTCATTCTCCATTTCACTTAGGAGTGTGTTTTTAACCATCATTTGCATTCATTTACCTCGTTGACAATAAATAAAACTAAATTTCTAGAGTGGAACCAACATTAACTTAATGATAATTCACAAAATAGTTCAAAACTAAGGGTAGAAACCCATTTCTTAATTTATTAATCTCATGAGAACATGTAAATGAATTGAATAGATATATATAGAATAAGCTACATCAGCCATTTCTAGTCCTAATAATTCCTCATATTGAATAAAAAAACTAACACTACTCATCTAATAACAGTATTGAATGATAAATACTGATTTATCAATAATTCCCCTATTAATCAAATAATTGTCAATGTAACCACTATATGAATAATGGTATATGTTTTAGGAAATACAAATATCTATTGTATGAGAGTAAAAATATTAGATTAAATTTCTAATGAAAAATAATTTCAATAAAGTGGTTTATTCAAGAGATAGTTAACAATCACAAAAAGAACTGAGATTAAGAATATTGTTGAGTAGAATAATCATTAAACATCCCAAAGTGTCACATACTTCTTTGAAACATTCTAATATTAATCACCAAAAAGGAATGAAATTAAATAAACCATATAATATCATTAGAATAAGAGGTTTAATAATATAATATATCAAAATGATGAGTTGGTACACAACACAAAGGAATGAAGTGTGGAATATGTCATTTATCTCATGGATGTAAAAAGTGGGATAGAAATCCTATCCTTGCATTTTTCATTCAGGTTAACATCCTTTAACATCTTGTATAATAAAAACATGTTAATTTTATACTTTATTCAAAAAATTCTTCATGTGTATAATTATTTTTTTTCACATATTACCATTTCATGTAAAACTACTTAAATAATTATTTTTATATCCGGTGTTTTTGACTAAATTCTGCTTTTGTGTCAAAATAACATTTTTTATTAAATATGGTAAAATCGGTCATTATATAAAATCATAAGAATAATAACCATCGTATAATTATCATATTTATTCATTAATTATACATATAATGTCTTTCAATAAATATGGTTATGATAATTATTCAAAACTACAATCATAGATATTGTAGGTTATATGTACGAATGAGAAACATTCTCGTTTTTAATTATCATTATGTAAAGAGGGTTAGTAAATAAAATCATTATAGAATGATTATTATATAATAAATACCATTTTATATAATCATATTTAATTAATTAAATAATTTTTTAATGTAAAATGAATCACATCATGTTATTCTTGCAGTATTCCACACATCCACGAACGACGTTATTTCTTTTAAATTGTGTGAATGGGTAATAAATGAGATAATATATATATATATATTATTTACATAATGATAATTTTATTAATTAATATCTTATTGATGTTTTTTTTAATTATTTTATTATAACCATTCATTTATACATTACATGTGTCATTTGAATAAATCACATCACATTGAGGGGGTTATAGTTCAAACTTTCTCAAACGATATTATCACATTTAAACAAAATAGAATGAATAAATGTCTATTCTAAATAAAAAATATAAAAAATTTAAACATCCTAAATAACATATATATCATATATAAATATATTTTATATCATAATTTCTACCATGAGAGGCGGTAAAATAGAATGGAACATCATCATTTTGTGAGGCTGTAATTCACAGTACACATATAAATTTTTTTTACATCCATTAGATGGAGGTGTGTGTATGTTTAAGTCATAACATTATCATAAAAACATCTTAATATCTTGAGTATAGTTTTTATAATTTACATGAATATAAACAGATGTTTCATGGGTGGATAATGGATTTGAAACCAAAAATATTGAGGGAATTGTTACCTCTTAATCAGGTAACTACTTTTGGATTGTACAAAATGTCTTTTTTTTAATTGTTTCATGTAAAGGGGGAGGATTATATGACTTGGAAAGGTATGTTGGGAAAAAAATTTCACTGATATTTTCTAAACCTAGGATATTTTAGAGGAGTGAAGAAGTGGGAGAGGTGGTCTCCATTTATAAGGAAGGAAAAGAACTCACCGGGAATTTTTGGAAACAAGTTAGGTGTGCACATGTTATTACATAGAAAAATTCATACCAAAGATAAAAAACTCACTGATGTAATTTTAATTTCATAATTATAGTCATAAAATGAGCTTTGGACATGTTTCTATGTCATCTGGGCCCTTATGATAATGGTTTATTATATTTTTAAGTAGGAATTAACCTTAATAAATATTATTAATAAAAATTAACATTCCTAATAATTTTGGTAAAAAAAGTTGACCTAATTAGAAATTATATTGTTTTAAATATAAATATGGAATTATTTTTCCCAAATTCCAACCATATAAGTGGAATAAATTAAATTAAAATTAATTCTACAGTCGGGAAGACAATACATGTTATTTTAGTAAACTTTTTTTTAACGTTCACTTTGTTTTTATAATAAATTTCCAAGAGGAATTGATTCCAATATCCTAAATTTTATTAAATTATAAATATACTATCTAGTTAAACATTATATACAATAAAAAACATAACATAACCTTAGACATAAATTAGATTAAAAATTAGTTTTGAACTAAAATTTTGTATTTTTAATTATTCATTAAAAAATGAAATGTCTCAAAAAAATAAAAAAAATTAACCTTATCATAATTATTATGTTTATATTTAATATTAGAAGATTATTATGACATATTAAATAAATTTCAGTGTAAAAATACATATTTTAAATATTGTTTCCATTAAAAGTTGGAAAATTTTCATTTATAAAAATAAGTACTATTTGTGTGTAAAATATAGATTTTTCATATCTAATGAATATAAAATCCAATGGATGAATATAAAAAATAATTTATTTTATATATACCAAATATATTTCATTAAAATAATCCACTAATTAAAAATAATTATCTCTATCATGATATAACAACATTAAAAATAAAAAATAGTTCTTTTTATATAAAATTGGTAGTTATTTTCTTTTCTCGTTAATTGTAACGCATGAATTCATTGAGTATCTATATAAACTATATATTTACTTATTTTAGTTTATACCATTAATAAAATCTAATATAATGGCTAGGTAATATCACATTATATAAAATAGTACCATTTTAGTAATACATAGTTATTTAGTGAAAATCCATTATATCTACAACACTAATTATCAATAACTTCCCCTATTGAATGTATCGCATGCTATCAAAGAAGATATATCTTACGTGTGATGTAAATTATAGTGGAAGTTTTCTCTTTTGTGTAACAAAATCTAGCATGTTGTTGTGTGCATAAAAAATATATATAATTTATTTTTAATAGTAAATATATTATAACATATTAGGATATCACCTTACACATTTGGTATCGTGTTTCATACACTCTATCAAATAAAAGGTTCTTATTTAATTTATTCAAGGAATCACATTCTTGTCACCTTATTTATATTGTTTTCACTCAATTTAAACTCGATCATGGTGATAGATTTTTTGATACATTCTTTGTTTGAAATCCCAAATTTTGAGAATAGTTTATAAGTTATCCTCTCTAAAAGAGAGAATTTAAAGTACAAATGTCACATGGAATACCACAAAATAGGGTCTCTAAGTAGAAGAACAACAATGGAAGGTAGAGATATGTTCTTAATGGAAAAATGTAAATATGTATATATATTTAATAAGGTCATCATTTACAAAAAAGTGAATGATCTATGTAAAGTTATGGGCTACGAATCCATAAATCATTGATGATATAGAATGCCATCAGTTCAACAAAAAAATTATGTATCGGGAAAATATCTTATTTTTATGTCATTTTACTAATGTTGGGTAATACAATAATATAATGAAATACTATTATATGATTAGTTTTAATATCATAAAAACAATCCTATCATTTGGTTATTATTCGATCAAAATATAAATCATCTTTTTACTCCTAGAAAATTAATTACCATCAATGAATTTTTTTATTTGAAATGTAGTAAAGGATACCTTTAAAGAGTATTAATGCCTATAAAAGAGTGAAATGTCCTAATAATTGTTTATCAATCTACCAAAACTAAATATTTTTCATATATTAGTTTAAAATCCTCAAAATTATAAATACTGGTTCAATATTAATATTTATCCAGTAAATTGTTTAACTAAAAAAATGTATACTACTAGGGACAATTCGTAGGCCAGTGGTTAGTGTGAAACCCATATCATACTTAGGTCCTGGGTTCAAGATCTATGGCCCTTCTGGATTTGATTGGTCATCACATGAGTTATAATTTTTTCTTTTCCAAAACAATATTAATATATATTTTCTGAAATATATGATGGAAATCCTTGGAATTATTTTAATCATTAAAAATAATATTAAACCATGATTTCAATAAAAAATGAATACATAAATACCTCATACACTTATTTACACATATATGAATCCATTTCCTAGAGGTTATCCTCTATGATAAGCCATTTACATGGGTAATTTCAAGGATCCCCACATTTATAACAAATAACTATAGATGATTTATTTGGATGAGCTTCATTACCATCCATTATACACTTCATTTTTCCTCAGAAATCCATTACTTTATGTTATTATTTCCCACAAATAAATCATTGAAATTTTCCATTGAGACAATTCCATGGGTGTCTCCATCAAGATTTCCCACATATCTAATGTTGAGCATTCGTTTCTATACTGTCTCCACCACTCGAGATCCTATCATCCTCTGTCATTCGCTTCTTTTGTGTGCTTGGGAGTTGGAAAAGGTATATATTGTTAATCATATTTTGAGAAAACTAATTTGGTATAAACAAGATATCCATAAATCCTATAAAAATGTCAATTAGTTAAACATTTTCATGACCATTTCCTTCATGTTTTATATTAACTTGTATCCTTCAGGTTCCATCCATTGACTAAAACAAAAAATAATAGTGTGAGAAACAGTTGTCATAGTTATAAATGTTTTTAATTGTCTATAAGATGACAGAATCATGACACCTTATTTTTTAATCTAAAACTCCTTAGGTGTAACCTTGATTATTTATTTTCAAAATCCATTCGAATTTTTCATAATGGTTTGTGAAGAAAATGTGGTTTATCCTAAGAATATCCCATGAGAGGGTCAAACTACGTGCACTGTAAGGCGTGTTATCACGTACCATGTTACCCTGATTCAGGCAAGGAACACCTTGTGATAATTGTTTTTACTATGTACATATATTTCAGAACCATGTCCACTTATAGTTCCTAGACATGGATGTATTTATAGGAAGACCCACATAATATGTACATCCCAAAAATTCTAGTTTTTTCATCTATAATTATCCTAAGATTCAATCTTAGTGTTATGTTCTCTATCCAACATTTTCCTCAAACTAGTTTCCAAGGATTCCACAAAAAATCCTATGATATAAACTATAGAGACCGAACCCAAGATATCCTAGATCTAGTGAATTCTACAAATTATATTGGGAGGATTACAAGAAATAAATCCCTAAAGGGCCGATCAATTTAGTAGACTTTGTGAACCTGATATATAAATGAGTATTGTATTAAAAAAGAATACAACAATTATAATATATATATATTCTTAAAATAAAATAAAAAACATAAAGGACAACTCTAATCCACCTAGTAAATACATGAACATATTTCATGGTATGCTTCTTGGATTACTAGGGAATGAAACATAATAAGTGTGATCTCAAATGCTTAGTAAGGAAAAAATATAGTGAAATGAATAATGCATCAATGAGAGTAATAATTAAGGAATGGTAAATAACCTGAAACATGTACCATGTAATCAACAAACTAAGATGGAATAAAATAAAAAATATAGAAATGTAATAAATAAAAATACATTCCATTCCAATAACTAGATAAAGAAAATTAAATCTGGCATAGTATGAAGATAAAACACATGCCATTAATCAATGGACTGAAATTAAAAGTATCCTTAGATATGTTGACCCAGAATCTCATGGATGAATAATAAATAAAACTAAAATGAGGGAAATTCAATATTAATGTGAATAATTTATAAATAACATGAGGACACATAAGCATCAAGGACTTTCACAAGATATTTTAAAATCTAATGACAGAAACCCATTTGTGTAATTATTTGTCTCATGAGATCCTATCAATGCATTGAAGAGATATATAAAGCCTAGGATCCAACTGAAATTTTCAGTCCAAACAATAACTCATATTTAAACATCAAAATAACAAATATTCCTTAGTAAATAACCATATTCAATGAGAAATATGAATTTTAAATAATTTCCCAATTGATCAAATAATTGTAAAAGTAAACACCGTATGAATAATGGTATACAGTTTAGGAAATAGATAAATCTGTTATACTATAGTATGAATGTTAAATTAAATGTAAAATGAAAAATTATTACAATAATGTGATTGTTTAAAGAGAATGTTTACAATCACAAAAGTAAGGGTTATTAAGAATATTCTTGAGGAGAATAATCTTTAAACATTCCAATGTGAGTCATACCACATTATATCATTTAAATCACAATCACCAGAAAGGTATGAAATTAAATTAATATTATAATATCATGAGAATAATAGGATTAATGTTATAATATATAAAAATATTTATTAGTTACACAAAAAATAGAAGAAATTGGTGAATATGTCATTTATCTCACGAATTTAAAAAGTGAGATGGAAATCCTTACCTTGTTTTTACATTCAGGTGAACATCCTTTATCATCCTATATAATAAGAATATGTCAATTTTTTTATTGATTCAATAAAATTTTCAGGTTTATAATTAATTTTATTTCACTTCTTACCATTTTTTATACAACTACTTAAAAAATTAGGTTTACATTGGCTGTTTTTTTCCAAATTTGGTATATATGTCAAAAAAACTAGTGTTGGTATACTATGGTCAAAGGGGTTATTATATAACTTCATCCTAATAATAAAAATTAAATAATTATAATATTTATTAAATAATTATACTTTTAAAATCTATCATTACTTATGGTTATGAAAATGAGACCACATTAAAATCCCTGACAATATTGGTCATAAGTACGGATGAGTAACATTTCAATTTTTAAATGGTCATTATATACAGATGGTATGTAACTCAAATATTTCCAGAATTATAATTATATAATATATTACATATTATTTATTCATATATAGTTATATAAATAATTTTCTGATTTAAAAGGAATTAGATCATGTCGAGGAGGCTGTAGTCTACACGTCCACGAACAATGTTATCTCGATTAAAGTTTGTGAATGGGTAATAAAAAAGATGATATATATATTATATATACCAAAATATAATTATGTAATAAATATATTATTTATGTAGTGTATTTTACTTATATTTATTTATATCCATTCATATTTACATTCCATGTATCGTGAGAATGAATCACACTGCTTTGAGGGGGTTGTAGTCCGCACTTCCTCAAAAAATATATTTGAATTTATACAACATGGAAAGAATAAAGGTATGTTATAAATATAAATTAAATTTGTATAAGATATCAGAAATAACATATAAATCATATATAAATAGGTTTTTCATCGTAATTTCTACCATGAGAGGTGGTAATGGAGAATTGACCAATCTTCATTTCGTGAGGCAGCAATTCGCCGTAACCAGAAACAGCATGTTCGCTTCCCTTAGATGAAATTGTGTGTATGTATAGGTTGGAATCTTATTATTAAAACATCCTAGTATCATTATGATAATTTTTTATTATAATAATTGGAAAATAATTTTTAGGGGTGGAGAATGGAAATGAAACCAAATAGCTTGAGGGATATTCTTACCTCTTAATTGGGTAACTACTTTTGGTTTATACAGAATGACTTATTTGAATTAATTTCTATCCAATAAGGGATTATAGGTCTAGGGGTGGGATTTTGATATAGTATTTTTGGAATATAATTTCCAATCCTAATAGGTTTGAGTGCTGTGATGAAGTGGGAGAGGTGGGGGCCTTTTATAGGGAAGGAAAAGGACTCACTTGGAATTTTTATAATCAAATTAGTTGTGAAATGTTATTATCTAAAATAAATCATTCCAAACCAAAAAAACTCATGAATGGAAGGTTAAAATCCATATTAATGTCCATAAAATTTGTTTTGGACATGTGGAAATGTTATTTGGGCCCTTAAGTAAACGGTTTAGTCTATTATTAAGCTTTATTTAACCTTAATAATTGTAATTATTTTTAATTACCTTCACCAATAATTATGGTAAAATACAATTGATCATAATAAAAATCATAAATTATTATAATTATACATATTGAATATATTTTAAAAATTACAAATCAGATAAATGGCATAAATTAAATTAAAATTAATCCAATATACGACACGACAATGTGGGTTTTTAGAGTAAAAATGTCCCAAAGTTCACTATGTTTTTTAATAAATTTCTCTGAGCAATTCATATAAAACATCTACATTTTATTATTTTATAAAAATATTATCTTATTAAACATTAAAAAAACCAGAAAAAAAATAAAATTTATTAATTAATTATATTAAAAAGTAGTTTTTAATTAAAATTCAATATTTTTTACTGTTCATTAAAAAATTGAAATGTCTCTGAAAAATCTAAAAAATTAACCCAAAAATACTTATAAAAATTTATCCTCAATAAGAAATAAATTTTGACATATAAAACTAATTAATGTTTCCAAATTCATATTTAAAATTTGTTCACTATAAATATGTGGAAAAATTACCTTTATAAAAATTTTGGTTTTTATATGTAAAATAGGGTTTGTTCTTATCTTATGAATATAAAACCCAATAGATGAATATACAAGATATTTGATAAAATATATAAATATATATTTCATTAAAATATTAAACTAATTGTAAATAATTTTTTTATTAGGATAAAATTCCATTGGAAGAATAAAAATAAATATATTTCTTTTTAATATACAAATGTATCTTATTATAATTTATCATTAATTAGTAACCCATGAATTCATATTATATTTATACAAACCATATATTTCTTTAATTTTGTTAATACTATTCATAAATGATAACATAAAGGCTAGGTTGTATCAAATTATATTAAATAATAATATTTAAATAATTCATTGTTATTGGGTGAAAGTTAGTCTTTCGTGTAACCCAGATAATCGTTGTAGGTCACTCTTGTTGTATCAAATTCTATCAAGGAAATAATATTTTGAGTGTAATGAAAGCTATTGAGGAAGGTTTCTCTTGTATGTAACTCAAGGTAACTTATTTTTGGGTGCATTGAAATATATATAGAATCTATTTTAATTAGTAAATATATTATGAATTATCAGGATAATACCTTTTTTAGATGGTATCATGTGTCACACATTCTATCAAATAAACGGTTATTATATAACTTTTTTTGGGCATCACATTATCCCCACCATTTTTAAATTGCATACTAACAATTTAGACTCAATCATGGTGATATTTTATTTGAAACTTTCTATGTTTCAAATCCCACACTGTGAGAAGGTTTCATAAGTAATCCTTTTTAAAAGAGAGAATTTAAAGAAAAAATGTCACATGGAATACGATTTAACTGGGTATCTAAGTAGAATATCTTCAGTGGAATGTAGAGATAAGTTCATATATTAAAAGTGTAAATATATTTAGGGATTTAGTGAGGTCATAAATCAAAAATAAACAATTAAATGATTAGTGGAAATTTTAGGGCCTCAAATCCATAAATAATTAATTGTTTAGAAGGTCATCGATTCAACGAAAATTTACTTATTAGGAAAATATGTTATTTCTATTTAATTTTAATAATTTTGGGTAATCCCAGAATATAACGATTAGTGTGCCCGGGAGTTGGTAAATTTATATAATATTTGTTATATTTTAGGAAAATGGATTTGGCATAAACGTAATATTTTTTACTCATGTAAAAAGATCATTTGGTTTCTCATTTTCACCACATTACCCTTCATTTTCAATGAAAACTTAAATCCTTATGGTTCAAGTCATTGATTAAAACCATAAAGAATAGTGTGACTAACAACTTTCATAGTGTGAATTGTGTATAGTTATCAATAATATATATAAATCTTGACACCTTATTTTAAATCTAATACACCTTAGGTTTTCCTTGACTATTCATTGTCAAAATCCATTCAAATTTTTCTTAATATTTTGTAATAGAAACACTAATTATCCTTTACATATCTCTCATGAGTGCCAAACTAGGTGCATAGTAAGACTCGTTGTTGTGTCCCTGGTTATCCTGAGTTAGGCCCAAAACCCCTTGTCGAGGTTGTTACTCCTAGTTACATATTTCCAAAACCATTTCCACTAGTAGTATCTAGAAAACGATGTATTTCTAGTTATACCCACATAATATATACATAACCAAAATTCTAAGGTTTTCATCTATACTTAACCTATAATTATATCTTATAGTAATGTTCTATAACCTGGTTTTTCCTAAATCTAGTTCCCATGGTTTCAACTAATCTTCTTATGATACAACCATTAATGACTGATCCCGATATAGCCTTGAGTCATCGAATGCTATCAATTACAGTGGTATGATTACAAGGAATCAAGCTTCGAATTACTGATCAGTTTAGTAGTCTGGCTAAACAATATACATAAATTATTCTTGTATTAAAAATTAGTACACTAATTAAAAAATATATTTATTTTTTCTAAACAAGTAAAAAACAAAAAGGATAAATATTGTCTATCAATTAAATCCATTAATATCACTCATGGTACCATTTTTGGATTCCTTGGGATATAAAAATAATAAGAGTGAGCTCAAATTCTCACTAATAGGAAAATATAGAATAATCTATAATTATTCAATGATATAAATATTTTTGGAATGCTAAATAACAATACATATGTACCATGTAATCAAAAAACTGAAAAATAATGGATTAAACAATATGGAATGTTAATAACTATAAATAAATAGAATCTAAATAACTATATAAGGAAAAAATAAATATTGAAATGTATAAAACTAAAACATAAGAAATTGATAAATGATATAAAGTGAAATGTATCCATAATAATATAAACCCAAAATCATATGGATGAATAATAAATAAAACTACTATGAGGGAAATCCATTCTTAATGGACATCATTTAGAGGGAACATGAATACCTATTACCATCATTCCCTTTCACAAGGTAGTTTAAAACCAAGGGTATAATCCCATATGTGCAATTATTTGTATCAGAGAACCTGTTGATACATAAAGGAGCTATATAATGTATGGGATCCACCATTATTTTCCGGTCCATTTAATTCATCATATTGAATCATAAAAATAACTAATATTCCTTATCAAATAACCATATCGAATGTGAAATAGGTATTTCTCAATAATTCCCTAGTTAAATAGATAATTGTCAATGTCACCACTGTATGAATAATGTTATATGGTTTAGGAAATACCAATGTCCATTTTATGATAGTATGGACATTCTATAAATTTAAAATAAAAAATGATTATAATAAATTAATTTTTTCAAAATAAAGATAACAATCACAAAAAATGTGACATTAAGAACATTCTAGAGGAGAATAATATTTAAATATTACAAAGTGTCACATACCACTTTAAAACATTTAAATAGTAATCACTAAGAAGGTATAACATTAAAGTAATCATATAATATCATGACAATAACAGGATTCATGATATAATAAATAAATATCAGCATTTGGTACGCCACACAAAAAAAAGTATGTTTTGAATATCACATTTAACTTAGGGATGTAAAAAGTGAGATAGACTTCCCTACCTTGGGTTTCATTTTTGGTGAATGTCATATTAATTAATTTACAATAATCATATTTTAATTTTATAGTTTTTGAATAAACATTTTCATGGTTATAATTACATTTATTTCACTTATTACCATGTTGCATACAATAAATTAAAAAATTATGTTTACATCGTGTTTTTTTTGACCAAATTTGGTTTATGTGTCAAAACAACTATTTTTGGTCAATTATTATCAAGGGGTAATTATATAACATCTCTAGAATAATAAACATGATTTAATAATCATATTTCTACATTAATTATAATTTTAAATCCAATCATTAGATACGGTTATGAAAATGATCCCAAGTTACAGTCTTGGATAACGTAGATCATACATTTGCATGAGTAACATTTTCCATATATAAATGATCATTGTGGAAAGAATGTAAGTAACTCAAAATATTTATAGATTGATAATTATATAATAAATACCATATTATTTAGTTATATATATATATATATATATTTAATGTAAACAGAATCACTTCATGTCAAGGCACTAGTAGTCCACACATGCACGAATGAAATTATCTCTTTTAAGGTGTGTGAAAGGGTGATAACGTATATTATATATATCTATATACAAATTATATTTTCATAAATATAATTATGTTATTAATATATTATTTATTTTTCCTTTATTTTACATATGTTTAATTATGAACATCTATTTATACATTCTATGTATCCTGTTAACGAATCTCATCACTTTGAGGGTGACGTAGTCTACACTTCCTTAAACAAAATTTTCTTATTTACAGAACATGGAAATAATAAAGGTATGTTATAAAAAAATTAAAAAATCATTAGAAATCATAAGTAACATTTATATTATATATAAATTGAGTATCCATCATAATGAACACCATGAGAGGCGGTAAAGGAGAATTTAACAATCATCGTCTCATGAGGCAGTAATTCACTGTACACAGAAATAGTATGTTCACTTCCATTAGATGGTGGTGTGTTTTTTAAAGTTTGGGTTCGAAGCCTCATTTAATATTTAAATCAAGGAAATCTTTCAAACTGGGTAGAGGGGGACCCATTACATAGCCCAAAGGCCCAAGACCAAGTGGTCTGAATACAAGGCCTGAAAGTCCATTTTTTAGCCCAAAGAGCCCTTTGATGAATAGTACTGCTATAGTACCCAGTCACTTCTACTTTAAAAAATTCATACCAATCCAAAAAAGCTCATTAATGGATGTTTGATGGCCTATTTATTTTTATCAAATGGTTTTTAGACAATTAGATATGTCATTTCATCCTTTATGTTAATGGATTAGGCCATTATTATGTTTGATTTAACCTTAATAATTGTAATTATTTTTAATTTACTTAAATAATATTTTTTCTAAAAAATATTGTTGAAATTATTATAAATTATAAATTATGCTGATTCCAAATGTGTAATCAGTTATTCAAATTACATTCACATAAGTGGAAAAAATTAAATTCAAATTAATCCCGCATAAGGGATGTGAAGGTGGGGTTTTAGAGTAAAAATGTCCAAAAGTTTACTATGTTATTATAATAAATTTAAAATTGAAATTTATTCCAATCAACTAAATTGTATTAATTTTAAAAAATATAATATAATTAATCATTAAAATGAATCTATAACATAACATGAACTTATAAATTAGTTATTTTAAAAATTAGTTTTGAAATATAATTTAGCATTCTCAACTATTCATTAAACAATGAAATGTATTATAAAAATTGAAAAAATTCACCTTGTCTTAATTATTATGTTTTTTATTTCAAATAGTATGTTTATTTTAACATATTAAATGAATTAAAGTTAAATAAAATATATTTCAAATGGGTTCTCTATTAAAGGTGGGTAAAATTTCCTTTACAAAAATGTAGTTTTTATGTCCAAAATAGGGTTTGTTATTTTCTTATGAATATAAAATAAAATGAATGAATAAATAAAATGTTTTATATATTATATAAAATATATTTTTTATTAAAATAATTTATTAATTACAATTAATTATTACTTTTTTGAAAAAACTACATCAGATTGGTTCTTATTATTATTTTTCAATAATTAGTAACCCATTAATTCATTTTATATTTATAAAAACAATATAATTCCATATGTTAGTTAATACTATTCATAAAGGCTAATATAATGGATAGTTTATATGATATTATATTAAATAGTAATATTTTAATAATAAATTGTTATTTAGTGAAACTCTGTCTTGCATGAAATGATAACTATCGAGGAAGGTCATTCTAGAGTTTATCACAAGCTATTGAGGAATATCAATGTTGTGTGTAATGAATGCTATCGAGAAAGGTCTATATTTCTTGTAACAAAATCCAACATGGTTTCTTGTGCATTGAAATATATATAGAATCTATTTTTAATAGTAAATATATAATAATGTATCAGGATACTACCATACGCACTTGGTGTCACCTATCATACACACCATCAAATACAAGGTTCTTACATAGGTTTTCCAGGGTGTGTAAAATATTATTTGTTTGAAATAACTTTAATGTCCCATTTGAAAGAATTCATTTTATTTTAATTTTAAAAATATGAATAAAAGGATGGAATTTAGAATATATTATTTTAAACCCTTTTTATCAGGATATATCCAACTAAAAAAATAATTTGACACAATAATTCATTCAACTTACCTCACTTTTAATATTTTTAGTATCATTTATTTTATTTTATTATTAGCTAAATTCTTATAATGATGGTATTTCTTAATGATTTAATGTAATTATTTCTTCTCAAATAAATTATAATGATAATAATTGTTATTTAATTTTAAAAAGGAAACATATAATAGAACATGTGTTATTTTTTCATTATATGAAGGCTTTATAAATATTAAAAGTAGTAAAAGTATATTTTTTTCTTCATTCTTTAGTTACCTATTTATTTGGATCATAATCAATGGAAAGTGGAAATAAATTTCCATATTTCAGAGACTGTGATGGAAATAAATATATAAAATAATTATATAAAATTAATATAAAATTTTTGTAAATTTTAACACTGATCATTCTAGTTTAACCTGTCAAGACCCGAACCTACCTCGGCTCGAGCCGCAACTACCCCAAGCCTGCCTCCATAGGCCCAGGGCTGGAGACCAGCACCGAAGGAACAATAACTCAGGGAGGCCTTTTCCTAAGTACTTGTACACACACACTCAACACACACAATGAAAAAGTGCAGAGTAAAAGACAAGAGAAGTAAAGAAAAGGGAAACTAATATATATAAATCACAATAGTGCATCGACCTCAAAGCGTACAAGAAAGTGCTGAGGTAAACTGAAAAGAAAAGGGTCAAAACACCCACCCAACAAGTAAAGATGCCACAACCAGGCAATAGGTAAAACAAAAGAAACAGCTGGAAGGGTTCCCCACCTGAAACCTGACTATGACCACTGCATGCGGTCCAAGCTCCCGAACTCCTATGCTCCACTAAAGTCATGACCAACCTATCTGTCGTCTGCAAGGGCACACCAGGTGAGGTCAAAGCCCAAGAAGGGGTGATTATAAAAATACTCAGTAGGATACCCCGAAAAATTGAGGGAGCAAAAAAGTTTGTACCGAAGGGTGAGCAGTAGAGCGAATATAGAATAGTAGAGGAGTACAACTGAAAGTTCAATAAAGAGTCCAGTGAAGAGTCCAGATCAACCTAACAAGAGGAATGAAGGTAGACTCGTCCAGACACAAGGATTTGGAAATGGTGAGAATATGAATTTCCCGTCGAGTCTTCACTACCTAAAGAAGGAGATTAGACTCATCCAACCATAAGAAGACAGATATCGAAAGCACGTAGCATACCCCGCGTGTCTTCACCTCTCCTTGAAGGAGAGTAACCAAACCCAAGAAGTGGGTACCAAATCAAGGTATATACAAATCAATATGCTCAACATGAAGCCTCAAACAAGGTCGTAAGGGGATCTCCATCCCATAGCTCAACCCAAGAAAAGTGAGTCACCAACAGTCCGAGGAGAAAACACCCTCGATGACCATCATCCCGCACGTCTGCCCCAAACTACATGTCAAGGGGCTCAAAACACCGCACTTCAACACTATCTGCTTTGTGCAGCACTGACTCACCTACACGGTTTATGTTTCCTCACAAGGATGTGTCTCGGTGGGGTAAAGCGCCCCTCATTCTTGAGAGTTATGGGTTAAGTCAAACCGCACCTCGTCACTACCCTGCAGTCGAGAGGTCTCCCCAAAGTTAAGGTCGTTCTATCACTGACAGGTACAACCAAGGGTCCTGCTCTGATAATCACAGAGGAAAGCCACAGAATTGCATAGTAGAAAGGTCTATGTCTGGAAAATCAATGGGTGTCCCACTACCCAGCCCTGCTGGAGGGTAATTCATAATATGATATCGATTGACCCACTGCCCAGCCCTACGGGAGGGTAAACCCTAATACATCATCAGGTGACCCACTGCCCAGCCCTACTGGAGGGTAGACCTCGAATAAACCATCAGGCGACCCACTACCCAGCCTTGGTGGAGGGTAGACCTGGAAGAGGTCGAAGGGTGACCCACTGCCTAGCCCTACTAGTGGGTAAACCTGGAACAAGACGAAGAACAACCCACTGCCCACCCCTGCTAGAGAGTAGACCCTCAAGAGTCGTCGGGTGACCCACTGCCTAGTCTCTACTAGAGGGTAAACCCTGAACAAGTCGACAGGTGACCCACTGCCCAGCCCTGAAATAAGATGACGAGCGACCCACTTCCCAGCCCTACTGGAGGGTAGACTCGATAGAGTCGTCGGGTGACCCACTTTCCGGTCTCTACTGGAGGGTACAACCTATGAAGCCATCGGGTGACCCACTGGCCAGTCCCTGCTGGAGGGTAAATGCTAGAAGTCAATGAGCAACCCACTACCCAGCCCTGATTGAGGGTAAACCCGGAACTGTTCTGGCCATCCCTACTAGATGGTACAACACTGGGAAACCGATTAGTGAGCGAGTACCCTACAACCGCTCAACTCCAAAATAACTCATCCAAAAGAGGTTCAGTGCCTGTTCCATCACTTGGTGTCACTAGCACCGCTACCGACCGATCCATCGAGAACAAAACCAGGGGGAGACCACTCAACCCTGCTGGTCAAACAAATGAGCGTAGGGCCAGGGGAAAACTCCCCCTTGCTGGTCAAACAAATGATCACAGAGGGACCCTCTATGTCGCGAGAGGTCAAAATATGCAAAGAAGAACACTGTCGGCATGTGGGGCTCACACAACGTGTGGTCCCAAGCCAACCCCAACCCAGCGCACAAACATTCTCAGGTACAAACCACACGTACCTCCAAGCGCTCTCGTATACCCCCAGAGTATACCACGTCTCCAGCCCAAGGCTATCGTGCACACAGCACCCCAACGTCAACACGAAGGGCCTAAACATAACTTTTCCAACATACCACCTTATCGCCTAAGGCACAACCATCCACATCACTTCAAGCATTTTCATCCCTCACACAGGATTGCACGCGATCACTCGCCAAGGGTTCGCTTCAAACACGGTAGAAGAACCGCCAACTGGGCACCTTTCATATTACCACATCTAATAAGACCGTGTATGAGGCTCCACACAACCAAACGGATCGTACTGTTGTAATCCTCGAAGAAAAACAGGCAAGATAGACTACTTACTCACCTCAAATGGATATCCGACGGAAAGGTCGCCAACACCGCCTCACACCCGAACGATGTCCCATGATCCCGAGCCTCGGCCTCGAAAACAATCGGGCGCATCACACCAATGATATCCCCTCGGAAAAACACATCAAAATCACTACTCACATGAGTGCAACGGATATCCGGAGAAAAAGGTGCATTCTGGTGCACCGCAAAGGAGCGGTGCTTCGTGGGACCCACAACTCAGTCCCGAAACAAAACGAACGGATCACAGCGTTGCGATCCTCTCGAAAAAGTAGACATGATGGACTATTAAATTGACCAAAATGGTTTCCCGGTGACAGAGATAGAAAAATAACTGCCAACGCCCAAACGACACTCATTGGGTCGGCACCATCATGCGGAATTAGGGCGCGCGGATTGCACCATTGTAATCCCCTTGGAAAAATATCCAGAAACGACTGCTCGCATGCCCCGAACGGACACCCGTTGAGAAAGTCGCTAAACACTACTCGCAGCTCAAAAGACGGGTTGTGGGGCCCATGCATCAACTCTGGCATTAACACCCAAAACCACCATGGAAAGCTTCGCCCCGACGCTAGGGTCCCAACGCCGCTGACGGTTCTCAAAACAGACGTCAGACGCATCCGCGCCCTCCAAAACAAGATCCCCGAAAAAACGTCAATTCACTTAAAGACGGGTCTCGCCTCCAAGGCCCCTCGTTTCGAAAATTAAAAACACTTAAAATCATCTCAAAAAGACTTCCTTGCTGCAAGGTCCATGCTTCCATAGACGGCGCCCAAAACGGACGCCCGTAACTCGAAATGTGGGCATCCAATTTTTTAAAGGGGGGGGGGGAACCCCCTTGGGCCGGACCGGCCCAGCCGGACCCGCGATCCACCCCACAATGGCCCGCCGTCTCCCGTGAGGCCCGTGTGCCTGTGCGGGCTCCTCCACCGACCGGTCGACATGGCCGGTCGCATCCACGCGGAGACCCGCATCATGCGGGTCTCGGTCTCCCCGCGAGGTCACGCGCCTGTGACCCCAACCGTCCCCTCTCACTGGTGGCACATCTGTAACCCTCAGCTGGTCTGCCTGCGCCATCCCGAACTGGTGAGGGGCCGCCCGGCCGGCTGGATGGCCGGCCATACTTCCTCCACGCCTGTTGTCGGGCTGCCGTCCGCCGTGGGGCCGCCATCCTCCGGACCTATTTGTTGACCATTGGAATCCGACCTCATGGCCGGAAACCATCAGAGGAACACCGAAAATTATCCGGTGGTCGAAAATTTGATCCGGATAGCGTTTTAGAAATCTCAGGATAGGTTCTACGCAATTATGGGCTTCGTTCGACGATCCAATGGCGCGATTGAACATAAATTGAAATTAAGCAGGGAAAGGGGTGTAAAACTCAAATATACCTACATGCGGGCGGAACGTCGATGCTTCTATGCTCGATCTGAGCTCCGCCATAGCAAAAACTGCCTTCGATCCGTTGTTTCCATCATAGAGAAGGATGAAGGAGGAGAGGAGCTCACCAGGGGAGGAGGAAATGGGAGTAAAGAGAGGGGGTGTAGGTTAATTAAATAATCTAATTAACCTAAACACCCTCCCGCGGCCCCATACCCGAACTCCAGATGGGGTGGGGATTAAGCCTCCTGTAGGGTGAAAACCATGCTCTGAGTGCAACGGTAGTCTCAAAATTTTAATCTGAGGCTTCGTACGATAGTTATTAAAGTCAACGTCCGAGGACGCTAAATTACGAAAACACCCCTGGGGCCATTTTTCACACACGGTCCACTCCCGCGAAAATTACACCCCTCCTAGGGTAAACGGCACGCTCCGAACTCAATGGTGCCCTCAGTTTTCCCATCTGAGCCACTGTTTAAGAGATACTAGCGTTTTTTCATTAAACGAATTAATTAATTAATTTAATTATCCGTTTAACATTCCGAAAGTGGGGGAGGGGTCCAAACATCCCGCACCGACACGTTTTGTGCCTTTACTAGGGTAAACAACCCATTCTGGACCCATCCGTGCACTCAGATCTCTGATCTGAAACTCCGTTTAGATGTTATCCCATTTATTTGGAATTTCCAGTGTTAATGCATTGAAAATTTAATTCTAGCCACACCGGGGCTCGGAATCGCATGTCGTATGAGTGCACTGCTTTGGAATAATATCAAGAATATTCCAAAGTCACTCGCAGAAAAAAAATGGTATCTTACATCATTATCTCCTTCAAGATTTTCATCCCCGAAAAGCAAAACCAGGGAACATATCAGGGTACTAAGCCCACAACTGGCTCTCCTGTACCCAAAAGAACTCTTGCATAGTCTTGCGCCACCACGCACAGACCAAAGAATTGATCTGTTCATGTGAGGTTTTCCCTTGCTGATGTCGTGCACAGGATCACACACACTTCTTCTTGGGTAAGTCATGTGGAGACGTCGTGCACCCACTCCAGACTTTGGGTTTAGGGTAAGGCGGTAGGGAACCTCGTCATCCCTCTGCACGGTCTCAATCTGCCCGAAGGCCCTCGGGGGTAGCTCAGCTCCCCGGCCGAACCCATATGTCGCATACTGTGACTGGAATCACCGCCCACACCTCGAATAAGGCCAGGTGATTCCCTCCTTCACAATATCCATATGGTAAAACACCCAAGGATATCTGGTGACACAAGGTTTCATAGTCGATGTCCAACAACCAAGGCTATCTTACATGCTCGAAAGGCGTAGGAGTCAACACCATCAACTAGAGAAAAAGGTCTCATGCCTTTTACCATTCCAACACAGGGTTAAACCGATACCCCGTTCCACCATGGTAACAACTCAAACAATGAGCCGGGAGAAAAGCATAACACACACAGAGTCTAAAAATTCTACCGTAGAATGTAGAAGAGCTGTAGAGTGTACCTCTTATAACAACATGCTCTGTCGGATCGTAGACATTCAAGGCTCGTGGCTGTCTGTGGTCCCAACTGTCAGCTCCCAGAGCCTGACGTGGACCACCAAGTGGTGATGGGAAGATCTCGTAAAATCATCCCCCCTACCAGCTCCTCTCGCTCCTCTGCTAGCACCACCTCTCTGGGTAATACTCTGATCATTGCACTGCCTCCGTTGTAGTGGAGCACCTGTTGCCTGCCCGAAGATCTCGGCTTGCCTGGTCGGGTAGTCCAGTGCCAGGTGACCTCGCCCATCGCAATCATAGCACCGACTCTTTCCTGGCTACACTGGTGCCCTCTGGTGCCACTGTGTTGTACGACCACGCTCTTGAGTCTAGTTGTCTGAAAACCACCTGCGTCGAGGTTCTTGTTGCAAACGCATTCTAGCTGCGGTGGACGTCTCGGCTCCAACATTCCTGCTGCCACCACCAACTCTAGAATGTGACAGGATGCTCTCTATCACTAGCGCCTGCTCTGGCACCCCAGAATATGTGAAATTCCCAAGGGTACTATGACAACATGAATCTCTCGGCGGAGACCCTACTCAAACTTCCACGCTCGGATGTTGTCGTCATGGACCAAGGCCTGGTAAAAGCGTGCACAATCTGCGAAACTAGCCGCGTACTCGGCCACCACCAACCCTCCCTGGTGAAACTGCAGGAGCTCCTGAATCCAAAAGGAGAACAAGCAGGAGGGGAAAAACCCCTCAAGGAAAAACAACTGAAAGTCTCCCCATGAAAGCGATAACTCATCAAGAAACTGAGACACCAGACTCCATCAACAACAAGCTGCTCAGCAAAAAGGCTGGCGGCCAAAGCCACCATGAGATCTGCCAGCGTCTACACAAGCATGAAAAGGAGAACCACTATCTCCAGCCAATCCTCTACTGCCTGAGGGTCTGGCTCACCACTGAACCTTAGCGGTCTCTACTACTGGAATTCACAGAGCGCACTCAAGCCTCGCCTACTCTATTGATGCTGTCTGCAGCTCAATAGGTGGGGGTTCTACTACCGGCCCACCCGGAGAAAGGGGCTCGCATGATGTGTCCAAGTCTATAGCCTCGTAGATCACAGGGTCGTGGTCATGCACCGAAGCTAGAATCTTGGCTGGCTATTTTCACGGAGACATCCTGAATATTATCAAGGAGTTCCATGGTCAGATGAGCATATATGTATATACCAATAACAACGATGGGGATCTCATGTAATAAGGATATTCAAAGACTCAATCCTATGTGATGAACAAACAAATATTCCCTCCAACAAGTGTCTCTGCATGCCGAGTCGACAAGCGGGTTATCAGGGTCCTGGTGAATGGATACGTCGGTCGTCGCACCATCACTGGACTCCCTAGCCTGAGAGCCGCCCTCAAGACATGTTAACTATGTTTCCCTAAACCCCAACCAATTCCTTTTAAGGGATATCCGAACAATATCCCAAGGAACAAACTATCTACTAATACCACTTTGTCATGACCTGACCCTACCCGGGCTCGAGCCGCAACTATCCCAAGCCCGCCTCCATAGGCCAAGGGCTAGCGACTAGAGCCGAAGGAACAACAACTCGGGTAGGCTTTTTCCTAAGTACCTGTACCCACACAAGCAGAACACCCAATGCAAAAGTGAAGAGTAAAAGAAAAGAGATGTAAAGAAAAGGGAAACTGCTATATATAAACCGCAATAGTGCATCAACCTCTAAACAGTACAAGCATGTGCTGAGGTAAACTGAAAATAAAAGGGGAAAAAAACGCACCCAACCAGTTAAGATTCCACAACCCGACAACAGGTAAAAAATAGCTAAAAGGGTTCCCCACCTAGAACCTGACTATGACCACCACATGCGGTCCATGCTCCTGAACTCTTATGCTCCACTAAAGTCACGACCAACCTGTCTGTCATCTGTAAGGGAACACCAAGTGCGGGAAATACCAAGCAGGGGTGAGTATAAAAATACTCAGTAGGATACCCTGAAGGCTCGAGGGAGCAACAAAGGAGGTACCGAAGGGTGAGCAGTAGAGCGAACATGGAATAGTAGTGGAGTACAACTGAAAGTGCAGTAATGAGTCTAGTGAAGAGTCTAGTACAACCCAACCAAAGGAAAGAAGGTAGAATCGTCCAGACACAAAGGAGCTGGAAATGGTGAGAAGATGAACTTCTCGTCGATTCTTTTCTACCTATAGCCGGAGAGTAGACTCATCCAACCACGATAAGCTAGGCACGAAAATCACGTGGAATACCTCGTGCATCTTCGACTCTCCTAGATTGAGAGTTACCAAACCCAAGAAGTGGGTACCGTAACAAGGTATATAAAAATCCATATGATCAACAAGAAGCCCGAAACAAGTTCATAAGGGGATCTCCATCCCGTAGCTAAGCCCAAGAAAAGTGAGTCTCCAACAGTCCCAGGAGAAAACACCATCGATGCCCAGCATCTCGTACGTCTGAACCGAACTACAAGTCAAGTCGCTCAAATCACCGCACTTCAACACTATCTACATTTGGTGGCACTGACTCACCCACACGATTTTAGGTTGCGTCACAAGGAAGCATCTTGGTGGGGGAAAGTTTCCCTCATACTTGAGAGTTCTGGGTTAAGTCAAAACACACCTCGTCACTGCCCCGCAGTCGAGAGGTCTCCTCAAAGTGAAGGTCATTCCATCACTGACCCGTACAACCAAGGGTCCTACTCCGGTAATCACAGAGGAAAGCCACAGACTAGCCTAGTAGAAAGTACTGAGTCTGGAATATCAAAATGTATCCCACTACCTAGCCTTGATGGAGGGTAATTTATAATAAGATATCGGGTGACCCACTACCAAGCCCTACTAGAGGGTAAACCGTAATACATCATTAGGATACCCACTACCCAGCCCTGCTGGAGGGTAGACCTTGAATAGGCCGTCAGGCGACCCACTTCCGATCCTTTCTGGAGGGTTGACCTGGAAAAGGTTGATGGATGACCCATTGCCCAACCCTGCTAGAGGGTAAACCCGGAACAAGACAACGGGCAACCCACTGCCTAGCCCTGCTGGAGGGTAGACCCTCAAGAGTTTTTGGGTGACCCACTACCTAGTCTCTACTAGAGGGTAAACCCTGAACAAGTCGACAGGGAACCCACTGCCCAGCCCTGCTGGAGGGTAGACCTGAAAGAAGATGACGAGTGACCCACTACCCATCCCTGCTGGAGGGTAGACTCTAATGAGTCATCAGGTGACCCACTGACCAGTCTCTGCTGAAGGGTAGACCCTAATAAGTCGTCGGCTAATGCACTGCACAGTCCCTTCTGGAGGGTTAACCCTAGAAGTCAGTGAGAAACCCAATGCCTAGCCCTGCTGGATGGTAAACCCAGAACTGTTCTAGCCATCCCTACTAGATGGTACAACATTGGCCAACCGAGCACTGAGCTGGTACCGTGCAAACACTCAACTCTAGAACAACTCATACAAAAGAGGTTCATTGCCTCTTCCATCACTGGGTGTCACTAGTACCACTACTGATCAATCCATCGAGAAAAAAACTAGGGTGAGACCACTGAACCTTGTTCGTCAATAAAATGAGCATAGATCCTGGGGAAAACCCCACCAAGCAGGTCAAACAAACGAGCACAGAGGGACCCTCTACCTTGAGAGAGGTCAAAGTACGCAAAGCAGAACACAAGACGCATGTGGGGATCACACAACGTGTGGTCCCAAGTCAACCCAAAACCAGTGAAAAAATATTCTCATGTACAAAAAAACATACCTCCAAGCGCTCTCGTATACTCCCAGAGTATACCACGTCTCCAGCCCCAAGGCTATCGTGCACACGGCACCTCAACGTCAACATGAATGGCATAAACGTAACTTTCCCAACTTTCCACCTCATCGGCTGAGGCACAAACATCCACATCACTTATAAAATTTACATCACTCACATGGGAGTGCACGCGATCACTCGCCAAGGGTCCGCTACAATCATGGTAGAAGAACCGCCACCGGGGCACCTTTAATATTTCTACATCTAATAAGATTGCGTATGATGATCCACACAACCAAATAGATAGTACCGTTGTAATCCTCGTGGAAAAATATGTGAGATAGACTACTTACTCATCTCAAACGGATATCTGACGGAAAGGTCGCCAACACCGTCTCACTCCCGAACGGTGTCCCGTGATCCCGAGCCTCGGCCCCGAAAACAATGGGGTGCATCGCACAAATGTGATCCCCTCAGGAAAACACGCCAAAAGCACTAATCACATGAGCGCAACATATATACAGAGAAAAAGGTGCATTCCGGCGCACCGCACATGAGTAGTGCTTCGTGGGACATGCAACCCGGTCCCCAAATAAAACAAACGGATCACAACATTATGATCATCTCGAAAAAGTACACATGATGGACTATTCACTTGTCCATAATGGTTTCCCGGTGATAGAGATGGAAAAATCACTACCAACGCCCCAAAGGCCCTCATTGGGCCTGCACCATCATGTGGAATTAGGGCGGGCAGATTTCACCATTGAAATCCCCTTGGAAAAACATCTAGAAATGACTACTCGCACGCCCCGAACGGACGCCTATTGAAAAAGTCACTAAACGCTGCTCGCAGTTCAAAAGACTGGCCATGGGGCCCATGCCTCAACTCTGTCTTTAATGCCAGAAACCACCCTGGAAAGCTTCGCCCCGACGCCAGGGTCCCGACACCACTAACAGCCCTCAAAACGGATGTCAGACGCATCTGTGTCGTCCAAAACAATATCCCTGAAAAAATATCAATTCACATAAAGACGCATCTCTCCTCTGAGGCCCCATGTTTCGGGAATTAAAAATTCCCAAAACCATCTCAAAAATACCGCCTTACTGTTATGTCTGCGCTGCCGCCGATGGTGCCGAAAACGGACACCCCTAGCTCAAAATGCGGGAGTCCAAATATTTTAAAAGGGGGCGGGGTAACCCCCTTGGGCCGGACCGGCCCGAGCGGGCCGGCCCGCTGGGACCACGGCCCAGCCGCCTGGGCCCGGCTTTGCTGGACCTGCGGGCTGCCGCACAGCGGGCCGCTGTCTCCCTCGGGGCCTACGTGCCTACGCGAGCTCCTCCACCGACCGGCCGACACGGCCGGTCGCGTCCACGCGGAGACCCACATCATGCGGGTCTCAGTCTCCCCGCGGGGTCGCCCGCCTGCGACCCCGACCGTCCCCTCTCCCCGGCGCCGAGGCCGACGCCCTCAATTGGTCTGCTTGTGCCGTCCCGCACCGTCGAGGTGCCGCCAGGCCGGCCGGATGGCCGTCCATCCTTTCGTCGCGCCTGCTACCGCGCCGCCATCCGCTATGGGGCCGCCATCTTCCTGACGACCTTGGCGACCACCAGAATCCGGCCTTGTGGCTGGAAAACATCAGAGGACCACCGGAAACGATCTGGTGGTCGAAAACTTGATCCGGATAGCGTTTCGGAAAGCTCAAGATAGGTTCAACGCAATTATGGGCTTCGTTCGATGATCAAATTGTACGATTGAGCATAAATGGAAATTAAGTGGGGAAAGGTCTGTAAAACTCAAATCCGCCTACCTGCGGGCGGAACGCAGACGCTTCTATGCTCGATCCGAGCTCCGCAGCGGCCAAAATTGACTCTGATCCATCGTAGCCTTCTTGGAGAAGGAGGAAGGAGGAGTAGAGCTCGCCAGGGGAGGGGGAAATGTGAGTGAAGAGAGGGGGGGTTAGGTTAATTAAATAATCTAATTAACCTAAACAGCCTCACGTGGCCACGTACCCGAACACCCGACAGAGTCGGGATTATGCCTCCCCAAGGCTAAAAAAACACTCTGAGTGCAACGATGGGCTCAGAATTTTAATCCGAGGCTCTTTTCGAATGTTATTAAACTCAATGCCTGAGGCTGCAAAATTACAAAAATGCCCTTGGGGCCATTTTTCACAGATGGGCCGCGCCCGTGAAACTTACACCCCTTATAGGGTAAACGGCATGCTACGAACTCAATGGTACCCTTGGATTTCCCATCCGAGCCACCGTTTAAGAGATACTAGAATTTCACCATTAAAAGAATTAATTAATTAATTTAATTATCCATTTAACATTCCGAAAGCGGGTGAGGGGTCCAAACGTCCCGCACCAACATGCTTTGTGTTGTTCCTATAGTAAACACCCCATTTTAGACCCTTTTGTGCACTCAGATATCTGATCTGATACTCTTTTTAGATGTAATCCCATTTATTTGGCGTTTCGAGTGTGAACGCAATGAAAATTTAATTCCGGCCGCACCGGGGCTCGGAATCGCATGCCGTCTGAGGGCGCTGCTCTAGAATAATATAAAGAATATTCCAAAGTCTTTCACAATAAAAATTGGGTTCTTACATAACCCCTTGTAAAACCATTATTTACTTTAATTGTTTTAATTGATTTTTATTGACTTCATAGTTAATTTTGGAAAAAAATTAAGTGTTCATTATTGTAAATTATAAATTATGAAGATTAAAAAAATTTAATCCATTTTTACTATTTCAATTCATAGTAGTGAAGAAAAAATTTATGATTAATCCCATAGATGTGATGAGAAAGCTTTATTTTAAAAAAAAGTTCCAAGGTTTGAATTGCTTTTATATCCAAATTCATTCTTAAATTTTTTCAATGAACTAAATTGGATTAAATTCTATAAAATTTTACTTATTTTACTTCAAAATAATTTAACAAAACTATTTAACATTAGAAAAAAAATAAACCTGAGAAAATTCTCAATTAACAATATTTATTTTCAATATTCTATTTCAAAAAAAACATCTCAGAAAAATCTGTAAAATGCACTATAAGGTAATTCTGAAACAATGAATGAAAAATTATGTTCATTTTATTAAATTAATTTTTAAAATGTGTTAAAATTTAATTTTAATGTTTATCAAAAAAAGTCATATAAAGATGTTTTATTTAGAAAATTTTATTTTCAAAACTTATAAATACATTACCAATATATATATATATATATATTGTAGTATTAATATGATTTCATACTAAAAATATATTATATATCATATTTTAAAATTAGTAATTATTATTCATATAACTATTTTTAATTTCTAGGTTATACTAGTATCATTTAAATAAGATATCATGTTTCTTTACTCTGAATTTCATCTAATGAAAAAAAAGAGTGTTGAATTTAGCACAATCATAACATGGTATTACATTAATATGAATCCATCAATGAAATTTTATTTTTCTGAAGAAAGTAATTTATAAAAATTTTGGTTGTTACATGAAGACTCTTTTATTTCACATTAATTTTGTATTATTCCGTTTCATATAATTAAATATATAAATAAATATAGGAAATGTAGTATGGTTATTTGGTGGTTTTCCATCACTTTTACCAAAACATTCAAATTCTTCATCTAACAATGAACTTAACAAATTTTATTTCTCCTTAAAAATTAATTCACTTATATGAGGTTTATTTTGAGGTCATTTTTTAAATTATAGGACAATGAGTGATATTTATTCATCCTATTTTTGTTTCTTCATTATAATATATTTATTTATGGTTTATAATCCATTTAAAAAACAAAAAATTAATGTTAAAAATTCCAAGATTTCAATTATTTGAAAAAGAAAAATTAGTTACAGAAAGCTATGTTCTCTGAAATATTTTTTTGAAAAAATTATTATAAATTAATCATATATGGTGTGATAGTGGGATGTTTTAAGAATAAATTTTGGATTTTTAATTTTATTAATATGGAAATGGGTTTGAAATTTAAATATTGGATTCTATTTTGAAACAATGAAGTAATTTACATGAGCTGTTAAATGATATATTATTTTTGGTAAATGTAAATCAACATTAAATATTTTCAAAGTAAAGGAATATATATTATAAATAGGTAAAATTTGTTGTTTTTAAATATTGATGTTTAGTAAAATAAGGGTTGGGCTAAAATTATTTTATATTTGGTGTTCCCGATTTTGGTTTTCCCTAATGCCGAAATGGTAAACCAATTTTTGGTTACGTAAAAAAATTTATCCGAAAAAATAATCCATGAATGATAGAATTTCTATTTTTCATTACATTATTTCATTTAATCCTTCATGTTTTTGATAATTGGTCTTTTATATTGAGGACTCCACCCAGATACTATATTGTGTGGTGGTATGGGAATCTTTTAATCCTTTAGACCCCATCTAGTTCTTCTTGAATCATTGACCACCCTCTTGTGGGACTAAATAGGGTTATCCTATGGTAGTGATGTGTCTTTATGAATTTTAAGGGTTATTTGATTCTCCTAGGACTCATGATACTCTAATGGGTTATAATTTCAACTATTTGTTTTCGGAACCAAGCAGAGAGTGGTGGGATGTTATGATTCATCCTATCTGAAACAGAATAATATCTTGATAATTCTTTTTCTCATTCTAGATTCATTAGAAATATCTTAATAAAGTGAGGGTTGATAAATTTTCAGATATTTTTTAGCCTATTGCATGGGGAGTGATTAGTGGTAATGTATTGAATATTATTTCATTACGCTTCAAGTTTTATTAATGGTGATTTATAGTGTAGCGAAAAACCTAATTTGTCTCTAAGGAGGAGTTGGAGGTTTACAGTGCATATTTTTAAAAATAATTAATAAATTAGGGGGTGGATTTGGAAATAGATGTAAAAATAAAATGACTAAATTGAATAGTTTAATAGTTGATAAACAAAGCTAGGTTTTTTATAATTATGAAGGTCGTAGGACATTTCATGTTCACTACACACCTTTCTTAGTTTCTTGTTTTATAAAAACACACATTGTTTAATGGAATATTTTAGTTTTCGGTTTTAAAGATCTCGATTTTCCTCTTTCAACTTAAAAATATTCATAAAAAACCACCAATTCACATGAAAATAATGTTGTCAAGGTTTTGATCTCCTACATAGAGTGATGGATTCCAAAGCATACTAATGTCTCATGTCTGTGTGAGAGAAATAGATTGTATGTAATTTCCAATCAGAACAACCCAATATTCCCACTTAAATCTCAATCCAATCGATATTGAATGGAATATGGTTACATATAATTGAACCAAATAAATTAATTTAAAGAACATAAAGTTAAGAAGATAGTTAAATGAAAATTTTCACACAAAAATTACACAAAAAATCTGAAGAAATGTTTTTAATAACCCTTAATAAGATTTTTATCACACATGAAATGATCGTCGACAATTTATCCCACCATCAAGGGGAGGATGAGGTTTGGGTGGAATATTTCCTTCATCCATCATTCCCCTATATGTATTAGGACATCCATAACTTCTTGGGTAAGGAGATGAAACCATTGGGTCTCCAAAATGACAGAGCCTTTCTCCCTTGTCAAACATATAAATGGGGTGCCTAAGGTGCCAATTTATAGGAAATGTGGAAGGTGGGTATGAGCTCTGATGCATCATAATACTATTTTTAATTAGTTTTTACATCTATAATGTATAATACCTCTTTTAAAAAACTGAAAAAGTGTTTCCTAACCTCTTTAATATCTCCACTAAATGTTTCGAGTCATTTAACGTCCCATATCTCTAGATATATCCGAAATATTGAACACTAATTTAGACTTCATATAGATTCATTTTCTTGGACATATCTTTATGGACGGACCTCTTAATAGATTAATTTGGATTGTTTAACTTCCAAATAAAATAATAATACTATCATGTGGATCATAAAATAAGATTTTAGTTCAATTTGATACTCAGATTAGTTTCAGTGTGCATTTGAGTATTCATGGGTTTGTAGGCTCCTTCACCATTTATATCGCTTTCCTTGAAATTCATTCTAGATCTTCAAAATCACCTCCACCAACAATGAAATAAATGAAAACAAATAAAATTACCATTTTTATCATAATGAACACTAAAAAATTTAATCAATCATTATGTGAAATTTTTTATAATAATCGAAATTTTCAATAAGAAATCCATTTAACATAGTTTTGTAATGGTGAAATAAAACAAGGAATCATGGTGTGATCAAAAAGTCAAATTTCAAAAAATAATGCATTGAGATATTTACAACTTCAATAATATCTAACATCTAATATTTTATTCTTTATAGAAATGTGATCAAATAAATAACCACACAAAGGATTTATTCTTAGTGATCATGTAAAAAAGATGTCTCATAAATTTTTTCAGGAAAAAATTAAAGGATACAAATTATACTAATTTGAAGAAATAACTCACATGTAAATAATGTCACTAACTCTCCATGTGGGTTTGATGACCATTCTAGTATATTATTTCCACATTTTATCCAATAAAAATAGAGTATTTTAAAAAAATATTGTAAATGGTTAAGCCATTGAAATTACCCTAAATAATTTGAAATAAAATTTCATGAACAACTTAGTTAATGAGTCATGAAATTATAATTTTATTCTCTCGACCTAGATATACCCATATTTTTTTCATTTCATCACTCCCCACATTTATTATTATTTTATTTTCTTTCAAATGTTCAACTTGGAACAAATATCACACTCACCACTCAACCCTTAATTGATCTCCTCTTGAAACTAATTATAATTATTATAAAAAGATTAAATGGCAAGGATGATTGGTTTTTGATCTTCTCAAGTCACACATATTTTTTTCATTTTTTTATTCAATGATGTTTTTTAGGGCATACAACAGTTAAACAAAAAGCACACATGCATCGGTCATTCCAATACAGTAATGAGAATGATCGGATATAGAACGAATGGTTGGATTTTATTTAAATATGACTAATATTATATTAACTTATATTTTTATTCTATTGGTTATGAAAAATTTACACTTCATGGTTGGGTGAAAAAATTTGAAGAGATATTAAATGACACCATTTTATAATAAACTACACATAGGAAGGGTACCTTTCTTCTCAAAGGTTTAAAAATGATACAGCCATTTATATCATTGAAAACCCCAATTTTGAAGAAAAATTCACTCCTCATTGTTAAATTTATGCAAAAATACTCATTTTATTAGTGAATTTTTTTATGGATAAATCAAAATGAAATAGGGAAATTATATAGGCATATTTAATAATTCCCATGATTACAAGGGAGTCAAAAATGAACATTTCATCATTAAAGTGAGGGGGTGAGGCTGTAAATTTAACAATACCATATAGAAAGATAAAAAGGTAAAAATAATAATGTTGATCAAAATTCCAATCTTATCTAGGAATGTACTAGGATAGACGGAGGAGGGTAAAAAATACTATTTAGTTAGTGAAAATTATAAAGATGATGAAAATTCATGCCTAACTAAAAAATATAGCCACCCCTCCCCCCACAAACCTTGAGTTTTCAATCTTTAAACTATAATAAAAAATAATGTGGGAAGGATGGATAAAACCTGGTGGGTTTCATTGATAGGTTTGTTCATGAACATAGAGTTCCTTGATCGTGGTTTCCATAATGGTTTTAGTAATGTTATTCAACCAATTTTTGTTGAAAATGATGGTCTCTTTCGTTTCTTTATGTTGAACCTGAATAACATAAAATTCATAGAAAATAGTTAAAAAATTTGGGAGAAAGCATAGGGAAAAATATTACCTTGATTAAAATTTATTCTTTAATTTAAAAGAAGGACCTTCTAAAAAATTTCGTATTGATGATGAAGGATGAGGAGGTCGTGGGTTTCCATGGTTATATCCTGATAATTTTAGGAGTTAAAAAGATAATTTTATCATTTCTTATAGCTTTTGTATCTATATCATCCTTTTATCTCTTGCCCTATAATTATTAAAATTTAATTATTTAAATGGGCAGTAGTCCGGGTACCATGTCTCAATAGTTAAGTGAGAAATATTTCAAAAAACTAGCCAATATGGTGATATTCTAATGAGAGTTTTGAAGGTAGTATAGTACACCCATATTGAATCAGCAATTCTATGACTCCAATCATTTCTATGGGGTTGATCTTTTTTTCAATAATTTTTTTTACCTAGGTATTTGTTAGCTCAACTTGACTATTGGTTTGACGGTGATGTAAAGAAGACTATTTATGCCTGACCCCATACCAACCCAAAATTGATTGAAATTTTTCTTTTCAGAAATCAAAACCATAATCACTGATGTTGAATCTAGGAAATCCAAACTTACAGAAAATTTGGTTCCATGAAAATTACAAAACTATATTAGAAACATATTTCCTCAGGGATCATGGCTCTACCAATTTTGAAATGTAATAAACTTCCAAATTATTGCACAACATTCCAAATTAATTTGGAAATGGATACATAAATTCATTTCCCTAAACATCAAAAATTACATAGACGTAAATTGGTTGTTATGTAATGTCATTTATTTTATAGAAATTACCCATTCCTTGAAAGAGAAGACAATATTTATAGAAATCATGGGAATCTATAAAAATATTTTTCCAAAAATACCAGAATCAATGACCTTGTAAGTAGTCTATTATGGACCAAATTGTCCCCCACAACCAAGAGTGTGGATGATCCTAAGAAAAAACAGAATCTCTCTATTGGGAACATAATTCCTAATGACTTGATCGCTATATTTGTTCCATAGGTAGGGTTCATCTCAAATGTTCTAAAGAGACTCTTGTTTTATATGATCAGTTTGTTTTTCATTGAAATCAATATGAATGAAAGATTCTATCAAATAATTTATAATGTTGGAATACCAAGGAATAAAAGCATACACATGGTAAAATTTATCATCAGGAGACATCTCATTTATTGGAAAATAGGGGGGTGAGTCAATATCTGAGGATAAGAGGACCCTATTGATATGGCCAACAAATAAATTCATTACTCCTTCATAATCCTTAATTTCTAAATTAAATTCTTGATGTAGGAGAATACAACAAATTAGATGTGATTTGTTTTCCAATTTCTTAAGGAGATATTGGAGGGTTTAATGGTCTATGAACCTAATCACATGGGACCATAAAATGTATGACCTATATTTATTTAATTAAAACACAATAGAAAGGAATTATTTTTCAGTTGTGGTGTAGTTTTCTTGGGCAAGGACCAATGGGCATGAGGCAGTGGCTATGACATGTGCAGTATGATTGACTATTGTGTTATGAATGCCCGAACAACATTGTTTGATGTGTCAAAAATGAGCTATGATGCTAAATCCCACTATGGAGGGTGGATTACCAAGGGTTACGTGATACTCCTTTTTATTTTAATAAAATATTACTGACAAAAATAAACACAAACATAATATTTTATTTAAATAAGTGGGAGAGGGGGAGTTTAGTTTTACTAAATTCACGATTGAAATGATGATAAAATCAGTCATGACATAATAAAGACCATAAATATAGTACAATTTTTTGTAATGATTATAAGGAAATTAAATACACATTTTATTAATCGAAATCAAAACTATCTCTATAAATGACATGTTTATGAACTATACAATATCACACTATAAAATGACTTATCTTATAATTTAATACAATAATATTTTGAATACAGTGATTTAGGATAGAACTATGACTAATCAAACAGTAATCAACATATGATCCACCAAAAATGAAATCCTCCAAGAATACATCCATGAATATCACTAGTTAATTTGAAAAAAATACAAACAAAGCATCGATGGAAAGTAACTAGTGCATTGCACAGACAAAATGGCTCTGATAGAAAAATGTCCCAAAGGGGAAAGTAATGGATTTATATTATATATCCTTAGGGAAATATAGATATAAAATTATGTATAATACTCATCAAGGAAACATTATTTGGACGTTCCAACAAGCATATATGGAATATTGTTAAGAAATGGAAATGGGAAATGGTTCTTCATTGATTGTTGGTTTAGTCTGCGATAGTCTATACAAACATTCCAACTATTATTTACATAGGATGGAACCAAATCATTATTATCATTTTTTATTATTCTTATACTACATTCCTTATGAACTAGATTCATTGGACATACCAACTGGCTATTATATATTGGGTAAATAAATCCAATACCCACTAATTTTTTTATATAATTTTTAGAACCTTCTAGGACATTTAGGTTCAGTTGATTTTGTGCCTACCTCACTAGTTTAGCCTCATCATATAAAAATATAAGATGTGTTATAATTAGAAAGATAATCCTAGGAGTTTTAGAAAGTTCCCATCCTAATGAATGATTTTATTCCCTCAAATGGTCACATAGTTTCAATTCATACTCTAGAGGGACTGAATAATAAATTATGACAGAAATATTATTTCCATACTAAAGATACAAATATCTTAAAATTTTAGATAGTGGTTTATGTTCAAATTCTGTGGTATTTGGGATTTATGGAAGTGAATATGAAGGTGATATGTCCCTTGTATCATCTAACTGCTCAATGGGAACATCCTCATATGAGGAATGAGCTTTTACAAGCCTTTTGATATCATTGATGGTCATAAGATCTTCAACATTAAAAAAGTCATCAGTTAATGAACATGAATGATATTTTTATAGACCACTATAAATTTCAATGCATGATTCATTATCTAGAATTTTTATAGATGATAAGAAACTCAAAAGGGGGATCAAGGGAATGAATGAATTTATTCCATTGGAACGAATCACATCAATATAATTAACTCATAGTGAGGAATTCCCTTTATAGGGGTGCTTCTTGGAAACAATGATGTTTAGGTAGATAATGTCACCACTAAAATCCCATGATAATGTACCAAAGTATAAATTAACTAAGTATTCTTTTCTATTTTCAAGAAAAATATTCCCAATAAAATTCTGGAATCTCAATTCTTCAAATAATATTTAATTTTAACCACATAAAAGTCTGTAAGGAAAATAAAAAATTTTCACCCTCAAAAGAATATCCTATAACACAACAATATGGTGTTTTGTACTCTGGTTTTCTAATTGAACCACAATTCCACTGGGATTCAGATCCAAAAATGGAAATACTGAGAAAATAGAGTGATTCGTCACATTAATTGTGGAATCAAAATCAAGTATTGGATAAAAAAATAAATAACCTCTAATGGTTATGGAATCCATAATATTCCATGATCATTATATTTAGTGTGTTGTGATAGCTCTATTAATGATTACAAGTTCCATGCCAATTTCATCATTTTATCAACTTGAAGACGACTTTAGTGTGTAAAAATCTTCTTTATAAGCCGATCATATCATTGAATTTTCTCCATGGTATCAATCAAATGGTTGTTAACCTGTAAATTTATTAATTCTTTTATAATTTATTTATCATGTTCAGTTTTTTATGGATTCCTTGGATCTGTGGACCTTTGGGGAAATGTAAGAGTAATTGTTGTTATTGGAAACTTGTCAACTGACGCACTATTTCCTTTTGTGGTAATATTTTTAAGAGTATTTTTTTTCTTTCATGGAACATTATCAGTGGTTGGGATATTGGTTTACTTAGGAGGGGTTGAATATAATTTAGGGATAACTTGGATGTAATGTTTTTTTCCACTAATAAGGGTGATGGAATGAATAATTCACTTATCCATAGTGTTGAATAATGGATGAGAGGGTAGTTTACCCAACCCATGAAATTGGATTTCCCCCCACTGAGTTAGTGTGTTGGCTTAATTAGGGTTTTTAGGTCATATATGGTAGATTGGGTGATTTTCTTGGAATTGCTTACTGAAGGAAACTATTTATTCATCATATCTTCTAGGTTATGGTTTGTTTTGGGTGGGGTTATTTGGAATAGTATTTAAGGAGGTTGGGTATTTTTTGGGTGGTGTTGGTGGATGAATACTCTACCAAAGTTGATTCTAGGGTTATTTTTGGTTAGTTTGAATACCCACATTCTAATAGGATTGGTTGTATTCCCGCCTACATTTTGATGGATATTATGGTTCCTTCCTAATGGGTTTTTTATAGGGGTGGCCTATAAAGATTTCCTCACTACTCTCAGAAGATTCTTTCAGTTGTGAGAATTTTTCATAGTAGTGGGTGTCGGTAGTCGGTAGTAATAATACTAAAATGGATAGGAGTACGATATTGGGATTTCCATTGGGATAGAGGAATTTATTGAAGAATTTAATTGACCTTTTCAAACTTCATGTCCAATTTCTTCACTAATTAATTACTTTTCTCCTCATGTACTACATGAATTTATACACTAGACATTTAACCAAATAATTTTGTGTTTTTTCCATGTTATCAATGATGAACATTGTTGTGATTTGGGTTTTATCAAATCGCACACCACCTACAAAAACATCAATCTTTTTTATCAAAAGGAATTAAAACTTCATAAAAATATTTTAAGAAAATTTGATCTCTGATTTTGTGGTGTGGGAAACTTTAACAAAGAAATTTAATTATTTCCCATTATTCTTAATGTGATACCCATTGTGATTGTTTTATCCCAAAAATATATTCCTGTTTTATTTTTTTCAAAAGGCTGGGAAATATTTTTCTAGAAAAATGGGTTCTATTTTTGGTAGACTTCTAATTGGGAATTCACATAATATAATCAGTTTTTCCAAGTGTGAATTTATTTTAAGTAATTATGGGGATCTTCTCCCTTTAGTTCATGGAATCTTTTTAATAAGTGAAATAGCCAGATTTTAGTTCTACAGTAGGTTCTTATCCTTATATTAGAATATTTTATGGACGAATCTATATTTATATAGAGAGATTATTTATTTTAATTTCTAATATTTTCATCCATATTATATATATTTATTTGAATTTTGATGTTGGTTCCTAAATAGTAATAAGTAATGAGAATAGTTTCAAAATTTTGTGTGTCGTCTTCAAAGGATAATTTTGCGCTCTTGGTGGTGATGATTCAAGATACTGTCTTGTTTATGTTAAAAACAATATTTACTGAAATTAATATTGTATCATACAGGATGTATAAAAATGAATAATTATACATCAATGATAAAATGTGATAGAAGAAATAAAACACCCAAATATTGACAAAATACAGTGTTTTTATGAAAAACGTACACTAAAAAACTAATTGATCCCAGGGAATAGTGAAAAAAATTAAAATGTGGTTATGAAATATAAAATTAATTATGTTTTTAAATATTATTTATATTATAGGGAATATTTTAGGTCATCTATCAAGGATAATTATTAGTTTATAATGTGTAATATTAATAAAAATTACTAAAAGAGGTGGTGGTTTGGAAAATAGTTTTATTAATAAAATGAATAAATTGAAGAGTTCAATAGTTAATAAAAAAAGGTGTTGTTTTTATAGTTATGAGAAAATGAGTTCATTTAATGTTCACCACACATCTAAGTTAGTTCATCATTTTAAAAAAGGTGCATAGTTTAGTGGAATCCTATGTTTGTTGGTTTTCAAGATCTTGATCCCACTATAGTCTCTTAGAAATGGGCACAAATAACTACCCCTTGAATAAAAAATTGTGTTGTTAATGTTTGGAACTCAATAATAGAATTTTTTCATCCAAATAATATTGATACCTCAGGCATGTGTGAGAAAATGAGCATTAATGTCTTATACAATTGGAAAACCCCCGAACTCCCACTTTAATATCAAACAAATCTGTGTTGAAATGAACAAGAGTTGCACATAAGTGTACTAAATAAATTAATTAAAAGTATAATAAATTTAAGATGATACATAAATAAACTATTTGACACACATTTTAAACCAATCCATTATAATAACATGTTCCATAAATCTGGTAACAAAATATGTATCTCGCTTGAAATGACTTCCCACTATTTAGCTCATCGCCAAGAGGAGGAGCAGTCTCATATGGAACTTCTCCTACATCCATGATCCCCGTATGAGTATATAAGATAATATAACTTCATAGATGAGGGTAAGAATCTATTGGGTCTCAATAAATATATATATTTTCTACCTGTTCAAACACTTATATGGGGTGACCAAGGTGGAAATTCATAGTCAAGGTTGATGGTGGTATGGGGCACCCATATTTGGTAAAACCATATGGCTCATGGTTTTAAGCTTCTAGAAAGTATTATCTCATATTTAAAAAAAAATATAAAAACATGTTCCCCCTCATTTCAATTGTCTCTACCAAAAAATTGGCTTCATTTGTATGATCACATCTTCAGATATATCTGAATTAAAGAATGCCACTTATAACTTTGTGAAAATTCCTTTTGCTGGAAATATCGGTTTAGGTGAGCCCCTTAATGGATTAATTTGTATTGGTTGTATTCCTAAAATGTTTATCCCACTTCATTTTGGGTAATATAATAAAAATTTATCCAAATTTATTCTTAGATTATATTATGTGTGTGTTTGAGTACATGTTGGTTCTAGGGATCCGTTGCAGTTGGGCCTCTTTATATGAACATCAATCTAGATCCCCCAAATTACCCCCCCCCCCGCCTCAATGAAATAATCAAAAAAAAGTGTTCTTTACTTTTTTAACTGTTATAAATGAAAAATAATTTAATAAATCATTAATTTAATTATTTTTAATAATTGTAATTTACAAAACAAAATCATATTAACATGGTGATGTAAGGGTAAAATAAAATAGTGAATCACCATGTTAATATGATTTTGTTTTGTAAGGGTAAAATAAAAATAGTGAATAAAATAGAATAGTGAATCATGGTTCCATCAAGTATACCATGTAATTTTTTATATTTGTATATATCTCACCTAAAAATTATGGTGATGAATCTGTAAAATATAAATATTTTATAGGATTTCTTCCCCTAGACCCTAAAGCTAACATGTTATTATTCTATCTTACCTATTCTCTTTTAGTGTCAAAAGGTCCTTTTTAATTGTTGTGAAGTTGTGTATTCGATTAAAAGTGGTTAATAAATCAGTCCTTGTTTTCCTAGGTGAATTTTTATCATATATTGGATAACATGAGTTTTTTATATGGGATGGTCTACATGGTAATAGATGTGGCATATTGGCTCTTCAAGTGTGGAACACCTGGACATTCTACGAATCTAGGTTTGAAATGTCTTTGATTTCTTATTAGTGTGACCATTAGGGCAACATGAGAGGTTTTTTATATTTGTTTACTATTTTTTCAGTCATGGGTACAAAAAACATAACTATTGGATATATGATTCATCAAGATAATATTTCACAATTCATAGGCCTTATATTGAAACATTTTCATGTAATAAAATTGGTGATGATTAATGATGTGTTAGCCAATATTTTGGTTTTTTTGTTATAGTGTGGAGATAGTTTTTATTTGCTTGTTGTAGTTTATTATTTTTTGAATAATTATTTGTTCTCAACATCTTTGGTGGATTCTTTTGGTATCATTTTTTGTGTTAACATAAGGAACTTGTTTTTGTTTCATGAGATCTCTTTTTTATCTTTGTTGATTTACTCTCATGAAATGTTTTATTCCTTGGATGATTTTTTTATCTTTGTGATGGTTTAGAGTATTGTGTTGTAAATCCCTATAGGTCAAAGGAGGATGGATTTTGAAATTATTTTGGTTTCTTTCAAAGGGTGTCTTCCTATAGTAAGTTATGGTTCCATATGGGTTGGTTTTTATTACTCGATATCCTCTCATTTACACCCTTGGGATTGTGGTAAATATTTAGGTGATGTGTGATATCTCTTTTTAAAATCATTTAGATCCCAATTGTTCACTAAAATTATGTTTATAAGAACTTTTTGTTTAGAATTGGATTGAATTTGGGAATATACTTAGGTGACTAGGACTTTCTTGTATCTTCATGGAACTTTCACCTAGAGGTTCTGGGTTTTTCATCAATGTGATCATTATTGGGTGAGGTTATGTGTTGGAAATACTAAGTTGTCACAGAGTACATTCCTAAGGTATATATCCTAGTTTTTTTATATTTATTTATTTATGTATGGTTGATTCATTAATGAATTTTGGGGTAATTGTTTCTATAATGAAACATTGGGATGTTTTGGACAAGAATTTCCATTGAGGTTCTAATTTTATTCACATAGTGGTTCTCTATAGAAAATTATTGAGGATTCGTCTTTATGATGAAGGTAAAAGTTCTTGATGGATTTCTTCCTCGTGTCCCACCATTCTGTTAAATCATTATATTTCGGGGAGGGCTATGATATATCTTCAATTTTCTTTTTTCCTAGTGTTCCTGGTGTTTTTCTTGGTTACATGCAATAATCCTAGAGTATATTTTTAATGGATTTTTTTTGGGTTAGTTGTAATATCATTATGTGTTTGGAATTATTTATTTTCTAGGTAAATGTTACAATTTTTTAGGGATCATCCATATCACATGTTGTGTGTCGGTGTTTAATCTTTCTCATGGTTTTTTCAACCTTTAGAATGGAAGTTGTTTTATTCAGAAATTTTTATGATTGGGGTAATTTTAATATCTTTAAAATCTATTTCATCATTAATCCACTTTTTGGTACTATTTACATGTGTTTTGAGTGGTTATAGGATGACTCAAAACATTGGGGTTGTATTAGGTACATTACTACAATATATAGATCTATAAGCGGTCCACTAGATTATTAGTTAGGTCCATCAGTCGACAAGTGGGCTTTCTAGTAGTTACCAAATTTCTACTATAACCACCGACAAGCCAATGAGGAACACCAGATAGCTGGTGGTGTCAGTATAAATGGGAAATTTTTAGGTTCTAATGGTATATTCACACAATAACCCCCATTTTTTGTTTTCACTCCTTCCACGAACCTGATTCAACACACTCGGTCTTTAGGAGAATCATTGGTGATTTTGGCTCTATTAAACTCATCTCTTAGTAAATATATATTTTGTTCACAATGATTACCCCCTTTTAGTATTTCTTTTAATTCATGGATTTTGATCTATATTTTTTGTTGATTATTTCTTCCTAGAGTTCTCATAATACTTTGGATTTGTTTAAGATAAAATGTATGATATAGATTTGTGGATATATAATATTTTTTAGATTACATTGAGACCCATATTCATTGGTTTGGTTTTTATAATTATAGTTCAATAATCTCAGATTTATTTTGTCTTGATCTTGAAATTTCCATCTAGGTTTTCCTATGAAATATATTCTTCTAATGATTCTTGTCTTTCATGAATTTATTATTTTTCTTTTTGAAATTGTTCAATGATCATTTGAACATTTTAAATCACAAATTGATCCATTTTCTAGTGATGATGTTATTTGTCTTGGATAGTTTCATATTTTTAATTAATCTATTCTTTTGATATAATTGGAATGATTGAAATTATTGATTTATTTTTTAACATTAAAATAATGGTTCTATTAAATATAAATTGATTCTCTGAAGATAATTTCTAATTTTTTGGTGTGTTATTTTAATTGATGATGTGTTTTGGAATTATTTAATGAATAATATGAAATAGAATATTTTTCAAAAGGAGTATGGTAATTTTAATTCAAAACATGGAAATAATTGATTGGATTTTAGTTACTTATTGTTTAAAGGTCTTGTTGGATCATTAAAATGTCTTCTAAAGGTATTTTATATGTATAATACATTTGAAAACAATGATATAATGAAATATTTTTATAAATCAATAATGTTTTGGTTTATCAATTTTGAATACCTTGAAGGCCTATTTGTAACATTATAAAGTAAATTATATTTTCATGTAAAAACATGGATAACCACCTTTCATTTTCTTTCCTTGGTGATTAGTCATTAAAGCACATAGTTACATGTGTTGACATAGGGGTTTTAATTTTTTTTGGATCATAGTGGTTAGAGTGATAAGTGAACCCTATATGTTATGGATTGATGTTGTTCGTGATGATTCCTTTGTTGAACCATATTGTGATCCATGTTTTTAGATATCTAACCTGCTTAATTGACTAATCAAGGAAAATAATTTTAGTTATATTATATGTTCAACATTTATGATTTGTTAGTGGACCCACACTCGGAAAATTGGATTCATATATATCTTGATAGGTTCAAGGTATGGATGTTTGTCTTGAAATGTTTGTGTTCATGGAATTAGTTTTTGTGAGGCTTATATAGTCTTTAGATATTTAAAATTATTAAGAATATATTGTTGATTAGCTAGTCTACGGTGGAATCAATATCAATTCTGGGGTCTACCCATGGAATATGACCTCAACACCTGACCTTGATATTTAATATATGGTTATGATTTCATGATTAATATTTGGAAAATAAGATGTTGTGTTTGAATCCATTATTGTGTCTATAATATATTTATGAGGTTCCTGCATTATAAATGTATTTTCTTCAGTATGATGCATTTGTATTTGAAAAATGGTTCTAGAAATTATCTTCCCGATGATGTGTTTACATTGTGTTGTCAAAATATATTTATATCTTCAAAAAGGTAATTTTTCTTAAAAATGATTTCGTTATGTATTTCTATAGTGGCTTTTAAATATATTTTAAAAACAGGTATGTCTTTGTTTGAGATGTTAATTACTAATAATCAGATTTATGGGTTTCCTTATAGTTTAAAAATGTGTATTTTTACTCTATTTTGTTATAGTGGAAACACCCTATTTTCATACTCATGTTCCTCAAACTAGAATATGTGAATATAAATGTAGTGGAATTCCATATAATATTTTGTGTAAAACTACTAGGTATTGTAGTTAACACGATAATAGTATCATTTGGTGTTAGTAACCATTGTGTTTATATAGTAGGTTGGAAAGTTCTATTTATCATTTTTGTGGGATAATTCATGGTTAGTTAAGGGTAAGAGACTTAGAAAATAGAGGGTTTCCAGGTTCCACTAGTATAAGGGTTTTGATAGAAATACTTTTATTTATTTTTATTTAGTATTTCCCACTTTTTTGTCCTAATAACCTAATGTTTTTTGATTTTTTTTATTTATCATATTATGATTCTTTAGTGCACATTTCATTATTCTTAACTTTTGTTGTGAGGAATAATTTTTAATGACTTGTATCTTATTGGTATCCTAAGGATATTTTTACACCATTCTAGAAGAGGATAAATGATCTGGATAATAGATCATATGTTACTCTTGTCTTGTTTTTTATTTAATGAATTGAAATGGGGAGATGAAATTTCCACATTAAGTTCTGTGTAAAATGGTATTTGTAAAAAAAGAATAAATAATTTTTTAATGTCAATGTAGGTATAAGAAAATGGTTATAGAAGGATGTTTATGTCAAAATAGTCAATAAAATGATTACTCATGGAGGATAATGGAAATTTTTTGTTCCATTGTGTAATTAATTTTACCTATTGGGATTCTGAAGATGTCGTGGTCCCACTGAGTCGAATGCAGAGGAAGATTTTTTCCAACCCTTTCTCATATTGATGGAATAAGTATTAGTTTGTCTTGTTCTACAATATAAAATTAAGATGTGGTTTTATTTCAATTGTTAAAATAGTTTAGAAACATTTAACCTTGTGAGCGGGTTCAATAGGTCACATTGTTAGTTATTGAGATAGACAATAAAATTGGTGTATCTAGGAGCAATCATTCTACGCAATAAATAATTCTATGATAGTGTTTAATTGAATATAAAATGTAGAACATGAGGATTTATTTTTTTAAGGTTTTAATAGGTGTTAAATGAATGTAGTCCCACATAAAATTATATAGAAAATTTTGTGTAATCATAGGTATTAAAGATACAAGTTATAATCAAATCCATTGTTGGACGGATTTTATTACAACATCAGGTCCCCTGATGGAATACTATTTTATGATGGAAAATCACTAATTACATCTAGATTACTGAAAGTGGTGAAATATGATATTGAAATATATCATTTGGAATTGAAAAAGAATTTAGAGAGAATGATATATATTTATTAATAACATATATATAATAAGAAGAATAATAGTATATATATGGGGTTTTACTGATTATATATAGTTGGTTTTGGAGATGATAATGGTTACAAAAAATTATTATAGTATACAACAAGACTTTAAATGGAAGAAGTAAATTTTTTATTTCTAATTCATGCAGAATACAATTATTGATATCTTATATCACGAGGTCAATCTCAAATAGAATTGCAAGAATACCACGATGAGGTGACATTCATTAGTGAATTTATGCTACACATAAATAAGAACAATGATCAGGAAATATATTCAGATCAAGAAGTTACCCTAATGCCTTATATTTTTATATCCATTCTTACAGTAGTTAATTGAATGGGGGATATTAATAACTAAATATTTGTTGAGTAATTATTTACCCAAGTATTTTTAAAGGTAGTGATCATTAGTGCATAATGACCATGACTGAATGTTTTTCCACAAAATATTGAGTACCGTGTAATTGGTAGATTCAAACATAACCATATGTATTCTACCTTTTAGTATCACGATGTGATTTCACCATGTAAAATTGATGTTTTCCGTTCAATTTACCTAAATTATAGGTTTTTGACATTGTTTTGGTCAAAATTAATAATTAGTTGAATGTTATTTCCTTTTAATGTAAAAATAAGATGGTGGAATGGGGAGGATGAAAAAATTAAATTATTTGATATGATGTTCATCATACCTTGATTAGACAACGTAGTTGGATCATTGATTCTAAATTAGTTCATTAATTTCATGCTAATTATATTGAAGGTATGGATATTTTTTCTAAAAATATATAACATGGAGATCATGTTTTAGCTAATTTGATGATAACAACATGTTACATTATAATGAAAAATATTTTTTGTTCCACCATCAAAAAATTATATTCCTAACATAAATTAATCTATTTTATAATATATTAAATGTATTAATTTAGTCATACTATTTTATGTTATAAATGATGAAGATATTATGGAATCATTCATGTTTGTGGTTAAACTGAACCAAATAACAACATATAATTTTAACTAAATAGTATTAGTATAGATATATATTATATAACTATTACTTTTACAAAAAAAAAGTAAATATAACTAAATTTGAGTTGATTTTTTTTTAACGATTTTATATGATAATTTCATTAAAATATATAGTAAAGAAATAGATACATTGATGAATTCACACCTTAAAACAGGTTCCTTTAGACAGAAAGATTTAGGACTCCTTCCTCAAAATAGAAAATAAAAAATGTGTATGAATTATTTAGGGTAGGTAATTTGGGATGGTATTCAAGATATAACCAAATAACAAGTCAGGTTTGTGAGAGGATGGGTAGGGGCCTTCTATCAAAGAGTATTTAGTGGTATTTCTACAAATAATCATTCCAAATTGCATAAGTTGTTCCTTTTTCAAGAAATGTAGATCCAAATATTAATATTAATGGACTTGGATTGTTCATACCATCAAAAAATTGATCTAGTTTTAGTGTTATTTATGGATTTACCCCTTTTTTGGACCATTTTAACTCATTTTTCCCTTCCCATGGTTTCTTAATATTTACACTAGAAAATTTTCATTAAATAAAAAATTAAATTGAACCACCTAATAATTTTAATATAATTATCCCATAAATAAAATTAAAATTATAAAATTAAAATATGAAATGTGATTAAAATAAATTTTAAATAATACATGCCAAAAACATAAAAAAAAATTTATGCAAACTCAATCATAACCATAAAAGTGATATTTTTTTTAAAAAAAAATTGTCAAATGTAATTTACTTTTTTAATATAGAAATCCCATTTCATTATATTTATTAATCAATATATGAAAAATTAATATTTTATGTGTATAAATATAATATATTATAATGATGGTGTTTTTATATGAATATTTTTCATTAACCATCAATAATTAAATTATAATTCTTTATTAATACCATCTATTTAATTGTTTTTTTTATAATAATTTGTTGAAAATTTTCAATGTACTTAATTTAAATGATTCATTTAAAGTAATAAACTTATTTTAAAAATCGTTATGTTCCCAAAATAATGTCATCAAATCAAATTATATAATTTAAATGAATTAAGTTCTTTTTATTTTATTCATTTTTTTTCAATAACCTATTTTTAAATAATTTTTATTGAATAGATTATTTACTACCAACTATAAAATACTCAATATAATTATAGTATACATTTATAACCAATGACCAAAAATCCAATGTACATATATCCAATGATCACATATTCAATGATCATATATATAACGAACATATAAAATTTCTATATATGAACATAAATTATTCTTAAAATTCATCCATCCTATTAATTTATATTTTAATCAAAATTTATAGTAAATTGTTTATGAATTTCGTTTTGTACTATAAAAATAATGACAGTTAGGATCTTCAAGGAAAATCTTGTAGATGAAGATTTCATGTTTGTGGTATTTTTATTTACTTAAAGGTAACTTTATATTGTAATTTTCATTTTGATTTCTCGTATTTCACTCTCAAATACAATAATAATTTTTTATTGTATTATTATATCTATATAAATTATATTATTCTTTTTTTGTTTTATTCATGTGTAACAATCTATTAAATACATTAAAGTAAAAAAATGTGTTTTTTCTATTATACCACCTATCAAATTAATTTTTACCATTCAATTTAATTACATGGATAAAAATATATTAGGGTAATTAAATTGCATAAAATATTCTCATTCCCACATCTCTTAAGAAACATGGTATTCCTCCGAAAAACATTAACTATATGAGTGTTATCATTTTCTAGAAAACTTTATCTTCAATATGATATCAATATTTATTTTTCCTCATTAGAGATATCATTATCCAGGTATAAAACCACTGAGTTTAGTACATTTTCTTAATTGGTATGTACTTCCTCAACAGTTATACATGTAACATATCATACATTTATTATATATTCATTGGAAGTGAAAGGTGATAAGACATCATCCCCACATAATTCAGTATTTTTCGGGGTTAATGAATTTTTGGATCAACATTACATTCTTCCCAAATCGCATAACCCTCTTCTATGGTGATATTTTAAGTAATGATTTATCTTTGGCATTAATATCTAAATTTCAATAATGAATCTTATTGTGGATATTTAGTAAAGTTTTTGATGGTTTGACATATCATTGAATGGTTTGAATATTATTTGATAGCTCTTTAGATATATTAGGTCCCATTAGTTTTCTCTCTTCAAATTAAACACAAGAAGATGGAGTTCTGTACCTCCACCCATACAGAGTCTCATAAGGATTCATTCCAATGATTCAATATAAAAAAATTACTAAAGGACTAGACCAGAGGAATATTTTGATCTCAACCAACATTGATATCAAATGAATAAGATCTCATTTTATTTTATGGAGATTGAATTATCTACTCAAAATAACAAACATTTTGATTATTATGTGTTTTTTTAATCTTAAATCCATATACAATTAATATTTATGGATTATCTAGAACATTTTTTTGAACCATATATCTTGACCAAATAAAATTTAGGGTGATACTTTGTAGATAATAACCACTTATAATATCTATATCATTGAAAAATAAAGGAGTGATAAATCCCCTCAAAAATAAATAAAATGTGATAAATTCATAATATCATCAACTATATTTAAACAAAATTATGGATATCATCTTTTTAGGATGAATTTTAACAAAAAATTAATGGTAATGTTATACCATTTTCATAAATGAGTGGTTAATTATTGAATCATCCCCTTATGTATCTAGCATTCAATCATAATTTATTATTAGAGGAATCATAAATATATATACTCTCTAATCTCCCCTATTATGTTTTCCATTAATAAATGGTTCTTGAGATGTCTATACATATTTGAAATTCTATCATAGATATATATTGATAAGATATGTTAATTATAAAAAATCTATATATATTCAATTATATAATTGAAGGGACACAATTTCATTTCATGAATCATATTATTCCATCACTATCAAAGATAAACTCTAGAATATTGCATTTCTTCTTCTGTAGCTTCATTCCATACATTAAGGCCACTTGAATCTTCATATTTATGAATGGTTGAGAAATTATTTGAAAAATATTGTATTTATATTATTATTATATTATTTTCTACTCTACCCTTTTCAAATAATTGTGTATTGGGTCTCTATCAATCCAAATAATTGATAAGTTAGCATGATCCTTCCCACTCAAATCGTAATCCACCATGTTATCTTTATCAGTGTGCCATCACCATTAACACATTATAGAAATTTTGTATGTGAATATATAATTAAATATCTTGTTATTAGTTTATATATATATATATATCATTGTTAACAATATACATAATAACACTAAATATTTAAAAAAAACTCTTTTTATAACTTCAAATAATGGGTTGGTTAATTTTTGTCATGAATTTTTTATTTAAATTTTTTATAAGTACACACAATAGATCATTCATATAAAAATCATTGTATACCACAAAAACATCACTATTTAAAGGTAATGATATTACATGTGTATTTCCCAATCTCATAATGAGATCATTAAAACTATCTCTACAATCATTTTTCCAATGGATGTTGAAACCCTTTTAATATCACATTGTTATGTAATTCTAAAAACATTGTAAATTATGCTCAATAATTTGGGAGTATATATATAGTCGAATAAAAATCATCCTCTCAGTACCAGTAATTAGAATTGACTACTCTTCAATAAACACCATTATTAAATAACCCAAAAATTTACCCTCTATTTTTGTTTAATGGACCAATAATGAAAATATCTATTGACATAATCCACACCTATAAAATTTGGAATACTTTTTATCCTTTTTCATGGTATTTATAAAAATAATCAAATTACCTTTATTCTCTTATAATATATGAAATTTTCTTTTATAAATACAAACAAAAATTGAATATGGTAATATATAATGAGTATATTCATCAAATACACAAATATAGTAAGGAAATCTGTATTTTCAAAAGTAATCACTATGAAATGATATTGTATATTTCTCTTAAAAATGTTCTCTTAGATTTATCCTCCCCTTTAAACCTTAATTGATGATTTTTCGGCCAATGTTCTCCATTTTATATGTATTTATCAAATTTTAGTTCACCAAAAAAATAATCAATATGTGTTATGTGATCCTTGATCTAGATCATGATCTTTTTATGTCTTTGATAATAAATGTGAAGAGACATTGAAACATCCTTCTTCATGGAAATGTGAACTGGTACACCCCATGGAAATGAGATATATAATGTTAAAACATTATCTTAATTATCTTGGAGCTGATTGTTTAATTCATTCAATTAAATCAAGAACATTAAAGGGGAATTTTTTGATATTGGAACAACACTACGTATGAGTAATTTTTAAAACAAAACATCAAAAACTAGGTAAATAATAAAACGATATTATAAAAATATTGTTATATATTAATATGCAATATAAATTTCATAAATATTGGGTTTCTACACAAAAATTTGATCTAAATACCTCTCATGATTCAGTATTAATATATTATTAAGGTACATAATTTCTATATGTGGTGGAACGTTTTCCTTTAACTAATATATGATCATGGGTTTATTTTGGATATGAAGTGTGATTTATCTATCAAAAAAATTGATATATTATCTATGAAAAGAATAAAATTATTCCAAAAAACACATTGAAATCATTTAAAGAATAAATAATAAAATTATAATAAATAATATTACCATGAACCATAGTCACAAAAGAGATATAGTCATTGAATGAAATTGTAAAAACCCTGAGTTTTTTCTCTAAAATTAATTACATAAATCCTTGATGTGATTAATGTATGATCTTATAAAGCATAAAAAATATAATGGAGTGTATGGAAGAATAGTTAAATAATGAATTTTAATTTATTGAGTGTATTATGCATGTATATTTACTAGATCATTTTTTAACCCACTATAGAATTTTTTGTTATATATTATATCACATTATTTATTGGAATTGGAGGTTTTTGGAATAATAGAAATCATTAAACCGTTTATTGGTTCCCCAGTTGGAATAATTTTCATACTATTTATAATTAATGCATTGATGTTTGGGTGGCATGCAATCTTGATCATTCAATTCATCCACTTCATTAGATGGCCCCTATAAATGTCTTCAAAATTCATGGTCTTGGTGGTTTTATATTTTACAAATATTTTATTTTACAAATAATTTTACGTAATTCCCTCTATAATTATTGTTATATTAATAGTGTGTTTTAATATTAATGTTTTCCCCAAATTTTTTTAATATTTTAGTTTCTAGTAAAATATGCATTCCTATTTTTGTCCCTAAAACCACAAGAATCATTAGATTCACCAATTTCTATTTCCACCTTTGTTTGCACATGGAAAACTTTATTCATATATTATAAATCCAATTATGTCCAATTAATTTTGGAGACTTGGTTTTCAAATAATACATAAATTATTGAATTCCCATTTTGGTTTAATGAAAAAACCATAAGTGAACCTCGAATGTATCTTAAATTTTTCATCAATGTTATTAATGGATTCAAAAAACTTTTACTTCAGGTCATTTAATTCTCTATATATTTAAATGCAATGTGTTTTGGGGAAATATTTATATAAAAAAGAATTTTCTTATAGTCCTATAATTAAATGGTATATATTTATTCAATTTTCAATATTATAAATGACATACCACCACACATCACCTTCTCCATCCCAATGATAAAATAATTAAACATTCATTTCATGATTTTAGAACTAGATAATGGAAAATATATAACATTTTGTGCCAATCCATTTCTCTATAATTAGTGGATTAAACGGAAAAAATTGGATGGTGTATATTGTATCATGAAAAAATAAATGGAGCGTTCTTCATTCCTTGGTAATTTTGGGTGCTTTGAATTTTTTTTGTTATTTTTCATAACATTTATATATTTGGGTGAGAATATACATAATATTATTCACTCTAAATCTCGTGTAGTTTTTTTGATCATTTGGAAAAAAATTCATCACAGTAATTTTTTACATAGTGCCTCCTAGTCTTAATCATTCACTAAAACCAAATATGTTGGTTTCCATATTAGAAAATAATATTTATAGTAAACAATAATACAATTAATAAAATCATTCCTATGATGTTTAAAATCATGACACCGTAATTTAAATTTATAACATAATAGGATGAACTTATTAAACTCTTTATTAATATTATAATATTTTTGGTAATATAAAGGTTGATTTAGTATAATATATTTCCAGTAATACTATCATAATACTCATTCATGTAGGAAATAGTGATGATTGTATAACATCATTCACATAGGTTTTTTATCTAACCCCAACACAAAAATTTATAATAAGAAATGAGTAAAAGTATATAGTTATATTAGAGTAATATCATTTTCAAATAAACATAATTATGTAAATAGAACATAACTGGAGTGGTTAGTGTGGTTATAGAAGAGTGTATATGAGAATGAAATTGAATGATATTGTGAAAAACTAGATACTTACTTTGGATATTTTACTACTTGTCAAAAACATGATCCTTTTGAATGAAGGATTTCAACCCTGTTCAAAAAAAATGTAAATACGTAATGAGTGATAATTTGAGTTGTGATTAAAGATAGATCCAAATTAAAATTTGGTTTTGACACATACAGTATGGGGACTTTTATAGATTCTTTTAAGTGTAATTTCTACAAATACACATTATGTATTCTATATGGGTGTCATTTTACATTTTAAATAGACCTAAAAATATATATAATAGAAATGGGTAGTGCTTCCCATTATAAATTCAATTTAAAGATAATTTAAAAGTTATTTATTTTCTTTACACCATAACATAACCCTTTTAACTCAATTTACCTTTACTAAGGTAAATCAATTTAACAAATTGTAAAATATTTTTTAGAAAAAATTCAGATTGACCTTTATGATTTATTTAAATTCAATAATTCAAAATGGTAAGTATATTTTATTAAATTTGATTTTCAAAATTTATTAAAATTCAATTTAAATTAGAAATAAAAAAGCATAAAAAATAATACTTAAAAATAATAATTTAAGTATAAAAGTTATTTTAATATAATTCATTAAAAAATAATACTCATTATATGAATGTAAATTAATTTGTGTGAATATATAAACAAAAAAATCATTAAACATTAATCTCTAAATATTATAAACTCCTGATTTAGATAAATATATATAATATATATTAAAATTAGTAAGTTTAATTAGAAAATCTTTCATTCACCATGAGTCATTAAATAATTATTTTTAAAAATTTCATAATTAATTAGTTGATTTTATTTAATATTTTCCAATAATTTATTTAATAATTAAAATATACATTAATTATATGATTCCATAAAAATAATAAATTTAAATGAAAATTCATTATATACCAACAAATATTCCATTAAAAAAATTATTTTCTCATATGATAATTATCATCAATTTTTTCTTAAAATATTTAAATTGTGTAAATTACAAGTAAATTATTTTTTGAGGAAAAAATTATTTTCTGTCGACTAAAAAATAATAAATATAATTATTGGATACATATATCCCTTAAAACATGTATCCAACAACCATATATCCAAAATATATATATATATATCAATGTTTCATATATCCAATGAAAATATATATAAGTATTATTTTATATTCCTATATATGACTATATATTTGTTACTAAAATTAATTCCTCTCATTTTTTTTATTTCTCTATCAAAATATATATTATATTTTTGATGTTCTTCCTACATCCTAATAATATAATAAGTGGTGTCATATTCATGTAAAATAATAAGGAAAAGTATTTCAAGTTCTTATTCTTTTAATTTACCTTTATTATTCTGTTTTTAATTTTCAAAATGAAGTTTTATATTGGACCCTGACAATATATACATGATTACTTTGTAGTGTAATATTTTTACTCATAAGAATGTATCATGGTTTATTTTTTTTCGGGATTTTATGTGAAATATGAGGTTCAACTTGTTGAAGGGAAAAATATTGGTTGTTACATTCAACCCCACATAAAATAAATTTCTACAAAATATTTTCATTACCCATATGAAAATAGATGAGATTTGTTCTGTTTTATTACATCTTTGGGTTTCCATGTATCTTCCTCAATATTATGGTTCCTTTATAAATCTTTACCCAAATGATTGGTCTAGTTTTCTAGTACATTATATCATTTATACGTAATATTTAATTATTTTCCTCATAACATTGATCATCTTCTTTATATAGTCTATAAAATAAGAACTTGTCATAGATTGGGTATGTACTACCTCCAAAGTGATATTATAGTGACCTTACTTTCCCTATATAATTATTAATGATTATTGAACATAAAAAACATAAAATAATTAAAAAACCATGATCCAATGGTTTAGTGTCTTGCAAAAACTAGTACCATGCACAATAATTAAAAAATAAAATGTAATCATTTGTTTAATTCCTTCTTCTATAGATTCTTATTGTCCCTTAAATTCTCTTTAGTACAAGTAGTAACGTGATGATATACATCAATAAGGGGTGACATAAAATCCAATTAATAGTATTAGTAATAAAATTAAATAAATAAAATGGGGTGAGAGTAATAATAACATATACATAAAATCATAATCAGGAAAAAAATCATTGATAAAAGGCATGAAATGTGGAAATTCAAAAAATGAAACATCATGCCATAGTGGTCAACTACCAGACATAGTTGTGAAAAAGATAGAATCATGTTCATGCATATAATAATTTTATTATCAAAGAAATCACATTAAATAATTAATTAGATCACTACATAATTTTGGTCACACTCGTCACATCATAACATTTACATTGCACTATATAATTTTGGGCACACCCATCACATCATAACATTTACATTATCATGCATGCCACATAGAAAATATATCTACATTAAACATAATATAAACCATGAAAAAGGAATGTGTTTAATTTCATAAGAATACATTAATAAAAACTAGTTTAAAAAATGAATGATGGAATAACATAATTTATATATGAATCATCAACCTTGAGTGAAGAAGAAAAAATCTCGAGAAGTAAAAGGTGTTTTTTGAAAGAATAGTTCATTTAGAAAACATTGTGTCTATCATAATCTCATGTATAAAAATTTTATATCCCAAAAAGTATAAGATGATGAAGAGTAAATGATATTTATAGAATATTTATACTGAAAATGGGGTGAATGAGGGGAAACCTAAAGAAATGGTGTTGGGTATGAAAATACCACTTACCTATATTCTAAATGACTCCTTCGATTTAATATACTATATAATAATGTTATAATCATTAATTAACAAATATTTAACCATTTATACATTAATTTATTCATCATTATTTTATTAATATTATTAATGGGATTTAGTATGATTTATATTATTTAATTTCACCGTTCGAGAGCATACATTTTCTTGGTTTTCATGATCAGCTAACATGTATATATAAATTGATGTTCTTTTAAAATGAACATAAATATAAAGAATTGTTATTATATGTTATTAATGATATTAAAAAAATTGGAATGGTCTTATAAATATTTTATTATATGGAAGGAGTATGAATCACTACAAAAAAATTAATGATGATAATTTTGGTTTGATTTTGGATGTTTTTTGATCAAGACGAACTCATTTTATTATATCCTTTAGTTTTATGTATATAACATAATTCCAGAACATAAAATGTGTTATAAAATAAAATTTTAAATCAGTTTTAAACCTAATAATTTATTTCCATTGTAATTTAATTTGTTATAGTAAAATGAAATGGCATCTCCTTTGATGTCGGTAAATTGACTCATCACAGGCGATGATTTCATTTTTGAATAAAATAGGGAGAAGGAGGAGTTTAATGATGGATATTCCATTTACATTATATAATTATAGTATTTTAATTGTAATCGAGTTATCATTCCTTTTGGATATGATATGGTGGGGAGAATAATAGAAATGAAATGAAATCTAAAAGAAATTAAAAGAAAAAGGAAGATGATTTTTCCTCATAACTCTATCCACATTGAGAAACTCTCTATGGAAACATTTGTGTACTTTGGATGACTCTAAGCGAATTTGGAAGTGGGAAAGGGTGTTGGGGATATGTATTGGATGAATTTGGGAAAGTCACAAATCATGATAGGTTTGAGGAAATGAGGGTGTGAGGGGTAGTATTTATAGTGGAGGAGAGGGGTCTTTTCCCATTATTTATTCCATTAATTTATTATTTTGTTTAGGACACGAAATAGTTTTGATTCTTACGACTAAATAATTTACTTAGTTCATGTGAGTTCAAGACAATGGTTCTTAAAACATATATGTCTTAAATAATAGCCTATTTAACATATAAAGTATATATACCATAAATTACTATATTTCATTATTCACCAAAAATTCAAGTATTTCATAAAATACTAAAAATTCACCCTAACCATTTGTTAAAGGTGTATAATCTAAAACGAAACTCCGTTTTATTAAAATAATTTTTAAAATATGAGTAATTTAATTTATAATTAGAATCATTATTTACATGGAAAATACAAAATTTAAAATTATAACCGATTTTATAGCACTTTAAAAAATTACTTAAGGTTTTATGAAATTATCTGAAACACATTATAAATAAAAATTTTAAATAATGAATAGATTTTTTGAAAATAATTGTTCCTTTAAATTAATAAATTAATCATAAAACTATAATTTTATATTTCTGACTTATAAAAATATAAATACATAATTAGTAATTTATAAAATATTTACATAATTATACAATGATATAATTATATCATATTTTAACATATAATATTGATTAATTTTACTTATACATCCATGTGTTATTTTACTATTAATTTGTATAATTTACTATTCATAAGTGTCACATCACTATTCGTAAGGTTAATTTACTATTTAATCAGTATTAGAGCCTAAACTTCTTGAAATACTTGTTTTTTCATACATTATTAATTTATAATATTTTTATTGAGATCCATAAGTGATTATTGTGATAATGATATTATTATAAAAAGATAGAAATTATATTGATAAATTCTTTTGTTGTTATATTCTTCCCCCCTTTTGAAATTTCTCACTCAAAATTTCTCTTTTACTTAAACTGGTGAGGGTAATTCTTCTTCATTAATTCCTCTGGTTCCCAAGTTTCTTCTTCATAATTATGGTTCGTCCACAAAACTTTTAAATGGTTGGTTTCTATCTTTTTAATAACCATATCTCTCATATCCAGAATCTTTACTTATTACTCCTCATAACAAACATCAGTTTTTAGTAGTACCTCCTCGATGTTCGGTACATGTGATTGATCCGGTATGTACTTCCCTAAGAGTGATATGTGTAACATATCATGAACATGAACCATATTCTGTAGAAGTACATGATTAAAGGCCCCATATCTTATGTAGTCAAGGATATTAGAGCATCCAATGTACCTTTCACTTAGAATCCCTTTCATTCAAGACCACATGACTCTCTTCCATGGTGATTTTCAAGGAATAGTTTATCTCCATCGTCGAACTCCAAGCCTCTATGACAGTTTTCATCATAGCGCTTTTTATAACTATGAGAAACATTAATATGTTTTTTGGATGGATTGAACCATCCTAATCATTTTCCGAACAATATCAAGTCCATATAACATAATTTACCAATTCCATCCCAAAATGTTGGAGTTGTACATCGCTTCCCATACAAATATTCATATAGAGCTATCTAAATACATGAGTAGAATATATTATAGTATGAAAACTAAACCAATGGGAGATTCTGATCTCATCCACCTTTGAGTTATATGGAAGAGGCAGATAGAATATCTTCAAGTGTTTGAATAGTCCTTTATGATCATATATCAGTTTGGGAGTGATAGCCTATTATGAAATATAATTTAGCATTCATTAAATTTTGAAGAATCATCCAGAATATAGATATGAACCTAGGATCATGATCAGAGGTAACCGATAGTGGAACCCCATACAGTCTCACCAAATCCTTCTAATATATCATAGAAAGATGTTGATGTGAGAGATATTCCCAAATTGTGATAAACTGTGCAGAATAGGTAACTTTGTCAATAACAACCCATATCACATAATTTCTATTAGATTTCTTTGGGAGACCTGTGACAGAGTCTATATGGACATTCTCCAATTTCCACAAGGTTATATGAAATAGTTGCATCATCCCTTTACACATATGCCACTCGAATTTAACTTGATAACATATCAAACACCTGAAGATATACTCTGAAATATGCGTATTCATTTTTCCCATGAGAACTATTCTCAGAGATCATGGTACATCATGGTACTCCAATGATAGATAGATAAATTGAGATGGGTGCATTTTTCAATTGATCTTTCTTTATCCTAGGTGATGATTTCACACAGAGCATCACTCTAAATTTAATCACACCATCATAATAGATATGGAACTCTTTAAACTTACTTTCATTTTCTACATTAACCATCTTTTGTAATTATAGATCATCCCTTTATACCTACTTATTATTTAGCTGGATAGATTATGGGGAAGTCATTTGGTCAAGGTTGGATTTATTCTCTAATATCATAATTTTAAAATCCATCCTTTTTATACCCATAAAGATGGGGTCATTCCAAATATAAAACATGGATAGATGAGTACATTATTTTTTGCAAAAAATAACCAGTTACCTTATTTTTTATACAATTATGATAGTGAATAGGGTAATCGTAGTCCTTGATTACCTCAAACCATATCTTTTAATTCATTTTGAGTTCTTTTTGTGTGAATATATACTTTAGGATATTGTGATCGGTAAATATATCACATTTCTTACTATAGAGGTAATGCCTCTGTATTTTCAAGGAAACAATCGTACTTGATAGCTTTATATTATGTGTCTGGTATTTCTACTCCTGGATCTTCAACTACACTTAGGCATAGGCTATCACATTATCATTTTTCATGAGTAAAAATCCCAATCCCTTTATTTAGGAATAACTTTATATAAAAAAAAGTTACACATCTAGGTAATGTCGGTACAACTTCGGTGACTATCCTCTTCTTTAGGTCTTGAATCCTTCCTCACATTCATACATACAGACATGCATTTCCTCCTTTCATGGTAATCTAGTTAGTGGGATTGAAAATCAAGAGGAATTACTCAGAAAACATCGATAATACCTAGATAATCCAAGAAAACTACATATTTCCATGACATAAGATTGTTTGTTCTATCCCTCAATTGCCTTTTTAATGGTCTACTGATATTCCTTAAACTGTGATACCATGTCCAACAAATGTGACATTCTACATCCAAAATTAAAACTTTCTAAACCATGAATACACTTTATCCTTTATTAATGTCTCCAAAAAATAATTGGATGCTCTTCATGTTCCTCATTTATCATGGATTAGATGATAATATCATCAATAAACACTATAAAAAATATGTTGAGGTAATGTTTAATGACTAAATTCATCAAATCCATGAGGACTGCATGGGAATTAGTAATTCTTAAAGGAATCCACAAAAACATATAGTTCTCATATATTTTATGGATGGAAGTCTTCTGAATAACATCCTTCTTCACCTTTAAGTAATGATATCCAGAATGAACGTGCACCTTTGAGAAGTACTGAGCTCTTTATAACTGATCAAAAATATCATCAATCCTTGTAAGAGGTTACTTGATCGTTATGGTGAAATTTTTGAGTTCTCAATAACCAATACATATCTGCATTGATCCATCCTTCTTCATGATAATGATCCCTAGAGCAACCAAAGGTGATTCACTAGGGTGTATGAACCCTTTGTCGAAATTATCTTATAGCCGCTTCTTTAACTCTTCTAGTTTGATAGGTGAAATCCTATAGTGATACATTGAGATAAGAGTACCTCCTTGTATGAGTTATATTGAGAACACTGCCTCGTGATCTTGGAGAGTCTGAATAACTCATCAGGAAATACATCAGTATGTTCCATCATGATGGGAATTTCACTTTGGTGGATAACATCCTTTGACTCGACCATTTATGTGTGGTATGATTTTTTGTAGAAAATCAACACCCAAAATGTTAATGGATATTCCAAATGAGATTCATGATCTTCCATGAATTTATAGAGGATCATTGGATGGTTTTGAAAATGATTACATATTTACTTTTTACAAAAATCAATTTGTGCTCTATATAAGGAGAGCCAATCCACCCCTGTATAATTTCAAATTACACTAAGGGATTATTTACTTTATTTTTGGAAGAATATTCCTACATACACCAGCATGACAATATTTCAACACTGGGGGTGAAATTATTTCACTAATATGTATATTTATAGATTCAACAACTTAAAGGTATTGTGGGTTTGATTCAATAGTTTTGTAAAACATTTGAGTTGTAAAGGAATGCATAGAACCAAAATCAAATAAGACATTTTCCACTCCTGAATTCATAAGAAGTGTATCTTGTATGAATTCATTATCTTACTTTACTTTTGTTGTTGTGATGGCATAAAACATGCTTTGCTCCATTGGGTTCGGTGGTTGCTGATGTTGATTACCCTTGAAGAACTTTGTTTTAGTGCACTGGCTTGAATAGTGCCGATTCACCCTACCGTTGTAGCATTGTACCATGGGTGGTGCTCTCCTTTCCTCCACCATGTTATCCTACTTCCTTACATCTTTCTGAAATTCTTGAGTTTGGAATCCTTTTATACCACACATGAATTTTTTCCCATCCCATTGAGGCAGTTCCAATGATGCATCTTCCCAGATATTTTACATGTGGTTAGTGGAGTTTCTATTCCACCGTTCCGATTAGATCCAATAGCCTAAAACTCCATCTTTAATTTCTTATCACCACATCCATGAGACTATTGGTCATACAACATCTCTACTTTTTAACCACATAGAGAAACTACTTCATAACTCCCACTATCTAAAATTATAGGATCCTTTTGAACGTATGGTATTAAACCACTAAATAATTTTTCAAATTTTCTATCATTTTTTATTAATAAACCTGAAGGAGGCCATAGAAGCCTTCCAAAAGATTCTTTTTTGGTCGTGAAAGATTATCCTTCCATTTACATTTGCTATTTGAATTATAGATCCATATTTGTTTGAATATTTTGAGTGAAGTACTTTTTAATAAAAATTATCATAATGTCTTCCCTCTCTATGACTTTAATTCCATATATTATGTGGTGTTCTTAATCAAATATCACTATTTGTCGGCTTCTCCATGTAATTAATAAACAGCTAGAGTCACACTCTCTATCTCAGAATAGTGATGTATAGAAATGATCTTCTCTATCATGTTGACATACTATTCTACAACTAGTTGACCGGATGATCCACTATATTTTAGTGGTCATTTCCACATAAAAAACTCAATAGATAAATTTCCCTCTTATGTGATTAAGTAAATTCCACATAATTCAGGTTATTGTTCATAACCTCAAATATCTAGGTAATAATCACTATGAAATTTTAAACTCTACCTCCCCAATAATTGGGGATGTCATTTGGGTAATAAATTCATTATCCCTCACATTGGTTGTTGGAATGGTTTCCCCTTGATCCCACCATATTCTAAAATAGAAAATATTATAACAAAACATAATTGATCAAGTCATCAATAATTTATCCCATTGTCAAATTATCTCTAAAATAATATCTCATGAGATCCATATTTTGATTATTTTATAAGACAAAGATTATTATATTCTTAGATATACATAGTCTCAAAATAAGTATTTTCACAGAGGTTCTCGAATCCTAAATTCTAAATTAACTAAACTATACTCTGTTACAAACTTTAGTTACCTAGCTTTTCTTACATGGGTATTTCACCATTTTAAAGATAAAAAAAATCAAACCATTAAAAAAATAGGATCCAAAGGGATAGTGTTTTGGGGATTCAAGGAACATATATAACATTTAGAAAATAAAATTAAAACATTTATTTATTTCCTTATACTATAGATTATAATTGGCCCTTCAATTCTCCTTAATACAATTTCTTTTCCTAGGATATACATCAAAAGGGGGTGAGCTAAAATCCTAGTAAGAGGATAGAAAAGAATATAAAAAATATAACATGGGGTGATCATTCATAACAAGAACATAGTATCACAATCATGAATGGAATCATTGAGAAAAGTCCTGAAATGTGTCCATGCATAAAAATGAAACATCATGTATTAGTGGAAAACTACCACACATAGTTGAGAAAAAATATAGCATCATGTTCATGCGTTTTTTCAATTTTCTCGTGAGATAAATCAAAATACCCAATGCATGGGAGAAATATATAATTCTACCTGAACCCCGCATATTATAACATTTTGAGTTTGCTATATAATTCTTGGCGCACCCATCACATCATAACATTTACATTATCATTCTTTACACACAAAAATATATCAATATTGAACATAATATAAGCCTTGGAAAAGAATGGTTTTCATTTAATAATCATAAATTCATAAAATTTGGGTTCCCAAATTAATGAGGGAATAACATACTTGTTATAATAATCATCAACCTTGCATGAAGAAGAAACAATCTCAAGAAGTAAAATGTATGTTTTCTTTTTAAATAAGATTTATTTTGGGAAACATTATATTTGTCATAAACTCAATTATATAACCTTTATATCCCATAAAAGTTATAATAATTATTAATACATGATATTTATGAACTCTCTATTCTGAAAATAGGGTGAAAGAGGGAAAATCCAAATAAATTGAGTTGGGTTTGAGAATTCCCCTAACCTTGAGTCTAGATGATTCCTTCATATTAATATGTTGAATAAACAAATATTATTCATTAATTAACAAATATATAACCTTTAATAAGATATTATGACTCATTACGATTTTATTATTTTCATTTATGGTCTTTTGGACGAGTTATAGAGTTTAATATCATCATTCGGGAGCTTTTGTTTTCACGGTTTTCATGATTAGTTCACTTGTATACAAGAATTGATGTTACTGTAAAATGAAAATATTTATCTAGATTTTTTATTAAATTTTATTAATGATATTTCCGAGTTTTAATGTTCTTATAAATAATTTTTTAATATGTAATTTTGATTAATAATTAGATAAAAATAAATGGTAATTGTTTTAAGGTTAATTTTGGTGTTTTTTGATCATAATGAACTTGTTTTGATTTATCATTTAGTATTATGTATATATTTTAACTGCAGACCATAAAATAGGTTAGACAATACACATTAATCTATAGTTTCAATCATTTAATGCTTTTTTTACATCCTTTACATTTTTAATGGAAAATGAGAGTGTATCATCCATGATGTTTGTAAATTGACACATCACGGGTGGCAATTTAATTTTTTTAGAATAAAATTGGGTGGGGAAATTGTTTAATGATTTATCTTACATTAACATGATATAATTACATAATATGAAACATAATGGATATATCATTCATTTTGGATATGATATGGTGGGAATAAAAGAATAAATGAAATGAAATTGAAATGAAACTAATAGAAAAAGGAAGTGGATTTATCCTCTTAAATCACTCATCCTTGAAAACTATTTAGGGAAAAGGTTTTGGTCTATGGATGACACAAAGAGAACAGGGTTGAGGGAGATTGGTATGGGATAGGTTTAGGAAGAGCATGAAAAATGTTCATAGTTGAGAGGTGTGAAGAAATGAGGGTGTGAGGGGAGGTATTTAAAGTGGAGGAGAGAGGTGTTTTCTCAATATTTAATTCATATGTTTATTATTTCTATCAAGACAAGAAATATTTCTAATTAATGGGACTAAATATAGTAATTATATCATTTTATATAGAAACAATGGTTCTTACATCTGTTATGAGTCAATGAATAGTGTATTTAACTTATAATGTATATATACTATTAATTACTATATATCACTACCCACCAAAAACATCAAGTATTTTAGAAAAATACCCGAGCATCACCCTAACCATTTCTCAACGTGTGAAATCAAAAAATAAATTCCTTTTTATTAAATTAATTTTCTATGTATGAGTAAATTAATTTTTAGTTAAAATCGTCATTTACTTTGAAAATACAGATTTTAAAATTCTAACTGCTTTTAAAACACTATGAAAAGTTATTTAATATCTCAGAAAATTGTTTCAAAAACTTAAGACATGAATATATTAATTTATGGATACATTTTTTAAAAAAGATATTTATTTTAAAATACTAAATTAATCAAAATAACTAATTTTGTATTTATGACTTATAAAAATACCGACGCTTAATTTTTAATTAATAAGTTATTTAATTACTTATAAAATTATATAATTATATCATATTGTACCTTATAAGATGGATAAATTTTATTTATACATTCATTGGTAAATTTAATACTTCATTAGACATTTTACTATTCATAAGGGTCATATTAATATTCATATGGTAAAGTTACTATTTCATGAGTATTTGTTCCTTAACTTCTAGAAATACTTCTTTTTTCATTAATTATTCATTTATAATGTTTTTATTATGGTACATAAGTTATTATATGTCATTATGAAATTAATATAAAAATGTATAAATTTTATTGATTAAATTTTTGGGTCGTTACAGATATAAGGAACACATCATGCACTTGTCAGTGGTTAGGAAGAAATGCAAGGCCATATGTTACTATCCCTATGAAGTCATAGATTTTGGAGGGGAGAACTTCTCTAGGGAAAAACATTACTTTCTTACTGAATCTTATAACCCTTTTAGATGGTGTTTTAAAATTGAATAATGTGTCTCTAACTTCAAACTCCAAAACTCATTGGCGATTATTAGTATACCTCTTCGGTCAATATTGTGATACTATGATATATCATTGAATGGTTTGAGTCTTCTTTTTAATCACTTAAAAGAGATCAAGTAACAATATATTTCACTCATAAACTTCTACCCAAAAAGATTTAGTTTTACAGGTCATTGTATATAAATCACTACAATGTTTCATCTCAATCTCTGAAAGTAAACTGTTATAATAAGATAACTCTACCCGAGGAAGATTTTTATCCCAACCACATTGGATATCCACTGAGATCGATATCAACATATTCTTTAGATTTTTACTTATCTTTACCCTTATATTGAAAATTACACCTCTAGGGACAGAAATAAAAAAGTGAGATAATGTATCCATCGTCCTAACTTAAGCGGGCCTCGAGTTGGTCACAAGCACTGTTGGTATACAAATATCACATATAAAAGGAATGACCATTTATAATTGTATTGGATAGAGTGATAGGATAAAAATCCAATCCACACAAGCATATAATACATAAGTAAACAAAAAACTATCCAATAATGGATGAAAAAAGTAAATACATATAATAAAATCATTCAAGTAGGTACAAAAGTAAAATTCATTCAAAATGACTCAACAATAGCTCAAAGCCTCAAGAAAGAGATGTCCACCATAGTACAAAATCTCTTTCTGAGAACCTAAAAAATGCTTATATATATAGGGTGAGTGTAAAAGTATACTCATTATGATTACTCCTAATTTCTCTAGTGAACAGGTGAAAATAGATCACTAATGTTCTAGTGAATAAACTACAGAACCAAAAGACACCTAAATTGGTTATCTAATGAATCATAGCCTTACCATTACTAACTAATGAAATTAGACATCAAATATAGTAATGTGTTGTCATAAACATATTAAAGGTTCCATGATGCTACTTACATACATATTTTCTACTCTCACGCCTCGAAATCAAACTTTTTATTCAGTCATCCATCCCATATATATATAATCACATAACCAGTCATCTTTGATGAGGTTTATGATGAATATATACCTAGATCACCCTCATAAAGTCTATAATTTGATTCCAGTATTTGTCAACATCACATCCCAGCCACATCCCATCACATCTCTCTTAGACATACCTAGGCCAACACACTACATCTCGCCTGAAGACACCGTACACATCACATTACATATGATCACATAAACCGGGTAGTTAGGTATCATGAATGTGAAGGATATCATCCTTGTCCCCCCATCCTACCCTGCTTGACCCCCACCATATATCTTATATTCATCACTCACATCACTATTAGGAATTCTCCAAATCCAAATTTTTTCATCACTGTTATTGAAGGATGAGCATGGTAGTGGGGATAACCATCCAATAATATCACCACTATCCAAGATTTTGAGGAAAACACAAGGAACCTAAAACATTTAGGTGTTGGTTAAGTTATCCAAATCTGTTTGGGAACATATATAAATATTATAAAATACATGATATTTAGATATCACACATTAACTAAAATATGCGTCAACATCAACTACACTATAATAAACAAACATGACCTTATGTTAAAACATTTATACCATCCAATAAACTTCCACAACAATATGAAACCCACCACAAAACCACCATATAAATCTATGAATTACAACATTCAATTATAGGTTTCACCATTTCCATTTTTATGGAGTTTCCAAAATTTCTCAATTAAATGAAATTTCATTTCAGATTTACAAAACACATTATTTTGTTTTTTAGATAAATTTATAAAATTACCAAACATCAATTTCCAAAAATTCATATACATTTACCTAACCAAGATATTTCATTTTCAACATTATAAGGCATTCCATGCATAACAGTGAATCTAACACAACCAAACCACAATAAACTCATCCATCCCTCATCAATTATCACCATGAAACCACATCACCCTAGCCATATCATAATAACAACCACATGACTCAAAAACCACGCATCTCCACCCCCAAAGAAAAAAATTCTACAACAAAACCACCACATTTATCAACCACACATCACCACTACATCACAAAAAAACCACTGCACATCTTCTCACAACATATCATATACCAACTAAATAGTACTTTATTTAATACACTAATTTTACAACTTGGGTTCTCACCTCCAACACCATATAATATCCCACAATATACAAGGAAACAAAAAAAACAAAATCACTCAAATATTTATATCTCTGTATCCATAAAATTAATTTCAAGGGAGTAAATAACCATAATTATTTATTTAGAAGGGATATTCTCACACAAAATATTTTCATGGGAATTAAATTAATTATCCATATATACAATCTTATAATTTTTTATGGTGCTATAAAAATCACAATAATATGTTTCTCACATTCATACAAACTGTATCACAAATAAGGCTCATGATAGACATGATTTTCTAAAATTGAAAAAATAATACACAACACATTATGAATAACATAAAATCAGAAAAATAATGAAATTTTACCCCATAGCCACCAATTTTATATTATCCAATTCAATATCATTATAAATATAAATCATACTATCTACCCAACGGAAGGACAAATCTAGAAATCCCCAAACAAGAACAAAAAGAGGAAGAGAATAGAGACCCCTTCCTCATAGAAGATTTTTGATTGACTATACACAATCCGCTAGTGAAGAAATGTACAAAAAAACTAAACTAGGAAACATAATGAAAAAAACTGATAAAAAAAACAACTCCTTGAACCCACAGATCAGCACATGATAATAAGTTAGCGAAGATCCTCCATAGGATCCTAGGGTTTTCACAAAACAAAGAGCAATGAGGGACGTAAAATGAAACTTGGACAAACAAAAATCTTATAGAGCATCTATAATATTCTTCATTCACATTATAAATTTTATATTTATGTTGTGTATTCGACTAGGTCTAGGAAATATAATTTATTGTCTTAGTTATAAGCCATGAATTCCTCGAACCTCAATCATTAGCTGAACCTCATGGTTCCCCAAAACTAATTAATTCATTATTTGAAACCCACATTCATAGCATGGATTTAATTCATGCACTAATCCATCATATCATACAAGACATGAATCACCATATTCAATTGTCAAGAAACACTAACTTGTATCTTTTTCACATCGTGAACAAATTTCTGTAGTTTAATTGCAGTTATAACCTCTATAAGACCCTCCTCGATCCACCTTTTCACACCACCAACATCTTAACATGAAATATATTGTGATGAAAAGGTTAAAACTATTACATTGGATACATCTAAAATTATTTATGTCCTCTAGAATAAAAAAAATGTAAGTAATAATAGGTTTCAAACAACTATCCAATAATATCAGTTTTCTTATTACTTTTCAACCCCATCACTATAAAATTTACAAAACACCCTAAACAACCACCTTACCATGGATAACACCACATTATGTGGAGAAAGCCAAAAACAATCTCATATCTCTAAAACCATCTTTAGAGCCATATCCATGTCAACAAAAACCAATCCAAATTCTTCCATAACTAACAGACAACACTTTCATGATCACAGAAATCGTGGAATTGTGTTTCCCATATAAGGATATTATCTAATTGAGTTGTACTAAATCCCATACATAGTTTTAAACTTGTCACAATATAACATGTATTTACTAAGAATATGGTTTCCTCATAATCCTAAGGAATAAATTTATCACACATCACATCATCATAAAAAAACACATCTCATAATGTAGAAATTTTTAAACATCACATCATAAATAAAAAATGAACATAGAAAATATAAAAAACTCTAGCTACTTCGTATGAATTTGACCCTATCACTCCTATGTACATTGTTCTACAGAAACATACCTCTACAACATGTTTACCAGGGGTGGTTCATCCATGTAGTACCTTCTCTCAATGATAGTAGATCTATATTATATGATCCAATAGTTTCATTCTATCTTCAATATCCAACTCCCAAAATTTGATGACGTGGAATTTATCAGGAAGATTCTAGTGAACCTAGGACACATAGTATACATCATATATCTTATCTATCCATTATCAGAGTTATAACTGATACAACACCATGCCAACCCACTCCAACACCATAATAGGTCCAATGAATTAGGGAGAAATACTACTCCCCATGAGAAACCTCTACTACCCTGATTGAGGAGAAGCCTTCAAGGGAACATGGTCTTTAAACTCCAACTCCAGGGTAATCCACTTTTGATTAAAATAGTCCATATGTTGATTATTCACCTCCCTCATCCTCTCTTGAACAAGATGAATATTATTGGTCATACTCTTCACTACTAGAAGGCCATGAACTTCTAACACACCAACTTGTGTACATCAGAATAGGGAATGTCATAGAATCTAATAAAATTCCTCAAATAATGCCACTAAAATGAATGAATAATTTCTATTATTGTATGAAAACTATACTAGAGTATGGTTCTATACACATAATATACTAATGTTCTGGAATATATCTCATAATATATCCTCTAGTGTCTTGATGGCTTGCTCCATCTTCCATTCTTCCTGAGGGTGAAAAGTAGTTTTATAGAACAATTGGGATACAAAATCATGTTTCAATCCACTACATACCCTTGAGTTAAAACAATGATATTGAATATAGATGGTGGTACATGATTCCTTATGAATCTTAACGACATCATCCGCAAGATATCCACAACATGTCACACAATGATCTCCAAAAACTGAGATGACTTCATTATTCTATCCATTATCACTCAAATTTAAATTACAATCACCCTCAACCTGGGGTAACCTGGTGACCATATGAATAAATATTTCCTCCAATTTCTACTCAATAACATACAAGGATTATAATAATCCTCCATGAACATGGTGATACACTTTCACCTATGGGAAATCCAAGAACATATCCAAAAACTCTACCACCAAGTGTATTATCCCATGCCACCAAAGCTACCTCCTCAAGCCATAATACAACTTGGAGATGCTAGGATATACTTCTATAGATGACATATTAATATTTTGGAGAATATCCTTATGCACTATTAATGGAACAAAAATCTCTCCTAAAACAAAATCTAGTTCTGATTATCCTTTAACCATCCTTCATTGAATCACCATGGAAAACATGATCATGTATCACCTCTACCCATATGTCTCCCCACAAATAATCCTCGAATTTATGAAGAAAAGATGTATCCATAGTCATCTGATAAACATATCATCATTCAATGCCCAACCAATGTTATGATTCATCACTGCAATCTCCTCCCTCACATTCCAAATATTAGTAGATTCTGAAACCACATCTCCAATGGAATTTAGACTTAGTGCATTAAAAAAATAATTTAAAATTACTTATGAGAAAAATAACTTAAGGTCAAAATATTAAGGAAAATCCATCAACCTATAATCGTGTAGAATCCAATCCAGCTGAGACAAGTCATACGTTGGGCTCTTGTGGTCTGTGAAAACCACAAATTGATCACCTATGATGCAATTCTACCCAACATTCAACATAAAACAAATTATTATAACTTGGTATAATTATTGGCATAGTTATTCTTGTCGGGATATGACTACCTTGAGGCATAAATGATCACCTACCTTTCATTAATCAAGAAACATCCCAATAAAAAACGGGATACTTCATAAAAACCCTCAAAAAATGCACCATGCTCAGGAAAAAAAAAGCACCACACCGCTGACCAACTTCTCATTCAGGTAACTGAATGTTTCCTTCCATTAATCATTCCTCAAATATACTTGGGCCATCCTACTAAAATACATTATAGTGTTTTAAATTATGATAATTTCATCATAAAAAACATATAATATCAATTTATACCAATAAATCTATGAAATTATTCCACATTCATGGGTTCTACCCATGAAGCAATGACCTCGATCTTAGAAAGGTATATGGGAACACATTTCTAAGACACCATATTTCCATTGAAATGCACCTCTCTCATCCATAACATACACATTGAATGATTTATATTTATCTTGTAGTATCAAGGAATATATAGGAAAGCTCTAATTTTGATGAAATGATCCTCTTCTATCCTCAATAAGTCAAGATATCATTGATGATAAAAGATATTGAACTGGTCTACAAATCATTGAATCTTGGGTTCTTGATCCCCATGAACATAGGTAGAGTGTTGTCGACACCAAATGGAAGGACCGCGAATTTAATACTACCCTTTCAATATATAAAGGTATCCTTCTAGATATCCTCATATTTCACCATCATCTAGAGATATCATGTCAACATTTTTACATTTGAGAAACAAATGGATACCTTATGCTAGTCAAAAAATCATCAATATTTAAATGAGAGTAACATCTATTGATCATTACATGATTCATCCTCTAGCAGTCTATGAACAAACTTTTGTCCACTTTCTTGTTAAAAAACCCTAGAGAACCCCATGGAGACATAATTATCTATATTAAACCCCTCTACATCAGATCCTACACCTATAACCTCTACTCTTATTACTCTGATGGCTCCATTCAATATGGTTCCATCAAAATAGAAGATGTCCTCGGTTGAAAATATATATCAAATATAACGTTACATCGAGTGGGTAGTGTCAAAAACTCATCCATGAATATATCCATGAAATCCAATAAAATAAAGGAATGTCATTTTCTTAAGATTCAACTGATATCACCACCAACTAAGAAAAAATGATATTCACTGTCCTAACACTTATCTGATAACCCTACTCCCCAAAAAACACCACTCACTAGAACTCCACATTATAGATGGAAATTGTCCTTCAGAAACTATAAATGTCTACATTAATCGAATTCATCTATCCCATGACAATGATAATATAATTTTTTTGTACCTATATAAAGAAGAAGGATCTCATTGACTAGTCTTTTCTTTATCACCGGTCTATTCCATTGACACACTTCCAAAAAATAATTATCACCTCCTACCAATGTAAATAACACCAAGTGAACTGTAAGATGATCCATATCCAGCACCAAGACACATACTAATGTATGACAAATAATTTAGTGATGGGATCATGAATTAAATTGGTAATAACATGAGTATATAATAAATTGATAATACTTCTAACAAATTTTTGCCCTATTGTATCCTATGTGTTAATCTGATCACTCTCATATCTTTTTCCCCTCTAATGAAAGAATTCAAGGACATTCTCTAGCCTAGGTTTATATGTATAAGGACCATCATGATTCTCTACCTTCAAACACTATCTTCTCTTAGATGATGAAAAATCATCATTGATCCATCCCATGAAAACTACCTCAGAGGAAATTTTTTCTTCCGTAGAAAGGGAAAAAACAACGATATAAAACAATCCTCCTTGTATTTTTGTATACAGTTTCCAGTAGTTAACATATAACATGAAAAAATAAAGTGAATATTTAAATCCCCTTAAATATTCATAGAATCCACCATCCCTAATTGTATTGAAACAAACCTTCTGTTTTTGGTTTCCAACTAGTAAAAACTGTGACTGCATGACTTCCAATAGCCCACTACCTAAAGCTCTACTTCTCAAGGTGGCCTACTAACCACCATCCTGAGGATCATCTCACAATTAAAACATCCACTGGATAAATTATTCCATATTCTACACCTCTTGGTATATATAAATCATAAGCAGGGTTATTTCATAACTGATCACAATGTGCAAAGCCTCTAGTAGATGTTGTGCTCTTAATTTCTCATCTTAAAAGACATTTGGGATGAAGTGAAAGAGGATATTGAATTTATTCTCAAGATCTATCACACTCATGGTATTCTACTAAAGTTAAATAACCTATTACAGCTTTATTTCATTTACCCCATCAACAGGAACCTAGATTGGAAATCAATTTGAATGACTTTCCAAAAAACAACTACATTCTTTTATTCAACCAAATGAATATTCCACCATTCAAATGTAGCTCCCCCTACCAACTAACATCCAACTACTCAAAAATATCTTCGTTATATCTAATTAGACCAAAAGTGATCTCAATCCCCTCAAACCAACACTATATATCCTGGTATGAGATTATATCCTCAAATTTCCCTACACTCTATCACTCAAAGGTAGAAAATTTCATATTACATGCATCATCTTCCTATGTCAGGTTGATCATCTAATTATCCACTAGATCAACTTATTGAACCTCAACCAGCTGAGCTGCTCTTGGATGATGGAAAAGATCCATTTCTAAAAAATAAAAGTGGAAGCATATTCCCAATATCAATGATTTTTAACAAATCATATTCAATTAATTCATTATAATTTAAAACAATCTCTCAAAGAGGAAAAAAAATAAATCAATCATAATTTATGTTCCTCCCCTATGTATATAAACTTAAATTCATTCCACCTCACATGGAAATACAATATTCTTATACTCTTTGAACCAGATTATGAGGGGACCTAAAATCCAGTGTCCTAGCATATCTCTTGATATTATGTCACACTTCGGGATCACCTAGAACCATTTTCCTACCAATACATGGAATACTCACAATTCCTAACTCCAAACTCTATCAACATCTCAACCAAAACCTCTGATACCACTAGGTCATTACCACCTCCTTACAAAGGATTCCCTCCTAGACCCATATTGAAGGAAGTGGGATAATGACCCATGAGTGATGCCTCTATTATGACCTTAGTTGGGGAAAAATGAGGGTATACAAATATCACAAATGGAAGGAATTCCCATCTATAAAAGTATAGGATCACAAAATTGGATTAACAACCACCAAAAAATAGCATCATATAATATTAAACTAAACCCAAAACCATACTATAATTCATGAAAAAAGTAAAAATATGCAATAAAAGTTTTAATGAAATTTCTAAAAGAAAATCCATATATTAGTGCCTAAAAAATTTTCAAAGACATAAGTTAGAAATATCAAGCTCTGTCCCTAAAATATCTCAGAGAATATAATAACTGATTATATATATTGGCCGAGAATATAGGTATACTCAGCAAGATCATACCTAAGGACTCTGGTGCACATGTGAAAATAACATACTAGTGAACCAGTGAATAGTTAGTACAATTGAAAAGAACCTAATTATGTTAACTAAACAATCCAAAAAATACTATGTATCTCTCCTGAAAACTTGCATCCATTATAGTTATGTATAATCATAATGATAATAAAGGTTCCCACTAGTAATTCATCATTTATTTTCATCTCTCATGCCCCAATGTTGAATATCATGGACTCCCCTCACTCACATAGATATAAATTCAAAAAACCATCCATCCAATATAATGTTCACGAGGTATTCCTTCCCACCCCACCCTCAAAAATTCCATATTTTGTTTCAAGTATTAATCCAAATTGTATCTCAACCACATTATATGACATATCTCATGAACATGCCTATTACAACACAAAATAACTTGGATGAAGAACATTGGCCATCACAAAACATCTCATCACATAAAAAGGAAAATTAGGTATCATAAAAAATTAATGACATAATGCTATTTCACTCTTAAAAAGATTTACCCCACCACATATCACATCCACATCTCATCACATCACTTTTGGGAATTCTCTAATAGTTGATTTTATCATCATTCCAACTAAATAATGTGTTGGAAATAGGGGGTATCCATCCATCCATATCTCCACCATCCATGATTTCTGGGAAGTCTCCTGGAACCAAAAATCATTTGGTGTTGGTTTGGTTATCCAACACTAGTGGGGTGTAACAGCCCAAGATTTTATAAAGAAATATTCTTTTTAATTTTATTAATGTCTTTTGTTGTACGCTACAAAGGAGCTTGCACAACACACATCCTTGACTTGCCTTGCATTACACGCAATCGCAACCTTCCTCGATAGCGTGTGTAGTACGCAATACCGAGTTTCACTAAACAACGATATGCTATAAAAATATTATTAAAACTAGCCGTTATGAATAGTAATAACCACTTTTTGAAATCCAGTAAATCTTAAATTTCAAAATGAACTTTATTTTTGGATTCGGAGTATCGAATTTAGCCTAAGGTGAAATTTTGGTACTTTTCGGATAACTTTCATATTTTGATGAATAGTGAAAATGACTAAATTTTAATTAAAAACAACTTTTTTAATCGAAATAATTAATAATGATAAATTATTAATTTGAGTGATTTTAAAGTATATTTAGAATATATTTTTACAATTTAATACAATTTTGGTCATTGAATGTAATTTCACATTTAAACCAGACATAATCAAGTGTCAATCTTTTGATAGATATTGTTTCTTAAAAACACGCTATTTGTTTTAACAGCGGGATTTAATTATAAAATTAATTAATGCAACTTCTATGTTATGAATTTGGTTAAATAGATTTCATTTTTGAATTCGGAATATGAAATATAGCTTAGGATGAAATTTTGGCATTTTTCTGAAAACCTTCAATTTTTGATGAATAGTGAAACCACTAAGTGGTAGGTTAAAAACTGAATTTTGCATAAAACATAATTTTACCGCTTCTGTGAATGGAATTTCGAAAATCCGACAGACACGGTTAATATCAAGGACTAAAATGTGGTTCAATGAGATGAAAATAATTTTTGGTGAATAGTAACTTTTTACTTTTTTTTACCACGGTTAAAAGTAAATAGGGTAATTAAGGGTAAAGATGATATTATTATTACCCTAACACATGTCCTAATTCTATTGGACAAGTTTATTTCGACCAAAAACAAACTTAGGAATAAAATATGACCATTTAGGCCCACTTGGATTAGATTAGGACATTTATTATTAATTTATTTAAAGAAGGGTTAAAATAGTTAAAATCAAAGTTTAATAAGTAAATCATTTTTAATATGGGGTTATAAATAAGATAAATTCGATTGTAAATATTCATTATAAAGCTAAAAATATTTCCTACATGATGGTATTTTATTTGTAATTTTTAGACATCAAATAATTTAATTTATTTATGACACAACGATGATGCAGTAATTATCTTTTTAATGAAATATTGACATAATTGATGTTATAAGCACCAAAATAAATGTAATTTGAGATTTTTTATGAATTCCACTAATTTTCTAGGTTACTATGATATATTAATGTTGATTTAATAAACTTGGTTCGAACATTTAATTCTGTTATGACTTTCACAAAAATCATATATCAAATAGTGTCAGAATTGACACAAAATAGTTTTTAAATCAAATATTATATTACTAATTGTTATTTTATTCCTAAAAATCTAAGGTTCGGCCAAATGACTTAGATAAGGATATATATATTAATAATAAACAATTTGGGGTTCTTTTGGCATGTTATAGTAAGTGTATTAACCATATAGTGAAAGAAAACAAAAAGACACGGTAAAAGTTAAATTATTTAACTTAGAGTTAAATCTAATTGATAAGGTTTAAATTAATATCCAAACATGTCTAAATTTGATTGGTTGATGAGATTACAACCCTATATCATCTAATCTTCTAATATGAGTCATTTTTGGAGGTTTTTAAGTGGGGTTAGATTTATTATAAATTAATATTTTTAAGAATTCCTAAGGTGCCCCTCTCCTCCCCTATAAAAGGACACCTCCTCCCCCTCCTCCTCACACCAATTTGAGCACTCAAGCTCGGCCAACCCCTGCCAAAATACCTTCTCCACTTCCCTAGCAACATCCTAGAGGTTCTGGTCTACCTCAAAGACCAATTTTAGTGCCCTAAGAGGAGGTCCCAAAGAGGCACTTCAAAGAAGAGGTAATTACCGTTACCAATTCTTTCATCTTTATTTCTTCTTCCCCTTCTTCTTCTTAGGTTGTTTCATTATGAAGTAATAACATCAGTATCACTCATATACTGATATGTTATTATAAGTATGAAACAACCCTATTTCACCATCTATCCATCCTACGGAAAAAGAAATCACCGCGCGTGCGTACGTACGGAATACCGTCTCCACGCCGTGGTGTAATCTATTTTCCACCACCACCTTACATGGATGGGTATAATGGTGTAAAGAATAACTATACATAGTTATTACAACATCATATTGATTCTGATATATTGTATAATCCACTCCAATTCAATTCAATATTTATAGAAATGATATCATCGCTCGTGCGTACGTACGGACTACCGTCTCCACGATGCGATGAGATTCATTCTCCATGTTAACCATTTAAGAATGATTATAATGTATATATAATAAATAATAATGAAATATATGACATTATAAAGCTACTGGATTTATGTATATATATACATATGTATGTCATCTACTTACTTCCATTTCAAGACAATAAGGAAAGGAAAACAGCGTTCATGCGTACGTACGGACTACCGTCTCCATGAACGGTGTTTTTCATTTTATTTATCTACCTATTATATATATATATACTGAATATATATGATATATAAATCATATTTTATATTCTGGAAGTGAGTAAATCATGATATAAGTAACAATGATGTCAAGAACAACAAGTCAAAACACCTACGATAAATGAAACGATTTTACCCAAAACGCTTCATTAACATGGAATTTACAAAAGAACGGGTAATATAATGTCATAAGTGAACAATATATGATATCATAACAATGAATATGATTCTGTAATAAGTCAATAACATGATTTAAATCATTATACAGGAGGTTCGGACACTTACAAAGCAAGTCGTACATAAGGTAAGGGAAATATCACAATCTCATTTTTATCCGAGATTGTTTATTCGTAAGTATTTACTGGGGTGTATTTTATCATCCACATCCATGTTTACTCAATATGTAATATTATTTCCATCCACCTAAAATTGTTTAAATCCATTTTTACCCTTCAGTGAGTTTTTAGTAATACGTATGAAAGGAATCTTTTGTCGTTTTTCGTACGAGGTACTTTTTGACTTTTCCGACAAAAGTATGAAGAATGTTTTTTTTAACTTATACGGCACGAACGGATTTTTACGGTTTTATAAAGCCTTATTTTCATGAAGCTTCCTCTAAAAGATTTCATGACTATTTTCAATAAAATCTCTTTCTTTTAAAATTTCATGATGTTTTGTGAAAAGAAATTGATTTTGAAGAAGAAAGGATATTTTCCTCAAGAATTCAATTCAAGTGTTTTATCAAAATTATTTTCCATCTAAGATAATAAAGGGTTCTGTTTCTATCCATATTTTTACATTGATTTGACTATGTTGTGATGGAATTATGTTTATGAATTCCTTTATCTTATATGAATTGATTTATGATGTCATGATGTTTCAAGAATCCCATTTTTGTTACATGTGTTATGCGATGATGTATGTTTTATGATTATGTGGCACACATAAGAAAGGATTCATTATAAGATGGGTGGGACCTATATATCCCTCCAATGCATTGGGTGAAGATTTTATATCTCATGAGATAGACATGGCTGGAATGGTAGGTTATACCGGTTCAGTGAAACAGGACTGAAACGAGGATTACTCGATTCAGAAAGGGACTTTGTCCACTAAGATAGTCTTGGCAATGAGTCTTGACTAACAAGAAATGATTCTCTATGATTATGTGTGTATGCCACAATGAGTAATGTTTTAAGTTATGATTTCATTTTCACTTCTATGATTTATCCCACGTTATGATATTATGAGCTCTTTTGCAGGTTAAGATTTCCAAAAGCTATGTTCTTTTGTATATGATGTGATTGATATTTCTTTTGTTTACCCTTACTGAGCATTTGAGCTCACCCTTTTATGTTTTCTTTTCCCCAGGATATAAAGAAAGGTTTTAGGTAAAAAAAGATCTTTATGGGAGATGTTGAAGATCTTTCACCACGTTTAGAAGATTACGTTCCGAGTTTCCAAAGACACTAAACTATTACGATCCTTGTGTGTGTGTTTTTGTTATGTACTAAGTATTCCGCAAAAGTAATGTAAAGTCCATGTAAGTCAGGCTACGGGTCTTTACAGTTGGTATCAGAGGAAAGGTTTAGTCAACCTTTGGAAACTAGGATGCGAAAACGTTAGTGAGATCCCTAGAGATATTTCTAAGGTATGTCTAGGGATGTCCCTAAGGATAAGTATACGTATAGGATATATTCCTAGAACTACGGTAATGATCTTAGAATTTAACCTAATATGTTAGATATTGAGGGTGCTCCCCCTTTACTATGTTGTCTTCCCTAACATGATTTCGCCTCTCACAAAATTCTTTTTGTGTTTTAGTTAATGAAGGGAACCAGAAGGAATTCGGTTAACATTGAATCCAATGGACAAATTTGTGACTATGAGCAACAAAATTGTGTGATGCCTAGAGATAAAGATATTGTGATTATGCCGAATCAGTCATCACGATATATGATTAACAAGGTGAAATTTAGTGGTATGAAAAATTCATCAAAGAAGAGGAAGATAAACTATTATGCATGTTCGCATGTTGAGGAGCATAAAGAAAGGAAGATTGAGATTTCTAAAGAAGGGAAGAAGAACCTTGAGGAATACCTCAAATGGAGGGAACGATGTTATCTGTGTGGAGAAAAGGGTCATAGAGTGACAGATTGTTATGGAGTTCAATATCTTATTTGTGGAGAACATGGGCATTACCCAACTCAATGCCCTGACCTAAAAAGATACTTCTAAATCAAGGAAGGACTTATTCCAGGACAGTCATTGAAGTGGATGGACTGAAGTGTTTATGTATTGGTATTCAAGAATAATGTTGTTGAGATACTTTTATGGTGTATTGGAATATTTATGTATTGCTCTAATGTGGTATTCGAAGTGATTGAGGTATTTTTGGAAAAAAGATGATATGCACATAATGAAGGGAAAATAAGAAAATGAAATATTTGACAGTATTCATGAGCTCATGATTAATATAAGGACTAAGTGATATCATGGTTTGAGTATATAGAATTTTGAGGATTTTGGTATGTGGAAAGTGTTAACTTTTAACTGCACTCATGTTTTCACTAAGGTATTCAAGAGAATACACGATTAAGGACTTTGAACGTTTGGAATGTGACCAAAAAGACATATCTTATGATATGTGGGGATCAACGACAGTATTAAATCTCTGGTAATCGATGTCACTATATTATGAGAGCGGACTGCAGTATTATGTATAAGCCTAAAGATTAGACTGGATTATGTTGGACATAAGTTAGTATTGTTTAAGGATAGAAGATTTTCGATATTATTGATGGAATGTTATAGTAACGTAGTTTTAGAAAAAAAAAGGACAACCTGCAGGACGGGCGACAGCCCATCGCTTCGGACAAGGCTGTAGGAATCGAACCCACAACCGAAGTGCGACTGGCCTTTATCGCCTACCACTGACCTACAGGAAGTCCCTGTTTAGTAGAAACTAGTTTTATCATATTAAGCAGTATGATATATGAAGTATAAGTCCATTTTAGAAACCATATGTGATTAATCTCACTATAGATCGACTTATGTATATAAATTTTGCTAACCTTTTGAGACAGATGGAATGACCCGTCATTCTATCACATGATCTGCTAACACTTCCCGAATAACAAATTCAACTTCATTTATTTAAGAGATGAAGTGGAAATTGTTAAAGGCACGAACAACAGTGAGATTGTACCAAAATAAAGTAAGTATTTATTCTAATTCAAATTCTTTAACTTTAGGGAAATAATCTTGAAAACCAAAAATGTTGTCCTAGTTCTCTTATACCTGATGAATCAGATGGTACCTTATATCATCACAAATCTATGGATTTGTGATTACTGGCTTTTCCATAGCCATGTTCTCTACCACTCTCCATCATAACATGATGGTTAGATTTCTCTTCCATATCCATATTTTCACCTATGTGGAAACCCAATGATTAGTTTATTTGGGTAACCGTTACGTTTCATACTTTTGTTTTTAATGATTGGTTTTGATATTCCTTTTTACGATGTGGGTTTCTATTAAAGAAACTTTCGAATAGTAAACCATTTATAACCCCGACGAATTTCGAGGGCGAAATTCATTTTAAGGGGGGTAGAATGTAACAGCCCAAGATTTTATAAAGAAATATTCTTTTTAATTTTATTAATGTCTTTTGTTGTACGCTACAAAGGAGCTTGCACAACACACATCCTTGACTTGCCTTGCATTACACGCAATCGCGACCTTCCTCGATAGCGTGTGTAGTACGCAATACCGAGTTTCACTAAACAACGATATGCTATAAAAATATTATTAAAACTAGCCGTTATGAATAGTAATAACCACTTTTTGAAATCCAGTAAATCTTATTTTTCAAAATGAACTTTATTTTTGGATTCGGAGTATCGAATTTAGCCTAAGGTGAAATTTTGGTACTTTTCGGATAACTTTCATATTTTGATGAATAGTGAAAATGACTAAATTTTAATTAAAAACAACTTTTTTAATCGAAATAATTAATAATGATAAATTATTAATTTGAGTGATTTTAAAGTATATTTAGAATATATTTTTACAATTTAATACAATTTTGGTCATTGAATGTAATTTCACATTTAAACCAGACATAATCAAGTGTCAATCTTTTGATAGATATTGTTTCTTAAAAACACGCTATTTGTTTTAACAGCGGGATTTAATTATAAAATTAATTAATGCAACTTCTATGTTATGAATTTGGTTAAATAGATTTCATTTTTGAATTCGGAATATGAAATATAGCTTAGGATGAAATTTTGGCATTTTTCTGAAAACCTTCAATTTTTGATGAATAGTGAAACCACTAAGTGGTAGGTTAAAAACTGAATTTTGCATAAAACTTAATTTTACCGCTTCTGTGAATGGAATTTCGAAAATCCGACAGACACGGTTAATATCAAAGACTAAAATGTGGTTCAATGAGATGAAAATAATTTTTGGTGAATAGTAACTTTTTACTTTTTTTTACCACGGTTAAAAGTAAATAGGGTAATTAAGGGTAAAGATGATATTATTATTACCCTAACACATGTCCTAATTCTATTGGACAAGTTTATTTCGACCAAAAACAAACTTAGGAATAAAATATGACCATTTAGGCCCACTTGGATTAGATTAGGACATTTATTATTAATTTATTTAAAGAAGGGTTAAAATAGTTAAAATCAAAGTTTAATAAGTAAATCATTTTTAATATGGGGTTATAAATAAGATAAATTCGATTGTAAATATTCATTATAAAGCTAAAAATATTTCCTACATGATGGTATTTTATTTGTAATTTTTAGACATCAAATAATTTAATTTATTTATGACACAACGATGATGCAGTAATTATCTTTTTAATGAAATATTGACATAATTGATGTTATAAGCACCAAAATAAATGTAATTTGAGATTTTTTATGAATTCCACTAATTTTCTAGGTTACTATGATATATTAATGTTGATTTAATAAACTTGGTTCGAACATTTAATTCTGTTATGACTTTCACAAAAATCATATATCAAATAGTGTCAGAATTGACACAAAATAGTTTTTAAATCAAATATTATATTACTAATTGTTATTTTATTCCTAAAAATCTAAGGTTCGGCCAAATGACTTAGATAAGGATATATATATTAATAATAAACAATTTGGGGTTCTTTTGGCATGTTATAGTAAGTGTATTAACCATATAGTGAAGGAAAACAAAAAGACACGGTAAAAGTTAAATTATTTAACTTAGAGTTAAATCTAATTGATAAGGTTTAAATTAATATCCAAACATGTCTAAATTTGATTGGTTGATGAGATTACAACCCTATATCATCTAATCTTCGAATATGAGTCATTTTTGGAGGTTTTTAAGTGGGGTTAGATTTATTATAAATTAATATTTTTAAGAATTCCTAAGGTGCCCCTCTCCTCCCCTATAAAAGGACACATCCTCCCCCTCCTCCTCACACCAATTTGAGCACTCAAGCTCGGCCAACCCCTGCCAAAATACCTTCTCCACTTCCCTAGAAACATCCTAGAGGTTCTGGTCTACCTCAAAGACCAATTTTAGTGCCCTAAGAGGAGGTCTCAAAGAGGCACTTCAAAGAAGAGGTAATTACCGTTACCAATTCTTTCATCTTTATTTCTTCTTCCACTTCTTCTTCTTAGGTTGTTTCATTATGAAGTAATAACATCAGTATCACTCATATACTGATATGTTATTATAAGTATGAAACAACCCTATTTCACCATCTATCCATCCTACGGAAAAAGAAATCACCGCGCGTGCGTACGTACGGAATACCGTCTCCACGCCGTGGTGTAATCTATTTTCCACCACCACCTTACATGGATGGGTATAATGGTGTAAAGAATAACTATACATAGTTATTACAACATCATATTGATTCTGATATATTGTATAATCCACTCCAATTCAATTCAATATTTATAGAAATGATATCATCGCTCGTGCGTACGTACGGACTACCGTCTCCACGATGCGATGAGATTCATTCTCCATGTTAACCATTTAAGAATGATTATAATGTATATATAATAAATAATAATGAAATATATGACATTATAAAGCTACTGGATTTATGTATATATATACATATGTATGTCATCTACTTACTTCCATTTCAAGACAATAAGGAAAGGAAAACAGCGTTCATGCGTACGTACGGACTACCGTCTCCATGAACGGTGTTTTTCATTTTATTTATCTACCTATTATATATATATATACTGAATATATATGATATATAAATCATATTTTATATTCTGGAAGTGAGTAAATCATGATATAAGTAACAATGATGTCAAGAACAACAAGTCAAAACACCTACGATAAATGAAACGATTTTACCCAAAACGCTTCATTAACATGGAATTTACAAAAGAACGGGTAATATAATGTCATAAGTGAACAATATATGATATCATAACAATGAATATGATTCTGTAATAAGTCAATAACATGATTTAAATCATTATACAGGAGGTTCGGACACTTACAAAGCAAGTCGGACATAAGGTAAGGGAAATATCACAATCTCATTTTTATCCGAGATTGTTTATTCGTAAGTATTTACTGGGGTGTATTTTATCATCCACATCCATGTTTACTCAATATGTAATATTATTTCCATCCACCTAAAATTGTTTAAATCCATTTTTACCCTTCAGTGAGTTTTTAGTAATACGTATGAAAGGAATCTTTTGTCGTTTTTCGTACGAGGTACTTTTTGACTTTTCCGACAAAAGTATGAAGAATGTTTTTTTATCTTATACGGCACGAACGGATTTTTACGGTTTTATAAAGCCTTATTTTCATGAAGCTTCCTCTAAAAGATTTCATGACTATTTTCAATAAAATCTCTTTCTTTTAAAATTTCATGATGTTTTGTGAAAAGAAGTTGATTTTGAAGAAGAAAGGATATTTTCCTCAAGAATTCAATTCAAGTGTTTTATCAAAATTATTTTCCATCTAAGATAATAAAGGGTTCTGTTTCTATCCATATTTTTACATTGATTTGACTATGTTGTGATGGAATTATTTTTATGAATTCCTTTATCTTATATGAATTGATTTATGATGTTATGATGTTTCAAGAATCCCATTTTTGTTACATGTGTTATGCGATGATGTATGTTTTATGATTATGTGGCACACATAAGAAAGGATTCATTATAAGATGGGTGGGACCTATATATCCCTCCAATGCATTGGGTAAAGATTTTATATCTCATGAGATAGACATGGCTGGAATGGTAGGTTATACCGGTTCAGTGAAACAGGACTGAAACGAGGATTACTCGATTCAGAAAGGGACTTTGTCCACTAAGATAGTCTTGGCAATGAGTCTTGACTAACAAGAAATGATTCTCTATGATTATGTGTGTATGCCACAATGAGTAATGTTTTAAGTTATGATTTCATTTTCACTTCTATGATTTATCCCACGTTATGATATTATGAGCTCTTTTGCAGGTTAATATTTCCAAAAGCTATGTTCTTTTGTATATGATGTGATTGATATTTCTTTTGTTTACCCTTACTGAGCATTTGAGCTCACCCTTTTATGTTTTCTTTTCCCCAGGATATAAAGAAAGGTTTTAGGTAAAAAAAGATCTTTATGGGAGATGTTGAAGATCTTTCACCACGTTTAGAAGATTACGTTCCGAGTTTCCAAAGACACTAAACTATTACGATCCTTGTGTGTGTGTTTTTGTTATGTACTAAGTATTCCGCAAAAGTAATGTAAAGTCCATGTAAGTCAGGCTACGGGTCTTTACAGTTGGTATCAGAGGAAAGGTTTAGTCAACCTTTGGAAACTAGGATGCGAAAACGTTAGTGAGATCCCTAGAGATATTTCTAAGGTATGTCTAGGGATGTCCCTAAGGATAAGTATACGTATAGGATATATTCCTAGAACTACGGTAATGATCTTAGAATTTAACCTAATATGTTAGATATTGAGGGTGCTCCCCCTTTACTATGTTGTCTTCCCTAACATGATTTCGCCTCTCACAAAATTCTTTTTGTGTTTTAGTTAATGAAGGGAACCAGAAGGAATTCGGTTAACATTGAATCCAATGGACAAATTTGTGACTATGAGCAACAAAATTGTGTGATGCCTAGAGATAAAGATATTGTGATTATGCCGAATCAGTCATCACGATATATGATTAACAAGGTGAAATTTAGTGGTATGAAAAATTCATCAAAGAAGAGGAAGATAAACTATTATGCATGTTCGCATGTTGAGGAGCATAAAGAAAGGAAGATTGAGATTTCTAAAGAAGGGAAGAAGAACCTTGAGGAATACCTCAAATGGAGGGACCGATGTTATCTGTGTGGAGAAAAGGGTCATAGAGTGACAGATTGTTATGGAGTTCAATGTCTTATTTGTGGAGAACATGGGCATTACCCAACTCAATGCCCTGACCTAAAAAGATACTTCTAAATCAAGGAAGGACTTATTCCAGGACAGTCATTGAAGTGGATGGACTGAAGTGTTTATGTATTGGTATTCAAGAATAATGTTGTTGAGATACTTTTATGGTGTATTGGAATATTTATGTATTGCTCTAATGTGGTATTTGAAGTGATTGAGGTATTTTTGGAAAAAAGATGATATGCACATAATGAAGGGAAAATAAGAAAATGAAATATTTGACAGTATTCATGAGCTCATGATTAATATAAGGACTAAGTGATATCATGGTTTGAGTATATAGAATTTTGAGGATTTTGGTATGTGGAAAGTGTTAACTTTTAACTGCACTCATGTTTTCACTAAGGTATTCAAGAGAATACACGATTAAGGACTTTGAACGTTTGGAATGTGACCAACAAGACATATCTTATGATATGTGGGGATCAACGACAGTATTAAATCTCTGGTAATCGATGTCACTATATTATGAGAGCGGACTGCAGTATTATGTATAAGCCTAAAGATTAGACTGGATTATGTTGGACATAAGTTAGTATTGTTTAAGGATAGAAGATTTTCGATATTATTGATGGAATGTTATAGTAACGTAGTTTTAGAAAAAAAAAGGACAACCTGCAGGACGGGCGACAGCCCATCGCTTCGGACAAGGCTGTAGGAATCGAACCCACAACCGAAGTGTGACTGGCCTTTATCGCCTACCACTGACCTACAGGAAGTCCCTGTTTAGTAGAAACTAGTTTTATCATATTAAGCAGTATGATATATGAAGTATAAGTCCATTTTAGAAACCATATGTGATTAATCTCACTATAGATCGACTTATGTATATAAATTTTGCTAACCTTTTGAGACAGATGGAATGACCCGTCATTCTATCACATGATCTGCTAACACTTCCCGAATAACAAATTCAACTTCATTTATTTAAGAGATGAAGTGGAAATTGTTAAAGGCACGAACAACAGTGAGATTGTACCAAAATAAAGTAAGTATTTATTCTAATTCAAATTCTTTAACTTTAGGGAAATAATCTTGAAAACCAAAAATGTTGTCCTAGTTCTCTTATACCTGATGAATCAGATGGTACCTTATATCATCACAAATCTATGGATTTGTGATTACTGGCTTTTCCATAGCCATGTTCTCTACCACTCTCCATCATAACATGATGGTTAGATTTCTCTTCCATATCCATATTTTCACCTATGTGGAAACCCAATGATTAGTTTATTTGGGTAACCGTTACGTTTCATAATTTTGTTTTTAAAGATTGGTTTTGATATTCCTTTTTACGATGTGGGTTTCTATTAAAGAAACTTTCGAATAGTAAACCATTTATAACCCCGACGAATTTCGAGGGCGAAATTCATTTTAAGGGGGGTAGAATGTAACAGCCCAAGATTTTATAAAGAAATATTCTTTTTAATTTTATTAATGTCTTTTGTTGTACGCTACAAAGGAGCTTGCACAACACACATCCTTGACTTGCCTTGCATTACACGCAATCGCGACCTTCCTCGATAGCGTGTGTAGTACGCAATACCGAGTTTCACTAAACAACGATATGCTATAAAAATATTATTAAAACTAGCCGTTATGAATAGTAATAACCACTTTTTGAAATCCAGTAAATCTTATTTTTCAAAATGAACTTTATTTTTGGATTCGGAGTATCGAATTTAGCCTAAGGTGAAATTTTGGTACTTTTCGGATAACTTTCATATTTTGATGAATAGTGAAAATGACTAAATTTTAATTAAAAACAACTTTTTTAATCGAAATAATTAATAATGATAAATTATTAATTTGAGTGATTTTAAAGTATATTTAGAATATATTTTTACAATTTAATACAATTTTGGTCATTGAATGTAATTTCACATTTAAACCAGACATAATCAAGTGTCAATCTTTTGATAGATATTGTTTCTTAAAAACACGCTATTTGTTTTAACAGCGGGATTTAATTATAAAATTAATTAATGCAACTTCTATGTTATGAATTTGGTTAAATAGATTTCATTTTTGAATTCGGAATATGAAATATAGCTTAGGATGAAATTTTGGCATTTTTCTGAAAACCTTCAATTTTTGATGAATAGTGAAACCACTAAGTGGTAGGTTAAAAACTGAATTTTGCATAAAACTTAATTTTACCGCTTCTGTGAATGGAATTTCGAAAATCCGACAGACACGGTTAATATCAAGGACTAAAATGTGGTTCAATGAGATGAAAATAATTTTTGGTGAATAGTAACTTTTTACTTTTTTTTACCATGGTTAAAAGTAAATAGGGTAATTAAGGGTAAAGATGATATTATTATTACCCTAACACATGTCCTAATTCTATTGGACAAGTTTATTTCGACCAAAAACAAACTTAGGAATAACATATGACCATTTAGGCCCACTTGGATTAGATTAGGACATTTATTATTAATTTATTTAAAGAAGGGTTAAAATAGTTAAAATCAAAGTTTAATAAGTAAATCATTTTTAATATGGGGTTATAAATAAGATAAATTCGATTGTAAATATTCATTATAAAGCTAAAAATATTTCCTACATGATGGTATTTTATTTGTAATTTTTAGACATCAAATAATTTAATTTATTTATGACACAACGATGATGCAGTAATTATCTTTTTAATGAAATATTGACATAATTGATGTTATAAGCACCAAAATAAATGTAATTTGAGATTTTTTATGAATTCCACTAATTTTCTAGGTTACTATGATATATTAATGTTGATTTAATAAACTTGGTTCGAACATTTAATTCTGTTATGACTTTCACAAAAATCATATATCAAATAGTGTCAGAATTGACACAAAATAGTTTTTAAATCAAATATTATATTACTAATTGTTATTTTATTCCTAAAAATCTAAGGTTCGGCCAAATGACTTAGATAAGGATATATATATTAATAATAAACAATTTGGGGTTCTTTTGGCATGTTATAGTAAGTGTATTAACCATATAGTGAAAGAAAACAAAAAGACACGGTAAAAGTTAAATTATTTAACTTAGAGTTAAATCTAATTGATAAGGTTTAAATTAATATCCAAACATGTCTAAATTTGATTGGTTGATGAGATTACAACCCTATATCATCTAATCTTCGAATATGAGTCATTTTTGGAGGTTTTTAAGTGGGGTTAGATTTATTATAAATTAATATTTGTAAGAATTCCTAAGGTGCCCCTCTCCTCCCCTATAAAAGGACACCTCCTCCCCCTCCTCCTCACACCAATTTGAGCACTCAAGCTCGGCCAACCCCTGCCAAAATACCTTCTCCACTTCCCTAGCAACATCCTAGAGGTTCTGGTCTACCTCAAAGACCAATTTTAGTGCCCTAAGAGGAGGTCTCAAAGAGGCACTTCAAAGAAGAGGTAATTACCGTTACCAATTCTTTCATCTTTATTTCTTCTTCCACTTCTTCTTCTTAGGTTGTTTCATTATGAAGTAATAACATCAGTATCACTCATATACTGATATGTTATTATAAGTATGAAACAACCCTATTTCACCATCTATCCATCCTACGGAAAAAGAAATCACCGCGCGTGCGTACGTACGGAATACCGTCTCCACGCCGTGGTGTAATCTATTTTCCACCACCACCTTACATGGATGGGTATAATGGTGTAAAGAATAACTATACATAGTTATTACAACATCATATTGATTCTGATATATTGTATAATCCACTCCAATTCAATTCAATATTTATAGAAATGATATCATCGCTCGTGCGTACGTACGGACTACCGTCTCCACGATGCGATGAGATTCATTCTCCATGTTAACCATTTAAGAATGATTATAATGTATATATAATAAATAATAATGAAATATATGACATTATAAAGCTACTGGATTTATGTATATATATACATATGTATGTCATCTACTTACTTCCATTTCAAGACAATAAGGAAAGGAAAACAGCGTTCATGCGTACGTACGGACTACCGTCTCCATGAACGGTGTTTTTCATTTTATTTATCTACCTATTATATATATATATACTGAATATATATGATATATAAATCATATTTTATATTCTGGAAGTGAGTAAATCATGATATAAGTAACAATGATGTCAAGAACAACAAGTCAAAACACCTACGATAAATGAAACGATTTTACCCAAAACGCTTCATTAACATGGAATTTACAAAAGAACGGGTAATATAATGTCATAAGTGAACAATATATGATATCATAACAATGAATATGATTCTGTAATAAGTCAATAACATGATTTAAATCATTATACAGGAGGTTCGGACACTTACAAAGCAAGTCGGACATAAGGTAAGGGAAATATCACAATCTCATTTTTATCCGAGATTGTTTATTCGTAAGTATTTACTGGGGTGTATTTTATCATCCACATCCATGTTTACTCAATATGTAATATTTTTTCCATCCACCTAAAATTGTTTAAATCCATTTTTACCCTTCAGTGAGTTTTTAGTAATACGTATGAAAGGAATCTTTTGTCGTTTTTCGTACGAGGTACTTTTTGACTTTTCCGACAAAAGTATGAAGAATGTTTTTTTTAACTTATACGGCACGAACGGATTTTTACGGTTTTATAAAGCCTTATTTTCATGAAGCTTCCTCTAAAAGATTTCATGACTATTTTCAATAAAATCTCTTTCTTTTAAAATTTCATGATGTTTTGTGAAAAGAAATTGATTTTGAAGAAGAAAGGATATTTTCCTCAAGAATTCAATTCAAGTGTTTTATCAAAATTATTTTCCATCTAAGATAATAAAGGGTTCTGTTTCTATCCATATTTTTACATTGATTTGACTATGTTGTGATGGAATTATGTTTATGAATTCCTTTATCTTATATGAATTGATTTATGATGTCATGATGTTTCAAGAATCCCATTTTTGTTACATGTGTTATGCGATGATGTATGTTTTATGATTATGTGGCACACATAAGAAAGGATTCATTATAAGATGGGTGGGACCTATATATCCCTCCAATGCATTGGGTAAAGATTTTATATCTCATGAGATAGACATGGCTGGAATGGTAGGTTATACCGGTTCAGTGAAACAGGACTGAAACGAGGATTACTCGATTCAGAAAGGGACTTTGTCCACTAAGATAGTCTTGGCAATGAGTCTTGACTAACAAGAAATGATTCTCTATGATTATGTGTGTATGCCACAATGAGTAATGTTTTAAGTTATGATTTCATTTTCACTTCTATGATTTATCCCACGTTATGATATTATGAGCTCTTTTGCAGGTTAAGATTTCCAAAAGCTATGTTCTTTTGTATATGATGTGATTGATATTTCTTTTGTTTACCCTTACTGAGCATTTGAGCTCACCCTTTTATGTTTTCTTTTCCCCAGGATATAAAGAAAGGTTTTAGGTAAAAAAAGATCTTTATGGGAGATGTTGAAGATCTTTCACCATGTTTAGAAGATTACGTTCCGAGTTTCCAAAGACACTAAACTATTACGATCCTTGTGTGTGTGTTTTTGTTATGTACTAAGTATTCCGCAAAAGTAATGTAAAGTCCATGTAAGTCAGGCTACGGGTCTTTACATGGGGTGTATATAGAAATAACATATTATTCATGATAAATCGATAGAAATCAATACCCAAACTATGAGTTCACATTAAATGAAATAGAATAAAAAACCATTCCACCATTTCATCACATGTATACCATCACAAGCACTTCCACCACTATATGAAACACATAACAAAACTACCACATTAATCTATGTATTCAAACATCCATTTGCAGGTTTCACCTTTTCCATGTTTATTGAGCTACCAAAAAACTATAGTTTTCACAAAAATTCATTTCTAATTTATAAATACAGTTACATATTGTCAATATTAATTTAGAAAATTACCACACATAATTTGTATACCATTATTACTAATTTATCGACCCTATAAATATAATTTTTAAAATTATATGTATTCCATGGAAAACATGGATGCTAACACAACTACACCACACTAAAACTCATCTACCACATATTAACCATCAACATAAAACCACATCATCCTTGAAATAGCACCTTCATAACCATATGATTCAACCACCACACATCACCGCCATGTCACAATACAACCATGTCACAACACAACCACCACATGTAACCAACACATGTGACCACCACATGTCACCACTACATCCTAACACAATAATTGAACATCAGCCAATACTACATCCCATGGAAACAAAACATTTCATAACTTAACCTACATATTTCACAAACCATGTTCTCACCGCCATCCCCACACAATATCCCACAACACATCGGGAAATTACAAAAAAAATCACTCAATGATCAAATCCCAACATCAATAAAACTAATTTTAGGTGATTTCATCAAATAAATACTTCATTTTTATGGCTATTCACACAAAAACAAGATTTACATTGGAATCCAATTCATTATCCCTATTTAAAATCTTATACATTCATTTTGGGTTATAACAAAAATAACTAAAAACTATTTTCAGATACATATCGACTGCCTCACAAATATGTCTCGAAATATCCATGTTTTTTAAGTAATGTCATCAAGCATGAATAACACATCAACAATAACATAAAATCAGTAAAATCATATGATTTATCCCCATAATTTTAAATATTAAATTATCCAATTTAATATATTTTTCAATAAAACACATAAAATCAACCCAATAGAATAGAAAAACATTAAATCCCTTCAAATTAATAAAAACAGGTAGATAACAAGGATCCCTTAAATTAAAGAACATTTTTGATTCACTCCATTCAACAAGGTGGAGAAAAAACATACCAAAAACTAAAATTGAAAGAGGAAACCATAGGAAAAATATATATCACTGACAAAAAAAAATTTTGAACCGATGGATCCATATAGTAGAGGAAGAGCTAGAAGATATTCTTAAGGGTCTTAGGTTTCACCCAAAAGTGATAGAAATGAGGGGTGTTTGAAAGAACTCAAGTGAACATAAAAAATGAAAAAGGATGTTGGTTTCCACATTATAAGCATGGATCATATATACATGTCATGAATTCCACTGTGTCTATGAAATCCAAGATGTGATTTGGTTTTAATCCATGAATTCCTTAAGACTCAATCTTTCACTGAAATTCATGGTCCCTCAAGCTGAATTATATTATATCATGAATCTCATGTTCGTAGCATGAATTTGTTTCACACATTAATCCATCACAAAATAAAACCTATGAATTATTAGATTCACATGTCATTAACACAAACTCACATTTGGCTTCCCACATTCAGGTCAAAACAACCCACAATAGTTCTTCTCCTGCCACAATATCCAATGGACCCTCTATGAGCCATCTTTGAACACATCCAACTTTCTAAATTTAAAAATAATGGGTTGACAAGGCCCAAATTATTACATTATATACATAAAAATATATTTTCATCCTCACAAATTAAAACCAATCCTAAATAAATGATAGATTCTAAAAAACCATCCCATAAGATACCTCTCAAGGTTCTCATTACACCTCAACACCACCACCAAAACAGCCACAAAAATACCACACAACCACATCACTAGGAAGAAGACCACATAACCTAGAACTAGCCAAAATCACATATATTATATATATCCAATTTCTAAACCATATCATCTTCCCAAAAACACAATATTAACTCTTTCTTAACTAACAAAGAACACTTTACTGAGAAAAAAAATTATTGGTTTCCATCTCACATGTCATGATATTATATTCTTTGCGTGGTATTGACAAGACTACATAGTTTAGAAAATGACAGAGTATGAAAAAAAATCAGAATCATTTTTTACATCTTAATATGACATAAAAATTATCACAAATCACATTATCAAGGAAAAAACACATCTCATAAAATAAAATCATCCAAACATAACATTATCATGAAATATAGAATGAAGCAGTTCTATAAACAACTATTGATACTGAGTACGCATCTGGATCTATCACTCTTGTATTATCTCCTTCATCCAAAATTGCATCCAAAACACATGAAATATTGGTTGAATCATCCAAGTAGAACCCTCACTCAATGATCATAGATCTTTATTGGACACTCCACAATGTTCATGTCATCCTTGATATCCAACTCTCCCCAGTCGATGATGTAGACATCTTTGGAAAGATATTAGTGGATTTGGGACACATAGAAGACATCATATATCCTCTAAAATTAAAAGAGGGATTTCCAACTGATATAAGACTACGACAACACACACAAAAACCTGAAATTTTCTAATGAATTAGGAGAAAATATTACCCCCCCACCACAAAACCTCTATTTCCCCATCAAGGAGAACCACTAAAGAGAACATGGTCATAAAATTAGAACTCTTGTGGCATGTTCATTTGATCATCATATTCCCTCGAAAATTACAACACTAATATCATCCACTCTTAGAAATGATATATATATATTCTCACTCATTCTTAGCACTATCACATGACCATTGATTATGATCACCCCAACCTATATCCAGCACTATAAATAATTACACAACCACCTTAACATTACCTTAGAAGAATCCATGAAAATGGGCGAGTGATAGTTATTGGTGTAGGAAAACATGACCAAATAAGTATTACTTACCCATGATATTCTATAGTCTTGGACACAAGTACACAACATATCCTATTGCTTCTGTTTGTTCTACCCCAACTACACTTAATTTTTGTGATGAAATATAGTTGTAAGGTATAACTAGAACCCCAAATAGTGTTACAATCCACTCCAGACCAATGAGGTAAAAAAAATATACAAATTAGTTATAATGGTCCTTAGTACCACAAGAATACAGACCATGTCATCCCTGTACTTACTCTCTATGACTTCCATGCCCCTTGATTCATAGATCACTAGAAAATGAGCCAACATCATCAGTCGTTCAACTATCACCCATACTCCATTACTTCCTACATAGGCATGAGGTAAACCGATAAAGAAATAGATTAATATTTACTCGTATTTTCACTCAATAACACACATGTAATATGAGAAACCTCCAAGAATATAATGATCTTATTTCACCTATGGTAAAACTCTGAACATAGCCACAAACTCTACTGTGGAAAATTTCTTCCAATTCCCCCAAAACGGACTCCTAAATCCATGATATAAATTTTTAACACTAGGATGAATTACTAAAATTAATATATAAAACTCATGGAGTACCTCCTCATGCCCCACCAAAGTAACAAACAACCTACCATGATATAATATCTGGTTTTTATCATCCTCCAAAAATCCATTCAAAGAATCATTGTGGCCAAATTTGTTACACATAACCTTTATCTATATGTCTCCCCACTGAGACTCCTACACATTATTCATCCAATTACAGTCCATATACATCAGATGATATCATCCTCAACCATTACTCTCCACTATTTTAATATAAATCACTACAAATTCCTCCATCCCCTTCCAAACATCATAAAACGCCCAAACAAAATATCCTTGAGAATTTAGAATTTTCGATTCGAAAAATACCTTTCCCATTGAGTATGATATCCTAATATAATAATCATGAGGAAATATTGTATACATATACTAGCCTAGATTCATATCAGGATGGTTGAAGCCATATTTTAGGATCTTGTGGTCTATGAAAACCACGATGTGCTCACCTATGAGGTAATTGTGATATAAGTTCACTAAAAACACAATTTCTTCTAACTCTAGAACATAACTGTAATCATTATTACCCTTGGGGAATAACCTTCTAGAAACATAAGATATCACTAGTCATTTTTTCCTCAAGAAACACCCCAAGAAGAATGAGGATACATCATAGAAAACCTCAAAAAGTGAACCCTCCTCATGAAAATGAAGAAGTAGAGTAATACCTAACATCTCATTCGGATAATTGAATGATGCCTAGAATGTATTAGTCCATGAAATGTTTTAGGCCATAGTTGTAAAATCCTTTATAAGGGCTTCAAATTGAGAGAAATTGAACAAAACCCACTAATAATATCCCATTTTACCAATAAAAGTGTAAAAAAATTCTATATTTGTTGGTGATACCAAAGAATCAAATACATTAGTTATATATAGGTCTATGGAAACAAAATTTGGTGAGCTAATATTACCTTGAAAATGTACCTATCACAACTATAACTTACACTTGGATAGATTTATATAGAGTTGGTAGTGTTGGATGTCCAATAAGAACACTCTTTGATGATAGAAATGCTCCTCATTTTACCTTAAGTAGATCAATATATCATCGATGAACATGATGATGAAAAAGTGTATGAACTCATTTGATATAGCATTCATGAGACCCATGAACACAACTATATCATTCATGACACCAAATAAAATCAATATACAATTCATGTTCCCATACATCCATTTGAATGTATACTACTAGATATCATCATCTTTTACAGAAATCCGATGATATATATACCAGAATATTAACTTTTAAATCTAATTATGTCCCTTTAGTTGGTCAAAAATATCATCATTATTTAAAAGGGGAAATGATTCTTGACGGTTACCTAATTCAAGATCTAGTATTCTACTAACAACATCAGACAACATTCAACATTCCTATTGAACAACCCTATATTACCCCAATGAGACACACTCTTCTAGTTTTAACCCCTATATATCAACCATGCACCTAGAACCTCAAATATTTCATCTCAATTGATGACATTTAATAGGGATCCATCGAGATCAATGAAGGACTCAGTTTCAACTATATCCAAAACATGACATCACATTGTGGAGATAATGACACAACCACATCTAATAAAACATCAAAGAAATAAACATAAACAATGAGAGTATCCTATAATAAGTTTCCATTGTTATCTCCACATCTAATAAAACATCAAAGAAATCACATTGATATCCCTACTCACTGAAAATTGACACTCACTAGATATCCACATCAAAAAAGGATACTTCCCTCAAGAATAATTCAATGAATAAATGTACAGAATACATATATTTAATTATAATGATGATATCATATAGTTACATCATTATTAGGAATAAATCTCTCAATGACAGATGTTTCCCCGTCACTAGTCTACACCCCTGGTACACATCCAAAAATGTTGTCTGAGGTTTAAACATCTAATATAACACCAAGGTTAACAAAATACCCTCGACATATATTCCCAGGGAATGGATCAAATAAAAACAAACAATGGACTATCAGGCTCCATATTTAAAAAATGAAAAAAAATAATAGTTGATTATAAATTTATCATACCTCTGATAACCATTATCCTTCTTAGTGTTGCTGCTCAAATTTTTTCATTTGATAACACCCAAATCCTATGCCTCTATATTTTGGCCTCAATTTCCAAGATATATCATAAGACACTAATGATGGAAAATAGCATGAGGCACTTTCTTCTAAAAATATATTTTATCAGTAAAAGAAATAAAATTTTATGATCCCTACCATGGAAACTACCTTTGATTAAATTGCTACTTTAATGAAAATAGACCAGAACACCAATATGAAACATGCCTCCCAAAATGGTTTTATGCTGATTCTAGTAGTTACTATTTCACCTGAAAACAAATAATAAAACAAGGAATCCCCTAGAATATTCTCCAAATGTCCATTCCCTAAAATTATATCCCAAAACCTTCTATGGTCAATTCCCACTAGTCCAAACTCTGACTGTCTAAAATACAATGAACCATGGCCTGAAGCTATTCTCTATGATATAACCTACTAGCCACCCTCTCGGGTTTCACATCCTAGAGATCATATCTACTTGATAAACTCTTCCTGCTTTTGTACCTCCACGTATGCATAAATCATAATTGGGGTGACCTTATACGTGATAGCTCTGTAAAAAGCGTCATCTTGATGTGGTGATCTAGATATATAATCTTTAAAGACATATTATGGTTAGGTGAATGAGAAATTTGAACTTGACCCCAAGATACCACATAGATAAGAAACCATATTAGAGGGAGATAAACTCTTACGACATTATTTTATATTTCATCGATGATAGGGAAATGAAATGGAAGTCATTTTTAAATTATCTCCACAATACATATACTTTCTACTAGTCACCCACATAAAACATGCACCACTAATTCATAGATACCTTTGACTGACTATCTTCCCAAAATACCCAAAACACATCCCATGAATGAATTAGTTTGAATGAAATCCCAATCACTTCTAACAAATTGTATGTGTTTATATACGAGATGCTCTATAAAAACTTCACCAAAAAAATTAATGAAACTAACACAATTCTCTCTTCCATGCCTCATCCAAATATGTTGGGTTGATTCTGTAAAGGTCAACTAGATCAAATTGTTAAACTTTAACCAATTGAGCTACTCTAGATGGATGATTAAAATCCATTAATTAAAATATTTAGAGATTCAAAATCAGGATACCATAGAATTTTATCAACGAATATTCAACTAATTCAATTAAATTTTCCACAACCACCCAAATCATAAATGAAAGAAATCAATCAGAACTCATGTACCTTACCTAGGTATCAACCAATGAAATGGGTTCACCTCACTTGTTCTATCAATAATCTCATAGACTATGCATTGGGTCTTGAGGTATCCTACAATCTAGTGTCCAAGATAATCTCTCTAGCCTATGTCACACACTAATATCGACTTATACTATTTCTTTATCAACCCATGCAATACTTATTGTACATACAACTAAACTCCATCCTATCTCCCAACCAAAACCATTGATACCAATCTTTCAAATACCCTCTGCATCCAAAGGAACCCCACCTAGGATGAAAATGATGGAAGAGATTTAATGGCACCCATGTTCCTCCTCCATTAATCCATTAGCTTGGGAAATCATCCTGGGTATAGGAATCACAAACATTAATGAAATTACCCACTATAGAAATATATAATCCAGATATTGGATAAATAACCAAAAGACTAATAATATTATATAAAATAAAATCCAATGCAATCCCACATTTCATGAGTAAAGTCAAAAAAATATATATAAGATTTTAAGTATTCACCAAAACAAATTCTTTTAGAAGTTACTCAATAAAAGTTCTAAGACCGTAGATATAAATATCTAGATTAGTCCCCAAATAACTCTATAAACCTTAGTTTTTTTTGAAATATATAGTGTTAGCGTACATGTATACTCAGAATGATCGTAACCAAGGCCTTTAGTGAACATGTGAAAAGAGAATAAAAATGTTATAGTGAATAAACAGATAAACCAACAAGCACCAAAATAGGTCAACTGACCAATCCCAACCCCACCGTGGAATAGTAACCAAATTATGCATCCGATATAGAAATGGAGTTTCATCAACATAAGAATGCTTCCGTACTACTGGTTCCCCACTAATTTTCTTCTATTATTCCCCAACATCAAATGTCTTGTTTTATCATACCTTTCATACATACCACTGTAAATATCAAGCCATATCTGATGTGGTTCATGATGTATCCCAACCTACCCCACTCTGAAATGGTCAAAAATATGGTTCTAGTGCTAGTATTTATTATATCATTGCCTCACCACATCACATCTCCCCTCATGACACCCATGACATCACACCACATCTTAGCTGAAGACACCTAGTCCATCAAATTACATCTCATCACTTGACTGGTGAATTACAGTATCATGAATGTGAATAATATCAACCTTTTCTATCATCCTACCACTCATGACCCCCACCGTATATCACAACATCATCAAATCACATCACTATTTGGTGATATTTAACCCCATTTTTTATCATCACTACTTTTAAAAAAATAAAAGGAAATAGTGGGTAGATAGACATATGTATCACCACCATCCAAGATGTTAGGTAAACTATATTTAATCCAAAACCATTGTTAATTGGATTAGTTATCCTATTCAGGTGGGTTGTATAAAGAAATAACATAAAATACTTGTTTCAATTATTGCACAAAATACCGAACATATAGGTTCACATCGACTAAACAAGCATTCACCACAAATCCACCACAAATCCACAAGTACTAAATTACAACAACTAAAACCACTATATAAAACACAATATGAAAACAACACAAATATTTATAGGTTCCCTATTTAAATTATAGGTTTCAACATATTCCTATTTAATGAGTTTCTAGAAACCCATAATTTCTAAGAACTTCCTTTCACATTTACAAAACCCTTTAATTTAACATTCAGATTAATTTGTTCAATTACCATGCATCAATTTCAACCCATTATTATTAATTAACCTACCAAATTCATTTCATTTTCACCATTACAATTTATTCCATGGCTAACCAGGAAACTAGGACAGCTAAAGTACATAAACCCTTGGCCATACCAAGTCAACCATCATTATAACAACAAATCATATAGAACATCTCAAAAAAAAACCACATACCTCAACCACCAAACATCACCACCCTCACATAATACCACCATTTAAAAACACAACCCTGATAGGTAACCACGACACACAGCCACCGCATGTCACAACCACCACATGTCACTACCCTGTAAAACACACCCACTGCACATCTTCCCACATACCATCCCATTCCACAAATCATCTCATCACTACACCAACTAATATTACAACTTATATTTTATCCAAAATCACTTGACATCATAAGAAAACACACTATGAAGAATAAATACACAACCACTCAAGGTATCACATCTTGACATCCATAATATTATGGTATAGGGCTTACAAAACATTACATGTTTATTTAGCATTCATATTTACACATAAACCAAAATTTCATTTCCAACCAATTCATTGTCTATGTATATATATTCCTATTATTTTATTCAACATGATAACAATAATCATTATAGAAAGGGTCTCACATACATATCCATTACAACACAAAAAAGATCCTAACATCTATGATTTTCAGCAATGTCAGAAAACATGTATAATACATCAAGAATAACATCAATGTAGTTAAATAACATTATTCATCCAATTACAAAATAATTTTCAATTATCTATTTCATTATAATTACTATTTCAACCATTACTATCCACCCAATTGATGAAAAATAATGAAATCCCTACACATAAAAAAAATATAGACAATAAGGACCATGTACTTCTAAGAAGATTTCTAATTCACAATTAAAAATAGAGTGGAAAGGGAAAAAACTGAACAAAAAAAATCTATTGGAAAACTCAAATAACAAATATATCATAAATAACCAGCCTTTACAAACCATTGATAAATCTAAAATAAGAATATATGGAAGACCCTCTAAAGGTACTGAGGGTTCACCCATAATTGAGAGCAGTGAGGGACATACATTAAAACTCACTGAAACATCCGAATAATAAAATGGTTGTATGTCATATCAATCATGGTGTGAATTTTATATTCACATTATGAATTATATTGTGTCTGTGAAATCTAGGTCGTGAATTGGATTTATGTTGTGAATTCTTCAAACATAAAACTTCATAAAAAATTCATGTCGACTGAAGACAAAATAATTAATTTCACAGATACAATATTGATTTCAGGAGTTTTTTTAATTTATTAATTATCCTCCGAAAACAATTTATTTATCCACAGCATTAAATGATGAAAACAAAAATCTCATTTCATTAATCCTGCATTCATGATATAAAAATCTACTGTAGTTTTTTTTGTAGCTCCAACCTTCTCATGATGCACCCAGATCCTACTCCAAACACCTCTAATACCTATACTAGAAAATTATAATTACATAAAGGAATAGTATATTATATTAATGGATCTCTTAGATTCACCATCATTTTGAGGATAATAATTTATGTTGGTGATCATCTCAATATTTAGTTCATATCGATGTCATCTCTACAAATTAAAAGTAAACATTATATCTCAAAAAAATAAGAGAGGTACTTAATATATCCTTAAAGATTAATTAATTTATATCTTGGAAAAAGATGGAATAATGAACCATCATGAATATAAATTAAATTTTCTTTCTTTATATAGTGATTCAATATAACCCAAAAGGCATTATTTACTTCAAATGTTTTATGAATACCTACAATGAAATTCTAGGTGATATTTTTCCATCTCTATATAAGTAAGGGTAATGATTTTATCATCCCATTAGACATATTAAATTAATCCTTAACTTGTTTATTTAATATGAATTTAGATAACAACTATTCAATACCCATCTTTATGTTGTCCTAAAGGAATAATTCTGGATATTTTTTAAAATCTTTGTGCTTTCAAGATGGATAGAGAATTATGATATCTTTTTATTATCTAACATATCCTTATTCAATTATTTTATTTTTGCGACACATATGAATTCTATAAATAATATAATTTCATATATTTCATGTTGAATTTATGGATTCTTTTTTACGTTCATCTATTTATCTATATCCTCATGTTTTAGTTCTTTGATCTTCACATGGATGGGGGACCAAGTAGTCATTTGGGAAAAATGATTTATCCCATTAATTAACGATTTTCAATTACATCATTTGAAATCCATATTAATATTTTATCTTTTAATCCACTTTATAGATATGGTATCATGATCTTTCGAAATCATTGTGTCATCTTCCACGTTATCATTCCAATAATGTTATTGTATTGAGAAATCATGGTCTTTCATCAACTCCAACCATCTTCCCTGATGCATGTTCTAAACATAATGTTTTAATATATACATTATGATCTTGTGATAAGTATATATATATATATTAAACTTTTTATTTTAGTGATTATATATCAATATATATAATCTTATTATTACCACTTCCAACTCTAGATAATGCATTAGGTAATTTTTCTCATCAACCTTTAATTGGTAGGTGGTATAAGCTAACACCAATTATGTTTTTATTAAAACAATACCCAAACACTTATTTAATGAATTTATATATAAAATTAATATAACCTATAAGTTAGTATGATAAAAAATACAAAGAACAAACCCTTATTAAGAACATAAAAACTATATTCCCATTCATCTATCAAGAGTAAATTGACTTCCTTTAAAGATTACATAGTTAGTGGATTTAAAAGTCATGATTTTTTTTAAAATAATCAATAGGGTCTACATAATAACGTATTTTATGAATATATATTATATTGGTTTGTTTTTTCCATTATTAAATGAAAAATATCTATGAATGATCCATAGATATTCCCTCTCTTTTAATTATTGAACCGTAGAATGAAACATTATATTTCTATAATTCACAATTTTTAAATTTTTCATACGTAACTTATTTTCAAAACATCTTCATTAGAATAATCAAATGATTTAAATGGTATTTTTTGTTCTTAGGATGTATTGAAAATATCATCTATAAATTCTATCAAAAATATTTCTAGGAAATCATTAGTGAATTTATTTATCAGATCAATGAATATAAATAGGGTATTTATAAGTTGGAATGGCATCACAATGAATTATTATTTTCATTAGCTTGAGTGAATGTATTTCATGGTAATATTCCCTATTTACACCCTTAATTAATGACATCCATACCCAAGGTATATATTTGATAGGTGTTGACACCCCTGGAGTTGACTGAATATGAAATCAGCATGAGTTAGGGGATACATGTTCTTGATTTTTATTTTGAATATCCAAAATGTGATTCCCTTTATTTGGTAGTCATATATGGCCAATGATAAAGACTATTGTGCACTATCAGTCCACATTGGTAGACACCAGTTCTTGGGAATAAATGATAAATTTAATTGATAGAAGAAAAATAATGAAACAATAAATAATTTTTTTTGATAATATAGCAGGGAACACCCATAAGTTAATCTTCCATGAAAAATAAATTAAGTAGATTAACAAAAAAAGAACAAAATAGGTATTTACCAAAAAAAGCCAACTCTCTTTCAATATAAAATAAAAAGAAAAAAATGCAACAATATATAATAAAGACACCATAATACATGAAATGTCGAGGTGACTAATACATATATAGAATACGATAAAAAATAGTACTACACAATTCCAAACTGATGATATCCTTCCGACCCAAGGAAACACACCAACATTATCACCATAACCTAGACTATAAGTGATCAAGGAAAAAGAAGGGAAAATGTGTAGATTCTAAATAACATGAACCTTGATATTTAAAACCCCATATTCTACAAAAACTATGTTGTATAAGTAATGTATTAAAAATATTCCTTATAGGACTGAATCAAGTAATGTATCTATGAATTTACATTTATAAGAAATTCAATAAAATCATATTTTAAATACGGTATAGAAAGTACTGATTTGGTATTTTTGGAAAGTAATCTCATTAATTTACCATAAATAATCTATTATTACACAATAAAATATTAAATTAAATCAAAAATATGTAATTAGAGAACTCATTTGAATACATACGAATGTGCCATAAATTTGATAAATTTTTCATTTACGTTGGATTGAATAAAATTATATTATATTTGAAATTTTTTTAAATAGAACATTATTGAGATTGTAATAAATTTAATTTTCATTTTTTTTGTAAATTGAATTTTTTTTTTAAATTGAGTATTTTTTGCCTTTAAATTTATTAAATGTTATTGAGTTTATTTTAAAAATATTTTAAAAAATATATATTTTATCATAATCAGACAAAATATTGAAATTAATTTTTTGAATCACATAAATCAATTCTTTTGGCTTCAAAATTATTACCATTATAATAATTTTTATTCGAATTACAGCTTAAATATTAGCCATTTAATTATGTAGTTAAAGATGTTATTTTTTATTCTTGATTTTTTTATTTTCACATTATTATAAAATCCATTTTTATTTGTTCTTACAATTATCCCCTTATCTACTTATATGGACATGATATAGTTCAATGTTATCATTACATTTGGAAACTTAAAAAATAACTAACTGTGAACAGTAGAAAATAATTTGTGTTACTATGCTGTGTTTTTCAATAGTAAAACTTCTTTGGTGAGAAGAAAAAATGTTAGCCCATGGATTATAAAAGACATATTTATTTGTGTCCAAATGATACATTGAACCATTTATGCAACTCACATCTTTAACCATTTTTCACCACCACCCTAAACTTATAACCATGTGGTTTCTATAAATCCTCTACCATGCGACCTTTAACACACCCTTAAGACTATTACCCCCACCTAATATATATATATATATCATTTTATTGTGTGTTTATCCTTCTAAAAATATCTATACAAGTCCATGAACCACTTTATAAATTCTATTTCCCCCTATATGGATGCTCCTTTTTTGGATAATTCATTTGTATAATCCTTCATCCTTACTGACTTATAGATGACTGATGCCATCATTAGTAAACTAAAAATTGAGTGAAACTTTTACATCAATATATTTATCCGAAATTACAACTTATTAATGGTTAAAAACATGGATGAATAACTGTTGAAGCTGAAAAGTAGCACAATTATGAACTATAGGAGTAAATGTTGTAGTGATGAACTAAAGCTCATTGAAGAATGTCATTTCACAACAGGACCCATCCAGTCATTTTTCACAATGGAAAATATTTTTTATATGAAAATATTGAGATTTAGAAGAGTATTGATATTAATAAATGAACTAAAATTTGATGTAGAGTTAGATTTTATGGTGTCGATGTTGATTTATCCATGATCAATGAATAGTAGTGGTGTTAAGATTAGCTGAAGTCACACTCACTAACGCCTTATGAAAAGTATAACAAAAGTATTCCAAAATCAATATATTGAAGATGAAACAGAGCTTTTACATAATGACTAATAGGTTTCATGATTATTAAATGAAAGAGGATGACTCTAATTTTATTAGCTACAAAATTTATATGGATGATGGAGTTTTAGGTTTCCTGATGTTATTATTGCTGGAGGTTTTCATTATTCAATATTGAATATAGTGGAGAACTCATTAATCCCAATAGAAATGGAAATGGTTTCATCAAACCACACATTTTAAGAATATATAGAATTTATTGAAGGAATCATATCAGTGGAACATCCCTTCGAGTTAGCCAAGTATATATGTAGGTGACACTCAGAACTAGTAATTTAAAAATTGAGGAATAAGAATTTAATATATGTTATATCATAATTATTTAAGGATATATTATCATGAATGATTTTAATTAAAAATTTGTGATGTTCATAAATCAACAAGTCTATGTCAGGGTTAGAACAAGGTGTTGATCTAATGCTAGGGGATGTTTCAAGTCAATTTAAAGGTTAAGAATATTTTGAATCATTGCGTATAAATAATATCATTCAATGATTTTATAAATTTTAATACTAAATCTTGATATGTTTATTAATGATCAAAAATGGTAATTTATAATGATAGGAATGAGATTTATACCTTCGATATAGTATTTTTGAAGTAGGGTGGAAATTTCAATGTTTGATTGAATCTAAAAGGGGATTTGGGGAATTATTTCATTCAAATATGTGTCTTTTATAAATAGTATATTTTTAATTTTATCCACTTATATTTATTCATGGAAAATAGGGATCTATGTTTTATAGTTGGGTAAAGATAACTTCCCCATATGGATCACATATTGATAAAATTTTAATGGTGGGGATCTTAATTATAATTTAGGTTAAAAATTAGTAGGGTTTAGAGAACATGGAAGCTATGGTAATGAAATAGAACCAATTATAAGTACAATATAAGTATAGAGGATAGTTGAAAGGATTTAGAAATTTTTCAGAAATAGATATAACAATTGAGGTAGTTTACATGGACCTATCACATGTAGTTATGGGTGTAGAGATACCCTCATGGGGGGACTTCACTCATAGTTAATGACGTGAATCTAAAATTGTGAAATGAAGATGTTCATTTAATATTATTTTTTGTATTTCAACAAAAAATTTTATATTTAAATAATTATTTGGGATGGACCACTATATTCATATTTTTAAACACATTAATTGAAAATTCATTTCTGGAGGCTATAGTTTATTCAATTTTCTCATCCACCATTTATCACACATTGTAATCCTGGTACTCAATTGTAAATATATTTTGATCATTTTTTAATTTTCACTCTATGTGTTTCGAACATGAACCTCTAGTCATGAAAGGATAATTTATAATTATTAATCCCACAAGTGAAATTTTATTTTTATTGGATATCTAAGTTTCATGATGAGCATCACCACTTCTTCACCCTTAGTAGATTGTGATGGTGATTTTAGGTATTATGAGAGTGAACAGATTCATAAAATTGGTTAATATATATATTTAATCACTTATTTTCCCTATTACACACGCATTTCACTTTTAAAAATTTTGATTTTGGTTCTCTATGATTTTATTATTGTAGTAGAAGCATTACATATTGTGATATTTACTGGCTCAAATGAATCTAATGGATGATTCTTTTTTAATTCTAGGAAAGCAATCTTATGCTGAAGAAATGTTGTAGTTGATTTATAATATTATAGAAGAGATAATTTTGTGATCTAATTTACCATTTCTATATTTATTGAGGTTGAGGATAAATGTTTTACTTCTTTTTAGATTAGTGATTGAATGTTCTGAGAGGATCAACTCAAATTCATCCTTGTTCTTGTTGACCCCTAGTTCCTTCATTGTTCTATCTTCTCTTGTTATTATTTACTCAATCGCACATAGTTCTTCATATTTGTACCATACTATTCTAAATTCATTCAAAATATTTAAAAACACAAAAATTGTTATTTAGTACCACTTGGAAGAGTGACACTACTTCCTTGAGATCAACCCTTGGGTTTTCCACTATTTTTAATCTACGGAGAATAATAATGTATTTGTGACCAATCCTTGAAAATTGAGTCTATAAAAATAATTTGTTTATAAGGAATCAGTGTGTGTCTTAGGGTTTTTATTTAATTTATTAAATTTTACACGTATCATAATAAATAAGAAAACAATAGGGATGGATACTAATAATTTTTACATAGATTCACTTTTAATAACTTTATAAGGATGTTAAATTATTTCAATTTTGGCTGAAAAAATATAGTATTGACAACTCACGGATATTGAAAGGGATATTACAAATAAATCATTATAAATTACAATATAATCCTTTAATAAAACGAGAGAAGTCATGGAAATAAATACTCTTAACAAGAATGATCTTATTTCTACTAAGTGGATTTTGAACATTCATGGTGCTTCTAAATTAACCCCAATAGACTATAATAACAATTCATTAATCTAAATTCCCATCAAATAATTACCTAATAATATATTAATAGGAAAAGGTAAAATAAATGAATGTATAAACAATAACACTACACTAAATTCATAGTTTATCAGTGGGTTTTTATAAAAATAGTTGCTAAATTTTATCCAAATATTAAAATCAATACACCTTCTCCACTGAGCCCCCATACTTCTCCTTTGAGCCCCCACAATCCCCACCCCACTCTCCCCTAAGCACCCCTACCCCAAACCATTTCCACTGTTGAATTTCCCCCTCCCATGTCACTCTATTCATTTCCCCATCATCATCGCTAGTCATCACCAAGGCTTCAATATCTCTAGATCCCCTAAAGCCAAGCTGTCATATATAGATCATTTTCCTATAAGGACCCTAAACCATATCCATCACATGTGCTTCTATTTCTCTAAATCCCCACTTTTACTCTCTTTTGCTGACGATATGGTTTCTCTTAATCATCCCTCTCCCTCACCCATGCTGTCACCACCTATAGGTCTTCTCCTATGAAACATCTCCTTTAAAAGGTATAAGGTTGAAATTTTTAATTTCTTTTTTCACAATATCCTGGGAATGATATAATTTGAGGGTTTGTATTTTTTATGGTGTAAATAATCCCTCTCTATAATAAATATACATTAATTTAATGTAATTATACCATTTCCATTGGTCTAGGGTGTGTGATTCTCTTCATTTGTAATATTTGACCTTAATATTAATGAACAATCATTTTCAATTGTCTTTTCCAATATATAAAACTATTTTAAACTATATGCATTTATTTATATATGAGTTTTACTTTTTAATTTTAGACATTATTTTATTTTCAATAGTGTTTCCCATATATGATATGTATAATATATTTTTTAAAATGGGAGATTATAATTTTAATCTATTTTTTAAATAAAAAATATATTTATTATATCATAATTTGGACCATAATTGATTATATGAATTATTATATATTTTATAATAATATTCTCATGGGTTTAAATTCTATGTATTTATTAATACATGTTTTAATTGAATTAATGGTGATATTGTTTGTCCCACCGTGTCTATGTCCCAATTTTTATCATATGTATCATTTTTGAATCATATGATTTGAGATGGTGATATATTGTCATGAAAGATTTTTTATATACATAAATGTACATATTTGACATGATATTCTTAAAAATATTTTTTTACCTATTGATGTTTGAATTTAGAAATATTCATGGGATTAATTGGGTATCTATGTAGGAGTTATAGGTACAAGTGTTATAATTTTTTGATTTCATTCTACTCATAATTGTAGTTATTATTTCACTCTAGATATTTGTATTAACTCTCAATAAGTCCATAGAAGTGTATGTTGGTGTGTGACAATAGGATTTCATCCTTTCTTAATGGGAGGGTTATGTGTGAGTAAATTACTAGATTTTATCACTATGACCATGATATTTATCCACTTATTCTTAATGGTTATTTTTTTATTTTATTTATTTATTTGATTCCGTTTTTAAAAATTTCATTTTTTTCGAACAAGAAAAATAAACTGATTATATATTTTCTTTATTCTATATTAAAAATATTGATGTATTTTTTTTATTTGTTTTCAAACTAGTGTATATGGTTAATTGTATCATTGAAAAATGGGTGCTTGACAGTAGCTGACTTCTTTTAGAGAAGGGTTTCTTTCAATTAAAAGTGATTTTATCAAAATAGATAGATCTATAAATTGGTATTCAATGTGTGGCTTGATAATTATTTTTCAGAGAAAAATTTTAATCTTATTTTCTTAATGACTGTATTACTTTTATGTTTATTTTATTTTACATAATAACATACATGATTGATATAATTTTTTGTACTTTTATCTTTTCAATACTTATATGATTCTAATTATAACTAATTGGATTGTGTTTTTCCCTTCCATGAATCTATTTTCCTACTTAGTAATAAAGATGAGTTTTAATTTTTTTAATAAATTCGAGGCACATTGTGATATATATATATATATATGAATAAAAGGGGGATCACATTATCGAGAAATACACCAATGTATGATAAGGGTTAGAAGAGTTTTTAAATTTTTCAACATATAATATATTTGTTGATGAGAAAATAAGATTTTCATGTACTAAATAAAGATTTAAAATATTGTTTAAGAGACATGATGTTCATGAAAACTTGATTTTGATGCAATTCCATGCTCTATTTTTTATTTGATTTTTCATAAGGAAGAGAATGTTATAGAAAGATAGAACACTGATGTCAATCAATAGAATGATCTCCCAACTCCAATGATAATGGATAAGGAAATGACAATAATTATAAATGATTATTTCATCATTCTAATACATAAAAATAAACATCCAAACATATCATAATAACCAGTTGAGTGTGCTATAATTTATAACATGGTAAGTGATTGTTGGGGATTATATGTCAACAAGATCAGTATTGTAGCAATTCATTGGATCCACCTTTAGGTTATGTAAAAAATAATGTAATAGAGAACTTTATTGAGTATAAAATTGTGTTTCAGTGTTTTTTAGGATATAAATCAACAGAGATATGTTGTATGTTTGAAATATTCAAATCTTTATTTTATTCAAAAGTTTTGACATATCAAATTCTTATGAGTAATTATAAATAAAGAAATTTCAATGATATTAGAATTGTTTTTTGATTAATTTCTTAAGGATAATATCCAAGATTTGTTTTGTAATATTAAAAAATTTGTTACCAATATTGGTCTAAATTATACAATAATACTAGCTTATCCCAATGATTTTATACTTTATTGTGGATGGGATTCAAGTAAAAAATATTAGAAAATGTTATTATTCTAGATGGAAATCAATGGGTTATGTTGGAAGTTTGAATCAATATACTAATATGAAAAATAATAAAAATAACATAACAATAATGGTATTTTGTTAATTCCTATGAATACTCGATTGTAATGAGTATTCATTTCATCTAAACCCACTAATAACATGAAGGGGAATTCTGTAAATAATATTGATGATGGGTTAATGATATATACAAGAGATCCATAATCATGGAAATAATTTGATTCATTACATCTAGATTTATTAAATGATCCTAGGAATGTACCCTTAGAATTGGATGATGATGGATTCCGCCCATTGGGGACTCTGAGCACTATTTATAGCATTTAGATGGTTGTTTTGATCCTTTACAATATTCCTCAATGGATTTTTATTCAAAAAAGTTATCATTTCAATGATTAGTCTTAGAAACAAAATTTGGAAATGATATTGATGTATACATACAACAACTAACTAATGAATTTAAAGAGTTATAGATAAATGGTATTGAGATATGTGATGCATCTTCTATAACAATTTCCAAATTTAATGCTTCTCTAATGTTGATCATTAGAGTCTTCTCTGGATATGAAAACATATCTAGTTTTAACACTTAATTGGATTTGGATTGTCCTATTTATGACATCAAATTTGATTATGAATGAATTAATTATAATAAAATATGTTGTTTCTAGTATCATCTAGATTTCTCAATGTATCTCATATATTTTGGTAGAAAAATTCCAAATTGAATGGTTTTATAAATCTTAGACCACCTCAAAAGTTATTGAATGGTTCTAAAATATTTTCAAAACATGGAAATATTGAATTAATTTTTTAAATAGTTCATCATTTGAATGATTGTGGGAAATGTGTTTTATGGGAGTCATAAAGTGAACACGAAATGCAAAAAATGGAAGAAATAATGATATTATTCAAACATACATATTGGGAATTTATTTTTTGTGGAATAATCATATTGTTATAAATATTTAGAAGAATGATTCGGATAATTTGATCATTAAATTTCTTAATGAGCATGAAAAATCATAGGACCATCTCAATGATCAGAATGGATTGCAATTAATATACATTAAGTGTGATCTCTAGCCAGATGAGGATAGAAATTATGCTCTAGAAATCAGTTCAATGAAATTAGGGATAAAGATACATTCCATTAAATTTTGATGTATAAGAAGGTTTATTAGGTATATTCAAGTAAAATCAAAAGGTGTAGTGACATAAATATTTTTAAGTTACATGGGTTGAAAATTAATTATTATCATATTTTGATACAACATTTTACTTCAAATTTGTTTTTAAAACATTTTTACATAAAAAGGTTGTGGTTGTTATATTCAAAATATTCACATTCATCAAAAAAAATTGAGTAGGATATAAAATCATATGAACCTGAAAACCTTCATGTTATATTTGTCATGAAACATTTTTAAATAGAGATTATCTTTACACAACCCATTTTTATTCCAATGACACATTTAAATATATATTTGGATGAGAAAACTACATTAAGAGTCCCCATACATTATCAATGTATGTATCTAATTGATAGGTTATTATTTATATATATTTAAATATTAATTTAAAAAAATCATAGAAGTTCATTAAATACATTTTTATTATTTATTTATTTAATTTCTTTGATATAATGGCTATTTGAAGTAATAAATTTTAACAAATCTCAACCAGAATGCTCTATTTCTAAAGGATATTTAGTATAGAAGCGTATTACCTTTTTATTGATACTTGGATTATATGGAGAAAATATTTAGTCGATGTGTTGATGAAACATCAACTCGGTATCAAGTACATGGGAAGTCAGATACCATTCTTATTATTAATCGATTAGGTGGGAGGATCTACAATTTTACACTAACTGAAATGGAATTATTATGGGCACATAAACACGTGGTACTAAATAGTAAAATTTCAAATCCATTTATTTAAGAGATAAAGATAAAAAAAATGATATGTACGATAGGAATAACTTAAAATAAGAATGTTATTAAAAGAGATGTTAATAAAGATATTTTAGAATAGTTTTTACGTCATGTCAGTTCATAAATATTTTAATCAAGAAGTGTATTAGTTTGAAATGTGTTTTTTCAAATATCATAATGTTTATTACTTTTTTGATCATGAATTCTGATATAATGGATGAATTTTTAGAATATTTTATGTTTATTCATCTAGTTCCACTAAAAAAGAATGAAAATTTGATTCATACAATAACAATAGCTTTAACTTTATTAAAATTGGTCGGAAAGGGGGTTTGAAAACATAGAATAGTTGTATATTTAAATTTTATGAAATGGGATATGATGGAAAATAAACTAATATTATTGAGTTAATATACTAAGATAATTTTTTAGTTTTTTTATTCAAATTCAAGTGGTGCGATATTACCGTGTGTATTAAAATGGATTCCTTTCAATTTATTTCTCTGCATTTCCCTAACATGATGGATGTTAGTGACCATGTATTACATTACCCATATTTGTTATCATAGAAAGAAATAATTGTATATTATATGGAGGATTTTCAAGATGAATGGTAGAGTGTAGTTATTCACATAAAATAAAAAGAATTGTATGATATGGGTGATGAAGTGAATGATTTTTCATTTGATATTGAACCCCATAAACCTAAAGAAATGAACTAATTTTTCCACCATGATTTTGAAAATTTGAATCATGAAATGGTGGATGTAGTAAATGAAGTAATGATGGATTAGTAAAATAATATGATAGAAGAAAACCATTATTTTATATGAAGTCATCCAATATTTTATCAACCACTAATTTTAAATGTATAGTAATTCATTATCATAACGATGCATATTTTTGTTGTATTGTGCATCTGTTATCATTTGTAAATTTTTTCCTTTGATAATTTTATTAAATATATGTTCTAATGTAAATTTAATTTGATTAAATTACTAGAATTCAAAGGAAGAAGCATTTCACTATTCCCAGTTGACTTCTAGTTATTGTTCCCTCAACCATACAAACATGTGATGAACCATTGGTATCCATCTCTACAGCAACAAAGACACCCTCTGTATTCCCCCATTAATCATTTCACACACCCTCCATTCCATCAGTATATGTATCACCCTCCTTATGGGTTTCATCATTATATGAGATAGTGCATCCCCATTCAATAGGTTCAACAACGTTGGAATAGGTTGTCACTCATGTTTATTTTTTGTGGATATATTAGGGTGACATTTATAGGTACAAATATTAATATCAATACTTTTATTGATTATTGTTTTTACAAATAAATTGTTTCCCTAAAATATGCAAAACAAATCTACAAAGAGAGATATAAATAGATCAAATGTCAAGAATCTAAGCAGAATAAATATAGTTGTCCCATTTGACTATTGAGGAGTATCCATGGATGACATCGCATGATTATTTTTCCATATTCATGGTCTTCTGGTGGCAGAGCAGGTTATCAATCCCATTATATATGAAGATTGGATTAAAGTGTATGGACCTTGAAAAAATGAAGTCTTTAACTCCCAGATAAAGTTATATTTAATAAATTATAGTGTAATTTAATGACATTATGTTATTTAATTATAATATTTTAAAAAATAATCTCTTTGTAGAGACATTATTCCATTTTACTACTTTATATTCAGTCACGTAAATGTTTACATTGAAAACATTTGGGTATGAAAAGAAATAATTTCAAATAGAGATTATGGAATGAATTCAATGATGCTTTATTGACCACTTAGTAGTTGTATGATATCATACCATAAGGGATACATTGTGGGGAATTGATGGATTTTTTTGATATCCATCCTCATGAGAAGCACATGGTATTTAAATATATATTATTATATTAACCGTATATTACATATATACCAGAATTTGATAATGATGTTATATTTCATACATTAAAATTAAATTTCATGCTATTTAATTCAAGATGTTTCATGAAAAAATTATTAACATACAAGATATAAAAAACAAACCCCACACTCCCTGGTCAAATATTTTTTTTCAGAAAGTGATCAACTCAGGAAAAAATTTCAGTAGTTTAAACATTTATAAGATAACATTATCCATTAAATATATTATATTTATAATTTATCTCTAGTAAATGTATTCAAATAATTTAGTTTACCATGTATACCTAACATAACCTTAGTAAGATGTTCACAAAACATATTATGGGAGTTATGTTAATAATCCCACCAAAAAAGTTTGGGTATGACATTATTTTTATTTGAAATATATTATTTTCAATTGTCACTATGTTAATATGTACTTCTTCAAATATGACTGCTATTTTAATTAAAGGTTAAAATAAAATAACAATGGGTTATTAATCCTGCACATCTCTTCTAGTTTCATCAGGATGATATGGTTGGTTATATCCTTGGGGGGAGTATCATGGTCTATTGAAAATGATGTATTTGGGACCATTACCATCAATGTTCTTTGGAATTCCATTGAATACTGCAGTATCATATACCCGTAGTTATAGTTACTCCCTACCTTGATATGATCGGAGGGATTTTGTTCTAAAAGATAGGATAATTCAAGAATACGGGTCACATAAAAATTTGAAAGTTGAGAAGGTTTTTTTTTACAGAATGTATTGATTGAATTATATCAAAAGAAAACTGGATCTATCCTTGGTGATTTTTCCTCAGTGTATGGTAGTGAGTACGGAAATCCCACATCGTCAAAATCATTTACTATACAATCTTTTATTATTTTTAAGATTAAATTTTAATATACAACCCTATTTAGTTTTCAACATGATTTTTATAAAGGTGATGGTAGTAGGGAGTGGAGATAGAGATGTGTAGTGTTTCGACCAATGTTCCTCGAGTAGTGATTAATGTTCACATCGGATTTATAGATGATGTGTAACTAAACCTATTACTTTAAAACACTAATATATTAATTTAGAAACCATGTTTTGGTTTCATGTATGGACATCTATATTTTCCTTACATTGAACAAAAAACTTATATGTTTGGATAATTTTCAATCATTTTTATGAGGATTACCTTATAATTTGTTTTCATTTAATATTTTGTAGATGATGAATCGTGACACCCACATGTATTTTTCCCATTTAGATGATTTATTGTTTTTAGGTGAACATTTTGGGAGTTTGATCCTACATTATTATATTGTGGATGTTTCTTTGTTTGGAAAAAGTTTGATTTACTCTATCATTTAGTGTTGTGTATATGTCTACTACTATTATAGTTGCCTATACAACATTGTATTTATTAGATGATGTCTCATGTATATATTATATATTGAATAGTTTTAAATATATATATATAATATTTATAGTTATTGAAATTTATTAGGTTTAAATACCTATTACAGTTTACTATAGGGTAATGCTTCTTATAATTTTTATTTGATCTTAGTTTGGTTAATAGCCTAACAAAGATCAATATGGAAACATAAGGATATAATTTTATGTTGTTTTGGTTTGGTTGAAAGACCATGGAACTCAAAAATGGTGTGGTGAATAACTTATCAATTGACATGGGCAATGTTAATCTATTGATCAAATAAATACATTATGTCACTACTAGTTAAAATGTACGACAATAATGATATATAAATTATACAATGGTTAGTTGGGATATTTCATGTCTTACATGTGTAATCTCATCCAAATATACTCTAATCAATGTGGGTGCATCCAATCGAATAAAGGATTCTATTTATAGAATGAAATATTGAATTTAGAGGAAGGGTAAAAATAATTCCATATTTGTGGTTAAGACACTTTCATTATTTATTTGAGTGGTAAGGAATTGATTCCAATACTCAATTTAGTGATAACCTTCCCACAGTTATAACGGTAGATTTTATTCAAATTTTTATTGCTGTATAATTTTATATGAAATGTATGGTAGATCTTGCTGAGATAGATGAGACCACTTATAGGAAGAGTGTTCCGCATTATTTTAATTTAATGGTATTCCTAGATTCTTGGGTGACACTAATCAACTTGAAAAAATTGATTAGATAGTTTATATTGGTCACATAATATACCTATTTTGGACACTAAAATACTAAGTAATTATTATTCTATTAGGATCCCTATAAAACACAACAATCAATTTGTAGATATTATTTTTCTCAAATTCATGATGTGACTACTCTATTATGGTTAGAGTTTTGTCCATTTTTATGATTTTGTTTCATTTACTTATGTTGTAGAATGATCTTTTTCTAGAGCTGTTGGAACCTTATTTGGGAAAAATGACCATATTGTAGTATTATTTAGGTTCCCGGATCTTTTTATTTCCTCACAAAACATGAATTGTGATGTAATTTCATAATATCCACATTCAAAGTGGGGAATCTAGTGGTTATGTATTTGCAATTCCAAATCTCCACCTGCACTAGAGTCTCTATAAGAGACTTTTCATATTAACAATTATTGGAAAAGATGCACCATAGTTTTGGGAATATATTAGCATCCTTACTAAGGTAACCCATAGTTTTTTCTGGAAAACCCTCTAAATAAGTTTATATTATAGATTATAAGCACTATTTTCAATGTCAATGTGGCATTATAAGAGTCATTTTTGAGTTAAGAACTTGTGGGTAAGGAGTAGTTTCCTATGGATGATCCTTCCACATAGTTATACTGTTGACACAATTTGTTATATCATGTTAATCATGGTGTGATGACATTAAGAGATAAGAGAATATGCACATAATGGATGTATATGGAATGGTTTTCCCAAGTTTGGTAGATGTATCATCCATTTCCTTACTTCACATGCCTAAAAACATTTATACTCCTATAAGAGTCATTCCCCCTCCCCAAATTTATTCAAACATTAGTGTTTCTAATAGAAACTATTTTTGGGACTTATAGAAAAGAGATTTATATAAATGATAGACATGTTTCACTCTCTCTTTCTATTGAAGTGAGGTTTTACTTGGTTGAGAAAGAGTCTTATTATAGGATTTATTGAAGGTAGATATGAGGTACATGGTAATATAATTAATATGGATTGGATTCCCCATTGAATGAATTCAAAATATAGTCTAATGTTTTGGAATATGTTCATGTGATTATGAAGTAATGTACTAATATATTTTATAGAGAGACTGATGATTTTACCTTAATAATATGATATCTTATGTGTCAAGATGAATTTTTGGATGTAGTTCAGATGTTTCTATGTTTGTTGATAGAGTCCCATGATGTGTTCTTGAGAAAATTACCCTAAACCTATTTCTTGTATCAGTGGTGGGGTATATATTTGTTCGTGATTTTTGGATTCTTTCTTTAGATGCATGTGGAAAATGGGCATGGACTAGTTGATAGAAATTATAGTGTCCCCACTCTATTCCTTTGGATGAGATAGATCTTATATGGTGATGCGGAATGAATATTATTATATATGCATATATATTATTAAGATGATATAGAAGGTGGTATTTCCCTATAGTTTTTAGCATGTCATTTAATTACCAATGAGAATAGTGGTACTCCTATTGGATGTTACCCTTGAATATTTATTTGAATGTTCATTGTGATAATCTATAGAGAGGAATATAGTCCTTGGTGAAAAACATCTTATAGATATTTTCACTCTTTATCAACAAATAGAAACTATAGTTATAATGTGGATGACATTTCATAATACGTATTGGTGTTAAGGATTATTTTCTTCAAATAATATTCCAAAGGTATTGATAAAAAATATTAGGTTCATCTGAACTGTTCACACATCTTACTTTAGATTTTGGAAGATTATTCCACCAATGAGTAGAGGAATGATTTTGGTTAGTTTGGGTAATATATAGACAATTATTTATAAACTCATCAGTATATTATATGATGGGGAAATAATAACCCAATTGATTTGTATTTTTAGTGACATGATCTTATTTTTTGGGATTTGATAATTTTATAATTATGTTATTATTACTATCTTGATTATTTTAATTTGAATATTTTCATCTCTATGTTATTTGATGGGTTTATCTGTGGATTCGGATTCTAAAGATGAGTATTTTTTAAAAGTGAAATTTAGTGGTGCTTTAATTTTCATATATATATGAAATTTTTTATTTCAGTAGTTCTACATAAGGTATAATTTTTTTTAGTGGAATTTTTTCTAATTTTAGAGGGGGTTTTCCCCCAAAATAATTTCTAGGACATAGTAGTAGATTAAACCACCACTCTCCACATTCCAGTTTTAGGGAGAGTAAACTGCCACTAAACAAACATTCTTTGATGGTTCCTAGGAACCACAACTAAATGGATGGAATATACATGAGTTGGATGTTGATACATACGTTAGTTGTGTTTTTTGAAACCATCACCTAACCATACGGTGGCAGTTGGACCACTACCAAAACAAAAAAATACACCATTATTAGTCAATTGTTTTGTAGTGGAAGCTGGAGCTTTCAATATTTTAGTCTCACATGCCCATTGATCCAAAAATATGATTACAAAATTTATATAAAAAATGCGTATAAAGGAATGAAAGAATATGGGGAAATAAGAAATTTAATATATTTGAAAAATATTTGACAATCCTTCTATCCATGATATTTATTGTAATAATCTTTATTACATTAACCTCAATAATATTTTCTTTGTGTATATTCAAACTCAATTAGCATAAAAATTCATATCCCTTTCTTTTTAATAAACTACAAATGAAGTGTTCTATATTGAAAAAAAGACATAGAATGCTATCTACTGGAATCCTACTCTTGACATACTCCTTGGGTAACTTCATATAATTTAGGAAGAACTATTTATAAATATTGATGGTGGTAATAATCCTATGGAAACAGATTTGATTAAATTTAATACTACCCTATCTAAAATTAAATATATTTTTTATTTTCCCTGTGAAAATATTAATGAATAAATATCATTTTTGTGACTTCTTAAAAAACATCGAAGGAACCAAATAAGCACATCAGTCATAATTTTTTGAACTTCTGATTTATAAATATGAATATAAAGAATTGTTACTATGTAGTAAGGAAAAAGATTATTCTAACCCATTTTATGTTTATAATGAATAAATTATATATTGGTCTGATCCAAAAGAAAATCTATATCCAAGGGGATGGGATTTATAAATTTTGTACACTATTTCTCACGATTAAGAAATTTTAAAGTAATCTTACATTATATTTCCCACTAAAAAAATATTATGTCAAAATAGTTAGACCAAAAAGAAGAATATCAAGGGGAATATAGAAGAGACAATTCATTGTGTTCAACGTGACGAATATGTGTTGGATTTTAATTATAATGTAAAAACGTACATTATATTGGGTTATATCAAATAATAACTTTTTGTGGACAATATAAACACATAACCCCTTGGACATTATCTGATGATTATCTTATAACATATTTTTTAATTTTTTCACTTTCCTTTCCTTTTTATAATTTTTTGATTTATTCTTGTAGGAAATTAACAGGTAGTATATTCATGAAGGTAATTTATGATACCGGAATCCAAACTAGAAATTAAACACTTATAGTGGTAGAATCAAGAATTTTTCATGTTTTTGAAATGAGAAATAATATGGAATTATCATTATGAAGACCACTTTAACTCAATATCAGTTTCATTGAATTTAAATTTAAAATTTTTAATCTATTTTTTATCTATTTTTCATTTAATATGTATTTCAACTAAGAATTCATGGGATTCTCTAAAAAAAATATTGTGAGGATATAATCGACTAAACTAAAATCTTTCATCTTTATCATTAGGTATGTACTTATTTTAATTTTTTAAATTATAATTAACCTCATTCATACTGTATGGTGTTGGAAATTAACTATGGGGGGAATTACTCTTGATATTTAGAAAACTATTATCCTTCGTTCCTGGATGGGTGTTTATCTAGAAAATTACTACAGAGTTAAAAATAATTTCGATATTAACTTTAATGCTAATTACTCCCATAAAATAAATATGGATTAAAAATGTTTCTTTTGTGGACAAAAATAGTTTATCACGCATTTGTTACAACCTAGTTGATAATTCTTATGTCGGTTTATAAAATTAAAATTAATGAAATTTTAAAACAATTGTTTTCAATTTTTTTAGATGTGTGGAAATGAGATTGATGAAAATTAACATATCCATTTAAACAGACTATAAACTGAGAAGTTGTAGATTTATTTTCAATGAAAATGTTCTCCAACATAAGGATTCAATATTCACAACAATTTTGGCTTCTAAGTGTGGGGATATGTGTCTTAAATTTTTTCTTAATTCTCCTTCAATCCTATTAACTTCCAAACCCCCCCCCCCCCCAAATAAAATTTTTCTCAATTAAAATATACAATTATGATTTATTAACTATAAAAAAATAAACTACGTTTTTTAGTTTTTGTTTAAAAAAATTAAAATTGAATGTTTGTGGACTAGGTTGTGATTTCATATTGATTAAGGGGTTGCACAGAGTTTAAAATTACTATAATTTCAGGATTTTTGATTGATGTTGTCCATTTTTTATGGGAAAAATGTTAAATATTATTTAAGGGGAGTATAATAATTAATATAATTACGTAATTGAGATTATAATTTAAGAAATGTAAATCTCGAAAAATAATCCTAGGGGAATTTTTTTTTGAAGAAAAAACATCAAAATTAAAAATCAAAAGATAATAATATAATTCTTTTGAAACTAGTGTAATATGGGAAATTATGATCTTATAAGGAGTTTCTAATACATTATGTACAGTGTGGTATATAAAAAATATATCATTTTGAAAATTAAATAAGTTATTTTCTCATTGTTAGACACAAATATATGTATGGTAAAAAATAAAATAGAGTGCCTATTTGTTAAAAATGTGGTCACTATATTGAGGGGAATATTGAACCCAATTGAAGAAGGGAAAAATGACATAAATGATAAACAATCTAGTTGTATCAATGAAGTGAAAGATGGATCATTGATTTTAGAAACTAATAGGATAGTGATAATTGAATATGCCTCATGTAATTATTTAAATTCCACTTAAATATAACTACTCATAACTCATTGAACTAGGACTAAAACTAGGATTGAAATAGGTTTGTGATTGATAATCACATATGGGGCCTGATAATTAAATATTACTCTTGGTGAATTTTTAATTTGTTTCTAAATTGTGGTTGCAATCTAATATTCCTTAAAATTATTTTTAAAAATACATTTCTTGTTATTTCATTTTTTGAATTATTCGTGTTTTTATTTTCAACTTATATTTTAGAAAAATACTTCATAATAATCATTCAAAATATTTAAATAGATTTTTTGATCTATTGAATAAATTGTTTTAAATTCCTTAAATTCACCATTACAATAAATATTATGTCATGGAAAATATAAATATTATAATTTAATAATTTTTTGGTTGTTGAATTTGAAAGTATACTTATAATATTTTTATTTTAATAAGATTTTAAAATATATGTTTCTTAGGTCATTTGATTATGACCCTACTATAATACCATGTCCATGTTATTATTCCACTCTATGATGAAGTATGAAACTATATAAAATGAGTCTATGACCATGAGAAATGTATTTTAGAAACCATGTTAATTTTTTTGTGATGGTAGAGCTTATATAATGAATAGAAAAATTCATTGACCATGTAGTAGAATATACCTTTTATTTTAGTACATATTTCACCATGAAAAATTTTCTATGATAGTTTTTTATCTCCAGTTGTTCTCAACACCAACATAATCTGCTAACCACGTGGTGTCCATGAATCCTCGACATTATCAGGATGATCACACCCATGAGACTATGCACCCACCGTATACTGATACATCATTTAGAGTGCATGTCTCAACCTCCAATGATCTATATATTACCACGATTCTCTTCCCCTTTTGTATTTATCCCTCTGTGGATCCACCATCAAAAAATATTTCAAGTATACATCCTTTGATCCAAACCAACTTGATGATGAAAATAATCCAAGGATTATGAAATTAAACCTGAGTAACACTATTTATTAAAGATATAGTTTCCCAATTTTGAATGGATACTAATTTAAATTATGGATGATCTATTGGGGAAATTGAATAGGTTCTTGAATACAAACTAATAGTGTTACTGTTGTGATTATGAACCAAATTTTACCAAGAACATTATTTCACCACAAGATGTGTCCAACAGTTTTACACAATGAAATTGATGTGAGGAAGATCAATATTTAATAACATAATAACATCAATAATTTTTGATTTATTTAATGATTAATATTAATTGAATTAAATAGTGATGGTGTTGATTGATTCAAAATTAATGAACATTGAAGGTGATGAGATTAGGTGATTTAAAAATAAAAAATGAAATTGGAGAAGATGAACTATGTGGGGAAAAAAATAAAAAAAAATATTTATGAACTAGATATTTTAGGGAAACACTAATTGTATTGGTTCCTAAATAAAGACAGAAGATGGGTTTCTGGGTTACTAAATATTTTACACACATGTTTTTTTATACAGGATCTAGGATGGTTTTTCTTCTCATTTATCCCTAAGTCAAAGGCTATGGTTCCATAAAATTTTTCTTGACACGTAATTTTTGAATTTCAATAACAAATTATTTTAGTGAACTGTTATTCAAGTTGGTCATCTATACATGTGGGATATTCTCATATTTTTTATTAAACAAATTGAGGAATAAGATTTTCAAAATGACTGTATTAAAAATATTTACAGCTACATTAGAGTGCATCATGGAATTTTAATATTGGAAAATTTTGTTATTCAATAATTCTATTTTGTGGTTTCAATATTGTTTCAATATAATGTTGAAAAAATTTTATATTAAAGAAAATAATGGGAAAAGTTTGAATCATTATTCTAATCAAAAATAATCTAAGAAATATCATAGATGAATATATGAACTTGAGATAGTGATTTGTATAGACATGGTTAAAAAGTGGGTAGAGTGCATTTTAAGTAGAGAATAAATTAAAAATATGTATTAAACATGGAAGCTCATCAGGGAAGTAAATCTTGTAAACACAAGGATTTTTCAAATAGTATACAATAAATTTTTTTAATGTTCTTTATTCAAGGAATACATTGAGATATGTTTTGTATCAGTGATAATATAACCTCCCTAAAAATATCATATATTTTTTAAAATTAAAATATTACCCTCTTAATTTTAATTGGAAAAAATACATGGTTTAGAGTGGATCTCGGAACAGATCTGAGAATGAATGGGTAGTTGATAGAAGTACACAAATATTAAGAATGATGTATAAAATGATTTTGAAATTATGAAAATATTGATATTCCTTAGTAATATATTCACATTGACTTATCACATCAAATAGTTGGAGAAGAGGTACAATCATGGAAGACAACACTCAAAGCTATTGATGAGAACATAAAAGTGTTCCATGTTGATGTTTTATAGCTACTAGATTTTCTGTAACCACTTTTTTATTCATTTTAAAAAATATGGTATGAAAATATGTATTCTCGTTATTGTATGATTCTATCTACAATCAATTCATAGAGACATGATCTAATTCCATTTTCTCATCCCCCATTTTTGACACATCGTAGTCATATTTCTCAATTGTAAAAAAATTTGGATCATTTATACTTCTCCCTCTATTTCTTTTGGTCTCAAATTTATTTTTATGGAAGTATAATTTTTAATTATTGAACCTATAAGGGAAAGTAAATTTTATCTTTATATATACTCTTTATATTGAACTTCACCATTTCATTAACCTTGGTATATTTTGATGGTGATTTTTTAGAGTAATGAGAGTATACTCTTTGATATGAATGATTCGTTTCTGAATTTACTAATTTAATTTATCCCTTCCTCTATAATTTCACTCAAATAACTGTTTTATATTTTGATGTGTAAAATAATGATATAATTTTAACTATTTAGGATTTAGAGATTTTCTAACAATAATGAATCATATAGGAAATCCTTTTTGAATTTGGGAGGATCACTATTACAGTGAATAAATGTTATAGGTGTGTGTTCATATTAAGAAGATACAAGTTCATGATTTGAGTAATCATACATTTATTATGTGAGTTTTAGAAACAATAGTTTAAATCTACTTAGATCAATGATAGGTATTTGAGAGCATATCAACTATATTCTAGCCTTTTCCGGATGAAATTATTGTATTTATTTATGTATTTTCTTGTTCTTTTCTCTCTCACAATAACTTATTTTTTATCTCTATTTTAAGATGTTTTAAATATTTTATAAATTGTTAAAAAAACAAAATTAATATTAGATAATAACTAGGATAAGTGGAAAATCTTACGTCTAATCGACCCCTGGTTAGACATTTTTCTATATCCTTGGAGAATATATATGTATTTGGGTCCATCCTCATAATGAGGATGTTTTAATTACATACCGTACAATATGTTACAAAATAATTTTAGATACCATAATAGATAACTCCTTGGTAACCAAATAATGAATAAAATTTGTAAATGTATACAATCAATATATCTATGTAAAATAGTATCCATGTCACTCAAGTATCAAAAGAAACAGTAAAACAGCATTAACCACAAATAAGTAACACTATTAAAAAGACTAAAATTAATTCTCATTAGAAATAGAGATAAATTCATCTATCTCATATCATGAAAGAGTATTGAATAAATTTAAAATGGAATCGTGATCAAAGTATTGAAGTAATAAAATCCAGGAAAAGTATGATGTATTTATAGGAAAATCATTAGGTTATGATTATACTATACATAATCAACAAGAACTATCTTTGGGTCCATTGTTGATGATCATAACATATATCCTCTTAGCATTCCTTATATAGCCTCCATGTTTAGTACACACTGAATATAGATCTGCATCATACATGAAATATTTCTATTAGATATGTGAACATAACTAAAAGAGATATTATTACCTAGTCTCCCACATAGATACGTAATGTTTACCTAATGTTATATACTACAGGATAGAAAAAATTTATAATACATCAATCAGATATCCAAAAAAAATGTCATAACAACACATCACAATATCATTTCCTCATACCACATCTATAAACCATTATTATATATGGTACCTCTTATAATTGTGTATGTATGAAACAATAATCAAATTGAACTATTGATATACATAATCAAATAAAAAAACATGATTTCATTTCTTTTAAACCACGTCTGTATGTTGTTTTATAAAAAACGTTTGTACAAGGTGCCTAACATTCCTTTTTTATTTTAGCCTACAATCTCATAGTAATCAATTTTGAATACCATGTATCAATTTGAAAAAACATTTAAACCTATGAAAAACCTAAAATAAAATCTAAAACATCCAATATATCATATGTATATATAGATATGAAATCATTAAAAACCTAGATAATATCACAAATATAAGTCACCTATAAGTAATATATGATCATATTAAAAACACTCTTTATGACTAAAAAATAAAAACTCAAACTAATAAATCCCTTGAACATATATGAAATTCCAAGTTAAATAACTAAAAACTAATTTTGAATTTTATAACCCATATTTAATTACAAAATTAATAATAATGTTCCTAAAAATCCATTAAAAAACATAGAACACAAAAAATTTATCCACAAAAGTATAAAATTAATAATTCATGAAATAATATTTTTATTGTAATCCATGGTGTCATAAAACTTTGAATCTAATTAGTAGAACCAACTGGGATTACAAACAGTAGAATAATTTAAAGGAAAAAATATCTAAAATATTAAATAAGCACATGGTTTGTAATATAAATAAAATCATATGAAAAAATTCTTATACTAAATGTGGAATAAATAAAATATTTAATGAATTTAAGAAATACATAGAGGAACAATATACAACACCCTGGTATAAATAATATATTATTGAGAGACACACATAACTTTGGGTTGGACCCATGTCTTTTTGGTTAAAGAAAAAGAATAAAATATAATAGATAAATAGAAATAGAATAAAAGATAGTAGAAATTAAGTATTATATCTAAGATACTACAATGTATTGAGCTAAGAAACTTTAAAAATGAGAGAAGTGAAGTAAAATGGATCCACTAAATCCATGGCATGAAAAATTAGTAATGAATAATGAAATTTATTTCTAATTTGAAATGGTATAAATAGGAAATAACAAAAAGTCAATAATACTAGAAAGTTTCATGGTTTGGAAGAAGAGTTTATGGAATCATGTTATAACCATGAAACAATATTTTGACAATCCTAGTCATTATAGCAATGTTTTGAAATATATTTTACCAAACTATGGATTAACCATGTTCAAAGTACCCACATAAAATGTAATATTACAAAGATTCTCTTATATATATAAGAGAATCTACAGGCCCCTTCCATTGCGCAAGTCATACATCAATGAAAAAATATTCAAAATTTGAAAAACTTCGATTACGATTACCATAAATAATAAATTTAAAAAATAAATAAAATTTCAATCCAAAAAGATATTTGGGTATGATAATTCTCCCTTTCATATAACATTATTCCCTAAAAATTCATTGAACAAAAAATTAGTTAAGCAATTTCTATAATAAAAATTAAAATAAGAATTGAATCAAAAAATACCAAGTGGTATGATTCCTAGACTAGTTAAAAAAATGTGGGAACCTGTACTTGGAATCACCTATCAAATTCCATATATGATATTTTACTATTCCAAAGAGATAATAAAAATTAGAAAACATGTAATATTTATCCCTTATATATTGTTTTATGTTAAAATAGTGGACCAATTAGACAATGTCCTTATCCTAAAATCAGAACAATGTACTAATTACCATATGTATAAATCCAAAGAACATAAGAATAGGAAAATTAAAGAATATAAAATGAGAATAAAATAGGAACTACCAATAGTTTCTATAAGACCTCTATATTGATATGTGATTAGGTATATATTTCTTCCTTTTAGAAACTAAAATCTACATTTCTTTTAAATATTCCCTAATAGATAACAATAATAAAAATTATTTGGAACATTCCCAATATTGGAATTAAAATTCACAGTTTATCCACATTGGAAAAAATTTTATCTCCTAAACATTAGTGGAATGAAAATATAATGTCATGACCCCGCTAAATCACACTGATTCTCTTACTCTGGTGTACCCTTCTTCCACTTATCTCAATATATATTCCTATTTCTTACAATGAAAAATATATGGCCACAAATAATCTTGGGATTCTCCCAGTAAATCATTTTCTCCAATATGGTCATATTGAAGACATACTGAGATAAATGAACTCAAGATCTAATGTCTAGTAAAAGATACCTCTCAAAAATATAAACATTTAGTGTGTCCTTTTAAACAATATCATTGGATAATGGAATGATATTAGTGATGTGGTTATCATATTCTTCCACCATTAGATCGCTTTGATAACGACTTATGGTTCACATAAACTTCTGTACCATCAACTTTTCGAGGATATTCTATTGAATGAAGATAATATTCATGAATTTCTATGTCATAATATTTTTTATTTGAAGGAGAATGATAGTCTTCCACCATAAATGAATTAGTCCTTTTAATAAATATTATTTTTATTTCAATATTAATGCTTTAGGAGTTTCCAATTAATTGTGGATCACCTCAGTCTTCTCTAGCCACTCTATAGACTATTGAAACCCAAAACTTCAACAAAATATATGTGAATATTAGGAAGTGTTTCAATTCACTAATTTAACTATTTTTAGGAAACATAAATAAATGAAATATATACAAATTAACCATAATATATACTATTTTTAGGAACATTTCATGATATATACATCCAATTTTTTATTGATACTTTTTTTCAGAGAAAAATTGTATATAAAAAATAAATAAGAAACATTATATGAATCACTCAAGATTTAAATATCTAAAAAATACAATGATAGGAAATAATAAATATAGCATTAATTCATAACCATGATATATAAAATCATAAAACCAAATAAAATTAGATATTTATATGTAAAAAATTAATAGTAAACATCATAATCTTGTATATTTTTAATCAAAATCATAATAATCCTTTTAAAATCTTATTGGGACTCCAAAAAATCATTATTGAAAATATTTATTGTCCCCTACAACACAAAATTCATTTCAATTAATTTAAGATGACTTAATTATTAACATAAAACATATCTTTCTCCATTTAAAAAAATGATTCATTACAAATTATCAATAAATTATAATTAAATTACTTTTAAAAATCATAACAAGTCTCTCTAATGAACCAAAAAAATAATCTCCAACAGCCAAATGAAATTTGAAAAAATGTTTTTCAACACAACATTTTATATTAGTTGGTTATTATTCATATTTTTATCATATATTTTTGTAAACTGTGCACTTCCCCCTGTTATTTCCATTATAATCTACAAATAACCATAAATAGGGTCCCTTTATTATTTTCTAAGTCATGAATGATAAAAGCTTTATTCTTGTTATACTATATTTCTAACCCAAAAACACGGAAAAAAATATTAATAATTAACATAATATAAATATAATTTAAAATAATTATTAATATTTATCAAAATGTAGAAAAAAAATTAAGAATATGTTTAAAATTTATAACTAACTATCTGGAATACAAATGTTACTTAAGGATCATAATGATAAATATCTTCCAATACTCACCCATAATATACTTATCATCTTCCAACATTAATTTTTTAATTTATTAGTTCTAATCACTATAAATTAAATAGATTACAGAAACAAATTTCATTAGGTGATCCCCCCTAAATGAATGTGGTTTTTTATTAGTATTGATGGTAACAAAAAATTGAAACTATACCCATTAGAGTAGATAAAATTAACTAAAAATATAAGTATAAATAATAACAATAATAACAACAAAAGTCATCCGGATACACAATCACAATCAAACATTAGAAATGAAACCTATAAACAATTATGTAACATATTCCATTTTAATGAAATATTTGTACATGTAAGAGAAGAAACATATACATAATAGAGATCTCTAATTGGTGGATCATAAAAAAAGGCAAAAAAAATAGAAAAAAATCAAAAAAGTCAAATTGGTCTTGAGTTCTAACCCTGACACTTATTTCATCCTCCGATACGATAATAAAACACAACAATCAAGCATAATTACTTTTCTAATTTCCAAATTTGTAATAATAATGTCTTACCACACACCCACAGTCGCCCATGTTTGGTGTGACTATAACATAGAGGGACAATGCTAAAAAATATCATGTATTACTAAATATGTTCTTTAATAAATAATTGAATGCATCAATAAATAATTCAATATTGATCCTCAAGTTCTATGGTGACACCCAAGATCGATCATAACTACTTCATCCAATGTTAACTATATCATAATATAATTTATAACTACCCAAGGGGAATGTAACACCATGAATTTTTAAAGAAATTTTTTCTTGAATTAATTAAATTTTCATTTATGCATTACAATGCACTAAATAAAACATTCATTTCACATGACACTGACATGGAATACATTACACAACACCACCTCTACAGACAATAGATGGTCTATTGACTTGGCATTCATTACATGCAACATTGACATGGTATAAATTACACAAAAAACACACTTGGTGTATGCTACATGCAACATAGACACGGCGTATGTTATAGGAAATACTAATGTTTCTATAAAATGACATTTTATTGTTATAATTATTTGAATGGGAAAATTATAACATATTCAGTATAAATAGATATATTAATAGTAATAAATATTTTTGAAATATTTTTTATAATTTTTTATATAAATAAAACGAATTTATAATGAATGATATATTTTTTGGTAAAGTCCTTGTTTGTTTAAAAATACCATTTTCTCAAATGAACTGCTATTAATGTCCTTTGAAAATTAATAAAATTGAATTGAGACATGTTTATTAATCTTATATGATAAAAAAACATCATTTCTAAATATATAAGGTATAAAATATCTTAGGGTTAATTTTTGGGATTTTTTTAACAAACTTCATTTTTTGATGGCTACTGATAAATATCTGATTTTAATTGAAAACATATTTTTAATATAATTAATATATAATTTTATTTTATATTATAAATTGGTTTTATTTTTTAATAATATAATGTTTTTATGAATTAACAAAAATTATTTCATGGATAAAAATTTCACTTAAAACATGGGTATAAAATCTGACCAATATTTTTGAATGTTTTTATTTTAAAACCTCATAATGTCAACCCGACTATAGGAATAATTTTTAAATAATTTCTACCGAAAATATTATTATAATATGGAATAAAAATATTCTATATTTAGAAACACCATAATTGATAATTTATAATACTTTCAACTTTTTTTACCAAACTTATTATTGAATGTGACTAAAATTAATTACAACGGTTAAGAGACAAAATAGGTTAATAAAGTAGTAAATCATAAATTTAAGATCCAAAAAACCTATAAATGTTTTTTAAAACCAATTTTCGGGAAATTATTTGTCCATAAAACATACATTATTTAATGTTTTGGATTGGTATTAATTAGTTTTGTTAAAAATGTGGGAACACCTAACTTCTTTTATGAAATGCCATGTGTGTCCTTCCACATCCAAATAAAAGGAGACAAACTCTCCATCTTATTCATGCCTCTCAAACAACATAGGCTCATAAAATTTCTTCCCAATAAACATCAAAACATAAAACCTTCCCTCATATAATACTCCCTTTCAGCATAAATAAATCCAAGGAAGTATTTTGGCACAAAGCTAAAGGATTTACCTGATTAAGAGGTAACATCTTCTCTCAAACTCTTTTTTTTCATTCTCCACCCCTCCACCTTCTTTTTTCCATGATCATATATAAACATGAATCTTAAATATACTTTAATGTTTTTATTCTATATTTTTTACATACACATACACACACATCAATCTAATGAGTAACAAAAATACTATTCATATATACAACAAACTACCACAACACTAAATGACGATTGTTCATTTTTCGTTTGTCACTTCACATGGTGGATATTATTATAGAAACCATATTTATATATTTCATATATTATATTTATAATGTATTTAATATTCTGATTTATTTTTAAATAAATATATTTTTACTTTCCATTTGGGGTAAATATGCTAATTTCATGTGAGGAAGTGTGGACTACTGCCCCCTCAAAGCGATGTGATTTATTCATACAATACATAGAATGTATTAAGGATTGGTTTAGTGAATATATATGATATATATGATATAATAAATATAATACAATAATTATATATATACATACATATATATATATATACATATAATTATTTTACTTTATTTTTTCAGCACGACAATTAAACTAAAATAGCATAAATGCGTACATAAAAATTACCATCTCCGTTAATGACATATTATATTTCATACTTATATATTATATAGATTATAATAGTAAAAATATACTGAATTTAAATTATATTTAAATAATAATTTAAATTATAGAAATCAGGATAAACGTATATGGGCCCAAGATACAACAAATTAGGACACATACAAAAAACAAAGAGAATATTACTTGAAGTGGAAACTTAACATAGGATTGTTATCATGATAGTAATATAAGGTCATAATCAAACCATATATGGTATTATATATAATAATATGGTTCTTTAAAATATTTATAATAACTCTATATTTTTAATACTTGATGTTTGAATGTGTACGATGAGAGTCGAGACATAAGGTAAGGGAATTTCATATCACTTTTTATTTCTATGAGATACCTGATTTATTCACCTCAAGTTCATTTTTTTGGTTCCTATACTTATTATGGCTGTATTAATTAATTATTATGCTAAAATTTATAGGTATTTTCATTTAAATTCATTGATATTTATTTCATTTTATTTATGTTTCAAAAGTCCTTCAATCGGTAAAAAAGTTTTGTCTCAATTTTCATACGTTGATAATTTTGTTTTACTATTCAACTTTATTCTTTTTAAGGTGTAAATAATTCCATCATACATGTTATATCTAGAATAAACATATATTCATGATAATTTATTCTTCATTTAATTTCATTTTCTTTCATGTACAGTATTATCCTCTGTTATGATGTTAGAATAGTTTTTTGGAACGATCTCATCACTTTTCAAGATTTTTTATGTTTATACTTCCATTGAATAAATTTTATGATCCATATCTCTAGAACACTCATGAAGATTATTCTCTTATACTTATTCCATATATACTCATGTATTAGTACCATTATTACACTCTTTGGTACTTAATTTAATGTTATACATAAAATTGGACAATCTTTCTCTTTGGATGGAAATCTATTATATTCAAAAAACACGTTTTAAAAAATGTTTTCAAAAATGTTTTCAAAAAATATTTGAATACCATTTTCAAAGAGAAATTATTTTACAAACTTTTTATTGTTTTTAATTCTTTCTTTATAATTAATGAAATATATTTTCAAATAAAAATGTTTTCAAATGTTTTTATTTTTTTAGAAAGAATTTTCAATGAAGAAATGATATTTTCATCATGAAATACTCTTAAAATATCATTCAAAATTATTTCCCATAAAAGATAACATCCATTGGCATCACTGATTCCATTATAGGGAAATAATTCAACGTTTCCATTAATATTATTTCTCTTAATATATTATTCTTTTATGACATAATTTTTATAAAATATATTTCTAATTCATAGGTTATATGATTTTTAAACCTGATTCTTTTAACATGTTATGTTTATGATGAAAGGATTATAAAACCTATCGTTTTCATAAGTTATGATATGATTACATGTTTGTAATACCAATTTCAAATAATGGGTTATGATATGATTTTTTTTGTTCTTTTGGAATATATATGTATGATTTAACTATGAGATTGATGGGACCTATATATCTCTCTAATGAATTGGTTAAAAAAAATTTATATCATTTGATAGACTATGATGTTCTCAAGAAAGAACCTTAACCACTAAAATGGTCATGGGAGTTATCCATGAATATCAAGATTATTTGAAGAGTGCACTCATGCTACAATGATGGAAATGGGAGTGAACCATGACTACCAAGATGGTATGAAGAGTGAAACTATACTACCAATATGGTCTTGGAAGTAATGTCTTGGACACTATGGAATTCATATTATTTTCATATGTGTCTCTCACAATTCCATGTGTTATTCATATATTTTTCTTTCATGTATTATCTTTTATAGTCAAATATGATTTATATCTTATGAAATGCTATGATTTATGTCATGATTAAAGATTATGTACGTTGATGTGAAATGTGATATCTTCTATATTCATTATCATGTTCTCATACCCTTATACTCATGATTATTCTTACATATCTCCCTTATTGACCCTTATTGAAAATATAATCTCACCCTTAATAATGTTTCCTTTACCCATGTTATGAAGATGTGTATTATGTTGGATGAGTCTAATAAGGGTACCAGTTAATAAGAACCTAGTGGGAGATGATGTAGCTTATTTATTTACATTTTTTAATGCTTTCATGTGTCCAAAGGCATTGGGCTAGTACGGTCTTTTGGTGTCTATTTTTTTAATGATTTATGTATTCTATAAATTCTATTTAATGTTAATGTATATCAAGGATGGATCACTACTAATGGTATCTCAAAAAATGTTTAGTTATATATTGGAGGCTAGGATGAGAAAACTTGAGTACGAACCCTAAGAAATTGTCTAGCGATAAATCTGAGGATAAGTATATGTATATAAAAATGTACTGGAATTTTGGAAAAGCATAGAGTGAGTTTTTTCCTAGAAATACATCAACTTATTAATACTAGAGATGGATGGGTCTTTGTTAAATATCTAACAAGGTGTAACAACTCTGAAAAATTGTTTTGAACCTTACTCGAGGTAATTTGGTACATGAAAATTGGATTTACCTCACATCAGTTTTAAAACTCCCTATAGATATGCTTTTTGAATTCATAAACTCTTCAAAAACCATCATGAATGATCTAAATAGATAGTTACAATAAATAACCTTGGATGAACCTATGGTTTCATATATTATGTAGGGTATCATATTTTAGACATCCTATAAGTGAATTTTTTTTGATTACATTGTTCCTAAATATGATATTGTTTTCTCATACTATGAATTTTGGTTTTAGTCAGTGGATAAAACCATATGGAACCACATTAATGGTGATTGTAATGGGAAATTCTTGGATGTTCCTCCTAAGAAATTTAATTCTATAAGAGATGAAATTAAAAACATAATTTATATTTTCACAAAAATTTCTCAAGATATGAATCACGATGGAATTAAAAATGAGCAATGGATGGAGCAATATTTTTTTGAGTCTTTCATGAGGAAACAACAACCTTATTTTAGATAATATTTTTATCTACATGTTGTTGAACAATTGACCAGTTCTACTAGAAAGATATTTATCATTATCTAGTGTTCCACCCATGAGAAATAAATTATTTTTTTCTATTGGTTAAAATAAAAAATAATACTAGTGTTGGAATCAAATCAGAAATATGAGGCAATAAGATGATATTGAATCCATAAATTGGGATGAGTTCAAGTACTTATTGATTAATATATAATTTCCTAAGATTCATTAAACCATGAGGTATAAATCATTCCTTGAGTTGTAATAAAGGAATGATTAATCTTTTGTTACCTACAAGGATAATTTCATGAGACATTCGATGCATGATTTAGGAATTATCATCCAACTAGAATGTAAAGTTGATAGGTTATTTAGGGGATTAATGCCATGTCTTAGAAGGGTGTTCTCCATAAGATACCTAAGTGTCTATGAAAATATTATGTGTTGTGAAATAAAGGATGAAATAGAGGTTGGATTCTTATATCAACCTTGTAGTTTTTATAATAATTTAATTATGTGTTTTAAATAAAAATACTAAAAAATGAAGAGAAGAAGATGGTCTTTCCCTTTTTCACTATGTGTGGGATGAAGAATGGATAAAAAGTTTGATGTTGTCTAATAAATTATTTTATGTGCATATGCGAAGGCCATTGAGAATTTTCATTTTAATGTGATGTATAAATGTTAACTAACATTTTGAATGGGGAAAAGTGTCACAAAATGCACCTCACATGATTCAGTGCAACCAGTGTAAGGAGAATGAGAATTATTTGAACCAATTCCCAAACCCAAGGGTTGGTGATGATGGCCAATGTCAAAAACATCTTATGTTGAGAGACATGGGTTTATCTTTTGCAATTTCTATTTTCAGATGAGGGGTGAGATAACAACGTGAAGAAAGGTACACCTACCATCCACTATAAAGCATCTAATTTCATATTTGATTCTATATCTACCCACTCTTTCATATCTAAATAATCTTCTAAGGGTGTTAATATTCTCAAAAAACAATTAGATATGGAATTAGTAGTGAAAAGCCCTAATGGTATGATGATTGCATCCCAATACTATAATCCCTATCTGATTGACATTTATGGGGATATCCTTACTAAAACTCTTGCCATTATATGTTTGGTTGAATTTGATGTAATGTTATGAATGAATTTTCATTATATGTATATACCCCACTTCAATTTTCATGGAATGTAAGTTCATTTTTATAGTAAAAAACCTACTACGATCTTCCATCAATGTGATGAAATGTTTGAACATCCGGTCGAGATTACATCAAGTGAATGTTTCATAATTCTTTTCCAAAAAGGGTTGTCTATCCCAAATGGTAAGGGGTAAAATAAACATCTAAGATATGCATTTTGTTCATGATGTTGTGGATGTCTTTACAGAATATTTTCCTATTCTTCCACCAAAATGTGAAGTTGATATCTGAAAAACTCATACATATTTCAAAACCAATTTCAATGACTCTTTGTAGAATGGATCTGATTGTGTTGTAAGGACTGAAGAATAATGTCTAAGAAAACCTGATAAGTGATTCAATTGTCCAAGTGTGATGCCATTTATTTTACGTTTTTATTGAAAAATGAAGATAGATCAATGTGGCATTGAATTAATTATTAAGAGTTAATCAATATCATAATCATGAACAATTATCCTCTTCCCTGTATTGATGCATTATTTATTCAAATTCATAGTGATCAACAAATTTAAAATATTGACATTCATTAGGGATATAATAAATTGTTGGTCAAAAAAGAGGATATACCCAATATGGTATTTTTTACAATGTATAAAAACTATGAATATATATTGATGCATTTTGGTGATACTAATTCCCCTACAATATTCATGTATTTAATGAATAGAGTTTGTAGATTTACCTCAATCATCTTTTGGATGTCTTAAAAGATGATTTAATTATCTATTAAAATTAAAAGGAAGAGTGTAATGTTCACTTGATAATTGTACTAAAGTTCCTATAAAAGTACAATCTAAATAAACAATTTAAAAAAATTTAATTTTGAATTAAAAAGGATTCATTTTTGGGAAAAATATTCTCAATAGAAGGTATAGAAGTAGATCCATCAATGATAAAGGCTGTTAAATGATGCACTAGACCAACCATGGTGGCTAAGATCTGTATATTCCTTGGATTAGCTAGAAAATATCAAAGGATTGTTTTTATTTTCCCTTGAACATCTGATACTCTGACCGAGTTAACTTGGAAGGGTGAGAGGTTCCTCGGTATATATGAATGTGGGAAAATTTTCACGGAACTGAAGAGAAGGCTAGTCAGTGCACCGGTGCATACATTACCCTATAATGGATAAGGGTTTATAATCAATAGTGATGCATCCAATAAGTGTTTGGGATTTTTTCCTATGCATAATAATTTGGTAATAGCATATGCCTCATGATAATTTATGATTCTAGAGAAAAATTGACCTGCTCAGGATTTAGAGTTAGCAATAGTGTTCTTTACATTAAAGATATAGGTTAATTATTTTTATAGAGAAAATGATGATATATATAATTATTATAAATGTATGAAATATATTTTTACATAGATCGATTTGATCATGCACCAAGTAATATGGTTAGAGTTGATATATAATTATAACTTCTCAATAAATTAACTCTATGAGAATGTGAACAAGGTGGTCAAAGATTTAAGTTGAATGGAACATTATTCTTTATCTGTGATTTAGATAAAAAAAATCTAATATTTCTAGATTTCCATTGTATGGTTCTAGAAATCATTAAGTAACAAGAAGATATTACCTTTCACAAATGAATGTTCAACCCTTTATTTAATTTGGTGATTAAGGAGGGTCATAAAAAAGATGTAGATAAAAAAAGGTAAAAATGATCTTGAGTTCTACCATGATCAGGATGGAATGATAAGGTTCTAGAACCTCATATGTGTTCCTTACATAACATATTTGAAAGGGAAGATGATATAATAACCTCATAGTTATTCATTCTCTATTCATCTGGGATCTATGAAGATGTATAAGAAGATTGTATCTGGGTGCTTGGTATGCCAAAAAGTTAGGGTTGAGAGACAAAATTCATAGGGGATGTTGTTTCCATTACCCGTACCATAATGAAAATGGGAGAACATCACTATGAATTTTTTTATTGGACTACCCAAAACCATTAAATGGTTTAATTATATATTGGTGGTAGTCGATTACCTTAATAATTCAGGACATATCATCTCTATTCGAGAATACTATTATCTTAATCATGATACTAGAATATAAATTAATGAAGTGGGATGATTTCATGGAGTACTACATTATATTATATCAGATCAAGATCTATGGTTTACCTCAATGTTATAATGTAGTCTTTAGTAATCACTTAATAAAAAATTTAGTTTTAGCACTTGATTAAACAATAGATTTAACTTATGCATTCATATAGCACCTTATGTATATCCTTATGGGAATAAATGTAGACATCCAATGTGCTAGGATATGGTTGGAAAAATAAATCTATTGGGACATGAGATCATTGATGAAATGGTTGAGAAGGTTAGAACCATTCAATGGTGTATCAAGGAAGCTCAAAGATGGTAGAAAAGTTATGCGAATAATCATTGGTGTGATATAGAATTTCATACTCGTGAAAATGTGTTTCTATGAATATCACCATGGAAGAATGTTATGAGATTCATGATGAAAGGGAAACTAAGCACAAGGTATATCTGTCCCTTTGAGATTCTTGAGTGTATCGGGATTGTATCCTATCACTTATATCTTTCTCAGAGTCTCTGTCAATTCCATGATGTGTTCCACATATATCTCCTGAGGAATTACATACCTAACCATTCACAAGTACTGAACTCAAAGGTCATACCACTGAGAAAAATATGGTTTACAATGAATAACCAGTTTGAAATTTTCGACTGATTAGAGAAAATTATATGAACCAAAACCATTCACCTAGTCAATGTTTTGTAGATAAATTACTAATTAGTGGATTCTAAGTGGGAACATATGTATATGATAATGTACAATTATCCTCATTTATTTTAACCTGAGTAATGAATTTAAAATGATTGTAACACCCTGAATTTTTATGGATCATTATTTTTCTAGAATAATATAAATTTTAATTTATGTCTTCTAAAGCACTAAGTCAAGAATTCCTTTCACATGTCACTGACTGGGAATATGTTATACAATACCAACTTAGTTTATGATAGATGGAACATCGAATTGGTGTATATTACAAAGAAAACCAAAATAAAATACTTGACATGCAACACTGACTTTGCATATATTACATTCAAAACTAACATGGCATACATTTCACACAACACTAATGTTTATATGGAACATATTTTTGCTGATATAATTATTTCAATGAAATAATTATCACATAACAATTAAACATAGTTATATGAATAGTAATAAAAAATATTAAAATATTTTTTATAATTTTTTTATGTAAATAAAACATATTGATAAGGAAATATATAATTTTCTGTAAAATTCATATATGTTTAAAAATACTATTTTCGCAAATGAGTTGTTTTTAATATCCTTATATGAAAAATAATATAATTAATTTTAGATATATTTTGAAATTTAATTTTATAAAATAATCTTCATTTTTTAATTGAAAATGTTGAAATTAGATAAGGGTCAATGTTTTGTACTATTTTTAGAAACATCATTTGATTATGAATAGTGGAAAATATTAGATTTTAATTTAAAACTACTTTTTCATCTAATTTATCAAAAAGGTTAAATTTTATTTCAAAATGATTTCAAATTATAATGAGATTATATTTTTATGAATTCATAAAATTTAGGACATTTATTGAAATTCTTCTTTAGAGAGTAGAATAAAAACCTAGAAATTTTTTAATCATTTTTACTTTAAAAATCAGAAATCTTGACCCAATAGTGGGATTATTTTAAAATTAATTTCTTCCACTTATGTCATTAAAATTTGTAAAAATGGATTCCATATTTGGATTCATCAATATTATATAATAATTTCATCTTAAAATTTTTACCAAAAATATATGTGAAAGTGATTAAAGTTAATTACAATGGTTAAGAGAAAAATACATTAATAAAGTACTAGATCGTACATTATAACCCAAAATGACCAATAAACATGTCTAACACCCATTTTATTTACATTATTCTGCCATTAACGTTCCATTATTGAAATTTTATGTTTTTTATGACTTTATTTGTAACACTTGGTTACATGTAACTTTGTTTTCTAAAATGCCAATTGTTTCATTTCCATTCCCTATAATAGGAAAAAAAATCTTTTTAATATTCATAGATCTCAAAAAAATTATGTCTGTCAAATACCAAGACAATAATCCTCTAAATATCCCTCTCATTCTTCTAAAATCCTCCCCTTGGGAATAAGAAAATAAAATGAATCCTTTGGGCACAAACCAAATGGAGTTACCCGATTAAAAGGTAACATCTTCTCTTAAAATCCTTTCTGTTATTTTTCTTATCCACCCCCAACCACTATTTATAACATAATTTTTTTAAAAAAAATCTCAAATATACTATTATGTTTTTATTCTATGCATTTTACCAGTAGTTACACACACTTCCATCTAATGAGTAATAAACATTATGATTATCTGTACGACAAACTACTTCCTCACTAATCAATGATTGTTCATTTTTCCTTTACATCATATCATGTTGAAAACTGTGAACAAAAATCTTGTTATATATGTTATATATTATATTTATTACATCATTAGTATTCTATATTCATTTTATAACACATACCTTTTTTAATTTTTGTATATTGTAAATTTGATAATTTTGTTTGAGGAATTGGGGACTACCGCCCCTCAAAGCCATGTGATTTATCCATACACTTCATTAAATGTATTAAGGATGGTTTTAGTGATCATACATGATATAAATGATATAATAAATTTCTATTTATAATAATATATAATAATATATATCGTTTACTTTCTTTCTTTCAACATGACAATTAAACGAAAATAATGTTCATACAAACGTATGACACACTATCTCCATGAACGATTTATTCTGTTTCAAACATACATATTCTATAGATTATTATAATAAAAAGTATTATAAATATAAATTATATTTAAATCAGGTTTTATATTTTTTAATTCAATATATACATATAAGGAACCATGATATTATAAATAAATAGACATGCGAAAAACAAAGAGAATAATACCCAATGTGAACCCTTAACATAGAATTACTAGAAAGAGGGTAATATATAGTCATAATAGAACCATATATGGTATTATATATAATAATATGGTACATTAAAATATTTTTAATAAATTTATATTTATTATACATGTGTTTTGAATGAGTGCGATGAGAGTCAAGACACAAGCCAAGGGAATTTAATATCACTTTTTATTTTTGTGAGATACAAGCTTTATTCAACCCCAATTAATTTATGTGGTGTGTATACTACCCATGTATTAATTCTATGATTATAGTAATAAAAATTATGAGAATTTTCATGTCTATTAGATGATATTTATTTCATGGGTTTCTATTTCAAAAGTTATTAAATCAGTAAAATAGTTTTGTGTCAATTTTTCTTCTTTTAGACTCATGTTTTTCTAGGCACCTAAAATATTTTAGAGGTGTATATACAAAAAATTTAAATTTTATAGTAGGAAGATAATTATTTTAATGATATTTTAATCATCATGTAATTTCCATTTGTTACATGGATAATATGTTTCCATGTTACCAAGTTATAACAGTTTATTGAAACAATATCATCACTTTTCAATATTGCTTATGTTCATGATTACTTAGATGAAATCTTACAATCTATCCCTCGACAACACTAATGAATTTTATTATCTTATATTTACTCAAAGTATCATCTTGTATTTGAACCATTCTTCCACTCTTTGATACTTAAGATAAATTTTTATGTAAAATCCGATCGTCTCTCTTCAATCAAAAAATCTATTATATTAAATAAACCATGTTTGAAAAAATGTTTTTAAAATATATTTGAAGACCATTTTCATTGATAAAATATTTTAAAAATGAATTATCAATTTAAATTATTCCTTTACAAATTTCTAGACATATTTTTAAATAAAAAGGGTTTAAAATTTTTTAATTTTTTAAAAAAATTGAAAAATAATTCTTCAACATAGAAAGGATATTTTCCTAAATAAATGTATTAAAAAGATCTTTAAAATTATTTCCCAAATAAGATAACATACACTATTTTCTCTCATTTATTTACAATGAAATTATTCAAATTTTTCCTTCAGATTATTTCTCTGAATAGATTATTTTTTTACGGCATGATGTTGATGTAACTCATTTATCTTTTATGGGTTATATGATTTTAAAACCCAATTATTTTCACATTTTTTGATAATGATGAAATTATTATGAAACCTGTATTTTTCAAAGTTTTATGATATGATTATATTTTGATAATACCCATTTCATTTCATGTCTTATGATATTAATATTTATTATCTTGTGTCACATGTATGCATGATTTCACTATGGTATGGATTGGACCTGTATCTATATCCAATGCATTTGGTAAAGATTTGTAACTCATGAAATATACTAAAATAGTCTTGGGAATGAACCTTGACTACTAATATGGCCATAGGAGTTAACCACAACTACCAAGATGGTATGAAGAGTGAAATCATTCTACTAATATGGCCATGCGAGTGAACCATGACTATCGGTATAGTATGGAAAGTGAACTGATATTCCCAAGATTTTCATGGTAGTGATTCCTTGTATACTATGGTAATCATATTATATAATTATGTGTGTTAAAAAATTCCATATATTATTCCATCTTTATTCATTCATGTCTTAAGTTCATTATTTCATTATGATTCATGTCGTATAAACTTCCATGATTTATTCTATTATTAAGATTTAAGAACATTGATATAAAGGGTATTATCTTTTTTTCATGATTATGTTCTCATTCCCTTCGGTTCATGATTATGCGAAATAATCTCTCTTGCTTATCCTTATTGAGTATCTGAGCTAACCCCTATTTGTGTTTCCTTTCCCTAGGTTATGAAGATAAATATTTTTTACGTGTCTAAAAGGGTTTCAGTCAATAAGAACATTTTGGGAGATAATGAAGTTCATTTATGTACCATTGTTTATGTTTCAATATTTCTAATGGCGCTATACTAGTATGGTATTTGGGGGTATAATTTTTTAATATTATAAGTACTCTGCAAAAGCTATGTAAATTTAATGTATGTCAAATGAGAGTAGCTATAGGGAACTATAAAATCCTTTAGAACATTCTATAATACAACCCTATGTTAACAATTTCATACCTTTTAACATTCATAATTTCACCCATGGGACCAAATCCGACCCTGAAACTATTAGAACATCACATGGGGGAACCACAAACATTCCAAAAACCATTTTAATATCACATAAGGGTGACCATCTTATACATATGATTCATTTTAATTCCATGTAGTGGTAACCTTACCCACTTCATTACCATTGCAATATCTTCCAAGGGGAACCATTTCTTTCCCATATAACCATTTATATTATCACATATGGGAACAATTTATCTCCCTAGAACCATTTTCAATATAACCACGAGGAACCACATCCTTACATAGAATCATTCCTTTCATTTTATAAAAATTTAAAACATAATATACTCTTCATAGATTATTAGCAACTCATTAAATTTCATTTTCAAACTATAAAGCCATAGTAATCTATTCAAAAAATTATATTCAATAGGAACCCTTTGGTGTTTCCTAATATATTTCACTATATTTTTTTCAACACATTCTTCCCTTGGTTAGAAATTTTTTAGAATTAATAAAAATGAACAAAATTCTGACAACCCAAAAAAATCATTCTCTATATAAAATGAATTATAAAATATTTTATCAATTTATAAGTTAATTGAAAAGTAGGTTCCCCTCACCATAAATCATTCACACATATAAATAGACATGACTATTTAGGGATATTGTAGGGACAACTAAAATTATTATCATATAATATTCACATTTTAATTTAATTTTATGATCCAACCCCATATTAAAGAACTAAATGAATTTGAAAACAAAAACCCCAAAATAGAACATATGGTTATAAAAATAACAAGACCGCATAATAGTGATATAATTGGAGAATTAATTTAAGTGGTGTGATAGATTATACATCGTATATCCCCAGAAACTAATGGATCCTGATTTAGTTATGGTATAGTTGAGAATCCCAATTATATAAAATAAGGTCAAAAAAGGGGGTGTGTCAATACTGTAAGTGAGAAACCCTCATTTTTAATCTTTAACATCCCCCATTCATCTAAGTTTCTATTATAATATTTTTCTCATATTTTCGATTTTCTAAAATTTATTTATCTAAGTAAATATGTAAGGATCATATACCAATATTTATGTGTTGATATGAATAATGGTTGATACTTTTACAAAATATAGAAAAATATATACAAAAGAGTCAATATACATAATAAATATGGTTTACCATAACTAGTAAAAATCCTACTATAATATGTAATGGATATGATATATAGGGGTCAAAATGCCCTCAATATTTGGGAAACTTTTGAAAATGGATATATAAATCTCAATAATTATGGTACGTAAAGATAAATAAACCCAATACCTTGAGGCAACTTCTTTAGTTTATTTTTGGAGAATGAATACATAAGGTCACCGGGAGACACTGAAAAATTATCAAGTCCAAAATTGGGTATATTGTGGATAAATCGAAGACAGATATCAACTTGACGATCAATTCGAGGAGGACCGGAAAGGCCGCATGAAAATCCAAGAAGTGCGTGAAAAAAACAACTCTCACGCATAGAAAATCATAGAATCTGAGACATTTTTTTGTGAATTTGCAATAAATTATGCACTGCTGATGTCGCGCATGGAAAATTATATTCCCCTAACCCCAGGCGCTGAGTCTTGCACGCCACCAACCTCCAGTGCCGAATATTGCACTCCCCCAACCCAGGCACGAAATCTTTTGTGTGGGATGACCTCTACGTGAACCCAATGAAATCGAGCGACTATAAATAGGAGGTTGCACGATCAACTTCCGATGGCTGAAGAATCCAAACTGTCTCGTTCGTGCGAAAATCCCCTCTCCCGCGTGAAAAAGATGGATTTTAGGTACGAGATTTTTTGCAACAAGTCTCCCAGGGGTCCTCCTTCATGTAGGACCAGTCATGTTTTACCCTCACCCAAATCCCTTTATATCATGACTATTTCATTCAATCCATTCACCTTTCATGCAAAACATCGACCGGTCCTTACATAAAATCCCTACAAATGCACACAAAACCTCAGCTCCTCTTTGTGTGAAAACTTCTCCAATTGCACGCACACCGGGTCTCTTCTTCGCAACTATTCCAATTGCGCACCAATTTCTTGAAAACCTCAATAATTGCTCACTAACCTCTAAGACCACTCACCCTAAAATTTACTGGGTAGCTGATCCATTTGCGCGTGAGACTCCCTCCTTGTACATACATTTTTGCACGTGTTCGATGTCAATATTTCGGACATCATCTTCGAGCACCTGTTATACCCAAAACATTTACATCACACACCCCTCTCATACGACCCTCAATGCTCGCCCGAAATAACATCAAAGTCCCTTGGGGGCATTTTCCATTTCCCTGCTTCACCTCATGCTTCTTCGCATAGGCACGCTAATGGATATTGCTTCTTTGCATAGCCCTTCTAATGTCAACCCCTCAATGGATCACTCCATAACACCCCCTCACCATGGAATTTCTGATGCCTTCCCTTCCCCAAGGGTGAGAGGTATCGGTTATGAAATTACTAGGGTTGTGGAGTGCACCAACCTCATCCGAGATGCAGGATGTTAAATTTCCAAGCACCATCATTCTCAAGATGTGATGTTACATTGTGACCTTGCCCCATAACTCGCACGTGGTGTGCCCCATCTCCAAAATTCTCTCTGCCCACTGGTCTCCAGGAGAGTAATATCATTCCTCACATGGAATGAAATCCTCTTTATTCGAATGATGTTCGTCCATAGGGAAAGGGCATCAACCATGGTGTAAGCCCCTAGCTTTACTTGCAGGAGGTAGCATCTCTACTCCTCCTCACTCCGTCGGTGCCAAATCCCACTCTCACTAGGCTTTTTCACCACTTGGGACTCCATCCAAGAGTAAGTCTCAATCCCCATCACCTAAGGCTTCTAACCATGTGAAATACCCCATTACACTTCCCACATATGTACCTTCCATGATGTGAACGTCATGTCATTGTTGCCTCTTGTTTCTTACACTGAGCATGACTCACATGGGCTTAGAGAAAACACCGACCATGACATCCTCTCTGGGACACCGTAGAGTGAAAGACCCAAACTCTTTCTGAACTACGAGATATTTGGTCATTACAAATGCATGGTATGTAGGAAGCCTCCCTGAGATTCAAGACAAACACCCATTGGTCCAAACCATTTTCACATCAGTCCACCACCCTCCTGAACTATGTGGACTTTGATCCCTGCCAAGGAAATGTATGTAGGAAGCCTCCTTGAGGTTCAATCCCACCATCCGTTGGTTCCAACACCCCTTCACATCAGTTCCCACTCCACCTGAACAACGTGGTATCTGATCCTTCTAAAGGAAAGGTACGTAGGAAGACTCCTCGAGGATTAAGACCAAAAAACATTGTTCCCAACTGTCATCATGTCGGTTCACCAAAACCCCCAACAAACATTAGTTCCGACCCAACTCACGTTGGTTTCCACCATTCTGAACTATGTGGACTTTGATCATTGCCAAGGCAATGTACGTAGGAAGCCTCCCTGAGGTTCAATCCATACACCCATTAGTCCTGACCATCTTCACATCGATTCTCACTTCATCCAAACTATGTGGACTTTGATACTTTCCAAGGCAAGGTTTGTTGGAAGCCTCCCTGGGGATCCAACCCAACACCCATTTGTTCCACCCCCCCCCCCCCCCCTTCACGTCGGACCACCCTTGTCCATGACGTTAAACTACATGCCCCCTTTTCTTCCAAGAGGACGTTAAACTTCATCCAAAACCCCAAACTATGTTGGATTTGATCCTTGTCTCCAAGATATGGTACATAATAAACCTTCCTATGGTTCAACCCCATCCAGTGGTAAGCCGTTGTGACCCCATCCAGCGGTAAGCCATTGTGACCCCATCAAACGATAAGCCATTTTCAACCCCATTCAGCGGTAATCCGTTGTCAACCACATTCGGTGTTAATCAGTTAGAGCCCCACAATCGATGGTACGTCATCGTCAAATGAACTATGAGAACATTGATTCCTTTCCACAGGGATATGTAGGGGGTCTCTTAGAGACTCAGTCCCAACATCATTGTCATCCTCGAGTTGACTCCATCTCATTCTACATCCACTTCACTTAACCATCCATTATCCATCACGATTCTTACTTGGGATGTAACATCCCAGTGGGATCATGAAACCTCATTCTCTATTCCCTTTAATAACAATCGGGTAGCTAACCATGCGTTAGACCCAAAATCAGTGTTCCCTCCATGGGTTTCACCCATTTGTTTCACTCTAGTCAGTGTTCAAATCTGTCTGATCCATCTCTGATAGACGTTAAACTCACGGCATACCCTATGTTAAACATAGGAAGATTAGGAAAACCTAAGATACATGCCTGTGGAATATAATTCTCTGCATTCGACGTGGGATTCCTATGGCTTCTACACCCTTGAAAAGACCTATAATTAAAGTAAGAAACCCAGACGTGCTAGTGTACCAGTATCCAGACATGCCAGTGATGTCTAACGTGAATACTCCCCCGACTGAAGGTTATGTCCCTGAACAGACCCCTTAGAATGTCCCGATAGAAGTAGTGAAACTAACTAGTGTTGATGAAGATTTGTAACAGGGTAGAGTTTCACGAACAATGTATTATGTCTATAAGGGATACCCGGACTAGGTGATGAGTTCTGAGGGGAAATCCACAGAAGGAAGAACCGACATCCCATCATCCCATTTCGATCAAGGAGAAAATGTCCCTGAACAAGGAATAGATGACACCCGCCATTGGAATGTGGGAATGCTGGGAAACAAATATTATCATCATCCCCGAACTGAATGATGCACGTTGTAGAGACCCGAAGCCTGACGTACATGGACATTACATTACATTTGCGGAATACATAGTACATAACAAAAACACACACACAAGGATCGTAATAGTTTAGTGTCTTTAGAAACTCGTAATATAATCTGCTAATCGTGGTGAAAGATCTTCAACATCTCCCATAAAGATCTTCATTTTTATTATACCTAAAACCTTTCTTTATATCCTGGGGAAAATAAAACATAAAAGGGTGATCTCAAATGCTCAGTAAGGGTAAACAAAAGAAATATCAAACACATCATATTCATAAGAACATAACATTTTGGAAATCTTAACCTGCAAAAGAGAGCATAATTTCTTAACATGGGATAAAGCGTGGCAGTGAAATGTAATCACAATAATCATAACTTAAAACATGAAACTTTGTGGCATACACACATAATCATAGAGAATCATTTCTTGTTAGTGAAGACTCATTGCCAAGACTATCTTAGTGGACAAAGTCCCTTTCTGAACCGTGTCACCCTCATTTCAGTCCTGTTTCACTAAACCGGTATAACCTACCATTCCAGCCATGTCTATCTCATGAGATATAAAATCTTTACCCAATGCATTGGAGGGAGATATAGGTCTCACCCATCTCATAATGATACCATTCTTATGTGTGCCACAAAATCATAAACCATACATCATAGCATAACCCATGTAATAAAAATGGGAATCTTAAACATCGTGACATCATAAAACAATTCATATAAGATAAAGGAATTCATAAAAATATTTCCATCACAACATAATCAAATCCATGTAATAATAGGGATAGAAATAGAACCCTTTATTATCTTAGATGGAAAATAATTTTGATAAAACACTTGAACTCCATTCTTGAGGAAAATATCCTTTCTACTTCAAAAACATTTTTCCTTTCTTAACATGTCATACAATTTTAAACTAAAAGAAGTTGATTAAAAATAAACTTGAAAACTTGTCAAGGAAGCTTCTTGTAAATAATGTTTTAAAAATCCATTCATGTCATATAAGTTAAAAAAACATTCATCGTACTTTTGTCGGAAAAGTTAAAAAGTACCTCGTACGAAAAACGACAAAATATTTCTTTCTTATCTTTTTCTAAAAATTTACCGAAGGGTAAAATTGGATTTAAACTATTGTAAGTAGATGGAAACAATATTACATATTGAGGGAACATGGATGTGGATGATAAAATTCACCCCAGTAAATACCAAAGTATAAACAATCTCAGATAAAAATGAGATTGTGATATTTTCTCTTACCTTAGGTCCGACATGCTTTGTACGTGTCTGAACCTCCTCTTTTTGACGCACCTTTTCTTAACCTCCACTTAAAGAACTAAGGATGGTCTTTGAAGAATACCAGGAACCCTAAGATTATACTAGGGAAGTGGAGAAGATATTTTGGCAGGGTTTGGCCGAGCTTGAAGGCTCAATGTTGTGTGAGGAATATCGGGAGGAGATTCCCTTTTATAAGGGTGGAGAGGGGCATCTTAGTAAAATCTCAAAATATTATTTTATATTAAGGTCAAATTCGGTTTATAATGGTTAAAATGGTCTTATTTCGAAGATAAAGTGGGGATGGGTCTAAATCCTCTCATCCAATAGGATTTAGACAAGTTTAGGTTATTATTTTAACCTTATCAATTAGATTTAACTCTAAGTTATATAATTTAACTTTTACCGTGTCTTTTGGTTTTCTTACACTATATGGTAAATAAACTTACTATATGAAGCCAAACGAACCCCATGTTGTTTATTATTATTATATCTATCCTTATCTATGTCATTTGGTCAAACCTGAGATTTTTAGGAATTAAATAACAATTAATAATATAATATTTGTTTTAAAAACCAATTTATGTCAATTTTGACACTATTTGGTACATGATTTTTATGAAATTTCTAACAGAATGATAAGTTTGAACCAAGTTACTTAAATAAACAATAACATGTCATATTAACCTAGAAAATTAGTTTAAGTCATAAAAAGTCTCAAATTACATTTATTTGGGAATTTATAACATCAATTATGTCATTATTTCATTAATAAGATAATTACTGCATCATCTTTGTGTCATAAATAAATTAACTTATTTGATGTCTAAAAATTAAAAATAAAATACCATTATGGAGGAAATCTTTTTAGATTTCTAATGAATATTTACAATCTAATTTATCTTATGTATAACCCTATATTAAAATTTTTTTAGTAAATAAACTTTGATTTTATCTCTTTTAACTCTTCTTTGAATTAAATAATAATAAATGTCCTAATCTAATCCAAGTGGTCCTAAATGATAATATTTTACACTTAAGGTTGTTTTTGGTCGAGATACACTTGTTCAATAGGATTAGAACATGTGTTAGGGTAATATTAATATCATTTTTACCCTTAATTACCCTATTTACTTTTAATCGTGGTAAATAAAAGTTAAAAGGTACTATTCACCAAAAATTATTTTCATCTCATTGAACCACATTTTACTTACTGAAATCAACCGTGTCTCTCGGATTTTTAAAATTCCATTCACAGAAGCGATAAAATTAATATTTATGATAAAATTAATTTTTTTAACTACCACTTAGTAGTTTCACTGTTCATAAAAAATTGTAGTTTTTCAGAAAAATGCCAAAATTTCACCCTAAGCTATAATTGATATTCCATGTTCAAAAATGATTTCTATTTTACAAAATTCCCAACATATAAGTTGCATTAATTAATTTTATAATTAATTTCCGCTGTCAAAACAAATAGCGTGTTTTTAAGAGATAATAACTATCAAAAGATTAACACTTGTTTATGTCTGGTGTAAATGTGAAATTACATCCAATGACCAACATTGTATTCAATTGTAAAAATATATTCTAAATATACTTTAAAACCACCCAAATTAATAATTTATCACTATTAATTATTTCGATTAAAAAAGTTGTTTTTAATTAAAATTTTGTAATTTTCACTATTCATCAGAAAATGAAAGTTATCCGAAAAGTACCAAAATTCCACCCTATGCTAATTTCGATATTACGAATCCAAAAATAAAGAATATTTTGAAAAATAAAATTTACAAAATTTCAAAAAGTGTTTATTACTATTCATAACGGCTAGTTTTAATAATATTTTAATAGCATATTTCTGTTTAGTGAAACTTGTTATTGTGTAGTACACACGCTATCAAGGAAGGTTGTGATTGCGTGTAATGCAAGGCAAGTCAAGGATGCAAGCTCGTTTTGGTGTAGCGTACAACACAATACATTAGTGAAATTAAAAAGAATATTTTTCATAAAATGTCGGGCTGTTACATTCTACCCCCCTTAAAATGAATTTCGCCCTCGAAATTCATCTGGGTTATAAATGGTTTACTATTCGAAAGTTTCTTTAATAGAAACCCACATCGTAAAAAGGAATACCAAAACCAATCTTTAAAAACGAAAGTATGAAACGTAACGGTTACCCAAATATACTAATCACTGGGTTTCCACATAGGTGAAAATATGGATATGGAAGAGAAATCTAACCATCATGTTCTGATGGAGAGTGGTAGAGAACATGGCTATGGAAAAGCCAGTAATCACAAATCCATAGATTTGTAATGATATAAGGTACCATCTAATTCACCGGATATAAGGGCACTAGGACAACATTTTTTTGGTTTTCAAGATCATTTCCCTAAAGTTGAAGAATTTGAATTAGAATAAATACTTACTTTATTTTGGTAAAATCTCACTGTTGTTCGTACTTTGAACAATTTCCACTTCATATCTTAAAGAAATGAAGTTGAATTTTTTATTCATGAAGTGTTAATTGATCATGTGATAGAATGACGGGTCATTCCATCTGTCTCAAACAAAAGGTTAGCAAAAGTTATTAAATAAACATAAGTCATTCTATAGTGAGATTAATCATATATGGTTCCTAAAATGGACTTATACTTCATATATCATACTGCTTAATATAATAAAACTAGTTTCTACTAAACAAGGACTTCATGTATGCCAGTGGTAGGTGATAAAGTCCAGTCGCACTTCGGTTGTGGGTTCGATTCCCACAACCTTGTCCGACGTGATGGGTTGTTGCCCGTCCTGCAGGTTGTCCTTTTTATAAAGCTATATTATTATAACATCCCATCAATAATATCGAAAAAAATTCTATCCTAACTTATGTCCAACATAATCGATTCCAATCTTTAGGATTATCCATAACACTACAGTCCACTCTCATAACATAGTGAAAACGATTACCAGTGATTTAATACCATCGTTGATCCCCGTATATCATAAGATATGTTTTGTTGGTCACATTCCAAACATTCAAAGTCCTTAATCATGTATTCTATTGAATACCCATTGAACCTTAGTGAAAACATGAATGCAGTTAAAAGTTAACACCTTCCACATACCAAAATCCTCAAAATTCTATATACTCAAACCATGATATCACTTAGTCCTTATATAAATCATGAGCTCATGAATACTGTTAAACATTTCATTTTCTCGTTTTCCCTTCATTATGCGCATAATATATCAATCACTTTGAATACCACATTAGACCAACAGATAAATATTCCAATACTCAACATTATTTTGGAATCCCATTACATAAACACTTAATCATTCCACCACATCGTTGTCATATTCAACATCGCCAATAGCGATCGCATGTGACCTCCCTTTGTCCTTTGCCTTCAGTGGTTGCTCATTTTGATCATCACTAACCCTTGGATTAGGGCATTTATTAGCATAATGCCCCATTTCCTTGCACTTTAAGCATTGAAGTATTGGTGGTGCGTTCTCTGCACTGTTTGCTTTATTCACATCATTAGAATCCCTTTTTCTATTACCTTGACACTCAGCTGCTCGATGACCTTCGTTTCCACACATAAAACATTTTCTAGTCCCTTTAAGACAATCTCTACCATGCTTCATTCCACACTTTGAGCATAAGGAAACATTCATCTTCTTTTCACCATTATTCTGAGATTTCTCCTTGAACTCCATCTTTCGTTTCTTGTCAAAACCATGCGATGGATATGTAACACCAACTTCCATTTCTACCTTGATAGCACAACGCACAATTTCTTCATAGCTACTGAAGTCTCTTATAGCTAATGCCCTTCGAAGACTTGGTTTTATGCCACTGAAAAATCGATCAACTTTACTTTCAGGTTGGATGATAATGCCAGATGCATACCTTGTAAGTCTTGTAAAATTCACTTCGTATATACCAATATATTCATCATCCTTTTTCTTTAGTTCAAGAAACTTCTTCTCCAACTTTGTTCGAAGAATACGAGGGAAGTACTTATTGAAAAATAAGTTCTTGAAATCGTCCCATTCCATGGACTCAATTTCATCTCTTTGCCTCGTATTCTTGATAAGACTCCACCATTGATCAGCATCACCTTCCAAACGATATACTACTAAGATGACTTTATCATGTTCAGAACACTGAAGAACTGAAAATATCTTTTTAGTGGTACTGATCCATTGGTCAGCAACAAGTGGATCGGATGTCCCACTGAAAGAAGGTGGACGTTGCCTCATGAAGGACTCAATAGAATATTGTTCCCTTCTCTGCTCATTTGGAAGTCCATAATGATTCATAGCTTGTGTAAGTATAGAAATAAGATTTTGAACTCCATCTCCCATAACATTTGTTTGTACAAGAGAACAATCATTGCATTGTCCATTGCATTGATCAACACGGTTCCTTAGGGTTCCAGCCATCGTCTAAAACCCAAAAAGAATAGTGTGAGAGGCAAAAATCATGCTAGGGAAAACAACATAGTAAAGGGGGAGTACCCTTAATATCTAACATCTTAGGTTAAATTCTGAGATCGTTAGCATAATTATAGTACTATAAACTATACGTATACTTAACCTTAGGTACATCCCTAGACATACCTTAGAAATATCTCTAGGGATCTCACTAACGTTTTCGCATCCTAGTTTCCAAAGGTTGACTAAACCTTTCCTCCGATACCAACTGTAGAGACCCGAAGCCTGACGTACATGGACATTACATTAAATTTGAGGAATACTTAGTACATAACAAAAACACACACACAAGGATCGTAATAGTTTAGTGTCTTTGGAAACTCGGAATATAATCTTCTAATCGTGGTGAAAGATCTTCAACATCTCCCATAAAGATCTTCCTTTTTTTTACCTAAAACGTTTCTTTATATCCTGGGGAAAAGAAAACATAAAAGGGTGAGCTCAAATGCTCAGTAAGGGTAAACAAAAGAAATATTAATCACATCATATTCATAAGAACATAACATTTTGGAAATCTTAACCTGCAAAAGAGAGCATAATTTCATAACATGGGATAAATCACGGCAGTGAAATGTAATCACAATAATCATAACATAAAACATGAAACTTTTTGGCATACACACATAATCATAGATAATCATTTCTTGTTAGTCAAGACTCATTGCCAAGACTATCTTAGTTGACAAAGTCCCTTTCTGAACCGAGTCACCCTCGTTTCAGTCCTGTTTCACTGAACCGGTATAACCTACCGTTCCAGCCATGTCTATCTCATGAGATATAAAATATTTACCCAATGCATTGGAGGTAGATATAGGTCCCACCCATCTCATAATGATACCATTCTTATGTGTGCCAAAAAATCATAAACCATAGATCATAGCATAACCCATGTAATAAAAATGGGAATCCTAAACATCGTGACATCATAAAACAATTCATATAAGATAAAGGAATTCATAAAAATATTTCCATCACAACATAATCAAATCCATGTAATAATAGGGATAGAAACAGAACCCTTTATTATCTTATATGGAAAATAATTTTGATAAAACACTTGAACTCCATTCTTTAGGAAAATATACTTTCCACTTCAAAAACATTTTTCCTTTCTTAACATGTCATACAATTTTAAACTAAAAGAAGTTGATTAAAAATAAAATTGAAAACTTGTCAAGGAAGATTCTTGTAAATAATGTTTTAAAAATCCATTCATGTCATATAAGTTAAAAAACATTCTTCGTACTTTTGTCGGAAAAGTTAAAAAGTACTTCGTACGAAAAAAGACAAAAGATTCCTTTCTTATCTTTTACTAAAAATTTACCGAACGGTAAAATTGGATTTAAACTATTGTAAGTAGATGGAAACAATATTACATATTGAGGGAACATGGATGTGGATGATAAAATTCACCCCAATAAATAACAAAGTATAAACAATCTCGGATAAAAATGAGATTGTGATATTTTCCCTTACCTTAGGTCCGACATGCTTTGTATCTGTTTGAACCTCCTCTTTTTTATGCGCCTTTTCTTAACCTCCACTTAAAGAACTAAGGATGGTCTTTGAAGAAGAACAGGACCTCTAGGATGATACTAGGGAAGTGGAGAAGATATTTTGGCAGGGGTTGGCCGAGCTTGAAGGCTCAAAGTTGTGTGAGGAAGAGAGGGAGGAGGTGCCATTTTATAAGGGAGGAGAGGGGCATCTTAGGAAAATCTCAAACTATTATTTTATATTAAGGTCAAATTCGGTTTATAATGGTTTCAAATGGCCTTATTTAGAAGATAAAGTGGGTATGGGTATAAATCCTCTCATACAGTAGGATTTAGACAAGTTTAGGTTATTATTTTAACCTTATCAATTAGATTTAACTCTAAGTTAAATAATTTAACTTTTACCGTGTCTTTTTGTTTTCTTACACTATATGGTTAATAAACATACTATATGAAGCCAAACGAACCCCAAGTTGTTTATTATTAATATATCTATCCTTATCTAAGTCATTTGGACCAACCTTATATTTTTAGAAATTAAATAACAATTACTAATATGATATTTGTTTTAAAAACAAATTTATGTCAATTCTGACACTATTTGGTACATGATTTTTATGAAATTTCAAACAGAATTATAAGTTTAAACCAAGTTACTTAAATCAACAATAACATTTCATATTAACCTATAAAATTATTGTAAGTCATAAAAAGTCTCAAATTGCATTTATTTGGGCATTTATAACATCAATAATGTCAATATTTCATTAATAAGATAATTACTGCATCATATTTGTGTAATAAATAAATTACATTATTTGATGTCTAAAAATTACAAATAAAATACCATTATGTAGGAAATCTTTTTATCTTTCTAATGAATATTTATAATAGAATTTATCTTATGTATAACCCTATATTAAAAATGTTTTAGTAAATAAACTTTGATTTTAACTCTTTTAACTCTTCTTTGAATTAAATAATACTAAATGTCCTAATCTAATCCAAGTGGGCCTAAATGATAATAATTTACACTTAAGGTTGTTTTTGGTCGAGATACACTTGTTCAATAGGATTAGGACATGTGTTAGGTTAATATTAATATCATTTTTACCCTTAATTACCCTATTTACTTTTAACCATGGTAAATAAAATTAAAAAGTTACTATTCACAAAAAAATTATTTTCATCTCATTGAACCACATTTTACTTACTGACATCAACCGTGTCTCTCGGATTTTTGAAATTCTATCCACAGAAGCGGTAAAATTAATATTTATGAAAAAATTAATTTTTTTAACTACCACTTAGTAGTTTCACTATTCATCAAAAATTGAAGTTTTTCAGAAAAATGCCAAAATTTCACCCTAAGCTATAATTGATATTCCAAGTTCAAAAATGATTTCTGTTTTACAAAATTTCCAACATATATGTTTCATTAATTAATTTTATAATTAATTTCCGCTGTCAAAACAAATAGCGTGTTTTTAAGAGATAATAACCATCAAAAGATTAACACTTGTTTATGTCTGGTGTAAATGTGAAATTACATCCAATGACCAAAATTGTATTGAATTGTAAAAATATATTCTAAATATACTTTAAAACCACTCAAATTAATAATTTATCACTATTAATTATTCAGATTAAAAAAGTTGTTTTTAATTAGAATTTATTAATTTTCACTATTCATCAGAAAATGAAAGTTATCCGAAAAGTACCAAAATTTTACCCTATGCTAATTTCGATATTATGAATCCAAAAATAAATACTATTTTGAAAAATAAAATTTACAAAATTTCAAAAATTGGTTATTACTATTCATAACTGCTAGTTTTAATAATATTTTAATAGCATATTGCTGTTTAGTGAAACTTGTTATTGCGTACTACACACGCTATCGAGGAAGGTCGCGATTTCGTGTAATGCAAGGAAAGTCAAGGATGCATGCTCCTTTTGGTGTAGCGTACAACACAAGACATTAGTGAAATTAAAAAGAATATTTTTCATAAAATCTTGGGATGTTACACATGTGCCTCGACAAAAGCGTCAGAAATAGAAATGTCGAACCCTATGTGAAGTTATTCTCCTCAATAGGGATATTAGTAGCATTTTAGAAATCAGTGGATTAGAATGTCACCAAATCTAGCTATCCAGTGCCAGGTCCTACCAAGAAAATAGAAGGCTTGGTGTGAAACACACCAAAATATGGTGCAATCAAAATGTTGGACATCCACATCTATGATGTTGTCAACATGGATTCATATTACCAACCATGAAATATATAATGGTGTTTGGGAACTGATTGTAAATTCCTTTCCCTTCAGCACTAATGTGTAAATCTCCCTTCTTTTCAAGAACCATGACGCTTCATGAATTCAATCATTTCCTATCCACCGATGTAGGGGCAGGGGAAACACCAACATGAGAGTCTCATGTGGCTCTACCACTTTTGTGGTAATCTCCAAATTTACAACCGTCGGGCACCCATGCCCCATCTCCCAGTCAAAATTTTTTCAGCGTAGGGAGATCCACGACCTCGTATGCTGGTATGAGGAGGAGGGGATTATCCCAAATCATGATATGGACCGGTAAGATCTAGAGGCGTCTGTGCCTCACCACCACCACCACTCCAAGGGCTGCGTAGAGAGACACCGCTCCCCACTCCAATTTACAGTAGATTCGGGAGCCTCCCACTAGAATGACTCAAAGATTATCTCCCCTATGCTAACGAGGTAGGGGATGTTTGGGCCAGCCTGGTTAGGATCCCATTTCAGGAGCCCCCAAGTAGGGATCCCACTGGGCCATGCCGGCGCTGCCATCTAGTCCCACGAGTCGAGGAGAAGGTAATCCATGTGCCAGCACCGTTGTCCCCAGTCCGGTTGACCCGATGCCAGCATCAGCCACCGGCTAAGGAGGATGTCCGCCAAGGGGCATCAAAATATGCAACTACTATGGATCGGGACACCACCGACATATATCATCGACCCCTTGTGTATGTTGAGTAGGGGGAATTGTATATTAGGCCCAAATCGTGGCCCCAACCACCCCATGGGCAGTATGGTCAACTCTTTCGGTCTCCGGTGCAGGTAGTGGCCACCGCCAGTACAGAGGCCCTCCTCGTACCTCTACCATTGAGAATGTTGGTCTTCTGCACTTCCAATATTAGAATGGAGGTCCGCCTCATGCTAAACTCAGTCCAAATGAGGGTCCTCCTCACAATGGTGACACTCATCAAGGAATCTTCTATAGTGCTCATTACATCGGGTATGGAGTCATTCCACCTAGTACATATTGTTGGGGTGGGGATGTCTCACACCCTCTAAATATCCATCATGGGGGGCCTCCCCATTTCCTCAAAACAGTTGAAGAAGGTCCTCCTTTCCTCATAAATCAAAGGGGTGAAGGCCATCTTCGCTTCACCAGCACCCTGCATAGAGGCCCAACCCATGTTCGGTTCGACCAGTATGATGACCTTCCTCGCACTAATAATGCCACAGGAAATAAGCATGAATGTCCTACCCATGCTCCTATCAGCTCGATCAGAAGTCCTTCGCACTCCAGCGCTTCCCATGGAGTTCCTTCTCATGTCCCCTTTGATATCATCCCCGGTTATCCTCGTAGCTCTGCTTACTCAGGTAGAAATACTCTCTTCCCCAGCACCATTACGGCCAAAGGTCCCCCTCATTCCAGAAATCTACCTTGTGCTGAAGAACCATCCCAGGGTAGGAGGGCGGGTCATCAACATAAAAAAAGAGTGTTCACAAGATTCATATTGAGATCATGATGGTTTTCTTCTCATAATCCGAGGCAGAATACGACTCAGTGATGGAGCCCTCGCTGAGATCCTCCATGCCAAGGGTCGGGGAAGGAACAAGGCGCATTAGCCTCATACTCCTAGAATGTGATGTCCATCGGATTCCATCCTCCTTCCGCAGGTATATCCAAGAGTGTGAATATTTGACAACTCCATAGGTTAAGACCATGCAATCACCACCATCATCATCCAAATCAATCTCTACCTCGACTAGAGATCATGAAAAGATATATTTTGGGGACCAATGATGGACGCGAAGAAGCGTGGTCCATCGCCAGCAGCAATAGTCCATGGTTCAGAAACTGCAGTCATCAGCCTATCTTAATGTGACATCATGGCTAAGTCACTACACTCTACATAGGATATCCCATGATGTGGTGGTTTGTCAGCTTGCTCATTGTATTCTTTACAAGCCAGCCTATCGTTTTAGTAGTCTACTTAACTACCAATACCGGTTTTCTAGACACCTTCATTTGACGAGTTGGGAAATGAATGGAAAGACCATGAATCTGATCCAAGGAGGTTATGGGATATCCTCATAGCGAACCACTTCTCTGAGATGTTTTGGCTGGTTGCATTGCCAAATTATTGTGTGCCAGTATCCCTTACCCAAGAGAAAGTTGAGCGTTTCTTCTAAACCCTCTGGGAGACTCATTTATGTCTTCATCATCAGCAAGTGGCTTACCCAAAGATCGATGAACATTTTTAGGATATTGTTGAAAAATGTAATCTATTTGATTTTCCCGCACTCCCTGTGGCCCAGCGCCTAGAGTCACCAGGTCACCACAGGGCCCTCCAGCAACGGTGCGTTCAGAGTTTTAGGGTACTCCACGTGATTATCAAAGAGGCTTCTCCCCACATACAGATCCGTGGCTGGGGGCAGTATGCTACCCTCCTCTTCAGTCCTATCCAGAGATAAACAGATTTTCCAGGTTATATAGTGGATAAGCCTCTAGGAAGAGACATGGATAACATGGCCAACCTGCCAAAGGGAGAGAATGAACTAGAGATTTTCTGAGAGAATCTACCCACTAAGAGTGTCTAAATTTTTTTGGATCCATCAGGAAGGATTAATCATCAACCGAAGAATATATTGGGTATTCTCATGCCCACCAAGGCACTAGTCCTCATTTGGAATTCCAACAAGGGAAATGAACAACTCGGATCCGCCAAAACATCTGACCCGTCTAGCTTAGTGAAGAAGTAGTAAGACGGACTTGAAAAAGCTGTGTTGCATCAGAAACTCACCAAACAGAAGAAGGTGGTCAATGTCTTGTTTGCTAAACGCGCTAAAGAGTAATGGTCAGACTACGGTGATCCTAGGTCGAGGCAATAGGGGCAGTTAAATCTTTCCCTTGACGAATTGCCGCCAAGTGACCCTAACCATACTGCCCATGTAGAAAGGGTTGAGGCCAGAAATTATGGAAAGATGGCATGATATATCTCTCCCAATACTCATGAACAGCATGAAAATCCTAGGGACCCAGCTCAAATTCCCCCAGCTACCCCATAGATCATTCCACCAGACGTTCCACGTGCCATTGGGTCGCCATATCATGTTGAAGAACAAGCCATCACACTGGTAGTTATGGATCCTCATCAAGATAGGAACCCCCACCTAGATGATCCAATGGTGTCACTCATTTCATGTCTCGATGCATTAGAAATGTGATAGGTGGCACTCTCGCCTGATGGAAATCCATATCCATCATGGGTGGATGAAATGCTAGCACCCCCAAGTTTCGCAAATCACTCATTTTCGCCTTTCAATGGGATATGGGACCTGCCGCAGCACTTTTTCCACTTTATATCAGGGTGTGTCCCCATGTTGTGAACTCTATCTTAGCAGGAAGCTGCCAAACTTTGGTTTTTTTTGCAGACATTGGAAGGGCCTGGGTTTTTCTTATACAACCAGCTCGCCATTGGATCAGTAATTGGCTGGGAAAGCCTCTGTAGGAAATTTTCTACTAGTTTAGTTCCACCACTCAGAAGATGAGTATCATGAACCTCTTCAAGTGGAATCAGAGGCCTGATGGGCGTGTTACAGAATTTTTCACCAGGTGGAAAGGACTCACGTATTCCCTTGACATTCTACTGACTTAGGAGAAATTACTGACATTGTGCGTAGGGAATGCCAAGATGGAACTGGTCTCCTCTCTGATGACCCAGAATTATCCCATGGGATTCCAAGACTTCTCTGATAAGGCCTAGTGCCATGAGCAATCCTTATAGAACGTTATCTAGGCATGTCTATTTCCTCCTACAATCCCTGCGAGTAGGGTTTCCTAAGCCGAGCCCACCACAGTGTCCCAAATAGAGGCCCTAGGTGAATATAATTTTTAACAGTAGATCCCCCTCCATAGCCACACATATTCCCTTCGCCTAACGCATAGACACCAGCCCAATAGTGCCCACCTCATAATTGGTACGTTCCCCCGCGCAATGCGCCTCCACCTCCCAGGCAAGATAACCAAGCTCTACATCCTTGACAAGCTCATCGAGCTCATCGTTACGGTCAAGCTCCATGGTCCCCCTTTCTGCATAGTAGAAACTAGACCTACTCGTTCAACGAGGAAGAAGTCCCATGTTACTTCTGTAGTGCCTTGGAGTAAGGGAATCTACATTTTCCTGAGTGCAGAAGTCTATAAGTGGAAAACCTCACTAATCAACCAAATTAATTCCCTTATCAATGGATCCTGGGGCACACTCTCAAGAAGTTCTATGTGTTCAATGACTGGATTCATGACTAGGTAGATAAAAATATATTCCATTTAGGCCCAGCTTCGGCACAGGTGGCATGCGTCTTCATGAGGCCATACAGTAGCAGTGGCAGTGAGGGTGAGTGTCATCATGTTTCCAATCATGGGTCCCAAAATTATGACGATTTGATGGCTTGTAAAATAGTATCCCATGCACATAGTGTCCTTTTTTCAAACCTGAATCAACCAGATCCTTTAGAAGATGCAGCCACCACTTTGGGATCGTCGTCTCAGTCATCCTCTTCCCAGAAGATAAAACATTGGTGACACAAGGGAATGCAATGCCCCCCTCCAATTCCATCGTCATCCCATACTCTAGGTGAAATAATGACATCGAAGACGGTGGTTCCTCTTGGAATCCGTCTAGTAGCGGAGGACTCTTTGTGTGACGGTCAAATGTACGCCTCGGTTAACACCGTAGAGCTGGTAAATCCCTCCATGATTCTGGATGATGAGTAGTACAAGGCAAGTCCTCCCAACGTCCCCAGCTGTTGTTATCATCGACAAAGTCGTGGCTACATAGGCCATTAGATTGCCTCAGTCAGCACTTTCAGCCATGTAGTTCATGTGATCGAAACCATGCAACATGCCCAGCACATAGCTCAACATGCACTACCTTCTCAGATGGTGGCATCAGGACCACCTTCACCACTATTCATGTTGCTGGATTAGGGAGATCCACCCCAACTATTTAGTGACCAGAAACTCCCTTCTACATAATGGTCACAGTCATCTGGTCCCCATCTAGTAGCCAATCATATTCTTTGACTTGTGAGCAGCAGGATATTCCTAGTACCAATTAGTCACTCGTCTATTCGGCAGGGCCCACCATACCTCCTGTCATAGAGAGGCATCCTGTAAGTATTATTTCATGCCTTTCATGGGGAAAAATGTTCTTAATCATCTTTCCATTATTTCAGAAAGGATATCTATTCTTGAGTCCCATTTCCTCTCTCCAAATATGTGTGAGGCCCTCGATGAGGCTTGAAGAAGCCCCCTGCAGTATGAGATAGAACTAGCAGCCGGAGAAGCCTTTCATGTTGAGGCCATCGGGAATGTTGAATGCTAGGACATTATCTCATTATCTGGAGAAGATGAAGGATGTCCCATAAAGGGGCACATTCACCCACTGTACATCACTGTCCAGTTCAATGGTGTGGAGGATCGTCGTTGTCTTGAGGACACGGGCTCTAGAATCAACATCATCCCAACTTGGACAATTTGAAAACTGGGATTGTCTGAAGATGATCTGAGTCCGTTTGACCTAAGAATCCAAGGTTATGAACGGATGGAAAAGGCACTGGTCTGCAAGATCCACTTGAAGACACAGTTTGGTGGCCTTCTTTCTAGAAACAAATTTATGGTTGTCTCCCAGGACACTGACTACAATGTGTTGATGGGAAGGCCATGGCTCCACCTGCAAGTGGTGGTTCCCTCATCATATCACCAGTGCCTCAAGTACTCCTTTAATGGTCGAGTGGGAATCCTTCAAGGTTATGCATCTACCTTCGCCTCTTTTGAAGCCCTATATGTATATGATGACTACTACAAGAGAAAATACAAGAATATTCAAGCTAAAGAGGGTGAGCATGACACAGCTACGAATGACCCATGTATAGATCTTGATGACGCCTACATCTTTTCAATCCTCCGATTGGAGGTCAAGACCATAGACATGGGACAATGCTTCGTTCTTTCTGTAACGATGGGGAACACATTATAAGGCCTATGTGACACCAGAAGATCACTCATACTTCTATACAAATCATGCATAGGTGATCCCAAAGCCTCCTACTCCCATAAAGTATCGAGATGTCCACCCCATGGAAATGACAATGCATTATAATTTCTTATTCCGCTGGGCTAGAATTAACTTGATCTAACTGAAGCACCACTATTGCTTCGATATCATCAAGAGTGTCCCCTTGGGTAGAAGACCATATGATATCAAATCAACAACCTTCATCATTATGGTTGTGACAGCATAGGAGTCCTCTGATGCAGTGTCCACCACCGCTCTGGCTAGTACCAGCCTCCCGTCAGGATCTTCCAACTCAGATGAAACTCCTCCCGCCAAGGATTTCTTCTATATGAGTGGATAAGAAGATTTAGAGGATTCTTATCCCACCTTTGATGTGGGCATCTTTTCCACAATCGACGATTTGGAATAGGTGAACCTCGTTAGCAAGGCAGACCTGAAATACACATTGATCGGTGCCGCCATGCCCCTCGAGGAGAAACAATAGTACATTGAAATCCTTAAACAACATTTTTATGTATTATCCTGGAGGAATGATGAGATTCAAGGGCTAGATCCTCATGTATTCATCAATCACCTCGGTCTCCCTGGATATCATGGTGAGTTCAAGTAGCCTCTTAGAAAGATGAAACCTTCTCACAGTGTCATGGTAGAGGTTGAAGTTGAAAATATCATCAGAGACAATTTCATCAAGGAGGTCAAGTACCATGAATGAATGGACAAAATTTTTCCAATATGGAACAAGAAAATATAGATAAGAGTTTTCATCGACTTCTGGGATCTAAATTGTCACTGTTTGAAGGATGATTTTCCCCCTCCCATGAGAGAATTGTTTATTGACGCTACCGTTGGATTCTAAGCCCTCTTCTTCTTGGATGGGTACTCCGAGTATAACCAGATCTAAATGGACCCCAAAGATGAAGAGTCTACAGCCTTCAGGGATCCACAATGAACTTTTTGTTACTACATAATGCTATTTGGATTAAAGAATACATGTTTTACCTTTCATTTGTCTATGCATCGCATATTTAAGCTGATCCTCAAAACGTTGAAATGTTATGCGGATGACCTAGTGGTCAAATCTCTCCAAAATCAGGACTATATCTAAGACCTTGAAGAATTATTTGGCCTCCTCTGTTATCACCACATGAATATGAACCCATTGAAGTGTGCCTTCGGGGTCACCTCGGGAAGGATTCTTGGATTCGTTGTCAGGTATTGGTGCATCAAGATAGACCCAGAGAAGTTCAAGGCCATTAGATAGATTTCTCCCCGGAACAACATTCGGGATCTTCGAGGTTTCAAAGGAAACATAGCCTACATACACCGATTCATCACGAATTTTTCCTGCAAGTGTAAACCCTTTTCTCAGCACATGAATAAAGGCACAATCTATGAGTGGTATGAAGAATGTCAGACTGCATTAAAGGAAATTAAGAAGTACCTGCTCCAGCCTCCAGTCATAATACCACCTATCTCTAAAAATCCACTGCTCCATTATATAACTACTCTAGAATGATCTCTCGTCTTCCTTCTCACCTAGAAGAACAATGAGGGTACAGAGAACAATATCTACTACCTCAGCCTCATGCTCTTCAATAATGAGACCATATACTCCCATATCGAAAAGATCTATGTTGAACTACTATTCACACTACAATATTCGCAACATTACTTGCAGTGTCATGAGGTACAATTGGTGTCTTGAGTAGATCCTCTGAAGTACATCCTAAACCACCCCATATTGACAGGACGTCTAGCTCGGTGGCCATTGATTCTCCTGTAGTTTGAAATCAGGTTTGTCCCTTAGAAATCTATTAAGGGGAAAGCCCTGTAAGACTTCCTTGATGACCATCTAGCTCCTGCTGACTAGTCTTTGGACCTCGATTCCCCTGATGAGGTGATCCTCTCGGTAGGCTAAGCCATGCTGTGCTGGCAGATGCACTTCGATGGTGCTTCCAAGAGCCCCACTGGAAGAAGGCTCAATGACCCCGACTCAAGATAGTAGGCCTGAGTATCATCTTTATTACCCCAACATAAGCCATTCTTACTTATTCATTCATTTTTTCAGAAGGCTACACCAACAAAGAGGTAGAGTATCAGGCTCTCATCACTATCCTAGAGTTAGCCCTCGAGATTGATGTGACCCAATTTCATGTGAAAGGGGACTCCGATCTAGTCCTCAACATATCGATGGTGACAATGTCAATATAAATCTAGATCTCGTAACATTGTTGTAATGCACTCTCCATCTAATGGCCCAGTTCCCATCCCAGCCAGAAGTCACTCATGTTCCTCAATACCATAATGGTTGAGCTGATGCCCTGGCTGGCCTGGATGAATCACTTGCGGAGCCCAAACATGATGATCTGATTATCCACATGGAAAATCAGAGAGTCACTGCTCTTATTACCCTAGAAGATGACAACATCCTGCATGTAATCCACCTTACCACTGGAGCCTCCACATAAGGACCCCTGATTCTCCTAGATGTCCTGATTGAAGTGACTCTGGACTAAAGAGCCCCATTCATTAAGTATCTCTAGAATGGAAATATTCTAGTAGATCAGGATGAGTTTGAGTGAATTCGACACCACATGTTTCAGTTTTCCCTTCAGGACGGTCCTAATCGTGAGAATATCATCCACAAGTGTGGTTTTTATGGGTTTATCTTTTTTGCATTCAATGAGTTGAGATTTCTAAAGTCATGTTGGAGGTTCACATCGATTCTTGTGGGGCTCATCAGACTGGGCCAAATTTATCTCACTGGATCCAAAGAATGGGGTACTTTTGGCCCTCTATGATCCATGACTACATCATGTTTTCAAAAAGATTCCATTCAAGCTAGATTCATGCTAACTTCATGCATCAGCTTCTAGAGACTCTCCATTCTAACATGTACTTCTGGCCATTTTCAGTATGGGGACTCGATTTTGTGGGACCATATTTTCCGGTAACAGCTCGCCAGTGTAGGTTCATCCAAACTACTATGGATTTCTTCTCCAAGTGGGCAGAGGCAGTTCCAATCACAGAGGTCAAGGCTTGTTCCATCATTGACTTTGTGAGCTCCAACATTATTTACCAATTTGGAGTCCCTCATGCCATCCTCACTGATAACGACATGAAATTTTGATTAGATGATGTGACAAAATTATACAATGTGTACAAAATCCATTCTAATCATACCTCCTACTATCATGCATAAGAAAATGGAAAGATCAAGGTGTTCAACAAAACCCTTTCTATCATTATGTAAAAAATGGTTGGTTGGAATTAGTAGAGTTTTCCAGAAAAGCTTCCCAACACTTTCTAGGCATACCGGATGACAATTCGTAATTCCACCCAGGTGACCCAATATTCCTTGGTGTATGTGACGAAGTCCATATTGCACATAAAGATTCAACTACCCTCATTGCGTACAACAATATATAATCAACAAGAACCAAATAAAGTAGCAGAAATCTATCTGGATGAGTTGGAAGTGCTTAATGAGAATGTGCTTCGTGCTCTGCACAATCCGGAAAGGCCCCTAAACATTATAGCTAGAGATTTCAACAAGAATGTTCACCTCTGCTTCTTGTAAGGAGACTTGGTATTTTCCCTGAGGGAACCAACGATACCTGGTAGTAAAGCACCCATAGTGGATCCCAAATGGGAGGGACCTTACATTGTTCACAAGGTTTACTCCAATGTAGCATACTGGATAGTTACAATTGATGGGGAGTGTATAACTCCTCCCACCAATGCAAATTTCCTCAAAAAATACTTTTACCGAGTCCCTATAGTCAGGAAAATCCTTAAACTATACGGTCCTGCATGACCCCCAAACTGCATGATAGTCCCGCATGACCCTAAACTACATTATGGTTCAGAATGACCTTAAACTGTCTGGTCCTACAAGACCTTAAACTGTACGATCCTACATGACCTTAAACTATGTGTTGTCCTGCCAGTTGTTAAACTAAATCTCAAAAACTATGTATGGCTTGATTCTCATCCTCATGGGATACATAGGAACACTCAGATGCTCTGTTTATATTTCAACACCAGTTTCCTCTTTGATTATCCCCTCTTGGGCATAGTTTTTTTGGACTATCCCACATGGAATCGTATAGGCTTCATTACCCCCACTTGTTTTAGGGTTACGATGATTGCATCATGTTCCCTCTTTCGTTCTTCTAATTCTCCCATGTCTTTACAGCATGACGTTAAACTATGTGGCCCTTCTAGAACTACGTGTGGCTTGATTCCCATCCTCATGGGATACATAGGTCCACCTAGAAATTTCATCCGGAGGCCCAACCCCAAACGTCAGAACCTCCCATTGGGATGAAAGACATGGTTTGGTGCAAGATTTTTCCCCCATTCACGTCAAGTTCATCATGAACATATCATGTATCCCTCTCCCCTAAAGATCTCTATATATTCTACTGTCTGACTTTATTTGAAATTGCATGGGTGAATTTATTCTCCACACACCCCATCAATTGGGTTCCCATTAAATTTCACATCTGATGCCCCCCCCCCGAACGATGAGGATACTTAGCCTAGGGTCTATCCTATGGTTTCAGTCCAACACACTAAAGGAGTTTAGACAAAAAATCGATACGAGCATCATGTTGTGAATATGGTTGGCGGTCGACACTCATTTGTTTTCCATTTCAGGTCTCATGATATAGATGTTATGTTACAAATCTGGTCAATAGTTATACTTTGTCGTTGTCACCACCCCCATATGTCCCAAACATGGAGTAGAGTGGTTCATTCTGCCCCACTGTCTCTCCAAATCTCAGCCTACCTCGAGTGAGAGTCTAATTCCATATATCATACCCTTATGTGATGGGGTGATCCTAGTCCTACTCTTGGTTTCCCACACCGTGTATTTCTCATGAGGGCTTAAGAGATATGAAGGAAATTCCCATATGAGAGGTCATATGGCTATAGTTGGTCAGGACACCCATCCTCATGTCCTTCTACACCTTCTTCCCCTTAGCCCATGTTCTCATTTTCGATTTTTTGGTGTGGTATGGGATTATTTTCTCATTCACGTTAGACTATTTCACCTTGCCACACATTTCCCCTTGAGACATCCCTTCCTTAATTTATCATCCGTCCCGCAAGCACAGGCCTCGTCCTGCCTCACGAGCCCCATCATTTTGGTTTCCATCACATTCTATATACCAAAGGGTCCTCCTACCATTACGGGCTAACGTCCTCGGGGATTGTCAGTGGTAAATTTATATGTGTCCCATGTTGCGAGTATGGTCAACAGTCGAATATCAATTTTTTTCCCCAAATTATGGTCACAAAAGTGTTGATACTGTGTTGCGAATATGGTCAACAGTGGTCCTCTATCATCGTTGTTGTTTTGTGGCCTTCTATATGAATTATGATTCTGCCTCTCTGTCCCATGCATATGACATTAAACTGGGTGTAACACTCTGAGATTTTATGAAAAATATTCTTTTTAATTTCACTAATGTCTTGTGTTGTACGCTACACCAAAAGGAGCTTTCATAACACACATCCTTGACTTGCCTTGCATTACACGCAATCGCGACCTTCCTCGATAGCGTGTGTGGTATGCAATAACGAGTTTCACTAAACAACAATATGCTATTAAAATATTATTAAAACTAGCCGTTATGAATAGTAATAACCACTTTTTGAAATTTTGTAAATTTTATTTTTAAAAATGGAATTCATTTTTGGATTCGTAATATCGAAATTAGCTTAGGGTGAAATTTTGGTACTTTTCAGATAACTTTCATTTTCTGATAAATAATGAAAATTACTAAATTATAATTAAAAACAACTTTTTATAATCGAAATAATTAATAGTGATAAATTATTAATTTGAGTGATTTTAAAGTATATTTAGAAAATATTTTTACAATTCAATACAATGTTGGTCATTGGATGTAATTTCACATTTACACCAGACATAAACATGTGTTAATCTTTTGATAGTTATTATCTCTTAAAAACACGCTATTTGTTGTGACAGTGGAAATTAATTATAAAATTAATTAATGCAACTTATATGTTGGGAATTTTGTAAAATAGAAATCATTTTTTAATTCGGAATATAAATTATAGCTTAGGGTGAAATTCTGGCATTTTTCTGAAAAACTTCAATTTTTGATGAATAGTGAAACTACTAAGTGGTAGTTAAAAAAATTAATTTTTTCATAAATCTTAATTTTATCGCTTCTGTGAATGGAATTTCAAAAATCCGAGAGACATGGTTGATGTTAGTAAGTAAAATGTGGTTCAATGAGATGAAAATAATTTTTGATGAATAGTAACTTTTTACTTTTATTTAGCACGGTTAAAAGTAAATAGGGTAATTAAGGGTAAAAATGATATTAATATTACCCTAACACATGTCTTAATCCTATTTTACAAGTTTATCTCGACCAAAAACAACCTTAAGTGTAAAATATTATCATTTAGGCCCACTTGGATTAGATTAGGACATTTATTATTATTTAATTCAAAGAAGAGCTAAAAGAGTTAAAATCAAAGTTTATTTACTAAAACATTTTTAATATAGGGTTATACATAATATAATTTCGACTATAAATATTCATTAGAAATATAAAGTTATTTCCTACATAATGGTATTTTATTTTTAATTTTTATAATTTAAATAATTTAATTTATTTATGGCACAACGATGATGCAGTAATTACCTTTTTAAGAAAATGTTAACATAATTGATGTTATAAATGCCCAAATAAATGTAATTTGAGACTTTTTATGACTTAAACTAATTTTTTAGGTTAATATGACATGTTATTATTGATTTAATTAACTTTTTTCGAACTTATAATTCTTTTATGATTTTCACAAAAATCAATTACTAAATAGTGTCAAGATTGACATAAAATAGTTTTTAAAACAAATATTATATTATTAATTGCTATTTTATTCTAAAATTCTAAAGTTCGGCCAAATGACTTAGATAAGGTTATATATATTAATAATAAACAATTTGGGGTTCTTTTGGCTTCTTATAGTAAGTTTATTAACCTTATAGTGTAAGAACACAAGAAGACACGGTAAAAGTAAAATTATTTAACTTAATGTTAAATCGAAATGATAATGTTTAAATAGGAACCTAAACTTGTCTAAATTCTATTGGATGATAGGATTTCGACCCATCCCCACCTTAGCCTCGAAATAAATCAATTTGGAGCTATTTAAAACCGAACTTGACTTTAAAATAAAATAATATTTTTAGTTATTCCAAAGGTGCCCCTCTCATCCCTTATAAAAGGACACCGCCTCCCTCTCTTCCTCACACAACTTTGAGCCTTCAAGCTCGACAAAACCCTGCCAAATTCTCTTATCCACTTCCCTAGCAACATCATATAGGTTCTTGTCATCCTCAAAGACCAATTTTAGTTCCCTAAGAGGAGGTCTCAAAGAGGCGCTTCAAAGAAGAGGTAATTTCTGTTACCAATTCTTTCACCTTTATTTCTTCTTCCACTTCTTCTTCTTAGGTTGTTTCATTATGAAGTAATAACATCAGTATCAATCATATAGGGATATGTTATTATAAGTATGAAACAATCCTAATTCACCATCTATCCATCCTACGGAAAACGAAATCACCGCGCGTGCATACATACGGAATACCTTCTCCACGACGCGATGAGATTCATTCTCCATGTTAACCATTTAAGAATGATTTTAAAGTATATATACGCAATAATAATGAAATATATGACATTATAAAGCTACTGGATTTATGTGCATATATATGTATGTTATCTAATTAATTCCACACAATTCAATAAGGAATCGAAAACAGCGTTCATGCGTACGTACGGCCTACCGTCTCCATGAACGGTGTATTTCTTTCCATTTATCGATCCATTATATATATGTATATTATGAATATATATTATATATAAATCATGTTTTATATTCTATAATTAAGTAATAATTATCTAAGTAATCATATGAATAATTACAAGTTAAAACACGAACGACAAATGAGACGATTTTACCCAAAACACTACTTTAACATGAATTTACAAAATAACGGGTAATATAAAGTCATAAGTGAACCATATATGATATAATAAAAATTAATATTATTCTGTAATAAGTCAATGACATTATTGAAATCATTATACAGGAGGTTCGGACACTTACAAAGCAAATCGGACCTAAGGTAAGGGATAAATTTTCAATCTCATTTTTATCCGAGATTTCTTATACGTAAGTATTTACTGGGGTAACGTTTATCATCCATGACCATGATTTCTAAAAATGATTTCATAAAATGTTTACCATTCTTACATGGATGTTTAAAGTCATTTTTACCCTTTATTTACTTTTTACCACATTGTATGAATGAAATCTTGCGTTTGGTTACCATATAAGGTACTTTTTTACTTTTCCGACAAAAGTACAAGGAGAATGTTATTTTTAACTTATACGGCGTGAAAGGATTTTTACGGTTTCATAACGCCTCATTTTCAAGAAGATTCATCTACAAGATTTCATGATTATTTTCAATAAAACCCTTATCTTTTAAAATTGGATGGAATTTTGTGAAAAGAACATGATTTTAAAGAAGAAAGGATATTTTCCTCAAGAATTCATTTCAAGTGTTTTGTCAAAACTATTTTACATCTAATATGACATTATTTCATATGTGTATGTTTCAAGTAAAATTTCTCTATGATTTAAATGGATTCAATTTTCTTATGATGAAATGATATCAATTGTTTATGGATTATGTTATGATGGCATGATGTTTAAGAATCGCATTTTATTTCATGGGTTATGCTATGATGTATGATTTATGATTTTGTAGTCCAAATAAGAATGGTATAATTATGAGATGGGTGGGACCTATATATACCTCCAATGCATTGGGTAAAGATTTTATATCTAATGAGATAGACATGGCTGGAATGGTAGGTTATACCGGTTCAGTGAAACAGGACTGGAACGAGGGTGACTCGGTTCAGAAAGGGACTTTGTCCACCAAGATAGTCTTGACAATGAGTCTTGACTAATAAGAAATGATTCTCTATGATTATGTGTGTATGCCACAAAGTTTGATGTTTTACGTTATGATTATTGTGATTACATTTCACTGCCATGAGTTATCCCAGGTTATGAAACTATGATCTCTTTTACAGGTTAAGATTTCCAAAAGTTATGTGCTTATGTATATGATGTGATTGATATTTCTTTTGTTTACCCTTACTGAGCATTTGAGCTCACCCTTTTATGTTTTCTTTTCCCCAGGATATATAGAAAGGTTTTAGGTATAATAAAAAGGACGATCTTTATGGGAGATGTTGATGATCTTTCACCAGGATTAGAGGATTATATTCCGAGTTTCCAAAGACACTAAACTATTACGATCCTTGTGTGTGTGTTTTTGTTATGTACTAAGTATTCCTCAAATGTAATGTAATGTCAATGTACGTCAAGCTTCGGGTCTCTACATTTGGTATCAGAGGAAAGGTTTAGTCAACCTTTGGAAACTAGGATGCGAAAGCGTTAGTGAGATCCCTAGAGATATTTCTAAGGTATGTCTAGTGATGTCCCTAAGGATAAGTATACGTATAGGATATAGTCCTAGAACTATGGTAACGATCTTAGAATTTAACCTAAGATGTTAGATATTGAAGTTACTCTCCCTTTATTATGATTTTTGCCTCTCACACTATTCTTTTTGGGTTTTAGAAAATGGATGGAAACAAGATGATTCACTATAATGGAGGATATGATGGACAATGGAATGATATTCTTCATAATGAAATGGGATTTGGAAGTCCAAACATCATTATTATGCTGAATCAGCAATCTCATAATATGATCAATAAAGTAAAATTTGGTAATTTTCCTGACTCGGCTAATAAGAGAAAGATGGAGTTTCATGATGATCATAGAGGAAAGAAAGTTCAATTTCCCCTATGTAAATCATGTGGGAAGAGGCATCAAGGAGAATGTTTCAAAGGAACTGGAAGATAGTTTGGGTGTGGAAAAGAAGGACACAAAGCTAGTAAGTGCAAAGGAAAAGGTTCAGTTAACACCAGGGATAAGGATAATGGTATTGCTATGACATCAACAATGGTTAAATGTTTTAAATGTGGAATGTACGGGCATTATGCAAACCAATGCCCTAAGGGAAAGTCTCATGAAGAGAATCAGTATGGTCGTATTGGTAGTATTTATGTGGATGATGATGAAGAGACTCCAAATGATATTTGAGATGAAAGAATTGTTGAAGCTCGGTCAATGGTTTAAGAATGTAATGGAATGATTACATGTTTATCATGTGTAATGTTGTATAAGTAATCTCATGCTACTATGGAATAAAGATACATATATGGATTGTTACACTGTTGTCTTTCCTTGAGTTTTGAAAGTGTATTCAGATATTTTTGGAATGTAGATGATATGCGCATAATGATGGGATAAAGAGAAAATTAAATGTTTGATAGTATTCATGAGCTCATGACTTATATAAGGAGAAGGTTATATCATGGTTTGAGTATATAGAATTTTTGGATTTTGGTATGTGGAAAGAGTTAACTTTTGACTGAATTCATGTTTTCACTAAGGTTCAATGGGTATTCATTTTTCAAGAGAATACATCATTAAGGTATTCACATGATTGGAATGTGACCAACAAGATATATGGGGGATAAATGCTGGTATTCACATGCTTGGTTGACAAAATTTCAAGTAATCGTTTTCTTTATACTATGAGCTTGGACCGAAGTATCTTAGATAAGCCAAAAGATTAGAATGGATTATGTTGGACATAAGTTAGGATAAAACATTTTTTTTCGATATTATTGATGGGATGTTATAGTAATATAGCTTTAGAAAAAGGACAACCTGTAGGACGGGCGACAGCCCATCGCGTCGGACAAAGCTGTGGGAATCGAACCCACAACCGAAGTGCGACTGGCCTTTATCGCCTAACACTGGCCTACAGGAAGTCCCTGTTTAGTAGAAACTAGTTTTATTATATTAAGAAGTATGATATATGATGTATAAGTCCATTTTAGGAACCATATATGATTAATCTCACTATAGAATGACTTATGTATATTTAATAACTTTTGCTAACCTTTTGTTTGAGACAGATGGAATGACCTGTCATTCTATCACATGATCTGATAACACTTCACGAATAACAAATTCAACTTCATTTATTTAAGAGATGAAGTAGAAATTGTTCAAGGCACGAACAACAGTGAGATTGTACCAAAATAAAGTAAGTATTTATTCTAATTCAAATTCTTCAACTTTAGGGAAACGATCTTGAAAACCAAAAATGTTGTCCTAGTGCTCTTATATCTGATTAATCAGATGGTACCTTAGATCGTCACAAATTTATGGATTTGTGATTGTTGGCTTTTCCATAGCCAAGTTCTCTATCACTCTCCATCAGAACATGATGGTTAGATTTTTCTTCCATATCCATATTTTCACCTATGTGGAAACCCAGTGATTAGTTTATTTGGGTAACCATTATGTTTCATACTTTTGTTTTTTAATATTGGTTTTGGTATTCCTTTTTACGATGTGGGTTTCTATTAAAGAAACTTTCGAATAGTAAACCATTTATAACCCCAACGAATTTCGAGGGCGAAATTCATTTTAAGGGGGGTAGAATGTAACACCCCGAGATTTTATAAAAAATATTCTTTTTAATTTCACTAATGTATTGTGTTGTACGCTACACCAAAAGGAGCTTTCATAACACACATCCTTGACTTTCCTTGCATTACACGCAATCGTGACCTTCCTCGATAGCGTGTGTAGTACGCAATAATGAGTTTCACTAAACAACAATATGCTATTAAAATATTATTAAAACGAGCCGTTATGAATAGTAATAACCACTTTTTGAAGTTTTGTAAATTTATTTTTCAAAATGGAATTCATTTTTGGATTCGTAATATCGAAATTAACTTAGGGTGAAATTTTGGTACTTTTCAGATAACTTTCATTTTCTGATAAATAGTGAAAATTACTAAATTTTAATTAAAAACAACTTTTTTTTAATCGAAATAATTAATAGTGATAAATTATTAATTTGAGTGGTTTTAAAGTATATTTATAAAATATTTTAACAATTCAATACAATGTTGGTCATTGGATGTAATTTCACATTTACACCAGACATAAACATGTGTTAATCTTTTGATAGTTATTATCTCTTAAAAACACGCTATTTGTTGTGACAGCAGAAATTAATTATAAAATTAATTAATGAAACTTATATGTTGGGAATTTTGTAAAATAGAAATCATTTTTGAATTCGGAATATAAATTATAGCTTAGGGTGTAATTCTGGCATTTTTCTGAAAAACTTCAATTTTTGATGAATAGTGAAACTACTAAGTGGTAGTTAAAAAAATTAATTTTTTCATAAATCATAATTTTACCGCTTCTGTGAATGGAATTTCAAAAATCCGAGAGACATGGTTGATGTCAGTAAGTAAAATGTGGTTCAATGAGATGAAAATAATTTTTTGTGAATAGTAACTTTTTACTTTTATTTACCACGGTTAAAAGTAAATAGGGTAATTAAGGGTAAAAATGATATTAATATTACCCTAACACATGTCCTAATACTATTTTATAAGTGTATATCGACCAAAAACAACCTTAAGTGTAAAATATTATCATTTAGGCCCACTTGGATTAGATTAGGACATTTATTATTATTTAATTCAAAGAAGAGTTAAAAGAGTTAAAATCATTGTTTATTTACTAAAACATTTTTCATATAGGGTTATACATAATATAATTTCGACTATAAATATTCATTAGAAATATAAAACGATTTCCTACATAATGGTATTTTATTTGTAATTTTTATACTTTAAATAATTTAATTTCTTTATGACACAACGATGATGCAGTAATTATCTTTTTAAGAAAATATTAACATAATTGATGTTATAAATGCCCATATAAATATAATTTGAGACTTTTTATGACTTAAAATAATTTTTTAGGTTAATATGACATGTTATTATTTATTTAATTAACTTTGTTTGAACTTATCATTCTGTTATGATTTTTACAAAAATCAATTACTAAATAGTGTCAAAATTGAAATAAAATAGTTTTTAAAACAAATATTATATTATTAATTGTTATTTTATTCTTAAAAATCTAAGGGTCGGCCAAATGAATTATATAAGGTTATATATATTAATAATAAAAAATTTGGGGTTCTTTTGTCTTCTTATATTAAGTTTATTAACCTTATAGTGTAAAAACACAAGAAGACACGGTAAAAGTAAAATTATTTAACTTAATGTTAAATCTAAATGATAAGGTTAAAATAGGAACCTAAACTTGTCTAAATTCTATTGTATGAGTTGATTTCGACCCATCCTCACCTTAGCCTCGAAATAAATCAATTTAGAGCTATTTAAAACCGAACTTGACTTTAAAATAAAATAATATTTTTAGTTATTCCAAAGGTGCCCCTCTCCTCCCTTATAAAAGGACACCTCCTCCCTCTCTTCCTCACACAACATTGAGCCTTCAAGCTCGACAAAACCCTGCCAAATTCTCTTCTCCACTTCCCTAGAAACATCCTATAGGTTCTTGTCTTCCTCAAAGACCAATTTTAGTTCCCTAAGAGAAGGTCTCAAAGAGGCGCTTCAAAGAAGAGGTAATTTCCGTTACCAATTCTTTCACCTTTATTTCTTCTTCCACTTCTTCTTCTTAGGTTGTTTAATTATGAAGTAATAACATCGGTATCACTCATATACGGATATGTTATTATAAGTATGAAACAATCCTAATTCACCATCTATCCATCCTACGGAAAACGAAATCACCACGCGTGCATACGAACGGAATACCGTCTCCACGAAGCGATGAGATTCATTCTCCATGTTAACCATTTAAGAATGATTATAATGTATATATAAGCAATAATAATGAAATATATGACATTATAAAGCTACTGGATTTATGTTCATATATATGTATGTTATCTACTTAATTCCACTCAATTCAATAAGGAAACGAAAATAGCGTTCATGCGTACGTACGGCCTACCGTCTCCATGAACGGTGTATTTCTTTCCATTTATCGATCCATTATATATATGTATATTCTGAATATATATTATATATAAATCATGTTTTATATTCTATAATTACGTAATAATTATCTAAGTAATCATATGAATAATTACAAGTTAAAACACGAACGAAAAATGAGACGATTTTACCCAAAACACTACTTTAACATGAATTTACAAAATAACGGGTAATATAACGTCATAAGTGAACCATATATGATATAATAACAATGAATATGATTATGTAATAAGTCAATGACATTATTTAAATCATTATACAGGAGGTTCGGACACTTACGAAGCAAATCGGACATAAGGTAAAGGATAAATTTTCAATCTCATTTTTATCCGAGATTGCTTATACGTGAGTATTTACTGGGGTTACGTTTATCATCCATGACCATGATTTCTAAAAATGATTTCATAAAATGTTTACCATTCTTCCATGTATGTTTAAAGTCATTTTTACCCTTTATTTACTTTTTACCACATTGTATGAATGAAATATTTCGTTTGGTTACCATATAAGGTACTTTTTGACTTTTCCAACAAAAGTATGAGGAGAATGTTATTTTTAACTTATACGGCGTGAACAGATTTTTCCAGTTTCATAACGCCTCATTTTCAAGAAGCTTCCTCTACAAGATTGCATGATTATTTTCAATAAAACCCTAGTCTTTTATAATTGGATGGAATTTTGTGAAAAGAACATGATTTTAAAGAAGAAAGGATATTTTCCTCAAGAATTCATTTCAAGTGTTTTGTCAAAACTATTTTACATCTAATATGACATTATTTCATATGTGTTTGTTTCAAGTAAAATTTCTCTATGATTTAAATGCATTCAATTTTCTTATGATGAAATGATATCAATTTTTTATGGATTATGTTATGATGGCATGATGTTTAAGAATCCCATTTTATTTCATGGGTTATGCTATGATGTATGATTTATGATTTTGTGGCACACATAAGAATAGTATCATTATGAGATGGGTGGGACCTATATTTCCCTCCAATGCATTGGGTAAAAATTTTATATCTCATGAGATAGACATGGCTGGAATGGTAGGTTATACCGGTTCAGTGAAACAGGACTGGAACGAGGGTGACTCGGTTCAGAAAGGGACTTTGTCCACTAAGATAGTCTTGGCAATGAGTCTTGACTAATAAGAAATGATTCTCTATGATTATGTGTGTATGCCACAAAGTTTAATGTTTTATGTTATGATTATTGTGATTACATTTCACTGCCATGAGTTATCCCAGGTTATGAAATTATGATCTCTTTTACAGGTTAAGATTTCCAAAAGTTATGTGCTTATGTATATGATGTGATTGATTTTTCTTTTTATTACCCTTACTGAGCATTTGAGCTCACCCTTTTATGTTTTCTTTTCCCCAGGATATAAAGAAAGGTTTTAGGTATAATAAAAATGAAGATCTTTATGGGAGATGTTGAAGATCTTTCACCAGGATTAGAGGATTATATTCCGAGTTTCCAAAGACACTAAACTATTACGATCCTTGTGTGTGTGTTTTTGTTATGTACTAAGTATTCCGAAAATGTAATGTAATGTCAATGTACGTCAAGCTTCGGGTCTCTACACTAGGCATACACAGTCCAAGCTCTATGACCCTAAACTAAAATTACCTTCAACCTCACTGTAAGATGATAAAATGCTATCTAGCCATGAATTTTAATTTGAGGCCTAGCCTCAGGTCCCTGGACCTTTCCATCCCTGGCCCGAGTTCTCACTTTGGATTGTATATTCTGGTATGGGATTATGTCCACATTCACATCGGGTTACTTTTCATGGCGTACACATCCTTGGATAATATAGATTTCCCTAATCATCATCCTTACCATCATGACCTTAAACTACACAGCACCCCCAGAACTATGTATGGCTTGATTTTCTTCCTCATGGGATACGTAAGAACGCCCAGACATTTTTTCTTCAGGTCCAGCCTCGTATCATAGAAACCTCCATATCATTTTTCCTCCATTTCCCACATTCTTCTAGAAGATGGTTATATAGTGTGTTATGGACTCACATCTTAATTCACATCGGGTTTTTAACAACCACACCACATACCTATCTTTCCTGAGTGGCCTCCACTCCCTTTCCCTTATCTTCTATTTTTGGGTTGGATGCCCTTAAAATGGGTCCTTGGGCACTCTTTGGTGACTCAACAATTGGACCATGAGTAATCTGGTCTAGAACCTGGAGTGTCTGATTCTACCTGATCATGCTTTCACCCATTTTTTAGGCTTTGTGACCCCATTCATTTGGGATTCCATTATCTTTCACATCCAAAGGGACCCACAAATGGAATGGATGCCAGGCCTAAGGGATATTGTACCATTATGGGCCAACATCTTCAAGGGTTTCAGACAAAAAATATATACAATTTCAGCATTGTGAATATGGTCAGTGGTTGACACTCTTTTTGTTCCCATTTCTGGCCACACGATATGCATGCTGTGTTTAGAATACAGTCAATAGTTATCCTCTATTCTCATGCCAACCCCTTCAAGAATTTAATTATTGGTTATATGATTCGCATTTTTTCCACCCCATCATGTGAAAATGGAATTTCAACGCTCCTGGAACTACCCATTAGTGCGTATTTTCACTTTAAGTGGAAAAAGTCGTGGTAAGGCATCATTTGAGGCTTCACACCAACTATCCTTTGGCGTGCATTTTAGGTATTGCAAAACCTATTATACCATTGTTTCCCACACTTAGTTTGACTCACCTGGGATTAATAATTGGGCTGAGTTCTACACCTACTTAGGGGATTCTGCCTCTCCATGGTTTGTGCTCTAAGACCATAAATAAGATCTCTTTTAGAACTACGTATGGATTGATCCCCAACCTCATGGGATACGTTTGAACTCCCAGAAATCTTTTCTTTGAGTCCAGCTCAAGTTCCACTAATTTATCTCTTCTGTTATGAATTATGGGCTTTGACTCATATAGGACCGCTTGGCATGGCACATGTAGGCTTATTCCCCAATTCACGTTGGGTTTTCAATAGTCACACCACGTACGCCCATTTTTAAGAGATAGTCCCCCATACTTCCTATCCCACATGACATTAAACTATATGTTGTCCTGCACGACATTAAAAGGTACCTTCATGAACTAGGTGTGGATTGATCCCCATCTTCATAAGATACATAGGAACACCCGTACATCTCATCTTTGGGTCCAGCTCAACTGAGAGCTAGCCTCTCCTGTGCCGTATCCTCTAACCTTTTCGGGCCCCTCAGCCTGAGGTTTCTTCCTCAGAATCGTGCATGGTATGATGTAGACCTCATCCTCATTCACGTCGGGTATGCTTTATTACACAATACACATTACATCTAGAATATCATCTCTCTTGTATATGTTTGAGCCATATGATTTTAATCTATGATGCCTAGTCCAACATGAACTTTAACCATTGCGTCTAGACTACACAATGTTTAAATGCCTAGTTGGTCTCATCACATGACCTTAAAATGTGAAATTATCATTCTGGTTGCACGATGAAAAATGTAACTACATCATGGTGTCCTCACTCGAGGGGACATCATGTTTGGTATCAGTCACACTCCATACCATTTTTCAATGCCTGTACATGGATTTATTCTTATGGAGATGCCTGGACATTCTATCCTAGGTCCATGGCTTAAAAAACAACACTCGTTCATCCTAATGGACAAACAAAATCTATCAAAGACAATTTCCATTGGTTCAACGGCCATACCAGCACAACCTTATTATCTCTGGAACCGGTATCCTACCTTGTCACTTCTAGAACTATGTTTGGAATGATTCTCATCCTTATGAGATACATAGAGACACCCAGGCATTTTTCCTTGGGCCCATCCCCAGGGTCATTAACCCTCCTGGCCCCTCAGCTGTGATCACAATCCACATTATATGACCACAAACTAGGTGCCTATAGTAAATGTAACATGAAATTAAACTATTAACCTTGGCCCAATAATTATGACCTCTAAACTATGTGCACTGTCCTCACTGTACGATGTAAAACTACATTTAATTCTAGGTCCTTAATAGGGAGGTCCTGTCCAGAAGTAGGTATGATCCCTGATTAGACCAATGCTCCCACCTAATGTGTTTCCACCACGGTGGTGTGATTTTAAGAGTGTTGGACCACATTCGAAAAACCCATCACTGCACCTTTTACACTTTACGTGCCCTCTCTTAGGACCCTCATCCCCTTTCACACCTGAATGTACCCCCTAATAGTTTGGATTATCAGCTTATGGCTTTCCTACTATCCGTGGATAAGGTTTCAGAAGACTAATGGATGGAATTTAAAGTCAGGCCCCATGTTTCGAACATTGTCAGTGGTCAGCCCTCATTTTTTATTCCCATTCCTGGCTAAAATAATAAAGATATGGCGTTTCGAACACAGAAAAAAGTCGGTTTTTATTGTCATGACACCCTCACAATGTTCTGAACATTGGGTATTTTGATTCACACATTCCATTCCCCTCAAATGCCCCTAGTGTTACCCCACTCATGCAGTATAGCACATGGGGATGACTGTGCATCCATCTCTCTGAGGTCCTCATCCTCTAGTAAGGCCTCTTCTATTACTTCCTAGAAATATGGGTTGGATGGTCAAAACATAGATGCCCGAAGCTTTATTGGACCTCCTGCATTACGACGATGTAATAGTGCGAGCATCCCTTGATTCTCACATCGGGAAAGACCCACGTGATCTTAGGAATGAATTTATATTTATTTCATGAGTGTGGTTGGAATGCATTAAAACAAATGAACAAGTAAAAAATTGATTCATACATGATGTTCAGAACAAGTGATAGTAAAGAGAAACAAGTTGTGAGTTTGACCAAGATAGGAAATTTAAGGGTCGGTGTTTTGGACGAATCACTCAAATGTCTCCAACAACTGGTCCATATCCTCCATCATCATTGTCCGTCCCCTCAGAGCCCTCTCTTCATCAGTTGCTGTGGAGCATAGTTCATTGGCCCTAGTCTGTGCTCGAACCCGTTCAACTTGAAGTTCAGTCATTTGGTGACTCACTTCCACTATCTAATATTGGGAATCCTCTAGTTGGGCTCTTAGTTTCTTCATGAGCTTAGAACAGTTTGTGATTAATACCTCCCTTTCATTCATTTTCCCTTCAAGGCATCATCCCTCCTGCTCCACCTTCAAGAATTACTGGGTATTCCTTAACTCTATTTGGAATTGGGTAATGTCAGAACATTGGATCTCCTCCCATATCTTTTTAGCCATGTAGTCATGGATTTTTAGATGAAAGTGGTGGGCATCAACCCCCACCCTCCCAGTGCAGAGGAAGTGCAACCAGGTGTGGAGTGATCACATCCACTTCATCCATTCTGTATGTGATTGACTGAGGAAGCATTTGATGCTCTTCCACCCCTTACACCGCATCATCCATCTTTCATTAGCTGCATCTGAATTAGAGTCATCTCTCTCCTCAGGGTCTGCAGGTCAATAGTGGAAAAAGAAGCCAAGAGATCAGTCGAAGGGTCTTCTTCTAGCCCTCCCGAGAGATTAGGATCCTCGACATGTGGGAGGCCTTCGTCTTTTTCCTCAGCCCCAAAAAAATTTCCCCTAACAACTTCAAACCTTGATCATACATTGACTTCAATAGTATCTACAAATTCTTTCTCATCAAGTGCTCAGGACAACTCGAGTTGTGGTGTTGGTACCGAGAATGTCGATGCACTCACCAACCAGGCATCCACAGATGGCCTAGATTCGGTAGCTTGAGGACCCTCAAAGGCTGTGATTACTAAATGAACAATGAACACCCTAATCAGTTGAGCTGTCTGATGATAAATATTGGTTTCTATGTGATGAGCTTACAAGATCCCAAAGCACCAGCCTCTGGTTTTCCAGTTGCTACAGGAGTCATCACTATAAATGCTCCCTCAGCACTCGTTAGCTCGATGATGGCTTCGGCTCCCCACCTTGATCCATTAACACCTCCTCCCACATTTTGATGGAGCTTCTTGGTCGGCACCAATAATCACCTAAAAAGAAAAAAGAAATATGAAGGAGGATTATGAGAAAAAAATGAGGGGGGATGAGAGATAAGGGATGAGGAAAACCTCAAGCAGCTCAATTATGTTTTCATTAGTGGAAACAATCTCTCCACTCTCCTGAGTACTCCCTTGGCGGCCCATCCCTTGGGAGCCTCCACCTACAAACTCCTCAATAGATTCCCCCATTTCATCCTCTTCTCCACCCTCTCATTCTCTCTCTTCCTCTTCTGATTCACTTCCCTTCAGGTCCTTGTCACTTTCATCATCCTCAGATGACATATTTTCATTATCGTGCTCTTGGTTGAGCATTACCTTCACCAGGAGAGCTGGTTCCTCATGCCGACAAAGCTAGCATGCATACGCGTCCATGGCCATCATGTATGGGTGCCAACGAAGGAAGTTTACCATATCCGCAATTCAAATGAGTTATACATTAGGTATCTGAATTCCATTTCATACTATCTTTTTCTAAAGAACATATGTGACCATCTACTACCACAAGGTCAACCAGGCCGACCACAGCGTGACGTATATTGCATAATCAGAAGGCTGAAGTAGGAATATTATCTGCTTCCCAGGTAGCTCCATTATTTCTCAACAAGGCTGTTCGCGAGCCCCACTTCCCCCAGACGTCGAAGGCAGATCCACATCATGGGACGTTCCCACAGTTGTATCCCTAGAGATCCCTGACCCGGTTGCCTGACTTTCCCCAGACCTTTCCTCCCCAACATCTCCTTATCTACTCCCCCGCTACTCAGGTTCTACATTAGAGACTTTTAGCTATCAGACTCACTTCCGCAGAAGCCTGTCAAGGAATGCCTCAACCCAATGTTCAGATTATTTTTTTGAAAGGCTAACAACCACATGGATGTGGGTGGGGGGGGAAGTAGTGACTTATCTAGAGTGAAAACTGTAATGCTCAACCTCATTTGGTGAAGAACACATCGGTTCCTCTCCTCCCAGACATCAGTATACACTTTCTTTGGCATCCCCTGGAGGCATCTAAACTACCTGGAAAATATTAATGGACTGTAGGGTTCGCAATGGATCATCCCATCAACCCGGGGCCCAATCTCCCCACCTCTGATGCTCTGGAAGTATCCCCTTTGATCTAGAGAGTGTTTCCCATTGTCTATCATTTTACCAGTTGGTCTTGGGAATAGACTAAAGGTAAAATTTACATGATTTACGATCCTAATCCTTACACCCTCTTCATTAATGGTCAGTGGCATGACCCCGACAATATTCAACAAGGAGGGTCGTAGACCATTACTTGGAGGATGAATGGAATTTGGAATGGTATACTCGCCATAATGAGCTGTGATCTAGCCATGAGGAATCTAGAAAGGGCCGCAAATTCACCTCGGTGACCCCCTCTCAAAATTATCCTTATAATGGCGTACAAACGGGCCCAAACATTGATTCCCATGTTGAACCCATGATTAGAATCCATAATTCCATCCATCACTAATGTTGTTGGAAGATCTATCATCCTCATGTCGCTCAGTGGCAGGAGCCACCAACTCAAGAAGGTGGCCAATAATCTGACATACTAGACGTTTGGATCCCATATTTCATTCACACCAAATCCCCAATATTGATACTCCCCTGCCTCCAGGATTATCCAATACGAGTCATTTTTCTCCTCTATGCCGCGGTCGGACACCGTCTTCCTCACCCTGGCATCTTGATGTATGGGTCTTTCTATAGAAAAAAATTGAACCACTTCGAGTATGACATGTTCATCAAAATTTCGTTGACCTAGAGCCTCTCCTTGGCCAGTTACAATAGATGCCATGTCTAGAAGGGTGTCCATGATCTGTCTCCCTAGATATTCCCCATCGGGAAGAAGTCATCGTACCAGTGCCCATCCCAAGGGATTTCCCCAATGAAATGAATGTCACAAAGGATGATACGAACCTTCCCATGGTATAGTTGAAAGGTGTTGGTATCATGGGACCACTGGGTAAACAACTCCTTATCGAGTTCATAATAGCTGTAGAAATGGAACTGCGACGTCCACACAGCCACGAACAATCTAATATGCGGTAGATGAGCCCCATACTAGTCACATATTTGGCGTACCCAATATGCCCAAGCCCAATAACTTGGGAATTTTCCACTAGACCTTTTTTCCTAGTCATACAGCCTGCCTTTAGTCTCATCAGTAACACTCTTTCAGAAAGTAATTGAGTTATGTGACCGAGAATCCTCTGCAAAATGGTGACTTCCCAAAATGGTTCAAGTTCTGGGTTTTAGGATGTTACCATCCATATGTCCAGTTTCTATATAAGGATGGCCATTGTTAGTGATATTATACCAAGGGAGGTCATCCTCACGGGTCACCCTTGACTACGGTGTGTCAACATTAAATCTTCGCACAGGTACCTCCTCCAAAATACCAAAGTCCCATATTTGTAAGTTGTCAGAAATCGCATACTCCTTCTGGGCTGAGATCAACATGTTGAAGAGAGATTGGTTACTGGATATAATCTTTCAAGTACCAAAAACCTCAGGGTATGAAACCATCTCGGGCCTTTGAGTGGCGAACAGAGCTTCCCTCTTAGTGTCAGAACGATTAGCAGCCATCTTCTTCTGGAAAGATCAAAATGAGTCAGTGTGAAAACACGGTTACGACACATGAAAAATAAGTAGGTGACACAAAAATTATGAGGCACCACGAAAGACAGAGGTCACAATGCAAAAAACCCCCGATCTTGAGCGTAAAATAATGAAATTACTTGAGGAATTACGTGCAATAGAAGTATTTGACACGCAAGGAACGAAAGGTTTTTTTTTTGCACGAGAGAGCTCAAGAATTATTGTACAAGAAAAATCTGTATAGACTGAGGGGCAGAGAATGTTATTATATGTGGGGAGCATGGTTTTCTCATGCATGAAAAATGGTTTACATGACGATGCATGGTTTTTTACATAAGGGAAGTTTTCTTCATGCACCGATCCAAGGAGGATCTGCATCATTGGGTTTCCCTCGGAATCCGAACTTTGCACCCCCGCATTGATCCGATTCTAATAGGGGGCATTTAGAGACGCCGAAAAATGCCCATGGACTAAAGAGGGTATTTTTTAGATAAAGAAAAGAACAAGTTTGAACCAGAGATAAATTTTGATAGGACTAGAAAGGCCACACACAAAATCCAAGACATGTTCAAAAAAAGATCACTTGCACGTTGAAAACCAAGGTATCCAAGGGAAGTTTCCACACATGCATGTAAAATTATGCGCCTTTGATACTGAGCATTGAAAATTACATGCCCCAACCTCTGGTTCTAAATTTTGCAAGCCACCGACCCCTGTTGATGTATCTTGCACACCCCCGACCTAGGCGCACAGTCTTTCCCACCGACCGACCTTCGCATGGACCCAACGGCCCAGAGCGCCTATAAATAAATGTCTACCCCTTCCACTTCGGATGGATGAAGAATCTGAATCATCTCCTCTGTGAAAAATTCTCTACTACCACATAAAAAAGATGGCTTTCAGGTATGGGATCTTTTGTAATAGGTTACCCAGGGGTTCGCCTTCACGCAGGACCACTATAGTTTAACACTCCCTCAAATCCCTCTATGTAATGACCCTTTCACGCAATCCATTCACCTTGCATTAAAAAATTCAACTGGTCCTTGCATTCAATCCTTGAAATTTGGGCACAAAACCGTGGCTCCACTTTGCATGCAAACCTCTCCAATTGGGTTCACGATGTTTCTCTACCACGAAACCGTTCCAATTTCACACCAATTGCACGAAAACCTCTATAATTGCGTGAAAAGCTCTAGGACCACTCACCCCAGCCTTTTTTGCTTTGCTGCACCATTTTCACGCGATCCACCCCCCTTTTACGTACTTCTTCACATGTGTTTGATGTTCCACTTCTAGACATCATCTTTGGGAGCCTCTAACACCCAAAACATCAACATCACACACCCCTCTATCGTATGACACTATAGGATCACACAATGTAACATCAATGTCTCGTGGGAATTGTTTTATGTTGCGTTGCTTCACCTCAAGATTCTTTTCATAGGCACGCTAATGACTACTGCTTCATCACATAGCCACGCTAACGTGGACCCCTCAATAGATCACTCCATAACACCCCTCACCAGGGAATTATTGATGCATTACCATCCCCATGGGGTGGGAGGTATCAGTTATGTAAGTCTTAGGGGTGTGGTGTGTGCCCATCTCATCCAAGATGTAGGATGTTAAACTGTCAAGTGCCATTGTGCCTCACATGATAGGATGTGCCATATTGGACATTCACTATGCCCACTGGTCTCCATGGGAGTTAAAACATTCCTCACATGGAATTACATCCTCTTTATTGGAATAGCATTCATCTGTGGGGAAAGGGAAACCACCCTGCTATAAGTCCCTAGCTTTTCTTGCAGGAGGTAGCATCCATAATCCTCCATTCCCCTTCCCATGGATGCACATTTCGGGATGTGATCATCAAATCGTTGTTGCCACTTGTTTCTCACACTGAGCATGACTCATGTGGGATTTGAGAAAGTACCGACCATGACATCATCTCTGGCCCACCTTAGATTGTAAACCCCAAACTCCTTCAGAACTATGAGATTTTTTATCCTTTCCATGGAAAGGTATGTAGGAATCCTTTTTCAGGTTCAACCCCAACACACATTTTTCCTGACCATCTTCACAGTTGTCCACCACCCTCCTGATCTATGTGGAATTTGATCCATGCCAAGTAAATGTTCGTATAAGCCTCCCTGAGGTTCATTCCCACTATTAATTGGTTCTGACCCCCTTCACGTCAGTTCCTACTCCACCTGAACTACGTTATCTTTGATCCTTGTCAAGACAATGTATGTTGGAAGCCTCCCCGATGATCAAGTGCAACAACCATTGGTTTGGACAGTCATCACGTAGGTTCACCATCACCCCCAAAAACCAATTGTTCCGACCCCCTTCACATCAATTCCCACCATTCTAAACTATGTGGGAATTGATCTGTGCTATGGAAATGTACGTAGGAAGCCTCCGTGAGGTTCTAGCCCAACACCAATTGGTCCCAACCTTCTTCACTTCGATTTCCACTCCTTCCGAACTACGTGGGAAATGATCCTTTTCGAATAAAGATACGTAACAAGCCTACCTACGGTTCAATCCCAACAACCATTGGGTTCGACCCCCCTTCATGTGAGACCACCTTTGTCCCGCATAACATTAAACTGCAGGCCCTCTTTTCATCTTCCACGATTTGAAACTACATCCACCACCTTGAAGTACATGGGATTTGATCATAGTCTCTTTGATAAGGTACATAGGAAGCCTACCTAAGGGTCAACTCCATTTAGCGGTAAGTCGTTGTGACCCCATCTAGGGGTAAACCATCGTGACCCCATCCGATGGTAAGCTATTGTCAACCCCATTCAGTAGTAATTTATTGTCAACCCCATTCGGCGATAAGCCATTAAATTCCCCAATCGATGGTAATTCCTCATCAGATTAACAATGTGGACATTGATTCCCTGCCACAGGGATAGGTAGGAGGTCTCTTCGTGACTCAATCCCAACATCAATGTCATCCTCAAGTAGACTCCATCTCATTCTCCATCTACTTCCCTTAACCATCCATTATCCAACATGATTTTTACTCAGGCCGCCACATATTTGTGGGATCATTCTACCTCATTACCTAGTCCCTTTGACAAAAATTAGGTAGCTAACCACACATTAGACCCAACATCAGTGTTCCCTCCAGCGGTTTCACCCATCTAATTCAATAATGTATCTGTTCTAATCAATCTGATCCATATTTTCTAGATGTTAATGTCGCTGGCATACCCTTTGTTAAACATGGAAATCTAAGGAAATACTTAGATACATGCCTATGGTATGTAATTCCCTTCATTTGACGTTGGATTCCTAGGGCTTATGCGCCCTCGAGAAGCCCTATAATAAGGGGAAGAAACGTAGATGCACTAGTGTCCTAGTATCCAGACACACCAGTGATGTCCAACGTGACTACTCCCCTGACTAAAGGTTACTGCCCTAACCAGACCCCTTGGATTGTCTCGACAGAAGCAGTGTAATTAACTGGTGTCCATGAAGTTATGGCACTGGGAAGAGTTTCACGAACAACATCTTAAGTCTATAAAGGAGACCCGGACTAGGTGACGAGTTTCGAGGAGGAATCTATCGAAAGACGAATCGACATCCCATCATCTCATTTCGATCAAGGAGAAAACGTCCCTAAACAAGGAAGGGAGGTTGCCCGTCTTTGGATAGTGGGAATGTGGGGCAACAAACAGAGTCACCATCCTCAAATAGATAGATGCAGGCACCCTAGTGAAATTGTCAGAAACATCACCAGAGTCAATACCTAATAGTCACATATAATATATATGGGCAACAACATGCTAAATTTCCAGAAAATTCCATACAAAAATGACTCATCCGAATATGTAAGGTTAACCAGCTAATAATGTTGATATATTATATAAGGGTCTATAAGCATGGGCTGAGACACCCCATATGTATGGTTCATAGCCCAACACATAAAAGTCGACATGTGGCCAAATTCATTGAAAGGGAATATGTTAGATCCATATCCACCATTTTAAAGGATCGTATCCCCCCATAAATAAATGTCTGGACTTTTTAAAATCATATAAATGAATAATTAATTCTTCATATTAACTAATATAAAAATTTCTTATACATTGATGCTTTTTTTAAACTTCATATATAATGGTCACGTCCCTTAGAGAATAAATTTCAACCAAGATTTATTCAATATTTCAAAAAAAACTAATATATATGCATAATATTCCTCCAAAAATGCATCATGCAGCTATAGAACAAGTAGACCTTCCCCAAAATCCCATATAGTAGAAAAAATTCATTAAAACAGAACCTAGTATGGAATAACTGGTAACATATAATCTGAGGCCCATACCGACACCCCAAACAACAACACGGGGGTCCCAATGCGCATTACTAATCCAAATTTTTAACTAAACCACCATTCTCACACACTCATCCATTATATAAAAATCCCTAAAAATTAATAACCTTCCATTTTAGTAAAATAATAATACTTTAAATTAGAACTCAAAAAAATTAGGCTAGGGTTATCACAACCTACCCATCATTTTTATATTATTCCCTATGTTTAAATTTATAGAATATGTCAACATTAGTGAAAAATTATGATATTATGACTACATTTCAGGATCCAACTCCAATGTACCATCATTTGTTTGTCTATTCTTCCACTATAATCATACCTATGGAGCTATCTCCCCATATACGGTCTTCTCCCTTTTATCTACAACAGATACAAGATTCTACTCGAATGATCTATTGGACATGAGGTCAATTTTTTTTATATTAATTAAATGAGATGGATTGGGAGAATATATCTAAATATCTGATTTATTAAGTCTGTAGTGTATAGCTCCAAAACAATGATTTAGAGATAACATGTATTCTACTATATTGATTCTCTCAATAATAATGAATAAATCCATGAACATATGTTAAAGTTTTGACTCCCTCTACATACAATTATTTATATTTTTAGGTGACACTAATAAAAATAATTAAATATATTTCTCAAAATTAATAAGATTGTATCGATGATTGGAATTAAATATCTTAATTAAATGAGAAGTTGATAGCTAATTTCTGATCAAATAGATATGCTCTAATGTATTAGAATGATACTACACCCAATAATCACCAACTATTATTTCTTTATAAAATATAATGGAAATAAACACGTCATACCATATAAATCTATCAAATATTTCATCAGAATCGATACATAATGTCATTTTTTGTTGGAATAAACACCAAGTGGTAAACATTTCTTGAGAACACAATAAAAAAAAGACAAACACCCACACAATATGTCCTTAAATATTACAATAATATTCATATAATTATTATCTATCATAACACAGAATTTTGTTCTCAAATGCACTAATGTGTCAACAACCTTCTCCAACCCCCTCTTGATGCATGATGTAGTATAGGGAATCCCTGTCTATATAAACACTCTATAGAACCCTATATGAGAATTTATCTACCACATATAGATCTTAACCAACATATCATCATAGAATATATCAATGATTGGTAAATAATGTGCATCCTTGATCAATTGTTCCACAATGAACAACAATGTATCACTGCCTCATATTATCCATAGAAACCTATAAAAATATATAGAAAATTCATCCTATATCCCTTAAAGAGTATACAATGATAAAAGAATACTAGTTGACTACTAGTGACCGACCATCACATACTAACAGGTGGATCACCATGTAATGAAACATACAATATAAGTCTTCAACCTAGGTCATCAATACAATTTCTATATATTTTGGTGCATCATAATACGTTTGTGGAGAATTTTTTAACATAAGGTTTTTGAGTCCCTCATTATATCATCATGTATACTCATGGGAAATAAAACATGATATTTGACATAAGGGATCCCATTTATTTTAAGATACCACTTGACTGGAATCTCTCCACCATATATACTATCTCTCATCACCATACATTCTAAGTCAAATAGACATCTCTAATCTACCATCCTTATGAGTGAGGGGCTATTAGTTAAGGGCATACGGGTCTTCTGGTGAAGATACTCTAAAACATGTAGGTGTTACCGAGAATAAAGATCATCATATAGCACAATTTACATGATTCATACAACACAAACAATGGATTCTTATTAAATATAACATTGGTAAGGATTTTCCACTTTATAAGGGTATATAAAACTCCAAATTGATGTATTATAGGTACTCAATAAACCTCCATTGCTAAGGTACAATGTAAAATTTTGAGAAAATATATTCCAAACTATTTCTAGCATTCTATACCATTAAAACCTCTCCCAATAAATAACACCTCTAGTACCTCAGTGCATACACCACTAATGATGAATCATGATCATGCATCTGGTAGTTCCTCTCAAGTTCCTTTAATAGTCTAGGCCCATAAGTGACTATATGACCCTCCTGTATTAGAACAACTCCAAGGATTACTCCAGGTGCGTCATAATACGATGTATATTTTTTCCCAACCTAGGTAAAGTCAATATCAACACATTATTTAACCTACCATTTAGTGCCTTAATTTATTTATCACAAGTATGTTATTAAAGGAACATATCCCCCTTATTTCTATGGGTTGAAATCAGAATTTCCAAGTGGGTAATGTCTTGTATAAAATAGAAGTAATAATTTGATAACACTAATAAATTTTAGATCTCAAAAACATTCTTGGGGTGCTCCCAAGAAATTGTATCATCAACCATCTCATGAACTACAAATACACTATCTTATGAAACCAATTTCCCTGTGAATAACACATGATCAATGAAAAAATAAAATTTTATGATCCTATAATAGAGATCATAATCACAAAGTGTACCCAAAAAAATATTATATTTTTATAATCCTCCTCCCCCACATATGTGAACAAGATAATATCATCGAAAAATATGACAAAAATGAATAAAACTAAGGATAAATGATCTGATTCATGAGATCTATATACACTTTCAGTGAATTATTAAAATATAATTACATCAAAATAGCATCATACTGTCCAATCCTTCTTTGGAATGATGTATGAGGTATTTAACAAGTCCACATCCTTAGTTGATAATATCCTATTTTCAATTTAATCTTAAAGAATAATCTAGCTAAAATAAATTGATTAACTCAAAATCCAATTCATAGAAGTGGACACTAGATCTTAATTATCACCAAGATCATCATTTAATAATCCCAAAATAATATCAAGTCCCTGTTTTCCCTCTTGTTAATAAATTTTGAAATATCATATAGGCACTTAATCAATAATATAAATTCTTTCACGTCTATATCCTTCAACTTATAATTCAAATGTATTAGATCATATGGTCAATCCTATATTATGAAATAGATATATATTCATCACCCTGAATGGGATTAATTTTTAACTAACTTTCACACTCATGAGTTCATCCACAAAATCCACAAAAAATAAGTCCCCAAACAATTAAACTACATGATTAAGACAACCTAACATTCCTCCACATCACTGAAAATGAGAAAAGAAAAATAGTGTCATTCCACCCAAATATTGATGGTTATATACCACATGACCGGTTTATAAATATCATTCCTTGGGATAAACATATTTATTACCAACTATATACATAAGAGATACACATTGATAATAGTATTAGTTATTTTATTAATATCATACTAGCCAGTCCATTCAAAATAACACATAAGATTGGGTCATATCTATTGTGAAGTGGTATTAAATGATTATGTATTCCAACCCCCTATGGAAAACTCTATATACCTCTAAATATCTTTATATCAGGTCCTTCAATGTCATATTTATTAACATATATTCATATTGATTCTCTATTGCTATCAAAAATCCTTCTACATATAAAGAAAACATAATAGAATGGGAATCTACTAAATCAAAAAAAGTAGAATCTGTTGTTGAAGATACAAAAAACATACATTAAATGGAGTATTTATTCTCATATCATGCAGTAATAGAATATTTGACAAAATGAAATAGGTTATAACCTTGGCCTTATGGTCCTTCTTACATCTCCTTAAATGTACTACCCTTCTATTTTAGCTAAATTTGTTCTGACCACCACATCCCCATCCAAGACATAAATTGTCAATATCTCTCTACCTACCTATTTTATATAAACTTTCTAATCAAAATCATAAACCATAGGTTTAATCATTTCCTCATAAATTGTAAAACAGTTGTTCGTCCTATCAGTACAACTAAAAGTCCCCCCCTCTTCCTATAGAATCAATACTATACTAAAAGTTGACTGCACTTATATCAAACATGACAATATTTTTCATGCTGATAATACTCCACTGAACCACATCCCAAAAGAGTAATATGTGAACCAATAATCACGATTTTATATCCAACTCCAATCTAGTGGAATCCATCAAATTATATGTTCCATCAACTTTATGGTGTGTGGTTAATCTCCTCAATAATATTCATCTGATGAAAACATCTTCCTTCATTTATGTTCTTCAATGGTATGAGGGTCTGATTCGACACCTCTAGGATATATGATAATCCAATTTTTTCCATAAAACATGGATATAATTCCTTATAAAATAATAAAATATCCCTCCTCAGATACCCCATCTCTAGATAACATCACAACAAAGTGATATAACACAAAAAATCATGTTATGTACTTCATTGGAGGAGTCATCGTCAATGTGACTTGCATGAAATCCCATGACTTATCCTTCATAAATGTATTAAGAAAGAACTTATCACAAAACATTGTTTGTAAGACCCTATATCTACCCCAATAATCAATTCAACTTTTTCAACAATATCATATTAATGCTTAGTTAGGCCTCATAATAAAAAATTTGTTAGTTTCACTCTACTACCAATGGTGGTCTCCACATCATAAAAGAGCATATGAATATATTCCGTATAGACCTAAATAAACTAAGGGATATCCCCAAAAATAATAATTGTTGATATTATACATTAAACTCTTATGTCAGTAAAACATAGATGTTATAGATCAGGGAGTCCCTCTTCACATAAACTAAAAACCCATTGTGTAATGACCTAGAAATTCAATGGAAATTTTTTTCCTAAATACACTGTAATTTTATGACTCTATAGTTTCTGACGGTGCATGATTCTGAGGCCCGGTGTGCCCGGAATCAATTTCCGTAGTTTTTTTAAGCTTATGTTAACGCGCGTAAGCAGTTTTCCTAAAAAAACTGGAATAACTCTTAAACGACAACTCAGATTAGAAATATCAGGGCACCATTGCGCTCAGGATGGCGGGTTTACACTAGGAGTGACTTAAGATTAGTCGGCACGGGCCTCCTGTGAGAAATATTGAAAATGTTATAACCGTAAATAAAATAATATAATAAAGTTATTTTATTTTTCAAATGCTTATAACCCATAAATGGTAGCTCGGATTTAAAATCTGATACCACCATTGAACTCGTGAGGGATCGCTTTATATAAGAATAAACTAACATTAGAATGTGCGGGCCACCAGAAAAAGTTAGTTTTTGGTCGAAAATAAAATAATTACGTTAAATTTTTTTTATTGTAAAATTTATAACTTCTAAAAGGTGAGTCAGATTAGAAATCCGAGAGTAACATTAGGTTCATTGGGGCCTGTTTCACCTAGGCAGAGTGTAACCTTGAACGGCGCGAGTCAAGGTTGACGGATAATAATTTTCTGAACCTTTTTTTCAGGTATTTTTAGTAAATGTACATTCGGGATTTTATATCATTCGAATCGGTTCTCAGAACTGAAATCTGAGGGCACCATTGAACTCATAGCATCGGTATTCACCAAAGGGTACCTCTACAACAGTTGTGTTTGGTCAGGAGGAGAAGTTAATGTTTTTGGAATTTCATCTTAAAATAAATAAAAATAATGTGTTACATAATTTTTGTTAAGGGGGGGGTTATCTTCTCCAAAGAGGAGTTGGAGGTGGGGACCATACCCCACATAACCTCCCATGAGAGGATAATGTGTGGTGGGTCCCACACAATCACCTAACCCCTAAACCTCCCCTTTAACTCCCATGAACCCCCCTTAATGCTTGGACTTCCATTAAAGTGCCAACACACCAATGTTATTAATTTTATGTGTCTTTTGAAATTCTTGCCAACCCATGGAAAATAATTAAGTGAATCAACAAAATTAATTATTTGTGTGTTTGAATTATTTTGAATTCATTATGCCAACATTAAAATGGGGGATTTTATTCTTTTATTTATGTTGGCATAAACTTGTTGGGAGAACTACGGAGAGGAGGAGAACACTTGGAATAACACCGTCTTCTCGACGAAGAACGCTCCACGTCACCGAAGAACGTGAAGCAACTTCTTCTCATTCTTCAACTGAGGCATGGAAAGGGAAGTGAATCCCATGAAATCTCTAATGAACTTCATCCACGTCAAAGGAGAAGACATCACCCGTGAGGAACGTCACCAACGAGGAGTACCTCTATTCATCTTCTGACATTGATGGGAGAATGTCTCCATTCCCTGACGTTCCTCTTCCACGACTCCATCATTGAACACTGAAATCAAGTCAGGGGGTTACAATCAATTTTTAATTGAATAAAATTGTGCCTCATTATTTTTTGAATACAATGGATTGTCTTCGGCCATTTTATATCGCCTAACGTGGAGAGCACGATCTGAACGAACATGGCCTGACGACCCTCCATCGAATATTGATTTTATTCGCAATGGAAGTAGTGATAGAAGAGGTGCCACTGACCAGAGTTGAAAATGACCGAAGGCAGCGGCAGCAACGGTGGACATGTGTTGGCCCGTTCGAGGACCGCGATACCGGGTTCCGTGCGGAGAGTGGAAGACCACGGCCGACAACCGAGCCACTAGGCCGAAGAAGAAACGCTCGGTCTCATGACCGGCCGGGCAGTAAGAACCAACCGGCTTTAGTCGGTCGGGATTAAGAACCACGAAGCCCCCTTGGCACTGCGCTACGGATAACCACGACACGCTTCCACGGGCCGCTTCTGCGGGAGCACCGATCGGGTTGAAGGAGTTCGCGGCAACCGAAGGTGCTGTGTGGGAGAACAATGGCCCGCATATGCCGGCCACTCTCACCAGAGAAGACCGGTCGACTTCGGCCGGACGGGCAGGAGGGGATGTGCCGCTATTTCAGGAACCCCCCCCCCCCCCCCTCGATCCCCTTGGTCAGCTGAATGAGCCACACCCCACCGCGCCTCACCAAGCCGAGCCGACCTGCCAGCCTACTGGGCTTGATGGGCCGGGTCTGTTTCGCTTAAACGCGAATAATTTCCAGACCGCACATCTGATCGATGCACCGTCTGCAGCACTGGGACCCTTGTGACGAGGTGATCCTTTTGCGATACTCTAAGTGATTTTTGGAAAACTTTAGAAAATGGCTGGTTTTGGAATGAGTGTAATTCCAACCAGGCCCCTCGATCAAAAAAGCCAATAACTCTCAGACCGGGAATCCGATTGACAAGACAACATTCAAGTTGGGTTTCTTCTGATGAGACAGAACTTTGAGAAATATCAACTTTGGACTTCGTGATAGTTTATGTATCGAACCCTTTGTTCTAGGAGTGGACCCTTCCGTAATCGAGCGTGTTGTGTGCGGGAACCCTAGAGCTGGCTGCAACTACAACATCTACCATACTAGAATCCTCCGTGGGATCGACGACGACGACTATACTGGGATCCTCCATGGGTTTGACAGCGATGACTACTATACTGGGATCCTACGTGGGTTCAACGGCGATTAATACTGTTCTTGTATCTTGTGTGGGTCAGATAGAATTGACATATGTACTTGTATCCTGTGTGGGTCTGAAAGAGTAGATGGTCTTGTATCCTTTTTGGGTCCGAGAGCTTAGCTGGTCTTGTATCTTGTGTGGATCCAACAGCTTAGATGAATTAGTGACTACATCTGATCATCTCTATCTCTATACGAAATATTTATACCTATGTGAGGTGAGTCTTGACTTTCTACCATTATCAGCGATATGATTAAATTTACTTCCTGTGTGGACTAGGTTGAGCTTGGGCTTGAGAGTTGGATCCTAACTGAGATTGATTACTTAGGTATATGTATGGGAATATACCTAAGTAGGGTTGTTTGGTACTTTATGATTGTATCATTCCTTTTTTGGTTTATCCTTAGTGGATTCCGGAAGACCTTAGGGGGTCTCGGGGTCCCTACTGAGTATCGTTATACTCACCCCTGCACGGGCTATGCCCACACCTCGTCGTGTTGGATGCAGATGACGGACATCGTTGACGGAGGCTAGGAGTAAGCTAGGACTGGACGGTACCCGAAGGTGGATCACACGGAGAGACGATACATGGAGTGGGCCGATAGAAGAGGAGTGCTAGGGTGGATATCTGTATTTACCCTTCAGGTAGGATACTCGTTGGATGTTCCAAGAGATTCCATTTTTATCTGTTGTCCCTTTTTCAGTTGTACATTTGTTCTGTTGTACCTAAACTTTACAATTGGTCTTGTATTTTCAGCCCCTTTACTTTAAGCACTACATTTTGTATACGGTTTTCACTTAGTGCTTACTTTCTACTGCGTACTCTATTGTGTTTGTTTACCTTCATAAAGGCAATGCCTTTCTAACTGAGGGATTTACGCCTTTGGTTCTAGTCGCCACCCCTTGGCCTATGGAATGTGGGCTTGGGGTAGTTACAGCACAGGCCCCAAGGATGGGTTGTGAAAAATTGGTATCAGAGGGAGGTTCTACCACAGAACTTTGGACTCTGATCTTTCTTTTCTGTAAATCAATAGTGTTATGATTATTGAGTTTGGTTTTTAGTCCAGGGATTCTAGTGTTGGTGTTGCGGCCGACGTATCCATACTCCAGAACCCTAACCTCTGATTTCAGACTTAGTGAACAGAAACACTGATTGCCTGATCATTTTAAGAGTTTACTTTGTGGTCTATTTGAGTGTACTCACCAGTTATAAATTTTTGACCGTGCCTCACCTGTTCCGTATTAGGATTCCACTGCGAAGACAACCAGAGAGGGTTCCCGAGAGAGAGTGCATGATGATGGCCCAATGAGTGACGAGGCTCCGGTGCAAGGCCCTCTTACTATGTTGGCACCTTCGGGTGGAGTACCAGCAGCACCACAACTTGTTGGGTAGCAGATACCACCAGTCATACTGGTGGATGGTGCATGTTGACTGAGCGCATTGCACGAGTTCCAGTGGCAGAAGCATCCGAGTTTTCGAGGCGAGAAAGATTCCCAGACAACATAAGATTGGATGGAGGCGATTACTGGAGTTTTCTGCCCAGTTGAGACACTAGTAGAGTAGATATTGATCTTCAATACTACTCATTTTTAGTGAGTGACCATGAGGATGGTCTCTATAATGATGATGTTTTGGTACGTGGATCGTTTTCTGAGATGGTACCTTCGGGCATTGTGCCAACTATATCACTGCTCGTTGGCCTGCAGACACTACCAGTAGTACCGGTAGAGGAAACATGTAGTATTAGTGCCTTACATGTGTTTCTGCATTAGATACCCCTCAAGTTACAAGGTGAGCTTGACTCACAGTCAGCTGGAGACTGGCTTGAGGAGGTGGCTTAGAGTTCCCTTCAGCTTCTATAGTTTCGGCAGGACGACATGTCGGTAGTTGAGTATTCATCGAGGCGTACTAACCATTCATGGTACTCAATGAATACGATGCAATCAGTGCTTCAGAGCATGGAACTCTGAGCAAGGTGTGTTTAAGGACATCTGAGCCATCACTTTTTCCTCTATGCACTCCTACTTATGTTAGGGTGCTAGAGAGAACCTTTGTGGTTGAATGATTATTGGATGAGCAGACATAGCCGGGGTGTGTTAGAAGTGGGGAGCTGCGAATTGGCACCAGTCATAGAGACTGGAGCATGTATAATTTTTCTAGAAGAGTAAGTGTTAAGGACAGATGAATCTGTAGGGTAGTAGACGTGGAAGTAGATCTAGGAGAGAAGAATAAGGTGGTGTACATTTCGAAATGTTATAACCACCCACCATGAAGTCCCTGCCAGGATCAGGGAGATGGGGTAAAGGGGAAGAATGTAGCTGCATGTGGTCAAGGATTGTGACCCAAGTGATCTAGGAATGATTCAAGGTATGATCTGTGTCTACTACTAGCTGATGTGTCAATAGACATAGATACAAACCAGTCCTTCCTTCTACAAATCTTGTCCCAGAACTTGAGTTTCCGGTTAAGCCGTTGACTTGACCCTCACGTCCAGAGATAAATTTGGGAGGAGACTTGATAGTAACACATACGCAGACAGGGTTATCTGAACCTTGAGGCGAGAGTTTCGATTGGAACCTCTTGGTGGCAGCATCGAGGCATTATGGCGTTAGTTTGGGTATGGACTCGGCAACCACATTTCATAAACATATTGAATGTATTAGGTAAAAATTTTTTCATTTATATAAAATGTTGGGATGAGGTTTTCCTTAGTCGGTGAAAAAGGAAACCCAGTCAGCACAGGTTAAACTCATGCATATGAGGGTGTAGCTGATCACTCTGGATTCGGTCAGCCTTACCCACGTGGTAGCAGGAGTTTTGAGTTTTGAGTTCCTCCAAGTCTATGAATTATAGATAGTCTATACTACTGGGAAGGGGGACATAGAAGAAGATTCTCTCTGCAAGAGAGCAGGAATACAACTACTAGGAGAGGCGACGTAGCAGTTAGTCGTGTTGTAGATATCCTTTGTGAATAGAGATGGAGCAGCCCTTCTGTAGTCTCTCACAATCACTCCTCCACTTCTTCTGTGAGTCAGGGAGGCACGGTGTGGGGATGTTGACTGTGAGATGCGACATAATTAGATATCCACAGGGCAGGAACCAGATGGATTTTCTGAACGTGGGTAGCACGTCATTCTCTTCAGAGGACATACCATTGTACTTGTAGCACTTTAGAAGTAAGTGTTGAGGGGTTTCCACACATCTCCTTTAGCGGTACATCCTGGAGTGGCGAAGATGTAACAGGGCCTCCGATGACAAAACTGGTGGCTGGGAATGAAGAAAGCAGTGGTAGAGTTTCTCTCACAATGCCTCAGTTATCAGAAATCGAAGGCAGAACAGCAGGTACCAGCAGGCTTGGTTGAGCCTTTGGAGGTCCCAGAGTGGAATTAGGATCAGTATCCCTAGACTTAATGATGGGTCTTCCACGTACATCCAGGAGACGGAGACCTTTGAAGATTGAAGATGGAGACCACAAATTTCTATGGGTCTCACCTTGACAAGTCTACGGAGATTTGGGCGAGGTGGCATGTTATATCCTCGATTCATCAGACATTTCCAGGTCCCCAATAGGGTATTCGAGGTTGTTTACCTCTCATCTCTTCTACCTCATGTATATCGGGTGCACGATGTCTTCCACGTATCTCAGACAAAGAGATACATGCACGACACATCTCACATCATCGATCACAGGGAGCTGAATATCGATGACAGGTTAATTTCTTGAGGGTTTTAATGGAGTTTGAGAATCGATAGGATCGGGTCCTACATGGATGGTCGATACCTCTGGTGTGCATTTGTTGGCAGCATGGGAACCTCCAGGAGAGCACATGCGAGTGGGATGCTCTATGCGTGCTCAGTACCGCCTTTTATACCCTTAGATTGAGTTGTAGATTATGGGGACGTAAAATTCTGAGGTAGGGAGAATGTAATGCCCTGAAAATTCAGTGTAAAATATTTTCTTAAATACATGGTAATTTTACAAGTCAGCAGTTTCTAACGGCGCCTGATTCCGAGGCCTGGTGTGCCAGAAATCAATTTCTGATTTTTTTATTAAGCTTAAGTTAACGAGCATAAGAAGTTTTTCTAAAAATGTAGAATAACTCATAAATGGTAACTCGGATTGGAAATCCAAGGGCACCGTTGTGCTCAGGATGTCATGTTTACCCCAGGCGTGACTTATGTTTAGTCGGCGTGAGCCTCCTGTTAGAAATCCTGAAAATGGAATAACCGTAAATAAAATAATTAAATAAAGTTATTTTAGTTTTCAAATGCTTATAACTCATAAACGGTAGCTCGGATTAAAAATTTGAGACTACCACTGAACATGTGAGGGATTGATTTATTTATGCAGATAAAAGCTTTGGTCGGCTTGGGCCACCAGAAAAATTTAGTTTTTGGCCGCAAATAAAATAATTAAGTGACAATTATTTTATTGTAAAATTCATAACTTCTATACAGTGAGTCGGATTAATAATCTGATAGTATCGTTGGATTCGTTGGGGAGTTTTTCACCTAGGCAGAGCCTAACCTCATCTGGCATGGTCGAGGTTGAATGATAATAATTTTCTGAACTTTTTTTTCGGGTACGTTTAGTAAATGTATGTTCGGGATTTTATATCTTTTGAACTGGTGCTCGATATAGAAATATGAGGGCACCGTAGGACGTGCATTGTCAATATTCACTTAAGGGGACCTTTACCGTAGTTGCATTTGGTTGGGAGGAGAAGTTAATTTTTTTGTGATTTCTTCTTAAAATAAATTAAAATTATGTGTTAAATAATTTTTGTCAAGGGGGTGTTTATATTTTACAAATAAGAGTGGGAGGTGGGGCCCACACCCCACATAACCTCCTGTGAGAGGATAATGTGTGGTTGGGACCACACGAGCACCTAACCCATCAACTACCCCTTTCGCTCCCATGAACCCCCTTTAACTCTTGGATTTCCATTAAAGTGCCAACACACCCATGTTATTAATTTTATGAGACTTCTGAAATTCTTGCCAACCCATGGAAATTTATTAAGTGAATAAACATAATTAATTATTTGTGTGTTTTAATTCTTTAGAATTCATTATTCCATCATTAAAATGGTGGATTTTATTCTTTTATTATGGTTGGAATTAACATGTTGGTAGAAATAAGGAGAGGAGGAGAACTCTTGAAGAACACCATCTTATCGACGAAGAACACTCCACGTCACCGAAGAACATGAAGCAACTTCTTCTCCTTCTTCAACCGAGGAAAGGAAAGGGAATAAAATACCACAAAATATCCAACATCCTTCAACCGCATCAAAGGAGGAGCCGTCACTTGTGGAGAATGTCGCCAATGAGGAGTACCTCTCTTACTCTTCCAACGTTGATGGGAGAACGCCGCTATTCCGCGATGTCCGTCTCCACGACCATATCATTGAACACCGAAATCATGGTAGGGGGTTATGATAAATTTTTAATTGAATAAAATTGTTCCTTTTTCTTTTTTGAATACCATGGATTGTCTTTTGCCATTTGATATCGCTTAACGCGGAGGGCACGGGCCGAACAAACATGACCCGAAGAACCTCCGTTGAATCTTGATTTTATTCTCAATGGAGGCGGTGATGGAAGAGGTGGAGGTGACCAGAGTTGACGATGACCTTAGGTGGTGGCAGCAACAGCGGCCGCGTGCCATCCCGTTCACAGATCGTGGCACCGGGTGCCGCGTGGAGAGGGGAGGACATCAGCCCAACACAGGGCCACACGTGCATGGGTCGAACCCACCAAACTGGGTCCGGCTGACCCGCCAACCCACTGGGCTTGACGGGCCGGGCTCGTTTCCCTTAAACGTGAATAATTTCCATACCGCTCATCTGATCGGCGCGCCGTCTATGACACTAGGACCCTTGGGATGAGGAGGTCCTTTTAAGATAATCTAAGTGTGTTTTGGACAACTTTGGAAAATTTCCGGGTTTGGAATTAGTGTAATTCCAACTGGGCCCCTGGAACGGAAAAGCATATTACTCTCAGACCGAGAGTCTGATTGATGCACAGTCTATCGCATTGGGTTTCTTTTGATGAGAAGAAACATAAAGATACAGAAACTCTGGAAATCGTGATAATTGATGTATCAACTCCTTTTCTCGAGAAGCCGACCCTCCCGGAATAGAGTGTGGTGTGTACGAGAACCCTAGAGGTAGTTGCGACTACAACATCTACCATACAACAATCATCCGTGGGTTCGACGACCATGTCTACTGTGTTGGGATCTTCTATGGGTTTGACAGCAATGAATACCATACTGGGAACCTCTGTGGGTTTGAAGGTGATGTCTACTATTCTTGTATCCTATGTGGGTCGGACAGTATTGACTTCTTTACTTGTATCATGTGTGGGTCCGACAGAGTAGCTGGTTTTGTATCCTATGTAGGTCTGACAACTAAGCTGGTCTTGTATCCTATGTGGGTCCGACAGCTAAGATGAATCATTGACTACATCTGATCATCCATATCGATATACAAAATATGTATACTTGCGTGAGATGAGTCTTTACTTTGAATCATTATCATCGATATGATTGACTTTACTTCCTGTGTGGACTTGGTTTAGCTTGGGCTCGAGTGTTGATGCCAAACTGAGATTGAAAACTTATTTATGTATGTGCATATACATAAGTAGGGTTGTTTGATACTTCATGATTGTATATTTCCTTCTATGGTTTATCCTTCATGGATTCTAGGAGACCTCTGGGGGTCTCAGGGTCCATACTGAGTATTGTTATACTCACCCCTACATGAGCTATGCCCACATCATTTTGTGTTGGATGCAGAAGACGAACAATGTTGATGAAGGCCGAGAGCCAGCCCGGACCGGATGGTACCCGGAGGTGGATCACATGGCGAGGCGGTACACAGAGTGGACATATAGAAAAAGAGTGATGAGGTGGATATCTGTACCTACACTTTAGGTAGGATACTTGGTAGACATTCCCGAAGATTCCCTTTTTAGCTGTTTTCCCTTTTTCAGTTGTACATGCTTTCCATTGTACCTGTATTTTACTACTGGTCTTGTATTTCTGGCGACTTTACTTTCAGCACTACTTTTTTTATACTGCTTTCACTTAGTGTTTACTTCTTTTTATATACAATGTTGTGCTTGTTTTCCTTCATAAATGCAATGCCTTCCCACCTTATATATTTACGCCTTTGGTGCTAGTCACCAGCCTCTGGCCTAAGGAAGGTAGGTTTGGGGTAGTTACGACACAGGCCCCAAGGACAGGTCATGACACATAGTATACCCTCACATACATAATCACCGATATTCTACACTAGAACAATATGGGGTAGAAATCTTACTACCATTGGGAAATTTAATTCTATTCCCCTATTAGATCAACTAGTTAAATGTGGTGTTATGTATGTATAATGTTAGTCACCAACCACGAAATTCATTTCTAATAAAATTATTTTTTATTAATTTTTTTGGAAAAATTAATAATGATGATTTCCTACTACTATATATAAATTTCCCATATCATACGGTCTCCAAACCTAAGAGATATCCATATCCTTATATACTCGTTCTTAGGATAATCATTATATAGATATATGTCTTGTCATTCCATTTACATTTTTCGTTAGTTGGATTACGATAGTTGTGGTTCACTCGAATGAAATATCAATAACATGTTATAGAAAGAGACATGATATAAGTTGTTATTATCTTTTTATTTAAACAAAAAAAATATAAAGAAAACATATTCATATTTTTAATAACAATAAAATCTCTTAGGTATCAGTTATATAGGATTCCACTATCATTCTATATAATAAAAAATTATACAAATTGCAACCAAAAATTTAAATAACGAATCCACATATCTTTACCTAAGTAACCTATCATAGGAAAAAATATATATATACCAGGAGAATCCCATGTGCGTATCATGATGTATGAATGAACTCTATCTTAGCATTATAGAACTAGATATAGATCTCTTAAATCAAAAATAAAATATCAATGTGTATCAAACTAGTTATAACAACTAATCTTTAATATTTTAAACAATGAATAATAGCCTTATACCATATAACTCTTACCTACCCTATATGTCAGTTAGATACTCATAGGAATAATATTAATATAATTTCTAACAACATACTATCTCTTATCTAAAATTACCCAAATGTAAATATTAAAATAATAAAAAATTCTAATAAGACACTTTATATCATTCTACTCTAGAGAACTCTATAGTAATCATATTGGAGAGCCTTATGGAATTAGGACAAATTCCATATATACCCAATGTCATTGACTTGTAGAGAGGGTTTCATAATAATGTGTGAACACTATAAATTATGGATTATTTTAAAATAAATAATAGATGATATAACACCAACCATAGTCAACTTGGTAAACAAAAATCTGTCAATATCATAACTAAATTCCAATAAATGAATATATTACCTTTGATTTATTAAAATAAATTTTGTAAATGTGATACAAGTCACAAATACATAATTTTGATCTATAGTGGGTGGATTGTTCATAATAAGAACCAGAACAAACCAAATAACAAAACTAGGAAATCCACAAAACTTGTTTCACAGCCCTACCCAATCGCATCACTCTGGATTAAACTTGATTATCCTACTCAACAACTGAGTATATGGACTCTTCTCATTATCCTAACCTATAACCACCATTTCTGATTGGGTTCCCATGAAAAAAGATCATGATATGAGAAAAACATTGTTGTCCAGCACCAATAGTGTCCCTAAAATATCAACTATGAATAAAGTACATGATGATGTTTCATAATAAAAAAATTAAAGATTATATAAATATCCTCACATTGATCATTATTTTAAATGTTGACACATGGTATCAACCATATATATTTCATCCAAAATCAAATGTCTCTGAATATAATTTTCAACTACCAATGGTTAACCACAACCTTACCGTAAATGTTTATAATAAAAAGAGTGGGAACCATTTACCACCCTATAAACATTACTATATCACTAAGGGAAACCACATCATAAACTAGAACATTTTTAATATCACTTAGGGGGTCACATCCTACCCCAAATCCTATTGGAATATCACCCAAGGGAGCTATATCCTTCCAAAACCCCTCATCATATCACTAAGTCATAACTATGTCCCTCAAGAAAATTTTAAATATCACTTTAGAAGAACGTCATTTTTCCATGTTTACTATTAAAATGTCACCCAGGGTGAATCAAATCCATCAATATAATACTTCATTTATTGTATAAATTTTTAACTCATCACATACTATATGAAATGTATTAAAATTAATGAAAAATAAAGTTCTGATCTTATAAGATTATTTTACCTTTCTAATGTATCAAAATTTAATATAAGGAACCTTTTGGGATTCATTTAACAACTACCTCTACACTAGTTCAATTCATCCCTCTCTTGGTGGCCAAGGGGTAGGCTCCATACATAGCAATTATCTGATCATATCCCAAATAATGAAATTCTCCACATAAAAAATTCTATTTTTTTTGTTTTAAGTCCATCAGATAAAATTTTTGCATGACCACACACCATATACACTTATAAAGGAGAAAATATCTAATACAAAAAGCTCCTTGACTTACCCAAATTATATCTAAGTAATATATTAGGGTCCCAAAAATCAATATGTAAGAGTCACACCCCAAATTCTTGGGCCATGATACAGATAAATTCTATAATTACATCTAAAAATGTTAGAATACCTTATATGTAAGTGTTACCACCCAATACATAAGGGTTACTGGGTATAATATTTTATATATTATGAAAATTCACATACATAAGGGTAAATACAACCTTTATTTATGTGTCTTCTACCAATATGTGAGGGTGAACACATGGCTAAATTCTTCTAGATAACACTTGTATTAGTTCTCTATATAATTTATAAGTGTCATATCACCCCATTTGTAATGGTTAGAACCATTCCAAATCATTGAACAGTTCGTAAATATGTTGCATCGAACATAATATGTAATGGTCTTAGAATTTTACTATTTTTTTTGTAAAATTATTAAACAAATGTCACCACAATACATTTGTAAATATTTTTCCAAACATAGATAATTCATCAAAAAATAAATATAATAGAAGAATAAAAATAAAATTATTCTAAACATATCTCATATTTTTTAAAACCTCGAGATCATCCCTAAAAACACATGTAGCGAAGGAGCATTGGATTACTAGACCCCAATCCAATATAACTTCCAATACCCAATCCCTATCTTATACTAACACTCCAACCACCAATACAGGGCCCCAATTCATAAGGATAATACAAAATTTGAATCGTAACACTAATAATAAACACATATCAATTAAATAAAAACTTGAAAACATTAAAAAATATTGTATAAGAAATATTTCAAACAGTCCTAAAAAAATTAAACTAGTTCATGCCTTAATAAGGTCAGGTTTAGTACACTTATCCTTAATTTATAATTATTTCAAATTAATAAGTTGGTTGATCTCTAATGTCCTTTTTTTAAAATATAACAAGGGATACTCCAAATACAGGTTCTTGATCCAACCCATGGAATGTTTTGATGTCCATTGCTAGTATGTATGGTCTATATCTAAATCTTGGGAATAAAGGATACACCAAAGGGAAGGATTTTTTTCAATATAGATAAAGAAAAAAGTAGAAAACAATTTAAATGAATTTGGAACCATACGAAAATTTTTTGACTTATTATAAAAATTAATTAATCATTTTACAATATTAGATAACAATAAATTGCATAACCTATGAAATATATATACTCTATAAACATAAAATAACTTAAAATAAGAAAAGAAGAAGAAACAAAGACCCAAAAATACCTCAAAGTTCAAGTTGGCTATTAAAAACCTGGAAGATGGTAACAAAGAACCCAAAAATACCAACCTAAAGATCTTATCATATCATATGTTCGCCCTCAAATGTTATCACAATAATTATCTTCATTATTAAACTAGGAGAATCAATTGAAAAAAAGTATTTTCCTATGAACCAGAAACTAAACCTGAAAAATATATGAAGTCTATTTATACAAAGTGGTATTCCATGAGTGTAAGATAAATTTCTCAGTGTGATTCATTCAAGAAAATAATCTATGAATTTTCAATTAAATGAAATTATATAATCACATGTTTTAAATTAAATAATGATCAAGGTGATTTTGAATATTAGAAAAAAAACTAATGATCATGCCTCAAGTCCACTTTTAAAAATAATACTATGTTAAAATAGAAATTAATAATTTTATTAGAGAACCCATTTAAAAAATTTAAATCCAAAAAAATCCTAAATCAATTTTAGATCCTCATAATAGTTAACTCATTAATAACTATATAAATAATAAAATTTATATATAAATTTGAAGTGGAAAGTTACAAAAATAAGCGACCTAGTAAGTTAAGTGTCAAATAAAGCTACAAAATAGTGACCATTGTAGTTTGAGGAGGGTGATCCTATATTTAAGAAGGTATCACCATTTCAAGGATTATAGAGACTCAGTTGAGTTGGCAGATTATCCATGAGAATCATCAGTTTGTTTCTAAATCAATACATGTTGTGAGAGGCCGTATAACTATTTTACATTCCACTAATGTTTTTCTATATTGATTTTGTATTCAATATGTCAGATATGAAACGATACATGAATGACCCATCACATTTCATTAAATATGCTGATAATGAAATTTATTGTTGGGATAACTTTTTAGAATACTAGATGGATATCGGGGATTGACAAGACATAGCCCTTCTTAAATGATTTATTCAATTTTTGTACATAGTTTTGTAGTATTGGAACCTCTAATAGGCCATGTGGGAGTGTGAGTGATATATTAAGATGTGGTATCCTGACCACATTGAGTAAATGTTACCTTTTATGATGAAATTACTTAATGTAGGGAAAGATGTAATTATTAAGGTTTATTTCTATTAAAACCATAAAATATTTATAATAATATTTTTGAGTATACTGGCATGTCTGTAGTGGATATGTGAGTGACTTGAAACCCTGATATTAGTATATTAAAAATAATATATTATATGTTTTAGGAATTTATAAATATTTTGGAATTATACAATTTAGTCTAGATATGTCTTTGGATGGGAAAAAATACATCAATTTTATCTAAAATGTGTATTTTTCCTTAGAAAAAATGTATGTTCTATTTACATTGGGTCTCAATGTATCCAAATTTTTGGAGGGTTTTAGACAATTAAATTAAAGAATTAACTAATTTTATAATTTATCCATTTTTTTGATATTTCTCCTATTATTATTTTTCCTAAATTTCTAGGGTTATAATCATAATCATGGGATTTAGGAGGAACATCTATAAAAGAGATATTGGAAAGTGATCAAGGTTGATTTAGGGAGATCATCAAATGAACTCGATGAGAATTTTTCACCACCCAAAAAAATTATTTTTAATTACTCATCAATTGCAAACATTCTTAGTTGGAGAATTATTATTTTTGGATTTACCTCATCTCTAATTTTTCACAATTATGGGATGATTATTTTTAATTGGATTCCATATTTTAAATTGAATGGATATTTCAATTTAGGAATTTTTGAATATGATAGGATTATTTATTTCTCAATATACCATTATTTATAAACTATGATTTACAACTATGATCAATTTCCAGGCTCTCAATAGCTATATTGATTATTAAAAATTATTTGTTAATATTTTTCTCCAGCAAATCCTAAATGTTTTTCATTAGATTGTGTTAGGAATGTGAATCAACTATTTTTAGTCTATATTGAATTTCTATTAGAACTTATACTCCTAATTGTGTGTTTTATATCGATATTGGAGATCATGGAATGTGGTTGGTCCATTTTTCGGTAATTGATCAAGGATTGTGAACAATGAAATTGATTTTCTAATAGGTGATGTGTAGGGTGATGAGTCTTAAAAAGAGATCCAATTTCTTGAAATTGATGATCAATAATCGATCTATTGTGTTGTTAAATCTATTATCGTCTTGATTGGAAAATACTCAGGAGATATTAGATATGGATTAAGTAGAAATTTTAATGAATAAGGAGAAACCATTGGTCTTTGGAAAATGATGTGGTGTATATAATGTAGTTTATGAAAACAAATTTCATTTAATTAAAGTTATTTGGTGGTGAGGGTATCAATATGAGTTACGTATCATACACCATGTAATAGGATCACATTTCATGTATCCCAGATTACTATATGGAATGTATAGCGAGTACATTCCCATGGGTCTTTTTTCACTGTACATTAAAATTTGGTTAGGACTACACAAAATGTGCATCTATTTCACATGAAATAGTAGGTTGTGGTACATGATGAGTATATTCATGAATCAAAAATTTCATTTTTTTCATGTTGGGGTTTTAATATAGATCCAAACTACATTATAGGGAAACACAACATGCATCCTATGGTACATATCATGTACTTCTTTCAGACCCACTTAATATTAGTGCATTCATTTTAATACTATGTCTTTGACCTATGAGTAATCCATCATGAGTTTTTTTTTACATAAAAATACAATGGTGGATATATCATCAATATCTAAAATTCCATGCAAGGTGATGTGAGTGGTTATTTTGATTGAAAAATATATATCCAATAAAACGGTATATGCATGGTTTTCATAAAATATCTAGTGTCTCTAATCCCATGGTAAGTGTATTTATGTCACATTGGGGTCCCCAAATTTTCATATACAAATAAGATCATTACTCCCACACACAAATATATGGGAAACTTACATGTCATAGAGATTAGGTAGGTTCTTGTCCTCTACCTATGTATTTTACTCCATAGACTAGTTATGCACCCATCAAAGAGGTTGAGATCCATTAATTTTAATATGGAGAGGTTATGCTAGGATTCATGTTTTAGATAATTAAAAATTATGGAGTTTGATACATATTTTAAACTAAATTTTGTGACATATTGAGTGTAAAAGACAAATATTTTAAAAAAGATATATATTCTTGATAGCGTACAAGACACGCAACACCTCGCATAAATGAACCTTGAAATAATATTATTTTACATATTATATTTATGACCAGGACATTAAATTGGATGGTATGAATAGTATTAACTAATTTATGAAATATATATATTTCAAACTAAATATCAAATTAATTATAAATTATTTGAAAATATTTTTTCAAATTCTAGTAAATTTGTTTTATGTATTAAACATATGTTTTCATAAAAAAATTACTTAATTCTGTGAGAAAATATTATCATTATGTTTTATAAATTTTTGAAAAAATATTTTATCAAATGATATATATTTTAAAATGATAATATCAATATTTACTTATTGTGTTATTTTAGATTATATAGAAAATATTGATTTTTATGTGAGTAGTGAAAATTGACGATTTTAGAAAACATGTCATTTATGTCCACTAAATTTATTAATTTAAATGTATAATTACAATTTGATTATTATTTAAATTAAAATAATTAATTTCATATTTATTCCAATTATTTATGTTTTAATCATATTTATTATATATTTTAGTACAAGTTTTCTTTTTTATTTCGAATGGGTTTTTTTGAAAGTTGTTTTAAAGTGTATAAAGATTATCAATTTTAATTAATAAAAATAAAAATAATGTGGTATGATTTAAATTAAATAAATTTATTATATATAAATAAATATTAATTTAAATTCATATAATTATAATTAATATTTAATTATTTAATATAAAATAATCATATTCTATAAAAATATGTTTCTTGAAAACCCTATTTCTCCTTAGGCCTGAATGTTTTATTTTTTAAAATAAAATTCCACTTAAATGAATAGAATTTGGTGAAATGGATTCAATATTTTTAATCATAATAATTTATATTATATAATAATTACAAATTATTTTTTTATAAAGAATATTGAAAATAGTAATATATTTTACCGATGTTAAGGTGAAAAGGGATTAACTAGGGGTTAATGTAAAAATATAATGGTAAAATGGCCTAATTCCTTAAATATTTTTTATGGAATCTTTTATCTCTTATCCTGTATAATTCTTGATAATGAAATATTTTTTAATCTTGTGGAATTTTGAAAAATTTGGGTACACGTTTTCTTTCAAAAAATAAATAGTATTCCACTCACCTCACTTATAAAATGTCAACCATCTCCTCTAATATTCACAAAATAAAAAACATTTTCTTATAAAATAACATTAAAAATTACATCCATGCACCCCTAAACATTAATTATAACCCATTTATTTATAATAAATAAATACTATGAAGGATGTTTCTCTGAACCTATAGAGGTTGTCCGAAGAAGTGGTATCATGCTTAACTGATTATTTATAATTTATACCTTATTCAACCATCTTAAAATATTATTAAATTATGATGGTAAAATAACAAAATTATCTCCCATATAAAAATATTTTCTTATGTTAATATGAAAATCTAAATTCATCTCCTCTTACATCAAATTTTTATCAAAACCATCATTCTAGTGTGTGGCAGACTACTGCCTCACGAACCAAAGTAATTTTTTTTCCATCACATATTCTTACGACTAGTTATAATGATTTTTTTAAAGTATATAAATTATATTGGTAACATAATTATACATATTTATTTTTTATATCATCTATACCTTATTACTTTTCATTCATTGGGGGATACGATAACATCGCTCGTGTGTATGGTGAACTGTCACCTCGTGAAGAGATGTGAATCATTTTTAACTATCACTTTACATGGATGTTAATAAGGATAATGTTAATATAATTATGGTATATATATGAAATAATTATTATATTAATGACATATATATCACTCAAAGAATAAAATATGTCATTTTCTTCCTCACCTTTTCACTCACTAAAAAATGATAATGTTGTTCGTTTGTATGTGTGGTCCACCACCTCCAAGAAGTAGTGAGATTATTTTTTTGATTAGAAAATAACTTGAATAATATATACAAGTATATTTAATAATATAATATTTTATTATTTATATTAAGATAATTTTTTAATGATAAAATAATTCTTAATATCTTTATCTAATTATCATTGAAAAATGGAATAATTAATCAAGAGTATATACAACCTTCCATCTCTTTGACTATAACAAAGTTTATTCCTCATAAAAATATTTCATGATTATTTTTAAAAAATAACTGATCTATAATTATTATAAAAATTTAATGAATATTATATTTTATATGATAGAAAATGGCCACTTTGACCACAGTCAACACATTGAATCTATTTTGAATCAATAAACCAAACATCCTCAAAAAATTAATTTTTATTTAAATGATTAATATATATATATATATATATATATATATTATTAATAAAAGATAAAATAAATTACTTACTTATAATGTGTTAAACAGATAAATATTTATTATTAAATAAAATAATGTATATAATTTTATGATAGAAGTTAAATGAAAAACATGGAATGTATAGACTTGAGGTAAGGTACATCATCACAATTATCCTTTATTAAGGATATATTTTAATGTTACGAACTGAATTTATTTTATATGGTTCATATACCACCCATTTTTTATGTAATATCCATAATAATTAATAAATCAAGTAATTTTATATTTAAATTTTAATTATTTAATAAATGGTTATTTTACAATAATGTTATCATGTGGTAAATAATATCATAACATGATTTATTTTCATTGGGTTATATTACTCATCAGTTTCATTTATATTCTATGATTTTGTGTGCAATTAATTTTGATTATATTATTCTTTATTTTGACTTATTTTTGTGTTTTAAAATTTTATACACATAATTTATTCATTGATTATTTCTCACTTCAACATTATAGTAATTGTAAGGGTTGCTCACATAAAATTGTCATCTTTGGGATATATGTAATCTTATACACCTATATTATTTTATGAGGCATATCTACTACATCATTTATATTTTATATCATTAATATCATTATATTTATGATATCTAATGTTTTATTTAAGGTTGTTCTATCATAAGTCATATGATTGATAATTTTCTAATGTGGAAAAGGATTTATGATAAAATATCCTTTGTTTTCTAGATTTTTTAGGTTGATGGTTCTTTGGGATAAAATAATATGATTTTATTTTCATAAACCACATATATTTTATTCTCTTATAGTTATTCATCATATTTTTATGTAATAGTTCCATTTCTATCTCTTTAGTATATAAATTGATTGAGAATTGTTTAAGAGATTCTGACATCATTTATCTCTCTAATAGAAAATAAGTTTTCTTCAAATTCCATATTTTATAAAAATGTTTTTTGAAATGTTTTACTATTATTTTTTAATGTCATTTTAACCCATAATTGATTTTATATTACAATATTAATGAAATATTTATAAAATTTTCTGAATGAGGCGCCTTTTGACCTTAAAAAAAATATTAATGGAATAATTATTTGAACATACATTAAATGAATAGAAATTTCCACCTCCAAAACCACTAAATGTTTTAAACATTCTATTTTATGTTTAATGGGTTATTTTTATATAAAATGTTTTCATTAATGTTTGATAATGTTTTATATTTTATATATGTTTTTTCAAAATGGGATTGATATTTTCTTTAAGAAATGGTATAGGTAATCATTCAAAATAATTTTACATATATGAGGAAATCCTTTAATCTTACTCAAAATAAAGATGTTATCTTAAACAAGAATGATTTTATTTATATTTCATTTATATTTCCACTCATTAATATCAAAATTATTTTATGTTACTTATCATCCAATATGATATATTGAAATGATAACATCCCTATTCTTTATCTATATAGATTATGACTATTTCAAAATGATTGTCAGAAAACCCATTTATTCTCCATGAGTTAATAATATTTTAAATAGATTGTAATAGAACCCAATTTTTTACGTGGTTTGATAAAGTTATAAATGTAATATTTTATTTTTTATGATTATTATGATGATATGTATATTCTATATTATTTTATTATCTTATGGTCCTTGGAAATTCATTATGATGGGTTGAGCCCCATTATAGCACATGGGTGGGCCGGATACATCATAAACTGAGGTTTGACCCCCATTATAACACATGGGTGACCCTAATAAAATTTTTACAAATGGTTGATCCTGATAATATCTAATTGAATATCTTAATATAGCATATAAAAAGCGTTGATCCACATTATATATCATGAAAAATGGGTGAGTCCAATTTATATTATATGAAGGATGAATCCCATTATAGATCTATAATGAATTGGGTAATTTTCTTTATCTTTTAGGGAAATAAAGTGGGAGTTACCAGTGGTTTTGTTGTATAGATATAAGTGGGATACACATAATTATGAATCAGTTTTAAACTTGGTTATAAAGATAATCATTCAAATACCAACTTATTTTCTATATACTTTTATGGGTTAATAATATTCCCATTGACCAAGATTGGATTGCTAAGTATCCTGATTATTTTTTATCATGAATCACATATTTTTCAAAGTTATATTACATTCCACATGTTTTATTAATCCATGTTTTATGGTTATTATTTATATTATGTTATATCATGAAGTTTTATTATATTATGATAACCTTGTTCTCATATTATTCTCACTGGTGAAATTCAGTGGTTAATACTTATATTTTTTTTAATATGAATTTTAGGTCACCCTCCTATGATTAGTTTTACCATGGATAAGAATAATGATTTTCAATTAATAACGATTAGAATTTTTTCAGATATATGATCATGATGAATAAATTTTGAAATAATAAAATATGGTTTTGGTAAAATTAACATCAACTTTAATACATGGATATAGTTTTTGTAATCGTTTTTCTAAATTCTGTTAAACTATGAACCTAAAAGTAATTTTGTTATGTAAGTGAACCAAAATTTCCATTTGAGGTTGTATGGTTTTGATATAAAAATTGTGTCACATTTATCATTATAAAACTCAAAAATGTAAAGATAACGTTTTTTTTAAAAGGATATGAGATTATGGGTTTTCTTCAGTTGTAGTTGGTATCAGAGTAGAGGTTAGATAACTTTGTAGATTGTGATGTTATCATGTGATTTTATCTCAATGATTATTGATACCACTATAGTTTTATGAGTTTATGTTTGATCAAAAATTTGATGTAATTTATTTCCTTTAGGGTTTATATGATCATTGATATTGAGGTAATTATGGGAATATATGTTTTCCATAAAGAAAACCTTGTGATTAAAAACTAATTCAGTGACTAAGTTTTCAATATTGTTTTTGAATAAGATCTATATTTTTTTATTTTAAAAGGGTTGAGATAACCTTTGAGTTTAAAACACTCTTTAATGATGAGGTAAATTCGGTTATTTGGGATATAGGGTTTCAAAGTTACGTAATTATTTATTTTTTACATTGGTTAAAACTATTTAACTTTAGATATTAATGTGTTATTCATCATATGAAGGTTTATTTGTTTTATAAATTATCATACTTTATACTAAATGTTTTTGTTTTGGTTAATGTATAAATAAATGAGGAATAACTAATTATCCCTTTATTTTAATGTGATCCATTAAAAGATAAATTTACTGCCTTAAAAATGAACATTTCTTCTTGAATACTATTCATCTGGAGAAATATATATGATTATAGTTAAAACTGATTAATAGATAAATGTAAACATATAAATTAAGAATATTTTATTAATTTTTTATTTATGGGGTAAATAATTCATTAAAATTTTAAAATGTTTCATTAAAATGAAAATGATAACCTATTATGTTCATTTCAGATGAAACAATGTCCTTGTTCACACCTATGTGTTATATAGTTTTGTGCTCACTCAATTTACTATTCCCAATGATCCCAATCAATGTCCATAATTATTTAGGAATTATGTTTTTTCATTAATTTCCATAAATTCCTTACCACTATTTTTCCCTGAATGGAAACATAGTTATGAGTTGTTCTAGATGACCTTTGTACTTCACTCTCTCTATTTTCAAGTGGAAGTTTTATTGACCATCTATACAAGGCGGGGTTTCAAAAATATATTTTTAAATTTGAAACCATTAATTATCAAGATTAAATTAATATTTAAGGAAATTAATTCATCAAGTTGTGGTAGAATGTAAAATACTATGAATTTAAAAAAAAAACTACGCTCGATAATTTACAAGACAAGCATCATCAGGCTTAAACAAACAATGAAATAATATTATTTTAAATTTGACTGTTATAACATAGCAATTAAATTTGGGGTGGGGGTGAATAGTATTACATAATTTATGAAAAATATATATTTCTTACATAGTATAAATTTATTTATAAATTCTAATAAAATAATAAATCAATTATTATTATATTTTACTTATTCATTAAAACTGCATTTTCTTCAAAAATGATTTGTATTCAATTTTTTAAGAAAATATTATAATTAATATTTATAAATTTTAAGAAATTTATTTTTTAAAATGAACATTACTTTTGAAATCATAATATCAACTTCTATTTAGGTTGAATTTTTTTAAGATATTGATTTTTCCGTGAATAATGAAAATAATGATATTTTTAAAAAGTCATTTCCATACAAAACTATTATGTAATTGAAAAGAAGAATTATTAATTTAATTTTTTTAAATTTAAAATAATTATTATTTATATTCAATATATTCATTTGAATCGTATTTATACTATATTTTAGTATAAGCTTATTTTTGTGTTTTAAAAAATGGTTTTTCTTAAAACCGTTTTAATGTGAATAATGTTTCTCAAATTTAAGAAATTAAAAAACCACAATGAATAAATATTTGAATGAAACGTACATATGTAATATCAATAAATATTAATTTAAATTCATACAATGAGGTATACAAGTCATAGCGTTATTATAAAATAATAATATTCTTGACAAATATATTTCTTGAAAATAGGTTTCTTATCGTGTTACTGGAATTTATTGTTAAATTATATTCTACCACTTATGTGAATTGAATTTCATAAAATCAGTCCATAACTAGAATTATAATAATTTATAATTTCAAATAATTTTAGATTAATTTTTTGTCATAATGAATAGTGAAATTAGAAAATTATTGTTTTCACTGTTAAGGTGAAAACATGTTTACTGGGCGGTTAAGCTATAAAGATAAGGGTTAAAATGATGTAAAAAATTTCTAACGTATGTTTTATGAACACTTTTCACCCTAATAATGTATAATAATCTATAATTTTTCATTTTCATCCCTTTTCATTTGATAAATGTGGGTACATATTTTTATTTTAAGAAATAACAAGTATGCCACAAGACTCACTTATAAAAGGTCACCCACTCCCATCTCTCCATCAAACCGTAAAAACAATTTTATTATGATAATTCATACTAAAATACCTTAATTACTTCCCTCCCAATGATTTAGAGACAATTTTTTTCTCAACCCTATCCTAATATGTCTTTTTCTGTGAACATAAGTAGGTTTTCAGAAGAAAAAATATCATGATTAACTAAGCATTTTCACATTATTCCATCACGAAACTCATTCAAGTATTTTTAAATTATGATGATATAATAAAAAAATATATATACCATGTACTTATATTTTTTTATATTAATGGGATAACATAAATACATATCTTATTCCAACAATTGGGAAATAAAAACCTCATTCATGTGTATAGTGGACTACCTCTTAGCAAACTGATATAATTATTTTACCATTTACTCCTATAATAACTATTTATAATTAGTAAATTAAAATTTATATATAATATTTTTAACATATTTATTCATATAGAATTTAATATTAGATATTCCTTATTAATTTCTATTCTATAATAGATATGTTAACGTCGCTTGTGTGTACGAATGACTATGGCCTCGTGACGAGATGGTTTTTATTTGTCACTAATACATTACATATAACCTAATATGAATAATTTTTATGATTATATTTAGTATATATGAAATCATTATTATATTCATGACATATTTATCATTCATAAAATATAATATTTAAATTTACTTCCATCATTTCCAAACACTGAAAAATGATAACATCATTCATACGTACGTGTGGACTACTACATCAACAAAGTGATGTGATTATTTTTTCAAGACCACATAACATAAATGATATATGTATATGTATATGTATATGTATATTTAAAGAAATAAAATTCTATTTTTTTATTATAATCATTATTAGAAGATAAAGTAATACTTAACATGTTTCTATAATAATCCTTGAAAATGGGAATGTTACTCAAACATACATATAGCCTACCTTGTCCATGATTATAACATAGATTACGTTTCCTAAAAATAAATAATGATTGGTTTTAATAGTATAATTTATTAATTATAATGATAAATATTTCACTATAATTATTATGGAGATTTAGAAATAGTGGCATATTTGACCATGGTTAACACACTGAATCCATTTGGAAACAATGAATCAGACATCCTCAAAACACCTGACATGGACTAAATTGATTCGGTATTTAAATATTCTACTAAAATAATTAAGATATATTATTTTATTATATGAAATTAAATATATAACATTTTTACTTATAAATAAAACAATTTATATATGTTTATTTACAAGTGATAAATGACATACATGGAAAGTCTGTATATCAGGTAAGGGAATTGGTATCAATTTTACTTCATTGAAGAATATTTTAATGTTATGCACAAAATTTATTTTATATGGAGTATATAATCCCCATTTTATATTTTATATCTTGAATACATAATAAATAAGGGTATTTTATATTTCAATTATAATTATTTCATTCAATAATATTTTACATGAATGTTACAAAGTGGTAAATAAATTCATTACTCAATTTATTTTCATTTGGTTATATTACTTATTCATTTTCATTGATATTATATTATTATGTGTGTAATTAACTTTTATTATGTTATTGTTTAATTTTTAATTTTTTTATCTGTATTTAACTATGAGAAACATAATCAATTCATTGAATAATTCTCACTTCAATGTTACGATCCTTGTAAAGGTTTATCATCATAAATTTTATTCATTATGACATATATGATGTTATATACCTATATTATTTTATAGGATGTATCTAATTACCCTTTGATATGTTACATCGTAAATATTCTTATGTTTGTGATATTTAACATTTTGACTAGTTTTATTCTATGGTGAGGCATATGAATGAAGAGTTACTAAAGTGGAAAAGTAATTATGTGAAAATTTATTTTAAATTTAGGACTTTTTATATTAAAGTTTCTTATTATGGAAATAACATGTTGTTATTTTATCGGACCAAATTTCATTTATAATCCTCTAGTAATTCATGAAATTTTCAATTAATATTTCCATTTTCATTTATTTGGTAATTAAATATATCTATTATTTTTTTAAATAAACAAAATTATTTCTCACTTCAATCAAATATCCATTGTCAACCATGTAAATATTTCTTAATATGAATTTAATTTTTTTCAATGTTTATTGAAATTATTTTTTTCCCAAAATAATATTTTCAACAAAAAATCAAAAGCAATCTTGCTATTATTTTCGGAATAAGTTAGTTTTATATGTTTATTAAATATATAAAAGTAATATTTGTTTCAACATACTCGACATAAATATAATTTTCCACCTCTAGGAAAACTCAATGTTTTAACAATTAATTTTTTAATTAAAATATTATTTTTCAAATAAAATTTTTTCTTTAATTTTTGAGAATTTTTTATATATAAAATACGTGTTCTATATGAAGTAAAGGATATTTTCCTCAATAATTTGTTCAAGTGATCCTTAATAATAATTTTCCAACTGATATGAAATATTTCAAAGTAAGTAAAAGTAAAAGGGTTATTTTTTCAATAATTCATTTAATTTTTTTTAATTACATTCTTATTCATAAAAGTCCTTAAACCATTATTTTAATTTCTATTCTATTGGATATGTCGAAATGAGACTGTAATTATTCATTATCTAGATTTATTATGATTGTTTCAATGATGTTTTCAAGTAACCAGTTTATTCTCCACTGGTTAGTCTAGTTTCGAAGTTATTCTCACAAACCCATTTATTTTACATGGTTTATTCATGTTATGAAAGTGATAATGGATTCCTATGAGTTATATGATGAGATACAAGTCCTATAGAATTTATTAATGTTATTTTTATTGTACATTTATTAAATTGGGTTAATCCCCATTATAACTGATGGTCGATCCTTATATAGCATATATGAATGGTTGAGCCCTAGTATAGCTCATGGGTGAGCCTGATTCAACTTATTTAAAGGTTTGGCACCCATTATAGCTCATGAGTGAGCCCGATATACCTTTTTTAAATGGGTGAACCCCATTATAACTCATATAAAATGAGTAAAACTTATATAGATTATATGATGGGTGAGGCCCATTATAGCACTTTTATCCATTCGGTAATGTTCCTTTCCTATAGTTTCAAAAAATATAGAGTTATTATGTTGTTTCTCATTTGGATTTAACTAGGATATTATTATTTATAACATGTTTTAAAATTTTATTTGATGATAATTTTTGAAGATACCAACACATTTTCATTATTCTTTCTATGGGGTATGAATTTTTCCTTTGAACGAGATTTCCATCATAGGGATCATGATTGTTGATTCTCATAAATGTTTCATTTGAAAATATTTTATGAAATCCACTTGTTTTTTAAAGAAATTTTAATGGCTATCAGTTCTATTATGTTATTATCATGCACTTTGATTATGCTTTCACAACCTTATTCTCATCTTATTCTCACTGATGACATTTAGTTGTTAATGCTTATTTTTACCCTTATAGAGCATTTTAGCTCACCGTTATTTTGTTTCCTTGACTCTTTTTTGACAAGAATTATGTGAAATGCATTATTTGTATAATTGATTTATATTTATGATGATTATTAATTAATATTAAATTATAAAAACTAAGTTTAGTATGAGGAATAGTCTCATGATAAAATGTGTATTGATTATGTAAGTGTATGTCATATTTATTTTAAAATATAAACCTAAAAGGTTTTTTAGTATATTATTGATCCAATATTTCATTTTACATTTTATGTTTTGGATGAAAAAATTGGATCACATTTATCAATATTAAATCTACAAATTTAATGATCATGTTTTTAGCACCAGATCAAGGAGCGAGGGTTCGAATATATTATATCAAGACTTATTCCACTATTTTGTATCCAGAATGAAAAATATATGGGTTATTAATTATTTATAACCCCAATATTCTATGCATATATTTTGTTTGATGTGAAAAAATAAAGCACTCATTAAGGATCTAGTTGGATAAGTCACTCTTGGAGCTTAGTAGTTCCCTGTGGAGGTGACTACTGATGGTATTCTGGATCAAGAGAGTGAGTAGAGAACTTCCTCCTATTAAAAGTATGGTTGCATTTACCTTTATATTGGGAGTATATTTTTTCCCTTTTATGATATAATTTATGTATTGTCTTTCATATATTTATCCTTTTGTTTTTTTCCTGAATTTATTTTGATATCTAATTTAATTTTTTTGGTTCATTATATTTTTATCACAAATGCGTGCAGAAAAAATCTACATTTATAAAAAAAAATCGTTTTCTCACGAATTGTTTTATACATATCCACATATTATAATACGTGTTAAATTTATTGTGTGTTATAGTGGTGACGGACTATCATTTATGTGGCATATTGAAATGGATATTTGTCAATAGGTGGAGGTGTGAGTTGGTCAGGTGATGTCAAAGGCAGTTTAGAACATAATAATGTGGAAGTATGGTAATGTGGCTCAATGGTGTGTGAAGTAAATGGTGAAAAATAGTGGGGATATTGGAAGATGAAATGTGTGGATTGTGGTGTTGGTGTTGGGCTATGTGGTGATACTGATGTGATGCAATGATATGTCGACCATAGCAAGGGGGTGATGGGCTGCACCAGCCATTGTACTCATAATAGTATGGTGATAATAGGTCATAACCTTATTATTCATTTTTAAATAAAAAATACTATAAATAATAAATAAATCCTTATTTTAATTCAATACATATGGGTGATCAGGGTGATTAGTGAGAGAGGTGTAAAATGCATGAAAAACCCTACTTTAATTGCATGTTAATATATTTCATATTGATTTAAATTATATTATCATCATTATTGTTATTTTTAAATATTTGTTTTCTTATATATTTATACCGGGATGTGGGAATGATGGTCAATTAGTGGAATCATAACCAATATACTAACATGAAGGTCCTAGACCAAAATTGGATATATATTTTTAACTCATAGTATGAGCTCTGAGTCTTGATGCATAAGGTATCTCATCTATATAATGATAAAAAGTATATTTTTAACTAGAAAAATGTTTTCAATAAATTGATAACCAATACTGAGTATTTTATCAATTATATCACAATGGTATCATTTGTATCCTCTTTTAGGATATAGGGATTACATTTCATTTAACCCAATTGAGAACATCATGTATTTCTTCTTGAACCTACATATCAATCATATCTTCTTACATGGAATTATATTTGGAATTGAAAGTGGCCCAATCTATGTGAATTCATACATAGAATATAATGATGAAATTATTTTGATATTTAATATATAACATAAGGCAATGTGATTATTTTTTTCTGTCAATTTTGTTCAGTCAATAGGGTTTGGGTTTGATATTTAGTGTTATTATGGGGTTAATACTCATTTAAAAAGTGTGTTTATATCATAAAAAACCATCCATTTACAATTAATAGATAGGTTCATTACTCTCTATCCCATTCCCCTCCTATAAAACACACCTAGAGAATGATCTACTATCAATGGAGTAGATACTCCTCTGTCTTGAAGCTCAAATAGGGCAAGTCCACCAATCATGGTTGGTCTACATTAAGCTAGTTTCACATCCATGGGTGAGATGTAGGCCCTAACTAATCTGGATATGTTATTATTTGTTTTATGGAATGTGTATTATAGATGTATGAATGTTAAGGTAGCATTTATGTACTAGATGGTGTCTCATTCCCTTTATGGCTGAGAATTATTTAAATATCATCATGTTCCAGGTCTCGAATTTGTGTGTATGTATAGTTTTATGATATAAAATTTTTCATGGGATTATTTGAGATTAATGAATATATTATAATATCATACCTTTCTTATGAGATATAGTATATATTTGGGTTATCAACATTAGGCTATAGTCACTAAGATGTTATAAACACTCATAGGTTCTAACAGGATATAAAATTTTGTTTTTTAGAGCTACGATGAAAGAAAACATTATATCATATTTATGACTTATAGTGTTCCATCATCTAATGATACTTGTTTATCATTTCATGTTACACTTACTCGTAATAGATGATTTTGGTTGATTTTTTTGGTTATTAAATATTTGGATTTTTAGGGCCTTTTATTGAGTACCTTTAAACTTACCATTTTATAGGATTTATGCCTACAATAATTGTATCTATGTAGTTTATGAATAGGATGTATTTGGAATAAATAAAAATTTATCATAAAAATAAATAGATGGAAGACCATTCCTATGATCCCATGCCCGAAAACCACCAGATCACAACACCACCTGGATTATATATACTACAACAATGCCCAGTCCACTAAAATCCCCACTGAACATTGTGTTTTATATATAAAATATAACATGTTAATTTATGATACCTTTTTTTGTGTGAGTATATACACATCAAGTAGAACACCTCAAAATCCAAGGAAATATCAGAATATCATTCTTTTTATAAATATATAACATGATAATGGATAATAGGGAACCCATATATGCCCAATGTTGAACATTAAAAAATGGAAGAGATTTAAATTTACACATCCTTCTATAGGTGAAAATCCAAGAACATATCCAAATATATAAATCATCAAAACTATAATCCTAGTGTAACATCTCAAAATAATATGTTGTGGGTTACTAATCAATGGTATATGAATTACTTATTGAGGGACTACCAACCCCAAGTGGAGGACTTCGCCTATTATGACCCATAACTTTTATAAAAACAAATCACATGTTAATATATGAATATTAATTATATAACATAATTATTTATTCCACAATCTTACAGTTCTATAGATTTTGGAAACATAGACACATATAAAACTTGTTCATAAATGGTCAATTTCATCCCCCACTATGTTCTTCAAAACTAGACCCTTCTTAAACATATCATTAAAAAATCTTTCTTCCTATCATGGGAAAATAAAATATAATATGTGATTTCAAATTATTTGTACGGGTTACAAATTGCGATATCAATGATCAAATAAGAATCACATGATCATAATGGTGTGATTACATGAGATTAACAAATAAATTCCACACCATTTATATCATAGATCACAATCTCGAGTCATGGCCTAAATATTTGTAGTTTATAATATATGAATCATAAAATAAACAAATAATTTTATCCATGAGAGAATAAAATTAGTATGGGATAAGTAATTGTTTCACTGGTGGAAATAGAGTCTATATCAACACTTTTATACCAACAGTTTGATATAAGTGTTGGTATAGGATGGATACACCAATAGTTTGTTCAAACTGATGCTATACAGTTTTAACAATCATCATTTCTCAATGGTTTGAGTAAACCGTTGGGAATGCATTAATTTTTATAATGTATTCTAATGTGATTTTAAAACAGTTGGGATGTTTTTTCCCCAAATACACTGCAGATACAGTTCCCCTTGTCCACGAGATTTTAGCCCTAAACTGAATCTCTCCTGAATCCCTCTCTTTATCCTAGGATGCAAAAATCCTTCCACCCTATTGTTCCATCTTAAAAAAATTAATTTTTTTAGTTCTAAACATCAAACATATAAGTGATATATTATTTTTAATGTTATGCATGTATTTTATTCATTTTTTGTTTTGATTTGGCCTAAACCAAAGTTATGTGTGGTCTATGGTATGGTATACCGAATAAGTGCACTTTGATTTGTTTTTTGTGTTTTTTATAAACTTAATATGTCATGATTATGTGAATCACCATTATTTTAAGTATTTATAGCCACTCCTTCAGTGTCGAGTTTGTAAACCATATTAACTAGTGGAGGTGCTGGTAAGATGTATCCATACTCTAAGATAGTAATGTTTTTGTTTAGTCATATCATCTCGAAGTGGGAAATGGATATAAGGATGGTCCATGTGAAGGGATTATGGATGGTTGGAGTAGTGCTGTAGGTGGTTTTCTATTTTTTGTGGGGTAATATGGTAATTTCTATGGACATTAGTTTAGTTGAAAATTGTATTTGGTTTTTTCATTTATTGTTTTTTGTTCAAGGAATAAAGGGAAGGGTAGTGATAATGAGGATAAATTTGGTGTTGTTTGGGTGGTGGATTGTAATTGTGATGTTGGTTGCATTATTTATAGGTAATTTTCAAGGTATTATATGTGTATTTCCTCCCCTAATCACTACTCATATTATTGTAAATTTTTTCTTCTATAGCATTGGTATGGGAGATTGGGAGATTATAATAGACCATATAACCTATTAATTCATAAATAATTTGAAACCTAACAACAATTAAATAATGTTTTTAAATTAATCCTAGTATGATCCCCATTTAATATTGATATATAAACAAAATGTTGTATCATTTGTTATATTTAAGAGAGAGAATTAATGAATCTAATAATTTCTTCATTTAGAGATTTAGTTATTTTCCATTCACCTTGAACAAAGTTTCTGGTACACTTTGGATCATAATAGATATATTTGGAAAATTGTTGACTCGAATGAAAGGTATCATCCAATGAGTGTGAAATTTACCTATAAGAAATACTAAGAACGAGTTAATCAAACTTACATTTTCTATGTGTGTGAATTTTGATTAATTGATTCATTAGTCGTGATAGTTCATGGATTTATATTCGTAATTTTTTTTTCATTCTCATCATAGTCTCTATAGATCTTTTTTAGTTCCCCCATTACAAGAAAACTTTCCCACATTTTTATAAATCCTTATCTACTTTCATCATAGACCAATATGAATAATGTTTTAGATCCACTAATAAATGGCATGGATTACTATTGATACTCCAAAATTTTGTCATACTAATTAGTTTATTAAATACATATATGTATTAATATAATAAATCATCAATCTTATTTCTGTAATCCAATGACATTGAACTCATGTTTTTTTCTAAAATTTTAGTGATATTTAAGTTGAATAATGTTACTTAACTAATTTTTTTTTTGGTTTATAAGGTGTTTGGTTGTTTTATTAAGCTTCATATTTCTCATGTAGTACTAAAAAATAGATATTATTGAAGTTAATTACATAATCACTAATCTGTAAATAATGAATTCCAGACAATGAAAATACATTCCTCATCAAAAATTTGATAAAAAATGTAGCTGTCTTCTTCAAATTGGCCCATGATTCTATCCATTTTGACACGTAATACACACAACAAATAGAAATTATGTGATATCAAATGATTTATGGAGTATTACTATTTAATCTATTTCCCACACAATGAATAATTCAAAATTTGGTATTGGGTGTTATGAAATATCCTATCTTTTCAAAAATATTTCCATTTTTTATCATAAATAACTTATTTAAAAACTGTCTTTACACATTCTATATCTTTGATGATAATAATTCACTTTGTAATATCTCTAACAATGTTCAATTAGGTCCTTGGTGTCCTCTTACATGTGATAAATGATAAAATTCCAAAACACATTTCGCCTAAACTTTAGGAACACATAACTTATTTAGTAAGTCATCACATTGTTTTAATAATAAGGTATCAACACAAGAATAGTTCAATAGATAACTAGAATACCTTTAATTTATGGATATCTAATATAGGGATAGATTTTCCCATTTGGAATATAAATTTCAATCTCATCATTCAAAATCACCATGTATATAGAATCATGCTTCTTTTCCCCATGGAACCTTCATCTTATAACATCAAACACCTCTTAGCTGCACTTAATCTATCTTGGATCGTGACCCACATGCATGTCCATGATGTTTTCATCCCTAAATAACCTTTTAACATCATTTTCAGATTATATTTCCCATTTATTTAGAATAGATATTATGGATATCACTCAAATAATCTACTAAAATATAAAACTTCTTCAATCTAAAATTTACTCAACTCCTGAATCATTCTTCTCCACAATTGTAAATTAGCTTATACACTCAAGTATGGTTCTTAAAAGTTATTAAAAACTTTACATGAACATTTTTTTTGTCTCAAATCGCTATTTATATCTCATATGATCATGATATTACTTAGTTTAGTGAATAGATGATAATAATGGGATTCTTCTCCTTCAAAGGCTCATGGATTAGAAATCTCTCATTCTCTTTGACACAAGCTGTATAAGGCTCTTAAAATTCTCCCATATATTATATATGTTGTATCAATATGCACAACTATCAGGGTATTATATTTATAATTGAATTTAATACCATGAATTTATATAAATTTATAGTATTTATTATAAATATATTATAGTATTGTGTTGTATTTTATTTTATGATTATCATATAGAGTATTGTGTTAGTTATGGTTTCGTATAAAGTAAAAAAATCTCATTTAGATAAATATATTTTCAATTAAACTAAAATATTATTGAATTGATTCTGATGAAATGAATTATAAATTTTTTTAACAGAATGGATAGATGTTGGATGTGTGAAACCAATCAGATCTCAAGAAACTTTCAAAACAATTTGGAGCTCATTTTAGATTTTTCATTTCAAAATGCTTCATATAGTGTTCACATACACTTCCCTTGTTACAATTGTGTTGTAATACCATGGTTGATCTATGAATATGTCAACTACAACATAAAAAAATATGGTTTTCAAGAAAAATAATATGTGTAAAAATGACGATGTTTTCAGGGTGAAAAAATAGAATGGTGACGCCATAACTCTTGTATATTGACAATGCATTTAAATAAAAAGAAAGAACTTTTAATATGATATTTTCATGGGAAAACTATGTATGATATTTCTAATACTTCCATCAATTACATTCATACCTTTTTGATGGACTTACTTCCAAATGATGCAGATATTCCTTCAACCCACTATATATCATGGATGTTAGTTGAGGAACATTGATTTTCATGAAAAAAACATCATGATTGACCTAAAATATTGTTGTCTATTCATAGAATAAACTGTTGAATGAAATGATTGTATAAAATATGGAACATCCTTCTAGAATCCAAAATCTAATGGAACACCATCCCGTGTTCCATAGAATGTAATATGGTACTTTCTATTGATCCCCAAACTGTAGAACCTCTTTATGTCTGATGAAATATCAAAAAATGTGATGGAATGATTCTGAGAGAAAGAAAACTAATGATTTGTTGGTTTACTAAGTAGATGGATTTCTATGGAAGATATTTGATGCTCGATATCAGGATTATACAGCTGAGGTACATAGTGTAAGGCTAGGTCTTTCATATGACAATATTAATCCTCTCGGTCATATGCTTACTTTGCACAACACATGGATGGTTTTTATACACATTTATAACCTTCCCCATTGTTTTGTATGAGAAAACCATCACTTTCATTATTATACACATATCTGGCCCTTTTGATCCAAGAAATGATATAGCCATATACATGGATAATTTAATAAAGCAATTGAAACGTCATTGGGATATGGGTGTGTGCACATATGATGCATGTTCTAAAGACATATTTTGGATGTGTGCTGTGATTATGTGGATGATCAATTATTTTCATGCGTATCCAATGATGTATGGATGGATCATGATGGACAAAATATCATGTCGTATTCTTATGAAGAATACAAAATTTTGAAGAATGAAACATCACTATAGTTTCATTTTTATGGGACATTGATGATTCTTCCCAATGGTCCATCCAAATAGAAATAATCGCTAAAGATTTGACAATACCATAGAGACTAATGATCCACCTCAGCATATGTTTAGAACTGAGGTGCATAATTAATTGAATGATTTCAGTTTTTCTTTTGGGAAGGCTAAAATAAAATCTATAAAGAGAAAGAATGTTTCCACTGAAACCTATTACAATTAGAAGAATAAGAGTATCTTCATTGATTTTCCTTATTGGTAAACCAATTTTGTACGTCACTAATTAAACGTAATGGACATTGAAAAGAATATATATGAAATGATGGTTTCAATTCATCTAAATGTTAGTGGATGACAAAAGATGATTTACGGTCTCAGCGTGACTTCATTGATTGGGGCATGAGACCAGAACTGCATCTTGTTTGTATTGGTGAAAATAAATGGCATGTTCATTGTGAATCTTATATTATGAAACCTACAGAAAATACATTTTCAGAAATTACTATAGACTATTAAGTTTCTTGATGGATATTCACGAAACATGTATAAAGGGTTCAACATAAGCGAGTTGAAGATATAATATTTGAAGAATCATGATTATCACATCCTTCTGCAAGAGTTGATTCTAAAAGAAATCTGTAATATTTTTTTCAATAATGTGTGGGTGGATGTTATTAGGTTGTTCCATTTGTTTATAGATCCTTTTTCTAATAATTTGTCCATTTATTTCTTGTAAAAATATTAGAAAAATACCAATTAATTCATTTCTGAGTTAGAGAAAATATTTTCTCCATCATTTTTCACATGCATGCTACATCTTCCTATCCGTATACCAACTGAAATACTTATAAAAGGAACTATTTCTTTTTGATAGATGTATGAAGCTAAAAGAAATATGTACACATTAATTTATTATTTATAAAACAGGAATCATGCCAAAGGATCTATCATGAACAGTTACATGGATCGATAATGATTGTATTTCATCTCTATGTATTTGTCTGATCATACTACACGAATGAACATACCAATGAGAAATGAAGAAGAATAATATGAGAAAATTTAACCCTATCATTAATAACTTCCTCAAACATAAGGAATTATTGGGTCATATTCATTGATGACATTAAGCCTTGAAGTGCCGAAGATGGCACATCGTACAGTTTTGTTCAACTGTGATTTGTTTGATGACTACAAAAGGTATGTAAATTAAATACATATATCTTAAATATTTGTTACACTATTACTATTTTTATCTATAGGGAACCTAAAGCATTTATAAATAAAAATCAATGTTCTTTATCTTTGAGAATGATAGATAGTTTGAATAAGAAAGAGTTTTATTCTTGGTTAAAATTGAAGGTAAAAAAATAACAGTTTTAAATAATTACATAAATATTTAATTAATATTAATATTCATTTATATTTCAAGAATTGAGTTTTCCTTCTGAATCTATCTCTTCGAAAATAATAGCATTGGCTTTTGGTCCTAATAACATGGTTCGTGATTGTAAATCAATTGCAATCAATGGGTACAAATTTATTATCACTGAGTGAGAAAAGAACATGATAATACAACATGATGGTGTTATAGATACTACCACAATAGGATATTATGTTAATGTATCAGATAGTAGCTCGTTATTTCAAAATGTAGGTTATTAAGGAGTCATTGAAAAATAATAATATTGAATTATTACTCTCATGGATGAGTCATGATGATGAAATTTCAGTGGTTTGACTCAATGACTAGGCGGGGAATATTTACTGATGATTATGAATTTTGAGTAATTGATATGACTCACACTTTTTCTAGCGATGAACCATATGTATTTCCATCAATGGATAAACAAATTTTTTATGTCAAAGACCATCGTCGCCCGGAATTTGGTGTCAATATTGAAGTAATTTCAATTCATATTTTTGATGATGGTGAAAATGTAATTAACACCATTCCTACTTTCATTAGAACCGATACATTTATTACTTTTCATGAATCCAATATCTCAATTGTCAGAGTTGACTCTGAACCTTAATTTTTGGTGGGAATTATATAGAATATTCCATTTATGTTCTCAATTATTTTGTTTTAGCTCGACTTGGATTGTCAAGGTCGGTACTATTCAAGTTGATTTAATATTGATTACAAATATGTGGTATCTGACATGACCTTAATGTGAATTTTATATGTTTCTGGGTTGAAATTTTATATTAATTTCATTTTCTAATTTGGTATTGAACTGTACTCAAACCAACAAAAAAAAATTTCTAACATGGTGAACATTTCAATTATTTATTAAAAATGTATAAAATTAGTATACATATAAGACCTCTCTTTAACATTTCACTAGATAATGAACATTATTGTTTGTCTTCTTCTGCAAAATATGTATCGAAACCCGCATCATCTACTTGGTCTAAGGAAAATAAAATTTTCCTTAATTTCGACAAATTATTTTACCACTATGAATATGGTAGATATATTATCCTTTAAATATGTTTATATCATCATTTAAAACTATCTTAAGGGTTTAATCTTTCATAATATATACCTTGCTGAATTTTGTAGTGGTATTATTGATTTTGATCTCTCTCTTAGATGATGAGTGAAATAATGCCTCATAATCAATGGTCAATGATTTTAATAGACATGTGACACTTTATAAATAACCATCTTACTCAAAATTAAATATATTTATTACATATTGTATGATTTTTTGAATTCGTCATATATCCATTCAAGCTCACCTAAAACTATGGGTAGTAAAATTATCCAAGAATCCCCTTATTCCCTCTAATATATTTGTTTGTGTGTTACACATTAGTTAAAAAATTTTAATTACTTCCATATTTGTTTTAAAATGCAGGAAATGCAACCAATTGAAGAGAGGCGATGAAAAAAGAAGAGAGACCATAATCGTCACATTGATGATATGGGAACTCCACCACTAGTTCTTATAGAGAGTATATTATCTCAAATATATATATTTAAATAATAAATAATATCATGTGATTAATTTTGTTTTAAAATTTTTTGCAGGATTCACCTCTTATGAGACAATTATTTGATGAGTAGCCTTACAGCTATCCCAGTACTCAAGCTAGTATTACGAGCGTGTGGAACGAGAGCTAGGTGATCTGGATGGCGTACTTGATTATACCATGCCCCCCCACTAACATACCATCTATCACACATTCTGATACAATTGTGTCATTAGGGACACATGGAATATTTAGGCATCCCATATTTTCACCACCCATTACATTTGAGCCCCCACACCCATCTTTACCATATCCGATGATTATTCCCACTCCCCATCCAACATTCATCCATCCATCTGTGCCATATTCTTTTACTTATACTTATTTCACTCTGAGCATCTATATTTTATCTTCTTCAACTCATGATCCTCCACAGTATGTCGCTACGAAGCATAAACTGGGACCCAATCCACCAGTACAAGGTTCTCCTTCAGTTTCTTTAGATCTAGCAGTTCCCATTGATCAGACTACTGTAGATATATTTATAGAACCCTAAGAGATTTTTATACTATTATTTATTTTCATTATCACATTTCTTTATAAAATATTTGTTTTCCTTTCTTAATAGATAGAATAATGATATTAGTCAGGGTGGGGGAATACACTCATGCATGCAGTATGGATCCACCGTATGCAGTTGATGGTTGACTACAAAGAAAACAAACGAATGATTGAAAAAACATGGTAAAAATGTTGGAGTTTTTAGGAGATTCTTGCCAAATATTCTATAATTATTCCCGTCAGCCCGATCACATGGAGATAGTTACCAATTTATGTCAAGGATAATGCATGGACTCATATATGGGTAAAAATTTATGTTTTATTTAACGAAATATATTACTTTCATATTTATATGAATTAATATTTTTGTGTCAGCTATGGTATAATTTTCCCAATGGTGAGGGTGCACGACCAAAATGTTTATATGACTTAGGCGATCTTCGGAGAGTGATAGGTCCACTAGGATAGATACCCTGAGAGGGGGTTGAATTAGGTTATGACTGATTAAAACAACTACCTGTTTTGATCTTGTTTTTCTGTTAAACAAAACTGTCTTCTCTCTCATTCCCAATGCAGAGTATGAATAATACGTAAAGCATGCACATGACACCGTTATTTTTACTTGGTTCACCCTCACTGGTCTACATCTAAGGAGTATACACCAGCTATGTACAAATGTAACAATTCCACTATAAGCGTACTGCTATTTACAAGTTATAATTGGACTCACTCTCCCCCTAGTTTACAACCACTCACAATATGAAAGCTCACCGCTCTCTTAACAAATGTGTTTTCACTGCTTCTTTAGAATATTCCATCACAGTTTATAGACCTGTAGGTCTCTTCATTATCAATACTGAATACACCCTCTATTGTACGTAGATGCTCTGTTGAAGTCCATCGTTCCCCCGTAGATGAACCTCACTTTGCACAGAAGTTATCAGGAAATATTCCAGCATTCGCACGTCTCGAAAATCACTGTCATGCATCTACCATACATGGTGTGATTCTCCAAGACGGTGTGAAAGTTCACATCAACCACTTACATGACACTCGCTTCTTCAACTCTAAACATGCATGACTCACACCCTTTTACGGCCAAACCAATTTTGTGGTGCAACTATCAATTGTCACTCTTCTTCAAAGACTAGCGCACACGTGTCAACAAAACAATTGCAAAACACCCCCTTATTCGACTCTACACTTGGGTGACTCACACCCTTTATTTCCCAAACCACTTTGGGTGTGAAACTATCAAACTGGCATGCAACTTCTGAATAATTGTTTACTTGAGCGACCACACCACCACTTGCACGACCACAACACCTGCATGACTGGAGCTCTGATTTTTACTAAGTGTTTAACTCACACTGAATGAGGAGGGTTTGACCTATATTTATAGGAATTTGGACACCCTGAGCGCCTGTGCACAAGTCACCTCTTGGTGCGCAAGTCCACCTGCCCTAGTCTCTATCGCCCTAGTCAGTTGCTCGACTAAACCCAAAACTTGGGCAACCCTTTTTTTGTTGCCATATATTGATGTTCTGATCTTGAAAAACAAGTGGATCTCAGGTTTCCAATCCTTCAAGACACCGAAGCTCGAGTAACTTTTCTAAAAACACTTTCCTCTATTTGTTGATTTTGAGGTCCAAAAATTTGGCAAATACTAGAAAATGGATCCACCTTGTATCTTCTCTTTTTGAACCACCTCCAGACCGACCATTTCATTTTTGAAATTCTTGAATCAATCATGGATCATTAACAACATCCCATGTACTATACATTCCACCTTGAAATACCCTTTGTCAACAAATATGTTCGTCATGGTATGCTTTGTCAACAAACACAACACAAAGGCCCATTTTGTCAACAAACACAATCACCTCAAAAAATTATTCAATGATACCTTGAGAGATTTTTTCCTAATAGAAAGACTATAAGAATGATATGTATATTGGCTAGCGTGATAGAGTTAGAAATAAATTTGAGGTGGTACTTGTCATGGATTATTGTCCGATAGAGAAGTATCAGTTGAGGATTATTCATTGGATGACTATCCAGTTTAAGGTATTAATCACATTTGAGGTATTTAAATGAAAAATTACATGTTTTTTATTAATAATATATTTTGTATTATTTAATTTTTTTAGGAATAATTTGGAATAAATATAAAAAATTGATACTAAAAAATTCCTCCAGACATTTGGGCATACTATGATGTCAGATCAAGAGGTGTAGTAGGTATGATATTGGATTATTATTTTAATTTATGACTTGGACATTCTGTTGTTTCCTGCATATTTTATTTGACTGCAATTTTTTTCATATAATTTTAGTTATTAAATTAATTATTGTTAACCTATTTTTTATTATTGTTTCTGATATTCGATGTCATTTTAGAGTAAAATATTTAATATTGAAGGATTTATGCCTCAAGCAAAACTTTTTTGACTGAGTAGAATGAAATAAGATGTAAGTGTTGTTAATGAACCAACTCAGTAGAAAATTTTATGTCTAAAATCATTGATTTAAAGTTTAAATATCTATTTTCTGATTTAATAATCTATTTATATTTGTAAAAGAATTCTTTGGAGGCCCTTGATTCCCATGAACCAGTCATTTTTGGGCCAAATGACCCCTTACATCAGGTGTCGGGATATTAGAACCCTGTAACAGTAAGTTGCTGACCTGGGAAGAGTATAATACCAATGAGATATTTTCCATCTTATGTTAAGATTTATAGTTCCACCAAGGTCTCATAGGTTAAGGCACAGGTAGAACATGTTGAAAAAAGGGCCACAGAGACAGTATAACAGTCTGACAGGGAAAACAATTCATTTCTAAAAATGATGGATGTTTTGTGTCCAACACTTCCACCAGAGGCTAACACAGCTTGTGATGAATATATTTCATCAATATGTTCTATATATGGTGCACCAGGTGAATGTTCTAGTGGTTGAGATGATATCCTTTATGGCGATGATGATGGTGAGGAGGAGGCTAAGGTGGAGGAGGAGGGAGAGGAGGAGGCCGAGGCTGAGGAGGAGGGGGAGTAGGAGTCCGAGATAGAGGAGGACGGTGAGGAGGAGACCGATGTAGAGTATGAGGGTTAGGAGAAGGGAATTTAGGAGGGAATGGATGATGATGGGGACAACGATGAGGTTGGGGATGAAGATGATGATGGTGGTGATGATAGTGATGGTGATTAGGGAAAAATTGATCTGTTAAATTTTTTTACTAATATTACGGACATTTGATGTTTAATGATTTGATGTACCTCTATATATGAGTCATTAGTTAGGTAAAATTATCCTTATTTTTTTATCTATAAATAATAAAACTTGTCTTGACGATTTGTTGGGATTGAATATATATAACTCATTCCCCTCTCCCCTGGAAACCCCCACCCCATTAGATATCCCCCACCCACTGGATAGCCTAGACCCTTGTCCCCCTGGTCACCGCCAACCACCTAGACACCTCCCTTGGAAATCTTCTCCCCCTAGACACCCCCACCCACCTAGATACCACCACCCCTGGAAACCCCACCCACTTGGTTGCACATCCACCCCCTTGGACACCCCACCCACCCCCCTGGACACCCCACCCCCATGGATAGCCTCGCCACCCCTAGATAGCCTCCCACCCCCTGGAAACCCATCCTCACTCTCACCCCCATGGAAATTCCTCCACCCTCGGACACCCCCACCACCTTAGACAACCCCAACCACTGGACAACCCCCACCCCCTAGAAACCCCACCCCCACCGCCTTGGAAAAAACACCCCTCCCCCCTACTTGGACATCCCTCACCCACTTGGACACCCCAACACCTTGTACATTCCCCACCCACAAGGACAACCTCTACCTCCTAGACACCCCCACCCCACCACCTTGGACCCCCCCCCCCCCCGAACACCCACACCACCTTGGACTGCCCCACCCCCCTGAACTGCACATCAACCCCTAGAAAATGATATTTTGGAAGTCATTTATCCATTTTCATATATAATTACATCCCCACCCACAGGATAACCACATCCATTTGGACTTCCCCCAACCCCCTAGACAGCCCCTACCCCATGGACCGCCACCTCCCAGACACCCCTCCCTCATAGATATACCCCACCCCCAGACACCCCCACCCCTTCAACGCACCCCCTGGACACTCCCACTGCCTTTACATCCCACCCACATGGACCCCCACCCCACCCCCTTAGAATGCCCCCACCCACCTTGAAAATCCCATGGACCCCCACCCCTCGAAGCCCCCATCCACCTGGACAGCCCCCACCCCCACCCTTTGGACACCCACCCACCCCCTTGGACATCCCCCACCTCCCGGACACCCCCACCCCTTGGGAAAACCCCGACCCCCCAGGACACCCCCACCCCACCCCTTGGACCCCCAGACACCCCCACACCCTTGGACACCCCACCCCTCGAACACCCCCACCCCCAGACTGTAAGAACTTGATTTTTTTTAATAAAGACATTGGAATATTCTTGATGATATTCCAGAGCAGTGCCTTCAGACGGCGTGGGATTCCGAGCCCCGGAGTGGCCGGGATTAAATTTTTAGTGTGTTCACACTGGAAACACTAAATAAATGAGATAACTCATAAACGGAGTTCCGGATCATAGATCTGAGTGTAAGGATGGGTCCGGAATGGAATGTTTACCCTAGGAATGACATAAACTGTGTCGGTGCGGGATGTTTGGACACCTCGCCCGCTTCTAGAACGTTAAACGGATTAAATTAATAAATTAATTCGTTTAATTTAAAAATGATAGCATCTTTTAAACGGTGGCTTGGATTGGAAAACCGAGGTCACCGTTGAGTTTTTAGTGTGCCGTTTACCCTAGGATGGGTATAAGTATCACGGGCGTGGGCCGTTTGTGAAAAATGGCTCCAGGGGCGTTTTCGTAAATTGGCGGCCTCGGGCGCTAAGTTTTATAACTTTTGAACGGGGTCTCAGATTAAAATTCCAAGACCGCCGTTGTACTTGGGAGGTGGTGTTTACCCCAGGGGAGTCTTAACCTCGACCCTGTTGAGGGTTCGGGTTCGGGCTGACGGGCGGGTGGTTAAGCCTTTCTATTTAAAACGCTTAAGTCACCCCCACCCTCTTCCTCTCCCACACCTGGACAGCAGCAAGGAGGAGCTCCTCCCTCTCCTCCTCCAGCTTTGGCGAAGCACCTCCGGCAAGGCACGACACGGCGGCAGACACCCCATGAATCTCTGCGCATCGCCCAATAGGTAATAGGATTTTGGTTGCGTTTTAATTTATGAACCCTATTTCAACCTCAATTTTAGGCTTCTATTGTTGTTCGATTTTTGAATCAAATACCATGGGAAAGTATTAGATTTTATGAGCTATCTGATGCATCTTTCGGTTTCGATTTTGGAGTTCTAGGGAACCCGCAATCATTCGCCGAAGATTGTGGGTTTTTGGAGGTGTTCCGAGGTTTTTCCGGCGGGTTCCCTTTTTCCGGCGAGTTCCTGCGGCGGTGGCAGCAGGGGCTTCGGCGGACGGAGGTGCTCTTCGATAGTGTAGGTCGGCCGTGGCGGCTTCCTCATGTGGGTGGCGCGGCTCGGGCATGCCGGCTGAGGGCGCGGCGCGCGGGTGCCGGCGAGAGGGGACGACCGGGGTCACGGCGTGCGACCCCGCGGCTGGACAAAGACCCGCACGACGCGGGTCTCCGCGTGGAAAGTCGACCGTCCGTGTCGGCCGGTCGGTGGAAGAGCCGCCCATGTGGCACGAGTGGTGTGACTCGCTGGAGGTGGCTGGGCCGCAGTCCTAGCGGGCCGGCCAGAGCGGGCCGGCTCGAGCGGGGCGAACCGGTCGTACCGGGCCGGTCCGGCCGAAGTGGGTCCCCCCTCTTCCTTTTAAATCTTTGGACGCCCGTATTTCGGGCTACAGGCATCCGTTTTGTGCGTTGTATGCGGCGACGCGGACCTTACGTTGAGGCGGATGTTATGAGCTGGTTTTGAGAGTTTTAACTTCCGAGATGAGAGGCTCGGGGGCATGACACGTGCGTAGAGCAGCTTAGCGGGCCTTCCGGGAATCTTGTTTTGGACGGCACAGAAACGTACGACGTCCGATTTAAGAGCCGTGAGCGTTGTTGGAACCCTGGCGTCGTGGTGGAGGTTTCCAGGGTGGTTCCGGGCATTGAAGCCGGAGTTGAGGTGCATGACCCACGGCACGTCTTTTGAGTTGCGTACAGCTTTTAGCGACGTTTTCCTCGGACGTCTGTTCGGGGCGTGCGAGCAGTCGATGATAGGTGTTTTCCTGAGGGCGTCACGTTGGCGCAGTCTGCCCGCGGTAATTCTGCACGATGGTGCAGGCCCTGCTAGGGCCGTTTCGGGAGTTGACGGTGATTTCCAGTTTTATCACCGGGAAACTGTTTTGGACGAGTGAGTAGTCCATCTTGTGTACTTTTTCGAGAGGATCGCAACGATGTGATCCTTTAGTTGAGTTTCGGGACTAGGTTACGGGTCCCATGAAGCACCGCTCGTGTGCGGTGCACCAGAATGCATCTTTTTCTCCGGATATCCGTTGCACTCAAATGAGTAGTGCTTTATACGTGTTTCTATGTGGGGATCACAATGGTGTGATGCGCCCGACTGTTTTCGGGGCCGGCGCTAGGGATCATGGGATATCGTGCGGGCATGAGGCGGTGTTGGTGAATTTTCCGTCAGATATCCGTTGGAGGCGTGTTAGTAGTCTAACCCACGTGTTTTTCCGCGAGGATTACAACGGTGTGATCCATTTGACTGTACGGAGCCTCTTGCATGATCTTGTTAAATGTGGAAGCATGGAAGGTTCTCTAGTCGTGGTTCGCCCTAATTTTTTTGTAGTAGACCCTTGGCGTGTGATCGCGCACTCTTGGGAGAGTGATGTAAATGTTTCACGAGATGTGGTTGGCCGTTCCTGGGCCTTTGATGTGGATTTTTTACGTCACGCCTTCGTGTTGACATTGGGTGTCGTGTGCACGATAGCCTTTGGGATGGGACGAGGTATACTTTGGGAGTATGCGGGAGCGCTTGGAGGTACGTGTGGTTTGTACCTGATATGTTCATGCACATGGTTGGGGTTGACTTGGGGCCACACGTCGTGTGGGACCCATATGTGTACCGTGTTCTGCTTTGAATACTTTGACCTCTCGTGATGTAGAGGGTCTCCTTGTGCTCGTTTGTTTGACCAGCACAGATGAGTGGTCTCCCCCTAGTTTCTTTCTCAATGGATCGACCAGTAGCGGTGCTAGTGGCACCCCGTGATGGAAAAGGCGATGAATATCTTTTGGGAGAGTTGTTCTGGAGTTGGGTGGTTGCGTGATACCCACTCCATGTTCGGTTGGCCATTGTTATAACTTCCAGTAGAGATGGCCAGAGCAGTTCTAATTTTTACCCTCCCGCGGGGCTGGGCAGTGGGTTACTCATCGACTTCTTTGGGTTCACCCTCCAGTAGGGCTGGGCAGTGGGTTACTCATCGGCTTCTAGGGTCTACCCTCCAGCAGAGACTGTGCAGTGGGTCTCCCAACGCACTTAGGGTCTACCCTCCAGCAGAGACTAGGTAGTGGGTCACCCGACGACCCCTTAGGTTCTACCCCCCAGCAGGGCTGGGTAGTGGGTCGCTCGTCATCTACCTCCAGGTATACCCTCCAGCACTTCTGGGTAGTGGGTCGCATGTCGACTTATTCCAGGTCTACCCTCCAGCGGGGCTGGGGAGTGGGTCGCCTGATGATGTATTAAGGTCTACCCTCTAGCGGGGCTGGGCAGTGGGTCGTCGGATGATGTGTTATGGTTTAACCTTCAGTAGGGCTGGGTAGTGGTTCACCGAGTATCTTAATATGGTTTACCCTCTAGTGGGGCTGGGTAGTGGGTCACCCGATATCTGGTTATGAATTACCCTCCAGCAGGGCTGGGCAGTGGGACACCCGTTGACATTCCAGACTCAGTCCTCTCGACTAGGATAGTCTGTGGCTTTCCTCCATGTTTACCGGAGCGGGACCCTTGGTTATACGGGTCAGTGTTGTGACGACTTGACTTTGAGGAGACCTCTCGAATGTAGGGCAGTGATGAGGTGTGGTTTGACTTTCCTAGAACTCTCAAGTACAAGGGGCTATTTCCCCACCGAGACGCGTTCTAAAACCGTGCGGGCGAGTCAGTTTCGCCCAAAGCGGACAGCGTCGAAGTGCGATGATTGAGTCCCTTGGCTTGTAGATCGGGGCAGACATGCGGGATTCTGGGCAACGATGATGGTTACGTCTGGGACTGTTGGCTACTCTTTTCTTGGGCTAAGCTACAGGAGGGAGATCCCCTTACGACGTGGTTCGGGCTTCTCGACAGAGAATATGGACTTGTATATACCATGTTCCTGCACCCACTTCTTGGGTTTGGTTGCTCTCCTTTCAGGGGAGGTGAAGACACGCGGGGTATGCCACGTGCTTTCCGTGTCTAGCTTCTCGTGTTTGGACGAGTCTACTCTCCGGCTATAGGTAGCGAAGACTCGACGAGAAGTTCATCTCTTCACCGTTTCCAGCTTCTTGTGTCTGGATGAGTCTACATCCTTTCTTTTCTTGGGTTGAGCTGGACTCTCTTCTGGTATTCTACTTCACTTTCAGTTGTACACCTCTACTTTTCTTGTTCGCTCTACTTCTCACCCTTCAGTACCTCCTTTGTTGCTCCCTCGATCCTTCATGGTATCCTACTGAGTATTTTTATACTCACCCCGGCTTGGGCTTTGCCCGCACTTGGTGTTCCCTTGCAGACAACCGACAGGTGAAGCGTGACTTCAGTGGAGATTAGGAGCTTGGGAGCTTGGACCGCGTGCGGTGGTTGTGGCCGGGTTCCAGGTGGGAGACCCGTCAGCTGTTTCTTTTTGTTTACTTGTTGCTGGGTTGTGGCACTTTTTTGGTTGGGTGTGTGTTTTTCCCCTTTCCTTTTCAGCTTGTACTTTGTACTATTTATAGTTCGATGCACATCTGTGGTTTATATATATAGTAGTTGTTCTTTTTACTCTGCTTGTTCTTTCTTTTCATCTGCACTGTTTCATTGAGTTTGTTGCGTGTGTGTGTACAGGTACTTAGGAAAAGGCCTCCCTGAGTTATTGTGCCTTCGGCGCTGGTCGCCAGCCCCTGGCCTATGGAGGCAGGCTTGGGGTAGTTTCGGTTCGATCCTGGGTAGGTTCGGCTCGTGAAAAAGTGGTATTAGAGGTGGTTCGATCCTTGGGACTTTGTTCGGACGTCCCTAAAAGAGGAATTGGTTGGGATTTAGGGCAACAGTGTTAATGTGTCTCGAGAGAGGCTCTCAGGCCAGGGAGTCCAGTGATGCTGCGGCGGCCGACATATCCATTCACCAGGACCATGATAATCCGCTTGTCGACTCGGCATGCTGAGACACTTGTTGCAGGGAAATTTGTTTGTGCATCACATATAAATGAGTCTTGACTGTCCTTCTTGAGTCGTCTCCCCATCGTTGTTGTTGTGGTATATACATATATTCTCATTTGACCACGACACTCCTTGATAATATTCATGATTTCTCCGTGAAGATAGCTAGCCAAGATACCAGCTTGGGTACATGAAGACGACCTTGTGAGCTACGAGGCCTTAGTCTGGGACCTATCATGCAGGCCCTTTCTCTGGGTGGGTTGGTAGTAGCACCCCCACCTGTTGAGCAGCCGACAGTTTCAGCAGAGCAGGCTGAGCTTGAGCGCTGGATGAGCGCGCTTCGTGAGTTCCAGTGGCAGGGACCACTGAGGTTCAGTGGTGATCCAGACCCTCAGGCAGCAGAGTCTTGGCTAGAGACAGTGGGTGGTCTTTTAAAGCTTCTGCAGACGCTGACAGATCAGATAGTGTCTTTGACAGACAGCATTTTCCGTGGATCATCTTGGCGTTGGTGGAGTTTGGTGACTCAGCTTCTTGACGAGTCGTCGCTTTCGTGGGACAACATCTAGTTGTTGTTTCGAGAGGATTTTTTCCCTCTTGCTTGCACTCCATTCGGATTCAGGAGCTCTTGCAGTTTCAGTAGGGAGAGATGACACTGGCCGAGTACGCGGCTAGTTTTGCAGACAGTGCACGCTTTTACCCGGACTTGGTCTGTGACGACGACATCCGAGTGTGGAAGTTTGAGCAGGGTCTCCGCCGAGAGATTCGTGTTGTCATAGTACCCTTGGGCACTTCCACATATGCCGGGGTGCGAGAGCAGGCGCTGGTGACAGAGGGCTTCCGGTCATGTTTTTCGGTTGGTAGTGGTAGTGGGCGCGACGGAGTCGGGACGTCTGCCATAGCTAGCAGGCGCCGGAGGACAGGACCTCGATGCTGGTGGCCTTCCCACTGTCGGGTTCGGAGACGGGGTCGTATACCACTGTGGTGAAAAGGCACAGGGCCTCAGCCGAGGATTCCCTTCTGTGAGTGGATCTCAGGTCGTGGTCATACACCACAGTGGCGCCGGAGGGCACCAGGGCAGCCCAGAGAGTGCTGGTTCTATACTTGTGATGGGCGAGGTCACTTGGCACGAGACTGCCCGACCCGAGTTGCTGAGAGCTTCAGGCTGGCAGCAGGCGCACCACCATGGCAGAGGCAATGCCGTGATCAGAGTAGTGCCCAGAGTGGTGGTTCTAGAAGTGGATCGGGAGGAGCTGGAGGTGAGGGATGACGTTATGAGGTCTTCCCATCACCACTAGGTGGTCCACTTCAGGCTTCGGGAGCTGACGGTTGGGACCACAGACAGCCTCGAGCTTTGGATGTCTATGATCCTGCAGAGCATAGGATGGTGAGAGGTACCCCTTGCGACTCTTCTGCTTCTTGCAGTAGAATTGATAGGCTCTGCATGTGAAAGGCTTTTCTCCCTGCTACTTGTTTGAGGTGTAACCATGGTGACGCAGGGCGTCGGGTGTAACCCTGTGTTGGTATGGAAAAGGCGTGAGACATTTTCCTTTAGTCGATGGTGTTGACTCCTTCACCTTTTGAGTGTGTAAGAGAGCATCGACTGTGGAACCTTGTGTGACCATATATCCTTGGGTTTTCCACCATATGGACATTCTGAAGGAGGGAATCATCGGGCCATGTTCCAGGTGCGGGCGGTGATTACAGTCGCAGCGTGCGATGTAGAGGTTTGACCGGGGAGGTGAGCTACCCCCGAGAACCTTCGGGCCATTTGAAACTGTGCAAATGGATGGCGAGGTGCCCTACCACCTTGCCCTAACCCCAAAGTCTGAAGTGGGCGCACGACATCGGCAAGGGCCGACCTCACGTGAACAGATAAATCCTGTGGTCTGTGTGCGGTGGCACAGAGCTGTGTGTGGGTTCTTCTGGGTATGGGAAAGCCAGGTGTGGGATTATTACCCTGTGTTATTCCCTATATTTGATTTTCGGGGATGAAAAGCTTGAAGGAGGTAATGATGTAAGAACCTGGTTTTTGCTGAGAAAGACTTTGGAATATTCTTGATGATATTCCAGAGCAGCGCCTTTAGACGGCGTGCGATTCCGAGCCCCGGAGTGCCCGAAATTAAATTTTCAGTGCTTTCACACTGGAAATGCTAAATAAATGAGATAACTCCTAAACGGAGTTCCGGATCAGAGATCAGAGTGTATGGATGGGTCCGTAATGGGGTGTTTACCCTAGTAATGACATAAAACTTGTCGGCGCGGGATATTTGGACCCCTCGCCCGCTTCTGGAACGTTAAACGGATTAAATAAATTAATTAATTCGTTTAATGGTGAAATGCTAGCATCTTTTAAACGGAGTCTCGGATTGGAAAACCGAGGGCAACGTTGAGTTCGGAGCGTGCCGTTTACCATAGGAGGGGTATAAGTTTCACGGGTGCGAGTCGTTTGTGAAAAATGGCTCCAGGGGCGTTTTCATAATTTGGCGGCCTCGGGCGCTATGTTTTATAACTTTTGAACGAGGTATCAGATTAAAATTCCAAGACCGCCGTTGTGCTTGGGAGGTAGTGTTTACCCCAGGGGAGGCTTAACCTCGACCCTGCTGAGGGTTCGGTTTCGGGCTGACGGGCGGGTGGTTAAGGGTTTCTATTTAAAACGCTTAAGTCACCCCACCCTCTTCCTCTCCCTCACCTGGACAGCAGCAAGGATGAGCTCCACCCTCTCCTCCTCTAGCTCCGGCGAAGCAGCTCCGGCAAGGCGCAGTGTGGCGGCGGACTCCCCGTGAAGCTCTGGGCATCACCCAAGATGTAGGAGGATTTTGGTTGTGTTTTAATTTCTGAACCCTATTTCATCCTCAGTTTTATGCATCGATTGTTGTTTGATTTTCAAATCAAATCCCATGGGAACGTAGTAGATTTTATGTGCTATCTGACACATCTTTCGGTTTCGATTTTTCCATTCTGAGGAACCCGCAATCATTCGCCGAACATTGTGAGTTTTTGGAGGTGTTCCGAGGTTTTTCCGGCGGTTTCCCTTTTTCCGGCGAGTTCCTGCGGCGGCAGCAGGGGCTTCGGTGGGCGGCGGTGCTCTTCGGTGGTGGCGGTCGACGGAGGCGGCTTCCTCAGGTGGGTGGCGTGGCTTGGGCTCGCAGGCTGAGGGCACGGTGCACGGGTACTGGCGAGAGGGGACGACCGGGGTCGCGGCGTGCGACCCCATGGCTGGACAGAGACCCGCGCGACGCGGGTCTCCGCGTGGAAAGCCGACTGGTCGTGTCGGTCGGTCGGTGGAAGAGCCGCCCGCACAGCGCGGGCGGTGTGACACGCGGGAGGCGGCTGGGCCGCAGTCCTAGTGGGCCGGCCGGAGTGGGCAGGCTCGAGCGGGGCGGACCGGCCGGACCGGGCCGGTCCGGCCGAAGACGGTCCCCCCTCTTCCTTTTAAATCTTCGGACGCCCGTATTTCGGGCTACGAGTGTCTGTTTTGCGCTCGGTCTACGGCGGCATGGACCTTACGTCGAGGCGGATGTTATGGGGTGGTTTTGAGAGTTTTAACTTCCGAGATGAGAGGCTCGGGGGCATGACACGTGTGTAGAGAAGCTTAGCGGACCTTCCGAGAATCTTGTTTTGGATGGCGCGGACGCGTCCGACGTCTGTTTTAAGCGCCGTTAGCGGCGTTGGAACCCTGGCGTCGAGGTGGATGTTTCCAGGGTGTTTCCCGGCGTTGAAGCCGGAGTTGAGGTGAAGGCCCCACGGACCATCTTTTTCGCTGCGTGCAACTTTTATCGACGTTTTCCTCAGACGTCCGTTCGGGGCGTGCGAGCAGTCGATGTTGGGTGTTTTTCCGAGGACGTCGCGTTGGCGCAGTCTGCCCGCTGTAATTCTGCACGATGGTGTTGGCCGCGCTATGGCCGTTTTTGGAGTTGACGGTGATTTCCAACTTTATCACCGGGCAAATGTTTTGGACGATTAAGTATTCCATATTTTATACTTTTTCGAGAGGATCGCAATGGTGCGATCCATTCGTTGAGTTTCAGGAATGGGTTGCGGGTCCCACGAAGCACCACTCATGTGCGGTGCACCGGAATGCATCTTTTTCTCTGGATATCCGTTTCACTCAAGTGAGTAGTGCTTTTGATGTGTTTTTTCGAGGGGATCACAATGGTGCGATGCGCCCGACTATTTTCGGGGCCGGCGCTTGGGATCACGGGACGTCGTGCGGGCTTGAGGCGGTGTTGGTGACTTTTCCATCGGATATCCGTTGGAGGCATGTAAGTAGTCTAACCCGCGTGTTTTTCCGTGAGGTTTACAACGGTCTGATCTGTTTGGCTGTACGGAGCCTCTTGCGCGATCTTGTTAAATGTGGAAGCATGGATGGTGCTCCAGTGGTGGTTCGCCCTACTTTGTTTGTAGCGGACTCTTGGCATGTGATCGCGCACTCTTGGTAGAGTGATGTAAATGTTTCACGAGATGTGGTTGGCCGTGCCTAGGCCTTTGAGGTGGAGTTGTTATGTCACGCCTTCGTGTTGACGTTGGGTGTCGTGTGCACGATAGCCATTGGGCGGGGAAGAGGTATACTCTGGGAGTACGCGGGTGCGCTTAGAGGTATGTGTGGTTTGTACCTGAGATATTCGTGCATTTGGTTGGGGTTGACTTGGGGCCACACGTCGTGTGGGCCCCATATTCCTGGCGTGTTATGATTTGCGTACTTTGACCTTTCGCGGTGTAGAGGGTCTCTCTGTGCTCGCTTGTTTGACCAGAAGGGTTGACTGGTCTTCCCCTAGTTTTGTTCTCGATGGATCGACCAGTAGCCGTTCTACTGGCACCCCGTGATGGAATAGGCATTGAATCTCTTTTGGGAGAGTTGTTCTGGAGTTGGGTGGTTGTGTGATACCCACTCCATTTTCAGTTGGCCAGTGTTATACATTCCAGTAGAGATGGCCAGAGAAGTTATGATTTTTACCCTCCAGCGGGGTAGGGCAGTGGGTTACTCATCGACTTCTTCAGGTTTACCCTCTAGTAGGGCTAGGCAGTGGGTTACTCATCGGCTTCTAGGGTCTACCCTCCAGCAGAGACTGGGCAGTGGGTCACCCGACACACTTAGGGTCTACCCTCCAGCAGATACTGGGTAGTTGGTCACCCGACGACCTCTTAGGGTCTACCCTCCAGCAGGGCTATGCAGTGGGTCGCCCGTCGTCCAGCTCCAGGTCTACCCTCCAGCACGGCTGGGTAGTGGGTCGCATGTCGACTTATTACAGGTCTACCATCCAGCGGGGCTGGAGAGTGGGTCGTCTGATGATGTATTAAGGTCTACCCTTTAGTGGGGCTGGGCAGTGGGTCGCCGGATGATGTGATATGGTTTACCCTCCAGCAGGGCTGGGCAGTGGGTCACCCAGTATCTTAATATGGTTTACCCTCCAGCGGGGCTGGGCAGTGGCTCACCCGATATCTGGTTATGAATTACCCTCCAGCAGGGCTGGGCAGTGGGACACCCGTTGACATTCTAGACTAAGTCCTCTCGACTAGGCTAGTCTGTGGCTTTCCTCCGTGTTTACCGGAGTGAGACCCTTGGTTATATGGGTTAGTGTTGTGACGAATTGACTTTGAGGAGACCTCTCGACTACAGGGTAGTGATGAGGTGTGGTTTGACTTTCCTAGAACTCTCATGTACGAGGGGCGCTTTCGCCACCTAGAAACGTTCTTGTGACGCGAGCTAAAACCGTGTGGGCGAGTCAGTGCCGCCCAAATCAGATAGTGTCAAAGTGCGGTGATTGAGCCCCTTGGCTTGTAGTTCGGAGCAGACGTGCGGGATTTTGGGCGATGATGATGGTTACGTCTGGGACTGTTGGATACTCTTTTCTTGGGCTGAGCTACGGGACGGAGATCCCCTTATGACGTGGTTTGGGCTTCTCGACAGAGAATATGGACTTGTATATACCATGTTCCTGCACCCACTTCTTGGGTTTGGTTTCTCTCCTTCCAGGGGAGGCGAAGACGCGCGGGGTATGCCACGTGCTTTCCATGTTTAGCTTCTCGTGTCTGGACGAGTCTACTCTCCGGCTATAGGTAGAGAAGACTCAACAAGAAGTTCATCTTCTCACCGTTTCCATATTCTTGTGTCTGGACGAGTCTACATCTGTTCTTTTGTTGGGTTCAGCTGGACTCTCTGCTAGTATTCTACTTCAATTTCATTTTTACTCCTATACTTTTCCTGTTCGCTCTACTGCTAACCCTTCGGTACCTCATTTTTTGCTCCCTCGAGCCTTCGGGGTATCCTACTGAGTATTTTTATACTCACCCCTGATTGGGCTTTGCCCTCACTTGGTGTGCCCTTGCAGACGACAGACAGGTGAAGCGTGACTTCAGTGGAGCGTAGGATCTTGGGAGCTTGGACCGCGTGCGGTGGTCATGGCTGGGTTCCAGGGGGGAGACTGGTCAGTTGTTTCTTTTTGTTTACCTGTTGACAGGTTGTGGAACTTTTTGGTTTGGCGTGTGTTTTTCCCCTTTCCTTTTCAACTTGTACTTTGTACTGTTTAGAGGTCGATGCACATCTGTGGTTTATATATATAGTAGTTGTTCTTTTTTACTCTGCTTGTTCTTTTTTTCCTATGCACTGTTGCATTGAGTTTTCTGTGTGTGTGTGTGTACAGGTACTTAGGCAAAGGCCTCCCCGAGTTAATGTGCCTTCGGCGTTGTTCGCCAGCCCCTGGCCTATGGAGGAGGGGTTGGGGTAGTTGCGGTTCGAGCCCGGGTAGGGTCGGGTTGTGACACGGACCCCCACCCCCTTGGATAGCCCCTACACCCCAGACACCCACCTCCTTAGACAACCCCCCAACCAGACACCAACTGGACATCCTCCCCACCCCTGGATATCCCCCACCCCCTGGACACACCCACACCCTTAGAGATCCCCCTCCCACTAGAAAATGAAATTTTTGAATTCATTTATCCATTGTCATAGCTAATTACATATGAAAAGTTATATTCAGTCGTCAATCACACTTATTTCATCTAAAATCACCAATGCCTATGACTTCAATTATGAATTCATACTTTTATTCCATATTATGTATGCCATATTATTCATATTTTGTATGCCATGATAGTTATATTCTATTTTGTAAGCCATATTAGTAATTTATCCATATTCTGTATGCCATATTCTGATTTGTATTTTTAATGCCAAATTTTGTATGTGTTATACATAATTAAATTCTATATGTATTGAAATATGGATTGAAAACACTATACATAATTCAGAATTCTGTATATAATTAATAATACAGTTTGTATGTGTTATTCAGTTATAACTCAGAATTCAGTACATAATTATTTCTGTATGTATTAAATTGAGAATTAAATTCATAATTTTTTATTTCATAGGGTAATTGGGTTCTGAATTGAATTGTAAATTCAATGAAATTATAAATTCCATATTTAGTTCTCTATATACTTGCTTTGTAGGTGCATAAGGGATTACAAAGGGGGAGGCAGGCTGGCCTGCTGGTGCAATTGCGGTAAGGCTCTACCAACGATTTTGAGCCGTTGGTATATGTGTGAAAGGATACTTTATACCAGCAGTTTACATAAAACTGATGGTAAAACTATATACCAATGGTTAGTAAACCATTGGTATAAAACATGTTATTATTCTTAACTAACTGTTTAATTTAAATTATTGGTAAAGGATTATTCCAACATTTTTAGAACCATTGGAATATATGTGATATTCGTTAATTGACAACAGTTATCAACCGTTGGTGCAATGTTATACCAACAATTATCTAAAACCGTTGGTATAATGTGTAGTCCAAATCCATATACCAATGGTTATACTATAACTATTTATATATGTCTATCTTAATGACTAACTAGCCAATCGGTTGAACAAACAGTGGTATAGTTTATACCAATAGTATTTATGACATTACCAATGGTTTGAAACTGTTGGTATATTTCATGTTTCTAGTAGTGTATCATCCACATAAACTTATAATATTTTGAAAATGTATAAATAGAAATTTTTTCACTCATTATGTTAATGATATGATATCTTGCCCTCTCATAAACTTGTGAATATAAAATATGGTCCACACATGATCTTATGAACATTAATAAAAGTTTCACACATTAAATTTAGGATATGAAATCTAGTTACAAGCATAATATTGTGGAAATAAATGCTAGGTCCATGGGAAAAACATATGGAAATTAGAACCTAGTCTATAAGAAATATTATGGACATAAAAACGTGGTCTATAAACAAAATTGTGGGTGTCAAATTAGATTAATGAAAAACAGTCATACCTCATGAGTTATTAATATTTACCCAATGTATTAGAGGGTGATATAAGTCCAATACGTGAATTAATTAAAACCATATATGTGTCTGCCACATGATGATAAAACATTTATCATTTCATAACCCATAAAAATATATTTCTCATACATTTCATCTGATTATAACGAAAAGAAAAGAGAATGGATTTCATAAAAAACATTGCATAAAAATCATAAACTATCCAGAGAAAGAATAAGAATTTTATCCCTAGATTATATAACATGTAAAACTCAATTTACATCACATTGTTCCATATTATAAGAAATATTATTTTTAAAGATCACATGGAAAATTTAATGAGGAATATAACATTTACATTTTGAAATCACATCATTAAAATAAAAAAAATTAAATATTATTACAAAAATAATTCTTTGAAAATATCTATGGAAACATATAAAATATTAATCATGGAATTAAGTGGTCATTGTGGTGTGAAGTTATTTTTAATTCATATAAATTAAATGTCATTCCATCAACACTTTTCTAAAATGTAAAAATGTACCTTTTCTAAAAAATAAAATAATATTCCTTTCCAATAATATTTTTAATTAAAACATTGGTAAAAATAAATTTTGATAATAATTTTATAACTATAAAAAAGAATTATTTTAATCATTTTTATAAATCAGGGATATAGAATAAAATGTTTTTTTTGTGAAAATGGTAGAATAAAGACTCCTTTACAAAGAAAATGGTTGGTCTCTTGGATACAAAAGGTTTGGAAAATGAAAAGAAAATTTGAATTATAATGAAATAAATAGATGAGAAGAATAGTAATTAGTTTATATAAAGGTTGTTCAAAAGATTTTGTCATAAAAAACTCAATCATAAACATTCACAATAAATAATGAGATTATAACAAAAAAACTCTTACCACTTTGGTAACTTTTGAATCATAATCCCCATGAAGAAAATAACCATAAATTGATACATAAATACACATAGTTATACGGGGAAGAATAATAAATTATATTCAATGGTATTTTATGCACTAAATTAAATAAATAACCAGTGAATATGGTATTTGTCCCATATAATTAAAAGTGAGATGAAAATCCCTTATCTTGAGATTGTCTTTATTTCAAAGTTCATTAACCTCCTATATAATAAACTTTAATTTATTATACACCTAAAATTAAATAATTTAATTTATTAATATAAAATATATATTCATTACATATATGGATATGTCTAGATCCATGCTTAAAGGTAGGTACAAAAAATCAATTCCACAGTTCATTGAGACGGAATGTCATGCGTACGTATAAACCTCAATATAATTATTTTAATGAATGGAACGACGTAAAGGTAAATTATAATTAAACTATAAATAATCATTATTATTTCATATAAATCATATATATTCATAAATTATCCATTATTTCCTTCCAATTAAAATATAAATGAAAAATTAATAACATTATTTCATAGTTGTCGTAGTCCACACGTACGCATGCTCGACGTTTTTGTTTTCCAAGAGTTTGGAAGGTAAAAAGTTTTATATGTTTTTATAATTATAGAATAAAAATTAGTTCATAAATATCATATATAATATTTATAACCACAATAATACTCATCCATGTAAGATATTAATAAAAACTGATTTGTATCGCTATGTGGCGATGGTAAGCTCTACGTACACACTAGTGGCACATTCACTTATCATTTGAGGAGAAACATGGTTGACAATTGTTGATTCATAATAATAATTACATTTCAGTATAATTTTTTTACATAAATTATTATATTATTAAAAATATAATAGATTTATATTAGTAAAAAAGAAGAATTAAAAAGAAAGTGATCAGTTAAAGAGATTACCTCTTTTTGAAACAACTCTTTTTGATATCCTGTTATTGGTCATAGGTTTGGTATTTTGGTAAGATATTCAGCTATATAATGTTTATATTATAGTTTATTATATATTTTAGTTTGTTTTTTTCAATTATACATGGTTAAAAGGGTTTTCAAGAATAGAAATAAGGGGTTCCCTTCTATAACTAAGGGGAGGGTCACTTTTGGAATTTCTTAATATTTTTAATTAATATAGACTAATTTTTACCCAAATGGATCCAAAATGATAATATTAAAAATTAAATATGATTATCAGTCCAAATAATATCATCATATAATATTTTTTCTTTTTTTATCATTTTTTTACCTTTAACTTTTTATTTTAACCTTTTATTAACAATTTTGACAATTACCAAAATATTAAAGTTTTATACACTTTAAGGGATAATAATGTAACTATAAAATGTAAAATAAACCACAAATGGACCATGAATTATTATTAAAAACATATCTTATTTATATGAACAAATTTAAAAAATTTAATAAATTTAAATCATTTAATAAATATTATTTATTTTAAAATACTATTAATGTTAATTTTAACAATATTGGTTTAATTTTACATTATGTAAAACCATACAATGGGGGGAATTAGAATATAATTCTTTTAAACTTTCCAAATACTTCACATGGATCTATAAAATTAGTGTTTGACATTAAATAAATAATATTATATAAAGTTTTAATATTTTTAAATTATTTATTATATTTTAAATTAATTAAAAAAATATTGTATTTATGTTGCACAATTTTTTTTTGAAATTACATAAATTAAATAATTTTAGACATATTAAAATCATGAAACTAATTTTATTAAGATCAAAATATATATTTATATTCATTAATAAAATTCTTTTTCCCCATGTGGACAAATAAGAGATATTTTAAACTAAGATAGTGAAATTTTGTAATTTTCATTGCCGTAAATATTAAATATATACTTTTGAGGAAATAATTTCCACTAAAAAATAATTTTCATGCCTAATATGATAAATTTAGAATCACCTTAATCCAATAATAATTGAGGTAAAATTTAAATAGGATATCACTCCATTGTAATATACATTTACTCGATTTACTCTTTTTGGAGGTGATAAATGCTTACAATGTTAATATTCGTAATGCCTAAAAATAAAATGAGAATATTACCAAATTTGACCCCATGAATTTAAAAATAGAATATATTTTATCATATTAATTATCTATAATTATTATATATTTATTTTAAATTAATTACACAAGAAAGATGAAACTACTAGTTAGAAAAATAATGTTTTCTAAAAAATGCCTTTTTGAGGATGATAATGTTTTATAAAAAATAAAAGTGTAAAATTGATTATAATGAATAAAATAGTATATAAATAAAATATTAGATATAATTTTACTTTTAATTCCCTTTATAATAATGTTTATCTTAAAAAAATATAGAAACAAAAAAAACTAATTTTGATAAAACAAATTTCACCATTCACTAGAAAATTAATCTTTTAGAAAAATACCAAAAAATAACCTAATGAAAATTTTGATATTATTATTTAAAAAATAATTTTATTTTTATAATTTTATTTTTATATAACTTCTATAAATATTTATAATATGTTATTACAAATTTTAACAAAAAACATTTTTTGAAGAAAATGTATTTTTGAATCATAAAATAACATTATTTAAAATTGAGTACGTATTTCCTAATAAATAGTCATTTACTTTTAAATGAGTAGGTTATTTATATATATCTAATAATTAATTTAATAATATTCACACCTTCCAATTTAACAGCTTGTTTATAATGGACATAATTAAATAATAATATTCTAAGGTATGTTTAGGCACGGTGTTGCATGACATATATGCTATCAAATATAGTGTTCTTTTAAAATATTGGTTTGTTAAATTATACACCATTAAATAAATTCTGAACATTAAATTTCACATCTTTTTGGTAATCACGGGTTTTATATTTGAAACAAACCACTACGGAAAACCCACATCATAAAAAGGTTTAATAAAACATACTTTAAAAAGAGGGAAAATAAAATATAATGGTTAGAAAAAAATCTTTTTTTCCAAATATGCTAAAACTAGTGGTAAGTGAAAATATAGATATTGAAGAGAAAACATATTCCCATGGGTTAATATACACTGATACAAAACATGTTCATTATAAATTTAACAATCATAAAACTGTAAATTTATGATGGGTTAAAAGACCATTTATTTCGTGGTAAGAAAAGTAAACTGATAAAGTCATAAGAACAAATTAATCCTATATTTATGCATAAATAAATTTACAATTAATTTATTATTCCAATATATATATATTTTAGACGAATTTTTCATTCTTATATAACATTTTTATGGTCATATTCTCCATAAGTCATTCCTTCATCCTCTAAATATTTACTAAAACCAAAACTGTTAATATAGGTTAGGCAAAATCATACAATAACTGAAAATAATAAAATAAAAAGTATAACATAATCCATTTTAAAACTATTTAACCTTATTAATCCTTAAAAATATTACTAACCATATTCAAAACCCAAAATTTATTTGATCTGTTATCCTACCATGATAAACATGGAAATAATTTTAATCGCACTAAAAGATTCATTAAAAAATTATATAACTTGATCGTATATTCTCCACTGAATACTAACACATTCCTATGAATTAAAATGAAATAATATATTATTTTAAAATATAATTCACTGCTTATTCTATAAATAACCACTTATTTTAGGAAAAATGTTTCCATAAGAGGTTTGGGTTCATCTATGCACTAATAGATGATCATTGACTGAATTAGAATATAAAATATTATTTTTTAATTACAGAAATATATATGGAATCTATGTAGGGAGAGATAATAAATTTTTATAATCAAATTATTTTTCATTAATGAATAATATTATTATAGGGATTATTCAAAAAAACATCAACATGGAATCCCTAATTCTTGAGTGGATGAAAAGTGTGTCCTAAAAATCATGATTCACATTAACTATTGGAATTACATAATATTTTATATTATTATTTTACATCAGAAGTTTTGTGGATTATAATCCTAATTATATATCATATTAGGCAATTTATTCTCATAATTCCCAAATTATTTTATTTTACAGCACTATAGTCTGAGTGGTTTATTCTGTTGAGCTCTTTCTCATTTAGTTTCATTAACCTACATGTTTACATCACTATGACATTATTTCACACAATGTCTAGGATTATCACAATTGAAAGATTTTTTTGTTCTATTAAACCATTCAACTATGTGATACTTCCCAAAAAAAATAATGTAGGATGTTGAACATTTTTCTTCCCTTTATGTGAAAAACCACAAGATCATTTATGAATCTCTATGTTCATTCTCTTATCAAAAGATTCGTGAGGGTTTCCCACATCCATTTCCACATTTAGTGAACACGAAATGATTTTTTCATAGATTCCAATGTACCTTATGGATAATTCCTTTTAAATTATTACTGTCAAACCATTGATGAATTATTGAATTTTCATTACTGGACTGATGGTGAAACCTGAATCATACCCTAAAAGTCTTGTCAAATATTCTTCATATATTACAATGGATTCATCATCCTTCTAGTTAAGATCAAGGAAATTATTTTCCATTATTGGTTGTAGAATATTATGGATACACTTGATAAAAAAATCACATTTAACTCATCCCATTATCTAGATTCTATTTCCTTCCCTTTGCTCATATTGTTAATAATATTCCACCATTGACCGAATTCACCTTGAAAATGATAAATTCTTAGCAATAATTTTTCATGGTCTAAGCACTGAATAATAGAAAATATATTTCCCATCAATTAGATACATTTCATGGAAACCAGTTGATTAGAAAACCCATAAAAAATAGTGGTCATTGTATCATAAAATATTCAATATCATTTTGATCCCACCTTGGTTTAATTGTATGTTCATCATTATTTATGTTACGACTAATATCATGAGAGATTTCAGTGAGAATATTGACAAGATATTATATTAAATCTCTTATAATAATCATTTGATCATGAGTAAGGTAATTACATTGTCCATAAAATTCATTGTTCACATTATTCCTTCATGTTCAATCCAATAAATAAAACCAAAAATCATAGTGTGAGAAATTATAATCAAAATTGGAAACCAAATAACCATGAAAAATCATTAATTTGATGTCAAAATAAAGACATGTTATTTTTAATCTATGGATCCTTTGGTTTAACCTAGGTCATCCATAATAATTATGAAAAAATTAGGATGTTATCCTATATATAGACCAGCCCTAAGGTTCTCACTAATGTTTTCTCATCTACTTCCCAAAGGATTACTAAACATTTCATTGATACCAACTATTTTTATCTATACCTTTCATATATAGATATCACATCTTAATAAATGAATATTCTTACATAAAACAATGATCCAAACATAAATCATTTAGGCATAGTGCTCTTGGAAACATAGACACACATATATCTGGTTCATAAATTTTCTATATTTTCTCCAAGTATATTCTTCATTACAGTAACCTTTTATAAAAATATCATTACAAAAACATTTCATTATAACTGAGGGAAATAACACATATTAAAGTGTGAGCTTAGATGCTCAATAAGGGAAAAAATTGAGATATGAAGGATCAAACATGCTTAAAATGAGCATAAGTCTTGGAGAACATGAAATTAACATTTTAAATTCACACACATCATATTACAGATCATAATATAGATTCATGGAATAAATCATTACAATTCATTAGACATGAAATATAAAATAATAAAATAACATGATCCATGTGAGAATAACATTGTCAAAATACATTGAATTATAAAATATATAAAAACATACCAATTTTAATAAATAGTAATTATAAATACATTCACTTTTTAACTTAAAGTCATGAAATCTGGACCTCACATAAACATATGGACCTAAAACCAGGTCCACACGTGTTCTTGTGGACACAAAATCCAGCTATACACATAGAATTGTGGAAATGAAAACATGGTATTTAAATAATCTTATGGGATGAATATTATAGGTCTATATATAAATATATGGACATGGAATCTAGGTCCATTAATTCTCCTATAGAAATGAAAAATAGTTAATTGCATAAGATTATGAATATGAAAATTATTTTGAACAAAAAATATTTACCTACTTAGTTATCCATCATTACCTAATGCATTGAATGGAGATATGGGTCCCACAAATCAAATAATTAAAATAATAAATATGTGTTCCACAAGGCCAAAAAACATTCATTGTATTATAAGACAGGAAAATTTTTGATTTAATAAATATTTCGTCAGAGTAAATCCTTTGGGAAAGTGGGGCACGATTCATAAACATATTTTGATCACAACCATGAACAATATATATAATGAATAAATGTGGTATCCTTTGATCATATAACCTATAAATCATATGTAACATAAAATTGTTCCATACTTTATTGAAAATTATTTCTAAAGATCACTTGGAACTTTTCGTGAATAAAATAACATTTCTATTTTGAAATAACTTTATTAAATTATTAAAAATTGGAAAATGTTATAGGAAAAATTTTCATTAAAAAACCATAAAAACGTATAAAGTAAGATTCAAGTCATTGATCATTAGTGATATTGGTATACTATGTCCATTCAGTATATGTTAATAAAACATTCATTTTATACATTTATAAAATTTCTAAAATTAACTAATTTAGAAACTGAAAAAAATTTATTCATTTTAAAATAATTTTGTTAAAAAATAACATCATGTGTAAAAATTTCATTAATAAATCAAAATAGAATAGTAATAAACTCTTTTTAAACTCTTTTTTTTTAATATATATATGGAAGAAAAAAGATTTTTGATAGAAGAGAAAAATAATATCAACATTTTAATGTCACTGTAAATTGAAAAATGATCCATAAATGAACCATGGTTGATAATTAAAACATATCCCATTTATTTGTAGGAATAAAAAATTGTTTTCAATTTTGAATAATTTAATAAAATATTATTTAGTATAAAATATAATTAATTACATTTTTAACACTATTCATTTAAATTAAATTTAAATACATCCAGAAAAATAGGAAATTAAAATATAATGCTTTTAATCCACCCTAATATGACACAAAAATCTATAAAATTTGTAGGAAACATTGACTCATTGAAATTATAAAACTTCTAATTTTAATAATATTATCTATTTTATTTTATTTTTATTAATTAAATAATTATTTTATAAGCATTGTACAAACATTTAACGTAAATATATAATTTATATAAATTAGATATAAATTTATATCATGAAATAAATTTCATTAATATCCAAATAAAAAATTAAATTCATTCATAATGTTATGTTTTACATATTTTGATAAATAATAGATATCTAAAACTAAGAGGGTGACATTTTTAAACAATCATTTATTTAAAAATAAAATTTTTTATTTTCAAGGATAAATGGCCATTAAAAAATTATTTATAATCTAATATGATAATTTTTTAATTAAATTTATTTAATTTTAATTAAGATAAAAACTTGTGGCCTTATAAATTAGTTTTAATGGAGATTATCATGATTTGCGCTTTACCGAGGTGATAAATTATACCACTTTTACTATTCATAATGCCTAAAAATAAAACTGGCATTTTTTCTATATTTAAACACTCTGATTCCAATTATAGAATCTATTTTTTAAAATTCAATAACCTTATGTTGAAAAAAAATGTATTAAATAAGTTCACAAAATTTTATGAATCAAATTTTTAGAGAAATACTGTTTTTTCTGAAAAAAATGTATTTTTGTATAAAATGATTTTATTATAAATTAAATAATAAAATTAATACCAATGAATGTAATTTTATATTAATAATAATATATAAATAATTGTAATTTTAATCAATTTTAAAATAAAATAAATCTTTGTAAATTCTTGAAACCATAATACTGGTTTTCATAAAAATTAATGTTTTCAATATTTACTAGAAAACCCACCATTTTAGAAAAATCCCAAAATTTCTACATAATTGAATTTTGATATGATGATTTTGAAAATAATATTATTCATATAAAATAAAATTTATATAAATTCTATAAATTAAGTATTATAATTTATAAAAAAATAGTAAAATCTTTTTTAGTTAAAACATATTTCTGAAGCACAAAATAACCTTATTGAAAAATGAGTTCTTATTTCCAAAGAATAAATTAAATGTTATTCAATGAGTATTTCATTTATTTATATTTCATAATTTTTTTAAAACTATTCATACCCAGAAATTTAATTGCATGGTTATAATAGCTATATTTAAATAATAAAATTTTGGGGTTTGTTTTGGCTTAGTGTTTCTTATCATATATAGTATCTAATATAATGTTATTTTAAATTATCATGCTGTTACATTTACAAAACTAATATACAATATGATTGGGTATAAAATTTATATATATATATAACAACAACCAATTTTTTTTATGTGTATATCGACCCTATATGTACATTGGCAAATGGGGACAACACCATGAAACAAATGAATCTATAATAGAGTACATGCCATAGAAACAATAAAAAACCTAATACCATTAGTTATATAACATATTATAATGATAAAGTTTTTATTTCACTACCTTTCATTGTATATCATATATTAATGATAAAGACACTATATTATTCGATGGGGAAAAATAATCAAGACGGTCCACTAATATATCCAAATCTGAGTCTGAAGATGGATATACAGCTTATAGGTGGGACTATAAAAATTATAAATATTACGAACATAATTATATATAATTTAGAACTAATTAATATCATTATCACATTTTGGATCACCCACGAGGAATATAACAATCCATATACACACACTACTGGATTTTTTGTGTTTTGCGACGGGAGCCCATCCCAAATACACTTTTGCGATGGGGACCCATTGTAGATAGCTCACTGCAGAAAATGAAATCACAATATGTATTTTTTATGATGGGAAAGTCGCAAAAATATGTCTGATTAAATACAATATATATACAAAAACCTTTCACGATGGGCCTGTCACAAAAAGTTTTGGCAACTGGCCCGTCGTAACAAAGTTATTATGATGGTAAATCAGCCCATTACAAAAACATTTAATATATATATATATATAATCTATTTGTGATGGGGACCCATCGCAAAAGGCCCAATCTCAAATACTTAATAAAATAATTTTTTTTAAATATTATTAAAATAATAAAAAAATTTAAAATTTTAAAATTGTCAATATTTTAAAATAATTAATATAATATGAGAAATAATAAAGTTGTGATTAATGAAAAAAATTAAATATAATTATTAAAATTATTAAAATTAACAATATTCAAGAAAAATATATAAATAATCATAAATTATTATTATTTTTATTTGTAGTAAAGTAAATAAACATTAAAAATATAATACCCATAATAAATAATAGAATAATAAAATATTAAAAAAACTGCAATATTCACACTAATATAAAATAAAAAATAGTAAATAGATCACATTATAACAAATGTTCAATAAAAATTTTTTTAACATAAAAAAAATCACTCAGAGGACAGACTTCTAGAGGAGCTGGAGGATCAGGAATAGATGGTAGAATAAACTCTATCCCTAAACTACGAGTCAGATGACGCATGTACTTTATCTGATAATACAGCAGCTACTGCCATCAATGCATGTCCTCCTCATGCTGCTACTACTGTTGCTGCTGCCATCGATGCATGTCCTCCTTGTTCTGCTGCTGTTACTATTGCGTCAATCGATGAATGTCCTCCTAGTGATGCAGCTTCTACTGCTTCTGACAGATCTCTTCCTACTGCTTCTGTAAACTCTCTAAAAACTCAATTTGAACTCACAAGTGCTCCTGATATTGTGATCCAAAATATGATGCCTCTCTATGATCTCCTCTCAAGCTGGATTCCAACATCACTACAGTACCATAATATGTCCCAAGAGTCAAATGAGAACTGATACAAACTACTCGACCCTTCTTGAAGGCATACTGGGTTTCCTGAATCCATGCCGCCTCATCGAAATTGTGGTCACTAGTCTGATTAGCTATCTCAACTTGACTCTCATCCCATGTATGAGAGGTCACAACCTCACATGAATCCTTTAATTTCAATTTGATTTTAAAATAGTTAAAATATTATATGCAGTAAATTTTCAAACTGAAAAAGAAATAATACTGACCACAATATGATGCTGGCGATCAACTCTAATATCTCGAGTGGCTAGATCACTATACATCCTCTGATAAACGTCGTACTCCGTAATAATGAGATTCTTGACTGCCTATATGAATATGAAATGAACTGTTTATATGTAATTTCATATAAAATATTTAAAAAAGATACTTACCAGCTTCTCTCTACGTGTAATGAATGTACGGTTAGCAGCTCAATGTGTCACCACCTATCTCCCCTAGTTCAGCCGGCCCAATGATGATCTCATTTGAAATCCACCACTCAACTAGTGTGAACATAATCCATTAGAAATGTGAGATGAAATGTACTCTGGTCAGTGGCCTCTACATGACTCATAAAATACTATCACTCATGCTTTCATAATGGTTTTCCTACTCAAATTGTACAAAAATTGATGAAAATACTCACGCATAGACACCTACCATGCCTCTTGGATAAAGGAATGCATGATAGACTATGCCCCTTCCACGTACCCCTTGAACCGCTAGTAGCCTGAGGGTCATATTATCCCAATACCTCCTCATCTAAAGGTAGATCAACCTCCTCCAACTCACGTAGTAGATCAACATCCATCTGAAACACAAAATTATTGTTGTTAGCAGATAGTTGAAAATAACTATTACATATAGATATATATTTGTTATGATTATAATGAACATTTAACTATGTCAATGTTCACCTTCATCATCATCTTCATATCTGACGATGTAAATTTCTTTATATTCATCATCAACTTCATCAATATGCATATGAGTTTCAGTTTCATCATCTCATGCCATTTCCAATTCATTTGTAAAATCATTAACATCATCATCACCATGGACCTTTAATTGTGGGGTGTCATCATCAATATTCATGTCTCTTTGATAAAAGGATGGATTTTGAGTATTCTCTTAAAAAATTTGAATTCCTTATACTTCCTCGGAACCACATTCAGTTTTAGTAAACCGATTTTCCCAAGATTTCATTTCAATTATGCTCCACCAATCACTCACGTAACTTGAAGTAGTATATATACTTTGTGTAATATAATTGATGTTCTTATTGAGCTAGTAAAAATGGTCCATTTATAGCAAGAAGACTTTAATATTTAATATCGACGATTCCATGAATCGGATGAATACACAAGCTTCTCTCAGTATCTAACCATCGTCATTTAATCCTTTTTATGTAATTTTTCTCTAGATAACATGGTTCAATAATTTCATCCAGCATGCCGTAAAAGTCAACTTCAGTTCTTATATGATGAGATCCTCTCAAGAAAACTCCACTGTTCATTATTTTTTGTTGACTTCCCATAAACACGTGTATGAAATCGAAAACTATTCACCACATATGTATTGTAAGATTTTACCATTTTATATGGTGGGTTACTAAATATACAAAGTCACTTATCAATTTTATATGTATGTTGAGTCACCTGAAAATTAGTAAAACAACTATTAAAAAAATAAATAATAAATTGAAATGATATGTTAAGCCATCAATAATTTATGTTAACCATTTTTAAAACCATTGAGAATTTTTTTTGTCGACGTTCTTCAAGAGCATTTTCTGTAATTTGTGGGAGTTGTTTCATGATGTTATTATCATATAACCAAAAATAATATAAGTCTAATTACTCTGACATAAATTATAGAATAAGTGATAGAAGCACTCACATTACAAATTATATCATTTCTTCGTAGTTGAGAAAAACATATGATTGAGCTCTATAATGTTCATCATCTGAAAGCCATCATTCATGAACTCCACCAAAGCAAAGCTCTTGCAGATTAAAAACTGATAATGGATTGTTCATTTCACCATCATCATTCCTCTCGTTCCATCTCATGTTGTTGTGTTTTGAGGGATATGAAGATTTAAAATAATGGGAGTAGAAAAAGAAATTTCCTCTAGAAAATATGCTTTAGTAATGAGCATTCAACTAATTCTTTGTTAGATACTTTTTTTTTTTGATTTTTGGATGCATCTCTCAAATGGGTACATCCATCGAAACTGTACCATACCTCCACATTTATCTGAATGTGTAAAATGTAATATCTGATGTTTCATTGAGTCAAAGGAAGCCAACAAGAAGATTTTTTCTCTTTACATATAATGAAAACAACATCTTCTTCCAGTATACTTAGTGAATCATAGACTTTGTTACTTCCCAAATGTCTCGGAAAAATATGATATATAGGTTATCAATTCCAAAATCATAGAATTCAACAAACCTTTGAATCTAATCTACATAAGTCTTTCCACTTTAACATTACAATCATGACTTTTTAATACAGTAATACGACCATTCATAACAGATCTTCTCAAATTGGAATAATATCCATCTAGAAATCTCAAATCTATAATCCACTGATAAAATAATAAGTGAATCTCTCTTCACATTCTATAAGCTGCTTTTGGATTTATTAACCTCCATGATCAATCATTTTGAAATAGTTCATGTTGCGATCATCTAAAACTTTTAGAAAGATCTAATCGTGCCTTTAAATTATCTTTGATCATACCAGGTGTATCCAAAATTGTATTAATTAAATTATCAAAATAGTTATTTTCAATATGAATGACATCCAACAATTGGCAGACCAACAAATCAAACCAATATGGAAGATCTCAAAAAATACTCTGTTTTATCCAATCATGTTCTTTACTAAAGCCATCATTTTTATATTGGTTTAGTGTTAGCCCAAATGTAATGAAAGGCAATGAAAATACAACTGATTTTAACTCTGTACCTAATATCATTTTTGTAAGTTCATTCCTTTCAATTTTTCCTTTTCTGAAATGAGATTTTTTCCTCCGAAAAAGAATGATTGGTTGGAAGAAATATATGATGAGAGTAAAAATGCAAGGTTTTTTTCCAATGACAAGCATAAAGGCATTGTTGTCTTTCATACTGTAAGGACATTCTTTCAGACCTTTTTTACTCCATCCATATAACATGCCATATGTCGGGAAGTCACTAATCATCCACATCAATGCATCTTTTAATATAAAATTCTGCTTCACAGCAAAATCAAATGTACTAACACCATTAATCCAAACTGAATTTAACTCATCAATCAATGGTTTCAAATAAACATCAATATTATCTTTTGGATTTCCTAGGATTAATATGGTCAAAAAGATATAGGGCCCCTTCATCAACATCGATGGAGGTAAATTGTACAGAGATAAAAAGATATGAAAACATGAATAATGACTACCATAAGAACCAAACGGACAGAGACCGTCAGTAGAAAGACCTAATCACACATTTTGGGCTTCTAAAGAAAAAGATGGATGTATTCGGTCAAAATATTTCCATGAATCACCATCATATTGATGATTCAATCTATTATCAGATAAATATTGGTTTTGTGCCATGAAATCATTGGTGCTGCATTTTGAGATATAAACAAACGCAAAAACATGGGTGTAAGGGGGAAGTATCTCAACCGTTTCATAGGAATCGATCTAGACTTCCCCGATTGACTTTCATTAAACTTTGACTATCCACATGTGGGACAACTATCCAATGAATCATTTTCACAAGAATATAAGATGCAAACATTTTTACATGCATGGATCTTCTGATAACTATGGCCTATACTATAGACCAGCCTCTTCCTCTCATAATAATTTATAGGCAACACATTTCATTTAGGTAATAGTGTTTTTACGAAAAATAATCTGATCAAAATTGTTGTTTGAAATTGCATTATCAGATTTAATAGCTACAAATTTTTCAACTTCCTCTCATTTTCTTATCATGCAACCAAGATTTAATGCATCCCGAGCAGACCTCAGCAACCCATAAAATTTAGATTGTTCCAACTCATGAGTTAAATCAATAACATCCTGAGTTTCAGTTTTTTGAATCGATTGACCTGAAACATCATGTACTAAATTTTGAAATAGTGATGGATCTAGAATTAGTTACTGGTATCTTCACTAGAACTGCATTAACAATGTTGATACCAAAAGGAATAATCAATTTGAAAACCAAACCAGAAGAGATGTTCTCCACCCAGATCAAATGCGTCAAACATTCTCAAAGCACATTTTTTACAATGACACTTAATTATGTCTTCGGAAACAAAATATAGTTTTAAAGATGCAAATGATAAGAAATATTCAACAACCTCAATATATACTAGATTTAAACTAGAACCGTGTAGATTTTTGTGTGGATTTATCCAAGCGCGTTCATCAAATAATTACTGTTGTCAACTTCTTTATTTAGTATTTTTCTAAAAAATATAAAATCATTACTATTTTTGAATAATTTGAAATTATAAAAATTCTATCCAAAAAAAGATAAATAATTATAACCACTTCTTAATAATTTCCATAAATTACAGGTGACACAATTTCTCATTGATTAACGACTACTCTTTTGTCTAACTGCTCATTTAGTTGCACCATTCTCACACTAAAATCCCAACAAATAATCTGCTCAGAGGTACACTTATTCATTCTTGTGCATATAAGAATGCATAAGAGTACCTCGAAGGAGATTCTTCTTTGTAATTTTAGTGTGACAAAGATGCAAGTAAATGAGTCATCAGACAAAAGATCCCCCTTTTCATTGAAGAATCTTTTCCTTGCAACTGTCACCGCCTAAAACATTATGTAAAATGTGGTCTTATGAATGCATATTCAAACTCGTACATACGATATTGGATATACGTACGTAGAATCATACTTTTCCAAAAAAATTGAGTCGGTGATAGTTGAATAGAGAATAGTCATCGAGCAACATGAGATTCGTCAATCCACTAAAAACTGTTCCAAGTTATTACTATTTATTACAATTTATTACAAATGATTTTATTGCTAATTATTTCTAATTATTTTAATTATTGTTAACTATTGATAATTATTGCTAAGTGTTGCTAATTATTTCAAATTATTGCAAATTAATGCAAATTATTGCAAATTATTGCAAATTATTGATAATTATTTACTTTTAGTACTATTTACTTCTATTTACTGACATTTATTGTTATTTATTACTATTTATTATTATTTATTACTATTTATTAATATTTATTACTATTTATTACTATTTCTTTCTATTTATTTGTATTTATTAGTACTTATTACTAATTATAATACTTTATTACTAATTATTACTAATTATTAGTATTTATAACTAATTATTAGTATTTATTACTCTATATTAGTATTTCTTACTAATTTTTACTATTATTTACTATTTACTACTAATTATTACTATTTATTACTAATTATTACTAATTATTACTAATTATTACTAATTATTACTAATTATTATTAATTATTAATATTTATTACAAATTATTACTATTTATTATTATTTATTACCATTTATTTCTATTTGTTAATATACTCTATTATTTATTACTATTTATTACTAATTATTACTAATTAGTACTAAATATTACAAATTATTACTAATTATTAGTAATTATTACTTTTTATTACTATTTATTAATATTTATTACTATTTATTAGTATTTATTACTATTTATTAGTATTTATTAATATTTATTAGTATTTATTATTATTTATTAGTAAATAATAGTATTTAATAGTAATTAATAGTATTTATTACTATTTATTACTATTTATTATTATTTATTACTATTTATTAGTATTAATCACTATTTATTAGTATTTATTTCAATTTATTAGTATTTTTTCTATTTATTATTATTTATTACTTATTATTGCTATTTATTACTATTTATGAGTATTTATTTGTATTTTTTATTATATATTAGTATTTATTAGTATTTATTAGTAATTATTACAAATTACTACTATTTATTAATAATTATTATTAATTATTACTATTTATTTTTATTTATTAGATTTTATAACTATTTATAACTATTTATTGCTATTTATTACTATTTTTTAGTATTTATTACTATTTATTAGTATTTATTAATATTTATTAGTAGTTATTACAATTTATTAGTATTTATTAGTATTTATTAGTATTTATTTCTTTTTATTAGTATTTATTACTATTTATGAGTATTTATTACTATTTATTAATGTTTATTACTATTTATTAGTATTTATTAGTATTTATTACTATTTATTACTATTTATTAGTATTTATTAGTATTTATTACTAATTATTAGTATTTATTACTATTTATTAGTATTTATTACTAATTATTTGTATTTATTAATATTTATTACTATTTATTACTATTTATTAGTATTTATTACTATTAATTAGTATTTATTAATAATTATTATTAATTAATACTATTTATTACTAATTGTTAATATTTATTAATAATTTTTTTTCTAATTATTACTCTTTATTTCTAATTATTACTAATTAGTGTTAACTACTATTAATTACAACAAAATACAACTACTAATTACAAATTTCCACTAATTATTTATATACATTACTAATTATCGCTAAAATTTATTAATTATTACTAGTACTAATAATTTATTTTTATTATTTCAAAAAAATATTGATGAAAAAATATTTAAAATCTAACTTAATTACAACTAATCAACAACAATTAAAATTAATATAAAAAAGGAAACAAATACTAAATTTAATAAAACATAAATACCTTTAATTGTGATCTCTTATAATTGTAGGCAGCTTCCCAACTTCATCGTAAAAAAAGCTAACTCTAAAAAATTTTCGCTCTAAAATTAGAGTTCACAGAAGGAGAGGAACAAGAAATTCAGGTAGAGAGAAGAAAAAACAGGGGGGGTATATAAGTTAGATTAGTTGCGACAGGACTATTAGCGATGAGATTCCTTTCACTAATATTATTTTTTCGCGACGGGACTCGTCACAAATACCTTCGACCACTTTTATTTCGATTGGCAGTTACAATGTTATTTGCAATGGGTCCCGTCTCCAAAACTTACCTTCCGACATAATTTTTTCGATGGGACAACATCACGCCACAAATAGGTTTTTACCGCTGCTAGTTATTTGCAATGGGTACCATCGCAAATACCCTTCGACTGTCAAACTAGTTGCGATGGGGGATCCCCCCATTGCAACAATGTCTTACCACCTCCTGACATTTGCGACGGGCAATGCCAACCTGTCATAATTACCCTTTTCGCGTGGTTTGACGTGAAAACCACACCTATCCACGCGTAATTTTTTGCGACGGGGTGCCTATTCCCATAGAAAATAACCTCTTCAATATACCATTTTGGATGAGATTTATTCCCGTCACAAATAACCCATCACAAATAACATGTTTCTCGTTGTGATGGAGTAAAACATAGCATACAACATGTGAATAAAGGTGGGTTGTACCGATTGCGTAACACAACCTCCAATTTCTTGGTAAATTAAGGTAAATGGTTTGAGGTAAAAATACACATTTTAGGTGCTGCCAAAATACCCCTTGGGTTTGTACTACAAATAGTCTTTACGATTTCTACTAAGGACACATTGTGTTGAGTCAATAAAAGATTTTGTTATATTCATCGCATACTGAAACCATACCCTTTATAAAACTCAAAGTACCGAACTTTTATTCTACTGAACACTGTGTCATATAGTGTATCTTTTTTATGAAACCCAGTGTCTCTCAAGATTTTCTTCCAATACCACTAAATTTTCCTCTAAAATCAGGTGAGTCATTAGCAATCTTTCGAATCATGATAGGAACATCATCAAAGATTTATTTTCTACCACATCTCAAAAGAAACAAGATAAAATTTCTTAGTCCCATAACCCCACATAGATTCTTAATTACAAATCCATGAATCATCTGTTGTCTTCAATCTACAAACAACATATTGAGCACACACATTCCATGATATTTGATATAAAAAATAAACACATAAACACAAATCAAATGTTTCATCATGATTTGAACAGGTCAAAAAAATAGTTTAATCACTAGAATAAAAAAGAATAATGATTAATAGTAATATAATTTTCATAAGAAACCATAAAACCATATATGTGAATAATATTGGAAGTAATTATAAATTAGACCATCAATTACGGGTTAAAATAATCATTGAAGAATTGAGGAATATTAAAAAACTAATTTATCATGGAAAATTTGAATTTTGGAAAATTGGATTTCCATATAACATCTAATATGAAATAAAATTAAGAAAAATAAATAGATTATCATGAAAAATTGAATATGGGGTAACTATAATAATAAAATTAACTATCTTGAAAGATAGTATGATTTCTAAAAAAAGAATGAATTTACGTTGTTTTTGGAAATCACCCACATTGGATCCTCCCAATTCCTGGGGTTATTTATCTAACCCTGGGAATTTGTGTAGTAAGTGTATAAATATGGTAAATATTAGTTTAAATTAATAATTAAACCAATTAATTAATCATTTAATTTATTTATCTAAATTTTCCCAAAACTATGAACTATCATGCAACATAAACAAAACAAATCATTTATCAACCCAAGGGTTTAACCCACAACAATGATTTAATCATATTTTTTTTCTTTTCTGATGATTTTTTTTAAAAATTACAATTCATGAAAATGAATGCATGTTAGAAAAAATATACTATATTGTTTTAAATTGAATAATATTGGGGATCTTTGGTGCCTGCGTCTCCATATAAACTCTGTAAATAAAATAAATGTTTTTATTATAAATATTTTAAGGGTTAATCTATGAAAACCAAATGATGACCACTATGTTTCTTGACTTGGCATGAATGGATCCCAATACATAGCATTCTTCTTGAAATACATGACATGTTAAACTGAGGGTGGGACCTAATGGTACCCGTCATAGGAAAACTTAAACTAAGTGTGTCACCCCCGGCCTTCCTCAAATAAGAAGTGGAATAGTGACTAATATAGATTAAGAGTAACGTACAAATGGAATTCCTTATCATAAAACAGAAACACAAAATACATGCCTCTATTAATCTCACAAAAATGTAGAGAAATAACAGAATCATCTAAAAAATATGATAAATGGATTCAAAAATATCTAGGATGAAAAAATGATCTAAATAAAAAATGTGTTATATAAGGTAAGGAAAATACATTCCAAATATAAATGGAAGAACCCCAACCACTAGTAAGGGGAAACTCCCTCTTCATGCTCCCAAACCTAAACACTTTCATCAAACACTACCAATAGGACCTACTAAGATGCCTCAACACGTGGTCCACTAAAATACCCACCGAACAGAAAATATTATTCATAAATCATAAAATTTTAGGGAATGATGTCCATTTAAAGGTGATTATCTACATACTCAGTAGAAAACCCCATAAAAACAAGAAATATAATTAGATCATTTAGCTAATAAACAAATAACTAGGAGAATGGACAATGAAGAAATGAGATATTCTTCTATATGAAGTAGAAAAATAGAAGTGGCCTTGATATAAATATCCACACATAAGTGAAAAATCTATATATCACTCTACAAATCCAAATCATCTGAAAATAGTGACCCAATGTAACAACCCTATTGTATGCTAATCTCTTGTGGCATTATAACCTGGAATCTAAGTGGGAATCAGCCACTGCGGTGGAAGAACATTATGGTGGATGTGGTGATGTTTATGGATATTATGATATGTTGTTGTCTGTGCACTCCTGGTTTCTCACTTTCTCCTCAAAAGTTCATGAAATTAATTAAAATTTAATTGTAGGCAATGTAATAACTCTATATCAAATGTGGGGGTCCCTCACTTCATAAATGGGTGCATCACTGGCTGAGGGTGTACCAACCGTGGCATGGAGGAATATTCCCTTCCTTGTCTCACAAATTGAGGAGTACTAACTCCAAATATATAAGACTTCAACAAATGGGTGTGAAGGGGAGTAATAACCATATCTGTATATACAGAATATGAGATTGAATCCTCACATAAATTCTCATTTCCAGAGAGTACTGATGCCTAGAACTCTTCAATAATCATCCACATTCACTACCTCTTATTTCATCTCATCCTCTAAAGATAATTCCAAAATAGTGTTATATATGAGAAAAAATACTAGAAACTCACATGCTAAAATATGATCCCCAATATTGAGATATGACTAGTATGTTGGTCCCAAAGATTTATATGATGTGTTCCAAGTGGTATGTGTAGTTTATCCCAAAGTAGCAGCATAGTCATGGACTGGTTTCCCCAAATGTTGTGCATGTATTCCCATACACAGTGTGTGGTGTATCTTACATGGTATATTAGACTACTAGTGGTTCTCATCATGTACCATAACCTCCCATCACATTTAAAATTTAGGTACATGGAATGTTATCATATCCCACACAACATATCGATCCTAAAAGCCCCCCCGAGCTTGTTATTCCTATAGACACCATGATTTTCAGAAGGTATGCATGGATTGTTACATAATAGTACGAGGTATTATAATTAAATCCAACTTAATCCCATGAAACAACACAATAAAAAGTAAATGACATGTATTCTTCAGAGCTACATGTTTTGTAGTCAATAATTTTAAAGAAACTCATGATATCTCCCAATTATTAACTAATTCCACTGAAACCACCTTTCACATATCTCGAGTCGTCACTAAACACAATGATCATGAATGTTATTCCACTAGAGAAAAATTTCCATCTTTCTCTCACAATAAATGGGATCTATTATGGAAGCCATGTCTCCCACACAACACCTCCCAAAAACTGACTTGATCATCTATCATTAAGGATCTTTTATCAATTGATGGATCGCCCACACACTACAATCTCCAATACCAACAGATGATATGTAATGATGGATCTACAAATTTATCATGATTAAAAGTGGACTAATAAAAGATGAATCACTTTTTTAGCATATGATGATGATGAATATTCAAGGAATGGTGAGATAAAACCGTAAAATCAAAAAAAATCACCAATCATGATGGACATTGTGTATCCATCCAATGATCATGAGAGTAAATAATCATTAAACAGTCAAGTATGAATTAATACCGAATAATAAATACTAATTAGAAATTCTTAGATGTTTAGGTTCATGTAAAATCTAATATGAAATCAAGTTAGGAATAATAATCCCAAGATCGATAAGCATTGAATATGAAGTTAATCTAACAAAAAAAATTCTACATCAAAATAAAAATATTATTTTTTAAGTTGAATGAATTTTTTTAGATTTTTTGGTGATTACTATCATGTTTTATTATTAATCCCCTAACATCCTCCCCAGTTTCTCACTAATATCTCTCCCATGGTCAATCCTCTCATATATCATGGTTATGAAGCTAAACATAAGGATTTATATAATAAATTATTAAATAGGGTAAATATTAGGTCAAGTTCCAAATTAATCGAATTTAATAATCATTTATTTAATTTAAACAATTCTACCAATGAATGAAAACAAACACAAAACATAAAAAGAAATAGACATATATTTCTTTTATGGTTAAACAACCAATTAGTTTTCTATCTTAGACTCAATTTTCCCATGTATGGATTTATTCAGAAAAAAATCTAATATTCTTGAATATGTGTTCACATGAAAAAAATATAATAAATTATTTTTAATTTAAAATTTTTAAGGATATGTTAAACTTCATATCAACAGCGACTCTATGAGTCAACTTAAAAAATTGAAATATTTTATGGGTCTAATAGAAAAAACTAATGTCTTTATATCCTCTAAAACATTATGTTTTTTGGATTAAAAATAATAATCTACTCAAAGAGGTATGGATTGTGAGTCATAATATGGATCTCAATCTCTCAAGAGAACTTACAGATGTTCCCATGTTGTCAATAGATATACTTTAATGTAATTCCCCTTCAATGAAGTGTCTACTTTTATCGATCCCTAATAACCACCAGGTACTCATAAAATGTGTCTCTCACATCAATGTATTAGTCACCCATGTAAATTATTTTTGAAGTGTTATTAACGTATATCCTCATCATAAACACAAGAAATTTATTTTCCACCCATTCTAATCATAATGGTAAATTTATGTCATATGAAACCATTCCCACACAACATTGGATCTGAAATATACTAATGAGTCATGGGAATATTTGTCAACACTAATAGGATATTTATAACCACCCCAAGGATTGCTATTTAGGAAGACATGTTCTCCCTACTTTGACTCCGATAATCTCTATTAATATATCGAATCAGACAAATGATAACTCTGAGCGATCTTCATCTACTCCTAGATAACCTTTACATTATTCATTTTTATTTTTTTTAAAAGTTCCCCCCTGATTTATGACTCAGAATAATATTTCTAGTACATAGTTTACATAAAATTTCCCTATTAGAGGTCCTAGAATGGTTCCATGCAGATAATAGAGTGTTACATGTCGTTCTAAGAAAACTCAACAATGATAAAATTGTCATCCAACTTCAGTTGATGTCTTGTTTGCAAGTACCTTAAATATTCTTAAGAGCCTATATTTTTATATTGGTATTGACACATTTCTATTTATTGAATGACTCCTAAAATATTATCTAAAACAATGACATAAATCATATATCTCAATCAATGATCATCGATTTGATTTCACAATAAATTTGATTATATTAAACAAACACAGGTTCTCGAAGCTCTCCAATGAAATTTTCTAATAAATATTAAGGAAGGGGTGACTTGGTATATTGATCGATAATCACACATATAGCTTCATGTCCTCTCACTAATCATTTCTTACATTTCTAAATATCCATCAATATAAAAACATTGGAACCTAGAGGGGTTAGGCCAAACCTGATGGCACTTAGTTCCTTGCCTTCGTCTTTTTTTGGGAAGCTTCCAGAAACTAATTCTAAAGTGATCCTCATTATTCCTATATAAAAATTAGGTAGCGAATGTACTAATACAACCTATCAACCCCAAGATATATTGTTAAGAGGGAATTATATATCTCTCTCAGAACTCCCTCTCACAGCATGACCTATAATACCTCCCATCCTCAAAAGATAATTGATTTCTCTGCACATCATGGAATAAATTTGGTGAATTGCCTAAGGATAGAAACCCACACAACATCAAATCCAAGAACTATTAATCTATATCAATGAATTTTCAATCCGGATCCAAACTAAACCATATTCTTTCTTTATAAAAAATTACATGTGTATACATCATTACCATATAGTGGTTGGGTATATATATACCATGTTGAAAACCCTAGAAATAAAAAAAATAAAAAAAGATTTGATACTCGTAAACACATTACAGGGGGGATGGGATACTAAAAAACCAAAATATGATCAAAGTGGAATCCAATATCATGGAATATTTTTTGACTAACATAACTTGATATAGGTGAAAAAACACATGAATAACTTTATATCTATAAACCCCAAAATAAGAACCATAGTGTAGCCTCTCACGAATAGAAGTAACATACTCATTCCTCAACATTAGGTGGATTATAGGTTGAGGGAATACTACATTTAGTTGGATGATTTAACCCCTCTTAAGATCCAATAAATGTGAGTACCAACCCCATAAATAAAATGTCATTCCCTAGGCTTCTGTGGGGGAAAATGACCCTATATGTACATAGAAAATGGAGGGACTTCATCCAATGATATATACACCTTTTAAGGGAGTACCAACCTAGAAAAGATTTATCCTTTTCTTCAACTAAATGATTCTAAAGTGAATAACCTACTAATACAATGTTCCACTTTATCTTGAATATCAAATATAAGGAAATAAATTTTATTTATACACAAAAAACACTTTGTATCGATTACATGAATTTCCAAATATGAGTTAGATAATTAAAATATGGCTAGTAGGTGGGTCTAGATGATGTAAAACGTGTGTTCCATTGGGTACATGAAATTTTTCCCCCATAATATTCATGGTCATGTATCAGAAACCAAAAATAAAAAGAATGTCCCCCATTAATGACATGTATGATAGTATACACAGTGTATGAGACTAAGTGTGGTACAATTTTCATCCCACAACCTCGATTATTATCTAATATTGATTCAAACATCATGTTTTCTTAACCCATAAAGAAGGTCGGTTGAACCCACCCCACCCCATGGATGTGTACTCCTTTTACAATCATTGAAGTTAGATAAGAATAAAATCAAGTTATTTAATTACATATGGTATTTTACTATGAATGAAATCCCAATTTTTTGTAGAACACAATGTAAAAAATGTGTGTTTGATGGAATTCCACCCTTTTAGAAATGAATTTTCCCAAAAACAATGGTTTCTCAAAATAATTTAATATTTCCATTTAATAAAATTTCAATATAACTTGATACTTCACCGAACATGTCGATCCTGGAAGTAATATCAAACAATGTAATTTTTTGTCCAATGCTCACTAAAGATTAGATATATCATAGAAGCCATATTATATTGTCTATCACCTTTTTGAAACAAACCAAAATCCACCATCATCCTCAATCCACTACTAATTTAATGACCAATAATGCTCCCAGATCTATAAAATTAAAATTTATAATCTAAAGCCAAATTCTTGGTTTGACTATTATTTCAAAAAACAAAAAATAGTTTAACTATCAGCCTAAACTAGAGTAATGTTGAATTTTTAAGGAATGATGGTAGTAAAACATAAGACATTGAAATTTAATAATCCTGAAACATGTTACAAATCAATGAATATCTCATGGTAATGAAAAATCATTCAATAATATAAGACATGTGAAAAAAAAATCCAAGAAAAATAAAAAAATAATAAATATAAAGGTAAATGAAATATCAAATATGGAATCTAATTATAAATGATCATTTCAAGCTCAAGAATCATTAAATATTGGTTTAATCCAATAATAATAATTACCTACCTAATGAATAGTTTAATTGTTGAAGAAGAGTAAATATGTATTAGTGTCTTCAGTTATTTTTTTGGAGATCCATTCATAACCCCCTTTGAATCCACCTCAATAGCTCGCCAAGATATCTCCCATGGTGGGTCTTTCCAAACCTCACAGTTATATGGATAACCTTAATTATTCATTTAAATGGAGTACAAATTGGGGAAATATTATGTCAATTGACTATTTAGATTGACAATGTAATAATTAAATTGATTTATATAAATTCACCAATTACTGTGAACTAAATCAAGACCTGATGTGAACTGAACATAAATTATCCCTATGGAAAAACCCATGTTTAAGTTTCAATCATGGTATTTGTTTTCACATGAGATACTCTATTTATAATAGAATTCACAATTCTTAATTATTTTTACATGTGTTAAAAATATATTAAATTTCATTAAAAATACTTATATCGAGGCTATGTGACACCCACATCTTCACATTTTCATTATCACTAAACATGGAAATCATTTAGAAATAATTTATAGCTTTAATAGTGACAAATTATAGTTCTCACATCCTCCCTTACATCAAAGATTTTCTCACCCAAAAGTACAATCTACTAAATGATGTTATGGAACTCAGTTTATTTCTAACCCTAATACTCCCACATGATCCTTAGTAGGATCCCATAAAATAAAATGATATTCTCCAATGTAATATCTCATCTATGAGTGGTCATCTTTTTCCAATACCTAACTTCCATTGGGTTCTCTAAAAAATGGATTCCACATCAATTTATAGCACACCCTAGTAAACGACATGCAGTGGGACATGCATGTATCTACTTATTTATGACGCATTGAAACCATCATCCACCCAATCTAACTATGGTGTAAAATCTACGGAGTATGAAATCCCCCACACAATATGTAGGTTTGGGAATTTACTTATGAATCTAGGAGAGACCTTCCCACCCTAAATGAATCCATGAAATCTTCATGGAGGTGATACATTCAAGAATATATGGTCTCCCTCACAAAACTACAAAGGACTATTTCCATAATCTGTGTATGAATTATAAATCAACTAGGATTTCCTAATCAAATAGTAAATAACCAATAACATCTCCATCGTCATGCACAGTATCTCTTCCCTATGACTGATGAATCTACCATCACTATCTAAAATATGTGTTTTTGATAAGGTCGTTTATATATATTTGTGAATTGGACATGTTGATATTTGAGTAATATGAATTGGTTTTGGTGAACTTTTACAAAGTAAAATGGTCTTACTAGCTTCGATCAATATGTAACATGCAATATCTCATCATTTACTAAAGAACCCAAATGGTTTTATAGGCCTGATCATCCTTCAAAAGATGTGACATTTTACCCATCCAATACTGGGTCCCAAATGCTTCATACCAGCCTCTCCACAATGGTAATTTCCATTGGGAATCTCTATCTTATACTATCATCATGGGTACCCCATGAATGTTTTTTTATCTCATCCTTGCACAAGTGACACAAACTCTCCACTGATATCTACTCAAAAACCGAAAATAAGTGGTCTGAAATTGTTAATTGGTTGATAACCACCCATATATAATTATGACATCTCATATTCCATGGAATCACCATCACAAAATACATTGATCAACTATCCCACATTAACATTGTAACCTCAAGGGGTTTGTCTAAACCCACTTGGACTGGATTCTTTGCATTCACATGTTTATAGTTGATGTATCATGAAACAAATTTAGTAGCAATTTTGTTTTTTATTTCCCAGTAAAACATGAAATGAATTTCCTAGTGCATATAAAATACTCTAAGACTTATCAATAATGGGGAAGCATAGAAATCCAGAAAAACCTCCGTTCATAGTGAAACCAATACTATCATTCATTCTTGAAAGACAATAAAATTCTCTATGCCTATAGAGAACCTACATATTTCATCAAACAATGATATATAATCATGAAAATCCTCAGAATATATGTCCATCATACAATACTCCTAGACACACTGAAGAATAAAATGGGTTTCTACCATTGATCAAAGGTAAGACACGACTCCCTCGTCCACCATGGAATTCCACAACTATAATATCTAATTCTAAAACTCCCTGCTAAGAGAATATACCAAAACATTTCCCTTTCCTATGATACAGACTATCTCGAAGTCATATTACTATATTATCTATTGCCCTATGATAATATCTAATGTTATGATCCATATGAGTAGATATATATTTGAGACTATAGTTATTTGATTAGACTAAAAACTACTAAAAATTTAGGAAGTACATTTATTTTTTGAAATAAAATCCTACAATAGCTAACATTATTCAGGGTCACACAATTCTCATCATGGGGACTCAGCATCCTATACAATTAAGAAATCATCACCTCCCTTTAAATCGATATATACTTTTTCATTTAACGAGTCGGATTATAGTAATTTGATGCCTCTTGTTCGTCACAAGGCCTCATGAACACCTACCTGTACACCAATGGTTACCAATTAGTAGCGAGGGACTAGGGTGTGATAGTGGAGAGACTATGGCCTCATATTAGAGTAAGAAAAAAAATCAAAGATAACTAGATATCATCCACTGAACTAACAAAAACAGTGTATAAGAATTAAATAAAATAAAGATTAATTAATAAATGGAATTTAGTAAATCCTTGAGCGTCCATGTCATACATACAATACTAATCACCCACATGGTTCACCATACATATACAAGAGTGAATAGAATAATTGGAAATAAAATAACAAGTATCTATCATATACAGTGAAACATACCAAATAAATAATATCCACAAATAGTCCTATGCCATCCTACTTGATCTATCCCGAGCCTTTTCTCATCCTCTACGTACAAACAATAGAATGTCTTCTTGGGTACATTAGTATAATGGAGACCCAAGCAGGTTGTGATTATCTAACATAGTAGGGAATGACTAATTTGACCCATAAATATATAGTAATATGTAATGTATTTTTGTGTGATCTACTCATCAGAGTAAAAATAATAAATAAAACTAACAAATAGCTACAAAAAGGGTGTAAATAAAATAAACCATAACCAATCCTTGGTTCTGTGATCCCAATCGACCATTCTTACTTTGGCCAAAGCTGGAATGTTATGAAAATTACATCAACACACACATATATATATATATTTATATATATATATATCCCCATAAAAATATATATATATATATACACACAAATAAATATTTATTTATATTTTTGTAATATGAAAAATAACATAAAACAAAAACAACCCACATTCGATCCATGTGTCCATAATATCGATTGAAAAATACATGCTTCGACCAATACTATAAAATTCACTAAGAAAGATATGTCTCTAAGGGGGTGCAATTACTATAACATGGATCACATACAATCACCCCTAATCACTAAAATAAATTATGTCTTGTACTGATGGATAGTCCTATATAGATGACACTACATCAATTGTTGCCTATTTTGGATTTATCAAGTATCAAACCTATGAGATCCTGGACTGAAGGGAATTTTCCAAGGAATCATATTCAAGTCCACAAATATAATCCAAAGAAAAATTTATAAAATTCTAACCTACCACGGATAGGACCCATGGTCAGTGACCAAGGATACCTCCTCCAGTTTGTGACATGAATTCATATAAAAATCATTATAATTTACACGTACATAGGCTAGGACCCAAGGATTTTGATCAAGTCATCCTCCTCAAGTCCACATAGCACATCCATGTAAAACTCAATAAAATATTCCATACCATAAATCATTATTTATTCTATATTTAAATTCTTATAATCTCTGTCATATAGTAATATCTATATATATAATAATGGATTAGAAGATAGATCCCCATATGTATCTATGGGAATCCTTGGAATGTATAGGATGACATTAGCATCATTGGAAAAAATCCCAAAAGCATCTTTGTAAATCATAACTACATAAATAATAACAGAGTGAATGAATAAAGGGAATAGGGAGGGTGTCAAAATGTATATCCTAGTACTACTATGATAGCCTAATGGGCTTACAATTTTGGTATGCATTCTAGGTGAAACCTGTGACTATATATAGACAAACCCATGATGTACATGTTTGGGATTGGTTATTCATTGGGTTACCCATTAGATCCCCAAGGACATTGCATAATAGAGGTAACCTAACTAGGATCCTTATGGTTCACATGTAAATGGAGGATTCCCTCTTGGGATCATCAAAGCCAAAACATTTTCAAATGAATCTATTTTGGGGTCCTCACATGGAGTAATAATCATGAGGAATCATACAGGGGATCCTATAGGTTATAACATACATGGAGGTATGCCATTGTGAACCCTTAAAATCAATTGTAATTCGAATCATGAAAGGAAACCACATGGGATTTCAGTGACCCATGGTGTTCAACCATTCAATTACCAAATTAAATAATTTGTTTTAACAGTTCATTGGGGTAAATATAATCATGGATATTCACCCTTAGGGGAATATCCAAGAATACCCAAAATACATAAACATGATGAAAAAATTTAACATGGGTAAAATGGAACATCAACCTTGAGAAATAATTAACTATTAAATTTACAATGGTCAACAACAGCTACTAAAGCATGTTCAAGAAAAAAAATGCCATGTTGGTCCCATTTTTAAAAACAACCACCTTAAAAACTATGTATCACCCCATTATAATTAATTAATTAAAACCACAAAGTATTAATTTATAGATAATATTTATTTAGAATAGGAATAACATCCCAAATTTCCATGGCTGATCTCATCGCACCAGAACTACGATAGAACTCTTTAAAATATACCATAACATATGAACAAACTCAATCTCGGCCTAATATATAATAAATTGCTTCAAAAAAGGAAATTGAATATTTTAAATTTATTTTTTAACTCTTTAAAAGTTCATTTAGGGTATGTACCTTAATGGTACCAGATGTGATGAATTGATGATAACATCAAAGGTTTTCCTCATCCTAGGGAAAGAAAAACCCCAAAATGGTATCTGATTCCACAATTATCTAATAGATTGATAAAAAAATACCTAAATTGATAAACCTAGGTTAGTTGAAGAAGGAAAAAAATGGAGGATAAAAGAGACAAAGGCTTACCTCATTATTTCTAATGCACCAAAAGGTGATAGATTTAGACAATGAATGGGGATAAATACAATTGATAATGGAGGAAGAGGGATACAAACAAATGGGAGAAAGGAGAGTAAATGGAGGGTAAACCCCTTTATGGATTAGAGGGGAGAAACAAAAAATTTTATCCTTTTAATGAACCACATGGTTAAGATAAATAGTTTTCAAACTGTGCTCTAACCATGTGGTTAGCTCTACCATGTCCACTCATCTCACATGATTGCAACACATGGTTCAACATACAGTTCCCCAACTATTTGGGTGTACTATTTAATAAAACACCTGCCTTTTTCATGTTTGAAAACATTTTTTTGAATCTATGTGCCAACCATGTGTCCTAAATGAAATAAACCTGTAGATCCCTTACTTGGTTTCCACAATCTTTACACAAGGTTTCTAAAACATTCTTTTTGTAAAAAATGGCATGCAAGGTTAGGACACACTGATAAAACTAAATGTGTTCCAAACATGCTTCCTGAGACACACCTTTACAAAACATCTGTTTTGGTCCATGAAAAGATAGGATTCTCACGAATCCTCAAAGATATAAACCATGATTTACTCCATTTATAAATATGTTATTTTGAGGCATTCCAACCATTGAATTTATATTCAAAATCTTCAATCAAGATTTGATTTATCCAATAATTGAAAATTTAAAATCCTTAAAAAACTTCCAACACAGAAAGACACGAGAAATTATATCCACACCACCATAAAACATATCATCCTTAATAATACTTAGTTTGTATAAAATGAACTTCATGATGTACATGGGTTGTGAATTAAGATTAAAAGGTCACATTTCATTTCCAAACTCCCAATAAGCCTATAATAATTAATTTAAAAATTTATTTTCTATACTCCAAAATAGAAATAATGCCCATAACCATTACTGAAACATCAATACAATGTTTACCTGAGCCTGTCAAACCAAAACTATCATCACACTATCACATGACCGATCAAATGGATTATGAACCTTCCAACCATAGGTTCTCAGTTTTCACTAGCCAATTTCGAGCCACATAAGTACCACTATCATAATTTCTTAAGGATATTAATCCCAAGGATCATAATTATGTTTAGAGTACATTTTTCACAATGAATAATTTGATCACACCTGAGGATACCTCCATCAATAATCGATTATATTTAATGATCAAACATGAATTGACATGCTCAACTTGGTCGTGCTGATTTATTCTTGAAATCATTCTGTTGATCTATATTCTACAACCCTCTCATACCATCAAATTACCTAATGTGGTTATATTATATCCAAATGAAACTAAAAAAATAAAACTACTTTCAACCAAGTGTTTTCTAAAAATTTCATATTTCGCAACCTACGCACCACAAAAAACATATTTGATACATTCATCTTATGGAATACTAAGATCGCAGCTATGATCGATCTCTAAACTGTATTATAGACTCACAGTGAAATTTCAAAGGCAAACCATGCCCTATAAATTATGTTGGTGTTCCAAAAAACAAAAATTACATGGAAATAACTAAAGAATCTAGAATTAAATGGGTTTATTCTTCTTAATTATTATGATATCCAAAGTAATTTTAAACGTCTAGTCTCAAGATCCTACAACCATTCTCACATGAGTGTCACCAAATAGTTACTAATGACCCACTTTACTCCTTAAGAGATTTATTTTAATCACGTTAATGAATGGATAACCAGATAGCCACATCATTACCCTATCTTCTCTAGACATAACAACTAGAATGGCTTAAAACAAATCCTTCATGAGTTTTAACATAAATTTCACCCCAAATCACTTTCACTTCCAACGAATATCTTCCATTATGCTTTTAAAAATTCAATACAAATTGAGGGTCACAAATCGGAAATGAACAATGGTTTTCTATGAACTATGTTGATTACTTTTATACCAATCCTCAAGAGAAATTCCAAGGAGTCTTTCATCCAAATACAAAAGATACATAGGTAGAACAATGTGTAGATTACGCTCTCTCAGAATACATTGAAAAATTTCAAGATATATTTTTTATAATATATATCTAAGAGTATACTAATTATCCTTTAATAGGTGTGTCTGTCTCTCTCATATCCATGATCACATCTAAATAGGTTTCACATTACTTATCAATCTCTTGACACAAAATCTTCATCCCATGTGTGTCAAGGACCAACAAATAGTCAACAACCTCCCAACACCTAATGTATTATTGATGTATCCTTTATTATAGAGAAACATTCACCATTTAGGTCACCAATTTCAAGAAACATGAAACATAGTTTTTTAATCCATTGTTCCATAGATTTCACGCGACCGATCACTATTTTATGATTTAAATGGTACCATGAGTAACCAATGTGTACCATTATAGAAAAACTCACAATACATCAAGTCATCCATTAAAAGTGAAAGATGAATGTGATGCTCAAAAAATCAGTATCATAATCCAAAAAACTCACACGAAACTCCTCTTCCAAATAATAAATTTACCCATGCCATGATTTATCCCACAATCACCAATCCCACAACATTATTCTAATAACAAGAGACTACACAAGCTCTTACAAGATACTAAAATCACCCATTCTTTGATAGGTTTTGGCACCAAAACCTTATTACACATAAAAATCAGTATATGACTGAAATAACCCTAGGTACATTCTAAAAAACAAAGGCATATCCATTACTATATCAGAAAACATGATCAAATACCTTTAATTGGTCTCAAAAATAACATATAACCATGATCATTTACTAGAAAGAATGCATAAACTATTGCTAAAATTACTCAAAGGTCTCCCATGATCAAAATGAAACATTGAACTATAAGGGTACAAACTAAATCTTAAGAGAATCTAGGTATTCCACATAGACATACTAATCAAGTCTCAAAAGATTCTCACTAGGTATAACCACCAGCCTAAAAGTTTAAAACTCTCAATGTTTAAATCTCATGGGAAATCACACACACACCCATCTCAACTCAAGTAAAATAACGATCTTGTAAAACCAATATATCCTAGGAATGATAATATTGACCAAAAAGGATAAAAACACAATAATATGCCTACTTGGGACATGATCCTCACTAAGAAACTTCATAAGGGACTTAACCTAAGAGTAACATAATATAACGTAGAAAAGAATGATGTACTAACACTCACTATCAAATTATATATGATAATACCCTGTCATGTTTCATGTTTACTATAAATGTACAAAAATATATTGGAATTAAATTATAGGACCCAGATAGATAACCACGAACAGTGGTACCAACTATCAAATTTTTCCTACATAGAGAAAAAATATGCATACAACATCATATCAATAATCAGTGTCATAGATCACTGTTATGCTTCAGTTAAGTATAATTTATTTCGAGGATATGAATGAAAAACTATATAAGATGTTACTAACATAGTAAATAATCAAAAATGCTAAATAATTCCCAATAATGAGTTTGTAACATGGGACTCATGTTCCCTATTGTCCTCCTAGGGTCACTAAACCTTATTTGGAAGAGGGTTGAGTCATCAGCCTTGCATCAAATTTCTCACCGTTGATCCACATAAACAACTATAAGAAAAAATATATTCAATTTTTCTCAATTTATTAGAAAAGAACCATGAAAATATATGGGAAAATAGTTTTTTAATTAAACATTAAACAATCATCCTCTATTGAAAAAAAAATCACTCACTAGAAGGATTATAACATGTAGACCCTACGTAAAAAATATATTGAATTATGTGCCTCTTTCCTTTGTCAGATGATAGTAACAATAAATAAAATAAATCTACAAAATCACACAAGATCCATAAATATATTGTAAATAATAAAATCAATATAACATTTTGGTCAATAAAAATGAAAATAATATTCAATTATAATATCATAGATCATAGTAGAAATACATTATCCCTGGAAAATAATACTTATTACCAATAAAACTTCTCTCAATGAACCATTATAATATATATTATAGTTATTGAAACATTCATAATACACATATCTACAATATTCAAAATAGTAATACAATAGTGAAATAAATATCTCTATTATGAGTAGGTAACATCCAAACCTCGACCCCATTAATCTGGTTCCCCGTTCTTGTTCATCAAAATCCCTCAAGCATGTCTTCCAATATGCATGAGGTTAATGACTAGTAGCATTGTCCTAGGGTGTGATAGTGGATATATTTTTCCCATATATTATATTATGTAAATAGTGGAAATAACAAGATATCACCAATATCATTAACAAATAGACTGTAGAAGAAAAAAAAATAACAAGGATAAAATAATAAATAGAATTCATTTAGGGAATGAATGTCTATTTCATACATAAAATACTAACATACTTCTAAAATAGACATACATATAAAGGATTAAATAAAATAAACATAAATAGATGTATAATGCTCTATTATGTACATTGGGCTATAGCACATACCTGATCTCTGCATACTTATCCAAGTCATCCTACTCGATCAGAACCGACCCTTAGTGTAACAACCAAAGATTATATATTAATTTTCATAATAAATTAAATATTTATATTTATTATTTGATATTAAACAATGGTTTTATCATTTATTACATGAAATAATGAGTTTTCTCGATAGCATGCATTGAACACGACACTGAGTTTCAACAAACTATGAAAATATATTTTTATAAATTATCCATTATGTGGGTGGGTATGAATATTATTGAATACTTCCTGAAATATATATATATATATATCCTTATAAATATAAATTTATTTATATTTTTTTTTGTAAACAATCAATATGTTTTTAGTGAAGAGATTATATTCCAAAAATATATTATTTCTTCAAAACTAATTTTAATTGCTTCTTGTGAAAAAAATATAAATAATTTATATAGATTTTAGAAATATTATTTGATAAAATTAAGATAATTTTTTTAAAATAATCATTTGAAAATTATCTTATTGTTAAATTTTGAGATTTTTTTTGGAAAATATTAATATTTCAGTGAATAGTGAAAAATCATTTTTTGTAAAACTATCATTTATTTTCAACAAAATTTTTAATTTAAGGACCTATTTATGTTTTAAAGTAACATAATTATGATTTAGTAATATTTTATCCATGTAATTACTTTTAATCAACTATATATTCTATTTTATTATATGTTTATTTTAATTTTAAATAAGAGTTTTTTGCTAAAAACTCTTTTATAGTGCATAATGGATATCTATTTAAATTAATTAAAATAATACATAGGGAAGAATGTTTTAAATAAAAATTATATATCTTATGTCAATAAATTTTAATTTATATTCATAAAATTATTATTATCATATACATATTTAATATAAATTCATATTGTGCTCGTATAAAATACTCTTCTCGAAAAACAGGTTATTCACCATGTCTTTGATTATTTTAATGTAATTTTTTTTTATATTTTAGATATTTAATTGCAAAATTTAATCTTAATATTCGAAATAAACCTGTAAAATTTTTGTAAGTGTTCAATTTTTTTCATTTTCGTAGCATTTAAATTTTCTGATGAATAGTAAAAAATACTAATTTTTAATTAAAAGCAATATTTTCATTTAAAATATTTATAATGTAAAATTATACTTAAAATGTATTTAAATTTAAATTAGTTTAACTATATATTTATTATTAAAATTTATTTCATTATAGTATATTTTATATTGAACTTAAATATAAAAAGATGGTAAACTTTTGAACATTTTTTCATTAAACCTCCACTTTCTCATCACATCTACTTGATTAACATTAAAATAAATTTTCATACATAAGTAAATTGAATTTATTTATTTGAATTTCATATTTTTAATAATTATTATTTATATTTTCTAATAATTAAAATATTATTTTGACCCAAATTAATTGTGAAGAGGTAGAAATTAATTCCCACTGTAAAGATAAAAATGGGATTACACAGGGTTAAACTAAAAATATAATGGTTAAAACAAAATAAAATATTTTCTAAAATATATTTAATCTACATATTATGACCATATAATGTATAGTTATTTATAATAGTCTATTTTAGAGCCTTTTATAATGGGAAAACATGAAGACATCTTTTTCTTTTTAAAAAATTACATGTGTTCAAATCACCTCACATATAAAATTCTCTCCCCTATCCTCTCTTATTAACACCCTAAAACTCTTTTTTTCATCCAATACCTACCCCTATGAATTCATAACATAACAAATATCATACTAAAAGCCTTATTTATTTAATAAATTCATCTTAGGGTGAATTATGGTGTAACAAAAAGAGTTTACCTAAAGAAGATGTAACATTATTCAACAACCATTTTTATTTTATTTCTTATTTCACATCCATAAATTTGTATTAATACATTTTAGTATAATAAATTAATTATATAAAATATAATTTTTTATTTTTATGATATATTTCATTACCTAAAAACACATCCACTTAAATAAAATGGTTTAGGAAATCATCATTCGTTTGTACATCATACTACTGCATCGTGAACCAATATCATTTGTTCTTCTATTACAAACTCACACGGTTGGGTATGAAGAATGGTAAAATGTATATATATGATTATAATAAAATAATTATACCTATTTAATATTTATATCATATATAAATTTTTTAATTAAAATTCTACATGGGATACGATAACATCGCTTGTTTATATGTATGACTACCACCTTATAAAGAAAAGTGATTTATTTTCATTAATGTTTTTCATGGAATATAATAAGAACAATTTTACTAGATATATTTTATACACTTTAAATAAATTTTATATAAATTCACTATTTATTATTTTTAAAATATAATACATCATTTAATTTTTTATTTTTTCACTCACTGGAAGATGATAACATCTTTCAAGTAATTGTGGACTACAGTCTTCATGGAGAAATGTGATTCCCTTTTAATCACCACACCAAATGGGTGATAATAATATAATATTTAAATAAATAAAATTGTATTTATGAAATTATTTTACTTATTTTAATATAAGATACTACTTACCTCATCTCCAAAATGATTGTTGAATAATGGAAATGTTTACCTTGCGTACATATAGTATAACATATATTTATTTGTAACATTCTTCATTTCTCAAAACCATATTTCGTGATTGGTATTAAAATTATAATTGATTTATAAATATGATAATTAATTGATGGTAATTATTCTAAATATAATTATACCATGATAAAATTAGTATAAATAAAAATAAAAAAAACATTACATATAAAAAAACAAAGTGGTTATTACAAGAAATGTGACATTAAGATGGAATTTTTAAAAAATGGACAATAAAATAAATAAAGAAATAATATATTGTATGCTATTTTTAATTTAATTTTTTTAATATATGTCAAATAGACATATATTTATTATATAGTAGGTTTGAATGAGTATGATGGGAGTTGAGACTTACAGTAAGGGATTTTTCTGTCATGGTTATTTTCTGTGAGATAAATTCCATATTTACCACGTGATTCATTAATAGGGTTTATATATATTTAATGAATTAATTTTATGATTATTAAACATAAGATTATTAATATTTACATATACATTTCATTGTCACTCCTTCATTGGTTTTACTATTCTATGGCTTCCCAATCAGTGAACGATTTTTTCCTCAATTTTCCATCTTTGAGATATATGAATACATATTCCATTTATATTATATAAGAAGTGTATATATATCCCCATTAATATGAAATATAATTATTTTATTTAAACATATGGTATTATAATATTCACTTACTGATATTTCTTCTTCATTATTATATTTAAAAGTTAAAAATATGGTAATGATTTCATGTTATAATCTCATCGTTTATCAGTATTATTTGGGATTATGTTTCTGATCATAGAAACTCATGAAACCTCTCTTAAGAAACTCATTTTTTACTTCTAACCAAGTCATAAAATTATAATACATGTTTTAAATTCATTTTTCTCTCTTTATGTACTATATTGTTTAAAAAAATTTAAAAAAACAAATGAGTGAAATTTTTTTTATTCCCAAACTGTGTTTCTTAAAATTATTTTCAATTTTTCACATTATCAAAATTATTTATTAAATTCATTTCCACACAAGATTTACTTTTTACATAATATTTTTAAAACAAGATTCATGTTTTTTACAATATTTTTTCATTTAGCATTTACAATAAAATGTGGAAATAATATTTGTTTCTTACAAGAATATCAATAACAGTATTTCACACTGGAAAGAACAATCAATGATTTCAATATTTTATTTCAAATTTTCATGTTTATTTTTGAATTAAAATATTTTCTAAATAATATATTTTTTTAAAAGTTGTATTGAATGTAATGTTATCTTTCCCAACCAATGTTCCATTTAATCATTCAAAATTATTCTCTAACTATGATTACATTCTCTGATGTTACTTATTCATTACAATGGAAATAATATAAAGGTATCATTATTTTTATTTCCTTATATGGATTATGATGAAGAAATTTTTGTCAAACCTTTTTTTCTGCTACATGTTATAATGGTTTAAAAAAATTTGTAAACCCCGCTTATTTTTTCATGGGGTATGATGTCATGAAATGACACAATGATTATTAAACCTATCCATTTTTCCTAGTTTATGATATGTTGAAATATTTATGATGCCTATTTCATTTAATGGATATTATATGAATAATTTCTTGTTATCTTGTGGAATATATATGTTTGATTTTCATTATGTGGAGGGTGGGAGTTATATATACATCTAATTTATTGAGTAATTATTTATATTTTATAAGATAGGTTGGACAAGAATAAGGAGTTAACCAAGTTCAATAAGTTAATTTTTCTACAACAATTGTATTGGGAGTGAAAAATGATTGGTGTGATGGTATTATGAGTGAACCCATGCCATTATGATAGTATTCGAAATGTTCCTTGAAAACTATGAAAATGGTTTTCTTTGATTTTGTGTATTCCCAAAATGATATGTTGTATGTCTGTGATATTATCTTGGGTATCATGTTCTATGATTCTATTATGATTTGTGTGTTATGAACAAAAAATATTTATTCCATTACTAAATATTATGATATTTGATATATAGGGTATGGTTTTCAAATTTAAGTTCAGGTTCCCATACCTTTATTTTCCTGTTAAGCTTACTTATCTCCCTTGTTTACCCTTACTGAGCATATGATATTACATATTATTAGGATAACAATAACCAGGTTATTACTAATTTTTTTATATAGGGGAACTAAAGGTGAGGATCATTATGTGATATATTTAATTTCTTCGACGAAATTAAATGATTGTGTTCTAAGTACCCAAGGACACTAAACTACAACATCACTGAAGTGCGTATTCATTTAATGTAATTAATATTCACATAATAAGATGAAATATCCATGTATGAGAATATTTTTTTTCTATAATCATCACATCCTATGCACACAACCATGTGAATGTATGTTCAGGTTCCCTAGTGAAATAACAGCCTGAGTAGGTTGTGATTACTAAACATATAATGGAACAATAAACACATTCCCATAATAATCCATCAATATTAAATTTCTATAACCGCGATCTACTAATAATGATAAAAATAAAAAATAAAACATAAAAAATTGTCACAATAATAGACATAAATAAAATAAACCACATCTGATCCTTGAGTTCATGATATAGATCAATACTTACTTCAAACTAAGAAAAAATATCATTGAATGAGGTATCATCATATATATTCATAAATGTGTATATATATCCCCATAAATATATATAAATTAATATATATCTATGTATATGTAAGTAATATGAGGAATGAAATAAATAAAAATAGCCCATAGTTGATCATTGGCTCTAAAATCCCGATAAAAAAATTACATTCCTCAAGTAGTGCTGAAAAAGCATATAGAAAAGAAATATAACCAATGGGGATAAATATCCTATCCTATGAATCAACTTTAATTTCCACCAATAACTATAATAGAAGATTTGGTTTACCAATAGACAAGAATATAATGATATCACAATATTAACTACAACATATGTTATATGTATCAAGTTTCAGACATATTACAGTGAAGAAACAGGTCCACTAACGATGGTTTTCTATTCATTTCATTGGATGTCATCCATATAAAACTCTATATAATTTTTACCTAATAAGGTTATGAACTAAATTCATTACTAACGAATCCTACTCATTTCCATAGAGTGTTTCAATAGAATACTCAATATAATATAGACCTACAAAGGCTAGGACCCCAGACCATTAACCATGAAATCCACTTAATGTACATAGATGAAATCCCTAAAACAATATGTTTAATGGTGATATATTATCTATAATTATCAGTTATCTAAGGTAATTCCATTCATCGGTGTTATATTGTGACATTAATATACATAAAAAAGGTTAAAAATATGAATCTTAGGAATTACCTCTACACATCCCGAAAATAAACCACATCACACCATGCCCATCATCCAAAATATTGGAAACACATCTCGTAATCATAGTTTCATAAATTATAAATTAGTGAAGGAATATTCAAATGAGTAATGGTGGTCGATCTTCTAACCAACCACTACTACCACAACCTCAGGGGATTACAAGTTTGTAATGGGTTCCATGTGATACATGTAACAATCTCTACCAAAACATTTGATTTAATGTCTTAGGGACTTTTAAACATTAGGTAACCTACTAGGTCACCTAGTTTGGTTCTTTGGAGTGGAACCATACCTAGGATCCTCATTGTTCTCATATAAATGGATAAATACCTCTTGGGATCCTTTAAGTGAAAAAAATAAGCAAGTTAAACCCTATTATGTTCATCATATGGGGTTAGACAAAAGAGGAATCCTACATATGAGCCACTATGTCAGATCATACATGGAGGAATCCCACAGGTGACCCGTGGCCATAGTGATAAGTTGAATCATGAAGCAAAAGTGTAGGGGTTGTTATTGAGCCCTATAATTTATCCATTTAATTTAAAAAATAAATTTTTTTAATTTAATTATTTGATGGGATAAATCTAAAATGGGTCTCACCATAAGGGGAAATTCCAAGAATAGACATACTATATACAAAAGAAAAAATACTCTAGGGAATGTATGTTTGAACACATACCTTTAGTAATTATTAACCATTTAATTTCCAAAAGGCTTGGAGAAGCTTACAAGGCCTATTCAGGCTTCAATAAGTCATATTATGTCATTTATTAAAAAAACCTATAAATTAATTATAAAATTATAATTACATAATTAATTTTAAAAAAATATATTTAATTTAGAGAACTGAATTATTTAAAATAATCATAATGGAAAAAATCTCACCATTTTATCTCATCATGCTAGAATTTCATTTGAACACTCTCTAGCATACCATAATTTATGCCCAACCGCAATTTAGGCCTAATACCATAGAAATAGAATCTGAAAATATATACATTCTAATTTAATCTTACAGGATTTTGAAATTCACCATGAATAGAAACCTTGATGAAACGTCATGTGGCAAGGTGCTGACAATATATTGAGTTATAATGTTCATAGGAATAGAGAAAACCCCAATATAAGTATTTGATCTTTCCCTGATCTGATAGAATCAAGTATATATTCCACAAACCTAGAAAACTAGGAAATATGAAGAAGGAAAATAACATATGTTTTTATAATGGAGTTGATGTCTTCCTTCAATATTTATAATGCATCTAAAAATGATTAGTTCTAGTAAAAAATTAGGGAGAACACCCATGTATAAGGGAGGAAGATAGACTTAAAAGCAGGAGAGTAGAGAATGAAAAATAAGGTAAAAACATTTATGGGTCAGAAAAAAATATTAATTTTATCCTTTTAGTATGGCACATAGTTTTTCCACACAGTTTTCCAAATCGTGCACCAACTATATTAATGGTACTTCCATGGACCCTTATCTCAAAAAATTTTAGTCAAAAGTTTAAATGACCGTGTTCTAATAATATCCCTCTACTATCCAATGAACACATGGCCTTATATGGATCTAGCACCCTATTAGTCAAACTGTATATTGACAGAAAATCATGTCTGCAATAAATTTTAGACCCCCATGGTTTCCGTGAGTCTACCACATTATTTCCCAATTCTATCTTCTATAAAAAAGTGTCACCATGGTTAAGACACATGGATATAAATAATCATATTCCAAATATTATTCATGATATGTACCTTTATAAAACATCAGTTTCATTTCACGAATGCTCGGTATAGTACAGAAACCTCCAACCTATAGACCAAGTTTCATTCCAAGTCTAAAAAAAATATTTGATGGTATTACATAAATTGAATTTTCCTTTCAAATCACTAATAAATATTTTAAATGTTCCATAATTGAAAATTTGAAATCCATAAGAAATTTAAATCTTCAAAAAAATGGGATCTTATACACTAGATCCTAGACCAAAATAAACGTAGAAAACCATTTACTCAATTCCCTCCTATGGTATTCACAATATTGAAGTGCTAGTATATCTGTGTATCATCTCCCCAAAATCCCTCTAAAATATCTTACACCAAATGAATGGATTCATTTTTTATGTTAGGACATTCAAGGGTGTTGTGATCCAAGAAAATTACTCAATGAACCATTAGTAATCAACATTAAACCCAAGGGATCCACAAACATAAACCACACTATTTGGAGGATTTTAATCTAGAAAAACGTTAATATTATCTACAACCACTCTATACTCTAAGGAGACGTTCCATGAGAATCATAACTATTTAATCCATAATTATAACTCCACAATAATTCCATAATGTTGATTCTCAAAAATGAATTCTTATAGAATCCATTAATACTCTATATGCTCAACCTCAGATGCACAAAAAATGATAATTTCAATGATGAATTCTACTATTAATCACTATATGAATGTTTTAATGATCACATTCATGAGTTAGATGAACATAGTGGGAGTATTTGTTACCCTAAAGTGCATCACCTTGAAAATTCAATGTCTACAGAAACATTTGAATTCCATTTTTTGCATATCGACCTAATGAAATGATAAGTGATGATAGTTATCATTAAGATCAATCATTAAGAACCAATTTGATTCCTTAAGTTGGATGAATAGATCTTCAATCCCCATAAGTAGATATTTAATCTTGATGGCCACTTAGTTCATATGATTATTGTAAAAAATAAAACCTCTTATATACATAGAACTTTTTGGTGAACAATATAGGTGCTTCTTGAAGGAAAACATGGGGTTTGATAAATAGTTTCTGCCGAATATCTTCTAACTATCCCACCATATAATAGATATTTGTGGGAAATATCTGATAAACCATAGAATATATCAGTTCAACCCCATGGTTTAGGTCAACGTAAAAATCATCATACCAATTAGAAGGTAATCCTGCTGCATCCTTCGGGAAGACTTATATATATTCATCAACGATGAGAAGAAGAAAATTACATAAATAGTATTATTTTCCTTGGGTAAAACTCACTAAATGGTAAGTGAGAGACAATATATTTTAATTCATGAGCACAAATCATATCAACTTAATTTCTCCTTTATCCGTTAAATAAATCCACGACCTATCTTTTCAATGAAAACTAACCATCAGATAGAATAGTCTGTATTGTAATGAACAACTAATATCCCATCCATATCAAGGATGATTTCATATAACTTCATTATTGACATAATGAGATCCCATGTGAACATATTTACACTGATTGTTAGTTTTCACTATCGATAAATGTTCATGACCATATGAGAGATCCCAATATGAGTCTGTAGCCATATGGGTTAATCTAGAGGATATAATAGAACATAAATCACTCAAATAAGTGATATGAAAATGATATAATTTCTCACACATGTGTCTATAATTACTTATTCTATGTTGTAAAGTACTTAGATCGCACCTCGAATCTAGTTGTGGTCTACCTAATCATGTCCCATTATCACATAGATTGGATCATGTATCTATCCTCCATCAATCAGAGATTGTGTGGAATTTATAGGGATGATCATATGATAATTTTCTAATAATAGCATCTACCCAATTCCACCCTCTAGAGCACCGCTAGATCCTCTAGAGAAATGGTCTCATCAAAGGACACCATGACATCCTCTGAGTGGTACTTGGCCATGTCACTATATAAAACATGAGATTATGAAATATATGTATCTCTACATTAATAATTTGTTTGAAATCATGTTTTATATGAAACACCAAACTAAAATGATCAAAAACATATTAGATTAATATTATTAATATAATTACAATAAAACCTTAAGTAAATAAAAATATTTATATTTGGAGAATAAATTATAAATGTAATTTAATATAAAAATGATTTTTTATTTATCAATTTAATTGTTTTAAAGTACTATATTTTTTACAAATTAATTAAGTTGAAAAATTTTAAATGATAATATATAGTTTTTATGAAATAATTAATTTGTTTGTGAGCTATGAAAAATACAGTTTTTAACAAAGTCGAAAATTTTATGAATTTATAGATATATGAGAAATACCATGAAATTTATAAAAACCATTTTAACTAATAATATATTTAATTAAATAGTAATATTTAATAATTTATAATATTAATTTTATCTTAGAAATATTGTGTTTAATTTTTAGAACATATGTAGCATTTTATTCTAAAGTAATATCATTTCTTGAAATTTTATTTTAATTAAAAATTTAAATGGTGATATTTAGTTTTTTATTTTATTAACAGATATAATACTTTTTTTAACATAAATTAATTTTTCTCAGAAAAATTATTATAATATTACTTTTATCATAGACATAAATTTCATGCTTAAAAATACATTTTTTCAAAACACGAATTTTTATGAGTTTCAAGCATTAATGTAAAAATTAATTATTCTTTTGAACATTTATTTTATTTGATAAAATGTATTTCTTATTTTTAATTATTATTTAAAAACAATTTATTATGATATTTTTATTTATATTATTAAAAATTTATTAGTTACATTAAATTATTTTATAGTAGTAAAATATAAAATGGGTAAATGAGTTAACCAAAAGGATGATATTCCAAACATGATAAAAAAAATTATAATTTATTTTATGGTATTTTTAAAGGAAGAAAAATATATCAAAGCAATTGTTTTCCTTTTTTAATTCTTTTCTACTCGTAAAACATCTTATCTCTTTGTATTATGTTGAAATATTTATAATAATGTCATTCTCCCCACTTAGAATAGAGGCCTCTCACAACCCCTTAAATACCAAAAAAATAATTAATTTTTACAAGAAACTATTCCTATTTTAATCCCTATATAATACTAATTTTTTATCATCATTTCATAAGATATTTTCATAAGACCTCTATTTCTGAGGAATCCTCCTTGGAAAACAGAAAAATTTAAACATTAGTACTCATTTTTCATTATCTTCTTCTTTTTAATATAAAATGTTTTCAATTTTAATTCTCTAATTACTATATAATGACATAATTAGAGTTTTTATAATGAATATAATTATTATATGGGGATAAATATTTTGTAATATTTCCCTCCTCTATAAATAAAAATGAAGATTTTATTCTTAGGTTTTGTGGAATATAACCTCCAAGAATTAAAGACTACCATTTTTTCACCATCGCATCTATTCACTGGTTATAAAATTGATATTTATTAATAATTTGAAACATAATATATAAATAATATTATTTTGTGAAAAGCTATAATCCTATTTATTTCAATATCATTCTCTCAAAAATGAAAATGTTAACTGTTGGTTGTGCGAAATACCGCCTCCATGATATAATATATCTAATTTTTCATATTCTTTCACTATTATATATTAAAATCTGTTAAAATATTATTGTATAAATTAATATTATCTATATAATATAATTATTATTATTTAATAATGACATTTTTAAAAAATTATCTAATTTTATAATCATAATTGTCTATTAGTTATGGTTTGTTCTGGTTTCTGTCGGTCTAACCACCAAATTGAACAATTATGTAAAATAATATCACGAATGACTATGATAAATAAATTAATGATGATAAATGATAAAAATATGTAAATTTTGATTCTATATTTGTTTTGGAATGGAAATACTAATATTAACTAATTTATTTAGATACCACTGTTCATTTTTTAAAAATCGACAAAACATGCTTGTCGCCTATTTTTGTTACATGATATGTAACTAGAAATCACATTGAATGAAATTATAACATTAAAAAACATAATTAAAAAAGTTTTAGTACCTTTTATTACCTTTTAGTTATGAAATTTGTGAGTATCTAAGAACAACACCACTATAACGAAACAAGTTCTAAATGATTGAGATTACTCGCACAAGAAATTTAAAATTGATAAAAAAAACTAAATTATATGTATTGAATAATTAAAAATAAATTTTATAAAAGATTTATGGATATGAATAATGTTGTAAAATTGGTTATTAATATGTTATATTTTTTCTTTAGGATAAATAAGTTCATTAGTGGAAGTCATGAAGTAAGGTATGTTATTCTTTATCTCAAATTTCATTTCATGAAATAGAATTATTATTATTAACCATGACATATTTAAAATGGTGTGACTACAAAAAAATTAATTAATTTTATCATGTTCGTTTAATCTATGATTTTATAATTTATATATCACCTTATTTCATTAAATTTCCTTTTATTCAAAATAAAATAATGTTTTTAGTGATTGATGTCTCAAATTTAGACCCCTTGAGACATGTTTCTTATTATAAACCATGTTATATTTGGAATGGATTCTATACATATCATATATTATTTTTAATCATTATTAAATTATATTTTATTATATTTAATTACCAATAACATGTTATTTCTCTCACGTTTTTTTTTGAATGAAATTATACAATATTTTTAGGGGTTTGCTGACTAAAATTCTTTTCTTTGAGACACATTTGTATTGTGCACCTAATTTTGTTGATATGGATTATAATATAAATATTTTATTAAGGAAACCGTGAAGTATATTTCAGTAATTTTATAAGTTAAATTTCAAGAACACAACCACTAAATGTGTTTTTATTTAAATGTCACACGAGCTGTAGTAGTTTTCTTTACTAAAATACAATCTCCTTGAGTCCTAATGTATCTACTTATTTATATTCATCTAATACACTTTAATCATCCAAATTAATTTTTTCAATATTATTTTTTCATGTTATATGTCAATGTAACTTATTTTCATCATTATAATAATCATTAATAAAAAATCTTCTCAAATATATGATTAACATTGGAAAGAATAACTCCCATTATTTCAAATTGATCTTTTAATCGACTTCTATATTTTATACCCCATCAATGATCTCCTCCCTTTTTAGAAATATGAAACTATTTATTTCATTTTATCATCAAAATTTTATTTACCAATTTTACAAATTAAAATCGATTTCTCATTTTATAATCTGGGTTTTCAAACAATGTTATTTAAAAATATTAAATAATGGTTTCCTATCCTTTCAATGTCAAAAGATATATCATACACTCTATATTTATTTTGATATAATATATATAATTTAAAAGTACAATTGTTGAATATTATTTTTTAATGTACATGTTTTAGAATTGTTTTAATAAATATTTGTAATTGATTATGACCTTTTCAAGTCTCCTTTGATGAGGATTTTTTTTCAAAAGTAAATTTTTTCAAAAATGAATTCAATTTAACATTTCAAAACATTCTGTATTTTTGAAGGTGAATTTATGGATTATTATTTTTAAAGGGTAAAATATTTCAAAAATAATTAAATTTTACTTTAGGAAACAATTATCAAATTTCAAGGTATTATTATTTTGTTTTATTTCCAAATGTTTGTTTTTAAAAATCATCCATTTCAATTTCTCAAAAGTGAACTCTCACAAAATGTGATTCCTAAGTTATAGGAACTTTATATTTACCTACAATGGAAAAAGTTATTTTCTAAAAAACATTTATGATTTAAATACCATTTCCTATATATTTATAAAAGGAATTTTTTCTTTTGATTTTTTTTACATGAATCTCCATCTAAATATTCTTGTAAAATACTCTTTATAGTTAATTCATTTGTGGGTATCATGTTTTTAAATTCTATGAAATTTTTTTGTGATGCCATCTTTGAATGTTGTGAAACCCATTATTCTTTCCATGGGTTAATTATGATGTGATGGATGAAAAACATTTTCTCTCATGGGTTTTCTTGATATGTTTAATGAATTTTATTTTATGGAACATATTTATATATGTATGGTTTTTCATTATGTGGAAATTTATCCATATATATCCAACCAATGTATTGGATAAATAATTATATCTCATGAGATATTGGGGAATAATTTTTGATGCTCGAAACACCAAGGTAAATATGTGAAAAAATCCTGATCCATTGAGGGAAATAGGTGAGTGAATCATCGTTCACTAAATAAAATAAGGTTGCAATGCCTGAACCCCTATATTGTGATTTATATTCTCATTTTAGTGCAATATAATTATGTTTTTAAGTGAACATATGTTATTATTTCACATTTTTTATGCTCCATGTTTTTTATGGGTATTTTTTCCTATTTTTATGATCATGGATCAAGATTATGATCTCATACTCATATAGTTATCTTTTTATCACTTATGTTAATAATTGTTTATCTCATTTGTTTCTATTATTGGGAATCTGAGCTCAACGTTTTCTTAGGTTTACTTTCCCTAAGATATGAACCAAGATATGAAATGGGAACTATTTCTAAGGGTGTTTAGAGTTGATTAGCTATTATGAAATGTTTATGAGTGTTTAAAAATAAGTTGTTTTTTAGTTAATCATTCAAAATAATAGACCATCGGTTCTCTAATTTTTTTAACTATTTTTGAGATTGACTGATTATTTAGGTAAAATAAGGAAATTAATGTATTTATTTATCTTATATCACTTAATTTTATTTCATGGGAGGAGATAGTATTTTGGGTTTTAGATTATAGATCATTAGTGAAAATCCTAGGAATAAATATATGGGATATTACTAATCATAGGATAACATTTTGAAATTTTTGTGATGTATATATTGTGTTGTTTTCATAGAAATTACATAATTAATTACATAATAAACGTTAATGAGTTCTCTAGAACTGATGTACCTAGTGGTAATAAACCAAAAATTTATATATTGGGAATCAACCCAATATTTCCCTAAGGTTTGAATAATATAAAGAACATCAAACATGATTTGATACCCCTGTGACATATTTTTTTGTCCATTCACATTCTCTTTATAAACCACTATATTGGATTTTAAAATATTTTAGTTAGAAAAACTAGTAAGGAATGACTGTATATACGATATATTTAAATGTAGAGATTTAAAAGTTAAGGTACATATTAATTGATATTTGATTTCTGGAAAAAGTATATGAATTTTTTTTTCATGAGTTGATTCAATGATCTTCAGGTTCAGAATATTATTAGATTGTTCAATATAATTTTTGGGATATCTATATTAAGGATTAGAATAAAAAGTGAATGATATAATAACTTACTGAATATTATGTTGAACTAAATGTATCAAATGATTAAATTATGGTGAAGTTATAAAATACAACTTGTTATTAATTTTTCATATTCATATAAAAATTTACATATATTATATTGATAATAAATGCATGTATTATTATTTGATATAAATGTGATAATTGAAATGAATCTATCATAGGTATGTTTGTATAAAAAAATATTTTATATTAGTAAAGAATATAGAAACTTAAATGGTCATATTATATTCATGTTATGGTTGAAAAGGTGAGTTTTTGAGTCTTACCTATGATATTAATGTTGATATCATAGGAGAAAATATATATTGTTACAATTAGCTTTTTTTACTAGTGAGTGATAGTTATTGATAATATTTTGGTACATTATAAGAGTTTTATTTATTATGTGAAACATATTAGGTTTTTTATTTTTTATTTTTTCATTAAATATTTGAAAAAAATAAATTATATTCTATCAATAATATTAAAAATTAATTTCATGACAATGTTATATTCTAGAGATAACTATTGGGGAAAACATTATTGAGTTATTTATAACTCTTATGTTTAATATATTCTTGATGTTGAGGTAATATAGGGTTTATTTATTTTAAGAAAATTGAGATACATAATATTGATAACCATTGAATTGAATATTAATTTTGAGAAAAAGTTTTCCATGTTATTTTTTATGAAGTTTATCACTCTTTTTAGATTATGAATATTGTGTGACATTTTGAAATAAGGGTTATTACATTTGAAGGTTAATGATATGAGTTCATTTTTAAAGTAATATATGATTTCTATATGATTTAGTATCTTTTAAATTCAATGTTTTTTGGAATATTTTTTTCATAGGGAATATATATTTAGAGTTCATACATACGGGGTTATATAAATATATGAATTATTAACGATTTTTAATAAAAGATAAGAAACATATTCTTTCTTAAAAGGGTAAGGTAGATTCCATATTAGATGTTGTATTTTAAATAATAAGTATCATAATAATTGAATCACCAGAATTTAAAAGTGAGTAATAATTAAAATTCCTATGAAATATTATGATGGGGGTATAATATAACAGCCTAAGATTTTGTAATATATTTTCTATATATTAATAATATGTTCAATATATTATTTCAAAGGAAATTTTATCCTAAAATTATTAATGAAATATTAGATGTATATAATTAACTTTATAATAATAAAACCTCTAGAAAATAAATAATATATCAAAATTTAGAGAATAAATTAAAAATATCATTTAATATTAATTTGACTTGTTCATCATAAAATAATTTGTTTAATGTGTTTTATATTTGAACAAAATAAATAAAATTGACTAATTTATTTGATAATATATACTTTTTTAGTATATGAACTAATAAATAATAATTCTATAAAATATATTTTTTATGAAATAATATTAATTATAATTAATCAATAAAAATGCTTTTTTCCAAAAAAAATTAATTTAAATTTTTTTAATATATATATATATATATTATATAATTTTAATTTTATAGAAATAGATTCATTTTTCAAATAATAATTTCAACTTTATCTCAGGGGTAAATGACGTGATTTTTTAGAAATAATTGTCTTTTATGTGTGAAGTGAGAACAAAACTTTTACCAAAATTTTATTATTTATGAATATAAATATATAATAAATACCTATAAATTTACAAATAAATTTAATTGTTTAAATATTTATTTATGGGGTAAAATTTTGTAGTTCAAAATATTATTTTTTTAATATAATAAACCTATGTTTTTTATAATTTTGGTAACATTTTATTCCAAATTAAGGAATAAAGTTCTCAATATTCTATTTTTATTATACATTATGAAAATGATATTATATTTTAGATTAATTTTAAATGAAAATGACTTTAAATTTATTTATAAAAAAAATTACGTCATTAAAATAAAAAATAATTTTCATTTTATCCTACAGACAAATTTCATGCTTAAAATAATCTTTTTTTAAACATCGGTCTTTACAATTTAAATATAATAATATTAAAATTAAATTTTCTTACTCAATTAAATTTTATGTCTTAAAATTTATTATATATATATAATCATTGGTAAAAAATTTCTAATAATTACCATTTATATTTTAGGCATAAAAATGTAGTAATTTGGTTAAAGCTACATTCAGCGATAAAATGTAAATGAGTTAAATGAGTTAACCAATGTAGTAAAATTCCTAAAATGTTAAATTATATTTATAAGTGATTTTTTAAGATTTTTATAGGATCCAAATTATCTATAAAATATTATTTTCCATTTTATGGGAATCTTGACATTTAAATCATTTTCACTATTTATATTAAATTGAAATTTTTAAAAATTGTCATTCTGATGACTTATAAATGGGGTGTCTCACCACCACTTCCATTACAACAAAAGAATTGGGGTTTTACTTAAAAAAATCACTTATTGTTAACATTAAGAAAATTCCCTTTTTTATTTATCCTCTAGTCAAAATATAATTTCGATTTCCATCATATATATGGAATCCTTCATGAAAGATGCCAACATTTAATAGTCAGTTCTCCTTTTTTCTAAAAATATATTTCTTTGTATCTCAAATTTTAAATTATAAATTTTTTATTAATAAATAATGAAACAATTATTTTTCTTATCCTTAATTTTTTTATGTCAAGTGGATAACAATTAGACACCATTCCCCATTTCCATTAATTAAAACAAAACTGTCATTCATTTGTTTTGTGGACTACCACCTCCAAAAAGAGAATATGTTTATTTTTCATCCACCACCACCTACATTACCATATTATAAAAGTGATATTGATTAATAAATGTTAAAAACATAATATTATTATTATTATAAAGAATATAATAATATTCCACCCAATATTCTCTCATTCATCAATAAATGAAAACATTAACCACAGATTCTGTGGACTATTATCTCCATGTAGTAACATATTTTGTTTTTCATATAGTTTCACTATTATTTATTTAATTATATTAAATATGATTAAAAAATATAAATTTATATATTTAATAAAATTATTCAAATTTTATAATTATATTATTCTAAAATAAACCTCATTCATAATCATAATCATACATTAATTATGGTATATTTAGGTCTAGATTTTTCTAACCACCTAATTGAAAAATGATAAAAAATGACTTCAATGATGAATATGAAAACGTAATTATTGATGAGTGAGGACATAAATAGGTAATAAATTATATTATTTTTGATCATGAATGGTTAAATTATTATTTACTCTTTAATTAAAATACTACTATTCAATTGTTAAAAATCATGGAAATGTGATTATTGCTTATTTTATCTACTAGAACTAGGAAAGAAAATATAATTGAATGAAATTATACCTTTCTAAACTATAATGAAATAAAAAATTAATTTTCCATTAAGATCTTGTAACAATTAATTTTTTTAAGAATAAATAAAAACATAACTCTTATGAAACTACTTCAAAATGATTAAAATCACACACAATAGATATTGAAAATTGACAAAAACTACCTAATACACATGTAGATAATAATGATAATAATGGTTTAAATTTTATATTGATATGTATAAGGATCATAAATAGTTTATTATGATACTTTTATTTGTTATATATTATATTTAAGAACATTATTAGAATCTGGGAAATATGGTAAGGGGTTCTGTGTCTCAAATTTAATTTCTTGTGACATATTTAATATTTTGAACCATGAAATCATTGATTTGATATGATTACATCCCAATGAATGTATTGTTACATATTCATGTTATATATGTATTTTTTTGATCCATATCATGATCTTTCTTTATATATTCTCTGATTGAAATGATACAAATTATGTAGGAGGTTCTTATCTCAAATTTTCACCCCTTGAGGCATATTTCTTATTATACACTATATTTTATTTATAATTGTTTATCAAGTGAAAATTTAAAATTATATATCATGTTTATATCATATTTCATGATAATAAATGTTTAGTAAAAAAAATTTATCTCATTGAGGATTGAATAAAAAATTTATAAAGTTATAAGGTTTTGTTGGCTCAAATTATTTTCTTTAACACATGTTTGTATTATACACCTAATATTTTTATATAGGTAATAATCCTCGTATTTTATAATTTTATCCATGATATTTCAATAATTCATTGTTTTATATGTCGAATTTCAAACACTTTATCATTGATGTGGTTCATAATTAAATATTACTCAACCCATAATAGTTTTCTCAAATAAAAATTTTTCCTTGTTAATCATAAATTCAATTAGTGATTTTTTAAGCCACATTTATCCTCCAAAGTCTTATTTTATTGGTTTTTAAATATTTCCCTATGGGGAAGTCACTTATTTTAATATATACCATATTTCTTCATGAAATACATTCTTAAATAATAGTTTGAAATTGGAAAGATTGACTTTCACTATTTCAGATGAATTTTTTCCTACATGTCAATATTTTTCTTAAATCCGAAGTCATGCTATATTTTTGTAACCTATAATATGGAATATTTTATATAATAATAATAATAACATTTTACAATTTTTTAAAGTAAAATATAATACATTTTTATAATGCAGGTTTTTTAAAAACTAAATTTTCATATATTAAAAAACATGTATCATATCAAAAAAATAAGTTTATTATTCAAAAGAAAATTTCCCTTGATAAAATTTATTCAATTTAAAAAAACTATTTTTCATATTTATTTTGAAAAAATTATTATTTTTTCAAATATTTCACGTGAAAATTTGATACCTTTCTTTCATTATCAAATCATGTTTATTGAATATTCATTTTGAAATGTAAATGTTTTTAAATTTTTTACAATTTATCTTTTGCAAAAATTTATATATTTTTCATGTCCCATTTAGGGAATAATATTTTTTGAATGAATAGGTTTTCAAAATGTTTTCACATCAACATTTTTGAAACCTTTATAAATTTTCAATGCTTCATTTTTTGTCATTTATTTCCAAATATTTAATTTTATGAATCATTATTTTCAATTTCTTAAAATTAAAATTTCTAAAAATTTATTTTTAATGTGAACATAACCACATATATTGATTATAACATAATATAATTTTTTAAATTATATTTTATGATTTCATTATTATTTCCCCTTTATCTATAAATTCTTTATTTCCATTGAAGTTATTTTTCATGATTCATCCTCTATAAAGAACTCATCTTGGGTGAGTGAGTTATGGGTATCAAGAATTTACATTATCAAGGCCACATTAGATATGTTGTGAGATTCTATTATCTTTCCATGTGTTCATTATTATGTGATTAATTATTGAAATTTTTACATATGGGTTATCGTGATCAATTAAATCATTGATATCTTAGGGCACACAAATGTATCCGTTTTAATTAAGTGATAGTTGGGAACAATATATACCTCAAATGAATATCATAAAACATTTTATCTCATGTGACACCGCAAAATGAGCTGTGAAGATAAATAAAAAAACACGTGAGTGAATCTTGTTCCACTCAAGGAAACAGTTGAATAAAGTCTTGTATACTATAGGAAACTTGTTCATCATAAATGTTATAATTAATTTTCTAAATATTCTTCCATATTTTTAAGTTTTAAAATTTAAATAATTAATTATTTCTCATATTTTATGCTCCATGTTTTATCTAGTTTATTCATAATGTTGTATTCATGGATCTTAGTTATTCTATCGTACCCATATACATGTTTTTTCTCAATAATGATCATCATTTATAGTCTATTTTGTTATCCATAATGACAATATGAGATACCACATATCATATGTATTATTTCCCCATAATAAAATTAATTTTATTATATTTGAGATGTTTTGAATGGGGATTAAAGCTAAGAAGATATAATGAAATGTAGATGAGATTTAAAAATTAAGTTGTTTGTGTAACTAATCATCTAAGACACTAATCATTTAATTATTCGGGTTTCAATATTATTTATTATATGGAATTAATATTCATGTTAAATAATGAAATAAATATGTTTATTTAAATGTGTAGATTCATAGTATCTCTTATGATGTGGTTCATTGACTATATAAAATGCTTCTACTATATGATTGGTCGAGTAGTCAGATGTTCTATGACCATTATCATTATAGTAAAAGTAATAAATGCATAATTTTTTGAATATATCAAAATTTTAATCATTTATTTTTCAATACTATTGTATAATTCTCTTATTGGGAATGCTTCTTCTACTTATAATCTATTTCTTTACACCTATCGGTGATGGATAATAACTCCTCCTTTTGATTTTTGACACCATCATTTTCCTCTTAAGTCCCTTATTAATTAAATCTATCTACCACTAAGGCTAAATTGTGCATACTTATATAGGTAATAATTTATTGAGGGAATAAACCTTCTAGAATCTCCATATGAATTACCTTCATGAACATTTGTTCCAGGAAGAATCCAATAAGTACTATGTCGGCCTGGTATCATGTGTGATCAGTGAGTCTTAGTGCATGATCTAACACATTAATTCCACCCTATTGAATCCCAAATTTATCGGGAATATCCATAGATCACAAAGTAATATGAAAATTCTTCTCATGAAAAATTATTCCAATATTTGACTAATAGTGCATCTCATTTTCAAGAGTTAGGGTATAAAATCTCAACCAGTATTCCACCAAACCATGATGAGTATTGGAATATATTAGAACTATATAGTCAGATGTGGTCCAAATGAGATATAACACTTAAACTATGGACTCAAGACAATCCATTTCTAACCATGGTCCTTGCTTGCCTTCTAAAAAAGGTTTCATCTTCATTTAAAACAGATACAGTATGCTTAACATACAAGCATCATTCTCTATAGATGATACAATAATTATCTTCTTGAAAAGAAGATAATTATATCTCTAAATAAAAAGAGATTAGTTAGCTAATCATTTAATAGTAAGTGTAAGAACTCTCTCTCCATATAGTGGAAATAAAATTATAATATGTCCTTAAATAAAATCTTATTCTCTTAACTTCTCATCCTCAAAACACAACTTTGGAACCCGAGTATATTTTATATACAGTGGAATACTATAATATTAAATGATAAAACATATTTAAAAGATAATATATGGATAAAAAATATTATAGGGATGTTCATCCCCATAACACAACCTTTACATTTTTTTGGGTGCTCTACATTTTGAACATGGTTAGTATTAACAATTATGTAATTATATTAGTGGTGATTCAATTTTAAGAGATTTTTTTTTAGTTGGTGCATGGTTCTCTTGATAATGTGGGGATTTCTAAAAAAGGGTGAAACTCATTTTTTTTATTAGGGTGAATCATGTGTTTGGGGAATAGTTACCACTAACTACACTACCAAACTATGTAGAGTTCGATTTAGTTTCTATTTCAATGCATACTTTTATAAAATACTTTAACAAACCATGAAAGCAAACCATGTGGACATACTATGTGTTTAAAATGTATTTTTATTCTTTTAAAACATTGAATTTTTAAGTGTTATTTTCCCCTTATTTCTCAACCTCTAATTTAAATGAACCTTGGTCTAATTAATAGATCCTCCACCAATCCTAATTTCTTGATTTCATGAACTATAAACCTCAATCCATGTGGATTTATCAAGGGGATGACCCCAATTCCTTATTTTTTTTCCTTCTCCTTGCTCCTCTATCTCTTTATCTCTTGGTTCATCTCCCACCATTTAACCAATAGGGTTTTGAAGGTCAGATTTGGGTTTGAGGTAAACTTTTTCTTGGGGGTTTTGTCTTTAATGCCTTTTAAGGCCTCTATTTTCTTGTTTGGGTAATCCCCATAGAAGAATTCAATATCTAGAGTAATTTTCATGGAATAAAAGTAGGTACATTTGTGTGATTATTTTAATTGGAATATCATCTGATGCAAGATTCATCTAAATGTATAATTTTTAATATTTTCCTATATGTTAAAAGATGGGTTCTTATAATAGTTTTAGATTTGTTATTATATTTGAATTTATGTTATTTCAAGAGATTTTTTTTCATAATGATGTTCACTTTAGAAGTATTTGTAGAATGGTTTCAATGATTATTTGAAATATAATTCATATTTTGAAACATATTTGTCGTATTCTGGGTCATTAAATGGTAAAATATGATTTATATTTAATTAGTTAAAATTTATGGGAATAATTTTATCTTTTTCATTTGGTTTGAAATGTATTTTAGTGGTTCAAATGTGGATATAAAACCTGATCCTATTTTTAATTAGGCTTGTCAAGAATATTGAAATGGTTTCACATGGTGTGTGTGTGAGAGAGAGAGAGATACCCTCTTGATCCCATTATTTTGATATGGACAGTGACCCCTAAGGGATATATTTATTATTATTATGACATGGATAACATTTTTGTGTGTTTTTATTAAGACATAGTTGGTTTTAATTTGAGATTCTTTTTAAATTTTTATATTGATCATGTTACTAATTTGATTTCCCACATCATATTTCTTCTTTCATTTATATACTATGCACCATTTGAAAGGTCTATAATTATGCTCCACTTGTTTAAAGAGGGCATGCGATTTTTTACCATATATTTTAAAAAATAGTATGGAATATATTCCCCTTTAGGTTATTAGTTTTTTCTATTCTGGTGGATTCTATGTTGGTTAATGAATGAACATAAGTCAAAAGATGGTCCAATATTTTTGTTAATGTTCATAACTATCATACTATAGGGGCTACTGTGTTTTATGTGGTAATATATTACTTGAATAGGGAACTTCTTTTTCATTTTTTTCAAAGGTTCTATTAGAATATATGGATCCACGGCCTACTATCAACTATTTTTTATTTTTTTCTCATTAGTGTTATGATGAATTTTTTTTAATATATAATCTTTTTACAATGTAATTGTTTTCAGAAATTAGTCCAATGTGTTTTAAATAAAAAATTCTGAAAGTGGTTTTTAAATCATTGTTTCAAAATGAATTTTTGTGGTTAATTTAATACATTACAACTTATTGATTTAATTTAAGAAATATATGTTAGTGTTTATAAAAATATTGTGTGTGTGATGTTATTTTTTATGAAATTTTGAAAGAAAAATATAATTTATGATTTTATATTACATTAGAGAAAATTCGATGTATTTTGAAATTATATTAATCAAATCTGTTGTGGGATCTTCCTATTCTTGGTTTATCACACATTGAATATGTCATTCGATGTATGAAACTCTTGTAGTTTTATTTTTTTTATTTAAAGTTATTTATATTTGGGTTTTAGGAAGTTTTTATGTACAATGATGGTCTATATAAGATATTTATTGTGTCTATAGGTCACATGGGGAAGGATGTTATCCATTTTACTATATTTTTTAATTTAGAATGCTCTTGTATAGGCCTCACCATCATATAACTTTACACCTTTTATTCATGTATCTTTAAATTTTATTCATTTTAGTATTTGGTATATGATATGTATCATTAGTTTCGGAAGAATACAATGTATATAAATTTTACGGTTATTTTTCTATTATTGATTCACTTTTTTCTGACCACATATAGCTAATGTCATGTTTTTCATGATGGAATTCATGCTTTTCATTTCAATACTACAGGTGAATTTATTCAACATGATTTTTTTGATACCATAGATTATGTTAATATCCCATGGTGATTTGGAATGTACCTTATTCCATTCCATAAACTGGTTTGGGTTCCCTATTTAGGGTGAAAATTTTCGTTAATGAAATAATGGTACCATAACACCCTCTTACAATTTGGGGTGTGTCAATTTAAGAAGGAGAAAAGGATCTTCATCATGACATAGGTGTATAGTGATGAATTTTTTTTGTGATCACTTTCTTTACCCTGAACCTCATGGTTCCATGGATGGATTGGACTTTAGTCTTGATTTCAAATTCATTCTTGAGTATCATTGATGAATTTGGTATGTAAGGTAGTTATTTTTATCCTTGTGAGTATATCAATGATATCAATGGTCGCATTGAGTATTGGAGGTGGATGGAGTGAAATTACCAGAGCTATATGGTTATCATGTATGGTTTGGTAACCCGTGGGGAGTACATTTCTATGGTCTTGTAACCATTCTAAAGATTTTTTCTTATCTGAAACATGATTTACCCACCCATTCATCCAATCCGTAAATAATTCTATTTTTCGTATAGATTTTTTATCCCCCTTGATTTTCAAAATGATACCAATGGTTATTACCATTAGTGTGATGTTGAATAGTGGAAATTTTGTTATATTTTAATGGTTTTAGTGTTTGTCAATATTTCATTTCTCAATTAAAACCTTGATGCTTCAATTTATATTATGAAAAGAGTTTTTTTCTTAAAATAAAATAGTGCGATTTATAAAAACATTCTAACGTTTTTAACATTCATGAGTTCCCTCAAATTAGTTATTTATTGATGTTTAAAATAAAAATAATTTTGAAATTAAATTTTAAAATTATTATGGGATTTAAAAATGGCTAACAACAATGTAATGTTTTAAAGGATGGTGTTTTTAAAATGATATTAATTTTTTCTCATCAATGTGAATTTTTATGATAAATTTCTGTTTTATGATTAAAATTCAGAATATTATATTTTTAGAAATTTGGAATTCCCTAAATATAAAATGAGATGAAATTTTATTATGTTTGGATTTTTTAAAAGAATTTTGTTTTTTTAATAAATAAATTTTTGATATTTTCATACTTGGAGCATCGCTTGTGAGGGAAATTTTACGTTTGTATACTTTAGTGACTTGTGTTTTGGAATTACATTTATTTTTAATGGTCATATATTATTTGATTTAAGAAAAATTTATATACTGAGGTTTATGTACTATGCATTTAGAATTTTCCGCCTAGATATTATTCAATGAAAACTGTAATGTTTTCTGGTTGGAATGATCCTTATTATGGATACAATTGTAAATTAGGTGTCGTTTAATCACTCCTATACTAAATATAGACCAAGGATTGAGTGGTTTATTATGGATATTACATGAACATGGACCCCATTAATGTCCTGTTGAATCATAATACCTTATATTTTCATAGAGATCAAGGCCCTAATAAGAAATTGGTGTGAATCAAAAAGAAGTTGGGGAAGATTCAATTCTTAGTGAACTCCTGAAGCATTAAGGGTAAAGATTGTTGTTTCCTTTTTTAAAGGTCCTATCTGGGATAGAGGGAAAATGGTTGTTCTTTATGAGATTTATGATGTCATGTCAAAGGTTTTTTATAGGATGAATTTATTCAATGTAAATATCATAATGATGTTAATGTGGAAAAGGCCATTAAATTTATGATCCTTAACTAGTGTGAGTGAACAATAAAGGAGTATAATAATTGTATCTTAGGGTTAGTGGTCCCTTTCCCAAAACTAGTCATAACTGATGCATTGAGAGTGAGATTCATTTAATGATTTGTTTATCATGATCATGGAGTGTTTGTGTTTGAATTTGTCATATTTTCATATGAGAAAATCATTATTAGGGATTTGTTTCACATACGATGAACAAGGAAGTCCATGGCTATTAGTGCTTCACTTCTAGTAGGTTCGATTAGGGATGTCACATCCCATGGGATGTTAGAGTTAGTTGATCCTAGTATTTAAGACATAGTTTATGATGTCTTACCTCCTTAAATAAGTAATAGGAAGCCTCTCATGTTAATTCAATATGGATCTCATTTGAATTATAAGTCATCTTCAAGGAATAATTCAAGATCATTTCATGAGTGTGGCCATTTGGGTTATCTTATAATGCTTTTTAAGATGAGATAAAAGAAATGTATGTATCATGTTTAATATATTTTTGGGGGAATTATATTTTTATATATATATATATATTTCTACGTATAGAGCATTTTTATATTTATTCTTTATTACTGGTGATGATTTATGGTTTTTTGTTTTTCCCTTATTATTTTTATAGGTTTGTGTGTTGATTTCTTGATGATGGATTCTTAGTGGTATGAATGTTATTCAATATCAACTATATGCTCTGTGACTATGATCATTGTGTTCTATGTTAAATTAATCATTTATTAGTGTAATTTTCTATTTGATTATTTCATAATTAGATGATGTTCTTAGTTCAAGGACCTGAGTTTCTTATGGAATATGTTGACTAAAGTCCTAGAGAAAATGTTATTTTGTGTTGAGGATTGTTTTATATGGTTTTATATTTAATTTTATCTTTGAGTAAATTATTTCTCCCTTAATATTGTTTTTTAAGGTTCACAATCATTTTCTCTATGGTTATTGAATTTGGTGATGACTTGTGGTCTTCAAGGTTTTCAGTGGAAAATGAGTTTGTTGATGGTTATTTCACTTGATATTCTTTTATATCTCTTATTCTCATATTTTATATTAATTCAAATTAGAATTTAGGCCTATGATTAGTCAATATAACATTAGGGTTCATCCTTCATGTTTGTATAAGTCAATATTGAGAGAAATATCTTGGGTTTTATCGAGTTGGATTCCATTGACGATGTTACTTATTTAGTACAATTTTTGTTCATTTCTACACATGACTAACCGATTTATATTTGTGTTACTAAGGAATTTCATCATGTGATTCCAATTTACTAAAAACTTGTTTGGGGAAGAATGTGTAATACTATAAATATCGTGACACCTTATGTCAACTTTACTATGTATATAATAATTAATTTTGGTATATATTACTTTTTTATGTTTATGGTATTTAAATTTGTTATTTGAAGTTTTTTATGGGTTTTGTGTTTTTTTCATGGATAATAGATACCATACGATAATTTTTTGAGGTGTGAAATAGTATTGAGAGATTTGGTTTCACGGTCAGTGAAACATTCAAAAAATCATGTGGGGATTTCCAAAAAAGTGTGAATCTCATTTTGTTCTAGGTTATATATCACACAGTTGGTACATAGATAAAAATAACCACATATCCAAAATATGTATGCTCATAGAGAGTGGCTAGTTAAAGACACATATTTACTTCATAGTTTACCAAATAGTGCATAATTACTATGTAGACATCCATGATGTTTCAAAAAAATAAACTTTTTCTAGTCCAATTTTTAAGGGGTTTCCCCCTATTTATCTTCCTATAATTTAAACATCCTTAAGGCTCATTAAAGGTGATTATTTCCACTCTAAATTGGGAATTACAAGCTCATCCCCTCTAATTCCAATTGGTTTACTCAAGATGGGTGCCTCCTTATTAATTATTTCATTCTCTTTCTTCCACATATACATTTCTCTCTTGTTTTATCTCTTACATATGAATCCGAGAGGATTTCATTGTTGGAATATATTTTAAGGGGATTCAATTATTGGGGTTATTTATTTTCAAGTCTTATAGAAGGCCTCTATTAATTTATTTTGGAGTTATCCATAGAAATCCAAGACTTATGGATTGTTATATATTTTTTTGAGGTTTGTATTTTTGTGTGATTCCATTAATTGGAATTATGTTTGATGCTTCAGGTTTCAAGAGTTTTTTGTTAAATTATGACTCCATTTGATAGATAAATAATACCTCATAATAGTTTAATTGTGGTACTTTCATGTTCCATGTTTTTATAATAATGTTTCTATGAGTTGTTTAAATGAAATTAATATTTAAAAATATATTTTACTCTATTTGGGTCACACAATGGGTAAATGATGATTTTCACTAATTATTGAAAATGAAAGTTAATTTTGTAGACATTAAAAGTAGTTTGAAAATGATATTAATGGTTATAAATTGGCTTAAACCCCTGATTCAATTTTCAATAAGTCTATATTTTTTATTTGAAATACTCTCACAAAATGTACATGTGATACTCTCTTGATCCACTTGTTTTGATATGGATTTTGGTCCATGAGGGGGATATTATTAATCATTAAAATTTGGATATCATTATTGTGCTTGTTTATTATGAGGGAGTTGGATGTGAGGTGTGATTTATATTATATTACTATATTGATCATGTGACTAATTAGATTTATAACCTCAGATTGATGCTTTCATGGGTACACTATGTACTGAGTGGGATTTATATACATATGCTACAATAGTTAAAATAACACATTGTATATTGTCCCATATATTGTGAAATATGGCATGTAAGGGAGTGTCCATAAGCATAATAGTGTTATTTAGTTGGGAAGATGTATTATTTCTTTTGGAGAAAACATAGGATGGCTGTTGGTCTCTTGTATTTGGTAAATTTTAAGAATGTGTTACCTTGGGACAAAGTGTGTTTCGAGGATACTATATAAATTCTATAGTGAAATTCCATTTATTTTTTAGTTTCGATTTATTGGACTCTATAGAACCATGAACTATTTTTAATTATTTTTTATTATTTTCTAATATTTTATTAAGGTTATTTTTATTTTAAACTAAAATTTTTGGGCATCACACTTGTATTAATAACTGTATTCCAAATAGTTTTGAATCATAATTTCCAAAAGGGGATTTATATAATGGTTTCATGATAAATAATTTAAGGATTAAATTAATTCTTTAAAAGTGATAATTTTTTTTAATAAATAAAATTGTTGGAATATATTTTTTTGGGTGTTTTGCTTTGTTCTTATACACTTAAGAATGAAAAATATTGTTTAAAATTTTAAATCAACCTAGCGTAAATGAAATGAATTTTGAAAGAACTATTATCACCCCTTTAGGGAGATCATACATGTATTGGTTTAACTCATACCTATAATATTTTCTTCACTGTATGTAATCATAATGATCTTATTTTAGGTTTTGAGTATTTCGTATCCTTATGGTTTTATGTTTCCAGGTTGTCTAGTGGTTTTTAGTATGAAATGTGAAGCATGTACAAAGGACCCATGTGGATGGGTGGCAGCAGACTCACATTGGTTTTTTTATTCTCTAGTATATGTATCATTGGTTTGTACAATAATAATGGTTCATCATGTAATTTTAATCACTATTTTTATTATTTTCTTATTTATTATATTTTATGTTTTTTAAGTTTCATAATTTATACAGATTTTTTAATATTATTGGTATTTTATTGATGCATCGATTCCTAACACAGAAATAAGTATTTTTTGATTTTCATGGAAGGAAGACATGATTTGTATTTGTATTTTAATGAATAAATTATTTCTACTTTACTAGTTTTGATAACCTTGAGCTAGTTTATAGCAAGGGGAAATCAAGAAAGATCCTCATGCCATATAATGGGTTGGTTTAGGTTCTCAACACTTTTTTAAGATATAAAGGTTCATAATAGTTTGTGTGGGGATTACTCACCACATTTTTACATAGGAAATGTGTGACCACCCTCTAACATAAATTCCCATCTCAGGGATGTATGAATACTAGAAATACTCTAAAAATCGTGGATTAAACTAATCATTGGACAACCAATGATAAATAGAAAAATCCAATATAATAACCTAATTCTACATATTGAATAATGAATTTAGGGAAAACAACATGTTATATATATAAAAAACTCAATATGGACTAATCACATGTCTATATATGAGTCTGAACATGGAGATATAGAAATCATGTGAGACTAGAAAAAATATGCAGTGTGCCCCATAAGCTACAAAACCTATATCCAAAAGAAGAATCCTTTTAATGTGTTTTTACACACACATTATGTGAATATATCCTTATACACAATAAGTATGTTAGCATAAAAAATATGTCGGACTGAGCGTGTTACCCTTCATGTTCTGTAGCCTCCTCTTTCATCTGAATTTGTGGTACATGACTTGTTTCCCTATCTCACATGGAGTGCTCAGCTGAATCCCCCCTGGCATGAACATTGTCTATACCCCCATCATATTTTCTAGGGATAGTTGGCATGTGAGTCAATTACACGGTGTGCTGTGTTTTATTCATTCGAAAACCCATGGTATCACAACTCAAAAAGTACATAATGTGTTATATTTTGAACAACACATAAAGTGTGACAACCAGGTCCCGGTGACAGCACAGCCACCCCGCCTTAACATGGCCGTTGGGTCCTGGCCCACCAGGTACCACCAGTTGCCCTCACAAACACGTGGGGCCCACCCCAGGGTCCACCCACATGCCTGAACGAGTCATCTGACTAATGATAGTCCCCACAGGCCGACACATGTCCTTTCCAGTGTGCTTTGTCCTCACTCGCACACACCCTGTGAAACATCCCAGAAGGTCACCCATCCTGATCACTACTCCAAGCCAAGCACGCTTAACTGTGGAGTTCTAATCAGACAGGCTCCCGAAAAGGAAGGTGCACCTTGTTGACATGAGTCATATCATTTAGTCATTTAACCCTTTATCATTTGGGGATGTTACAATCACCCCCCCCCCTTTAGAGAACAATGCCCTCGTTGTGGGCCCTACATCTCAACTCAGGCAGTGCACCACACTTAAGGCTGGGTTCCTCCTCTGATACCAAATGTGACAACCGGGTCTCGGTGACAGCACTGCCACCCTGCCTTAACATGGACGTTGGGTCCTGGCCCACTAGGTACCACCAATTTCCCCCACAATCACGTGGGGCCCACCCTAGGGTCGACCCACATGCCTGAACGGGTCATCTGACTAATGATAGTCCCCACAGGCCGACACATGTCCTTTCCAGTGTGCTTTGTCCTCACTCACACACACCCTGGGAAACATCCCAGAAGGTCACCCATCCTGATCACTACTCCAAGTCAAGCACGCTTAACTGTGGAGTTCTAATCAGAGAGGCTCCCGAAAAGGAAGGTGCACCTTGTTGACATGAGTCATATCATTTAGCCATTTAATCCTTTACCATTTGGGGATGTTACATAATGTAGTTGAGATGTAACATAAAAAGTAAGTAATGAATAATAGATATTTTTATCTATGTCTATTTATGAATTAGATAGTGTTTTAGAGGCTTAAAATGAGAATAAATCCAATCTGATGCATGGAATACACTAATATTTTTAAAAGATTGTTTTACTGCCTTTTGATGGGAAACCATTTTGTTAAATCAAAAATTTTAAAATTTTATAATCTATATTTCTCAAAATAGACATATTATTTATGATTGGGACATTAAAATATACATTGGATAAATTTTTGGTATTTTTCTGACAATGTTCATTTTTTTATAAATAATGAAAAATACTGCATTTTACATCAAAACTATTTTTTCATCTAATTAAATTATATGGTTATATTATCTTTTGAATTGGTTTTAAAGTTCAATTAGAATATATTTCTACCATTTAATCCAATGGTGGTCATTAGGATCAATTCAACTTTGTAATTGGATATAAACTAATGCCAAACTTTTTATAGATATTGTTTCAGAAAAACACGCTATTTGTATTGACAACGAGAATTATTTTTAAATTAATTATTGCAATTTCTGTGTTTGGAATTTGGTAAAATGGATTAAAAATTTGGAATAATAAGGTCCAAATTATTTAATCAAAACTCTTATTTTTGACATTATGAATAGTAACGACAGTAATTATCATTAATTATCTTGATTAATGAGTAATCGTGTAGTTATGGATAATAAAATAATATCATAATAATATAAAATGATACCAACATGCGTCCTAATGCTACTGGTTGTCTCATGGAAAACCATGGGATTTATTTTTCCAATATTGGGGACCCCATATAACCACTTTTGTGTGAAAGTGACTTTTTATCTTTTTATTTTTAAAGAAAGTAAATATAACAAAAAATGTATCACATGAGTAAAACATTTTTAATTTTGTCTACATAGATTCTATTTTAGACTATAAATATTAACATGTAAAGTTAAATTTATTTCCTACATCATTTTATTTTTTTCATAATTTTTAGACATTAAATATGTTAAATTATTTATGACATCATGATGATGCAGCGATTACCTCATTATTTAACGATTTAAATAAAATAAAAAGACAATGTAAAATCTGAGACCTACAATTATCAAAGACCTATTGGATTAGTATATTTCGAACCCTTATCACCTTATCCTCAATATAAATCATTGTGGGACCTTTAAAATCCGAAACACAATTGAAAATAAAGTAACATTTTGTAACTTTCCAAGAGTTCCCCTCAACTCCTCTTATAAAAGATCCCCACCTCTACCTTATTACCCACACCTCTCAAGCCTTTGGATCGGCCAAACCCTGCACATTTTGCCTCTCCACATCCCTTTCTAACTCTTAGAAGCCTCAATTTTGGCAGAAGTCTTCCCAAGGAAGCCTTTGAGCTCAAATTAAAAAGAGTTACCCGTTTTTAAGGTAATGTCTTCACTTGTGTTCTTTTGTTTTATTTTGCTTCTCTAACCCCCTAAACAATTTTTATTCATTTCTTTTGTACCAACACCATTATATTAAATATACTAGTATGTTGTTATAATATGTATTCGAGCTACACTTACACACACCTACATCTAATTGTTAAAGAACATACTGTTTCCATGGATGGAAAATTTCTGCCTCACGAAACAATGATTGTTCAATATTCAGCTAACACATTCAAAGGTGTCCATTAAGATTTCACTATATTTATATATGATATATAATATGTTTATGTTTTCCTTAAGCTTCTGTATTTGTCATTTATGGCATAGCTTTATGGCTTCCATTATGAGTATACGTGATATCTTCATTTTAGGAAGTGCGGACTACCGCCCACTAAAAGTGATTTGATTCGTTAATACAATATGTGGTACGTATAAAGGATATATTTAACGATATTATATATTATACCATACTGGAATTAAAATACTATGATGAACCATTTTTTTTAATTCCATTAAATATGAAATAGAAATGGATTTAGCGTTCATGCGTACGTACGGCTAACCGTCTCCATGAATGGTGCATTTCATTTCTTACCTCTAAATGTTATGTAATATTATAAATGCATGCATATACTAGATATATATGATATATATGATATATACATCATGAGTATAACTCTGGATATAATGGATACATGAACAACTTGTAATTATAAATAGCATATTTGTGACTCAAGTACCAATGATCGTTAAAACGACCGTTATTAACTTAAATAATTTTATAGTGTTCATGAAATGGTAATAAGTGATATAAAAGGAAAAATTAACATGAAAAAGGTTCATAAGCAATTAAAAATTAACTCAAGTTTATTATTCAAGATGTTAAAGAATGATTGAGTCAAGTCGGACCCGAGGTAAGGGACTTCGTCTCAATCTCCATTCATTGAGGCATATTTTGTTTTATACACAACCTTCTTTTATACGATGTATAAACACCTTTGACTTTTACTTTTATTCAATAGGAATCTTTTTTATACAAAGCATTTACTAAATGAAAAAAGAGAATGTTTTTATTTTTCGTACGTATGGGGCGACAATGACTTCTCCGCCGCCGTGACCATTATTTGAGTTTCGGCTTCCTCTACAAGACATACCTTTTTTTAATGAAAAATAAATACCATGTTTTACTTTCCTTTTATTCTGGTATTGAAAATGGTTTTCATAATATTTTTTTATCAATTTTGTATTGATATCTTGTGATTGAAAGGTTGAAATGTTATGTTTCCTTTATTCATGTTTTATGTGATACGATTATGTTGTGGTTCTTGGGAATTATTATGAAGATGTGTGGTTATGTGATAAACTAAGGGCGGGTGAGCCTGATATAGCTCTTCATTGAATTGGGTAACGTGAAGGAGTTAAATGTTAAGGTTTCTCCGAAGATATTTTGGGAACATACTGTGATGGTTATTCCAAACGTAACCAAGAGGGTTACTCCCTATGTAAGAATGTTATGAATGACTCAAGTTACCTTTAAGTCTTTTGATTTCTATGATTTATTCATGATTTGATGAGGTATGTTAAAGTGCTTATGTTTTATGGGTAAAGAATGATTTCATTCTTATGTATATATGTTCTCATGTTTCCTTTCCATATTTTTATATCCTTTACTGAGCTTTTTATACTCTTCCCAAGTTTTTTTGAAATGTTTTTCACAGGTCAAGGGAAAGGTACATGATATGATGATAGTGTCAAAAAGTGTCAAGAAAGAATCCATGTTTTATTTTAAATATGTTGTCGTTGATGGAAAAAAATGAATACTATCTTTAAGTAACCACTTTGTTTAAATGGGGAATGTAATGCAAGTTTTATAATATAATTCTCTAAAACTCTAAACCCGAAAAGATCCTTAATGTGTAATCCTGTAATAACTCAAGATTATGTAAGGTTTAAGGATGAGGCCTTATAGTTGCTATCAGAGGTCGGTTTAGATAACTTTAGGAGTTAGAATTCTATTAAATGATTATCCAAAAATATATTTTTTATGGCCAAATTGAAATGATATAGAATTTGAAGATTACCATGTTTCTTCATCTAAGACATGTTTGTTCAGAATGATTTTTCGCAGTGGAAACATGGAAGCAGTGCTAGGAAGGAATACATAAGGAAATAACCTTCTGAATCATCATCCTGAGATGGTCGGAATTGGAACTGAACAGTTTGTTGTAGTAATGGAACATTTGACTCAAGCGATAAATGGTTGTGGTATCCATGCACGAGATCAGCCAGATCAACCGCAGAGGAACATATCAGTGGTGGAACATTTCATGAGGCAACATTCCCCATCATTCAGAGGATCATCTGACCCTGTGCTAGCTGAATGGTGGATTAAATCACTGGAGAAGATTTTTGATGTCATGGGGTGTTTAGAAAATCAAAAGGTTAGTCTTTCTATTTACCGTTTGGACGGTGAGGCAGATCAGTGGTGGTCGATGGTTAAAAATATCAGGGACACTGATGAGATTAACGCTCTCGACTGGGATGAATTGAAAGGTATGTTTCTTGGGAAGTATTTTCCTAAGGTTGTTCGACTTAGGATGGAAAAACAATTCCTGGAATTGAGGCAAAATTGAAGACTCAGTGGCTGCCTATGATGAAAGGTTCACTCAATTGGCAAGGTATGCTCCAAATTTTATCTGAGACCTTGATAGTAAAATCAATCATTTTTAGTCAAGATTAAAGCGAAAATATTAAAGGGCATTGGCTTCTCATGAGTTTAAAAGTTATGAAAATATTGTTCGATGTGCTGAGAAGGAGGAAATGGAGTTTTTCGATGATCAAGTGTTCTATAAAAACCACCCGAAGAAGAGACCGAGGTTGCAGGAGAAAGGAAAGAATTCATCAAAAAGGTCTGACGGTAAGAAAACTAAGTTTCTTGTTTGTGATAAATGTGGTAAAATGCATGCTGGGAAATGTCTTCTGAATTCTGGAAAGTGCTACTGATGTGGTAAGATGGGACATAAGGCTCATGATTGCACTGAAAATGATCAGGGTGATGGTAAGTCCAAATTTGATTTACATTTAGTGAAATGTTTTAAGTGAAATAAGATAGGTCACTGTTCAAAAAAGTGTCTGACAAAGAGCCTGAGCGATGGGAACCAGTTAGACTATAATCAAAAAGGGGTGGTGAAATACTTTGCAACTACTTCAGCAGATGTCGGGCCATCAAATGAATTTGTATCAAGTACTTTGTTTGTTTTTTTAGATTATTCCAGTGTGTTGTTTGATTCGGGGTCTACACATTCTTTCATCTCTGAAAACTTTTCTAGTAAAAAGGGAATACCATCTCAAGAAATGACTCTTGAACTTTAGGTAAAAACACCTGGTGGAAATGTTGAGGAAAAAATAATTTATAAGAATCTTCCTATCATTATCCGTGGATAGAACCTACTTGAAAACCTTATTGTTTTATCTCTAGTAGAGTTTGATTTTATCCTGGGTATGAATTGGCTTTCTATTTACCAGGCTAAGATTGACTGTAAAGATAAAGAAGTTTTTTTTCAGAAAGACTTTTAGTTTTTGTACAAGAATGAAACCGTACTCTTTATAACTTATCAAGAGGCCGAGAAACTTGTAAAATATGGAAATGAATGTTACCTTGCACACATTGTTGAAAACAAAGGAACAGTTCAGATTAATGATGTGCCAGTGGTAAATGAGTATCCTGGTGTTTTTCCTGATGAGTTGTCTAGAATAATACCAGATTGGGAATTTGAATTTACTATTGACTTAGTTCCTGATGCTAAGCCAATTTCAAAACCCCCTTATCAAATGGCTCAAATTGAACTTTTAGTGTTGAAGGATAAGTTGCAAGATTTATTAGAGAAAGGTTTTATTTGACCTAGCACATCACCATGGGGTGCTCTTGTTTTATTTGTTAAAAAGAGAGATGGTTCAATGAGACTTTGCATTGATTATAGAGCCATGAATTACAACACTGTTAAGAACAAATATCCTTTGACTCATATCGATGATTTCTTTGATCAGATCTAGGGAGCTCAGTTTTTTTCAAAGATTTACCTAAGATCGGGGTACCATTAGGTGAAGGTAAAGGAAGAAGATGTTCTGAAGACCGCGTTTCGTATAAGATATGGCCATTATAAATTTTTAGTAATGCCTTTTGGGCTAACCAATGCACCTGCTGTATTCATGGAATTAATGAATAGAATTTTCCATGAGTTCTTGGATAAGTTTGTGGTGGATTTCATTGATGATATTGTGGTGTTTTCTAAATGTAAAGAGGAGCATGAAAGACATTTAAGGGTTATTTTGCAAACCATAAAAGAAAATAAATTGTATGGGAAATTCACCAAGTGTGAGTTTTGGTTGCAAAAAATTTCTTTCCTTGGTCACATTGTTTCTAATGATGCGATAACTATTGATCTTGCAAAAACAAAGGCTGTTGAAGAATGTCCAAGACCCACAAATGTAACTGAGATTCATAGCTTCCTTGGTTTGGAAGGCTTTTACCGATGTTTTGTTAGAAATTTTTCACAGTTATCTTGTCCAATGACTAAGCTAACATGGAAGGGTGTTTTGTTTATCTGGACAAAATATTGTGATGATTGTTTTTAGGAACTGAAAAGAAGATTGGTGAATGCTCCAGTTTTTGCACTACCTTCCAGGAATGATCGGTTTGTTATCTACAGTGTTGCATCATTGAAAGGACTTGGTTGTGTCCTAATGCAGAATGATCAGGTAATTGCTTATACTTCATGACATTTTAAAACACGTGAGGTAAATTACCCTACTCATGATTTGGAATTAGCTGCTATTATTTTCACTTTAAAAATTTGGAGGCATCATTTGTATGGAGTAAAGTGTGAAATATATACTGATCATAAAAGTTTAAAGTATATATTCACTCAGAAATAATTGAACATGAGATAGAGGAGATTGCTAGAATTAATCAAGGATTATGATTGTACAATTCATTACCATCAGAGAAAAGAAAATAAAGTGGATGATGCTTTGAGTCAAAAAAGTGGTGCTTCATTTACAATGTTGCATTTGGAATGTGATACTTTGGTTAAATATTTGATGATCTTTGGCATAGAATTTTTTGGTGCAGGATGTTCTTCTGTTTTGTTTCTGGTACTAGTGAAATCTTCTCTATCAGACAGAATCATGCAAGCACAAAAGCAAGACAGTGAGTTGCGGAAAAAGGTAGAGCTGGTTCAGAAGGGTAAGTTTCCTGAATTCAACATTGATAATGATTGTGTTTTCAGATTTGGGAAGAGATTGTGTGTGCCTTGTGATTCACAGTTGAAGATATAGTTGTTATGTGAAGCTCATAGTTCTCCGTTTTGAGTTCATCCTGGAAGTACTAAGATGTACAGAGATCTGCGGGAGTATTACTGGGGGGATTGAATGAAAATAGATATTTCTGATTTTACTGTGAAGTGTTTGACTTATCAGCAGGTTAAAGCAGAGTGGCAGTTACCGAAAGGGGTGCTTCAGCCTTTACCAGTGCCAGAGTGGAAATGGGAGAATATATCAATGGACTTTGTTGTGGGATTACTCAAGACATCTCGAGGTAATAATGCAATCTGGGTTATTGTTGATCGCTTGACTAAATCTAATCATTTCTTTGCTATACGAGATACTTTTTCCCTAGATAAACATTACCATTCGTATCTTAAAGATATATTCAGGTAACATTGAGTTCCTCTCTCCATTGTATCTGATCGTGATCCCAGGTTTACTTCTAACTTTTGGAAAGTCCTTCAGAAGTCGTTGGGTACTGAATTAAATTTTAGTACAACATTTCATCCTCAGTCAGATGGGTAGTCAGAATGAACAATTCATAATTTGGAATATATTCTACGTTCTTGTTCGATGGATTATCAGGGAAGTTGGGACCAACATCTTTCTTTGATGGAATTTTCATATAATAACAGTTTTCATTCCAGTATACAGATGGAACCATTTGAGGCGTTATATGGGAAGCGGTGTTGAACTCCAGCTTTCTGGGATGAAGTGGTTGAAAGGAAGCTTATGGGACCAAAATTGGTAGAAGAGTTGGAAGAAAAAGTTCAGCTGATACAGAAACACATGAGAATAGCTCAGAGCAGGCAGAAGAGTTATGGAGACAATAGGAGGAAGGATCTCTCTTTTGAGGTAGGTGATCATGTTTTTCTCAAAGTATCATCATGGAAAAGTGTGATGCAATTTGGTAAGAAAGGAAAGATGAGTCCAAGGTTCATTAGACCATATGAAATTTTGGAGAGAGTTGGATCAGTTGCATACCGAGTGGATTTACCTCCGAGTTTATCTCAGTTACACAATGTTTTCATGTTTTAATGTTGAGAAAGTATATGCCAGATCCATCTCGTGTTTTGAGTCTAGAGGTAGTTCTGCTGGAAGAGAACCTATCTTATGAGGAACAACCAGTCCAGATTCTTGACCACAGGGAGAAAGTGTTACAAAATAAGGTGATTCATCAGGTAAAGGTTTTGTGGAAAAACCACATGGTTGAAGAGGCAACATGGGAATTTGAAAATGCAATGAAGGATAAATACCCCCACTTATTTGATAAGTAAATAAATTGCGGGGAACAAATTTTATAAAGGGGGGAAAGATGTAACATCCCAAGTAATGAATAATAGATATTTTTCTCTATGTCTATTTATGAATTAGATAGTTTTTTAGAGTCTTAAAATGAGAATAAATCCAATCTTAAGCATGCAATACACTAATATTTTTAAAATATTGTTTTACTGCCTTTTGATGGAAAACAATTTTTTTAAATCAAACTTTTGACAATTTTATAAGCTCTATTTTTCAAAATAAACATATTCTTTATTATTGGGACATTGAAAATTACATTGGATCAATTTTTGATTTTTTCTGACAATGTTCATTTTTTATGAATAGTGAAAAATACTGCATTTTACATCAAAACTGCTTTTTCATCTAATTAAATTATATGGTTAGATTGTCTTTTGAATTCGTTTTAAAGATGAATTAGAATATATTTCTACCATTTAATCCAATTCTGGTCATTAGTCCCAATTCAACTTTGGAATTGGGCATAAACTAATGCCAAACTTTTCATATATATTGTTTCAAAAAAACCCGCTATTTGTTTTGACAAGGAGAATTATTTTTAAATTAATTATTTCAATTTCTGTGATTGGAATTTGGTAAAATGGATTACATATTTGGAATCATAAGGTTGAAATTATGTAACCAAGACTCTTTTTTTGGACACTATGAATAGTAACGACGGTAATTATCTTTAATTATCTTGATTAATGAGTAATCGGGTAGTTAAGGATAATAAAATAATATCATAATAATAAAAAATGACACCAATATGTGTCCTAATGCTACTGTTTGTCTCATTGCCTACCATGGGATGCCTTTTTCCAATTTTGGGGACCCCATAGAATCACTTTTGTTTGAAAGTGACTTTTTATCTTTTTATTTTTTAAGAAAGTAAATATAACAAAAAATATATCACCTAAGTAAAACATTTTAAATTTTGTCTACATAGATGATATTTTGCACTACAAATATTAATTGGAAAGGTAAAATGATTTCATAAATCATAGTAGTTTTATCATAATTTTTAGACATTATTTAAGTTAAATTATTTATGACATCATGATGATGCAGCGATTACCTCATTATTTAACAATTTAAATAAAATAAAAAGATAATGTAAAATCTAAGACCAACACTTATCAAAGGCCTATTGGATGAGTATATTTCGAACCCTTATCACCTTATCCTCAAAATAAATCATTGTGGGACCTTTAAAATCCGAAACCCATTTGAAAATAAAGTAACATTTTATAACTTTCCAAGAGTGCCCCTCATCTCCTCTTATAAAAGGCCCCCACCTCTACCTTATTACCCACACCTCTCAAGCCTTTGGCTCGGCCAACCCCTGCTCATTTTTTCTCTCCACATCCCTCTATAACTCTTAGAAGCCTCAATTTGGGCAGAAGTCTTCCCAATAATCCTTTGAGCTCAAATCAAAAATAGTTACCCGTTTTTAAGGTAATGTCTTCACTTGTGTTCTTTTGTTTTATTTTGCTTCTCCAACCCCCTAAACTCTTTTTATTAATTTCTTTTGAAACAACAACATTATATTCCATATACTAGGATTTTGTTATAAGAAGGATTAGATCTACACTTACACACACCTACATCTAATGGTTAAATAATATACTGTTTCCGTGGATGGAAAATTTATGCCTCACGAAACGATGATTGTTCAATATTCTTCTAACACATTCAAAGTTGGACATTAATATTTCACTATATTTGTATATGATATTTAATATGTTTATCTTTTCCTTATGCTTATGTATTTTTCATTTATGGCATACCTTTATGGATCCATTATGGGTATATGCGATATCTTCATTTTAGGAAGTGCAGACTACCACCCCCTCAAAGTGATTGGATTCGTTAATACCATATGTGGTACGTATAAAGGATATATTTAATGATATTATATACGATAACATACTAGAATTAAAATACTATTATGTATCATTATGTTTTAATTCCATTAAATATGAAATAGAAATGGAAGTAGCGTTCATGCGTACGTACGGCTAACTGTCTCCATGAATGGTGAATTTCATTTCTTACCTCTAAATGTTATGTAATATTATAAATGAATAAATATACTCGATATATATGATATATATGATATATAAATCATGAGTATAACTCTGTATATTATTGATACATGAACAACTTGTAATTATAAAGAGCATATTTTTTACTCAAGTAGCAATGATCGTTAAAACAACTGTTATTAACTTAAATAATTGTATAGTGTTCATGACATGGTAATAAGTGATATAAAAGGAATAATGAAATTGAAAAAGGTTCTTAAGTATGTAGAAATTAACTCAAGTTTATTATTTAGGATGTTAAAGAACGATCGAGTCAAGTCGGACACGAGGTAACGGACTTCGTCTCAATCTCCATTCATTGAGGCATATTTTGTTTTATACACAACCTTCTTTTATACGGTGTATAAACCCCTTTGAATTTTATGTTTATTCACAAGGGATATTTATTATATAGAGCATTTACTAAATAAAAAAAGCGAATGTTTTTATTTGTCGTACGTATGCAGCGACAATGACTTCTCCACCACCGTGACCATTATTTGAGTTTCGGCTTCGTCTACAAGCCATACCTTTTTTTAAAAGAAAAATAAATACCATGTTTTAATTTTCTTTTATTTTGGTATTGAAAATGGATTTCATAATGTTTTTATATCAATGTGTTTAACTGATATCTTGTGATTGAATGGTGGAAATTTTATGTTTCCTTTATGCATGTTTTAAGTGACACGATTATGTTGTGGTTCTTGGGCATTATTATGAAGACGAGTGGTTCCGTGATAAACTAAGGGCGGGTGAGCCTGATATAGCTCTCCAATGCATTGGGTAACGCGAAGGAGTTAAACTTTATAGTTTCTCCGAAGAGATTTAGGGAATATACTGTGATGGGTATTCCAAACGTAACCAAGAGGGTTACTCCCTACGTAAGAATGTTATGAATGTCTCAAGTTCTCTTTATGTCTTATGATTTCTATGATTTATTCATGATTTGATGAGGTATGTTAAAGTGATTATGTTTTATGGGTAAAGTATGATTTCATTCGTATGTATATATGTACTCATGATTCCTTTCCATATTTTTATATCCCATACTGAGCTTTTTATACTCATCCCAAGTTTTTTTGAAATGTTTTTCATAGGTCAAGGGATAGGTACATAATATGATGATAGTGTCAAGGAAGTGTCAAGAAAGAATCCATGTTTTATTTTAAATATGTTGTCGTTGACGGAAAAACATGAATACTATCTTTAAGTAACCACTTTGTTTAAATGTGGAATGTAATGCAAGCCTTATGATATAATTCTCTAAAACTGAAAACCCGAAAAGATCCTCAATGTGTAATATTGTAATAACTCAAGATTATGTAAGGTTTAAGGATGGGGCCTTATAGTTGGTATCAGAGGTCGGTTTAGTTAACTTTAGGAGTTAGAATTCTATTAAATGATTATCCAAAAATATTTTTTTATGGTCAAATTTAAATGATATAGCATTTGAAGATTACCATGTTGCTTCATCTAAGACATGTTTGTTCAAAACGGTTTTCCGCAGAGGAAACATGGATGCAGTGCTTGGAAGGCATACAAAAGGAAATGACCTTCCGAATCAGCATCCTGAGATGGTCAGAATTGGAACTTAACAGTTTGTTGCAGTAATGGATCATTTGACTCAAGCGATAAATGGTGGTGGTATCCATGCACGAGATCAGCCAGATCAACCGTAGAGGAACAAATTTGTGGTGGAACATTTCATGAGGCAAAATCCCTATTATTCAGAGGATCATCTGACCCTGTGCTAGCTGAATGGTGGATTAAAGCACTGGAGAAGATTTTAGATGTCACGGGGTGTTCAGACAATCAAAAGGTTAGTCTTTCTATTTACCGTTTGGAGGGTGAGGTAGATCAGTGGTGGTCGATGGTTAAAAATATCAGGGATGCTGATGAGATTGATACTCTCGACTGGGATGACTTCAAAGGTATATTTCTTAAGAAGTATTTTCCTAAGGTGGTTCGACATAGGATGGAAAAACAATTCCTGGAATTGAGGGAAGAGGAAGACTCACTGGCTGCCAATGAAGAAAGCTTCACTCTATTGGCAAGGTATGCTCCAAATTTTATCTGAGACCTTGAAAATAAAATCAATGGTTTTTACTCAGGATTAAAGCCAAAATATCTAAGGGCATTGGCTTCTCATGAGTTTAAAAGTTATGAAAAGATTGTTCGATGTGATGAGAAGGTGGAAATGGATTTTTTCGATGATAAAGTGTTCTATAACAACCAGCAGAAGAAGAGACCGAGGTTGAAGGAGAAAGGAACGAATTCTTCAAAAAGGTCTTACGGTAAGAAAACTAAGTTTCCAGTTTGTTATAAATGTGGTTAAAGGCATGTTTGGGAATGTATTCTAAATTTTAGAAGGTGCTACTGATGTGGTAAGATGGGACATAAGGCTCATGATTGCACTGAAAATGACCAGGGTGATGGTAAGACCAAATTTGATTTACATTTAGTGAAATTTTTTAAGTGCAATGAGATGGGTCACTATGGAAACAAGTGTCCGACAAAGTGCTTGAGTGATGGGAACTAGTGAGACTACAAGAAGAAAAGGGTGGTGAAATCCTTTGCAACTACATCAGCATATGTCGGGCCATCAAATGAAGTTGTATCAGGTACTTTGTTTGTTTTTTTAGATTATGCTGGTGTGTTGTTTGATTCGGGGTCTACACATTCTTTCATCTCTGAAACCTTTTCTAGTAAAACGGGAATACTGTAACACCCGAGACTTTTATGTGAAATATTTTGTTTTTATGTTATATAAATAATCAATGGAATCTTTAACTACACACAACACTATCTTGGCTTTCTTTACACGCAACCGCGGCCTTCCTCGATAGCTTGCGTCGTACGCAATACTGAGTTTCACTAAACAATGATAAGCTATTAAAATATTATTAAAAATAGTTATTATGAATAGTAATAACCAATTTTTGAAATTTTATAAATTTTATTTTTCAAAATGGACTTCATTTTTGGTTTCGGAATATCGAAATTATCCTAGCGTGAAATTTTGGTATTTTTCTGAAACTTTCAGTTTTTGATGAATAGTGAAACCACTAAGTGGTCGTTAAAAAATTGAATTTTTCATAAAACTTAATTTTACCGCTTCTGTGAGTGTAATTTCAAAAATCCGAGAGACACGGTTGATGTCAGTAAGTGAAATGTGGTTCAATGAGATGAAAATAATTTTTTGGTGAATAGTAACTTTTTACTTTTTTACCACGGTTATAAGTAAATAGGGTAATTAAGGGTACAAATGATATTATTATTACCCTAACACATGTCCTAATTCTATTGGAAAAGTGTAATTCGACCAAAAACAAACTTAAGAATAAAATATGACCATTTAGGCCCACTTGGATTAGATTAGGACATTTATTATTAATTTATTTAAAGAAGGGTTCAAATAGTTAAAATCAAATTTTAATAACTAAATCATTTTTAATATGGGGTTATACATAAGATAAATTCGACTATAAATATTAATTAGAAATATAAAAATATATCCTACATAATGGTATTTTATTTGAAATTTTTAGACATTGAATAATTTAATTTATTAATGAGACATCAATGATGCAGTAATTATATTATTAATGAAATATTGACATAATTGATGTTATAAATACCAAAATAAATATAATTTGAGACTTTTTATAAATTACACTAATTTTATAGGTTAATATGACATGTTAGTATTGATTTAATTAACTTTGGTCGAACTTATCATTCTGATATTATTTTCACAAAAATCAATTACTAAATAGTGTCAAAATTGACATAAAATAGTTTTTAAAACAAATATTTTATTATTAATTGTTATTTTGTTCCTAAAAAATCTAAGGATCAGCCAAATGACATATATAAGGATATATATATATTAATAATAAACAAATTGGGGTTCGTTTGGCTTGATATAGTAAGTTTATTAACCTTATAGTATAAGAACACAAGAAGACACGGTAAAAGTAAAATTATTTAAATTAATGTTAAATCTAAATGATAAGGTTAAAATAGGAACCTAAACTTGTCTAAATAATATTGGATGAGATTATTTCGACCCATCCCCATCTTAGCCTCGAAATAAATCAATTTGGAGCTATTTAAAACCGAACTTGACTTTATAATAAAATATTATTTTTTTGTTATTCCAAAGGTGCCCCTCTCCTCCCTTATAAAAGGGCACCTCCTCCCTCTCTTCCACACACCACTTTGACCCTTCAATCTCGTCCAAACCCTGCCATTTTCTCCTGTACACATCCCTAGAGATATCCTAGAGGTCCTGGTCTTCTTAAAAGACAAATTTTAGTGCCCTAAAAGGATGTCTCAAAGAAGCACTTCAAAGAAGAGGTAATATCCATTACCGATCCTTTCCAATTTCTTTCTTCTTCAACATATTCTTCATTAGTTGTTTCATTATGAAGTAATAACATCAGTATAATTCATATACTGATATGTTATTATAAGTATGAAACAACCCTATTTAACCGTCTATCCATCATACGGAAAATGAAATCACCGCGCGTGCGTACGTACGGAATACCGTCTCCACGTCGTGGTGTAATCTATTTTCCACCACCACCTTACTTGGATGGGTATAATGGTGTAAAAAATGACTATATATGACTATTATAAAGTTATACTGATTCTGAAATACTATACATACACTCCAATACAATTCCACGATCATAGAAACGATATCATCACTCGTGCGTACGTACGGAATACCGTCTCCACGATGTGATGTGACTCGTTCTACATGATCTTCATCTCATAATGATTATATAAATGAATTGAATGAATGAATATGATATATATTACACTAATAACATTTTGGAAATGAGTTATCTATAACCTAAAGAGAAGAATAAGAATTTATTCAACAAAACGCGCATAAGATCAAAAAGCAATAAACACCTGAATAACAAGTAGTAATGAAATATTACTAATAATAAGCTAAGAATATGACCATATATGATATCATAAAAATAAGTATGATTCTGTAATAAGTCAATAATATTATTTAAATCATTATACAGGAGGTTCGGACACGTACAAAGCATATCGGACCAAAGGTAAGGGAAAATATCACAATCTCATTTTTATCCGAGATTGTTTATACTTTTGTATTTACTGGGGTGTATTTTATCATCCACATCCATGTTTCCTCAATATGTAATATTTATATACATATAAAATAGTTTATATCTAATTTTACCTTTCGATGAGTTTTTAGTAAAAGATATGAAAAGAATCTTTTGTCGTTTTTCGTATGAGGTACTTTTTGACTTTTCCGACAAAAGTACGAAGAATGTTTTTTTTTAACTTATACGGCATGAATGGATTTTTAAAAAATTATTTACAAGAAGATTACTTTAAAAGTTTTCAAGTTTAATTTTAATCAACTTCTTTTAGTTATAATTTTATGACATGTTAAGAAATGAAAAGTGTTTTTGAAGTAGAAAGGATATTTTCCTCAAGAATGGAGTTCAAGTGTTTTATCAAAATTATTTTCCATATAATATAATATTGGGTTATGTTTCTATACCTATTATTACATGGATTTGATTATGTTGTGATGGAAATATTTTTATGAATTCCTTTATCTTATATGAATTGTTTTATGATGTCATTTTGTTTAAGAATCCCATTTTTATTACATGGGTTACGCTATGATGTTTGGATTATGATTTTGTGGAACACATAAGAATGGTATCATTATGAGATGGGTGGGACCTATATCTCCCTCCAATGCATTGGGTAAAGATTTTATATCTCATGAGATAGACATGGCTGGAACGGTAGGTTATACCGATTCAGTGAAACAGGACGGAAACGAGGGTGACTCGGTTCAGAAATGGACTTTGTCCACTAAGATAGTCTTGGAAATGAGTCTTGACTAATAAGAAATTATTCTCTATGATTATGTGTATATGCCACAAAGTTTCATGTTTTAAGTTATGATTATTGGGATTACATTTCACTACTTTGATTTATCCCATGTTATGGAATTACGATCTCTTTTGCAGGTTAAGATTTTCAAATGTTATGTGCTTATGTATATGATGTGATTGATATTTCTTTTGATTACCCTTACTGATCATTTGAGCTCACCCTTTTGTATGTTTTATTTCCCCAGGTCAGGAAGAAGGTTATTAAGTAGAATATGCCAAAAAGGGACTTAGATATGATGAAATAAATGGGAGGCAAAGTAGATGCTTTATGAACCAGTTGTTTATGTTTCCCAGTTTCTAAAGACACTATACCTATATGGTCCTTTCTTGGTTTTGTTATATGTTGTAATAAGTGTGCTTCAATTCTGAAGTAATAACAATGTATGTAATGTATGGGTCATTATAGTTGGTATCAGAGGAAAGGTATAGTCAACCTTTGGAAACTGGGATGTAAAAGCCATAGTAAGAACCCTAAGGATAAGTCTAAGCATTGAACACAATCTTAGTGTCTTAGAAATGCCCATGAATAACCTAGGATAAGAACTTAAGTGTGAAATTTTATTCTTGATTATGTGGTTTTCCTATTATAATTAGTGTTTCTCACACTATTCTTCTTGGTTTTAGTCAATGGCTGGAACCCGAAGGAACCGTGTTAATGCGGAATGCGACGGGCAATGCAATGATTGTCCCCCTGAGAAACCAAACGTTATGGGAGCTGGAAAGCAAAATCTTGTAGCCATGCTCACACAACTTTCTCAAGCTATGAATCATGCAGGACTTCAAAACGAGAAAAGTAAGGAGCAACATTCTATTGAATCCTTCATGAGACAGCGTCCACCTTCATTCAGCGGGTCTACTAATCCATTAGTTGCTGAACAATGGATTAGTAATACTGAAAAGATATTTTCAGTTCTTCAATGTTCTGAGCATGATAAAGTCATCCTAGCAGTGTATCGTTTGGAGGGTGATGCTGATCAATGGTGGGATCTTTTTAAGAATACGAGGAAAAGGGATGAAATTGAGTCCATAAAAATGGGACGAGTTCAAGAACTTATTTTTCAATAAGTACTTCCCTCGTATTCTCTGAATAAATATGGAGAAAGAGTTCCTTGAACTGAAGCAAAAGGATGATGAATATGTTGGTACCTATGAAGAAAATTTTACAAGACTTGCAAGGTACACTTCTGGTATCATTATCCATCCTAAGAGTAAGATCGATTGATTCTTTAGTGGCTTAAAACCAAGTCTTCGAAGGGCCTTAGTCATAAGGGACTTCAATAGCTAAGAGGAAATCGTTTGATGTGCTCTCAAAGTTGAGATGGAGATTGGAGTAACCCATCTGTCATACGGGTTTGATAAGAAGATTAAAATGGAATTCAAAGGAAAATCTAAAGAGCACACTGAAAATAAGATGAGCTTTCCCTTATGCTCAAAGTGTGGAAAGATACATGGAGGGAGTTGTCTTAAAGGACAAGTAAATGTTTCAAATGTGGAAAGGAAGGTCATCGGGCATTTGAATGCCGTAATGATCAGAAGAAGATTTCTAATGATGCAAACAAAGGAAGGGATACTCAGAATGAACCTACTACACTTCAATGTTTCAAGTGCAAGGAGATGGGGCATTATGCCAATCAATGCCCAAATCCAAGGGTTGATGATGATGGTCGACTTTAACAAACTCTTAAGGCTAAAGTGAAAGGAAAGTCACATGTAATTTCTATCAGCGATTTGGAATACTATAACGATGTGGTGAATGGTAAACTTATCATCCACTCTAAAGTAGCAAATGTTTTATTTAATTCTGGATCCACCCACTCATTTATTTCTGAAGAATTTTCTAAGGATATCACCGTATTACCTCAACAGTTAGATGTTGAGTTAGCTGTGACAACCCCTAATGGCACAACAGTCGCATCAAAAGTTTATAATTCTTCTCCGATTGAAGTTTGCGGGAAAGTGATTCCTGAAAATCTTGTGATCCTTCCTATAGTGTAATTTGATGTGATTCTTGGCATGGATTGGATTTCTCTACATGGATCTCATATCAATTGCCAAAGAAGGGAAGTCACATTTCATATTCCAGAACAATCTATGATTGTCTATTGATGCAAGGATGAACATAACCTTCCAGTGAAAATTCCTTCCATCTTATGGGTCTTGATTCCACTAAATGATGGTTATTTATCTCAAATGTTTGGTTAGAAACTCACAATTAAGAATATTCCCATTGTACAGAAGTTTGATGATGTCTTTCTGGAGGAATTATCGGGTCTTCCACCGAATCGTGAAGTTGAGTTTTCAATAGAACTCGTACCGGGTGCCTTGCCTATTTCATAGACACCTTATAGAATGGCCCCAATTGAGTTGCAGGAATTGAAGAAGAAACTCCAAGAGAATCTTGATAAGGGGTTCATACGCCCTAGTGCATCACCTTGGGGAGCACCTGTTCTGTTTGTTAAGAATAAAGATGGATCAATGAGACTCTGCATTGATTATCGAGACCTTAACAAGATGACTATCAAGAAAAAATATCTTTTCCCACGCATTGATGACCTATTTGACCAACTACTCGGAGCTCAATACTTTTCCAAGATTGATCTCCGTTCAGGGTATCATCAATTAAGGGTCAAAAGGGAGGATATACCAAATACGGCTTTCTGTACAAGTTATGGACACTATGAATTTATAGTGATTCCATTTGGTCTTACTAATGCCCCTTCTATCTTCATGGATCTGATGAATATAGTCTTTAGAGAATATCTTGATCAGTTTGTGGTAGTCTTTATAGTCAATATTCTTGTATATTCAAAGAGCAAGGAAGAACTTGAAGATCACTTGAGAATTATATTGAAGACCCTGAGAAAAGAGAAGCTTTATGAGAAATTTACCAAGTGTGAATTTTGGCTTCAAAAAGTTTCATTTTTGGGTCACATAATCTAAAAAGAGGGGATATCTGTGGATCCAGCAAAAACAGAGGTTATCGAATGATGGTCGAGACCAACAACAGTGACTGAGATCCGAAGTTATCTTGGTATGGCTAGATATTATTGACGTTTTGTGAACGATTTTTCATGATTATCTAATCCACTCACCAAGTTGACTTGGAAAGGAGTTAAGTTTGTTTGGATGGAGGAATGTAAGAGAATTTCAAGGAGTTGAAAAGAAGGTTATCCAGTGCACCTGTGCTCACACTGCTTTGTAGTGGAGAAAGGTTTGTGATCTACAGTGATGCATCCAAGAAGGGATTGGGGTGTGTTCTTATGCAAAATGATATGGTGATAGCTTATGCCTCACGACAGTTGAAAATACATGAGCAAAATTACCCAACTCATGATTTAGAGTTAGTTGCGGTAATATTTGCATTAAAGATTTGGAGGCATTATCTTTATGGAGAAAGGTGTAACATTTATACTGATCATAAAAGTTTAAAGTATATTTTCACACAAAAGGATCTGAATATGATCCAAAGAAGATGGTTGGATCTGATTAAAGATTATGACTTCTCAATCCATTACCACCCTGGGAAAGAAAACAAGGTGGCAGATGCATTAAGTCGACAAGACCATGCCAGTTTATCCATGATGAGGATCACAAAAGATCCAATATTAATGGATTTACAAAGAATGGATCTTGGAATTATAATGGAAGGGGGAAAATCATATCTTTCTCAAATGAATGTTCAACCATCTATACATGTGAAGATTAAAGAGGCACAGAAAGAAGATGTCGAGTTACAAAAGAAGGTGAGAAATGTTCTTGAATTCAACCTTGATTGTGATGGGATAATAAAGTTCAGGAATCAGGATTGTGTTCCTCCTATCCCCGAATTAAAGGAGCAGCTGGATGAGGCTCATAGTTCTTCATTCTCTCTTCATCCTGGAAGCACGAAGATGTATAGGGACCTAAATGAGTACTTCTGGTGGGATGGCATGAAAAGAGATGTTGCTGAATATGTTTCTCGATGCTTGGTTTGTCAACAAGTTAAAGCTGAGAGACAGATGTCTAAGGGGATGTTACAACCATTACCCATACCTGAATGGAAATGTAAAATCATCACTATGGACTTTGTCACAGGACTTCCTAAAACATTCAAAGGCATTAATGCTATCTTGGTCATAGTTGATCTTCTTGCAAAGTCTGCACACTTCATTGCTATTAGGGAAGATTTCTATCTAGATCAGCTTGCCAGGATATATGTAAAGGAAGGGGTAAGATTGCATGGAGTACCACTTTCTATTATATCTGATCAGGATCTGAGATTTACCTCAATGTTCTGGCGAAGTCTTCAGCATACTCTGGATATAGAGTTGAGTTTCAGCACTGCTTATGATCCTCAGACAGACGGTCAGTCTGAGAGAACAATTCAAACTCTAGAAGATATGTTGAGAGCGTGCTATAGGGATTTAAAAGGTGTTTGGGATCAACACCTACCTTTTGTGGAATTTTCTTATAATAATAGCTTTCACTCCAGTATTCAGATGTCTCCTTATGAAGCTCTCTATGGAAAGAAATGTAGGACTCTAACTTGCTGGGATGAAGTTGGGGAAAGAAAGCTATTAGGACCTGATCTCATTGATGAAATGGCAGAAAAGGTCAGATCTATTCCACAACACATAAGACCAGCTCAGAGTCGACAGAAATGTTATGCCGATAGCCGAAGAAAAGACCTAGAGTTTGAAGTGGGCGATAAAGTGTTCTTACGGATATCTCCCTGGAATAGGGTTATGAGATTTGGAAAGAAGGGGAATTTGAGCCCTAGATATATCGGTCCTTTCGAAATACTGGATCGTGTTCGGAAGGTAGCTTACTGATTGGCGCTTCCACCGAATCTCTCTCAATTTCACGATGTGTTCCATGTATCTCTCCTGAGAAAGTATATACATGATCCTTCACATGTACTCAGCTCAGAAGTTGTACCGCTGGAGCAAGATCTTTCTTATGAAGAACAACCGATAGAGATTATGTATCGTAGCGAAAAAGTCCTACAAAACAAGACCACTCGATTGGTGAAAGTTTTATAGAGTAACCACCAATTAGAAGAAGCTACATGGGAGCTTGAGGATATGATGAGGGAGAGGTATCCTCATCTGTTTGTTACAAAGTGACGAAATTTGAGGGCGAAATTAATTTTAAGGGGGGTAGAATGTAACACCCGAGAATTTTATGTGAAATATTTTGTTTTTACGTTATATAAACCTTCAAGGGAATCTTTCACTACACACAACACTAGCTTGTATTTCTCTACACGCAACCACGGCCTTCCTCGATAGCTTGCGTCGTACGCAATACCGAGTTTCACTAAACAATGATATGCTATTAAAATATTATTAAAACTAGCCGTTATGAATAGTAATAACCACTTTTTGAAACTTTATAAATTTTATTTTTCAAAATGGACTTAATTTTTGGTTTCAGAATATCGAAATTAGCCTAGGGTGAAATTTTGGTATTTTTCTGAAAACTTTCAATTTTTTATGAATAGTGAAACCATTAAGTGGTCGTTAAAACACTGAATTTTTCATAAAACATAATTTTACCTCTTCTGTGAGTGGAATTTCAAAAATCCGAGAGACACGGTTGATTTCAGTAAGTAAAATGTGGTTCAATGAGATGAAAATAATTTTTTGGTGAATAGTAACTTTTTACTTTTTTTTACCACGGTTAAAAGTAAATAGGGTAATTAAGGGTACAAATGATATTATTATTACCCTAACACATTTCCTAATTCTATTGGACAAGTTTAATTCGACAAAAAAAACTTAGGAATAAAATACGACCATTTAGGCCCACTTGGATTAGATTAGGACATTTATTTTTAATTTATTTAAAGAATGGTTAAAATAGTTAAAATCAATGTTTAATAAGTAAATCATTTTTAATATGGGGTTATACATAAGATAAATTCAACTATAAATATTAATTAGAAAGCTAAAAAGATTTCCTACATAATGGTATTTTATTTGTAATTTTTAGACATTAAATAATTTAATTTATTTATGACACAAAGATGATGTAGTAATTATCTTATTAATGAAATATTGACATAATTGATGTGATAAATACCCAAAAAAATATAATTTGAGACTTTTTATGAATTACACTGATTTTATAGGTTAATATGACATGTTATTATTGATTAAATTAACTTTGGTAGAACTTATCATTCTGTTATGATTTTCACAAAAATCAATTACTAAATAGTGTCAAAATTGACATAAAATAGTTTTTAAAAGAAATATTATATTATTAATTGTTATTTTATTCCTAAAAATATAAGGTTCGGACAAATGACTTAGATAAGGTTATATATATTAATAATAAACAACTTGGGGTTCTTTTGGCTTGATATAGTAAGTTTATTAACCTTATAGTATAAGAACACAAGAAGACATGGTAAAAGTAAAATTATTTAAATTAATGTTAAATCTAAATGATTAGGTTAAAATAGGAACCTAAACTTGTCTAAATTCTATTTGATGAGAGGATTTCGACCCATCCCCACCTTAGCCTCTAAATAAATCAATTTGGAGCTATTTAAACCGAACTTGACTTTATAATAAAATAATATTTTTTGTTATTCCAAAGGTGCCCCTCTCCTCCCTTATAAAAGGGCACCTCCTCCCTCTCTTCCTCACACCACTTTGAGCCTTCATTCTCGGCCAAACCCTGCCATTTTCTCCCCTCCACTTCCCTACAGACATCCTAGAGGTCCTGGTCTTCTTCAAAGACCAATTTTAGTGCCCTAAAAGGAGGTCTCAATGAATCACTTCAAAGAAGAGGTAATATTCATTACCGATCCTTTCCAATTTCTTTCTTCATCAACTTCTTCTTCTTTAGTTGTTTCATTATGAAGTAATAACTTCAGTATCACTCATATACTGATATGTTGTTATAAGTATGAAACAATCCTATTTTACTATCTATCCATCATACGGAAAATGAAATCACCGCGCGTGCGTACGTACGGAATACCGTCTCCACGCCGTGGTGTAATCTATTTTCCACCACCACCTTACTTGGATGGGTATAATGGTGTAAGTAATGACTATATATGACTATTATAAAGTGATACTGATTCTGAAATAGTATAATACACTCCAATACAATTCCACGATCATAGAAACGATATCATCACTCGTGCGTACGTACGGAATACCGTCTCCACGATGTGATGTGACTCGTTCTACATGATCTTCATTTCATAATGATTATATAAATTAATTTAATGAATGAATATGATATATATTACACTAATACCATTCTGGAAATGAGGTACCTATAACCTAAAGAGAAGAATAAGAATTTATTCAACAAAACACGCATAAGATCAAAAAGTAATAAACACCCGAATAACAAGTAGTAATGAAATATTACTAATAATAAGCTAAGAATGTGACCATATATGATATCATAAAAATAATTATGATTCTTTAATAAGTCAATAACATTATTTAAATCAATATACAGGAGGTTTGGACACGTACAAAGCATATCGGACCAAAGGTAAGGGAAAATATCACAATCTCATTTTTATCCGAGATTGTATATACTTTGGTATTTACTAGGGTGTATTTTATCATCCACATCCATGCTTCCTCAATATGTAATATTTATATCCTTATAAAATATTTTATATCCAATTTTACCCTTCGGTGAGTTTTTAGTAAAAGATATGAAAGGAATCTTTTGTCGTTTTTCGTACGAGGTACTTTTTGACTTTTCTGAAAAAAGTACGAAGAATGTTTTTTGTAACTTATACTGCATGAATGGATTTTTAAAAAATTATTTCAAGAAGCTTCCTTTACAATTTTTCAAGTTTATTTTTAATAAACTTCTTTTAGTTATAATTTTATGACATGTTAAGAAATGAAAAGTGTTTTTGAAGTAGAAAGGATATTTTCCTCAACAATGGAGTTCAAGTGTTTTATCAAAATTATTTTCCATCTAAGATAATATTGGGTTCTGTTTCTATCCCTATTATTACATGGATTTGATTATGTTGTGATGGAAATATTTTTATGAATTCTATTATCTTATATGAATTGTTTTATGATGTCATGTTGTTTAAGAATCCCATTTTTATTACATGGGTTATGCTATGATGTATAGTTTATGATTTTGTGGCACACATAAGTATGATATCATTATGAGATGGGTGGGACCTATATCTCCATCCAATTCATTGGGTAAAGATTTTATATCTCATGAGATAGACATGGCTGGAACGGTAGGTTATACCGGTTCAGTGAAATAGGACTGAAACGAGGGTGACTCTGTTCAGAAGTGGACTTTGTCTACTAAGATAGTCTTGGAAATGAGTCTTGACTAATAAGAAATGATTATATATTATTATGTGTGTATGCCACAAAGTTTCATGTTTTTTGTTATGATTATTGGGATTATATTTCACTACTATGATTTATCCCATGTTATGGAATTATGATCTCTTTTGCAGGTAAAGATTTCCAAAAGTTATGTGCTTATGTATATGATGTGACTGATATTTCTTTTGTTTACCCTTACTGAGCATTTGAGCTCAAACTTTTGTATGTTTTATTTCCCTAGGTCTGGAAGAAGGTTATTAAGTATAATATGCCAGAAAGGGACTCTAGATATGGTGAAATAAATGGGAGGCAATGTAGATGCTTTATGAACCAGTTGTTTATGTTTCCCAGTTTCTAAAGACACTATACCTATACGGTCCTTTCTTGGTTTTGTTATATGTTGTAATAAATGTGCTTCAATTCTGAAGTAATAACAATGTATGTAAAGTATGGGTCATTATAAATACCATCTCAAGAAATGACTTCTGGACTTTTGGTAAAAACACCTTGTGGAAATGTTGAGGCAAAAAGAATTTATAAGAATCTTCCTATCCTTATTCGTGGATAGAACCTACTTGAAAACCGTATTGTTTTACCTCTAGTTGAGTTTGATGTTATCTTGGGTATGGATTGGCTCTCTATTTACCATGCTAAGATTGACTATAAAGAAAAAGTAGTTTCTTTTCGGAAAGACATTCAGTTTGTGTACAAGAATGAAACCTTACTGTTGATAACTTATCAAGAGGCCGATAAACATTTAAAATATGGAAATTAATGTTACCTTGCACACATTGTTGAAAACAAAGGAATTGTTTAGATTAATGATGTGTCGGTAGTAAATGAGTATCCTAATGTTTTTTCCTGATGAGTTGTCTGAATAATACCAGATCGAGAATTTGAATTTACTGTTGACTTAGTTCCTGATGCTAAGCCAATTTCAAAACCCCCTTATTGAATGGCTCAAATTGAACTTTTAGAGTTGAAGGAGCAATTGCAAGATTTATTAGAGAAAGGTTTCAATCGACCTAGCACATCACCATGGGGTTCTCTTATTTTATTTGTTAAAAAGAAAGATGGTTCAATGAGACTTTTCATTGATTATAGAGCCTTGAATAACATCACTGTTAAGAACAAATATCTTTTTCCTCATATCGATGATTTCATTGATCATCTCCATGGAGATCAGTTTTTTTCAAAGATTAACCTAAATCGGGGTACCATCAGTTGAAGGTAATGGAAGCAGATGTTCCAAAGACCGCGTTTCATACAAGATATGGAAATTATGAATTTGTAGTAATGCATTTTGGGCTAACCAATGAACCTGATGTATTCATGGACATAATGAATAGAATTTTCAATGAGTTCTTGGATAAGTTTGTGGTGGTTTTCATTGATGATATTTTGGTGTTTTCTAAAAGTAAAGAGGAGCATGAAATAAATTTAAGGGTTATTTTGAAAACCTTAAAAGAAAAGAAATTGTATGGGAAATTCACCAAGTGTGAGTTTTTGTTGCAACAAATTTCTTTCCTTGGTCACATTGTTTCTAAAGATGGGATAATTGTTGATCCTTCAAAAACAAAGGTTGTTGAATAATGGCCAAGACCCACAAATGTAACTAAGATTCATAGTTTCCTTGGTTTGGCAGGCTATTACCGAAGGTTTGTTAGAAATTTTTCACGGTTATCTAGTCCAATGACTAAGCTAACTCGGAAGGGTGTTAAGTTTATTTGGACAAAAGAATGTGATTATTGTTTTCAGGAACTGAAAAGAAGATTGGTGAATGCTCCAGTTTATTCACTACCTTCCAGGAATGGTGAGTTTGATATCTACAGTGATTCTTCATTGAAAGGACTTGGTTGTGTCCTAATGCAGAATGATCAATTAATTTCTTATGCTTCACGATAGTTGAAAACTCATGAGATAAATTACCTTACTCATGATTTGGAATTAGCTGTTGTTGTTTTCACTTTAAAAATTTGGAGGCATCATTTGTATGGAGTAAAGTGTGAAATATATACCGATCATAAAATTTTAAAGTATATATTCACTCAGAAAGAATTGAAAATGAGACAGAGGAGATGGCTAGAATTAATCAAGGATTATACAATTCATTACTATCTGGGAAAAGCAAATAAAGTGGCTGATGCGTTGAATCGAAAAAATAATGCTTCATTAACAATGATGCGTTTGGAATGTGATCCTTTGGTTAAGTATTTGATGAACATTGGAATAGAAGTTTTTGGTGCAGGATGTTCTTCTGTTTTGTTTTAGGTATCAGTGATATCTTCTCTATCAGACAGAATCAAGCAAGCACAGAAGCAAGACAGTGAGTTGCGGAAAAAGGTAGAGCTGGTTCAGAAGGGAAAGTTTCCTGAATTCAACATTGATAATGATTGTGTTTTGATATTTTGGAAGAGATTGTGTGTGCCTTGTGATTCACAGTTGAAGAGATAGTTGTTATGTGAAGCTCATAATTCTCTATTTTCAGTTCATCCTGACAGTACTAAGATGTACAGAAATCTGCGGGAGTATTACTGGTGGGATGGAATGAAAAAAGATATTGCTGATTTTATTGTGAAGTGTTTGAATTGTCCGCAGGTTAAATAAGAGTGGCAGTTACCGAAAGGGATTCTTCAGTCTTTAATAGTGCCAGAGTGGAAATGAGAGAATATATCCATGGACTTTGTTGTGGGATTACTGAAGACATCTCGAGGTAATAATGCAATCTGGGTTATTGTTGATCGCTTGACTAAATCTACTCATTTCCTTGCTATACGAGATACTTTTTCCCAAGATCAACTTTCCCATTTGTATCTTAAAGAGATATTCAGGTTACATGAAGTTATTCTCTCCATTGTATCTGATCGTGATCCCAGGTTTACTTCTAACTTTTAGAAAGGCCTTTAGAAGTCGTTGGGTACTGAATTAAATTTTAGTACAGCTGTTCATCCTCAGTCAGATGGGTAGTCAGAATGAACAATTCAGACATTGGAAGATATGCTACGTGCTTGTTCAATGGATTATCAGGGAAGTAGGGACCAATATCGTTCTTTGGTGGAATTTTCATATAATAACAGTTTTCATTCCAGTATGCAGATGGCACCATTTGAGACGTTATATGGGAAGCGGTGTTGAACTCCAGCTTTCTGGGATGAAGTGGGTGAAAGGAAGCTGATGGGACCAGAATTGGTAGAAGAGTTGGCAGAAAAAGTTTAGATGATACAGAAACACATGAGAATAGCTCAGAGCAGGTAGAAGATTTATGCGGAAAATAGGAGGAAGGATCACTCTTTTGAGGTAGGTGATCATGTTTTTCTCAAAGTATCACCATGGAAAAGTGTGATGCGATTTTGTAAGAAAGGAAATCTGAGTCAAAGGTTCATTGGACCATATGAAATTATGGATAGAGTTGGATCAGTTGCATACCGAGTGGCTTTACCTCCGAGTTTATCTCAGGTACACAATGTTTTTCATGTTTTGATGTTGAGAAAGTATATGCCAGATCCATATAATGTTTTGAGTCCAGAGGTAGTTCACCTGGAAGAGAACCTATCTTATGAGGAACAACCGGTCCAGATTCTTGACCACAGGGAGAAAGTGTTACAGAATAAGGTGATTCATCAGGTAAAGGTTTTGTGGAAAAACCACATGGTTGAAGTGGCAACATGGGAATCTGAAAATGCAATGAGGGCTAAATACCCCCACTTATTCGACAAGTAAATAAATTGCGGGGAAAAAATTTTTTAAAGGGGGGAAGGATGTAACATCCCAAGTAAGTAATGAATAATAGATATTTTTATCTATGTCTATTTATGAATAAGATAGTGTTTTAGAGGCTTAAAATGATAATAAATCCAATCTTAAGCATGGAATACACTAATATTTTTAAAAGATTGTTTTTCTACCTTTTGATGGAAAACCATTTTTTTAAAATCAAACTTTTGACAATTTTATAAGCTTTAATTTTCAAAATAAACATATTCTTTATTATTGGGACATTGAAATTTACATTGGATAAATTTTTGGTATTTTTCTAACAATGTTCATTTTTTTTATGAATAGTAAAAAATACTGCATTTTACATCAAAACTGCTTTTTCATCTTATTAAATTATATGGTTAGATTAGCTTTTTAATTGGTTTTAAAGTTAAATTAGAATATATTTATACCATTTAATTCGATTCTGGTCATTAGGATCAATTCCAATTTGGAATTGGGCGTAAACTAATTCCAAACTTTTCATAGATATTGTTTCAAAAAAATCCGCTATTTGTTTTGACAATGAGAATTATTTTTAAATTAATTATTTCAATTTCTGTGTTTGGAATTTGGTAAAAAGGATTTCATATTTGGAATCATAAGGTCCAAATTATGTAATCAATACTCTTTTTTTGGACATTATGAATAGTAACGACGATAATTATCTTTAATTAACTTGATTAATGAGTAATCAGGTAGTTAAGGATAATAAAATAATATCATAATAATAAACAATGACACCAACATGTGTCTTAATTCTACTGGTTGTCTCATGGCCGTACATGGGACGCCTTTTTCCAATCTTGGGGACCCCATAGAATCCCTTTTGTGTGAAAGTGACTTTTTATCTTTTTATTTTTAAAAAAAGTAAATATAACAAAAAATGTATCACCTGAGTAAAACATTTTTAATTTTGTCTACATAGATACTATTTTGGACTATAAATTTTAATTGTAAAGGTAAAAATATTTCCTATATCATAGTATTTTTTTCATAATTTTTAGACATTAAATAAGTTAAATTATTTATGACATCATGACGATGCAGTGATTACCTCATTATTTAACAATTTAAATAAAATAATATGATAATGTAAAATCTAAGACCTACACTTATCAAATACCTTTGGATGAGTATATTTCAAACCCTTATCACCTTATCCTCAAAATAAATCAATGTGTGACCTTCAAAATCCAAAACCCATTTGAAAGTAAAGTAACATTTTGTAACTTTCCAAGAGTGCCCCTCATCTCCTCTTATAAAAGGCCCCCACCTCTACCTCATTACCCACACCTCTCATGCCTTTGGATAGGCCAACCCCTGATCATTTTGTCTCTCCACATCCCTCTATGACTATTATAAGCCTCACTTTGGGCAGATTTCTTCCCAAGGAAGCCTTTGAGCTCAAATCAAAAAGAGGTACCCGTTTTTAAAGTAATGTCTTCACTTGTGTTCTTTTGTTTTATTTTGCTTATTCAACCCCATAAACTCTTTTTATTCATTTATTTTGTAACAACAACATTATTTTACTTATACTAGGATGTTTTTATAAGAATTATTCAAGCTACACTTACACACACCTACATCTAATGGTTAAAGAACATACGATTTCCATGGATGGTGAATTTTTGCCTCACGAAATGATGATTGTTCAATATTCTTCTAACACCTTCAAAGGTGGCCATTAAGATATCACTATATTTATATATGATATATAATATGTTTATGTTTTCCTTAAGCTTCTGTATTTTTCATTTATGGCATACCTTTATGGCTTCCATTATGGTTATACGCAATATCTTCATTTTAGGAAGTGTGGACTACCGCCCCCTCAAAGTGATTTGATTCATTAATACCATATGCGGTACGTATAAAGGATACATTTAATTATATTATATATGATACCATACTGGAATTAAAATACTATTATGTATCATTATGTTTTAATTCCATTAAATATGAAATAAAAATGGAAGTAGCATTCATGCGTACGTACGGCTAACTGTCTCCATGAATGGTGCATTTCATTTATTACCTCTAAATGTTATGTAATATTATAAATGAATGCATATACTGGATATATATGATATATACATCATGAGTATTACTCTGGATATAATGGATACATGAAAAACTTGTAATTATAAAGATCATATTTTTGACTCAAGTACCAATGACCGTTAAAACAACCGTTATTAACTTAAATAATTGCATAGTGTTCATGACATTGTAATAAGTGATATAAAAGGAATAATGAACTTTAAAAAGGTACTTAAGAAAGTAAAAATTATCTCAATTTTATTATTCAGGAGGTTAAAGAACGATCGAGTCAAGTCGGACCCGAGGTAAGGGACTTCGTCTCAATCTCCATTCATTGAGGAATATTTTGTTTTATACACAACCGTATTTTATACGGTGTATAAACCCCTTTGTATTTTACGTTTATTCAAAAGGAATCTTTTTTATATTAAGAGATTACTAAACGACAAAAGGGAATGTTTTTATTTGTCGTACGTATGTGGCGACAATGACTTCTCCGCCGCCGTGACCATTATTTGAGTTTCTGCTTCCTCTACAAGCCATATCTTTTTTTAAAAGAAAAATAAATACCATGCTTTACTTTTCTTTTATTTTGGTATTGAATATGGTTTTCATAATGTTTTTATATCAATGTGTTGTATTGATATCTTGTGATTGAAATGTGTATATATTATGTTTCCTTTATGCATGTTTTATTTGATACGATTATGTTGTGGTTCTTGGGCATTATTATGAAGATGTGTGGTTCCATGATAAACTAAGGGCGGGTGAGCCCGATATAGCACTCAAATGCATTGCGTAACGTGAAAGATTTAAACGTTAAAGTTTCTCCAAAGAGATTTAGGGAATATACTGTGATGGGTATTCCAAACGTAACCAAGAGGGTTACTCCCTATGTAAGAATGTTATGAATGCCTCAGGTTATCTTTATGTCTTATGATTTATGTGATTTATTCATGATTTGATGAGGTATGTTAATGTGCTTATGTTTTATTGGTAAAGTATGATTTCATTATTATGTATATATGAACTCATGTTTCCTTTCCATATTTTTATATCCCTTACTGAGCTTTTTATGCTCATGCCGAGTTTTTTTGGAATGTTTTTCACAGGTCAAGGGAAAGGTACATGATATGATGATACTGTCAAGGAAGTGTCAAGAAAGAATCCATGTTTTATTTTAAATATGTTTCCGTTGATGGAAAAAATGAATACTATCTGTAAGTAACCACTTTATTTAAATGTGGAATGTAATGCAAGTTTTATGATCTAATTCTCTAAAACTCTAAACCCAAAAAGATCCTCAATGTGTAATCTTGTAATAACTAAAGATTAAGTCAGGTTTAAGGCTGGGGCTTTATAGTTGGTATCAGAGGTCGGTTTAGATTACTTTAGGAGTTATAATTCTATTAAATGATTATCCAAAAATATTTTTTTATGGTCAAATTAAAATGATATAGCATATGAAGATTACCATGTTGCTTCATCTAAGACATGTTTGTTCAGAATGGTTTTCCATAGAGGAAATAGGGAAGCAGTGCTAGGAAGGCATACATGAGGAAATGACCTTCTGAATCAGCATCCGAAGATGGTTGGAATTGGAACTGAACAGTTTGTTGTAGTAATGGCGCAGTTGACTCAAGCGATAAATGGTGGCGGTATCCATGCACGAGATCAGCCAGATCAACCACAGAGGAACATGTCCGTGGTGGAACATTTAACGAAGAAAAAATTCCCCATCAATCAGAGGATCATCTGACCCTGTGCCAGCTGAAGGGTGGATTAAAGTACTGGAGAAGATTTTTCATGTCATGGGGTGTTCAGACAATCAAAAGGTTAGTCGTGTTATTTACCGTTTGGAGGGTGAGGCAGGCCCGTGGTGGTCGATGGTTAAAAATATTAGGGGCGCTGATGAGATTGATACTCTCGACTGGGATGAATTCAAAGGTATGTTTCTTGAGAATTATTTTCCTAAGGCTGTTCGAATTAGGATGGAAAAACAATTCCTGGAATTGAGGCAAGAGGAAGAATCAGTGGCTTCCTATGAAGAAAGTTTCACTCAATTGGCATGTTATGCTCTAAATTTTATCTGAGACCTTGATAGTAAAATCAATTGACTTTACTCAGGATTAAAGCCAAAATATCGAAGGGCATTGGATTCTTGTGAGTTTAAAGGTTATGAAAATCTTGTTCAATGTTCTGAGAAGGGTAAAATGGAGTTTTCCAATGATCAAGTGTTCTATAACAACCAGTAGAAGAAGATACAGAGGTGGTAGGAGAAAGGAAATAATTCTTCAAAAATGTCTGACGGTAAGAAAACTAAGTTTCCATTTTGTGATAAATGTGGTAAAAGGCATGATGGGGATTGTCTTTTGAATTCTGGAAAGTGATACTAATGTGGAAATATGGGACATAAGGCTCATGATTGCACTGAAAAAGATTAGGGTGATGGTAAGACCAAATTTGATTTACAGCTAGTGAAATGTTTTAAGTGCAATGAGATGGGTCACTATGAAAACAAGTGTTCAACAAAGAGCTTGAGTGATGGGAACCAGTTAGACTACAAGCATAAAGGGGTGGTGAAATCCTTTGCAACCACTTCACAGATGTCAGGCCATCAAATGAAGTTGTATCAGGTAGTTTGTTTGGTTTTTCAGATTATTCTAGTGTGTTGTTTGATTCGGGGTCTACAGATTCTTTCAAATATGAAACCTTTTCTAGTAAAATGGGAATACCATCACATGAAATGACTCCTGAACTTTTGGTAACAACACCTGGTGGAAATGTTGAGGCAAAAAGAATTTATAAGAATATTCTAATCCTTATCCGTTTAATGAACCTACTTGAAAACCTTATTGTTTTAACTCTAGTAGAGTTTGATGTTATATAGGGTATAGATTGGCTCTCTATTTACCATGCTTAGATTGACTGCAAATCTAAAGAAGTTTCTTTTCAGAGAGGCTTTCAGTTTGTGTACAATAATGAACCCTTACTATTGATTACTTATCAAGAGGCCGTGAAACTTGTAAAAGATGGAAATGAATGTTACCTTACACACATTGTTGAAAATAAAAAAAAACGTTCATATTAATGATGTCCCAGTGTTAAATGAGTATCCTAATGTTTTTCCTGATGAGTTCCCTAGAATAATACCAGATCGGGAAGTTGAATTTACTGTTGACTTAGTTCCTGATGCTAAGCCAATTTCAAAACCCCCTTATTGAATGGCTCAAATTTAACTTTTAGAGTTGAAGGAGAAATTGAAAGATTTATTAGAGAAAGTTTTCATTCGACCTAGCACATCGCCATGGGGTGCTCCTGTTTTACTTTTTAAAAAGAAAGACTGTTCAATGAGACTTTGCATTGATTAAAGAGCCTTGAATAACATCACTGTTAAGAACAAATATCCTTTGCCTCATATCGTTGATTTCTTCGATCATCTCCATGGACCTCAGTTTTTTTCAATGATTGACCTAATATTGGGGTACCATCAGTTGAAGGTAAAGTAAGCAGATGTTCCGAAGACCGCGTTTCGTACAAGATATGGCCATTGTGAATTTGTAGTAATTCCTTTTAGGCTATCCAATGCACCTGCTATATTCATTGACTTAATGAATATAATTTTCAATGAGTTCTTGGATAAGTTTGTGGTGGTTTTCATTGATGATATTTTGGTGTTTTATAAAATTAAAGAGGAACATGAAAGACATTTAAGGGTCATTTTGAAAACCTTAAAAGAAAAGAAATTATATGGGAAATTCACCAAGTGTGAGTTTTGGTTGTAACAAATTTCTTTCCTTTGTCACATTGTTTCTAAAGATGGGATAACTGTTGATCCTTAAAAAACAAAGGTTGTTGAAGAATGGAAAAGACCCACAAATGTAACTGAGATTTGTAGCATCCTTGGTTGGTAGGGTATTACCGAAGGTTTGTTATAAATTTTTCACGGTTATCTAGTCCAATGACTAAGCTAACTTGGAAGGGTGTTATGTTTATCTGGACAAAAGAATGTGATGATTGTTTTTAGGAACTGAAAAAAAGATTGGTGAATGCTCCAGTTTTGGCACTACCTTCTAGGAATGGTGAGTTTGTTATCTAAAATGATGATTCATTGTAAGGACTTGGTTGTGTCCTAATGCAGAATGATCAGGTAATTTCTTATGCTTTATGACAGTTGAAAACTCATGAGGTAAATTACCCTACTCATGATTTGGAATTAGCTACTGTTGTTTTCGCTTTAAAAATTTTGAGGCATAATTTGTATGGAGTAAAGTGTGAAATATATACTGATCATAAAAGTTTAAATTATATATTCACTCAAAAATAATTGAACATGATACAGAGGAGATGGCTAGAATTAATCAAGGATTATGATTGTACAATTCATTACCATCTGAGAAAAGCAAATAAAGTGGATGATGCTTTGAGTCGAAAAAGTAATGCTTCCTTAATAATGTTGCATTTGGAATGTGATCCTTTGGATAAGGATTTGACGAAAATTGGCATAGAAGTTTTTGGTGGAGGATGTTCTTCTGTTTTGTCTCAGGTATCAGTGAAATTTTCTCTATCAGACAGAATCAAGCAAGCACAGAAGCAAGACAGTGAGTTGTGGAAAAGGTAGAGCTAGTTCAGAAGGATAAGTTTCATGAATTCAACATTGATAATGATTGTGTTTTGAGATTTGGGAAGAGATTGTGTGTTCTGTGTGATTCAAAGTTGAAGAGAGAGTTGTTATTTAAAGCTCATAGTTCTCCTTTTTCAGTTCATCGTGGCAGTACTAAGATGTACAGAGATCTGCGGGTGTATTACTGGTGGGATGGAATGAAAAGAGATATTGTTGATTTTAATGTGAAGTGTTTGACTTGTCAGCAGGTTAAAGTAGAGCAGCAGTTACCGAAAGGGATGCTTCATCCTTTACAAGTGTCAGAGTGGAAATGGGAGAATATATCCATGGACTTTGTTATGGGATTACCGAAGACATATTGAGGTAATAATGAAATCTGGGTTATTGTTGATATCTTGACTAAATCTGCTCATTTACATGATATAGGAGATAATTTTTCCCTATATCAACTTTTCCGTTTGTATCATAAAGAGATATTCAGGTTACATGGAGTTCCTCTCTCTATTGTATCTGATTGTGATCCCAGGTTTACTTCTAACTTTTGTAAAGGCCTTCAGAAGACGTTGGGTATTGAATTAAATTTTAGTACAGCTTTTCATCCTCAGTTAGATGGGCAGTCAGAACAAATAATTCAGACTTTGGAAGATATGCTACGTCCTTGTTCGATGGATTATCCGGGAATTTGGGACCAACATCTTTCTTTGGTGGAATTTTCATATAATAACATTTTTCATTCCAGTATACAGATGGCACCATTTGAGGCGTTATATGGGATGCGGTGTCAAACTCCATATTTCTAGGATGAAGTGGGTGAAAGGATGCTAATGGGACTAGAATTGGTAGAATAGCTAGCAGAAAAATTTCAGCTGATACAGAAACACATGAGAATAGTTCAGAGTAGGCAGAAGAGTTATGCGGACAATAGGAGGAAGGATCTCTCTTTTGAGGTAGGTGATCATGTTTTTCTCAAAGTATCACCATGGAAAACTGTGATGTGATTTGGTAAGAAAGGAAAGCTGAGTCCAAGGTTCATTGGGCCATATGAAATTTTGGAGATCGTTGGATCAGTTGCATACCGAGTGGCTTTACCTCTGAGTTTATCTCAGGTACACAATGTTTTTCATGTTTCGATGTTGATAAAGTATATGCCAGATCCATCTCATGTTTTGAGTATAGAGGTAGTTCATCTGGAATAGAACCTATCTTATGAGGAACAACAGGTCCAGATTCTTGACCACAGGGAGCAAGTGTTACAGAATAAGGTGATTCATCAGGTAAAGGTTTTATGGAAAACCCACATGGTTGAAGAGGCAACATGGGAATCTGAAAATGCAATGTGGGTTAAATACCCCCACTTAATCGATCAGTAAATAAATTGCGGGGATGCAATTTTCTAAAAGGGGGGAAGCATGTAACATCCCAAGTAAGTAATTAATAATATATATTTTTTTCTATGTCTATTAATGAATTAGATATTGTTTTAGAGGCTTAAATTGAGAATAAATCCAATCTTAAGCATGGAATACACTAATATTTTAAAAGATTGTTTTACTGCCTTTTGATGGAAAACCATTTTTTTAAATCAAATTTTGAAACTTTTATAAGCTCTATTTTTCAATATAAACATATTCTTTATGATTGGGACATTGAAATTTACATTGGATAAATTTTTGGTATTTTTCTGACAATGTTCATTTTTTTATAAATAGTGAAAAATACTGCATTTTACATCAAAACTGCTTTTTCATCTAATTAAATTATATGGTTAGATTATCTTTTGAATTGGTTTTAAAGGTCAATTAGAATATATTTCTACCATTTAATCCAATGGTGGTCATTATGATGAATTCTACTTTGGAATTGGCCATAAACTAATTCCAAACATTTCATAGATATTGTATCAAACAACCCGCTATTTGTTTTGACAACGAGAATTATTTTTAAATTAATTATTTCAATTTCTGTGTTTGGAATTTGGTAAAATAGATTACATATTTGGAATCATAAGGTCCAAATTATTTAATCAATACTCTTTTTTTTGCACATTATGAATAGTAATGACGGTATTTATCTTTAATTATCTTGATTAATGTGTAATCGGGTTGTTAAGGATAATAAAATAATATCATAATAATAACAAATGCCACCAACATGTGTCCTAATGATACTGGTTGTCTCATGGACGACCATGGGATGACTTTTTCCAATCTTGGGGACCCCATAGAATCGCTTTTGTGTGAAAGTGACTTTTTATCTTTTTATTTTTAAATAAAGTAAATATAACAAAAATGAATCACTTGAGTAAAACATTTTTTATTTTGTCTACATAGATTCTATTTTGGAATATAAATATTAATTGGAAAGGTAAAAATATTCCCTATATCATAGTATTTTTTTCATAATTTTTAGACATTATATAAGTTAAATTATTTTTGACATCATGATGATGCAGCGATTACCTCATTATTTAACGATTTAAATAAAATAAAATGATAATGTAAAATCTAAGACCTACACTTATAAAAGACCTATTGGATGAGTATATTTCGAACCCTTATCACCTTATTCTCAAAATAAATCAATGTGGGACCTTTAAAATCCGAAACCCATTTGAAAATAATGTAACATTTTGTAACTTTCCAACAGTGTCCCTCATCTACTCTTATAAAAGGCCCCCACCTCTACCTCCTAACCCACACCTCTCAAGCCTTTGGCTCGGCCAAACCCTGAAAATTTTGTATCTCCACATCCCTATATAACTCTTAGAAGCCTCAATTTGGGCAGAAGTCTTCCCAAGGAATCCTTTGATCTCAAATCAAAAAGAGTTACCCGTTTTTAAGGTAATGTCTTCACTTGTGTTCTGTTGTTTTATTTTTCTTCTACAACCATCTAAACACTTTTTATTCATTTATTTTGTAACAACACCATTATAATCCATATAATAGGATTTTTTTTTATAAGAATTATTCGAGCTACACTTACACACACCAACATCTAATGGTTAAATAACATACTATTTCCTTGGATGGCGAATTTCTGCCTCACGAAACGACGATTGTTCAATATTATTCTAACACCATCAAAGGTAGCCATTAAGATATCACTATATTTATATATGATATATAATATGTTTATGTTTTCCTTAAGCTTCTGTATTTTTCATTTATGGAATACCTTTATGGCTTCCATTATGGGTATACACGATATCTTTATTTTAGGAAGTGCAGACTACTGCCCCCTCAAAGTGATTTGATTCATTAATACCATATGTGGTACGTATAAAGGATATATTTAATGATATTATATATTATACCACACTGGAATTAAAATACTATTATGTATCATTATGTTTTAATTCCATTAAATGTGAAATATAAATGGATGTTGAGTTCATGCGTACGTACGGCTAACCGTCTCCATGAACGGTGCATTTCATTTCTTACCTCTAAATGTAATGTAATATTATAAATTCATGCATATACTGGATATATATGATATATATGATATATACATCATGAGAATAACTCTGTATATAATAGATACATGAAAAACTTGTAATTATAATGAGCATATTTTTGACTCAAGTACCAATGATCATTAAAACCACCGTTATTAACTTAAATAATTTCATAGTGTTCATGACATGGTAATAAGTGATATAAAAGGAATAATGAACTTGAAAAAGGTTCTTAGGAAAGTATAAATTAACTCAAGTTTATTATTCAGGAGGTTAAAGAACGATCGAGTCATGTCGGACCTGAGGTAAGAGACTTCGTCTCAATCTCCATTCATTGAGGCATATTTTGTTTTATACAAAACCTTCTTTAATACAGTGTATAAACCCCTTTAACTTTTAAGTTTATTAAAAAGGATTCTTTTTTATACAAAACATTAACTAATTGACAAAAGGGAATGTTTTTATTTGTCATACGTATGCGGCAACAATGACTTCTACGTCGTCATGACCATTATTTGAGTTTTGGCTTCCTCTACAAGCCATACTTTTTTAAAAGAAAAATAAATACCATGTTTTACTTTTCTTTTATTTTGGTATTGAAAATGGTTTTCATAATGTTTTTATATCAATGTTTTGTATGGATATCTTGTGATTGAATGGTGGAAATTTTATGTTTCCTTTATGTATGTTTTATGTGATAAGATTATGTTGTGGTTATTGGGCATTATTATGAAGATGGGTGGTTTCGTGATAAACTAAGGGTGGGTGAGCCTGATATAGCTCTCCAATGCATTTTGTAACGCGAAGGAGTTAAACGTTAAGGTTTCTCCGAAGAGATTTACGGAATATACTGTGATGGGTATTCCAAACGTAACAAAGAGGGTTACTCTCTATGTAAGAATGTTATGAATGCCTCAAGTTACCTTTATGTCTTCTGATTTCAATGATTTTTTCATGATTTGATGAGGTATGTTAAAGTGCTTATGTTTTATAGGTAAAGTATGATTTCATTCTTATTTATATATGTAATCATGTTTCCTTTCCATATTTTTATATCCCGTACTGAGCTTTTTATGCTCATCCCATGTATTTTTGAAATGTATTTCACAGGTCAAGGGAAAGGTACATGATATGATGATAGTGTCAAGGAAGTGTCAAGAAAGAATCCATGATTTATTTTAAATATGTTGTCATTGATGGAAAAAAATGAATACTATCTTTAAGTAACCACTTTTTTTAAATGTGGAATGTAATGCAATTTTTATGATCTAATTATCTAAAACTCTAAACCTGAAAAGATCCTCAATGTGTAATCTTTTAATAACTCAAGATTAAGTAAGGTTTAAGGCTGGGGGCTTATATGAGAATTTTTTATGAAACCCTAGATTCTCATAATATATCAAAAAATTATTCTAAAAATATTATAATGTTTTATAATTCCTCTTTAAATGCTCTGATCATTTTAGTAGAACCATCTGAGGATGTTTTTTTTCATGTATTTAGGGAAAATATATCCATCATTAAATCATTGTCACCCAACATGTCTGCTCTATGAAACAAACATCCATCATTCTCTATCATTTATTCACTAAAAATAAGTACACCACCATTGATCCATGATATCAATATTAAAAATAAAACCCTTAAATATATATGTAGTGTTTGATCTGGAATTAGAACAGACTAAAATTAATCAAATTTTGTTTTTTAAAATAGACCAAAAATGAACATGTAAGGATTGCAGTGAGGAAACAAAAAAACAAAAAAGTGAATAATCATAGAGGTTTTATTCAATCCGTCCATCAACCATAGATGTGAATAATCAATTTACAATATTGGATAAGTCAAAACTAGATAATATATTCCATATTTAATATTAATTTATCTAAACATCCATGAAAACTAATATATGGAATCAAATAATAAAAAATCGTACCATGTTTGAGAAACATTAGAGATGAGATAAATCTATAAATAATAAATTTCAAATCTAAATAAAAGTTAGATCATAGAAAAATAATGAATATAATATAGTTTCATTGGTTATTCCCATTGAGCTATATTGATGACCCCCCCCCCCCTGAATCCTCCTCATTCACTTCCATGTATCTATCCCTTGAAGGCTCCTCCCAAATATATGGGTTTGGTAGATAACCCTAGGTATTTGTGTATATGGAATTAAAATTTGAGAAATATTATGTCAAATAGAAAATTTAAACAATTAATTAATTATTAATTTTATTTTTATAAATGTTCATATGAATACGAACTACCATGGGACCTAAAGTGAATATAATTTATATTTCATATATTGTAAAATGCATGCATCAGATTGAAATAAAATCATTTTTTCCCATATGTGTCTCCATTATAAATAAAAATAATAATTAATGAATATTCATAAAAATGATATAAATATAAATATATTATTTTTAATCTAATAACATCGATGCTTGATGATAATTGATTCATTATGTCGACTACATGAATAATCTAAAAAATATTATTACAAATATTTTATGTTTACAACAATGAAAAAAATATATTGTGTTAGGTTTTGTAAATATTGTTTAAATATGAATTACTCCAATATCTTAGAATATTATAAAGTTGTTAAAAAATAAATTTGAGATCCTTAAAGATTAATGGCCAAATTCTGGTGAACATATCTAGAAAAAACTTTTGTACAAAAATACATGAGATCATTTAGAAATTTATATAAAAAGAGTTGTAGAAATTGAGCTACTACTGAGATATTATGATGTAAAAAATAGACTATACTGGTAAATTCTTCAAAATAAATATTTTGGTTCACTAATTGATATTATTTTCCTCTGTGTTATAAATATCACCAAGACGTATTTGTAAAATCATAAACTAGATGTCGTGAAAATGATCTATGTCATGTAAAACCTATATTTATCAATAGGTAAGTTTCTTCAAAGGGTTGTGGTTCTAGAACCCTACATTCCAATGAGTGGAGAGTTATGTTTCTTTAATAACATGTGTCAAAAGATATAGAATTTATAGAATCCTACTACTAGTAGTATATCTTCCAAAAATTGATGAAATTAACTAAATTAGTGATTTAAGAGTTATGTTTATAAATGATAGAGTGCAAGGTTGATTTACATATATTTGAAAAATAATATCTTATGGGATTATAAGAATATTTTTGAGGAAGAATATATTAATATTTTTAAAAATACATCAGGGAGCTCATGGAAGATTTAATTTATTCATTTTTTAGGGGGATTTGATGAATTTTGGATGTTTTATGAATATATATTCACTTGTATGATATTTTAAATATTTGTGTCTTGTTAAAAAAATTAAAGGGGTATTTATATTTATACTTATTGTATTTACATGCTTTATATTGTGAATATATATATATCATAGAAATATTATTGAATGCAATACTGAATATCTACCAACTTAGGGACTAAACCTTTTAAATGCATTTTCATGAACTCTATTTAAAATATTTAATTAAATGGACTATGAATGTTGGTAAGAAATTATAAAATAGATATATACTTATTATTCAGTATAGATAATCTATATAAATAAATTAGTAAAAGTAGTTCTACACTAAATCACCTCTGACTCTTAGTGTGAATACAAAATCCATGGGGAAATACAATTATTATCAACAAATGGGTTTCTTCTGAATGGATACAAAAATTTTATCCCTTTTTTTAAATTTTTTACATGATTTGGATAGTGTTTTTATGTTATAAATATTAATCATTATAAAGAAAAAAATAGCAATTCACTTTGTAATAGCCTGTAGGTTTCATCTAGGACACTAAAAAACAAAAAATAATAGAGTAGATAAAATGTTAACTTCTAAAAATAATTATAAAGATGATACTTTTCGACCACTAATATATCACATTGATAGTTATTGTAATGAAATTTATATATTTCAATCTCTATAAGAATCCATTTCAAGCTGTGAAGATTTTAAAAAAATAAAACCATCAAATCTTTTAATTATCACTACACTAAAGTAAAGGTGTACATAAAAAAATATCCATTAAAAGTTATCCCACTCACAAACATATAAATATATATATGACTCATTACATGAATTACATGATGAAAAATCACATTTTGGTATATAATTAGATGAGATAAAGAATTCATTATTCAAAAAGTTCAAAAAAATTAAAATCTATCAAGAAATTTATTGAAATGATGAAAATTTATCTATGGTTGAAGAATAATTGAAAATTATTTTTCATAATGTTAATTTTAAATATGTTGTTTGGAAAAAGTTCCACACACTGGAGGATTTTCAATAAGCAATCATTAATGTTCAGAATAATCAACTAGAGATCAAGGAAATGTGAGTAAAAAAATATGATTATTGTTTTTAATTGATTAGTAATATACATTTGGAAAATATGCATAATATAAAATTTTAATGTGAATATGAACTTGAATCAATTTTATATCATTAATAAACATTAATTATAATGTCCCTTTAGTCAGATGTAAAATTTAGAATCATAGAAATCAAGAATTTTAATCTTTCCATGATGTTGGAAAAAGGGGTTCTGTTGGTGAAATTTTTTATGTGAATGAAACTCCTCGGAATAATAGACCAGTTTGAATACATATCTTGAAAAAAATACAAATATAATTCTTCTTAGAATTTGAAAATAGTTGTAATGCTATGTTTCAAACATATTGATTTCCCGAATTCCAATCATTCTAATAGTGTATGAAATAATTCATTTTGTGTACAGAGGTGGGTAGAGAAAATAAGTTTGAGTCCCACAATATCCCTAAATATGGATTAAAGTAAAAAGTAAAAATTATTTTCCCACAATATTTACAAGAAATGGAAGTTATTATTCAAAATACCACGGTGTCAATAATATCCAATGTAAAACATAGAAAAATAAATCACAGTTTCTTTGTCACTACTAGTGTTTTGAATTTATTGGACTAAAGACTAATACCTATTTATAATACATTTCAAATTATAGAAATCAAAAAAATATTATAATAATGGAGGTAAATTGAAAATTAGTAGAAACTATCCTAAATTCAACCAAATTACATAAAATATCAAAATTGGTTGAATATTGATAGATTTAAGGATATTCAAAAAACATATCTAAAAATTTAATTAAAATAGTTCATTATACTGATGGGTGATATTTTATCTCAAATAAAAATTATCAAATATGTGATCATAGAATAGTTCTATAATGTTTGAAGGAAAAAAAACAATATATATGATATGTATAGGTTGCTGTATAAATAAATAAAATATTCCACGAAAAATAAACCCATAAAGAATGTAAATGAATATTTTGTAATCAAGATAATATTATTCCTATATAGAAAGAAATTAGACATCATATATAGGTGAAGATATCCATCACTATTAATATTTAATTAAATAATGTTTGAATAATAATGTAAATCAATCCAAGAAATAAGGAAAGTAGATAGTTTTGGTGGAAAACATTAGTGATGAATAAGTTGAATATTTATAAAAGATACCAAAGATAGGTAACGTACATTAGGAAATTTTATTTTATATAAGATGTAAATAAGGTATTTATAGTTCTTAAAAGTGATTACTACTATACTAGGTCACGAGAAGTTTGTGAATAAGAGGAAGAAAAATCAGAAGACATATAATCTACACTAATCATTATATGGAATAATATTAATCATAAAGATTAATTTGAAAACATTATAATGGTTTTTATAAATGGTTTGTTCCAATCAGTTAAAAATTTCTACGAATATGGAAGAATCGTATAAAACTTCATGTGATTTACTCATGGAAGTTAAAAAGGAAGTTCTGTGTAATGTAAAAATTGAAGGTAATAAGAGTTCAATGCTACCCATAGATGTTATAGATTTAAAAATAAATGTTAAAGGAATTAATAAATAGTGAGGTTTATGGAATGGAGTTTCCATGTTGATAAATATATCTCATTAATGGTTCTCTAACTAAATAGTAATGTCAGATCCCCCATATTCTAATATATGTTATTTTTATTTTAATTGGTCTTGGGATTTATTTTGATACACACATTTAGGGGGAGACCAAAAGTGATATTTGTTGTGAAAAACATATAACAATAAATAATATTTTAATTAGGGAGTATATCATATCATTAAATAATATGGTAATTCATAGTGAAACATCAATTATGATCATCCTTGATAAAGAAGATTTTTTTCCCTATAAGGGTGAGTGAAACTAGAACTAATGATTCCAAATACTAGATATGTTATAGATAATGAGATAATATTTAGAAAAGAAAAAAAAATTATGATCATTATATTATAAATCTATATGATTTTAACTTGGACACAAAAGATGAAAATGATAAAAAAATTTCCAAAAGTGGAAATTCCATAAATTGAAGAATCTCTTATTGATAACGTTCATTTATAATACTATCATGCTTTAAGGAAATATAATTCCAAATACAAGAAATATAATATTAATGACAAAAAAATTATGTATTTATGTGGAGTAACATTAATTTGAGCTAAAATTTTTTGAGCCAATTTTTGAGATGGTTATCAGAAATATGTTTACTGAAAATAAATTTACACTCTAAAATAGGGTTTCTATACCAGTATTAGTTTGTGAAAATGTTTTAGAGGTATTTTAGGTCTATGTTAGTCAATGTTTTTTTTCTAAATTTATTGTGCATCAAAAATATTTAGAGTTGATTTATGTATGACTCATTCCTTAAGATAGGTAATAACATCCTTCTCTTGAGTAATGTAGGATATACATTAATAATAAAGGATTATAAGGGGAGAAGATGAAAAGATATGAAGTATGAGCTGACTATTTCTTTCCCTCAATAGTGAAAAATTTATTTTATTTTTAATTATGGGAATAAGAATATAAAATTTATAATTTTAATGGATATTGAAAATAAATCCAATAGGGGTTTTAAAGAACCCAAATAGATTTTGGTGAACTGTGATGTATTTTTTATCAATTTTTTTTTTTTTGTAATTGAGATATAAATTAATATATGTGATGAAGGTAAATAATGAGAGGGTAATACCTAATTTTGTTATAGATATTAACACTCATGACATTAATTCATCAATAATAATCCATATCTACTACTAGATTGTATACCCTGAATGTGTATGGATGATTTATCTATTAAATATAACAGTTGATATCTGAAATTAATAAAGTGATAGTTGGATTATTGTTTAATTGAATCCATAGAACTAATTTTAAAATTTTGTTTAATTCATTCTCTATTACATTATGAAATTTTTTAAAGGGATATATGGTATACATTTTGGAATTTGGAAAAGGAATTAATTGTCTAATGGAAAAAATGGATGATCCCTCAAGATATCCCACCCATGTAGCCATCCATCAATGATAATGTTAATGATAAAAGATTGGAGAGTTGATAGAGACTATAGAATTTTATAATTCTAGTATAAATGGGAAATAAAATTTATACATTGAGTATTAAGGTGTGAATTTATACCAGAATGGTTGTGGATATTGAGCAATGAACTTACATGGGACTTCAATAGTCATATAATAGAGAATCTGAGATGACGTGTGATACTGAGGCAAGGTGTTACTAGAATGGTTTGAAGAAACATTCTAGGTTTTTTATTACGTGTGAAGAAGAATTTTCCTAAAAAATGTGGAATAACTCTTAAATAAGTGCTCAGATCAAAAATATATGTTCACCATTGCATTCATGATGGTGGGTTTACCCTAGGCATGGCTTAACTTTACTCGTAATGGGACTCTAGTGAGACAACGTGAAAAGGAAATAACCATAAGTAAAACAATTATATTATTTTATTTTATTTTAAAATTTTAATTACTCGTGAACGGTGACTCTGATTGAAAATCTGAGACCACCATTGATTTTTTAACGTGGCATTTTCCTTACATGGGGCCTAATATTTATCGGTGTGGGTTGACTGTGAAAGTTAATTTTTGAACATTTTAAAGAATAATAAATAAAACATAAATAAGTTTATTTTATTTCATTTTAAACGTTTTCAATGACTTATTGATGATGTGATGTAGGGATGAGTAATCCAATTTTCTTTCATAAATGAAACAATGCACCAACGCTGTAATTAGGACAATGTTTTTCATTTCTCTATAATTTAACAGAAATTCAGTATTATTGAATAACCCTGGAATTCACTGAAAACTATGGAAGAAGGCATTGTTGGTTCCTTTATGATGGCGAACAACAAACGACGACGAACACCAGAATATCACTGATCATGGATCAAGAATTGAGGATCAACGAATAGCGGTGGTGTAGCTCCATTATTCACCAATGAGAGATCCAAACCACAAAGTAGGGTGTGAGTTTTCATCTGTTTTACTTATCCAATCATTATCCCTATGAAAAACATGGATTAATCGACCAATAGATTAATCCATAGGTTGTGCGTTTTTTTGGTTGGGTTATACCTTGAGGGGTTTATTGGGTATTTTTATCTAATATTGATTATCATTTATTGTGGTTCTTTTTTCCCATTCTATTGAAAAAAACCACGATCGAGATGAAAATCTACTAAGGTATGTTTCTCTTTTTTGGTTCATGCTTTTTGTCATTTTTTCTTAGTTTTTCACATGCATTCTTCATTTGGCCCCTGAATCAACAATTCATTATTGATCAATTGTCTCACAACTAATTATCGACACAACGATCTGATATCATCTACATGGGATGAATGTTGTACAACAGTGGTGCGACGATGAAAGTGGAAGAAGGGTGGAAGAGGTGTGGGAGATATCTATGATCTATTGAATATTCACCAGGATGGATCGTGGAATTGATCTGAGCACACAATAGTGAAGGTGGTGAACCAAGGATCTCAAAACTTCTTTGATATCAACAATAGGATAACTAGAGAACATCTAGTGGCCAGAAGAAGGGGCCACTAACGACTGGTGATGACACATGGTGGCAACCACCAGCTGGTATGGTGGAGCAAGGATGCCAATGGTGGTCCATCGCATTCAACATAGTTTTATACTTATTGACTGAACTCATGCAGGTGAGATGCATGTGGTATTATCGGTCCGCATGAAGGGACCATAAATGACCGGGTGGTGTGCCCCAGTGCTTGGGGTGATGCGGCATGCAGCCAGGCCATGTTCTAGTGGGGACCGACCCTCCTGATGCATGCTGGACCTGTAAACCAGACCATAGCCTAGTGAGCCGTGCTTGATGGGCCGAGCTCGACTGGGTTAGTTCGGGTCAGGTTGGAGCCGACCCATACCCAAATCGGCCATTTTCTAAAAAAATGGATGTAACATTCAAAAAAAGAATTTGTTTGAAGAGATATCCATGGCATTAATACCCTTTTGTTGAGGTGGCCCTTTAGATAGCTTAGTGGGTTTTTAGTTTGACGAGATAAGGCTAGTAGCATTCTCTTTGTCTTACATATGAGGGATCGATGTCGGATCAAGATCCCATTATAGAGGGTGATAATAGAGATTGATATCGTAACCGTGTTCTTTCCTCTAATGGTTTTATGCAGGATCCCATTTCTATCATAGGGGATTCCACATGTTCCCATGTGATTTGTCTCAGCCCGGCTTCAATAGTGACTCAGTAGGCTGGAGCGAGTATCACACCGAGAGGCCTAGTCGATCCTAACTTCACTTCATTGTTCCTTATATAGGGTTTGTGGAGAATCATTGACCAATATTTATGTGGGATGATATCCCATATATAAAATGATGTTTCTAGTAGGCTCAGGAGTCTCTCAGTGATCCTTGGGTGTATGACCCCCTATCAATGTATCGAGATCAAATTCATTCATTCGTGACTTGAATAGACATGTGTGATTCAAGAAGTTCTTGGTTTGTTCTATTTGGGTGGGGGATAAATTAGTGGGTCATTTTTAGAGGGTTTCCGATGACTTCATATCTCATTGAGAAAGTTCTCTCAGAACAAATGTTCCTTGAGAAGAATCCTATAACCATGGATTGGCTACGATATTGAAACTCCTTGACATAGAAATACCAGTTGTCTTAGGTAAACCCCATGAAATATTGATAATAGATGTTATATCAGATACATTTGGTAGATTTGTTTTATGTGTTTTCTATTAGATAGCTCTAGGAGTGAGATCTCCTAGAATCGAGCATGCTACGAGTAGAACCACATGGCTGGAAGTGGATGATACCTTGAGTCTTTTAATCCATTTGGATTATACCTATATGATATAGTTATATGTCTTGTTGACATATATATATGTTGATCTGAATGTATCTTCTTAGTAGTGTTTCCTTTGTGGTTTCTTACTTTGTGTTTTGGGGATTCCTACTGAATATTTCATTACTCAACCCTGAATGGGATTCACCTACATGTTTTTTGACATATGCAGATGATTGGTGCTTTTTTCGAGTCATTGTTTGGATAGGTCTTGGTGGTGGTTAGAGTGACACGATATACGGGGTGTTCTTCTGTGGCTTAAGGTTTCTGTTTCTATACGTACCCTTCTGGTAGGGTTTTCAATAGATGAGTCCCATGGGCTTTCACTTTTTACTTTTCCTTTTTTTATTGGACTTTTATTCTCACCTTGTTCACATTTAGTTTCCTTATATTGTACCCTGTGTTAGTTTACTTATATGTTCCACATTCTAGAATATGTGGCATGGAGTTCTTTGTGTGTGTACAGGTACATAGGAAAAATCATCACATATATTTTTGATATTCCTTCTCAGTTCTAGTCACCATCCACTGAATTATGGAAGGTGGGATTTGGGTAGTCCTAGCACGAGCCCCTAGGGATGAGTCATGAAAGATTTATATCAGAGGGTGGTCGTTTTTACCTTAAGAACCTCTAGTTTATGAGTTTGGTTTTGGGAAATAGTGTAATGTGTTTTGAGTTCATCTTTCAAGTTAAGGAATCCATTGTTGGTGCAGTCGCTGACGTATCCATAGACTATGACCCTGGATTATTCTATTTTAGTCAGTACATGATACCACTTGTTAAATGAAAAAATTATGTTACATGCAACATATTGGAATGGGTTGTGTTTTCCATGTCCTTTCAGAGTTATCTCAACGTGTATACTCTATTGATCGTGGTATATCATGTTTTGTTTCAAGATGCTTCTAGTTATACAACCATCCAATATTCCTCTATGTGATCATGAGGATGAACCGTGGGGTGACGAGAACGGTACATTGATTTTTACCAGATATAGCACCTCTGGGTGCTTTTCCAGTTATACTACCACCTATAGAGTAGAAGAAGGTTCTAATAGTACTATGAGATGAGATTCACGGGCTGAGAACACTTCACAAGTTTCATTGATAAAGACCCCTCATTATGTGTGGTGAGTATGAATCACATGTGGCTAAAAACAAGATTGAAGTAGTTACTGGGTTTTCTATGTAGTCAGGACACCATTAGATAAGATGGTGATCCAACTAAAGAGCCATCTACGTGGATCAATAGGGTGATGGAGGGGTTTAGATTACCCAATATTATTATAAGATTAATCTTACATAGACATAATTTGAGAACCTTTCTTAGCGAAGGGTTCATCACCATAAAAGATAAGGGCCATGAGTTCCCAAGAGATTCTATAATTTCAGTATGAAGACATTCCAATATCTGAGTATTCATCATGGCATACCATCCATCACAGGTACTCGATGGATATGATACACAACCATTACATCATGGATTGGACCATTGATCAAGGTGTTCTTAGGTTTATATGAGACAACATTATTCCTCTGGGAATTCCTACTTATGATAGGGTGCTAGAGACAACCATTGTAGATGAATGTACTTTGGCTGAGTGGATACAACCAGTGGATGTCAGGAATGGGAAATCAGGAGTAGAGACCTAGGGGTAATGAATCTGACATCAGTCTCAAAGATATATATGTGTGATACATTCTCAGAGGAGGTCCCTAGATAGGAGATCTAAAGATCAAGGCTCATAGGGTGAGTCTGTTTAGCCTATAGAGATGCAATGTTTTTCATGAGATAGTAGTGGAAATCTCACTAGAGATGGTCTAGCATGTTGTTCTATTGATAGGGAAATGGTGGATGTTCCACCAAGGTATAAAAAGTGACAAGAAAATAAGTATCTATTGGGAGGATGACATGGAAGAAGATATGGGAGAGTAGTAGGAGGTGGTATACATTTTGACATGTCACCACCACCACCCCAATGTGGTCCACACCAAGCTCATGGAGTTGGAGGATGAGGGGTAGGAGTAGCCTCATGTGGTAAACACATATGACATAATGTCTCCTTTAATGATTCGATGTATGGTCTATGTCTACTATCATCTGAATTATTAATATACATAGGTTCTAATAATTCTTCCCTACCATGGATTTTGTTCGACACCTAGAGTTTCTAGTTAAATCGATTACTTGACCCATACGTCTGTAAATACCTATAGAAGGAGTCACGATAGTCACACTAGTTTTGATAGTTTGATTTAACCCTTAATGTGGATGTTTTGGTTGGAACCACAATGTGGTATCATTGAGGCAATATGATGTCAATCATTGTATGGATTGGTGATCGACATTCCATGTTCATATTGACTATTTTTGGAAAAAAGGTGTGGTCTGTCCGCAGTGATGGAATGGTGTTTTATTTGGTTAGTGAAAAAGTAAACCCATTTATCAGGGGATAGACACCTAAATATGAAGGTGAACTCAATCACTATAGATTTAGCTGTCTTTTCCCTCAGTGTAGTAGATGTTTTCAGTTTTTAGTTCTCAATACTAGTGGTGAAGTATGAAGATGTCATTCCCAGAGATGTTTCTCTTTTTATGACCCCATAGGGAGATATACAACTTTATTTTTATTCACAATGAGATGTAACTGATACCAAAATTAATATATTAGAAGGATTTTTCAGAGCATCTTGTATTGAGGGTGAAAATGGAGGACTTGGAAATGAATGGATTAGTAAGAACAAGTGATCGATGTTATGTGTGGATTATTAGAACATTAACTAAGTGGCCATGGATAATGAGTATCAACTAACACAGGGGTTGATGAACTCTTTGATAATATAAAATGAGAATCCTTCCGTGTCGATAGAAAGGTTCCCATGGGCTTTTCATCAATTATGAAAATGTTGGTAGAGCACTAAGATCATTAAATTTCCAGATGAGGGAGTTGAGTTTGTAGTGTTTTCTAATTCATTAAAGACTAGACTTGGTTGTGTCCTGATGCATAAGAAATATTTGATTGTATATGGATCGTGACCGTTGATACCACATGATATGAACTACATGACTCATTAACATGAGTTGGAATTGATAATGAACTCATTGAAGATGTGGTGAAACTACCTAATGGGAATGTGATTTATCGTCTACTCAGACCACAAGAGTGACATGTATATTTTCTCTCAAAAGGTTTTGAACATGAGATAGATGTTTTGGATTTAGTTCTTCCAAGAATATGACTTGAATAGAGTCTATAATTTTAGAAATGGAAATGTGGTAGTGGATTATCTCATCAAATGATACAGTTTATAGTTATTGAAAGATGAAATGGAGTAACTGGCCTCATTATAGTTATCCTTTACAGATAGAGATGATGAATCTTACGTCTCGTCGAAGGTTGTTACCCCTCCAGTCTTATACTTAGTTATGGAGAAATGTCTTTGTGATACTGACTATGATACATTATGTGATGATTTGTCAATGGGGAATTCCCTTGAGGGATATTTCAAAGGTGGGGATCATGCCATTTCATTTAGAGGATGTAACGAAGTTCCAGAGGATGCCTGGAGTAGAGAGATACAATTGTATATGTCTATGGGGGTCAAGGAAGACACCAGGGATGATATAACAAGTTGAAGTTAGTCTTAACTTTTGATATAAAAGCTGAGCACTGGTTTGAATTAGATTCGGGTTTGTCAACTAATCATTTTGAGTATCTTTTCATAGAAGGGTTTTATATTTTATTCCTTGGGGTAATAGTAAGGGAGTGAGAAAGGATATAGATAGACTCATTGAAGGGTTTACCACATATTTCTATGGGAAACAATACCTTATATGTGATCACTGACTAACTCACCATGTTTTCCACTTCTTATCATTTAGGGAGAAGATTCAAATATAGATATTTAGATACCTTTACATGTAGAAGATAGCTCGACTCCATGGAATCCCGTAGGTGATATATTCTGATTGGGATGCTTGCCTTGAATCCTATTAATAGAGATCGAGGATCAGTAAGACATGATCCTCTATGGGATGCTGATTCTTTTAGTGGGTTCTCGTTGGTAGCATGTGACTATATAGAAGAGCACATGGGAGAGGGTGTCTCAGGTTCCTGATCGTACCCTCATCTATTTGGGAATCCCTTGGTTGGGATTTTAGGGGTGTAATGCCTTAATGTGGGGAGAATGTGATGCACCCGATTTGTGTATACATTTTCACATACTTTATTTAAAATAAGAAAACTTACCTGTAATTAACTACAACTTAGTGGATAAATAAATTGATTTTGGTGACCCTATTAATTTTCATGATATTTATGGCCAAATACACAAACCTGGGGAGAACTGAGCAAAACTTACAACTACGCGGCTTGTACTTATATACAAAATGTACACATTCATGCTCATACACGATTTGACCAGGACAAGTACATTCCCAATTAACCAGAAGCTAGGACATGCCGTGATAACCCTATACATGTCGTGTAGACCCTTCTAGATGTAATTTGTGGAAGATAAAAGTCCACATGCCCTTGTGGCCAGCTAAATGGGACATGTCGTGTTTAACTTATACACACCGTGTATACCATTCTAGAAGTGGTGATGGCCAAAACATGAGAACTACACAGTGTGTATGGCAGAGCTACATGTCGTGTATATCTACCTACTAGGACACATCATGTTACAAGTCAGAGACGTCGTGTTAGGTTGCCTACCGGCGAAGAAAACAATGACAAAGTGCATTGATAAAAGTACATGATGTGTACTTTTTCCACACGACATGTTGTTATATTTTCAATAAAAGGAGGCCTTGGCCTACGATTCAAGGGTGTGGTGTGTAGAGATAAAGTACGGAGAAAAGTTTGAAGGATAGATGGAAAGAAGATCTGCCACTATACTACCGACATTCTACCATCTACCAAAGAAACAATCCCTCCCAAAAGTGTGAAAGCATGATCAAATCAAGTATCAAGGGATTTGTGCTTATCAATTTCTTTATATGTATCTAAATACCCAGTGTGTTGGGGTTGTGGGAGATGATGAGTTGGAATTTAAATTATTTGCTATCAATGTGTTTGTTCTTTTATATTCTATTTATTCTTCTTAAATCAGTTCATAATTATCAAGGAAAATTCTAAACCTGACCAAGGGAAGAATTTTCATTGATTCAAAAGAAGAATAACAATGAATATTTTTATCATCATTGGAATTATTCGTTGAAAAAAAATTAACTAAGCCAAATAAATAACTATTAAACACTAACTACTAGACCAAGGAGTTAGTTTATTCAGCTCTAAATATAAGTTTAACGAATGAAGGTGACTTTATTACAAATGGAAAACCAGAGAGTTGGGTTATTATTAACAACATAACCTTATAAGAAATTTATTTAATAATCATCCTCACATAAATCCACAACCCCAATGCATTTCTCTCTTTATCTATATCAAAACCCATTTTCCCGTATTTTCTTCTATTCATTAACTAATATATTTATGAAACATAAAACCTATTATTCATTTTATTCACCACATCAAAAATCGACTTTAAATTCTGGAACCTTCCTTAAGACAAAAATTCAAACAAAGTTAAACAATAAAAAATAGCTTCTTTTTCCATGTGGATCTTCCCACTACTGGTTCTATACATGTTAGGGTAAAAATAATTTGGGACACCGATAAAATACCTCCGGTGAAACGACACTACCAAATTTTGGCACTGTTTCCGTGGACAGAGAAAAGTTACATTCTCTAGTTTTAATTAAGTTTGTATCAAATTTCTGTGAAAATAAAAAACAAAAATTCTAAAAAGTATATTTTCTAAACTTATTTCTATTTATCATTCTTTTTTCTCATTTACGCTTGGTGTGTTTTGTATTGTGCAGGTCTTTAGGTGTATGAGCGGCTAACTCACACATTCTAAGAATGCTAAGTCATCCAGATTTTTCCCAAATGACCCGTAGATCGAACGAACGATTTTAAGGCACCAACGAGCACTCATGACCAAGTACACCCACAATAATCCCATGGAAAATAATGAGGAAGGTAATCCTGTTGTTGTACAAGGAGTTGGACAACCACTATGACGAGATGAAAACTAGAACCAGATGACAACTAGAACCAGAAAGATCCACTTTATATATGGTATGGCCCGCAACAGCTTCAACAATTCCAACTGAAGCGGATGACATTTTTACACCCAAGTTATGGGATGTACTATACCCCTCAAGACCAACAATACATGTCATCTCCCCTTCCTCAGGATCCACCTCCATGCTTTACTCTCATATATTATGGTCGGCCATAAATCCACAGAGATGACACTTGCATCGTCTGTCCACCAGTGCAAGCCCAACACTTTGAGATCAAGCCCGCTATCATGCAGCTGATCTAGAAAACTGTTCAATTCGATAGCCTGCCTAGCAAGGATCCCAATGCCCATCTCTCCAATTTTTTTTGGAGGTCATTGAAACGTTCCACTACCATGGATTACCCACAGACACCATATATCTTCAACTCTTCCCATCTTCTCTAATGGTTAAGGCATAAGACTAGATTAAAGTATTGACACAATAATCCATGCTCACCTGGGAGGATCTAGCTCTAGAATTCATATCTAAATACTTCCCACCCTCAAAAACAGTGACTCTGCGGAATGAAATCCATAACATCCAGCAGCAAGACTTGGATTCATTGTACAAATCATGGGATCACTTCAAGGAGATGTTGCAAAAATGACCACACCACAGACTCCCACTTTGGATGCAGGTCCAAACCATCTAAGGAGGACTAACAATGAATATGAAGTCCGTAGTGGATGCTGCTACTAGAGGTACAGTAATGAGAAAATCCCCTGATGAACTTTTCGAACTTCTAGAAGACATGTCTGCCAATATCTTCTAGTGAAATTCTCATAGGTGTACAATGAAATTAGGTGTGCATAAACTTGATGATACTACTATTCTTGATGACTAATTTGATGTTGTTTCCAAATAGATCAACGTCCTCAATCTGAAGGGATCATCCAAAGTACATGAGGAAAACCATCCATCGTGTAGCGAACATGGTGATAACCACATCACGGGAGAATGCACGGGTTCTGCTAGAGGCCATTCAACAAGGGAGGTGAGTTATATTGCTCAGAACCGAGGGCCAAACTAGTACCAGCAATACCAGAACCCAGTTTGGCATGATCAAAAGAAAATAGACTGGGGCAATAATAGTTAAATATTCCACCCCAGTAACTGCCCGGATACAACTAGATTCCTTATCAGAACCAGTACCAAAGGTAGCAACAACCCCAACATGGCTCTTATCAGCAACAATGGTATCTAAACCCTCTCCCACAACAGTCGCGGTAGCCACCATCTCAACAACCAACTCAACGAGAGATCACCACAAGGTTAAAGGATCTTATGACCACATTTATATCTACTGCTGAAACTAGATTTCAGAATCTAGAGGCTTATATTCAGGGCCTGGAGAACCAGATTGGCCAATTGGAAAACCAACTCTCGAGAAGGCAACCTGGTTCAATACGAGGTAACACTATGAAGAACCCAATGGAGGAATCCCATGGCATCATGCTACGAAGTGAAAAAGAGCTACCGCAGCAGCAACCATCATAGCTAGCTGCACCCACACCCCTTGTTGATGAAGAAGGTACAAATATAGATCCCACCTCATCCAACAGCCAATAGAAGGTACATTCACAGAATAAAGGAAAGAAGGTTGTCAAACCCTTTGAGCATGCCTTACCCTTCCCAAAGAGATTGAACCAGAGAAATTTGGACCACCAGTTCAGCAAATTAATCGATGTGTTTAAGAAGCTACACATAAAAATACCTTTTATTGAGGTACTGAAGCTAATGCCTACATATTCCAAATTCATGAAGGAAATCCTCTCCAACAGAAGAAATAGGGAGGATTTGGGCACCATTTTCTTAACCAAGGAGTGTTCTGTAGTCATCCAACACTCGATTCCTCCCAATCCCGAGGATCTAGTTAGCTTTAATATTCTATGTACTATTAGACCTTGTGATTTTGGGAACGCCCTCTATGACTTAGGGGCCAGTGTCATTCTAATTCCCATTAGAGTTTTCAATAATCTAGGGCTCAACGATTGGAAGCCTCCTTACGTAGCCCTTCAAATTGCTCACTGATCAATCAAACATCCAAAGGGGCTACTAGAGGATGTTCTAGTCAATGAGATTAGGCTGATCCATCCCACCGATTTCATCATCCTTGACATGGAGGACGACCAGGAGGAACCTCTCATCTTTTGAAGGCCCTTCTTGGAAACTATGAAGGTACTGATCAGTGCACACCAAGGGGAGCTAATTTTCCAGGTTGGAGACAAGTGACTCTCCTACAATGTCCTCAATGCCATCAAGCATTCATCATTTTCTAATCTTTAGAGATATCATACAGTAACCATCATGGATGAATGCTTGAATAAAGGATATGATCTAGTATGTTCTTTTACTTTAGATGACTTTATCATTCAAGAAATTCCAGTTGAAGAAGTTATAAGGGGCCTACAATTCCTAGAAGGGTAGGGTGGCCCCTACTTGAAATGTGAAGTTGTTCTTAATTGGATGGAATTGGAAAATGTGTAAAAATTGTACCTTCAATTCTGATGTCGCCAGATCTAGTACTGAAGCCTCTCCTATATTATCTAAAATATAATTATTTGGTAGACCATCAAATATTTCTTGTAATACATATATCAGATCCTTCATAGGAGAAAGAAGATTCACTTCTACATGTTTTCAAATAGAAAAAACACACCATTTGGGAGACAGTTGTTGATTTGAAGGGCATCATCCCTACCATTTTCACCTAAAATGAGCTACTTGAAGAAGATTCAAAGAAATCATAGAAACCACAATGTTGTTTGAATCCACCCAACAGAGGAAGTAGTAAAAAAAGTGGTGATTAAATTATTGGAGGCTGGAATCTTGTATACCATCTCAGATAATCCATTAGTGAGTCCCCAAAAAGTGGTACCCAAAAATAGTGGTATAATTGTGTTTTAAAAAAATAAGAACAAGATCATCCCCACTCACACTGTTACAGGCTAGCGAGTCTGTGTCAACCATAGGAAGCTGAATGATGCCATGATGAATGATCATTTTCCACTACCCATCATGGATCAAATACTAGAGAGACTAGTGGGGAACAACTTCTATTTCTTCCTCGATGGCTATTCCTACAACAAACAAAATTCCATTACTCTAGAGGGTCAGGAGAAGAGAACATTTACTTACCCCTACGGTACGTTTTCTTACCGAAGGATGTCTTTTGGAATGTGCAACGCCCCTGCCACTTTCTAGTGTTATATGCAGGCTATCTTCCACAACATAGAGGAACATATCCTATAGGTATTCATGGGTGATTTTTCTGTTTGCAGAAAATCATTCACCACTTGTTTGCAGCACCTGGAGCTTGTTTTGGAAATAAGTGAAAACACTGACCTAGTTTCAAACTAGGAAAAGTTTCATTTCATGGTGCAAAGTGGAATCTTACTTGGATATAGAATCTCATCACAGGTGAAAGAGGTGGACCCGGAAAAGATAGATATCATTTCACGACTGCCTATTTCGACTTCTGTCAGAGCCATTCACAAATTCCTGGGGAATGCGGGTTTTTTATAAGTGGTTTGTCCATGACTTTTCAAAAATATTCTAGCCCCTCACCAATCTTCTAACCAAGGATGATGTATTTGATTTTGATGAGACATGTACCATTTCTTTTGATCACTTTAAATAGTGCCCGGTGGAAGCTCCAGTGGTGATTTCTCCCAAATGGGGGGAACAATTTGAAGTGATGTGTGATACTAGTGACTATGTAGTGAGAGCAGTCTTCGGCCAGTGGCTTGACCAGGTTTTCCAACCTATATATTATGCTGTCAGAACAATCAATGAGATACATATGAACTATACCACCACATAAAAGAAGATGCTGGCAGTGGATTTCGCATTTGATAGGTTCTGTTCTTACTTAGTGTTGTCTAAAGATATTGTATATCCTGGCCATGTGTCACTAAAGTTCCTACTAAATAAGAAATATATGAATCCTTAATTTATCTGTTGGGTAATCCTCTTGTAATTATTTGATTTGGAGATTTGAGATAATAAAGGGAGTGAGAACATTGTTGCTGATCATCTTTCCCACCTGGAGTTTCCTCATTTGGAGAAGGTGTAAGATCGAGATATTAGGGAGGGTTTCCCTGATGAGTACTTATTTTAAATTAATGAAACAATTAGACCATGGAATTCTAATATTGTTAATTTTTTTGTCATAGGTGTCGTTCACACCAACCTATTCTTATAGCAAAGAAAGATATTTTTATCTGATGTGAAGAGGTACTTCTGGGAAGATCCTCTACTATTCCGATCCTATAAAGATGGGGTGATCTGTCGTTGCATCCTAGAAAATGAATTTCACAATGTCTTGGAATTTTTTAATGCCTCACTAGTTGGGGGACATCATGGCCTTGACCGTACAATAGCAAAGATCCTATAATCTCGGTTTTTCTGGCCCACCATAAATAAAGATGATCAGGCCTTTATTTCCTGTTGTGATTGATTCCATAGGACCAGTAATGTGGGATATAGATGTGAGATTCCCTAGAAACCCATCCTAGAAGTTGATAATTTTTACATCTGGGGAATAGATTTCATGTGTCAATTTCCACCATCTTTCAGGAACATTTATATCCTAGTCTGCGTCGATTACGCCTCCATGTAGGTGGAATTTTCTGCTACAACTCATGATACAGCCAAGGTAGTCTTGAGATTTTTAAAGATACATATTTTTAGAAAGTTCAGAGTTCCTTGAGTATTGATCAGCGATAGAGGGACCTACTTAGAAAACACACTGATGAGAGTAATATTGTCAAAGTATGGAGTAATGAATCACAAGGGGACGCCCTATCATCCCCAATCCAGTGGAAAAGTGGAGCTATCCAACCCTGATCTTAAGAAGATCCTGGAGAAAATAGTGAGCAACTATAGGAAAGACTGGTCCAAGAAGATAGATGATGATTTACGGGAATATCAAACAGCTTTCAAAAGACCATTGTGAATGTCCCCATTCCGCCTCATATATGTACAACCTTTCTATCTGTCAGTAGAATTGGAGAATAAATCATACTGGGCTGTCAAGGCCCTGAATTTTTATCTGAAGGAAGCTACAAAGAAGATAAAGTTACAACTATCAAAACTAGATGAAATAAGATTAGAGGCATATGAATAAGCCATGATATACAATTAGAAGACAAGATCAATTCACGACCGGATGATTTCAAACAGTTCTTTCCAACCCGGTGATCAAGTACACTTCATTAACACTCATCTTCGATCATTCCTAGGGAAGTTAATGTCACGATGGTCTAGACTATTCTACGTTATACGTGTATTCCATCATGAAGAAGTGGAATTTTCTAGAGGTAATGGTCAACCATTCAGGGTGAATGGGCAGCGGTTGAAAGCATACCATCGTAAGGACGAAACAGTGAGAATGTTTTAAACTATACAACATATGTAAGATGAGGTATGTAGGATGATCCAAATACCTAAAACAATGGTACATTATAGGAGGAAACTCAGTGGATACATGCCGTGTACAGACAATATACAATGCGTGTACTTATTCCTTTTCATTTATTTTCTAACTATTATAAATATATAGCTTAACAAAGTAATAAAAATGGATTATACCAGTGCTGATGGTAAGGTCACCAGAGTTTATCCGAGCTATCACTGGTTCTAATCTAACCTAACATACCTATGGCATGGGTTTCCTCCTTTTTCTCCACATATTTTTTTACATGGCGTGTGTATTATTTCTCATTTATATATATTTTTTTTCTTCTAAGAAAACCCATGTTAGGGATGTATCGATTGGCCAAGATCAAAACCCATCTCCAAAAGACTCAGGTTCGAATCCTGAAAACCACCTCATTTCCATCATGTGTCCTTTTAATAAAACCACATGGATTGTCTTTCAATATAAATCATGTGCGCCACTTTTTCCTTCTAAAACTGAAAATATTTTTCATATGAAGAAATTTATGCCGGTGAAGTTGGCAGATTGGAAGAGTCTCAGACCTTTGTCCAAAAGACATGGGTTCGAACTCAGCTAATATCCCTACTTCATCCATTTTTATATAATTAAAAACCATAAATCGTGCACTTAATTTCATCCCATGTAGTATAGGACTATTTACTTTAACTATATTTAAATAATTAATAGGGGCAGTTTCTGTACCAAATGATGCCTCTTCTAAGGCGACCCCCTGACTAGTTTTTGGACACATGCTTTTCATTATATATATATTTGAGATATCTTATTCCTGTGTATGTTGTGTATTCTTGCATTGTTCTCTCTCCACCTCCATCACAAGTACATAGGCACGTTTTAGGCCTCCCTATTCCACCACCTCCAATTTTTCATCACCTAAACATGAGGGGAGTATTTTTTTCATGTTTTTCCATTGTTTTCTTTCCTTTCTTGATTTACTTCATTCCTTACTTCGCCACATTCTGGTCCACTGTTGTGTCCCCACCTTACCTTGTTCATCTTTCTGGGCACTTGGTGGACCACATGTGATATTAAGTATGGGGGTGTCCCACGACCACATTAGTCTTTTTACCTTATCATAATTATAGGATACATCATTAATAAAAGATATATTTGAAAATGTGAAGACATATTGGTTAATCATATTTCTAAAAAATAAAACTGAATGTGGGAAATTTTTAAAAGTTACATGCTTATGTTTTGTTATTAAGTGTTTTAATATTTTTGCTGATATAGTTTAAATTAGAACCTGTAATCATTGGTTAATTATATCGATTAGGCTAATAAATTTAATGCAAGTAAAGACTTGATTGAATCTCTATTTGTTTTCCGACTCTAGAGAGGTATTCAAAAACCTTTTTTATATTATTCCTAATACCCTCTTTCCTGAGAGATTTTTAAGATATACAAGACTACCATAATTTTCTTGTTTTCTTTCAAATCATGATGAATTTTTAAATTAAATTAAAATATTTGAGGTATTAGATTGTTTTAACCACATTATCATGAGACCTACCCTAAATCTTATCTTCGTGAAGCCCCTAGAAACTAGATACAACCTTTATAAGAATCCATATTACAAGACAATTTTTCTTTCCTACCCTAATTATTTTATGATTTTTCATGATTATTCACTAAAGCATAAAATAATGGATTGGCAACACATGAAATACAATTGTGAATTGGTATGAAAATAAGTACGGGAGAGAGACTCTTGATTATTTGGGAAAAAACAGTTCCAAACCTCTATTTGTGGAAATTCTAAAAGCCCCCATGTTATATTAAAAAAAATTGTAGAAACAAACTGACCTTACACCCACTTGTTGGCTTGTAAACCCTACATACCCATCTAAATGAGATGGTGGTGATATGATCATTTGATAGAGTTTGTTGAGGATGCTTTTTTACATTGAGCCTAAATTTGAATATCATACACTGTTATTTAATAATTTAGCTACCTTTTTCAAGCCTTAGAGTTATTTTTCACATCTTTACCTACCAAACATTAGCCACAGATACATTTGATCCTTATTGAAGAGCCCTCTGAATTTTTTCTGTCAAATTTTATAAAGTAGAGAACTAAATTCCATGAAAATATATGGATATTGTGTATTTATATTTGATTGATCATAACTTTAAATTAAAACCATCTTGAGCATTGAATATATTAATGGTGAGGTAAATCATCAAGTGGCATGTTTATTTCTGAAAGGTTGAAACATGAGTTTAAAAGAGTATGGAAAAATTTAATTGAATTATATATTAGGCATGATGAGAATATCTCTTGGATTGAAACTATTTTGTAGCTTTTTAGAATTTTCTCTTGTGAATTATTATTTACATTTATGATTGATTGAATTCCATCCTTTTAAAAGATATACTATTTTAATTAGATGTTATGATTTTCTGGAGGGAATGAAAATGACTATATATGGGGGAGTTTGATGAACTCTATTTTTGTATACCTTTTCACATACTTTATTGAAAATAAGAACTTTTTTCAGAAATTACCTACTTCTAAATGGAAAAATACTTTGATTTTGGTGACCTTGTTCATTTTCAGGATATTTATGGCCAAATACACAAACTGGGAGAGAAGTGGGAAAAAATGACAGCTTCATGGAGTAGACTAATATACATTCCGTGTAAATTCATGATGAGACATGGGTTGACTAGGACAAGTACATTTCCAAGACTAGAAGCTTGGACACGCTGTGTATAACCTATACATGCTGTGTAAACCATTCTTGAAGTAGTTGGTGGATGAGAAAAGTTGACACGCCCATGAGGCCGACTAAAGGGGACATGTCGTGTACAACCTATACATGATGTGTATACCTTTTTAGAAGTGGTTGGTGGACAAAAAATGAGAACTACAAGCTGTGTTTAGTGGCACTACACGCCATGTATATCTACCTACCAGACGACACCATGTTTCAAGTCAAAGAGGGCGTGTTAGGCCGCCTACCAACCAAGAAAATAATAACAAAATCACATTGACAAAATTAAATGTCATGTACTTATTCCAAATTCAGTGTAGTAATATTTTCTATAAAATTGGGCCATGGCCACTGGTTCAAGGATGTGCTGAGTGAAGAGAAAGTGTATAAGAAAAGGTCTAAAGTCCGAAGTAACGAAGCTCTGTCGCCATACTACCATCATTCTTCCATCTACTGAAGAATCATTCCCTTATCGAAGTTTCAAAGCCTGATCACATTAGGTATCAAGGGATTTGTTCTTATTTTTTTTATGGGTAACTAAATGCCCTGTATATTGGTGTTGTGGGTTATTATGGGTTGTAATTTAAATCAGTTCTATGAATGTGTTTGTTATTTTAACTTCTTCTTATTCTTCTTAAATTACTTCATCATTATCAATTAAATTTTTGAATGAGACCAAGGGAAGAATTTTCAGGGATTCAAAAGTAGAAGAATAATGAATATTTTAGTGATCATTGGAAGATGTTGTTCACTCAAAAGAGACTAATCCAAATAAAAAACAATTAAACACTAACTATAGGTCCAAGGAGTTAGTTTCTTCAGCTCTAAATATATGTTTACTTGACCAAGGAATCATTGTTTCAAATTGAAACCTAGAGTATTGGGTTATTATGAACATCACAACATTATATGAAAATTGATTTAATAGTCAACCTCTCATAAATCCATAACCCCAACACATTTCTCTATATATATATATATCAAAACCAATTTTACCATATTTTCTTCTACTAATTAATTAATTTATTTAAGAAACATAAAACCAATTATTATTTTTATTAACCAAAACAAAAATCAACTTTAAATTCATAAAACATCATTAAGACAAAAATAAAAATATGTTAAACAAGAAAAAAATAACTTCTTATTCCCAGTCGATCGACCCATTACTGGTGCTATACTTGTCAGTGTAAAAATAATTTGGGTCACTAATAAAATACCTTTTGTGAAATGACTCCACCAGATTGTAATGAATTATATTTTCCTAGTTTTATATTTAGAAAATTTCAAGAAACATTTCATGACCGGGTGCTAAGACGACATGCGATCTTGAGGTCTGGTGTTCCAGAAATGGTTTGATAAAAAATGTTATGTTTTTAATGATATTCTAAAGAGGTATTCCTGATAAAATTGAATAACTCTTAAATGGATTCCTAAATCAAAAATCCAAGAGCACCATTGCATTCATGATTGTGGGATAACCCTAGGCACGACATAAAAATATTCGATGTGGGTCTCTGGTAAGAACAACAAAAAAACTATAAATAAAATAATTAAATAAAACTATTTTATTTTCAAATATGAATAAATAATTAATGGTGACTTGTATTGGAGATTTTATACCATTGTTGAGTTCATAATATAATGTTTTCTTTTGGTGGGGCCTTATATCGACCATCGCATGCTGACTTCAAATTTTAATTTTAGGACGTTTTAAAGAAGAATAAAATAAAAATAATTTTTTTTATTTTTTTTATTCTTAAACATTTCACAGTGGCGTAGCTATGCAAGGACACTATGATGTGTGATGATTCAGTTTGTTTCATGTCTTAAAAGAAATAGTGTGACAACGCTACAATGTTGTAATCAGGCCGATGCATTTTCTTTTCATCCTAAGTAAATAGGAATTCTGGGTTAACACATAACATTGTAATTCCCTATAAAATATCAATAACGGCACTGGCAGTTTCATCCTATTGGAGAATGACAGACTATGATGAATGATGGTAGAGAAGGGATCACAGATAGAGGATCGAGGATTTATGAACACCAACGGCACAACTCTGTTCATCACCAATGATACATCCAAACCTTCTGGTAGGGTGTTAATTTTAATCTGTTTTCCTTCACACCATTATTTATCCCTATTATAAGCATGGATTAATCCATAAACAAATTAATCCTTGAATCATACGTATTATTGGATGGGTTTTAGATTTTGGGGTTATTGAAAACACATTAGCTAATATTGATTATCATTTTATGTCTTTTTTCATTAATAATTATAATTTAAATGAACCATGATGGAATAAAATATCAATAGAGGATCATTCCTATTTGTTGTTTTTTGACTTTCAGCCTCTATTCTTCATTTGTTGCTAGCATTCTTCGTTAGGCATGTGATTCGAAAATTTACGATCAATCTATCATTGTACAACTTATTATTAGCAAAATGATCTAACATAGCAGACCTAGGATGAATGATATACAGAGGTGTGGCAATGATTGTGGGGGATGGATCGAAGCGGTGTTAGATATATCACCCCTCAAATGGCTATTCACCAGGATATATCGTGGCATGTATGCAATCCCATGATTGTGAAGTTGGTGACCTGATGATCGTAGAACATATTTTGAATCATCAATCGGAGCACAAGAGTGAATCCAGTGGCCCATGGAAGGGGCCACCGGCATGACCGCAGCCACGTACTGGGGTGGAGGAAGAAGTATGCTAATGGTTGTGGCCTTTGGAGAATGATGACGATGTCGTGGGGCAGGTGAGATGTGGTAGTCCACCTTATTTCACACTACAGTGCCAATTTTAATGGCCACATGCGGCCTAGAAGACTGAAAGATTTCTAGTATGTGGGAGTTGACCAGGATGGATGGGGGTGGCATGCCCTGACACTCGGAGTGATGTGGCACGTGAATGGGACACTGTGTAGCCCAATGGGACAATTCGAGTGGCCTAGGCCTAATGGGTTAGGTCAGACCAAGCCTAATTGATCGTGCTGGGTTAGGCCTAGAGGGTTGGGACATGTCGTCCGACTTAGGTCGGGTTGGGTCGGGTTGAGTCGGTCCTGAACCAAACCCAGATCATCTATTTTCAAAGAAAATGGATTCATCATTCAAAAAGAGTATCTATTTGAAGATATGTCTATGAAATTGAGACCCTTTTTATGAGGAAGTCCTTTTGAAAGGCTTGGTGGGTTTTTAGTTGGACTGAAAATGGATGGTGCCAATCTCTTTGTCTTTTTTATGAGGTATTAAGGTAGGATCTGGATCCAATCATAGTGTATAATAAAAGAGATCAAGATTATACCATTTGTATTTCCTCTAAAGGGTAGGTGTAGGATCTCGTTCATGTCATAGAGGATGACCTATGTTTTGATGTGAGTTGTCTCAACCTATCTTTGAGAGTGACATAGTGGGATGGAGTATGTATCACACCGAGAGTCCCAGTCAATCCACATTTATCTTATTCGTACCTTATATAGGGTTTGTGGAGAATGTGTAACCAATATTTACATGGTCACCTATCCCCTATTTAGGATGATACTTCCAATAGGCCCAGGAGTCCCCTAGTGAACCCTGGGTGCCGGAACCCCAATATGTATATCGGGATCATATTCTTTCCTACATGACATGACCAAACAAATGTGCCTTAGGTAGTTATTCATGTGTTCTCTTTGGGCGGGGCTCAAATTAGAGGGACCTTTTTGTGGGGGTCCCTAAATAATTCATAGATATATTAGTGAGTTCTCCTAGAATAAGAATTATTTGAGAAAAATCATGTATCTGTGGATTGGTTGGGATATCGAGACTCCTTGTCATAGCAAGACTGGATGTCTCAAGGATACTTTATAACATTTCAAGACTAGATTTTCTCTCAGATATATTTGGTAGACATGTTCTATATTCTTACTATTATATATCTTGAAGAGTGAGAACTCCGGGAATCGAGTGTACTATGAGCAGAACCATATGGATGGCAGTGGATGTGACCTTGAGTCTTCGAATCCTTTATGAGTATACCTGGAAGTTATTGTTATGTGTTTTTGACATATAATTCTTACTGTGATTCCTTTGTGTTATTTTTATCTACGTTTTGGGATGACCTACTGATAATTGTTTCACTCACCCCTACCTGTGATTTTCCAACATGTGTCATTCCATATTAAGACGATCGGTGCTTTGACGATTTCCTTTGTGGACTGGGCCCAGGTGGTTCATAGAGTGTCCTAGAAGATGAGGTTTATTTGTACGACTTCATGAAGCTTTTCTATACCTACACTTTATGTAGTATTTTCTTTTGAAGAGTCCCAAGGGCCTTCACTTTTACTTTTCCTTTTTGGTTAGGCTTGTATTCTAGGTTGGTTTACATTTATTTTCCTGATTTCAAACCTTCTGTTTTTTTAGCTAGTGTTTTGACTTTCCAGCATCTATGTCGTAGATTTTTATCTGTGTGTACAAGTACTTAGGAAAATTCCTCTTATTTTTTGGGATATTAGTACCCTATATTAGCTTCTAGCCCCTGACTTATGGGAGGTGGGATAAGGGTAGTCACAACACATGCCTAGGGGGACTGGACATGACATTCCCTGTATTTTAATTTTTCATCATTTAATTAAGGAGTATTTTTTCATGAAAAAATAAAATTATCAATTTTTAATCCTCTATAATATGATTTTCATGTGGATTTATACAACACTCTTGGAATTCCACCTGGAACTATAATTTTTTTTATGAATGAAATATTTATGTGGTAAACCATTTGAGATTGTATGTAACTTATGTTACATCTGGGAAGTTACACCATGAAGATGGGAAATACATATGATGAATTATTATAAAAAGTATACATGGGATTCATAGTTTTCAGTTAATGCTTGGGTACAATAGTTGAAGAATTTCTGGAGGGAACCTATATAATATAAGTAGGTAAGAATAATTACTCATTGATGTTTTAGTTTCATGAGGTTGAGTGAGATTATGTGGAAGTGAATGTAATATTGAATGATACTATGAGTCTATGTTTCTTGAAATCCACCATGATTTTAGAGTATTGATATTGTCCAGAATTTATTTATGCATAACTAATTGGTGATTTTAATTTGTTTTTATCATAAAAAACATTCTGTTAGTTTCATTGTGATATAAGGAAATCCATTTTATAATAAAATAATAAGTGCATGGATGTGAGACTCTACCGAATGTTTTTATGGGAAAAATATCCTTCATGTATCTATAATTTTATAAATGTAAATGGTAGGTTTTTTGTCTTGTGATTGGTATATTAAGGAGTCTAAGAATATAAAATTTATGGAAAAAATTCTAACGGTATCCAAATATTGATTCTAGAATTATGTGCTGTAGATAATTAGATAGTGGAATTTGATGATATTTATTACAAGAGTACAAATGTATATAGAATATATTTCAATTTTTTTTAATTAAAGGTAAAAATAAGATGAATGGTAATATGTCAATACTATCATTTAAAGTAATTTTTGACGAAAATGAATTATGATATTGTAATAGAGATGTTTTTTCCGTGTAAAAATTTTAAATATATTAGGTAATATTTTAAAAGACATGTAATGAGACTTTGTGGGATTCTATTACCCAATGAGCATGAAATTAATTTTATAAAAAATTTAAATATATTTATTTCACAAACACATAGTTTTTTAAAAATAATAAAATATCTCCTAAATAGAGTCTTAAATAAAAAACCTAAGACCGCATGGCAATCTGAAGTAAGTGGTTTACGCTAAGCATTACCTATGGTTGGTCCACAATAGATGTCTGTTTGAGGAATCCATTGTTGGGGTTTTTAATTAAAATAAATAAATAAATTATTTTTATTTAATTAAATTAAAATATTCAAAAAAATGATAACACTCTATAACAACCGAACCCACCAGGGCATGCCAGGATGGTGAATGGCCCAGCTGACATGACCTGATCCCCAACTACATAGGCTTGGGGATTGTAACAAGTGTCGAGATGATATTACTAAAATGGTAGGTCTTTACCAAAATGTTTTGTATCCATGCACCCCAGAATCTTCATATAGAAGTATTGAGGAATAATAATAAAATACAGTGATATTTAGATTAAAAATCATGCATGTAATAATATCTAAGTAATAGAAAATTGTGTAATAGTTAAATCTGAAAATTATATTAAAAAACACACCCTCCTAGAAAATATGTACCAACTTGATAAAAATGGAAATAAAAAATAGGTGAGAGAGACTCACTCCTATTCTCTCTTCCCTATCTATTGTACATGGTATATGCACATGATTATCCCTATGCTCATCTGAAATCACAATTGATGTGTCCATTATCATCACAAGACATGAAATGTTTTGGAAATACAATATAGGGGTGACTATATAAATACATAATAGGATTCCCCAAAAACTGAAGAGAGAGAAATAGAGGACACAATAGAAGTAGTCACCTCATCCCAAAGTAAGAGGGAAACATAACCCAAAAATATAAAAATATGTGATCATATAAGAAACAATAATTGGACCGAAAGAGAACATCCATATCATAACCCATCCCAGGATAATGAGTTTACCAATAGGAATAATGGACCATCATTTATTCCAAACATATCGTGTCACTATCCGAAGAATTTATGAGGAGGGCTCGTGATGACATTCATCCAGTTTACCAATTTTGTATCATGACGATGATGCAATGAGTTCTGGTGCTAGAGTCCACTTCAGGTTTATTTGGTGCATGATCCCCAGGTAGAAAATAATTATATTGAGTAGGTGATATGAATTTTTTTTATAGATTCAAACCAATAAAGATTATTCATTGGCATATATTCTTTTCCACTAATCATGTAGGAGTTGGTGGAGTTGAGTCATTTTCATGTCGACTTGAAACTCTCATGGTACGACTTCTAGTAGGTGTTTTATGAGAAGTAATACCCCTAGTGCTTATGAATAGTTTGAATTTAAGAGATTTTGGAAAACCATGATGAAGATATGATAGTTTCTAAGAATTCCATGAGGTTCACTTACCATATGTGTCACTCCCTCAACATGATTCCGGATGTTTACTTTCGATATTTGATGTTTCATAATGTCATCTATTATTCTTTTATGGTAACACTATGGATTCGCACATAAAATATAGTTATAGAGAAGGTGCTAGTGATAGAGATAATCCTATCATAAGGTCAACATGTAGCTAGATTCATCAGTATGAATCCCAGTGTTTAGTCCTCTACAGTGGATGGTAGATGACAGGTGTCGAGGTATATGAGGCTTACATATGCTCAGACATGGGTATGTGGTCATGAGGATCAATGATAGATTAGAAGAACAGGGTAGTCCGAATATGGTAAATTATATTCATGTAATAGAAGAGGTCTCATAGAAACTTATTTCCTTATTGACCAAATGAGGAGGGTAGGTAGACTGTGGATGGAATTCCTTGGCTATGTCTACAATTGGATTCTGATTCTCTTAGGAATGCCCAGGGAGGACATTAGGGAGGAAGAGATAGTATAGAAGAAAGTAGGGCTCTATGAGGATAAGATACTTGTCGGGGGAGATCTTATGAGATACTTTCCCAACCACAACTTGGAATCCCACATCAGGCTTAGGTAGCTGGAGGTTGGGGCCTCTGGTAGTTATAGGCTATTGAAGCTTATGACCCAATAGCTCATATTATGACTAAATATATGATCTGTGTCTATTATACTTAATATTAAGTATAATTAGAATTAGGTTTGATCCATTACTTTATCTTATTACTCCTACATCATGATCTAGAGCTCCCAGTTGAGAAGTATTTCTAGTATATTATGTTTGAGGTTCCTATAGGGAATGCCTCTTCTTTTTCACATATCTTTACGAAGTGAGAGATATCGCTTCATGGATAAAATTTCCCATGGGACCTCTTGGTTGACATGATTATTCCTTATGATGTATTCTGGGTTTTAGACTATTTTCAATTATTTGAGATCATATTGAATGTCACCACAATCGAGTTAGATGCATTTAGATATATATGATGAGATTCAACTTTGAGGGTGGAAGAGATATCATGGAGTAGTGAGCGGGTATTTCATGTGTATGCTACAACCCATCACCCATCATTTTGTGAAATAATCCCTTTTTATAGTGATATCTTCAGGCATCTAGGTTTTTTCATTCATAGAGTGTTATATGGATGTCTTTACTGAGGTTGTTATAATATTACATATAATGTGGGAGATGGAGTTTTGTATCTAATTAAACAATGGGATGGCTCTAATATCTTCTGTGGAAAATATGACGTCTCTTACTAATATTTTTGAGCTCAGTTTCTTGTTAGAAGTCATTTCAGTGAAGGGTTTTAGTAGAGCCATTATATGACATTGGAAAACTGTAGTTTTGTTCATGAAAAAGGCATATAGGAGATTATAGATTTGATAGGATTATTATCGCCTAAAATAGACTATATTAAAGAAAATGTATCCCATTTTTAGGATTTATGACCTCTTTGATCTATTAAAAGGTGTGATATATATTTCTTGAAGATCAATATCAAGTCAGTATATCACCGATGAAGGGTTTTTGTAGATTATATTCTAAAGATGGTAATGTAATGTCTTTATGGACACTATGAGTACATGGAGGATTCATTTCAATGTGACATATTTCAATAATGTGTTTTGGGATTTAATGAACTAGACCATCCATCCATTATCAGAAAATTGTTTGGTTATCTTCGTTGATGACAAACTAACCAGATTTGTGTCCAAGGAGGAGAATGTCAGTTTCTTGAGGATTTTCGATGTCTGGATATGGGATCACCATCTTCAGGAAAGCCCTCAAAATGTTAGTTAAGAATCCAAGAGGTTGACCATAATGAGAATTTCGTTTCCATAAATGGATTAGTAGTGGACCTAGAAATATTAACACAATGCTTTCTTGGGTTCCACACAAGATCATGTTTTAGGTGTAGAGTTTTAATGGCTTGGATGGTAACTAATGGAGTTTAATGGAAGAGTTATTTATAATTATAGACCCTTTGACCAACATGACATGACAAGGGAAATCATTTCCAAGGATGAGTTGTGTGAGACCGTATTTTTAGACTTTAGGCTAAGGATAAATATTGTTTCTATTTTGAAACTATCGGATGATGGTGTTGAGTATGAAGTATATTTATATGCCTATATTGATGGGATTGACTATGTGTTAATGTAAAGGCATGAAGTGATGTCATATTTGTTATGAAATTTGATACCACATGAGCAGAACTACCCTCTTGAACTGGAGTTGAAAATGTAATTCTTCACTATGAATATGTAGAGGAACTATCTTCTGGGAGAGAACATTATTATTTACTCAAACCATTAGAGTCATAGCAATGTGTTCCCACAGAGTGATCTAAAACTGATATGAATGAGTTTTTGAATTTAATATAGGGATGTGAATTTAGGATAGTTTATAATACTATTATGGGAAACATGGTGGAATATGTATTTAGTTGGAAGTCATGTCAGAGTCTGGTGGAGGAGGAATATAAGGAGTTGTATTCCTTGCTGTAGACCCTGATGTAGGAGAGGGGGGAATCTTATCTTCAGTAGATGGTGTTTACTCCACCAATTCACTAGTATGTGATGGAATCATAGATAGGATATGTAGACCATGAGGTTTTTTGTGATCATATATTGGTAAGAGATTCACTATATGGATTCATTGATGGATAGAAACATACCATCCTTTTATAGTAATGGATGATGGTTATGGTCGCATTGTGAGGGGATACGTTGAGGTATTTTCAAAAATCACTTATGGTTTTATATCCACGTGTAGGGAAGGTGTACAGAGACCCTCAATGGATGTTTTGGTTTGGTGGCATGATGTGGAGTATGTCTAAGTTCATTTCATGGTGTCATACGTTTCAGAAATTGAAGTCAGGGAAATAGGTTCTAGATGTTTTGTTACATCCTATTGAGATCCTGTAGTTAAAATGTGATGTAATATCCAAGGTATTATAGATAGGGGTTCCAAATAGAGGGAGTGGTCATTATTCCATCTGGGTGATAGTTGACTGACTTTCTCTGTTTCTACACATCCTTTCTATCATGGAGAAAACATTGGAGGATAGTTTGTGGAAAATTTACCTGTGGGAGATCATCCATATTCATGGAGATCCCAAAATGATTTTACCCAACCATGATTCATGATTCATTACCTTATTGTGGAGAGGCCAACAGTAGAAATTTGTGACCAATTTGAGGATGATTATACAATTTCACCACCATATGGATAAGAAAAACGATTGTAATATCCATATGTTAGAGGATATACTGAGGTATTACATGTTAGGCTTCATCTAGAGGTGGGAGCACTAGAAAAAAAATATTTTAATAGTGGTAAAAATAATATTTTATAGTACTAAAAATAGATTACAATCTATGAGATATTAAAATAATGTGACCTACGTTAGTGCTATAAAAATCATTTTTTAAGGTAAAAATTATCAGAAATTTCTATTTAGTTCTGATAAATGTAATCCTTCATCAATGATACTTGAAGAAAAGATAATGGGTGCCTTTATCAGTAATAGATGAGGTTCTGATAATGGGTCCCTTTATCAGTGATTCATCTAAAACTAAAAATGTCTATGGTCATTGTTACATAGCTACAACCCTACAAAATCCTACTAATTTCCCTATAAAATGAAACACAATCACAATATATAAAAAGGAACATAAATGTTTATTAAACAGTATTAGAATACAAATAACACATTTAACTATCATTTTAATTAAAAAGTTACATAAAAATTAAATACTTTAATTTCATATTTTCAATTAACAAAAAAATTTAAACCCCATATACAAAATTAAAACTAAAATTCTCTTTCCAATGATCAACCTTTTTATAAAATAATATCCCTATAATAAAGAAAATTTTTATTTTAATAACATCATAAAAACATAATTAAAATAATTAAAATGTTACATAATCCACATATGATAAATTATATTATTAATCATTGTATATATTAAGGATATTATCTATTAATCAGGTGTCAGATTGATGTGTGGTTGATTCCATCGGCTCAAAAATTTATTATATATCGTTCCCTAAAGTATAAAAATAATCCTAGAACATTTTCATGGATTTATCTATATGAGGTACATTTTAAATTAAAATTACACATATATTGAAAACATTCACTTCGAGTCTTACCGGCCAAATCATATGTCTTAATTTCATGATGTTAATTCCAAAACATCACAAATGAATTATGGGTCAATTTCATAAATTATAAAAACAATAAAAGCTATTTTTATTGGTGTTGTATATATAAGGCACTTTTTAAACTAAAATGAAACATATATTAAAAACACACACTTTGATTGATAAGGAAAATACCATGTTTCATATTGGCATGTCATCAATTTCTTTACATCAGAAATGAATTATGGATCATATTCTAAAATTTTTAAAATAAACCTTGCTCGTTTACTAGATTTTGAATATGTGGGGTGTATTTGAAAATAAAATAGAAATTATATTGAAAACAAATGTGTTATATCAACCCCATCATGTGTCAAACTGCTAAAAACTTGATTACTATACATAAAAAATATATTATGTATTGTTTTCCTAAATTTTTAAAATAATTCAAACTTATTTCCTTATTTTTGGATATGTGATGAGCATTTTAAACTAACATGCAACTTATATTGAAAACACATACTTTGATACATACCGGCCACAACATGTTTTAAATTTTTGTGTTGTCAATTCTTACATTTCACAAATTAATTATTGATCATTATCATAATTTTTTAAAATTATACACTTTTTGGGTCATTTCTGGCTATGTGAGGCCCATTTTAATCAACAATGGAAATAATATTGAAAATATTCACCTTGAATCATAATAAAAACATAATGTGTCAAATTAACATTCAGTTGATTCATACACATCAGAAATATATTATGGACTATTTTTGTAATGTTTTGAAAAAAATATGATCTCGTTTTATCAATTTTATCTATGTGAGGCACATTTTAAACTAAAAAACACTTATATTGAAAATAAGAACTTTGAGTCGTAAAGACCACATCATATTTCATATTGAAATTCAGATAATTAATATAAATAAAAAATATATTATGGATCATTTTCATAAAATTTGGAAATAATATGAGAATATTTTCTTGGTTTATGTTTTTTATGCGTTTTAATCTAAAATAACTGCTTTATATTGAAAACATTCACTTTGAGACATGAAAACTACATAATCTAATAGATTGACATGTGGTAAATGACAATATTTAAAAAATTAATAATGGACCATTTTAATAGACTTTAAAAACAATATTATATCATTTTCTCATATTTTTCTATGTGATGCACAATTTAAACTAGAATGGAACTTATATTGAAAACATACACATTGAGTCATACCGAACACATCATCTTTCATATTTATGTGTGGCTAATTCCAACTAATTGAACATATAATATGGGATTTTTTCAGATATTTAAAAACAACATGATCTCCTTTTTTTATTTTTCTATGTCATACATGTTTTAAACTATAATGAAACATTTTTATTTAAAACATACAATTTTAGTCATACCGACTGAATCATCTATCAGATTGATGTGTGATAAATTTATATATGTTAAAAAAAATATAGATAATTTTTCATCATTTTTTCAAAATATTCCAAGAACATATTATCATTTTTTGATATGTGAGGTGCATTTCAATCTAATACGACACATCAATTGAAAACAACCCATTTGATTGATACAAATCTTGTTGTGTATCATATAGACATGAATTCACATCTAACAGATCAGAAATATTTTATGGATCAATTTTATAATGTTTTAAAATAAAAAAAACATATTTTTATCATTTTTCTAAATCTGATATGAATTATAAACTAAAATGAAAATTTGAAATTGAAAGCATGAACTTCAATTCAGATTGAGAACACTATCAATTAATATGACATGTGATCAATTTATATGAATTAGAAAAAAAAAATATGAGTCACTATCCAAAATTTTCAAAATGATGCAAGATATGTTTCTTGGTTTTATTCATGTGATGCTTGTTTTATATTGAAATGTCACTTTTATATTAAAAACACACACTTTGTGTCCTGCCTAACACATTGATTGTTATATTTATGGGAATTAAATTCCAACATTTCGAAAATAAATTATCAATATTTTTCAATTTTCATGAAAATAATATGAACTTTTGTTATCAATTTTGGACTTTTATGCATGTTATAAACTAAAATGAACCTTATATAAAAAACATATACTTCAAAAAATAATGACGACATCATTTTTTAGACTGACAAGCTGTCAATTCCTACATGTCACAAATAAATTATGTATCATTACATAAGGTTTCAAAACAATATGATCTCATTTGTATAGATTTGATCATGTTATGTCTGTTATAAACTAAAATGAAATAATTATATTAAAAATAAACACATTGAGTCATACAGACCACATTTTGTGTCAGGTTCATATGCCGAAAATTCCTACACAACACAAATGAAAAGTGGATCAATTTTTAAATGTTTGAAAAAAAGTTGAGATCGTTTTCTTGTTTATGATAGTGTGAAATTTGTTTTAAATATAATTAAACTTATATTAAAAAACTAGCATTGATTCATACCAACAACATCGATCATTGTATTTGTGATTGGTCAGTTCCTACAGAAGATAAAAAAATTATGGATACTTGTACTAATATTTGAAAATAATATGATAATTTTATTCTTGTTTTTAGGTATTTGATGGCTGTTTTAAACTAAAATGACACTTTTATATGGAAAACACACACTTAGCTTTATAAAATCCACATCTGGAGTGGGATTGATGTGTAACAGAATCCTATATCTAGAAGATGAATTATATATCATTTTCCTAAAGATTGAAATCAACCAGAGCTATTTTCCCTAGTTTTGAATATGTGCCATTTTTTAAACTAAAATGACACTATTTTATTAGAAACACACATTTCGAGTAATACCGAATACATCTAATGTCTTCTTGAATTTTTCCAGCTACAAAATGTAAATAATAATTTATGGATCATTTTCCAAAAGTATCAGAACATTATAAATTTCTTTGTTGGTTTTGATCATGTGATGTGTATTTTTAATTAATGTGAAAATTTTTCAAAATTAGTATCATAAAAAATTATAATTAAGACGATTAAAAAATATATACAATGATCTGAGAAATAACTAAATAAGTAGTAAGAAGTCACATGTTCCTGATATCTGTATACATTCTCACATAATGTATTCTTCCTATTAGAATCTAAACAAATAAATTTCTCTTTTATACATATCATTGATAAATAGATCAAATATAACATAAAAGCATTATAATACTAATTATTCACATCCGAAGTGAATATGTAAAGTCATAACCTATACTAGATCATAAATATATTATTGATGTCAAAAACAATTCTAAAACCATGTATGCTTCCCACTCATGTAAAAACAAATTTACCTTTTCTCTTGAGTACATGTATTGGTGGAAATCATTATAGTACTAAGAAAATATATTCAAACAATATATAAAGTAATTTTTTAATGAAATTGTAATTTCTATTTTAAATAACTATTTATGGATTCCATTATTTTGATAGTATATTATATCTTTTAAAATAGTTATAATAACCACAATCACTATTTTTATCTTCCTTAGAACACTACAGAATGATTGACCAAAATAAGTAAAAAAAAATTAAATAATTTTCATTATTATATATTTCAATATATACCTTAATCAATTTACATCGGAATTAATCCATTGGATTATTATTTTTATTCACTGACATCATTCTATGATTTATCATATATTTATAGATCTATCTATCAAAAAAATTCTTATTGAAACTCAAACTAAAAGATTTCATTCAATTCTTTTTATAAAAGTTTGATTTCAGTGCATTAAAAATTCAGAATAAACATAATGTGTTAATATTTTGATGGAAATACATGCATTGGATCCAAAGATAAAATACTTGGCATATCAAAATTGATTTAAATCAACATATACTGATTCCAAAATAAAATAAGTAATGAAAAAATTAATATTTATTTTATATAATTATATTTTAGAGTTTTAACATTGTATTATAGGTATAAAAATGATTCTGACTTCTATTATTTTTATTAAAAACTACTCAATTGTCTCTTATGTTTTCTTATCAATTTTGTTCAAATCCAAATAATTTTTTATCGTAGAGTCGATATACGGAATAATAAATCCAAATAGTTATTCCCTGGGGTTTTCATTTATATAGTATTTATATAAAAATTCATAGTAAATATGGATAGTTATTCAATTTTCTGAGAATTTTAGATAATTTTTTGATAGAAATATTATGAAAATTTACCTTATTTAGGTATTCAAAACTAATACTACCAACCATTTAATTTTTATTATATAATTTATATTCTCAAGACCAACCACATCTATGATGATATTTCCATATATTTCTTATTAAGATAGTAATTAGGACACATGTTCATCATTTAATGTTGTGTGTTCAGGAAGTTATAATGTTAAAATATGTTTTAGTGGAACTGGATGGAATAATGTAATTAGGAGATGTATTTTTGTTTTCTTTATTGATTCACTAGATTATCTTCATCTAACATCAATTCTCACAATTGTTTTATCTTAATGTAATACCATACCTCACAGTAGCCTTTTTTTCCTTAATATGTTACAATTATTTCAATTGATAAAAAATTATGTGTATACCAAATGTTTCTCTATAAGATTATATGTCTGTGTAATAAAAGTTACAATATAATCATTGACCATTATAACATCTGGATCATCATGTGGAACATGAAACACAGTTCTCTAAACTTGAGCTACTATAATTCCAACTCTCATGTGTACTTTTGTGAGTTACGTGTCATGTATCATTTTTCCAAGGATATTTTACATCATACACATCATGACAAGGTGGTTCAAGGGTGATGATAGATGGAAATCACATACAACTTTACCATGAATAATTTTAGAAATTTAAATTTACTAAATGTGTTTTTATTTGCATTTAGGATAAATATTTATTAAAAAATTGATTACATAGGTTAAAGAGTGATGTTTAGTGGAATCACTAGCCACAAATCTAGTGGGATAAGTTGGTTGTTCATGTGTTGATCAATTTTCCACTACCATTTCTCTTTAATCCTTTCACATATATTGGTATTCCAAACCTGACCAGACAATAATATCATTCAAGGAATCTATTTGTTCCTACAATAATTTAATAATATAACATGTATCAACTTTTGGATTTTATTCCTAGAAATATGTTTGAGGAAACACTCTAAAACAAATACCTCTAAACTGACCATATTATTTTATCCACTTCAAATCTATTGAATGTGGTTTTTCTTTTAGTACGGTCATGTCTGATTCTTGTTTTTAAACCATATAAGAACTACACAAATATAAATTCATTTTTTTATAATACTATTATTATGAATAAAGAATTAATATTATTTTATAATTATACGTGTTTCCCATGCTGTATTTTTGTTTTCATCAAATTATTTTCCAAATTAATTTACTCTATTATCCTTTAAGAAAACAAGATATTGGATGGATGTGGTTTTAGATTTTGATTCATCTATATTCATATAATCAATTGAATATATGTTGCTTCATATAACATTAAAATTTTAGTGTTTATTTAAAATAAATACATGTTTCTTCTTTAGTGAAGTGTACCAAGTATTTTTTTTGACAGGGATACATTGTATTTGATGTATGTTGTTTATTTTCATCAGACCTTTATTTTTTCATAATTTAACAATTCTGAAACAAATTAAATAAAATTACCAATTTAAAATTAAATATTATCGACTATAATTCCCCTGAAGTGAATTCTATTTTTGAATAATGATTAAACTTATTCCATGATTATGTCTTTATATTGTGTACATAAGCAAAAAGTGTGTGGGGATATAAATTCCCCATAACATCCTAAAGATGAAACATGATAATAAGTGTCTAGAAGACTTTATGGGAATTAATTATGGTCATTTGTAAATATTTCATAGTCATACCATCTAAAATAAACAAACTATAAATGGAATAATGAAAAGTAAATAAATGTTTCATTATATATTTTTTCAATTAAATATATAAAGTATATCATAACATTACCTTAATATCTTCCCAATATGATTTATTCACTGTAGACTAGACATGGCCCCGTGAATATGTATCTATTTTAAAATTCATTATCATTGTGCCCAAAAATCACTAATGAACATTGATTTTTTAGGTTCAATAATATTTGAATGTAAATTCCATCCAACAACAAATTTTATAACCTTTATTTTTATATTGATAATTTTTCTAAAAATTGTAATACTGTGTCATTATTCTTTTTTTAATCAACATTTTGTTGATGCTTTAATAATTATCTAGTTTTAGCATCAACTAAATTTTCATCACCAGGATTTTTATCAATATAATATTTATAATTCATTGTGTTAATACTGTATAAAACACATAACATTGTGAATAAAATCATAGTATGTAATGAAAACATAAAACATGTCATTGAGGTATCTATTTTTAAAGGATGATGGTATTTTGATCTACTATCAAGAATAAAAACCACATTTTTGGATGTCCACTATAACATAGAATAAATTTTATTCAATTGGATCCCCAAGATATGATTTCAATCTCTCAATGAAAGGTTCATTCTGAATTTAATTTTCACATAACACTACAAAGGTTTTTCTCACCAGTAGGACAACTGGAAATTCTTGTGTTCTGTATTTGAGACATAAAATAACTACAATGATTATAATTACATTATGAAAAAATCTTCCTTTACCCCTTAAAAACTGAAATTCACCATTATTAATCTTATTTCATCACCTTTCACTTCACTCCTATTGTCAACCCATTTTAAATAGAAAATAATCACCAAAAATATTATATAATCCAACTTTTATGTATTCTTGATGCTATTGAGATATGATATATTCTCATAAATTGGACTTCTATCGTTGGAACTATATATTCACATTAATTCTTCAAAAAATTTAACTCCACTATTATTCATCATATTTTTGTTACTTTTTTTATAGAATGTATAGACATTAATTTCAAAACCAGTGTAAGAACTGACAATTGTATTTGTTCCTCTAGATTTCCTTTGAATTTTATCAGCAATTGAATTTTATTTTTCATATAATTCTTTATAAATATGATCATAAAGACATCATAAAAACTATGTATTTTTTTTAATTTGATATCAATCCTTCATCGATTGAAGTATTAAAATCACTGATAATTAATTTGTGTGGTTTAATTCATAGAGAAACATATTCACTATTATTTAAAATTTAAATGTGAGATTTCTACAACTATATGATAGTAATTGTAGCAACATATATTCTCAAAAATCCTTCTCCATAAAGAACACACTTCGATAAGTCCTTGGGAGACTGATGGTATCATGGTATTCTAAGTAATTGGTACAAAAATTAATATCTTCTTCAAAAATATATCATTCTTCAATAAAACCATCTATCTAACTTTGATTCATGAAATACCCTTTCAAGATCATCATATACCATTCAATGGGATATATCTATTCTAATGAAGAGGACCACATAGGTGATCCTATCTAAAAAAGTGAACAATCAGGTGGACCATTATATTAATGAATGATAGTGTAAATAACTTATATAATTCACATAATATTTTTTAAACCACATTAAAAATGACTATAAATGTCACTAGTTCTATAACGTTACTACATATGGATTTGAAAAATAAACAGAGTCAGGTTAACATATATCACAAATTTTTAGGCAGAATTCAATATAAAAAAATAGGCATCAAATTATGCATCAAAACATGGAAATCATGTGATTTTATACCATTTAACATCAAATTTGTCATTTAAATTACATCTTAATATATGATTAATACCCCAATATAACATTTATCCCATTAATGTAAATGAGAAATTGTAATTATTCATATCTGGGTAGAGTTTAAGCTAATGGAGGAAGAAAAGTACGACTTTTACCCACCAATATTTTCAAATATTCCCTATCCTCAGGTCAACCTTGTCCCACATAGTCGTGATATTGTCTTTGTTTCAAAAACAATTAATAATGTACCAAATAAACTACTAAATACATTTTTTCAACATGCATGAAATCAATAAAATGTCTGACATATAGAAAATTCTAGTATGGTAGTTCAACGAAAATTTATCCCTTTTTCCAACCTAGTATCATAAGGTTTTTTGAAAATGGTTTACCAAAAAAATGTTATTTTCATTTACATTACCAAATACTTGATCATTTTTTCGTAGAGATGGTTTTGTAGCTTGTTCAGTATTCCCATAAAATTTTGTCCTCAAGTATTGGTAATTATAACTTTGAGGTAAAAACAATTATGTCCTAAAAATATAGTATTTGAGGTATGTTTCATCAAAACAGCATGTGTTCATTAAAAAAAATGGGACACCCTAATATTCCATTATTGTTATTTATTGAAAAAATTTCATTAACAAGAAACTTATTTATCATCCCATACAACATTGCCATAAATGTGAATTCATCACTTACATAGGAATGATACATTGTAATACATATATCCCACATAGATTTTAGATCTTTGGTCAATGTATCCAAAAGAACATCAATATCATTAATAGGATTTTTGTCCAAATTTATTCATACAAATCATAATTCATTTTTACTTCATGCATAACCATGGTGTAAATTTATAATATACTCTGATAAGTAGCCATGTACTATAAAAACTAATCTATAAACCAAATGGATTAATTCGATCTATAGACAACACAAGATAGATGTATCTTGACTCATTTATAATGTTGGATACTCATAATCAGTTTTCATTCACTAACGAGAGTTTGTTGGATGACACAATTTCCCATCATTATTTCATGTATCTGAATTCCATGCCAATTGTCTCATGGTTTACTAATATCCATATAGTATTCTAAACTATGAAATGATAAGAATGTACCATAAAATTTCTTAAGAACATGATTAATATTTATTATATTGGTTAATACAACACTTAATGAATTTTATGAGTTATTTAGGGTCTTGGATAAAAAAATAAGAAATAATTTTTCTAATAATGTATTTTTTATAAACCATTCCCATTATACATAGAATTTGTTTAGAACGATATGTCTGACAAGAATTTTCATTTTATTCCTATTGAATATCATTTAAAAGTCCAATTAGTTCTGTAATGATGGTTTCTCTCTATCCCCTTCCAACGTCCAAATTATATAACTTCAATATTGATGGAAATGTTGTGTGTTTATTAAAACCATTACACAATTATCTCATTGTAAAACAATTTTACTTCTAAAAAAAGGACAATTTTTAATTTCTTATTTAATTTCCATTTTCATTTATTCCATATGGTATTTATAATAATTTACACTTGTATTCATATACAATGACCCATAAACTATAGTATCATCCAAATCAGTGTGGATTCTCGTTTTTTTCCCATGTTTAGTTCAACATTTATAGCTCTGGTCAATTCTGTGACAAATAAAACTTTCTTCGAACTCTTCCAAAATAATTTTTCTTCACTAAAAAGAATGTAAACATGGAAAATGGATTTGAGAAGGGTCATATTCTACTTTTATTTAAAACATGTTGAACTATTTAACACCATATTTATACAGTTTTTTTAATTAGAGTATTGTGGGTTAATGTATGATTAATATTCATCATTTTAGGTTTATAAAATAATATTTTTTAATAATATATAAATAAATATACATAATAAATTCATAAAAAAGGATAATTATATAGATAATTATAATAATGGGAACCAAAAATTTGTATGTTATCAGTTATGATTTCAAACAAGTTATCATTTTACACAAGCTTGACATTAAAATAAATAACCAAAGGTAAACATGTGGTTGTAAGTCAAGGTTCTAGATTTGATTTTTGGTATTAAATAAATGTTTTAATAAATATGTTGGTAAAAAAATTATTCATAATTGGATGGATTAGCTCCCTTGAAGATGTTTATTATTTTTTTTCATTAAATTATGACTTGACTTGTGAATTTTCATAAAAAAATCATTCCTCAAAGACATACAGGGTCATTGTAACATCCCAAGTAAGTAATTAATAATAGATATTTTTAACAATGTCTATTTATTAATTATATAGTGTTTTAGAGTCTTAAAATGAGAATAAATCCAATCTTAAGCATGGAATATACTAATTTTTTTAAAAGCTTATTTTACTACCTTTTGATGGAAAACCATTTTTCAATCAAACTTTTGAAATTTTTATATGCTCTATTTGTCAAAATAAACTTATTATTTATAATTGGGACATTAAAATTTACATTGGATAATTTTTTGGAATTTTTCTGACAATGTTCAATTTTTTTAACAAATAGTGAAAAATACTGCATTTTACATCAAAATTGCTTTCTCATCTAATTTAATTATATGGTTATATTATCTTTTTAATTGGTTTTAAAGGGTAATTAGAATATATTTTTACCATTTAATACAATGTTGATCATTAGAATTAATTTCACTTTGGAATTGGGTATAAACAAGTGCCAATCTTTTATAGATATTGTTTAAAATACCCGCTATTTGTTTTGACAATGGGAATTATTTTTAAATTAATTTTTGAAATTTTTTTGTTTGGAATTTGGTGAAATGGATTAAATATTTGTAATTATAAGGTCCAAATTATGTAATCAAGACTCTTTTGTTTTTGGACATTATGAATAGTAACACCGGTAATTATCTTTAATTATCTTGATTAATTAGTAATCGAGTAGTTGAGGATAATAAAATAATATCATAATAATAAAAAATGACCCCAACATGTGTCTTAATACAACTGGTTGTGTTATGGCCGACCATGGGATGCTTTTTTCCAAACATTGGGACCCCATGGAGTCACTTTTTTGTGATAATGACTTTTTATCGTTTTATTTTTAACTAAAGTTAAATATATCAAAGAATGTATCACCTGAGTAAAACATTTTTAATTGTGTCTAAATAAATTATCTATTGGACTATAAATATTAATTGGAAAGATAAAATGATTTCATACATCATAGAATTTTGTTTTTAACTTATAGACATTAAATAAATTAAATTATTTAGGACATCATAATGATACATCGATTACCTCATTAATTAACGATTTAAATAAAATGAAACGATAATGTAAAATAAAAGCCTTACACTTGTCAAAGACCTATTGGATGAGTATATTTATAACCCTTATCACCTTATCCTAGAAATACATCAATTTCGTACCTTTAATATCCGAAACTCATTTGAAATTATGTAACAATTTATACCTTTCCAAGAGTTCCCTCCTCTCCTCTTATAAAAGTCCCCCACCTCTACCTGCTTACCCACACTTCTCAAGCCTTTGGATCGGAAAAGATCTTCTCATTTTATCTATTTACATCCCTCTCTTCATCATATAAGCCTTACCATAGGCATAAAGCTCATTACGAAACCATTTTTGTTCAAACCAAGAAGAGTTACCCGATTTAAAGGTAAAGTCTTCTCAAATGTTCTTTTGTTTTATTTTGCTTCTCCAACAACCTAAAATATTTTTATTAAGTTATTTTGTATCAAAAACAGTATATTAAATATACTAGGATGTTTTTATAAGAATTATTTGAGCTACAATTACACACACCATCATCTAATGGTTAAAGATCATACTGTTTCCGTGGATGGCGAATTTATGCCTCACGAAACGATGATTGTTCAATATTCTTCTAACACCTTCAAAAGAGGCCATTAAAATGAAACTATATTTATATATGATATATAATATGTTTAGTTTTTTTAATCTTATGTATTTTTTCATTTTTGGAATACCTTTATGGTTTCCATTATGGGTAAATGCGATATCTTCATTTTAGGAAGTGCAGACTATAGCCCCATCAAAGTGATTTGATTCGTTAATGCCATATGTGGGACATATAAAAGATGGAGTTAATGATATTATATATGATATTATACAGGATTTATAATATACTTGTATATCATTATGATTCCATTCTATAAAATATGAAATAGAAATGATAGTAGCATTCATGCATACGTAAGGCTTACGGTCTCCATAAACGGTACATTTCATTTCTTACCTATAACTGTTATGTAATATTATAAATGCATGTATATACTAGATATATATGATATATATGATATCTACATCATGAATACAACTCTGGATATAATGGATACATGAACAACTTGTAATTATAAAGAATTTATTTTTGACTCATGTACCAATGATCGTTAAAATGACCGTTATTAACTTAAATAATTACATAGTGTTCATGACATGGTAATAAGTGATATAAAAGGAATACTGAACTTGAAAAAGGTTCTTCAGAAAGAAGTAATTAACTCAAGTTTATTATTCAGGAGATTAAAGAACGATCGAGTCAGGTCGGATACGAGGTAAGGGACTTCGTCTCAATCTCCTTTCATTGAGGCATATTTTGTTTTATACACAACGTTCTTTTATACGGTGTATAAACCCCTTTAACATTTACAATTATTTAAAAGGAATATTTTTTATACTAAGTATTTACTAAATGACAATAGGGAATGTTTTTTTGTCATATGTATGTGGCGAAAACATCTTCTCTGCCGCCGTGACCATTATTTGAGTTTCGGCTTCCTCTACAAGCCATAAATTTTTTTAATGAAAAATAAATACCATGTTTTAATTTTCTTTTATTTTGGTAATGAAAATGGTTTTGATAATTTTTTTATTATAAAAATGTGTTTTTGATATCTTTATTGAAATGTGGAAATATTATGTTTCCTTTATGCATGTTTTATGTGATACAAATATGTTATGTTTCTCGGGCATTGTTTATGAAGACGGGTATTTCCATGATAAACTAAGGGCGGGTGAGCCCGATATAGATCTCTAATGCATTATGTAACGTGAAGGGGTTAAACATTAAGGTTTATCCGAAGAGATTTTGGGAATACACTGTGATGGGTATTCCAAATGTAACCATGAGGGTTACTCCCTACGTAAGAATGTTATGAATGCCTCAAGTTACCTTTATGTCTTATTATTTCTATGATTTATTCATGATTTTATGAGGTATGTTAAAATTATTATGTTTTACAAGTAAATCATGATTTCATACATGGACTAATGTTATCATTTCACACTTTTATATCCCTTGATGATATTTTTATGCTCATCCCAGGTTTTTGGAATGTTTTTCACAGGTCAAGGGAATGGTACATGATGTGATGATAGTGTCATGGAAGTGTCAAGAAACAATCTATGTTTTATTTTAAATATTTTTCCGATGATGGGAAATTTGAGTACTATATTTTATATAACCACTTTGTTTAAATGCGGAGTGTAATGCCTGATTTATGATCTAATTCTCTAAAACTCTAAACCTAAAAATAACATCAACATTTATTTTGGAAATAACTCTAGATTATGTAATGTTTAAGGCTGTGGCCTTTTAGTTGGTATCAAAGGTCATTTTAGACAACTTTAAGAGTTAGAATTCTACTAAATGATAATCCAAAAATATTTTTTTATGGTCAAATTGAAATGATATAGTATTTGAAGATTACCATGTTGCTTCATCTAAGACATGTTTTTTCAGAATGGTTTTCCGTCGAGGAAATAGTGGAGCAGTGCTAGGAAGGCATACAGAAGGAAATGACCTTCTGAATTAGCATCCTAAGATGGTCAGAATTAGAACTGAACAGTTTTTTTGCAGTAATGGCGTGGTTGACTCAAGCGATAAATGGTGGTGGTATCCATGCATGAGGTTAGATAGATCAACTACAGAGGAACATGTCAGTGGTGGAACATTTCATGAGGCAACATCCCCCATCATTCAGAGGATCATCTAACCCTGTGCTAGCTGAAGGGTGGATTAAAGCACTGGAGAAGATTTTTGATGTAATGGGGTGTTTAGACAATCAAAAGGTTAGTCTTTCTATTTACCATTTGGAGGGTAAAGCAGATCAGTGGTGGTCGATGGTTAAAAATATCTGGGACACTAATGATATTGATGCTCTCGACTGGGATGAATTCAAAGGTATGATTCATGAGAAGTATTTTCCTATGGCTATTCGACTTAGGATAGAAAAACAATTCTTGGAATTGAGGCAAGAGGACGACTCAGTGGATTCTTATGAAGAGAGGTTCACTCTATTGACAAGGTATGCTCCAAATTTTATCTGAGACCTTGATAGTAAAATCAATCATTTTTACTCATGATTAAAGCCAAAATATCGAAGGGCATTGGCTTCTCATGAGTTCACAAGTTATGAAAAGCTTGTTCGATGTGATGAGAAGGTGGAAATAGAGTTTTCTAATGATCATGTGTTCTATAGCAACTAACAGAATAAGAGACCGAGGTGGAAGGAGAAAGGAAAGAATTCTTCAAAAAGGTCTAACGGTAAGAAAACTAAGTTTTTAGTTTATGATAAATGTGGTTAAAGGCATGCTAGGGAATGTCTTATTAATTATAGAAATGTCTACCGATGTGGTAAGATGGGACATAAGGATCGTGATTGTAATGAAAAAGATCAGAGTGATGGTAAGACCAAATTTTATTTACAGTTAGTGAAATGTTTAAAGTTCAATGAGATGGGTAACTATGAAAACGAGTGTCCGACAAAGATCTTGAGTGATGGGAAATAGTTAGACTACAAGAATAAAGGTGTGGTGAAATCCTTTGCAACTACTTCAGCAGATGTCAGGCCATCAAATGAAGTGGTTTCAGGTACATTGCTTATTTTTTCAGATTATGCCAGTGTGTTGTTTGATTTGGGGTCTACACATTCTTTCATCTTTGAAAACTATTCTAATAAAATGTGAATACCATCTCAAGAAATGACTCCTGAACTTGTGGTAAAAACACGAGGGGTAAATGTTGAGGAAAAAATAATTTATAAGAATCTTTCTATCCTTATCTGAGGAAAGAACCTACTTGCAAACCTTATTGTTTTACCTCTAGTAAATTTTGATGTTATCCTGGGTATGGATTGGCTCTCTATTTACCATTCTAAGATTGACTGTAGAGATAAAAAATATTCTTTTCAGAAAGTCTTTTAGTTTGTGTACAAGAATGAACCCTTACTGTTGATAACATATCAAGAGGCTGAGAAACTTTTTAATGATGGAAATGAATGTTACCTTCCACATATTGTTGAAAACAAGGGAACTGTTCAGATTAATGATGTGCCAGTGGTAAATGAGTATCCTGATGTTTTTCCTAATGAGTTTCCTGGAATAATACTAGACCCGAAAGTATAATTTACTATTGACTTAGTTCCTGATGCTAATACAATTTTAAAACCCCCTTATCGAATGGCACAAATTGAACTTTTAGAGTTGAAGGAGAAATGGCAAGATTTATTAGAGAAAGGTTTCATTCGACCTAGAACATCACCATGGGGTGATCCTGTTTTATTTGTTAAAAAGAAAGATGGTTCAATGGGACTTTGCATTGATTATAGAGCCTTGAATAATATCACTATTAAGAAAAAAATATCCTTTGCCTCATATAGATGATTTGTTTGATCAGCTCCACGGAGCTCTGTTTTTTTCACAGATTGACCTAAGATCGGGGTACCATCAGTTGAAGGTAAATGAAGCAGATATTCCGAAGACCACTTTTTTTACAAGATATGGCCATTATGAATTTGTAGTAATGCCTTTTCGGATAACCAATGCACCTGCTGTATTCATGGCCCTTATGAATAGAATTTTCCAAGAGTTATTGGATAATTTTTTGGTTGTTTTCATTTATGATATTTTAGTGTTTTCTAAATGTAAAGAGGAGCATGAAATACATTTAAGGGTTATTTTGAAAACCATAAAAGAAAAGAAATTGTATGGGAAATTCAGAAAGTGTGAGTTCTGGTTGAAAAAAATTTCTTTCCTTCGTCACATTGTTTCTAAAGATAGAATAATTGTTGATCCTACAAAAACAAAGGTTGTTGAAGAATGGCTAAGACCCACAAATGTAACTGAGATTCGTAGATTCCTTGGATTGGCAGGCTATTACCGAAGGTTCGTTAGAAATTTTTCACGATTATCTAGTCCAATGACTAAACTAACTCGGAAGGGTGTTATGTTTATCTGGACAAAAGAATGTGATGATTGTTTTCAAGAATTGAAAAGAAGATTGGTGAATTATCCAGTTTTGGCACTACCTTCTAGGAATGGTGAGTTTGTTATCTACAATGATACTTCATTGAAAGGACCTAGTTGCATCCTAATGCTGAATGATCAGGTAATTGCATATGCTTTATGACTTTTGAAAACACATGAGGTAAATTACCCTACACATGATTTGGAATTAGCTGCTGTTGTTTTCGTTTTAAAAATTTGAAGGCATCATTTGTATGGAGTAAAGTGTGAACTATATACCGATCACAAAAGATTAGAGTATATATTCACTCAGAAAGAATTGAACCTGAGACAAAGGAGATGGATTGAATTAATCAAGGATTATGATTGTACAATTCATTACCATCCGGGAAAAGAAAATAAAGTGGCTGATGCTTTGAGTTTAAAAAGTAATGCTTAATTAATAATGTTGCGTTTGGAATATGATCCTTTGGTTAATGATTTGATGAACTTTGGCATAGAAGTTGTTAGTGCAGGATTTCCTTCTGTTTTGTTTCATGTATCAGTGAAATCTTCAATATCAGATAGAATTAAGCAAGCACAGAAGCAAGATAGTAGGTTGTAGAAAAAGGTAGAGCTGGTTTAGAAGGGTAAGTTTCCTGAATTCAACATTGATAGTGATTGTGTTTTGAGATTTGGTAATTGATTGTGTGTGCCTTATGATTCACATTTGAAGAGAGAGTTGTTATGTGAAGCTCATAGTTCTCCATTTTCAGTTCATCCAGGTAGTACTAAGATGTATAGAGATTTTCAAGAGTACTACTGGTGGGATGGAATGAAAAGATATATTGCTTATTTTACTGTGAAGTGTTTGACTTGTCAATAGGTTAAAGTAGAGTGGCAGTTACCGAAAGGGATGCTTTAGCCTTTACCAGTACCAGATTGGAAACACTACTGAAAAACTAACCTTTACCAACGGTTTGGAACCATTGGTATAGGCCTCCAAACCGTTGGTATAGCCTATACCAACGGTTTGGAGAACCATAGCGAAGTAATCCGTTGGGATAGGTCAATACCAACGGTTTTCCAAAAACCGTTGGTATAGGTAATATGAAATCTATACCAACGGTAATGGAACCGTTGGTATATAAATTCCAAAAATAACACATTAGCTGGGATTTGATCCCAGGACTGCTCGTTTATCATTGAACGACTCAACCACGAACCTAACATGACTTTTGTGATCATAATTACATAAATATATATATGTATTCTCATAAATATTTTAAATTTTGATTTATATAATGTTCTCGGTATGAAGGTCTGATAAAAAATGGAAGTACCTATACCAACAGTTGTTAAAACCGTTGGTATAGACCTATACCAACGGTTTTAAGAACTATTGGTATAGGTATTGGTTGTGATTTTGATTCTAGGTGGTACGTTGAATTTTTGGCCCACTTTTCCCAACGGTTTGGCCAAACCGTTGGGAAAGAGGAACTATACCAACGTTTTTTTCAAATCGTTGGTATAGAAGCATTGGGAAAGATATAATTTCCAGTAGTGAAATGGGAGAATATATCCATGGACATTGTTGTGGGATTGCCGAAGACAGCTTGAGGTAATAATGCAATCTGGGTTATTGTTGATCGGTTGACTAAATCTGCTCATTTCCTTGCTATATGAGATACTTTTTCGCAAGATTAACATTCCCGTTTATATCTTAATGAGATAGTCAGGTTACATGGAGTTCCTCTCTCCATTGTTTCTGACCGTGATCTCAAGTTCACTTCTAACTTTTGGAAAGGCCTTCAAAAGTCGTTGGGTACTGAATTAAATTTTAGTACATCTTTTCATCCTCAATCTGATGGGGATTCAGAAAGAATGATTCAGACATTGGAGGATATGCTACGTGCTTGTTCAATGGATTATCAGGGATGTTCAGACCACCATCTTTCTTTGGTTGAGTTTTCATATAATAACAGTTTTCATTCCAGTATACAGATGGCACCATTTGAGACATTATATGGGAAGCAGTGTTGAACTCCAGCTTTCTGGGATGAAGTGGGTGAAAGAAAGTTGATGGGACCAGAATTGGTAGAAGAGTTGGCATAAAATGTTCAGCTGATACAGAGACACATGAGAATAGCTCAGAGCAGGCAGAAGAGTTATGCGGACAACAGGGGGAAGGATCTCTCTTTTGAGGTAGGTGATCATGTCTTCTTGAAAGTCTCACCATGGAAAAGTGTGATGCGATTTGGTAAGAAATGAAATTTGAGTCCAAGGTTCATTGACCATATGAAATTTTGGAGAGAGTTGGATCAGTTGAATACCAAGTGGCTTTACCTCTGACTTTATCTCAGGTACACAATGTTTTTCATGTTTTAATGTTAAGGAAATACATGCCAGATTCATCTCATGTTTTGAGTCCATAGGTAGTTCAACTGGAAGAGAATCTATCTTATGAGGAAAAACCAGTCCAGATTCATGACCACATGAAGCAAGTGTTGAGGAATAAGGTGATTCATCAAGTAAAGGTTTTGTGTAAAAACAACATGAGTGAAGAGGCGACATGGGAATCTGAAAATGCAATGAGGGATAAATACCCCCAATTATTTGTTAAGTAAATAAATTACAGGGATGCAATTTTCTAAAAAGGGGAAGGATGTAACATCCCATGTAAGTAATGAATAATAGATACTTTTACCTATGTCAATTTAGGAATTAGATAGTGTTTTAGAGGCTTAAAATGAGAATAAATCCAATCTTAATAATGGAATACACTAATATTTTTAAAAGATTGTTTTACTGCCTTTTGATGGAAAACCATTTTTAAATCAAATTGTTGAAAATTTTATAAAATCTATTTGTCAAAATAAACTTATTTCTTATGATCGGGACATTGAAATTTACATTGGATAATTTTTTGGTATTTTTCTGACAATGTTCTTTTTTTAAATGAATAGTGAAAAATAAAGCATCTTACATCAAAACTGCTTTTTCATCTAATTTAATTATATGGTTAGATTATCTTTTTAATTGATTTTCAAGTGTAATTAGAATATATTTTTTCCATTTAATCCAATGTTTTTCATTACAATTAATTTCACATTAGAATTGGGAATAAACAAGTGCCAAACTTTTCATAGATATTGTTTAAAAAAACACGTTATTTGTTTTGACAACGGGAATTATTTTTAAAATAATTTTTGCATTTTCTATGTTTGTTTCACGACCCATCCTCGGGGCCCGTGTCATGACTACCCCAAGCCCGCCTTCCATAGGCCAGGGGCTGGCGACTAGCACCAAGGCGTAAATCCCAATAAAAAAGGAAGGCATTGCCTTTGTAAAGTAAACAAGCACCACAGAGTAAGCAAGCGGAAAAGTAAACACTAAGTAAAAACAGAGTACAATTGAAAGTGAGGAAAAGTAAATGGGCCAGTATACAAACCCAAACTGAAAGTAAAGTACAACTCGAAAGGGAAAACAGCAACTGTAAAGTAAAAGCCGCTACACCGAGCTGTCCACTGGAAATCCCACCTGAAGGGTGGGTACAGATAGCTCCACTGCTACACGGGTCCCACCGTACGCTATGAGTATGTCCCGCCCAGTGTTCCACCTCCAGGTACCGTCCTGCTCTGCAAGCCTCAACCACGATCAATGATGTTCGTCGTCTGCAACCAACACAACGTAGTGTGGGCATAGCCCGTGCAGGGGTGAGTATAAGCTACTCAGTAGGGACTTCGAGACCCCTGAAGGTCTCCCAAAATCCACAAAGGATAAACCACAAAGGAAGATACAATCACGAAGTAACAACCGACACTGCTTAGGTATATGCCCATACATATACCTAAGTCATCAATTCCAATACGCTCCAACCTCCGAGCTCAAGTACAACTCAGTCCACACAGGAAAGTAAATGTATTCCACACAGGAAAGCAAAACGTAATCCACACAGGATAGCACAACACAATCCACACAGGAAAGAAACAGGATTCAGCTCACACAGATATACTTCATCGAAAGACGATAAATATGGTATCTGGTCCATCTAAGTCATCGGACCCACGAAGGATCGATAGGTAACTAACCCCCGCAAAGACCCACACAGGATCGGGCCCACACAGGACCTGTAGGCACTGGTTCACACAGGACCGCTGAACGCAATGACCCACACAGGATCAGAACCACACAGGATCGGGCCCACACAGGACCTGTAGCACTGATCCACGTAGGATCGTTTAGTGTTGTAGTCGTCGTCATCGAATCCACTAAAGATCTTTGTACTGTCGTCGTCGCAGTCATAGTAGCAGTAGCAGTCGCAGTAGTAGTCGCAGCCAGCACTAGAGTTCCCGCACACAGCAAGCTCGTTCGGGAGGGTCCGCTCCACGAGCCGAGAGGCTGATACTTCAACTGTCACAAAGTCCAGAGTTTATGTATCCAAAAGTTCCGTATCATCAACAGGAACTCAACACAACAGACGGCGCGTCGATCAGACGCCCGGTCTGAGAGTTATTGGCTTTTTCGTTCCAGGGGCCCGGTTGGTTTTTAAGGCAAAACCAACCTGACCATACTCCACCTGCGTCCAAATCTCAGGCGGAGTATGCCAAAAGATCCGTCTCACTAAGAGGAACTCAACAAAGCTTACGGCACGTCAATCGGACGTCCGTAGCTCAAGATATGAGTGTTTCCGCTCCGAGGGCCCGGTTGGTTACGTGTACGAACCAACCTGGCCGAACTCAAAGTATTCCAAAACATTGAGTGCGATATACCAGATCGACCGTCTCGATCCAAGGATCGCATCGCCACTGACGGTTCGTCAATCGGAGGTCCGTATCTCATGTTATGGTCAAAAGACCGAAATTGATTCGAAAACGGGGGGTCCGGGTCCGGGCCGACCCGGCCCGACCCCCCTTGGGTCGACCCGAACAGGGTCGAACCGACCCGGGTCCGACCCGGCCCGGCCGGCGGCACGGCGGCACAGCCCGGTGCGGTCCGGCACGGCGGCGCGGCCCGGTGCGGTCCGGCACGGCGGCGCGACCCTGCCGGCGGCGGCGCGGCCTGGGCGCCGCTCGGGTGCCACGCGCGGGGGGCAAAGCCCCCGCTTTCCTTCAGCTGGCGGCGCTGCTGGATGCCGCGCCTTGGAGAAACCGGCCCCCCCTCATGGGGGCCTGCCTTTGAGAAAAATGGGGGGGCGCCTGCCCCCCCCCCCCCTTTGTAAAACCGGCCCCCCTCTTTATGGGGGGCCAAAAATAACCGCCGGGGGAATTTATTTCCCCCAGTTTTGCACCGTCCCGGCCGGCCCGACCTGGCCGGCCGGCCTCTTCTCAATAGGACCGGCATGGGCCGGTCCTCTTCCATCTTCCGGCACCGGCGGCCCGGCTGGCCGCCGGTCATCACGTTCCGCCGTGGCCCGGAACCGGCTGCGGCCTTCGTCGTCTGGCGCGGTGCGACGACATCGCGCCCCTCCGCCGCGGCCCCGCTCCGGCCACGGCACCTTCGGTTTCTTTCGACGCGGCGCGGCGACGTCGCGTTCATAATAATCTTTTCCCGGCATGGCGCGACGGCGCTGCACAATATTTTCCGAGCGATTCCCGCGTGGTGCGACGGCACCACGCCATCTCGTTTCATCCGCAAGAAAATATTCAAGAACAAAGGAGGGGGGTTCGGCCGTGTTTGTGTGGTCCGGACCCCCTCTCGTTAGAAGATATCACATAATCATTTACCATCAAGATTGTCATGCTAGAACCAAGAAAGAGAATAAATAAATTAAACAACAATAAACCCCTACCTCGGTTTCAAGAACGATGATCGTCAACGACCCGCGGAAGACGCGTCGCGGTGGTCGGCATCACGAAAGAAAGACGTCGATGTCGTGAAGCGAGGATTCGAAGTTCTTTGACAACGATTTCGTCGCGGGAAATCGTCACGGATGAGATGACTCGGAAGAAGACGTTGTCGGTATCGCGGGTATGACGTCGCGGATGATGGTTCCTGAGAACGTGGTGTTCTTCGTTGATGTCCGAATGTTCTTCGCGTTCTTCATCAAAGTTTGAAGAAGAAGAAGAAGGAGCTCTCCAATCTCTCAAGAGAAAGAAAAACCAACCCAAAATAATAATATAATCTTAAGGTTATTTTATTACACAACCTTCCTCTTAGAATTTCAATGGTTTGAAATTCAAATTAACCCGCCTCAATTAATTAAACCAAGTTGTCAAACATTAATTGAAATGGGTTAAAGGGGAGTTTTTGAGAGAAGTTGAGGAGTTGGGGTTCGTGTGGGCCCCACCACACTTAATCCTCCCAAGGGAGGTTAAGTGGTTGTGGGTCCCACCCCTAACTCCCTTTGGGAGGTTTAAAAAAAACAACAAGTTAAAATAAAAAATTTGTATCCCACAATTTTTATTTAACTTATTCTAAACTCCCAAAAACTAACTCTCAACCCGAAATAGACGCAACCTCGGAAAAGGTCTCCTAAAGCGAATATCGGCGCTGTGAGTTCATCGGTGCCCTCAGAATTTGATTCCGGGCACCGGTTCAAAAGTTAGAAATTCCCGCTCGTTCGTTCACTGAACTTACCCGAGCAAAACTTTGGAAAATGATTTCGGGCACTCCGGGCCTCGGAATCAGGTGCCTTCAGAAACTGCGCTCTTGTAAAATTCCAAAGAAAATTATGAAAAAATTTCCCTTGAATTTTACGGGTCTTTACATTACTCCCACCTCGGGGATTTACGTCCCCGTAAAGATACATCAAAAACTAGGGAAACAAATGAGGGTACTGAGCATGCATCTGAGCCTCCCACTCCCATGTGCTCTCCTGGAGGTTCCTGTGCTGCCATTTGATGCGCATAAGAGGAATCGACCGTCCACGTAGGACCCGCTCCTGTCAATCCTCTATCTCCACCGGAACCTCCGTAAAAGTCGCCCCATCGTCAACGTCAAGCTCCCCATGGTCAGTGATGTGCGTCGGGGCGTGCACATATCACCACAGCTGAGATACGTGGAAGACGTCGTGCACCCGGTGCAACTAAGGTGGTAGAGCCAGGCGATAAGCCACCTCTCCAATCCTGCAGAGGACCTGAAAGGGTCCGATGAAGCGCGGAGATAACTTTTCGCCTCGGCCAAATCTTCGTGTACCACGTCGAGGTGAGACCCGCAAGAAGACGTGGTCGCCATCGTCGACCTCTAGTGGCCTCCGCCTCCTGTCAGCGTATGACTTATGCCAGCTCTGAGCTGTCCTCATCCACTCCTGGATGACTTGGACCTTTCCTGTCGTGGCCTGGACCATCTCTGGTCCCACAAGTGCTGACTCCCCAGGGTCTGTCCAGCACAAAGAATATCTACAAGGTCGGTCGTACAACGCCTCGTACGGTGCCATCCCGACGGTGGAGTGGTAGCTGTTGTTGTACGCAAACTCCACCAAGGGTAGGTGGTCCTCCCAGCTACGACCAAAGTCAAGGACACATGCGCGGAGCATGTCCTCGAGAGTCTGAATGGTCCTCTCCGTCTGACCATCCGTCTGTGGGTGAAAGGCTGTGCTCAGATGTAGCTGCGTCCCGAACGCCTCCTGTAACCCCTTCCAAAGCCGGGAAGTAAAGCGAGCATCTCGATCGGAGACGATATATGATGGCACACCATGGAGCCACACAATCTCCTGAACATAGAGACGTCCCAAGCTCTCTACTGAGCCCTGCTCTCTGATTGGTAAGAAGTGTGCCGACTTGGTGAGTCCGTCAACAATCACCCAGATGGAGTCGTGAACTCTGGAAGTGCGTGGAAGTCCAGTCACGAAGTCCATAGATACGTCATCCCAATTCCACTCTGGGACCTCCAAGGTCTGTACCAAGACTGCTGGTACCTGATGCTCTGCCTTCACCTGCTGGAAGGTGAGGCATCAAGAAACGAACTCTGCTACAACCTTCTTCATGCCCGGCCACCAGTGCTGTCGCCTGAGATCCTGGTACATCTTTGCCACTCCTGGATGTACCGCAAAAGGAGAAGTGTGAAACTCTCTCAGCACCTCCTCTCGCAAAGCGACTGGTACCATGGTACATCCTCTGAAAAGGATGTCGTGCTCTGCTCCAAGGGAGAAACCATCAGGTGCCTGTCCCGAGGATATCTGTGCACGCCATGTCTCACAGTCAGCATCCTCACACTGTGCCTCTCTGACCCGCTGCAATAGTGGAGGGGTGACTGTGAGAGACTGAAGGAAGGCTGCTCCATCTCTATCCACAAAGGATATCTACAAAGAGGCAGGATGCTCCATCACCTCCTCAAGTAGGTGAATTCTCGTCCTCCTGCTGAGGGCATCGGCTACTACGTTCCCCTTCCCGGGAGTATAGACTATCTCAAAGTCATAGTCCTGGAGGAACTCGAGCCATCACCACTGTCTCAGGTTCTGGTCCTTCTGCGAGAAGATATACCTGAGACTCTGATGATCAGAAAAGACTGTAAACCACTCGCCCATCAGGTAGTGTCTCCAAGTCTTCAGAGCGAAGACCACTGCTGCTAGCTCCAGGTCATCGGTAGCGTAGTTCTGCTCATGTGGCCTCAACTGACGTGATCCTTAGGCGATCACTGCCCGCTCCTGCATCAGAACACATCTGAGTCCAGTCCCTGATGCATCGTAGTAAACTAAGTATCCAACTCCCTCCTCATGAAACCTCAAGTTAGGTGCGCTGGTCATCCTCTGTCTCAGCTCCTGGAAGCTCTGCTGACATCTGTCTGACCACACGAAGGGTTTCCCCTTCCTCCTTAACGTACGGAAAAGCTGCAAAGATTACTCCTTTGTCGAAAAGTGAAATCCGGTCTCATCCCCTGGATGAACCACGTTCCTTGACTAATACAGTCAATCCCGTCATGATTAGTTAATTCATGGCATGGATGACGTCGTAAGGCCTCGATGCTGCTACCAAGAGATCCAACAGTTACTCTCGTCTCCAAGGGTTGAGTCACACTGTCGGCATCAGTGTGTGGTCACTGGGTTTCCTCCAGTAAGAATCTCGCAAGTGAGGGTCAAGTCAATAGTTTTTAACCGGCACCTCTTAGTAAAACCAAACAAAAGACAAGAAAACAAAAGTCACCAAGGAAAGTATCTTTTATTACTTCAACTTAAAGTACAAGGACACAAGGCAACACAGACTACGAAGCTAGAGGCATTATGGGCAAAGGCCTCTATGCCTGGAGCTAGTCCCGCACTAGTCCACCCGCTTCCGGAGCTCCATGATCGTATGCTTCAGCTGCCTGAAGCTGTGCTCTCCCCTGAGGTCGGGGTGGACCTCCTGGTGGTGGTGGTGGTAGAGCCTCAAAGCGTCGCCCACCACCTGCTGCTCGGCCAGTTCCTCTGCCTCGTCCGCCTCCTCCCTGCAGACCGCCATAGTCAAACCTCTGCCTCTGCCTAGGTGGTTCCTCAACCGTCTGCTGCTCCTCTGCATGGCGGGTCGGGCAGTCATGAGCCATGTGGCCCTGCCCGCCGCACGAGTAGCACTGTATGCCTCTCGAAAGACTGGCTCCGCGCTGTGTGCCCCGCACTGCTGAGCCAGTGTCCTAAGGTCGTCTTCCTGAAGGTATGGTCTTCCTGGACCCCTGAGTCATCTGTCGACTGCCAGCCGCAGAAGACTCTGCCACGTGAGGCCCTGCGGTGGGCCTCGGCGCTGGTGTAGACTCAGCAAGGAAGCTCTCGATCAAAAGGGACCACTCCAGTACTCCCGTCTGAGTCGGTATGCTGAGGGAGATCAGTGATGCCCTGATCTCGTGTCTCAATCCCTGCTCGAAGGTCGGGGCCCAGAAGAATGGGTCTCGTACCATGTCGGTCGAGTAGCGCGAGAGATCAGTAAATCATGCAGAGTACTGAGTGACCGTCATGCTGCCCTGCCGCAGCTAAAGAAGCTCCTGGATACGCACCGCACGAAGGGTGGCTGGGACGAACTCCGAGCTGAAGAGGCTCTCAAAGTCCATCCAAAGTAGAGATGCCTCATCGTGCACCTGGAGCATCAAGCTCCACCATCGGCCCGCTGCTACGTGCAGTAGGCTCGCAGCGAGGATCACCATAAGGTCTGCAGGTGTCCTCACTAGCCTAAAAACTCGTAACACTGCCTCCAGCAAGTCCTCTCCTTCCTGGGGGTCCGTCTCCCCACGGAACCTAGGTGGTCGCTGGCACTGGAACTCGTGCAGAGCTCCAAGGCGACGTGCATCGTCAGCGGCTGGTGCTGGAAGCATCGGTGGCTCGACGGGTAGAGCTTTCGCCGGTGCCACTGCTGACAAAGGGCCATGCACCGAGGCCTCGTCGTTCGGTGGGCTGTCGTCACACTCGACTCTCGGAACCCTAGCTGGCTGCCGTCGTGGGGCCATCCTGAAAAGGAAACTGGTGCGCCACGGTCAGAACAGTATACCTGGTGAGCTGATATAACGTAATCACAAAGAAAACCTTGAAACACACACGCAATCAATGTTTTTGTTCATTAAGTCGGAAATCAGTAGTCAGGGTCCTGGTGTACGGATACGTCGGCCGCCGCACCAACACTGGACTCCCTAGACTGATAACCACACTCAATACGCTAAACATTATTGCTTCACATAGAAAAGATCAGAGTTCGCGGTAGAACCGAACCCCTTTGATACCAATTTGTCACGACCCATCCTCGGGGCCCGTGTCGTGACTACCTCATGCCCGACTTCCATAGGCCAGGGGCTGGTGACTAGCACCAAGGCGTAAATCCCAATAAAAAGGGGAGGAATTGCCTTTGTAAAGTAAACAAGCACCACATAATAAGCAAGCGGAAAAGTAAACTCTAAGTTAAAACAGAGTACAACTGAAAGTGCGTAAAAGTAAATGGGCCAGTATACAAATCCAAACTGAAAGTAATGTACAAATCGAAAGGGAAAACAGAAAATGTAATGTAAAAGCCGCTACACCGAGCTGTCCACTGTAAATCCCACCTGAAGGGTGGGTACAGATAGCTCCACTGCTACACGGGTCCCACCGTCCGCTCTGAGTACGCCCCGCCCAGTGGTCCACCTCCAGGTATCGTCCTGCTCTGCAAGCCTCAACCACGATCAACGCTGTCCATCATCTGCAACCAATACAATGTAGTGCGGGCATAGCCCATGCAGGGGTGAGTATAAGCTACTCAGTAGGGACCCCGAGACCCCTGAAGGTCTCCAAAAATCTACAAAGGATAAACCACAATGGAAGATACAATCACGAAGTAATAACCGACACTTCTTCGGTATATGCCCATACATATACCTAAGTCTTCAATTCCAATACGCTCCAACCTCCGAGCCCAAGTACAACTCAGTCCACACAGGAAAGTAAACGTATTGCACACAGGAAAGCAAAGCGTAATCCACACAGGATAGCACAACACAATCCACACAGGAAAGCAACAGGATTCACCTCACATAGGTATACTTCTTCGAAAGACGATAAAGATGATCTCTGATCCATCTAAGTCGTCGGACCCACGAAGGATCGATAGGTAACTAACCCCCGCAATGTCCCACACAGGATCGGGCCCACACAGGACCTGTAGGCGCTGGTTCACACAGGACCGCTGAGCGCAATGACCCACACAGGATCGGACCCACACAGGATCGGGCCCACACAGGACCTGTAGCACTGATCCACGTAGGATCGATGAGTGATGTAGTCGTCGTCGTCGAATCCACTAAGGATCTCTGTACTGTCGTCGTCGCAGTCACAGTAGCAGTAGCAGTAGCAGTAGCAGTCGCAGTAGCAGTCACAGCCAGCACTAGGGTTCCCGCACACAACAAGCTCGTTCGGGAGGGTCCGCTCCACGAGCCGAGAGGCTGATACATCAACTGTCACAAAGTCCAGAGTTGATGTATCCAAAATTTCTGTATCGTCAACAGGAACTCAACGCAACAGACGGCGCGTCGATCGGACGCCCGGTCTGAGAGTTATTGGCTTTTTCGTCCCAGGGGCCCGGTTGGTTTTTAAGGAAAAACCAACCTGACCATACTCCAGCTACGTCCAAACCTCGGGCGGAGTATGCCAAAAGATCCGTTTCACTAAGAGGAACTCAACAAAGCTGACAGCACATCAATCGGACGTCTGTAGCTCAAGATATGAGCATTTCCGCTCCGAGGGCCCGGTTGGTTTCGTGTACGAACCAACCGGGCCGAACTCAATGTATTCCGAAACTTTGAGTGCGATAAACCGAATCGACCGTCTCGATCCAAGGATCGCATCACCGCTGACGGTTCGTGAATCGGAGGTCCGTAGCTCAAGTTATGGGCAAAAGACCGAAATCGATTCGAAAACGGGGGGTCCGGGTCCGGGCCGACCCGGCCCGGCCGGCGGCGCGACGGCGCGGCCCGGCGCGGCGGCGCGGTCCGGCACGACGGCGCGGCCCGGCGCGGCATCGCGGTCCGACACGACAGCGCGGCCCGGCGCGGCGGCGCGGTCCGGCACGACGGCGCGGCCCGGCCGGTGGCGGCGCAGCCTGGGCGCCGCTCGGGTGCCACGCGCGGGGGGCAAAGCCCCCGCTTTCCTTCAGCTGGCTGCGTGGCTGGATGCCGTGCCTTGGAGAAACCGGCCCCCCTCGTGGGGGCCTGCCTTTGAGAAAAACACGGGGGCACCTGCCCCCCTTTGTGAAACCGGCCCCCCTCTTTATGGGGGGCCAAAAATAACCGCCGGGGGAATTTATTTCCCTCGGTTTTGCACCGTCCCGGCCGGCCTCTTCTCAACAGGATCGGCATGGGCCGGTCCTCTTCCATCTTCCGGCACTGGTGGCCCGGCTGGCCGCCGGTCATCACGTTCCGCCACGGCCCGGAACCGGCCGCGACCTTCGTCGTCCGGCGTGGTGCGATGGCACCGCGCCCCTCCGCCGCGGCCCCGCTCTGGCCGCGGTGGCTTTGCTTTCTTTCGACGTGGCGCGATGGCGTCGCGTTCATAATAATCTTTTCACGGCACGGCGCGACAGCGCCGCACAATATTAGCCGAGCGATTCCCGCGTGGTGCGACGGCACCACGCCATCTCGTTTCATCCGTAAGAAAATATTCAAGAACAAAGGAGGGGGGTTCGGTCGTGTTTGTGTGATCCGGCCCCCCTCTCGTTAGATGATAGCACATAATCATTTATCCTCAAGATTTTCATGCTAGAACCAAGAACGAGAATAAATAAATTAAACAACAACAAACCCCTACCTTGGTTTCAAGAACGATGATCGTCAATGACCTGCGGAAGACGCGTCGCGGTGGTCGGTGTCACGGAAGAAGGACGTCGATGTCGTGAAGCGAGGATTCGATGTTCTTTGACGACGATTTCGTCGCGGGAAATCGTCGCGGAAGAGATGACTCGGAAGAAGACGTCGTCAGTATCATGGGTATGACGTCACGGAAGACGGTTCCCGAGAACGTGGCGTTCTTCGTCGATGTCTGAATGTTCTTCGCATTCTTCGTCAAAGTTTGAAGAAGAAGAAGAAGGAGCTCTCCAATCCTCTCAAGAGCAATGAAAAACCAACCCAAAATAATAAAATAAGCTTAAGCTTATTTTATTACACAACCTTCCTCTTATAATTTCAAAGGTTTGAAATTCAAATTAACCCTCCTCAATTAATTAAACCAAATTGTCAAACATTAATTGAAATGGGTTAAAGGGGAGTTTTTTAGAGAAGTTGAGGAGTTGGGGTTCGTGTGGGCCCCACCACACTTAATCCTCCCAAGGGAGGTGAAGTGGTTGTTGGTCCCACCCCTAACTCCCTTTGGGAGGTTTTAAAAAAACAACAAGTTAAAATAAAAAATTTGTATCCCACAATTTTTATTTAACTTATTCTAAACTCCCAAAAACTAACACTCAACCCGAATTAAACGCAACCTCGGAAAAGGTCTCCTTAAGCGAATATCGGCGCTGCGAGTTCATCAGTGCCCTCAGAATTTGATTCCAGGCACCGGTTCAAAATTTAGAAATTCCCGCTCATTCGTTCACTGAACGTACCCGAGCCAAACTTCAGAAAATGATTCCGGGCACTCCGGCCCTCAGAATCAGGTGCCGTCAGAAACCACACTCTTGTAAAATCCAAAGAAAATTAAGAAAAAATTTCCCTTGATTTTTACGGGTCTTTAAAGTTTGGAATTTGGTAAAATGGTTTAAATATTTGGAATTAAAAGGTCCAAATTATTTAATCAATACTATTTTGTTTTTGGACATTTTTAATAGTAACGATGGTAATTATGTTTAATTATATTTATTAATTAGTAATCGGGTAGTTAAAGATAATATAATAATATAATAATAATAAAAAATGTCCCCAAAATGTGTTCTAATGCTACTGGTTGTGTCATGGCCGACCATGCGATGCATTTTTTCAAACTTGGGGACCCCATGGAATCACTTTTGTGTGATAATGACTTTTTATCTTTTTATTTTTAAAGAAAGTTAAATATAACAAAGAATGTATCACCTGAGTAAAACAATTTTAATTTTGTCTACATAATTGATCTATTGGACTATAAACAATAATTGGAAATATAATACTATTTCCTGTATCATAGTATTTTATTTATAATTTTTAGACATTGAATAAATTAAATTATTTATGACATCATGATGATACAACGATTACCTCATTAATTAACGATTTAAATAAAATAAAAAGTTAATGTAAAATCTACGACTTACACTTTTCAAAGACATATTGGATGAGTATATTTAGAACTCGTATCACCTTACCCTCGAAATACATCAATGTGGGACCTTTAAAATCTAAAACTCATATGAAAATAAAGTAACATTTTATACCTTTCCAAGAGTGCCCCTCCTCTCCTCTTATAAAAGGCCCCCACATCTACCTCCTTACCCACAATTCTCAAGCCTTTGTCTCGGTCAAGATCTGCTCATTTTATCTCTCTAAATCCCTCTCTTCGTCCTAGAAGCCTTACCTTAGGCCGAAATCTCTTCAAAAACCATTTTGGTTCAAACCCAGAAGAGTAACCCGATTAAAAGGTAAAGTCTTCTCTAATGTTCTTTTGTTTTATTTTCCTTTCCAACCCCCTAAAATCTGTTTATTCATTTATTTTGTAACAACACCAGTATATTCATTATACTAATATTTTGTTATAAGAAATATTCTAGCTACACTTACACACACCTTCATCTAATGGTTAAAGAGCATACTGTTTTCGAGGATGGCGAATTTCTGCCTCACGAAATGATGATTTTTCAATATTCTTCTAACACCTTCAAAGGTGGCCATTAAGATGACACTATATTTATATATGATATATAATATGATTATTTTTTCCTTAAGATTCTGTATTTTTCATTTTTTGCATACTTTTATGGTTTCCATTATTGGTAAACACGATATATTCATTTTAGGAAATGCGGACTACCGCCCCCTCAAAGTGATTTGATTCGTTAATACCATATGTAGGATGTATAAAGGATGGAGTTAAGGATATTATATATGATTTTAAACTGGAATTATAATATACCATTATATAATTATGATTCCATTCCATAAAATACAAAATAGAAATGAAAGTAGCGTTCATGCGTACATACGGCTTACCGTCTCCATGAATGGTGCATTTCATTTCTTACCTCTAAATGTTATGTAATATTATAAATGCATTTATATAATGGATATATATGATATATATGATATCTAAATCATGAATATAACTCTGGATATAATGCATACATGAACAAATTGTAATTATAAATAGTTCAATTTTGACTCAAGTACGAATGATCGTTAAAATGACCGTTATTAACTAAAATAATTAAATAGTGTTCATGACATGATAACAAGTGATATAAAAGGAATAATGAACATGAAAAAGGTTCCTAAGCAAGTAGAAAATAACTCAAGTTTATTATTCAGGAGATTAAATAACGATCGAGTCATGTCGGATAGGAGGTAAGGGACTTCGTCTCAATCTCCTTTCATTGAGGCATATTTTGGTTTATACACAACTTTCTTTTACACGGTGTATAAACCCCTTTGAATTTTACAATAATTCAAAAGGAATCTTTTTTATACGAAGTTTTTACTAAAAGGAAAAAAGGGAATGCTTTTTTTGTTGTACATATGCGGCGACAATGACTTCTCCGCCGCCGTGACCATTATTTAAGTTTCGACTTCCTCTACAATCCATAACATTTTTTAAAGAAAAATAAATACCATGTTTTACTTTTCTTTTATTTTGGTATTGAAAATGGTTTTGATAATTTTTTTATTATATCAATGTGTTATTGATATCTTGATTGAAATGTGTAAATGTTATGTTTCCATTATGCATGTTTTATGTGATACGATTATGTTTTGGTTCTTGGGCATTGTTTACGAAGACGGGTGGTTATGTGATAAACTAAGGGAGGGTGAGCCCGATATAGCTCTCCAATGCATTGGGTAACGCGAAGGGGTTAAACATTACGGTTTCTCCGAAGGGAGTTATGGAATATACTGCGATGGGTATTCCAAACGTATTCATAAGGGTTACTCCCTATGTAAGAATGTTATGAATGCCTCAAGTTACCTTTTTGTCTTATGATTTATATGATTTATTCATGATTTGATGAGATATGTTTAAATGATTATGTTTTACGAGTAAAGCATGATTTCATACATGGACTAATGTTTTAATTTCGGACTTTTATATACCTTGCAAAGCTTTTTATGCTCATCACATGTTTTTGAAATGTTTTTCACAAGTAAAGGGAAAGGTACATGATGTGATGATAGTGTCAAGGAAGTGTCAAGAAAGAATATATGATTTATTATAAATATGTTTCTGATGATGGAAATAAGGAGTACAATCTTTTATGTAACCACTTTGTTTAAATGTGGAGTGTAATTCATAATTTATGATCTAATTCTCTAAAACTCTAAACTTGAAAAGATCCTCAACGTGTATTTTTGAAATAACTCAAGATTAAGTAATGTTTAAGGATGGGGCCTTATATCATGTAATCACTGAATTCAGACACATGGTCAACGATATGGGAATATAATGATAATAATTAATGAATTTTTTATTGATGAAATAAGTGAAGTTGGATTCCATGTTGTTCTATATTTATATAGATTATTTTAAACCATTTTTTATGGTAATAACAAAAGATATATTTGAACTATAACCCACTGATGAACCTCTCTTTCAAAAATATCATAGTAATCAATCATAGGTATAATTCACATATTGTAAAATAACAAAAACCTATAATCAACATCCTTAAAAACACCAAAAATACATTCCATGAATTAATAATCCAAAAAATATGGTTAGCCTAGATTTCACATCATTGAGATCCAAAACATTATAATTCCAACTCTTATAATGACATGGATAACTATAATCTATCTCTTACATCTAGTAGTCAAAATATTTATAGGTATGTAAAAAATATTATTCTAATTATTAATAAAATTAATACCATGCTTACAGTTATTGAATATTATAATTAACTTTGTAAATTTATTCCATTATCTTGTAATCTTGTATGTGACTGTGATAAATGAGTTTTAAATTAGAAATTTTTAGGGGTGAAAATCAACAGTTCCTAATGACAAAAAATTGATCAAAATACTAGTAATTTTTTTTGTATAGGAAAATAAATTATAATGTAAACTAATAAAGTGTTTTATCTAGAAGAAAATGAATCTTATATAAATACCTTGTTTATGACTATATCTTATAATTGAAAATTTAAAATTACATGAGATAGTTTACTTATGAAAATCCACCTACATGATGTGTCATTTAACTTCTCAAAACACGTTTTAATGAGTTTTACTCATTCTATCACTTGTTTCATTATAAAATATCTTATATTTCATGGTAATTCAATAACTCAATATTTTATATTTATAATACATATGAAAAATAAATCAAATACATATAAAAAAAATTCATTTATCATATTACACATGGTACAAACTAGAATTATTAGTTTTTATTCTATAATAAACATGAACTAATCAATATACCTCAAGCATTATTTAACTAATTTAATATAAGAAATTCAATACTAGTTTTAAGAAACCAAAAATGATCCATGTCAATGCTTTATCATACCTAATATAATGTATTTCCAAAATCCAACACATTCACAAGGAATAAATTCCTGACCAAAACCATTTTCATATGACCAAAAAATTCACAACCCATATATATTAACTAAAAATTAATGAAATATAATATTATAATATCCTAAAATGATTTTTTAAATATATTCTCACCTAATAAAGAAATTATACCTAAAATGGGTCAAGAGAAATGAAACATTATTTATAAAATATATGGAATATCATTTATTTGAAGAAAAATATTTGAAACCAAAGAAACAATGAAATTTTCATCTTCAAAATACTAAAAACCATTTTATTCTGAATAAAATTTTGAAAATAATAAACGCATTGAAAATTTATATTTATTAACCCTTCACAACTCATTAAAATATTTTAATAGTTAAATTTTTTATATATATGAAAATAAAAAATAGTTTAATATACACAAATGAAATTTAAATCAATATTAGTTAATTCTTCTCAAATTAAAAATAGAATTTATAATTTATGTCAACTAACAACCAACATCATGTCCTTCATTAAAACATCTCATTTCATAATAAAATTCATTTCATAAATAATTTATGAATCATTCATACTAAAAATTAATAATTTTTGAAATAAATATCCATGGAAATAATAAAATGTAGTTATATTAATGACAATAATAAATAAAAAATAATCATACACTTTCAATAAATTTAAATAAGAAACATGATGAACACATAAAAATTTCAATTATAATATGTTCAAAACACTATAACAGAAAATTAATGAATTCAATGTTCTTTAATAAATTCAAATACATAATGATCACATTATAGTATACCCAATCCCCTTTTACATATATTTTTAGGATATATTTCTTAATTATAAATCTTATATTCACAAACTAATCTATATAAAAAATCATCATCCATACAAACTCCAAATATCTAAAACAAAATAAATCCCATTATTTTAGACAAAAATAATAAAGAACCTTAAAAATTTATTTCTATAAAAAATTATTTTTCATAAAAAAAGAATTGAAAAAATGAGTTTTTATTCTAATAAATATTTTTAAAACTAAAAACATTTATTCAAAATGAATTTTTTCAATATATAAATGACAAAAAAGAAAATTAAATCAAATCAAATCAAATAAATTCCAATATTTCTTTATATGATACAATTTATTATATTATTAAATATACTTTAAATAAAAGAACAAAACATACCATGAAACCAATAAAATTTGATACAATGCATAAATTCCCTACTAATTACCAATAATAAATGCATTTAAACTAATTATATCATGTTAAAAATATGAAAAATCATCCAGTGAATTCATATAATATAATGACATTTCTATAATAGAATAAATTGATAATAATGAAATAAATTTCAATTTATTATTTTGAGAACCTTGTGTTTTCAAAGTCACTTTTACAAATACCAATTTATCCCAATCTTATCACATTTAAAAATACTAAAACACTAAAATATAATTCCATTATTTCAAATAAAATTTATCACATTTATTATTTCATAAAATTTTCATATTAATGTGAAAATAAAATTCATTGATATCAAAAAACTTCCAAGGAATCATTAAAATTTCACATATATTTTAAAATAATTATAATATCATTCTTCAATTTTTTTTCGAAAAACACTTTGACGTCAAAGATTAATTTGAATGTTTTTAAAAACAATTATTATATAAACATTAATTATATATATGTATACTAATAAATAATTAATATGAAAATTAATCCATCACTATGTATATTATTTAATAAATAAAGAAAACATCTCTAAAAAAATTAATAAATTTTTAAATCAATTAGATTATGCCAAATGACAATTAATGAAAACGCTAGTTAATTATAATAGGAATATAAGGAATTAAAATAATCAATAATAAAACCTATAAAATTTTCAATAAAGAAAAATGTTGGTTTTACAAATTTTAGTAATGGGGGGACCACCTGAATTTTTATGTCAGTCGATTTTCTCATACATATTAATATGTCACACTCAATATGACCAAAAGAACCCACTCATATTAGACAATGAAGATAACCCTAACACCAGTATAAGAAAAAATTGGACTATCTAATTTTCATGTGACGTGAAGGAGAGACATTGTGGGTGGAATTTTTTTGAGGCTCAATTCCCTGGTTGTAGGAAAAGTGATACACTCCTGTAATGGGAGAGATCAATTGGGTTGCTGATGCGATGGGACTATGGTGGTGTCATATAGTGGCTAGTGGTTCTTTAGGAACTAGAAAAATAATTTAGTGAGGGAATATTCAATTAAAAAAATTAAGGAAGAGTAGATATAATCACATACAATAGATTTTTAGAATACCAATTCATCCATGAAGATTGAAGATTATAAATAGGAGAGACTCGGTTCTGCAAGAGCTAGAATATCTTGACTGCGGATAACCCACTTGGGGTTCTATTTAAGATGTCATGAAGGATTTTCTCGGTGATTTAAAAAAAACAACCGATGATGAGTGGTATTGTCTGTTCTAAAATAGTTTTCATTGATAAAACAGATCTTTATCATTGTTTTTTCACTGATAATGGTAACTCTTAATGAGCGCTGTAGAAGGGATGATAAAGACCAAATTTTAATAATATAATTAAAATAATTAATGAATTTAAATAAATATAATTATAAATAAAAATAAAAATAATTACATTTGATCATTTATAAATATAATTATAAATAAATATAATGATAATTTAAATATATTTATTATAATTTTATAATTATTTTTATATATATTCTTCTTTCTGGGACTCTTGATGTTGTGATGATCTCTATGATCATTGGTTGGATAAAATATATCATGGTTGATGATTATATGGGAAATCAATGACCTTTTGGATTTGGATATGTCCATATAAATAAAATGGTTGATTTCATGGGATGCCGCAATTGTACATGTGGTGTTTTCACTTCTATAGAAGATGAAATGATTAACTTGATTAATGTAGTTGAAATGGGAAGAAAATGAGGGTGGTGTAAATTTTTGTTGGAATGTGATTCAACCACTACTATTCATACTGTCCAAAGTGTCATTATTCATCTCTCATGGAACCGCACCACTAGATGGATGTAATGCATGGAAGGTCTCTAGATCATGAGATATTTGGTCACACAAACATACTGGGAGGTCAACCTTCTTGCAGATGGACATACAAACAAATGGGTTACTGCTAATGAAATTATTTTGTATAATGCATTACAATATGTGTTTTTTTACTTCTAAACAAAGAGAATTTTTGTAAAAATCATTACCTTAGACTTTTGTAACCACTTTTTATTTTCTTAATAAATGTGACTTGTCCATTTGAGCATGTTATTATCCTTTATTTAAATTTTTTAAAATAATATAATTATATTTAAATAAGAAAATGTAAATGTATAAAATTATAAATTTAATAAAAAAATAAATATGTATTTATAAATTTATATATATATATATATAATAATAATTATAATAATTATTATATATATTCATATATATATTTATATATATTTATATACAATTATAAATATATTTATATCAATATATATTTATTGATTTAATTATATATATATTTAATATATATATATATATAAGTATAATGATATTCATTATATTAACTATTTAATTATATTTATTATAATTGAATAATTATTTAAATTGAAATTTATTTATTTAATATTATATACATACTTTTATAAAAAATTTATATTTATTTAATAATAATTATAAATGTATAATTTTATAAATATATTTATAAATAAATATATATGTAAATATATTTATTATTATAAATAATTTTATGTCGTTTATATATATTTATATAATTATATATGTATATATATAATATTTATAAATATAGATATAAATATTGTAAATATAAATAATATTTAAACGTATTTATTATAAATTTATAATTATTTACATAACAATTAATTTATTTTTTATTATATAAATACTTTTTAAAAACAATAATTACTTATTTATAATTAAAAATATGTAATTTTATAAATATAATAAATATACATTTATAAATATATTTATTTATAAATATTTATTTCAAAATATATTGTCACAATTATAAATAAATATATAATAATACACTCATTAATGTTAAATGTGATTGAAATTTAATAATTAAAAATGATTTGACATTAATGTTTATGAAAAAAATACATAAGCTTTACCAATAAAAAAACGTTTTAAAAAATATACATATATATTGAAATGAAGATGAATATATATTGAAAATATTAAAACATAGAAAATAAATATGTATTAATAATTATGATTAAATGATTAAATTCCAAAAAAAATATTAACAATGGTTTAAAATGAGAAATTAAAATTTACTGATTAAATACATAATATAATAAATATATTATAGTACTAAATGAAATTATATAATTAATATTTAATTTTTTAAAAAAAAATATTAGTTTTTTGTGTGTGTGTTTCTATATAAGACTTCATTAATAACTTAAGTGTGTGTGTGAAATTAATTTATGTGTTTATATATATATATATACCACACAAGTTTGACACATTAAATTGAACAATGTCATTATGTAATATGCAACGTGAATTAATGAAATAAATAATAATAGGAATGAATAAATTTTAAAAAATATTAATTATTATTAATTATATAGATTATTAAAAAAACCAAAAATGAATATTAATAAATACACATGTCACGATTAAAATGAATACATTTTAATTATATAAAATATAACCATATTAAATTCAGTAAATTTTAATGAATAAATCTGTATATATGAATACTAATATTATATAAGATTATAAACATATTGAGCAATGAAAAATTAAAAATGAATAAATTAAAGAAAAATTATTAAAAAAATTAAGATTATTAATGAATAAATAATATTAAAAATGAATTAATTTGGAAGAAATATTAATAAGTAAAAAATAGTATATAATTATAAAAAATATAAAAAATGATTATATTTATCTATTATAAACATTATATATATTAAATATAGTATGTTAATAAATATAATTCTAAATTGAACATTAAAAATTGAATAAATTAAATAAATATTATGTGTGTGTATTCAATATAAAAATGAATTAATTACATATATGTATGTGTGAAATAAATGTAACAGACCTTTTATATTTCTTAAATAGAAAAATCAAATAACATTCAACTAAATATCCATTACCTGATATAATTACTCCGTACTTTTAATGAATATTAATTCTTAATTATAAATCATTATCACTAAATATATGTCTTTTTTAGTGTAAGAATACATAGTTTTTATTATTTAAATCATATTTTTTGAAAATGATATATATATATATATATATATTAATATATATATATATATATGTATGTATTTATAGATTGAAATTTTAAATATCATAATCAATCCTTATGTATTAAAACCATTAAAAATGGATAAGATAGTAATATGTTTTAATTACATTACATATAATTCATTTTCTGTATTTATATTTATTATTTAATATTTATTACTCTTTATAATTTACATATATATATATATTTTAAATTTATTCAATTATATTAAAAATAGTTTCATGGAATTTTTTATTAATTTTTTAATTTTTTAATTTTTAATTTTTTTAACAATGATTACAATTTATTGATATTATATATATATATATTTGATATATACCTTTTATTAATATTTATAATATATATGTATATATATTTATTTCATGTTTACTAACAATTAATCAATTTATATAATTATTAACATTTTTTAATTTATCCATTTTTTATTTTTATTTATTCAAATATTTCAATTTATTCATTTTATATATCTATGTTAAATTTAACTTTTCTATTAATATTTATTATATATATTAAATATAATAATAATTATTTAATAAACTAAATAATTTTTTTAATTTTTTTTCATTTTATATATTTTTTCATTATTTTAATTTCTTAATATTTTTAAAACTTTAAATTTTTATTTTTATTTTTATTAGATTATTTAAAAAATTATTGTTGTGTATACGTCTATATGGGAAGGTGGAACGGCCCGTGTATAGGCCATAATAGGGGGCATGTGGGCCAAGTTGGTCTATGAATAGGCTCCGATGGGTCTGGTGGGGAAGGTCCTGTAGGACCTGGTTTGTGTGGCCACTGTTTGTAAGTGGGTATGCAGGTGTTGATCCCCTACTACCATGTCATGTTCTGTTTATGGTTCACCCATCCTTATAAAGCATGACACTGACAAACAACAATTATGATGTTGAATGGCTTCACCATTTTTTATCACTTAAAAAAGAACTCATACAAATTACTCTATATCGGTGGTATTGTTAAGAACTAATGAATTGTAATTTTATCATCTCATTATCTAGAGATAATAAATACTACTGCTTCGTATTACGTGATTTGGAGGGTTGAAGGATCAATTACCTTTGATAGTGTTTTCTTATAGTAAAATATATCACTCTACTATTGATATGAGACCTTTTGAGGCACTATACAGAAGACTGCTTATGATGGACTATGATTTTTGAGGCATCTTTTTTTGGCAAGAGATGATGCGAGTCACAATGAATAAGATTTTGGTTATCCGTGAGTGGAAAATATAGCCCTGAGTTGATAGAAATCATATTCATATCGATGTCTTAGGCTCTTGGTGTTTGATCAAAGAGACCATTATTTCGTAAGAGTATCCCCACGAAGAGGATTTCTAATATTCGACAAGATATGCAAGCTATCCATAAGGTTTATTAGGCTATACGAGATCCTGTATATGGATTGCAAGATTACTTGCCATCGAGCGTTACCCCCACAGTTTGAGTTGGTGAAAGAGCTCTTCTATATGTCACCAATGAGGAGATACATGCATGACCCTACGAACATTATTGACTAGGGTGAGATAGACACTAAGAATAGGGCCACCTTCATGGATTACATGGTGGCGATCGAGGCTTGGTAGAAGATGACCTACGGTAAATGGACTATTCCCTTAGGCCGTGTGATGTTGTTACATGGGAGCATGCAAGAGATCTTCTTGTAGCAGATTATACATATGTAAGCATACTATCCACCCCTTTTTGTTTAGATTATGAATTTTGGGGATGAAACTTATTGAATGAAGAAAAAATGTAAGGACCATATTTTTCCTTTGTAATACATTGAAATATATTTATGGGTAACTTCAAATCTAAGTGCCAAGACAACATGAGATTTTAAGGCCTAGAGAGCGTCATGTTAATTTAATAAAAAAAATGAATATACATATATCACTTATATTTGGATTTTCATATATAATAAAATATATATTGAATAGTGTTTCAGATAAAAAATATGAGACCATAGTTGAATCTAGAGTCTGGGGTTTACTGTAAGTGGAACTTAATTATGGTCGACGCGAAACACCTGTTTGAGGAAGTCATTGGCAGGTGCAATTAATTAAAATAATTAATATATATATATATATTAAACAACCAAATTAGAACCATTGATAGAACTCTATAATGAATCAAACCCCTGAAAACCACATGGATAATAGAAGATTGGGACTCAAAAACGTAGAGCCCTCATTCATAGGATATGGGTTGGTGACATGCACTAAAAAGGATTGACTAAAATTGGGGGTCTATTCCTAAATTACCTGTACACATGCTCACAACAATCTCCAGGGAAATGTGTAGATGAATAATAATAAATGATAGAAACATCTAGAGTAAAATCCATGTATGTAATAACCACTATGAAATACAAAAATGTTCAAAAATTTAATCCATAAAGTAAAGGAAAAAATTACACCCACACCAATAAAAGTTTTCCCAACATAACAACAACTGAATTTTAAAATAACTAAGAGAGAATGAATTCTCATCTCTAAACCCCAAAAAACCTACATGGTATATGCCCTTGATTATCTATATTATCTACATAAGTTACTTATTATCTCTCTATCATCATCATAAGACCTAACTAATGAGGGGAAATCCCTTGTAGGGAAGAGTATATACATACCCAATAGGACACACTAAAATATGAAGAGGGAGAAATAAAGACATGATAGGACTAGTCATATCAACCCAATTTATGATGTAAAAGGGAAAAAACTACCTAGATATATATATGATCATATAAGAAACATAGATGAGAGAGAAATCGGATCTCCATCTCAGAGCCCATCACTAAAGAATGCGTCAGGTTGTGGCTTTAATGATCAATCATTGATTTCCAGCAGCTCAAGTGTTTATTCTAAGAAGTCATGAGGAGGTCCGACAAGATGCCAATGCTCCGCAGCCTGAGGAACCAAAAAATGAAATAGATAAAGGACACATGTACAAGTAGGGTATTGCCATCATTATATCTAGTATAAAGAGTATAGGGGACCCACGCCCTATCACACCAGATCATGGGTCCTCTATATAGGGTTACAATACTCTCCTATCACATCGGGGATCAAGTCACTTGTACTAATTATTCTAGAGATATAAATTGTATTCCACTATATTGAATCAGTTCTCTATCTTTTAGATATTGTGCTCTCTTGGTCTGCAGAGCAGTGGCATGGTGTGGGCCCTCCTTATCACTTCTTTGGACATAGTCATGGGATGCTGGGAATCAATGATCAATCATTGGAGCTGCAAGAAAACTCATCATCTCGGGATGGGTTGTGAGATAGAGATCCCATTTCTATTTCATCTAGGTTTCTTATGTTAACATGTATATCTATTTTATCGGGTTCATTTCCCATCTTACTTTAGGTTGAGATGAAAACATCAATCTTGTCTTATATTTCTCTCCCTTTAGTTTTTTGGTTATCTTAATAGGTATGTATATACTCACTCATACAGGATATTTTTCATCATGTGTCATGCCTTATGAATATGGAATATATATCAGCAGTGATTTTAATTTTGAATAGCGATACTTAGGTTCATAGACTGCATATGGTGTTTGGGGCCTAGATATCAGGAGTTGGGATCTCTTGTTTATTTTATATTCAAGTTTTTGTCTTGTTGGGAAAAAATTTCTGGAATATAATTTATTTTTCCTTTACTTTTTAGATTTCACCATCACACTCTTTTATATTCTGTAGATTTTATTACATACATGGTTTTTGTGCCAAATTTTTATGTCTTTTATATTTATTCTATTACACTTTTCTATTGAGATTCTTGGGTGTGTGTATATATTTACTTTTGGAAATGGCCTCCCGTTTTTAGTTATTACTTATTAGTCCCTGTCACCAGCCCCTGGCCAATGAAGGAATTCAGGGAGTAGTACTGGCCCAATCTTCCACTATCCAAGCTAGCCCTAGTGGGTCGGGTCATTACCGTAGTGGCAGAATAAGATATAACATTTGATGTTATGGGGACCAGATGGTGGATTTATTTTAAAAAACATTTTTATACATGGAAAATCATATTTTCAAAATGCTCTTAGATCACATTTCATATTAACTCATGAAATTAAGAATTCCTAAATATGAATGATGAATGAACCAAAATATTATAAATATAATTATGTTTGATACCATTGGATTATAAAAAATCCAAGGTGTTATACGTGATTGTTGATCTATGTGAAGAAGAGGTTAAGGTGTAAGATTAGTGAACTTGTCATATAACAACCATGATCATCATAAGAAGCCTGATTTGGATGATAGGATAGATCATTGATAAATGGTTTTTATTGGATTTTGGGGAGCATAGAATCAAAAAACATTTATGTTTTATAAATATGTTTGATATTGAAGAAAATGTTGATGTTTATATGATACTATAGAATGAATAATTATTGAGGTCTATTGAGCATTTATAAAATTTGTGATATTTTCTATATGTGAATCCCATTAAATAATATTTTTTATTATTAGAAGATGTAATTGGATCAACATTTTATAATTTAGAAAGAAACCAAGGTAGGAGGGATTTCATTTAAGGATTTTTTTAGTATAATTATGAAATTTATAAATCATAAATGTTATAACACTAACAAATATATATTTTTGATAATGTTGACTTGTACATTCAATGATATGAACATAATGATAGTGATGTTTATGATTCTTATTGAGATATTAAGTAGATATTGATGGTGAGTTTTGAAAAGATTTGACAATAAACATTGAATTTGATATATTCAATTGCTTTAAAGATATTAAAAAATATAAAAGTATAGAGCTTTGAATATTAATGATTTCATACCTATAAATCCATTTAGAAATGGATTTTGTATAAAAAGGTAATATATATTCTAGAAATCTATAATGAAATAAGTGTAAAATAGTGCATCTTTTGTTATATTGGTAGGTGAAAAAGAGAGGTCGAATATTATGTCTCAAAAGATTTGTATTTGAGTTTAATAATGTAGAAGATATAGATTTAAATTTTTAAGACATGTGAGAGATTTCTAGATAAAATGAAACAATATGATTTTTGTAAAACCGATTTCTATTGCATCTTACACTTACTAGATGATTAGTGGTATAATATATTTGAGGTTTTGGTACTATATGTTTTGAAGAGTGGAGATTGGGGTTTATAAAATTATAGATTTTTGTAGATAGATAAAGATAAGTGTCCTACTATTATCGGAAATATTTCCAAACATTGTGGACTATTATAATTATATAACTTTAGAAGTTATTTCTATTGATGACAAAATACATGGTTAGTTCATATACAGTTGATGAAAAATATTAAATTCCAGTAGAATTCTAGTATTAAAGTATAAGATAATATATTTTATGGAATGAAATCATTGGGATTACAAATATATTATTTATGATGTTCGTAGAGGGCCATTGAAGATTGAGGGATGCATTATATATATCTCGTCACTTTTTTAATATAGAGATGACTTGTGTAGGGATAAAAAATTACCCAAATGATTTGGGGCATTATCCTAGTTGTATTCACATGTGTTATACAGTGAAAGTATATGTCTCAGGATAATTATTAAACATATCAATGAGTGGGTATCCAATTTCAAAAAACCCCTTTAAAACATTATTTCCAATGCTATATTTACATTTTTATATTGCATGTGGTGTTTATATGTGTTGGAAATGAAAACATAGATCCATACATTTTAACAAAGATAGTGTTTTGTGTAACTCAAATGGGATAAAAGACTAAATGGAAATAAATCCATAAGATTCAGCCTAAACTGATTCACCCAACCAATCAATATTACTAAATTACCAACTTGAAACTTCGATATAACTCTTCTCCACCAATGAAAAAATCATTGGATAATTGTTGTTGATACTACAGGGTTTGGACACATGGTTTACAATAGAATGCACTAACTTTCTGAGAAGGACCTATATGTAAGGGTCTTGTATGCTTTATCATGGATACCAATCATATTATAAAAAGGTTCCCTATATCAGTACATAAACTATGATGGTTTAAATATTCCTAAAAATTTAAAAACATCAATATAGAAATTCTAAAAATTCGATACATTAAATAATTAAACAAAATAGCACACATAGGTGATGCTGGCATATGACAATGATCATCACAAGTTCATAATAATCAATTTCGATAAACATGATTCAATACTTATCATTAGGTAAGAGGGATGGGGTATCCCATAATGAGGCCATTGGGAATGTAAAACCCTTATCCAGATTCTCTTAGAGTTATTCATTTTATACCTTCAATTAAATTGGGATAATTATATATGGATTCATTGATATTCTTATAGAACTATGTATAAATTATACTAAATAAATAATTTAACATCTCACATCCCTAAAAAAGATATCGGTTCATTGACCAACAGAATGTTACATGACCTCAGGTATGCCTCTCAATATGTCAAAGACAATCGACCTAAAAAATGGGCTTATAAGGTTGATATATAGAAAATTATTCCCTTGTTATTATAGTGATGAAGATAGTATAAATTAAATAAATTTGATATATGATCCATATAAACATCAAAATTAGGGTATGTTATGATAAAATAAATATTAAATATCTTTTGATAATACAAAATGTTTTATACACACTATCTAGATCCCCCTTTGGAAGATCATACACAAGTTTTACTAAAGAGGAATGAAATGATAATTTGAATAAAAGCATATCCCAAAACGTTCTTGAGTCCCACCTAGTATTTTTGTCCATCTTTAACTTGGGAAGCCAATAAGAATGCATTATCATCAATCCTTTCCCCCAACCTGTACCTATGAATAAGAAATATGCCTTATCATGTACCCAATTGTCATGGAATCCCATGATGGGTTTGAGAATAACCTAGTATTCCACAAAAAACACTTTCCATGAATAAAAACAATCTAATATAATTTCACATATAAGTTTTGAAGTTAACAATTAAAATACAACAATTTAAAACATTAAAACTAAAATTATATGAAAAACATCAAACCAGGGGGATTGGTCGATTATAGAAATGGTACATGCATACTTTATCTATTGTATGGTTATCTCTAATCCCATTATTAATACCATTCCAACCATATCCTAACCCGAAATAATATATATTTCCCTTTTCTAACCCATCATTTGGGAATAATATACCTATCCAAGGAAAATCAACATCCCCATGAGGGGGGGGTGTTCACACAAGTATTAAAAATAATTCTTAGCATACAGATGTTGAACTTATTCACCCTATGTTTACCAATAAGTCCCAACATTGAACTGGGGACCATGTCCACCCCATATTTAACAATATATCGCAACATCCACCCTTGGTTTGAATAAACCTCATGTTTAAGCATGATTCTCAACATCCACAAATGGGTCATGTTCCCCAATATTTTAACCCTAAAACCCATAATAAACAACACATAACATTATTTTCAAATCAATAATTAAGAAAAATAAGTTAATAAGGAACATTTTATCTTAAATTTTGAAAAAAAAAATTCCATTAATCAATCATTTTCAAACCATTTTCAAAATCAAGGATATTTACAATTTCATATTATGTTTTCCAAAATATAATTTACAAACACCATTTAAAAATAATATTCAAATTACCTAATCTAGGGTACCAATCACAAGTCATAAAATCCATTTCAAAAACCAAATCTAATTTACTATTTTTTACTACCATTTTCAAATAATGTTCATGACTAACAATTAAAAATAAAATTTTAGAAAATATTAATAAAATTTCACCACTACCATTTTACATTTTTTATTCAAATTTTTTTATTACCTTTCAATAATTAGGAAACTTCAAAGGTCAATTCATTAATAAGGTGTTCCACTAGAAACAACAATCCCTTAAGTCTCAAGGAAAGCCAAGGGTGTTTACTAATGAAATTTCCAATTTAAAAAGATTTTATAAATTTCTATGTTTATCACTCATAAACTATTGAAACCTTCTTCATAAGAATATTTATAAAACAAAGACTATGGGTGAATTTTAGGATTTCCTTCCCTTATTCAATGCTTAAACTAGACTATTGAAGCTCAAGCCACCCCAGTGAGTTCCCAACTCACTCCAAATAATTTCCAACAACTAATTTTAAAATTTATAATTTAATAAACCCATGTATTAAAATAGGAATAATCAATGATAAAACATGCATAATCTCTCATTGTATTAGAACCATGACTCAATTCATAGAAACCACTGATAGTTTACATAAAAAATATTACGTGCCAAATCTCAAATAAATGGTTCCCAAAAATTACCAAAAAATAATATTTCTAATAGCATACAAAATAATATTGGTGTCCAATGTACATCATTCAAAAAAAAACTGGAGGTGGTAGGATTGCATTTTCAAGGGATCTTCTCTACATAAGTCACAAAAAATTACCATGATACATTATCAAACCCATCATTATTTAATTGAATCATCATGAAAACCCGAAATGAAGATTTCCAAAATAATAAGAAGAGAGATAATAGGAGTTGGGGTTGTTTTAGGTGTATCCTTACCAAAATAATGCCAAATAATGGCGCTAGACTCACCCAAAATAAAATGGTGTCGAATTGGAGAAGTGAGGCTTAGTGTCCTTGTTCATACGCTAAATATAGTTGCCAAATGGGATTGAATCCTGGAAAATCACCCATTGGAGAAATTTTTTTAATCGCCTCCTAAAAATAACCTATCTTCTAGTCAGTCTATGTCCACCATAATGTTGGTTTCCTAATGGCTGGATGATGGTCTATGAATTATAGACTACCTCTTGTGTTTTTCACACTGTCAAGGACACCTCATATGCCCACATTATATGTCTAAAAACACCATTTTGAGGTTCTCAAACCATATAATTTCATTATGAGGTCCAATTTAATATTTGGATCAACTAATATTCCCAAAGATCATATTCTTCTTGAATTTAAAACATATGTATGGATAGAAGGAGTTAAAGACTCCCTATTATAAAACTTCTCAACCCTAAGAATTATAATTATTCATCAAACCATATATTCCATCCTACTCGGTCACCAAATCAATGAATAAAACCCTTCAAATGTCTAAAATGCATCCAAGGATAAACCTCTAAATCTAGGAACCCAGACTAACAAAACATGATCTAACACCCATCGTCAATATAGAACATTGAGACATATCTTACCTAATCTCAAACATAGAAAAATATATTTATTTCATAATCCAATCTCATTACATTCTTATGGTTCTCCCAACTATATGATATAGACTATGCTCACTAATTCAGATTCTTTTGTGCATATACCTTTAGAATTTACTATTAATATCTGATCCCATGTTCTAACAATGTACCTCATGTGGTTACCAACAAACCACACAAAAAACCCCAGTAGTAATCCCATTTAAAAGTAATTACCCATCCTTATATTTGAATTTTTAATGATGACATGAACATAAAATTAATCAATATAAAATCTTGGAATATACTAGTTTTTCAAAAAATATCGATTAAATTCCTAAAAATCATCAGTCTTCACAAAAAAAAATTCATATGTTTCTTAAAACATATTATATTCCATTATTTATGTGAAATCATTTTTACCTATACATGTCTTAATCATCTTAAAAACACTCCGATCCAACTTAAATCATGTTATTAACCTATATTGTCATGATGCCTTCATCCCAATAAGTATCATATGATCACTCAAACACACTCATTAGAGTCTATTCTCAACTCTTGGTGAGATACCATGGTTATAAATTTAATGGTATAAACTATAAATGTGTCTTTTAAAATTATGACCAGCACTAATCTAAGAAACCTCATATCTCTTTAAAACCATATCATGGTTGAAGGCAATTCTCAGTCTCAAACAACCATCACATTTATCCTTCCATTTGTAATTTTTTTAAGAATCAATGAACACATCCCATTCTTTCATCACTAGAATCCTAATTTCACCTTAACATTTTCATATCTACATTCACATTCCCTTGAAACATTTTTTTTGTATGGGGTTCATACCCCCATGATAGATACATCACTCTGCACCATAGGTCTGTCGTAAAAATTTATTCACATGGGAGACATCCAACCACCTTGATCCATGTACTATTTATCATCAAATCCATGATTTGGTGTGGCATTATTTCTCTCATATAAGGGAAAAAACAAAACAATAACTAACACTAGTTCCAAGATATCAATTATGGAACCCATGAACATCCCTAAAATTTAGTCCATAATGATTAATTCACCACCCAATGGATGATGGTGAAATCATACTATATGGAATAAATTTAAATTTTACTCAGTCATAACCTCCACGTATTTAGATTTTAATATTTTGTGTCACTATTTTGATCCCTAATCAACATAACTGTTAACCTTTGACATCACTCTCTCAGTGAAAATTGATTATCAATGTCATCACACTCTGATACCATCACGATGTCATATCCAATTACAAGGAAATGTCAAGACTCCTTCAAAGGCCTTAGTAATTCTTTGGTCACCTAAATCGAAGGAGTCATTAAACAAAGACTACTCTCACCTCACAACTCTCTACCAAGAAGTCAGAAACTAGCATCCATCATGGAACTATTGACGCCATGTCACTTGAGATTCACCCAAATAAAATGATATTCTATATAATGTATATGGAATTTTCATCTAATCCAATATTGTATAATACCCACACATGTACCATTATTTTGACCATGTTCTAACAAAAAAGATATGGGTTCTTACTCGAGAGCCACCCAATATCACAACCCAAAAATCATTGAATATATCTGGTGAATTCTTTCTGCATCGACAGAATCAAAACCTTAGGTAACACATTTCAATATGAACATTTACAAACCTGACTCAAAATCTCATTAGTCATTCATTACAACTTCTACTCGTATGCACCCACTCAGGCATCTAACCATGTCTCATGGATCATAAGTCCCATCAAGCTAGAGATATATGTGATTCATGCATCCAACAAGCCTGTTATTTATCATGAGTCAAGACTAACTACATGACCACCCAATAACACGGGTGTCATTCTATGATCAGATACATCAACCATTTTCTATCATCACTAAAACAATCCACCTAGGATCATTACTAGTTTCCATGTCAAGACATCATCAATATAATGGGGTCATGAATCAGAATTTTCTTTCCCTTCAAAACTGGCCTTAAACCGTAGCACAAGAACTCATGGTTATTCAATAAAAAGATCCAATGTATATAAATTCATTTAATAAAATCTTTTAATCACCTTCTATGTGTTTGTTCAGATACTGAATCATTTACCTTACCCTTAGGTATCGAAAACATCCTTAACACTAGGATAACCCCTATAGTAACCCATACTTATCATGAATATATATTACATATTTTTAGATGAATATTTAATACAATTAAAAATTACATGATCAGAGATCACAATAGTTTTTTTTGGAATAAATACCCATATGGTGGTGAGCTATTTTTTTTGAGTGGATTGGGTTTTTAGAAAAATATAGTTGACAATGGTTCAACATATTTTTTTTTGAAAAAGTATTTTTTTTCATGCAGTATCCTAGTGTCTTATTTATTTTTGGTCCCTAAAATTGGAAATTATTTTATATAAAATTATGTTTTTCTTTAACGAATAGTATTTTGAACACATATAACCTGATGAAGTTCAGGTTTTTTTATCAAGGGAATATTTACCTCATAGGATCCTTTGTATTCAAACTGCTTAGAATGAATACCAATCTATAATGAAAAATAATAAACGACATGGATTTCACATAATAGATGTGTTATGAGAACCAAATAGGGTTATCACCATTTTTTATAGAAGTAATTGGTTTATATTATTCCACGAAGAAATTAATCCTTTTCAATTGAAGGTGGTGTTTTAGAGGTTTCCACATTGTGAATATTATGTTCTGTGAACCGTGTAGTGAGTTTAGTACATGGTGAAATATAAAACTCAAAGGAGTGAACTGTAATTTCTATTATAAGGTTTTATGGGTATATTTTTGATTCATAAATAACTCTAATAACTTAATTCTTTTTAGAGAAATTTATTAGAGAGAATAATTGATGTTTGAATTTTAATGTGTATCAAAGTAGATTGTGGGGAAATTAAGTTCAAAAGGGAGGTAGTTTGTGAAGTAAACATGGTTTGATGTGAAGGTTTTTTTATAGAGAATTATTGTTCAAAATGGAGTGTTTTATCAAAAGGGATTACACATTAATGAATTAAATTTAGTTTAGGTGAACCAATGATATGTTGTTTATAATATCTTGTAACCAGTGAAACAAAAGTCGTTGGTGAAAAAAACATTTTGGAAGGGGATCATGGAATGAAAATAACTACATGGTGAAATATAAATTTTCTATTGGTTGAAAAAAGAGATTCATGGAACAGTCATGTGTGAAAATATTATACGATGTTTTAGATCAACTGATGTATCTTATAAAAGATACGTGTTCAAAATTCAACTGAGGGAGAATTTAGATTTTAATATATAACTGGTTATAAACTAGGATGGACAATGAGACTGCTCTGATCATTGTGAAAGAAATTCACATGAATATATTTCTTTATATAGACACATTTTATGTATTTTCTAGTTGGAAATACCCTAGTGTGGGTGATCCAAGTAAAATTATTATGACATGTTCTTTTCTTTATTTTGATTCATACTTTTATACCAGAAAGATAGAGAATGGATTTTTTTTAAAAAGAAAACACGATCAAAGGGGATTTTTTTAATCTTTCATACAATGATTATAACCACCCTACCCTTGGGTATTTAACCTAGAAGGCCCAACAAGTTCATTGTATCTATAAACTAGAAACACAATATTCTTATTTCATGAATATTCTTCAAGAAATCCAATAATGATATTCCAAAATGGTATGATTCATAGAAATACCATACATAAAACCTTTCTTCATAAGCTAAGGAAAGGAAAAATAATAAACAGTTATCTCATATTTCTAGAAATAGTAAATAAGGGAGATATCAATAGAAAATCACATGAAATTTAAAGATGGAAAAAGGGGATGAGATAGTGAACATAAATTTAAATGTTCATGACAAATAAATAATGGATAATAAACATGAATCATGTAATAAAACATCATCAATTAAAAATTCATGAATCATATGAGTAAGGGGTCATCATAAATAAATCAAGAAACATTGCTTCATGTCATTAAAGTGTGGCACTATCAAAGATATAGAAACCATTTAATATATAATGGATAAATACCAGGACCATAGAATCATAGTAGATAATGCATAGAAACATATTTTCTATATCATAAAGTATTATTAATCCACATATTTTTCCCATATTGGATCAATCATATTGAATTATTTCCAATAGTGGATCATGAACATAAATTGGTTTACCATAATTGTCTCATAAGATATAAAACAATACCCAAAACATTGGAGGGATATATAATTGTGGGGCCACATTTCATATCATTAAAACTATATATATGTGTGACCCAATAGAAAAAACATTCATCATATCACTATATCACACCACATTAATATTCCATTCATATTTTCACTAAAACATCAAAAGTACCTCCTTTAGGAAATGAAGATGAGATTATATTGAAATTATCTTATAAAAATTAAAAAAAAATTATCCTTTATTTGAATAATAATAAAAAATAATAATGATTTTTTCAAAACATTTTAGAGAAAACATGTCTTGGAAATAAAGTAGAATTTTGACCAAAGAGAAGAATAATATAAATTTTCATTAAAAAATCATTCAATATTCAGAGATATTAAGAAAAAGAAAATAAAAAAAACACGTAATATATATATAAGTAAAATTGTATAATAAAAATTAAATTAATTTATTAGATAATGATCACATAATTTATTTAAAGGGAATTCAAGCATAAAAATTTCCAATTAAAATGGTATTTAATCATAAATCCATTATATAAAGTCTAATCCTTTAACATAAAAATTTAAAAATCATATAAAATTAATATAGATTTATTAAAAATGTATTATAAAATTATAATAATATATATAACACCACATATTGTTTAATTATGATATCTTATCACTCGTTTATTAACAATGTGTTATTAAAATCACTATTTTCGATCATAATTACTTCATCTTTCATTTTTTGTTTCGGTTCAATAGTATGTGTACTTGTATGTTTACCATTCATACATAATATAAATAACATTAGACATGATATAAATATAATATATATTAATTGTATATATTTATAGTCTTACATAAAAGGTAGACATAGAAAAATGAATTACACTATTCAGGGAGAGGGCAGATTGTACACACACAATGAACAGTGTTTTCACTCGTTGATGGATGGAACAAAAGAAAGGTAAAAAATAATTTAACTTTAAAGAAACATTATTATAATATAATGATAATATATATTCAATATATTTATTCTTATTAACAACCATTTAAATCAAATTAAAAAAATTAAATACATTACTTCATGAAGGTGGTAGTCCACACGTACGCACGAGTGACATTACCATTTTTCAATAAATGACATGAAGCTGGAATATGTTCATTAAATCATCATAATAATGATTTATTATAATTAATATTAAAAATTAATTATGTTATAATTGATTCCTCATATTTCATTTTATAAGTAATAATAAATAAAATTTAAAACGCTCGGTTAAGAGTTATACCTTTTGTTGAGAAACCTTCTTTGGATTGCACCTTTGGACATCAATGGATGGTCTTTTGGAAAGAAAGAAAAGATATAGGATGTGGTCAAAAAATATAATATAATATCAATGTATTTATTGAACAATATAGACAGATGAAATATTTTTAGTGAAAAGAGGGAAGGGGTTTCATTTTATAAGGGAGAGAAGGGGCACACTTGATCTTACAAAAAAGAATAATATAATTAATTCTTTGTTTATGAAAATTCATCATAAATGGATATATATTATAGGAAATGGATACTAATGTCTTAATATCACTATTAAATAAAATTTATATACGTTTGGTTTTTTTAATCCTTGTCTTTTGTTTTCACCCCTGGATAACCACGTTAGTATCTAAAATAATAATGAATTTTTAATATTGAAGGTTTATAATTTTACGTATAAGGTAATAATTGACTCATAAATGAATAACTACTGAAATTTGAGACCCTTTATTATAAAAATTTTCTTCTTTAAAAAATTTAGTATTTTATAATAATTTAATAAAATATTTTTATCATAAAATATTTTCGATTTTATTTTAAGAACTATTCACGTAATTTGAAATCAAAAATAGCATGACATAAGTGGAATTTTAATATAAACATTTCAAACATATATAATATGTTTTATTAAACAATAAAATTATTTTAATATAATTATTAAGCCAAATTAAATTACTTTAAACATTTTTAAAATCATTTATTTTATTTTTCTATGAGTTGAATAAATATTTTGTTAATATTGAATTCGACTTTGAGGTAATTATTGAATAAAAAAAATAAATATGATGAAAAATTAATTTTTCTTTCAAATTACCATTTAAAACCAAACATATTCCCTTTTTAACCTTATGTAAAAATTATATATATATATATATATATATTAAATTCTAGAGTGTGAATTATTTTGTCAATTTGTTTAAATTAATATAAAGGTCATAACCAAAGAAAAATTACAAAGTATGGACATATATTAAATTTTTTTATGGACCTGGTGGAACCAAACTCATCCAATTGGATAAATAAAACTAAAAAATAAATTATAATTCCTTATCCAAAATTTCTAACAATATTTTAACTGTTTTACCCTTACTAAGGTAATAAATAGTTATCAAGGATACTATTTATAATCATAACCCCCCCCCCATGATTTTATGGCATGACTATTTTAAAATTTATAAACAATTATAGTTTATGCTACACAGAACACCAAATTTAAAATAGTAATATACTATTAAATATGAACTTTTCAATAGAAATGTGACCATTATGAATAGTAATATTACCAATAGAGAAGTAACATCGCCAATGAAATCATAATTAAAATTTATGTATCATATTAACTAAAATAATTTTTATTTATATCATTGAATAATTACATAATTTTTTTTTATGATGATAAATTAAATATTTTTATTTTTTTAATCCATATACATTCAATTAAAATGGTATAATTAATATAATGATATAAAATGAAATATATTTCTCAAAACTAGAATCATTAATTAATATTTTTTACCTTATGATTATAAATTAATTTTATGTGCCCTTAATTAAATATTCAACGTGTTATAAAATTTGTTATAATTTAAAAATTGTTATTTTCTAAATAAATGATGATTTTAATTTAAAATTAAATTTATCATATTTAAAAAAATATATTTTATGAAATGTACTTCATTTTTTGAATTATATTCAAAGGAAAAAGGTTCAGGTAAATTTTTGAGATTTTTTTAAAATGGTTAAAAATTTCATGAATAATGAAATAGAGTAGTTTGTCATATATAATAAATACAAGATTTATTGAGTCATAGATAATGTATGGTTGATTTAAACCCATAATATCGAACTATCATTCATTATTTTTGTAAATTGCAATCCTTAATCATTACATAATCTTGAATTCAGTTAACCATTAAAATTGAGGATCTTTTAAGGTTCGGGGATTTAGAGAATTAGGTAATAACATATACATAACCATTTGAAATATTAAATTTAGACACTTATACTCAGTATCCACTTTTTAATAAAATGATAACTCTTGAAAATAAAGAGTCATGTCTAGTTCTTTATTTTAGACAGCATGTATTCCCCTTGATCCAATCGTTGACCCTATTCATCTTTAAGTCCTACGAAAACCATTCAAAAAAACATTGGATGGGCATAAAAAGCTCAGTAAGGGATTCAAAAAGTAGGAACACTATTATATTTTTCAAAACTACATGTAAACCATGAATAAATTATCATAAGTAATACTTTTCACCTTTATGAAGAAATAATAATCTTTACTGAATAAAGGCTCATTTCATAACCTTTTGTAACCAAAATATTACCATAAAATCCATATAAAGAATAGATAACATATAAAGATATCCTGGTATATAAAAAATACTTTAATAGAATCACTATACGGTCAACTACCACACATATCACTAAATGGAATAGCCATATGACCGACTTCTATACTCAATGCTTTGGTGGTTATAAAGTATCCACTCATCATAGTTTATCAAGGCACCACCCGTTATTTGGTGTATCACATAACAACCTGTCAAATGTCCATGTACCATTATAAAATCAAAACACATAAAATATTTCATTTCACTAATAATATTTCATATGAAATCACATGAAATCATTTAATGATATTGAAAAATTCAATCTATTTCAAAAACCAGTTTAAATACTAAAACACCCAAAAATGGAATAATGTATTTCTTTTCATTTTAAAAAAATTGTGCCTTATAGAGGAAGCCAGATAACTATTATGTTGGCCGAGAGGTCACTATTGCAGCAAATGTTAAAAACATTCCTTTTGTCATTTAGTAAAATGATTCATGGAAAAAAGAACCCCTTTGAATGATATTAAATTTCAAAGGGGTTTATTGTATATAGTATAAAATAAGATGGTGTATATTATCAAAACATGCCTCAATGAAATGAGTTTGACATTAAGTCCCTTACCTCATGTCTGACTTGACCCGTTTGTTTGTTAATTTCCAATAAATAGGGTAACTGCCTTTGTTTGAATTAGTAGGTTTTATCAAAGTGCTTTCTGCCTAAGGTAAGGATTATAGGTGGAAGATATAGTTATTAAGAGATTATTTGAGATATGATTGGATGACACAAGGAGCATGATAGGTATGAGTAATTATTTATAGGTGATGGCATTTTATGATGGGAGGAGGCGCTCTTTAGATATGTTTGAAAATATTTTTTTATTATAAACTTATTTTTAGTTTCAAAAGGTCAGTAACTTATTTAATTCAAAAATAAGGTTCATATAAGTCTAAATAAAATCATCCAATAATAATTGGATAGGTTTTGGATAATTTTTAATCCTTGTCTGTATTTATTTAACCCTTTGTTAACTTATTTTACTTTTACCATGTTCTCTTATATATTCATAGTATATGGTTAATATAATTACCATAAAAAGAAAATAGAAATAAAAAGTGGTTCATTAATTCCATTATCAACCTTATAAACCTAATTTGTCTGAATCATAGATTCATAAGATTATTATATCATTTAATATCATTTTGATTGATTTAAAAGCTGATTTATTTCAATTTAATGAATATTAATATTAATTAATTTAAAAAATCTATAACAGCCTGATTCTTTCAAACAACCTATAATAATTCAAATATAATAAGTCATTATCATCCCTGAAATTCTTGGATGGCATAAAAATATTCAAAATAAATTTATTTTAACATTGAAAAATCCATTTAATAAATACATTCATTAATGAGGTAATCACTACATCATCATTTTGTCAAAAATAAATTTATTTATTTGATGTCAAAAATTTTTAAATAAAATACTATGATTTAAGAAATAAATTTATATTTTTAATGAATATTTATAGTCAAATATATAAATTATATAACCCCACATTAATTTTTTTAGCAAAACAAAACATGTTTATGATATTTTTATTTTTACTTTGAATAAAAAATTTTAATGTAATTATCTTACCCAAGTGAATTTCAATGGAAAAAAGTTTCACCCAAAGATTTTATTGATTGTCCATGACTCATCCAATACGGATAGGACAAGTTTTAATGTAATTTTATATTATTATAATATTATTTTTACATTGAATTACCCTATTTACCATTAGACGTGGTAAATGAAAATCAAAAGTTACAATTCACCAAAAATTATTTTCTTCTCATTGAACAAAATTTTACTTACTAATGAAAACCATGTATGTATTATTTTTCAAATTAAATTCAAAAAAGAGGTAAAATTTCATTTAAATGAAAATGTTAGTTTTTAACTACTAAACAATATTTTTCTCTATTTATAAAAAATAGATGGTTTTCGGAAAAATACCAAATATTCACCATAAGATAAATTTGATATTAAAAATTCAAAAATGATGTATATTTTTTTAATTTCAAAACAGAGAAGTTTCATTAATTAATTTAAAATTTATTCTTGTTGTCAAAACCAAAATGCGTGTTTTTACGAAATAGTAATTATCAAAAGATTGACATTTTTTTAGTCCAAATTCAAGATAAAATTACATCCAATGAAAAATAGTTGATTAAATAGTAAAATATAATCTAATTAAAAAATTAAAATGATTGTCTAACCATATAAATATATTATATTAACAGGCAGTTTGGAATTAAAATGTAGTATTTTTAACTATTCACTAAAAAATGAACTTTATTAGAAAAATACCAAAATTTTACACAAAGTAAATTTTTATGTCCCGATTCTAAAGAAGATGTTTATTTTGTCAAATAAAAAATATAAAAGTGAAAAAACTAGATTTTAAAATGGTTCTCCATTAAATAGTGGTAAATCAACCTTTTAAATAATACTAGAGTATTTATGCTTAAAATTAGAATCATTTATATTTTAGGCAACTAACGTTAATGGGATAAATGTGAAGAAAATTAAAAAACATGTATAACCATATTATAGTTTTCTCTGCTCATTGTCACTAATACATCAACTACCTATTAACTACCATTTAAAATAATAATATTATATTATTATTTTTCAGCATAACACAACATTGTGTGCAACGTAAGATTTCAATGAAACATGTTGTTGCACATTAGGTATTCCATCAAACATAGGATCCCCTTAAAAGTAAAATTAATATTTAATTAAATAATATTAATAAGAACGAAAATATTATATTCTTTATTTACATGTTATGTTACATCCATCACCCCTTTTGGAAATTGCATCCTTGTAATTTTATTCGCATATCAAATAAATGGGGGTATTTATACAACATAGCATTTTCATATTCCCAAGTTGTCTCTTCAACCATATAGTTTTTTCACATTTATTTTACCTGATGAATTACCTAATTTCGCAACACTTACTCTATTCGGTCAAGAATCTGAACTGGTTGTTCCTTGTAAGAAATATTTTATCCCAACTGAACTACCCCTATACTCAAAACATGAGATGGATCCAGGATATACATTCTCAAAATTACAATATGAAAAAAATTGTGTATATTGGATAAACATGGAGTTAATTCCACTTTATAGGAAATCGATCCAAATTTATTTAGGATTTCATTGGGTAAAATGAACATCAAACTTAACTTTCCCTTATAACCAAATCACATCACAATTTTCCATGGAGAAACATTGAGAAAGACATGATCACATACCTCAAAAGAAAGATCCATCCTACAGTTATCCACATAACTATTCTGCATGGTCTGAGCTATTCTCATGTGATTCTGAATCAACTGAACATTCTCTACCATCCCTTCTACCAATTCCAGTCCCAACAGATTCTTTTCACCTACTTCATCCCAAAAAGCTAGAGTTTGATGCCGCTTTCCATATAATTCATCAAAAAGAGACATTTGTATTCTATAATGAAAACTATTATTATAGGAAAATTTAACCAAATAATGTTGTTAGTCCCAGCTTCCCTAAAAATCCATGTAAGAAGCACATAGTATATCATTCAATGTTTGAATTTTTCGTTATTAATTCCCATCAATTGTGGATGAAAAGTTATACTAAAATTTAATTCAGTACCCAATGACTACTGAAGTCCATTATAAAATTTAGATGGAAACCTGGGATCATGATCAGATACTATTGATAAGGGAATTTCATGTAACTGGACTATCTCTTTAACATACAACTGAGAATGTTGATCTTGAGAAAATCTATATCTAATATAGATAAAATGAGCAGTTTTAGTCAATTGATCAATAATAACCCAGATTGTATTTTTACCTTGATATGTCTTTGGTAATCTCACAATAAAGTCCATGGATATATTTTCACATTTCCACTCATGCACTGGTAAAGGTTGAATCATTCCTTTAGGTCACTGTCACTCTACTTTAAACTATTGAAAATAAAAACACTTCATATTAAAGTTAGCAATGTCCATTTTCATTCCTTCTCACCAGTAATACTCCCGAATATCTCAATACATCTTAGTACTCCCTGTATGAATTGAAAACAGAGAATTATGAGCTTCACATAACAACTCCTTCTTCAACTGTGAATCAAAAGGCACCCATAATCTCTTTCCAAACCTCAAACCACAGTATCTATCAATATTAACCCCAAGGAACATAAACTTTTGAACCAATTATACAATTTTCTAAAACTCACTGTCATCTTTTTACGCTTTCACTATTCTATCGGCTAGAGACTATTATACTGAAACCTGAAACAAAACAGAAGAATTTAGAACACCAACAACTTCCAATCTAAAATTCATCAAATCAAAAACTGGAGGATCTCATTGCAAACATATCATGGTAAATGTAGAATCAATCTTTCAACTCAAAGCGTCAGCCAATTTATTTGACTATCCTAAATGGTAAGGGATCGTGAAATCACAATCCTTGATTAATTCTAACCACCTCTTTTGTCTCATGTTTAATTCCTTCTGTGTAAATATATACATAAAACTTTTGTGGTCAGTATATATTTAACATTTCACTCCATACATATGATGAATCCAAATTTTTAATGCAAAAAACAACAATATAAAATTCCAAATCATGTGTAGGGTAATTTAACCCATGAGGTTTCAACTGATTTGAAGCACAAGAAATTAACTGATCATTATTCAATAGGACACAACCAAGTCCTTTCAACGAAGCATCACTATTGATAACAAATTCACCATCTCTTGAAGGAAGTGCCAAAAATAGAGCATTCACCAATCTTCTATTAAATTCCTAAAAACAATCATCACTTTATTTTGTCTAAATCATCTCAACACCTTTTCAAGTTAACTTAGCCATCTGGCTAGATAACCACAAAAAAATTTCAACAACCCTCTGGTAATAACCTGAAAAACCATGAAAACTATAAATCTCTGTGATATTGGTAGGTCTTATTCATTCTTCATTAACTTTTATTTTAACAGGATCTACTATTATGCCATTTTTTTAAATAATATGGCCAAAGAAAAAAATTATTGTAACCAAAACTCACACTTACTTTATTTCCCATAAAGTCCCTTTTCTTTTAATGTTTTGAAGATAACCCTTAAATGAAATTCATGTTTATATTTACTTTTAGAATATACCAAAATATCATCAAGAAACACAACCACAAACTTATCCAATAACTCACAAAAAATTTTATTCATAAGAACCCTGAATACAGAAGGTGCATTGGTTAACCCAAAAGGCATAACTATAAATTCATAACAGTAATATCAAGTACAAAATACGGTCTTCGAAATGTATTCTTCCTTTACTTTAAATTGATTGTACCCCGACCTCAAGTCAATCTTTGAAAAATACTGAGCTCCCTAGAGCTAATCAAACAAATCATTGATATGAGGAAAAGGATTATTATTATTAATATTGATGTTATTCAATAATCTATAATCAGTAAAAAATATCATTGAACCATATTTATTTTTAATAAACTAGGGGGAGCACCCCTTAGTGATGTGCTAGGTCGAATGAAACATTCATCTAATAATTCCTGAAATTTCTTCTTTGACTCTAAAAGTTCAACATCAGCCATTTGATAAGGGGGTTTTGAAATTATCTTAGCATCAGAAAATATGTCAATAGTAAATTAAACTTCTCGATCATATATTATACCATAAAACTCATCAGGATAAACATCATGATACTCATTTACTACTGGAAAATATTTACTCTAAATAGTTTCTTTGTTTCCAAAAATATGTGCAATGTAACATTAATTTCCATCAGTCACGTGTTTCTCATATTCCTAATATGTTATCAAAAGTAAATGTTCATTCTTTTAAACAAACTAAAATTCTTACTAAAAAGAAAAATCTTTAGATCTGCATTCAATCTTACCGTGATAAATGGAAATCCAATTAATTCCCAAAATAACATAAAACACTAAAATAGAAAAAACAATAAGGTTTTCTGATAGATGCTTTCTACACAGAAAGACATGAAGGTTCTTATAATTTCTTTTTGTCTCAACATTTCCTCTTGGTGTATTCACCATAAGTTCAAGATTCATATCTTGAGATGGAATTTCCAATTTACTAGAAAAATTCTCACAAATGAAGGAATTTATAGACCCTTAATAGAACAACATATTGGAATAAACTAAATAAACAAACAATGTACCTGATACTACATCATTCGATGGCCCAACATCTACTGAAGTAGTTTCAAAGGCTTTTCCCTCAGTTGAGTTCTTTGTTGGAAACTCATTTGCATAATGAACCATTTAATTACACTAAAAACATCTAACTACTGGCTATTAATTTTCTGATTGATCATATTTCATATAGTTACTGGTAATATGACTAGTCTTACCTCACTAGAAGAACATTCCAGACTTTGATAAACATTTTTGGGGATGATTTTTTTACCAAAAAAATCTCACAAGATGGATATTTAATAATCTAACCTCTATGCTTCTTTGATGAATTATTTCTCTTTGCCTACCAACCAGACATATTCTTTTTTCTCTCTCTTAGAACACCTCATCATAAAAAACTCCATTTCTACCTTATCGGCACATCTGACAAGTTTATCATAGCTTTTTAATTCACGAGAGGCTAATTCTTTTCAATATCAAAGATTTAGTCCTAAGTAAAATCAATTTATCTTACTATCAATATCTCAGATGAAATTTGGAGCTTACCTTGTCAGTCGAGTGATCTTTTCTTCATAAGTAGCCACTAAGTCAACCTCTTATCTCAATTCAAAAAACTGTTTTTCCATCCAATGTCAAACCACCTTTGGAAAATATTTCTCAAGAAACATACCTTTGAATTCATCCCATCCAAGAGCAGAAATATCTTCACTATCCCATATATTTTCCATCATCGACCACCACTAATTGACTACATCTTCAAAATGGTAAATGATAAGACTATCCTTTTGATTGTATGTATAACCCATGATGTTGAAAATCTTTTCCAGTGCTTTGATCCACCCTTCAGCTTGAACAGGATTAGATGATCCTCTAAATGATGGGGGATGTTTCTTCATGAAATGCTCCACTACTGACATGTTCATCCTAAACGGTTGATATGACTTATCTAGTGCCTGGTTACCGCTACCATTTATATCCTAATTCAACTTCACCATTACAACAAAAAGTTGTTAACTTCTGATTTCGACCATCTCAGAATGCTGATTTGGGAGGTTATTCACCTCTTTATGCCTTCCCAACATATCTTCCCTATTTCCTCGGCAGAAAACCATTATGAACACAAAAATATCATAGGAAAAGAAACATGGTAATATTTAATTGATATATCATTTCAATCATACCATAACTTAATTTATGGATATTAATTTAACAACACCCTAACTCCAAAATTTCTCTAAACCGACCATTGATACCAACTATAATCCCATCCATAAACATTACATAATCATGAATTTATTTAATAATTCATATTGAGGATACATTCAAGTTTATATCCTTATATAATTAGTTCAGAACTTATAAATAACAATTTGAAATATTACATGTAGACACTTCTAATTAGTATTCTTTTCTCTCATAAAATAAAAACTCTTGAAAAAAGAGTCATGTCTAGTTCCTTATTTTAGATAGCATGGATTTTCGTTAATCCCATCCATGAACCTATTAATCTTTACAAAATGTGAAAAAACTTTCAAAAAAACATTCAAAAAAACATTGGATGGGCTTAAAAAGCTCAGTAAGAGATATACAATGTATGAAAACTGTTAGTTTTTTCAAAACTACACGTAAACCATAAATACTTATTCATAAGTAGTACATTTCACCTTAATGGTGTAATAAATAATCTTTATAGAATAAAATCTCATTTATTACCCTTTTGTATCAAAAATATTACCGTGAAACCCATTTAAGGGATACATAACATATAAATGTAACATGGGACAAAAACATAGTTAAATGGTATAACCATGCAGTCGACTTACACGCATATTACTAAATGGAATAGCCATACGGACAACTTCCATACCCAATGCATTGGAGGTTATAATGTAACCACCCATACTAGTTTATCATGGCACCACCCTTTATTTGGTTTATCATGTAACCACCCTTCAAATTTTAATGTACCATTATAAAATCATAATACATAAAATATTTCATTTCATTAATAACATTTCATTTGCAATCATATGAAATCTTTTCAAGATATTGAAAAAATGAATCAATTTCAAAAACTATTTTCAATACCAAAACAAAAAAACTAAATGAAGGAATTTATTCCATTTAAAAACATTATGGCTTATAGAGGAATACAAATAATGATTATGGTGGCAGAGAGGTCATTATCGCCGCAAATGTTCAAACCATTCCTTTTGTCATTTATTAAAATGCTTCATAGAAATAACAATACCATTAAATGAAATTAGAAGTCAAAGGGGTTTATTATATAAATTATAAGATAAGGAGGTGTATAATATAAAAACATTCTTCAATGATAGGATATTGAGATGAAGTACCTTACCTTGTGTCTGACTTGACCCGTTCGTTCTTTACTTTCATTTAAATCAGGTAACTCTATTTGGTTTGAAACAAAACGATTTATTAAAGTACATTCTGACTATGTTAAGGTTATAGGTGGAATATAGGGATATTGGGATATTATTTGAGAGAAGGTTGGACGAGTCAAGGGGCTTGATAGGTGTCAGTAATTGGTTAGAGGTAATGGCCTTTTATAAGGGGGAGGAGGGGCTCTTTAGGAGTGTTTGAAAATATTATTTTATTATAAACATATTTTCAGTTTCAAAAGGTCCAAAACATATTTAATTCGATGATAAGATTCATATTATTCTAAATAAATTCATCCAATAAGAATTGGATATGTTTTGGAATCCTTATCTTTGTTTATTTGACCATTTGTTAACTTATTTAACTTTTACAATGTTCTCTTATATATTTATACTCTATTGTTAATATAATTACAAAAAAATGAAAATCAAACCACAAGTGTTTCATTAATGAAATTATAAAACATATCTATGTAATTTTTCATAATCATATATTTCTAGGATAATTATATAATTTAATAAAACATTCATTGATTTAAAAACACATTTATATCAATTTAAATACTATTCATATCGAGACTTTTAAAAAAATTATAACAACTTGATTCTTTTAATATACCCAAAATAAAAAATATATAAAAAGTTATACTAATACCTAAAATTCGTGGGTGGAAGAAAAATTTTCAAAATATATTTATTTTGACATTTAAAATATCATTTATTTAAAACATTCACTGATGAGGCAATCATTACCTCATCAATGTGTCATAAATAAATTAATTTATTTTATGTCTAAACATTATAAATAAAATAACATGATTTAAGAAAAAAATTATATTTATAATAAATATTTATGGTCAAATATATCAAAAATAAAACCCCACATTAATTTTTTAGCAAAACAATACATGTCTATTATATTTTTATTCTTTAATTTAAATAAAAAGTTATTAATGTAATTGTCTTACCCAAGAGGCTTTAAAAGGCCTAATGTTTCACACAAAGATTTTATTGGTCAGCCATGAATCATCCAATAAGGTTAGGAGAACTGTTAATGTAATTTTATATAATTATAATATTAATTTTACCTTTAATTACACTAATTAGCTTTTAGCGTGGTAAATAAAAACCAAATGATACTATTCACCAAAACTTATTTGCATCCCATTAAACCACATTTTACTTTAAAATATTAACCATGTATGTCATATTTTTTAAATTAAATTCAAATAAGAGGTAAATTTTTATTTAAATAAAGAAGTCGATTTTTAACTACTAAGCAGTATTATTCACTTTTCATCAAAAATTGAAGGTTTTCTGAAAATACCAAAAATCATAAATAAGATAAATTTGATATTTTGAATCCAAAAAATTATGTCTATTTTTTCAAATTAAAAACATATATGTTTCATTAATTTATTTAAAATTAATTTTCGTTGTCAAAACCAGAAAGCTTGTTTTTAAGAAAATAATAACTATCAAAAGATTATTATTTGTTTATGTCTAATTTCACTGTAAAATTACATCAAATGACCAAAATTGGATTAAATAGTAAAAATATGATCTAATTACACTTTAAAACCAATTAATAATATAATATAACTATATAAATAGATTAGATTAATAGGAAATTTTGAATTAAAATGCATTGTTTTTCACTATTCACTTAAAAATGAACTTTATCATAAAAATACCAAAATTTTACCCAAATTAAATTTTGATGCCCCGATTCTAAATAAAAAGTTTATATTTTCAAATAAAACATAAAAAAGTGAAAAAATTAGATTTAAAAAGGGTTCTCTATCAAAAGGAGGCAAATATGTCTTTTAATGAATATTAGAGTATTTATGCTTAAAATTGGATTCATTCACATTTCCAGCCTCTAACCTTTATTGGATAAAGGTAAAAACATTTAACAAATTTGTATAATCATATTATTATTAGTTTTGTTCAATCCCACCAATAAAATGGCTATGAATTAACAACCATTTAAAATAATAATATTATATTATCATTTTTCAGTATAACTCAACATTGTGTGCAACGTAAGATTTTGAAGAAACTTGTTGTTGTGTATCAAGTATTCCATCGAACATAGAATACACTTTAAAGTGAAATTAAACTTTAATTCATAAATATTAATAAATATAAAAATTTCATATCCTTTATTTACTTAGGAAGTTACAATTTTGATATATTTAGTTATAATTCTTAAATTATTCATATTATTTAGCTAAAATAATGATCTAATGACAATAATAATAAGAAATAACCCCTGTCCTCCACTATAAATACCACCCCTTCTCCTCACACCTCTAAATCCTTGAATCATGGTATTATTCTACCCATTTAGTCTCCTAAAACTATCCCCCATGTTATTATGTTTCTAGTCTAATCCAAAATACCATTTCAATGTTACTTAAGGGTGTTATAAGGAGAAGAATTCAAGATGCAAAATCTTGTTTCCTTATTTAAATTTTCTTTCAATTCAATTTATTTTATTATCCTTCCCTTACCTAATCAGTCCAATGTAACATGATAAATCTAGTAACTTATATATACTACAATTTTAGTATTTCAATGGAAAATAAAACAACTTATCTCTTCTTGTTTTCCTATTATTTGGATGAGGTAAATATCATCTTTGAGGTGTCGATTTACCGCCTTCATGGACAATGTGTTTTCTTTTTTTAAATGTTTCTTCAATTATGGTCGTAAATACACTTTTATGGTTAACCCATTAATAAAGTAGTTATTAAATTTTATTTAATTTTTTGTAACTAGTATATATATACATAAAACTAATTTCTGAAAAAAACTAGTTTTTGATGAGGGAAAACCGCCAAAACAATCTAAATGATTATCACCAATGTCTTATATAATTATTCATCCTCACCCTAAACAACAAAATTAATTATATAAAAATTTATCTTCTATATTATCATTAATAATATATAATTTCAATCCTAGAAAACTATGAAAATATTACATTATCTTCCATATGCATATAAGAGTAAACTGATCACAAAAACCAGGGAAATGAACACTCTCAAATAATGAAATTTAATCTTATAACTCATCATAAAAACCATAAATGAACATAATAAAATTATACTAAAACATAAATATGTTCAATATGTTAAAAATTAAATTATTAATGAATCTAATTTCATTATAATGTTCATTAAGTGAAAGTGTAAAACACTTCGAGACATAAGGTAAGGTTTTCTACCCAAACCACTATTTTTCATTTAGATTAAAATTTATCTCTCATTACCCAAACTTATATATTAATTATTATTATATAATCCTATTATATTTTTTTATATCTTTAAAACTCACATATCTATATCAGTCCATATTTAATTTATGGGGAATACATGTTTTACAGGGTTCCCTTCTCAATTCTCTATGATTAGCAATCACAATTAATGGTAAATTCTTGATTTCTTACACTTATTTAGGTACCATACATAATCTATTTTTAAGCACCATTACTTTTCTGAAATCACTAATTTTATCTTGGAAAATATTATCGTTTCATTTATTTATATAATCAATTATGACTAATAAAAAGGATTTTTCGAAAAGAACTCTTCTTTGCAAAGTGAAAAGAGTATTTCTCGCATGAATCCATCGATGATTTTATTAGAGTATTATCATCAATGATTTATTGATATTGATAACATATGTTTATCATATAACATATTATATTAAATTTTTTATGATCATTTGGAATTCAAGTGTTCTATCTCGAAACTATTCCCAATAATACTCATAATGGTTTGTGATTATGTTTACATATTGGGGAATGTTATTAAACTTTCGTATGTATATGTTGTTTAGGATTATACTAATTCACATGAGGAATGTATTGAAATTGTTATGTTATTGGCATGGCCATTTCTATTCCATCAATGTATCAGTATATCTCATGAGACATAATAGATATGGACATGGTCAAGGCCTTGTCTATTTATTTTTAGATATGGATTTGGATGAGGCCATAACCTTTTATTTTCAGATGTATTGGTTAATGTCGAGAAAATATGTTTCAGATTTCTTAAATTATTCCTTCCACAATTGTGATATTATAAATTCTTAATTCATGTTATTATTATTCTTCTATAATATCCATGGATTTTTTTCCTTCTCATGTAATTATTTATGGAATTATGTAATCACTTTTCCCTCTAGTAAAATTATGCTCAAGATTATGATTTAACGACATATGTTTTTTGTTATTAATCATGCCGTACTCTTTATGATATATTTTGTTTTATTTCTTACACATAATAAGAATATAATATAACTAATTTATTATGTTTTATTATTAATAGGATGCCAAGATCATTATTATGAACGACTTTCATTTATAATCTAAGATTTTATTGATGTTTTTAATCCACTTTTTATGTTGTTTTATTATTTCATGTTGTAAGGTAAAACTTATTTATGTGTATGTATTTAAAAATATACTAAAATAGCCAGTCCTTTGAGATTACATCTATTGTTCATAGTACCAAGGTAATAAATTAAGACACCAGCTCCATGATACGGGTGTTAGTGTCTCTATAGTTAGTATTAGAGGAATATTAGTAAAAACCATGAGAAATAGATTTAGAAAACGTTGATTGTGGAATATAACCCTAATATAATCATTGAGGATAAGAATATAATATCATTATAAACATTTAGTAAGGTATTGACTATTAGGGTCTTCTTTGAAATATATCAATGTCTGGATACTTAAATTTGGCATGGTTATGGTATAGATATACCGAGGTGTAACAACTCTGACATGGTGTATTGAGATAGACTCGGTGTAACCTAGTACATGGAAAAATTCCTTAACGTGCACCTGGCTTGAAACTCCAATTAGATATGCTTTGGATAATTCAAATTTTATTTACAAAAAAAATATTTTAAAATTAAACATTTCCCAATTAAACCATGTCCATGATAATGATAATTTTTATGAATACATTTACAATTTATGTTAAGTGTTTTTCTAGATTGAAAATTATGTATTGTGATTCATAACCTAATATAGTGTATGCCATTTTTTTTAAAAATGACACCTAAGTGGAGAAATGGAAACTATTACAATGTACATATTCCATGTAAGGATTTCCTTCCTATGCAAGATAATGATGTTGGAGAAGGAGATGAAAAACTTATAACTATAATTTGATAGATGACTCATGTTATCAATAATATCCTTACCCATATGGATCATCCATATCCAAAATGTGGAGGAACAATGTTTTACCCTTTATAGGACAATAACTTCCATCATTTAATGAGAATAAAAACCCATTTGTAGTTGAACAATTGATAAGTTCCTTAGAGAAGATATCTCATGCTTTGTGAAGTAACAAACAGAAGAATGTTGCCATGGAAATTTATCATCTATTGGGATATATGGATCAATGGTGGTCATTAATTCAAAAAAAATGAGGAGGAAGAAATATCAAACATGGAATGGAAGTATTTTAATAGTCTTTTCAAGGAAACTATATTCTTCAGGAACAATGAGTATATATAGAGGGACAATTGTTTAATATAAGGAAAACAGAGTTTGAGAATGTTCTAAATTGTGATGATATCATTAAAAGGTTTTGAACAAATTTTTTATATTCAATATGTAATCAAAATATAAATATTGATTGATACTTTTATTAGTTAAAATCATTATAAAAAGGGAATTTTTTGCAAACATTATCATTATATGAAGATATAGTCTCATGTGCTATCAAGATAGAGAAATAATTATCTAAATATTAGGACATTAAGGGAAAACAACAAAATAACATGGTGGAATAAAAAATAATATTGAAAATAAAAAGACTAAAAAAGTGGTTTTTTCTAACATGCAATACATGTCCAAGGAAACACCCTAGTGACTGATTAAATGTTAAATTATTTTTCTGCAACATTGGTGTGAATGACCATCATTATAATGATTGGAAGTGAAATAAAAAATATACCAAAGATTAATTTTAAAATTTTAGGGAGATGGAAACTGTGAAAATGAGTTTCTTATGAACCACAGAATCATGCCTAAAAAAGGCCACAAGATCAAGGAAAAGATTATGAAATCAAAACAACTAAGGATAAAGTTACTAATGATGTGGTGGAATGTACTTTAAGAACCTCCTCAAATTTATCCAAATATTTATTTGATTTTGGATCATTATATTGCTTTATTTCATCCTAGTTTTCTTTAAAAAATAATTATTTCTAGTTCGCCTAAACAAGTTATTTTTTAGTAATGTCTCTGAGTTTAAACGGCATTATAATAAATAAGATTTGAGTAGTTCTTATTATGACACGCAAAAATTATTTAATTGATGATTTTATTACCACAACATTGGTAAATTTTGATATAATCCGTAGTATGGATGTACATTAGAAATATAATGAAAACAATTATTGAAAATAAAAGGTAATTATGATTTGTGGTAATTGTATGGAATTTCTAATCTTTAGAGGGGAGTCCTCATAATATGATTCATATCTAGATCCACCACCATTACCTCTTATAAATGAAATTATCAAATAATAATATAAAATATAATTAATGGATGAGTAAATAAATATTCAAAGTGAGGATGTTGCAAGAGTTCATGAATAAATTGATGTATTTCTATAGGATTTACATGGACATCCTCTAGAGCTGGTGTTTGAGTTCTCTATTGATATAATTCATGTTTAAGTACCTATGTCAAAGAATATTTATAGAATACCACTGTGGAATTAGTGTAGCTGAAGAAACATCTTGAGGAATTATGTGATAAGGGATTTATTCACAATAGTTATTATCGATTCCGAGCGTCTATTGTCTTTAAAAGAAGTATAATATAACCATGAGGTTGTGCATTGACTATAGAGATATAAATTTTATTTTAATAAAGAACAAGTATCATCTTCCTCATATTGATGATTTATTTTATAAACTTCATAGATATCAATATTTTTCAATGATTTACCTTTAATCTTTATATCATTAATTGTGTTAGAGGAAGGAAGCTATTCTAAAGATAGTATTTTTAACCAGTTATGGACATTTGAAGTTTACAATAATCACATTTTTAGTGACTAATGAACCCAATTTTTTATGGATATAATCAAAAAATAATTTAAGGAATATCTTGATGATTTTTTGGTATTTATTGATGATATCTTGACATATTCCAAATACAATGAGGATCATGAGAACCACTTTCAGGTTATTCTTGAGACTCTAAGATGAATAAAGTTATATGGGATTTTTAGAAAGTCCTAATTCTGGATTCATGTAGTTTCTTATATTTCACAAATTGTCTATAAATATTGAGTCTCATTCTAACCTATAAAGGAAAATGCATTTCAATAATGTACCAAACAATATAACATAACCAAGGATTGTATTTTAATTATTTTAATAGGTTACTATCAGCATTTCATTCAGAAGTTTTTCTAATTATCTTACCCGTTATCAAAGATTAATCATAAATAGATTATGTTTATTTGGAAAAAAGGGATGTGAATATTTCATTTATGAATAGAATATAATATTAGTGAATACTTTGATCTTGACTCTACCATTGATAAATAGTGTATTTGTGATTTATAGTGATGCATCAAAGAATGAAATTGGTTCTCTCATTATGCAGAATGATAGATTTGATGCCTACGATTCATGGAAGTTAAATGTTCAGGGACAAAACTTTCTAAATCATGATATTGAGTTAGCAGTTGTAATCATTAATATGAAGATAATAATGCGTTGTCTCTATGGTGAATGTTTTGAGATTTATACAGTTCATAAGATCTTGAAATATATATTATCATATAAAAAACTAAACATGAGGTAGAAGAGATGGTTGAAGCCACTCAAGGATTATGATTTTCAAATACACTACTAACCATAGAAGGTGAATGAGGAAGCAGATGAATTAATTAGGGAGGATCATTTAGTTCCAAAAAAATTAATATTGACAAGGTTCCAATGTACATGAATATAAAAATGATAGTCACGAAAATTATCAACAAAGGTGAAATAAAAATACTATTTCAATTGGTTTCCAAAAAAATATTTTGTGGAATTGATTAATGATTTTCATTCTGATGATGAGAATTATCAAATGAAAATTAATGTTTTTAATGATGTGATGTTGGATGACAATGTTTATGTGGATGAAATTCAGAAATATGGGAAGATCATTTATGCTCTCTCTATACATGGATAAAAAACTGAGTCATTGGATGATGCCCAATGTTGTACTTTCTCTGTACACCCTGGTATCACAATGACTCGTATAAAATAGAAGGAATATTTTTGGTGGGATAATATAAAATGTAAAATTACTTATTATTGAACAAGATGTTCATTTTTTAACTAGGGAAGGATGAAATATTATCCTAGAAGATTCATACATTATTTTCATATTCCTACATTGAAATGGGATGACATCACAATGTATTTTTTCAAGGGATTACCAAAAACTCCAATATATAATGATACAATATGGCTAGTCGTTTATCGACAAACCAAATCTGTACATTTAATCACAATAAGGGAGAATTTTCTTTTGGAGTTCCCTACATGACTCTGTATTAATGAATTTGTAAGACTTCATGGATAAAAAATGTCAATTGTGTTAGATTGTGATCTAAGATTTTCATCAATATTCTTGAAAAGTATTTAAAAGTCATGGGATACTAAGAAATATTTGAGTACTTTTTATCAACTTCAAATTAACAGGTTTATAAAATGGATGATCCAATCATTAGAAGACATTTTTAGATCATGCTCGTCTGACTTTTATGGCATGTGGGAATAATATTTAACTTTCGTAGAGTTTACCTATAACAATATTTGTAATTCAAGTATTCAAATGGAACCCTATAATGAATTATGTGGAAATAGATGTGATACTCTAACATGTTAGGATGATGTCAGGGAAAGGAAGAATGTAGGATTATAACTTGAAGAGGAAACAATATCAAAGGTAAAGAATATTCAATAACATATCAAAGAAACTCAACATAGGCAAAAGAGATATGTCAATAATCAAAGGATGGAATTTTAATTTCAAGTGGGAGATCATTTTTTTGTAAAAGTTTATCAATGGAAGGTTTTTGTAGGATTTGAGTAAAATGGGAATCTAATGCCTTGGTACATTGGATCTTTTGGAGATCCTGAATAAAATTGGAGATGTGGCTTATCATTTGGATATGTTACTTAGCATCTCAAAAGTACACAATGTGTTCCAAATCTCTTTTTTAAGGATTTACATTCCTGACCCAATGCATGTTCTCACTTATCAATGAATTTAATTGAAACATGATTTATCTTAAATGAAGATAATATCCAAATTCTAAACACTAGGGAGTGTGTATAGAGGAATCCAATGACTTGTATGGAATATGTACTTTGTGAAAAATCATAAAATTGAAGAGGCGGCATTGGAACTCGTTAAATTTATGATAAAGAACTACCCCAATATTTATATGAGGTGACATTTTTGAAATTTTGATGATGAAATTTTTTAAAATATTGTCAAAATATAACCCCGTAATATATTAAAATATTCCCATTTTAAAATTAATAATCTAAAATAGTTTATGATTTACAAAAAATAGAATTTAAAACCATAATATATTATAAAATTTGAACATTAGAATAGTAATGTAACTGTTAAGAATAGTATTATCACCAATAGAATCGTATCTTCATCCATGAAAGTATAAATAAAATTTATGTATCTAATAAATGAAAATATGGTATATTTATATTATTTAGTAAATAAATAAATGATTTAAAAATAATAAATTAATTGTCTATATTTTTATAAGTCATAAATATTGAATTAAAATATTATAAATATATAAATATTTAATAGATAATATATTTTCATAAAATATACTCATAAATTAATATGTTCTTGTCTTGTTATTGTAATTTAATATTGTTATACCTTAATTAACATTTCAATGTGATATAAAATCCGTTATAATTTTAAAATGGACAATTTTTTAATAAATGGTCATTTAAATTTAATATTAAATTTATCATAAATATAAAATTATTTTCATAAAATAGAGTCACTTTGGAAATCTACACCTCACAAAATGGTTAAAGTGAATTTTTTGGATATTTTTAAAATAATTGAATTTTTGACGAATAGTGAAATAATGTAATTTTCCATATTTTATATAAGCTTGAATTGTTGATTCATAGATGATATATGGCTATTTTAAGCCAATTATTTGCAATTATACTTAATTATTTTAATATATTTAGTGATATTAATCAAAATATTTATAGTATCAAGAAAAAATAATAATCTAATGAATATAATAATGAGAAATCACCCCTTTCATCCACTATAAATACCACCCATTCTTATCAAACCTCCAAATCCAAGAAACATTCATATATTCTACCCATTTCTACTTAAAAACTCTCTTCCACGTACTGGTGTATCCGGTATCATCCAAAATACATTTTCAATGTTCTGTAAGGAGGTTCTCAATGAGTAGAATTCAAGATGTTAAATCATCTTTTTTTCATTAAATTTTAATTCAATTAAATTTATTTTCATATATATCAATCACCTCCCCTCTGAAAAGTTACGTGATTACTCTAGTATATTTTATATAATAGGATTTAATTATTTCAATATAAATTCCACCATAATGTCTCTATATATTTTTGTTTTATTTTAAAGATGAAAACATCATCTATAAGGTGCCAATTTACTGCCTTCATGGACGACGTGTTTTCATTTTTCAATTGTTCCTTCAATCATAGTCAAAAAAATTATGCTAAAAATATTATAATATATGTATTAAATTTTATCTATATTTATGGAACTAGTATATATACATATTATTAATTCATGAAACGAAAGTATATTTTTATGATCGAAAAACTACTAAAATAACCAAAACGATTGTCACCAGCATCTTATCTAATGATTCATTCTCACCACAAATAACCAAATGAATTATATAACCATTTTATATTATATAATATTATTAATAGCATATAATTACAATTTTTCATAACTATAATTATTTTACAAGATCTTCTATATGAATATACAAGTAAACCGAATATGCAAACCAAAGAATCGAACACTCCTTAATGATGAAATTTAATCTTATAACTCATCAAAAGGACCACAAATGAACTAGATTTTTTTTTCAAAAAACATGTTTAATAGGATATAAATTAAATTTTTAATGAATATAATTTCATTATCAATGACATTATGTATATTTTCAAATCACATTCGGACATAAGGTAAGAGTTTTTTCATGAATCTCCATTTTTCATTTAGGTTATTCTTAATCCCTCTTTACCCTAATATAATTATTAATTATTTAATGTAATTATTATAAATTATATATATATATATTCCATGTTCATATATATATATATAGTATTTTATCTTTATTTTATGGTAAATATGTGTTTTACAATGTCCCCTTCTCAATTATTCCCAACAAGAATACCCGAAAAAAGGGAACTTCCTTCTTTCTGACACATTTTTATCTACCATACACAGTCCATGTTAAGAAAAATTTAATTTTTTAATCAAATATATTGTCATTATAAACTATATTTGTTTATTTATAGTTTTATACAACAAATTATGACAACTAAAAATGATTTTTTGAAAAAAATTATTCTTTTCAAATTAAAAAGTGTATTTCTCTCTTGATTCCCTAATTGTTTTTATTAGAGTATTTTCATGAATGATTTATTTATATTGATCTCTTATGATTATAATCTACTATATTTTATTAAAAAGTTTACAAATAATTTTATTTTGGATGAGTTATCTTGGAACCATTGACCATACTACTCAGAATGGTTAGTGATTTTGATTACATATTGGGGAAAGTTTATTACATTTTCTATATATACATATATAGTTTACGATTAAACCCACACATAAAAAATTGAATTGGACATAGTCAGTGTTAGTTGGGTCCTTCTATATCCCCTCAATGCATCAATAGGTCTCATTATACAAAAAGAATATATACTTGGTTGAGGCCTTTCCCATTTATTTTAGGATATGGATTTTTCCGAGGCTTAAAAATTTATTTTTAAATGTCTTGGTTGAGGACTCGATGGTATATTTTAGATGTCCGAAATTATGAGTTCTATAATTATTATTTTAATAATTGATAATTAATGGGATTATTTTACTATTATAATATCCATGGAAAAGTTTCTTTCTCAAGTAATTATTTATGGCATTAGTTAATCATTTTCCCTCCTTCAATATTATGCACAATATTATGATTTAATGATGTGAGTTTTTATTTAATCATCAATAATTGTTGTTTATGATAGATTCCACTATATTTATTACCCTTACTGAGAATATCATCTCACCCGTTTCTTATGTTTTATTTTTTCTAATATGTGAAGATATTTATTATGAATCATTTTTAGGGATAATCTAGGATTTTATTTATGTTTTCAATGGATTTTATATGTTTTTTTATTTAAATATATACATTAAAACTTATGTATTTATCAAGTTTTCCATGTATACTAAACTATTCAATCCTTTGGGATGTGTTCCCTTATTCATAGTATTGAAATAATAAAGTAATAAATTGGGTCTAGGCTACGAGGTTCAATGTATTTACAAATATAGAATTAAATAATAGAGACCTATTTATCAAAATTGAACCTTATGATTATAAATTATAAATCCATTCTTTAAAATTTAATTTCTATTAGTGAATTAATTTCATTTTTAAAAAATATCAAAAAACATTTTGAAAACAATTTTTTTTAAAAATACATTTGTATGTATAAAACTAGATTTATTCTTATCCCATTCATAGAAAAATATTATATAAATGTTATGAAATATTACTGAATACATATTGTACAAATGTCATTAAAATAATTCCCCAACAGGGATTAATCTAATTTATAAAGATAAAATCACATTACATGTGAAAAAATAGATATTCAGAAAACAAAACTCCTTTACATTAAATTTATTTTTATTTCCTTTTATAAAAAAATTAACTAACCATGAAGTAATTTTATGCATGTGTAAATCATATATGTTTCATAAATTAGTTAATAATATTCACACCCACTAATAAAATGGATAGGTTATATTTTCATACTTTATTATGTTTCATATGAACTCAAAATATTATATAATGCAAGATATTAAAGAAATTGAAATTTTAAAATCTTTAGATGTTAAATTCTACACCCTTAAAATAAATTTCACCCTTTAAATTATGTTAATCATAAAGAAAATTCAGGATGTATTTTTTTCATCACATCCTTATGTTACCTATTATTTTCTTCTAATTTATGGGTTCACCAAAAAACCATGTACATGTGAGTGTTCTTATTTCATACAATTTTTTTCTATAATTAATAATATTCACTGTTTATTCCTTATAAAAGAGATCTTTTTCTACTAGTATGACATATATTATTATTAATTGTGATGGATTATGTACTTCCTCATTATAGAATCATAGAACACATCAGGAACTTGATATAGATTCAATGAAACTGTCAAAGGATAATATATCATTCTTATATGATCGAGAATTTCAAATGGACCAATATATCATGTTCTCAGATTTATCTTCTTTTTAAATACAATAATCTTTATCAAATGGAATATTCATAGGAATAAATTTTCACCAATTTTATCCCTATATTCTATTGATTATTACCAATAATTTAACTTTTCTATCAAATTTTTGGAAATGTTATGTGTTTCTGAATGGCTCCAAAATCTTCTATCATTTTTTCTATTAAATTGGTTTCTATGTTTTTCCCCAACTTCTTCTCCACAGATTGTATTTATTCCCTTATATCAATATTGGGAATTAAATGGAGTCATATTAATTGAAGGGTGAAATCTATTTTTTATGAAAACTCAACTAGAAGATGGTGTTTGTCCCAACATCCTTTGAATTCTAAAGAACATGATCTCTATATATCCTCCATGGTATGAATTATTCTAAAAAATTAACCATCTCTCTGATGATGATAATAAGTATGGAAACATAACTATGTATCTACATCCTATTTAAGTCATTGACAGAACACTTCTATAAACCTCAAATCCCAATTAGATACAATTGAATTTGGTTCTGCCCAAAATTTCACCACAAATTTAATGTATAACATGTAAATATGGTCTAAATAGACATCTTATTTGATTTAAATGAAGTGTGATGATGTCATAAGGTGACAAACTGCAACCCGAATTGCAATATTCCATTTAGATGTTTTCAGGAGTCCGATAATGAAATCCACGTTAATATTTTCTCATTTATATTCGTGAATGGGTAATGGTTTTAACATTACCATAAATATATGTATCTCATATTTAACAATATGGAATACTAGGCATAAAGATACATATTCTGCAAAATCCCTTTTCATTTTCTCTAAAAATAAATATTATTTCAAATATCTAAATATATTTTTACTTCCAAGATATATAGAGAATGATAAACTATGAGATTAATCTTAACATTCATTATTCAATTATGGTATAGAAGGAACACATAAATGTTCCTTGAAAACTATCATTCCACCACATTCAATACTGAACACAACATAATGTCTCACTTCCTTACATGGTTTTATATCTTCCCTCTACACCACATTAATCATCATCTCGATATATTGGTGAGAATTTATCTATGAAATATAAGCTCTATCCAAATTCATTTGGATTTCAAGTTCCATTTTCTATAAATCCATAAGTACTTGATCTTTTTCAATCCTCATCATAAAAAATATTTTATGATCCTTTATACTCGTTGAATCTTCCACATTTTTTACCTTTTTAAGGGTGGTAATATATTGGGAAGTCGTAATCATTAATCATATTCAACTGTCTTCTTTGTATTATATTCAAATATTTATTTGTGAATATATACAATACAATTTTATGGACATTATATATGTCACACATTTCTCTAAAAAGATAATAACATCATATCTTTACAATAAAAATTACATATTTCAGCTTCAAATCATGGGTCAAGTAATATTATTCATGTATTTTCAATTAGTGTGAGTTATAGGCTATCACTATATAAGTTTGAAGGAGGAAGCATCCCAGTCACTCTATTAATTTGAAAATATAGATCAAAACCCCATCATTGTTATATGTTATTGTGAATGTAGATACACTCACTGACCTTCTCTTCAATTCCTTGAAATTCTCTTCACATTAATCCATCCATAAGAACATAACCCCCTATTGAGTAAACATAGTGAGTGGATTATATAATTATAATAAATCTATCAAAATTAATTTGTAATATCTATCCAACCCAAAGAAATTATGGATTTATTTTGCCTCGTTTATTCTATTACATTTCTCAATAACTGTGGTTTTTGAAGGATCTTCCGAAATACCTTCACATCAGATTATATGACCCAATTATTAATCTATCTAAATTAAAAATTTATACAATGTAAATTTGGAATAAAACATATAATTCATAGAGTCTTCATAACAATTTTAAAATGATCTTAATCCCACTATTTATATTTTAATATATAATAATAACATCTATAAAAATAGTTACAAACTGATCAAGGTAATATTTAAACTATTATTCATTAAATCTATAAAGATATCTAGTGAATTAGAAATTATAGATGTAATCACAATAAATTCATAACACACATAACTATTATAGATGGTTATGTTGTGTATTTTATAACTCTTATCCCTCAATTGATTATATTAGGAACGAAATAAAATCTTATAAATGTATTGAGATCCTAGTAATTACTCAAAAAATCTTTTATTCAAGGTAAATACAATTTTTTATTCAACGTTGACTTTTTATATTCCTAATAATAAATAAAAAACACTTTTATCCATCTTTATTCTTAATAAAATTAATATGTACTCCACAAGGTGATTCACTATGTCATATTAATCCCTTATTAATATATTGTGGGAGTTTATTCTTTAATTAATGTAACTCAATTGGGGTAATTTTAAGGAAAATTTGAAATACAAGTAGCACCATATATGAATTTTATTGAAAAGTATAATTCATGATTCATAGGAAGACAAGAATTCTCTTCTTGAAATACATCAATGAACTACCATTAATTTAGAATATCCTCACTGTTGAGTTTCTCCCCAACCATATGAGATTGATACCAATCGTATATAATAATTAATACCCATATGATTAACGTAATTTCCATTTGATGTTATTATTTATCTCTACACTGATAACTGGTCCTAGATTTATTCATAATTTGAAATTTGATTTCAATTCCTCATCGATTAATATTTGATCCAAATTAATTAAGTTAATCCATGACCAAAATGAAGTAAAATGAAAATAAAAGGAGAATAAAAATATTTATATGAAGTATTTTTTCACAAACATCAATTAGATAAGTCTATAGACTAGATATGTAACCAATGCACCATTATTAAAATTTACAACAAATAAAAAACTAATCATTTAATTTGTAATTTTACACAATTTCTAAATTATATATATATAATAGTGTGTAGATAAAATATAAAATAAATCATTTTTTGTTCAAGGGTGGATGATAATTGTACATTTCACCAAACTATTATAGTAACCCACATCAAATGTCGTGATCATTTTATATTTACCTTTGTATTTGGGGTAATGAGGTTTTTTTCCAGTCATCATCATAATCTTATGGATTCATTCAAAAGATGGCATAATGACCATAATAATTACATTTTAAGAATTAGAGAATCAGTGGTTAATTGGTTGGATTTATCTAATCGTCCACTATATTAACTAGATTATTCAACACATTTAAACATTCAAGATATTTATGAACTACCATTAAAAATTTATATCCCAGAAAAATTTAAAGCATGTAATTATATTGATGTTTCTTCTGACATTTGATTCTTTTAAATGGATGTAATTTTAATCCACAAATTAATTTATTAGACTTTTCCTAAGGCTCAATATTTTTTTCTTATCAATGATATGGGAATTGTGGGAGTATACAATTTATATATCTACCTTGAGTTCACAATGAACAAGTTCATCATAAGTACTAATGCTTTTTTGTAGTTAATACCTCTTTGATACTTGGTTTTAATCCACAAAAGAATCTAACAATTTTTATTTTAGTTCTAAGGAATAAACAAAAATTATACCTTGAATGTCTTGTGAAATATTCTACATAGGTACCAATAGTATCATCATCATTTTTCTTAATATCTAGGAATTAATTCTCCATCTTTTTATGTCTTTTTTTAGGTAAGTACATACTAAAATATATCCTTTGAAGCTCAAATAATTTAATGAAGAAATCATAAAAGTCTTACCTCATATATATAATAATGTTCCTCCATTTATCTTTTCAACATCTAAATGTAATTTGTCAAGGAACAACTTTCATGTTCTGAGCAGTTAAGGGAAAAAATATTTTCATCACGGTACCCATCCATCACTCAACCACTAGTTATTTAAATGTTTCAGTAGTAAAAGGTGGAAGTTTTCTTATTAAAGGATCGTCAATAAGTTATTCACCCCTCTAATCATTTGAAATATCCAAGTGATTGTTGTCTTGGGAATGTATTATGATCATAAAAATAATATTCTGTATTCTAGACCCCATGTCATTTCATTTATTAGGTATAAAATCATTTCATTGAAATAATATTAATTATTACCATGATGTATTCTTATTAAATCTACTAACTAAAACAACAAATAAAATTGTAAGCATCAATATAAAATAATTATAGTAAAATGTCAAATAATCATGAAATACAATTCATAGGATGTCTAAATTTTGATAGTTTCTTCTAAATCTATGAAACTATGGATTTAACATCGGATATCTATATTCATTATCAAAACCACTAGATGTATTACAAAACATAGAATTATTTCATGGGGTTTAACTAAATTCAAATAGTCATAATATTCTATGATTTACTAAACATTTCAACTAAAACTAAATATAAAGACACTTACTTATTATACTTAAATATAACATTATTAGATGAATATTACCTATATTTCATAGATACATGCCTGATTAATATAACGTTTTAGTGTATTTGGAGTCTATATTAAAAATTTTATCATTTATTGAATGGTTCATTAAATCTACCATAAATATATTAACATATTTTACGTATCATAATAATACACTACATAATCTTTTCTTCATAACAAATGGAAAGTAATCATAATAAATCATGAGTTCATATGCTTAGTAGGAGAAAACATGGGAGATATAAATCGAGGAACATATGAAATCATATGATAAATCATAAGTTTATATTATCATGAACACAAATTAATATTTTTAAACCCTGTTTATCATGGATTTCAAACATGAGAGATGACATAAAACATCATCATTTCAAAATACATGAATCATAAGGGTGATAAATCAACATAAATCAATCATGAACCTAACATCATCTCAAAAAAATATGGCACCATCATAGTTATAGAATCATTTCATATATAAAGGATAAATAATGAAACCATATATTAATATTAGATGATGTATCAATACATGTTTCCCTTATTACAATAGATCCGTAATCTATGCTTATTTCTTATATTATATCATGAACAATTACTTCTTTCTTTTAGTAGATAAAAAACATTATCTTGTTTCAAATAGTTATCTCATGAGACATAAAACAATACCTAATGAATTGGAGGAAGATATAATCTTATGACCACCAATAACATAATGAAACCCATACATATGTTTTAAATGAGATAAAAAACATTCATCATATCCTCATATCATTACACATTCACATAAAATAGTTTTCATAAATATTTCAGAAATTCAACAAATTATAAACTGTGGAAAATAATGTAGTTTTATAAATATATCAACAAAATAATAAATAACCATCTAGGGAAATAAGAAGAATGGTATCAATTAATCCTATCCCCGTTAAAACATAATTATCATTGAATAATGATAACAAAAATGTAAAATCCTTTGAAAGAATCACCAGAATACCTCTTGAGAGAAATATAGTTTTCATTATTAAATAAATTATTTAGATTACAAATATTTTTAAAATATTATGGAAAATATTTTCTTTTATAATAAACGTGGAAAATTTTTATTATAATATTTAAATCATTTAGTGGTCATGATAGTGTGAAATCAGGTTCATGACGAGTACATTAAAAAATATATTCATATCACACATTTAGTAAAAAAATAACAAATTCCTTCTTTGTATAAAGAAAAGAAGACTCATCTGAATATTTTTTACAACAATAAAATCAATGAAAAATAAATTTATATTATTATAATAAAATATAAAACCATTTTGTAAAACCTTTTATATAAAACATTGACATGGAAGAAATATGATTTTTGACTAAATAGATAAATAAAGTCTATTTACCTTAAAATTTTCATTCCGAATTTTTTATTATAAAGAGAGAAAATGGAAATAAAATCAGGTAACATAATGAAAAAAATAGAGTATATAAAAAACTAAATGTATTAATTTAAAACGTACCATGTAAATTTCATAATGGAAATTCATTCTTAAACAATCAAGATCAAAATGGGACTGAAACATAAATCTCATACCTCAATAATCGTATTTCTTCATCCATATTTGAAAATGCTTTATAATAAATATTAATTTATAATAATTGTATTCTTCCACTATAATCATATCCATAATTCAAAATATTATTTTCTAGTTCAATTTTCTTTCAAATTTATTTAAATTTTAATATTAAAATTACTATTTATGGGGAAAACTCTTTCGTTTTTATGCCTCTTTCTGATTGTTAGTCCTTGTCCTTATAAATTGATCATGGTTAAATACTCTAAATTATTTTAATCATGATATTAATATAATATATATTCAATTGATATATAAATATATATTTAAATTTATCCATAAAAGGTAGATATAGAAAATTAAATTTCATTTTTCATAGAGATGGTAGGTCAGACATATACAAGAACATTATTTACAAATTTATGTGGACGGAATAAAAGAAAGCTAAATAATAATTTAACTTTTAAAAATAATTATTATATCATATATATAGTGTAAATTAATTAAATTTTCCTTTATTTACATCCCTTAAATTTTGAAGTGAAAAATGTATCAGATCACTTCATAGAGGTGGTAGTCCACATATACACATAGTTTACGTTATAAATTTCCAATGGATTAGAAGAAGAGGGATAATGGATTTTTAATCATTATAATAAAAAATTATTTTATTTGAGATACCAAATTCATTACTTAGTAATAGATACAATAGATTTATATGAGGTATAATAATAATCCAAATTTAAAATGATCGATTAAGAGTTATACCTCTTCACTGAGAAACTATATATAGCTTACACATTAGGCCTTGAAAGGAAAATATTTTGAAAAAAATAATATTTAATAGGTTCTTAATGAATCTAGTATGATATTATAGTTGGTATTCACTAATATAGATGGATAGAATTTGGGTAATGTAAAGACATAAGTGGTGTCCATTTATAATGGAGGGAAAAGACACATATAGAATTACCAAAAAATTGAAATATAATTAAGAAATTCTCAATAAATATGTTTAAAAATTGAAATATATTTTAATCAAAATATTATAAATTCTAAATATAATCATACATTAAAATATAGAATCATTTTTATGTTATTTTAGCTGTTTCCCTTTGGTTTATCCCCTTGGTAAGAAGTTTTATCTTAACCATCATAATGACGTTTTTTGTAACGCCACGACCCTAGCTACCCAGAGTCGGTGCATTACTTCGTAACATTGGCATGATCACAAAAGATCAAGTCTCAAAAGACCGATTAGTTTAGTAGCATTGGAAACACTAGATACATTCGTAAACGTCACATTACATCATAAAGTGAAAAACTACAATTACAAAGTCTCCATAGTCCACTCTCATATCCTCTTCTGACAATCCCTGCAGGTCATTCATAAAATACTTCTTCACATCCTGGAAAATATTAAAACATTGAAAGGGGTGAGCTCAGATGCTCAGTAAGGATAACAATATTGCGGAAGCTTTCATAAATAAATATTAACATTTAAGGCAATGTATAACTAAAACAAAAGCCTTTTAAACTTGAACATCAACATAATATGGCAAAAGTAAAATGAGATAATGCCATTTACTTCTTCACATGGATATTCTACTGGTCGAATAATCACATGCAATATCAATAACCACTTTCATAATGAGGGAATGTATAATGCCAGACATTCTGAAACATTTTGTCAAGGCCTCAGCCAAGACGTCTAAAATGATTAAGGCCTCGGCCAAAACCATAAATAAAATTGGGAAAGGGTCTCGGCCAATTCCACTTCTAGTTGTCTCATGAGACCTACCGATGCATCGAGGAGCTATAGCGGGCTCCACCCGTCACTTATTAAGTCCAATACATTCCTCATATGAATAGGTTTAAACATATCATAAACCATAACATAATCGTATCACATAAAACATGCGTAAAGGAAACATAAAATTTCCACATTTCAATCACAAGATATCAATACAACACATTGATATAATAAAAATGCATTCAAAACCATTTTCAATACCAAAATAAAAGAAATTTAAAACTTTGTATTTATTTTTCATTTAAAAAAGATGGCTTGTAGAGGAAGCCGAAATTCAAATAATGGTCACGGCGGCGGAGAAGTCGTTGTCGCCGCATAAGTACGGAAAGAAAAACATTCCCTTTTGTCGTTTAGTAAAATGCTTCGTATAAAAAGATTCTTTTTGAATAAACGTAAAAGTCAAAGGGGTTTATACACCGTATAAAAGAAAGTTGTGTATAAAATAAAATATGCCTCAATGAAAGGAGATTGAGACGAAGTCCCATACAAAGATCATTTTTAAAATAAAATAGATATACTATGTGTATTCACTATAAGTACACATAAATAAAGTACAAATACAAGATATGACATAATAATATAATGACATAATTAGAAAGTAGGAGATTAACCCAAAGAATGGAAACTGGGTTAAGAAATTCCCTTACCTTGCGTCTTGTCCTGACTCGACCATTCTTTAACCTCCTGAATAATAAACTAGAGTTAATATATACCTTATTAAGAACCATTTTCAATTTCATTATCCTTATTATATCACTTATTACAATGATATTAACATTATTTAATTATTTAAGTTAATAACGGTCGTTTTGTCGATCTTTGGTACTTGAGTCAACAATAAACTTATTATAATTACAAGTTTTTTATGTGGTAGAATATCCATTATCTCCATAATTATATTCATGATTTAGATGTCATATATATCTTATATATCCAGTATATACATTCATTTATAATATTATGTAACATTTAGAGGTAAGAAATGAAATGCACCGTTCATGGAGACGGTAAGCCGTACGTACGCATGAACGCTACTTTCATTTCAATTTCATATTTAATGGAAAGAAATCATAATGATATAAATGTATAATATAATTCCATCATAGTGTATAATACCATTTACTCCATCCTTTATACGTCCCACATATGGCATTAACGATTCAAATCACTTTGAGGGGGCGGTAGTCCGCACTTCCTAAAATGAAATTATCGCGTTTTACCCATAATGGAAATCATAAAGTATGCCATAAATGAGAAATACAGAAGTATAAATAAAACATAAACATATTATATATCATATATAAAAATAGTGACATCTTAATGGCCACCTTTGAAGGTGTTATATGAGTGTTGAACAATCATCGTTTCGTGAGGCCGAAATTCGCCATCTACAGAAACCGTATGTTCTTTTAACCATTAGATGTAGGTGTGTGTAAGTGTAGCTCGAATACATCTTATAAAAACATCCTAGTATATTTAGGATACTGGTTTTGTTACAAAATAAATGAATAAAAAGAGTTTAGGGGGTTGGAGAATAAAAAAAACAAAACAACATTAGAGAAGACATTACCTCAAAATCGGGTAACTCTTTTTGATTTGAGCCAAAGGCTTCCTTGGGAAGAGTTATGCCCAAAGTGAGGCTTCTAGGAGTAATATGGGGAAGTTGGGAGAGTATTGTGGGCAGATGTTGGCTGAGCCAAATGGCTTGAAAGTGTAAATGAGGTGGGAGAGGTGGGGGCCTTTTATAAGTGGAGAGGAGGGGCACTTTTGGAAAGATTGAAATGTTACATTATTACACAATGATTTTCGGATTCTAAAGGTCCCACACTTATATAATTCGTGGCTAAGGTGATAAGGGTTCGAAATCTACCCATCCAATAGTCTTTGGACAAGTGTAAGCCTTGGATTTTACATTATCTTTTCATTTTATTAAAATCGTTAAATAATGAGGTCATCACTGCATCATAATGATGTCATAAATAATTTAATTTATTTAATTTCTAAAAATTATGAAAAAAAATACTATTATGTAGGAAATCTTTTTATCTTTCTAATGAATATTTATAGTCAAAATTTGGACTTGTGTAACCCCACTTAAAAACTGTTTTAGTAAAACAACTCATGTTTGTGTCAATTTAATTTTAACATTAAATAAATATATATTAATGTCATTTTACAACTAAAGTGGATCCATGGGGTCCCCAAGTTGACCCATGGGTTTTCTTGGTCGGCCATGACTCATCCAATAGGAGTAGGACAAGTTTCATGCTCATCTCATATTATTAAATCATTATTTGTACCTTAAACTACACTAATTACCTCTAATCGCGATTAAGAACTTAAAAGTTACTATTCACCAAAAAATTATTTTAATCTCATTGAACCACATATTACTTCTTAATGACAACCATGTATGTCGGATTTTTGAAAATCAAATCACAGAAGTGGTAATATTTCATTTAAATGAAAAATCAGTTATTTAACTACCACTTAGTGGTTTCACTATTCATCAAAAATTGAAGTTTTTCAGAACAAAGCCAAAATTTCACCCTAAGCTATAATTGATATTCCGAATTCAAAAATGATGTCTATTTTACAAAATTCCAAACATATAAGTTGCATTAATTAATTTTATAATTAATTCCCGCGGTTACAACAAATAGCGTGTTTTTAAGAAACAATTTATATCAAAAGATTGGCAATTGTTTATGTCCAATTTCAATGTTAAATTAATTATAATGACCACCTTTGGATAAAATGGTAAAAATATATTCTAATTCTACTTTAAAACCACTAAATATTATAATTTATCACTATAAATTATTTTGATTAAAAAAGTTGTTTTTAAGTATTTTTCATTATTCATAAAAAAATAGAAGTTCTCAGAAAAATACCAAAAATTCAACATAGGCTAATTTCGATATTCCGAATCCAAAAATGAAGTCCATTTTGAAATATAAAATTTCTATAATTTTAAAAAGTGGTTATTACTATTCATAACGGCTACTTTGATTAGTCGCGGTGTGTTAGAACTCGAACTTGCGTACAATGCAAGCTATTGCATTATTGAATGAGAAGCGTATCGTGGAAGCTCGGGGTGTTACATTCTCCCCTCCTTCAATAAATTGCGTCCTCGCAATTTGAAATTTTTCTTTGAAAATAAAAGGTTGAAAAGATAAAATACCTTTGAGTAAAACCCACATCGGAAATAATGTTAATAAATATATAACATTAAAAGAAAGCAAGATAAGTACAAAGGTCACCCGAGATAGCCCATTCTAGGATTATATGAAAATTGGATATGGAGGAGAAACAAACCATCAAGGTCTGATGGAGAGTTATAGAAAACAGGACTAGGAGAAAGTTTAACTACAAGAAAATCACAAACTTGTGATTGGTTAAACAATCATTGATTCCCCACTAGGAAAAGTTAACCGACAACATTTTTGTTTTGAGTTAACTTTTATAAAGTTGAGGAATTTATTTAGGAGATTTACTAAGAACGTAAGGGAATATACATACTTGTCATGTAGACTTTCATTCTTTAATAAATTTTTACCACAAACCCATCTTTCACTCTAAAAGGTAATACAACTCAAAAATATTATACTTATCCTAATTGTATAAGGTTCCAAATGTTAACACATAAAATTTAGATTAGTAAAATTATTTTGTAATAACCAGGGACTTCCTGTAGGCTAGTGGTAGGAAATAAAGGCCTGTCACACCATGATTGTGGGTTCGATTCCTGCAGCTTTGTCCGACGTGACGGGTTATTCCCCACCCTGTAGGTTGTCCTTTTCCTAAAACTATAGTATTATAATATTCCAAAAATAATCTTCAGAAATGATTTAACCTTAAACAATACTATCCATGGTTCAACTTAATCCATTCCAACCTTAATAGTTATCCAAAATACCTCCGTCCAGACTTTCTCAAAAAGGTCTCTAAATTCCAAAATCAATTTATCAGATTCCCCAAACAAATTAAAGTTTATATTTTTGTCACATACTAAAAATATGATTACCTTAAGCATATTAAAACCTTACTGAAATCAACAAGTACTGCAGTACAATCTTTATATATATCACATTATTCTTATAACCAGAATATAATCCATGAGTCCAAAAGCACCAATACATTAGTTATTATGCTTCAACTGTAGTAACAGCATAAGATTGTCCTTGATCCCTTGGCCTTTTCTGAGGTAAGTTTCCTTGACGCTTAGGACATTCATTTTCATAATGCCCCATTTCCCTACAATTGTAGCATTCAACATTGATAGCCTCTTTCTTTCCCTTGCAATCACGAGCCTGGTGACCCTTTTCTCCACATTTATAACAAACTCCCATTTCTTATAGGCAAGTACCAGGGTGATTCTTCCCACAATTATCACATAATGGAAAATCCTTCATTCCCTTTTTCCCTTTATCTGTCTCTTGTTTTACCGTTCTCTTCTTCTCTTTCTTTACTTTGTTGTCATAAGACTTAGAGAATTCCTTTTCTGTCTTGATAGCACACGAGACAATATCTTCGTATGATGAGAAGGATTGTGATACTAAAGCTCAACGGAGAAATGGTTTTAACCCATCAAAGAAACGATCAATCTTACTCCTTGGGTTACGTATATAATTGGCAGCATGCCTCGCTAACCTTGTAAAGTTAGCCTCATACTTTGCGACATTCTCATCCTCCTTCTGCCTCAGACTCAGAAATTGCCTTTCCATATCTTCTCTATGGTCGCGAGGAAAGTATTTTTCTAAAAACAGATCTTTTAACTCCCTCCATTCCATATTCGATACGTCATCATCTTCCTTTGTGTTTTGAATCAGCGACCACCACTGATCGGCATCTCCAGTGAGGCGGTAAACTGCCATGACAACCTTCTCCCTTTCACTACTCCCCAAGGCATGGAATATTTTCTCTAAGGAATTTATCCATTGCTCAGCTACTATAGGATTTGTACTCCCATTGAAGGTTGGTGGTTGTTTCCTCATGAAACGGTCTAGCATTGATCCTCCACATTGCGGATCACGGTGCTCCATATGAGTAAGGTTATTATTCATAACCTGAGTGAGTTGTCCCAGTATGGTAATAAGTTGATCAACACCAGTTGTATCTCTAGATCCACAATAATTATCTTGAGCGGGAGGGAAATACCTACATGGAGTGCGTGCATTGATACGGTTTCCATTTCTTCCACTAGGCTCCATTTCTAAACAATGGAATAAACTAGATCAGTTTATGAATCAAAATACATAATCCCATACTTATAAAACACATAACATAAATTGAACTATTTATGGATATAATCAATAATCATAAAAATGTTTTCTTTGAGGAAGTATATACTCATAAACCCTTCATAATGATTTGTAAAGAAAATGAGAGTTATTCTAAGCATATACCCCGGGAGTGTCGTAACCAAGAGTGCAGCAAGGCCCGTTGTCGTGCACCAGTTCCCATTCGAGTCTAGCTCAAAGCGGTGTTTTTGGGTTTTACCCCTAGGAACATCTGTGCCAGAGCCGCCTCTACCTGCTCATATCCAGACAGGGATGTATTGCTCGGAAAACTCATAACATCTCTATAATACCAAAATTCTAGGAAGTTCTTCTATACTAATCCTCAAAGTCTATCTTTGGGCTATGTGCTCTAATCAGAGTTTATCTACATCTAGCTTCCAAGGTTAGTACTAAACTGCCTCTGATACCAACTGTAACGCCCTGACCCTAGCTACCCAGAGTCAGTGCATTACGTCGTAACATTGGCATGATCACAAAAGATCAAGTCTCGAAAGACCGATTAGTTTAGTAGCCTTGGAAACACTAGATACATTCGTAAACGTTACATTACATCATAAAGTGAAAAACTATAATAACAAAGTCTCCATAGTACACTCTCATATCCTCTTCTGAAAATCCCTGCAGGTCATTCATAAAATACTTCTTCACATCCTGGAAAATATTAAAACATTGAAAGGGGTGAGCTCAGATGCTCAGTAAGGATAACAATATTGCGGAATATTTCATAAATAAACATTAACATTTAAGGAAATGTATAACTAAAATAGAAGCCTTTTAAACTTGAACATCAACATAATATGGCAAAAGTAAAATGAGATAATTCCATTCACTTCTTCACATGGATATTCTACTGGTCGAATAATCACATGCAATATCAATAACCACTTTCATAATGAGGGAATGTATAATGCCAGACATTCTGAAACATTTTGTCAAGGCCTCGGCCAAGACGTCTAAAATGATTAAGGCCTCGGCCAAAACCATAAATCAAATTGGGAAAGGGCCTCAGTGAATTCCACTTCTAGTTGTCTCATGAGACCTACCGATGCATCGAGGAGCTATAGTGGGCTCCACCTGTCACTTATTAAGTCCAATACATTCCTCATATGAATAGGTTTAAACATATCATAAACCATAACATAATCGTATCACATAAAACATGCGTAAAGGAAACATAACATTTCCACATTTCAATCACAAGATATCAATACAACACATTGATATAATAAAAACGCTTTCAAAACCATTTTCAATACCAAAATAAAAGAAAGTTAAAACTTTGTATTTATTTTTCATTTAAAAAAGATGGCTTGTAGAGGAAGCCGAAATTCAAATAATGGTCACGGCGGCGGAGAAGTCGTTGTCGCCGCATAAGTACGGAAAGAAAAACATTCCCTTTTGTCGTTTAGCAAAACGCTTCGTATAAAAAGATTCTTTTTGAATAAACGTAAAAGTCAAAGGGGTTTATACACCGTATAAAAGAAAGTTGTGTATAAAATAAAATATGCCTCAATGAAAGGAGATTGAGACGAAGTCCCATACAAAGATAATTTTTAAAATAAAATAGATATACTATGTGTATTCACTATAAGTACACATAAATAAATTAAAAATACAAGATATGACATAATAATATAATGACATAATTAGAAAGTAGGAGATTAACCCAAAGAATGGAAATTGGGTTAAGAAATTCCCTTACCTTGCGTCTTGTCCTGACTCGACCGTTCTTTAACCTCCTGAATAATAAACTAGAGTTAATATATACCTTACTAAGAACCATTTTCAATTTCATTATCCTTATTATATCACTTATTACAATGATATTAACATTATGTAATTATTTAAGTTAATAACGGTCGTTTTGTCGATCTTTGGTACTTGAGTCAACAATAAACTTCTTATAATTACAAGTTGTTTATGTGGTAGAATATCCATTATCTCCAGAATTATATTCATGATTTATATGTCATATATATCTTATATATCCAGTATATACATTCATTTATAATATTACGTAACATTTAGAGGTAAGAAATGAAATGCACCGTTCATGGAGATGGTAAGCCGTACGTACGCATGAACGCTACTTTCATTTCAATTTCATATTTAATGGAACGAAATCATAATGATATAAATGTATAATATAATTCCATTATAGTGTATAATACCATTTACTCCATCCTTTATACATCCCACATATGGCATTAACGATTCAAATCACTTTGAGGGGGCGGTAGTCCGCACTTCCTAAAATGAAATTATCGCATTTTACCCATAATGGAAATCATAAAGTATGCCATAAATAAAAAATACAGAAGCATAAGTAAAACATAAACATATTATATATCATATATATAAATAGTGACATATTAATGGCCACCTTTGAAGGTGTTATATGAGTGTTGAACAATCATCGTTTCGTGAGGCAGAAATTCGCCATCCACAGAAACCGTATGTTCTTTTAACCATTAGATGTAGGTGTGTGTAAGTGTAGATCGAATCCATCTTATAACAACATCCTAGTATTTTGAGGACACTGGTGTTTTTACAAAATAAATGAATAAAAAGAGTTTAGGGGGTTGGATAAGAAAAACAAAACAAAACAACATTAGAGAAGTCATTACCTCAAAATCGGGTAACTCTTTTTGATTTGAGCCAAAGGATTCCTTGGGAAGAGTTCTGCCCAAAGTGAGGCTTCTAGGAGTAAGAGGGGGAAGTTGGGAGAGTATTTTTGGCAGAGGTTGGCCGAGCCAAATGGCTTGAAAGTGTAAATGATGTGGGAGAGGTGGGGGACTTTTATAAGTGGAGAGGAGGGGCACTTTTGGAAAGATTGAAATGTTACATTATTACACAATGATTTTCGGATTCTAAAGGTCCCAAACTTATATAATTCGTGGATAAGGTGATAAGGGTTCGAAATCTACCCATCCAATAGTCTTTGGACAAGTGTAAGCCTTGGATTTTACATTATCTTTTCATTTTATTAAAATCGTTAAATAATGAGGTCATCACTGCATCATAATGATGTCATAAATAATTTAATTTATTTAATGTCTAAAAATTATAAAAAAATATATGATGTAGGAAATCTTTTTAGCTTTCTAATGAATATTTATAGTCAAAATTTGGACTTGTGTAACCCTACTTAAAAACTGTATTAGTAAAACAACTCATGTTTGTGTCAATTTAATTTTAACATTAAATAAATATATATTAATGTCATTTTCCAACTAAAGTAGCTCCATGGGGTCCCCAAGTTGACCCATGGGTTGTCTTGGTCGGCCATGACTCATCCAATAGGAGTGGGACAAGTGTCATGCTCATCTCATATTATTAAAACATTATTTGTACCTTAAACTACACTAATTACCTCTAATCACGATTAAGAACTTAAAAGTTACTATTCACCAAAAAATTATTTTAATCTCATTGAACCACATTTTACTTCTTAATGACAACCATTTATGTTGGATTTTTGAAAATCAAATCACAGTAGTGGTAATATTTCATTTAAATGAAAAATCAGTTATTTAACTACCACTTAGTGGTTTCACTATTCATCAAAAATTGAAGTTTTTCAGAACAAAGCCAAAATTTCACCCTAAGCTATAATTGATATTCCGAATTCAAAAATGATGTCTATTTTACAAAATTCCAAACATATAATTTGCATTAATTAATTTTATAATTAATTCCCGTTGTTACAACAAATAGCGTGTTTTTAAGAAACAATTTATATCAAAAGATTGGCAATTGTTTATGTCCAATTTCAATGTTAAATTAATTATAATGACCACCATTGGATAAAATGGTAAAAATATATTCTAATTATACTTTAAAACCACTAAATATTATAATTTATCACTATAAATTATTTTGATTAAAAAAGTTGTTTTTAAGTATTTTTCACTATTAATAAAAAATAGAAGTTCTCAGAAAAATACCAAAAATTCAACATAGGCTAATTTCGATATTCCGAATCCAAAAATGAAGTCCATTTTGAAATATAAAATTTATATAATTTTAAAAAGTGGTTATTACTATTCATAACGGATACTTTGATTAGACGCGGTGTGTTAGAACTCGAACTTGCATACAATGCAAGATATTGCATTATTGAATGAGAAGCGTATCGTGGAAGCTCGGGGTGTTACATTTTTTAATATTAAATGATTAAAATATTAAATACAAGGTAAAAATTTACTCAAAAATAAAATAGGGATAAAATTTATGATAATATATTATCCTAATTTTCCTATATAATTGTTTTTTTTATTTTAAAATTATTTAATAAAATATTTTCATCATAAAATACAATCTATTTCATATTATGATATATTTACAAGATTTGACTTTAAAACACCATGAAAACAATACATTCTGAATCTAAACATTTGGAATGTCTCTAATATGTTATATAAATATATAAAACTCATGGAAAACAATTATCCACCTAAATTTTAATACTTTTAACATTTTTAAATCATATTTGTATTTTTCTATTAACTGAATAAATATTCTTCCAATATTGCATAAGCATTTACGATAATTATTCAGTCACTAAAAGATTCAAATAAATTAATATAATAAAAAATTAATTAATATTTAATATGAATATTTATATCCTAACTCATTTCCATTTTATCCTTCTGTAAAAATATTATACTTTTTAAAGTCAAGAGGGTGATATTTTTTGTTTCTTCTTTTCATAAAATAATATAACTATTATAATCAAAAAAATGGAAGAAAGTGGCCATATATTGGTAAAAAATATTTAAATGGATGAAATAGACTCATACAATAGGATAATCGAAATTATTATAGGATGGTTAAATCCTTATCAGAGAGTTTTATGCTAATTTAACCTATTTACCCATAAAGGTGACAATATATGTGGGATGGTTACAATTCAAAATAACAGAAAATATTATAGACTAATTTACCAAATTTGATACTATTGATTAGAAATATAGAATCCATTTTTCAAAAATTCAATTTCTATAAGTTTTATAAATTCATTTTAAAATAAGTGTGAAAAATGCAAGAAATTCCATTTTATAGATATATACATTTTAATCATAAAACTAGATTTATTCTTATCTCATGTTAAGAAAAACACTAGATGAGTGTTAAAATGATTGATTTATAAATAATATTTTAATTTTATTAACATAATGAAATAATAGTGATGAATTGAATTTGTTTAATTAAAAACCCTTATGTGAATAAAATAGTTTTTTAGAAACACATTACTTTTACTTTTTATCATATTTATTTTCATATCTAAAAAATTGATTACCAGTGAATTCATTTTGTACATGTTCAAACCATCAGTTTTTCATAATTTAGCAACTCCCATTCATTCATATTAATCTATTGAATTAGAAACAAATTTACACTTCATTATAGTTCATTTAAACTCATGGTTTCTTATATCACAAGATATCAATGAAATAAAACATATAAAATATTGATGAGTTACAACTACTATTATAGTTACCCATGATCACATGAACTACCTTTTAAATCCCCCAATCCCAAGCAATAATCTAAATATTTATTAGTGCTCACACACAGCCCCAATATCAGTCCTTATAAAATCCACATCATACATGAGGCACTCATAACCTCCTTCCAAAACACATGGCTACTAAAAACCAAAACCAACCACTTTCCCTAAGTCGCACACCCATGGACTCATTCCCATTTACATCATCATAAATGGAGAAGACAGCTGCTCTAGGGTCCAATATAACTGACAAGGGTCACTACCTATTAGGGTCATAAGAAAACATGATAAAAGGAGACACCACACAATCCAATTTCCACTTCCCAAATGAAGACAGAAAATAAGATCTCTCATTTTATAGCCTACCCAACACTAGTACGGTCTCAAAAATAATAACCAATGGTCTCACCACCCAGATTTATCTCTAGAAACAAACTACTCAAACATTGGTGTAGGCTAAGAAATTAGGGTACTCATACCTAAGTCCCTTAAAGGTATCATCATCTCCCATATAACTTTAATTTACCTCCCTTAAAACTAAGGATTTAGATTTTAAGAACATTTATATTACACACCTATATTTCCAAGTATTACTCATTCATCATTTATTAGGATATTAATTAAAAATTTTAGTTAGATAGATTTGTATTCCAAAGTTTTAATGGAATCACATTATTAGTTTCTTACTAATACATTATTTAAACAAAATTATCACTTAAGACTCATTTATAACTATCTATTAACCAAAAGTCACATGAAGAGTTGGTCAGGTGGAATTCTTTGATATTTTTATTTGTAAACCATAAAATTTTTTGTACTATTTATGTAGCACCAATAGTATCAATTAAGTACCCATATCATTATGTATTGTATGTATGTAATGTATTTGTGTCAATTTTTAGAGGCTTTTTTAAATCTTTTGGAATTCTTTTGGTGATTTTATGGAGGTTCGCAGTTTGTGCATGGTTAGTAGAAACCATGAAACTCCAAAAAAACCATAAAAAGTGAGGCAGTGGGCTCTTGGTAGGTGCATAGTTATGTGACTTATTTAGAAAATTAATTCAGTCACATAGTAGAAATTTTTCTTTTAAAATAAATGGCTTTTTCATGGAAAATTCACTGTTTTCCTAATCATGTGCTCTAACCGTGCACAGTGAAAATGTAGATCCAAATATTGTGGATCCAAATAGGTTTATCTCTCTAAGGTATATTTTTTTCTTTCATGTGGCCCTAAATTGAATTAATCTATTCCCATAGGCTATATATACCATTCCTCTTGATCTTAGAGAGACATGTTGGAAAATCACGGTTCCCTGGAGCCCAGATTCTTTGTTAATTTCTCATTCTTGGTAGTTGTTCTTATATCTTATCTTCTCCCATCTCTCAGATTCAAATATATGATTTGTAGAGGCTATATTTATATTGTTTAATTCTAATTAGAATGGTATGTGGCTTTTCTGATGTTGGGGAACAATATATTTTGTAGTTTTAACTATGTTTTTTTGAAGAATTTGTGTAGTTATACATTTTCACTTAGGTATTTTTTAGTAGGTGGTTTAACGAATGAATACTATTATTATAACATGAAATAATAAATTAAAACTATTTTAAATACATGAAATTTAATACGAAATTGATTTCATAATCTTTATAGAGACCCTCTTTATTAATTGTTTGGAATATTGTGGAAATTAGTTGTTGAGAAAAGTTCTTGTTTAATTATTTTAAAATATTTTTTAAAATTGGGGTTTGTTTGGATTCATATATATATATATTGAAATAATTGTTTTTAGTAATTTTTTTAAATATATTGAAATGATTTATTTGGAATGGTTTTGGCTGACTTGGTTGGTGTGTGATCATTTTCATAGATGTGACCTTATGGAAGGGGTGTGTGCCATTTGGGAACTTGGTGCATGGTTACCTTGTGAAGAAATGGTAGATATACAAGAGAATTCTCATGAGTATGGGACAATCACCTTGGCATGCATGGGTGATTGTGAGGAATTGTGGAACCATGTAATGAATATTCTAAGGAATTTGAAAATGGTATAAAGTAATTGTTTGGTTTCTTTCCTTAGAAATGGTATTGGTGTGGGAAAATATTTTTATAGGAACGTTATTTTTCATAAAAGTGGTTTGGATTTGATATAAAATATTTAAATGAGTTTTATATAAACTTCTATATATATTAATGTGCTAAAACGTTTTATCCAAGTGGCATTATTTGGGAATTCCTTTTGGTAAAATCTACTAATATTCACTACTAACCCATCTTGGGATTTTTATTTAATTTTTAGATATTGATTATTGAGACATAGGTAAAGGAAATATTTCACATTTACTTAGTGATACATCAAGATACACAAGGATTTGATTATGGAGTAGGAGATCAATGAATATGGGGATCTATGTAGTTATATATTAGGGTCTTTAATATTGGTTTGTTTTTTAATTCAATATTATACTTTGATACATGTTATTGTATAGAATTTTATTGTGGTATTTTTTTCTTACTCTGGATTCCTATAACATTTAGTGGTTGTTTGTTAATGATATGTTAGTCATGGTTGTTTAATTTTCAGATGGAAAATAGTCCTCTAATTGTATCGAGGTCCCTGGCATTTATTTCTAACCTTTTGTGTCTTAGGGATGTCACCAATTCCGTATAGAAATTTCATTTGGACTCAAGACAATAAGGAGGGGTGATATTTTACAAGAGGTATCAGTTTTTTTATCTTTATGTGTCAGTTGTGTCAGTCTTGGAGTTGAAAAAAAATTCTTGATTAGTTCTTCAGATCCTATGTAAGAATGTCATAGGATCTTAAAAACATGCATTATAGAGCACAAAAATGTGTAGATAACGTACATATGTTGAACCTCTATTAACAAGGGATATGGGTACATAAGTGTTTTGAGACACTTATATATTTTTTTACTTAGTTTTCTTGGGTTTACCCAATAATAAGATCATGACATTGATTTTAGGAATGGCTTCCCACTAGAAGTTCATATATCATTTGGACTAATGATTTATGTTGGGGTGAAAAAATGTCTCTTTTTAAAAATGGTTAATTTTTTTCAAATGGGAGATTTTGAATAGGAATTAAATTGTTGTTTTAAAAATGGTTTGATTTTCAAAAATCATTGCGAAAATTTCAAAAATGATTGGGAAAAAACAAATATTGAAGTTAGTAAGGCCTAATTATGATAGTTATGATGCGATAATTATAAATTTCTTACAATTGTGTTACCAGAGGGTGATAATTAAGGTTTTTTTGTTATAGATAATTTAACTAGGTCGGAATTATAGTTACAAACTAGAAGAAGCTACTGATAATGTGGTTTCCCTTAAGCCACAGGGTAACCAAAAATTAGTTGAGATTATTTTTCAAGTATCTCAGCTTATGGATAGAGGGAATAAAAGGGATGAACCATGGAAATTAGATAATTCCATTCTGATACAGAATAAGAATCCAACCATCATACAGGCTGAATCAGAACCAAAGAAATAATATATATTCCTGAACAAGATATATCAAATATTTAATTTACATAGAACACTATTGGAGTTCAAATTTATGTTGGGGATATATATACTGAAGGATATTTCACACCGATGGTGCGATCTAGAAGTTCAATATAAACCAGACTAAGTAATTACTTTACAGGATTTTGAATAAATGTGAGAAAAAGTGATCCTCAAATGTTCAAGAATTCCTGAATGAAATAATATTTTATCTTGAAGAAGGATAATTTCTCACTAATAGAGTATGTAGATATATTTATGAATATACTGCATTTTTTTACCCAATGATGCTTCATGTTCATCCTTATAGTAACACGTTTTTTTATCTGGGATGAGGTAAGATGTTTTCTTGAAGACTTCCATGCTATGTATAATGATTTATATAGATGAATTTAATAGATAGATTATGGAGGAAGGGTATATCTCATTAACTATGGGTGGAGTAAGAATTTTGAAACCTATAGGAAACAGTGGGAACACTAATGTTGAGGAAAAGTGGAAGATGAACACTTCGTTCCAAGGTAATGGAATCACACAAAATTATATGACCAAGTTTCTAAATCTTCCTCCAAAACCAAAGAAGGAATATAGATGTTACCAATGTGGATATTTTGATCAAATAATGTGATATTATATTGCATCACCTAGAGTATAAAATAGTTGTGACCAAATGAGCCATCTTAAACACTAATGTGGTAGTGCTCCAAGGATGGGTTCTAAGGAAACATCTCAACATTCATATTTATTTTATACATATACAAGATGAGTGAAGTAGAATAATTGTCCTCAGATGAAAAAATCGTTCCATGGTGATTCTAAGAAATCCATGACTCCTCGATAATGGAAATCTAAAAAGAGAAGAAAATAGAAAAGTGATGTAAGAAATTATATGGTGTTGAAAAAATTATTATGGATGATCAATCTGGAGCATCGATGGTTATAGTTATAATTTCATTTAATTATAACATTTTAAAATAGTTTTTATATGGTTTCTTCCAATTATTTATTTCTTCAGATGTTGTATATCTTTTGGTTTTTCACATGGAGATGATGGCTTCTATATGAATCATAAAACACATATTGGTCAAAGAGACAGTTAAGCCATTAAGTGGAAATCATGTTGTATAACTATTGATGGAGAATTATTAAGTTAAGAATTATCTATTATTTAGATGGACTTCTATGGTATAATCATGGGTATGGATTGGTTGATAGTGTTCAAATATCACATCGATTGTTAAATTATGAAAGTTAATATTATGGCGGATGAGGGTTTTAAAAATCTCATTAGAGGATAATTAAATGTAATGGAAGGTCCAATAAGATTGTTGGAACTTGTGGTTAGAATTATCTCATACCAGTGGGTAGTTTTCACCTTTTCCACAATGGTTGAGATCAAAAGTACTGATTTTTTAGTGGTTGTTTTTTATTTTCCCGATGTTTTAATTGATAAATTATTAGGTTTTCCACCCAAAAGAGAGATGGAGTTTATGATTTATCTCTTACTGGAGACCAATCCTATTTCTATTTTATTTTATCTAGTGGAAAAAATCGAATTTATAAAATTTATTGTCCCTATTGAAGAGTTGTGATGAAAAGGGTTCATTCATCCTAGAACATCTCTATTGGAATCACTTATCGTAATTTTGAAAAGGATGATGGATTCTTCAGTTAGATGTGGATTAATGTAAGATTAACCATGTTCTGATAATGAAATGATATCCACTTCTTTTCATTTATGTTCAATTCAATCAATTTAGGGGAGATTACTAGTTCTATAGGATTGAATTGCGCTTAGGATATCAATAATTTTGTATTTTGGAGGAGGATATTCTCAAAATAGATTTCAGGAGTAGATATGGCCATTATAAGTATGTAGTTAAGAATTTTAGTCTTAAAAATTCATAATAAGTCATTAAAAATTAATTAATTAGATATTTAAAATGTATTTGGATTAGTTTCTGGTGGTGTTCATGTATGACATATTGGTGTATTCAAAGACAAGGGTTGAGAATGAGAAAAACATGGTGATAGAGTCTGTAATTTTTTAGGATAATCATATGTATTAAAAATTTTCAGAGATTTATTTTTGGATACAAGACATATGATCTATAGGACATGTAATATTAAAAAGGTGTGTTTCTTTAAATCCAGAAAATATTTAAGCCATTATATCATGGAAACCTCCAAATCATGTCTTTGATATACATAGTTTCCTTGGTCCAACTAGTTGTTACTGACACTTTGTTCATTATTTCTCAGAATAATCTTCTCCAATGAAAAATTTGAGATGAAAGAAAATTTCCAATTTAAATGTAATAATGAATATAATAAGTCTATTCACGTACTAAATGTTTTCTTTACATCATCACGAATCTTCATATATATTGAATCAGGAAAACGGTACATTTGGTATTGTGATGATTTAGGATATGGGATAGGATGTGTTCCCTTGCAGATAGATCATGTTGTTTCTTATAGAACATTAATGTAATAGTTTCTGAATAATAACTACCCAAAAAGATAATTTGGAGTTATAAGGTGTAGTACATTCTTTGATGACTTGGCATAATTACCTCTTTAGTGATAAATTAATGTTGGTTACAAATTATAATAGCTTGGAAAAAAATTTCTCAAAGAGAGACTTGAACCCAAGATAAAGAATATATATAGAGTATGTCCAAATATTTTTCATTTACTTTAGGTATACACTGGTTAAAGGAAATTAGTTTATAGAAGCATTATGATGAAATTTATTTGCTTAGTTGGGAAAAGATGTATCAGATCAGTGGAAATTGAGGTCAGTAATAGATAACATGCACATGGATTTTGAATAATGAGGTAGTGTTGTGGTTTTCTTCCCACTTTCCATTGTTTTGGATTTTGTGGAGATGTAATAAAAGGCATATAAACACTATTCATAATGTTTTAACCTAATGTGAAATATCAATGATGGGGAGACCATTGAGGGATGGAATATCAAGAGGAGTTCAATGTTTTGACAGTAAGATTGGATTGTCATACCTTTTTATTATTAGGAGCAATTTCATTATTCATATACTATTTGATATGGGATGCTGATCCGAGAATAAAGAATATTTATAAGGAGTTGAAATAAAATTATTGGGGGATCAACATGAAAAAGAAAGTGGATGGGTTGGTTTTGATACATCTCATCTATCAGCAATTTATGTTAGAGATTCAATGTAAATCAGGTTTGATGTAGTATTTACATTTTTCTATTTATAAATGGGATCATATAGCCATGGAATTTGTGACATGTTTCCCACAAATAGTTTTCAAATTGGACTCTATAAGGCTGATAATGGAAAAAATCACAATGGTGTCCCATTTCATCTTTATTCGTGAATCTCATACGGTGGAGATCATTATATATATATATATATATATATATATATATGAGAAGGGTTAAATATGCATGGAGTAATATATTTTGGTGGCTCATGGAAGGAGAATAACTCATTCATGGAGTTCTCTCATAACAATAGTTATCAATCCATGATACATATGGATATTTTTATGCTTTATATGGTATTGGTTGCCATTCATCACAATTTTGGGTGAAAATAGGTGATAATTCACTAGTTGGGACGAGCCTTGTCCAAGATACAATGGAGAAGATTCAGATAGTAATGAAAACATTTGAGATCAGTAAAATTCATCAGAAATCATATGTAGATCATCGTTGATGGTTGTTTTCGTTTGAAGTGACAGATCATGTGTTCTTCATAATCTCTCCAAGGCTTGGGAATCATTGTTTTGGGATGTAGGGAATGTTTCCTCTTTGATACATAGTACCTTTTGAGTTAATAGAATGGGTTAGTGAGGTGAAATAATGGTTTTATTTTCCACTATAGTTTAGTACCATTCATAATGTTCTTTGTGTATCATAGTTGAAAAAGTATCAACCCGATTCTAACCATGTGATTTGATTGGATAACATTGACCTAGAGCCAAATGATTCATTGACTCATGTTCCAATAGGAATAATGGATATGAAAGAGAATGTCTTATGTTGGAAAATCATCGGTCTAGTGTGGGTTTTTTTGGAATCGTGGTCATATTCAAGGAGAAATATGGGAATGTGACAAGGAAATGGCTGAGGAATGAACCAATATCATTCAGTATAATGGTGGTTATCTCTTTTATAGGGATGGAGAGAGTAATGGTGGGTAGAAATCAGCACACCCAGTTTAAATTAAGATCCCCTTTACTTATTTATATTGAGTAATTATAGTGTTTGGGTGATTCTTCATAGGGCTTAGAGGAATTTTGGAATGTTTTGGGGGGCTTTTCTAGAGGTTAACGGTTTGATAACGGTTAGTAGAAACTAGGAAAATCCTATAAAAAACCATGAAAAGTGGTGTAGTGGAATCTCGTTAAGATCATAGTTAATTTCATGGTTTGGACCAACTGTGCGACCACATAAAAGAAACCATGTTTTTGGTATAGAGGTGTTATGGATGGTTAGTGCATGGTTTTCCTAATTGTGCACCCTAACAATGAGAAGATAAAAGTTACATCCAAAAATTATGGATCAGGATCAGTTTTTGTTTTTAATTGATTATTTTTATAATAATAAAATACTAAGTTGAGTTCCCCTATTCTCAAAGGCTCTAGAGACCATTCCTCTCGATCTGAGAGTAATTCATTTGAAAATTCTCATGTGTTGAATCCTTGATTCTTTGATAAGCATCCATTCATGGTGTTTTTCTTCAATCTCCTATTATTCCATCGATTGGATTTATATATATGATCCTTAAGGGAAAGATATATATTGGTTAATTAAAATCATGATGAGATGTGTATTTTTATGTTAGGTAATGAGATTTAAGGTTGGTTTTTAGAGTTTCAACCTATTTTTGTTGAAGAAATTGTACAGTTCATCATTTTTGCTTATATTTTAGAGGTAGGTGGATTCAATCGAAACTAGTCTTTTTAGAAAATGCATGAATGATTTTAAATAGTTTAAATTTAATTAAATTTATTTTTAAATATATGCTCAAACTATTGTAGAAACCCTATGTAGTTATGGTATTTAAAATTGTGGAAATTGGTTATTGTTGAAAGTGTAGAATTTATTATTTTAAAATAATATTTTAAAATATGGTTTAGTTTTGATGCATTGAAATGGTTTGATATTATTTTTTTCAATTAAGTAATGTTTTTTTTTAAATTTCTTTAAATTATTGGTTTGACAAGGATTTTGTGATAATTGGTCAGCATGTGTCTATTTACATTGATAAGACCCTATGAAAGGGGTGTGTTCCCTTAGGTAACATGGTATATGGTTACATTATGATGGCATGGTAGATATATGAGTGACCTCTCATGAATATGGGACTATAACATGGTCCTAAATGTGTGGTTTTGTGGAATTTTGGAACCATGAAATGGGAATTATAATGTAATAAAAATGTTATAAAGCAACTATTTTCTTTATTTCCTATGAAATGGTTTAGGTTTAGAAAACTGTTTTGGAAAGAAAATTGATTTAATAAGAAATTTTTTATCACTGAAATAAACTATTTAATATTTATTTATAATATCAATGTAAATATAAATGTTCTAACATGTTATATTTTATTTTCATGCATAGGGAAGTCAATTGGGGAAAATGTAATGAGTTCCATTACATCCCCCTTCTTGGGAAATTTGGTGTGTCCGCATTTTTTAATTGATACATAAGTAAAGGAAAGGTACCTCATTTATTTAGGGATTCATCATGACACCTTGGGAATGTATTGTTTAGTATGAGCTTGAATCATGTGGGGAGATGTAGAGTTATATCGTGGAGTCTTTCATTTTTGCTGGTTTTTTGTTTCTGCATTGTACTCTAATATGGGTTTTGTTATAGTTTGGAATTGTTTTCTTCTTGTATTAATCAATATTCCTAAAAAAATTAGAGGTTTTATTATTATGATATGTTATTTGTGGTTTTCTATTTTCAATCGTAAAATCATCTCATGAATTTTATTGAAGCACTTAGCATATATTTTCAGCCTTTGTTGTCTTGGGGATGTTTCATATGGCCAACTAGAAATTCTTCCTCTACTAAATACAATGAGAAGGGGTAATATGTAATAATATAAATAAGAACACCTATAAATTATTTAAAACAATAGGTATATATAAATCACCCATTGAGATAAACATCAAATAGTAAATAGAATAAAAAACATGTGAATCACATACAATTATCTATCACATTAAACATATGGATGAAAACCAAATCATATATGCCTAGCATGATTTATGAACACAAACAACCTCTAGTTTTACTGACCAATAGTAGAAATACAATAATTTATATATAATTATACATAAATTCACCACTCGAGGTAGAAATAAGTGAATTTTAAAAACATAAAGAATGAACAAAATTCAAATTTTTTGTGTTTTTTAAATATGTGTATGTTAATTTATTTAATGTATTCATGAAACAAGGAAGGGGGTTCCTACCATCTCCCCCTCATAGTTTTCTTTATATCATTGACGTGGAAAAATCCAGATGGGGGTTCACCTTTCACCCAATGAGAAAGAGAAAGGCGACTGGGGGGGGTTGCCAATGTTACAATCAAGAGGTAGCCCCCATGCCACATTTCTATTAATAACCTATATACATTCAGTCCAACCCATACTCTTTACTTTAATATCCACCGTTTTCTCAACAATCTAGCCTTCCACTCTCTGTCTATAATAATTCTTCTTTATGTGTGGTGGATTCGGTGGCCAAAAATAGTTTTTGATTTTTTTAGAATAAACATTTACAGATGTTTTTTTATTTATCTTAATGTTATTTATTTATTTACTTGAAATATTATTAGTTTGTTTAAACTAAGTAATTTATTAAGTTGATTAGTTAGTAATATATATTTTATAAATCATAGTTTCTATTAGTAATGATTAATTATAGATTAAATTATGATTAAGTTATTATTATGTAATGATTAAATATTGATTTAGTATTGGTTAAATTATGATTAAATTATGATTGTATAATTATTAACAATTGATTAATGAATTAATAAAGAATTAATGATTAAATATTTATTAATTAATTATTAAAGATTAATTAAGTACTTATTATATAATGGTTAAGTAATGATTAAAGAGTAATTAAGGGATTATTAAAGAATGAATCATGGATTATTAAATATTGATTAAGGGGTGATTAAAAATTGATTAAGGTATGGTTAAAGGAAGATTAATGGTTGATTAAATAATTACTGAACAATTTTAACCAATGTTTAACTAATGGTTAAGATATGATTAACTAATAGTTAAATAATGATGAACTAATGGTTAAATAATGATGAACTAATGGTTAAATAATGATTAAGTAATGGTTAAGTAATGATTAGTGTCATATTTTAAGATTTAATAAAATGTTATAAAATTTCAGTAACATAATGTTTATGTGGATATCTAAGAAATCTAATCCCTTCATAGATACAAAAAAGTGGATGTGACTTGGGCATAGATTTATCTCGGAGTAAAAACTCAGATTTGGTGTCCCAGCCCTAACTCAGTGTAACCTAGTATGTGAAAACGTTCCTTGCTACATCATAGTTTGAAAATCCCGAGGGATATTCTTTAGATGATTCATATTTTATTTACAAAATAAAAAAATCATTTAGGATGATTACAAACTGTACTAAGAAAAATTAGTATCATAATTTAGGATATAAGAATGTGTTGTAAAATTTTAAAATCATAAACATTATATGTTCAACCATCAATGTGATTAGTACTCATATAATGTTTTGGAATCTGATGTAAAAAGTACAGAACACCAAATCGGTTTTATTATCATTGTTAAAATTAAATTTATGATAATATAAAATAAAAGGGATTAGAACAAAAACATTAAATAACACATGGATTCTTTAAAACATTCAATAAATACCATGACATTTTTCAATAAAACATTATTCAGATGAGGTGAGTCTCACTTTAAAAATGAGTTAAAATCCAACTTATTTTTAATTGGAAGCTTAATAAAATCTTCAAAAGTGATGTACTTATATATTTAATTTTAAATAAATTTCATCCTTCTAATGATATGTGATAACATCTAAGATAATTTATTAGAAGTACAAAAATCATTGGAAAATTCAGAAGTTAGCCATGTCCCTTTTTAATATGTTTTTTAGCTACCAAATAAAAATAATATGGATTTTACCTCCATTTAAATATGATTTGAATATCATCCAAATAATATTCTATTCAAAATTATTAAGGTATTTCTTATATTTTTTATAGAATTCATGTTTTATTTAATGTGTTTTTTGTTATCCATTTCATTTTATGTGATCATAATATTCATTTTATCAATGATAATTAAACTAATTTGGTGTTCTCTTATTTTTTACCTCAGTTTGAAAAAAAATTTATGACTTATACTATAATAAAGATTTATATTTCAAAATTAATATCAAATTTTAGGGTATAAAAAATATCCAAAATTTTAATATAATAAATATTATAGGGTCAACCATAATATAAAATATTAGTTAGACAATTAGAATATTTACCACAAAAAATTTATAATATAGATTCATGTTTTCATGTGTGTAATACTCTGGGGAGGTTATTCAAAATGAGAAAAGAGATTCATATAGTACAAAACCAACAACATAGGTTACTACAACTGATTTGGTAAGAGAACTGAAAGAAATAATTCACGATTCCATTAATATGGGACTTGATCAAGAGACCAATTTTATAAGATATATAAATTTTCAAATATAGGCTACACTATGGAATCTAGATTTTCTAATGGTTGTTGACGCACAATGGGTCCAACCAATAAATTAAATCTCCCACTGGTTAGACAGAGCCATGATGGAGTTATATGTTGATGTTTCTATTATACAAAAACAATGTCCAATTGTACAATTTTGTAGACATACAAGAGTGTTTGAAGCAAGTATTCCCCGTGAAATTGAGGTTATTCCATATGATATGGAATAGTAAAACATTAATGATATCCAAGATAAAAATGTAAATCTGACTTATAATAAGGATTCTTTAATGCTGAAACAGATGGTGAAAATATTACTGATCAGGAAGGTGTAGGAAATGATAAGGAGGAATTTTTTAAAAGTCCATTAGTTATAAAATATCTTTAATAGACATTATATCATCCCCCACTCTTTTTATCCTCTTCAAAAGAAATTACATGTGTTCTTGCATTCAACTACAATATTATGTCACCTGCGACTGAGTTTCCCCATGTTATACCATACATGATGAGTGAGCTAAAGAAAAAAATATATATTGGAAGGGATTTTTCATGTAAAGATGAATTAAAAAACAAACTAAATAGATTTCACATTGAGAGGCACTATAGATATATAGATCAATAATCACTACTTAATAAATACCTCATTTGATGTGACAAGTAAGATGATGATTATTGATTCCTCTTGATGAGGATTCTGTGCATTACATTTGGAGGATGGATTATCTGGAGGATTGAGGCATCTCATTATTACATTTATCCAAGATTGGAACAAGATCATACATTATTGGATCCTGATGTTGTGTGATCCATTTTCATCAAAATGATTAGGACTTTCCAAGATGTTCCTATTTACCTGGGGAAAAAGATGGTTCAATAAAAATTATGTTATAAAATTGCCTATAAAATGTCTTGGATAGAGAAATAGTAGGAAATTATGGATGTATATGGTGATTGGGATGACTCATATTGGTGTTTCGCATTATTTCATGCCTTATCAACACACAACAAACAAGTTGTCCTACATCTTTATTTGAATGAAAATGTGTCTCAAGATATCTGACTTGACCTATCTCATGTTCAATTTCATCAGTTTTTCAGGGCATTCATTCCATGTATATCCACATTTTTTCTCAGAAAAAAATTCAATCCTATTTATGGAATGTTTCTATACAAAACATTTAATGGAATATTGTTGATTTTGAAACCCCAAGATGTAAAATGTTCACCTCTTCAAATTTCACTTTCCATTCTGGAGAATAAAAACTATGAATCATGGAGTTGGTTTTTGGCAGGATTCAGTAACCCTTTAACTCATGATCAGGGTGTATGTTAGATATCTTATCAGAATCAAGAAATCAATGAAGACCCTAATACATGATGACCCCCAAATGCACATCATCTATCCTTCATTAGAATAATTTATAGCAATGTGAAGAAAACTTCTAAAATGAACATATAAAGAATGAAATCAAGAGGATAGTTATGGAATTTCTTTTTTATTTCACCATATTTAAATTTAAAGATAAAATCAATTTATGTGAAAAATGATCAATTATCTAAAGAATATGAGCCAGACCATTGGATGTTTTAAGAAAATTTAGATCAAATCCGCAAGGATAATCAATAAGTGTATGATTATATGATGCTGATTCCAATAGAAAAATGGACATCGACATATGAAGTGGTGAAGAAATATGGACACATGACCACAAACATTGTGGAGTGCATCAATGGTGTCATCAATGGGATTCAATAGTTATCGATAAGATCCCTAGTTCAAAAGAAATTATATAATTAAGTGAAGAACATTGTTGATAGGAAAAAACTAGCCTCGGACTGAATTCAGTAGGAGGTATGTTATGGAATTAACTTTTAATGATAGATTGAAAATAAAATTCAGGATGCTTAGAGTTTTCATGACATCCTTTCCTTGAAAGAAGGATCTCAATTTAAAGTTTAAGACTGTTTGAACACCAACACTAATAGAATTAGCAAAAAATGGTAACATAACTAGAAGTGAGGAAATAATAATGTGGAAACGTCCAAGGCATAGATTTTCCAAGAAACAATTCCATCATAGCATGTGCATCTATGAATATATCATGGGAAAAATATGATGATCTATTTTACTAGATTGTCACCATTGATAAATTTTATATTTCACCATGGATGTCTGTTGGGGTTTTTCAATATTTCGTAATTCTTGAAAGACAATGGATAGTGGTACCTGACATCAACATATTGCATAAATGAGGGATACCAAAGTCCAGTAGGATGTGTAATAATATGGAATGAACTTAAGAATAAATTAAAAGTACTATATGCACTATATGTCCTCAAATAATACATAACTAGAAACTGTGCCCTAACATTACTAGACTCAGTTCACACTCTCATCCATAATGATGTACTATCTCTTATGTTAGATTATAATTTTTAGAATAATAGGATATTATTATAAGATTCTTTATTATTTAGAGTTGTATGACATTATCAAATACTTTTACTATCAAATAAAAATAATACTTTAATATTCACATTAAAATTAATTTGAAAAGTGCATTTGAGGTTACATTAATGCATAATCAATCTATCCATGGATAAAATATAAATAAAACACATGAGAAAATAATCATAAATCATACCATTATTTGAGAAATCATACATAAATTATAAATCACACAATTTAATAGTAAACTATATGATAATGAAGAAAAATGTATATATATATATATAAATATATAATACCATATCTCACAAAAGACCTTTTTCTAGGTAAAAACATATCCCAAAAACACTTTTGTATTATTTCCTTAAATAACATGAAGACATGACCTTTTCTTTTGGTATGAAATAAATTCATAAAAATCTGAATAAACATGTCATATCTTACATTCTACGAGTCATAACATTATTCTGACCATAATGATATACATACATTTTACACATACAACTCATTACATTTTTTTTACTTATAGATGGATTATATCATACAACTCATTGAGTAGGCTAGGATTTTTTTCTTGGAAATTTTAGATGATGGTGATGTTCAATAGATCACGGTGCATTGACTGCACTGTTTTCATCACACACCACCTCCACCTTCCATTATATGAAACATGCATTGTGCTGGATTACACAAAATTACATTATTAGGGTTCACATTTGCTAACCATCACTTGCTTGCTGGCCTCATGGAGAGGTGGAGACCAGAGACAAATTCATTCCCCCAAACTATAGTAGAGATGAACATCACCCTTGAAGATGTGTTAGTGCTTCTCGGTGTTCCTATCTAGGGGGAGTCATTATTGGACCCACTCATGCATCTTGGCCTGAACATGTTCAATGATTGTTATGTGTCGAATGTTTGGTCGACCATTGGGTTATAGATGACGGTTTGATATCTATAACATGGATATAAGAGATGTTTTATAATAAACCCAATGACGCTGATCACTAGACTATCATTATTTATGCATGTTCATATATATTACGGTTCATTGGAGGGACCCTATGTGATGATCACTCATGGAATAACATAGAAATGATATATCAAGGCCCGCTGAAGGAATTTGATAAGGCTGTGATATATAGCAGCGGATTAGCCTTCTTGGAAAGAAAATATAGATAATTATGAACATTATGTCGTAGAGACCACAAAAATCACTAGGGATGAATTGTCCTCCTTCAAATGTGGGCATGAGAGCACATCCCTTAATTTTACCAAGTTCTTATTGGTCAACCTCTTCCGGTAGAGGTTCTGGATGATTCTCTCTATGGATGCTGGTATGATAACTCATATAATTTTGTTTTTGATGCTAGTAAGAGTTCAAGAATTTAATTTCTTATTATTTATCACTTTTAATGTTGTTTTTTATAGGTAAAGTCATAGACACGGATTTTTCTTGGTTCCGACAAACCATTTGGGTTCAAACCGCATCATGTTGGATAATGTCCTACATGAACAGGTAAGTAAATACAATCTATCATCGTCTAAAAAGATTAATAATCAGATAAATTTTGGTTTTTAGTTAGGATATTCTTTGACAATGGTAACATGACATATTAAATAACATCGATACCACACTAGGATATACTGGACCAGTTTCCAACATATTTCACTGTAATAATTCATGATGCTATAGTTGAAATGACTCTCATTCACATCCATTTTATTGAGTGGAAGTAACTTGATAGAGTCATAAGATAGTTTGTTTGTGTTTAGACGATTCCATTAAAACAAAGATAGACAATGCAGCCTTATAACTTAAAGTTTATAGGGAGTCTGGATGATGACCAGTGCCGAGTACATGCTACCTATCTCAACCTCTAGGGCAGTCGTGAGGAGGTATTTATCTACAGTGTACCAATGATACAATTCTATATTTTATAGTTGGTTGAGTATGAGTCATGGTATTAACTGAAGTATATATAGTATCTTACCTGACATGTCAAAGTTCTTCATAATATGGTAAGTCAATAAATTTCCATTAGTTTATTTATTGAACTATTTTCTAATTCATTTTCAATCTCTTTTCAGTGTACTCAGTCAATGATTATTATTCTCATGATTTATTTGTAGGAGGAGGGGTTCCTCAGACGGGCAGTTTCCCATGATGTTATAGTATAGGATATGAGATCATATTATCATGTGATTCGTGAGGGAATCATCAAGAGACCCTCCAAGAGTGTGGAAGTTCTTATCCCATGAGTGGATTTTCATACTCAGGATCATCTACTTGTAACATCTGATGATGAAAATAAACAACAATGATGATCTAGAAATTTTTTTCCTACATGTGATCCATCACTTGATCTATAGGCAGAGGGAAACCCTCTAGTAGTCTAGCCTTAATTGATTGTAGTTGTGCATCAAGCAGAGTTAGATCTATCATTATTGATTGGATATCTGTGGTTCCATCCTACATGGGTTCTAGATCCATTACAGCCTTGGATACCCACTGCAATGATGATATGGACTTCTAATAACCTAGTTGGAGAAGGATCAGGTGCATAGTATGTCATGTAGTAGACACCTCTACCCACCGAAACATAGATGGAGCATGCATCGGTCGATGTTCTAGTTCCCATTGATCATCCCCCTCCATGTCATCAGTCTCTACCCTATAATAGAGCTTAGTGATCTTGATAAGGGCATACCATTCGCAGACCACAATGTGGGATGGAATCCCCTCCCATAGAAAAATATTTACTTCTTCACGTATATGTTTTGTATCTATTGAAATAAAAATATTTTTATTATTATCATCCATTTTACATGTTTATCCAGTGTTTATATTTCCATTAATATTTATGTCTTGGTTTTAATTTTATATGCTTTCAAGGTGGACTACCTTAAAAACAAGACAAATTATTAAATTTCATTTAGGTAACATTAAAATATTATAATATATACATTATAAAAACAATCTAAATAAAATTTTAAATAATGACCAAACATCTAACAAGTTTTTGAAATTTAATTGAATTTCATAAATATAATAAAAAATAAAATAAGAGGAATTTAAAAAAGATTATAAATACCATTGTAATGTTTTTAAAAAATACTAAAATTTATTTTTAATATAATATTGATGAAGTTGGAACATTATAGATTCGAAATAACCTTAGATATTGAACCCTTATAACATGAATACTTTTTATAGAATTTATAATTCTGAGGGATTTAATCACGGTAACTTGTGAAATGTTTTCATTGTATCCAACACCTTATTATTATTTAAACCCTTTACTCACTAGACTTTCTTTAATCTATTAAATTTAACTTTCAAGGTCATTTTTCTCTTAACGATCCATTTTCACACAGTGATATTTATATCAACATGAAGATCAACCAAAACCCATGCTTAGTTCAGATATATAGAATACATATTTTAATTTAGGGATTATTTATATCTTTTATCTTCTGAGCTCTCTATTAACCCTTATATGATAGTGGGTTATTATTTTAAACCAATATAATTTCACCGCCATTGGTGAAAAAAATTATTTTTTCTAAAGGGTTGTATAAATAATATATTTTAGTTTTCTTAAGATATCATTTAGAGATAAACTTTATGTATTCAGAGATTACATTTGTTCCATGTAATGTTCTTAAAAATTGTCCCAAATCCCCATGCATGCATGTTTTGAAAAATATATTCTTCCCAATTCATATATATATGAAATGGGATATTTTATGGAACTTTTTTTGGCACAATATTTAGTGTGTACATTGGAATATGTAATTACTATCTCAAAAATTATAATAAAATACTTGCGTAACTCATCCCTGACATCAATTTGTACTAATTCTAGTAGATATATTTCCCTTTTACCTTGTCCAAAAAATAGTGGTTTAGTTATTTTTCCTTTTAAAAAAGTGCGAAATTTTCATTTTGTATTAGCTCAACTACATCCAAGTAATAATCATCTTAATATTCTCTCAAATACTTATTTTTTACATAACTAATTTGGTGATTCCACAACTTGGTCTGAAATGGGTCATGATAACATAAATTGTTAACAATATTCAATACTTTTTTTTCTTAATTTAGTATATAAACAACATTATTGTGTTGTTATATGTCAATACGAGTGTTATTATTACAACATTAGCACTATTTATTTTAAAACATGAAAACAAATCTTTCCCTATCGCAGAAATAAACAAATACGATGTTCCTTGTAAAACTGAGAATATAATAATAGTTTTCTAAAACCATAATAATTCATGTTATAAATATGTGGTAGTGGACTCTGATGGCTACAGAAACCAACCACAATTGATCAGAAACATGTACATTCTCCTATGCTAATGTGATAATTAAAAAATTTCTTTGATTTTGTATTTGAATACAAATTTGGGATCCACAAAACCTTTCACTTGAAAAAAAAATATTTTCACTTTTAAATGTTAATGACATAATTATAAACCAAAAAAAACAAGAAAAATATATATATAAATATTATAATATAAAAATATATTTATTTATAATTATAATAACATATAATTAAAATTATATTTTTTATTTTCTCTAAAAGGCGATATACCCCATAATACCATTCAACATAACCGAAATGTGGAAGCGGGCTAGCCTCCTTTCATTCACAGTTTCAAACATATTTTTAAACTATGAAATTTCTAAAAAACAGAAAACATAAAAAACTTGATGGGGGCTTATGTCATGGAGCTCGTCTGTAGAAACATAGAACTGTTGCATGATGCTGAACAATGAAATAAACATTTGTATTTAGAGAGTATTTTTTAGTTCTTTTATGCGTGAGTTAATTCCCCTCATAAATCCCACATAAAATTCCCTGTGTGGGGAATGTAAAATCTATTTCATGGATATAATTCCCCAGGTATGTTCTTTGTAACTAATGCGCAAAAGTCGTTTCTTTTTTGTGTACATCACTTTGGAACAACCTTCTCAATCCCTTCCTCCACGATGAATGTCACAACACAGTATTACACCACTATCAATGCCCTATTGTACCACTTCTTCTATGGTGTTGGAAGCCAATATTGTGGCATAACCAAATTGTTTATGGCATGAAGACCCATGTTTCAATAGTAAATTTGTAAAACACCTTTTTTAACCCTCCTTAGCTACTCAAAAACTATAATACTTTACCTAAATAATCTAATCTCTGAATAATGAGGAAAAATACATTCTATTTATATACAATTTTTTTTGGGGTTTACAAAATTAGTTTTTTATAACATTAAATATTAGTTAATTTATATAATTTATTTATTTATTTATATATTATTAAAAATATTTAAATACAATTAGTATTTATAATGTTTTAATTTTTTTAATTTATTTAATTTCTTGTTAAATATTTTTGTGTTTAATTATTTAGAGTTATTATTTATTTGTTTGTAATTAGTAATTTATTATAAATAATTTTGATTATATTAAATAATAAATATTTATTCGTAATTATTATTTTGTAATTTATATAAGTAATATTATATATTATTTTTAATAACACTATGTTTATGGATGATAAAGTATTCCTTTCTGAGCATTAAAATATTTATCCATGATAATGTTAAGCCTTATCCACATTGATAACTTTTAGTATTTATTTTTTGGATGTTTTTCCCAAACAAAATAGTGCATGTGTGACACCCCATGTGCATTTCACCTACCTATTTTATACATCCCTACACCCTTTCTATTTTATCTCTTCTGTTAGATGAAAATATTAATCCACCACCAAACCCCAAACCATCCCCTTGATCAAAAGTCCATGGAAACACCCACATAATTTACAATATTTTTAATGTTAATAAATTTAATTTTTTTCTCTATCATTCATTATATACAACACCATATTAAGCATACACTACAGACAACACAAATTTAGATTTTTTTATATTCAAGACCGAGTTTTAACATTAATATTGTTAAATTAATTATTATCTCATAGACATTAAATTAGTTGTTATAACTACGATTAAGTAACATATGAATATATATATATTATATACAATATAATGTTTTTACTTTCATCCAATAAGTTTGATAGAAATTTGATAAGAAATAAAAAATGTTTTTATTAAAAGATATATTTTGTCTTATGTCAATCATATGAAATTTTAATGGTGAAACAATTTTAAAACTAAATTATGAAGCATTTATAAATTTTATTTGTCAAAATAATCCTCACTTTTGAATTTTAGATTTTTGAATTAGTTTTGGATGAATTTTTGGTATTTTTCTATGAGTTTTCTCATTTTCTGATGAATACGGAAAAATATTGCATTTTAGTTGAGAAATCCATTTTCATTTATATAATTATAAATGTTAAATTAGGTGTAATGTAACAATTGATAAATAATACAACTATTAATCAAATTTAGTACATTTTATCATTTTTATATTGAATTTAGATGCAAAAATATAATGAACCATTGAAAAATTTCAATTTTAAATATTCGCTTTCAAACCACCTTCATATGATTAGCTTTAAATTTAATTTTTTCACTTCTGTGAATTGAATTTGAAAAAAATGAATATAATTATTTGAAATATGTTTAATATTTATAGTATAATAAGATATTCTTGATTTTTAATAAAAAATATTATAGAAAATAATTAAATTAATTATAGAAATTAAGGTAAAATTATTCATAACAAGAGACTAAACATTAAACATAAGGGCCAAAATGACTAATAAACATGTTGAAAATCCCTTGGATGCCCATATTTCGACCATATCCCATAAATTTTAGAATTTTGTGAGTCATTGGGGTAATATTCTAGGAAAGTGTCCTATATAATATGCTGTGTATGGAAAAAGAAAAAAAAGAAACTACCTTACATTTGACATTTATGAACACTTGAGATATGGAAAAACCCACATTTTTCAGTTGTACAATTATTTTTGAAATGCAATGGATTATTTTTCAATTTATTTATTTATAATAAATTTTTAGTGAGTAATTTTTTAGATAAACTCTTTAAGGATCTATACTGCAGTAATTATTTCGTTGATAATTAATGAAAATAAACGAGGATAAAAATATTAAGAGAAAAGTAAATTGTTTGAATTATTTTATTTCATTATAATTTATAAATTAATATGTTAGGATACACTGGTTTGGATTTAATATATTTTAATTCCACTATTTTATTAATATTTTTATATTCCATCCAAATTGACAATGTCAAAATATACAGTAACAAAATCTTATAATAAATAATGTTTTATTCATTTATTTAAAATTACTAAAAATCTTATATTATGAAAATTGATTTTTTAAATTTTAATAAATATAAAATATGGTATATTAATATATTAATTTATCTTTTATTGTTAACATATTGACCTGTAGATAGTTAAACCATTGTCAACACTATTTGGGTAAAAACAATGTTCTTGCGCATTACATTAACTTTATTTATAATTAATTTTTCTCACACATGGTATTTTTTATTAAATTAGATATAATATTTATAATTAATTATTCATATGTTTTATATTAAATATAACTTTAATTTATTCTTAAAGGTTAAATTACTTAGGATAAAAAATAGTCACTTTAATAAAAACTGAAATGGTAAAAGTGGGAAATATTGTGTTTAAGGAACAATATTATAAAAATGCACTTATTTTTGTGTGGTGAAAGTTTTTATTGACCATAATTTCACTATACTCAATTATTTTGAATTTTTTTGAGACACATGATGTACGTAATACCTCCCAATAGTTCTTACCTTCTTATATTTACAAGAATGTCACTCCCCCTCACCTATAAAAATGCACTCTCTCCTAGCACTTATTCATCCATCTAAAGACATTTTACTTGTTCTATACCAAACTAAAAAAATAATTCAAAATACCTAACCTCATCCTAAAATCATCACTTTGGTTATAAAGAAATCAATGGATGTCCATTAGTGAAAACAAAAATGACTTTCCCGAAAATGTGCTAACATAATTAAATGGTAACTTTTGTTTTATTTATTTCACAAACTGTTAAATCATTATTATTTAATTATTATATAAAATCATAATAATCCTCACTATAGAATTATTTTTTATGTTAATTATTATACTGATACATACAGAAATTTCTGTCAAATGAGTAATGAAATTACAATTCGTTTGTATGACATACTATCACCTCGTGAAACAATGTCACTTTTTTATTTACCAACTCTCATGGATGGTAATTGTGATGGAAGAACTATTTATATGTGATATATATGATATTACTGTTGTATTCATATATATGTAATTTTTATACAACATATACCATCACACTTGTAATCTTGTGTAAATATGATAACATCATTTCTGGACTTGTGGACTATCATCTCTTTAAAGTGATGTGATGGATTCACTATTACATACAATGTATTAATGATGGATTTAATTTAAAATATGATACATAAATTGAATTTATATGATATTATTTAACTAATTAAATTTCTATGGAAATAATATATTATTTTCATTATTACCCATTTTGCACATTAAAAATGTGGTAATGTCATTAATGGACTTGTGGAGTACTACCACTTCGACATGATGTGATTACATTCAATTTACTAGAATTATATAAACTAGTATATATGATTAAAAATCAGGGTATTTGTGATATAATTATAATTATAGAAAAATAAAATGTTATATACCTTTTTTCCACAATGATCACTAACAAATGGGAACGTTACTCATGCATACGTACGACTTACTGTTTCCATGGTTTTTACATTGATTCATTTTTAATAACCTAATTTCAGGGTTAGTTTTAGAAGTATAATTACTGTATAAAAATAATAATAATTTCATAATTATTATTTTATAAATTTATAAATAATTTCCCTATTTACCAATTTTTACCAACCAAAGTTATTTTTAAGATATAAAACAAATATTGTCAAAACATCCGACTTTATCAAAATTGATTAAGTAATTGTATATAACATGTTAATATGTATAATAAAATTGAAAAATGTTCTCAAATAAGTTAATAATTAACATAAAATTTTTATTCATGAATATAGAGGCACACGTGAAAATTCGAATTCAAGTTAATGGATTTTCATCTCACTTTTACATTTATGATATAAATGTCATATTCAACACTTCCTTAATTTTTGTAGTGTATATACTGCCCCTTTTGATATATTATATCATGAATCGTTTTTATTTTCATTTTATTTAAATTTTTATTTGGAATTATCTCATCCAATTGTTGTTAAATTAAAAATTAGAATATATTAAATGTTATATTGCAATCATACATTCTTTTTGTGATTGTTAACTTTCTCTTAAAACAATCACTTTCTTGTAATAATTGGTCATAGGAAATATTTCTTATTTGTGACATATATATTATCTTATAATGGATATGATTATTTAATAAATCATATATAAATATTAAATACAATGTTTACTTTAAAATTTATTTGATTTACATTAGAATAAGTGAAAAAACTATATCTTCATTCAAAAGGTATATTTGATGGTAAGGCACATTGGTTATTAAATAAATATATTATTAAATATATTAGGAATTATTTATAATGGAAGAAATTGGTGGGGCCCAGTTACATATATCCCCTCAATGAGATCAATAGTCTCATGGAATGAATCACATGGCCATATTTTAGTAGTTTAAATTGTCTTAAGAATGGATCTTGATGGTATAGTGGTTCAAGTACCAGATCCATGATGTACAACATTAATGAATTTAATTCATTTCAGTTATCATTTTTTACATGGGATATTCCCTACGACAAAATATATAGATGTATTCCATTTTCATAGTATGGATTAAATGATATGTGTTTCAATTATTTATCTTGTAATATTGTTTATGCCTTATCTAGTTTTTCAAATGAAATCTGTGTTATGTTATTTACCTTTCCATATTGTTTATTCATTATTATCTCAAGATAGATTCTTCTATACATTATCCTTACTAAGCATTTTAGATCACCCTTATTTTTTCCCTTTCCCTTGGATGTGATAATGAATTCTAGGAATGAGCTCTCATAGATTCGAGAATTTTACATTGTTATATATTTTGTTTCCTTTTCTATTCAAATTTTAAAAAGACTATCTTGTATGTATATCGTTTCTAAAACTCTTAAATGTTTTTTAATTGGCATGAGAATTTGTGGTACCTATGCCAATATAATAAAGTAATTCATTGACTTATAACTACTATGTTCAAGTATTTACCCTTGGAATAAGAGAAATTTTATTAGAAATCATTGAAAATAGAATTATGAATTATATATTTGGAAATATAACCCTATGATAGGCTTTAAAATCAATTATATAAGAACATCCCAAAGAAACAATGTTTTTTATTTTGATATTAAATACACATAAATGATTCAATTTATGTTAATTATCTCACATGTTTTTGGATTATACATTATGTTTTATAATGTTATGATCTAATCTGGTGTCTTGTATTGTATAAAAATGTAAACTAGATGGAAGAAGGGTATAAATACTCATGTCCAATGTAGATATTTCCCTGTTAATTAATATTATATAGATGGAATTATAACATAGTATGTTATAGATATATTAGGGAATCTTAATCAGGTTTTGATACAGGACCATACCTTGATGAAGCAACCTGTTTCCCAATGAAATTATCTGATGTTGGATTCCTTTATGTCAGAGTGACCCCCATAATTTAGCGGGACTACTGATCCAATGTCAGCTTAGCGATGTTATAAGTCCTTGGATAATATATTTATAGAACTAGGATTATGTGAAAAGTAAAAGGATATAATTTTAGTGTATTGTATCAATGGAGATGTTGGAAAATGGTGGTTGTGGAACAAAAATAATAGTGAGAAAGATGAAATAAAACTCATAGATTTAAAAAAATTAAAGGGTATGGTCATTGTCAAATATTTCCCTCATGAAAAAACTATACATGGAAAAATTTTCCTAGGTTAAAGTATTAAAAAAGAGAAGTTTTTGTGGAGTATGAAGGTACATTTATGAGTTTATCAATGTATACTATGGATCTAATATGAATCATGGAATATAAGATAGTCCATATCATTGAAGGAATTAATCAAAGTATCTAAAAGGTGATGATGTCTCAAAAGTTTACTTCATATGATGAAATAGTTTTACATGCCATCAAAATTGATAAGTAATTCTCATGATGTTACAAATTCAATTGAACCCATTAAAATAAATAGGTTATAGAGAAAAGTATTGATAAAGTGAAGAAGGGAAAGATGTATTTTACCACATGTGATAACAATAGAATTAATCACCCTACTAAAAACTTGAGAGGAATGAGAGTATGTTATATGTATGTATATTGGGGTCACCATGTTAAGGAATGAAACAGGAAGAATAAAAAATCTATAATTCAATGTTATAACTACTAGGAGATGGGGAACTATGGAAACAAATTCCCCAAGAATCAAGAGAATATACCTAAGAAGTAGTTAATGGTTCAAGTTCAAGAAGATGATATTGATATATCCTAAGTGGAATTATTATATTTCCCTTGTTTTTTGGATCCATTGATAAATTTTTAAAATAATTCTACTTATTTTATCCTTATTATTATTATTATGGAATTTATAAGGATTTTATGTTGTAATTTTTAATCAAGGATTTAAATGCTATTGTTGATTGGTTCATGTAACCATGATATATGACTCAGTAGAAAGTAGAACATTTTGTAAAAAAATTGGATGAGGGAAAGATAATTATTAATATGTTATTAATATTGATGTTATGAAATTTTTACAAAGAGATGGCTTATATTGATAATGTAAGTTGCATACTACTAAATGCCTTGGAAATGATTCTAATGTGTTGCATCATAGTATTTTTGAATAGTTGACCATGTATGAAATGGTTTAATTTGATATTTGAATAATTTTTTAGAAATTAATTTATTACATAACCATTTGATGAAACATATTCTAAAATATTTGTAAAAAATTTTAATGTCACAACTAAAGGGAAATATTGTTTTATAAAATTATTGATTTACATAATATTCTTAGATAGTGAATGAATTACTCAACACTAAGAGGAACAACCCTGAATTGTTTTGCCCTATTTTCATCATTTTTATGATATCAATAGCCTTTTCCCTAACAATGATTTACTACTTTTTAGTCATCAACTTTATGAGAAAAAATTTCTATATCACTCTTCATCAAAATTTAACAACTAAATTTCACTTCTATGTTTCGGTTTTTACTAATGTTCTTCAATTTCAATGACCAGTTTTGGAGTTACATTTTGATTTTAGTTTAATTATTTATTTAATATGGGATTTTTACCCTATTTATGATGTGGTGTTTTCAATAATTGTATTTTCAAAAATCAATCCCTTGATTACTAAGATAAATTTTAAATTGCGAGGATGAAATTTAATTATGAGGACCAAATGTAACACCCCAAGACCTTACAATATTTTTATTTTAGAATAAATTTTATTCTTTCATTAAAAATTCATTTATATAGAACACCAACATAATCTTATTATATATAATGCACTGAGCTACACTATGTTACAATCAAGACTGAGTTTTACCATTAATATTGTTAATTTGATAGCTATCTCATAGCATTTAAATTAGTGGTTATGAGAATAATTTAATAACTTATGAACATATAAATAAATAAATATATTATATAAAAAGTATATTTTTTACATTCATCCAAAAAAATTTATAGACATATGATAATAACAAATACAATTTATGTGTGAAAAGATTCATTTTAAGGCTGTTATATAGAAATTTAGTAGCATACCTATCTTAAATCTAAATTTTATAAATTTTAAAAATTTTATTTTTAAAAATCAGTGTAATTTTTGAATTGGTATTTTTAGAATTATATTAGGATGAATTTTAGTTTTTTTTGAGAAGTTTCATTTTTTGATGAATAGTTAAAATACATAATTTTAGATGGATACTTCCTATTCATTTAAATAATTATTAACATTAAATTAAATTTTAAATTTGTTATAAACTATAAAATAAATCAATTATACGTCAATTAATTCAATTTTGGTCATTGGAAGAACTTTAATAATGAATTTAGATAAAAAACATAATTAACTTTTGAAACTTTTCAGTTTTAAAAACACAATTATTCTCCACGTCTATGGGATTAGATTTAAATATAATTTTATAAATATTGTGAATTTATATTTTCAATAATGTATATAACTATTTCTAATCAATAAAATATTTATATTATAATAAGATAAACTTAATTTTTTATCAAAAAGATTAATGACTGTAATTAAAACAAATTACAACAATAAAGGTAAAATTAGAATAATAAGGGACTAAACTATAAATTTAAGGGTTAAAATGACCTAGAAGCTTGTCCAAAGTTTATTGGATTCCCATATTTAGACCATATCTCTATATGTTTCTAATTTAATGAGTTACTTGGGTACTATTCATTAAAGGTGACCTCTATAATATGTTATATAATGAAAATGAAAAAAAGGAATAATCTTTACCATTAACATTTATAAAACATTGAGATATTAATGAAAAATACATTAGTTCTATTATACACATTTTTTTAAATTTAAATATTTTTTGTTGAAAAATTAATTCATATTTAATTTTTAGAAATGAATTAGTTAAATAATTTGTTTAAGGAATTATAATGCGGTAATTATTTTGTTAATAATTAGCTAAAATAAATTAATACTAAAAATATTAATAGAAATGTAAATTAATTGCATTAATTTCATTAATTATTAGTATTTATATTAATAAGTCAGTATACACTACTTTTAACTATATATAATTTAATTTCACTGTTTTCTTGATATTTATAAATTCAAATTAAATTGACAATGTACAAATTGAGATTAATACTATTTTATAATAAATTATTTTTTATTATATTATTTTAAATTATTAAAAATCATATATTCTACCAATTTATTTATAAAAATTAATAAATATAAAATATGGTATATTTATGGACTAGTTGATCTTTTATAATGAATATACTAACTCATAAATAGTAAAAATATTAATAATATAGTCTGGGTCAATGAAACGTTTTTGTGCGTTACATGTTCTTGATTAAAAATTAAATTCCAACACACATTTGATTTTTATTTTCTAAATTAGATATTATATTTACGATTAACTTGGCTGATATTTTCTAATAAATCTCATGTTGACATGGTTTGAATTTTTAAATTACTTATGATAGAAAACTAGTCACTTTAATAAAAACCAAAATAGGAAAAGTGAAGAAAATTAGAAGTTAAGGAAAATAATTATAAAAATTAACATATTTAGTTGGTTGTGAGATTTTTATCAACCATAATTTCACATTAATCTATTATTTTTCAATTTTTGTGAGACATGAGGTATGGTAGACCTCCTTATAGTGTTGACCTTTATATATTTACAAGAATACCACAACCAGTCAACAATAAAAAATCTCTCACTCCCCTAACATCATTAAACCACTAGAGCCATTTATCTCATCAAAAACTATCCAAAAAACTACCAAAATCTATACCCTCAACCTAGAATATTTTATTTGGGAGTAAACCAATCAAATGATGTACTTTTATGTACACCAAAAAGAGTTACCCAAAAAAGGGGTAGCACACTTAAACGATAACTTTTGTTTTATTTCTTTCTCAAACTATTAAATTACTCTTATTACATTATTGTATAATAATATAATTATTATTAATATGCTGAAATGTTTTTAAATTAAGGGTTCTACCTACACCTACACACACTTCCATCAATTGGTTAATTAAATTACAATTTGTGTGTATGGAAGATTATCGCCTCACGTAACAATGTTGTTCATTTTTTCATTACCACTACTCATGGTAGGGAATTATGATGGAAATAATAATTTTATCTGATATATAACATAATTATGGTGTCTTAATAATTCTTTAATTTTTATTGAATACACACTTCAATGCTTTCCATTTTTTTAAATATGAAAACTCTGTTTGTGGACGTGTGGACTATCGTCTCCTCAAAGCGTTCTGATATGGTCACACATTACATGGAATGCATTAAAGATAAATTTAATTAAACATATGTTACATAAAAATTATATATTACATTAATGAAATATATACCTTTCTAAAAATATAATATATCATTTTCATTATTACCATTTTCACACACTAAAAAAGTGATAACGTCGTTCGTGGATGTGTGGATTATCTCCTCATCGATATGATTTGATTCCTTTTTGTTAAAAATAATTATATATATAACTATATATGATAAAATATAATATTTATTTATGATATAATGATAATTATTTAATTAAAAAATGTTACTTACCTTCTTTCCATAATGATCATTCAAAAATTGGAATGTTACTCATGCGTAAGTACATCTTAACCTCTCCATGACTGTACCATTGGTTCATTTTTCATTACCATATTTCAAGACTGACATTAAAATTATAATTAATTATATAAATATGGTAGTTATTTCATGATTATTTTTATTTAAATGTTTAAATAATTACCCCATTGACAATAGTCCACCGACCAATGTTATTTTTTTAGACACAAACTGAATACTATCTATAACTTAAATTAAATTGATGGACTAATTGTATAGGATATATTAATAAAAAAAAGTAAAATAACATTAAAAAGGTTATAAAAAATTAACATAATTAACATAATATTATTATTCAAATCTATATAAAAACACATGACATGTCAGATTCAAGGTAAGAAATTTCCATCTCACTTTTTAAATATGTGAGATAAATATCATATTCACCAATTCTTTATTTTGTGTGTTTTATCTATTGTCCCATTTGAAATATTATATCATGAATTCTTTAATATTCATGGTATTTAATTTTTTCACATTAAATTATCTCATCCAAGGGGGTTAACATTAAAATTACAAAGAGGACAAAGTTATCTTATAATCTGAGTTTCTTTTGTGATTGTTAACTTTATCTTAAAACAATCACTTTTCCGAAGTCATTTTTCATTGGAAATTATAATTACTTTTTATCTAAATATTTCTATATAATTTATATGATTACTGCCTAAACATTATAATATTTTTACTTGTGAGGTTTACTTTGAACATTACTAGATTAACTTTGGAATCATTGAAAAATATTTATCATGTAATCAATACAAATATTTGATTATAAAGAGAATTGTTTATTAATTAAGTTTATTATTCAATATATAATGAATGATTTGGACTCACAGACACTGGTGAGGCCTGATTATATTATGCTATTTGATGCATTATTAGACTAATAAGATGAAATATTTGGTCAAATCCGAGTAGTTTAAATTTTCTTTAGAAAATATCTTGACGTTATAGTGGTTTATGTGCCAGATACATGAATTCCAATATTAAAAAATCATTTTAGTTATTATTTTTTCTATATTATTTTCAAAATGAACAAACATGTCAAACATTTTAATTTTAGACAATTAATTATATGTAATGTGTATCAATTATCAATCATTATATATTTTTATGCCTTTTCATGTTATTTAAATGGAATGTCTGTTCAGTAATTTACATCTCAATATTTTTTATTCAATATTCATTCACAGTATATCCCACATTAATTTACCATAATTGTCATTTAATCTCACAATTATTTTCATTCCTTCCCCTTTGTTATTAATTTGAATTATTGGAATGAGTTTTCATCGATTCTAACTATTATACATTGTTATGTATTATGTATAATTTTTTATTACCAATTTAAATTGGGTATCATGTATGTATATGGTTTCCAAACCTTTTCAAACGTTTTGGTTCTTTTGGAAGTTAATTTCTTTTATATATTCCAATATAATAAATTAATACACCAGCTCTGGGCTACTTAGATCGGGGCATTACATACATCTTCTTCTTCATCACCCCTTTTTTTTGTATATATTTGAAAAAGAATACAATGCTGTTATATAGTTTATTTTTATCATTTTCCTTGAAAAAATATGAAATATGAAAACAATATGTTCTTTTCTCGACCTAAGCAATGAACTCTCCATCATATAGAGTGATTATATAAGAGTAGTTGGACACCTTACCCTTGCTGTTGTTCCTCACATTCTAGTAGGAACAACAATTGGAGTAAACACTAATAGATAATGATATATGTGTTCATTTCCATTGTTTTTCTGAATTTTTTCATAATAAAAAATTAATATTATTTATTTACTTTTTTGATGTTATGTGTTTGATATCCTTGGTTTCATGTTGTTTATGTTCATCATGTATTTTTTTGTTTTATTAAACTGGTAATATTTGTTTCTTTTCAGGTGTTTATTATTTTCACCTTATGTGATGGCTATCTTACCATTACATGAGGATTGGGTAACCCTTATATTTACCCATATTTGATGTGTGGTGCCACCGACCAACCCTGACTCATGATTTGGGATTACCTTGACCTAAAACTAGGCATGTTACACTTTTGTGATTTATTTGTGGAGATGATGCCTTTACATGAATTCACAACATACCATTACACTTACAATATTTGAGACCATTATAAACCTCTATAATAACTCAATAAAAGACTTTAACAGTCTCTAGGAGATAGATTTTGGAAATTGTAGTTGTAGGGTTTCTAATGATCAATATCAACCTATTTTGGTGGAAATTAATGGTTTACACACAAAATATTCTATTTTAAAGTGGTACATAGTCAAATAAGATAATGGATGTAGGGGTGAGGTATGGGGATGTCATGAAATTCTTCACCCCATATTGTGGTTGCGTAGAAGCTATTGGGAGCGGGTATATTGAGGGAAATTGAGGCATAGTAGGATGATGTTAGTGTGCGATTGAAGGGACACCCTGAGAGTTTTAGTATTGGTAGGGGTGAAAAACTACATATCATTCTTCCATAGTCTTTGAAAATGGGCTTTGTGAGTGTTAAAAAGCACTATCATTTTTAACACCCTTCAAAGTCTCATCCTTTGTGGGCACTAACAATAGTGGTGAAAAAGACCCATTTTATCAATTCTAAAGAAAAAGAGCTAATAATGGAAATCATTATCAATTTTCTTGTATTTTTAAAGGGTTTTGTTATCGATGATTTTTTAGAACTGATAATGGTGGCCTTATCACATTTTTTATCAGTGATTGAAATAAAAAAATTTGAAATAAAATTCATTCAACCCATTACATTTTTCATCACTCCAACCCCCTTTATGCGTATTATGTGCCCCCAAACCCTATCATATTTTCTCAATCCTATCCCCTTTATTAATTCTTTTAAATCCTTTTATCATAAATTTTCATGCCTTTTAGCCTTTCTCAAGCATAGAATCAAACCCATTACCTCTGCAATCAAGTGTTAATGGATTTCTACTACAACATCAAATTATGTATAATATTTTATGATATATATATATATATATCTCATTTATAGTTTTATATTTATTTATATAATCCTATAAATTATTATAAATCTTTTTTAAATTAATTTTAAAATTATTTCTATATTCTATATTTTAATATATAAATTTTATAGGTAATTACATATATATGTATTTGTCTATATATTTACATATATATTTTTATACATATTTATATATAATTATATATTTTGATATAAATTATATATAATGTATTTATAAATATTTATTTTAAATACATTTCTTTACTATATTTAATGATAATGATATATTTATAAAAATACATATATATATATATATATAATGTAACTACACAATATTGAAACAAACATATTTACACACACTTACATATTTATATTTCACATATACATACATTTATATTTACATATATGTATTTATTTACATATATTATATTATAAACATAAATATATATATATTCTATTGACATATGAATATTTATATATAAGCATTACTTGTATAGGTATGTGAATGTGTATATATATTAGAAAATTATTATGAGGAAAATAAAATGGATAATGGTATATTTTAAATAAAATGAATAATAAATATTTTTTCTATATAGTTTTTCTGTTTAAAAATATATTTTCATGTAAATATGTTTAAATTTTCCCTTTCAGAATAGACATGTTTTATGTAAACAGATAAAAATATGTATATATTTAATTATAAATAAACCTACAATATGAAAAAAGGTAAACATTAGACACTAGTATATCAATATGACTTTAGAATCATATAATAAAAATTTCACCATTGATAAATGATATGATGACTCCATAAAAAGAGGATTAAATTCCATCATATGTTTAAAATTAAGGTTCTCCTACAACCAACTCTATTTTGGAGGCCTTATAAGCCATTTTTGACTCTAGAAAATGCTGACTGAGGACACCCAATCACCATGTTGTATATATTTTGTGAAATAATTACTTTTATATATTCTAAAGCCCATATGGACACTTAGATAAAATGTTATGACCATTTTAAGTTCAAGTCATGTTTTCGAATTAGCTTAGTTCATTTGTTAATATATTAAAATTACACGTAATCCATTTGTTTTTAAATGACTATAAATAAATAAAAAATAAAATTTTATTAATTATTATAGAATTTTAATTATTATATGACCCAAATTCACTAAATATATTATATATTAATTCATATTTAATCTTCTATAATTAATATTTAACATAATATAATATATTATTATCAATAAATATGTAGATATTAACATATATGTTTAATGATATTTTTTATGAAATATACCTTTTATCAGATACATTTTGACACTAATAAAGTCCACCCTTTATTAGATCTAACTAAAAGTGGTGATTAAAAGTACTATTATTAGCGGTAAAAATAATTGAAAAGGGGAAATTTTATTATTGATTTTTTAAGCACTGATAAAAGTGCCATTTATCAGCCCTTTTTTATGGAATAGATAAATTATAGAAATTTATATTCCAGAATAAATTTTATTGGTGGTTGAATATTGTTAAGGTTTACATGGGGTATTGAGGGTTGTGGTACAAATGCTTGGGGTGGTAGAAATGTGTTGCAGCAGGAAGCCAAAAAGAAGATGAGTATGTTGGGGAAATAATTTTTGATTTATTTTCCCTATTAGCAAAAAATAAAGTGGTGTCCAACACCACATTTATAGACTGGTTTTAGTATCCACTAATGGCCACAAATTAAAAGAGGATAAATTTAGAGTATTTTATATAGCAATGGTATATATCTTTAGGTCACGCTAACTATTCATTTACTATTAAAATGATTAAATCTTTTATTCCCACTCAGCCAAACATGTGTCCTATGTGATATTTGTAATGGAAATTAATTTTTATTTATTTGATTTTTAGGGGTTCATTAAAAAGTATAATGTGAGTAAATCTCAGTAAAGATAGGCTGAGAGAAAATGATATAGGGAAAGAGACAATCTATAAAAAAGAGAGATTGTTCGTCGTTCTAATGGTGATATCACCCTTGAATGATTTTGGGAAGCTTTTTCAAGTGGTGATCTCAGGGATTTTATGTTCATAGGATGGACAATGTGATTATATCATTTTTGATGGATTTTTATAGGTGATTTTGAGCCGTGGTAAATGGGTCATGATCTGACAAAAAATTATGTGGATAAGGTTAAAGAGTTCATATAGTTTTTAATAAATCATGAATTTGAAAATTCTCAAATAATTTTCTCATGTTTAAATTATTTTTATTTAAAAATAATTCCTACAATAGACATGGAATAATACTAGATCTATCACGAGATGTACCTAAGTTATAAATATTTGTCTAAACAATGGATGATATTAATGTATCTAGTTGCGGGAATAAACGTGTGTATTATTGTAACATCCCAAGTAAGTAATGAATAATAGATATTCTTATCTATGTCTATTAATTAATTAGATAGTGTTTTAGAGGCTTAAAAATGAAAATAAATTCAATATTAAGCATGAAATACACTAATAGTTTTTAAAAGACTGTTTTACTGCCTTTTAATGGCAACCCATTTTTAAATCTATCTTTTGACAATTTTATAAGCTATGTTTGTAAAAATAAACTTATTATTTATGAATGGTACATCAAAATTTACTTTGTGGGAATTTTTGGTATTTTTCTGACAATGTTCATTTTTTTAATGAATAGTGAAAAATACTGCATTTTACATCAAAACTGCTTTTTAATCTAATTTATTTATATTATTAGATTATCTTTTGAATTTGTTTTAAAGTTAAATTATAATATATTTTTACCATTTAATCCAATTGTGGTCATTAGGATTAATTTCACTTTGGAATTGGGCATAAACTAATGCCAAACGTTTCATAGATATTATTTCAAAAAAACCCGCTATTTGTTTTTGACAACGAGAATTATTTTTAAATCAATTATTGCAATTTCTGTGTTTGGAATTTGGTAAAATTAATTACATATTTGGAATAATAAGGTCCAAAATATGTAATCAAGACTCTTTTTTTTTTTGGACATTATGACTAGTAACGACGGTAATTATCTTTAATTATCTTGATTAATGAGTAATCGGGTAGTTAAGGATAATAAAATAATATCATAATAATAAAAAATGACACCGACATGTGTCCTAATTCTACTTTTTGTCTCATGGCCGACCATGGGATGTCTTGTGCCAAACTTGGGGACCCCATGGAATCACTTTTGTGGAAATTTACTTGTTATCTTTTTATTTTTTTTAAAGAAAGTGAATATAACAAGAATGTATCACCTAATTAAAACATTTTTACTTTTGTCTAGATAGATGATATTTTAGTCTATAAATATTCATTGGAAATCTAAAACGATTTCCTACATCATAGTTGTTTTTTAATAATTTTTAGACTTTAAATAAATTAAATTATTTATGACATCATGATGATGCAGCGATTACCTCATTTATAAAGGATTTAAATAAAATGAAATGATAATGTAAAATTTATGACCTACACATGTCCAAAACCTATTAGATGTGTGGATTTAAAACCCTAATCACCTTACCATTTAATTACATCAATGTGGGACCTTTTGAATCTGAAAAACATTTTCAAATAAAGTAACATTTATTTACTTTCCAAGAGTGCCCCTCCTCTCCTCTTATAAAAGGCCCTCACCTCTACCTCCTTACCCACACTCCCAAAGCCTTTGGATCGGCCAACCCCTGACCATTTTGTCTCTCCACATCCCTCTATTACTCCTTGAAGCCTCACTTTGTGCAGAAGTCTTCCCAAGGAAGCCTTTGAGCTCAGACCAAAGGGAGTTACCCGATTTTAAGGTAATGTCTTCACTTGAGTCCTTTTGTATTATTTTGCTTCTCCAACCCCCTAAACTCTTTTTATTCATTTATTTTATAACAGATCCAGTATATTAAATATACTAGGATTTTTTTATAAGAAGGATTCGAACTACACTTATACACACCTACTTCTAATGGTTAAAGGACATACTGTTTCCGTGGATGGTGAATTTATGCCTCCCGAAACGATGATTGTTCAACATTCTTTTAACAGCTTAAAAGGTGGCCATTAAGATGTCACAATATTTATATATGATATATAATATGTTTATGTTTTCCTTAAGCTTCTGTATTTTTAATTTTGGGCATACCTTTATGGTTTCCATTTTGGGTAAACACAATATCTTCATTTAAGGAAGTGCGGACTACCACCCCCTCAAAGTGATTTGACTCGTTAAATAACATATGTGGGACGTATAAAGGATGGAACTATGATATTATATATGATATTATACTGGAATTATAATATAAATTTATATCATTATGATTCCATTCTATAAAATATGAAATATAAATGAAAGTAGCGTTCATGCGTACGTACGGCTTACCGTCTCCATGAACGGTGCATTTCATTTCTTACCTATAAATGATTATATAATATTATAAATTCATGTATATACTGGATATATATGATATATACATCATGATTATAATTATGGATATAATGGATACATGAAAAACTTGTAATTATAATGGGTTTATTTTTGACTCAAGTACCAATGATCGTTAAAACGACCGTTATTAACTTAAATAATTACATAGTGTTCATGACATGGAAATAAGTGATATAAAAGGAATAATGAACATGAAAAAGGTTCTTAAGAAAGTAGAAATTAACTCAATTTTATTATTCAGGACATTAAAGAACGATCGAGTCAAGTCGGACCCGAGGTACGGGACTTCATCTCCATCTCCTTTCACTGAGGCATATTTTATTTTATACACAACCATCTTTTATACGATGTATAAACCCCTTTGACTTTTACGTTTATTCAAAAGGAATATTTTTTATACGAAGCATTTACTAAATGACAAAAGGTAATGTTTTTGTCGTACGTATGCGGCGACAACGACTTCTCCGCCGTCGTGACCATTATTTGAGTTTCGGCTTCCTCTACAATCCATGCCTTTTTTTAAAAGAAAAATAAATACCATGTTTTACTTTTCTTTTATTTTGGTATTGAAAACGGTTTTCATAATGTTTTTATATCAATGTGTTGTATTGATATCTTATGATTGAAAGGTTGGAATGTTATGTTTCCTTTATGCATGTTTTATGTGATACGATTATGTTGAGGTTCTTGGGCATTATTATGATGATGGGTGGTTCCGTGATAAACTAAGGGCGGGTGAGCCCGATATAGCTCTCCAATTCATTGGGTAACGCGAAGGAGTGAAACGTTAAGGTTTATCCAAAGAGATTTAGGGAATATACTGTGATGGGTATTCTAAACATAACCAAGAGGGTTACTCTCTACGTAAGAATGTTATGAATGCCTCAAGTTACCTTTATGTTTTATGATTTCTATGATTTATTCATGATTTGATGAGGTATGTTAAAGTGCTTATGTTTTATGGGTAAATTATGATTTCATTCTTATGTATATATGTACCCATGTTTCCTTTCCATATATTTTTTATATCCCTTACGGAGCTTTTTATGCTCATCCCAAGTTTTTTTGAAATGTTTTTCACAGGTCAAGGTAAAGGTACATGATATGATGATAGTGTCGAGGAAGTGTCAAGAAAGAATCCATGTTTATTTTAAATATGTTTCCATTGATGGGAAAGAAGAATACAATCTTTATGTAACAACATTGTTTATATGTGGAATGCAATGCATGTTTTATGATCTAATTCTCTAAAACTCTAAACCCGAAAAGATTCTCAATGTGTAATCTTGTAATAACTCAAGATTGAGTAAGGTTTAAGGCTGGGGCCTTATAGTTGGTATCAAAGGTCATTTTAGATAACTTTAGGAGTTTGAATTCTATTAAATGATTATCCAAAAATATTTTTTTATGGTCAAATTGAAATGATATAGTATTTGAAGATCACCATTTCTCTTCATCTAAGACATGTTTGTTCAGAATGTTTTTCCGCAGAGGAAATAGGGAAGCAGTGCTAGGAAGGCATACAGAAGGAAATAACCATCCGAATCAGCATCCTGAGATGGTTGGAATTGGAACTGAACAGTTTTTTGCAGTAATGGTGCAGTTGACTCAATCGATAAATGGTGGTGGTATCCATGCAGGAGATTAGCCAGATCAACCGCAGAGGAACATGTCAGTGGTGTAATATTCCATGAGGAAACATCCCCCATCATTCAGAGGATCATCTGACCCTGTATTAGCTGAAGGGTGGATTAAATCACTGGAGAAGATTTTTGATGTCGTGGGGTGTTTAGAGAATCAAAAGTTTAGTCTTGCTATTTACTGTTTGGAGGGTGAGGCAGATTAGTGGTGGTCTATGGTTAAAAATATCAGGGACGCCGATGAGATTGATGCTCTTGACTGGGATGAATTCAAAGGTATGTTTCTTGAGAAGTATTTTCCTAAGGCTATTCGACTTATGATGGAAAATCAATTCTTGGAATTGAGGCAAGAGGAAGACTCAGAGGCTACCTATGAAGAATGGTTCACTCGATTGGAAAGGTATGCTCCAAATTTCATCCGAGACATTGATAGTAAAATCAATCATTTTTACTCAGGATTAAATCAAAAGTATCGAAGGGGATTAGCTTCTCGTGAGTTTAAAAGTTATGAAAAGCATGTTTGATGTGCTGAGAAGGTGGAAATGGAGTTTTCTGATGATCAATTGTTCTATAACAACCAGCAGAAGAAGAGACCAAGGTGGCAGGAGAAAGGGAAAAATTCATCAAAAAATTCTGATTGTAAGAAATCTAAGTTTCCAGTTTGTGATAAATGTGGCAAAAGGCATGCTGGGTAATGTCTTCTGAATTCTGGAAAGTGCTACCGATGTGGTATGATGGGACATAAGGCTCGTGATTGCACTGAAAAAGATCAAGGTGAAGGTAAGACCAAATTTGATTTACAGTTAGAGAAATGTTTTAAGTGTAATGAGATGGGTCACTATGCAAACGAGTGTCTGACAAAGAGCTTGAGTGATGGAAAGCAGTTAGACTATAAGCAAAAAGGGGTGGTGAAATCCTTGGTAACTACTCCAGCAGATGCCAGGCCATCAAATGAAGTTGTATCAGGTACTTTGTTTGTTTTTTCAGATTATGCCAGTGTGTTGTTTGATTTGGGGTCTACAAAATCTTTCATCTCTGAAACTTTTTCTAGTAAAATGGGAATACCATCTCAAGAAATGACTCCTGAACTTTTGGTAAAAACACCGAGGGGGAAATGTTGAGGCAAAAAGGAATTATAAGAATCTTCCTATCCTTATCTGTGGAAAGAACCTACTTGCAAACCTTATTGTTCTACCTCTAGTAGAGTTTGATGTTATCCTGGGTATGGATTGGCTCTCTATTTACTATGCTAAGATTGACGGTAGAGATAATGAAGTTTCTTTTCAGAAAGACTTTCAGTTTGTGTACAAGAATGAACCCTTACTGTTGATAACTTATCAAGAGGCCAAGAAACTTGTAAAAGATAGAAATGAATGTTACCTTGCACACATCGTTGAGAATAAAGGAACTGTTCAGATTAATGATGTGCCAATGGTAAATGAGTATCCTGATGTTTTTCCTGATGAGTTGCCTAGAATAATACCAGATCGGGAAGTTGAGTTTACTGTTGACTTAGTTCTTGATGCTAAGCCAATTTCAAAACCCCCTTATAGAATGGCTCAAATTGAACTTTTAGAGTTGAAGGAGAAATTGCAGGATTTATTAGAGAAAGGTTTCATTCAACCTAGCACATCACCATGGGGTGCTCCTGTCTAGTTTGTTAAAATGAAAGATTGCTCAATGAGACTTTGCATTGATTATAGAGCCTTGAATAACATCACTGTTAAGAACAAATATCATTTGCCTCATATCGATGATTTGTTTGATCAGCTCTAGGGAGCTCAGTATTTTTCAAAGATTGACCTGAGATCGGGGTACCATCAGCTAAAGGTAAAGGAAGAAGATGTTCCGAAGACTACGTTTCGTACAATATATGGCCATTATGAATTTGTAGAAATGCCTTTTGGGATAAATAATGCACCTACTGTATTCATGGTCTTAATGAATAGAATTTTCCATGAGTTCTTGGATAATTTTGTGGTGGTTTTCATTGATGATATTTTGGTGTTTTCTAAAAGTAAAGAGGAGCATGAAAGACATTTAAGGGTTATCTTGCAAACCTTAAAAGAAAAGAAACTGTATGGAAAATTCAGCAAGTGTGAGTTTTGGTTGCAACAAATTTCTTTCCTTGGTCACATTGTTTCTAATGATGGGATAACTGTTGATCCTGCAAAGACAAAAGTTTTGGAAGACTGGCCAAGTCCCACAAATGTAACTGAGATTCGTAGCTTCCTTGGTTTGACAGGCTATTACCGAAGGTTTGTTAGAAATTTTTCACGGTTATCTAGTCCAATGACTAAGCTAACTTGGAAGGGTGGTAAGTTTATCTGGACAAAAGAATGTGATGATTATTTTTAGGAATTGAAAAGATGGTTGGTGAATTCTCCAGTTTTGGCATTACCTTCCAGGAATGGTGAGTTTTTTATATACAGTGATGCTTCATTGAAAGGACTTGGTTGCATCCTAATGCAGAATGATCAGGTAATTGCTTATGCTTAATGAAATTTTAAAAATCATGAGGTAAATTACCCAACACATGATTTGGAATTAACTGATGTTGTTTTTGCTTTAAAAATTTGGAGGCATCATTTGTATGGAGTAAAGTGTGAAATATATACCGATCACAAAAGTTTAAAGTATATATTCACTCAAAAAGAATTGAAAATGAGACAAAGGAGATGGCTAGAACTAATCAAGGATTATGATTGTACAATTCATTACCATCTGGGAAAAGCAAATAAATTGAATGATGCTTTGAGTTGAAAAAGTAATGCTTCATTAGCAATGTTTCATTTGGAACATGATCCTTTGGTTAAGGATTTGCTGAACTTTGGCATAGAAGTTGTTGGTGCAGGAAGTTATTCTGTTTTGTTTCAGGTATCAGTGAGATCATCTCTATCAGACAGAATCTAGCAAGCACAGAAGCAAGACAGTGAGTTGCAGAAAAAGGTAGAGCTGGTTCAGAAAGGTAAGTTACCTGAATTCAACATTGATAATGATTGTGTTTTGAGATTTGGGAAGAGATTGTGTGTGCCTTGTGATTCACAGTTGAAGAGAGAGTTGTTATGTGAAGCTCATAGTTCTCCGTTTTCAGTTCAACCTGGCAGTACTAAGATGTACAGAGATCTGTAGGAGTATTACTGGTGGGATGGAATGAAAAGATATATTGCTGATTTTACTATGAAGTGTTTGACTTGTCAGTAGGTTAAAGCAGAGTGGCAGTTACCGAGAGGGTTGCTTCAGCCTTTACCAGTGCCAGAGTAGAAATGGGAGAATATATCCATGGACTTTGTTGTGGGGTTACCGAAGACATCTCGAGGTAATAATGAAATTTGGGTTATTGTTGATCTTTTGACCAAATATGCTCATTTCCTTGCTATACGAGATACTTTTTCTCAAGATCAACTTTCCCATTTGTATCTTAAAGAGATAATCAGGTTACATGGATTTCCTCTCTCCATTGTATCTGACCGTGATCCCAGGTTCACTTATAACTTTTGGAAAGGCCTTCAGAAGTCGTTGGGTACTGAATTGAATTTTAGTACAGCTTTTCATCCTCAATTAGATGGGCAGTCGGAATGAACAATTCAGACCATGGAGGAAATGCTACGAGCTTGTTCGATGGATTATCAGGGAAGTTGGGACCAACACCTTTCTTTGGTTGAATTATCATATAATAACAGTTTTCATTCAACTATATAGATGGCACCGTTTCAGGCATTATATGGGAAGCGGTGTCGAACTCCAGCTTTCTGGGATGAAGTGCGTGAAAAGAAGTTGATGGGACCATAATTGGTAGACGAGTTGGCAGAAAAAGTTCAGCTGATACAGAAACACATGAGAACAGCTTAGAGTAGGCAGAAGAGTTATGCGTACAACAGGAGGAAGGATCTCTCTTTTGAGGTAGGTGATCATGTTTTTCTCAGAGTATCACCATGGAAAAGTGTGATGCGATTTGGTAAGAAAGGAAAGCTGAGTCCAAGGTTCATTGGACCATATGAAATTATGGATAGAGTTGGATCAGTTGCTTACCAAGTGGATTTACCTCCGAGTTTATCTCAAGTACACAATGTTTTTCAAGTTTCGATGCTGAGAAAGTACATGCCAAATCCATCTCATGTTTTGAGTCCAGAGGTAGTTCAGCTGGAAGAGAACCTATCTTATGAGGAACAACTGGTCCAGATTCTTGACCACAAGGAGCAAGTGTCACAGAATAAGGAGATTAATCAAGTAAAGGTTTTGTGGAAAACCACATGATAGAAGAGGCAACATGGGAATCTGAAAATGCAATGAGGGATAAGTACCCCCATTTATTTGATAAGTAAATAAATTGTGGAGACACAATTTTATAAAGGGGGAAGGATGTAACATCCCAAGTAAGTAATGAATAATATATATTTTTATCTATGTCTATTAATGAATTAGATAGTGTTTTAGAGGCTTAAAAATGAAAATAAATCCAATCTTAAGCATGGAATACACTAATATTTTTTAAAAGATTATTTTACTGCCTTTTGATGGAAAACCATTTTTTAATATATCTTTTGACAATTTTATAAGCTATGTTTGTCAAAATAAACTTATTCTATATGATTGGGACATCAAAATTTACTTTGTGTGATTTTTTGGTATTTTTTTGACAATGTTCATTTTTTAGTGAATAGTGAAAAATAATGCATTTTACATCAAAACTGCTTTTTAATCTAATTTATTTATATGATTAGATTATCTTTTGAGTCGGTTTTAAAGTTAAATTAGAATATATTTTTACCATTTAATCCAATGGTTGTCATTAGGATTAATTTCACTTTGGAATTGGGCATAAACTAATGCCAAACTTTTCATAGATATTGTTTCAAAAAACCCGCTATTTGTTTTGACAATGGGAATTATTTTTAAATAAATTATTGAAATTTCTATGTTTGGAATTTGGTAAAATGGATTATATATTTGGAATCATAAGGTCCAAATTATGTAATCAAGACTCTTTTGTTTTTGGACATTATGAATAGTAACGACGATAATTATCTTTAATTATCTTGATTAATGAGTAATCGGGTAGTTAAGGATAATAAAATAATATCATAATAATAAAAAATGACACCAAAATGTAACCTAATTATACTTTTTGTCTCATGTCCGACCATGGTATGTCTTGTGTTAAACTTGGGGACCCCATGGAATCACTTTTGTGGAAAGTGACTTGTTATCTTTTTATTTTTTTTAAAAAAGTGAATATATCAAGAGTGTATCACCTAATTACAACATTTTTAATTTTGTCTAAATAGATGATATTTTAGACTATAAATATTCATTGGAAAGCTAAGACGATTTCCTACATCATAGTAGTTTTTTCATATTTTTTAGACTTTAAATAAATTAAATTATTTATGACATCATGATGATGCACCGATTACCTCATTAATAAAGGATTTAAATAAAATAAAATGATAATGTAAAATCTATGACTTAACATGTCCAAAACCTATTGGATGGGTGGATTTAGAACCCTTATCACCTTATACTCGAATTATATCAATGTGGGACCTTTTGAATCCGAAAAAAAAATTCAAATAAAGTAACATTTCTTTACGTTCCAAGAGTGCCCCTCCTCTCCTCTTATAAAAGGCTCCCACCTCTACCTCTTTACACACACTCTCAAATCCTTTGGATCGGCCAAACCCTGCCCATTTTGTCTCTCCACATCCCTCTCTTACTCCTTGAGTCCTCAATTTGCATAGTAGTCTTCCCAATGAAGCCTTTGAGCTCAAACCAATGGGAGTTAACCGATTTTAAGGTAGTGTCTTCACTTGAGTCCTTTTGTTTTATTTTACTTCTCCAACCCCCTAAACTGTTTTTATTCATTTATTTTGTAACAACTCCAGTATCTTAAATATACTAGGATGTTTTTATAAGAAGTATTGGAGCTACACTTACACACACCTACATCTAATGGTTAAAGGACATACTGTTTCCGTGGATGGTGAATTTATGCGTCCCGAAACGATGATTGTTCAACATTATTTTAACACCTTCAAAGGTGGCCATTAAGATGTAATTAAATACATATATGATATATTATATGTTTATGTTTTCCTTAAGCTTATTTAGTTTTCATTTGGGGCATACCTTTATGGTTTCCATTATGGGTAAACGGGATATCTTCATTTAAGGAAATGCGGACTACCGCCCCCTCAAAGTGATTCGATTCGTTAAATACCATATGTGGGACGTATAAAGGATGGAACTATGATATTATATATGATATTATACTGGAATTATAATATACCATTATATAATTATGATTCCATTCTATAAAATACGAAATAGAAATGAAAGTAGCGTTCATGCGTACGTACGGCTTACCATCTCCATGAACGGTGCACTTCATTTCTTACCTCTAAATGATTATGTAATATTATAAATGCATGTATATACTGGATATATATGATATATACATCATGATTATAATTCTGGATATAATGGATACATGAACAACTTGTAATTATAAAGGGTTTATTTTTGACTCAAGTACCAATGATCGTTAAAACGACCGTTATTAACTTAAATAATTACATATTGTTCATGACATAAAAATAAGTGATATAAAAGGAATAATGAACTTGAAAAAGGTTCTTAAGAAAGTATAAATTAACTGAAGTTTATTATTCAGGACATTAAATAACGATCGAGTCAAGTCGGACCCGAGGTATGGGACTTCGTCTCAATCTCCTTTCATTGAGGCATATTTTATTTTATACACAACCTTCTTTTATACGGAGTATAAAACCCTTTGACTTTTACGTTTATTCAAAAGGAATATTTTTTATATGAATCATTTACTAAACGACAAAAGGGAATGTTTTTGTCATACATATGCGGCGACAACGACTTCTCCGCCGCCGTGACCATTATTTGAGTTTCGGCTTCCTCTACAAGCCATACCTTTTTTTAAAAGAAAAATAAATAACATGTTTTACTTTTCTTTTATTTTGGTACTGAAAATAGTTTTTATAATGTTTTTATATCAATGTGTTGTATTGATATCTTGTGATTGAAACGGGGTAATGTTATGTTTCCTTTATGCATGTTTTATGTGATATGATTATGTTGAGGTTCTTGGGCATTATTATGAAGACGGGTGGTTCCGTGATAAACTAAGGGTGGGTAAGCCCGATATAGCTCTCTAATGCATTGGTTAACGCGAAGGAGTGAAACGTTAAGGTTTCTCAGAAGAGATTTAGGGAATATACTGTGATGGGTATTCCAAACGTAACCAAGAGGGTTACTCCCTATGTAAGAATGTTATGAATGCCTCAAGTTACCTTTATGTCTTATGATTTCTATGATTTATTCATGATTTGATGAGGTATGTTAAAGTGGTTATGTTTTATGGGTAAAGTGTGATTTCATTCTTATGTTTATATGTACCCATGTTTCCTTTCCATATATTTTTTATATCCCTTACTGAGCTTTTTATACTCATCACAAGTTTTTTTGAAATGTTTTTCACAGGTCTAGGGAAAGGTACATGATTTGATGATAGTGTCAAGGAAGTGTCAAGAAAGAATCCATGTTTATTTTAAATATGTTTCCATTGATGGGAAAGAAGAATACTATCTTTATGTAACCACATTGTTTATATGTGGAATGAAATGCAAGTTTTATGATCTAATTCTCTAAAACCCTATACTAGAAAAGATCCTCAATGTGTAATCTTGTAATAACTCATGATTAAGTAAGGTTTAAGGCTGGGACCTTATAATTATGGATCATCTAATATGAAATGTATAAATGAATATTAATATTGTATTATGGAAATGAAAACTATAGCTCAATATGACTGACCTATTGAAAAAATTATTTTAACATGTTAATGAATTGTTCATTGATTCCATGGTATAATGGTTTTGTTTGAGTTGGTTCCATAGAACCAAGATTTTTTTTATGGTTTATTACATGTGTTTTCAAAGAAATTAATATTAATATAATCATACCACATAAGGAATAATTTTTTATCACATTAATGTGATAGTGTACTTCAGAAATTGGTTGTCTTGATAGAAAATAGTGGTTTCATGCTATGATAATTTCTGTGATGTTTTATGAAGTATTAAATAAAAAATTTCCTATAGTCAATGTAAAATTATATTATTGGGAACATAGTAATTAAACTATCACATTATAATAATTGAAATAATATTTTTTTACTTCATGTATAGTTAGCACCTCATAATCTCTATGATGAGTTATTTTGAGGACATACCCATCAGAAGGAATTACACATGTTTACATGTAATTGGATATTCTTATATGAAAACATTTGTAATGATTCATGGACTTTATCATTGTTATTAATATATATCATGATTCATATACTTAGATGCAATATCATAAACTGTGACAACATGTGTTTATGGAATAGTTATGTATGTTGGGTACTTAATGAGTAATATGTTATTAATGAATAAATCAAGGAATGCATTTTTCCTTCCATATTTATGGATATTGATTCTTGGATCCATTGGTTGAATTGTAATTGTCTGTTAGATTACATGGAAATGGTATTCAAAGAGTTCATTTTATATATTCAATGAAATATTAATCGATCACAAAAGATAATGACATAAAGTATGAAACCATCATTATTTGATATATTGAGAAACATGTATTATATTACACAATTTGAATTCATATATGGTTTTTTGAATTATGACATTAGCTTCTTCATCTTGTATTCCATTACATATTGAAAGATGCAGAACTTGTAATCTGGGCTAGCCCTCAAACTACCACTGAGGATGTGCTCGAGTGGTTCACACACTTGAAGTTTTTATTGAACTCAATTATATTCTATTCGAATTCAATTATTGGAATCAAAATTATTCTCATAACTAAGGCATAATATTTAATCATAATTTATTGATTATAAATATTAAATGAATATTTATTTTCAGTCCATGTATATAACTGGTATTCTTCCTGTTCATATTCATGATATGTAATAGATTTCAAAGTAATAATAATATATATTTTTTATTAAAAAAAATAATTAGATAATGTATAGAAATTGAGATGTATGAAATAATTAATTTCAAATAATTAAAATGAATGAAATTGCATTGTGTGTTTGTAGTATATAAAGGGTCCTTCTAGTAAGTGGAATAATATTTTACAAAGATACATGAAAGCATCTAATGTTTTGTAGTCATTTAATATGGACTTTGTTTTCTTCATGTGGTTTTATGAAATCAATCAGTGTAAGGAATCATCACCGTGTTTATACACATTCATCTTAATGTGAATAAATAATTAAGTTTATATGTTAATATATATTATAGGGTTTAATAAATTGTAAAAATGAATATTTGGATATGGTCATTATAGATATTTTAAATATAATCAAACTAATGAAAATTTATCATATAGATGGATCTCCTCAACACGAGCAATTATAGTTGTCTTCTTGAATAATGTGAATATAATTTCAAATAATGTATTCTCATTGGAAACAATGTATGAATACTATACACATAATAGATATTTTTAGTGACTAAAATTTCATTAGACATAATGTCGTTAAATTTTTTAGTATGTATTGGGTATAAATACCTTCTTGGTATATATAAAAAATAAAAATTCATATTTTTCTATGTTTTTAGGTAGAAATTATAATTTTCTTATAAAGAGTTTATTGGTGCCTTCCTAAAAATAAAAAAAATGAAATTTTTTTAAATTTTCTGGTAGTGAATGGAATCTGTAAAATGCATGGTTTTATAAAAATTCTAATCATTTAGGAATATAGATTATTTTTAATTAACGGATTATTAAGAAATGTTTTAAAAAAATTATAGTTTACAATGTCGGTTAAAAAAATTGGGTTGCCTCCAAATTATAATAGATCATAATCTAAAAAAATTACTAAACAATTATCATGTAATCCAAAAAAAATTATTTATAAATTTTATTAAAATAATTTTTTTTTCTTTAGGAAATAATTTAATCATCCTCATAAAATTGATAGCTCAACTCTTCATGATAGTAAATAATAATAAAATATATTGAAAACAAGAATATAAAAACCCAAAAAAATAATAAAAAATATAATGTGAAAAAATATAAATATTGATATTGAATATTAACTATTTAAAAATATCTTTAGATAAAATAAAATAGGGGCTTTAAAATTAATAGTTTAAAAAAAACAACCAATAAATGAATCGTCCAATTATTGTAGTGATGAAACTCACACACTAGGAGAACATATCAATATTCTATTGTGACATTGGTCATGGTTCGATACAACAATTCCTTAGTCTTTATTATAGAAGAATATCTAATACATCATAATATTATTGAATCCAAGGAAAAAGTGTGAGACCAATTTCATTATATAATAAACTATTTTTAATTTTTATCAACTTCTAGAGTGTTCCCTTGAAGATATTGTTTAATAATATTATACCTCTTAAGAGGAACATGAAAACCATTAATTGAGTGATGCATCCTTATATGAAGATAATTTAATGATTGATACATGAATCCCTTATAAATAATATTGAAGTAATCAATTCATATCAATTTCAATATTCTCCATGAATACAAGTTCACATATAATGTTTACTAATGTTATGCCTTCTCCGATGTGAATGAAATAATATTTTTTCATATGAATTCATAATAATTTAAAATAATTGAATAATTATTTTAGATATTTTTTGAAATAGGGTGTCACCTTCTCTAGTCCCCAATATAATTTCCCCATGAATAAAAGTGGAACCATGTAGGTGAGAATGTTCATAAAAGGGAGATAAAATATAAAACTATTGGAATGGTTCATATATATAATTATGTATCATTATAGAATAAAATAATGTAAATATTCCAATGATAAAAAAATGAATAATTTTAAGGGGTTATGGTATGATATTTCATTATTGTTAGTTTAATATGTAATGGAAATGTTCATAGTGAAAATATACCTCGTATATATTGTGTAAAAATATAACAAAATAATGTTTTTTGTAATGAAATTTTCAAATTTAACAATTTCTAATATTGCATTATAATTTTGAAGAAAATATTTACTAAATGATATTGGAAAAGTTTTCATATGAAAATTATTTAATTAAATAATTGAACTAATAAAAAATTATAGAAAAAAAACTGGGGAATATGTTTATTTTCTAATTTCATTACATAATAAACTATATAACATTGTTTACTATACTGATATTGTTTTACTTATACATAATACCAGTTAATATTTGGAAATATTTTATAGTGATTTAATATATAGTTGTAACATAATTGAACATTTAATAGTAGTAATAAAGAAATTATTGAACAGTTGATAATAGAAAAATAAATAAAATATTTATTCATTATTGAATAAATGAATCTTTCAAATCGATACTTAAAAAATAAAACTATGAAATAGATCCAAATATGTTTATTATATATAAAATTTACTATATAAGAGTAATGTTCATGATGAAAATAATGGAGATTGATATATTTTAACAAAATAATATAACACAAATTAATATAACGAATTATCTTTAATTCAAAAAAATTAACATCATACAAAAATACTAGATATGCTACTGAATAAATAATATTTATTAAATAAAAACATGTTATTTTTTTATTGAAAAAATAAGTGTGTTCAAATGATAATATAAAATGGAAACACTTAAACAATGTGAAATATGATACTTCATTAATGTGTAAATTTTTTAACATTATTTTTCAGAGTGAAACTTTATAACCTATATATGATTCAAGTGAATACTACAAAATAAGGTTTGGAATAAACTTTTTATTTAATTACTTATTTAGAAATAAAAATCATATAAATAAAAGAAAATATAGAAAATTATTAAGACATACTATTTTATCATTGATGAAAATATAAGAATTATATATGAAGGATATAGTAAGGATATATTTACACGGTTGAAAAGATATAAATGTAATGTTTTATATCGAAACAATATGATTAATACACTGGAAAAGGTATATCATGTTTTATTATTATATAATAATTTTTTAAATTTTTATTGTATATATGGAACAAAAACATTATATTATAGGAAATCATATAGACAATTTCTATTACATATGAATAAATTGTAAAATAAACTACTAAAATGAAAATATATAAATTTATTTTTTTTACAAATAAATATAATATAAGAGTAAATGTTAAATTAAAATATTAAAAATTACTGAGCCTAGAAAATATCCACTCAAAGAGAAGCGTATGACTTGCATTGTATAAATGGATTCCCACTAGGAGTGAATATTTCATATTGAGTAGTGATTTATGATGTGGTGAAAATGTGTTGATTTTTGAAAAATGTGTAAATTGTTATCTAATGTGAGATTTTGAAAAATAATTATATTTCAATTTTAAAAATGTTGTGTTTTCAAAAGCATTGAGAAATTTTCAAAAATGATAGGGAAATGAATAAAATACTAAATTTAAGAAAACCTAATTATGACTGTTATGATGTAATAATTTTAAATTTTATTGATTCTAGTTTCTAGAAAGTGAGACTTATGGATTTTATTTGTTATATAAAATGTAACCGGGTATGAAACACAGAAACCAACTTGATGAAGATGATTAGAATGTAGTTTCATCTGATCCATATTTGAAGGAAGAGGTGGTTCAAAAAAAATTAACATCTCAAGCGTTGTATATAAGGCATATGAGAAATAAACCATGGAATGTGGTTCATTCCATTCTATTCAAAAGGAATAATTTACCAATATTTTAGTGTGATTCAGAATCATAGAAATTATAGGTGTTCCTGAATAAGATAAATATATTCTTCAATATCTTTGGCATTACAGTAGAGTTCAACATCATGTTTATGATGTATATACTTGAGGATATTTCACTCAAGTGGTTGGATTTAGATGTTCAAGATAAATTAAACTAAGGAATTATATTTGGGGATTTTTAAGAACTATAAAACAATCAATTTGATCCTTATAAGTTCAAGATTTCATAAATAAAAAAATGTTTCATCTTGATAAAGAAAACTATATCACTAATAGAGTATGTTTCTATATTTATGGATATAGTCTATTTTCACCCAATGATTCTTGAAGTGCGTCCTTGAAGTCACACATTTTGTAACCTTGGATAAGGTAAGAAATTTGATTTATGATTTCCATGTTCAGTGTAATGGATTATAAAAAGATTTTTAATAATGAGATGATGGTAAAAAGGGACATCTCGTTATCTATGATTGAAGGAATCATTTTGATACCTACTAGATATTGTGGTAACTCTAATGTTTGGAAGAAGTGGAACAATGACACTTTTTTAGAAGGTAGTGGAATGACTGAGAATCAGTTGACTAAATTTATGAATCCTCCTCCAAATCCAAAGAGAAAAGATGGATGTTTTTAATGTTGATATTTTGATCACAAAAGAAATACTGTACAACTCCACCTATAGTATGAAAACATTTCAATCAAATGATCCATCATAGGAACTATTTTCATAGTGCTCCAGGGATGGGTTCTGGAACACATCTCATATTTTGTATACATTGTATGATTTAGTGGGATAGGTGAAGTAGAATAACTCTCATCAGAAGAACCAATCTCTCCATGGTGATTCCATGAATACCATGACTCCACAACAAAGGCAATCTCAATAAGGAAACAAATAGAATAGTGTAGTATGTAAGAAATTATATGGATATGAAAAAATGATTATGGATGATCAATCTGGACCATCGATGGTGATTTGTATGATTCCATTGAATTATAACCTTATGAAAGAATTTTTTGATATGGGTTCATCCCATTCGATTATTTATGCTCGTTTTTTTGACCATTTGGGTTTTTATGATGAGATGATACCTTCTATTTGAAACTTTAAACTCCTCTTGGTAAAAGGGAATGACAAGACTTTATGTGAAACACATGTTGTCTAAATATTGATCGGTCATAATTATGTGGGGACTTCATTAAGATTGATATGGATGTTTATGATATAATTTGGGGTATGGATTGGTTCACAGTGTCCAAATATCACATTATTTGTTAAACTAGAAAGGTAACATTTATGACTGATGATGGTGTTATACATCTCTTTATAGATGAAAATAATTAAATGGATGGTTTAAAAAGAATTTTGGCACCAATGGTATGAGAAATATTATACCAATTGGAAGATTTAACCTTATCATCGATGGATGAGAAATAAATAGTGGGTTTTTAGTGGTTTTTATTAGTTTTCATATCTTTTTCCTATTAAATTCTCAACGTTTCCACCAAAAATAGAGGTAGTGTTTGTCAATGATCTCATAAAAGAGACTAGTCTTATTTTTATTCCATATTATTTGATAGATCCAATAAAATTAAGATAATTGAAAGTCTATATATAAAAGATACAATGAAAAGGTTCTATTCAGAAAAGAACATCTTTGGGTGTATCACTAGTCTGGTTTCAAAAAAGGTTGATAGAAATCATTAGTTATTAAAATATTTTCATAATATTAACAATTATTTGGTAAGGAACTTGTATCCAATTCCATGCATTGATGATCTATATTTTTAATTGAGTGAAGGTCACTCGTTCTCTATGATTGACTTGTTCTCAGGATATCACCAATTTCGGGTTCGTGTAGAGGATAATCTAAAAATATATTTCATAAGTAAATATGTCAATTACAAGTTTGTGGTTATGCCTTTCGGTCTTGAAAATTAACAAGAAGTCTTAGTGGAATTGATGAATCTAAAATTTAAAATGTATTCAGATTCATTTCTTATGGTTTTTTTGTTTGACATATTGGTGTTTTCAATGACATGGGATGAGAATGAGGAAAACATGGTTGAATTGTAAGTAAATATTCAAGATCATAATTTGTAATCCAAATTGTCAAAGTATGATATTAGATATAAGAGTAATATTTACATGGACATGTAATCTATAAAAGGGGTGTTTCTAGGTGTCCAAAAAATATGGAAGTTTTTATCTCATAGAAACCAATAAATAATGTCTTTGATATACATATTTTCATTGGTTTGGTTGGTCCTTACTAATTCATTGTTCATGATTTTTTACAACATGCTTCACCAAAGAGATATTTGACAATGAAAAACACTCCATTTAAAAATAATGAATAATTTTTTATGATTTTTTATGAGCATAATGTTCTCTGGACATTAGCACCAAATCATGATATTTTTGGAATTTGGATAATGGTAAATGGTTAATTGTGATGATTTGGGTTCAAGGTTAGGATGTGTTCTCATGAATGGATATCTTGTTGTTTCTTATTACTCTCTATATTTATGTTTTCTTGAGAAGAAAAAACTAACACCTAATTTGGTGTTATATGTTGTATTAAATTATTTGATGACTAGGTATAATTACCTTTTTAGTGAAAAATTTATAGTTTTCTGGATCACAAGATCTTAAAAAAAATATTAAAGAGAGATTTTAATCTGATACAATGAATATAGATGAATTATCTCAAAATTTTTATTTTATCTTTATGTATACACCAAGTAAAGGAAATTAGGTAGTATGTGATGTAAGGGGATAGTCAAATACCCAGTTGGAAAAATAAATTTCATATCAGTGATAGTTTATGTTAGTAATAGAAAAAGTAAACTTGGATTATGAAGACTGATGTAGTGTTGTGGTTATTATCCCATTTTCCTTGGTTCTTGATTTGGTTTATATGGATAAAAAAGTATATAAATTTAATACAAAATGTGTTTAAATGAGGTAAAGCTCAACGATTCGGAGACAATTTTGAGATAGAAGCTTGACAGGAGTTCAATGATGTGGTTTAGAGATTGGATGGTCCTACATTTGGTTTGTTAGGAACAACTCCTCCAATAGCCCTAAGGCATTCATTTTTTATTGATTTTTGATAATCCACCTTTCAAGGGGTGAGGTGGAACCCTAACAAGGCCCGTAGGTGTAAGTATTACATGGCTCGTAGGCCTTATAGTAATTCATTTCCCATAGGCTTAAAACGTTACATACAACCCAGACTAACTACTTAGAATTGCTCCTCCCCAGCATCTTCATCGTGAAATCAACTCTCCACCTTTGCATGGTTGTTCGTCTAGGTATTCCGGTGCATGCACATGCCTGTCCTGATGGCAGGTGTTATGCCCTTTCATTATTTCAATCCATTTAACTTCTACTATGGTGAAATCTCCTTACTCATCAACAGACAATAAGTTTTTTTTTGTAGTATTTACCTTTTCTTATTTGTAAATGGGAGCATATATTCATGGATTTTGTGACATGTATCCCAAGAATGGGTTAGAAATAAGGTGTCATAATAGTGATACTGGATCGACTCACCAAATGAATCGCATTTCATCTCTAATAACGAATCTCATATGGTGAAAGAATTTTATAAAATATACGTATGAGAAGTTGTAAAGAGGCATAGAGTATAGGTTTTGATAGTGTTAGACTAATATTTGAGGTTTATGTCTTGTTTATGAAAATCCTTGGGAAAATACCTAGGGACTAAGATTAAAATGAGTATGTCATATCATCATCATATAGATGGAAAATTAGAAAGGGTGATACAAATGTTGTAAGACATGCATCAAGATTGTGTAATGGATTTTGGTGGATCATGGGAGGAGAAAAAACTGTTAATGGTGTTCTCACATAATAATACTTGTCATTACTTGATGCATGTGGATTCTTTTGAATATTTATATGGGATTCATTTTTATTCTACAATATTTTGGGTAAAAACTGAGTGGGAGTTCAATAGTTGGGTCAAGACTTGTCTAAGAGACAATGGAGAATATTCAGATAATAATAAAGAGAATGGAGATAGTTAAAAGTCATCAGAAAACATATGTGTATCATCAATGATGGTTATTCTCATTTGAGGTGAGTTATTATGTGTTCTTAATAATCACTCTATGTCTTGGGAATCATCGATTTAGAAAGAAGAAAAAGGTACTCCTCGATACATATTACCTTTTGAGATAATTTAATGGGTTACTGATGTGTAATATTGGTTGGAATTGACACTATTGATTAGTTTAGTCAATAATGTGCTTCATATATCTCTATTTATAAAGTATCATCTGGATCATGACCATGTGATTTCAAGGAAATAATGTTGAACTAGATCCAGATTCTTCATTGGTTCATTTTCTAATACATATTATATATATGAAAGAGAAATTATTATGTGGGAAAATAATTGGTCTACTGTGATTTTCTTGACAACATTTTTTATTTAGGAAGAAATGTGGTTACATGAAAAGGAAATGCTCTATAAATGGACCAATATCATTCAAGAAAATTGTCATTTTTTCACTACTAGAATGAAAAGTCCACTGCTGGGGAGAATTTAGCACTACTATTTTTAGTTACATTCCCATTTATATTTTTATTTTTAGTATGTATACTTTTTTTATGATGTATGGTAGGCTTTGGAGGACATTTGGAATGTTTTGGGGTATTTTTGAGAGGAGCATGATTTGATAACGGTTAGTAAAAACCATGAAACTCATATAAAAATAAATTAAAAGTTAGGTAGTGGGATCTAGGTGGGAACATGGTTGGGTGAATGGGTTTTCCATTCTATACGGCCACATAAAAGAAACCATGCTTTTGGGATAGAGATATTGTGGATGGTTAGTGCATGGTTTTCCTAACAGTTCACGATAACCGTGCACAACTAAAAGTGAGATATGAAAAATATTGATCTAAATAGATAATTTTTTATAAATGGATTTATTTTACACTAGGGAATGGTAAATTGAATTAACCTCTTCCCAAAGGCTATAGAGACCATTCCTCTTGATCCGGGAGTGATCCTTTTAAAAATATTGGAATGTTGTTTCCCAGATTCTCGGTATGTCTCCATTCAGGGTGGTTTTTCTTTGTTCTCTTATACTTCCCTCTCTTGGTTCCATTGATATGGTTCGTAGGGGATAGATATATGTTTATTAATAATAATAATGATATGTGTATTCTTTATGTTATTGAACAAGATATATGGGAGGTTTCTAGAGTTTCAACCCCGTTTTGTTGAATAATTTGTGTCATTCTTTAATTTTTACAAAGTTTTAGAGGTAGTTAGATTCACACTCAAGTCATCTTAGTATAACATGATGTCTTGGTTTTAATTTTTTTAATTTAAATTTTTTTTAAATGTATGTTAAAACTATTTTACAAACCCACTTTAGTGATGTTTTGTAATATTGTGGTAATCGGTTTTTTTGCAAAGTGTTGGTTTCATGAATATAAAATAATATTTTCAAATATGTGTTGGTTTTGAATAATTGAAATGGTTTGATGGATAGTTTTTAAATTAAATAATTTTTTATTAAAATGTATTGAAATTAATGGGTTGGCATGGATTTTGGCTTACTTGGTTGGTGGGTGTCCATTTTCATCGACGTGAACCTATGGAAGGGGTATGTTCCGTTAAGGAACATTGTATATGTTTTCCATGTGAAGGCTTGGTAGATCGAAGAGAGACCACTCATGAGTATTATACTATTGCATGAACCTTCATGTGTGGTGTTGTAGAATTTTGGAACCAAGTAATGGTTATTATAATGGATTGATAAATGGTTTAAAGGATCTTTTTTATCTTTCTTAGGAAATTGTTTTGGTTTGGAAAACTATTTTGGCATTAAATTGTTTTCTTAAAATGGTTTGTCTTTAATATATAATATTTTAATGTATTTTATTTATAAAAAGTATATATAAATGTGAAAATATGTTCTATAATAGTGACATGCATATGGAAGTCATTTGTGGAAAATCTACAAAGATACATTACTCCCCCCTGCTTGGGAACTTTGGTGAATTTTCATATATTATTTATCGATATATATTTAAAATGAAATGTGTCTCATTTGTTTTATGATGAATCATTATACCTTGGGAATGGATTTTTTCGTAGTAGATTGAATCACATGAGGAGATGTGGAGTTATATCTTTGAGGATTTCAAATTTGTTTGTTTTTTGTTTCTGCGCTGTACTCTGATATGGGTTTTGTTATAGTTTGGAATTGTTGGGTTGTTGTATTAATAGGGATTAATGAAATACTTAAAGGTTTTTATGGTATGTTAGATGTTTTTTTATTTTTATATGGAAAATAATCCCCCAAATGTACTGAATCCCTAAAAATTTATTTACAACCTTTGGCATCTTCGAGATGTTTCCTAAGGAAAATTAGCAAATCGTCCACGTCTCAAGAAAAAAGTTAGGGTGGTGGTAAAATTTAAATAAAACCTGTATAATTATTTAAAACCATATGTAGATATAAATAACTATTAGATATAAACATCAAGATTTATATACAACCCAACACATGTCGATCACATATAATTATCAATCACATTTAGCATATGGATGTAACCCAAATCATATGTTAACATCATAATTCATGAATTCACACACCCTCTTATTTTACCACCCAAATTTTGAAATCCCACAAAATAAATATAATTATTCCCAGAGGAACAAATCAATGTAGAAATTATTCAATTGTAAAAACACAAATCAATAACAACAATTGCCATCTCGGAAGAAATGGATTTAACACATTAGCAAGGTTGAAGCACCGAAGAATGAACTCATTAACAAACTCTAACAAAATTCAAGACACATGTCTACCATGAATAAAAAGTGCTGAAAAATAAATCCCACTACCCCAATTTGTAACATCATTCCACCTAGACCAGTGACTAGTTCCTAACCCTTTGGAAGGCTGCATGACCTCTGATAAGCCACCCAATTTTCCAAATGGATTCCGCATGTTTTGGGAGACTATGAGGATACCATGGGTAGAAAATTTCCACATTAGCAATGAATGAAACATAATGTTAAAAAATTATATACATGATCTTTATAAACATCACAGCTTTAGAAAGTGATGATAAAATATAAAAAATATGACATGTGATAATAATGAATGTGTTATACATAATATCTCAATCCACCATTAGGGGGGTTATACATAATTCATGCATAAAATTATTTAAATAAAACTATGGTATGTAAAATATACTTAAATAGTATCATGTACTATGTGATACCATCATCCAACTCCAACCTAGGAAAAAAATCAAAATGTATCAACATTCGGTCTTGCCTATAACATAATCCCTTACACAAAAATGGTAACTACATGGGTACCCAACTTCCATTGTTGCCTAAAAATGGTGTGAGTATAACTCATTAGGAAACTACCAATTGATTACATAAAAATAAAAAATATAATATTAGTTCATGTGGAAGTTATCAAGCTAAAAATTATAATACAACCATTTTATTATTTTGAACTAGAAGTATAAAATATATATTTGATATGGGGGCCAGGTTTCTCCTATTGAATAGTACGTACTTGATTTTTCAAGTATCAAGGATTTCCTAAAAATTTAATTAATATAATTCCACTATCTCTTGTATAGTGGTAATATTCCCATTCATTGTAAAAACTGGCATCTATGTGTAATATACACTTTCCTATAGCCCCAGTTTCCTTCCAAGGACTATCTTCACCTCGAGTTTAACGATTAGTCTAGGAATCCACCGATGTGGCATTTTCACACTATGTTTAACCATCACACTCATAAGGCACAATACATAACATTATTTACATATCACTAAATAAATAAAATAAAGTAATATATGTCATTTCACTCATCCATTCTGAAAACAAAATCAATAGCAATTAGCCAAACATTTTCAAACCATTTCCAAAATCATGTCCATTTACCAATTCATATATCATTCCCCAAAATAAAATTTTCAAGCAAAATTTCAAAGTACAAATCCATCCAACCATTCAAATATACTAATCAAAATTCATTGAATTCTTTAGACATTTAAAACTACAAAAACAAAACAAATTTAACATTTTTTATTCTTGTTTTCAAATACTATTCCTAATTAAGAATTAAAAATAAAATTTCTATGAATTAAAAAACATGACATAAATACCGTTTTATTTTTTCCTTTAAAAACTTGTTTCTATTAACATTTCATTATTATCCAATTTTCATGGTCATGTAATTAATAGGGTTATCCATAATGAACCAACTTCTATTAAGGCTAAATGAATGTCAAGGGTTATAAATAAATAAGTTTTGAATTTAAAAACATTTAATTAAAGTGTATATCCATCACATTGTAACTGGTGAAGCATTAATAACATTCCCTTTAATGGTAAAAAACACTCTTAATGAATTTTGGGACCACCTACCAATATTCCAAGATTCAACTATTTTTTAAATGGCTAAAAAGTAGCTTCCACAGCCCATTAAAGATCTCATCACCCATCAAGTTCCTAAGTCTTGACTTGGAATAGAAAACAATTAATTATAATCAATTATAATTAGTTAAACCAAAGGATATAACTATTAATAAGTAATGTCTACCCTACTATAATCTCTCACTATATTAGAAACATGAACCAATGCTCAACCACCACTCATGGTCTACCCCGACAATATTCCAATCCAAATACCAAACCATTGACTCCAAAAAATTACCAAAATACATATTTCTAAGAAAACACATATTAAACTTCATAGTGTGTTGTTAATCTATAGAAACAATGTGTGATGGTAGGAAGAAGTCATTATGGAATCTCCACTATGAATTCTTGACAAAATCCCCATGGTAATTTTCCAATTCCAAACTCATGTGGGAGAATAAGTATTGAAACCATAAAAATGAATTTAAAATTATATAGGATGATAGAAAACAGTAATATATGTTCCTAAACATGAATCAATACCTAAAAACATAAAAAATAGAGCCATAACCCCCCCAATATTAAATAATGCACAAGGGGAGAAGTGGGGCATGTAACTTCTGGTCATGTCCCAATAATAGAGGCTGGAGGATAGTTCTATCCTTTAAAAAAATTTATGGTATAATTTATAAATTTACCCCGCAAAATATAACTCATATGTGAGATGGTCTACGACCACCGACTATTTGGTGAACCTTGAAATAGAACCAGGCAACTGGTATGCCACCTTAGAGTACAATCATCCTAACCTACCTATAATTATTCTCACAACTTATGTGCAACCTCCCAATCCACCATTCCAAGCCTAAAAACACTAGTTTTGGGTGTTATAGCTCTTGAATTTGCACTACAGTCTTGTTCAAAATCAACCTCATCTACGAATTCAGAACATAATGTCATCTTCAATTCTAAATATCTATATAGATGATAAGAATTAAACTCAACCTTCTTATCTAGGGGGATACAAAGAAAATGTTTCTGAAGTACATCAACACATTCCCAAATAGTATTATTATCCTTACCAATGAGTTTCTCCAATACCATTTAAAAGAAATTTCATTCGTTATGGGGTATTAAAAAATTTACAAGGGATGTAATATCCATTGGGAGTTCATAGTTATCCTTACATAGATAAACTATCATGCATTGATTTGGGATATAAAATGTTATTCCCCAACCCAAAAATTGATATGGTCACTATATAGAGTTATCCAATCCTATTTTAAAATAATATTAAATTAAAATAAAAAGATATCAATAATATTTTTATAATACACATACCAACAAATATCAATCAAAGAAGAGTAATTGAAAAAAGATGTAATCATTGTTCCACATAGTGTTTTTAGCAGTAATTTAATATCTAATAATTTTGTGGTGGATTAATTTTCAAAGATGGATTTCATTATATAAAGGAGTGGTTGGAACTAGATTCAAAAAAACATTTTCTTTTCTTGAGAGGATGATTAGTTTAACATTTACCTAATTCATTTATATAAATCTTTTTAGTAGTTTTGATTTCATATTTTTCCTTTCCCCAATTAGAATTAGATGTTGGTGAAATAAGTTTTCATCTTTAACCCTTGAAATTGTTCATTAGTTTGTGTAATATTTAATTCTTTAAATTAAAATATCTAATTGTGTGTTGTGTATTCGGTTGAGATTTCATTTTATCCAATTCATTAGTTGGAATCTTCACACATCTTCTGCCTTCATGTTCTTGATTCCATATATTACAAACATAGTGAATATTCATATTCCATTGAGGCAATTACCTTCATTATTCATCCCACATTTTTGTCATATATGAAAAAAAATTCTAATTCATATATGGGTTTTAATATTGGAGTTTCCATAAAACACAATGTTTTACTATTTATCCCTAAACCCATAAGAATAATGGGAATTTATAAAATTCATTTCAACCATGATATTACATCTAAAAATAATTATTTTTAGATACAAATGTACCTTATATGCAATATTTTTTAGATACATGGTTTTAATTTGATAAATAAAAACATTATTTTTCTTAGTCAATGATGAAATAAGATGTTTACCTTCTAAGTCTCATGATGTGAAATGTATAATCACCAAATGAATCAACCAAATTTTATGTAAATCTCTAGTAATTCTCAGTACAATTGAATATGACGAGTTTAGGGAAAATATTTATCAAAAAATAATTTCATAAACACCTCCCATGCATGGTATTGATATCTTCATTTTTATCATACTCTTAATTATAGTCTACTATTGATCAAATTCAGTTTCCAAATAATAAACATCAAAAACAATATTTTCATGATTTGAGAACCGTAGAAGGGAAAATATATTTTCTATTATAATAATCCATTTAATATTAGATGTTATTTCATGAATTAATATTTGAATATTTTTCGTTCATTTAAATGTTTTAGATATCAGTATTTCCATGTTATTGATCATGTCTTGAGAGAGTTGGGTGAGTATATCCATGAGATTTTTCACTCCATCTCTCAATTTTTTGTTACTCTTTAGATAAATTGACAAATTATCCATTGAAAACATTTTTTACTTATTTAATCCTTGATCCATATAATTACCATAATGAAAAAGGATTGTGTGGTCATTAAAAAATAATATCCATTTCAAATAAACATAGGATTATTAAAATCAATACTAAGATGTATTAAATTATATTTCATTCATTTCAATGTATAACATATTAATATTATCTAATTAGAATTTTGGTTCATCATATTATAATTTAAAATCATTGTTAATTTATTTTTTATCAAAATATTCATTATAAAATAATACCCAAAAATTAGAAAACCCTTCTTTATTGCCAATCAGGATGACCAAACAATAATTTTCATAGATAATACATCATTTTACAATTATATCCATTATATATCATAATAAAACACACCCATGTTTATATATATTAAGTGTTAATGGATATTATTGATTGAACTAACTTATTTTAAAAACATTCATAAACATCTCCTAAAAATAACAAACACATGATACCCATTAAGTCATATCAAGTTTTTCACTCTTCCTTCGAACTTATAGGATAGAAACATAAGAAAGGAAGAGATAATAAACCAAGTACGAGGTTTAAATAAGGTATATAAATCAAATATCAGACGTTTGAATATGATGATTATATACATATGAGAATATAATCATGGTATATGAACATAACATAAGGAAACCAATCTCAATAAACCATGGTTCCTATATCATTAATAACGACAAGTATATTTTTTCATAAAATAAGAAATGGAGAATGGGAATGAATATTTTTTAAAATATTTTCATAATGTATGAAATTTAAATTAGGAACATGGCATAACATGGTGATGTTTCACAATAAATATCGTAGAAAATTATTTTGTATGTCAATGTGCACTGCAATTACAATTTTCAAATAGTTGAGAATGTACCTTCATAGAGTGTTTTGTTTTCACTCAACATTGACATTATCATATTGTATTTGGATCACCATTAAATAAAATTTGTGTTATCGCATCAAATATAAAACATTAATCAATTATTATAAGGCTATATAATCCTAGTCCAACCTATTTCATAATTAAAAACCACACTCATTTGTGTCAGATGAACAAAAGAACATTAATAATTATATAATATCATATATATCCCTCAAAGAATGGATTGAGTACTATATTAATATTCAAAAGTTATAAATTAATTCATCTAGATAAACATAGTGTATGATTCTATTGGGACATATCCCTATTGAAATAAAAGAAACATTAAGTGTTGGTGAAAAATATGAAAAACACATTATAATATCATTATAACTTTTTATGGAAGTAAGAAGTTTCCTTTATATTTTAAATACATTTAAACTAATTTATAAATTTTAAGTAAATGTTTTTTAAAATAATTGGAATTTATATATAAATAAATTTTCATAATCATGAGAATAATGGAAGGAATATTCATAATCAAAATCAAAAAAATGGTGGGAGAAAGATACTGAGTGGGAATTGCTAAAAAATTATTTAACACTCTTGTAAAAAATTAACTCAAATAGAAAATTATTTTAAAGTATCATAAAAATAGGGAAATGGAATCCTATAATAAAATATGATGAACATGGACATGGAATAAATATATTTCTAACAACATAAAAAATATATAAGGCCTGTTCCATTTAGATGCAATGTTATGGGTGAATTTTAAACCACATAGAAGGCAAATTGTGATAAGATGTGTAAAAAATGGAAATATCTAGAGTGGAAAAAATAGACATGGTTTTAGAGAGAAATAATATAGACATTCACCTAATGGAAATTTATACCTAACAATAATGATTTCAAGGTGATATTGGAAAAAACACACCTGTACACTTGAATTAATCAAAAGAACATAAGAATTTTATATAATTATTATTGTTTATTAATTATAATATTATTTAGTGTATAACAATAATTTTTTTATGAATCAATTTTTCTATTGTTAAATTTTTGGATGTTATCAGTGTATCCAGTGAGAATATTATTCATGATGATTTTGTTTCAGACAAGTTACCGATAATAACATGTTAATTTATAATGACTATTTATTTTCGTGTCACCCTTCTCAAACATTATTATTTACATAAATCACTCATTAATTTCATATTTTATTATTTTATATTTCTTACTACTGACTCCTATTGTAAATGGTGAATATAGTATAACATCTTTTATTTAATAGGTTTAACCGACCTAAAAAATAAAATTTTATACTAAAAACTGAATAAAAGTATAAAATTATATTATAATAATATAATTTTATATAAATATAATTATGAATATAAACTATAATCATAGTGGTTAATGATGTTTCGTAAATTTGTATTTGAGAGTGTAATTGAAATCATGGTAAATAACAAGATACATACTTTGAGGATTTCTCTCGTTATAAAAAAAGAGTTCCTTTTAAATTATGTATTTAAGCATATAGATAATCGAAGGATACCAAAAATAACAGAAGGATATGAGAGATATACGTTATTTTAATAGTAATTAATTAATTAAAGGAGATGTTTTTTGGGAGGAGTGTGGGTGTGGACTTTTTATATGTAAATTTTTAGTGTCATTTTTCTGAAAATACTCATTCCTTATAGTTTAAAGTTTCTATATTACATTTAATGTTCACCAAAAGTGTAAATATAAAGGTTATGGATTTTTTAACCCCTCATAAAAAAATTAGATATAAGGTTAGAGATATTTTCATCCATTAGAAACTAATTAAAACATTTTACCTCATTTTTCTTATACTGGGTAACTCAATTTTTACCTTAGTAGTTTAATTTTTTTCAAAGAATAATGTAACCCTATTAACTAATTTCAATATCTCGATTAAAAAAATGAAATATATTCTATGAAATTTAATTATTAAAATTAATTTCATATAAAAAACACTAGACACAAAAATATAATTTCCAGAAAACTATATTTGAAGCATAAAAGTGAATTTGTTCTTTCTCGATAATAGGTAATAATTGTTTCATGAATAATGTTACATTTTTTAAATATATAAACCAAAATATAATTAAATTTAAACCCCAAATATTATAAATTAATATTTTTAAAAAATATATAATATATAATAAATTTGGTGAATATAATTTAGAAAAATTATTAACCACAAATCAAAAAATTATTATTATTTTAACTCCTTATTTATTTATCATATTATATTGTCTATTTTTCGAATAAAATATTCAAATTTGTGTATCTAATTTATTTAAATGATACATTAGAGGTAATAAATTTATTTTAAAATACATTATTTTAGAAACAAATTCCTTATAATAAAAACGATTTTTGAAAATGAATTTTTATCTTTTTATTTTATTTTGAAATAATTTATTTCATATTAATTTCATGTCAAATATTTTATTTTAAACTCATAATTTACTTTTCACAATAAAATATCAATATATATATCAGATACATTTGTATCCAACAACTAAATATCTAATAACTATATATCCAATGACTATATAACAGATAGCCATATATCCATCAATAATTTGTATAATGATCATATTATTGTAATATATATGACTATACATAATTCAGTAAAATTAATTCATTCTATTTTTATTTATTTCTCAATATTTAATTTATATTAATAAGGTTTTTCCTTTTAATATTTATATAATTCTTATTATGATATGGAAATAAAACCATGATGATTAAGATTTTATGTTAAAGATATTTTTATTTTATTTTGGATTCATTACTTTTTAAATTTTCATAATGATGATCCATATTTAGCTCTTATAAATTTTTTTGGTTTTATATTTTATTATAATATTTTATCTCATTAAAATATATCATGGATCAGTATAGTTTGGTGTTATAGTAAAAAAAATTCAACATGTTAAATGGATAACATTTTAGAGTGTTAAAATAGAGTAAGTTTTTCTCTGTGAAGAATTTATTGGGTTTATTTGGGATTATAAAGGGAAATTATTATCAAATAAATTAATTCCATAATAAAAATGTTATATTTGAAATATTACATGTTATTTTTATTCAAATATTGGAATAAGTAATTTTAGTAGTAGAAATAAATATGGATGAATGGTAACTCCCAATAAATTGAATTCAACCCATACCTTAAAATGTATTTATTTTTATTATGAATTCGGATGAAACTTCATGATTGAGTGTATAATGTAATTTTTGGAATATAATTCAAGGATCATAAAAATAAAAAGGGATATTTAGAGTGTATTATGTTATTAATATGGATAGAAAGTATATATTACATGGTATTGTAATATTAGAAGAATTTAAGGAATGATAGAGAATATGAAAGACCCTACATCAAGGATAATTCAAGAAACTAGAGGATGAAAATATATTAAACTAAAAAAATGCTAAATTATAATGAAGAGATACGAGATATATTTTCAATAGAAGATGAATGCAAAACCAATTTAAATTGTAATAAAAACTCCTTCATTGAAATAGAATGGTAATTATGGAAATATAAGTAGAAAAATGAATATTTCTTCTTATCAAACAAATAGGAAGTAAATAAATGTGAATCATAGCTAAAATAGATGAATAAATAATATCAGGAGATATTTAGTACTGGTTGAGGATGTATTATATTTAAAAGGAAACAAGTTGTTACAATTGGGATTGTTTTAGAAACACACATTTGATGAACCCATGGAAAATTCAGGATAAAGGTACATAAACTCAAATTCCATAAGAATTATGAATTAGTGGTATCTTGAAAAGTACCACAAAAATGGATTAAAATAAATAAGGGAAAAAATTGTTGGTTCTCCATGATGTATCATTTTAATTTTCTAGATGATTTTGTGGATGTTACCTTCTCCTAATTATTTTAATGGTAATCACTATTGTTGGAGTGATGTAGTTTATATCTATGGAAAAAATATATAGGTTTAATATCTCAAAAAGGGTACAATATACCAATAAAAAAAGAAATTAATTTTAATTATTTAAAATTAAAAAGTTGTTTTGAAGTAATCAGTATTGTAACTAAGGAATAATTTATAATTTTATGTACTATAAGTGAATTGTACATAGTTACAGGTGTTTATTAGAGTAATTCCAATCAGTATTAAAGCCCAATTTAAAAAATAAATTTGGTATCCTGATAAATCATAAATTATAAGTGATTATGGATATTTTCTAGTGGTATCCAAACCGAGTTAATGAAAAAGTTGTTTAGAAGACTAATAAAAAATGAAGTTATATCAATCCAAATATAGTTATCAATAGGTGTTTTTAAACATATAAAAATCTATTCAATCCCAAAAAAATGAGAGATAAATAATAATGGAGAATAAATTACACTCATAGAGGAGTTATTGTTTTACTTTTTTTATCTATCATAATGTTATCATCTGATTTATTTTCAGGTTATCAAAATCTTGAAAAAGGATATTGTCACAACCCGTCCCCCGGGGCCCGTGTCGTGACTACCCCAAGCCCACCTTCTATAGGCCAGGGGTTGGCGACTAGCATCAAAGGCATAATTCCCTAAAACTGGGATGGCATTGTCTTTATAACTGGTAACGCACACACAAGCAAGCACACAACTAGATACAAAACACCAAATAAAATAGTATAGAAAAAGTGTACTGAAAGTAAAAGGGGTCGGAATACAAGCCCAACAATAATGTAAAAGGAACTTAAAGTACAAGTAAAACTGATGAAAAAAGGAAAACAGCAACCAGGTCGTCCTCCGAGGTTGCTATCTGAAGGATAGGTACAGATCGCTTCCTCAGCACTCATCGTCTATCCATCTCCTCCATGTACAGAATCGTTGTAAGGTCCAACTACAGCTATCATCCAGTCCTAGTACTCTCAGCCTTAGTTAGCGCTTTCTGTCGTCTACATCAAACACAAAAGGTGTGGGCATAGACCATGTAGGGGTCTGTATAACGATACTCAGTAGGGACCCCAAGACCCTCAAGGTATCAGAAAATCTACCAAGGATAATCCTCAATGAATGAAAACAATAGATAACCATACTTAGGTATATTCCCATTCATATACTTATGTTATCAAATGATCCATCTCAATCATGACGGAAACACGGAAAAACTAACTCAGCTCAAACCAAGATTTTATTCTAGGGGTAGTATCAAGTAACATCTCCATCACATTGTCTAAAACTTTGCTTCTGGAGAAATCCTCCTCTATTGAGTACAATGAGCTTTACGTGACACCAAGCGCGCTTCCCACAAACCTTGGACTACTAAGGTACTCCTGCTATTGAGTACCATGGATCTACCATGTCACCAAGTGCGCTCCCCACTAAGGATCTTCCACATCACCAAGTGTGCTACCCCTCATATCCTACTGATGTACTCCTCCTGTCAAGTACCGTGGGTCTACTGCGACACCAATTCACTCACCACTTTGGGTTTTCTGCGAAGCATGGCGCTCCCCACTGAAATATTTGAGTCACTCCGAGTCGAAATGATCAGCAGTTGTTAGGTCTCAGCCAGCTACTAGGTCTTTTCACTACAATCGATCATATCCAGGTGGATCTGCTCCACGGGCTACTAGTAGATACACAAATTGTCACAAAGCCCCATGAATAAGTATCGCAAAGGTCTTCCACGTCATAGGGGTCTCAAAGCAACATGTGTCGCATCAAACGGACGCCCGATCTGTGAGTTATTATCCTTTTAGTCTCTGTGGCCCAGTTGGATTCGTGTTCGATCCAACCTGACTATTTCCAATCTCAATCCAAAATACTAGTGAAATATACTCAAAGGTACTATCTCGATTCATGATTTCTAGAACCGTTGATGGGTTTTCAAATGGATGTTCGATTCCAAAGTTATGGCAAAAACAGAGTAAGATATCGTAGTGGTCCTGGGTCACGTCCGACCAGGTCGGACCGACCCCGCACGACCTAGCATGGGTCGACCCGATTGATTTCGACCCAGCCAGAAGTGCTGGGATAGGCTCAATCTGTGATGCGGCCCAGTCTGCTGGGAGGTTTGGAAAGCCGTGAGGGGCCGCAGAGCTTGCAGGGGCCACAGGGCGGCTCAGCGGCAGGGCCAGTTCGGCCGTGGCACTGTAAAGGGAGTGGGAAGGTTCTTCCGGGGCACCACGAGGGTCTAGGGCCAGTTCAAACAGGGCACCACGAGGGTGTGGGTAGTTTGGATAGGGCGCAGTTAGGTGTGTGGGATGGTTCTATCGGGGCGACGCGGGGGGCGCGGGCCTGTTTGGATAGGGCGCCGTGGGGGGAACACTGGGAGCCGGCCGGTTTGGCCAGCCCTCCGTGGGGGGGGCATGGGAAAGTTTGGCTAGGGCTCCATGGTGGGTATAGGCCACGTTGGCAGGGGCATCGTAGGGGTCGAGGGTTTCTTCTACCATGGCGCCATTGGGGGCATGGGCAGCTTCGGCCTTGGTGTCGTGGGGTAAGCGGGCCAGTTTGGCCGGGGCGCCGAAGCGGGCATGGATCAGTACGGCCGAGGTGTCGATGGGGGCATGGGTTGGTTCAGCCAGTGTGCCACGGGGGGTGAGAACCAGTTCAGCTGGCAGTTCAGGAGTAGCTCAGAGCGACAGAGGTCGTAGGTGTCTCGGGGCGACACGGGGACACTGCGGGCGGCGGTGTGCTGTTGGGTGTGAATGCCATGGGTGGCAAAGCACCATTGCCTTTGTCACCTTCATCATCTTTGTTGCCTTCCTCCATTTCAAATAGTACACCAAGGAAGAATAGCGGAGGGGTCGATCCATGTTGGTTTGGCACGCAGCCTCCACGTTTATGGTGGTCGAATTTTTCTCACCATGAAAGGAGAATGATGACCATCAAATTTTACAACTTCTGCAAGGATTATTTCCCAAACCACAGAAATAAAACAAGGAATGTATTCTTACACAAATGATCCCCCTACCTCGGGTTTATACGTCGATAGAGTCATGGAGAAGAAGAAAATTCATTGGGAAAAGATAGACGTCAGTTCGTCGTAGATGAACATGTCCGACGGTGGAGGAAGTCTCGAGGAAGATGGCTGATGTGAGGGTCAGCATTCATCAATGGCATTATTCATTGGAAGAATGTCTTCTTCTTTGGGAGAAGTAATTATTCATTGGAGAGCTTTTCTCCAAAGGATCCACCAAAATGAAAATTGTTCCAAAATAATAGATTATGAAATCTCTTATTTTGTTGGAAGAATTCAAAAAGTTTCATTAATTATAGTGGGTGGCATAATTAAATAATGAGGGTTGGCATAATTAAATGTATGTGCGTTGGAAAAATTAATGTGGAGGAAGTCAAGAGGATCCTCCACATTAATGAGGGAGTTGAGAGTTTCTCTCAATTAAAGGGGGGTGTAGTCCTGGGTAGTACCTAGCACCATAACATCTCATGGGAGGTTATGGTTTGGGTGGTTTCCACCACCATAAACTCTCATGAGGGGTTAAGGTCTGGTGGTTGCCATACCTCAATTTCCACATGGAGGTTTAGTTTTAGTGGACCCCACCTCCAAACGATCACATGGGTGTTGCAAATAAAGATAAAAATGTCATACACTTTTATTTTTATTTTCTTTCTTACACAAAAAACCCAAAAAATAACATTCACATTTGACCAACTACCGTCGAGGTGAAAGTCATCGTAAGTGAATATCGGCACTGTGAGTTCAACAGTTCCCATAGATTTCAATTATAAGCACTATTTTAAATGTTAGAAAAACTCACTCTCACATTTACTGAACGTACCCAAAATAATGTTCAGAAATTCATTTTGGGCACTCTGGGCCTCGGAATCCCGCACTGTTAATTTTCAAAGACTCATAAAATTCCCATGTATTAAAAAAATTACATAGAAATTCTGGGTCTTTACAGATACACCCATGATGAAGGATATTTAAAAAATATTTCTATGTTATTCGATATCTAGGAATTTTAGTGGATAATATTTAATTTTTTTTAGAATTATATAAAATGATGAGAACACGTTGGAGGAAGAGGGTATATTATTTCATCTATTGGTGTCACAAGTGTATCAAAAGAAAGTGTTATTAGTTGGTTTAACCTAAGGAATGAATCACACACATTATCTTTTTTATTTATTTGTTGATGATATTATATGTAAATGTGATTGAGATAATAGGGAGATATTTAAAAGGACATCTAATCTCATATTGAATAATTTTATGGAACTAACTATGTAAAATTAAAATGATTAATTTTTCTAACATATAAACATTTTTACTACACTGAGTTTGGATTTAATATTCAAGGATTTTTTAATTCATATTCCAAAATCTATAATTTCACTCTTTAGAAAACTCTGCGAGTGAAGCTTTATGTAGAAGTGATTCGTATATCCAAGAAGATATATAATTTTTTTTAAATGTGGGATATAAAAAATATAAATAAGTTGTTCTAGTTCCCATGAAAACACAACATGTGGTATCAATAATAGAGAAATTTTGAGGTGTAATTTTTGATGTTCCGTGAGTGGTAAAAAAGGTAATGGTTTAGAAAAAAGTTAAAATCATTGCAAAATATTATTTTATAAGTTGTTGATATAGATAGGAAATTTTGTAGGAAATGTATGTAGTAGAAATATATAGGTTTCTGAAGGTATTTATATAAGATACAAGGATTCTAAAATCTCAGAAAATTGTTTTTTGGATATGTTCTAAGAGAGTTAAAAATTAATATATCCTTTAATGAAGTTTTATTTCTTGAGATTATAATGTGAGAAATTTTTTAAAAAAGTAATAAAGTTTGAATGATGATAAAAATATTATTTATAAGATAAAATTATATAATTAAAAATAATTTTTATAAAAAAATGGATGATATACGCTTTTAATTTTATCAATAAATGGAGACTAAAGAATCACATAAATGAACATGTTAATTGGATCCTAGGATGAAATTGAAATGGGATAGAATATATCCACTTCTTTGATATGATTTTATTAATAAAATTATTATATACATAATCCAAAATGGTATACTGATACAAATATGAGGGGTTATATTGGATTTTTTAAAAATAAATTATTCTAATGATGATGTTTCATTTTTTTAAATCATTAATGGTAGAATATTACCAGAGAGTGAGAAATAAATAGTGACTTATGAAGGATTATTGGCACCAAAAGGCCTGGAATTGAAGTAAGATGATATGAATTGAAGATCATGAGAGCATATATTGAAGTCCCAAAATAAAAATATGTAGGATTTTTTAAGGTAAAAAATAACCATCTTTTACAATATATTAATACCATGAAACAAATAGGATGGATATTATTGAATATGGAGGTGATTTCTAGTTATATGATTTATTTGGATTGGAATGAAATTTTATGAGGTATTCATGTGATTATTCAAGTATATTAAGGATTTTTAAGAAGTATTCAATTGATAAGATCCATTTGGAGAAGGATATAAAGTGTTCAGTGATGTATAAAATAACTATTCCATTTTTTAAATTGATTATGATGTAGAGGAGATAAAAAAATTCAAGGAGCCTCTTATAGTTTTTATTGTATTAATACATGTGGGGTAGTATTTTAGTTAATGGAATTACATTCTATAACATGGTTGATGGAGTTTTGAAGAAGCTTTTTCTTTTTCATTCATTTATAGAATCATGGAGATTCAAATAAGGTGTCACCTATTATACAATCCATTTCAATGTTAATAATTGGGTTGAATAAGGTGAAATGTGGATATGAAATTTAACACACCAATGCATAAAGCATTTTTCATTGGTGGTGATTCTATTTGAAATGTTATTCTTCTAACATAAATAAAGGATACTATTCTGATGATCTTGTATAAATATCCCAAATGATCATAGAAGAAATGTTTTTTTATCTTGTATGATTAATCAAAATGGGATACTGGTGGTGATTTATGTAATATTTAAAAGAGATTTTTTTATTTTTGTTTCTATAGTTAATGATGAAATGGGGAGTCAATAATTCATTTAGGTGTTTCACAAGGTATTTCACCTAGATATTTCCTTTATTTTGGTTTGGTGCAAAACATTATATTGATAGTCAATGTGTAGTTTCAATTCAATGTTTGAAAAGGTAATGTAAAAATATTATTCCATGTAATAAAGAGAATTTTTATGAGTATAAAGATTAAATGGTTGTTTCAAGGAGAATACATGTCATGTCACATGTTATTATAGAAAACTACAAAATGGGATTTAAATTTCATATCTATATGTTAAGGATAATCTTATTGATTTTTTAATCAACATAAAGGAAATATTTCACAACACAAATTCCTATGGGACACTTGGAGTAATATTGTGGAATGGATAAATGTGTGTCATTATAATATATTTGTGGTAGTTTTATGATGTGAATTTTAATTCATCACAAAATTTGGGAGTTTCTGTATAATATGTAAATGATAGTGTATTTCAGGATCAATATTTAAAAGAATAGAAAGGATATTCATGTCTAGATTTATTTTATTTCTACATCATGTACTTAATGTGAAGGAACATAAAAAATAGAATAACACTAATTAAATATAAGACAATGAAGAAGATAGTTTTTGATTAACAAATTAGTTTTTTATAAGTGGAAAAGTAATAAGATACAAATATAAATAGTGCCAGTTCAAATATGTTTTGTTTGATGAAAAATAAAGATTAAATGGAGATCTATTTATTACTACTAGTTTTTATATAAAAAAATATTGATTGATATCAAAATAATTACAATATAGATTTTTTCTTTTTCTATAATATGTTTCTTACTATTATGTGATTTTTTTGAAGATAAAGATTTGATCCACACATTAATTTGTCAATCTCATCTGGAATTGGAAGAAGAGTTCATCAAGGTTGATGTAAAAGGATAATATAATTTAGACATAATTTTTTTAGAGCTACAAACATATATATATTTATAATGAATATAATATGAATTATATAAACTTTTGAAGCCTTCCTTAAAGTGGTACACATATTTGTAAGAAGATGAAGTGATCCTTGGGTTAGTAGAGAGTGCCACACCCCAAACCCTAGTCATCCAGAGTAGTTGGGTTATTGATTAAATTGTAATTAAATTATAGTAAATTAAATTCCCGAGATAAATCATTAGTATTAAATATGATATAATATTCATAAACATTACATTGAAACATTACATATATTATTATTTTAGTACAAATTAGTCTTCCTTAGTGCTATCTATAGATCCAATCATACCTATTATTCCACGTAAATAATTATAAAATTAGAATACATGAGTAAAGGAGATGATTATACAATATGTTACCCATAACATATAGTGGGATATAACATCCAATTACAATTTCATAATCACTGTAGGAAGAATAGATAAACAAATGATGTAATATCAAAGAATACAAAAGTATAACATAATTTAGCATTTTAAACGAAAAAATAATCACATGGAAAAAAATAAATGATATTATAGTGATGTTAATGAAATGAATTTATACTTTTATAAATAAAAAATATACCATTTATTTAACACCTGTATATTTTAAAAGAATAGCATTATGTTTGATAGGGTACATGACGCCTAACATAGAGCTTAAACAATCCACAAAATATATAATTTAAATATGACCATTATAACCTAGTCATTGAATTAAATGGTATAAATAAGATTAAAATCAATATTAAATACATATAAATTTACTAATAAATAAAAATTTATTGATTACTTCTTAGGAAATAAGAACACATTTTTCAGTAAAGTCGTTTCTGCTACAAAAAACGTTTTCTTAAAAAAATATTTTTCTTGATTTTGCTATGTATATAATATTATTAATTTATTAATTTATATTCTTTTTATTATATAAAAAAATTATAATTTTTTATATCAAAATATCAAAATTACATTATGGTGAAATTTATATTGTTTTTTAAAAAAATAGATTTTTCAGTGAATAATGAAAAATGTGAATATTTATAAAACTATCATTTTATTTCATTAAATAAAGTACATTAATGTATTAATATATTAAGGATTTTGTATAAAGATTCTATATGATTCATTATATTTATAATAATATAATTTATTTCATTTTTATCATTTATTTTCATGATTTTCATATAAATCTATTTTTAATGCCTAAAACATATTTTTTAAAATTATTTCAAGTTCATAATGTATTTTCATTTTAATAAACTATTTTAACCTCTAATTTGGGCTTTTTAAATTAAATTAAAGATTATATATCTATCTATATGAATTTAAATTTATATAATGAAGATTACTAGACATAAAGTTAATGTGAAATCATTTTTCCTTAAAAAGTGCATTTCCCTAAAAAATTGTGTTACAGCATGAATTACTATATAATTATAAAATGAAATTATGATATGTATATATATAAAAAGTTTTTAGATTTTATTCCTTATTTATAATAATAATAATTAACATCATTAAATATGGCCTACATAATTTTTGGCCTTAATGAATTGTAAAACCAAAAAAAATTAATCATTAAGGTAAAAGGATAAATCGGATTTACCATGGTTAAAACTAACGTATATGGACACTATTTTTAATATTAAATGTTATTGGATGAATATATTTATTACTTTTTCACTATAGTCTCAATATTTATTATTATGGGACTCTTTTCTAGGAAGGTGACCTATATAATATTTTAAATAAAGAAAATGAAAAAATGTGACTCTCTTGCAATTAAATATCTCTTTTATGTTCACATTAGGGAAAATGTAGAGAATTAATCATAAAGGTAATTTTCATAATAGTGAAATTATTTTTATTATGGTAATTTATTTCTTTTTTTAGTAAATAAATAATTACTATAAATAATCATGCAATACTAACAAATTATTAATTCAATTAACAGAGAAATAAAATAAATGACGTAAAAAATTAAAATTAATATAAACTAAATTAATTAGTGTGTTCTAATTTTTTTAGAGAAATATAAAATTTTACTTAGGTGATTAAGTACTATATTATAATTCCACAGATGTGATGTTTTTGTTCAAATTCAAATTAAATGGATTGTTCAAAAAAATGATATTAATGTTATTTTATAATAAATAATATTTTACTAAAATATATAAAATTTTAAAAAATATATATTAATGAAATTGATTTTTATATTTTTATAAATATAAAATATTATCCATTAAAGGACAAATTTTCCTATTATAGTAATTATATTAACCCATAATGTGTATGAGTCTTTGTTATCATAGTAACATTCAAAAATGGTTAACAACAGTTAAACAAAACATTTCGAGATAAAATTCACCGAAACATGGCCGAATATTTTTTTTATATAATTTAGACCCATAATCACAATTTAATTTAATTATATCATTTTTTATCCCTTTTTACATGAAATTTAATTTTCATTAATTTAATAATTTATGATCTTCCAAAAATGCCCCTCCCCTCACTTATAAAAGTGAACCAATTATAATTTTTCTTCACAATTATATTGTATTTTCGTTTAGAAAATGTCTTCCCATATGACTTAATTAATTCTCATATAACATCCTTATGACCATTAATTTTTTATAAAACCATATAAGGAAGGAGTTTTGTAATATTATAAAGAGGTTTTCCTAAAAAGATGTTTCGATCTTAGTCGAGAATTTTGTATTATATATCCTTATACCTATGTAAAAAAATATTCAAACATGATGAAAAATTAACATCACTATATTTTAAAATTTTGAGATTTTATTTTTTTAATCGAATAACCTATAACTATATCCCCTTCCATCAACTTGTAAACGAATATGTCATTCGTTTATTGGGAGGACTGCCATGTTGTGAACTTCTGTAGTTCATTTTCTATTATTTCCTCTCCTAACTAGATATAATGATGTATTTAATGATTATATATTATATGTATGACATTATTATTCTTCTTGAATTATATTATCACATTAGATTATTTACTTATTTTTTTAAATGATAATGTTGCTTGTGTCTATGGGTGAAGTATCACCTCCATGAAGAGATACGATTAGTTTTAAACATCATTATTACACAAATAAAAATAAAGATATATTTAATAAATATATATGATATATATGGAATAATTATAATTTTCATAAAGTTTAATTAATATTAAATTTCCTTTTTTCCACCCACAATGGAGTGAAATTCTCATTAATGCGTAGGCACGGTTTATTATCTCCATGAATGATGCATTTCAATTTTCTATATCTGTCATTTATTAATGAATATAAATAAATAAAAATATATATATAATTAATATATAGTATATTTATATTATTATTGAAATTATTTATATTATGTAACCATGGTCAAAGTAAAAAAGACCTAAACAACCGAAGAAAAACTCTCAGGAAAAACATAATATATAACACCCAACAATAAAGATTTTAGTAAAGATTTTTAATAAATAGATGTTGAAATATTATACGTAGATACATTACGATATTATTTTTATGTAAATTAGTATTTTATGAAATTATATAAAAGTATACATGACATTATTTATCTTTTGAGGCAACTACATATCAAATTAATTGTTTTTCATCTCACTTTTATATTCCTTGTGACATATGTCAGATTCACATATTATTTATTTTAAGTGGAATATAAACTACCCATGAATGAATATTATGACTATTATCTTTCATATTATGTTTATATTAATATCCTAAAATTTTCCCCCTTTTATGAGGTTTGATTGAAAATTTACCATAGTAGTACAGGATTTTAATATCACTTTTATTTATATTAAACACACAACATATTCACTACTTGTTTCTATTTTATAGTATTTACACTGACCATGAATTTATTTTGTGATTATTATTCTAAAAATTATTGTGACCTTCATATCCAAAAAAAATTATTTCATTCATAGGGAATATTATTTAACTTTTAGCAATGAGGTAAGGGTTTTATGTTCAAATCCAATTTGTATTCAACATTGTTTATGACTGAATAACCATTTAGGTAATTATATGATCCTTATTTGTTAAATATGATTAATTTTTCTTATGACCCATTTCTCACATAAGAATAAATTTTTTTATTTATTTTTCTTCAATTTAATTACTCAACATACTAAATGAATGTATTTATAGATAACTAACTATGTATTACTATTTGGATGGGAAATTTCTATTCCCTGTCCATATATTCTAAAATTGATTTCGATAATGTTTTTACAACACTCTAAATATTTTTAAATTTTATTTTTACCCAGGTTTTACTTTTAATAAAATATTTTAAATGAATCATATTTTCATTTTCATAATGAGGTATATTTTACATTTTAACAAAAATGTAAAATTACTGTTTATTTTAACGTATATAGAATGAAGGAAATTTACCACTGCTATGACCACTCACTTCATTGAAACATAATTTTTCTTCTTCCATGTTTATTTTAAAAGAAATATTATTTTCACATTATTTTTGAAATTTTTAGTTTTAAAAATATAATTTTAAAAGAGGAAAGGTTATTTTCATTAAGATTATTTTATTGATCTTTTTATAGAGTTTTTATCCATAAATGAAAAAAATCCTTGAATTTAAAAGTGATTTACTTGGGATATGATACAAAGATATCGTCCTTAATATATAGCTATATGGAATATGATTATGGTTATGAGATGTTTATTTAACCCATCCATTTTCCAAGTGTCATTCTATAATGAATTTATGAAAGTCTTATGGAATATATTTTCATTACACTGGTTATATTATGAAGATATGATTTATGATTTTATTGAACACATATGTATGGTTATAATTATGTTAATGGTGGACCTAGAATTATATTTCCCTCTAATGCATTGGGCAAAGTTTTATATATTATTATATAATTAATGAAAACAAAATGAGGTTCTTGATCTACTATGGGAAATAATTATATGTACTTGATCCATAATGGGAAACAAGTTAATATGGTTTATCTATTCTAGGAAACACGTATATATTTATGATACATTATAGGAAACTAGTTTCGATTCCCAATCCATTTTATTTGGTTCTCTCATTAGTTAACCATGAAATATGACTTATTGTGCACTTACTTTAACTCTCTCGTGGGATATGCATGGGTTAATTTTTAATTGTATTAGAAACCATTTTAAAGGATTAAAAAAGATAATGTCTGTGAATGTCCTTGTTTAGAAATAATGTTCATGTTATTCAAAAGAATCTGTCATCGTTTAGAAATCGTATAAATTATTATGTGGTTTCCCACTATGAATATTTTTACTTATAATATGATTTTGGGTTTTAGTCAATTGATGGGACCCAGAGGAAAAATGTTAACATTAAATGTGATGGAAAATGCAATGATCATGAGAAACCAAATTTAATAATGACTACATAGAATGATATTGTGATTATTCATAAAAAGTTATCACAATATATGATTAAAAACAAAAACAATAACTAACTCTTAGACTTGAAAATACTGAGAAGGTATGGTTTGCTAAAATATTTGTTACTAGTGACCATGTAGAAAATATGGTTTAATATATATGGAAGGAGACACCCCTGAAAATGCATCAAGGGAAGGGGGATATTTTTTTGTGTGGGGGAAATAAAGGACATAGAGTAATGAAATGTTGAGTAGTTTAGTGTCTTGTGTTGGGGGATCATGGGAATTATCAGAGTCAGTTTCTGAATCAAAGGGTTATCTCCAAGACCTAAAAAGTACTTATTCCATATAAATCATTGAAGTTGAAGGATTTAAGTGTTTATGTTAATGGGATTTCATAGTTATATTATAAAATTGTTAAATCAATGGTATTTTGAGTATATAAATCTTGAAACATCCATGTATTACTCTTTGGTAATTTTCTTTACGGATTTGAAAGAAAAAAATTTCATGATACTGATGAACAATAAAAGTGATTTTAAGTTATGGTGATATTTTATAGCAAACACATGATTGGGGGAAATATAACAAAAAAAAAGTGAACGATGTGAGAGTAATAATATTTATTTGGTATAAATGGATTACTGAAATTGATAAAGTAAATTTGAAAGTATTGGTGACCTTGAAAATTATTATTGATTTGTTAAAAAAAGTAATTTTATTTAACACATTTTTTATTAATTAATTATATTTGATAATCATTTATATTATCTTGGAAAAAAGTATATAGTTAATTTTTAGAAGAAACTTTCATTTCATTATGGTTTTATGGTGATAAAAGTATTCAAATATTTGTTATATGACATTAAGAATTACATTAAATTATTCAGAAAAAATAATATTAAGATGGATTTTAAATTTTAGTGACCTCATTTTCAAATTTTTGAATTTTTTAATTTGGTCTAACATCTTATGGATGTGTCTTAATTATAAATACATATGTAATGGTTTATTCTGAAAATTATTTTTTATTAGTGGTGTTTTAAAGATAAATGTATTTTTTCGGATAACTTGTGAATGGCATTTATGGTTTTGGTAAATATTCCAAGACATAGAGACATATATTTCATTATTTAATTAATCATATGAACATTTTAATGTATATTTTATTTCATCAGTCATAAAAAATCAATCTTCGATATTCATTTCATAGAGTATTAAATGAAATTAAAATTGATCAAATAGAATCCGAAGTATGAAATTATCCTTAAGAAACAAAAAAATAACAATTTATTATATTTTTAAGTTTTCTCAATGTTTAGTAGAAAATAATACCATAAACTTTGGAAAATGATATTGAAACTAAAATGTATACATTTATCTTCATTTCTGATGAATAAATTGTTTTTTCACCTGACACAGATTTATGGATTTGTGGTCATTAACATTATCCTAACCATGTTCTCTATTAGTCTATATTAGTCCTTGGGATTTATTATTCCCATTTGTGTTTATATTTTCAATTCCCATTAATGTTATCCTATTTGAAAAAAAAATTATTTTATTTTGGATGAACATTGAATTTCCCTTTCCCTCTTTCAAAGTGGATGTTTTATTAAACCTTTTTACGAATTGGGTTTTTAATATAGATATTTTCAAATATAGAACCTTTTAATTTTTAGATCAAGTAAAAATTTTGTGGAAAGTATTTTTTTGACAGGGTTGGGATTTAATTTCCTTATATTCTGTAATAATAAAATTATGATTGGTGGCAAATATGACACACAATACAGGGATTAAATGAACCAAAAATTATATTATTTGAATATGTATATTATAACCTAGTCGTTGATAGGTTAGTTTAAATTTGATTAACCACATTATGAGATATATATATTTGTCTGTGTGTGTGTGTGTCCTAAACAATACAAATATACTGATTAATTCTTAAGAAATAAGAACATAATTTTTAGTAAATCATTTATGCCTCACAAATATGTTATCATCAAAATTGGGTTTCATTATTTTTTTCGTGGATTATATAATTAATTTTATCCCTTATTTAGTATTGTTATATAATATAAATGATTGCATTTTTAAATAATCATATGAAATTTTTCTTAGGGTAAAATTTTCATATTTTTCAAATAATATAGGTGTTTTAGTGAAAAGTAAATTTTTATTATTTTTTTAATCCTTTCATTTCTTTTTTTATGTAATGAAATTTAATGTGATTATATTTTTTATTTCAACATAAACTGAAATTTGAATCATTAAATTTATAATTATATAATTAATTTCATTTTTATCATCAAATTTCATGATATTGTTATAATTTTTTTCCTAAAACATCATTTTTCAGGAAAATTTTTTTATCTAAACAATGTTATTATATTATAAATAATTAAAATAAACTCTTCTGAGTTATTATTTAAATAAATTTTATATATTTAATATCTATATATTTTAATTTTAATTCATATATTCAATATTACTAGTCATAATATTATTATAAAATCATCTTTTCAAGGAAAAATACACTTCTCTCAAACACTATTTGCATCACACTTTGCGAGATACGTATAAAATTAATTTATTCAATTTTTTTATTTAATTTTTTAAAAAGGAATCCACATTTATAACAAGGATATATAATATTATTTAATATTTTCACCTTAATTTTTTGGTATAATGAATAGTAAAGAAAATAAAAAATTCAAATCCACATTAAAATTATAAATCGGGATAACCTATAACAAAAAAAATCGATTATACCACAATATTCCATATTAAATATTATTAAATGAATTGATTTAAACCCTTATAATATTGGTATAAAAAATATTTTTTATCTTACACTTGTTCCTAATTGTGACCTATATAATATTTTTAGTAAATAAAAAGATAAAATACCACTCCCTTACTTTTAAATATCTATTATGTTTTCACATAAGGAATATTAAATTTTTTAATTAATCATAATAGTTATTCTTAGAAAAATGTATTTTTTTATTTTTTTTATAATGAAATAATTAACCTAAATCCTTAGGAAACACTAACATTGTACTTATTCCGTTAATTGAAATATAGAAGAAATGATTTTGACAATTTAAAAAGTAATATAAAATGAATGAATTATATATTACAGAGTAAATAAAAATAAATAAATTTCTACTTAGGTGTGAAATGATTACAATAAAATTCCATTACTGCCATGTTTTTTTCAATGTCAAATTAAACGAACATTTAAAAAAATGAAATAACTCTTATTTTATAATAAATAACATTCTATTAAATGATTTGGGTTTCCTCAAAATATTATATTTTTTAGTGATTGGTATGTGTTTAAAAATATTAATTATGGTCCCTTAATTTACCGAATTTTCTTTTATAGTAAATCGTTTATTAACTAAAGAGTAAAACACATCTTTATCATTGTAATTATGAATAAGGGTTAAAATGTTTCAATAAAAAAAATATTAGGGTGAAAACATCACCTCAATATAAGGACCCAGCCTTAAAAGTCTCATATTATAGTGATTTCAAACTTGTATTTAAAATATTAGAACATAGATGATCTTTTTGGTTTAGAGTTTTTAAAAATAAGGACTAACACATACTTATTAAACCCATATGTTATAAGTGGACATTCATACTCACTTTTCATTTCATCCATAAAAATGAATTAAAATAAAACCATGGTTTACTGTCACAATACATATTTTAAAAAATCAACTTAACTTCCTCATTTTTCATTTTTATCATTAAAAACTGGGAAAAAAATTCTAAAACATAGAATGGGAATAATAATTTGAGTATGGGATATAAAGGAAAAAAATCATTAGTCAAGTGAAAACATGAAAACCCATTAAAACCTTTTCTGAATAACTATTTATCAGTCATTAAAAAATAATATATATTCCTTAGGACAAAATTAAAATATCACTATTATATTCACCCTTATAAATTGAATAACAATATAGTCTATATCCATCTCCAACGTACCAAATGCATTGGTGATCTATAATAGACCTCACACATCATATATTGAGTTATAATGTGGATCAACCAATACTATCTTGATGTATAATGCTTTTAACCCATAATAAAAAATCTCCAAGTACCATATCCAAAAATAAACCATTGAATACTCATTTAAACCCATTTCTAAAACAGTTTTGGATATTTAATTATAATTTTCATGAAAAAAATCACTTTTCAAATTTATAAAATATACATGTATTAATGAAACAATTATAATTCAAAATTAATTAATTAAAATATAAAAGAGAAATAAATAATTAAATAGTCATTGTGGAAGGAAAATACACTCTTGCACTATAATTTTAAACAACATTACATCCATTTTGTTTTGGAACAGTAACAAAGAACCACTTTTAGAAAATAACAGTAATAATAATTTATTTGAATTTTTCAAAAAGTAGTACATGTCTATAAATAAATTTAATTAGTTATGGGATAATATTAAAAAAATCAAAAATAATTTTAAAAAACAAGGACTTGGAATAAAAAGAGAGTTTTAAGATGAAAGATAATTTTTAAAAGAAAGTCCCTTATAAATATCATGTCATTGAAGAGGGAATTAATAAAATGAATAGATTATTTTTATCCATTGTAAATAAACATAAAAAATTATAAATATAAATTAACATATTCAAAAGTAATTTCACACATAATCTTATCATGACATAATAGAGAAGTAGATGTTTAACCCAAAGAATGGAAATTTGTTAAATAATTACATTACCTCACATTCGACTTCATTAAAATGTGACCAACACCCCGTATACTAGTTTGAATAATTTTATTCGCTAATTATATAACTATATTAATTTTTATAGTACTTTATGTGATGATTTTATATTTTATAATTACCCATTAATTTATAATATTTTATTATTTTCATGGTATTAGGTGTTTTCATTTCATGGTTTCCTGATTGGTTCATTTGTTTGTAATTATGGATGTTCTTGTAAAATGGGACAAGAACACAAGAAGTGGAATGAAATAGTATTAATTTAATTATATAAATATAAATTATCTCATATATCATTTTATTTTATAGTATGAGGATGATTCATTTGGTAAAATGTTAATTATAAAGGTTTAGTTTATTTTAGATATTTCTCCAAACACCATGAACTAATTTAATCTTATTTGATATTAGGTCTATATATTATTTATAGAACATGAAATTAGTTATATTCCTATTTAAATATTATTTAAATAAAATTATACTCTTATTTTCATCCATGAAGCCTGCATAGGAAAAAGAAATCTCATTATCCAGTAAGATATTTAACCACCATAATTTGGGTAATCGTTTCATTTCATTCATTAAAAAGAGGTAATAAAAAGAGGAATGTAAGATATTAAGTGTTAAACATATAAATCTAGTATATTCATAATAATTTTTTTAATAATTACTTGATTGATGATATATTTTAGGAGAAAATATAATAAAAAACATAATAAGAGAGGTGCTTTTAGAAAACATTCTCTTTAATATCAACTATTGAAAGGAGCCCATTTGGACCTTTTATTTTTATTTTTATGCTATCATCACCAAATGTTTGTTATGAGAGTTATTATCATGGTATTTTTCATAGATTTTATGATTATAAATTATTTTTAGGAAAAATTTGGGTGGTGATGTGTGATATTTTTACTTGAGGAGGGGTGTTATTAATTGATTAAATAATTTGTATTTTATACTTAAAGCAATCCACATTGAGTTTGTATTAATTTAAATAAATTTTGATAGTAATTAAGGTTTTATATTATTTTTTTTTTCATAAAAAACCCATTTAATGTTCCATTTTTAGGTATTCTATACCTTTACCTTTTAACTTTAATATGTTTCATTACTTTACCAATACTGTTGTAATTTTTTTCCATAGTAAATAATTTATTCCTAAAAATTAAAATTAATATGAAACCTATTTTGGACCATATTATACTATAAATGGAATAAATATTCCCAAATTAATTTTAAATAATTGTGAAAATTTGATTTAAAATTAATCCCACAACTCCAATATGGAAAGCGGCATTTTAAAGTGAAGAGGTTCAAAAGTTTCAAATTCTTCAATATCCAATTTCTCTGAAAAATTGATTCAAATGACCTAACTGGGATTTAATTATGTAAAATGGAAATAATTAAACTTTAAACTCAACTTGAAATATAATTTATTTATATAAATTATTTTTAAAAAAAATAGTTTTTAAATAAAATCAACAATTTTCTACTATTCAAAAAAAATGAAACTTCTCTAAAAAATATGAAAGTTTAACCCTAAGATAATTCTGATATTATGATTTCATAAAAAAGGTTTATTTTTTCAAATAAATTTTTTAAATGTTTCAAAATTTATTTTTGTTATAGGTTCTCTATTAAAAGGTGAAAAAACAGCCTTTTAGAAAGATATAGTATTTATGCTTAAAATATGATTTATTATTCTACTTAGCTTATCTAACCTATTTGATGAATTTCAAAAAAATTATTCGATATAAATCATATAAATTTCATTACTGAATTTTACTAATAGTGAATAATTATTTTTTTAATGTAAAATATGATTATGTACCAAAATATAGTATTTAAATAAAAAGCCATTATTTATATTCAATTGGTTTTTATTTTCTTTTATAATTAGATGGTGACCATTTATTTCCATTTATAAACATGTGTTAACTATATTTTAATAATTTATATAATCTCAATTATTACAACATTTCCAATATCTATGTGATAACTATCAATTATAAATAATAGTAGTTAGTTATTTGTATAAGTCAGATGTGGTGTATATTGTATGATGTTGAACATAGTTTTTTTTAAAACTAAGGATGTTACAAATAAATTATCCAAATTTTATTTTATGATATATTTTCAAACCATAATATCTTTATCTTATACATATTTAATTTTTCTACTTTTTTCATGATAATTAATTTTTATTAATTTATTATTTTCTGAAATTGAAAAAGTCAACCCCCCTCTATTATTAAAGAGAAAATTCTTTCATTTTTTTAAGACCTAAAAATTATTCTTTATTGATAAAATTACTTATTAAATACATTCTTTAATCACCTTCCCACATCATATATTCCTTTTTTTATTTAAAACCCATCCTAAGAATTATTTTGGTATAATATTAAATGGGTTTTTCGGAGAAGAGGTGTCATTGTTAAGGAGTATTTTATATTATTTTTTCTTATAGATCCTTAATATCTTATTAAACAAAATTAATATAATAATATTACAATATAAAATATAATTATGTTTTGTTTTGTTAATATAATAATTTATATCTATCTCATATTCTATCAAATTTGAAATAAATATATTATTCATGTGTACGACAGACTACTACCTCGTGAACTGATGTAATTCATTTTCCTTCACTACATATAACGAATGGATATAATGATGGATTTAAATTATATATAATATATTAATGAAATAATTATACTTATGTAAAAATAATGTCACATAAAAATTATTTCCTTTTAATCTTGTGGAAAACAATAATGTCGCTCGTGCGAACATGTGGAATACCACTTCTTATAAATGATGTGATTAGTTTTTCATTTCATATTTCTTATTAAAAAGGATATATTTAATGAATTTATATGATATATGTGATTTGTTAATGATTCTAGGAAGTCTAATTAGTATTTACCTTTCTTTTTTCCATCCATTGAAAAATGAAAACAATGATCATACGTAGGTACAACTTATTATCTCCATGAATGTCGCATTTCATTTTTTTATCACTATAATTTATGGATGAATCTATATATACATATATGTCATAAATATATATGATATTTATATAATTATTTTCATTATGTATATGATATAATCATGATAAATATATAAGGACTGAAACTATCAAATTGAAATTCTCATGAAAAACGAAATTGTTAGCACTCAAAAACAATAATATTAATTAAAATTATTAATAACTGGGTGTTGAAATATTATAAGTGGATCATTTATGTCACAAACAAATATTAAGTTTCATCCAACTTGACACTTGACCTGGTCCATTTTATATCCCTAAGGGAATTCTTGGTCCCCATGTTTTTGTAAGGTTTATGTAGGGGGTGAGCTAAACCCCACTATGATGCCACCCTATAGAAGAGATTCCAATACAAAAAGATTATAAGATAAATTCACATGATTTTTTTAACAAAATATAAATATGAATTTTTATAGGAAAATTTTTAATGGAAAATATTCAAAGGAATAACATTTTTAAGGAATGATGTGGTTTTCATTTAAAATAACCAACAAATTACACAATATGTCAATGGTATATACAATATGAAAAAAGAGAACTAACTAATTGGAAATACCTATAGGCACTGAATATATTAGAACACTAGGTAAGTCATATATTAATGAAACATGGTATACCAACCACAAATTTCACTATCCTCATTCATGAGACACTAAAGATGAATAAATCTTGAAATCTAGTGGTATCCAATCATCATTGCTTAGATAGTGTTATATCTTCAATCCTAATAGGAAGAACAAGGCCTGAGACCCACCGATTCAATAAGAGTACTAGTAATAGTACATCCACATATTCATCTAGGATTACCCTTATGTCCAAAAATTTCTATTTCACATATCACATTGATCACCACATTAACATAAATATTCTAAGAATTATAGTCACACTGGGAAATCACCTCTTTCTCAAATCATCACATGGAAATAAACATTTTCCATAAAATGTAACTTCCCATTTTTACACACATCAAAACCATTTGAAAACTCATTTCTCTCCACATCCATAACCCATGAAACCCATTTGGAGACGTATCCTGAAAATAACAAAATCAATTTAACTATTCACATAGACCAAGAACCTTTAAAATATACACATAAACAAATTTCACTATAAAACATGCTTCTCATCCTTTACACAATTCACAATTCATATTAATGATTCAGAATAATGAATTCAACAAATAAAAATTATAATTTATTTTTGAAAATCACATTCAACACTTTTTCACCTTTAAACCACTTTTAAAAACCATTTTTCATCTTCCAAAGATGGAATAAAACACCTTTACAAAATATAACTGTAAATTATACACAAAACAAGATAATTATCAGATAGAAAATCTACTTACATCTTATAAGAATTTTATATACATCAATAATATATTTTTCACCACAAACTAAAACCATAAAATACTTCATGGAATCAAGAAAAAAATTACAAACCATCTAATAATGCTAAATCATGGAAAAACCTACCTCAAGTGTAGAAACATATCAAAATCAGATATAAACTAGAAATGTTCCAACAATTTGCCCTAAAAAGGATTAATTGAACCAAAAACATATTGATAAAACCCTAAGAATCTATATATAACACCGAGTAGGTCACACAACCCACTAAAGATATGAAATCGAAAGAAAGATGAAGAAAAATGCTTAAAAGGATGAAGAAATCCTCAAACGAGGGACTTACATGTAATTTCTTGGAGATTTACCACAAAACAACCATAAAATAGAGATATAAAGGGGAAAAGAGAAGGAATGGAGGCTCAAATGGCTAGAAATCCTTAGCGGGGAAGAAAATGTCGGATTTGGGGTTAAATATCAAGAGGAAAAAACTGGAGTTTTATAATTTTTTAATGACAAGGACATGAAACATAGTTTCCCCACATGGTGTTCCTAACTGTGTGGAAACGATGTTACCTTATCCATCCAATAGAGACGTGTTTCATATATTTAATCATGGCCAATAATTCAAGTTCCAACCATAGGATTTTCTTTTGTCAAAAAACGATACATGGACATACAGTTTCAAAGGAAAGGGTTCATGATTTCCCAAACCATGAACTACCTTATGTTAACCAAAAAAACTCCATTTTCACTAAACAATTATATGAAAAATCAAGGATAAATATAATATTAAAATAAATTAGATAAATACATAAACATGAAAGCACAAATGTGATAATTCTCTCAACCATGAAAATTTTTCCCCCCCTTGAAATTTATTTCATGGTTTCTTCTAGAAACGAATATTGATACTCCTATAAAACTCAAGTAAACCCACCAAAAACATCAAAAAATGAAAAAAATAACTCCCTAATAAAAAAATATACTCACAATATTTAACATAGGAAGATATAATTGTCTCTTCGATATATTTCCACTATCCCCAAAAATGCAGAACACCTCTAGTTGATCGATCAAAAAGAAAAGGAACTCTCACTACTACATAATCAAACCTCCCAAAATAATAAAATCTCAAAGAACCGAAAATTTAAATGAGATAATTTTTCCTAGAAAATCAATTAACCCAAAATAAATTCTCAAAAATAATGGAAAACTATATCCACAACATATATAATATTTTTTTAAAATATCATTGGGAATGCTCCAAAATCCCCACGCTCACAAGGAAGGAAAAATCAGGTCCCACATCTCCAAATGAAACTTATAAATGCCATTATGCTCTAGAGAATAGACTGAATTGTCAAAATGTAAGGCATAAATGGGTTCCCCATCATGAGAGATCAGCTAGAACCGACCATCATTGGAAGATACAACACTTATACCTATAGTCCGTATCCCCTCCATTTTAAAACTGCAACCTGTTTTTAAACAACGCCCACCATGGGACACACTTCAATATTTCCCCATAGGAAAATAAACATAGGATAAAAACCGCTTCATTTATGAGGGAAATCTCCACCCATGAAATATAGGCTAAAACTAAAACCAATTCATGAATTTCAACTACAAAAGGACCACCAAATAAAGACCTACATTCAAAAAGCTCAACCTATGGAATCTGAAGAAAACACGATTACCATTAATACTTAAAAATAATGATGGATTCTCAAACTGAAAGGTCCTCAGAAAATAAACATGGCCTTAAAATCCTTTTCTACAAAATAGAATCTTTTTCACAATGAAGAAACTACCACAGGGAACTTGATCTTTCCCCATTATATCACGATATAAAAAATCTAGAAAAAGGTCCATCACACACCTAGGATTCTCGAATACATTCCATCCTCACTATAGGGCCTATGGCTGTAGACCTGATTTCTGAAGCATGTACTTCTTCATAGTAAGGAGGTTAAACCCCTTGGTCGAAACTCCTTCTTTTGGTTTCATATGTTACTGAACAACAGTACAAGTAGAATCCAAAAAATACAATGCTCCATCATACTCACTTTTCTCCAACCTAGAAATTTCACCGTGATAAGGAAAAATTATATGCACATGCATCATCCTCTTTTACCATGAATATTTAACATAGTAAATAATATGTCCGTAGAATTCACCACCATCTAAAATATTAATGTTCCAAAACATCCAAATGATAAACACACTCCCATTGAATTCAATGTTGTTAAAGAATTCCACAACATCCACCTTTTTATTTTAATGAAAATGTGACACCAAAAAACACCACCATACATAAACATTTCAACTAAAGATGCATTATATAGAAATAGAATTTGAACTGATCCCTAAACAGTGCAGAACTCATGAAAATGAGCAGGGGTGCTTTTCGAAGTGGGGGACATAACATTAAGAAACCTTTTTAGAAATCCTCAGTGTAACAGTTACAAGTGAACTAGGAATCTAATGGTTTGGAAGGACTTCGAACCATTCAAATATTAATCCTTCCTATTTCAATACCGGCTACACTAATAGAACAAAATAATCCTATATCTGAATGAATATATTGAGAGATCAATATGCCCTTTTTAAATCTTGTAACAAATACCAACACATTATGAGGATTTAACTATTATATTTAAAAATACTATATTTAATTATTCTAGATAAATGAGAAAAACATATTTCCTAATGAAAAATTAATTAACATGACTTCAACAGAAACCACATTTATCACCACCTCAGAAAAAAGGTCAAATTAAACAATAAAACCTTGAATAATATAGCTACCAAGAATAATCTCTAAATAAATGAGAAACTCATTGAAACTCATGTTTATATATATTTTATACTTCCATTGTTCTTCCATGGAAGGATCTTTTTGACCATAATGTAGAGAAGGATTCAACTTCTAAAACTCAAGAAGATTGTCTACGGGTTGATCAACAGGATGCTCTTCCAATGGTGAACTACATGTGGCCTTACATAGATTATCCATTGAATATTTGTGGGTAAATATAGTATCAAATAAATAAACCCAAGAACCCAATCAAACTAATCCATTGAAAAAACATTAAAAAAAAAGAAAACTTTCAAAAGTATCTAAATAAATACTTCCCAAATCATATTTCAAAATAAACAACTAACCATTATTTCAAAACCAAATCATCGATAAGAGATATAATATGAAACACCATTAAAAATGGATTTCTCAAGCTTAAAAATGCCTCACAAGAAAAATTATCAAATCATAATGAGACTCACCACACAACTACAGATTATTAAAACATCAAATATTCTATTTAAAAGAACTTTTGAAAAGAGAAAATGTTTGGTGTCTTGAACACTAAGAAATGGTATTCCATAGAGCACCAGACATACATACTCTAATGCCAAACCAAGAATTATTCCACCTTACCAAACATATTTACGTAGGCAATCAATCAGAAAAATAACAGTGGTCAAAACACTTTCCATGATAAAATATTCAACCCACAATTCCATCTTATCAAATTACTTCCCATTTAAAAATACATAAAACATTTAAAAAAATCATTTAATACTGAGTTAAAAACCACATTTAATAGAGTATTTGGGGTTAAATATTGAAAGGACACAATAATAATATGATAAAAAATAATGATTATGACATGTATAACTTTTTTCCCACACGGTTTTCCAAATAATAGGTCAACCCGACACCCCTCACTATCCAAGAGGGACATGCCACATTATTTGAACAATTGGTCTACAGACTATGCATCGACCATGCAGTTCACTGCTATCCAAAAATGAATCTTGGACACATGGTTTTATGTTTATGGGGGCATGATTTTCCCAACCGTTCACCAATCGTGTTCGACCTACTTTTGACACAAAACGCTAATTTTTTATCAAAATATCCTAAGAAAACATCAGGAAAAATATGGGAATGAAATAAACCAGATAAATAACTATAAATAAAAACACATATGTGAAAATTTATGATATTTTAATTATAAAATTATTATTATATCATATTATAATGAATTTAAATTTATTTTATAGGATTATAATGTACTTTTGAGGCTAGTGGGACTCATGGTAAGGGTATTCATCTCCCGTTTACTTTCTGTGAGACATATGACATATTACCCTCTTGTATCATTGATATAGTGAATATAAAAATCACGAATTAATTTTATTATGTTTATAAATTAAATTATAAGAATACTTATATCCATCTTTGTATTTTAGTTTCTTGTGATTCGATTCCAAATTAACTGATGTTGTATGAGATTTTTGTCTCACTTTTGTTTTTTGTGGGAGACATGACATATTAAAAAAAAATCTTTTATATGGTGTAAATATTGAAAAATAATATACATTAGGATGATTAATATGAAATTTATTTCTCTTTTAATATCCCAAAAAATTATTTATTTCATGGGACTTATGATTCAATGATTACCAATGTTGAATTCGATTTATGTTTCAATATTATTTTTAATCATAAATGTTTAATTGTGAATTTATATTGAGAAAATTATATGATATTTATATAATAAATATCCTTCAAGATTATTATCCACTTTTTATTTTATTAGTATACATATTTTCCAATCATTTCATAAATTTATGTACTCATGATGCTTAATGATTTTTTTAATAAAAAATGACTATGTTTTAGTATTCAGTTAAGAATAATTCACTTTCATTTATATGTTTTTAAAAATGTTTTTAATGTATATTTTAATTCTCTCAATGGATTTATTAAATTCATTTTTACACATGTATTAATTTTTACAAAATATTTTTAAATTATTCATCTTATATTCTCTCCAGTGACATACTTTTTATTTTTTACTAAAAATATGAATTTAGACATTATTTTAATTTATATAGGAAAAACATATTTCCTTATCATCATGAACAGTCAATGATTTTAATATTCTTCAATAATAGACTATAGTTATTTTTGAAGAAAGGTATTTTTACAATTTTTTAATTTGAAATATTAAAAATGATATTTTCAATAAAAATTGATTATTTTCCACAAAAATGCGTTAATGATCATTTAATGATATTTTTATTCATCAAAAACTATAGGGATTGAATTAAAATATTTTATATTTGGGATATGATCTCATAATATCATCCTTAGTTTTTCTATAAAAAGATTATGATTATTATGACAAAATGTTCATCAAACTGATTCATTTTCCATGGATTACACTATGATTCATTAATAAAAATTTTATGAATTCTGTTTTCATTGAACAGGTTATGATATAAAGATATGATTTATGATATTATGTAATATATATGTATGGATTTTATTATGTTGTGTGTGGGGTAAGAATTATATATCATCATAATGAATTGGGTAATTATTTAAATCTAATTAATAAATTAGTGGGAAATGTCAATGTGGTTATTCAAATATGGGAAACAAGTAAATGTGCATGATATGATATCGGAAATAGGCCAATGTTCATGATCTTTCTTTAGAATCAAGTTGATTTTTTACTAAGGAAAATATATGTTGGTTCCTAATCTATTATAATTTGATATTATTGGTAGATAAAATTGAAAATTTAAATCATTTATATGTCAATGATTATGCTCCACTTTTATGACAAAACATATGGTTTATAATTATTTTATGATGATTTATCACTCTTATGATTGATTCCTTTGTAATAGTAATCCCGCATTCCACAATTTACCTTTTTGTTTCAGATTGAGGTGCAGTGACCTCTTTATTGAAGCAAAAAGTCATTGGGATGAGATTACAAAGTAGGGCCATGAGGTACCTCAGAAAGATAGAACAATAAATGTCACTATATTCTAGAGTTGGTGCTCATACATTATTAAGGAAGGAACCCACCTTTTCCACGGGGGTTTCGACCCCTTCTTCCAATCATTGCTTGTATCCACACATAACCTTTATCATACGAAGGTTCTTCTACAGAAATAAGAGGAATGATAGTTGCAGAGGTATCATCATTTGATCCTGCTTCATTACTATAGGCACAGAGCATATCAAATGGGTTAGAAATTTTAACATTACAAAGTACCTTCATAGGAGGAGATATCAAGTTCTTCATGTAAATCAGTCCTTCCTTTAGCATGGAAGCTTCAGGCTTGTCTATCTTCTTCAGTGTCACCTTTTCTATGTTGAAGTTACTCGAGTTCGTCATGTTGGCGTGGGCCTTATTTGACTATGGACTCATACTACATTAATCCGTTATTCCTGTAGGGTGTTTGCATAGCAAAGGCACAGTCTGCAGTGAAGGAGGGTTGTCATTGCAGCTTGTGTCCTTAGCAACACAAACATGGACTATAGAAATAGCTACTTCATGTGATTTGGATCGATAAAAATATTTAAATTTAACTTTCTCTGAGGTCGCAGAATCTAGCACTATCATATGTATCTTTCCTTTACCTAGTTTATAATGAAGTGTTCTAAGTAGGGAATGTCTATGAAGAGTACTAAATGGTAATATTTTTGTGGGAGATTTTGAAAATCTTTCATAAAATAAGAATATTGTGTATCTGATCGATAGAGATATAGAAAACCATTATGATACTTGGTTTTATATTTGTGAAATTTATTTAAAGCTCATCTAAAAATATGTAACATTTATTTATAAAATAGAAGGTTCATTATAATTGATCCATTGTGCCAAGAAAAAACATATAAAAATGGTAAGGATTATACCTTTACCCCATATTAGTTATCATCTAAGACCAATAAGTTCAATGAGATGAAATATAATTCCAACCCCTTCCCATAACATAAAATTCAAATTAATCCCATTGTATAATAAAATATCATAGGAAATATGTGGAATAATTTTCAAATTACAATTACCTATCATAATTTATCAACAAATCTCATCTTATAATATTTTCCTATATAAAACAATGAATTTTACGGGTATATCTAATGATTTCACTAGTCAATAAATTAAAATGGTTGTATAGGTGAGTTACCTTGAGTTTAATATAATTAAGACCAAAAAAATGGATCCACCACAAATATATATATATATATATATATATATATCGTGGTTCTTTAGAATCTTAATACCACATTGAAATAATATATTCATAATACCTTCAATACATGGAATATATAAGTATTTAGATGATGAATTTTATCTAAATTAGAAGTTTTAAGTGCAATATAGGCATATGATAAAAGTATAATGTGACGGTAATGATCATTTATATTTAATAATAAGTAATTTAATAATAATGATATTTTACTAATATATATTTAATTCAAAAATCCATTAATTCATCAAAATAGATTTCGTAGTTGAATATTAACAAAAAATTCTATTTGTTCTTTAAAACTATTTAAAATGTAACAACAACAAATTGAATGTATATTCATTATTATATACCAAAATAATGCACATAATCATAGTGATAAGGTCTTGTTTCATAACCCCTTATAACACCCACAAAAGACCAATGGTTAAGTTGTGTGATGGTGACAGACTTTTGGGGTGGCTCAGATAACATTGCTCGGCTTGTAATCTCTATTAACTTCCACTTCTCTCGTAGGCAGTTCTGTTCGAGCATAACAAGTTGAAGCTCAGTTTGGGATTAGTCAAGAGCGAAGCCCTATGACTCCACCTCCTTTCTGAGCTTTGAAAAATGGGATTCATATGGGGAAAGTATACAAGATGAAGTCATCACAATGTTTTTTTGAGTAAATTAGATTTGTTAAACCCCAATAATCATACTAATAATGTGATCACTATTCAATGGCTATATTAGAAACAATCATAATTTTTAACGGTATATTAAAATCTAGAAACATAAAACTGAATAAGTGCACATGTTATATTACTATTTTACATAATAAGTCATTTGGTTAGATCAAGATGAATTTTCATTAATGAATTTTTGGGTTGTTACAATCATCCCCCCTTAAGAAATTTTACCCTCGAAATTTTCTTATCCCACAATAAAAAAGATGAGGGTAACTCTAATTAATCAATTCCTCCAATTCCCATTTGTCTTCTTCAAACTTTTTGTTTTTCCACAACAACATCACGAGAGTCATTGTCTTATTTCATAGGACTTTTTTCCAATGATCTAAGATCTTCATTGGTTTCTCTTCTTATGAGAGATCATCCTCTAATTTTATTACCTCTGAAGAGAGTACATGTGAAAGGTCTGGTATGTACTTTCTTAAGAGGGATACATGAAATAAATCATGTACTTTGGATATGTTAGGTGGGAGTGCTATTCAATAGGCCATAGCCCCTACATGATCAAAAATCTTGAAGGGTCCGATGTACCTAGGACTTAACTTCCCTTTCTTTCTAGACCAAATGACCTTCTTCCCTAGTGATATGTGTAGAAATACCATGTATCCATTTTTAAACTCAAGGACTAATCAACAGTTATCATCATAACTCTTCTATCAACTCTAGGATGCCTTGATATGATCCTGAATGATTTTCATCTTCTCCACCATTTCTTCGACCATTTCTGGTCTTAACAGCTTATGCTCACTGACTTCATCACAACAAGTTGGTGTTCTGCACCTCTTTCCATATAGGGATTCATAAGGTTCCATTAAGATTCTCCATTGGAAACTGTTATTATAAGAGATATCAACTAGAGGAAGTTGTTGATCCCATCCTTCTCTAAAGTCCATTTAATCAGATCTTAACATATCTTCCAGTGTCTTAATAGTTTGCTTAGATTGGCCATCAGTTTGAGGATGATAGGCCATACTGAATTTCAGTTCAGTATCTATAGAATGTTAATGACTCTTCCAAAACACAAAGGGGAATCTTGGATCTCAATCAGATACAATAGATAGTGGTATTATATGTATCTTTACCACTTCCCTAATATATATCTGTTCCAGTTGATCCAATGTTAAATCCTAATGAATTGCAATGAAGTGTGCAGACTTTGTAAGACAATCCAGAACAACCCATATTGTATAGTAGCATTTGGATGTCGTTGGATGTTTGGTGACAAAGTACATGGTGATGTTATCCCATTACCATTCTGGTATGGGAAATGTTTACATCATCTCCTTATACATATACCTCTCTACCATCCCTTACTGACACGCCATGTACTTTGATTTATACTCAATGATCTCCTTCTTCATATTATCCCACCAATAATTCACTTTTAGATCTTAATACATCTTTTTGCTTCATAGGTGAATATTGAAATTTGAACTATGTGCATCATCCGAAAGTTCTTTCTTCAGCTCCATACATGATGGAACACATAGTCTTTTCCCAAATCTCATAATTCCTTCTTCATTAACATTAAACTCCATGGATTTTTATTTTCTGATAGCTTCCACATTCTTCTAAATTCCCACATCATCTTTTCTAGAATCATTTAACCTTTCCAAAAGAAGAGGTTGAACAATCATTTGTGAAAGGATTGATGATGTTCCCTTCTTTATGATTCACATGCCATCTTCATCAAATCTAAAAATATTGGATCCTTCTAAATTCACATCAATGATAGTATAGCTGGGTCCTTTCTGCTTAGAGCATCCGCCACCTTGGTCACATTCCCAGGGTGGTAATGGATTGAGCAGTCATAGTATCTGATCTACTCAAACAACCTTTGTTGGCGCATGTCAACTCTTTCTGTGTGAATATATACTTGAGGATTTTGTGGTCCGTATATATTTCACACTTCTCCCCAAAGAGATAATGCCACCAAATTTTTAAAGCGAATATCACCGCAGCCAAATCCCGATCATGTGTTGGATAATTCTTTTAATTAACATTCAATTTCCTTGAATCATTGGCAATGACATTGTAATTTTGCATCAACACACAGCCTAGTCCCTTCTTTGAAGAATCACTGAATACCACAAAAAGTTCGTTAATTGTGGGTAAAGTGAGCATAGGCACAGTGAAAAGCCTAATTTTTGACTCCTTAAAGCTTTCTTCGCATTCATCACTCCAAGAAAACATTACTTCCTTCTAAGTTATCTTAGTAAGAGGGTTGGAAAATCGTGAGAAATTTCTCACAAATCATTGATAATATCTTGGTAACCCCAAGAAGCTATAGATATTTGTTACCGATGTGGTCCTCGGCCACCCCTCAATTGTAGATGTCTTGGAGGGATCTATAGATTTCCCCTTTCTAGTTATGATATGGCCTAATAATGAGACCCCTTTCATCAAGAACTCCATATTACTTTACTTTTCATAGAGCTTCTACTTTTTTAAGGTATCTAATACAGTTCTTAGATTCTCCTCATGATCCTCATTGGTTTTGGAGTGTATTAGAATATCATATATAAATACTACCAAATATTTTTTTGTGGTAATACCTAGAGACTTTATTCATCAATTACATGAATATTGGTAGATAATTATTGAGTAAAAAATGAAATACTATGAATTCATAGTGCTCGTATCTTATACTAAAAGTAGTCTTGGGGATATCTTCCTTCTTCACCCTTACTTGATAATATCATAACCAAAAATACACATTGGAGAAGTATTTTTTCCCAAACATCTAATTGAACAAGTCATCATTTCTTGGGATAGGATACTTTTTCTTTATCTAAATTTTGTTAAGATCATGATAATAGATGAAATGGCACACTGCCCCATCCTTCTTTTTGAATAAGGGGACTGGTGCACCCATGGTGAAGCACTTGGGTGTATAAATCCTTTATACATATTCTTTTATAGATGATTCTTTATCTTCTGAATCCCCACAACAACCATTATATACAGAGTCTTGGATATTGAAAATTCCCCAAGAATAAGGTTAATTGATAATTCAACATCTCTTCTAAGAGGAAGACCATGCAATTCCTTAGGAAACACTTCAGCGAATTCTCTCACAATAGGCATGCCTTGAAGGATTGTTGCATCCTTGGAATCAATCATCTGAGCCAGATATGAGTGATCATAGGGTCTTAACATCCATGCTTGAGCTGATGGATCTAAATAAGATTCATCTTCCTCCTTGAACATGTATATAATTGGGGTTCGATTCTCTATATGGAGAGTGATTTTCCTCTCAGGAAAATTTATGTTGGTTCTATATTGGGAAAACCAATCCATGCCTAGAAGTGCATCAAATTATACCAAAGGGTGTATGATGAGGTTTTCCAGGAATTTCACTCCACAAATTATGATAGGGGAGGAGTTATATTCATGGGATTCAATGACTATCCCATTTTTTGTACTCATCAAAATCATTACATCCATGATTTTTGGTGGCGTTGAGATTGTTCTACTAATCATTTAGTATATAAAAGAATCTGTTGAACCAGAATAAGAAAGTGTGTTCTCTATTCATTAATTAATGACTATCATGGCTATCACCACGTCGTTGGTGAGGTTCATTTCGGTGGTAGTGATGGAAAAATCTCTCTCCTACTACTATGGAGGTTGTTGGTTGCCTTCGAACACCATTTCCTTAGGGAAGTAGTTTTTAAAGTGCCTTGTTTCATTGTAGTTGAAGAAATGAACAACACATTGAGGGACATCTGGAGTGTTCCTATTCTCTATAATAGTCACTATTTTTCTTTTTCTGATAGTTTATATCCAAGTGCCCTTCTCTTCCACACATAAAGAATTTCCTCATCCCCTTCATGAAATTTCGTGGGTGCTTCATTCCGAGCCTTTGGAAGGTGTAGTACTAGATTTTATTAGAACCACTTGATTTATCCATCGGACTACTAGAATTTAATTCCACCTTATACTTTTTATCACCATGATACCCATGAGATTCTATGATCTCCATTTCATCCTTGAGGGTGCATCAGACAATTTCCTCATAACTGTCGAAGTCACAGATCACCAGCACTTTCTCCATACGAGGTTTCAGCCCACCAAATAATTGATAAACCTTGCATTCAGGGGTAACAACAAATCCTAAGGCATATCATGCAGGCCTTGTGATGTTTTCCTCATGCGGTCTAACATATTCGTCATCTTTTTTTCTTGAGGGAATGGAAGTCCATTTCCAACGTAAGCCAGAGGTTCCATGGAAAATATATATCAAAAAACATATTCTTGAAATCCATTCATTCCAATTCCTCGATATCTTTCTCATGCTTCGTTTTTTTATTCAAATTCCACCATTGATCAGCTTCAGCCTCTATATGATTGGCATCCATGAGAACCTTCTCTTATTCAGAACATTTAAGGATGGAAAAGATCTTTTCAATGGAGTTGATCAATTGTTCAGCGATTGATGGATTAGATAATCCATTAAATGTAGGAGGCCTCTGTCTCATGAAGCTCTCGATAGTGAATTGTTCTTTTTTGTGGGTGTTGAAGGTTTTTCATGACCCAGGTTTCTATTCATAGCTAGTGTTAACTGTGAGAGAAGCATGACAAAATTCATGATTCCAACTCCCATTAGATTGAGAATCTCATTAGAATAGTCATCACATTGATATTCACATTGGATGTTAGTCTGAGTCCTCCTATTACCGGGAATTGTCTTGAATAAAAGGAATGTTAGGGGTAGCACATAATGGGTAATATAAGGAAAAACTAATGACTTATAAATAACATATATTTCCTTATCTTATGAATCCAATGGATTCAATCTAGGTTATCCATGATCTACTTTCTAACAAATATTCTTAGTGGAAATCCATTAATAATGTTTTATACTAGGCTTTTGAATTTACCAATTCATATCCCTTGGGAGTGTCATATCCCCGAGTGTAGCACGACCCATTTTTATGTACTAGGATACCCTGGGTCAAGCACGAAACTCCTTTTCCGGGTTTTCACCCCAAGGTACATCTGTACTTGAGCCACCCTTACCTAATCATATCCAGAAATAGATGTATTTTCTTGGTAAAACACATACTCAATACCCCCCAAAAATTTGGGATGTATTTTTTATACTTGGTCTTTTCGCTAATGCTTCAGTAGGGTTTTCTAATCCTAATCTCAAAAAATAAGTAAATATATCCTCTGATACCAACTATAAAAATCCTTCATTTTACTACACACTTAGACATGATTTATTATATAGATAACATCACTTGAAACAATATATAATATTGAGAGGTCTTGTGTCTATTAGTACTAGTAACATTACATAACAACTTAAAACATAGGAGGCAACATCTTATTGAAAACATACTTTACATGACCACTACATTCCCTTGTATATAGCATTACTTGGGATAACATGAGGACATGAATAAGAAAATGTGATATATAAATCCTATTAAGGGAGTTAAAGAGGCATAACATGAAAGATACAATACATGTTATAAAATATTAATATCAATGGAGAATAATATAAACAGGAACATAAAGTCCTGATATAACATGATTAACATAACATGGAAATGTGGCAAAAACATTTAACATGATGTTAACATGAGACAAGGATCATTGAACATGGTTCATGAGTAAATCATCATTGCACTTGAATAAGAATGATTAAACCCAAATTTTACATGATGTATCATTATACTAATCTTTAACCATGTAATTGGATCCCTATTAGGGCACACCCTTCTTAAACATTTCCTTACATGCATAACTTTTCCACATGGATCATATAAGATGGAATCAATCAACATAATAATTTATTCCAATATTATGTAATGGGGAATAAATACTAGATATTACCATTATTTATGTATATGTGCATAAAGGTGAATACCCTTGATAGATACATGGGTATTGTATTCACTACACAATGATCTTCTCATGGGAAAAACGCGGTGCAATTTCAGTAGCATACAGACATGACATAAGGATTCATGATAATGGTTGATGAGATATAAATGGGTGTCTCATAATATTTAAATCAAATGGATAGTAAGGGGGTCATATAGATAAATTTATCAACAAACTTAATGGAATTTATATGTATAATTCAAAAGAATTACTCGGATGTAAAATAGGATAGAGAAATCCCTCTGAGAATTTCGACATAGTAAAAAGTGTACATGGGATGTATTAATGATAGATAAAGGGGTATCCTATTATACAAAAATAAATAGGTAAGTATGGGGGTGTTCCAAATAAAACCCCAACATTTTTAATTGAAAAAAATGGCATAACAACTTAATGAAAATTGTACAAAAATGAGAAAGGAAGAAATCAGTTACATGGAAGTGTGATCCCAAGGGCTTGTGTGAGGCTTGAGAGAGGCTTCCTAGGAGCTTGGGACACATTGGTAGGATTATAGAGAGTGAACTAAAGATTATGGAAGGACTCCAAAGGATTTGAATGAAGAGTAAGTGGGATCTTGGGTGGGTTTATATAGGAAAGGAGAGGGAATTCTTTATTATTTAGGTTTGGGACACCATACGATATACTAATCAATACCACAAACCAGAACATGGTTCTTTACCATGGTTTTTACCAATGGGGAGTGGAAAAAGTATTTTATAAGTCCAATGTCCAAGCTTCTCAAAATAATAGGGTCTATTATGTAGAGGTGAGTCACACTCTCAAGGAAAATCATTTAAAAAGTGAAAATGTTTTATAACTCTTGGAGGGTCCACTAATGTTTTGTAAAATAAATCAAAAAAACAAAAATAACATTATTTTAATTTTAGAACATATATTTTCATAAAATATCATTTATAGTATTTTATTATGTCACTATTGGGACATTATGATGTCATAAATCACATTATATATTAAAACTGTATTTATTTTTTACCCAAAAATTCGACTCTCTCTGAAAATTATGAAACATTCACTGTTGGATAATTTCGACCTCCCGATTCCAAAAATAATTTTTATTTTATATAAATAATTTTATATATATTTTAATTTTTACTTTTAAAATAAAATCCATCATTTATCGAAAATTCACGGGTTTTGACAAAAAACAGCTTACAAACTTTAATATAAATTACAATTGCATTAATAAAATTATAATTTCTTTTTATTTAATAAAATTTAATTTAATAACAATAATATTTTATTGAAATATTTTTTATTTAAAAAACTAAATTCATCAAAATATATTTCTTAGTTGAATATTAACTAAATAGACTATTTACACTTTTAAAATTATATAATATGTAACAATAAAAAAATGGATGTATATTCATTATTATATACAAAAATATTTCACATAATCATAGTTCTATTTTATTTTTACTTAACCCCTTATAAAACCTAAATAAGACCAAAGGGTTTGGTGAGTGATGGTGAAAGATTCTTGGGGTGGATCAGATATCATTGCTCGGGTGGCAATCTCTATCAACTTCCACTGCTCTTCGTAGGTAGTTCCATTCGAGCATAACATGTTGAAGCTCATTTTGGGATTGGTCAAGAGTTAATTCCAATGATTCCAAATCCATTACATGCTATGAAAAAATGGGCTTCATACGCGGCATGTCTACTGGATGAGGCCATCGCTTCCTTTTTTGAGTAATTTGGATTTGTTAAAGCCCTATATTTATACTAATCATTTGATCACTGTTCAAAGTCTATATTAGTAGTAGTCACAATTATTATTGGTATTTTAAAATCTAGAAACATAAAACAAAATAAATGAATATATTATATTACAATTTTATATAATAAGACATTTAATTAGATCAAGAGGAATTTTAATTAATGAATGTTTGAGTCATTACATTCAAACATTATAACAAACAAAACACTTCAAGATAGAAGAGAGACCTATGGGAGAGACTTGTTGAGAGATATATGAAGATATAATATATAATTTTGTGAGGGATAAATGGGAATATTTAGTGATTTTTATAGGTGATGTGAGTGTAATTTTATAGAATAATGTGTTGAATTTTTTATTTTTTCATTATTTTAGGTGCCTCAATCCACCCCCTCCCCAAGAGAACACCTTGTTTCCTCTAATAATTATCAAATATATTGGGTATTGAAAACTAGTGTTAATAGGAATATTTTTTTGAGTAATACTTACACATATATGATTTAATAATTACTTAATTTTACTATTTTTTTACCATATTTATCATATTTTTAGAAAAAATAACAAAAATTACTGATTATATATATATATATATATATTTAATTTTTTTATTGAAAATGTGAAATTCATTTTATAAAATATATCCTCTAAATATGAATTTGTTACCTTGTAATAAGATTTATTATTTTAATAAAACTAAGGTTTTAGCGTAAACTAAATTAATTCTACTTAACCCTGATATATATACCCACATATCATGCTAGAATAATACATAATGGAATAGTGTGAAATAGTTTTACATTCACATGGTGGGAAGACCAATAATGATCCATTATTAATTTCCAGTAACATGATCTTCCCTTATAGACAATTCTGATCGAACCAAAATTATAGTAGTTTTACTTGTATAAGGTCAAGAATAAACCCTACTGATGCTACATCATTATTAGGTTTAGATAAATGGGCTTCATTATAGATTCTATTTCTAGTTGTGTTCATTGTTTCTCTCTTATATATCAATTATCCATTGTCATCACCCTTAATATGAACAAATTCTATCTATCGAATTATAGAAGCTATAATAGATATAAAAATAATACTTAATGATTATAATACCCACTGGTGAAGAAATTCCAATATATACTCTTACATTCAATAAATTTATTCAAAACATTCCCATAAAAATACTTCTCATTTTTAGTTCTTAGAATATATCAATGTTTTTACTTGTATAATTTTTATTTTTTATTTTTTTATTATATTCATGATGTTTATTAAGGAATATGTTCCATGAGATATCTTCATTGTACTTGATTTTTTTGTTTTTTCCAATTCATAATTTTATCAGTATTGATACATTATTTAATTTTATTTTTAGTATATCATTCGTAATAATACTTTCTTTTTTTTCATTGTGATTTTTTGGAAGTGGACTTTTAAACCTTATAAAGTTTGGGATCCTTGGGTTAGTGTAACCATAACAGAATATTCAACCAAAGTCAGTGGGTATAGTTTATTTGGAACACCTTCACATATTCATGTGTATGATCCTTAAATGTTCCCCTATAACACACTAAAACAAAATCAATAATTAATTACAATATTTATATCAATGTTTACAATTTATTAAATTTATAGGATCTTTTAGGTTTAGTGGTTTCTATAATTAAGAAAACCATAACACAACATAGTGTATATTTTATATGGAATATTGTTTTCACAAAAATAGTTATTATTATAACAAACTTGTTTGATTCATGATACTCTTGCTTCATTATTGATGTGTCGGTATTGACCTTGCTATAATTCGTAAACATAATTAATCCATTTTAAAAACATTTTAAAATGTTGGTTGAGAAAAATAAATCTCATTAAGGGATATAAAAACAGTGAAAAGTTGTTAGTCCTTTTTAATATTTATAAACACCAACAAATATAATTTTCTTTTTATATATTGTGCTTTGATCTCAAAATAATCCTAACTTACTCTTGAAACCATCATAAAAGAAAAAATATTTCATAATTTTTTTTAATAAATTGTAAAGGAAACATAATAATAAGAAAAGTTACATTTTAAAACACCAAAACTCAAAAGAAAACCCATAAACTTTATAATATCATAAACATTCTATTAATCATGATTTCATTCTCTTAACTTATAAAATAAAATAATTTCCTTTAAAAACCAAAAAATGAGATGAAATCCATATAGGTATCTTGGTAAATTATCATTAAAAACCCCTTTGAATAATTCTTTCAAATGAATTACCATCATGTTTAATTATAATATATCTTTTATTAGTATAATATTTCATGTTAACAATGTCAACATTTCAAAATGCATTAGAGAGATATATATTGGTTTCTCATTATCAGAGCTATATCAGGCTCACTTTTAATCGAATAAAATGTATAATAAATATATTAGGATTATAAAATATAATATATTTCATTTACATCATAAAAAATAAAAAATATGGAATTATTTCCCATAATAAAAATAACTATAAATTATTTCACAAAAAATAGTAAAAAAATTCATTTTATTTTGGGGAATTTTAAAAAGAATTTTTTTAGAGAAATAAAAATAAGATATTAATATTAAAAATTTAGATACATGTATAATAATATTCATAATGAATAATATTTATGATTATTGGAAAATGAAATTTTTTGGTAAATAATAAAAAACATTATTTCACACTTTGGTAAAAATTTCCAAAAGTGATCCAAATACAAAAGTGTAAATGAGTAAATTATAAATACATTGTAAAAAGTAAAGGATAGATGAAAATTAATTTCTAAATAGTGGTAATGTATTGAATAACTTTGAATAACTATTTTAAAAATATTAATATTCAATTGAATAATTTTAAATCATTTAAAATAGTTTTTTAATGAAAATTCCCTTACCTCATATCATGACTTTCCATGTACATCCTTTACATTCTTTTTTAATAAATTAAAATTATTTTTATACTTGATTAATAAAATTTTTAAAATTTATTATGATATCATAAATAATTTTATTTTATTTATTACCATATATTATATAGTTACTAAAATGGTTAAGTTCACATTGGATGTTTTAGGTTCACTTGGTCTATGTTATCAAAATAACATCAGTATATTGATTGTGGATATAGGGGTCATGTTTCCATTACCTAATTAATATTTATAATTTTTTATTTATCATTTTTATAAAATATATAAACATTTAGAACCGTCCATGGGATTAATTCATTAAAAATAAAATCACATTAGTTCATGGAGGTGGTATTTGACACTTACGTAAAAGAAACATTTTCATTTTATGATAGATGTAAGGGTAAAAAAGAAAGTAATACATAATCATTAAATAATAATATTAATTTAATAAAAATATTATATATTTTGTAATTCCAATTTTATAACCTTCTATGTGGGGTGGTTATGAAAAAAATATGTCCCCTCATAGAAGTGGTAATCAACGCCTATAAAAAACAATGTGTTAATTTACTATAGGATGGAAAGGAAATGAAAAAGGGTTCTACTATGAACATATTAAAATTTACATATATTGGATATAATCATTATATTATAAAAACATGGTCATTAATGGGTGGAATGAGGTATAATTATAAATTAACAAGAATAAACTTAGTTCAGATGTATGCCTATTATTTGGAAAAACTCATTTATCTTACACCTTAAGCATTCTATGATAGAATTTTCGAGAGAGAAAAACACTAAGACATGGTCAGGGGAGTTGGGAATGTATTTGGGTATGTATTGGTAAATATATAATTACCAAATGTTTTCAATATGTAAATATAGGACGTTCCCCTTCATATGTGACGGTAGTGACACTATTGTAATTATTCTTAAATTGTAAATATTATAAATTTATAACTCTTGGTAAAGTGGCACTGAATCAATAAAATTTTAATAAAATTTGATAAAATTTTAAATCCACTTTTTCAATAATATTTAATATTATATTTTTTGACTTTATAGCAAATTTTTAACCCTATATTATATATTTTACCCTTGATCGTGGTGATAATATTTCACCTTGGTTGTTATACATTATAAAATTATTAAATTATCCTCATTAATAAATTTTAATATCATTATTTAAAATATTAAATCCAATTTCCATGGTTCAATATATATATTTATCATATATTAATTTTAATATAAGAACACAAAATGAAATAAAATATAGTTTTTAGACAAATGTGTCTTTAAGACTATAAATGAATTTATAGCGTACATAAGTATAATTACAATAAATATTGAAATAAATAATGTTTTTTATTAAAAATTGTGAAAAAAATATTTAAAACCTAAATTAAATAGAATTGCACTTTTTAAATACTAGAAAGGAAGTGACAGTTTTCATAAAAAATTTTATTTTTCACTATTAACCAAAATGTCAATATTTTTTGGAAAATGAAAAAAATTCACCCTAATATAAATTTTATATAATGAATTAAAAAATTAATTGTGTAAAATTATTAATTTTTAATTTTAAATTAAACCAAATAATTAATGTAAAATAATTTAGTTAGAATAAATATATTTCTTTTTAAATTAGAAAATTAATAAAAATATTTTATCGAATATTAATACATAAAATATAATCATGAATATTATTAAGTCAAATAATTTATTTATCTTTGGAATTACCAATGTTTTTACATAATTACACCTTAAATAATGATTTTCCTCATGACATTATTCATTATGTAAATATGTGAGGTAATTTTTTCTTTATATATTTTTTTGTATTTTCTTGTTATTTCTTCAATAATATGGTTCTTCCATAAATCCAAAACTTTGTGAGTGACTTTATTATGAAACAAATAATCTCTAAAACGTATAATATTAAAATTATTTTCCTCATAAGAAATATTATAATCCAACTAAACAAATTTAGGGATCAAAATATGAAATTCCTTGGGAATATTTTTCTATAACAATGATTCATGAAACACATTATATAAAAAAGAAAAACACAGAGGAAAATATACTTAATAAAAAATAATCCCAATTTTTCAATAATTCTATATGGACCAATAAATTTATAGATTTAATTTTTCTTCCATCCATAATTCATAAAACATTCTAAAAAATATGAATTTATAAAAATATGATATCTTACCTCAAATGAGATATCATTCATCTGGTTATCTAAATTACTATTATATTTTTCATATGTTATACTGATATAGTGTTGAATCATCTTTAACCTCACAATAATATCTTATACCAATTCTTTCCCATTAACATTCTTCCCCAACTTCGTCTCAACTTGTTGAAGTTCGACACCACGTTATATATTATTGCACTAATACAGACCTCTTTTTACTATAATGAATATTATTATTATAAGAAAATTACTCTAATGAATTATATTGACCGCAATATCCTTATTAATATATAGAGAAATCCCAAGGCATATCCTATAAAGTATTAATTGTGCACTATGACTGATCATGAGATTGAGGATGAAAATAAATGATAAAATTTAACTCAATACCCTATGACTCCAAAAGACATTTCCTAAAAAATATATATATATAAATCTATGAACATGATAACAATAAATTGATAGGGTAAATCTATTTAAACAGACTATATCATTAATCTAGAGTCTCAAAAGATAATCCAAAGATATATTATCTTGAATATGATAAAAATTAGAAAATTTAATTAAATGTTAAAAATTAACCCAAATCACATAATTAACTTGATATGTGTTTGGTAATACTAGTATGAAATCTAAAAAATTATTTTTTCATTTCCATATATACACTAACATAGGATGAATTATCTCATTCGTATAGTTTTTTCATCCTTATCAAATTTAAAATTAAAATAATTCAAGGTAAAATTAGGGTTATCATTCTTCATTCATTCCAAATAATAATATTCATAATGTTCTTTATAAATATGGGTATTTTCCAGATTGAACAAAAAACAATGATCTATAAGATTCAATAAAAAAATTATTTTTCAACTGAAAATCACTTAGAGAACATTAATTTTCACTGATAAATATAATACCTTAATTCTCAACATTAATTCGTGGAAATTTTATTTTGTTAACCAACACTATATTTTCATGAAACCCATGATCTTCCTTCTAGTTGTGATTAATTTTTATTGACAAATATTACTATACTAACTCCTAAACTAGATGATAAAGAGATTTTACATAATAATATCATGTATATAAATCATTAAATCAATAAATATTGTATCATTTTCCAAATCTTACATAGTTATGATTCATTATCTCTTAGCCTCAAAGCATTATATAAATTATTAGTTTTATATTGATGATAGTGATTTTTCAAATAAATATATTTTATCAATTTTAACCATCATATATTCCTCATGATCCACTTTTTGATTGAATATATAATTTAAGTGTTTATTGTCAATATATATTATACATTTAACAATTTATAAAAGACACATAAAAGTTTTCATATAAATGAAGGATAATTCTTAAAATGTTGCTTAAATTAAAATTATTTATATAAAATTACCTAATCATCTTCCTACAACAAACAAACAAGGCCATTTAAATAAGTATAATTACAAATAAAGAATTGTTTATTTCTATATATCAAGGATAACACTTTATCATTAACAAGTAATAATTTTAATAAAAAAATTAACCACATTGATTTATCTAAATCATGTTAGCACATTTTAAGGTTAATTTTATTAGTGGGATATACAAAAGACCAATGTTTTCCAAAAACCATAGATTGAAAAAAAAAATTCAAGAAAAAATTAAATCTCATGGAATTTTTTAAGGCATGACATCTCCTAAACCAATTTTGTTTTGGAATTATCGATAGTTATTCCATATATAGAAACAATATTGTAAACAAAAAATATAAAAATAAAACTTATATCTATAAAACCTTTCATACAACTTATTTTCTTTTATTTCCTCTATAAAAATACTTATATGTTTCTCAATTTCCACATAATTTATAAAATGAACTAAAATTTTATAAATAAAAATAACCCTGAATTTAGGAAAATATTCTTGGAAAATTATATTCATATGATCAATATATAAAATAGGTACGTTCTTCATCTCCAAATGTATAACCAGAAACTCCGAAAATCCATAATTTATAAAAATTGATTTCCTTAGAACATCATATTATACCAATTATAAACAATATTATGAGCATCTGAATTCAATCATGAAAAAATAGAGTATCCTAGAGCTAATACTAATAAATTTTATCATAAAACATTTTATGAGATAGTTTAAAATGATATTGCTACATCATTATATTATTGATCATGATGTTCTCCATCCTTTAAATTTTTATCTAGAAATATTCTAATATAACGGTCCAGATCAATACAATTAAAACACATTATTTATCAATAATTATAATTTCTTTTCCAATTAAATTTTCAATCTATCTTATAGATACCTGAAATATTTCCCATATTCCTCATCACTAGAAGCTTCCAACTCTCATAAGAAATCCACAGGGATGATTTATTCATTAATTATCATAAAAGGAAATATATATTTTCCTACCTTTGTGTTACTTTGATTGATTCTATCCATTTATTTTTACATGGACTACTTCATATCCTCATTGAAATATAAATTAAATAACTATATCTCAACCTTATTAAAATATTAGAAAATGTACTCCAAATTTCTGAACTCACGAGTAAACTAATCCTTTCCAAAATTGGTTCTAATCTTGTGTAAAATCAATTGGTTTAACTATAATGCTTCACAATAATATTTTGTGCATTATTTACTAATATATAAATTTTTTTTCATAGGAAACAACTATGTTTTCCACCATTTTAATCAATTCCAATTTTTTTACTTCCATATAATTAAAACAAATCAAGGGAAATATTTTTAATGAAAATATCCTTATTTATTATTTTATCCAATAAACTAATGTCATATTTATTCTTGGAATTATTAATTAGAGACCAAAATAACAAACTTCAGTTTCAAAATGATATATAGTGAGAGTTAACTTCTTATTCACTCAATATCCCAAAACATTTTATATCTTTTCCAAATCAATAATCTATACTTTAGCTAAAATAATGTATGAAGATACCCTGAAATATATAGGGTTTTATTTTATAAAATATTTTACTATCAACATATTAATATAGATATATATTTTTTCAATTAATTAAATAGTTTTCTCTATTTTTAGCTATTTTTACTTGAGTTAACATTGTAAAATAAAAAAAAAGTACTTAATCAAACAATTTCAAGTTGTTGATTCAGAAGGATATCACTCTCTTTGTGCCTTTTTCAATTATTAACCATGTTTACCCGACAAAAAATTAATTTTTAATAGAAATTTCTATTATAATAAAAAATGATAATCTCAAAAACCTATCTCATTTTAAAATAACCATAAATGAGAATCTCTTAATAGTTTTTTAATATCCTCCGAACCTCTAAATTTATCTTACCCTTTTCTCTAATACAAATAATAACACCTCATAACATAATCTGACAATAATTACATAATTTTTAAAATTCTTACACTTTATTAAATTTATTTTATCTATTGTGTTTAATATTTAAAAGAATTTGGAAAACCATTACCTAACATAGTAATAATTTTCAAACTTTGCATAATTTTCCCAAAAAAAAAATTCAGACCATAACACACATGTTTCATTTTTTACACTTCTACTTCATTCAATATGTGCCACTATTGCCCTCACAATACTTCATATATATAATTTAGACCTATTAAAATTATTTAAAAATGTTTTTTCTGAAGTAAAAACTAAATAAATTATAGAAAAAATAATGGAAAACCGTTAGTCCTTTATAAAATTCTAGAAAACCCACTGCGAAATTTATATTTCTATATAATAAACCTTGAGCTAAAAAATAATCATTACATACAAATAAATTCAACTTAAAATCCAAAATATTTAAAAAACCATTTTATAATAAATCATAAAGGGAAATAATAATCAGAAAATATACTTAGGAAAACATGAGAAATTGTGAATATAAAATCTTTATCATTATATGATTATAAATTTTCCTTTAATCAGGAGTTCATTATATTACCATATAAAAAAGTTTTTATTTAAGACGCATAAAAATATTTAAAAATTCATATAGATATCTTGGTACATTTTTCATCACAATCAATCATATCATAACCATTAAAAAGGAATAACCATCTTAGTTAATCTCAATATGTCTCTAAGGAGCATCTTATTTATTATTAACTCTGTCATCATTACCCAATCCATTGGAGAACTATTTTGGGATCACCTATTTTCAAAGATATATCATCCTCACTCATTATAATATAAAATTTATATGATCTATATCATCCTAAAAATGATTAAAATATTTCAATTCCATTATGAAACAAAAAATAGTTTATAGTAGAGATCATAAGGAAAATCCATATTCAATTATCTCATAAAAATGGGATGAACTATCCTTTTCTTTTAAAATAATTTAGAAACTAAAAGTTCCTATTACAGTAAGAATATTATATTCCTTAAAAACCATAAATACTTATAGTGGAATCATGATATTAATTAATTTTTATGATGGTGGTAAAATGTGGTTATGTATTAAATATTAAAAAAACATTCTTATGTGCTTTGGTAAATAGGGATAAAATTGATCCATATGGAAAATGTTTAAAATAATTGTTTTAAAAAACATTTTTAAAAATCATGAATAGATGAGAATAAATATTTAAAATAACTAGATTACCATGATAAATATTTTCTATAAATTTTTCTAAAAAAATAAATAAGGTATTGAATAACTATAAAACATTTAAAAATAAATTTTAATGAAAAATCTCTTACCTCTTCTTTTGACTCGCCATGTACATCACTTACATTCCTGAATAATAAAATTTTATTAATTATCCACTTAATTTTTAAAATTTATAGGTTTATTACCATATCATAATCTACTTTTTTTATTACCATCTGTTATATAGTTACTAAAATTAGTTAAGTTCACATTGGATTTTTTTTGTTATTTGACTTATAAACTCAAAATAAGATTTATATATTGGATATTTTCAAATCATTAAGGGTTATATTATCTTTGAAATGCTAAAAAGAACAAAATTATAATTTTTATGAAATATATATGCATTTATAAACATCCATCCAAGGAATTTACAAAAAAAATAAACCACATCATTTCATCGAGGTGGTAGTCCACCTATACACATGAGTGACGTTATCCTTTTCCAATGGGGTAAGGGTTAAAAGATAAGTATAATATAATCTTTCAAAAATAATAATAATGTCATAAAAATATTACATATTAATTAATTAAATCAATATGAAAAATCTTGGTAGGGGGTGATTTAAAAAAATACATTCGATTATAGAGGCAGTAATCCACACGTACGAATGAGAAGTGTTTTTATTTACCAATGGATGGATGGGAGATAAAAAAATTATACCATAAATATAATAAAATTTAGAATATTTTTGGTATTTATGATATTTTATCAGAATGGTATTGATAGGTTGGATGGATGTATAAGAAGAAATAAATATGAAAGAAATCAGTTATGAGTTATACCCTTCTTTGGAAAACCTCTTTTAGATTACAAATTAAGACTTATAGTTTGGTATTTTGGAAATAGAAGACCCATATTATATGGTGGGGAGAGTTGAGAGGGTATTTGATATGGACATCGATGATAAATAATGATCAAATGTTTTCAATAATTGAGGAGAGGATGTTCCCATTCACCAATGAGGGGAGTGTCTATATTATGATTATTCATAAATTTAAAATATAATAAATGTATTAATCATGGTAAAGTGGTACTAAATCATTCCAATTTCTATTATAAAGTGATAATTTTCTAAAAACACTTATCCAAAAATATTTATGAAATGATTTTGTGACATTATCATAGAGTATTGACCCTAATTATCCAGTTTTACCCTTTATCATGAATTGATAATATTTACAATTCATTATGAAAAAATGTAATTAAATTCATTATTAAATTTAAAACTACTGATTATTAGATTGAAATATATATTTAAATATTCATTATATATTTGTGGATAAATGAAAAAATAATGAAAAAAACTATAGTTTTTTTTCTAAGAAAAAAAATATATTTAGATCAAAATCATGTGTGATTATAACAGCCTGAAATATATTTCTATTTTTATTAAAATAAATCATGTTTTACAATAAATATTTTATTTTTTATTTCCATAAAAATAGTTTTACATTTTATAGGAGCATTACACATTATGAATTAATATTGGTTATAAAAATTAGAAATCATACATGGAGATTAACAAAGAAGTAAAATTCACACACTAACATAGATTCCACAAGATTGAATTCCTCTGTGATGATCAATCTTGCCATTGAACCATTAAAAAGAATAACTAGACTTAAAGATATTACATATAATATCAAGGGGAGTTTAGAAACATTATAAGAGATATATTGAATGATTAGGTGTTGAGATGGGGTTGTAAATATAGGGTGAAAATAAAAATGAAATTGTTAAGATCTATCTATTACCTAACTATTATACAAAAATTGTAATAATAATCTGACCATTTTAATAGAAAAATGATCATTACGAATAGTAACCTAACTATTAAATGAGAAATAGATCCAATAGAATAAGATATATTTATTTACAGATCCCATTAATTAAAAATATAATAGAATTAAATCATAATTCAATTAAGTAAAAGTATTAAATTTGATAAAATGAATCTCTAAAAAAATGAAAACTAGATGGAATTTTTTAATATATATATATATATATGCCCTTGAAATAAATTATTATAATCAATTTTAATTTTTTTAATAAAATTTATTTTCATGAAATATTTTTATATAGAAATATTTATTTATAAATGATAATATAATATTATGAATTCACATTAACTAAAAATTAAATCATGTAATTAAAACTAGATTTTTCAAAAAAATATATGGTTTTTTTTGAATAGTAATTTTTTATATTGAAAATAATTATTTTGGTAAAATAGATTTAGTTTTGTAAATCCATATGATTAAATTTGGTTGTGGAAAAATTTTGATAATTTTTTAAAAAAGTTATTTTTTAATGAATTGAAAAAATTACAATTTTTTGATTTTATATATTTTAAGGATTTTTAAATATGTAATATTTATGTGATAATTAATAAAACAAAAAACATGACATAAAATTTAGTTATTTTAGATACATAATTTATTTTAAGGAATATAAATTAATTTCAAATTCTATATATAACTTTCTAATGTATAAAATGGAAATTATTGTTTTGAAAACATTATATTTTTGGAATGTTATGTTCCATAAAGAATAATTTAAAAATTATGTTTAGTTATCAAAATAAATTGGAAAAAACTACTTTCTTTATTTTATAGACCAAGAGCCAAAATCATTGATTCCCCATGAAAAATTCCTTTTACAAAACCTAGAATCTGAAGGGCTATATTTGAAAACTAATAAATAAATCTCCTCACATATTATATATACCCACCTTTCCACTCCAATTAATTCTCTCCCAATAAATTATTCATAATTTCCCCTTATTATACCTATTTTTATCCTTCCTAATGAGTTTATAATGTTATAATGAAGTCTCCTTAGGATTTAAGAATCCATCTGGCATGGTAAGAGATTCTATTCTTCTCTTGTTTTATTAATGTACTAATTCATTGTAAATATTATAGTTTCATATTTTTTATGTTCTCATGACCTTATAAAAATTCCAATAATTCTAAATTGTTTTTATATTAATGAGATAATTTTATTCTATCTCATTAATCTCATTAAATGAACCACTTTTATACCAATTATGATGTTAAAATCATCCATTGATTTTACAAACATCCCTTTTTTTGGTTCTGAATACCCTGCCCAATTTTTATTCAAGTGTATTAATATATATGTAATTATAACTCATTTATTTTTTTCATGAATGAAATCAATATTCGCATCTCATAGGTTAAAATGATGAAAATTTCATTTTCTTAAACACTTTTTTACCCAACAATTTTATATAAAATTCATTATTTATTCTCCATAGGTTATTTATGAATTACTCTATTATGAAATATGGTTTATGTCACATAGATGAATTAATACATATCAATGTTATTCCCAAATATCACTCCAATAAATTTGGTAAACTAATAATCTCTAGATATGATATGTGTTCTGATACCCTAGTGAATAGAATTGATAATATGCTTTATGAAACCTTATTAATGAACCTTGGTGATATTATTTTGAATGTATCCATTTTAAATGGTTGGAAAATTTACATGTTATATATCACATAATTTTGATTATTCTCTCATTTATAGTTCATATTTTATAAAATATAATCAGTCTCTTCTATTTCCTTTGTTTATCCCTCGGTAAGATTTATTCTTTCTCAAATCTATTAATGTGTTTACCCAGGAAGCCACATGTTGTGACATGAAATAAAGTGAAATAATAAATGATTCCTTAAATATTATTAAATAAATATTAAGTCTATCTTTACGTAATAGTTGTATTTTTTACTTATTTTCCAAGACTCTAAAACCAAAAAGGTCATTTTAAGTTATTAATGAATTATTTATTTAATATTTTATATTAAAAAATAGGGACAAAAAAGTAATTTTTTATAATTTAAATAAAATATAATTTTTTAGTTATTTATAGAAATGTGGATTTTTAAATAAATTAAAAACCCTATGTAAAATTCTAAATAAATAAAACCCTTCTAAAATTATGGTAGTGTATAAAATAAGTGTTTTCCAATAAATAAAATCTATATCTCAGTACTAAAAGTGTATGTGTCTCTAGAATATGTTTTCCTAGGGGTAATAACCACAAAAATGGGTATTAACTCAATATATAACTATTGCACCGACATGATGAATTTTTTCACTCCAAGTTTGACACCCTCGAGGGATATACATTGGGTGATCAAATGTTTTTTACAACCCATTATAAAGGATATATAGATGGTTGAATTTTTTAAAATTTACGAATACCATCATAGAAGTGTGTAATAAAAGAAATTTAAGATTAAACATTACATTGAAAATATTACTATAATATTTCTGACATTGACAATTTTCTCACATAGGTTTTTCATAAAAATGGATGGAATTAAATGAACTCATGTTAATAATGGATGATATAGATATTGAAAAAAACTTCTTCCTAATGTGATGGAAGATATATTTGATAATATAATGATAATTATAAATAAGTTAACTTTGGTGATTAATAAAAAAACTAATCCATATAGAGTATCCAGCTTTTCTAAGTAAGAAACAACGTGTAGTTTATCCTTTATGAGTCAACGACCAACTGTTTTTAGTGGAATATTTTATCCACTAATCAAAATATAATGGATAAATATAGAATAAAATATATTTTATATTCTCTACTATCCTACATATTATTAATTTATATTGGTAGTATATTACTTATGAGGAGAAGACAATCAATACCATATACAGATTAAGATAATGAATCCAAATGATGAGGTGGTATATATTGAGTGTAAAGACATCGATGAAATGTTTTTTTAATAATAATTTCCCTTTAATCCTAAAAATATAATTGGACTGGAAATTCATTGAATTAAAATAATAAATATAATTATTTTTTTGGGAGGTATGCAATGAAATCATAAAGGATTTTGTGATACACATAATACTTATTCAACGTGTTTTAAGGGTATATCATTAAATTATTTGGAGGGATAAGACATCATATATGGATTTATCCAACAATATAAGAATTTGGGAGTTTTTAGAAGATACCGGTGTATTATATCATAGTTGACATGAATTTTGTACATGCATCGTAGTCCTGTGAAATGAATCATAAAGATAGAAGGATAAATATAAATTTTGGAAATAATTTCAACCATGAAATGGAAGGAATGAAACAACAACTACCTGTGTACAAGAAGTGTGGAAAAAAGAATTTGGGTAATAGTATATAGGGAAGTGGAACCTATTATATGTGTGGAATATTCTTCCATATAGATCAAAACTATCATCGATGTGAAGAAAATCACCATCTATATGCTAATGAAAAAGGGAATATTTTGAAGGTACACCTTGTAATATAATACTTCATGTGTGGGGAGAATGGACTTTTTTAACCTAATTTCCCAATGAGAATATTATGGAGGGAAACTTCCATCAATCCTAGTAGAGACCAACATAGAAGGGTAAATATTTTTCAATAATTATGACTGGTGTTGAGGCTTTAAATTATTTTACTTTAGGTACACTCATCATACATTGAAATATATAATGTTTATTTTTTTATTCGTGTCCAACATATTAATTTAATACATTCATTTTTTCAAATAACATCATGTTAAACCATGAACATCTAGTAGTAGATATGGTTAAAAATAATATAAGAACTATTCAAGAGTCAATTATATATATAGATTTCATTATTATCTTTGGTGATATAAATATCTTTTTAATTCATGTAAAAATTCTAATGGTGGAATTTGACATAATATTACGGAAATATTGGGGGTCAAAGTATTTGGATAATATTAACTATAAAGGAAAAAAAATTAGTTGTCATAAAGGTAAATCCTAAAATATTCATTAATGGTGTTATTTGCTATTCTTATTCTTGTCAAGAACTACCACTTACTTATTTATTTATGAACATTACAAGTAAATATAGATAATAAAGTGAATGTATAAAGATTAAAGATATAATAATATATTGGGAAAACATTGGTGTGTTTTAGGAAGAATTAATTGGACCTCCCCTAAAAAGATAAGTAGATTTATCAATTGAACTCATTCCTAGATTTAATCCAATTTAAAATACACCACAGATAATTTTATATATAAATATGATACATCAAGATCTTTTTGGTGAAGGGTATTATTTTTCCAATTTTTCTTCCTTGGGGAGTTTTTATTATCTTTATAAAATAAAGGATGGATCATTGTAGCAATACATTTATCACATGTAACATTATGGGATAATAGTTAATAAAAAACACTATCTTCTAAGTATGGATTATTTTTTCAAAAAACATCATGGGGATCAATTATTCTCTATGACTAACCTCTGATCAGGGTATCATTATGTGAGGGTGGAGAAAAAATATATCTTAAAAGCATTATTTTATACATTATATAGAAAGAATGAGTATTTTTTAGGCCTTTTTTCTAAAATAATACCCCTGACATGTTTTTTTATAAATTTAGTAATTAACGAATTCTATGATAAATTTTTGTAGGGTATTTATTGATGATATTATGATATATTTTAAAATTTGTCCAGAACATTTGGATTATTTTGGGGTCATATCACAAAGTTTAAATAATGATATTGATTTGGTAAATTTTAGTAAATGTAATTTCCAACAATAAAAAGTATAATTCTTGGGACCCATTTAGACTAGTAAAGAAATATCGATAAATCCAATAAATTCATATTCCATTGAAGAGTTTACTTATACTAAAATAATATATCACATTAATAGTGTACTTAAAATATTATGATTATATAGAAGTTTTATGAATTTTTTTCTCATATTGATAATCCACTAACCAGAAAAAATTGGAAACTAGTTAAGTTTATCTAGAAAAAATGGTTTGAATCAATTTTCTATGAACTAAAAAATAAGTGGGTCAGTGTACCTGTGCTAACGTTAACCTGTAATACATAAGGGTTTTTCATTTATATTGATAAATCCATGAATTATCCTAGATATGTACCAAAGAAAAAAAGGATAATGCTTATGTACCTCTACATTTGATAACACATGAACAATATTATTAAACCCATGTTTTGGAGTTAGTTTCCATTATATTATCATTAATGATATATGAACACTTTCGTTATGGATATAAGTGTGACATATACAATGACCACTAAATTCTGATTTATACTTTCAAATATAATTTATTTAACAAGAGACAAAGGAGATGGTTAGAGTTTCATTACGGACTATGATTTTATATTCATTGTTTCCTAGGGGAAGAAGAAAAGTTTTTATTATATCAAACATGAAAAACCATGGATTTCATACAATGATGAAGAATTAATGAGATCCACTGATCAAGGACATGTTAAATATGGGCATATAAGTCATAATGGAAGGTAAATCATCAATCCTATCCTAAATTAATTCTCAACCATAGTTTCTATATATAATATAGAAATCATAAAGATACAACACTAAGTTAACAAAAAAGGTATAAGCTATGAACAATAGTAAGCTTACAGATTTTATTCTTGATCAAGATTTATTATTTTGATTTGGTTCAAGGATATGTATCTCATTTATCAAAAATATTAAAGAATAGTTTATGAATTAATCACATAGCATTGTATTATCTATACATCATAAAGTCCCAAAAATGTATAGTGGTTTGTTATTTAATTATTAGTGGTAAAACATGAAAAGAAAATTTGATGACTATGCTATAAGATGTTTGGTATATCAGGAAGTGAATGATAGAAAAACTACTCAAATATGTATAGGAAAAATATCAGATACCTATATATAAGTTTTCTATTATCACTGTGGAATTTTTTAATGGCATTTACAATACATCCAAAGAAAAAAATTATAAAGGAAATTCAATTATATATTAATAAATTATATCCATTTTATCTCTATATGGGTGGTTTTCTCCTTTGACTTCCTTTATCATCTATATATTCAAGGAGTTTTGAGGTTTTATTAGGAACCATTGTCCATTGTTTCATATTGTGATGAAAGATTTGCTTCTATGTTCTAGAGGATCCAAAAAATAAAAATTAATACAAATCTATAACATAGAACAACTTATCATCCTCAAACAAATGGGTAGTTTGAGAGGAATCTCCATACATAACAGGTAATGTTAAGGAGGAGATAAATTAATTTTAAAAATAGTTTGGATTAACATATTAAAATTAATTAATTATTTTATAAGAATTATTTTCACTCAATTATTAAAATGGATCAATATGAAGCAATCAATTGAAAGAGTTGTTCAAATCCAACATGAAAGGATAAAGTTATAAAATAAAAACATTTCGGACTAGACAATATGAAAGAAACTATAAAAAATTTAAAAGTTATCCAAAACATATCATGGATGCTCATAGTTTAAATAGAGTTATACTGACAATATAAGAACATTTAATTTAATATTGAGGGTCATGTATTCCTAAAAATATCTCCCTAAAATGACTCATTAGATTTCTAATGAATTAGAATCAAATTCCATGGTACATTAAAACATTTAAAATTTTAGACTGCATTCGACTGGTTTCCTATTGATTAGAACTGCCTCCAAAAACTTATAATGTCCATAATCTCTTCCACATGTCACTATTAGGATATTATATGTTGTAACCAACTCATATAATAAAAAATGGTGTGCAATTCGTACATTACCTTTTATATTAAAAAAACTAATCTGGATTTATGATGAGAGCGAACATGTTTTGGTGAATAATTCAACCAAACTTGGGATATTATAGTGGATAAATCACATCGTAGGAGAATAAATTGAGATCACGAAGAAGCAATGAAATAAAAATACCTCCATTTATATTAATGAAGGAATAATATATCATGGATAATATTTTTTGAGGGAATATAAAATCCCAAAGTAACATTCTCTTGTTTCTAAAATAACTATTATTTCATAGTGACTTTTTTATTATAAAGCTAATAGAAAAAAATTTAATTTCATAATAAAATTACACACCATGAAATAATATTGACTATATTAGTTAAAAATTATATAGGGAGACCAAAAAAGAAAAATACACACAATATTATAAACTCCATAGGCATGGACATAATATTGAAGGTCACTCCGGGTATATGAAAAATAAAAAAATTTGAATAGTTGGAAATATGGTAGACATAATCATGGGAATTTTAGATAAATTATAATATAATTAGCGAATGATGTGTTATGAGAATGGTGGAGTATGTATATAGTTTAAATGTAAATGTGACCATTAGGATCAGACTATTAACTTATTGTTACCACACTATTGAAATATTACATTTATATGACCATTGTAATAATAATATATCCATTGGAATAATAATATGACCCTTAGAAATATTATCCTTTTCGTTATAATTGAAACTAGACCAATGAAATTCTAAATCAGTATTTAGGGAACATAGAAAATAAAAATATAAGGGAAATATATGATAATATAATTAAATAAAATTTATTAAATGTGATTAAATAATTGTATAGGATAAATAAAACATAATTTTACTATATATAATATATATATGTCTTGAAAATACAATATTTTAAAAAAATTAAAACATTGAAAACCAATTATCTTCATGAAATGGACTCATAAAAAATATTAAATTTTCAATGACAGTATAATTTTCTTATGTCCCATAAAATTTGAAAGTTTAAAATGGAATCAAATATTTATTTTTTTAATAAATAAGTATTTTTTTAAAATAAATTTATTAAATATAGAAAATTATTTTTGTACAATTTAATTAATTTTTGAAATCATATTTTAAAAATTATGTTGTGGTGATGTTTTGATAATTTTCTAAAATATATTATTTTCCCGTGAATAATAAAACAAATTGTTTTATGTTTTTAGAATATTTTATCACTTCATAAATATGTAATAATGAAGTAAAAATTGAAAAAAGGATTATTTCACGTCTAAAAACTATATATTTTTTATTAATATAATGTATTTTAATGAATTAAAAAAAATCACAGCCTATAAATAACATTCCAAAATCTAAAATAGGAATATTGGTTTTAAAAATACTATTTCTTAAAAAAATTACATTCCCAGAAAAAAAGTAAAATAAAAAAATGATTTTCAGTTCTAAAAATAAAATTCTTAAAAAACCAACTTATTTATTTCTAAAACCATGATCCAAAACCATGGGATATTCATTAGAAATTTATTTTCCAAACCTACAATTCAAAGTGCTATATTTTGAAAAATAATAAACAATTCCCCTCACTTTACTATAAATACCTAGTTCTCACGTCATATAATTTACTATGAATTTTAGCATGAAGTTACCTCCATTTCACCACTCTATATCCTTTCCATGGAGTTTATAAGGTTCCAAAGAACTCTCCTCATGTATAAATAACATGTCTTACTTGGTAAGATATTCCCTTTCTCAATTTTTAAAAGTACTTACTTTGTATTTAGTTTTATAATTAAAAAATTATTATGTTCTCATGCACATATGACCATTCTATTAATATTAAAAACAAAGTTAAATAAATGAGATACTTCTATTATCTCCCATTAATCTCATGCCATAAACCATATTGCATGTATGTTATAGTGCAAAAAATCCATTAATTTTCTATATCTCCCATTTTATGTTATTAATACAAAAATATTTTTTTTCCATGGAATTAATTTATATTTACTTGTACATAATTTTTAGGGAATCTAAATTTATGAAACCCAAATTACCTTTTGGGTTAAAATGATGAAATCATTCAGTCTTAAAACACTTTTTACTCAAAAATTTTATATGATACTCATTATTCATTCACTACGGTTTATTGATAAAATGATCTATTATGATATATTATATTTTTAGAACACATCAATTCATATATGTAAATGTTACACACTTATAGAACTACAATTTATTTTATAACTAATTAATAACTATAGATGACACATTTTATGATATATTTTGAACAAATTTGGTAATATTTTGTTTGAAACCTTGGTATTGAACATTGGTGATATCCTTATGAACATATCATTTTTTATTATATCAAAATGTACATGCTATGTGTCACATAATTATGATTATTATCTCATTTTATGAGTCATATTTTCACATTATAATCTCTTATATTCCACTTACAATGGTTATCTTTTTCTAGGATCTGTGTGTACACCTTTCTATTGATGTGTGTCCCTAGGAAGTCACATGTAATGATGTGATCTAAGATGGAATAATAAAGGAATATTTCAAGTGGATTAAATAAATTATATTATCATCCTTATACACTTAATTTATTATGTACCTAGTTCCAGGACACTGCACCTCCAAAATTCCTTCCTAGTTATTAATGTAATATTTTTTCTAATGAGTTATGTTAAGAATCATGAATGAAAAAGGAATATCAACATAATAATGTTATTTTCAATATAATTTATTAGATTATGTTTAATAAAATGATACTAATTTTAATTTAAATTCAATCATATATATAATGATAATATTTAAATACTTGAAAATAAATGACAATTTTCATAAAAATCGGTTTTTTCATTATTCACTTAGAAATCAATTTTTTATAAAATTCCAAAAATTTCACCATAAAAAAATTTAATGTGCAGAATTAAAAATGATTTTAATTTAATAAAATTATTTATTTAATTTTTATAAAATTAACTTTTAAGAAAAACCATACAATATATAGGAAAAATATTTAGAATAAAAATATTTATATTTCAGTATAAAAAGTACATAAAACTATTATAATAAATATGAATCTATAAAATATAAAAATTAATAAAAAAATACATAAAATTGATTTATTATCAACATATCATAGATTTTTAGAATCCCATTTCAAGTAAAACAATTAAAATAATTATGTTAATTTTACATTATATTAATTATATGTGTTACAATTGGGTATAGTTAAAAAGAATAACATAGTTAACATGAGTTCCTCATAACATGGGAATAAGATCTGGAAAACAAGTAAACGTGAACAATAAAATGTATATGGGGGAAACACCATGATAAACCCCCCCCCCAAAGGGTTTCTCTCATCCCAAAATATAAAATGTTTAGTTTTTATTAAGGGGTTTTGTATAGAAATAACACTTTTTTCTAATTATTTGTATTAAAGGCATATTTTAAAAAAAATATTCTTTTCATGTTGATAATTTTAATTGATTTAATGTATTAAATTTATTATTATATATGATTATATTATTTATGAAACATATAATAATTTTATTAAAAATTGAGACTTAGGATATTGAGTAATTGATTTAATTAAAATCTTATATCTTATTCTTAAATTGAAATTTGATAAATGGTGAATGTTGAAAAAATTTTAATTTGAATTGAACATTGATGTTTTGATTTTAATATGGAAATGTTTTAAAAAATTTGACAAAAAATAAATAAAATAAAAGATATATATTAAAAAAAATTGGGGTTTATAGAAATGAAATTACTTTGGATGGCCTAAGGGTTTAAACCTTTTATCTTCTTTTCCCTACAACCATAAATAGTTTTTGGTGGAGATTCATGGTTGGGATAGTGGTGTCATTATTTTATTAATAATAAAATATTTCTATTTATTAATGGTCATGTAAACACATTTAATAATATTTTTATAACTATTCAAATTTTTTTGTGTGGTAAATAAATAAAAAACATCAAAGACTATGAATATTAATCAGGAAATAATTTTATTGAATATTTGAGAACATGAAGTAGAAGAAATATATAAATAGATTGAGTATATTGTTAAATTATCGATTCAGATAACTATTTATAAAAATATATTCAAATGAAAATATATATCTTTATTATCGAGTATCGAAATAGGAATGATAGAAGGTTTGAGTAAAAAACATGATTATTGTGGTTATTTGGAATTAGTGAGTGGAAAGAGTATATGTATATGGATTTAAATATATATAGATATAAAAAATTACTTGCTATAATTATTTATTATAATTTTTCCAAATAAAATAATATCCCATGAAATCATTACTGAGTTATTTTCAAGAGGATGAGAATATTTACATGTGTTGGAGGTTTTAATACAAAAAATATCATTATATTTTATCCAATGTATTTTTATTATAAATAAATTCATAATACCTACTTTTGGGGGTAATAATGTTTTAAAAGTTTTTAAAACTTATTGAATACATTGCACAATTTCATGAATAATTCTAAGTAATGATCATCAACCTAGAAATAGAAGGGTGAATATTAAATGATGGCCTATGAGTTTAAGAGATAGTAGTAAGAATGAATTTCCTACCTTGTATGGAATGTAAATGTATAAAGAAAAAACCATTGTTATAATATATATTATGTTACTCATCATGGTTTGAGCTAATGAATACCTTTTTCATGCATCATCCTTGAAAGATAAAAAATTAAAATAAATATTTGAAGAATCCTTTTTTATCTCAATTGCGGCCTAAATGTTTGATCAATTAAAGGGAGAAATGATGATTATCTTAAACAATAATGTGGCGAGACCTCAAGGCAAGTAGATATGAATTTTAAAAAAAGGATATCTTTTATTTCACATTAATTTTAGCAGATAAATACTATATTATTAGATGTATATATATTTATAATAGTATAGTTTACAGCTATAATAACTTAGTCCCACAATCCCAACATTTTCTAATTTAGGTCTCATTGTCCCTCATAGTGATTTTTTTCTCTATAACTCATAGAAATACCCTTGTGATGGGAGAAGTATACACACCACCTTATAAAAGGTTACATCATTAACAAACACCTCTAATGTGGGAGTCTCCCTAAGAATAATTTGACCATATTAAAAGGATTTACATTAATGTTATCACATAGGTTTGGATCTAGATGCTACAAAACTTGTAATAGCCCAATTTGATAACCAAAATACTTGCCAACTTTGGGTCCCAATGGCCCTCATAGTTTTTTTCCTAAGAACACCAAGAAAAGTACATGTGATTTGATAGATATAAAAACCACATTATAAATGGGTGTCTCATTATACTCCTCCTACAATTAGAGATTTATCATTATACATATGTAATATCTAATCTCCACAATTATAATATTTTTTTCTTTGGGTCCCACTATTCATCACCTTATTTTCTAAAGTACTCAAGGAAAACACAAAGTGATGGGAAAGGTATCCATGCCACCTTATAAACCAGGACATTTTTATCCTCATATTTGTATGTGGGATTCATCATTAGGACCATCTCAACTACCTAGGGGTCCAGTGTCCTCACTAGAAAACTAATTGCGACCTAGCACTAATACCATCTGTAATGTCCTATTACCACTCAAAAACCACAATTTATTCCTAAAAATAGTGCAGTAGGGAGTTATGGTGGAATGTAATGGTGAATACCTATAGCATAAACATAGAAAATAATATTAAAATTGTGGGAAAGGGCTCGTGTATTATTATATATAATAAAAGTTTCATAACGAATTTCTTTGCAAGGAAGGTTGTCGTCTATGAATTTTTCATCCTTGAGGGTGTGTGATACCTCCAACTCATTACTCATAATATAATTTTACTTGGTAATGGGATATGTTATATACCAAGGGATGTTATCATTATCTCAATTAAAACCTATTGTAGTTTGGAGTCAGACTCTATAATTTTATTGTTTTTGTAGATAAAATTGCATAAGGAAAGCCTGCTAAGAATGGCTATGTCTCCTCCCCAATTGAGTTACCTAGTCCATAAATGGCATTTAAACTAATGGTTGCAATCCCCATATCAACACAAATAAGGAAATGTCATATTATCATGCATTGAATGCATGGAATTTCTACATTTTGATTGAAACTAGATAACGAAAGTCTCTATTTAATTCACCACCCAAGATGGGTAATGCCATTAGTGCTAAATCCTCTATCATTGAAATTATCCTGGTTATTTCTAGCTTCACCCCTATGAAATAAATGGATGAGATCATCCCCCAATAAAAGGCCTCATGATGTGATATTTATCCAAACCACATTATTAAGGGTTTCTTCATTATCCTCCTCCTCAATTGATAGATTCTCTCGTTGTACCATCACACCACCTTGGGGGACAACATACTCTCTGAAACACTATTCATTTACTAGATCAAAACCCATTAATAAAATCCTAGTCCAACAATCATGATATTTTCTTCTTTAAGTCTCATTGGACATCATGATTTTTCTATCAGGGACCCCTAAAAACTCCTTCTAATTGGACATATACCTAAAACACCTAATTAAGGGGTGATTCTCCACCTCCTTCATCAATGTTTTATTATACCTTAGGATCATACCACCCTTACGGGACTAGTTTTATTATAGGAACACCATCTAAGGCCTAGATCAGATTCAATTTTTAAAATCCAAGGCCCACACTCACAATATTCTCTAATTTGGGTATCACTTTCCCTGGTGGTTTTATTTTCAAAGGAACTCATGCATATTTCCTTGTTATAGTATAGATATATACTCTACTGTATAGATGGTTTCTTCGTTATCTTCATCTTATAATTTGTGATTATCTCTAATGAACTTTATTTGTAATACCCAAGACCCATGATCACCATATTTTTTCCTTCGAGTCTCATTTCACCCCATGTTTTTTTCATATGCACTCCTATAAAACATATTATGATGTGTCATGCATTTAAAACACCTTTTAAAATGGATATATATTATATTACTCCTCTAATGGTGGATTATCCCTCAATCTAGTACATCCCCCTCTCTGAGGAAAATTATCCACACTACCTAGCCATCAATGTCCTAAATATTTTTTTTATTTTCAACAGCCCCAACATACAATAATAATATTGTCCACATTAGTTACCACTATCCCTTGGAGTTTTTTTTCTTCATAAATGTTGTAAAATACATTGTGATGAGAGAGTAATTCACACCATTTTATAAAAGGGTACTTTTTTATATTCCACATTTGATGTTTCAAGGAATTTTCATAGCTATCATTCTAGTGATGATATTGAACCCACTAGGGTGGGATGGGCCTAAGGAATAATCCCACATTAGAAAAGGATTATAATGAATGAATAATTTAAAATATGGAGTTGATACATATACCAACAAAAGTATTTATTTCAATAGTTACATAGAAAAAAATATGAGGACTGTCATGACCCAAGGAAGATGATACTGTGATACAAAGCCAAAGATATTAGAAATGGTGTAAATTTTATCTTATAATCTGTCTGTCAAGGAAAATATGGGGGGCCCATAGGGGTGGGGTGGTAAAAATAATGAATCTCATATATGAGGAGGAGGAGGAGAATGAAACACCCATTTTTATGTTGGTGTAGATACCTCTTCCATCCCAAGGAATTTTCATAGTAAACCATATATAATGACTATGAAGACCAGATGAACCCTTGAAAGAAAAATTTATGATTGGGTTACTAGGATTTTATATATAGAAACAATGATAGTTAAAATCTAGTGCCAAAGAGAGAATTATAGAACCCATATCTGGTGGGATGGGCCTATTGGTGAATATCCCATTATAATAGGAGAAGAATGAATCACCACTTTATATGGTGTTGTGGATTTCTCTTCCATCCCAAAGCCTTCTACTGGAGTTTTAATGAAAATAAAAAACTATAAGGTATAGTTTGCGAAAAGGTGAGAATATAGTGATTATGGGACATATATGATAATTGTATCAATGATAAGTCCTATCCAATATTTCATCACGGAAAATGGGATCCCAAGTGGTTGGAATGGGTTTGGGGAGAATCTGACATCAAATTTGGGAGAGAATAATTTAACCTATACTAAATTTGGTGTGGATAAATCTCCCAAAACAATTAATTTTCTAGGAGTTCCTGAGAAAAAAAACTATGAGGGTTAGTATGACCCAAAGTGAAAATATTTTGATTTTATACCTACGCTATTTCAATATCATCACATAATTTATAATTAATTTACATAGAAAATTTATCTTATTTATTTATTAGAGTGATTTTTACCAAACATTTATTATATTATTTAATATTTAATAAGGCTTAATTGATGATTTTTTTTAACAAATTTAGGATGATTTGATAATTTTCTCATTCATTTTGATAATTTCGTTTGAATATTTCATTCACCCAATCTCAAATATATTTAATAATATGATTCAATAATTATTTCTTAAAAAGAAATTAGTTATGATTTTTTAACTCTTGTGATATGTAAGGATTGAAGAGTATATTTGAATGTGCCTAATATTTTTAACAATTTCATCAAAAAATTTGTTAGTCTAACCGATATTAATCTTTGGAATTAATTGATATCATATTATTAGTGATTATTTCACCTAACATTTATTATAGAATGATATAATATATGTTAATGTAAATTAAATTATAAAAATAAATTTTTGTTTATCTTTTTAAAATGAGTATTAAACATCAATTCACATTCTATAATTGATTCTTTGAACAAAAAACAAATAAACTTATTTAAATAGTATTAATAGATTTAATAATAAAAAATAAATTAATATAACATATTTTGAAATTAATTCACTATTTATTATTTTATTAGTAGTTTATAAACGTATTTTAAATTTTTTGTGACACCAATAATTTAAATATTCCAATTTCTATGATTAGGTTTAAAAAATGGTGGAATACATATCGTTATGATTTTAGTTAATACTATGGATCCACCTCCAACATATATTGTAATAGACATTTATAGTTCTATCATTGGGGATGATTTAATAATATTTGAACACTTGACCTCCACCCATAGAGATTAATGATGCAGATGAGAATATCATGATTTAAAGGGATATCCCTCAAGATAATATTGAAAATCAAGGACGACATGTCTTCAAAAATCAGATGATACATGTAGGTAATTTATTCATTTATATTATTTATTCAATTTAAATACTTGGATGGATATTATGGAAAACAAATTAATGGGTTTTATATTGTATTTATATAAGAGTTCTCCCTACGAAGTCCCAATAGTTTTATTAGAGAAACTTATTTTCCATTTGAATTAAAAATTTAATCGAAGACAAATATATGTATAAATGCATTTGTTTTCATAAAAATGAATTATTAATTGAAAAAATTCATATTTTATCTTTATGTTCAGAGTCATGATGTATTTTTTTTAAAAATAGTTTTGTTTTATGAATATTTATAAAATGACATCATGGTTTAAAAAAATTCCATTAAAAAAGATTCTAGAAAATATAGAATTATAAAATATTGTTATCTATATCATTTTTTTTACAACGGAAAATGTTTCTTAGTATATATAAAATCATTGAAATTATTATAACATACCAAAAAAATCATGAACATTCTATAGGTTTTGAGTAAATATACAAGTTTTGTGTTTATGATTTTAATATAATGTTTATGATTATTAGAAAATGATTGATTTCAATGCGTTAAAAATAATTAAATTTTTATAAATTATAATATTACTTATTAATATTAAATATATTATTTTATAAATTTATTTAAATCGTTAAATATATGTTTTGGTTCATATGAACAAATTATTACATAAAAATAAAGTATATTATTGAAAAATAATATAATATTTTTGTGTTATTAATATAAAAAGTTAATATATTAAATATTATTAATGGATTAAAAGTTATATAGAATTGTGTATTTCGATATGAAGGATTTCATATGATTTTAATAATAAATATCATATATTTAGTGTTCAATTTTTTTTGTATAAATATAATATTTTTACATTTAAATGTTATTATTTTCATATAAATTATTAAATATTTCATTATTTTTCAAACACTCCATAAATTTTTATATCATACTAAAATATTTGAAATGTTAATTAATTTACTTATCCATTTATTGTTTTTTATTAATTCATTTATATTATTTATATTATTAAAGGATTTATACACAATTATTTAAAATTATTATTATAAATTTCAAAACATCCATCTAAAGAGTAATATGCTTGTAACAATAATAATATTAAGCTTCCTTAAACTATAAATATGAATAATTTTTATATTATAAAGTCAAAAATATAATATAATTATTATTTATACATATCATGTATCAGGATTATTCTATAATTAATATCTCTCTTTAGTATTTATCTATTGGTAGTGTTAATTTTTTTAGACTTCTTACTATATTGATGGATTCAGTTTTGTCCTATAAATATTGGGGTTGTTTACCCATCACACTATACATTCTCATGGGTAGATTCTAGCTTCATACGACTCTAGATCTATACATTAATGTGTTTTATATGACTTATTCACAATTGGATATATATATTTTTTTTAATTGGTAATTATTTTTGTTTATGTAACAAAATAAATATTTATATAATTTTTTATACATTTGTATGTTATGAATTTAAAAATTTGGATGATGGTATAAGTTAAATAAATTAATAATTATAATCATTCATACATGTATGGAATATGAGAGGTAATAAGATAACACGTTTAAAACCCCATATAAATATTAAATTTTAGATTCCTATTTTTTCTATTTTATTGTTGTATTTAACTTCTGTTAATATATTCATAAGGGTTGATCATGTGAAAATTTTTCCAAAAATTATAAGGATTAGAAGATATGGTAAATATAATTTGAAATATAATGGGTTGTATAAATTATACAATGAATATTTTCTTCCATTAAAATGAGAAGGTAATTCTCTTTCTTGATTCTATTTCCATCACTCTCTTTATGATGCCACTCCACCCAATTAGTCTAAAATTGGGACTTTGATGAAAGAGGTTGATGCCTTTAATGATGGGATGTTAGCAACAACACTGGATCTTGTTTAATATATTAATTAGGTTCTGGAAACTCCTCCCATGTTTTTGATGAAGTGATAAAGTATATACCTCATGTAAATATATATGCAACTAGCTGTTGGTCTATGGAGTCAGAAGGATGTTTTCCAGATGGTATTTTCAATATAGGCGATCAATGAGATGTTCTGGAAGCTTTTGAAAGGGTATATTTCTTATAATTATATAAACTAGTTACTTTTAGCTTTCTAGATAGTCTAAAAATGGACATTAAAGTATCTCTTATAATTTAAAGGTCTGGAATGGTTTTTTTAAATGATTTCCCATACAATAATAATTTATCAATTTATGTGTGGTCTATGTTGTTAGAGGTTAATAAGATTGATCAGTTATCCAATGATCACAACATTGGTCCCACGAAGATTAACAAAAATATTAAGGTCATGTAAAATCTTTTTGTGACTGAACAATGAAGCTCTAGGGAAGATAATCATAAGAATTCAACTCAAAGTTAATATTTGAACAAGGATTCCCCTTAATTCTATCCTTTTGGGGATTCTTGTGTCCTAAGAATTTCTTTTACGTAGGAAAATATTGTTCTTTTTTGTTGGTATTCTCAGGTATACTGGATAAGGGACATCTATAATTCAAGGATGATCAAATTGAGTTTATGTATGGATGGGGGGATCACGTACTATCAGAATAGAAGAGGTGGATGTCCTTCTGACACAATAAGAGGAAGATAGTATGTGTAGATCTAATTGGAATGGTGAGGTAAAATATTGATATTTTCAAGAAGATACTATCAACTGTATAATGAAAAATATAGATAGTAGTTTTTATGCATGGGAAGATGATGAAGACAATTCATATATAAAGGCTTTATTAAATGTAAGAAGGATTTTCTGAATAATGAAGGCTTCTAAACCATTCCAATCTGGATGAAAATAAATGATTGAACTCATTTGATGAATATTGTGGTTAATAAATCCAAATGATAAATCAAAAAATCATATTAGGATTTGATCATAGATATAATGATATTAGAAGTGATTTGATTTATTATAATTAATATATAATCGATGTGGTTTTGATGGAATAATTTCACTTATATAACCCCACCACATATTTTCTTTCCCTTTTATTGATTTAATTTATTTTCTGAGCCTTGATGTTTTTTTATTAATTTTTTCCTTTCATTAAAAAAATCTTGTATTAAAAGATTATAAGAAAATTATAATTTTATTAAAAAATAATAAATTTTAGATAAAACAAAATCATTATCAAATTTATCATTCTAATTAATCTTTGGAGAAGAAAACTTATAATATATTAATTTTCATGTAAATGTTTAAAACTCAATGATATTTATAAGTATGATGAAAATTATGTGTTAGAGGAACACCTTCCTGCTCATATGAATATTGATGATTTTTTCAAAAATACATCTAGATTTATACTTAATTGTAAAAGTATTTATCGTGATGAATCTACTATAATGATTTTATCTACGGAACAAAAGTTGGAAAAGAAAAATTATAACATGGATGTATTCAATATAATAAATAATTAAATAATATCTATCAATAATAAGTAAGGTATGAGTGATATGTCATTTTTATGTAATATTATATATTAAAATAATTATGTCCCTTTATTATCATCTCATATACTCAATATTATTAGGAACCTTAATGACTAGGATAGATGAGGGTTTCATTTATAGGTATATATCAATAGAGAAATTATCGTATAATCATTTCTAGAATGTAATTTATAATTTCTTATAAAAATATTAATTTTTATGTAAAAAGTTACATTGAAATCATAATATGTTGATAATGGATAATAGTAATATTTGAGGAACAACCTATGGTGTTTTGATGAAAATATAGATATGTAATGGTTTACTAAAAAGCTGGAAGAAAACTATTAATGGGTTTAATAGTTATCATATGTCTTTAAAAACAAAAATAGGATTTTATAATGAAGTGAAATGTTTTTATTATTGAAATCCTATTCATTGGAAACACATTTTCATAAAAAATGTAAAGGAGTGTGAAAAACAATATGGAGTTTTCACATTGGGTATTAATTTTATAGAAATATATTATTCTATCCTGAATGTTATATGACATAAAATTCACTTTGAAATGGTATAATAAATATATATATGGGTTCAAAATTTATGATTAATTCGTTATGGAAGATTGAGGTTTTTATTTAATTTATGTATTAAGAGTTACTAAAATTCTTATATGGAATGAAATTGACAACATTAATATTTATGGTTTATTAAATTATAAACAAGATGTGTATTTATCATCATATTTTCTATTTTAAGATATGAGAATTTAATATTTAAATAATAATTATTAATAAAAAAATTAGATGTTTGTTTTTTACACAGGGATTATAATATTAACAACATTCAATTACAAGGTTTTGGTAGAAATGATGAAAGAATTTTTATCCAAGATGAATTATTTTTTGTATGTTATTTTTAAAAATACTACCAAACTTTTTTATAAGAGAATAATTATTTACCTTTCTAAAATATTCTTTCTTATGCTTAAAATTTCATAAGAAATATGTTTATTATTAGTGTAATTGTTAAATATTCTAATAATATAAATAAATGGTTTTTTACTTATATAAATATTTTTTTTCTATAAAAAGATATATTTGGAAAATATATTTCCTAAGAATCTAGAGTGATTAGATTAGAACAAGTATATGTTCATATTTTAAAAAATAAATTATTATAAAAATGTAATTAAAATTCAATTTCACATTCAATCATAAGGGAGTTTATGATATATTAGTTAATAATTAACATAATGTAAAGATATATATTTCCCATTTTTCAAATTTTCTCAATGAAAATATTGAATTTATATTCAATTTCATATATAAAGATAATATAATTATGATATATGATCTAAGTGTTTAATAAATGGTATAATTTTTTATCAAAATGAAATTGGATTTTGAGAATAATTCAAGATTGTAATAATGTTCAAGTGTTTGAATGTAAAAACTAAAAATCATGTATATATCTATTATTCTGACAATTTTTCTTCATTAATGTTATGTCACTAAAGATGTTTAGTCGAAATTTGTTATAAAATGGATAGATAGGGATATAGATGGTTAAATTAAGTTTTTTAATAGATTTTATATGGATATTAAATATGTTAAATAAAATAAAAAATATATAGAAAAAGGTATATTTGGTATTTTCATATTATATATAAAAAATATTAATTCTTATGTATGATTTTATACTATGATTATTGTTTATTAAGAATAAGAAAAGGTGTCATATTATAAAAAAGTTATTTGTGCATTAATATTTATTTTAATAGTTAGACTACATGAGAAAATTAGTTTGAGTTAGGGATCATATAAATATATTGTGATTTATTTACTATGTACGAAACTTGTTTTGTGTTCTATATGACCCACTATGTTTATAATATGGAATGTTGTATATTATTTCATTATCATATTTAAGGGGAATGTTTAATAATAATTTCTATTACATATGGTTAATAATTAATATATCTATGGAATATTTATACTTTGATACCTTACATAATACAACCTTACAGTTAATCTAATTAGGGGATTTTTTGGTTTGTTTTAGATCATTTAGTGGGTGTTATTATTCATGAAGGATTTATTTCGTATAATATGGGTATAGAATATGATCCCTCAATTAAGAATTATTATGTAAACATATGGGCATACCCTAATAATTGTAATGTGATATGATTATATATTTAAGTGAGTTTAATGTGATACATTCATCTAATTGGATGAATGAAATTAAATATTTCAATCATTCATATTTAATCATTACTCAAATACTCAAAAACATATGAGTTGAAATATAGGATATTTCAATTTTTTTCACTGGATGAAAGTGATTTTATAAAGATTCATAATTTATTTTAAATATCTAATTGACACAGTCATGGGAATACATATTTTTGATAGATATCATTCCAAGTAACTTTATACAATGAGTATTATTGATGATTTGTAAAAGGTATCTCCGTGATTATAATTTTGGATTATATAACACAATAATAAAACATTTACATCATAATTATAGTAAGTCAAAAATTATTTGTGTGGGATATCTAAAAGGATTTTAGAATATTGTTTCACGTGTTTTAAAATATTATGTGACATAACATAAAAATTCATTAAGATCATGTGAAAATTAATAAATAATTGTCTTATTTCACACCAATAATTGTGACACTATATCCCTTTAAATTATTTAAAAAAATTATAAATTCTATAATCCATAATTATAATCTATGATTAGAAAAACTATTTGTGGAACAAAGACTGTAATGTGGTTCCATATGATCTTCATCAAACACATGCATCTCTATAACCATGTACACTAGATATTTCACATATATAATATTAAATCATACAATCATATTGTCCTAGACATTGAGAGACCATATGAAATTGAATATATCCTTTTCAAATAAAACTATAACATATTTAGAAATTATTTAAGTATATCCTGAATAAAATAGATAAACACATCCCATGTCATTTATCTAACTAGGTGAGTTCATAATATGTTATTAAAATAAATATTTATTATCATCACATACAACATACCTAGGTATGGTTATACATATACTCGTTCTTTCTCAATCTACAACCTAGTGTGACATTCCTGGTATAGGGGCGGAAAAAACTATTCTGGATCAACAAAAACATACCATATGATCAAATGCATATCCAAAAAACATAATTACTTAATCATCAAGTCTAGAATAACTAAGGCATAAAAGTATAAAGATTCACATTCATGTGGAATTATTAACCCCATGTAGCGTGAATTAATATAAAACAGTGACCCATAATAATCAAATTTATAATGTGTCACATTCTATATAGTATACATAGTGGTTCATCGAGAATACAAATCATAGTTTGTTCTTTATGAGTGTAACTAAATATCTTTTTACTAAAACCAACTTATTCTGATATGAACATGTTTTCATAACCTGAAAATCGCTATCAATAACATTGATAAGGATATTCAATTATTTACATTGAAGGGATAATTATCATATATTTATATGTAATATGTACCCCATAGAATCGAATGATAAATGATATACCCTTTCATATAACATGATATAGTTTGTATATTCTTGACTCCATTAGGTATACAAATAAAACCATACATAATATTAAATATTTACTATATATAATACAAAATGGACCAAAATACAGTATGTTAATTTTTTGTAAAATATGTTACTTCATCATTTAAAACATGTTACACCACTATGTATCACTTTTTACATCAACAAATTTTCCTTTGAAAAAACTCTCTCCCTTAAACACATTTTTGAGATAACACCTATGAATAAAAATATTTTGAATAATGGTGAGATTAATGATTCATAATCCCTATGTTTAACACTAGAATATTATATTCATTTTTTTACAACATCTAATATTTTGATTTTAATGATATAATTCTTTAGTATATCCCATTGAAACGTTGAGTGAGATTTTTGACCTATAAAACACTAGGATAACAACATAGTATGCAAGATATTATTGGCAAAAAATGTGATTCTATAACCAAATTTTAACAGGATATAATCTCATCATCCCTACATAAGGATTCAAAGAAGTTACTAAAATATGACATAAACTAATGCGTATGAACAATTAATTACAAAAAAGAAATAACTATCAAATATATAAAACATGAACATGATATAATGAAATGGAACCAACTTAAGCTTACATAAACAAAAATCATAACAATCAATCATTTTTTTGAATATGTATAAAGATAAATCTAGATGAAATATATAGAAAGATACATAAGAAATAACTCATGTCTCTTATCAGTCCCACCACCACAACATATCATGATACTCCAACTAGATTACTTGTACGGATTTTTCATTCTATTGTAAACCAAGCATCAATTATTCATACCCACCATGGTGCATATGGTGGTTTTTTTAAGAAAACTCAGTTTGAACATTCTAAGTGGGCCCCTAATAAATTCCAAATTAACATATTTATATATATGCACAAAAATATATATTAATAAGACACAAAATTTAAACAATCACGTTGATTGATAATTGAATAACCAATCCACCATAACTTCTGACACCATCAACTTCAAAAAAAATCAAAGAGTCACCCCATTTTACAATATTTTCATACCACAATGTACCAAAAACTGTTAATTAGTTTCCATGATTCAAATTTAAAAAAAAAATTATAGAAGATATCTTGTGCATCGTATTAATGTGAAGGTCATGAAAAATAATAACCAAGATAAATAAACTGAGTCAACTGAAATGGAACATATATCTATATGATAAAACAGAATCTAACTAACTGTTTTTTTAATAATATCCAATCTCTTGAGAGAAAATACACCTTGGGAGATCATGTTTTATTTTAAAATTACTCTATATCCATATTAATTGTAAATTTAAATAAATAATGAGAGTCCCCAAATAATATACAATCCCTCATGAAAATAGTCATCATGGGAAAAAAATGCTACATAACCATTCTCATGTATCTATCAAAATGAGAAATGAAATCCAATAACTTTATAGGATTAGTCATATTAAATACAATAGGAATAAGAAATAAGTACCATGATTCTCAGGTTTTAATTTCTAATTCCCTATTATAAATAAGTACCAACCCAAAACCATGCTGCATAAAATTGATTCAATAAATTAATAGAATAAATTATGGCCTATAGAGAACATATATAACCTATCTAATACTGAAAAATATATAAATATCCCTTAATAGAGGATAAAATAATTGTTCATCCACACCCTAAATTACATCACATAACTCAAACATCTATACTATAATTTTTTATTTAACCCATATCCATTGACACTATAGAATATCTATGTCCTTATCTAATTAATAATATTATCACAATAGTTGCAATTATATGAGCTTCTCAGTTACATTAATTGAACTATAAAAACCATCATATATTTTTCAAGTAACATTAATTGTATTCATATAATATTATCAATCCCATAAAAATCATAACATAGTAATTATGATTCTTAGAACCCTCGTTTAACCATTATTTATGAATGTAGAGGAACCCATGATATAAACACACCTCATATTACCATTATATAGAATATTCACCACTATAATTTAAAACACTTATGGAATCCCACAAACATCATGTATCTTTTAATATCCCAAATCATATCACAATATTGATCTCAATCCCAAATAAATCCATCTAGATACTCCCCCTCTCATTAATATTGTTAACCACTAATACGATAAATGATAACTCTTTTTAACACTCTTAAGAACAAAAAATTAATTAAATTTGTATCATATTAGGATAATAAATATTTATTACCACAACCTTAATCAACGTACTCATTTTCGGGTTGTTTGAAAGCCCATAGATTATATCCCATCCATAACATAGTAATCCCCTAGGATATCCTACCAACTCATCATTGAATTACATTCCCACTCAAAACATTTATAATAATTATATGAGGGTTATTCTAGAATCAATGTATTTTAAGTATTATTATATATCCCATTCTATGTGATTAATATTAAATTAGTTCTATCACACATAATTCAATATCATTATTAGTCATTCCTAAAGTCACTAAATTTATAGTGTAACTATATTTTAAATTGTAGGGGAACCAATAATCATAAATCTTAATTAGACAATGTATTTTTTCACTAATCATATTTATTAAACTCAAATCCTTAATAATGAGAAAATATTTCATAAAAATACATGATAAACATCTCTTAATAAAAAAATTAATTTATGTTCTTAGTATTTATCTTGTCCAATATTACAACTTGAATTGAAACTATATACTAAGAATCCAAAAATCAGATAAATATTTCTAATTTGGGTGTCTAATATAAAGTAGAGAGATGATAGAAAAAAAATTTAGAATATGAATGTATTACCTTATCCTTACCAGATGAGTATTACTTCTATAAATTTTTAAACTATCAATTGATAAGAAGATCATTTGGAGAAGTGAAGAGGTGGTGTGAATGTGAGAGAATAAAGGGATGATTGGATTGGGGCATGGAAGAATGTGTGTAGAAGGGGATATAAATTTTTTATAATTTTAAATTAAAATTAATTTAATTTAATTTTATAAAATATTATCCAAGAGTACAATAGGCTCTTAGTTTCCTTCCACCATGTTCCCAGTAACTAGGAAGTGGAGAATTTCATAACCCTTCCCACCAGACTCTAAAGAATATCCCACCATGCTACTAGTATGACCAACATCAGTTAAATTTTGAGACTGAAAACACCTAAAACACATTAACATCACTTCATTTACCATCATACCACTTATTCATTTCCAAAACCTCACATTTAAAACCAAATTAAAGTTATAATATCACTAAATCCTCGCTAAAATTCCAATTATGTTTTTCTAGAATCGAAATCAACTATATTTGACCTCGACTATATATTCCACCAACACGTAATGATGTGGGAAGTTATAAATAAATTTACATTATTATAATTACATATAAATCTTATAAATTTTATCATATATTAATCTTGGAGGATTACCATAATTTTAAACCTTTCATTGAGATCATTTGGTAATAGAATTGAATATAACACATTACATTAACGTTTCTTCTAACAATTATATCTTAAACTCTTTTAACATATAAAGTTACATTCACTCTAAATTAGACTATAATTATAATTTTTTTGTTATATTTTGAATTTATCTATGATAGAACACACACACTAACATTGAATAAATATTAATTCTAAAAAATATAATTTTAATGATCCCAATCCATATACAGTAAGAGAATAAATCTCAATTTCAATTATAGTAAATTTTTGAAAATAAGAATTAAATAAATACATTTTATAATAATCATTTTTTGAGTTCATATTCATGAAAATAAAATACATAAATATTAAAATATACCAATAATATATCCTAATAAATAATTTCAACATATTTTAATGAATAACCTAGTTAAAACATTTTATACCTAAACACAACCCCAATTATCCTTTCTTCTAAATCCATATTGTAAAATAAATAAAATTATAAACCATATTAAAAACCATCATCTAATTTACTAATAAATACCATTTTTTACAAGAAAATTTTCTTTTCTTCGAAGTCAAAATGATATTAAAATATTAATAAAAGTTATCAATTCAAAAATTCTTCAAGATTTATGTAATGTTTTTCAATACATAATTCTATTGTAGAAACTATTTTAATTTTTTTAATTAAAAATTCATGATTCATCAATCATTTCTTAATATATAAATCCAGAACATATTTATAATATATATTTAAAATACACTTGGTATCATATACCATCAAAAATATCAGAATTATTTTAATAACATTAATTAGTGAAATGGGATATCCAGTTAGTTTCTTAATACCATTTCAGAATTATGAGAAATCTTATCTCTAACATATATTCCCATCACAATAGAAACATTACATGAATTTCCTAACACCTCCAATGTATTTTAATAACACTGGTTAACTATTAAACCCTATAATGGATTTAATACTGTTCAAACTTATTATTGTACCATTATGTACAATCAATATAATGACAAATACAATTTCACCCATATACTACTCAGTTTTCCTCAAAATATTGAGGAGATTATTTAAAAAATATTGAACTCATTCAAATTTCAATTCAAAAAAATATTAATGAAACTTTTCTAAAAATTATTGTAGAATGAATTATGTAGCATGGTTCAACTGTAAAAGATACCCCATCCTCTCTAATTAATTATCATACCAATAATATCAAGAATATAAGTAGACAATGAATTTAAAATAATTAATTTACAAATAAATAATTCCTTTCAATCCTTATATCTCACATGCCTTTATTATAATACACAGTTCTATTTACGGTTATCTATCATCTTGAACACGTCTATTTTCTAGTATTTATTTATAAATTAACTTTTGTAGATAATTTTTTTTATTATATACATAATCAATCCACCTTATACTTCATGTAAGCAACTATATTATCTTGTTGAATGTCATCACTTTTCAGTTTCTCAGGAAGGGGTTGTTGAGGAATATAAAAAATTTCCTCTCTCTTATGAATTATTAAAATGTGTTTATACAACCGTAAAGACATTTCTCCCATTAATAGTATCATTTTAAAATATTTATTTCGAACAATAGTTTGGTTATTATTCTATTATACTTATAATATAATATTTTATTATAGAAATATCATGTTTTAGAATCATTTATAATATAATGTTCTCCCACAAAATTGGTGACCTCAATTAATATTTTTACCATTATGGTTTCCCAGTTTATATGACCTAATATTATATTAAGAATAGACACATAAACTATTATGGTACCCTATATATTTCTCAATTTAAATAAGGTAATCCATGGGAACCTAATCATTAAGGTCACATAAACTAAATGATTAGAGTCCTGGCATGTGGTTTCATAGAAAAGATTCTAATAATTATAATTTTTATTGGTTTTAATAATCCTTATATATTAAAAATATGTATTCATTGAATCTATTCATCATTTGAATAATGTATTTCTATATCATATACCATCATCCAAATTAATATTTAATAATAATTGTTTTTGAATAAAACCATATAGAAGTAATGTTTTGTATAACATACATAAAAATAAAATATATTTATTTCTATGTATATCCAAATGAATATCATTCATAAGGTACACAACACTTCTTCAGATAATGTTTTATAATTAGATTAAATGTAAATTAGCATTACAGAAAGTATGATGTGATTGGTATTTGACCAGTATTATTATAGAATTTATCCTAACCTCCAAAAATAGTGAAAAATATGACCAAAATTATAACTATCTATAAAGGAATACACAAGAGAACCCATTATTCATGAAAAATAACAACAACTATTATATATAAATAATTAAAAAATATTATTGATTGTATGACCGAAAAATAAATAGTAATAATTTTTGAATACAACTATTGCTTCTAGTGGCCTAGGGGAAATAAATAATTATTTTATTTATAGACAATTCATTTTTATATATGGGAGACATGGAACCCTTACATGAATGACAAATATAGTGGCAGAAGGATATATATTTTTCATAACCCACTGGCATTAGGCTAATACATGAACTGAAGTCCCATGCCCAAGACCCCACACTGAAGTATCCCATTTTCCTTGTCTTCTAAATCTATCCCTTTATATTATTATAGAAACATTGTATATATAGTTAATAATCACATCCAATATTTAATGGGGTCATTAGTTGTTGTGTACTAGTAGCTCTCAAATGAAATATCCTTGTCTAACTAGTCATTAGGTCTTTCATTTTCCGTCTACTTCTTTATTGGTCATAAAATACTCTATAATGAAGTTCGAGCCTACAATTTGTGAAACCATGTTATTTTTTATGATAAAATACCTTAGATCATTGAATTTGATATCCTAGAGGTCTGGAGTCTTGATGACTATAGCTTCCCCAAATTTCATATGTCCCAAAAGCAAGAAATATTGAATTCCATACCCATGAAATAATCCTTAAAGACCCATTTTCCCAATTGGGCAATGAAAATCCATAACCCAAGTCTCCCACCCCTGTCATCTATACCCTCCACTTTCATCCTCAATCATAGATGTCATTAACCACGTACCCTAGGCCAGCATCGTGTAACTTTGTGTCATCACATCATATTGAACATGCCCCCACCGACATAAAAAACCCCAACACCCACCTCCCTGGAACCCAAAGTGATGAAAGGACAATGGGGAGGCCTAATTATAATTCATGAATGAATCTAAATAAGAGGTGGCATAACCTTACACCATCATAAACCACAAATCCAATCATATAATTTTCATCCTAGTGATTGTGTTTACACCAAAAATAGAGATCCAATGTAGGGGTGTTGAGACTTCACAGATTATATAATTCCATGTCACCAAACTGAAAATCAACTGCTAGCAATGAAAATCCAAGGTTCATAGTATCCAAAACCGAGCACCTAGGAGTAAAGAGTGGGATGAAGAGGAAAATGAGAATTCTATAGAAATCGGATGATGGAGAATCATAGTTGTGTGGAAGCCTAATTATAGGGTCCTCCCAAGAGCAGAGAGCTCCCGATAGTGCCCCTTATTCATGTTGAATGTAACTGAATATTGTATCATACCTTAAATGTAACTCATGATATGAAATTTATATTAATTAATATAAATAATTTAAACTAAATAATTCATTCATTAATAATATAAGTACATAGTATTCATAAATATTAACAAAATATTAAATTAATAATTAAAATTTTTAGAGATGCAATATGTACTTATGAACATTTAACAAGTTCAATAATTGTAAATAACATATAATTTAGACATGATTCTATTACCATTCCATCAAATATAAATATAATATCTATATTTTTAATCCATAAATATTATAAATAAAATTATTTTTGGCATTAATTTAACAATTTAAATAATAAATTTAGTATATTTAGTAAATTTAGTTAGAAATTGGAATGTGATTAAAATTTTATTATTTAAATTATGAGGTACAACATTATTGACGGGATATTGTTTTAATTTTTGATATTAATGGAATGTGGTTTTTCAATTGATATAGTTGTATTTATAAATTTTAAATATAATTAATGATGCTAAATTATATGGAATCATAAGACTAGGGGATAAATATTTCTAGTAGAATTAATATGTTCAACAATGGGATTATTAAGAGGGAATAAAAATGATTATACATGGGAAAGGGAAATAATATAATGGTGAAAATTGTAATAAAATTTTCAGCAATTTAAAATGGGATGAACTAATATTATTCAAAAAAGTTAAAAAAATAAGAACTATATATATATATATATATATCCAATCATATTTTGTTGTTTCCACTCCTTTTAGATTCTCCATTGTTGGAGGATGTTTTAATGAATGTTCATTGAAGGTCAATTTTCAATATAAGTTTTATGATATATGTTGAATGAATTTTCCTAAATATATTATTTTAATTATTTGGGGTATTAAATGATATTTTAATGCCTTGTAATTATCATTTTTTCCTTTTCTCTTTGGATGTGTTGAAAAAAATTATAGAATTTCATATAGGTTTGTACCATCTAGCATAGGATGTCATGAAGAACTCAAAATTTTATAAGTAGAAATTATTTTTCTATGAAACCAATATATTGAGTTACACGTGATTTTTGATACAATTAATGAGAATTTTACCACTCAATAGAGTTCATGTTATCCATATCTAGATTCATAGTGTCCTATTCCAATTAAAAATAAAGGTTATTCCATATATATATATATATATATTATTTTAAAATATTTTAAATTATAACTTTATACATGGGGTTTATAAACCCCAGCTTATGGGAAATTTTTTAAAATATGACTCGTCAATTCATATTTAAATGATATAATGTTTGGGAGCTTATGGAAACTGAAAAGAACACAGATATGGTTGATGCTTTCTATTAATTACTTAACAAATTGTGATTCATTAAACATCATTGTTGTGATTTTCTACTATTAAATATTAATTACTATTTTATAAAATAATTAAATTTATTTTATTTAATAAATTAAAAGATTTCATAAATTTTAGATAAAAATAAAAAAATTAGTTGATTAAAATAATGGAACATGGGATTTAAAAATTGTTAAATATGATTTTTTAAATTATTTTATTAAAAAATGGTAAATTTTCTAAATGAAAAATGGGATTTCAATCTTTTATAGAAGCTAAATTTAAGTGGTTATGAATTAATTGTTTTAGATTATATTTACTTGATGGTGTCTCATTTCCCAAAATAATCTCCCCCTCACAATTCTTTATATCCTCACGGTATTATTCCTGAAACACTTTATGGTGGTGATGGTGTAAACTCCAAGCATTTTCTCACCTCTATATTGTATTAAATTTTTTATGGATTATCCCATAATTCTATAGTGATGTTCTACTTTGGATTTTCCCCTTTAGATCTCTTCACTTCTTATATATTCTGGTATCTTTTTCCCAAAACCACTATTTATCATTTCTTGGTTATCAGTATTATATTATATATCATTATATATGAATATCCTTATTTTTCTATAGGTTTATTGGAAAAATAACAATGATGGATTATATTTTGGGTGTCCCATGTGTCATCATAGCTAGTTCCCAAAGGTTTCAATGGTGTCCCATCAATATTAGAGTGGTTCTAAACCATCTTCAATGACAGAGGGTATTCATATTATTTTTTGATCCCATCTTTAGTAACTAAGCAAGGGTGAGGTACTTTATGATCTTGTTTTGTCATTGGCATTTATTATTTTTATTGTGGTTTCAGTTCTATGTCTACAAAATTTATGTTGGTCATTTTTTCTTTTCATCATTTCTTTTAATGGTTATTTTCTAGTACCTATGTTTATTTCCATGAATTAATTACTATCATTGTTTCTTCACACAATTATTTGTCACATAATTCTTTGACTCATGCATTCCAATTTACACTAGTTGTGAGATAGGAATATTCACAGGAGTTGTTTTAATGCTCTGAATGAATACCCAGGTCTATTTGTGGCATCACATCACCACATACCCATATACCCATATACCCAATGGTACTGATTAGTGGTGGGGGTCTAAATGGTGTTATGGGGAGATATACCCTCAATAATAATAGTAATGCACCAGTATGAAAAATAGTAATAAATACATTCTTGAATGAAATAGCTAAAAACATCATTATATAAAAATATGGACTAAAATTCCTAAAGAAGAGAAAAAAAATAATGGACTCTCGATGTGGTAAATCCACCATTATATGAAAAACAAAATAGATAAACTAAAACATTGAAAAAAATATTTAATAGTCTATAATGGCATTTCCCCTACACTCTAACCACCACCTTCTCAACTCTCTGATGAAGGGACCTTTCCCTTAGCTGGATACCTAATATTACAATCATCACACAAATCATGATTTATCTGTACAGTGATATTATAAAATCACTAGGATAGCACCAATAAATCCTTAACACAATGTGAACTTATATATATATTGTATGCCATAATGGTAAATAAATATCCCCAAAAGAAGATAATAAAACACTGGTAAATCATGTGATAACCAAGATACTAGGATCCATGATGTTACTTATTTCATCTCCATGCTAGAAGGTAAGTCTCATACATCATAAAAAAATTAGTTATATTATACATCCAACCCAGGTCTTGGATCAACTCACATAGCTAACCAATCCTCGTGTCATGCCACATGGTCATCTCACTACTGGACCATCCTTAGGTTGGGCCATATGTTCATAATGCCCCAACCTCTATTGGGTTAGGCCACAAGGGCCACAGACCCTTGGCTTAGTCTTTGGTCCTCATAACATATCTCATACTTGGTCACAAAGGTCACCATACCCCTTCCCTATCTCTATGTCCCATCGTCTTCATCACAATGTTTCACTGACACATACTCCCAATCTAGCGGAAAACCTTATAATAATGAGTCATATGTCACCATGATTCAGGATACAAACCGTCATTGGCTAATAATTCATGCACAATATAGAATAAGATGGAACGATGTCACGTAGTGCATGACGGGGTCGTGGGGGAGAAACATGCACTACCTGGCGGTTGATTAGAGAAGATTGGGTTCTTCTTAATCACTCATATTGGGTGTGATGTTTTCACCTCAAAATGTCCAACGGTTCCATATCCATCAATACATGGACCTTCTTTCCAAAGTCAGGCATTCACTAGATGGTTTGACCAGTGATGCTTAAGAACTCACTTGGTCAAGAGGATGGGAAGTCGGGCTCATCCCACCCTTTTGGGGAAAATTATTGCATGTTCCGGGACTCTCTTATAGATTTAGGGTGTATTCATATGTTCGCGAATATTTGTTTTATACACAAGCATAGTTGTTGGGTCGGAAGAAAGCGAGGAAAGATGGCAAGAGGGGGGGTGAATTGCCTTTAAAAAAATGATTGACAAATTAAAACAAATTTAAATGCAGCGGAAATAAAGGAGGCAAAACACAAGAAATTGATAACGGAGTTCGGCCAAAAACCCGGCCTACGTCTCCGCTCCCAACTCAACCGTTGAGAGATTCCTACCGCTTGCTTTTCAATGGTTTTAGCAAGAAATCCACTAGGCTTTGAGGTAGCACTAGGACCTATTACAGCTTGCTTTTGTTGGTTAAGCAAGAACCCACTTGCTTTTGATGGTTTAGCAAGAACTCACTAGCCTTTTTAACGGGTGAAGGCTAGCTCACCGAAAACTCAAGCCTTTTAAAAGGAAAGGCTTGACGAAACCTCTTCACACCTTAATGGTGGTGTGAAACCCAAAAGAAAGGGGGATGAGAAAAGGATTTGGGGTTTGTAGGCACAAACCCAAAATTAAAGCTCAAAATAAATAAAACACTAAAAACCGTATTGGAGGAAGACTTGGGCGCCAATTGGATGATGGAGTTGATGTAGCGTGCTCTCCCAAGCTTCTTGAGGTGCTCCTTGGATTTGGAAGTTGTTGGAGCACTTGAGGTTCCTTTGAAGGAAGTCGCCGGAGGTTGGCCAAATGATGGGAAATGAGTCCGTTGGCTTCACAATAGTTCCGGTTGGTGTCCGGGGCTTCCTTGGCCTTTATTTATAGGCATGGAACCCTTGGGGAGGCTTCGGAGCCGTTGGAGAGGCTAAAAGAGCCGTTGGGAGCCAAGTGGACAGGCTGGTCAACAGCCCAACGGCTAGTTTGACTGTGTCCACCGGCTGGCCGGTGCAGGGCCACCGGTTGGCCGGTGTTTGCAAAAAGGCATAGGATTCCTTTCCAGGGGCCACCGGCTGGCCGGTGCCAGAGCCACCGGCTGGCCGGTGCCAAGACAGTAGCTGGCACTGTTTGGAGAGAGGGCCACCGGTTGGCCGGTGCTGAGGCCACCGGCTGGCCGGTGGGGAGGCAGTGGCTCCCTCTTGAGTGCAGGTGCCACCGGCTGGCCGGTGGTCTGGACAGAAGGATGCCTTCTGTCCAGGCTCCTATCGGTTGGCCGGTGCACTTCCATCGGTTGGCCGGTGGACTGAATTTCAGTCCACTTTGCCTCCTTTCTTTCTTGGCCCAATTCCTTGGCCACCTGAATTGATTCCTATCATCCAAAAACACTTGAAAAGGTATTAGATAAATATGAGGGTGATTGTGATCATGAAAATAAAACCTTGAGGGGTTCGAGAGGTACAACAATCTCCCCCTATTTTGATGATCACAATCACCGAAACAAACAATGTAAAATACTGAAATTAAAGACATTCTTAAAAGATAATTTGAAAATAAATCAAAGCATGATGAAAAAGGATTCTCCCCCAATCAATCAAGAAATTTCTCCCCCTTTGTGATTATCAAAATAGAATGGGGCATAAAACTTGATTGAGGGAATCGTTTGAAAAACAAGATAGAGTTTTTTAAACCAATTGAAATTTTTGAAATTTGAATTGAAAGTTTTGAATCAAAGATTTTGAAATGAAAAATTAAATTGAATAACAGTTTGAATTGAAAGTTTTGAATCAAAGATTGAATAGAAATTTTTGAATTGAAAAATTTGAAACCAAGTGTTGAATTTGAAAGTTTGAAAAATCTTAAACAAACCTAACTCCCCCTAAATAAAAAGAACTAATCACCGGGGAGAGGGATTTTGAAAAGAGATGATTTTAGGCCCGGAGAGACTCGCAAGAAGGGATTTTTCAATCCAAACTTGTCTCATAGCGGGTCTTCTCCTATAAAATTCGTCCGAATAAAAAAAAGACTTTGGTTGACCATACCGGGCGTTTTTACAATTACACTCATAAATGAGGTGCCCGGGCTTTATGCAATAGTTACAAAATTTAAAGCTAGAGCTCCCCCTTACAAAAACAGTGGGAGCATGGGAGGAGGAAGCTTGGTTGGTGTATCCTAGCCCTTGGGTGGTTCTTGAAATTCGTTGAGAACCTAGGAGATTGTTCAAATTTTGTTCCCCTTGGGTGAACTTAGCTAGGGTTTCTCTAAGGTCTTTGATGGTTGATTCCATAGAATCAACATTTGGAAAATTTTGGATTTTAAGGGTGAGTTCCTCCTTCTCTTTGAGAAGTTGTTCTTTTTCGGAGGAAAGCTTTTTGAAAGACTTTTTTAAAGCAACGAATTTTGAAGAAAGCTCATGAAAACCATTTTCAAGTTGGTCTCTAGCATGTTGGAGTTCTTCATACGACAAATGATTGAAAGAATTTGAAGAACAAGAGGAGGAGTCGGAAGATGTTACCTCATGGAATGCCATTAGGCATCTTGTACCTTGGTCGCTCGAGGAGGAGGAGGAGGAGGATGATGAGGTGTCACTCCATGTGGCCTTGAGGACCTTTTTCTTTCCTTTCTCCTTGGCCCGTTTCTTGTTGAGTGGGCAATCGGGCTTGAAATGGCCCTTTTCGCCGCACCCGTAGCATTTTACCTTGGGCTCGAATTTTTCGGTGGGTTCTTGCTTTCGATGCTTGCGGGATTTCTTCTTCTTGTGCTTCTTCATAAATTTTTGCATTTGGCAGGCGAGATTCTCCATTTCCGAGTCGCCGCTTGATGATGAAGAAGATGAAGATGATGAGGAGGAGGAGGAGCTTACTTCTTTTTGTACCTTGAGGGCGATGTTCTTTGGTGTCTTGATTGGTGTGCCCTCCTTTTGAGCTTGCCTCCTCATCGTGATTTCGTACGTCATGAGGGATCCGATGAGCTCCTCTACCGGCATATTTTTGACGTCCTTAGCTTCTTGGATCGCCGTCACCTTTGGTGCCCACGAGCTCGGAAGGACCCATAAGATCTTCTTGACCATCGTTTCTGCAGAAATGTTATCTCCAAGAGATTTTCTACCATTGCACACATCAGTAAATCGAGTAAACATTTCAGAAATAGACTCATTTGGATGCATTGAAAATGACTCAAAATCTTGTCTATACATGTCTAACCGAGTATCCTTGACTTTGTTGGTCCCCTCATGGGTAACCTCCAAAAGTTTCCAGATTTCGTGAGATGAGGTGCAAGTGGAAACTCGGTTGAACTCATTTCGGTCAAGGCCGCAATGTAGAGCGTTCATGGCTTTGCCATCAAGCTCAAAGTTTCTAATATCGGCGGGGGTCCATTTGGATTCGTCGGGGGAAGAGAGAGTGTAACCTTGCATGACTATTTTATAAATGGGATATCCTATGCTTCTTAAAAAAGTGGTCATGCGGGTTTTCCAATAATTATAGTCGGTCCCATCAAAAAATGGAGCCCGACCCAAAGAGTAGCCCTCGGGGGCAAAAGAGGTGGATGCCATCACAATGGATCTTTGAATTTGAAACCTTTTAAGGTATTACTCAAATTACCCCTTTGATACCAATTGTTGGGTCGGAAGAAAGCGAGGAAAGATGGCAAGAGGGGGGTGAATTGCCTTTAAAAAAATGATTGACAAATTAAAACAAATTTAAATGCAGCGGAAATAAAGGAGGCAAAACACAAGAAATTGATAACGGAGTTCGGCCAAAAACCCGGCCTACGTCTCCGCTCCCAACTCAACCGTTGAGAGATTCCTACCGCTTGCTTTTCAATGGTTTTAGCAAGAAACCCACTAGGCTTTGAGGTAGCACTAGGACCTATTACAGCTTGCTTTTGTTGGTTAAGCAAGAACCCACTTGCTTTTGATGGTTTAGCAAGAACCCACTAGCCTTTTTAACGGGTGAAGGCTAGCTCACCGAAAACTCAAGCCTTTTAAAAGGAAAGGCTTGACGAAACCTCTTCACACCTTAATGGTGGTGTGAAACCCAAAAGAAAGGGGGATGAGAAAAGGATTTGGGGTTTGTAGGCACAAACCCAAAATTAAAGCTCAAAATAAATAAAACACTAAAAACCGTATTGGAGGAAGACTTGGGCGCCAATTGGATGATGGAGTTGATGTAGCGTGCTCTCCCAAGCTTCTTGAGGTGCTCCTTGGATTTGGAAGTTGTTGGAGCACTTGAGGTTCCTTTGAAGGAAGTCGCCGGAGGTTGGCCAAATGATGGGAAATGAGTCCGTTGGCTTCACAATAGTTCCGGTTGGTGTCCGGGGCTTCCTTGGCCTTTATTTATAGGCATGGAACCCTTGGGGAGGCTTCGGAGCCGTTGGAGAGGCTAAAAGAGCCGTTGGGAGCCAAGTGGACAGGCTGGTCAACAGCCCAACGGCTAGTTTGACTGTGTCCACCGGCTGGCCGGTGCAGGGCCACCGGTTGGCCGGTGTTTGCAAAAAGGCATAGGATTCCTTTCCAGGGGCCACCGGCTGGCCGGTGCCAGAGCCACCGGCTGGCCGGTGCCAAGACAGTAGCTGGCACTGTTTGGAGAGAGGGCCACCGGTTGGCCGGTGCTGAGGCCACCGGCTGGCCGGTGGGGAGGCAGTGGCTCCCTCTTGAGTGCAGGTGCCACCGGCTGGCCGGTGGTCTGGACAGAAGGATGCCTTCTGTCCAGGCTCCTATCGGTTGGCCGGTGCACTTCCATCGGTTGGCCGGTGGACTGAATTTCAGTCCACTTTGCCTCCTTTCTTTCTTGGCCCAATTCCTTGGCCACCTGAATTGATTCCTATCATCCAAAAACACTTGAAAAGGTATTAGATAAATATGAGGGTGATTGTGATCATGAAAATAAAACCTTGAGGGGTTCGAGAGGTACAACAATAGTATCCATGGATTACTCCTGGTTGGAAATGGTCAGCTAGACGCAGGTGTTCAGAATCATTTATGCCTGAGTTTTACCATCCCTCATTGGATTAATGACCCCAAGGAGTCTGGACTCACTGAGACAACACGAATTTAATGCCTCGTAACCAAGAACTCTGGAGTTTATAGTCATCTCGGGGGGACAGATAACGACTTTATTGTTTTGATCGAACCTATGATACGGGCTTCCTATGTATCCTCATGAGAGTTATCAGAACCCACGTAGCACTATAAAATAAATAGCTTTTTCTAACAGGGGTATATATGTTCTTAAAAGTAAAATTTATGTTGGTAAAACGTTTTACCAACAAAAATAGGTTTGTCATTAAACTGTTGGTAAAAACTCTGTCGCTAAATGTTATTATGACAGATAAAATAGTTCTGTTGGAATTATAATAATACCAACAGATAATATATATATTGGTCAAAATACTTAGCTACAGATTAATAAAACAAATTTATCTATTGGTAATATTATCAACATTTACCATTTTATTTATTATCAATTAATATTCGTTTATAAATTATATTTTGAATAAAATATTATATGCATATTCCAATATTTGTTGCTAAAATTTTATATTACATCTATTAATCTAATTATGTATAATATATTTATTATATTTATTATATAATAATTATAAAATTACCTTATATGAGCATCTCAAACTCAAGATGAAGAACCAAGAAACATGTTGGAAATATATTTAAATGTATTCAAACTCCAAGAGATTTTACATGAATCTCCAAACTCACACACATCATTTGTCATTCCATGGTTCTCACTGGCAGTGGGTCCTTACATGCAGTAATCATCCGCCTCTGCCATGACATGCTCCCCATGCTTGTTCCATGTCATCTCTCTGCCAGGACATGCTTCCCATGCTTGTTCCATGTTTCCTCTCCACCATGACATGCTCCCCTCTCTGCCATGACATGCTCCCCATGCCTGTTATATGTTGCGACAACACCACCCATGAGTATGTGTCACCCTCTGACATCTTCTACTCATGCTTGCAAACATTCCAAAAGCTCGATGATTCCCACAAACCAGCACCTCAATGATGACCCCAACAACAAAGCATATACTGCTCCTCACATGGTAGAAGATTCGAAGCTCTAGCATAAGACTTTTCTCACCTAACATGAAGAAACCTGTACAGGTTCAATTTCATTATCAATATAAATTTCCAATAAATACTTCATCCCCATGAAATATGTGTTGATCATTATAAAATCTTACCCATAAAAGAGCATATAACAAAATGAAAACATGAAATAAGAACAAGTAATTTATGTTTTCATCCCAAATGGTTTTCCAAAATGAAAATCTGCAAGTAACATATATACTAATTATTAAAATAAGAAAAATAAGAGAAAAAATAATAAAAAACCTTACAGTTGGAAGGTAAAAAATCTAGAAATGTATAACCCTTGACTCACCCAAAGGGCGATCAATTTTTCTTTTCAAGCTAGATAATTTATTGCATGAAGTTCTCTACTGAATTGGTTGTTGCTGTTGTGGCGGCGACAAAAGATTACAACATACCTTCATTCATCTGTTTCTTTCATGTATAGGTTGTCGCTGCCATGGAGGTGTGATACACATGTACTTCACTCACTCAGCCATAAAATAGCCATAATTTCAGGTAGTCTTTGATGGGCATGAAACAACACAACACAAACAAATACAAAGTCACAAAATTAGAATAATGGAAAAGGAAAGACGACTCTTGTATAAAATTAGAATAAAGAAGGGTTTTCCTGAGTAAAACAATCCCTAACAATGGAAATGACTTATGGCGTGATGAGAACATTAACTATGCTTCCTTGATTCAAGGATTCAGACCCAAAACACATAGAAAAATAAAATATTGTAACTTGAATCATAAGACATTCCAAATAAAACCTTTTCTTACAGAAGAAAAATTATCAAATCAAGACACCATTTTTTTTCAAACTCACATGGTTCATCGCCACGACGACTTTTGTAAATGTTTAAATGTTCTTGCCCAGAAAAAAAAAACCTTGCAAAGACAGTTATAATAAAAGACTCCAAGACTCCAATTATCCACATCAACACCATTATACCCACTCTCAACTATACAAAACACTCTAGAAAGCTAGATCAAATTGAACATATGTTGCCAATATTACCAAATTCCCATCATATATGCCCACAATAAGTTTTTCCATCTATATCTTGGATAATCTAATGTTTTATGATGTCTAAAAAAGCTAATAAATGATAGAGAAACATCAGAACAAGCAAAACCCACTCGACAACAATCAGTTTTAGCATCATTAGGGGTTTGAACACTGCTTCTCCAATCACGAACACACTAGTACCTATCATAAAAGACTCTTTAACATGTTAATCAGGGAATAAGGTGCCCCTTTATAATATCCAAACATCAAAGGCTATAGATAACATAATTTTCACTAACAGGGGTCTACATTAATTTTTCAAGCCTACAAAAAAATCTCTTAAGGAAGAAATTGTAGTTCTTGACAAGATTACGATGCATATCTATGTGAATGATAATGTTTTAAAAATTGGACTAGTGAAGAGTTGCATTGGTACAAAATTTACTAACCAATTCAAGGATCTAATATCAGATTTAGCACTCAATTATTCTATGACAACAGTTGGTGTGGACCTTGGCCATGGTTTTCAAGAGGTCGGCATTAAGTATATAAAAGTTGAAAAAGTTTTTGGTGGCCAATTAAGTGATTCCAAGGTTCTTAAAGGTGTAATGTTTGACAAAGACATTGTAATCCCCAAGAAAATTGAGAAAAGGGTTGTGAACCCCAACATTATTCTTCTGGATTGTTCTTTGTAGTACAAGAATTGGGAGAACCAAACAAATGTAGAGTTGGCGAGAGAAGATTATAGGGAAGTATGAAAAATGAAAAGTACATTGAGAATCGTTATATACAGATCCAAAAGTTAAAACCAGATTTGGCTATAACCAAGGGAAGGCTGAGTGAATTGACATTCCATTAAGAAAATCAGGAGTCAATGCCATCAGATGATTGAGAAAAGAAGACGACAATGTAGTGAAGTCTTATGAAACTATTTTTGTAAATAGACCCAATGAACATCAGGAATCATATGTGGGGAAAAAGATGTGATTTTTTAGGTCAAGAGGATCAGTGACCAGTTTTTATCTATTATCATGGAGTGGTCAGAGCCAAAAGCATTCACCATTATCCCAACGGGTGATATAAATGATCTTATAAATAAAGTGTAAAGGAATTATCATGTTTTTATACCCTAGGAATAAAAATTCTCAAGAATACAAAGCTGATACCTAGTTGTAGTGTGAGGTTACTATGTCTTCCACTTTGAAGTAGAAGATCTTGTCTATTGAAGGCATTGAGAAGCGGCCTTATGAAGCTGCTGGTATTTATTATGAGGCATTACCCAGAACCCTAGCACAAAAAGTGGTGTTAATGTGATTAGGACTATTACTTCCCAACAAGTAAAGCATGAAAAAGGTGAAAATGAATAGACCAGAAAAGATGGGAGTACGGGTGTCATTGCTGACATGGAAGAACACAATATATGGGATACTTATAACCTGAAGGTGCAAATGATATGGGATGCTTTCATGGAAAAGGATGTTAAAAACGGATAGAAAATAACAATTGCAGGTCAGACACGAATAATGATGTGTTTACCAGGTGAGTGTAGGGAAGAGGATCCTTAAAGTTTCCAATTATAGGAAACCATAACACTAAGATAGAATCATAAAAAAAACACCATGAAGAACATCATCAAATAGGATATACTATATCATCCTTCCATTACTATCATAAAAAGGTGGTTAAACTAACTCTCCTCCAACATATACATCGCCTCAATGACCACATCCAATGAACTGTGCATATAAACCATAATTCCTAAAAGCACAAACACAAATGAGATAAAAAACTCCAAAAAAATAAAACAAATAATATAGAACCAGAGAAAAAAGGTGTTACCATCCTCATCTGCTCATCAAACATCTACAAAGAACAAGATGTCGTCATCCCCAGCACCCCACCACAAACTACCATAATTAACAAGACAGAGAAATCATAACATAACAAAAAATAAAGGAATGAACATGAATAAAACCTTGACAACCCAAAACAAAACTGGAATGAAAAAAAAGTGAGAAACATAAAAATCAAAATCACTATTAAGATTCACATTTTCTATGACAACTAAAGGAGATCCATCTTCTTTTACATCAACAGCATGCTGAACACATGTTCCTCACCATGAACTGACCTGCCAGAGCCCCAATAATAGCAACCACAACTAAATAGGCAGCCACAACAACACTATAGACAAATATATAGGTAGTCATAAAAATAATGGAAACCAAAACTAAATAAGGATCATATCATATGACCATTTTACCTTTATGATTTGAACTGTGAGGAGAGCCGCCCATATAAACAGAAGAAATCCCAACTCTTTCCAATATTTTTATTATATAAAAAATTAGTATTTGGGCTTTATTTATTTCATGATAGATAGGGGACTAGTACATAGGGGCCAAAAATCCTTCACATGCACAAGAAATTAGATAGGAAGTCCCCTACCAAGTGAAATGATTATCTGAGAGTACCTGTGTTATTTTTGTGTACCTGAATGACGGGTTTCCAAACATGATGTGTGCCACCTGAAGATTTGTGACAGGAAGCATGCCTACCCATTTATTCCTACCTGAAGGGATTCCTGCATTCAATGTGCTTTTTCCTTGTGCGAGTTCACCAGCCATGTCTTGCGTTCACAGCTACTGCCCACATGTGATTTTGTCCATAATGTCAAGGGAATTAATTGCTCCTTCCTCTTCCTGCATGCGAAGATGCCCACCAGAAGTGAAATATTCATCCAATGATTCCTCTGTTATCTCACCTGTACCACACATCATTTCCAAAATGCTGAAAAACTGGCACCCACTTGCAGAACCAGTTGGGAAAATCTGGATAAATCGACCCAAAAATTGCAGGGGTAATTGATTGAACCGCCACTGGATGCAGATTAACAACTACTTATGCCTGCAACACTATTACTGATCATCCTCCCCATTCTTGACATGCAGAAACCACATTGAAAGCATGCCAAACCCAGTTAAAAATAAACTTCATCAGTTGTAAGAAATATTGAATAAGTGTTTTCAAGATACATTATTATATGCCTTATTCATTAATTTTAAAGGTTAAGGGTGGGTATATAACCTACTAGAAGATCTATGGGAACTCTTATCTTCAATTTTCATCAAAAATCTTGTGAGTGCTATGATTGTTGTCTCATGAATGTCCAGTCTAGCCTAAAAATGTAACAACACATACACATTGTTTTCCCCACCTTAATAATGTAATATTAGTGTTAACCACGGGTCATTTATCTCGATGAAGGTAATTTATTTACTCTGTTCAGTTTTTTTATATTGATGGATGGTGCTGACAATGTAAGGCATATAAAAATGATATGTTTAAAAGAACAGAAGAAATAAAACTAAACTAGAAAGCAAAAACATTGATTCATCCACCAAGAACTAAAAACATGACTTCAAACCAGCTCCAGTGATATATCAATCAATCAAAATTAAAATAATCAAATCTAAAAGTCCAAAATTCTCAACTATTACACCTATAATCCAAATTTAGACAGCTTCAACACACATTTTCCAACATAAATCAATAATATATCCTTAATTCAAGAAAAGAGTTACGAATCAATTTCAATAATCTATTAAACAAATTAAATCTCCCATGATTAAGATCAAAAGAAAAGTAATTAATTGAAATCAGATGATTAATAATAATTCATGTATGAACTTATTCCTTAAATTAATACTAAATAGTGATGTAATTTAAGGTGACAGTACAAACATATATGAAATAAAACAAGAGAACATATTATACTTACAGAGGATAGAGGATTTGAATGCAACAAGAGAACTGATTATACGTACAGTGGATGGAGGATATGAAAGCATTAATTGTCTACTAGAATAGAGAAATTGAACCTATAAAACTATATTGAATATATATTGTATTCTAATGAGATCAAGATAGAGAAATAACTGCCTAAAAATGAGCACACTGCACAACATACTGCTGCAAGGACTGAGAAATATAGGATAATCAAAAAATATCTATGAGGTACTACTATAGCCTAATGGAAATTCACTACCGAGATCACCACTACTAAAATAAGACTACTACATACTACCTGTTCGAACATAGAAAATTATTGGAGAAAAGGACCTACTATTACTTTCTATTGAATCCAAACTATGCTACCCTGCCACGAAAAACTTTAGTGACCACAACCGAACCACATGCCTACTGCTCGACTTGTTTTTATTTACATCAACGATAGTGATATCTATAGAATATTCCCCACCAGTAAATCAGATGAACTCATTTTCCCCAAACTTCTTCAACGATCATTGTAACCAAACGAATAACTCTAACAAATCAGACGCTCCGTCAACAGGAACCACTAATTGAATCTGGACACCAACCCTCTTTAACAGAACTTCATTCATTAAGAACCTTATATCACACGATGCTGACTCAAACTCATCCAAATTTGAAAATAAATCTTCAAATGTCATCTATCAACATAGGTTGACTTCATGTATTACGAACCAGAATCCCTTCGAGCACCGGTCGATTAAAGAATTTGAACCTCAACAAAAATTCAAATCAACCCCCTAAGAAGGATTTGGTGCGGCGGATGATGATGTAAACGATGACGAGCACACAGAATGGAGAAAAGGATGAGAAGAATTTGAATAGGGGGCGATCGGAAGAACTGATGCAGATGAATAGGGTTGTAATTTTAGGATTTTCGCGATACCGCCAGATTTGGAAAATTGAATATTGTCGGGTTCTTATCAGGATAAAATTGATTTGGGAATTGGGGTTTGTTATGTTTTTTTAAAATTAATAATTAAACTTATAAATAATGTTTTATGGAGAATAATAATTTAAATAAAATATCAAAACAAATATATATATATATATATATGCAAAAAATTATGAATTTATATTTTTTTTGTAACAAAAAATATATTGCATACACATAACTAATTTATATGTGATTAGAGCCATTAAAAAATTAGATCATTTATTAGTGATTTTGTATCACAGATATATATATATATAGGATTTTTATTAGAATATGTGATATTATTGAACAATTTAATGCAACAAAATTTTATAATTATAAAAGGTTTTTTAGAAACAATTAATAATAACATATAAAATTGTCGATAAAACAATTGTTGGTAAAACAATGATAAACCAATAGATTAAAGTGTTAGTATTGGATTTTTTAGTATTAAGATACTAATATAAATAGATATAATTTTTGGTAAAAACAATTTTCGTTAAAGATAATTAATACCAATAGAATTTAATATTTGTTGTAATTACACATTTTTACCAATAGATATTTTATCTGTTAGTAATTTTCTGTTGGCATAAGTCACTTTTTTTGTAGTGTAGTTTGGTTTGGTATGGGGCTTACCCTCCCGACTGCCCGGTGTTAGTGCGGTGAACCGACGCGAAGATAGTTGGATCGGCCAGTTTTTGGGCTTGAACCTCGGGGAGGCATCCTACGTACCATACCTAAGAGACAGGGATCAAAGTACATTTAGTTTGAATTGGAATGTCATAGAACCGACATGAAGGTGGACCTGGGGTTCTGATGGTGATTGGGCTTGAACCTCTTGGAGGATTCCTACGTATCCTTGTTGTGGGGAATCAATGTCCACATAGTTCGAACTGGAATGTCGGAGAACCGACATGAAGGTGGACCCGGGGGTCCGATAATGATCGGTCTTGAACCTCTTGGAGGATTCTTACGTATCCTTGTGGTGGGTAATCAAAGTCCACGTAGTTCGAATTGTTCGTACATCATTCTGATAGGAGGAAGGAATCCAGAAAGACTGCCTTTTTTGGGGACATGAGTATTATCCCAAAACCCACCTTGTTAAATTTGGGATAATCCATCCTCTTCTTGTTTGGGCTTCAAGATGTGTCTTCGAAGTACATTTCCCATGTTGGGAGGTCCTCTTGAACCGCAAAGATGTCTTCATCCGGTAGCTCGATGTTCGGTGCATCTGTCCTTGTTGAAGGGTGCTCCGCCAGAAAATCTATTAGTGCCTAGCCTTTGATGGCCTTCTGATGCACAAACTGGATGTCAAACTGTTGCAGGATGACTGTCTATCGGGATAGGCACCCGGTCAGCATTTGGCTGCTAAGGATGTACTTGAGCAGGTTACTCCGCGAGACCATATGGACGTCATGATGCTGCAGGTAATGTCAAAATTTTTGAAATACAAAGACTAATGCAAAACAACTCTTCTCGATGTTTGAGTATCGAGTTTCAGCATCGATCATTGTTCGGTTGTGGTAATAGAGACTGTTTTCACTACCGGTGTCATTTTTTTTGTGTGAGGAAGTCTCCCAGTGACCGATCTAAGGTCGTCACATATAGGATGAGAGGTATTACTTCAACTGGGGGCATGAGAACCAGTGGGATTAAGAGGTACTTTTTTAGATTGTCGAACGCCTCTTGCCATTCATTTTTCCATTGTTAGGTAACCCCCTTTTTCATTAACCGAGTGAAGGGAAAACATTTTCCTGCTATGTTGGCATGAACCACCTGATGTAGTCCAAGTTTCCTTGGAATCCCCTTAACATAGTGAGATTGCAGGGAGGTGGCAGGCCGAGGATAGCATTTTACTTTTTAGGGTCGTCTTCGATGCCACGATGGTATATGACGAAGCCAAGGAATTTCTCTGAGGTAACACCAAAGGCGCATTTCAAGGGATTCATCTTCTGGCTATGCTGCCGATGTTTGTTGAAGACTGTCTCATGGCCTGACAGGTGATCTGAGCACTTCCTGGACTTAACCACCAAGTCATCCACGTAGAATTCGACTAATCTCCCTAGGAATGGATTAATGATGCGATGCATGGCACGCTAATATGTGGCACCAACGTTCTTGAGGCTGAAGGTCATAAACTTGTAATAGGATATTCCTTGAGGGGAACTGACGGTAGTGGCTTCTTCGTCTTCTCAGGCCATCCTGATTTGATTATACCAAGAATAATCATCCATGAAGGATAGATCCTCATACCCGGCCATTGCATCGATTAATAACTCGGTGATTGGGACTAGGAAATTATCTTTCGGGCAATGTCGATTGAGATCTATGATGTCAATGCAGATACATATTTGTCTGTTCTTTTTCTTGACGGGGACAATGTTGGCCAACCAGATGGGCTATTGGACCTCCCGAATGAAGCCCACTTTAATGAGCTTTTCAACTTCAACCTCTATTATGGCAACATTTGAGGGGTGTGTTCTTCCGGTGGCATGTTTATAGCCCAGGTTGTGTTCTGGAAGACCTAGGTGATGCGTCGCCAATTCGGGATCGAGTCCCGACATTTTTGTGTAATTCCAGGAAAATACATCCCGGTGTTTCCTCAGGAAGGAGTTATATTCCTCAGGCTCCTTAGGGGACATGGCTGCACTAACAAGAGTCGGCCTCAGGTCTTCCTTGGTACCTAGGTTTATTTCCCTGCGCATGTCCACCATGGTGGAGATATATTCCTCAAATGTGGGAGGTACATTCTTGAGACACTCCTCCTCTTCTTCTCCCAAATCCTAATCTTCTTCATTCGGCGAGGGGAGAGCTCCCAACACAGGTTCATGGGAGTCCAAAGGCCTGGCATTTTGGGCGTCCTCTTTCAAGTATTCACCCTCAGATTGAGGGTTGGCAGACGTTCCTGCATTGTCCCACTCGGTCATTATGGTTGATGTCATGATTATAGTTGAGTGTGTTTCTGGACTTAAACCCCTTCTCTCAATATGGTTGATGTGTAGTACGTAGTCTCTGCTAAGCTTCCTGAGGGGGTCATCAGGAACCATTTCTAGGACATTTTGAGTAGGGAACCAATCGACACCATCGACCAGATTCTTTTTCTTCTTTTTCTCATAAAACCCTGCATCAATGTAGTGTGACTTGGAGATCTTTAAAGGGGACTTGTCGGCATGAAATGCCCCACTTTTCCCATTGAAAAAGTAAATAATACACCGGTGGTAGGATGAAGAAACGACCATGTGCTTATGGAGCCATGACCATCACAATAGGGCATTGAATACTGTGTTCTGCCGAACCACCAGGAATTTCAAATAGGCCACAAGGTCGCCAAAATGGGTATTTAGCTTAATTTTTCCCATTGGCTTCTACTCACTCTTGTCGTAACCTAACAGAGTTGTAGCTGAGAGGATTAGATCATCCTCTCTATAGCCCAGCTTATGGAGTGTCCGTTGGGGAAGGTGGTTAACTCCAGAGCCGTTGTCAATAAAGACTTTGCGGATATCTAAATAATTTAGTGTGGAGGACACATATAGTGATTTGATATGTCCTTGCATGATGGCATCTTCATCCTGATCGGTGAAGAAAATCACTACATTGAATTCAGCCATGCCAGTCTCCATCTAGTAAATTTCAGCAGTAGCTACCTTGGCTTCGAACTCCTGGGGGCTGAGCAAGGCTTCATTAAGCACCTCCCTGAGATTTGCTAACAAGCTCATGGCATCCGAGATCAACATATGGGATGGTACTGACACCAGCTGCTTAAGGATATCATATTTTATCTTCAACAGCCAGTGCTTCTCTATTGGTGGGAGAGTTTTACCAGGGACTCTAGGAGTTGGAGCATGCGACGAAGGACTCACTGTAGGGTTGGAAGTTTTTGTTGTCCCCACGTTCTGGGGGTTCGGCTAGACCGGTCTGTTTGTGCACACTAGGCAGCTATACATCTGTTCCTCCTCTGATGGGTACCACAGAATGACATGGCCAGAGTGGCGGCTTGTGGAGGTGGACAGATATTATTTCTCTTTTTGAGTCCATTGAAGGTCTCTCCCATAGGTTTCTGCGATATTAAGGATTTGGGCTGCGGTAAAACCATAGGGTTGGTTTCGGCCGCAACTGCACCTTCCCTGGTATCCCCTACCTCTGATATTCCTCATCCCAGCCACTTGAGTTGGGAACTCAGATTCATAACCATACCCCTCATCAGGGAACAATTCCATTAGATGGATGAAGTTGATCGAACCAATGATTATATCCTCATCCTGCGATGGGTCAACCCGGTCGGTTGTCCTTGATGGTGTTGTTTGGCGGGTTGGTGCCCATGGAACCAAGCTTGGGGGTATAAAATCTGACAGTGTCAGGGCTATCAATGGCATCCTTGCGGACTGCTCCTATTTCTCTTGTCTCCTCCCTTCTCGATTATGCATGGATGACCGGCTCGAGGAGGGTTGTGAGGTCGATATTGTCGGTTCTGTGGCATCAGGGGCTGTTGGGGGAAACACCAAATACTGTAATTGAGCTCAGAGTATGTCTTGAGATCGATTGACAGTCATCTGAGTCATCCAGCTATCAAATTTCTGCCCCTTTTTTCTGGTGACTTCCTTCCACCCCTCCCCTTTGTCAGAGTCGGTGGTAGAAATATATGTCACATGTTCTGGGGGTGGTCTCGGCTCGACCTTCCCAGAGTCTACCATCTTTTGCAGGAGGTCATTGAAGACCAAGCATTCCCGAATATTGTACCCCAACATTCGATGGTGGCTTCATTGGCTCCGGGAGGCGGAGCATGTTTAAATTCATGGCGGTGATGATATAGTTGCGGACTTGGTCCTCTCAGAATGAGTATAATTTTTGTCTTCGTTCCTCAAACTGGTTCCTCTTTGATCCTCTCTGATCGTCCCACTTGGGTGGAGGCGGCCACTGATATATAGGGGGCCCATGATGATTTGGTGGAGGCTTAGCCAGTGTAGCAAGTGCAGGGGCTGGCTTGAGCATGACAGAGGTCACTTCAGCTCTAAATATTCACATTGCAGGTGCCTGTGAGGCTATTCGAGACTTCATATTGGTCTGCTGCAGGGAGTCTTCAATTATCTAGGCAATGGCTGGGAGATGGTGGAAGACAGTGGTGCACTCAATGGGTATGAGCGGTGTTCGCAGCTCGTCATGAGGGTTATCGATACATATGGAAAGAATGTCATCTTGGGGCATTGGCCTGTTCAGAGGGTAGGTCAGACCCTTCCATATAGTGATGAATTCTGAGACCCTCTCATTCCACCTCTGCTTGCAGTTCATGAGGTCGTTGATTGTTGTTTTAGGTAGCATTGAGCTGAAATGGAATAGGAACTACTACCGAAGGTCTTCCCAGCTTTTTATTGACTGGGCTGGCAAAATCGTATACCAGATGAAGGCAGATCCTTGTAGGGTTCATACGAAGCATCTGAGTTTCACTGCTTCTTGTTGTTCCGTAGTTCCCATCATAGGGTCGCAATAAGACGCGTAGTTCATCAAGTGCTATTCTGGATAACCTGATCCATTGAAGATTGGGAATACAGGGCTCCCAAAATTGGGTGGAGGTGGTGTGTTGCTCACCCAATCCGATTAGGGCTTCCGCTCTGGTTATATCGAAGCACGTCGACCTTCCATTACTTCCAATCGAGATGTCAGTGCTTCCATGGTGATGGTGAGACCCTGGTTCACATCCTATTGGGCCCGGTCCTGGGCAGGTGTAGCCCGAGGCATTGCTTGAGGATCCAGCTCGGTTGGCACTAGGGGTGCATGTGACGTTTGTGAAACCATTGTAGGGTTTAGAAGTACTCGCTCCTGTTTCTTCTTGAGTTGGGGGAATTCTTGTTATTCATCCAGATCCACATTTAGGTAGTTGGACAGGCCGGGCGCCTCGTTGGGCGGAATCCCTGACCGTGCTTCGTTTTTCGGGGCAATCCTTGGACTTTGAGGTGAACTTACTGGGAGTGCATGATGTGGCTCCTCTTGGGATGCACTTTCAATAAGACAGTTCCTCTGGACTAGCTCGGCGGTGAGCCATCTTAATTCCATCATTTCCTCTTCCTGTCGAGTGAACCTCTCTTCGATTGTAAGTGGCTCGGTTTTATCAAGAGAAGGAGGCGGGTTAAGGGTAACCAGTCCATTATTCTAATCCTTGATGGAAGCTCACAGGGTAGGTGGAAGAGGGTTAGCTAAAGAGGCAGCCATATTAAGGGCGGACCTCTGGTTCCGTGTGTGCACACCTGGTGGTTTGTTGTGAGTCACAGACTGACCGGAACAATCGTCTCCCAATCCATCCGGATCTGCATCAACTTCGGTGTTACTAGTGGGGTTATTCTCTACGGAGTTGATGGATGCATATCACGAGGTGGAGATGATGTCATCATTCAAACAGGAATAGGATCTCTCGCTCCGTTAACTGGTCTTCACTCTTCTGACCCGGGATTGCTTTCAGGCTCCTTGACGAAGGGTGACTTGGAGAGTTCTTTGATGCGACCATAGGATACGCCTACCTATTGAAGGGGATTATGATTCAATGTATGGGATAGTGCAGGATACTCCTCTTCTGAATATCCTCCCCAGATGAGAGAATAGTGATTCTCATGGGGGAGGTTGTTGTTGAGGAGGTAAAAATGCCCCCATCCCTAAGGGCAGGGGTTGGCTTCGTTCCATGTACGTTGAGTCTCTTCCCATTTTTACTGGTCTTACATGGGCATTTTTTGTTACTAATTCCCCCAGCCCTACAGGCTGGGGTTGACTCGGGACTGCGGAAGTGGATGCTGCTATCGCTACCTACCTGATCTTGCGTGACCCCATTCGAGGGTGAACTGGTTCTGATGCTGAGTTCACTGCTGACTCAATTCTCTCTGTGGAGGCTAGAAATGACTGCTGATTGGCCTCTATTAGGCGAGAGGCTTTTTGTATGCTCTCGGTGGCCTGATTTAGGAGTTCTTGAATGGCTCGTTCCCATTGGGCCTGATGCTTCTGGGACATACTCAAGGCATGTCTTTGCTTGGTGTGTCACCTTTCTTGAACAGGGGGACCACTCGATCCTTGCCTTATCATGATGGCGTTGCAGGACACTACACCGCACGAGTTCTTATGGGTGGGGAGCGGAGTGAAATGTAGAGCTCTATGTTCTCCCCATCCTCTGATATGGACTCCCGTCAGAGCGTCACTGATGAGGCGGCGCAGCTGGTGCAGCGCACGGAGATAGGATATCTCCATGTTTCCTTTACGCCTTTCGGGTCATTATTATCTCTCTAAAGTAAGTGCTTCCAGGTCGATGTGACACATGAGGTCTCCAATTATCTTCTCATGGTCTACATACCCTTCATAGGACATGATTCTAGATTTCAGTCGATGGAGGGTTGTCCATATATTGTAGCAGATGTCACGCACACATTATTCCAACAACTTTCTGGGTATGTAGAATTGAGAGGTGGACATGGGAAAAAACATAACTGGTATATCATCCCTGTCCAGTCGTTTCCTCGGGTTCAACATGTTGGCATACTCCTCCGCTAGTGACTTCTCTACCTGTTCATCCCAACTGAGATGCTCGCTGATAGCATGGTCGGAGTCAGTGGGACCGGTAGGTATTGAATTTTCATGTGGTCGATGCTTGAGGTGGTTCAAAAGAATAATGTTGCCCCGGAACAACTCCCGATTGAAGGAGGGTGTCATTGGCGACTAACTGGGATTCTAACATGCTTGATCCCATCCTTCGGAGTGCCTAGAAATATGAGGGATTTTTCATGCTTGATTTGGCAGGGGGAGGACCTTCCTGTCGATATAATATGTCATTGAGGGGAGGACCTTCGCAATGACGGCCGCAATGGAAAGGCCTACCATTACTTCTTGACGCCTCACTATATTGAAGAATTTTGAAGTGCATACATTGTGGAGGACCTCTAAGGCGTGTCGCAGCAAGGGGAGGAAATTGTAGCTACGTAGAGTTGTTACAGGGAGGGCCTTCGGAACAACTACCCTCTGGGTGAGGATGATCATCAGGGTTTGACGTTTGATGTGTATCCCAAGGAGGACCTTCAAGACACACTGCGACAAGGGGAGGAACTTCTTGTTGCTTAGGGCCACTGCAGGGAGGACCTTCGCAATGGCGGTCGTGGTGGTGAGGACTACCATCACAGCTGCTGTAATGGCGAGGACTACCATTACAACTGTTGTAGGGAGAATATATGTGGGGTACACCATGGGGAGGGCCTTCATAATGTACTACAATAAGGGGAGGTCCTTCTCATAGCTTGACATCTATACGGGGAGGACCTCCATTATCAGGGTGGTGAGGACTACCACCGTGACCTGGTGCTCAGTTGCGTGGAGTGTTGTTGCAACGTAACCCTAGGGGAGGACCTTTAGGGAAGGCTACGAAAAGGGGAGGGCCTTCTTTTCATGATGTTACTTAACTGCAAGGAGCGCCTCTACAGTTGCGGCTATGATATTGAGGACTACTATCATAATCTGTGGTCCCACTGCATGGAGAGGGCCTGCAGTGTATACCCCGAGGATGACCATCAGGGAGGACCGCAAAAAATGGAGGACCTTTTTTCTACTCGATATTCTGGTCACGTGGAGGGTCTCTCTGACTCATATTAAAAGAGGATCTCTTATGATCGATCGTTATACGCCCACATGGGAGGCCCTCACAGGTGCTCTGGGGAGGACCTTCAGAGCTGTTGGTAGCGACATTATAGGGAGGACCTTCGTAACTACTACAACCACTCCCATAATGTGGTAATGGGTGGGAAAGGTTATGAAACTTTGATATGTGCTTAGCGGCATTGGGAACCCCATATTCTAGTAGAGAGGATTCATGAACCCGCTATTTATTTTTCGGCCGCCTTCAGCGCGTTTGGGACACTTTCTTGCGGGCAGCGGGGACTGTTTGCTGTTGGCAACAACCTTCACCTTTGGGTCCCTATCTAATTGAGTCCCGTGATGTTTCTGGGATACGTCGACGATAATAATGACTTTTAGGAGGGATATATTCCTGCTCTGAAGCATCCACCATGATGGATGGGTTTCCCTCAGTTGTAACGAGTGAAACTGCTCGATATGGTTGCCCTTGCATCATGGAATATGGCCGGCAAACCTCGTGGGCGGAAAAAGGGATGAAGATCTTCTCTGAGGTAGCTATCTCATCTCTTAGATGAGTCTCCTCAATTGGAGAGATGGGATCACAGGCCCGAGTCCTTACTATTTCCACTGATGCAATCACATTCTGGCAAGACTGCAAGGTATGATCTGGGATCTATACCTACTCCTCCATCATTGTCAGGATATGCAGAGAGACATCTTTGGCTGGAATAGGTATGAAGGCCCATTCTTATATCAGATTAGTAATATCCTGCTCTGGTCCTCCGGTGGTCAGTAGGTACTGATGATTCTCCAGTGTCGGGGCAGGTGAATGAATCTACCCCTGGGCTGGGATATGCCGGTTTATCTCTCTGTTTTCCGCCACATCGGGTTGGCAGACATTACGTGAATCCATAGGGATCTGGCCCTACATATGTTGGTTTCCCATCATATTGAGTTTGTGGCCTTTTTTGGTAGGAAGAAGTGCCTGCCTATTAATTGCCGCCACATCTGTATGGTGGGCTTTGTTGATCACCACCATGCTGAGATGGTAGGCGTCAAGAGCATCTGCTAGGAGTTGGTCCTGTAGGCGCTGGGTCACCACCACGTCGGGTTGGTGGGCTTCACGACCCTGGCTAGGGAGAGGTGCCTGCCAGGTAGGTGTTGTCTTGTGTGAGCGATGTGCTTGATGGAGCCCGGTGGGGATGCATGCCTACTCGTATGATTCCACCATGTCTGGATGGCGGGCTTTGGAGGAGCGAACAAGTGTATGTGCATGTTTGTTATGCGTCTCCATGATTGTGTAGCAGAGTTCCTCCTCATGGACAAGGGTGATGACCGGTCACTAGTTGTATGTTTTCCTCCCTCGTCGGGCAGTCCGAGGGGCCGGAGCTCAGGGAGCGTGGGCCTGGATCCTTGGGGTGACATCCTCCTTATCGTGAGGATGTTGAGTTGTGGCGTAACCACGATGACATCTTTCGGTGGGGGCCTTGGAGCGAAACCCCCATTTAGCGGGTATGAAATCTTCAGCACTGACCTCATCTACATCCCTATGATAAGGGAAGTACACCTTGTCCCATTACGAGTATAGACTCCCGAAAAGGATGGAGACATCAATATGGGCCGTCGAGATCGGCCTTCGCGACCGCTGCTCGTCGGGCGACCGGCGGGTCCGGGTAGATTGGAGAGTGTGCATGGCAGCCTCCACCGTTGGGAGAGAACCGTTCATATGGTTCTCTCGGATCAACACATCTGAGACCCTACGTTGAAGACACTAGGTAGGTGATGGGGTCCTCTGTTGGTGAGGATGTCCGGTCATTGCGTTGTTGGAAGAATGCGCCTGTGTGTTCCTTCGTAACGCCATTGGATCGAAGGGAGTTCTGAGTGGTACCTGTAAAATGTTTTAACAATTACAAACATCAAACTCATCAAAGAATCATCTCAGGACCCCATGCCTAATTAATGACCTTGCATTGCCCTCCATGTGATTATAAAGGGGGAGCGTGGTGGGATTAGGTTAAATCTGTCATGGTTGGTTAAAAATTCACATCGGGTTCACCATTTGTTGTCTCGCGGTGCATAACGGGGTCATGGGGAGAAATGTGTAATACCTGACGATTGATTATAGAATATTGTGTTCTACTTAATCACTCATATCAGGTGCACCGTTTTTTCCTCGAAACAGCCAACAGTTCCATATCCAGCAAGATAGGTACTTGCTTTCCAAATCCATGCGTTTGCTGGGTGGTTTGACCAGTGATGCTTAAGAACTCACATTGGTAGAGAGGATGAGAAATCAAACTCATCGCACCCTTTTGGGGAGAATTATTTCTTGTTCTGAGACTCTCTTATAGATTTAGTATGTATTCATATGTTCGCAAATCGTTGGTATACCCATGAATAGTATCCACGTATTACTCCTAGTTAGAAATGGTCAGCTGGACGCAGGGGTTTAGAATCATTTGTGCCTGAGGTTTACCATCCCTCGTTGGATTAATGACCCCAAGGAGCCTGGACACACTGAGACAACACTGATTTAAAAGCCTCATAACTAGGCACTTTGGAGTTTATTGTCATCCAGGGGGGACAGATAACGACTTGAGCGTTTGGATCGAACCCATGATACAGGTTTCCTATGTATCCTCATGAGAAGAATAAGAACCCACATAGTTTGGTTTGGTATGGGGCATACCCTCCAGGCTGCCCAGGGTTGGTGCGGTGAACCGATGTGAATATAGTCAGATCAGCCTGTTGTTGGGCTTGAACCTCAGGGAGGATTCCTACTTACCCTACCTAGGAGGCAGGGATCAAAGTCCATGTAGTTCAAATTGGAATGTTGAAGAACCGATGTGAAGGTGTACCTAGGGGTCTGATGGTGATTGGGCTTGAACCTCATAGAGGCTTTTTATGTATCCCTATGGTGGGAAATCAATTTCCACGTAGTTCAAATTGGAATGTCAGAGAACCGGTGTGAAGGTGGGCCCTGGAGTCTAATAGTGATCGAGCTTGAACATCTTGGAGTCTTCCTATGTATCCCTGTGGTGGGGAATCAAAGTCCACACAGTTAGAATTTGAATATTGGAGAACCGACATGAAGGTGGATCCTGGGGTCCGATGGTGATTGGGATTGAACCTCTTGGAGGATTTCTACGTATCCCTGTGGTGGGGAATCAAAGTCCACGTAGTTCAAATTGGAATGTCGTAGAACCAACATGAAGGTGGACCTAGGGGTCTGATAGTGATTGGGCTTGAACCTCTTTGAGGCTTCCTACATATCCCTATGGTGGGGAATCAAAGTCCACACAGTTCGAATTGGAATTTCAGATAACTGACATGAAGGTGGACCTCGGGGTCCGTTGGTTATTGGGATTGAACCTCATGGAGGCTTCCTACGTATCTCTGTGGTGGGGAATAAAAATCTATATAGTTCGAATTTGAATGGGACTTACACTCTGAGGCAACCCCGGAGAAAATGCCATGGTTGATGCTTACTCTAAGCCCATGTGAGTCATGCTCGGTGTGAGAAACAAGAGGCAGCATGGACCAGATGATCACATCACGAAAGGTGCATCCGTGGGAAGTGGAGTGGGGCTTACAGAAGTGGGCATCCCATGGCAAAAAAGCGCAGTGGGAGAAGGACATGGCCCTAAAGAAGAACGAAGAATCACCCTTCACCACTATGCCCTTTCTTTTCCATGGTTGTGGGGAAGTACGGATGTAAATGGGGGCTTCCTTATGATGGTTTGTCTGCCACACCACGGGGAAGGGAGAAGTGCCCATGTCATAACAAGTGGTGGGGTAGAAAAGGGACTCCCTGGCTCGGACTCTGTATTACCATGGAAATGTGAACCTAGAAATGCTTCAGAAGGCTGCTCGAGGGCCGGAGCAACCCCTTCACCCTTACTTACTGTGGGTATGTGAACTCAAAACAGCGCGCTGATGCACTAGACAGTTACATCACACGGGTCCGATGGCTCTAGGTGAGGCCTCGGCTCGGGGCCGATGAATGGGCCAATGAGCGGGTTGCAGAGGATCAGGCCAGGTTGGAAGGATTTTATCTGGCTTGGGGAATGGGAACTCCGATGGATCCAGTGGCCCACACAGGTGGATGAGTGCTGGGGCCCTTCACGTTGGGAGGTGCTACATGGCTGGAGGGGCCATCCATGAACCAGGGTGGTCTGTGGACTGATGGTAATCCCACGAACCAGGGTGGTTTGCGGACTGGTGGGCATCCTGTGAACCAGTTTGGTTCATGGACTGGTGGGCATCCCGCGAACCCAGGTGGTTCGCGGCTTCGGGTTCATCCCGCGTACCAGTTTTGTACGCGGAAGGGTACATGCGAGTAGCAGAGGCCAAGGGAGACGTTGATCAGGGGTTCGTCGGTCGGGGATTCTCCCACGTAGGAGGGTGCTACGCGGTGCAACGAATCAGAAAAGAGGCATATACTCCCTGGTCCGTGGGGAGCGCATCTGCGGAGTGGACATGGTTCACGACCTTCTTTTCTTTGTTATCTTATGTTATTGGTTCACCAAGTTTTTATGCATTTTTGGTTCCTTATTAATTCTTTTCTAGATTCATACCTGTTATTGTTCGTGTACTGGAACTTCGTGGTTTGCGAAATCCTTAGCACCTCCCTTCGAAATCCTTCCACCCGAATCTGGTCGATCTCCAATTTCCCTCCCCTTACTCTTTTCCCTTGATCTCATTTTATAGATTGGGGAAAGAGATGTATATGTGGTCATGCAGAACCTTTTATGGAGTCCCATGATCGGAAACCCAGTTTACAGATGACTTGGTCAATCCACAACTTGCGGGGGGACTGCTTCGCGGCCACGCTGGGTTCCGCCTTCATTCCACAAACAACAGCAGATGAGGCATGGCCGATCGACGCGGTCCGTGGCTGGGGTAGTTCATGATGGTGGATCGGCTCGGTACCCATCCTGCTTTGTGCCCGCGGAGGATCCCGCCTCCATTCCTCGAACGACAGTGGTCCATGGAGGGGGTGATTTGTAGAACCGGCTGCGTACCATTATCATTGGACCTGTCTACGGACTGGTTCGGCTTGTTAAATCTTTTGAGTATTCTCCATACTTTTCCCCAATCATTGTGGGGGAAATTGGGTATAATCTCCATTGGATTAAATTGGATTCTCATTCTCCGTTGTAGATTTTTCAGGACCCTAAAAATGCACATAATTCTATATGGGGTTTCTTCTATGAAGGAATATTAGAGGTAAATGTGTGTTTCAGATTATTTTTTATCTTATTATATTTTTATATGTGTATTCAATTACTCACCTCCATTTATATGCTATGTGAAACCTTGAGTAGCAAGGTGGGATATCTTGGTATGAGTAATAAAAAAATTATTATTGCTCTGTAGATAGTGTCCATGTGTTTGTATTGTACTTTACATAAGGTATTTTATAATATTAGACAGTAAAATTAGGGTAAAACTGATAATTTAGGTAGTTAAATAACATCATGCATGCTAGTTAGGTTGATTTAATATGTGCTTTCAAATATTTATTCTAGGGATACATAATTTTCCTAAGATAGTATGTTTATTATTATTCAATGATAGTTGATTTATGTTTATTTTAAATTGTTTAAAATTATTATTTTCTTGGTTATCATGTTAGTGATTATTATTCATATTACGTAACCCTTTTTTATTATATATTATTGATATTTGGAATAGATTTTTTATTTTCTTTTCATACTTTTGTTTATGAAAATTCTTTTCTTCTTAAAGGAATACATGTATCTCACTTATGTTTTCACTGTTATATTAGAAAATTTTATAAAATCACGGGTTGTTTCCATCAATAATACTTCCTGGATATTTCTAAAGTAAGGTTTAAAATAGTTCCCAGTACAAAACTCTAACATTTTCCTAAAAATATTTAATGTATTTTCTATGTTAAAGTGTGTATCATATATATGATGGAGACAATTATTATAGTTAATGTTTTCTATTTTTTTTTTTTGCAAATATAGAGCTTACCTTCTTCAATGTATTTCATGATAACATGAAATAGGTTTATATTCAAAGTTCATTCTATGGGAAAAGTAAGAATACCAACTAACCATATTTTTCTCACATTTTAGATGCATTATTTTTTCAATGTTGATTTCTTTTCGATATAGTGGGTGGTCATAACTTGGATAGAGTGTATTTAAGGTGGTAAGTGATGATTATTCACTTGTTTTATAGATATGGGTGTGTTGAGTTTATTATTGGGATCTTGTTCGGTAAGGTAATATTGGTTCACCACATGTATCAAGCCATTTTATCTTTATATATTTTTGTCCCCATAAAAATTACATTGGTTATTATATAAAATATATTCTTTTGTTCGGTTGGGATGTTTTGATATATTATTTTATATAATTATTGTTTGATGAGTTATTCATTTACTCTTTTACTTTATTTGGTTTCATTATATTTCAAATTTTTTAACATCAATATGCATTATTTCATAACCTATTTTTGGTTGTGTATGGATTCTAGGTGTTATCCCACATTTTTTTTGTTTTTCTGCTTAAATTTTTCCCATTGGTTCATGTCTTCATTCCATTGAATATATTTCTAAATCATTGAAATATGGAACATTCTTTAGGCCTTGTGATTGTTCAACTTGATTTCTGGGTCAAAATATCCCAATATGGATCATAAAATGATTTTAAATAGGATAATAAATAACATACATAGTCTCTATACATCACACATTTTAATTAAAAAATGGTTTTCATTAAACAAGTCATTTTTTTCTACATGGTAAAAGTATTATCATGAAAACTGTGATCATTTTAATTTAAACTGTACATTAAAAAATGATTTTATGATCTCTTATTTTCATAATACTGTTTAAATGAGGGTTTTTTCTAAATACATGTCATTATTTTATTAAATTTTATAAAATGAACCCATTTTATTAATACGCACATAATTATTATTAATATCATCACAGACAATAACTATTTTTATATGAACAAATCATGCTAAAATTCTATTTTTTGCCTTTTTCCCCACTATAAAATATAAACCAAATGAAATAGAATTTTATCTAATACTATTTTGGGTTTAGGTGGGGACAAAAAATATCTAAACATAGTGGAAAACTACAATAAAACATTTTCCACATGGCTTAACCAATGTTTTCTAAAATTGAATGTAAAAATAATTGAAGGGTACATTCTTGTTTTTGTTAGAAGAAAAATCTATCTATTACTACTACAAAATCTTAAAAAAAATTTATTTGTGGAAACCAAAGTACTCCCACCTCTAAGGGTATATAAATATTTTATGAAACACTCACACTGTAACACCCCAATATTTTGAAAAAAAATTAATATTGAATGCTTGAAACAGTTAGTCTTTACAAAAGACCACATTGTTATAACCTAGCCAGTAAACATAATTTTTCCACCTCTATGATTTGAATTTTGAAAAACTGATATACACGGTTGCATTTAATAACATATTTAGAGTCTAAAAAAATAAAATTAATTTTTGGTTTATAATAACATACCCTTATGAATAGTAATATGAATAGTAATATGACCTTAAAAATAGTAAATCATTTTATTATTTTAATTTATTATGGTTATATAACAATGAGTTGTTGATATATTTTTCAAGGGGATATAAAGTGAATTATATTATTAAAATTGTTATAGTTCGAATAAATTATGAATATATTTGAAAATAAAATTATAAATATTAATAAAATTATTTTTAAAAAATGGAGATTTTTTTTAATTCTAAACGTTGAAAATTTGTTTGGGTGAATATTTGGGATTTTTATGAAATCCTGTATTTTTTTATGAATAGTAAAATAAGGCAATTTACCTTAAATGCACATTATCAGTTAAATTAACTATTCCTAGAATCATAAATTATGTAAACACATTGGGTTTGATCTCACATGTGAATATTACTATTCATGGTAACAATAATCAATATTATTGGTTGTTTTTGGCAAAATATTAAAATGATATGTAAAATAATGGGAATACCCTCCTCTCCTCCACTATAACCCCCCCCCCTCACTCCCTCTTATCTTCACAACACTCAATCCTTGTTCCTTTCCTAAATTCTACTCAAATATCCTCCCAAGATCCTCCCCCATATCCATCATCCCTTCGCTTCATAAAAATACCAAAACCTCTCCCTTAAAGAGGCTCTCAAAGAAGATTACATAAAGGGGTAAATTCCACTTTTCATTTCTTTTATTTAATGTTACATTATTTTCTTCTTCTTTCCACACATCCTTTAATTGAAATATTGTGATGAATCAAGTAACAAATATATACTGTATTGTTTTTATAATAAAGGAATAATTCTTCATCATCTCTCATTTCCACTTCTATTATACTAGAAATGAAAACACCATCTGAGATGTGTTAATTTATCACACTCAAGGATGACATGTTTTCAGATTATATTGCCATATTATATTATGGTAATGAAAAGATTTTATGGTCTAACTAGAATATAATATAATTATTTAAACATATTTATAGTTCTGTATTCCATTTTTACACCTAATATTAATTTATAAATCAAAATGACTCAGTTGTAATAAAAACTACCAATAAATCCAAAAATTGTCATTAAAATTTGATATAATGATTCATATTCATTCCCAATATCCAAATTAATTTAATAACCATGTGATAATTTGGATTTTCAATAATAAAATATGACTTTAATTCAGGTTAACCATTCTCATTCTACATGTTTATCCATTTATGAATTTAATAAATTCAATCATGAAAACCAAGGATGAAAACATTCCAAAACAATGAAATTGAATCTTTAAACCCATCAAAAGGCCATGAATGAACCAAATATGTTAATAAAAAATAAATTAAATTTTGAGGAGGTTTTATAAAAATTAATTTATGAACCTAAATTTGAGTATTCTGGTCATTAAGATCAAGTGTGGAATACATTAAAATTTATGGTTGGCATTTTCCACCTAAACCTCCCTTTTCATTCGGGTTACTTTTATTATCATCTTACCTCAATTAAATTCATATTATTTAATATTTACATATCATAAATTCTATTTTTATTGTATATATATGTATACCAACCCTAATCCTACCTTTATTTATGAGTAATTATATGTTTCAAAAGGATCTTTCAAAAATCCTTCCTGAAATACAATCCCAAATCCATGGAATTTCTCAAATTTTTACATATTTTCAGTGGAATTCTATAATATATTTTCAGAAACCATTATCTTATTGAAATCACTCATTTTATTACTCAAATACTACCTTACATAATTTTTGGTTTAATAAAAACACTTTTCCAAAATAACTTTTCTTTTCAATGTTATAGAGTATTTATCTCAAGAATTACTCGATGATTTTATTAGAGTATCTTCATCTTTTTCAAAACGATTATTGATTATTATGTATTATTTGGATTAATATTTATGATATCATATACCATATTTAATTGAATGGTTTATTATTAGTGGATGTTCTATCTTAAAACCATTCCCAAATTTACTTCAAATGGTTTGTGTTTATGGTTAATGTTCATGGAACGTTTTTTATGTTTGATATGTTAATGTCGATATAAATTTATATGTTGTTTATGTTTATCTCTATTCATGTGAAGAATAAAATGGACTTATTATTTTATGTTTGGGGGCCAAAATATCCCCTTGACGCATTAGTATGTCTCATGAGGGAAATAGATTTGGACTTGGATGAGGCCTTTCCAATTTTTAGATATGGTTTTGGTTGAGGCCTTAATAATTTTTATATGCCTTTTCAAATGCCTTGACAATTTGTTTTATAATGTCCAAAATATAAATCTTCCTCATTATAAAGCATTAAGTTCATATTTAATGTGTTTATTTGACTAGTATTATACCCAATATTATGTTTTATTACGGAAATAATTACTCAACTATTATTCCTGTCATAATGTGTTCTAGTTTATTACTTTAAAGGCATGTGTTTTCACTTATTCACCATGAAAATGCTTTTGTTTATTTAATTTTATGATGAATTTCTTACCCTTACTGAGAAAATAATATCACCCCTTCTTATGTTTCTTTTTACCAAGACATGAAGAGGTATATTATAATTGACTTACAAGGGCAATCTTAGAGTAGTGGATGTTCCCAATTGAACTTATTTGTTGTTTTTCATTACTTATTTTAATGATGAACTTATATATGTATCTAGAATTCCAAATCTAAAAAACTATTCATTCCTTTGGGATATGACTTTCTTTTATTAATGCCAATGCAATGTAATAAGGCACTAACTCTGGTCAATTGAGGCTGGGTAATTACATTTGGTATCATTGGAAGTTTAGTAGAAAATTTTTAAACTAGATTTAGAAAAGGTAGATTAGGTTAAAAACCTCTATGATAGTCCTTGACGATAAACATACAAGAACACTCAATAAATTTGGTAAGGAATATATTTTATGAATCTTCATATAAAATACATCCATTTATGGATAATATAAGATCACATTATTCTGTCACAGATGTATCTAGGAGTGAAAAAACAAACAAGGAGTGTCGGGCTTGACCTGGATTACCCTGGTACATAAAAATGGCCCATACTACGCACCACGTTCGATATTCCTAGGGGATATGATTTGGATACTCACATTTTCTTTACAAGAGACTATGAAGTACTTAAAAGTAATTTTTTTCATAAAATAAACAATGTTTGTAATAATGGGATTTTCCATGAATATTGTTTTAATTTATTTAAATTATTTTATCTAAATTTATTTTGTAAATATGATTCCTAATATAATCTAGTGTATGTAATTATCTAGAAATAGATCCCAATGGAAAGTATTTAAACTACATGAACACACATATCCCATATAGGGATTACCCTCCTGCGTAATATAATAATTTTGGATTTGGAGATGTGACTGGTGTGGATAAAATTATAACTATACTGGGAAAACATAATGAGGTTATAAACAATATCATTACCCATATGGAGCATCTGAATCCATGTTGTGGAGGAGCTTTGTTAGATCACTTTATGCGACAACAACCACTATCATTTAATGGGACTACAACCCCATTCAAAGTTGAGCATTTGATAAGTTCCTTAGAGAATATATTTCTTTCCTTGGGATGTAACGAAAGGGAGAAGGTTTTTAAAGAAGTCTATCATCCGTTCGTAAATTCTAATCAATGTTTGTCACTAATTCAAAAGACAATATAGGAGGAAGAGAATGAAAACATGGTTTGAAGTGAATTTAAATAACTTTTCATAGAGAAACACATTCCTCACGAATAACGAGCTCATATGGAAAGTAAATTTCTAAATTTGAGGTAAAAGGAAGATGAGACTATTTCAAAGTAAGAAGGTAAATTTACAAGTATATAATTTCATGTTGTGGGCTATATAAATAATCCAAGGGTCAAGATAGATCAATTATTTGATGGCCAAAATAAATTCCTCTGGTGGGTGCTAGTCTTCCAAACATTCTCATCATAAGATGACATAGTCACATGCGCTATCAATACAGAAAATGAGTTCTATAAGTCTTATGTCATTAAAGTTAAGGAATAGAAGAAGAGGGTTTCTGAAAACTATTGAAAAAGAAATAATGTAATAGGGAAGAAGGGAAGAGTTGACTTCCCACCTTGTGATAGTTGTGAAAGGAAAAAAACTGGTACATGATTAAAAGGAAAAGGGGTGTGCTGCAGGTGTGGATAGAAACACCATTATGCTGGTGTTTACAAGGGGAGAAAAGAAGCTATTAATATTTAATGTATAATTTCAGGGAGATGAGAAACTGTGCTAATGATTGTTTAAATCATCTAAGATACATGCCTCAGAAATGGCCAAGGGGATAGGAACAAGATTATGTGATCACAACTAATGATATTAATATTCCTAATGACATGGTGGAATTTACTTTAATCGTTTCCTTATACTTAGACAATGATTAATTTTATTCTGGATAATCACATTCTTTCATATATTCCTAGTTTTATAGGAAAATTAAATATTTCCAATTTGATTTAATTGGGGAGTTCTTAGTTAATACTCATAAGGGATGTATCCTTACAACAAAGTTGTGTCAGGAAATCCCCATTATGGAATATAACCCTGATTTATCTTCTGGTTTTATTATCATACTCATGATTGAATTTGATATAATCCTTGGTATGGATTTGGTTTAGAAAAATTATGCGAAATTTTTTTGTAAGAAGTAGGAGGTCACAATTTTTTAGGATGATGTGGAATCCATTTTCTTTAGAGAAAAAACATCAGCATCTAATTCTTATCTAGATACACCACTAGTTGCTCTAATGAATTAAATTAATAGGGTGAAAAGGAATGAAAAAAATACGGGTCTGGAAACGAATTTTATCATATAGGATGTACATATTGTGAAAGAATATATTGATATGTTTCAAGAGGATTTACCTAAACATCTTCCAGAGGAGGAAATTGAGTTTCCCATTAACACAATTTCTCATTCAAGGCCCATATCAAATACCCCTTATAGAATGTACATTCTGGAATTAGTGTAACTAAAGAAACAAATAGAGTGATAGAGTGATAAATGCTTTATTCTCACAAATTTTTCTCCATGTGGATCCCTTGTTCTTTTAATTAAGTTGAATGATGGATCTATGAGGTTATGCATTGACTACAGGGAGATCAATTCTATAAAAATAAGGAACAAGTATCCCCTAAATTGCATTGATGATTTATTTGATCAACATCATAGTTCCCAATATTTTTCGAAGTTTGATATATGATCTGGATATCATTAGCTATGTGTGATGAAGGGAGATATTCAAAGGAAATTATTTCGAACTAGGTATGGGAATTATGAGTTTACAGTAATTCCTTTTGTACTGACAAATGTACCCCTTATTTCCAAGGATCTAATTAATAGTGTTTTCAAGGAATATCATCAGGACTTTGTGGTGTTATTTATTGGTGATATGTTGGTATAAACCAAAAGCTATAAAGATCATGAAAATAACTTGTTCACTATTATGGAGAATCTAGTAAGAAATGGATTATATGAGAAGTTAACATGTGTAAATTTTGGATTCAATCATTTTCTTTTCTTGCCCATATTTTCTCTAAAGATGGAATATTTGATGATCCTACAAAGAAAAAGGTTTTGAATGAATGGACTACTCCAATGAACATAAATGAGGTACGTAGATTTATTGGTTTATAAGGTTATTATCTGTGTTTCATTCATAACTTCACCCATTTAGCCAACCCAATTACCAATCTTACATGTTGAGGGGTTAAGTTCCTTGGGAAAAAATAATGTGAGGACTATTTCGAAGAATTGAAGTGGGGAATAGTGAATTCTCTAATCCTAACTCTACCATTGGGGAATGATGGGTTTGTGATCTATAGTGATGCATTAAATAAAGGACTTGGTTGTGTCCTTATTAAAAATGATAGAGTTATTTCTTATGCATCAAGCTAGTTAAAAATTCCTCAACAAAACTATCTTACTCATGATCTTCAGTTAGCCACGTTAATTTTTTCTTTGATGATATGGAGAAATTATCTCTATGGTGAAAATTATGTGATATATATAGATCATAATAATCTAAAATATATCATCTCATAGAAAGAAGTCAACATGGGGAAAAGGGGATTGATCAAACTACTCAAGGATTATGATTGTTTCATAAACTACCACCTAGGAAAGGCAATTATGGTAGCTGATGAATTGAGCAGGAAGAATCATAGAGTTCTCAAAAAAAATAAGGATTGACACGGATGCTTTGTACATGGATCATGTGAGGATGTATATAGGAATTATCAAAGAAGGTGAAACATCACTGATTATTAAAATGGTTTTTCAACCTTTATTATTGGAAAGACATAAAGAACCATAGTCTGATGATGAGAATCTTCAAAAGAAAATTAATGCTGTGAAAGATGGTATGTTGGGTGACTTCTTGTGTGATGACAGAATTATGAAATTTGGGAAGATAATCTATATTAAATCTACACCCATGATGAAAAGGGAGTTATTGTATGATGATCATAGCTAAAGTTTCTTTATACACCCAGGTAGTACTAAAATGTATAGGTATTGGAAAGAACATTTCTAGTAGGATAGCATATAAAATAACATTGATGACTATGTATCAAGATTTTTAGACTGTCAACAAGTGAAGGCTGAATGAAAACATCCTAGAAGAGTAATAAAAACATGACCTATTAATACATGGAAATGGGATGACATCACCAAGGATGTTGTCTTGGTATTACAAAATACTCTGAGAAAGAATGATGCAATATGGGTAATTGTTGATCAACTTAAGAAATATGCACATTTACTCACTATAAGGGGGGATTTCCACTAAATCACTTAGCACAACTCTATATCAACGAATTTTTGAGACATCATGGAGAATCTATCTCAATTTATTGTAATCTTGGTCAATGATTTACATCAAAATTTTGGAAAATTATTTAGAAATATTTGGAAACTGGGCTCTGATTAAGTACTTCTTATCACCCACAAACTGTCAGGCAATCAGAAAGGATAATCCAAACCTTAGATCAAATATCCATGTCATGTTAACATGATTGTCAAGGTATGTGTCACCATTATATACCTTATGTGGGGTTTTCCTACAATAAAAGTTTGCATTCTTATTTTAAATTGTCACCATACGAGTCATTGTATAAGAAGAGATGTTCTAAACCAACCTGTTAGAATGGAGTTAGAGAAAGGTATCTTGTGGGCCCAGACCCTATAGAGGAAGCAACAATAATGGTAAAGACTATTTGAGGCCATATAAAATCACCTCAAATCAGAAAAAAAACTATACTGATAATGGAATAAATGATTTCGTGTTTCAAGTGGGAGATCATATTTTCTTAAAAGTGTCTCCATGGAAGGGTGTTATAACATTTGGGAAGAAAGGGAAACTTGTACCTAAGTACGTAGTTCCTTTTGAAATTCTAGGGTGAATTGGATCTGGTTCTTATCGTATTTATTTTCCACCTTGCATGTCTAAAGTACCCAATGTGTTCCATGTCTCATTGCTGAGAAAGTACATACCATCCCCAACACTTGTCCTCGCATTAGATGGTATAGAATTGAAACTTGATCTATCATAATGTGAAGAGATGTTAAATATTATAGAAACTAATGAATAATTGGTGAGTAATTGGATCACTTGACTGGTAAAGATACTTTGTAGAATCATAAAATCAATGAGGCAACATGGGTGCCTGAAGAGCATATGATGAAGAACTACCAAAATCTTTTCAGAATGTATCATTCTAGTAATTTTGATGATGATGATTTTGTATGAAGGATATAATGTAATAACCTATGATTTTGAAAATAAATTTCATATTTAATACCGTAAATAATGTGTCTCTAAAAAACACCTCTTTTTTATAACCTATCATGTAAGCATAATTTTTCCACCTATGGGATTTGAATTATGAAAAACTGACAAACACGGTTGTGTTTAGTATGATATTTAGAGTCTCATAAGACAAACATATTTTTTTTCTAAATAGTAACATACATTTACGAATAGTAATATGACCCTTATGAATAGTAAATAATACTATAATTTATGTTTCTTACAGTTATAATATAACGAGATCTTGATTAATTTTTCAAGGTGATATAAAATGAATTATAGTTTTAAAATATTTATTTTTTTAATAAATTTGGATTTTAATTAAAAATTAAATTTAAAATATTTAAAAAATAATTTTCAAAAAATGGAAGTAATTTTTGAATTCTAAACGTCAAAAAATGGTTTGGGTGATTTTTTATGATTTTTTTGAAATATTTGAATTTATGAGGAATAGTAAAATGCAGTAATTTACCGTATATATTCATTATCAATTAAAATCACTATTTCTAGAATCATGGATGATGTAAGAACGCTTGGTTCAAATTCACATGCACATATTACAATTATTGGTCACACAAATCAGTAATATTGGTTTTATTTCAAAAATAATAAAATAATGATTAGAATAATGTGAATACCCTCCTCTCTTACACCATAAAACCTCCTTACTCACTCTTCTCTTCACTCCCCTCAAGCCTTGTTACTTTTATAAATTATGCTCAAATATACTCCCAATATCCTCAACCATATCCATCAGACCTTGGTCTCATAAAAAGTCAAAAAAATATCACCTAAAGAGGCTCTCAAGGAAGATTACTTGAAGAGGTAAATTAATCTTTTCATTTCTTATCTTTAAAGTTCCATTATTTTCATTTTCATTCCTCACCTCCTCTCATCTAAATGTTATAATGAATCCAATACCTTAAATTTACTATAATGCTGATATGATAATGGAATAATTATTCATAATTTATTCTTTCTCCTTCTTTTATATTAGAAATGAAAACACCATCCAAGATGTGTTAATTTATCAAATTCAAGGACGATGGGTTTTCAATTTATATTATAGTACTTAATTAATGTCAGAAAACCATTTATAATGTTTAAAAACTATAATATATTTATATAGTATCTTATTTAAGTTTCAAAAATTATTTTTTACAAATTATATTTATTTATAAATTGAAATGTGTGATAAAAAAACTAAAAATTATCCCAAACCATTATCATTAATGTTTTTTATAATGATTTCTCTTCACTACCAATAAACAAAAAAAAAATTATAACCCTGTTATATTTGGTTTGTCCAATATTAACAAATGAATTCTATTCTATACATCCATTCTCATTCTACATGTCTATTCACACATGAATATAAGTAATCGAATCATGAAAACCAAGGAAGAAAATGCACCCAAACTAGGAAATTAAATCTCTTAACCCATAAAAAGGCCTTTAATGAACCTATTATAGTTATAAAAAATCAATTAAATGTTTAGTATATTTTTTAAACATTAATTTATGAAACAATATTTCATTATTCGGGTCATTAATATAAAGTGAGGAACACCATCAGCCTTAAGGAAAGGGTTTTCCACCCGATCCACCGTTTTCATTCAGGATACTTTTATTGTATACTTCAGTTAATTAAATACTTATTGATTAATATTTAATCCCCATAAATTAATTTTTAATGTTCTATATATGTTTATCAACCAGAATCCTACCTTCATTTATGATGAATCTTAAGTTTTAAATGGATATTTCCAAATGTCTTCTCAAAATACAAGCCCAACTCAAGGGAGTTTCTCAAATTCTATCCCATTTCCAAGGAAAATATATAATATATTTTTATAAACCATTATTATTATAAAATAAATAATTTTATTATAAAAATACTATCATACTTCATTTATAGTTTTATAAAAACACTTTTCCAAAAGAATAATTCTTTTTATTGTAAAAGGGTATTTGTCTCAAGAATTATTTGATGATTTTATAAGGGAATCTTCATATGTTCTAACAATTTTTTTAATAGAAATGTATTATTGGGATAAATCATTATGAAATCATCTACCATATTTAATTTAGTTGTTTTTGATTCATGGATGGTCTATCTTAAAAACATTCACCATTTACCCCGAAAGGTTAGTGGTTATGCTTAATGTTTGGGGAAAGTTATATACGTTGTATATGTTTGTTTCAATTAGAAAGTATATGTTATTTATTATTATCCCTGTTCATATGAGAAATTAATTGGACATATTATGTGATGTTTGGGGAGTGTTATTGCTACTCAATGCATTGGTAGGTCTCATGAGACAAATATATATAGACTTGGATGAGGCCTTTCCCTTTTTTAGTTATGGTTTAGGTCGATGCCTTAATCATTTTTGGATGTCCTCGATGAGGCCTTGATGATATGTTTTAGAATTTATAGAATATTCATTTCCCTCATTATGAAGTTAAAAATTCATAGTTCTTGAAGTTATTCAACTAGTATAATACCCATGATTATGATTAATTATATAAATAATTATTCATATCATATTCTTACCATAATCTGTTATATATTATTAATTTTAAAACCATGTTTTTTAAATTATTCACCATGTTTAATGTTTGTGTTTATGATATCATCCATTGTACTACTTACCCATACAGAGCATCTGATCTCACTCCTTCTAACGATTCATTTTTTTCTAGGATACGAAGAATTATATTATGATTGACTTTTAGGTATAATCATTGAGTGGGGGATGTTCTTAATCAAACTTTTTTTCATTTCATGTTGTAATATTGAACTTATGTATGATCTGGATATCCAAATATACTAAACAATTCATTCATTCATAATACAATTTTTTTTCAATCATGCCAATGTAATATAATGAGACATAGGATCTTGGATGCTTGGATTTGATCTTTACACACAGATAACATATTTTAACATTATTTAACCTATAAATGAAAAATATTCACTTTATATTCTAATTTATTTTTTAAATTATACCACAACAAAAACATTTAATTGATGTTTTATAGCATTACAACATATTTTAACATGTGACTCATCCTTATATTATTATTTTTGCCTTTAAATAATTACTATAAATTCTAAAACAACATAATATCATTATTAATAAATGATAAAATAGTCATTATATATTAAATGAAATAATTTGTATGAATTTTTTAATGTAATATAATGTATGCACTTCCATGTGCTAAATTTTTCAATATTTAGCTTCATCACCACATGGTTTCCCATAAAAAACCCATGATGTTGTGACATATTAAACATAATTATTTTTCGTTGTTGAATATTTTTATCAGAAAAAATTCCCCTAAAATCATTAATAGTGCAAACAAAGTGTTGTTATAACATGTAAATCCTATATCCAGATACCCAAATTAGGTCATCGATGAACTAATGAGTATTCCTCATTCCCCTAGGGATAGAGACTAGAATTTAATGTATTTCTTTCCTATAGAGGCATAATTACCCACTTTAATTAAAACAATTAAACATATTATTCAATAAATTTATCAAAAACCATCCATATATTTGATGTTACGAAAAATTAATAAACTCTCTACATAACATGTTAGAAAATTATACATCATAAATACCTAATATAATTATAAAATGGAAATAATACTTATATTTATCTGATTTCAATGAATTTAGGACATCTAAAAACAAAATAATCTAAACATAAATGTTACCAGAACTCTTTGTCTCTAATTAACTAAAAAGACCTTAAGATGTTTGAATAAATGAATTTATTGGTATAGAAAAATAATTATTCTTCAAATAGTAGCATCATATTATTTTCAAAATTATATATTTTTATTTTTAAATTAATACACAAAAAAGTATATAATATCCAAAATATTAATCAGAGCCATTATCATTTCAAAAACATGAAAATTAAAGATTCATAACCACTAATGTTCTCTTACTATGTAGGATCAAAATAAAAATGTATATTCTCAATATATAATAGGGGGTGAATTGTATAATTTAAAAATTCCTTTGGAACCTTTAGAGTTATGTTTAAAAAGGTTAAACAAACACTCACAAGACCTCTTAAAGAAACCGTTTCTGATTTCTTAAAAGAAGGATTCTACCTTAAAGCATATAGAATCTGCAATATAATCAGAGAAGTAGAGTTATAAAGTATAGGAAGTTTATACTTTATAACTTTAACAATGATACAAATACAGCAGAAATAAAACAACTTGAAATATGAATCATGTAATAATGGGATTATTTTAACCCAAAGAGGAGGGTATCCAACAACCTTGGATAAAGGTTCCTTAATTTATACTTTCAAGAATGTCTGTCTTACCCAATGCCAGGTATGCCCTAAATCCAAAGATTGGTATCTGTCTTGCTATCATTGCAAGCCCTTGATTTAGAAGAAAATATGAACCTTTGTCTTCCAATCCAGGAATCCCACGATCTGTACGATCAGAGTCTGCACTAAGTAAGTCTGAACAAGTTTTCCACACCTGAAAAAGTTGTTCAAAACATATCCACGAAGCACTGAGAGTTGTAAAATCCTCTCTCTAAAGAAATCACTTCACAACTTCTTCACATGAATCAAGATCATCCACTCTTTACATTGTTTTTTTCTCGTTCAAATGAGCTTGTATTTATAGGTAAAACATCCTAACGGTCAGATCCTCTCTAACAGTCATATTTTTCAGAAATATCCAAGGGACTTGGCCATATGGAAAACATACAACGGTTACTTTGTAACAAATTTTATAACATCATTTCAAGTAATAGAAATGATTTTAAGTTAAAGATATATGTTGGTTACAAGAAATCATGGAATCTGATATCATTGGAAGGACACATTAAAAAACTCAAACATTATCAAGAAAATGTAATCTTATGAAATCAAGAAAAAAGATTCTTAGAAATAACATTCTCAAGAAAACGGAATCATAAAATCAGATTCACAAATACACAAGATTCGGTATTAAGAATATCTACATCATATTTACACCAGATTTAGTATTGACAATCAGGATCATATATACAACGGATTCGATATTGAAAATCGACATCATTTATAAACCAGATTCGGTATTTAAAATCTACATCATATATATAACAGATTCGGTATTGAAAATCGACATCACATATACACCAGAATCAGAATCCTAAAAACTAAATCATATATACTACGGATTCGAAATCATAAAAACTAAATGAAAAATCATACTGACAGATCTGTAAGATAAACAGAATGAAAAAAAATGAAATGAAATATCTGTAAAAATAACGGAATGGAAATTTTGGATCATAAGAAAAATATAGAACATAAAAATATTCAGAACATAGAAAAAGTGTTTTTGATTTTCAAAACATAAAACCATAAGGAATAGAGAAGTCATACTATATCTTTATTGACTCAAAAATCTCCACATTTTGGAAAGCAAAAACAATTTTACTAAGGAATAATATATTGACCTAGATAAAAAAGTAAGAAAAACTTGTCTCCCCCTTTTAATGAGATTATAATTGAATATGACTAACTCCCCATTAGGTCATGTTTCCCAAGGATCATATTCTTGATCCTTAAAGTCTCAGTTTTCTGAGGAGAATAAATCATCCCTTAGATAAACATCTCTTATGAAAAGATAAATCCCCCTTACTTGAACATTTTACTTTCTTACAAAACTACCCCTTGATAGATTCTCCAACTCAGAGATTAAATTCTTCCTTTAAATAAATTCTCCCCCTTTTTATTTTCAAAAAGGGGGAAAAGAATGGAGAAGTATATGATGTACATGAAAGGTTACGAGAGAATATATTTGAAAACAATAAATAGATATTCAAGAAACTTATCAAGAAAATTTTATAAATATGGCTTATATTACAACAAAAAATCGAAATGTAAAGAAAAATCATCCACTCTTCTTCTTCTCAGACAACATGTTCATTATCAGGGCATTGAGATTCATGACTTCCTTATGATCATCTTGAAACTTCTTCAACATGATCTCCCGATCCTAGTTCTTCTTTTATAAATCCAAAATCTATTCTTCTTTAGTAGTAACCTTTTTCTCTAATTCAGCTCTGACTACCTTTTCACTACTAACATATTGAGAAACAGAATTGAGTTGACTACCCTTCTCATAAATTAAAGCATTAACCATCTTGAATTCGGTTTCACAAGAATTAAAAGCTCTCTCTGTTGAATCCATGAAATCACCAACTTCCTGAGCTCTTCATTGATGGTTTTGGTGCGATTAAAGACTTTCATAGAAGTTACCTTCTGGGCTTTGTAATCAATTAAAAGATTACTAAAGTTTTCTTCTTTCATGACAACCATTTCCATAAGCATATTGGTCAATTCCATCTTTTGGTTCAAGGTTTCATGCATCATTTGACTCTGGGAATCTATATTTCTAAGAATAGGAAATGTGCTCACCAACTTTCTTAAAGGTAGCGTGACAATTTAATTTTTGACAGATGAAGAGGACTTTGATCCTGAAACATCTTTCCCTTTCTCAACTTATTTTTGAGTTAAGGAAGATTTTCTTTCTAATCTCTTGGAGGACTTCTGAGGCGTTTATTTTTCAGATGAGGAAACCATGACACTGTTTCCTTTGAGAGAATTTCAAAAAGGAGATTTTTCATCTGTAACTTGGATAACATTTAGATCTCCCTGTTCATTTTCTTCTTTTTCAGACTCATGTTGTTTAGATCCTCCTTTTCCCTCTTCTTGTTGGAATTCATCCTCGTATTCACCTTGTTGTTCAACATGTTCTTTCTCTACTTCTTCTTCTAGTTCAAATTAAACTTCTTCCTCATCTTCAACATCAACCTCTTCCTATACTTCTATTTCTTCCTCAAGTTCATCTTCAATTTGTTCTTCGACTTATTCTACTGAAACAGATTTGGAAACTGTACTCGAAGGGGTTATAAGATAATCTTTCACATCCCTTAAAACATCATCATCATATTCTTGGACTATGGGGTCTTCTACTTATTAAAAAAGTTCTAATAAAGTTAGGAAATTCTTAGCTTTCTGAATTTCTAGAGTGGCCACTAGTTTCGTATGAGAAGATTTAGATTCCTGAACATGTTGAGACTTCTTTTACATGGCTTTAAATAAATACTGGCACACTAAGGATTCTGAGGATTTCTACTTTAAATTCTTCTCCTTCTTTTCTTTTTCAATATTTTCAGGATGCTTGATTTTTAGAGCCTTAGACTCCGCTATATTCAAACCAAAATAAGGATCTCCTTCCTTTTTGGTGGCTTCAATTTCTCTCTACATTGCAACTGTTTCATCTGAATAAGATTTTGGTTTCTGAGCAGGAGTAGGTGTTGATACTGGGACATTAGGAACTGGTAATGGAAAGCTTGTATCTTCATGTTTTCTTTTCTCGGATACTGGATTTGAATATTCTAGAACATCACCCTAGTACAGAACAACTATTTCTTCAATGTTTTTGGATTCTGGGATAAACTCTACAATCATCCTCCATAGAGTGTTGTCACTTAGAAACAATATTATAAATGGAATTGAGACTGATCGACATTGAACATTCATTTCTAAAAGACACAAATCAATTATCCTTGAAATAGTTGATGGGTACATAAGGATGTGAGATCTGATAGATCCGCCTTTAATTTATGGGATGATGAGAAAGATGTATTTCACCAAGTTGATCTTTTTTAGGTTGAAAAGGAAGTCTAAGAGAAATATATCACATATCTTCAAGGAATTCTTATCTTCTTTTCATGGAATAATAAATCCTTGCATCCAAAGGGATACCATCTTGTGATTCATTGAGAGATTTTTGATCTTCGGATTCATAAAAAATTTAAGACCATGAAAATCTAGAGCCTTGGACTTTTCAAAAGAACCTTCCCTTTTAGGAGGTTTTTGAGAGCATAAAAGAGCTTCCCCTTCATATGGAATATTGAGAACATTTTCTACCTTATCGTAAGGAACTGTATATGTATTATCATAGCACTTGAACATAAACAGATCCTTACCATCTTTTAGGAAGAAATAAACTGATTCATATAATTGAATAAAAAGATCAGGATAAACCAGATCCATAGATTTCTCCTTAGCAACATAGATGCTTTCCCATCAATTAGATCTTATCACCATAGAAATAAGGGAATCATATTTCTCAAAGAACATAGGGTATACCGACCTTTCTCTAAATATTGACCAATGCTTTATTTCCTTACTAATCTGCATCTGATCTACTGAGGATTACGGAGTCTTTCAGAGAAATATAATGTCGGAATGAAAGCTTTGACGGAAACAGATCTTGGGTACTGAGATTAGTAAGGATGATGCGATACTTGAAAAATAGGAACCCCTTATATAGTCATGGCTATGAGTTTTAAACTTCCATAAGATAATCAAATGGAAGACAAAAGCCTGATCCGATCTGATGGTTCATAATTGATATAGAAAATATAAATTCTGATCTTTTAAAGTAAGTTAAACCAGAATTTAAGAAATTTTGAAATACAAACAACCAAAAAATATGATATTGAAAATAAATATTACGAAAGACTACCTTCTAGAATACTCTGAGAGTTTTATCAGTATTATGAGAATTTTTCTTCGGAGTTTTTAAAACCAAAATTTTCAAATCTGAAATTTTCAAATTCCTAATTTTTAAATCTGTGATTTTAAAATCCAATATTTTCAAATCCAAAATTTTTATATCTGAAATTTTCAAATTTGGCGTTTTCAAATCCGAAATTTTTAAATCCGAAATTTTCAAATCCAAAATTTTTAAATCCAATGTTTTCAAATCTGAAATTTTTAAATCCCAAATTTTCAAATCCAAAACCTTTAAATCCAAAATTTTAAAATTTGAAATTTTCAAATCCAAAATTTTCCAATCTAAAATTAAACAACCATATGCAATCCCCCTGAAATAAGGAGTAGTTTAATGTTAGGATATGATTTAACAAGAAGTAGATATAAATGATTACCTTACAAAAATCATTCACAGCTTCTGTTTAATGTATTCAAATCTATTGGAAGGTAATGGTTTTATAAAAATATCAGCATGTTGCTCTGGCTTTTCGATGAATTGAAGAATAATATCTCTATTAGAGTTATCACCTAAAGTTACCTTTCCACCTTTATTTTTTAAAATCTTCTACAAATAGTCTTATTTACCAGTCATGTTCCTGGAACATCCACTATCCATGTACCAAAGGTTGTCGGTGCTTCCTTTATTTTCCTGAAAAATAAAGAGTTTGGTTTTCAGAATCCAAACTTTCTTGGATACAGAATTATTTGATAATAAGAGTTTGGGTAACCAAATTTGTTCAGAAAAATAAGCTTTATGAAATCCAAGGGATTGCACTTTATTTAAAAATCAGTTTTTCTTCAAATACCCACAACTTTGACATTTAATAAAAAAAGGGGCTCTAGAAGGAACAAAATAATTATTTTTAAAAACCATTTTTTTTCTTGAGAATAACCTAAACCCTGATTATTACCATGATGTCGCATCTGAGAATACATCTTGTCAAACTTTTCCTTACCAGAAGTGAATTTTGAAAGAAGATTCTTCAAGGAAAATATTTCTAGTTTTAGCCTCAGGAATAAATTTGTATCCTCAAGAATAATTGATTTAGAGTTAAGTTGATCCTCTAAAACATCTTTTTCTAAAGAAAAATTCTTATGATCCTCAGAAAGTTTATCCTTCTCAGAATTAACTTCCTCAGGTTTGTTAGAAAGATTTTTTAAAACAAAATTTTTCTCATCAAGATCATTCGAAAGATCTAAAATTTCTTATCTCAAAATAGATTCTCTTGAATTTTCTTTGTCATGTTTTTTAGAAACTTTACAATTTATCTTTTCTAACAGCTTAGAAAATCTAGAAACTTCCTCATAGGAAGGAAAATCATTATCAATATTTTATGAAGAAGATTCTTCACCTGAAGAAAAACTTCTATCTGGAAAATTTTCATTTAATTACATATTGGTTAAGGATTCAGTAGTTCTTACTTTAGCCATAAGACAATGATTTTGAAATGGAGCTCTGGCTATTATACAAACAGGGGGTGAATTTTATACTTTAAAAATTCCTTTGGAACCATTAAAGATAAGTTTAACAAGGCTAAACATACATTCACAAGACCTATTAAAGAAACCTTTTCTGATTTCTTAAATGAATGATTCTACCTTATATCATATAGAATTTGTAATATAATCAGAGTAAAAGAATTACAAAGTATAAGAAGTCTATAATTTCTATATTTAATAAAGTTACAAATATAGTGGAAATAAAACAACTTGAAATTGGATTCAAGAAACAATGGGATTCATTTATCCCAAAGATAAGGGTATCAAACAACCTTGGATAAAGGTTCCTTGATTTATACATTCAAGAATGAATGTCTTACCCAAACCCAGCTAAGGCCTAAATCCGAAAAATGGTATCTGTCATTCTATCCCCACAATCCCTCGATTTAGAAGGAAATCAGAACCTCTGTCTTGCAATCCTGGAATCCCATGATCTGCACAATCAGATTCTGCACTAAGCAAGTATGAACAAGTTGTTCACACCTGAACAAGTTTTTCACAACATCTGCACAAAGCACTGAGAGTTTTGAGATCCTCTATCTCTAGAAATAACTTCAAATCATTTTCACATGCATCAAGTTCATCTACTCTCTACATTGTTTTTTTCTCATTAAAATGAGCTTGTATTTATAGGAAAAACTTCCCAACGGTCGGATCCTCTCTAATCGTCATATTTTCCTTAAATCTCGTAGGGACCTGAACACGTGGAAAACATAAAATTTTTAGTCTTTAACAGATTGTATGACATAGTTTCAAGTAATAGAAACAATGTTATGTTAATGATAAATGTTGGCTATAAGAAATCATGGAATTCTAAATCATTGGAATGATACACTAGGCAACTCTAACATTATCAAGGAAACGTAATCACAAGAAATAAATAAACATGGATACTTAGAAATAGCATTCTCAAGAAAATAGAATCATAAAATCATAGTCACAAATACACCGAATTTGGTATCAATAATATCAGTATCATATATACACTAGATTCAGTATTGAAAATCAGCATCATATATACACCAGATTCGGTATTGAAAATCAGCATCATATATGCACCAGATTCAGTATTGAAAGTAGGAATAATATATATACTAGATTCGGTATTGAAAATCAACATCACATATACACCAGAATCAGAATCATAAAAACTGAATCATATATACACCGGATTTGGAATCATAAAAACTGAGCGAAAAATCGTAATGACAGATCTGTAACTATAATAGAATGGAAATAAACTAAATGACACATCTATAAACATAATTAAATGACAATTCTGGATCTTAAGGAAAATACAGAACATAAAATATTTAGAACATAGAAAAAGTGTTTGTGCTTTTCAAAACATAAAACCATAAGGAATGGAGAAGTCATAAGATATCCTTATTGACTCAACATACTTCTTATTAGCACAAAGACATGGTATGTTGCCACTAAGATCTCAAATCACACATGCCTAAATAAGGAATAATAATAAAATGTGTCAAAAAATTTATGTATAAGATGATAAATCTTGTTTGAGAATCATTAATCCTATTATGATAGAAGGTATCATTAAAATAGATGATATTTAAAAAACAATTATACATGTAATTCCAAGTACTAAGGGGTCTAGACCAATGGAAATCAACTTTTATCATATATTTGAATATAGATGGAAGATATTACTAATTTAGAGAATAGTAGAATAATCACATGGGAGAGGGAAAGAGAAATACCATCATACAAAAATCTAGCAACCTATTCCACATGGAATAGAGAATGTGTATAAAAATCCAAGGAAATTGGGAAGCCTATCACGTATATAAAAATATTTCCATCACTGGTTGGAATATCTTATCATATATTCTATAGTAATACAATAACACTATCTATAGTCTCATCATGATATAAATTAATATAAAATTAATAAAAGACATGATAAATAATGAAATATATAAATGTTAAATGATATCAAAAATAGATAGGCATACTGGTAAAAATAGTCCAAAACACATAATTATAATATAATCTAATTTTCACATAATAATGTGTAAGACAAATAGAATATAAATTATACAATTGAAAAAAATAAAAAAAATAAATCAAAATCCAAGAAAAATAATTATATAACAGAAGTCTCAACCAATAAACACTTTATGCAAAAACTAGTGGTAAATTATGTGTAACGAATATAATAGAAAATCTGTGATGAATTCAATGTGAAATAAATTGGTTTTTTAATCAAATTAGTTTTTTTTATAAACCATTTCATATGGAAAAAATTATTAATGAATATATTAACTTTAATATTTAAAACATATATCTATATTCCATTTCAGGGATATGAAATACAGAATCATTCAATTACTATAACTAAACCCCACATACCCCTAATAAAAATAACTGAAAACCATGATATCACACACTTAAATCCCTTCAATGTTCTATAAACAGAATTATAAGTATTCCATAATACATACACACCTTAAATTTTTTTAAATAAATGGATATCCCACTTCAGAAATACCAATAAATAAAAAATAAAAAATTCAATGTATTCAAATTAATAAAATCAATAAAATTAGTCAGAATCATGCCCAAGGCAGGGATAATGATCTATAAAGATAAGTCTCTAAGACATTCATAATGAATTCATTACCCAAACTCTTCTATAACAATATTTTTCAAGGCAGCGGTAATGGATCTGTGAACTACAACAAAAAATGGTCATTTCCATCTCAAGACACTCTCCTTTGGCGCCTTCATCTCAATAAAAATACATTTTACACTAATATGCAGCGGGTTGGGATATCCCTCTACTCTAGATGAGACCTCTGCCATTAGCACTGTGATGATATTAATCACTTTTTTATGTCTTAAAAAACAGAAGCCTCTCTCTAGAACACAATTTTTTCCTGGTTTGAGATTTAATCGTTGCATGTGATTAGCATCGAGGGCCTTATGCTGCTACTCCCAGTGACACAATTACCAAAGAAGGTGCGTATTCTATTCCATTCTGCATACGATGAATTCATTCATGTCCTTTAGAAGTGTAGAAATAAGGCCCGACACACGAATACTAGAACTACTAACAGTTTTCTACTCTCTCAAACTGTGTTGGTGGGTCAACAAGAAAATAATTCACATAATAAAAATTGTCACAACTCAGTAAGGGATTTCACTATTCAGAATAAACTGAATGTGCAAGGTAATTATCCTCCTCCTCTTGGAACCATGGAATTCTTCTGGTTACCTCCTTTTGCTGGTTCAATTAAATGAAACTTGGATGGATCCTCAAGAGGGAATCCGGGTCCTCCTGGATATGGTTTTTTATTTATGAATCATGATGGTGACTTTATGAATGGGCGTCATGGTACGTGTGTACTCACGACATCTCTTTAAGAAGAGATTATGGCTCTCATCAAAGCAGTTGATTTTTCTCAAAGAAAAAATTGGACTAATATCTGGTTTGAAAGTGATTCCTTCACAGTTGTTCTAGCGGTTCGAATGGGTCAAGTTCACTTAGCTTGGAAACCAACTTCGTGATGGATTGAGTTCCTTGAAATACATGCTTCAATGCATTATATCATTACACATGTCTACCGAGAAGCCAATAAACGTACTGATTGCCTTGCAAACATGGGATCCTCTGGTGACATTTTCACCTATCATTCCAACACTTCTCATGAGTTTCTCCCTATCCTTTGTAGAGATAAATGTAACCTTCCCTTCTTCTGAATTTTGTAACCCATTTTTCTTTTCTTTAGTTATATGAAGCGTTGTTTCTTGATCTTTTAAAAATACATAGTAGTGTAACCCTCTAATCCTAATCATCCTTTCCCAATAAACCAATATATAGTTATTAAGAACCCCTAATGGCATGAAAACAACTCACCACTAATAGGGATATAAATAATAAGGTATATAAAAACCAACACAATTAATAGGACGATGAACAAAATGAGAAGAAATAAATCATGGTTATAATGATCAATCCCGAGTTATAGTAGAACAATGACTGTCAAAATGAAAAGGGATAACCTCATATATTAAACCCTAAAACAAAAGTGATGATTATTTTACCCTTAACACCAATAAGATATAATGAACATAAAACCAAGTATTTATTATCTATCAATGAATTTCATGTCAATCCATTAAACATAATGAAAATAATTCATCCATTTTAGTTTTATAACCCAATCATTACCTTTCCACTAATAAATTCACTATACTAAAGGTTATGAGGTGTTCATTGGTTTATGATTCATTCATATATTCTATAAATAGTATTAAATTACTTTTTTATCATTGAGAAGGTCTAATAATTGTATTTATCAAGTAATGATTTTTGAAATAGTTAGAGGAATTTGGTTCAAACCCAATCATAACTCATCTGAAATTTTTTTTCATAGCCTTACAAAAAACATACTTCATCATATTACTTTTTATAAATAATAACACATATAATAATTAATTTCTAATTAAAAATGTAATCATACCCATTAATGGTTTTCAATAAACACATAATTTCTATAACCATATAACATCAAAAAAAGATGAAACCAGTTCAGTAAAAAAACTATTATATGTATTTCCACACCTCGATAAAATAAGAAAAAAATTATAAATTGAATAATTTATCAATAGATACAAAATTAATCATGGTTATTATAATTTACTAATAATCCAATTTTAGAAATTAATATTAAAATGAGTACTAAATATAGTGTCTAAACTAAAATAAATTAATAATTTTATATACCTTTATATACATACCATTTAGATTAACATATAAAAATAATTATAAAATTTCCACATTGATAATTTTAAAAACAATCATTTAAAGATTTATTATAAGTTAAAAACTAATTATAGTCACATTAAAGGAACAAGATAATAAATGACATATACAGTTGAGAAAATCTACCAAATAAATACCTAGAATTCACCTCATAATTTGGTAACCACTAAATATAACCCTATTACACATAGTGTAAACATGATATAAAAATCAATAAAACAGACATCCATGATAATATTTAATCAAGATAAGGGTAGTCTCTTTAACCTGAAATGAATTTCACCATGTCTTAGTGAAATTCAATCTAAATCCCTTTGATTTAGAATGTTAAAATATATTGTATTATACATAGACAAAAAGGGAAGATAAATAGAATAATGGTATACATGGATACTTCTCTTACTGTAAATTTTATGGAATTTTGAAAAGAAGACCACACAAAAGAGTGAATTATATTTTAAATGAAATATAAAAAGGTGATCCCGTTTAAAAAATTAGTTATGTATATAAAGTTCCTAGTACCCCCTCCAACTGGTACTTTGTGGTCCTTTTTTATTATCTCCCCCTTGTAATAAATAACTCTCCATTTAACAATTCAGATTATAATTGGAAACTAATTTCATTTTTAACTTTTGGATACATGTGGAACCTTCTCCAAACCCTTCCCAAACCTCCTATAGTTCTATAAAATTCATAAAATATATTTTAAAAACGCATAATATTATAACATCCCACTTCTAATACCATTAATCCTAAAAAATATATCCCCAATCTAGATCAAAAAATTAAAATTCATACGTGTTAACTATTCAAATATCTAACTTAAATAATTAATAGAACTATAATCAATATAATTAGGATACGAGTCACTACAAACACTCCATAGTTAAACTTCTCTTCATTGAAAATTCTAACTAGTCTTGAACCCATTATTATCTATACCATATAATAATTTATTACCCTCAATAGACTCTAAATAATGAATCACAATGCTCACAATACTTCTGATTCCAAATTTCAAAGGCCCAAAAAACCATTTAGAACTAAAGGAATCAATATCAAGAAAACATGTTATCACCCATATGGTTCTTTTAAAATAACAAATAACTCTAATTCAGATCTAAGTAACTTCCCAGCATATGTAAAACCTAATTATTTCCATATTTACCCATCCTTATGGTTATCAATTTACTAAAAAAATCATTATTTAAATTTTTTTACACTATGTTTTCATTCATTTCAGAATCATAGTTTAATTTTTACATTTATGGCACTATGTTTCAAGAAAACGACTTATTTAAAAATTATTATTTTTAAAATAAATAATTTTCAAATTATATGTACAATTAAAAATACGATTCTATCATAAAAACGTCGATATAAAACTATTTTATCAACTTTAAAATCATAAAACCTAACCTAATCATAGGTTCAGTTTCATAATTATAGAACATGATTAGTAGTATATGAATAAATATATAGAAGATCATGAATAACAATATCTCACAAACCTAAAGAAGTTTCCTTAATAATATATTATTAATTAATGAATAAAAAACAAAACATAAGTGAATAAGTATAATAAATTAAATTTTGCATAATAGTGTATTCATAAAAAATTGATTATATTATTTGTTTATAACAATTAGTTTAATTTTTTCACATATAATAGTCGTAGAATAAAATATTAAAAATACATGTTTTAATGTGTTGTTACAAAAATAATCCATAAAAATTAAAAAAATATATTATATGTTGGTCTCTCTAATACTTCTCATCTTCCACTATATTCTATATGATAGATTTAAAAATAAATAAAAAAATATATGGTTCTTAATCAATTCTTAAATATCCCAAACTAATATAATGATTTAACTATAAAGTGGTTAATAAGGAATATTTATGGGTTACTTCTCGAATAAAAATTGTTTTATCACTTATCTAATACAATAAAAGTTATAGAAACCACAACACTTATCTGATACAACTTGTAAATCACCTCATATAGATACCAAATCATTACCCAAACTAGGCCATCACTGAAATCAAGAAAATTCACCAATACCCATAGGATATCCACTAGGATCATGGGTGTTGGTTTAAAATTAGATAAATATTAATCCACTTTAGTTATTAAAATAATTTAAATTATGTTTTTATGATAATAATTCATAACCTGATTTTTTGTTTGAAATTCTATAAAATAAATTTGTGGATTGTTTTCCATATACATTAACTTATATTTTAGAGATACCTAATATATCTATATAATAGTAATATTAATTACATATATATTAATTAAAAAACACTACAACTTCAAAAAAAGTACAAAATACAATCATGTTATCATAACTATAAATGATTAATAACACATCCACATCCAAATATTTTAAATTAAATGAATTTAGAGATATTTCAAATAAAATTTCCTTACAATATTTAACATCCATACTATATCACTACGTAATTTCAAATATAAAATCCAATACACAAATCTAGCACACTACATATAAAAATATAATCTAAGACATGATCATATGTGAAACTTGACATATGAAGCTACATATCCATCGAAGTGAAATTTAAATATTTCTCCATGTAATATATCTAGGTCACCATCAATATTAAACTAACACTTATAAGAATAGGGTCTATTTTAGGGATATACCTATAAAATTAAATAATGATAAATTTAGTTAGAGAATCAACTATTATGATTTTCTAGTTCGTATAATTAAATAAATTTATATAAAAATAATATTAATAAAAAGTACTCCTTATATGTAGTTAGGGTTTGGTGTAGTGGTAAGAACCCCATAATCCTATATGAAAAATGCAGGTTCAAAACCCATAGGGTGTAGGGTACTGTATCATTACCGTAGTGACGGTTGCAGCGACGACACTATAGCAACGACATGAACTGTAGCTGCGACATAGTACTGTAGCAGTACTATTCACAAAATGGGCTTTAGGCCAAAAATTTGGGCCTACGGGCCATGTAATGGGATAAAATTCCCACTTGGCCTTCAGGCTATATAATGGGTCTCCCTCTACCCAGTTAAAATAGGTATTTGATTTGATTTAATAATAAATGATGCTTCGACCCCAACCTTAAAAAAAGTACTCCTTATATAAATATGATTTAAACATAATTATACCTACTTTCAGCAGAGTTCAGAATATATATTCAATTGATAACTAAGATAGGTCACTTCTAACCCATCCCATATGAAAGAGAATGTTTTATACCAAGTAAATAAAATCTTATAACCTGTCCTTTTCGGAAGGGGAAAGAGTATAATAAGTAAAAAAACTCTTGGCCAACATACTTCTAAAAAAATCTTGCTCACTAGTCGGCATACCTAATCAATAAACATATAAAATTAATATAAAACGTTTTAAATATTTACCATAATTTTATTTTTTTTATAGTATCATAGATCAAAATCATTGATACATTCTATAAATTTGAAATAATTTCATAGACAGTCAGGGAAACTGGTGTGAACTATAAAAATTTATAAACATATTATAATCTCATTATGATGTTCTAATGTAAAATATATTTATATAAAAATTATATTAAATAAATAATCAAAAATTTCATTCAAATTCATAAAACGAATTACATGGAATGAAGAACAACCCAGACATGTTTGACACAAGACATAAGTGTGGAAAATATTTATATTAGGTATTATAAAAATAATAAAGGATTAATATGTGAACTATATAGTTTTTATATTCAATTTAGATTGTATGTTTATTAATCCATTCCAATTAATTAAAATGAATTAAATAAAAGGTGATATTTTAGATTAAAATGTATATCCTCAATCCACTTCAAGGATATTTTAGAATAAAGGACTCACTAATTATACATAACCCCTAAATCAATTTAACTCCCTAATAAATTTTATTTAAAACCCTAAAAACATAAATTTATAACCTTTAATATGTCCAAAATCACAATTTATTTTTAAAAAAAACACATATACACCATTTTACATTTAAAATAAATGAATATCCCACCTCAATAATAATACTAAAAAAACCAAACAAAAAATCTAAAGTGTCAATGTCGAGAGTATCAATAAAATAATTATGGTTGAAGAAAATTGTGGGGATCATGGTCAAAATAGATAAAACCCCAATGTAATAATAATTATTTAATTACCAAAAAACAAAGATGTGGAATTATTTAGCCCTAATTATAGCTTCCTAAAAAACATAGTAGTAGTTATTAATATTTAAAATGGTATGATAACAATAAATAAATTATCGGTATATAATGGAGAAGAGAAATAATGATCAACATAATTAACATACCCAAGATTTAACTAATATTATATCAATTAAGGTGATAATTTTTACTACCATGCTATAGTGGACCAATAAATATCCAAAAGGAATGTGTTAACCTTGTTTGATGAACACCTACAAGGTGATAATATTGATATCCCTTACCAAAAAACGTATTTTTAGGCTTAAAAAATAAATCAAATATAATATCGTAATGAATTAAATAAAAATTTTAATATAATAAAAATAAAATATCTATTTTGAATTTTCTAACCTTTTCACCCCCATTCATCTAATGTAGTCAATTAAATAATTTTTAAACATTTTTGAATGAAATATAATTCAATTAATTTTTTATAAAAATTAATATATTACATGATTTATAATTTAAAATTGACTAAGAATTAGTTTTCACATTAAACTATGTATATATTAGTTAGAGAAATTTTATTCTGAATTAATCGTAATATATGTGATTTTTTTTAAAACAATCGAATGTGACACCCAATCTTCAATTGTTGTAAGTGTTTCATTCTTTAATGATAAAACAACATAATACACATATTTTTATTAAATAATGTGAGTAATCCTTAAATTATCAAATATTAAAAATCTGATTTTCTTAAATTAATATCAGTTTTGAAATCACCATATCGTAATTCGCATAGGTTGATTTTATTTAATTTTTCCAAAAATATTTTTATAACAGAATAGTTTAATTGCCTATTTATTATTAAATAAATTAATTTAAATATCCAATTATATTTGTGATTTATTATTATCAAATAATATGATTCATATGATCAATACTAATTAAATTTTAATCATCATTTTTAATGATTTTGATACAACTTAATTTTTATGCTTAAAACTGTATTTTTCTAAAAATATTTTTTTCATTTATTTTACGCATTTATATTAAAATTTACAGCATCAAATTATGAAAAAAAATTCATGATAAATAGATACTATATTTTAAATCTATAGCATAAAATTTGGTAAATAATTCTATATTATTTTTAATCATTATAAAAATGAATCATGGTAAATTTTATTACATCAAGAAAGGTAAAATCTGATGATAAAGTTTAAAAATAAGGTGATAAGACATTAAAATCAGTCCAAAACATACCATTATTTCATTTTATGGGATTTATTCTACCACAAACTTCCCAAATAAAAATATATTTCATTTTCAATCCATTTTTCATTGATAATGACATATATATTATGTTATGTAAAAGAAATCCCAAAATGCCACTCTTTTACTTTTAATATCTTTTATATGTCCAACTAAGGATATTTATTTTATGAGAGAATATAAAATATTATTTTTTACATATGTAATTTTTTTTATTAGTAATTTTTTTTATTTTTTAGTAATATAATAATTAGGTTAAAATAATTAGGAAATGATGATATAATATTTATTAAATTAATAAAAAAATATAATAAATGTTTTTAAAAATATTAAAAGTAATTTTTTGAAGGTATTTGTTAAAATTAAATATTTTTCTTGATGTCTTTATAGTCAAAATAAATGAATAGTATTAAAAAGGACTTTATAAATATTTTATGAAATTATTATTTTATTGAATTATTTAAAAATTATAAAAACAACGAAATAGGTCAGGGGGATAATATATGGTCAAAAATATCATCCATTTTCTATATATGAGTTAATTATTACCATATAAGTAAAATTATAATCCTTTAGCATTTAAAATGATGTTATCATAGTTAAAACTAAAATTGGTTAACTGAGGAATTAAACTAAAATATAATGTTTAAAATGACATGAAAACCTATTTAAATAAAATTTTATAGATAAATTTAAACCTTATAGTCTTTTTATTTTAATACTTGACCAGTTTAGATCATATTTATTTAAAATTACTTACATATATTTTAATTTTCCAGAAATTCAAAGTCTGTCATTTTCCTCCCTTATAAAAGGACATCCATTTCTCTCAATTACTCACACCATGTTGAGCCATATATCTCAATCTAACCTGAACCAATTCCATTATCAACATCCATATACATGTTATAAAGATTTTGTAACTTCAAAAATACCAACCTTAGGTCCCTTAAGAGGACATCAAAATTAAGCATATCGAATAAGATTTTATTATTTGTATAAACTCTTTCAAGATGATTTCTTCCTCTAAATCATGTTACTGTGTTTTACCCATACTAAAATTATGAATTTCTTATTATGAATTTATTTTTATTTTATTATTATTGTTTTAATACAACATTTAATCTCTTTTCAATACTATTAAAAGAGAATACATCACTAGTGCATGCATACAACATACATTCTCCACATACTGGTGAAATTTATTTATGTAACCACTTTACAAGGAAGGTTATAAAGATTGAAATAATTAATATATACTATATTTATGAAATAAATATTTATTTGGTACTATAATATACTATATAAATTCTTAACTTCCAATCCTTTCTAAAATGATCAGGGCACTCATGCATACATGTGGACTACCACCTCCATGAAGTGATGTTTTCCATTTTAATTTAATCTTTACATTGATTGTAATAAGGATAAAATAAATGAATATCTAATACATATATGATATAAAAAATGATCCTATAAATCGAATTTTTTTACCTATCCTTTATTCTATCCATTAGAAAATTAAAACAATATTCAATCATATGTATGGCTTACCGTCTCCATGAAAAGTTTTTTTCATTTTTTCTCCACTATATTTTATGAATGACTATATATATATATAATGTATATTATATTTATATATTGAATAACATTTTGGGGATTATGGAATAATGGGAATGACTCAAGGACTAATATAACTGAATCCAAACATATATAAAAAACAATGCAGTTAACACACAAAATAATGGTAGTAATAAATTATTATTAACATGTGAGTGGTAAAATGGATCATATTTGATGTTATTGATATGAATATGGTTCTATTATGTTTCTATAGTAAATTAAAATTTATTATACGGGTAGTTAGAGAGCTTGTGAGAAAATTTTAACTTTTGGTGAAGCGTTTCATCTAAATTTTAATTTATTAAGACTTATTTTTTATTATTAACCTATCTACTATTAGGTCATGTATATACTACCCCTTTTAGGTATTTAATATGATTTTATATTTATTTATGATGATTAAGTTCCAATTTTAACATTAATTTTTTATGTTTTTACATATTTTTCTCTAACTTTTCTTCTCTTTGGCACTTTAGTCATGAAAATAAATGTTTAAAAGAATCCTTTATCGTATTTCTCTTTTGATTAAGAATATTTTGCTTCTATGTCCATATTTTTTAAAATTTATTTAAAAAGGAAATTTTTATTTATTAAAATGAAATTTTATGTTATCTTTTTTTAACAGTTTTAAGAGAATCTTTCTAACATTTTCCTAAAGGGATGTATTCAACTCTCTTTATAAAAAGTTAAGAGGAATGTTTCTTATCGTATACGTAATTAATGTATTTTTCCATTTTGATAACTTTTTTTCAGATTCTTTTATATGTTATCCATGGTTTAAAAATAATACTCTTTAATGAAATCTTATATCACTTCAATTTTCCGAAAATCACGACATTATGATAAAAAAATATTTATGATGAATTGAATGTCATATTTTATCTATTATTAAACTTTTTTTCATTAAAATTATCTTCAAACATTAAATTTCTTGTGAGGATTATTCATTGGATATTAAATTTTCCTTAAATAACCATCACGGATATTCCTATTTCATAAATGATATATCATTTCTGTATGGGGTTTTTTATTAGGAATTTTTTTATTGGCTGAGGAAAACTTTAATAAACCAATATTAATTAATAAATATTAATATTTATTGACAAGAAATATTTTTTATGAATTAATTTGATCATTAAATTATAATTAATGTAATGGACAGGTTGGGATGGGTGGATCCTAAAATTATATATCCCTTCGATACATCAACATGACAAATGATAAATATCTACTAGGAAAATTAATTTGGATATTTGTAAATACCTACCCATCAATTAAACTACATTGAAAAAAGTCCTTGATAGTATAGACATCCTTATTTTTTAGATCATGATATCAAATATTATGAATTTTCTTCATAGAGAATTTAGTTTCTATTATCCATGGTATTACTATATTGATATTATCCAAGGATGCATTTTGTGCTCATGTTATTGATGAAATGGAATATATTTTCAGTTATTTATGTTAAAATATTAAATATAACTAATTTATTCATGGTAGCTTCTTTTTTATATAACCCTTACTAATAATATAAGGCCAAAATGTTATTTTTTTCCATTCCCCATAATCTGAAGAAGAATATTAAAATTAATATCATGGATAAAAGAATTATTCTTATGTCATGTGTTTAGTATTTCTAATGTAATATGGTCATAATATATGTATTTATTTTTCGAAGACAAATAAAATAATTGATCTTAAATTATGGGATCTCATATATTGTCACGACATGTCCCTAGGGGACCATATCGTGACTACCCAATGACTGCCTTCCATAGGCCAGGGGCTGGAGACTAGAAAAAAAGGCGTAAATCCCAAAACTGGGAAGACATTGACTTTATAAACTGAAACACACACAAAAGAGTATGAAACTAGATGTAAAACACTAAGTAAAAGTGTATAAAAAAGTGAGTGCTGAATGTAATGGTTATGGAAATACAAGCCCAATAGTAAAGTACAAATATAACTAAAATGCTATTTCAACTTAAGGAAGAAGTAAAGTAGCTATTGGGTCATCCTCCGGGGTTCCCACTTGAAGGGTAGGATCAGATGGCCTCCTCATCACTCTTTTCCAACTGTCTTCTCCGTGTTCCATCATGCAGAGTGGTCCACTTCTGGGTACCATCCAGTCTTACTACTCTCTGCCTCAATCAGCGATGTCCATCATCTGCAACCAACACAACAACGTGCAGTCATAGACCGTGCAGGGTTGATTATAACGATACTCATTAGGGACCCAGAGACCCTCAAGGTCTCACAAAATCCAACAAAGATAAACCACAAATTAAAGAATCAACGGATAACCCTTACTTTGGTATATGCCCATACATACACCTAAGTTATCTAGTAACCCATCTCAATCATGAGAAAAACACTAACGACATTGAGTCAACTCAAAACCAGGATTTTATTCTAAGGGTGGTAACATGAAACACTCCCAGTCAAACTGTTGAAACCTCATCTGCTGATATACTTCTCCTCTTTAGAGTACTTTGGGCATGCCGCATCACACAGAGGCATTTCCCACTATCCTGGACTAATGTGTTAAACCTCCTGTCGAGTACCGTGGGACTGTTGCATCATACAGAGGCGCTCCCCACTGTGGGTCTGCCGTGTCACACAGAGGTGCTCCCCCTCATAGCCTATTTAGGTACTCCTCCTGTCGAGTACCATGGGTCTGCCGCATCATACAGAGGCGCTCCCCACTGTGGGTATGTCGTGTCACACAGAGGCGGTTCTCACAGGTCTAGTCGAAACACTCAGAGTCGAAAGGTCCCCAGTTGTCAGGTCTCAGCCAGCTACTAGGTCTTCGTACTCTACTCACTCATCTCTAGGATGATCCTCTCCTCGTGCTACTATTCAATACTCCAACTTTCACGAAGTCCCATGAATAATTATCTCAATGGTTTTCCTCGTCATAGGGGTCTCAACGCAACCGACGACACGTCAATCAGACGCTCGGTCTGTGAGTTGTTGGCATTTTTGTTCCAGGGTCCCAGTTAGTTTTGATGTTCAAACCAATCCGACCATATCCCAGTTGTGTCCAATCCGCAGGTGGGGTATACCAAAAGAACCACCTCGCTCTAATATTTTTGACTTTGCAAATGGTTCATCGATCGGACTCCCGTAGCCCATGATATGGTCAAAAAGGTGAAACAGGCCAAAGCGTGTCTAGGTCCGGTCTGACCCAGGCGGACCGACCTGGCCCGACTCGGTCCATGGGCCTGACCCGGCCTCCAGGTATGACTCGGCCCGTGGGGGCAGCTCCGCCTGAGGGGGAGGCCCAGCGCGAGGGGTTGGCCCATCCCGAGGGGGCGACGCAGCCCGAGGGCGGCTTGACCTGGTGGCCCGGCGGCTCGCGGGTTCCGCCTAAGCAACATCCAGGGGGAACCATGCACCCCCTGGTTTTGGAATAGCCTTGTTGTTCGGGTATAATACAAAACTGGAGCCAGATGGCACCGGTCTAGATCACACGGGACCCGCTGGGTCCCACTATTCCCGCCTGGCTGAGCGGCCAGCCGCTCCAGCTCCTCTGATGCGGCCTGCCCTGACCGTGATTCTGGTTCTTCGCGCGGTGCGCCGGCGTCGCACCAGTCCACTCCAACAGACACGTCCCACCTGGCTGCAATCCTTCAATCTGCACACCGCGGTAGCGCCACATCCCTCTGGCTACTATCAGACCACCATGCTTCGACGCGACCCAGTTCTTCACGCTGCGTGACGGTGTTGTGCCCCTCTGGCGACCCGGAAGCCTATGCGATGCTGGTGTCCATCGTGGTCGGCCCAACGCTGGTCGCGTTGATCATCCGGTGTCTTTCAGTCGTGGTCCACTCCTCCGGTGGTATTGTTGCACTGCCTCCATCGTCATCAAGGGAAGAAAAACAAAGGAGTAGATTCGGGCTGTGTTCTAGTGGTCTAATCCCTCCTCGTTATGGTGTTATCAATCAGCCTCAAAGAATCAAATGACAAAGAATGGAGGGTAATAATCAACCATAAAAAAACCTACCTTGTTTGTCGGCTATTGATGGTGGAAGAAGAGTTTGGAGAAGACGATGTCAAAGACGACGTTGTGGTTCTTTGTGGGTGACACTTTCATTTCATTCCCCGGTTGAAGTTCATTCTTAATTGGTGGAAGAGGCATTCTTCATTGGGAGGATAATTCTTCAAGTTCATCCAAGGCTCCCCAAATGAATAGATTCCAACAAAAAGGAAATAATATATTTGTTTATTATTTAATTATTGGCTTGAATTCAAAAGATTTCAAATTCAATTAATTAATGTTCTATTAATTAATTCAATTGGAGTGGAACTTTAATGAGGGGAAGTCAAGAGTTTTCCCCCACTTATGGAGATTTCTAGGAGTTAGGAATCTTGGGTGGTCCCCGCCTTAATTATCCCCCCAAGGGAGGTTATGCTCAGGTGGGACCCACCAACATAACCTCCCATGGGAGGTTAGGGTGTGGTGGCCACCACCACCAACCTCCCATTGGATATTTTAACCACCGAAATTAAAATAAACTACCCTTAATTTTATTTAACATTATTCTTAAAAACTCCAAAAACTAACTTCCATTCTCGACCAACTACCGTCGAGGTGAATGTCCTCCTAAGCGAAAATCAGCACTGCGTGATCAACGGTTCCCTTGGATTTTAGTTCCGAGCACTGGTTCAAAAGTTATAAAATCTTGCTCATACGTTTGCTGAACATACCCGAACATAACATCAGCAATTGATTCCGGGCACACCGGGCCTCAGAATAAAGTGCTGTATGTTTTTTCAGAATCATAAAATTCCAATGTATTTTAGAAAAAATCCACAGAATTTCCATGTCTTTACATTATCCCCACCTCAGGGCTTTGCATCCCAGTAATATATAACTCGAACTATCAGAAAAAATGGGGGTACTGAGCATGAATCTGAGCCTCCCACTAACATGTTCTCTCCTGGAGGTTCTTATGTTGCCATCGAACAAACACCAGAGGTATCGACCGTCAATGTAGGACCCACTCCTATCGATCCTCAGTCTCTACTGGAACCTCTGTAAAATTCTCCCCATCATCGATGCCCAGCTCCCCATGGTTGATGATGTGGTAAGGTTCGAGCACGTATCTCATCATCTGAGATACGTGGAAGACGTCATGCACCAAGTGCAACTGAGGTGGTAGAGCTAAGCGGTAAGCCACCTCACCTACTCTGCTGAGGACCTAGAAAGGTCCGATTAACCTTGGAGAGAACTTTTCGCCTCTTCCAATCTCCGTAGACCTCATCGAGGTGAGACATGTAGGAAGGAGTGGTCACCATCCTCGAACTCTAGAGGTCTCAGTCTCCTATCAGCATATGACGTTTGTCTGCTCTGTGCAGTTTTCATCTGCTCCTAGATGATCAGCACCTTCTCTGTGGTAGCCCATACCATCTTCGGTCCCACTAGTGCTGCCTCCCCAGGGTCTGTACAACACGTGGGTGATCTTCACTGTTGACCATACAAGGCCTCAAAAGGTGTCATACCGATGGTGGAGTGATATCTGTTGTTGTATGAAAACTCCACCAAAGGTAAGTGATCCTCTCAAATATGACCAAAGATGAGGACATAATCTCGGAGCATGTCCTCGAGGGTCTGAATGGTCTTCTTAGTCTGACTATCTGTCTGAGGATGGAAGGTTGTTCATAGAATTAGTTACGTCCTAAAATCCTCATGCAACCACTTCCATAGCTGAGAAGTAAACCATGAATCACGGTCGTAGAATATAAAAGAAGGTACTCCATGTAAACGCACAATCTCATGCACATAGAGGCATCCCAAACTCTCTATTGAGCCCTACTCTCTGATCGGTAGGAAGTGGGCCGACTTCGTGAGTCGGTCAACGATCACCCATATCGAGCCATGACTCCTAGATGTACGTGTAAGACCTGTCATGAAGTCCATGGATTTACCATACCACTTCCACTATGGGACCTCTAAGTGATGAACCAAGACTGTTGGTACCTGGTGGTCCTACTTCTATTGCTTAAAATTGAGGCATCAAGAGACAAACTCAGCTACTGCCTTCTTCATACCAGGATATCAATGCTGTCGTTGGAGGTCTTGATACATCTTCTCCACTCATAGATGTAACTCTATAGGGGAAGTCTGGAACTCCCTCAGCACTTCCTATTGAAGTGAAATTTGTACCAAGGTACATCCTCTGAAGAGGATGACTTGCTCACCACCTTATGAAAATCTATCAGGTGCCTACCCTATGGATATCTTAGCATGTCGCATCTCACAGTCAGTGTCCCCACACTGTGCCTCTCGGACTCTCTGAAGAAGTGGAGGAGTGACTATAAGAGACTGTAGGAAATTTTCTCCATCTTGGTCCACAGAGGATATATTCAAGACTGCTAGCTACTCTGTCACCTCTCCTAGAAGTTGTATACCAGATCTCTTACTGAGAGAATCTGAAAAAATGTTCCCCTTCTTAGGAGTATAGACTATATCAAAGTCATATTCTTGGAGGAACTCAAGAAATAGTCCATTTCTTAGGTTCATGTCCTTCTGAGAGAATATATACTTAAGACTCTTGTGATTAGAGTACACAGTAAAACATTCTCCCATCAAATAGTTCCACCATATCTTCAAGGTGAAGACCACTGCTGCTAACTCTAGGTCATGGGTAGCGTAGTTCTTATCTTGTTATCTCAGCTGCTGAGAACCATATGTGATCACTTCTTTCTCATGCATCAGGACACACCCAAGCCCGGTCCCTGATGTGTCGCAGTAGACTACGTACCCCACGTCTTCCTCTGAAGCCTTATGATGGGGGCACTAGTCAGCCTTCACCTCAGCTCTTTAATGCTCTATTAGCATCTCTCTGAATACACGAAGGGTTTACCCTTCTTCGTCAAGGATGATAGTATAGCTGGAACTCTGGAGAAGTCTAGAACGAATCTCCGATAGTATCCAGGAAATCCCAAGAAACTTCGTACCTCCACCACACTCCTGGGTGGATCACATGAAAGTACCGCCTCAATCTTCACAGGATGTACTACAAGTCCAGCCTCTGAGATGACTTTTCCCAAGAAGAGAACATCTCGAATCCAAAACTTGAACTTCGAGATCTTACTATAAAGCTGGTGCTCTCATAGTTTGTCCAGTACTACCTGAAAATGGTAGGCATACTCGTCCTCACTAGTCGTATAGATAAAAATGTCGTCGATGAAGACAACGACAAAGCGATCAAGATATGGCTGGATGATTCTGTTCATGAGACACATGAACATTGCTAGAGTGTGGGTTAAGAATAAGGGCATAAACAAGAACACATAGTGGTTGTACCTACACCTGAAGGTCTTCTTCTTCACATCCTCGTCTTGAACTATGAGTTGTTGATATCATGATCTGAGGTATTTCTTCGAGAACCCACGTGCTCCCTTTAGCTGGTCAAAGAGGTCGTCAATACTCAGGAGTGGGTATGTGTTCTTTACAGTCAGCTGGTTCAGGTGACAACAGTCAACACAAAGACTCAAGCTCCCATCCACCTTCTTGGCGAACAGAATCCGGGCTGCCAAGGGAGAAAAACTAGGCTGGATGAATCCCATTCCCTGCTATTCCTCTAGCTTTACTTGAAGCTCGTGAAGCTCAGTGGGAGCCATCCGATAAGCTGGAGTAGATATCGGTGTCATCTCGGGGTGTAGGTTAATATAGAATTCCACCTCTTTATGAGGAGGTAGTCCTAAAACATCATCCAGGAAAGAATCCGCTTAGTGTTCCACCACTACAGGATATGTCAGACTCTCCACATCAACTGCTCTAAGGGTAAGGCAAGCCAACTAGTGAGTGATAGGATGCACCCTCCTCCGAGTGAGTCTGTCCTTTGCTAAAAATGTTTCCTTCTTGCTGATGAAGGTGAACATGGTCCCATCTATGCAGACACACCTCACTTTTCACCTAATAAATTTTATCTAAGCATGGACTATAGATAACCATTCCATACCCAACATGACATCGTAAGGCCTCAACGATGCTATGAGGAGATCCCAGTCGAAGCTCTCACCTCCTAGAGTAAGCTCACACTGTCGGCACTAGTGTGTAATCATTGATTATTCTCCCATAGATGTCACTAGCCATAAAGACTGAGCCAATGACTCTGTCAGAATCTCAGAGCTCTGAACGAGGGAAGTGGCAATGAAAGAGTGACTAGAAACTGTGTATATAAGGAATGCAGCTATGGTGGAGTAGACACAGATAGTACCTCGAATCATATTTGGAGCGCCGTGGCCATATGCCTCAACTGCCTGAAGCTGAGCTCTCCCTTGTCCACCTACTCCCTGTGGTCCGGGTGGACCTCCTAGTGGTGGTGGTGGTAGCACCATGAAACGTCATCCACTGCCAGCTGCATGACCTGCTCCTCTGCCACGTCTGCCTTCTCCCTGCGGACTGCCCCGATCGAACCTCTACCTCTGCCTGGGAGGTCCCTCAACTATCTACTGATCATCTGAATGGAGGGTCGGACAGCCGCGATCCTTGTGACCCTGCCCACCACATGAGTAAAATTTTCTGCTCCTGGCATATATGTCACTGCCCCGAGTGCCCCAAATAACTGATCACTAGTCATGCGGTTGTCCACCCATGGGTATGGTCTTTCTGGACCTCTACATCATCTGTCTACTACCAGCTGCAGAAGACTTCACTACATGTCGACTAGTAGTGGGTCTTGCTGCTGGTGACTGCTCAGAAAGGAAACTATCCACTAGGAGGGCTCTCTCTGACACACCCACATGCATCGGGATGCTGAGTGAGATAATCAAAGCCTTGATCTCTCTCTTGATCCAATTATCGAAGGCCTAGGACCTGAATAATGGGTCATGTAACATATCTATGGAGTAGTGCGAGAGATCAATTAACCTCACTGAGTATTGTGATACTATCATGCTACCCTACTGCAGATGAAGTAGCTCCTGTATCCACACCGCACGAAGGGTGGCTGGTACAAACTCTGCCCGGATCAGGCTCTCGAAGTCTGTCCAAAGAAGTGTCGCCCTGTCGTGGACCTAGAGCATCAGGCTCCACCATCTGCCTGCTGTTACATGAAGGAGACTCAAAACAAGGATCACCATAACATCTGCTGGTGTCCCTACCATCCTGAAGACTCTAAAAACAGCCTCCATCCATTCCTCAACCGTCTGTGGGTCCATCTCTCCCTAGAACCTAGGTGGCCTCTGGCATTAGAACTCATGCAACGCTCTCAAGTGACGTGCATCGTCTACTACTGGGGCTGGTGGCATCGGTGGCCCAACGGGAAGTGGTACCACAACTTCCTCTACTGCTAAAGGGACCTGCAACAAGGCATCATCGCTCGTTGGTCTGTTAGATCATATGACTCTTGGGGCTCTATGAGGAGGCATCCTGAAAGAAACAAATGTGACGTGGCCAAATGATTATACTTGGTGAGATGACCTAGTTGAGCTGAATTAAGAAAACTTTTAAAGACATGCATGAAAATAGTGTTTCGTTGCACTAAGATAGAAATTAGTAGTCAGGGTGCTGGTGTATGGATATGTCGGGCACCCACACCAACACTGGACTCCTTGAACTAAAAACCACACTTATTACCCTTAATACTATTTCTTCACAGAAAATAATGATCAGAGTCCTATATTCTATGGTAGAACCAACTCCTTTGATACCAATTTGTCATGACCCGTCCCCCGGGGACCATATCGTGACTACCCCAATCCCGACTCCATAAGCCAGGGGCTGGAGACCAGCACCAAGGGTGTAAATCCCTAAACTGGGAAGGCATTGCCTTTATAAGCTGAAACACACACAATAGAGTACACAACTTGAAGTAAATCACTAAGTAAAACTATATACAAAATAGAGTTCTAATAGTAAACGGGCTAGAAATACAAGCCCAATAGTAAAGTACAAATAAAACTGAAATTCTAGTATAACTGAATGAATAAGTAAAGCATCTACTGGGTTGTACTCTGAGGTTCCCATATGAAGGGTAGGTTCAGATGGCCTCCTTAGCACTTCTGTTCGTCCATCTCCTCCATGTACCGTCACACCGAGTGGTCATCGTTCTGGTACTGTCCAATCCTGCTACTCTCTAACTCAATCGGCATTGTCCGTCGTCTGCAATAAACACAACGAGGTGCAAGCATAGATCGTGCATGGGTGAGAAAAATGATACTCAGTAGGGACCCTGAGACCCTCAAGGTCTCACAAAATCCAACAAGGATAAGCCACAAAGTAAAGAATCAATGGATAAACCTTACTTAGGTATATTCCCTTACATATACCTAAATTATCTAGTAACCCATCTCAATCATGAGGAAAACACTAACATCATTGACTCGCCTCAAAACCTAGATTTTATTCAAGGGGTGGAAACATGTATCACTCCCAGTCAAACTATCAAACCCTCAGCTGCTAGTGTACTTCTCTTATGTAGATTACTATAGGCCTGCCACATCATAGAGAGGCACTTCATACTATTCTATACTGTTGTGGTACTCTTCCTGTTGAGTACCATGGGTCTGCTACGTCATACAGAGGCGCTCCCCACAGTGGGTTAGCCATGTAACACAGAGGGGCTCCCCCTTGTAGCCTACTGGGGTACTCTTCCTATCAAGTATCATGGGTCTTTCGCATCATATAGAGGCACTCCCCACTGTGGGTCTGCCGCGTCACATAGAGGTTCTTTCCACTGGTCTAGTCGAAACACTCTGAGTTGAAAGGGCAGCAATCGTTAGGTCTCATCCAGCTATTAGGTCTCTGTACTCCGATCGCCCCTCTCGGAGTGGATCTGCTCCTCGATATAGAAGTCGATACTCCAACTATCATGAATTACCATGAAAAAAGTATCTCAAAATTCCACCTCATCAAAGGGGTCTCAACGCAACAGATGGAACATTAATCGAACGCTCGGTCTGTGATTTATTGGCATTTCCGTTCTAGGGACCTCAATTGTTTTTAGGTTCAAATCAACCCAAAAATATACCAGTCATTCCCAAAACTCAATTGGAGTACCCCAAAAGATCTATATCTCTTTAAGATTTCTGTATCCAAAGACGGTTCGTTGATTTGACTCAAGTAGCCCAAGAAATGCACGAAAAGGTGAAAGAGGCTAGAGTGGGTACGGGTCCTGTCCGACCTGGCCCGCGGGTCCGACCCGGCCCATGGGGGTGGTCCTACCCAAGGTGGAGGCTCCGCTAGAGTGGGTGGCCCAGCTCGAGGGGTGCCCCGGCCTGGTGGCTCATGGGTTCCACCTATGCTGCCTCCAGGGGGAACCATACAACCCATGGTTCCCGAATGGTTTTGTCGTTCTGGTGTGAGCCAAAACTGGTGCCAGGTAGAGATAGTTTAGATCACATGGGACCTACTGGGTCCTTCTCCTCTCGGCTGGCCGAGTGGCCAGCCCCTCTAGCTCCTCCGCCACAGCCCGCCATGGCCGCGGTTCTGGGCCACCACGTGATGCAACAGTGTCGCGCCGCTCTGATCCGACTGCCACGGCCCACCTGGCCTCGACCCTTCCTTTTGCACGGCATGATGGCGTCGTGCCCCTCTGGTGGTTTTTAGGCTGCCTTGCTTTGCCACAGACAAGTTCTCCGCTCGGCACGATGGCACCACACCCCTCCGGCGACCCGACAGCCTTTATGCCACTGTTTTTGTTCGTGATGGGCTCGATGCCGGTCGCGTTGCTCTGACGGTGTCTTACGGTCATGGTCCCCTCCTTCAGAGATATTGCAGTGTAGCCACCGTCATCATCAAGGAAAGGAAAACGAAGGTGGAGGGTCGGGCCATGTTCATGCGGTCCAATCCCTCCTCGTTATGGTGTTATCAATTGGCCTCAAAGAATCAAACAATGAAGAACAAAGGGTAAAACTCAATCATAAAACAACCCCTACCTCGTTTGTAAATCGTTGACGGTGGAAGAAGAGTTCATAGAAGACGAAGCCGAAGGTGACATCAATGTTCTTTATGGGTGACACTTTCCTTTATTGACCTGGTTTAAGTTCATTCTTCGTTGGCAGAAGAGGCGTTCTCCATTGGGAGGATAATTCTCCATGTTCTTCCAATGCTCCCCAAATGAATAGATGCCAACCAAAATGAAAAAAATAGATTTTTCAATTATTTAATTTTTGGCATGAATTCAAAAGATTTCAAATTCAATTTATTAATGTTCCATTAATTAGTTCACGTGAAGTGCCACATTAATGGGGGGTGTTCAAGAATTTTCCCCCACTTATTTGGAGTTCAAGGAGTAAAGAACCTCAGGTGGTCCCCACCTTAAGTATCCTCCCAAGGGAGGTTATGATCGGGTGTCCCCCACTACCATAACCTCCCATGAGAGGTTCGGGTGTGGTGGAACCCACCACCAACCTCCCCTTGGATATTTTTACCGCCAAAATAAAAATACGCTACACTTATTTTTATTTAACTTTATTCTTAAAAACTCCAAAAAATAACTTCCATTATCGACCAACTGTCGTCGAGGTGAAAGTCCTCTTATGAGAAAACTGGTGTTGCGAGTTCAACAGTGCCCTCAGATTTCAGTTCTGAGCACTGGTTTAAAAGTTATATAATCCTACTCATACGTTTACTGAACGTACCTGAACAAAAAATCATAAATTGATTCCGAGCACACTGGGCCTCGGAATCAATCGCCATAAAATGTCGCAGACTCATAAAATTATCATGTATTTAAGAAAACAATTCAACAAAATTTTGGGGTCTTTAAATATATTTATTGAAATATAATAAAATTGCTACCATATATAGGTTATTAGAGTTGTTATCTTTATATATGGTATTAGATGAAATGTAGAAGAATCCTTAGGAACAGGGTTTTAAATAAACATAGCTAATATGATTATTTGGATAATCCTTTATAGTTTTTGGGAACCTTTACCATTAAATGTATTTTTATTTTATAGATCAATATAAAGAATGAAGTTATTTTGAATCGTTATTTAGTGATGGTACCTAATAAAAAAATAGAATCAAAACCCATAGACAATACAGATACTTCCCTATTAAATAAAAAAACACATTTGGAATTTGAACTGAGTAGATCATTGACATAATAGGGAAGCTTACAAAGATTAAGATGAATAACCTTACCGGAATTGAGATACCATTGTTCAAAAATATTATTCTCTTTTGTTGGATTGCTTCATTTGAAAGAAAGATCCATCATTTAACAAAACTACTAATGCATTATTAGTAGATCAATGGAATGAGTATCGAAATGATATTCCCCACATTGGGATGTAATGAAAGAAAAAAAATGTTATTATGGGTACTTTTTAAATGTAAATTTTGATCAATGGTTATCATTAATCTAAAACACTAAAGAGTATGAATAAATATAAATCACAGAATGGAGAATTTTTAATAATTTTTTTGAGAAATGATTCCCTAATGAGTATTAAGAAAACATAGCGAGTTAGTTCCTCACTTTAAAGAAAATTAAAAATAAATTATGGAAAATTATGAGTCTAACTTCAAAATATGAGTTATTCTGGCTTCGAACTATTTATATAACATAGTGATTTATATTGATCATTTATATGATGCAATTTTGGTGATTCTAATTAGGGAACTATTTTATAAAATAATTGCATCATATGATGACATAATATTATGTTTCATTAAGATAAATAAGTAATTTTATACTTCCTATATCTTTTAGAAAAATCATGATAAGAAGAGGTTGATTGAGAAGCAAAAAAAAATTAACACATCAATAAAATAAGAAGGGAATATATAAATTTTCATCATGTAAAAATTTTGGGAAGAAAAATACTAATAAGTAATTTAAGGGAATGGTATTTTATTTAAAGTTTGGAGAAAAGGGTAACATGGATAATTAGTTCAAGGAAAAGAAATAATCCACTGCAATATAGTGAATCATTTTTTTATATATCGAGAATTATATAAAACTACTTTCTCTAGAATCCAGGGAACCTACTGTAAAATATTTCCATGGGATAATCCCAAGATCATGTGATCACTACATGTGAAGTTTAATTTAATAATTATTTGGTTTTATGTGCTTCAATCATACACCCCAATATAGATAATTTCTTATTTTATTAAGGATCTTCACACTCTTTTTTATCTATCCTATTTTCCATGAAAGTTTTGTATTTTCCTATCACCTTAGGAAGGTTTTTATTAGTCAAAACACTTAGTGGATGTCTCATCACAAAAAAAAAGAATGAGTCAGTTGGTCTCTTTATAACACATAAATGTGCACCATTTTGAAAATTTTTATTATACCAATGGTTGATTTTGATATAATCTGTGGTATAAATTCGATTTAAAAATGTAATGAAAAAAATTATTTCCCATATAAGTAATTTAAGATTTGTGGTGGAGGTCTGAAATTCATTGCGGGATACTTCATTATACGATAAATTTTAAAATACACACCTCGTATCACTTCTGAATGAGATTGATTGGGAATAAGTACATACACAATCTATATATTGAAATGGTAATATTAAAATTGAAGATGTTACAATTTTATTTGAATATGTTGATGAATATATTGAGGAATTACCTGGAAATAAACTATAATAACTTGTTTATTTTCCAATGATTTAATCATTGATAAATTATTTATATGAAATAATATTAATAAAATTTAAACTATGGAATATGTGGAGTTGACTAAACAACTACAATAGTTGTGTGATAAGGGATTTATGCACCCTATTGTTTCATCTTGGATATCCCATATTATTTTTATTATGAGTAAAGACGGATCTATGAGAAATCACATTGGTTATAGGGAAATTAATTGTACTAAAATAAACAATAATTATCCTCTTCCCCAAATATATGAATTGTTATATTAACATTTTGCAGCTCAATATTTTTCAAAGATTGACCATTTTTCTAGGTATCGTTAATTGTCATAAAATAAGGATGATATTCGAAATACACTGTTAAATATGAGGTATGTACGTTATTAGTTTGAATTAATTCTATTTGTATTGAATAATGTAACCTAAATTTATATGAAATATAATGAATGGAATATTCATGTTATATCTGGATATTTCATTGTGGTATCTATTGATGTTATATTGTTGTGATATGAACTGAATGAGGGACCTAAATAGAAATTTTAATTAATTCTCGAAACTCATTGATTAAAATAGTTATATGATTAATTTATTAAGTTATAATTATTTATTTAGAAGGAATTTTTTCATATTATCTCCACGCATGGAATCAACGTTGATCCTACAATGAAAAAGACAGTCTAACAATGACTTGTACTAAAAACAAAACTGAGTTATGTAGTTTAATTGGATCTTAATATCTTATAATTTTTTTAAGTTTTCACAAATTGGATAGCCCATTTAAAAAATTATATATATTGGGGTTAATATCACATGAAAAAGGAATGTGAATAATTTTTTAAATAATTGAATACGACATTAGTGAATGATCTTATTTTGAAAATTCCATTTTTAAATGATTAACTTGTGATATATCATGATGCATAAATGAACTAACTTGGTTTTATAATTATATAGAAGGATAATTTTATTGTTTATGTATTAATGCACTTAACAAATCATGAATACAATTATACAACTCATCATTATGATTTAGAAGCTATAGTTTTTTATTGAATATATATAGATATTATCTCTATGGTGAAACAGTTAATATATACATAGACCATAATATCCTAATATACACATTTTCATAGAAATAGTTCAATATGAGGAAAAGGAAATAGATGGAGCTACCCAGGGAGTATGACTTATCAATACACTACCAATCATGGAAGGAAAACAAGGTATTGGATGCAATAAGCAAGAAATATCATGGAGTACAAACTAATGTTAAGATTGATAAGGATATTATGTTCATGGATTTGTTGAATATTTTTATGTCAATTATTAAGGACTGTAAAACATAACACATTTTTGAAATAATTATAAAATCATATTTATTATAAATTATAAAATTTCTTAGCCTAGTGATGATAATTTTCAAAAGAAAATTAATTTCATTAATGATTGGAAATTTATAGACATTATAAATGAAGATGGAATTGTGAAATTTGGAATGGGTTACATGTTCCATCTATACATGACATGAAAATGGAATTATTATAGGATTCTCATAGATCAAATTTCTATTTGCACTCTAGTATAACCATGATATATAGATATTTCAAATAATTTTTTGGTGGTATAATATGAATCAATAAATAGTTGATTATGTGTCAATAAGTTTGGTTTTTCCATTGCTGAATCTTGGCAAACAAAATCCTAGAGGATTCATGAAACCTCTACCCATTATTATTTAGAAATGGGATGAAATAACTATAGAAATTGTTACTAGATTACTAAATAATCCTATAAGTAATTTTTGAATATGGGTTATTTTTTATCACCTTACCAAATCATCTCATTTACTGAATATAATAGAATATTTAATACATGGTCACCATTCATTACTCAAAATTAATTATGTTTTAATACTTCATGGTTCACCTCTTTCAATTATGTCAAATCATGATCTATGATTTAAATATAAATTATAGAGAAGTCTTTAAAAGGATCTAGATATTGAGATTTATTTGTGTAATTTAAATCACCCTCAAACCAATTGATAGTCTAAATAGACTATTTAAACATTAGAATACATTTTTAGGTCATTCCATCATGAAATTAAAGGTATGTGGGGTAATTATTTACCTTTGTGGAGTTTTAAATGGTATTTTATGAAGAATTATATATAAATAGATTTCATACATCATCTTTTTGTGATGAATTTAGCAAAATATTTATTATAGGTCCAAAAAAATTTCAGGAGACAACAGTGGAGGTAAATTCTATTCAAACACTAATTAATGGTGCTCAAATTATGACCAATGGAAATTCTAATAACATAATGAAATGATGGTAATTTCAAGTGGGAGATAATTTTTTTAGAAATTATCTATTTTTAAGGATTTCAAAATGTTTGGTGCTGAAGTAAAATTTATCCTTAGGTAAATTGTTTTTTTAATCTAAATATAATTGGACATGTAGCTTTCCATTTTGAAATTAAATCTATCATTTATAGAGTATGTTATGTACTCCAAATATCATTATTAGGGAACTAAATTATAGAACCAATTCATGCTCTCACCTTTGAGGAAATATGATTTGAAATATAGTAATTTTAATGTGATGTTCCTATCAAAATTCATCACACTATAGAACAAGTGTTGGAAAATCAGATGACTCGACTGGTAAATGTACTGTGGAGAAATAATAATATAGAACAAGCAACGTGGAATCTTGAAGATATTATGTTTGATAACTACCCAAATATATTGATGAGGTGGTATTATTGAAATTATTGTGATGAAATTTTTTGGACGGAAGAATGTAACACTTGAGCATCAATTATAGTAATAATTTATTTTTAATAGAAAATGTATCAATATACACATAAATTTATTCAAGAATATGATTAAAAATTAAAATTATAAATTTTTTTGAAATTAATTTTTTAAATTAATTTTTATAAATTAATTTCTTTCTTTTAATAATTATTACAAAATTAAATATATGCTAATTTTTTTAATTTTTCTGAAATGATTGTTTATTCATTTAATTGTAAAAATATCATATCCCCTTTATTAAAAAAATAAATTAAAAAATTCTATTTTATTTTGGATTTTAAATTAATGTAAATTATGATTCATTAGACCTAGACTAATATAATTTTAATAAAAACATCATTATATTAATATCTGTCAATGTTTAACATTAAAAATCTATTTTTCTAAACATATTTTTTTTATATATTTATATTGAAATTAATTTCTAACACATCTAGAAATTGAATATTGAAAATTATGAATTAAAATTTGGAAAATATTTCGTTTTTATTTGTTGGTCATTATGAGGGGTAACTATTATAAAATTTAACAATTCTATAAATGGTAAATTGGGAAAAAATATTTAAAAATAAGGTGTTAGGGAAATAAAAATCACACAAAAATTTATCTTTGTTTCATTTTATGGGATTATTTATGACATGAGAATCCCCAAATACAATATATGGAATTTTTGAGCCATTTTACCTTTGAAATTAAATTCATATTATTTTAAGTAAATAAACATCCAATATTTCACTCTCTTTATTTTGAGTTATTTTATATATTAACAAAAAGATAATAATATTTTATCAGTGAATATAAAATATTATTTTGAAAAAAATAAATTTATTTTTATCATGATGATTTATTTTTAAATTTTAGTGATTGAATTCTTATTTTAAATTATTTTGGATTGCTGATGTTGTATTTATTCAATTAATAAAAAAAATAATGTATTTAAAAAATATTAAAGGTAATAAAATTCGGTTGATTTATAGTGTCCCAAATATTTAATATATACTTATATGAATTATTATAGTTGTTTAAAAATTTTATATTCAATATACGTATTTGTCTTGATTTTATTAATTTCAAAATAAATTAAAATTGTAAAAAATGCCAATATTAATATTTTATGAAAATAATATTTTACAGAATAATTACAAAATAAAAACTATATTTGAAAAAAAAATTGGGAAAAAATTTGTAAAAAAAATTTCAATATTTTATTTATTATTAAATAATATCTTAAAATTAATATTAAAACCCTTTATAAATTAAAATTTAAATACTGTGGTTAAAATAAAATTTGGTGAACTGAGGTGTTAAAAAAAATAAATGCTATTAAATTAAACTAAATCCTATATATTTTTCATGTTATGAGGTTATTTTGAAGTCATAATATATTTTTTGAATTATATGGCCATTTATAATCATTTTTCATGAAAATGACTTAGTTATAATTTACATTTTATGGAAATTCCAAGTGTGTCCTTTCTTTCCCTTATAAAAGGACACCAATTAATCTCAATTATTCACACAACTATTCCCCATATAGTTATAGAATACCCTAAATAGTTTCATTATAAAAATTATTATCGATGTTCTAGTTCTTTTACACCTTCCAAAATACCATCCCTAGGACCATTAAGATGATATATAAATATAGTCTACCAAAGAAGAGGTAGTTTCCTTTACCAGCTATTTCAAATTTATTTCTTCTGCAAAATTATATTAATTTGTTTTAAACATAATAAAACAAAAATTCTAGTATCTTAAATATATTTATAAATTATTATGATTTTGGTAAAACCATATCCTATATCTTTTCTATCCTTTGAAAAGCTAACACATCGCTTGTGCGTACGTACTATTTACCATCTCAACATATTGATGTAGTTTTTTTTCACCACCACTTTACATGGATGGTTATAAAAAATTAAATGATGAATATATATTATATTTATGTAATTAATGTGATTCTTTAATTATAATATCATATATATCTTTTTACCTTCCAATCCTTGGGAAAACATTAACATCACTAATGCATATGTTTGGACTACCACCTCCTTGAAGTGATGTGATCCACATTTTATTTTATATAATCATGTATGGAATCAATAATATATTTAATGAATATATAATTTATATATCTTATATATCTTATCATATAGTAGTGAATTATTATTTACCTTTCCTTCATTCCTTACACCAAAAATGGAAACAACGGTCATGCGTACATACAAGCTACAGTCTCCATTAACTCTATAATTCATTTTTCTATCTCTAATTTTTTTTTGTTTATTACACATTTATATAAATAAATAATATTATATTTATATATTTAATAAGGTAATATATTTTAAAGAACCACATGAAATATGAAATTACCGAGACTACTGAATCAAAATATTCTTGGAAAACAAATGTGTTAACACGAGAAATAATGATAATAAAAAATAGTTGTTAACAAATGAGTGATAAAAATGGATCATATATGATATTATATATTTTAATATGTTTATTATATTAATATATAATAAATTAAAATTAATTATATTGTATTTTATACCACTTACGAATTAATTTATACAAGAGGTGATAAATTTCCTCTCAATTTCCACTCCATTGAGACATATTTCTTATTATACACCAATTTAATTTTATGTGGTGAATATAATACCAATTTTTCATATTTAACATGAATATATATCTATAATAAATTATTACAGTTCAAATTAAATTATACACTTTTATGTAGTTTCCATATTTTTTTTCTAACTTTTCCTATCTTTATAACTACAATTAAGAAAGGAAAAATTGATCTTATTCCTATTTTGATGAGGTATATTTCTATTGAATGTTAATACATTTAATAATTATTTAAAAAAGTCAATTTTATTTAGTAAAATTAAATTTTACATTATTATTTATTTTTTAAAAGTTATTGAAATAAATATTACTAATGTTTTTTTAAAGGTAACTTTATTTACTTTCATTATATAATGTGAAAAATGAATGTTTTTTAACATATATGATCTTAAAAATTTGTACACCACCGTAAATATTTTTCACCATTTATATTATTCTAAATGTTTTCAATAATCTTAATATAATAATATTTAAATAAATATTATGTCACTTCCAATTTCTAAAAGTCATTTTTTTATTATAAAACCTATATTTATGATATGTTGATGGTTGTTTTTTATATCTTATCAATTTTGTGGTCATTGAATTCCATTTGAGATAATCACTTTATTGTGACAATTCTTAATTGTAAACCACACTAATATTAATCATCCATTATATATATTTTTATTTATTAGTCTTTATAAATTTTCTATATATGATGTTCTACTATAAAATCTATTTTATTTATTGGGGAATAAATATATAAATCCATATTATTTACTGAATACTATTATTTTTTGATAGGGGACATTTTTTTGAATTTAATTGATCATTAAATATATTAGGAATTCATTTTAAATGTATTAATGGGTGGAGCATAGAATTATATATCTCATTAATGCATCGACATGTCTCATCAGGCAAATCAGTTGGCCAAATTAAAGGGGGATTTTGTTATGTACCTACACATCTATTAAATTGTATTTTCAATAATCATTAATAGTATAGATAAAAAAATTTATATGAATATGAATTTAAATAATGACTATTTAATTCCTTAGGAATTAAGATATAATTATCCATGATATTACTTCATAGATTTTCTCTATTGATGCATTTTGTGCTCTAGTTATTAATTAAATTCCATGTGTTTTCATTTATTTAATTTTACATATTTTTTATGCCTTATTTAATCATGGTAGATTACACTATATATAAATTTAATTGGGAACCAAATAACACCATTTATTTATTTTTCTTTTCCCATGACATAAATTAGGATATTTCAATTAATATCAAGGATGAAATAATATTCTTATTCTCTTTATTTTATATTATCAAAGTAATAGAGAAATAATGCTTGTACCTAGTTTTCCAAGATATCTAAAATGATTGCTCAAATATTATGTGCTCCCTTGTATATATACAAATGTAATTATATTGCCACCATCTTCAACACATAGGGGTGAAAGTTGTTACACCATTCCAAAAACAATCACTGTTAATTAATTTTTGGGATTGGGTAAACACATAGTAGATCATTTTTAATTAAAAATGTAATAATAAACATCAAGGGGTTTATAAAAATTAATAAATTCTATAAACATATTACTAGAAAAAAAGAAGAAGAATCATGTTTAGTCAAATAACATTGACATTATTTTAAACATATTGATATAATAAAAAAATAAAAAAATAAAATTTATTTTGTGTAGATGAATTCAAAACTAAACAAAACACAAACACCCATTAATGGGAAAATTTGGACATATCACACCATCACTATAATGTTGATATACACATAATAGGATCTATAATTTATTCATATCAATGGATTGTTTGAAACATATGATCCAAAAGATATAGTTTGGATTCATTTATTAATGTACATTCTTTGAAATACCCTAAGATTCATAAAAATCATACCCTATTTCATGAATTAGATGGCTTCCTGGATTCCATATCATAGATCACACATAATAAATATTTCTATATACATTTTAATCTTTATAATCCTATATTTAATTATCTTTAACCCATTATAATAATTATACATCATCCTGTCTCCATTCCCCTATGTAAAGTGGTCACTCTCATCCTTCATTAAGTTTATATCATGAAAATCATGATAGCATGAAATTTTCAATTCAATTAACCATAATGATATCAGTACACTAATCACTTAAATATAATGTTTCCTAATAATAATTCTTATTAAAAAATATCTAAATTGAATTCAATTTAAGACATAACTTATTATAAAAAAATTATTTACATTGATATATTAAAAAATTTATGAAAACTCCACATTTATAATTTCTAAAATAATAATTTAAGTATTTATTCTATGTTTTAAATCATGTAATGTCACATTACAAAAATATAAAAATAAATGACATGTATAACACATATTATAAAAAATACATAGAGAACTCTTCTCACTATAATAACCAAACAATTTTATCTCATATTTCTTATATCAAGGAAAATTTTAATGCGGTGAAAACAACCTTTCCTGAGGAGCTATATAAAAGATAAGTGTATCCACATTCATACAAAATTTATTCCACCTTGCCTTAGTGAAATTAAATCTAAGTCCTCTTTATTTTTATACTAAACTCCCTTAAATCGTCCATGGAAAAATAGGAATGAATAATAGAGGATGGGGATCCTTGGAAGAGGCTCTCAGTATTTGGGGTGGAATATATTAAGGGGCCCCCTATATGGGTAAAACATAGTTTAAATGAAAATAAAAAATTGACCCTATTTAATGAAATCATACTGAGGATACTAGGTACTTAGTACCCATCCATTGTGTAACCAGTGGCCCTTCTAGACCCTCCTCATCCCATTCTAGACAAATACTTGGGTACCTGATCATTTTTTACCATGTAATTAGTATAATTATTTCATTTTGGTTGCATATAAACCCTTATCCCCACATTACCAAAACACAAAAATTGTAATAAATTCCACAATGATATTTAAAAATACTAAATATTCTATCCTAAACCATAAAAGGTCATCATAAAATCAAAAAACATAAAACAAACCCAACTACCTATCAATGATTTAAATAATATAATATTTTCACTATAAAAATGTTTAACTTAAATCCTTAATGATACCATAATAAATTTAATTTAGTCACGGTTAACTATATAGATGAGTTTTATGGGGATAATTATTTTATGTCAATAAGAAATGCATTATTTTTTTATAAAAATATACCATAAATGAGTGAACATAATTGGTTGTTATTGAAGAATAAACATGATACATGAGAGAGGAATATATAATTCAAAATAAAATGATCTTAAATTATAGAAATATAATCATCAATAACCATATAATAATGGGTCCTATACAATAACATAGTATAGCATAACCACAAGTGAATGATATCTTCGAAGACATCCTAACATAATAGACTAGATTCCCTTTCCCATATCCCAAACTTAATAATTTCACGAGGTGAATGATTTTCCCAATGAATTAAAATAATTTGAACTCCATGTCCTCCTATCATAATATTATATCTATATATTTGCCTTCAATAATAAAATCAAAAAATCATAAATATATCATATTTCATATCATATTTAACCCATAAAAATAATATAAGTTATATATGAAACATTATGATATATAAAAATCATGCAAATAGTGTTTGTAGATGTTATGAAGAAATGTAAATCCTCAATGAAATAATGAAAATTTAACGAAATATATATTCTATAGCTAAAACAATAATTTTAATAGAAATGAAAAAAATAGTATAGTATTAAATAAATTTTTTATGCGGTCAAGAGAAAATTTACTTATAATTCAATGTATGTATTAGTATTTAAAAACTACTAAAATAGTGATTAAAATTTAAACATTAAAATATTTTTAAATAATTTAAATATATATATGAATTAAATGGTTCATATGAAACAAATAAATAATAAAACCTAGAAGATTCATCAAATAGAAAGAATAATACTTGTCAAAACTATGATAATAAATTGTATGGATAAAAAATAAGAATAAACTCTTCATATAATTTTCTATGCAAGATAAAAAGATAATATAATTGAATAAAATGGAATTAAAAAATAAATAGACGGTATCCAAATAACATGAAATATAAAAATTAAAAAATATATTTAAATAATAAATTATAAAAAATATTTAAAGGGTAACAGAGAGGGAGCTAGTGATAAATATATTAAAATAAAAGGAGTGGTATCATACATATTTTCATGACCCCCTCCATCCAAACATACTTCTCCTGGATGGGAAACGAATAAAGGGAGATAATGAACCATGAAGCTCGCCCCTAGTAGGCCTCGGGTTGGACATTTGCACCAAGGGTGTAAAAATTTCACAATATGGGAGGTTTTACCATTTATAAGGAATTAGATCAGGAGATAAGATGGATCTATCTACAAATACCTCGAAGAAAAAATATAAATGAGAAACCAAAACTATCCAACATTAATGCATGAAATAAAACCGATACAAATACAATAAAGTCTCCAAAGTAAATACCAAAATTTATTCCAATGAAGTGACACATGAACTTTCCTAACAGTCGAACTAGTAATGCTAAACACGACCAACATAATCCTCCTAAAAACCAAAAATGGTTTTATATACGTAGGGTGAGAATACCAGTATAATCAATAGGAAATCCAAAGTCTCTCACTCACATGTGATAGAGGCATACTAATTCCCCTGTGAAAAAATAGTAGAACCAAACAACACATATCATGGTAAACTAACCATCCCATCCTCACTAAGGAATGATCACCAAGTAACGCAAGTCAAGTAATATAATATATAGTAAACCACATTGATGATCAGGTACCCTGCACCACTTTATCATTAGTATGACTCTCTCACCCAAAGTCATAATATCTGGCACTCCCATCCCTTCTTAATACCACATCACATCTTTCTTACACACACCTGGGCCTTACAATACATCACATCACATCTCCTTTCAAATACACCTCAGAAAGAAAATCACAACACATCATGATGACACCTAGAAAATATGTCACATATCATCTCAAAGACACCATAGAAAAAACCACCTCACCTAAAAATATGTGGGCTACCACATCATTCCCAATGAAACATGGGCCACAAACAACCTCACCCGCAAACACCTAGGCTATCACTTCTCCCCCGAAGACACTAGGTCCATAAAGCACATCCCTCGAAAACACTTGGGATATCATAACCACCATATAAATCTCTAATAGAACTACCTACATAAAATCATGTTCCATACCTAATTCTCATAAAAGAGAGTGGATAAAATGTGTAGTACCCATTTATCCACACTCCAAAGTGAATGTTGGAAAAAACACCCCCCCGCAAGAGGATATCGGTGTCCTGAACATAGTACTCAACAAGGGTGGGGTGGGTAAAGAAATCAGAAGAATAATATATATATATATATATATATATAGTACCAAAACCCCACCCCAACCCATGTGTTCAAAAATAAAAAAACCAACTGACAATATTATCTCTATTTTGCCGCCACTTCTAAATTCACAAATCCATACAACAATTGAAAAATCTCATTTCAAATTACCATTAAATACCATTAAACCATTTACATTTTATTAATAAAACTAACCCAATACAATCCAAAATTTATTAAACAATTATTTATTCATTCCATCACTACTTGGGAAACTATCAGGCACGAGACATAATAAGAAACATTGTAATAGTCGTTCAAGAGGTGAAGAGCACAGGTAAATTAATGCACTTCACATTAATGACACATCATATCATAGCCCCTAGATATGGGTTGATGATTTAGTTATGTTATTAATGAAATGGATCTTAGAAATTTTCTACGAAAATAGTACAATCCTCATTTATACTCATCCACCCATTTTTTCATATTCACATAACTAATCCCCAACTCACAACCACATCCAACAACACATTACATCGCAATAAGTTTCGGAGTCTGGCTACGTAATCTTACCATTCCCATCATAGCCCCACTATACAAATGAATCACCACACTTACAAATGAAAAACATATATTCAAATTTAATAAGGCCTCATTTGTTTAATTCCACTTTTTAATTTTTGGGTTATCACAAAAACTATATGATCATGGGGAATCCATTTATTATCTTAATATATGTAGTAACAAAATTTCAAAAAAAACATAGAAATAAAACAAAATTTATTTCAGAGACAACCTAGTTTGAAAAAAAATACCTAAAATGGATAATATTTTCAATGGGTAGTTGACCATACATACCATAATATCAATAATAACAATAACACATAAAGATCATGCATCACATTTTCCATCTATAACTAATTTATTTTTAAATAAATTTGTTTTTCTTTCATAATATAGAATCACCTATCCTAACAATGAAAAAAATATATACTCATCCCATATTATGCATAATTTAAAAAGTTAAAGGAAATATTTTTTAAATAAGAACGACCGATAGTTCCTATTGGCACAAAAAATAGGGGTACGTATACATCAATAAATTATCTGGGAGAAAATCCAAATAAAGAGGTCATTATAATCTTATGGGAAGAATGATTCAGGGAATATCGTATCAAGGGAAAGAAAAAAATAATGATCAAGGGGAAAGATATTTCAAATTGTGGAAGATTGGATCCAAGTCATGGGATTAGATATAGTTTTGATTTCACATTAAATTTGAACATGGACAAGACCACATGTTTGGGTCATTTAAAAGCCTCTAAACCCTTATGGAATTAAATATTGATTTAAATAATTTGATCGGTCTCAAATCCTTTTAAATTTTACATAAAACCCATTTTACCTAAAATGAAAACAACAAAATGGAAAATATGGAAGTACTAGAAATACTGCTCATGAGGCACTACCAGAGAGAAATCTACAGATGAGGCATTGCCAGAAGAGGGACCACTAGAATTGAATTTTCAGATGAGGAACCTCTGTATGAGTCACTTCTAGTGAGGAACCTCTTGTAGAGGAACTACTAGTGAGACATCACCAGATGAGGTACCGCCTATGAGCTACCGCCAATTGAGGCATCTCCAGATGTGTGACCACCAGTGTGCCACCACCATGGAGTGACCAAAAGGGAGAGACATCTCCATAGATCCGCAAAAAAGGCGAGATAAATACAAGGTGAGATACCATCAGTGAGGCACCACCTTCATGAGACACTATTGGAATGATGAACCATTGGGATGATGCACCATTGTAAAACATGGAAAACTCACAATTTTACAAAATTTTTAAAAGAGTCAGCTTGACCTCCCATGACACCTCAAACACTATATTTCCCACATATTAATGGACTATAATGCTCTTGGCCATTGCATTATATACATGTCAAACTATTCTATCCCTCAAGAACTCAAAAACCAACCTGAAAGGAAAGATAGAAAGGGTCCAAAAAACCATCCATAGTGATAACTCTCAATAATCTAATCACACTTGAAACACCACTATCAACTAAACATATTAACGATCAATGATAAACCACCTTGTTTTTTTCGAAATCTATATTGGAAAACTCTACACCCTAGAACACATCCTCTAACATCTAATAATTGGGACTTATTATCATGTTTGATTACATGTCAAACCAAATGACCACAAAATACATTGCATGACCACAATAAACTACACCATCCAAACACATAAATCCAGGAGTACCAACTTCCATGTCAAGATATTATTCACTATGGGCAGCACAGACTCACCCACATGAGCGTAATCACAACGCATGTAATGCATATGTATTAGGAATCATGTCTTTTTCTTTTCATATGTCTCTAATTTATCACACATCACACTACACATTTCAAAAACCAAGGAAAAAAAAGCTCATCTCATAGTCATTATGTTTCAAAAATCACATTACAAAGAAAAATAGAACAAGGAAAAACAAAAAATAATTCTAGGTATGGGGCATGAATCTGAGTCTATTAATCCCAAGTACTCTCTTACTAGCACCATGCATCCACAAAAATCAAACCAAAGGAATATTCTTTCCATGCATCACATTCTATAAACAACCCTATATCTATACTGGCCACACCACGAAGGTCATTTCAAACTCAATATCTTACTGTCCACAGTCAGTGACATGGGAGACATCATAAAGCCTCTAACAAAGTTTATAAAACATGAAAGATGTCTTGGATCCTCTCTAATGGAGGTGAAAATTCAAATTAATACGCTACCTTACCAACTCATCTTAACACCTAAAATGGTCTAACAAACCTATGAGAAAGCGAACTCCCTCGTCCAAACCACTTTTGCACATGTTGAGGGTGGACCATCAAGAATATGTGGTCACCATCCTTTAACTCAAAGAACCTCCTTCTGAGATCAGCATAAGTCTTTTTCCAGTCATCTGATTCTTTTATTCAATGAGAAACAATATGAACTTTCTATTTCATGTTGTGCACCATATAAAGACCAAGAACAGTTGTCTCCCCTACCTATGTCCAACAAAATGTATAACAACACAACCTTTTGTAAGAATACTCAAATAGATCCATTACAACATAAAAGTGACAACTATTATTATAAGAAAACTCTACCAATGGATGATTTCATACTCAAGAACTACCAAATTCTAAGATGCACACTCGAATCATATCCTCCTAACTATGGATACTGAGTTCTATCTACCCATCCGACATAGGGTGGAAGGCAGGGGTGAGGCGTAACAAAGTGAAAAAATCATGCTGAAATCTCATCCATACATGTGAGGTAAACCATGCATTCTGATATGATGCAATAGACCTTAGAACTCCATGAAATTTTACTACTACATCCATGTACTTCTTAGGCAATGTATCCACTACGCTTGACTCCATGATCAATAAGAAGTGGCTTGACTTCCTCAACTGATCAAATATCACCCAGATAGCATCACAACATCCTTGAGCATTGGGAAACCATGTGATCAAATCTATTAATATTTCATACCATTTCCACATAGGCACCTAAAAAGGATACAACAAACAACTAGGAACACGATGACCATTCATTGCCTATTATAAAACAATGCACTTAGCCAAAAAATCTGCCACTACCATTTTCATCCAGGTCCACCAAAACCATACCCTTAAGCCCTAATACATCATGGAAAATCCTATGTGTACCAAAAATTGTGTCCTATGAGACTTAGGAAGGACTCCATCATGCATATCCACTAGAACAAACAACTTACCATGAATGAATATCTGATTCTCACCATTCATTAACCATCCATCCAAAGCATCACCATATACATCATGATTTTCCATTACCTATTCCATTATGTCTTTCTATTGGGACACCTCCACCTACTACATCAAAGAATATTTCATCTTGATATGAAAAAAATAGTCTCTACCTCTATATTCCCCAAAAATTAAGTGCAAATCTTCCAACTCCTCCATTATTCTCCAAGAATCTGGAGATTCCCTAACAATATCGTTATGTGAATTTCTAATTAATGAATTGACCATAATATTCACCTATCTTAATGTATAAGAGGTATCAGAATAACAATACTGAAGAAACTCAATCCACATCCATTTTTTATACTCATGTCACACTGGGTTTAGATATAACTCAATCTCTTGTGATCCATGAAGAATACAATGAACTCCATAAGAGAAAAAAACTATTGGTAAATCTAGATCAGTTGTGGAGTAGATAAACTCATGGGGACATAACTTCCTAGCCCCATAAGACATAAAAGATTGATACTACATCAGTACACATCCTAAACCCAGATGAGAAGCTTCATAAAACACCTCTAATATTAACCCTTACTCATGAAACTAGAGCATTGGGGAACTGACCAACTTCCATTTTAGGAAACTAGACGAATCTCGTTACTGATAAATCCATGAAAAGACATCATCTGTCTTTATCACGGTTGTAAACTGAGATGAATATCAAGATAAATCAAAAAACACCCACTGATAATAACCTAAAGGACAAAGAAAAACTATAATCCATTATCACATTGTTGGGTTCTAGTGAAGAAAAAACTGATTAAACCTTTGATGTGTCTACAACTACACCATACTGAGACACCACATGCCTAAGGAAATGCACCTCTTGTGTCCATAAAATCCACTTGGACATCATTACTTATATTTTGTGGAATCGAAGAACATGAAAGATTGTTTGGAGATGCTCAACATGCTCCTCCTCTAACTCCTAGTAGATTAAAATGTCATCTATTAATACAATGAAAACCTAATCCAGGAAGTCACTAAACACAGAGTTCTTAAGACCTAAAAAATTGAATAGTGAGTTCGTAACACTGAATGGAATGACTACAATCTCAATGATCCCATACCATCATCTGAACACAATATTTGGGATATCTCCCTCCTTCTCCCTCAACTGGTTATATCCAAACTATTGATTAACCACAAATAACTGACTCACCCTTATTTTCATGTGGAAAATGACATCTATCATTGGAAATGGGTAATGGTTATTTACCATCAACTAATTAAACATTTGGTAATCTGTACACAACCTCAGAACATCATTTATCTTATTTATAAACAACAGTGGATCACCCCAAGGTGACACACTGGGATAGATAAGACCATTCTGTATCAGATCATCTATCTGAATCTTCAAATCCAATAACTCTAAAGGTGTGATATGATAAGTATCCATAATAATTAGAGAGGCACTAGGTTTTATGTCAAACCCTAACTAAAAATCACATAGAGGGGATATCAGTACAACCTCCTAGAAAAAATATCTAGGCAATATCTGAAGAACCTAGGAACCTCTACCATATGAACATCCACTAATTCTACCGATAACTCGTCCAACCTAGAAAAAAGGGTTTTCACACACTGACTACCCACATGATAACTCCACTCACATAATAAAACCACACGATGATCATCCACATCCAAAAACCTGACTCTCATATGAAATAAGTCGATAATAGAATATATGTAATACAACTAGTTAATGTCAAGGATGGCATAATATAGATGAATTTGTGACACCAAATGATCCCCATGGTACTAATGTGGTCCTATAACCAATATACACCACTGGAACACATTCAAAAAGATGGTGTGGCCTCTGAGTAGCATACTCAACACCAGGGGAATGGGAAACCTCAATTTTTCTTTTCCTAGAACCTGGACTAGATTGGGTGAAACAAACGATTGTAGAACTCCTAAATCAAATCCGGAATAAAAAGGTACTAAAAAAACTAATCGTATCTCTAACACACTCTATATATTATGAAACTGATGCCTTTATAGTGTGAATATGACCACACCCAACTCCCATGCCCCTCAACTGATGAAAAACTCCATGGACATAGTCTTGTCATAGTACCTTAACATGAGGAACATCTGGAGGTTAGCCTATACATACTCCATCTCACCATGGAAGAGAAAAACTTGTTTTCCCTGCTACTAAAATAGTCTCATTGGAAAGTGCTATTGAGGTTGATACTAAAATCATCCACCTCCACTAAAATGATCACGAGAAACTACTATTCCATGAATCTAGTGATAAACACAAACCCCATCACAAAAACTCAGTGGCATAAAGATCCCATTAAAATATTGGAAACCACCAATTGCACTAGAATGTTGAAATGATGCTATTGAGGTTGACTACCTGCCTGTCGAAACATCAATGTTCATGGTGAATTATATCTTCCACTGATAGCTCTTCCTCTTAAATAACTCTATTGGATCCCCCCTTATGATATTCATACCAGTGAGAGCATCCTCTCAATCACCTCTTCCTTCTTCTAAACCACCAAGAACATTAGAAACACAAAAGGAGTAACAACAAACTGGATTGAAGGATGAAGAACCTCTTTATGATGTCTCACAGAAGACTCCACATATAGAGAAAGATATAGGAATAAATTTACGTGGTCCTTTTAATTTATTCCTATCTCCATCACTATGGTAATCCCCTATGGAAGGGAGAGTATCTCCTGCCACTTCTCATCCTTCAAGGTAGACAAATGGAACTCTGTCAGAAACTCCTTCTGGAAGTTAACCAACAAAACATCTGCCTACTATGGCTCCCTCAGATACAACATCAACCACTAACATGCAACTCCATGCATCTAACTAACTACCAAAGAGACATAGTACCCTATCGGGCCCCATATCAAAATGAACGTGATCTCGATCTCATCTAGATATCTCTCTATCTTCATGTCTGAAATATATCCCTCGTACTTCCTCAAATCCTAACGCTGGTAAGTGAAAAATTCCCTCTCGCACTAATAATCATCCTTAAAACGATAATCCCTGCAGTGTTCAACCAAATCAACCTGCATAACCTCAATTTCTTGATCCACATATGGACGATGACCAAGAACCATAGATGAATGGAAAACACAGATTTCCTAATCCTGAATAGTATGAAATATCAATTAAGTTTTATTTTAATTAATTTTATTCATTGTACCCATACTATAACAACCCAATTAAAATAAGAACACATGTTATTGTTATTCATGTACCTTTCCTAGGTCTATACCATGAAATTAGGTCAATTACACTTGGTCGTTCAATAATCTAAACGTTTATGTACTGGATCATGGGGGGCCTAAAATCATGTGTCAATGTCAATCTTCCTAGCTTATTTCACACACCAAGGTCAATTGAAATTGTTTTCATACCATCCCATGAAATCATATATTCTCCAAACTCCAAACACCATCCTCTCTCTCAACTATCAGCTATGATACCACCTTTTCACGACCCTCTACCTCCAAAGATCCCCTTTCTTAGCTTGCAATGAACAAAGAGAGATAATGAACTCCAAGTCCCAACCACAGTAGGCCTCAGGTTGGAAACTAGAACCAAAGGTGTTAAAATGACAAAATATTGGAGTAATTACCATTTATAAGAATCAATATTGGGAGATAAGATGGATCTTCCCACAAAAATCTCCAAGACTAAATATCAAAGAGAGATGCAAACCATCCCTCATGCATTAATAAAATAAAAATAATACAAATGTAATAATGCATCCAATTTAAATACCCAAAAGTGATGATAGAGTAGTGAAACAACAACTCTCTAAATTACCAAGCTAGTAATAACCAAAACAGTCTATATAATCCTCATAGAAACCTAAAATAAGTCTAATATATGCAGGGTGAGAATAAAATTATATTTATTTGGAAACCAAAATTCTCTCATGAATTACATTAAAAAGAATAAAAATTCCCCTGTGAGAAAATAGAAAAACCAAAAACACCTATCAAGTCATACTAACCATCCCGCCAAAGGAACACTCACTGAGTAATGTAAGTCATGTAATATAATATAACGCGAGTTACATCAATGATAGTGTACCTTGCACTATTTTCCCAGTAGTATTCCACTCTCACATAATGTTATCTTTCTTGGACCTCTCATATATTATGTATACCACTTAAAATACTTCTTGAACACATCTATTCTTCACAACACATTCTTCTCACATGCACCAGGGTTTCACAACACATTATATCACATCTCGTCCCCAATAAACATTGGAAATTATGTCACAACTCATCTTGATGTCACCTGGGAAAGTACATCACTACTCATATCAAGGAAACCTTGGATATAACGCACCTATCCTAAAAAAATATGGGATATCACATCTCTCTCTATGACACCTGGTCCACAAACCACCACAATTGAAAATACCTAGGATATCACATTTTTTCCGAAGACACCTCATCCAAAAAACACCTCGCCAGAAAACACCTAGGCCTTCACAAAAACCATATAAAGCACTAAAAAAACTCCAACCATAATAGCATATGCCATACCAAGAATTCCTATAATAGAGATTGGAAAAGAGGAGGTACCCATCCATCTATAATCCTCACTGGATGTCAGGAAAAATACCACCAAGTTTGATGATGCGGGTGTTAAACATATATTCCTCATCATGGGTGGGGTTCTTATAAAAATCAAAAGAATATATATATATATATATATATATATATATATATATATACTAAAAAACACTCTAACATAACATATTGGTTCAAAAACAAAAAAAACAACCCAGAACAACTTTTCCTTTTTTATACAGCCTCTAAATGAACAACACCACACAACAAGACACAAATCTAGTTTCACATCCCCCAAAAATTAAATTTATCAATTTCTATTCTATTAATCAAACCAACCCAAGACACTCCAAACATTATTAAAAAATTTATTTATTCATTCCATAATGACATGTGAAACTATCGATCAGGACACATAACAAGAAGCATAGTAATAGTCATTCCAGAGTTCAAGAGACCTGGTAAATTAACACACTTCAAAATAATGACAAATCATACCATGACCTCTAGATATAGGGTGAATATTTCTAGATTTTATCAATGAAAATACTCTCAGTGATTGACCATGTTGTCATGACAAATAAAATTGATTAATTTTTTATGGTTGATTTATAGTATAGGGAATACCCTAGGTCATTTATCAAGGAGCATCATTGGTTTATCGTGTGAATTTTTAATAAAAATGAACAAAATAGGGGTGGTTTTGGAATGAGTTTTACGAATTTGTTTTGATTTTTATAGTTTAATAGGTGATAAATAAATTTTGTATTTTAGAATATGAGAGAAGGAGATCATTTCATGTTTACTTCACATATTGGATAGTTTATTGTTTGGAAAATTTTATATGGTCTAATGTAATCCGTTGATAGAGTGTGGTCAGGATCTCGAATTCCCTCTTTCCATTTAAAAATATACCCAAAGAATCACCACTTGAAACCACTATTGTGTTGTCAAGGGTTGGATCTAAAACACAGAAAAAGGGATACAAAATCATACTAAAATCATATGTATGTGTGAGAGAAATTGTATTCTTGTATTTTTTAATCGAAACAACTCAAGATTCCCACATAAAATCTCATCCCAATCGGTGTAGAAATATTAAAGTGTTTCACTTAATTATAACAAAAATAAATATATTAATAAGATATGAACATCCAAATTAAAGATAAGAGAATTATTTAACACAAAAATTACACCAAACTAGTAGAATAATAAGTGATAGAACTCCATCCCATGTATTTGTAGCTCCCTCAAAACGATTATCCCCCATTTTTTCACCATCGAGAGATCAAGGAGGATTGTTTGGAATTGTTCCTTCAACATTGATCTCTCTTTGAGGGTAAGGGCCTTCATTTATTCTTAGATTAAGAGAGGATTTCGTTGGGTCTACAAAATAAATGAGCTTTTATTCCTAGCCAAACTTACAAATGGGGATACCAATGTGTGAATTTATAGAAAATGGGGAAGATTGTTTTGGGTACCCTAATTTTGAAAAACCTCTTGGACCATGGTTTCAGATCTCCATTAATTTATATATCAATTTTTACTAAACTAAAATTTTGCTGCCCCACATCCTTGCTATCTACACCTAAATTTGGAACCATTTGGAGTTTTATAGAAAAAGATAAGGATGAAATACATAACACACATTTTGACTTCGAGCTGATTTGGTGGCTTAGATATATCAGTATTAATGGGACACTATATGGATGAATGAGGCTTGGGTTTCAACATATTTATTGTATATCATTAATATTAGGATGATGAACTACAATAACATCCCATTTTTATGCACAATTTAGTTTATGTGTGTGGTCAATCCCACTTGTGTGCTTCGATCTAGCGTGGTTTGGCCCATTTTTTGTGAACATTATCATAGTCCCTCGAAATCACCTTCACCTTAAGTGAAATTAACAAAACAAGGAACATTTAATTTTTTAGAAGTGATAAAATCAAAATAATTTAATCAATAAAGAAGTTAAATTTGTTATTATTCTTATAATTTTTGTGCAAAACTACATTAGCATAGTGGTGTAAGGGTGAAAATAAAAATGTGAATCAGGGTGTGATCAACTATATCTAACACAAACATTATAGTCCTCCTTCAAACTCATCCACCCAATTCATCATATTAACGAAACCAAACTCAAACACAAAACCACATACAAAAACACATTACAACACAACCTGTTTTGTAGCCCTACCAATAATCACACCACACCCATCACAAATCCATTTTAAAATCACAAAACCACACATACCAAAGGAAAACATGTTATCATATTTATTAATGACCCATTATTTAATACCACTTTTTAATTTAGGGGATATCACAAAAACTGTATAATATTTGGGTATCCATTTAATGGAAGAATATATATAGACAAATTTCAATAAACATTCAATAGATGTCAAACAACATGAATTTCACAAACCATATGTTGTGAAAATAAGGACTCCCTATAGCCAAAACTTTTTGTGGGTAGTTGGCCCATAAAAACCACATTATCAATAACAAAAATAACAGAGTAAGACCAGGAATCACTTTTCCAAGCCCCCCTATATATTGATTCATAAACCAACTCAATTATCATTATTATTCTGTAATTAAATATACTGACAAGGAAAAAAAATAATATACCCATCCCACATGATTCAAAATTTAAAAAGATTAAGGAAATTCTACTTGGAAGCAGAAGGATTTATAGTTCATTGTTCCCCAAAAAACATGGGATCACCTGCAATAGGAAATTCTATTGGAAAAAATGCCAACTAAAATATGATAGTCGCCTCCTATAGGAAGAAGGATTTGGGGAATCATGTATCCAAGGAATTTAAAAAGGAATAAAAAGGGGGAAAGATATATAATATGTTGGAAGATCAAATATAAATCATGGGATTAGATGCAATTTTGACTTTCCATTAAATACATATCTGTCCAAGACCATGTGTTTTGACATTAAAAAGACTCTAGACCCTTAGGTAATTAATGATATAATATGCAGGCATTGAATCAATCTTGAATCCTTTTAAATTAGGCCTTTAACCAATTTTAGGTCAAAATTAAATAACTAGAAGAACTAGAAAGACTTCTCATGAGGCACCACATGACGAGGCACCACCGGACGAGGCACTACCAATGACACACCTCCAGGAGAGGCACCACCAGGTGAATCATTTCATGCAATACATTACTAAATGAGGAGCCTCCAGATGAGGCACCACCAGCAAGACACAACCAGACAAGGCACCGCCCATGAGTCACCGTCGGATGAGGCACTTCCAAATGAGTGACTGCCTTCATGCCCCCACCAGTGTGTGGCTGCCAGTGTAAGAAACTACCAGAGATCCATTGATTGGGTGAGACAGCACCAATGATCCACCTCTAGGGTGAGACACGGCTAGGGCGAGCTATTGTCTGCGATGCACCACCAGCGTGAGACACCATTTGGATGAGGCACCATTGGGGTGGAAAAGTGTAAAAAATTTAAATCCCTATAAAGAGTTTTCTTGACATCCCAGAACATCACAAACCTCAGATTTTCAACATATTAATGGACTGTAAAGGTATGTTCCATTACATATATCTTCCTAATGTAAAAAATATATAACAATCAACTAAAAATAATCATGAAACATACTTTGAAATAAAATAATGGTCATTGTATCTATCCAAAAAGACGATTTATAAATTATAAAATAATATAGATTTAGAATAGAAAACATAATAAAAATGAACAGTCAATAAGATCTCCCCCATTCTACAATACCCAACATTATTGAGCCTGATCCAAATCCCATTATAATAAACATTAATTTATTAATTAGTTTTTTCAAAACAATATATTTATTATTGTATGTATTATTATTAATTTATATAAATATATTACTTATTTTTAATCATTCAATGTTTATATGGTCTTCAAATATCTATCATCCAAAATATTCCATATTAGTTTTTGTATGGTGGTCTTAGTCAGTATCGTATATTCATGAGTTACTAATATATCTAGTATTAAAGGTAGAAATTTATTTATGGTATTAATATTTCTAAATTCCCATGTTTGATGTATAGTGAGTATGGTTACATTTCAATAGAATTTTCCAACACTATGTTCATTCATGATGAATTTATGAACTATCATGTGTTATTTTATCAGGGATTTTATATTTATATATTAATATTCTAAACCCCTAAAAATAACTTCAATTAAAAATTAATTTCATTTAAATCTTTTTTTGTTTTATTAACCCATCTTATTGATTATATTGAATATAAAGAAGCATTACCCATATAGGTGGTCAATGTAACACAAAGATGTATTTAATAAAGAAATAATTATTCAATTATAGTTATTATATTATTGAAGTATAATAATAGTAATTTTTTATTATTAATGTCATTAAATTTTGAGAAAAATAGTAAGCATGATAAGATAAAATTAATCAATAAAGAATAATGTGTTACCTATTTTGAAGCATCATGATATTCCCTTATAGTCTTTTTTTGTTGTTTAGGTCTTATAAATTTTCCTAGTTACCAATGGATATCAAATATGAGTATGATGTTAAGGGAAGGGGGTATAGGAAAATTTTATAGTGAGAACTAAACATTAGGTTTTCTGAAAGGTGTAATGACTCAGATTTTCTAGGTTTTATTTTAAGAAAATTTTATGGAAATTACAAGACCTGGTGTGCCTAGAATGGTCTGTCAAAAAATGTTATGTTATTTAATAGAATATGTGAATTTTTCATAAAGAAGTAGAGTAACTCTTAAATGATATCATGGATCAGAAATATAAGGGCGCTGTTGCATTTAAGATAGTAGTCTTACCCTAGGTATGACTTATGTATAGTTAGTACAAGCCTCCAGTGAGAAATCCAGGAAATGGAAAAAATGTAAATAAAATTATCAAAAAAAATTATTTTAATTTTCAAATAATTTTAACTAATAAACAGTTACTCAGATTAAAAATCGGATACCACCATTGGGCTTGTGAGGGAATTATTTATTTAGGTAGAGCCTATCATTAAATGGCATGGGCCAACTATGGAATGTAGTTTTTGGGACATGACCATAAATAAAATAATTAAATAAAGATTATTTTATTTTCAAATCCTTACAACTCATAAATAGTAATTAGTATTGGATTTCCGAGTGTACCATTGAGATCTTATGGTTGTTCTATCCTTAGGTGGGGCCTAAACTCGATCAGTGCAGATTGAGGGTAAAAGTTATGTTATGGATGTTTTAATGAAAAATAAATACACCTTAAGAATGTTTATTAAATCCAACAAAATATTTATACAACGAAACGTTGTGCCAGCAGTTTCATTTCATAAATGAAACACCATAAAAATAACATTGTTTTATTTCTTAAATAAAACAGCATACCAACGCAGTGATTCTGTGTCAATGAAACTATGAAATGAATTTCCTCCATTTAATTGTTTAACATAGATATGAGATCATTGGAATGCTCCTTGATTGGTTCTGAGGCAATGGATGAGTGGTGTTGGAAAATGGTGAATAGTGAAGAATGAAAGATCACCATGAGTTCCATCATTCTCTTTCAAAGGATCCCATCATTGATGAGAGTTGTGGATCAAGAATTGAAGAATAGTTGTTGGGAGACTATGTTATTTATCAACGAGTGAACCGAATCCTTGTAAGGGTTTAATTATAAGTGAATCCTTTCCTTCCATGTTATTTAGTTTGAGTGACAGAGGAGGATCAACCCATGAACACGTTGACCCATGGGTCGATCATGTGTTTTTTGGGATGAGATTTGACTTGCAGGAATTTAAGGGAGATGAATTAATTTAATATTTTTTATTCTTCATCGAACCACCAAACAAAGAAAAACCACGCCAACATGAACAAAGGACATTGTCTATCCTTTTTGTGTTATTGGTGTGTTTTTTTCATCCTTATTTCCCTTTTTTGTGGAGATGGTAATCTGCCATCAAGGAGTGACCATAATTGCATGATAGCCTATGGCAGGAGGTCGTGGGTGATGGTAGTGCTAGGTGACCACCCACTTGATAGCCAGCAGGAGAAAGGGGAACTGAATTGAGGTCTGACGGCATTGAAACCCATATTATATACCGTAGCAAGTGGAATGAGGATGTAGATATTAATCTATAAGTACAGGCATGTAGAAAAAGTTGTGTGCGGGAGGCGGCATGCGCTATCAGCCCATCTGGTTGATGAGCCGTTAGCGGTGTTGGGACCATTGAAACGTGATGGTCTATTTTTCATACTTCAAGTGAGTTTCATAGGAGGGTGAGATATTACTAATGTTTTGTGGAGTATATTATCCCAAATTCAAGAGCCATACTAGCAGAAACCTATAACAAGTTGTAATGAGAAAGATGTAGAGAGAGGACCTCATTTGCCCGTTAGATAAGAGGACCTCATTGGAATGATGGTTGATCAGACCTCAAAATCTCAACACATGACCGAACCATATTGGTCTAGTGGATGAGTAGACCTCAGTGGCCCGGAGGACTAGTGAAACTTAGTGGCCCAGTGGACGAGCAGACCTTAGTGTCCCAACGGACAATCAAACCTGAGTGGCCTAAGAGATGAGTGTACCTCAGTGGTCAGACATACCCCAGTGAAGATAATCAAACCTAAGTGTCCTTAAAGACCTCAGTGATAGATCAAGGATGATTGCCTTGGTAGTACAAGATGTTCATCATTACTTCTGATAGTGATGCTTTCTATACTTTCAGTTATACCTATGCGAGCTGACTCTAGTGAATCTCTTTAATGCAATTTATAGAGGTTACACTTCATATACCACTTATTTAGTTTTATTGGTGTATTTTTTGGTGGTATACATTTGTGTTTTGGGGTCCCTACTATGTATTTTTTACTAACCTCTTTACAGGCTTCACCCACACATGTTGTGTTCGGTGTAGATGATTGATGCTTTGATGGAGTACTTGGTGGAATGGGGCCATTTGGTTATTAGAGTGACCCAATAGATGAGAGAAGCTTCTACAACTTCGGACATCTATTTCTATTCCTACTCTTTATGTATGGTTTATACCAAGGAGTTCCAGTGAATTGTAAGTTTACATTCTATTTTAAATGGACTTTTATTCTGGCCCCATTTACCTTCTGTTTTCTAATATTGTACCATGTGTTTGTTTACCTAGTCAATTCACCTTCCAGAATTTGTGGCATGATGTTTTATATGTTTTTACAAGTACATATGAAAATCATTCCCTTTTGGGATATGCCTACTTAGCTCTAGTATCTATCCCCTGGCTTATGGGAGTAGGACATGGGGTAGTCACTACATGGGCCACGGGGGATGGTTCGTGAGAAAAGGGTGAATGAAGAGCCCTTTTATAGATTACATTTTGGTATCACAATCATATATACTCATTTATTAATGATAAATTAATGTAATAGTGTATACAATGTGGTCCAAGAAAGGAAAATAAGAATTTGGATCATGTGTTTCTCATGAACATGTGTTACATGATATATTTTTATGATTTTTATTAACTTATAAGAAATTTTTACAATAAATATCATATTGATTGTATTAAATTTTTTATTAAACTCTTCATCTTGATAATTAATTTTTTATAAAAAAATGAAATTTACCCTATTACCTAATTTTGATTTCATGATTCAAAAAATGCAATCCTTTTAATTAAATAGACCACTAAATATGAAATTATTAATTTCTACAAAAAATTAATATATTCAAATATGATAATATCTTTTTAAAAAAATATATCATAATCCATTAATGCTTAATATAATTATATATTAGTTTGTTTGATTTTAATTATTTATTCATATATAAAACATATCATATTTATAACTTATTATAAACATATACAAAAGGATTATAGGTTCATTATAATGATATTAATATAAAAATTGTTTATATGTATACCTGATGGCTTTATATACCCAATAACTATTTAATGGTTATTTTACCCTTTTCCTTCAATATATTACCAGACATACTTTTCCAAGAACTATTCAACATATTTTATAATTTATTCCATAAATATTATTTCACAATGTTACTATTATTTTTCTTTTCATTGTGGTTCTTGAGAGTATTGTATCTTTAAGATACTATGAACCATTATAATTCTATATTGTAGTAATGATAATTTTTTTTATTAATTTCCAATTATTATTTTTTATAGTTATGGTGAATATATACATTTGTGTTATATTATTAATATAATAAAATAATACTATGTGGTTATACTTATTTTATTATTTAATGATTCATAAAAAAGTTTATCTTTATTTAATGAGGAATAATATATCTGGTCATTTTATTATTTTACCATATAGATATTTTTCCCACAAAAATTTTATTTGAACACTTTAATGAAAATAATTCAGGGGTATTTTGTTTCATTAAATCCTTATCTTCCCAAGTCAATTATAAATAAATATTATTTTGATATGGAACATTGACTATGTGAGCAGTCATTATTCATAGTACTTTATCTCTATGATATAAAATATTTACTTATTCCATATTATAATGGACTTCATGCACCATTTTTATAATCACAAGGTTCAGTATGTGTGATAAATCATCAATGTACTTTCTCAAAAGTGATTCATGGAGAATTTTGTTGACTTATGAGAGGATTATTAGACGTTTTAGATGATAAGATATAGTTATCATGAAATCAAAATAGAAAAATTACCACCATATATGGGGATTATAATTTTATTATTATGGAATAAGTTGCACTTGTTCTATAGTTATATTTGAGGGTCTATATTATCTTCAACATAAAACTCTTGATTATATTAATGATTATATTCACAAATATTAAATAATCATTATGGTAATTATGTATGTTATTGAATGGTTTGAATATTTTATTTCATTTTCAGATAATATTTTTAACATAATATTTTTCTCTAAAACTTTATTCTAGCATATTGAAGTTATATATCTATTCCAGTACACAGACACATATACAATCATTTATATTCTTGAGGGTGAACTATTTTTATATATATAATTAACAAGTTTATGATATTTCTCCCATCATGATATGAAATCGATCATGAAATATTTAATCGTATATTATAAATTTTAAATAATACTTTTTGAGTAACCATCAATTTAAGGATGATAAGAATGACAAATATTCGTATTATATTAAACTCTCATGAAAAATTCTTTGGAAGATTAAGGTAAAAATCATGTATTGATTGAACCCAAATAAATGTTACATTCCAAAGTGCCTTACCAATGTCGTTATATGTATCATAGAAAATTTATCAAGTTAGAAAACTTCTTAGATAGTTATTTAGTTAGACGAATTCATAAGTTTATAAAACAAAATTCAAATGGAATTGTATTCTTTAATGTCATTGGATAGATCTCTAAAAAATCCATAGATATGTTATTCAATTTCCATGAGGTTTTGGATAATCCTTACATAATACCACATAAATTTTCACATTATTATGATTTTTTTCAATTTTGAATCATAATATATACTCTAAAATATCATCAATGTTTATCCAAGAAAAATTACTGTCATAGATATCTATAAATTCTTATGCTTTTTAGATAAATATAAATTGAGGATCTATGTATTCTATTGAAGAGATTATTATACAATTATAGCATCGATGGGTTATATATTTTCCTTTTAAATATAATAAATATTTCTTGGTAATGGTTTAAATATATAATATTTATCAACTTCATATATAGATCAATGCGATCATTTTTTCCACATTGGCCTTTAATTGGATACATGGTAGAGAAATAATTTGGGGAAGACTTGATTTTATCCATATTTATATGACTTCTATGTTTTTACTTTTCATATCCATTATTATTTTACAATTTTCAATTCTCACCATTTATAAAGTAGTAGTATTAATTTATTTGAGAGAATTATCTACCTTAATTTCCCTTCCAAGATGATAATTTATTTAGTAAACAAAATTCTTGATTGGATATAACCATATACTTTGGTAATTGTACATATCCTTATATTTGAATTTATATTATAAGATTTTCTTATATATATATATATATCACATTTTTTACCATATAGATTATTCCTCAAGGCCATGAGTTTATAGTGATTACAATTGTAGTTATGAATCTCGTCTTAATGTCCATAAATCTCTCTTCACTTTCAGTTATCAAAATAAATTTTACACCTCTGTCCATAAACATGGTAAGTGGGTAAGGTGATCATGATAAATTTATAATAATGTTTATATAATGCTCATTTAATCAAAAAAATATTTTAATCATTATCATATTAGTTTTTTATTTTTATTCTCCAGTCAAATATATCTTTAATTGATTAGTAGATATGCCATTTTTTATTATTTAATGAACCATGAATGATACTTTTTATTGGAAAAATTTACACTTAATAAATTTGGAAAATAAACTCTCCTTTCATATTAGATTTATCATATTCCATAAAATATCCTCATGTTCATTATTGAACTTATAATATTTGATATTATTATATACAATGTTAAGAAAAATTTTAACTATGTAATCAATAAAGACACCACTCATTAAATCCATGAATATTATTAGGGAATTTGAATTTTTTAAAGGAATCAATATGAATTTAATTTGTTTATATATTATATAGAAGGTTTTATTTGGTATACCCTTCCTTTTTCACCCTTAATTTATGATATCCAAAAACTAAGTATAATTTTTAAGAGTACCATTTTGTTTGAAAAAGTCATAATTTTTTTGTTAGAAGATAGTTTTTCTATATCATGATATTGTTAAACTCGTGATAATAAATGAAACTCTGTATTGAACAATCCTAGATTTAAATAATGAAATGTTTTCCCATGGTAAATAACATCAGAAAAATAAAAATTCACATATTTTTAATTTCTTCTTTATTTATTCTAATTCAATTGAGTCCACTCGATGTAGTCTATTTAATATAATAATAATTTATTTTGTGAGTTTAGTATAGAACTCTAAGTCATTATTTTTTAAAATATCAAGAAAATTTTAGGTAATAAATCAAATTGTTCTTATATAATTGTAATATCTTCAATGGTGATTATTTATCATTCTATTTGAGCTAAATATCCCACATTATTTGGAATTAATTTCTTAATTGAGAAATAAATTTCCATATATTTTTAATAATATTCATTGAAAAAAAACAAATGATTACTTGTGATAAAAAATGTGATTTACTTATCCATAAGATTATTATCATGTCAATATAGAGAGACCTAATCCAGGCCTAATATTTCATAATGTGCTAATTATTTAATAATTACTATATTTTCAAGAATTGTCTTCCCATAAATGTTAATTAGAGAAATGAGACATATATGGCATGTAATAATCAGGCCACTTTGTATTTTCGCCAATAAATTAAAATGATGGTAATTAAGAACTGAATATATAGTTTTATAAAATTTCACGATTCAATGGAATTTATTGAACCAGAATCAAGTATTATTTTTCAATTTATTTAATGGATAAAAAGTATATTTTTAGTACTTTAGTTTCATAATCCACTTGCTTGGTAGTGATTTCATAAGATCTTATATCCTCTCATAGAATTAGATGTTAATAGCATCAATTTTTTCTCATTACCCTTTAGTTTGGGGTATTGTTTTACATTATTTCAAAATTTTATAATGTTAAAGAATTGAAATATTAGTGGTTAATTAGGTGTGGAATCATTTATCCTTCATCATTATAACATGAATCTTAATATATATATTTAGTAATAATGTCTTTGATAACCTCATTTTGCAGACATGAATTATTTTTGAATTCCTTTAATGTAATTCTCTTGGTTTTTATTCCTATATTTTGTGAATATATGAAGTCATATATACTTTACTCCATTGTCTCTACCTCTAAAACATCTATAAAAATGAATTTTTTTTTTCTAATTATCCAAAAATACATTATTACCTTGAGAGTCTCTAATTTACATATTATAATTAATAATATATCAAAGAATCTCATTATATTTATCAAAATATATTATCGATATTGATGTTAAGAGTCAATTTTTACACCTATAAATAATCAGCCATTTTTACTTTTAGAATTAATGATAATGGTTCAGTCAATCTTAGAGAAATTTTTAATTTTTTCTTCACAGAACATAGTATATAAATCCCCCTTTTACTTAAGATCAATTATTTCTCTCTCTATTTTGATGTTAATATTATGGATAAAATATTTATTAAAATATATTTTATTAACATCTTATCATTCTTTGAAGTAATTTTTTTCATTTTTCCTTATGTTCATAATCAGTTTTGACCACTCATATACCTAATATTTAAAAAAGTATATAGAGTAACCCACCTTTTATTTTTCAGAATAATCATGTAAAAAAAATTTATATATCATAATAGACCATTATTTATCTATTAATTTATTCGAAGATCCATTAAATGATGGTGTTTTCTTCTAAGTGATGGTTTTAATTATGAATTTTTCCTTAAATGATATCTATTGAAACTCCAAATTATTTATATTATTCTTAAAAAAATATTTTTTTGGATAATTTTAGTCTTGGGTTTTTATATAATAACAAATATATGGATTGATTATTAATTTGTAAAAGTATTACATCGTCCCAGATTCATTTATTTCTGGGATCCCCTAGTTTCCATCTAAATATTGAAACCAAAATGGTTAGTGTGAATAGTAAACAATAATAACTAATAAAATATTAATAAATATTCATATGCATCAAAAAAATTAATATATCTTAACCATAAATACATTTGGTTAAACTATGATTGATTTAAGTATAATAATTTTATTATCTCTAAATTAATCCCCTGAATTATATAATCTTTCCTCAGATACCAATTAGTAGAACCCATTCAAAATTTAAATATATTTTATATTATTTCCTCATAAATATAAATTAAAAATATGTAAAACACACAACCATGACTCATTGGTAATATTTCATTGTACATTAAGAACATATTTTATTTATATAACAATAATATATCCATTTTTCAAACAAAAACATGTATAAATCAAAAATTTACACCCCACTACATTGAATTTCCAAGGAATATGAATACAAAAAAGGAAAGGGTAATGAAACAACCTAGAAAGGGTAAAAAATATGATATATAGATTTGAGTGTGTAAGTGTTTATGAATAATACTGGAACAAAGATATATTATGAGGAACATATTTATATGGAATCATAGACATTGTAACACATGAACATATAAATCATAACTGGATAAATTATAAAAAAATAAAAACAAATTTCCAAATAAGATTGTGGCACATATATAATCATGGGATATCATAATTGAATGTTAAGGTTACCCTCAATGACATCATAACATAGTGGGAATGGCTGGCTACCCATACCACATGACATAAAATATAAATTTTATTAAAATTGTAAAAACCTCCAACTTTAAAACTCAAGGGGGTTAGAAATAATGAATCCTAAGGGAATCCCTAAAAATAATGCTCATATAGACCAGGAGAACTAATTACCATACATTAAACATAATAATATCAAGAGTTTTAATTTTCAACACATTAATTATAAGGATATATAATATCAGACACACCCATCATAATGATGTCACCAAACATAGGTTTCTAACAGAAAAAATAAAAAGAAAAACAGTTTAATCAAAATAAATTGAATAATTAACTAGTAAAAAGTAAAATTAAATGATAGTCCATATGTGGTATAAAAAAATCACCGATATAGAATATATTATTATAAGAATATAAATTTTTAAAGGATAGTGTGAAGTATATTTTATGGGATATATAAAGAGTGGGGCATAATAAGATATTTAAATAGATGAATAAATATTTTTTATAATATAATAAAATATATAGAAGCTATAATTAAATTTCATTATCATTTTTATTAGGATGGAGTGGTAAACAAATTAAAAATGCAATTTAACCATAAATATCCAAGGAATCCCAAAATTCATGTAAATATCTATATTAATAAAATGTTTTTTATGATACATACAATGAATACACTATATAAAAATAAACAATGACATAAAATAAGAGACATTATAACTAAGAGGTGAAATTGAATAGAAAAATATATATAGGAGTCTGTTAATAATTTAAATGCTTATAAACATAATGAAAATATTAAACGATTAAATATAATGGAAAAAAAGAAATATAAGGTATCCATATAAACTAACACATAAAATTATTTTAAATAAATATAAATAAAAAATAAGAAAATTCAATACTGGGAGAGCCTGGGTGATAAACCTAAAGAAATGGAGGGTGATATTAATTCATGTTTCGAAACATTGTATGTAATAATATATTAATAGAAATGGGGAATGAAACCTAATTTAAGAAATTTTAAGGGTATATGATTTATTTTTAAAATTTCACATATGAATACTAAAATATTATTGATATGGAAGAGAAAAATAAATCAAAAGAGAGGTAAAAATATCTCTCATGTACTATTACTCCCATCATTATTGAATTTTCTCCATCTCAATATATTACAACATTTTTTTATCAATTAATTTTTTGAGAACCATATATAATGTTTTTTTAAAAAAAAATTATTTATATATATATATCATTTATTTATTTATTTACTAATTATTTTTGTCCATATTATCTTCAAATATCATTCATCCCAAAATATTTATATTGTCATTGGTATAGAAGTTTTAGGTTTTGTTCCTTGATCATGAGTTCATTGAATATTGATTATTCCAGGTATTAAATTCTTTATTATAAAAAAATTCTTAAATAACCCTATTTTATTGAAGGTGAATATAGTTTTAGCATATAAAGGTTTTTGAGTTTTTTAATTCCAATATTCCATTTTGAATTTTGACCTTTGAGGTAGTTTGGTTGTTTTTTGAATTCTATGAAATGGTGCGTTGTGGTTGGTGTGTGGTTTTTCTTTTTGGTATGAGGGGTTCCCACAAACCTTAATTTGTGTTTTAACAAAATAAAAAAAATAAAGGATAAAATAGTTTATAATTAAAACCATTAATGAAAGAAAACAAGTTTATTCATTAATTTATCATATACACATGTTTCATGATTTTTTGGTATTTTTTATTAAACTAGAATTAATTTTTACAATATATATCATATTTAATATCTTTTATGAAAATAAAAGTAAAAGTATTTGAAATTACATATAAAATTAAATATGTAAAATTCTTAAAAAAATTTAAAAATTATTTAATAATGAATACTATTTAAAATAATTATATAATTATACCATGGAACTTAATGTATTATTTATAAAATTAAAATACATTACATTTAATTAATTGATCACTTTTATATAAGGATTCATTTCTAGTTATAAAATATTTAATATACCTAATGATAATATGTTTTCTTGTTGACTATATAATAGTAACATTACCCCTTTCCATTCTTATATATTTCCATACATGCTTCCCTAATGAATAATTCATTTTTTCACTAATTACATCCATAAAATATGTATCATATATCTAAAATTTCTTTCTTAGTGATGTGATTCTTGTTGGCATGGAATTTTTATGAGGCAATGAATCATGATATTTTTACATTTTATACAATTTTATTATTATTATTTAATTTCATTTGTTAGTTTTTACTGTTATATTGAATATATATTTGGGCATATATTGCCTCAATAATTATCTATAAATAATGAAGATTTTTATTCTCATAAATACCCTTATTGTTTTTCTTAATTATGTTTTCTTGAATGAAATTTTTGGAATTTATATATGGGTTAAAGTACATTAACGATACAAGAATTACTCTAAAAACACTTTTTCAAAACCCTATGTTTGGTAAATTAATGTATGGCATCAACTGTATGTTATGCTGACAAAGTGGAACTCTTGTATATGGTATCAAACATATGCTATGCTATATTGTTTTCATATGGATCAGCATCCTTACGCTCAGAAAATTGACCCACATATGGATCAACAACCCTATGTTGGAGTCTATATTTACTATTCATTACCCCTATGTTCAAAAATTTGAATGGTTGGTTAATCAATGATGCATTTGAGATTTTTTGTTGACTATGATATATGTATGGATTATTATTCCTAGGATACTTTTTTTCCTATGTTATATAAAGATGAAGGTATGGTTAAGGAACTATGTGCTAAATTAATGAACCCTATGTTGTGCAACTCAACCCTAAGTGATGTTCTCATCAGAGAAATTTCTCATGCTCTGTTTTCAATCCGATATTATTGAAACGATCATGAAAGAATTAAATAAGGATTAAAAGAATATATTTATTATTCCAAATAACTATATTAATCGAAGAAAAGAACACATATTTTTAATCAAAGTTAATACTCCCCAGGTTAATTGGAACCTACATTTTTTATCAATCAGGATATTATTTTAGATTTGGAATACTAAAAACAGATATATGTTGTATACATGTATTCATAGTATCTCTACAATATTATATGTGTGATAAGAAATTCACAGATGAAAATATATTATTGAAATTATCGTTTATAGTTCTTTTATAATGAATGATCGCTTATGAAAGAAGCTGCACATTGGATGTATACAGGTTCAATATTTTACTTCTATAATATTACTAAAGCTTTTTATTTTATACCTTATATAATATAATTTTACAATAAGGATTTACTCATAGTATTTCATTCATGAATATATTTTTCCTAAAGAAAAATATCCATCAATTTTTAGTTTCTTGCTGCTGCAAAATTGTGAATATCATCCCGAATATACAAATAAATTTCTTTTGATTAATTAGAGTTTCAACTAATAGTACAAAGTCATGGTGGGGTATCAACTTCTTGATATAAGCTATGGATAACCTATTCTCGTTTATAGAACCATAAGGATTAGTTATTAGTATTACTATAAAAGTGTCATCCCCATGCATTCAGTTGTGAATTCAAAGTTTGTGATATGAGGTTTATTCTAGTGAAATTTACCATGCTCACTGAGAGTTTAATTTATAGAGTGTAATATGTTATCTTTGTTCCTCACACCACTATAAAAATATTTATTCATTATTTATTTTTATAAAATGCATAATTTCATAGAGAATAATAACACTACATATCCGCATAAATCACAGTGGGTGTCAAAATCCATATTTTTGGATTTTTTTGGAAAGACACAATTCATCCCCCCTCTTACATTACATATTATATTAAATCATAACAATTAGTATCAGATGATAGATTTTTGGATATTACTATAGAAATATTCAAAGTATATGGTCCATACAGTAATGGAAATGTCTGATCCAATAGAATAAATATCAATGGTATATGCTCCATTATTTAATTTTAATAATTATTGATATTGGAAAACTCGAATGATTATTTATTTGAAAAATCCTAGATTAAAATTCTACTCAAAAATCATTACTCCTTATAACATTTTTGAGAAACCAGAAACTTGGACTGCTGAAACAGAAGCCAGTTGTGATATTAATTATAAGGAAAATAATGCTACTATTTTTGGACATGGACCATATGAATTCCATCATGTATCAGAGTGTCCATCTAGCTATGAAATGTGAAATACTATTGTAGTTTCTAATGAAAGAAAATATAATGTCATACCGATGAGATATGCTACAAATAAACTAAAATTAAACACATGTAGACTGTTTGATGGACGAAGAATCGCGTAGATGAATGGAAGGGTTATATAAACTGGAAACAATATTAAATCATTAGGTGAACCCATCAAACAAGATGATCAAGCTTTGAAAGTACTGAGAGTACTACCTTTTTAAATGGAATGGTGTATCTGTGAAAAATTGCCAATTATCACCGGTCACAGATCTGACAACGAAAGAACTAAATGAAACACTGGAGATGTATGAAGAATAAATGAAGACTGAAGTTGAAGATCATAAAATTATATTAATGATAGAAAATACTACTCTAAAAGTGAAATCTCCGAATCATAATAGAGTATCAAAGAAAGAAGTAAATGAAGAAACAAATTTATATTATTTTGATTCAAAATGGAATTGGATCAACAAGGAAAAAAGATTAGAAATTTTTACAATAAGAAAATATGATTCCTAAAATCATTCAAGAATGATGATAATGAAGCAGGAGAAGCTCTATGTTATAACTGTATGAAATTGGGTCATATCAAACTTGATTTTCCTCAACAAAAAGATGAAAGAAAAAGGCTATACAAAATATATAAAAATTGATGATTATGAGAACAAAAGAAAAAGAAAAATTAAAGCTACATGGAGTATATATGAAAAGTATAGTATCCCTTCAAAGTTTGTTTCAGAGAAGAAGTAATAAAATCAAAAATAAAACTTGTTCTTTATGAATGTAGAATAAATGTTACAAACTTATTACTCTTCTAATTATGATACATGTAGTTTCTCAAATGATAAATTGACAGCCTACTATTCTATATTTAGAGATAAATATGATCCCTTTCTAAATAAAAATAAAAAATTAAAGAACTTTCATAATTATTATTTAGGTGAAAGATATACCATGCTAAAACAACATCAATAGATGGTTGAAAATTTTAATTCCTCTTCATAAAAACATAAGAATCATGAAATTAAAATCAAGGAACTATAGGATAAATATGATTCCTATAAAAGATTTAATCATGTTTTTATAAAGGAGAAAATACATGAAATGAAATTCATGGAAACAATTTCATTAAAAAGGTATGATTTGCAATAGGGAGTAAGGGTAACACATTAAAATTGTATAAAAATTATTTTTGAACTAACTCTAAAAATGATATCTGGTATTACTGTGGAATAAAAGTCCATGTCACTAATAATTTCTATTTGAAAAATCATCTAATATGTGGAATTAGAAGAGCCTTTACTTCTAACAGTTTATCTAAAATAGGTTATATAAATAATGGAAAAATAATGCAGATTTGGATTCTTAGATCATATTATTATTACACTACTGGACTCAAGAAGATTTGGGTACCAATACAAAAATTTGTTTAACTACATTTGTAAGAAACAGGTCACAGAAAAAGAAAATTTATATGGTATATCGATAGTGCTTGTTATAGGCATATAATTGTTGGATCAACAACATTTCACACACTGACTCTAATGGATGGGGGATTAGTCATATTTAGTGACAATTCCAAAGGAAAAATTGGTAGTGGTAGAATTGTTAAAGATAAGAAAACCATCTCAATCAACAGATTACTTTATGTGTGAGGGTTAATGCATAATTTGATAGGAATTTATATTCTCTTTGATGCTATATTTTTTATTAATTTTTCTTATAATTCCTAATTTATTTTAATGATATGCTTCTTAAATTTATAAAACCTATAATGGATGATTTTTATACAATGGATTGAAATTTCCTATGTAAATAGAATGTGAATGGTTTTAACAGCTAATACATATGAGGCATGGATTTTTTATAGAGGACATTCTCACATAATATATATGATTTACATAAATTTCCTACTAAATAATTAATTATTAATTTTCTAAGTCTTACGATTGATAATGATTGATACTATGAAGCATTCTAAATTGGAAAGCAGCACAAATATTCTTTCAAATTTTTTTACAAAATTATTATATCAAAACCATTATAACTTATCCATATTATTTTTTTGGACCATCAAGAGTAAAAAGGTTGTCTGGTAAATAATATATTTATGTTTTAGTAGATGATTATTCTATATTTACTTGGGTTTATTTTATAAAACAAAAGCTACATTTTCTCTATTTTTGAATGTTTTTTGTAGAATTTTTCAAATATGATAAAAGTTTTAAAATAACTTCATTATGAAGTGATTATTGTGGATAATTTTAGATTCAATAATTCAATTCATTTTTCTCAAATATTGGTATTAAAAACACTTTCTATACAGTTAGAACACATGAAAATATGGAATTTCTGAAAAAGAAAATAGAACTATTCAAGAAATGGGAAGAAAAATGTTTAATAAATTAAGTCCACTAACTTATCATTGTGTAGAAGCTATAATAACAACCTGTTATATCATGAATAAAACTATAATAATGCATATTTACAATAAAAACACCCAGAAAACTTTATAATAATAGGAAAAATAATGTAAATAACTTTAATGTTTCTAGATGCAAGGTTTATATAATGAATACTAATGAAAACCATGGAAAGTTTGATCCATGTGATAATGAGGAAATATTTTTGGGATATTCTACTACATCTAACCCTTATAGCGTTCTTAATAATAAGTCAGTAATTTTTTATGAATCAGTTCATTTGATGTTTGATTAAACTGGCCCTTTAATTAAAGATAAATTTCAATCAGATGATGTCACTGACTCTTTTGGAAACATAAGACTTAAAACTCATAAATATGATTTAAAAAATGTTATTAAAAAAATTCAGTCTAGTTTAGAAAAACATGATACTGAAGTCTCTGAATGATTCTTCCATAGAAAATCTAAAACTATAAAGAACCATACTTTAGAAACCATTATAGGATACCTAGACACAAGAATTAGAAGTAGAATAAATGTAATAAACCAAACTGAATTCATTGTCTTTCTATCTCAGTTAAAACCCAATACTATTGAAAAATCCATAGAAGATGAGGGTGGGATGCTAGAAATGCAATAAGATCTAAAAAATTCACGTGGAATGATGTTTGGGAAATAGTATAAAAACCAACTAATTGCATGGTTATAGGAACTGAGTGGGTATTTTGAATGAAACAGGGTGATCATGGGATGATAAACTAAAAAAAAAACAAGATTAGTAGCTAAATGATATAATTAGGAAGAATGTATATATTATGATGATATGTTTCCCCTTATATCAATATTTTAATCCATTATAATCTTTTTAGCTTATTCATCTCATATTAAATTTAATTTATATAAGATTGATGTTATGTATTTTTTTATACATGATTATTTAATAGATGATGTTTTCTTATCAGCCCCGTGGTTTTGAAAATTCTCATAAACCAAAATCTGTTTACAAACATAATATATATCTCAATGTCCTTAATCAAACCCCTATATCTTGGTATGCAAAATTATTTTCTCTTCAATAAAATAGGGTTTTATTGTTGGATTGGTAGATCTAATACATTTCAGGAAACACGTTTGTTCTAATATTATATTAGTTTAAATTTATATTGATGATGTTATTTTTGGTTCAACAAATAAAAATCATTTTAATGATTTTTCAAAAATAATGAAAATAATATGAAATTAGTCTAATAAGAGAACTAAATTTATTTTTAGGATTTCATATTTAACAAAAAGATTTAGTAACTGTTTTAAGATAATGTAAGTATATTATTGATTTATTGAAAAAGTTTGGACTTGATAAAAACAAGACTTATACAACTACTATGTGTACCAATATTAAACATGATTTGGATGAAGCTGGAAAACCAGTTGAAAAAAATTATATAGGGTAATAATTAGTAGTTTTTTATATATTACTAATAATAGAGAAGTCATTATGTTTTATATATGTCTTTATACTATATTTCAGTCAAATCCAAATGAGTCTCATCTTAATTCTATTAAAATAATCTTTAAATATTTAAATAGAACTATTTTTCAATATCTTATTTACCCCCAAAACATCTGATTTTAACTTCATTCGATATTTATATGCTGTCTTGAGAGGATTTAGATTATATTGAAATGTGTCTTAATAACCTTTAACTTTCTAGGAAAATATTATGTTTCATGGTCTAGTAAGAAACAACACTATGTTTTTTCATCAACCACTGAGGTAGAATATGTATCTTTTGGTAGTTGCTATGAAAAATTATTGTGATTGAAAAACACTATACTAGACTTTGGACTAAACATTAATAGTATACTTATTTTAAGTAATAATACAAGTTCTATAAATATTTCAAAGAATCCAATAAGTCAATTTAGTACTAAGTACATTGATATACAACATCATTTTATTAGATATCATCTCCATATAATGGATACATATTTATAAGTTGTTGATACTGAATATCAATTTTCTTATATTTTTACTAAACCACTTCCATGTGCTAGTTTTGATTTTATTAATGGGGTAGAATTATTTGAGTTTAAGTGATTTTTTATTAATTTATTTCCAATCCCACTATTTTTATTTTAAATTTTTTTATTTAATATGTTTTATTTGATTTTTTTTTAATTTATGAATTTAATTATATTTTATTATATTTTTCATTTCAAAATTAAAAAAGTAACGAGTACATTTTTAGTCGGTGTGAGAATACCATTTTCTTTCTCCCACACACTTTTTTCTCTCCTGTACACCCTTTCTATTTACAAATCATCTTTCGATTCCAATATTCCAAAACCCAAAACCTTTAATATATTCAATCTCAAAACAGTCAGTGATGGAATCCTCTCAAAGGACTATATATGTTTAGTTGGAAAATAATGCCTACGCTTGATGGTAAACCTTCAATGCGATTCAGATAAAAGGAAATTGATTTTGTTTATTTAGATTCTATCAATATTTCACTCAAGTAAGTAATTATAATTTATTTATTTGTTTATGATTTTGGAGAAGATAATATGACTATGGTTTATGACATTGATGTAAAGGAATTTTGTAGAAATGCTTAATTTAGTCATGGATTCAAATAAGATTACCTTGTCTCTTAGAATAATGATTTTTTGTTTTCTTTATCTTCTTTTATTGATATGTAATGTTGTCCCATGAGGGTGGGTTTCAATTTTATTTTAGACATATCGATAATTGAATAAATTCATTATAGGATCTTATCTTTTTGTTGTTTTTAACAATTATAATATATATGGTAATGGTGAAATAAATTACTCCAAATTGTTGATTTTTGATGAATTTTATTCAATCTAGAATTTTTCCTAAAACTACAAATTTATATAAATTCCTATATCCTAACATGTATATCATGTTTTTGTTTTTGAATAACATGAAGTTTAATTTCTATCATTCTATGATAAGATATCTAAACCATTTCATCCACATAGATGTGAAGATGTGATATTATCCATATGGATATATTTTTTACTGTATAGGGAATAAAAAAATATAAATTTGAATTTTGGAAAAACATATCCTGAAAACAACACCTTGAATTATGGTACTATTAAGAAGCATGTTTTTTTGGAGAAAATCTTTCAATAGTCTTCCACTAGTTGATGTAGAACAATAGATAAGGTTGTTTTCAGATTCTTAGGTAGAGAAAAGGATGGTTCCTTTAGTTGGATCTGTAAGATGTAGACCAGATGAAGAAGGATCTTCAAGGCCATGAGAATATCTTATTAAGAAAAGAATAATTATATTTGTCATTCTAGAGACTTTGGATGAATCACTAGGAGTAGCTGAGCGTGATATTCCATTGTATATGATAGTTGACATAAAGGCTCACAGTCAAGAAATTTTCAAGGAAGTTGTTCCTAATAATCAAACACTTGTCATTCAGGATTATAATGTTGTTAGAAGATCATCCATTGAAAACATATAAGTTATTAATGAAGATCCTAGTTTGGATTTAGTATAATTTCTTCACTAGAAATCTATTGTAGACGCTGATACTCTATCTCCTACATCTTCTGATTCTTAGGTTGAATCCTCAGCTATAAAGATCAATCTATTGGAGGCTTAGATTTTTTTCCCAAACAACAGTATAAGGATGAGAAAATGAAATATGATGAATAAATGGTTTCTTTTGTTCCAAGAACTATGGTTTATGGTCATAAGATCCATTTAAGGGAATTTAAAAGAAAAGATTATTTCTGTTAGTGATCATAAAGAATTGTTTAAAAATATTTATAGAGAGGTGAATTTTCTAAGAGATAAACCTGTTAATAAATCAATGTTTGATTAGTTTGAGATGATGATAGGGAGAAAATTTCAGTCTCATAGGGCATGTAGTAATGCATTAACCTCCTCTCGTTATACACCACCAGAACTATAGATAACTTTTTAAGCTATTAACTTTTTTCTAGACGAGTTCAAAAATACACAACACACTCTTTAGTGTTATATTACTCCTTTAGGTGTTTTGTCAGAAAATCAATGACATCTGATTTGTCAACTGAATTCAAGTGAATCCCAGTTGGGAGAAGTTATCAATCAAATTAGTGACAAGTTAGACTTGTTCATTCATTCATAGGAAGATATCAATGAATTTTTAATGGTCCATATGATATAGAATTTGGTGGTTGGAAATTATTCGTAGAAGCTTCCTTTATAATGGTCAAAAGTCTTCAACGACCATTTCCAGACACTTCTTTTGAGGTTTCCTGATACTTCTTGTACAGTTCAAGACATTCGGCATCCTAATGAACCCTATGTCATTGGTGATTCAATCCAAAGCCTTTTATTCTAAATACCCTTTAATTAACTGAGGATTTTTATTTATTTTTCAAAAACATTTATTCGTTTTAATTTCAATTCATATTCTTATTATGTTTTTCATATCTTTTATTTCAGTTCAATGTTTAAACTGACAATCCTATATTTATTTTTCTTATATTGTTTAATAAATTATTCATTTATAGTTTTGTGCTACATTAATTGTGGTTTATATCATTTATTATTTAAAAACAACTTTTTAATATCAGAAATATGGGGAGAGTATTTAAGTAAGTAGTATATTTTTGTAATAAAATAAATGATTTCTACGAAAATCAATGAATAATTTCCATGATGACTATGTGGATATGGGAGAATAAAATATTTTCAAAACACAATATTTCATTAAATAAAATATTTAATCTAAAAGTATCTATTTTCTTTATTAAAAAAACAAAATGAAATCTAAATATAAAAATACTTTCTATATCAATTTTTGAATATTTACAAATCCTAAATTTTCATTTAATTTTGTTATGGATTGTGTTATGGTTTTTTCATACAAAAGGGTGAGATTTCTGGGCTTGTTTTGTCTCAATAATAATATATAATTTATAATTATTTTGATGCTCAAAAATACCATTTATTTTCTAATGATGTTTTCATGAATGAGTTTTTAGGAATTTATATATGGGTTAAAGTACTTTAACGTTATGTGAATTACTCTGGAAACACTATTTTAAAATCCTATGTTCGGTAAATGAAGGTATACCATCATCCCTACATTACACTAGAAAAGTGGAACACTTGTGTATGGTATCAACCTTACACTATAATAAACAATTTTCATTTGTATCAATATCCTTACATTTGGAAAATTGACACTCGTATGGATCAAAAACCATATGTTGGAGTCTAGATTTACAATTCATTATCCATGTGATTGGGAATTTAATTTTTTTAATCAATGTTACATTTAGGGTTTATGCTGACAATGCTATTGGTATATATTATCGTCCCTATTCTACATTTGTTCCCTATGTTAGGTAAAGATGAAAGTATGGTTAAGGAACCCTATGCTACGCATCTCAAGCCTACGTTGTGTTCTCAACATCGATGTTTTTTAAGCCGCGTTTTCAATCTGAGATTTCTAAAATGGGAATGTTAAAATTAAAGACTTATTTAAGGATCATTTTTATTATTTCAAAGGACTACATTCATTAGAAAAAATAACTCATATCCATAACAGAATTTATGACTCCCTTAGTATATTAGAATTTGAATTTCTACGATCAATCAGGATATTATTTTTAATCTGGAATATCGAAGAAAGATATCTATTAAATATATTTCTTCAGAGTATCTATTCAAACATATGTGTGTGATAAAAAATTCCTATATGGACCTATATTATTGACGTTAACTTTTATAGTGTTGCAGCGATGAACGATCTATTCTGAAATAAGCTACACGTTGGGGATATACATGATCAATATTTTACTACTGTAATATTACTACTACTATTTACATTTCACCTTATTGAAGATCATCATGAAAAAAGTATCACTTATGACTATTTCATTATTTAAGATATTCTATTTTGAAGAAGATGATCCACCAATTTTCAGTTTCCTGCTACTCAAACTATGAAGATCATCTTGAATCAACAAATAAATTCCTTCTGATTTATTAGAGTTTCAACTGCTTGTATTAAGTTGTGGTGGAGTGTCAGCTTTTCAATATATGTTGTGAATAACTAGTTCTCTATTATAGGACAATAATACTTTTTTATTTGTCTAATTGAAAATGTTTCAACATCCTGCACTCAGTTGTGAATTCATGGTCTTGTGATAAGAGGACCATTCTTGTGAAATTTATCAAGATTATAGAGGGGGTGATTAGTAGAGTGGAATGGGGGATCACTGTTCTTCAAACCAATATAAAAATATTTTTTCTTATCTCTGTTTACCTACTATATATTTTTTATATAGAAGAAAGACACTTTATATCTGCATAAATCATTGTTGGTTTCAAAAGCCATAATTGTGGATGATTTTTGAAAAGACACAATTCACCCCCTCTTGAATTACTTTATATATTCCATCCTAACATATTTTTGTGTTAGTAATTGTTAAAGAAAACATTATATTATTCTATATATAGTATTTATTTTTTTTACTAAGAATTTACTCTCTCATCTTGTATAACCACAGATCCTAAAATTCCATTATAGTGTACATGGGTTATAAATTATCTATGTTACAAAAAGTTATAGTGGCTTGTATATATTTTATTCAAACTTTATTAATGGAATTTAATTTTTGGGATAATATATTCATAAAATATTTATAATGATCCTGCATTTAAATGTTTTTATATCGATATTTTTTTATTTTTTTTTATTTAATGGGTTTCTTGTTTGAGTTTTATTAAATGGACCATCATGGAAACCTCATCCTAAAATAATTTCTTAAAATATTTTTATAATGGTTTATGATTTTTTGAACGAAAATTCATTTATTATATTTTGGATAAAATGTTTATTTTCATATATAAAATGAAATATTCTTAAAATAAATATATCTCCATTAATCATAAAATTGTGTCGTTATCAAATAGTGCGAGTCTTGCATAATTGTGAGAAAATAAATTTTCTAAATTTATTTTTTTCATGTTTAATTAAATTATAAAAAATAATTATATATTTTTTTAAATTGGGAGATAGTTATAATTTATTAATCATTCTCCACCATAAGAATACCATCACCCCAGGGTATCCTTGAAGTGCTCCTTCATCCTTTTGAAAACATTAAGGAATATTCCAGATGAAAAATAAATCCAGTGTTCCGACTTTATTCTTCTCATTTTTGATAGATTTATTATGTTCGTGTTATCTAGATTTGATATAATATCTAAACTCATTAAATTATTATCCAGATCATGTGTGATCATTAATAGGGGAAAGGATAAATCAGTGATTTAGTTCTATTTTTATAAACTTTTATTCAAAATTAATCCTATATTAGTAGTTAAATATTTGATCCAATGTTCTTCTATTTCACTAACACAGTCAGAGAATAAAGTAAGTAAATTACATGATAAATAATTATTGATATGGTCCAGACTCAATGTGGGAATATTATTTGATACAACTCGTTACACACCCCAATTAGTAAATACACTATTGTAAATGTAACCGGTATAAATAACACAATATTACACCATGATTACATGACATCACATCATGTGCTTCAATATCCTACTAAATGATATTAATACTCCATCACGTAGTCGAGCCTTCAACTAGTTATTATTGTTGTGTCGCACAGATCAACCCTCTCAGCTAGTGTTGAATACTTCACACATTCTTTGAACTTAAATGCATTCAAAAACCTAATGGATATATGTATTTTATTATGTTATCTCCCTATAATAGAATGGAAACCATGTTATCTTCATTTCTTTATGTATAATTATCAATAATCGTTTACCCTTTCTAAGACTCAATTTGATAGTGTATCACAGTGGCCCCTCTATGTTTTTTAAATCATCTTACTTGATATAGTTGTATCATAAGAATTATATTTCTCCCTTAGACACAGAATATCTCATATATATATATATATTTGAATTTTATTCTTTAATACACTAAAAATCTATTACATGATAGTGGTATTGGGTTATATTTATAATTTATCATTTTTTATTCTATATATACATATATTCATAGAATTATATCATGAATATAAATTCCAAAATTTCATTATCGTTGAAAATTTAAATAAACCTTTAATTAAATCACATTTAAAACTATGATAATATCACCCATTATTCTTCTTGAAGACTCTATCATAAATAATCCAAGAAATATTTATATTACCATGGAATAAATAACTCAAAAAATTTCATAGCTTCCCATATGAATGAATGCATGAAATTATTTGGAATATCATCAGTCATAATACTCATCATTATGAGATTTTATTGTCAAGGTATTATAAAAATGATCACTAGGAATGAACTATGGGGTTTCCATGTTGTTTTAAATATTAATTTGTCTCTCATTTGATACACCATGGAAACCTATATGACTTGTTTCAACAAATAGTTTTTCTCATGTGGTCTCCTCATCTAAAATTAATCCCAAAATAGTAATATAAAATTCACTATGATCTAGGGGTATCATATTTTCCTAGATATCTATAAAATGGTATCCATTTATCAGATGTAAATCTTCTTAGACTAACCACCTTCATCCTCACAGGATCTTTTTCAATCTCAAATCATTACTTTTAATTTTATTTTATTATTCTAGAAAACAAGGGTCATGATAAATTTGAATAAAATTGATATTTTATCTATAAGGATCACAAAAAAATATTTACCAGATTATTATAATTTTAATTTAGAATTTTTTATTTATAATTTTCTTCAATTATTATCACATAAATCCAAATTTTATTGAGTTTACATAATTATTCAGAATTTGATATTTGTCGCATGAAAACTATGCTACCTCCAATGACACATACATTGGTATTGAGTACACATTCACAACCTTTATTCATAATTATGATCAATAGAAACACACATACACTGGTTCATAATTACACATATGTAGGTTCTCATTCAAACTTATGCTCAGCTTCATCATGCCCTTTATAGAGGTCCAACTCACCTTTACATATTTTAAATATGTTCTTTTTACAGTGTAATGAATCATTGAATTACCTTTATATAGCTCTCTAATGTCTTAAATATATTTTATATAGAATAAAATAACCCTTGAACTGCTCATGAACTTCAGTGTTACCTTCAAATAAAACACTATTTTTACCTTTACATAGAGACCAAATGACCTTTACATAGCACCTTGATTTTAGATTAATCACCATCCAACTGATGATTAATTTTATGTATGTAGTAAGTTACAATCACACTAATCTTTTGTAGTCCATTATATCAATCTTTATCCAATTCTATTACACTTATATTGATATGTTAATTCTATAATTTATCCATTTAGCATTCAAATCCTCATAAACACAACTCATTACCTTCAATAACACATTAAATATTCTCCAACACTACTAGAAAAGAGAATTATACCCACAGTTTGGGGGAAAACCATGGTTATATGTCCCCCTATACCCACGGTTTCCCAAAAATATTTGTATAGGGATTTTTCCAAAACCTATACCTACATCTTTTATAAAGAATTGATATACCATTCGATTCAAGACCTATATCCATAGCTCTAAAAATAACCATAGTTATAGGTCAAACCTATCCCCAAAGTTTACCGAAAATCGTGGGGAGAGTTCTAGGTTAAAAACCCATACCCATAGTTCTAAAAAACTATGGGTATACCTTTCCTACGTGGGCATGGGACAAAATAATTCCTTGGGAATGGAACTTTTTTGGTGGGAACACCTATACCCACATTTTTTCTCTCTATATCCACATTTTAAATAAATATATTTTTGTATATATACATATACATACGTGATTTTGGGATAGTGGTTAGGCGGGGATTTTGTGATGAACACGTCGTGGGATCAAAACCTACGACCGCCTATTTTTTTAATGCTATACCCACTATTGTAAAATCGTCGTTAAACTCTTATGACATAGATGAAAATACCTATACCCATAGTTTTGAAACTATAGGTTTAGAATAATAAAACCTTGGGTATATCTTATTGCTATACAGATGCCTCAGTTTTCCAAATTTCCCAAAACCATGGGTATAAGACCATTTTCTAGTAATGAAAAATACATGAAATATTATAAATATTTTGTTTCTACACCCAACAACACATCCTTTAATTATTTGAATATCATATCACTATGTATCATCATAATTAAAGGATTATACTTTAAATCTATTGAGTAAGGGTACTTAAAAGAAATCTCATAACATCTTATCCATTTATAATGAAAACACACTCCAAAAATCCAATACATATCCATACACATATTTTCCACTTATTATATGTTCAATATTTTCAATAAATACAATCATGTTTGTGTATTTCGTTCTAATTATTTTAAATTATTTTTAATAACCGCATAGATTTAAAAAATATATATTCCTGGTGATTTGATTTTCCTTTTTGTTTATAATCAAATGAAATTGTCTTGTATATATTTTACCATACTAATATTCTCTTTATATTCCTTCATAAAAATAAGGGTTTTCAAAGCAGCTACACCTCAACCATTAAATATTTATTTTAACCTTATTCACTTATGAGAGGGATGGATGGTTCAACATGATTTCTTATAAATGAGACATGGAACTGTCATATATATTTCTAAAATCGATTAACTTGTGAATAAAAGAAGTGTGAATAGTTATGGTTACCAAAGAAGTCAATAAATCCATTTATGTTACACCATTTGATTTTATCATTTTTGGTGTTGTTCAAAAATATTTATAATGTAATGATCTATTTCATACACATATCTCAAAAACACATTAAAAGGTTTGAATTCATGACAAAAATACCCCTTTATCTTACTAAAAAAATCAATCAATACTCCCTCATTATACACACATTATTCATAATTAAAATAAAGGTTGAAAATATTATTGGAATAGATCAATATTCAGTTTTAAATGGGTATATATATAATTTCATATTTTATGCCCTATCTCACCTTAAAACAATATCATCATCGTTTCTTACTCAAAATTTATACCCTCACTTTCTCCTCATGATGATAGTGATCATGTTCCATGATAGAAATCTTCACATATTGCTCAGTTTTGAAGTGTCATCTTCCTCCTACATTATAAATGTAATAAAGAGGGGGTTTATTTTTACTTAATGATAACATAAAGGTTGAGATTTACCTCCCAACCAATTCACTCCATGAAATTTTCTCTCTCTTGATAGTCTTTTCATACCCCTTTCTTCAAATATAAAATTATGAGTCTTTAAATAAAGCATGTTGTTTCTTCTTCTCGATAATCTACATGTGTGGGTCATTATTTTTTTGAACCATGTAGGAAAAAAATTCCACATATCCTAGTTTCCTCTTATTTATATTTTATTTTTGACAATGTTGGATTGTCCTATAATCCTATTAATAATGAAAAATATACTTACATATCCCACAAATCTCCTTATGATCATATGTTATTCAACTTATTATTTCACCGTGACTAACATCTTAGAATTCCTTCAACTTTAAACCTTCACTGGAATTTCCATGACTAGATCTCAAAATTATTCTTCGATCATTCTCAACATTATTAATTAAGGGATTCTTCTTTAATAATGTGTTATTTTCATATTTGGGAAAATGAGTTTCTTTCATTTTATTATAAAATTACGTCTTATTTTAATGTTGGACTCCCCTTCATATGTACTAATTACATTAAAGGGAAGTGTTGAACTTATAATTTTAGATTTTGTGTCCTAATTCTCTAAAACACCAATAATACCTATTAAATCTTCTTCTTTAGAAATATTGGTGATCATTTCTTAGAAAATTTGATTTCAGTCATGGAATTTTACATCCATTATTTATTCTTTTCATTGGGGATTTCCTTTACTATTATTAACTTCAACTTTTCAGGATGATGTAATTAGTTTATGACAATATCCATTAGCCCAAAAAATATAGTTTTGATATTAGATTCTATAACATCAGATAATATACATTCAGTGTGGCATGAAGATTTAGAAGTAGTTTGTGCCTTTCTCTTGGGATTTGGTTTCATGGAAATATAAGAAGATTCTCTTTAAATCTATACTCTAGTATGATAATATTATATTGTCTCACCCTAGACTTGGATAACTCAATTGTTTTAAGTATTATTGAGTCTTTCTTATTTACTTCTCATTCCATGTTTATAATTCTTTAATTTTGAACTGTTTTGGGCTAGTTCACAGTCAATACAGTATAAATTCAATCCATGATGGTTATGCTTGGAAATGATGTAGTTTCCTTTTGGATCCCAGTGGAGGGATCAATATTGGAACAAAGTTAATCTAAACTAAGAATCATTCTCTAGAAACCATGAACCATTATGCATTAAAATTTACCATTGTTGATGCATAGTTACTCAAAACAGTGGGACTAAAAAATATATCCTCTCGATTATTTAGTAACAAGGATAAATGGTTGATAAACCAAGTATCCAAATTGTGTGATGGAAGTTAATTATTTATAACATAATTTATGTCACCAGAAACACTTATTGTTGACCCCATTATTTCTCCTTAGACATATTCTCTCAAACAAGAGTCAGACCCATGAAATTTTTTTATGACTCTACTCTTTTAATAGAATGATATTGATGGATCTTGAAGCATAATATCTATAGAATTACTGGTTATATATATTTAATCATCATTTTTTATCATTAATCATGATATATCATATTTTTTTGAATGGAATCTGATATTGAGGGTCATTCCACTAAGTCTAAGTCTTCTGTTATGATCTTACATGGATTCTGTTAGATCAATTATTATAAATGATAGAATACTTTAGATCCAACTTGATTGAAGTTTTAACCATTGATATATTAATGGTAATTGTTCTCTCTATATTCTTCATTAAACATGGGATAGTTGATTCTAAATTTAATATTATAGGATTACTGGTCTATAATATTCCCATAATTTGTAGATCCATCTTGTCCTATTGTGTTTAGATCCCAAAGAATCATAGAAGTTTCTAATTGTTTGAGGTTTGTGTCCTAGCCATCTACCTTTAAAATTTAATCTATGACTATTTGTTCTTTTATAATGGGGTTTCAATGTATTCTAAGGTATTTTTATTATACCTAGAAGTTATTTCATTGAGTGATGATTTCTTGAGATTTTATTAAATGTGGGGGAAATGGTTTTTGTTGTATTATTTGATATGAAAATAAATTTAAAGGAATATGCACATGTTTTGGAAATTGAAATTCCATGTTATATCATCATAATTTTTCATGAACATGTTTATGATTTTGATTTCCAAAATAATGGGAATGTGTTTATTTCTAATATTAGGTTTGTTTATATATTTTGAGAAATGATTTAGAAATAATTATTTGATGATGTCTAATTATTTATAAATGATTTTATAAATATTCATGAATTATATTGAATGAATTTCTATTCCAATAGGAATGTTAAAATGTCCAATTTTATCTTTAAAATTTTTATTGTAATATGAAGACCCATAAAACATGCCTCTTTATGTGTGATTAAAATTATGGATGATTTAATACATGTATCATAATATACAATTATTTGGATGTTTAATTGTATAATTATTATTAATAAAGTGTATATTTCTATGTCTGTGTTCAGAGGAGTGGGTGAGATGAATAAATTATTGGTTGTTTTCGGATATGATTGTATAGTATGATTGGACTTTGAAATTATAACCTATTTTTTATATTTCTTAAGAAGACTTGGGATGCTAAGTGTGATATTTAAGTTCAAATGTACAGTAGTTTTGAATTATGGTCTAGCTAGTAGCCTTGGATGGGACAAAGGTCACCCAATGGCATGTTTCTCCTCGGTTAGGCTATAAATGTTAATATCTGGTGTTTGGGAATGGTTTGGATGATATGTAGTTATTTTATGAATCATGAAACTTTCTTCATTTATGATCACTTTATCTATCTTATTGATAAATTCACTTTAGATCCTTATATACCATGATGGTGATATATGTTTATTATCCAAATTTTAGTTACATGTGGATTTTGTATAAATTTATTATATTTTTCTTCATCTGTTTTCATTTAAATATTTTTTAATAAAAATTTAGTAATTTTTTCATGATAATATAATTTTTTGTTTTATTTGGAAAAATGAATGGATTTTTGAAAATTATTATTTTATGGAAATCCATTTGATACTAGGTTTTTAAAAATAAAATCTAGAGAACATATTTTTCCATACAATAAAACCAGAATGAAATATATTTTCTATTAAATTGTTAGGATTTGGGTCATCAGGTGGAGACCTATTGGACTTTTTAGTTTACACTTATAAATCTTGTAGTTATAGCAGTTTTCTTAATGAAGTGGATATTATTATATTTCTATGTTTGAGTTATGGTATATGTTTATTTGATATATCCTTACTCGAACACGGGGGTGTTGGTGGAATGTTATATTTTTTTCTTTCTTATTATTTGAATAAAAAATTGTCCTTGTTTTTTTGTTTCTTTGATGACACTTTTTTAAAAAAAATCTCATATTATTACTTATTAGGATTTTTTAGTTTTTTATTCTTATTATTCTTCAAAAAAATTTGTTCCTAAGGTGTTTTTGTTGATTCTCAAAAACTTTTTACATGCCCGTGAGGATCTAGAACACCCTTAGATCATTATGCCAAATATATTTGTGTTCCTTCAGTGATGAGTTGGGCTGGTTTGTAAAAAAACTAGTATTAATGTAGACTTATTAATGTTCATTTGGGACATATAGTAGTTTATAGGTAGGACTAATAGAATTTAGGAAGTCATTAACAGAAGGGCGGTTGATCACCACCCACTTGAGACAACTCCTGAGTTACAATGGTTTTTTGGGATGAGTATGTATCAAATTTGTTCAATGTTATCATCATTTTGATAAAATTGGTTTTTATTTTAGTTTCACTTTTTGGATATGAGAACTCATTAGATATTTTGATTAACTATGTGTTTTAGAGTGGATTTTGTATGTAATTTATAGGGTACATGCTTACTATGCACCATTTTTTCAAACCATTCATATATAATATAACTACCTCTAGTTGATATATAATGAACTTTACATGAATGTTTTATAGTGTACTAAACTATGTGTCCATACCATTTAAAACTAATACTTATTTATAAATTTGTATTAATTGATTATTTAGGTGATGTAATTCTCTTTCTTTGTCATACTATTTCTTTAGATTTATTTGGAGTGTTTCTTTTGGAATTTAATTGTGTTTATTTTAAAAATGTTTTATTTATTAAATAAAAATCTTACATTGGTTCACAAAAATGTTAATAATTTCATAGAGTTTTTATAAATTGTTAAATGTTTTAAATATAGGTGATGAATTTGTAAATTTGAGAATTTCATAAAAATTGATTTGAATTCAAAATATTGTTTGGTTTCAGAAATGTATCTAAAATATTTTAATTTTAAACTGATGATTGGTTTTTGGAAAAAAAATTTCTTTTGAGAAAATTTTTAGTTCTAATTCAACAATTTAATGTAATTTTTTATAAATTTTAATGTTAATATTTTAAATATTTTATATATGAAATGCTTCAAAATCCAAATTGTAAAAAAGTTTCAGTGTTAAAGACATTTTATTTTAAGTGTTTCCAAGTATGATTTATTATTGTATTAAATAATGAACATTTTTTGGAAATTTATTTTGAAAAACCCTTATTGTGTTAAATAAGTGAATTTATTTAGTTCATTTTAAATAAATAAATATTGGTCCATATCTATTTGATATTTATTCTTATGTGTTGGTTTTATTTTTTTTAGATTATTCCTCATTTAGATTTAATAGAATGTTTAGTTAATTAATATTGTCTTTGAAAGATTGTTTTGTCTATAAATGATTTGGGAGATTTTCATCCATCTTGAGCTTCCTGAATCGCATATGGTTATGTTTGAAACATTCAGAATAAATAGTATGGGTTGAATTTGGTGGATTTTTTTTTTATCTAGAATAATCCAAAATAGGATCATTCATGGGATGAATTCATGTAAATATTCATTCAGGAATTCATCCCTAGTATAGTAAAGTTACTATAATAAATGTAATTTCATGGTATTAAATAATGAAATAAAATAATTATAGAGTATTCAAGACATTTAATTAAGTAAATTTTTTATCGTACATTTCTCGAATGGATAATTCCCCAATGGGTGTGTGTTTTTTAAAAGTAATTCAACAGATATATCACAATATTTGTTTTCCAATGATCTACACTCCAAAAGAGAAGTGGAGAAACAGGTTGTAACATTTATATTGGGATTTATGGGAGCACCATATGCATTAGTGTTTTCTCTATTCTATAGGTGTGGTGGAGAATGCTCCAACATGTTGAAAAATAAGTTATCATAGTTAGAAAATGCATGTACTAGTATCAAGAGACCTTCTTGTTTTCAATCTCTAAATTTCTATAGAAATTAGTGGATTCTTTTCAATATGTATAGAGTAGTGGGAAATAATAAATTTTTTTCTTAGAGTGCCCTATGTATTTTTTTTCTTGTGTAATTCATGGAAATTTTTAAAGGTTCTACAGAGGAATTGTTTGAAATAATGATAGAATAAAGTATACCCCTTACCAATATCCTATGGTTCAACCCATTGATCCTGAAGTTGTAGTAAAGAACCTTTATGTTTTCATTGATGTAATTAATTTTCTCTCATTGACATAATGATTTTAGGAGTATTTTTTGAAGTAATACTTGAATTTATATTATGGTGTTTTCATTTTCCTAGTGTCATTTATAGATTATAACTCGATGGTGTAATAATTCCCTAAATAGATATTTTGTCATGATATTTCCCTCATCTTATGGTCATATTTTTTAATGAGTTTTGTTAGAGTATTTTGAATCTTCGGGGATTTATTATATTGTATGAAGACTACCATTTGTTTTTTTATTTATAATGGATTCATTCTGTTGAATAATTGTTTGATTTTTTTTCAGGTTTCAGATCACGGAAGAGATAAAATTCATTAGATGTTCAAATACTTTTAAATGTTTTATATGAAGTTATTTTTTTGTGTATTCCATGATTCACACCTCATGGGATGCTGGTTGTATTTTTAATTCTCATGATTGAATGGTTTTTGTCTCTATCACTACTTCGTTCAATACTAGACATGTGTTTCCACTTTACTTTTTCATGATTATAGATAGAAAATATTTAGTAGGTGTTGAGAAAACTAGGATTCAGTGCTAGTTATGATTTGATGACTTTTTGTTCACTAGAAGCTGATGTTCTAAAAGAACAATGTCATTTTACACTTATATGACCTAATTATATAATAAATAGTTGTTTATTTGGTATTATTTCTTACAATCCATTTACAATTGTTCACAATTGTCTTATTTATTGATTGGATCTAGTTTTCTCATATGGTGGTAATATTTATAGACCTCTTATTTCATTTTGTTTTATAAAACACATCTTTGGTTGAATTATTAGGCTTCTTCAAGATGTTAATTATTTTCATCATCATGTATTGTGTTTATGGGGATTGTAATTTTATGTTTAATGATGAATACCAAGGTGAATTTTCTTTGTAGAGTTTCTCAATCTTTCTTGAACTAGTTATTCAGTTTTGTTTAGAAATTATATTTTTTTGGATAATGACTTTGGAGTTATTATCTAATAATCTCAGTTTTTTCTAGGTCTTGTTTGAGGTATTTTTTTATTCTAAGATGGTTATGAATTTAGAGTCATTTGGTGTTTTCGTTTATCAATATAGCCTTGGTTTTCTATTTCCATATGAACTATTAAACTTATGATTCATCTTGATAAATCATTTTAATGATAACTTATGTGGGTAGAATGCCTTATGGTAAGAAATATTTGCACATATTGAACTTTTATAATGTTATGTTTGTCTGTATTTTTTAGTCTCACTAGTTATTCTACTCTTCTACGTGTCTTTCTCCATACATTTAATGGGTTTTGGTCTTATGTATTGTTGGTGTATAGTTAGGGAAAACCATGAAAATATACCATCAAACCATGAATATTTTTTTTACTCCTAGATGAGGGTTTATGGATGGTGAATTATTAACAAAAACCATGAAAAACTTTCAAAAAACCATACACCCTTGTACAGAGCCATTTTTAGGGTTATTTAAACTATGTGACCAAACAATGAATCCTCTTTATTATCCTAGAATAATATATGCAGTTTTTGAAACGTTGTGACTGAACAACATGATAGAAATTAATTATTTTGAAAATTATTTAAATCGAAAAAACACATCTTATTGGCCCCATTATTTCTACTAAAACTAATGATTTAAAACTAGATCCTAATATTTGTATTTCCTGACTACTATCCTCCTTCAATAGAGAGATTCTGATTGATCCTAACATATCAGATCTTGACAACTCAGTGTATGATCTCATTATTTTACATTATTCATTTTTATCAAGATCTATAATATTTTCCATTAAATAAAACCAATATCTATGATGTTTTATGAATCCAATGTTCTTTATAAGATTTCAAAATATTTATTTTACATCGATCATTGGAAGAGGTGTAATCCTTTAGATCTAGGTTAATCTTTTAGAGAATCTTTGAGATATTTTTGGTAATTGGTCTCTCCCTCTTCTCTATTAACCATGGGATCATTGATTCTAAATTTAATTCTAAGGGATTAATAGATAAGGATCTTATATTGACTCTTGTATAACTATTATCTACCAGTATGAAGATCTAGTAGATTTATAAGAGTTTATAATGGTTTGAGGTAGGTTTCCCAATCACCTCTCATTAAAATTAAATTTATTAGTGTTATTGTTTTTATCATGGGTTTTTAATGTTTATAAGTGTTTTATAATTATTAATATTTGATATATATAATATTGATATATTCATGTATTTTTATAAAATTGGAGTAATTGTGGATTTTTGAATGATTTTATATAAAAACTATATTAATGGAATATTTTATTCTATTACAAATTGAAAGGTTTTTCTGCTATTGATGATTATCTTTGAAGTTATTTATAATTTTGATTTTCAAAAAGATGGAAAAAGGCTTTATCATATCTTAAGTTATTTTTTTCCATTTTTATAAAATTTGTTAAAAAATTGTATTTAATGAAGTGTGGTTGTTATAAATTGTTTTAAAAAGGGACTTCAATATACATGGATGGTTAGGTAATCCAAGTGGGATGTGGAAAGGCTTAGTTTTCACTGTAAATGATTTTTTGGAAAATAAAATCCTATAGGACATGACACATTATGTGTGATGGAAATTATGGATGATTTAATGGATTTATTATATTATTTCTATAGAGGTAAGTTTAATTTTATTTTTAATATTTATAAAGGGGATACTATTATGTGGGTTTTTGGAGATGTGAATGAGATGAATGAATTATTGGTTTTTTCGTATATGATTATATGGCATGAATATAATTAAAAATGAGAACCTCCTTTTTTATATGTCAAGGGAGGATCAAGGTTTCCAGGTGGTATTTCTAGGTACACATGTACAATCGTTTATAATTATTCTTAGGCTTGTATCCCTTTTTGGGACATAGGAAAACCATTGGGATGATACCCCTTGTTTAGATTAGTAATGGTAAGGTTATGTCATTGGTAGGGGTGAATTGATTTGAATTAATTTTTGGTTGAACAATATTTTATCCATTGATAACCCTGATATCTTTGTTCTATATGATTTCCATTTATCACCATGGATTCAATGAGGAGAATATTTATATATCTTATAATGTGTTGTTACATGGTATTTTTTTTGAAATTGTATTCCACATTCCATTAGACATTAACATTAAATAAATTTTAACAATAATTTATGAATACATTATTATTAGATTATAAATTATTGTTTTATTAGTAAAAATGATCTGATCTGGTAAAATGGGTGTTTTTATGTAAATAAATTTGGTACTTGTTTTTAAGAGATAGAGAATAAGGAAATATTATTTTCATATGCTTCATTTCATTCTTTCATAAAATAAATTTTTTATTAAATTATTGTTATTTGTGTTAGTGGGTTGAAACCCCAGAAAAATTTATCTTACACATATATATATTTTTGGATTTTTAGGCTTCTCAACATAGTGGATATTGGTATATATCTTGGTTTTGATTATGGTGGAGTAATATGTAGTGTTTCCTCACTTTAACATGGATATGTTTATCTCTTGTTATATCTTTTTTCTTATTGTCTATTGAATCATTCATTATCCTTATTTTATAATTTTTTGTTCAATATTTTATTATTAGATATCACATATTATTACATGTTAGTATTTTATATCCACTATTGGTATTTTTAATTTTATTTTTGTTTAGATATATAATTCCTAATTGTTTCAGATGATTTACATCCACTTTTCACCATCTACTAGGGATCAAAAAATCAGTTTGGGCCTTTTCATGACTAGAAGGTGTGTTCTACTTGGGGACGACACAATTGTGTTCATGACATATCGCATTGTCTTCAATTGTTTTTCATTATTAGGTCCTTGAGATTGGTCCCCATCAAATACATTCTGTTTTTAATCCATATTATCATTAATTTCATAATTATTTCCTCCTTTTATGAAATTTTTACGTTGAATATTTTGATACCCTTAATGAGATTACATTATTTCTTATTTTCAACATCTTTTTCTTTCTCAAGTTATTAGATTTTATTCCTGAAGTAAGAATTTTTTTCAGGGAATATTTCATGTAAAATCCATAGAATTTATTTATTATTGGTCTCTTAACCTTAATCATTACTGATTTTTGTTTCTTTATGTTTTTTGGATTTTTCAATTAATGTTTCACGGAATTTAGGTGTACCTTCATTTTTTTACTTATTCAAATCCAATGAGTCATCATATTCTAATATACTAATCATGTTTTTCTTAACCCTTCGAGATTAAATATTATTATTTCTAGGATAGCTTTTCATACATAATTATAATATTCTCCTAGGGAATTCTTCACTCCATGAAGAATATTTTTATTAGATATCTCACTCATAGTCAATTTTTTTATTATTTGGAATGTTTTAGGAGAAATAGATACCACATTTAAATTTATAACACCATAATGGGTGATTACCTATATACATATTCATTTCAAAAAACCTTATATAATTGCTATCAATCACTCATAATATACATATCCATCTTATTTATCATATTTAGAATTATCAAAACTCGCATCTTCTTCCATCATATTTTTTTCTCATATCATTAACATGCTTTTCTTAATTTTTCATCTTCATAAACATTGAAGATTTTATCATATCATAATTAAGAAGAGTATTATAAAATCTATTGATAGATACTTATCCAATTTCATTAAGGGATGATTGTTGGACTACTAATTTTATTCAAACGTATCCCATGTTCATTTTTTATGATATAAATAACCTTGAAGAAGATACTAATGATTTTTAGTGTGTTTATAAAGATTAATGTTATTAGAGAATTTTTTTGGTTCATTATTTCATGTTCAGAAATTATAGTTGTTTTGTTGAAATTTGTCCAAAGCATGAAAATCACTAACAGGAGGTAATAATATACACATATATTTGGATAGATTAAGAAATAAACTACGTTAATCAGCAATATAAAATAAATTCATATGTTAATCATTTATGACATGAAATAAGTTGTGTTAAAATAAGATATTTCAATGAATCACCTACATCAGAAAACATAAATGTCTATTAAATAGCTAAATGAATTGTATACATAGAGTACTCAGCTATATGAATAAGATACATAGTGGATTTGACAATTTGGTTCCAATTAACAATTTGATTCATTCAGTAATGTCATGTTATGTTTTGTGGGAAATATGGATACCTAATTAATTCGACTATATGAAGATGGTCTTCAAAATTTAGAAATTAATATAGAATCCTAAATGATATATGGAATATGAAAAATGGATTATCAAGGAAAATGATTTTCTATTTCTCTAAATACTACACCTTATCAACATTTATGGATTTTCTTTCATATTTGGGGACAATAATAAAGGAAAACTTATGGGAGTTGGATAAGTAGGTAATTCAATATTATACCTCATTACAAATTTTCTCTATGTGTATGGATTGAAATATAATCTAATAAGATTTTCCCAAAACTTTTAAGAAGATTGTTTTTTAAATTTTCAAATAATTAATTTTCTATTTAAAAATAGAAAAAAAAATTAAGGCACCTAAAATGAATAATATTTATACTTTATATCTTAATTATATTTCTAAAACAAATTGAGATATTTAAATGACGAGAAAAATAAATCTTAGATTTGGGATAAAAGACTATGATATTGAAATGTCTATTCTTTGTGAACAATCAATAATTAATTTGATTTCCAATTTACCTCATCATTAATTTAACAAAGATAAATTATGTGCGCATTACAAATGGGTATGAAACATAAGACATCTATAAAATCAATTCAATTGGTTATTAATTCTTGGAATCTAAAACATATACACGTGTATATTTTTAGTTAATCAAGAATAGTAATCCTAAGTGGAAAATATTTTTTTATATGTTAGTTGATGATTCCTCTCCATTAACATTGTTTTTCATGTAGTGTTTAAAAAATTAAAATGTTTTTTACTTATAAATTTCTATATAATGTTTTAAAATATAAAAGATGCCAAAATTATTATTTTTTGATGTCACCATAGAGGATAATTCAAAAACCATGAGTTCCAATATTATTATTATTACTCAAAATATAGTATCAAACATAATTTTTCATCACCCAGGATGCTTCAATAGAATGGTGTTGTTAAAAGGAGGAATATGACCTTTTAATAAATTTATTGGACTATATTGTGTATATATAAGTGGCCCACACATTTTTAGGATGAAATAATAAATACAGTATGTTATTAAATTATCAAATTTCTAGTTTGTCATGTCTTAAATAAAACACACAATGATTTATGGAATAAAAAATTGATAATTTAATGTATTTCGATGCAAAGATTATATTATAAACAAAAAGTATAATCATGGAAAATTTGACCTAATGAATGATGAAGGAATATTCATTGTCTATTCTTAATCTTCCAAGACATATAATGTTTTCAACAAAAGGTAAAATATTTTTTAAAAATAAAATCATGTGAAATTTAATGAAATTAATCCTTTTGATACTAAAATGAATAAAGTTAATAAGATAAGTAATTCTTATCAAAAGATGATACCTTAAATTATCTTCAAAATAAAGAGGATAATGATTTGGAACTTTTTTTTGTGAAAACAATACTAAAAAATTGATACTAGTGAATAAGAAGGTGTGATACCTAGATAAACAAGAACCCTACATAATCATCAATTTGAAAATGTTATAGGAATAAAAGATAATTATTTTAAAACAATAATATGTTCATGAAAACGTTTATAAGTTTCTAACTTTTTATCTCAACTAGAACTTAAAACCAAATAAGAGGCCATAGTTGATGAGAGTATGGTTTTACTGATGCATGATCAGTTGAACTAGTTCAATAAGAACAAGGATTAATAATTAGATGAAAGAACCTATGACAATCTTATTAAAGGAACAAAATTTGTATTTTGAAAAAAAATAAGATGATCATGGGGTGAAAAATAGTAATAAAAAAATACTAGTTTCTCAAGGTTATAATCAAGATGGAGGTATATATTATGAAGAGACCATTGAACCCATATCTAAATTAGAATTTATTCAAATTATCCTAGAATTGGCCTCACATATTAATTTATAATTGTTTTATACGGATGTGAAATATATATTTTTAAATTGTTTTTTATGGAGGAAGATTATGTGGAACAACATCATTGTTTTTAAAATCCCCATTCTACGATTTCAATTTTCAAACTTACCAAGTCTCTTTATAGCCTTAAAAAAGATCCTATAGATTGATATGAGTTTTTAACTTCTTTTATTTTAAAAAATATATTTTTAGTAGTCGTATAACATCATAATATTTTAAGAGAAAACATCACCTTTATATATTTTTTTGTTCAAATATATGTTGATGATGTGATTTTTTTGTTCTAAAAATAAAATTTTGTTTAATGATTTGTCAAAACATTCATGGAAAAATTATTTTAAATAAGAATAATTATTGATATAAATTTATTTTAAGGATTTCAGATTTATAAAAACACTTTTATAATGTACTAAATCAAATTAAATACATACTTGAATTTCATAAAGGGTTTGGAATAGAAAATGGTAATGTTAATGCATCTCATATGAGTTATAAAAAATCATGATTTGGATGAAACTATGAAACCATTTTACAACAAATTATACATAATAATAATTGGAATTCAACTAGATTTAACTACTAGTTGGCACAAAATTATTCTTATAGTATTCTTATTATTAGATTCCCTGAAAATCGTAAGGGATCTCATTTTATAATTACTAAAATAATATTTTGATATTTAAAATGAACAATTTTCCTGTCTATTTTTTTCAAAAAATAACTTATTTTAATTTTACTTCATATAAATATGATAAATTTTGTGTTTGATGACTATATTGGAAGAGTACATCAAGATCATACCACATTCATGGAAAATACATGGTTTCATAGTATATTAATAAATAATACTTAGTTGGATTGTATAATATAGAAGAAAAATATATAGTAGTTGGTAGTTGTTGTAAAAATGTTTTATAGAAGAAACATACCATAATCAATTTTATATTCAATTATAATTAATTTCCAATAAAATTTAATAACACTAGTTCTATCAATATTTCATAAAATCCAATTAATTATTCAACCAAAATTAATATAGATATAAAGAATAATTTCTCAATAGATCACATTAAAAAAGTGAAATCCATATTTAATTTAACTATATTATAGATCAATTAGTGGATAACATTACTATTCCCTTATGTGTGAACATTTTAATTCTGTAAAAATAGAATTTGGGATATTTTTATTTTAATTATTTTAATTTATTTCATTACTTATTGTATTAAATTTGATTTAATTTCGACATTAATGTTTAATGTGTTTGTATTTTAGTACACTATGGAATATAAATAATTTTAATTTGTTTTAGTTTATTTTAAAAAATTATTCTTCTTACATGTTTATTTATGTCTGATTTCATTTTTAAAAATACATTTAATTTCATCAGTTTAGTTTTTCTATTAAATTTAAGTTGTAATCAGACCTAAATCCTAAATCAGGTATATATCCCTCTTAAATATCTAGTATGTTTCCTAAAAACAAAATCAAACCTCAACATCCTCACCATTCACTAATGTCGCTTATTCCTAAAGACAAATCCTCATTGTCTAACTCTCAATCTTTTCTTGACCTCCAACTGACCATTCTACAATGTTAAATTCCATGAAAGGTGATAATGATGTATTAGTTTTATCTAATAATTCTAAATCTACTGGTGTGACACAACATGGTATGGTAGGAAAACTCATAGAAAACATTTGGCTAAAAGGAATATATATGTTTTTGAATAAACTCTTTCAATTCTAGGGATGTGAGTTCATGTTTCATTAGAATAAAAATGGTATATTTTATGAAGATTAGGTAAATTATTTTATGTCTAATGTAAATTACTATTTAGGTGAAGCATACGATGTGCTATCATTGAATTTTAATGTAAATATGGGCTTATTTATTATATCCAAATGGTTGAATTTTACCACCATTCTCCTGAGGTTAGGTATTGTTTTATCAAGAATCTAGTTATTATGAGTATAATGGAACCGAATTAAGTATTCAAGTTTCCTTTTGTACACTCTACTTTTAAAAATAAGGATGTAAAAGATATATAAGATGAATGAAGAAAAATCTATAAGATCAATGAGAGTGGTATTTCCAAGAAAGCTACCGAGACATAAAAAGTTTTTTTAGTACATCTACCTATTATACATAATTATCAACAACTTGAAGTTAAATCTAACTCAGTATATGATATTGAATCTACCTTAGTATATGTTGTTGTATACACACCACTATTTTCAATGGAAAGGGATGATGAATTACAATCCCTAGGAATGGATCATCATATTTATGTTAAAAAAGTTAGAGGTAGATCTTATTGAGGTGGAAGCAGCTAAATTTTATAATCATAATACTCCCTCTATTATTTATCTATAAATATATTATCAAAACAACGACAAAGCTTCAAATGACCTAAATCCCATTGTATAAGAATTTAAGAATCTCTAGAACCAACTCAAGGGGAACCATCCACTACCTAAAAACCTAGGAATGCATAATCTGTAGAGTGGGACCCTACTATGGTGGTGTAAGAATCATTTGTTTACAAACAAGCACCTCAACAGCCATAAATCATACCAAAGGTGGAATAAGTTCACAATCATGAGGATAAAGTCTACTATATCTACTATATATACTAATCTTAAGTATTCTCTAGTGCCACATGTCACACACATTTTCTCCCACCTCATTTTTTTCATTAGGTTTCTCTTCTCCATATATCCATGTTGATCCACGCATACCCGACTAAACTTCTACCGTCACACTCGGCTTTCTCTACATCTTGATTTTCCTCCATCCACATCTTGACTTTCCTCCACCACTACCCCTATTACAAACCCTCCATTGAAATCATCTTCATCATATGACTCCACAAAAATCAGCATCTCAGCTAAAAAATATTACGTTGCATATCACTATTACGTCTTCCCAGTCTTCGAAACTCCACACTGTCACTCCTTACCTATGTCATCCTCACATCTATATATCTCCTCCCCATTGAGACTTCAGGATTTCGATTCACCGGTTCGAAAATCTCCACCATTTTCGCTTCATCATTGTATGAAAACTTCACCAAGAACGTTATCTGAAATCTACGGTCTCTACTGACTGTCAACAAACAGCCTCCACCTCTTATGATATTTGGAAACTAGGTTTTTGGGACCTAAATTATTTAGTGTCAGAAATTTAGGGCCCACACTGACGATAAAAGGTATGTTCTCCTAATTCCGTTGAAATTTTTACTAATCTACTTCATTTTGTTCCCAGATTTTTGTGGAAAAACTTCATTAGAGATATACCTTATTCCGTCAAACCATTCTATATACACTGTCCTTCGGTTTTTCTTTGGTAACTCATTGATTCATCCACATTTGATATTATCTACCGCAAACTAACCACTACACATTTTTACTATGTTTTAAACTAATTTATGATTATCCATTATGTGTTTTCATCTGATTTGTTTCATGATTTCTTCTTATAAACTAATTTATAAAATTATGAGAGAAATGATAAAAAAATATAAATATACCTCAACCAATGATAGAAGTGTTCTGTAGGGGATCTCCTAGGGTAAGCCTTTCAATGTCTGCTTGATTTCAATCAATAAAATCACATCAAGTTATGTGTTTCATATGTTTTAAACTATTTTTCAACTAATAGAATTATTTTTATTGAACTATTAAATATTTTCTTTGCACTTTATAAGTTTAATAGTTATTATGTACGTGAAAAATTAGAATACTCTTCGCGATTCCATTCACCATCATAAAAACCTATTTTTTATTCTTTGAAAATATATCTCCTTATTCTATTCATATGCATAAATTGACAAGGGGTCATAATTTTCCCTAAGCGCATAAGAATCCAGCTCTTAGTGCATCCATAATATGGTATTTTCTCTTATATAGCTTCTCTGTAACATTTATATCTACTTTATATTTTTTCATTTCACTAGGTTTATCAAAAATGTTTCTTAAATTATAATGTGCCTATAATTTCTCATCTTGTATTAGAGAGTTTTATTAGAATTTAAAATAACCGAATACTACTTTTTTTAATTTCTCTATTTTAATTTTTTAGAAAACAAACACCACATTATATTAATATTCATTTTTTCCATGAATGAAATGAAAATCGAAGCAGTGGATCATTAGGGGGTGTTTCAATAGAGATAATGGATTTGTTAGAAAAGGTACAACTATTTACTGTACTCACATATTCATTAATGTGAAGTCTTTTTGTATAAATATATGTTCATTCACTTTAATGTTGATGATTCGATTCAAATAAATGTTGCAAAATATCAAGAATCTATGGGAACAGAAAGCAATTCCAATGTATTATATCCCCCCGCATGAATGAAAACATAATCAATAAGACTGAAGAAAATTATTGAAATTTTTCAGCGGAATGGAGAGGTAATAATCACAAGTTAATGCTTCTATTCTTTTCAAATTATCAATTCATTTTTATTTACACCAAGAACTCTTTATTTCAGATCATGAAATATTGTCTGAACATGTTTTTTATACAGTTTTTTAGTATCTGAGGACTATACACAAAATAGATTACACGGTTTTGTTTGTAACCATTCATCACTAATAAAGAACTATGATGAAAACATCTAAGATAGGGGCTGTAGTGTTGCAAATATTGAAATCATTGTTGGATGGTTATTAGTTAAATGGATTTCCTTCACAATGTCTCATATGATATTAGAGGATTTTCAATTATCTATATGTTCTTTTATAAACCAAAACCTTATGATTTATAACTCAACCTTCTTTTCTAAAACAACCTTTTTCCCAAAGACATACTAATGTTAAATTTCAAAATATCAATACTCAAACTAATTTCAACTTCAAAGATATTCCATGGGAATGACTTCTTCAATCACTTAAAAGTTATTCCTTCTCGAGCTTTTGGGATAGTTTTTTATGCCCAGGGTCTCATATTTATATTAGATGACATTAATGGATAAGGGTTTTGTTTTTCTCTCATGTGTCTTAAAGAAAAATGTATTTTCAAGCTTCTAAGCTGTGAGTCAATGGATATGAAATTTCAACATGTGCTAGCAGGTCCCTAAAGGCTTTATAGGCTTATCTATGAACTGGATTTCTTCCCGTTTGTGAATACATTTGGTGTTTTACCTCTATAATGTTTTGTTAAGAGATTTCACTGTTATTTATGGTCTACTAGATATCTTATCTTTATCACACTGGATAGTGTTTTTTTCACCCTATTCAGTGATCTACTTTGAGGTCTTGATGCTATCCTGGAGTTGTTGACCTGTTTTTTTTTGATGATAGGTTTTTTCTCTTTTTAGGATGATTTTTCCACTGGTATGCTGTATATTTTCATATTATCAATTGACATCTTTATGGTAGTTCATGGATGTCTTATTCATGTTTCAGTATTTAAGAATGTGTAGGCTTGGCATGGTCGACCAGCTCCTGTACAGGCTTTCTAGAATTCATTTTCCACTGGTATGACCTTAATTTTTAGTTTCACTTATTCCTTCTGGAAGTGCAAGACTATCATTGGGTAGTGAATAACCTATGAATATACGTATTTATTATAGTATTGATTCCTTTCACTCATGACTATGGTATTCTAATACACTTATTCATTAATACAAATGATTTAGTACCATATGAACAATTAAATTATTTAATATTCATTATTAGTAATCTTATGATTTGTTACTTTATTTTATCCAATAGGTTTTATTCTCTTGATGGTCAGGTTAAATGATTTGTGGGAAAGGTAATATTTTAAATGTCTATTTTTTATATTCATGTTATTGTATGAATATTGCTAATCTATTTAGAATTTTTGGGTTATGAAAATTATCTATACTATGTAGATGCACACTGCATATGCTGCATATGAATATATCGTATCTAGAACATCCATTATCAATATTCTTTATATACAATATTTATCTCTTGCCATTTATTTTCCAGGTCATTAATAAATAACACTTTGCGTGAGCTTGATCTCTCCATTTATTTTTTTAGAAATGATTTTTATAATTTGGTTGATTGATATTAATCTCATTAAATTATTGTATCTATTGGGAAATATATTGTTTAACTAGATCATATTATATCATACCTTAGTTGTTTAACACCTTTTTCCAAGTGAAATAGTTTCATCTATCTTCACCCCCTGCCTGTTGATAATGACATAATTTCTGTTAACTCTGATTTTTATGGAACGATTTTTTATCATATTCATTTTTATCTTTTTCTTTAATCCATGTATGGGAATGGTTGATGATCAAAACTTCTGAAAAGTTAATCACAATGATGATCTTCCAAGGTTGAGGGGAAATATTAAGCTAAGTATAGAACAACTCATGAAAGGTTGTCTAAATTATATTGTTACAGATATAACACTCGTGTGCGAACACAGACCATGAGAATCACATGATAAAAGATATGTTTACATGGAAGGATAATATTGAGACATTGATCAGTTATTATAGAGGCATATGTGGGTTGGTAGAATCATCTCTACCCATGGTACTTCAAGAATTTTACAAAATAGTAGTTTCTACATTTTTATTCACACTGTTTCGGTTTACTATAATGATATTGTTTTATTTTACTGGTTTTACAATTTTAGTCGGAAAGGATTCATGATGAAATATTGGAAAATATTTATCCTCATCATATTTACAATTACAGTTTAAATCATGTGAGATTTATTATTCTTATATTGTTTTTTCCCACCTATAGTTCTATAATAGTGATAATCTATAACTTGCTATTTTTTTCACATGACAGCTAATATTTTTATCCTCTATGTTATACCTTCACTTATGATGCTCATGAATCCTTTTTAATGGGTATATGGAAATTATGTCACAATAATTTAATAAGAAATTAGTTTGTATAAAACAAGATGAGGTGGTTCATACTCTGATTACGACACCTGGAAATGGACTGGGGTTGACCAGCTGGAGTTGTCCAGCTGTCCCGCACCTGTTAGAGGTTTGAAACATAAAAATTATTTTCCCTTATAATTTCTTTTATTTCCTTTATTTATTTTACTATTTGATAGCATTTTTCTTGTGTTTTATGGGCAGGATAAAAGTTGGACAGCACCTCATGCACCTATTGAAGATTGAATCATACTATTTTTGGAAGCATAAATAAACATCCAGCTTCAGGTTTCTACATTGTTTTCAATGTTTTTTATGTTTTTCACATTCCTCATTGTATTGTACGTTATAAATTTTACATTTAATTTGATGTTTTCTATAAAATAAATATAATGTGTAGTCTCCAAGTCACTGTTATACAAGATGTGATTTAGTGCACTATGTAATGGACATTTGTGAGACTATTTAGGAAAATATCTCACATAAAATGTGTTGTCGCTGATGCTTCCATAGAAGGAATTAGGTAACCCTACCTCTATCAACACTACAAGACACTACAAGAGACACTCAACTCATACTCCAATTTTCATATTGTATGGTTTATTTTATTCAATTTATTGTCTTCATTGTTGTCATATCTCCTTCCCAATCTTCATGCATTTTTCATGGTATTTTAAAATTTATTTAGAAGGGGTAAAAATAAATTTAGAAATGGTGAATGATGATACGTAGGTTTAAGCTTCTGCGGAGTATATAAAGAAGATCAATAATCTTAACCATGCATTTGTTGTTGTGGTGTCAGGGGCCTTTTCTGATGGTGTTTCTCAGACTATAACTTCCCCCCATGATGTTATCAAGATAAGATTCTAGATCTAACTATAATCCCATGATTTTCATTTTCTGCACAACTACATTCCTGACAATAGATCATACTCTTTGGAAACAATAATCTATGACCTACCTTGTGACATTAAAGCATAGATTAGAACAATGTTTATGTTTTATATCAAGGTTTGAAGGTGTTAAATACTAGTTGTTACCTAAATAAATTCAGATTTATGAAAATATGATCATCATCAGATGGTCTGATATGCTGATGTTGATGGTGTATTATATTTTTTAAAAAATTCCACATCCGATTGTTTATTTAATAAAGTATTTATTAAAATGAAATATAACATCATTTTATCATTCTTTTTTTCTATGATCAATATTCAAAAATGACAATATATGACTATTTTAAAGTTAGTGAACCATAAGTTTCATGAAACCAGTATTTTGTTCATTGATATTTATGACGTGGTTACACTTCTAAGATATAACTTTTAAAGGTGTTCTCTATTTGATTTTTTATAACAAAAAAGTTTAGTTCATGTTTTGATTTTATATCATAAATTTCATATTTTTTTGACATGGAGGCCTTGTTTTCCATAAGAGGAATTGATGTGGTGGACAATGTTATTATTATTAGTTGATTTCATTGAATCATGTCTAAATTGGTCCTCCATATTTCATCTAATATAAGGATTTTTTATGCTTCTATTCTATCTAGGAACTATACACTAAGATGTTTGAAAATACTAAAATATTTTTTAATGTGCATTAAATTTTTTATGGAAAAACGCTCTCCATATCATTATAATTCATGAACCCCATGTCTTCCCCATTCTCTAAATTGTAAATAACTCTACCATGTCATTGGTGGTGTAACCGAATGGAGTTTGAAGTGAACATCAAGTGGTCATTTTTATCTACTCGTGAATACGCTAAAAAAAACCACTCCATTATTGATTCTCAACGTGAATTGATGCTCAACCTAATGTAAACGTAGAATCTTTCACGCACTTCACATAAAATCAAGTTATCATTCAGGTAATATTATTTTATATTTTTGTTTTTCCTTTAATAATACATATGTGATCCCTCCCCAGATTACAAAAACATTATAGAGGCCCTTCTGTAAGATGCAGATATTTTATGAAGCACTTGAAATCAATGAGTATAAAGCCTTCAAGTTCAATATGTTGCAACAGATCAACTTACAAAAGGTGGGTTTTTCTGTCCGATATTTGAAGTGCAATTTCATGTCAATGGAGTCAGCAATGAGTAGAAAAATAATTGGGTCAGCACATCAAATGTCCCCCTTCAACATGGAACAATAATGGATCTTCACAAGAACAACAATCTTGTAATTCAGATTTCTCGAGACCATCCTGTTTGCAACATGATATGTAATGAATTCATCTACTCCAGTTATGATGAAGTTTTTGGGTGAGTATGTAGCCAATTCATAGTATTCCAGGTAAAATTGATTCTATCATATCTCCTTCTCACCAACATTGCATATCATTCATTCAAAGCATGTTTTTATTCCTAATTTTGGAAGCATGTTTGTTAAAACACAGTACAATTTTGTACGTGAATGTATGTTTGCTTTGTATAAAATAAAAATATATTTATTATTTGATATCACAAGAAGATGTTTCCATTATATTTTCTTCATTTTTTTAATTTCTTAGCTGTGTTTTCTTTTGAATGAGATAAAAAACTATTCGTTTTTATTAGTAAAACGTGATATACATCTCTAAATTAATTTTATTGTCTTTCTACTATGATGTGTATTATTTTTATTGAGTGAAATTGATTTGATTTGTTTTTTGTGTTGATTTTTGTTTTCTATTAAATGGTATGTTCAGTGTTTATATCAATCTTTTAGCCTTCAACTGAGTGAATTTTATGATTAGTAAAATCAATCGAAGGCAATTAATAATTTCTACTACAGGTCGGTGTAACTTATGATTGGTTCATCTGCAGTTACGATAGTGCACAAACCACAATCAAGGGGCACCATCCATTCGTGGTAATAGAGAGTATGAATATGTGGGATCTAATCCATTTTTATTGTGTTACTTCTAACATTATATGGATTTTTTTCTTTAGTTAAATTGATCTGATTTGTTTTTTCTATTGAATACAATTTATTATTAAATGGAATGTTAATGGTTTATATCAATCTTTTAGCACCGTGATTACTCTATTACATAGTTTGATTAATAAAGTAGTATCCATATGAGATATTGGTCTTTATGGGATGATGTAATAGTGAAATATTTATTATCATTTAAAATGTTATGATTATATCATCTCAAATGATCCATCTGATTATTATTGACCCCATTTTGTGAATCGTCGTTATCTTCCTCCATCATTCGACTGATGTGTATCACTTTTTCGGGATCTTCATTCCATGTTGTTGTGATCAAAAAGAGATTTAGTTGGAGATGTGAAGTAAAATGGATATCTTTATATTCTTGAAACATGTTTTTTATTAAATATAGATTCTATATCAATAAAATATACATAATTTAATGTAAATATAATATTTGTTTTATAAGGGATGATTTATCGAAACCGAATTGTTTGACGTGATTTAGTGAAAAATTATTTGTGGTAGTGGATCTAACTTGGTGGGATTTTAAATAAATACCATTATATGCACTCGTTTGTATTATGAGAATAAATAAAAAGTTATGATAGTAGATAGAAAAATAGAGGCCTAAAATCAATCAATTATTTTGGGAATATTCCTTTTCATCATGTTTTTTATTATCCTTTTATATCACAATATGGTGAGCAGAGTATTTTGAACCTATTATTATTATATCTACACATATGATCTGTATTTTTTATTCATAAAATACACATAATGAAATTTTCTGTATTTGTAATAATAAAAAAATTACTAGATAATATCATGATTTTCTAAAATGATTGAGATATATAAGTTTGATCTTTGGTACGGTTTTTGGGGACATTGTTACACAATGTTGTAGTTTCATGCATGATATAATTCTAAAAAGAAGGTGAGGTATTAAATATGTGATATTAGTTCATTATTTCTAGAAGAAATACATTGTGTTGAGGCCATTATTCATCACTCTATTTACATATTTCGGTCATTTTTTTCCTTTCTATTTCATCCTTATCACTAATCATAAAATTATATTTACATACGATGATGACAAATTAAAGACACCATATCAAATTCTTAATGATACGCCATGTTTTTCTGAATCTGTTTACATCTTTTTATTTCATTTTCATTCATTTTCATATATATTTTCACATACATGTTATTATTTTTCATTTAATTTAATTAGAATATATCACTAAAGATGTAAGTTTATAATATTTTATGTGATTTTCATTATTAAATACTCTAACTATTAAAAGACTTTTAAAAATATGATTTGAATTATAGCATCGTGCGTATGCACAAGTGAGGTACTAGTTGTTACAGATTCTGAATTAGTTCATCATGTTAGGGTGACTATTGAGACATATGATGTAGCACTTGTGGAATGTTTAGTTGAGATAGTTCCAACTGTTTCATATATTTAAGGAAGATTAAAATTTGTGGTTAAGAATAAAATATATGATACAATTCATCGTGTATATCTGTCTCATGATATAGATGGAGATGGAGATATGATTTTGGGATAATATTTTTTTCTTCCCCATAATTTAGAAATTATTTTATCACTTCCAATGGTGCATGAGTATGCCACAACTATGACTAAGATTTGTATTTTTATTATCTATAAAATCAATTGAAGACCTTTTCTTTCATTGTGATGTTGGAGTTTTACAGTCTCAAAGGAGATTATTTTGAATTGAAAAAAAGATAATATATTCTAATTATGATATCAAAAATATAAAGTTGAATTCACTTTATATAGTAGATTTTTATAATCTAGTTTTGATTAAGGGAACTCAACCAAACATGATAAAAACCCATCAAAACTAGAAACATGTGTAACCAGTTACCAATGAGATGAATGAAAATTACAATGATAATATGAGATCCTGAGTGAGTGGGATGAAAAAATTCCATCGAAGTCCTAGATTAATGAAATTGGTATCCTTATATCACCTAAAATGGAAATGATTCAGAAACTCTTAATTATTTAATTAGATATATCATAAGAAACTTATGATTAGAATCAAAATTTATGGATTGAAATGAATGTGAAATTACACAAATTAAATAGTATATTTTTCTTCCATTTTTAGATTTTTAATAGTTTAAAACCATCTTCTTCTACATATACCTATAAAACTTCTATGGCTCTAGATCTCAAGTTTCAATTTGATTAGGTATTTTCAAATCAAAATTTAGTAGCTTCTCAGATCCAATATCTTAAGTGTGACATGTTCACACATATTAATATGAATTATTTCAAAATGGATTTGTTAGTTGAGTTTCAGAACACCATATAATCTATCAAATGATAGGATATGGGACTAATATGTGTTTACAAAATATATTTCACCATCTGCAGTATACTATTGGTAGTCAAATTGATGAAATCTTGGTAGAGACTAAGAAAATTAGAGATATGATTTCAACCTCGGTTGATCCAGTCAATAGGAATCATAAATTATTTTTTAATTTTTGTTAAGGAGTCATAAAAGAGTTGTATATCTATATATAGACTCTTTATAGATTAATACAGTTCCTCGAAGTCATACGATATCTTTATTGTTATAGCTACTCCAATAGGAAGCAAACTTATTGTCTACAACCCTCTTAGAACTATCCGTTCAGTATAACCAACAAATGTTGTGCTTAATTTTTTTCCTCATCTCCTCAAAAACATTCCTATACTATTTACAAAGGAGTTAAACTAATAGTAGAGGAGTCATCTGGTGAATATCAAAAGATGATAATTTAAATTTCCTCATTGATCAAATTGCATGTTTTAAGAGGCTAGATATATAACAATATGAATTTATAGATTTCATTTGTTCGATCAAGTTATTATTCTACTAATAATTTGTCTTAATATTTTCAAATATTCTCTTCCACAAAAGTTTAAATAATAAAATTTCTTATCATTAATGATGTTTTGTCCATTTATCAGATGTACAAACAAGACTGCACTTCTATCTTGGAGTTCTGTAAATATGATATCATTAAAAGGATTGATCTATTCATGGACGATCATTATTATTTCAGAGGAAAAATATCTCTAAGACATGCACCACTTGATTCTTTTAAAACATCCAAGAAAATATTTAATGTTGTATTTAATTCATCAATCATTTATAAGAAAGAAAAATCCAAGTTTTATGATTAAATTACTACTAAATAGTCTGGAAAAGATGTTACATCATTGGTACCTCAAAAGAAAATATAATTTTCTGAATTTTATCTATTATTTTAACATTTATTCTATTCATCTTGAGAATATGTTGAGTACACCTTCCTAGAACCCTGAATCAAAATTTAGTTTTGGAATTCAAGATGCCCTTATAAAGTTTAGTTTATTTTTTACCTCCAGTGATGGACTCTCTATCAACAACTCCATCCTCTCCTACCTTGAATAAACCTATACCTAAATGTATATCTTAGTCTAATCTAATTTATAATCCAAGTTCATCTTACTAATTTTCTATATATGTAATATTTATTACATAGTTCTAATTTTTATAGAAAGTTTGTTTATTAATTCAATTATATTTTTTGAATTAGTGTTTTTTTTTCATTTCATGTATTTTATATATTTATTGTGTTTCAATGATATTGGTTTCATTTAATTTATATCAAAGTGGTTCTTTTCATTCAATATATTTTTGTCTTTTTTCCTTTCTAGATAGTCTTTTCATTTATTTTTCTTTCATCTTTAGGAATGTTTTTATCATCCTACATTTTTTAAATTTCCATTATGCTATAACGTAAAATCAGTATCATCCATGTAATTATTTATTTATCACTATTAGTTATAAATTAAAAGTGTTTCCCTTTCCATACCCTTCCTTTTTATATACACAAAAAGGGGGGATGTTTCATCGAATATAGAGAAGTCCTCTAAAGTGGGGGAAGTATTATTAATGGGGGATAATAATGGGTAAACAAAAAATTATATATATATATATATAATAAATAATATCTTCAAAAACATTTAAAACTTTTAAAATTTTATGTTTATTGTGTAATGGGGTTTTTATCAAAAGGAGGGGGATATTGTTGAAATATGACTTTTATTCTATCATATCTCATGTCATTTATGTTTTAATGATCCCGAAACCCCATCATATGTTACTAATTATTTTTAAATTGGGATTATTAGGTTAAATAATTAGTGTTTTTCATTTCATTTTATCATGATATATAATGCTAGGCATTCTTTTTTGAAATTTTTATAATTACAGTGAATAAGCTACATGAGGTAATTAGATACATCATTATTTGGATACATCAAGAAATCATCTATTTCAATCTGCTAAACGAAGGAGAAACATATGTAAATTTCATAAATAAAAAAATCATCTATGTGGAAATCAATTACATCATAGAATAGCATATGGGAGTAAATGGGTATGTCGATCAAATGTAAAAATGAATTTTCTATGTATAGTAGCTAGCTACATGAATTGGATATGTGGTGAATTAGGAAATGTGATTCCAATTCAATATATGATTCATTTGTATATTTCATGTTTAGATACATGAGAGAGACATCTATATAATTAATTTTGAAACATAAAGAACACCTATGAAATTCATCTTTGCGAGTAAATTGGATATGTAAACAACGGTAACAAAGACTAATTCGGGTACATGAATTCAAATTAGTGGAATTCAACTATGTGGTGATCCTGTATCATCGTTGTGGTTTAGAAGCCTTATATTTATTTCCATCAGATTTCATTAAATAAAATTTATTTATTTTTCAAGAATTAAATATTAGAGTACGTATTTTTGGTAAAATCAAATAAAAAAATTTAAATTTACCATGGGAATAAATGGGTATAATAAGATTTTAATGCTCAGAACTGTTGGTGAAGTATTTTCAAGAAAATTAAATCTATAATTTAATTCCAATATAGGATCTTATAGATCTCATGTAGATTAACAAAAAAATAATTTTTTTAATAATTTCAGTGGGATGAATAAAAAAGAAGATGTAGAACATAAACCAGAAAAAAATAACTTTCTCTGTCAACTCAATAAAATACATCACATTTTTACTCTATTTAAATCTATAGAAAAAAATATTCATGTTCTCCACATATGTGATATAAATATCATCATTTACATGTTTTTAGATGACTATCCTAAATCTTAACTTTTCACTTTTTGTTTCACCTAGAGATTTATTCTCTTATTTCAGTTGAATCATAAAAATACCAGCTTCATCTCTAATAGTAAAACTTTTTCATATTGTTTGATGTTTTAAGGTTCATAGTAAAATAAAATTGAAGGATGATGTTTTCTAAAGCCTTGAAGAATCCTAGTAAATGTTCCTATAATTGTACCATGATTCAAATACTTTCACTAGGTCATGAAGTCCATGGGAAAAGCATTGAAAGACTCATATAAGAGGACTAGTCTAGAAACAATCACAATGCTCTAAGAGTTGAGAATTGGTGGAATATTATAAAATATTTATGTTCCTTGAATCTCATATGTTATGAATTTTCCTTCTGCATTAAATTATGATTCTTGTTTTCATTAGTAAAATATCAAAACATAATATTCCTTATTGTGGGTTGTTTTCTAACCTAATAAAATTTCGATAACTAAACATACCCCCAATTGAGACTTTGTAAAGTTTTTCTCCAACCAAAACATATATCATTGAATAAAATTGGACAATAAATTATCAAATAATATTTTCACAATAGTTTAATCCTAACAAGTATCCCTAAATCCTCTTATATTACTCACCTCATTATTAACCTTGGTAAATTAATAATAAATATTCTCATCATATTTTTTCAGATATCGTAAAATATGACTCTAAAAATATGATTATTTTAATCTATGATATGTATTAATGTTACCAAGGAAAAAGTTCTGATTTAATAAAAACAAAATCATCGAGGAATGTTTCAATTAAAGTGAGTGTGTTTGTTTTTTTCTCAAATTGGACACCCCAAAATTCCTTTAATTCTATATCTTGATAAATTTTCATATGTAGGGAAGTAATTTATCATCCCAAACAACATTTCCATCAATGTGAATTCTTAACTTCTATGAGCCTAATACATTATAAAACATGTACCCCAAATAAATTTTAGATATTAGATCAATGGAGGAATATAGACAACAACACCATTACCAGGTTTCTTTCTTCCTGATATAAGCATAGAAAACATAATGTATTTTACCTTCATGAATAACCATGGAGGAAAGTTATAATTTACCAACATGATGGACCATGTACTCTATGTACTAATTTGTACAGAAAAATGATTTATTCAATCTATAGAGAATTCAATATGAATGATTCTTAACTCATTTCAAAATTTAGGTTACTAATAATCAATTTACTTCCACTGAGCAGAATCTGATGGATAATGTAGGTTCCATTCATTATTTCTTATATCTAAATTCTATTTCAATTATCTCATGGTTTCCTGAGTTCTATATTCATCTAAACCATTGAATAATAGGAATGTACCATACATATTTCAAAGGATATGATTCATTTATCCTGAATCGATAGGCTCCACAATTAGGGAATTTTATAAGTGATTCATGGTCCTTGAGAAACAATATGAAATATTTTGGACAAGCATGTATTTTTTTAGTGATCATTACCATTGAACGTAATATTCATTTAGAATTATATGATAAACATGGTAGATGCATGTCATTCAGGAGGCCACGTACTTTGGTAAAATCTGTGCTACTCCATCCGCTCCCAAACTTCATATTATATAACAACAACACAGTAGAAAATGTTTTGTATTTAGTATAACTGGTAAACAATGGTCTCTTATAATAACTATTTAACTTCTTAAAAAACATTATAAAATCAAGAAGGTCTTCTTCAATTTCCATTTTCATTTATCCTTTACAATCTCCATCATCATTTACACTAGTATTCATATCAAATAATCTATAAACCATATTTTCACCCCAATTAGTGTGAAAATTAGGTTTTCCCTATGTTTACTCCCACATTTATAGATTTGATCTATTTTGTGAAAAATTAAATTTTGTTCAAAATATTTCATACTAATATTTATTGAATAACAGTAATGTAAACATAGAAAAAGTATTTGAGAAGGGTTGTATGTATGCTCTCTTGCAAACAGGATGAACTCATAAACTAAATATTTATAAAATTTTATCATATAATTAGCAAGTAACTAATTTTTATTCAGATCTATCCTATTGAGTTCATAGAATATTAATTTTATATAATAAATATATAAAAACAGATAAGATATTAATTGTTAAAGGTGAAATTTATAGACTATTATAAAATGGGAAAACCAACATTTCATTGTTTCAAATAATTTTAGTATGATTTGAAGAAAATGGGTAATTCAGTTTAATAATATAATCACTCCATTATTATTGGTGTTATCCTCTGAATTCATTCAATGTTGAATGTTATAGACAACTATCATTCTCATAAACTCATCTCACGAACATTTATTTTTATATTTATTTTTGTTTGACACACATCCTTCATATCTTGTTGAAACACACCTATATTTCATTAAATTCTCAAAATGGTAGTCATAAATGGGATAAATACTACTCAGAGTGGTAAAAGAAACATGAAATAGATGGGGAATGAGTCTCATGAAACAGTATGAAAAAACTACTTGGGAGATGAAAATGATGAGAATGAAAACTATCTATAAAAGAAATGGGGTATGAGTCTCAAGATAAAACTGCAATAATTAAAGTTGTTTGACACAAATCATGCATTTCTTAAATACCTTAAACAAGTGAAAATAAAAAATATGAAATTAATGATTAATAAGAATCCAAAATATAATAAATAAGAATAATAAACTCTCATTCAGTAAATTAGAAGATAGAAAAAAATATTGATAAATCGTTTTAAAAAATAAAGAGTTGTTTCATATACATAGATCGTAATTAGATATTATTAGTAGTTGAACCAATACATATATACCTAAAAGGATTAAAACCTAAAAATAAATTCTAATATATAGAATATGATAACCTCCATTTTATTTTTTGTAACAAGTGATGTGACAACCTAAGGATTTATTACATTTAATATTAATGGTATATCAAATATTTGAAAACATATCAAGACTATTGGGTTGTCATGTCTCCACAAAAAAACCCCTCCCAAGGATTCTAGGGAGGTCATCACATCATTTATATCCATCTAGAGGATTCTAGGGATTCTATATAATACACATTGATTAATCCTTGATATTATAGGGAGGCCCATAATGATCCTTTCATAGGGAGATAATACACATCAACAAGATATATCAGAAAAAAATATTGAATAACACACCAACCCTTGACACATATATCACTTAAATAGTAGACTCTAATAGGACAGAACAACTCATATGAGGTCACATTTTCAACATGTAATACCATTATATCAATCATAAATCTATGTGGAATCACACAATTAAAATATATGTAAAACATCACTCCCCATCTAAAGTATCTCCAACACAAATACGAAAATAACTGACCATTTTAATATTCTAGGAAGTAGTCTCGTAGGCTACCTAACCTCTACCATTGAAGTTGATATAGAAAAAAATATATAGATGATGTAAAAAGGTATGATACTTCCACCATATAGTTAATTACACAATTTTTCCAATGAAAATAAAGCATGATTCATCCACACTTTCACATAAATAAAATAGTATCTCACAAATCGCCTACATAAATTCACAACTACACTTAAAAAGCAAAGAAGAGATCGTATTTCCTTGGAGTGAAGCTGGGAATTCTCATAGTATAGTTACTTCACACTCTATAAATTTCAAGCATCAAAATGGCCAATCTGCATTGCCAAATATCTAAAAAGGAAAACTCACAATAGTCACACTTACAAAACAACCTCCACAATTATCGTAACCATTGAGGTATTACACCATGAGTTTCATAACAGAATGTAAATAAATACTTTTGTTTGAGATTATATAGAGAAAGGATTATGTTCAAGACTTGGATACATTTGTCACTTAAATCGTTAGAGGCTTTAAATTGAGAATTTTATTTTTTTTATCCTTGATTAGAGCCTTAATTTGAGGTTTGATTCACCGAGGAGGAGTGTCGAGTGTAGGGGGATTATGTACAAATATTTTGATATCATGACGGGTTCGCGACTAGTTAGGGTTTTTAAATAGATTGGGACACTTTTTTCAGCACTTCAAAAAAAGCTCTGATAGAGATCCATTTTATCAGCCCTTAAGTAATAAGAGCTCATAAAGATAGATCTTTATCATCACTAAAAACCATCAATAAATATTCCTTTTATTTGCACTTATTAGTTAAATGCTGATAAATGATTTATAATTATAATTATAAATTAAATATATAAATATATAAATATATATTTTTAATAGATCTATATAAATATATATTTAGTAAATATATAAATAAAAATATAGTAAATATATTCTTAATTTAAATATATTTATTATGATTTTATAATTATATAAATATATAATTATTTATTTATAATGATATAAATATTTTCAAAAATAATATTTATTTAATTATATATGTTTTTAAAATTATATATATTTATTTATTTATTAAATATATATAAATATAAATAAAGTAAGCATATATACATTATTTTTAAATATAAGTATTTAATTATAATTATATAAATACTTTTTTTAAAATAATATTTATATCATTATATATATTAATATATTTACATATAATATATATATATATGGAAAATATATTTATTATTTAAATAAATTTATTATTAATTTATTAATTATTTAAATATATATAATTATTTATTTATAATTATATAAATATTTTATTAAAAAATAATATATACTTATTTATAATTATAAATATGTAAATGTATAAATACAGTAAATGGTAATTTATAAATACATTTATTTATAAGTATTCTTGTTCGAATATATTTTTAACATTATTAATGAATATTTAACATTAAGTTCATGCATATTAAAATATGAGTGAAATTGAAAAGATTTAAAATTATTACACTTTATCAATATTAAAAAAATGTAAATGTGTTTTCTCTGTATGTTTTATATAAAAATGATTGAATTATGTATATGTGAAATCAATATAAAAAACATTTGATATATGTTACATTGAATGATCAAACTATATTCAACTATATCCATTACCCTTTGAAATTAATCAATATTTTTAATTTATATTAATTTATAATTATTAACCATTATTCACTAAATATATTACTATTTAAAGTAAATCATTAATATTCTTTATTATATAAATCTTATTTATATACATTCATATATATAAATATCCTTAATATATTATATTCATTAACATTATCAATAATTATCTAATTAAAAAAATCTTTATTATTTTCTCAATTTACTTATTTTTTAATTTTAATTGTTTAATTTTTATTTTACATGTATATATATTTAACATATACTATTTGTTATAATTTATAATATCTATATAGTATAATCGAATTGTTCATTTTTTTCAACAATTATTTAATTAATAAACTTTTTATTATTTTTTATTAAAATAATTTCTTATTTTTTTAATTATTTCATTTTATTTGGACCTATATCAATGCTAATAATGTTCTTATAAAGAATCCATTTATCAGTGATAAAATTAAATAACTAAAAAGGGTTCCCATTAACAGTGCTTAAAAAAGAAATTGTAAATGGTACCTGTTATCAGTGCAAAAAACGAAGCACTGATAAAAGATACAATTTATCAGGTCTTTTTATATTAATGATAATGGTTCACTTTTTAGTGATTTTTGCTAGAACTATTAAAGTAATGTTTTTTAATAGCGATAAGAAAAATGATCACTTGAAAATAGTATCGGGTTCTCTCTATAATTTTTCATTTCTTCACTAAAATATATATGTATATATACACAAAATAATATTTTGAATATCATTTCTATAATTTTATCACCTCTAAAATCTATTATAAACTATTTCTTAAATCTCATTTAAAACTGAGATAACATATCCATTGAATCTTATATATTAATCAATCACAAATCCCCCTTGTAGTATTTAAATTACCATTTTCTAAATATTACAAAAAAATCATAGCTTCATTGCATGAATGAATTCATGTAACATAATAGCATATACTGCTGTGTAGTGTACCCTTTTATGAGAATTTAGCAATAAAACCTTCTTGAAATTTCTATCCTGAATGATCTATGGAATGGTAAATTGTCACTTCTATTAAAAAAATAATCATCAATTAGTTAGATAATTTCTAACCAGACTACTAGATCCTCAATTTTTACATAAACCACTAAAAGTATAAACACATAGTAGATGAAAAAAGTTATGAATCAATATATATCAATAATATACCTAAGAAGTTTATATTTTGTGAGTTATTTGATTTGGTTCATCCTTGAGGGTGGTGACCCGTGATGATAGCAGCTAGTAGTGCCCATATAATGTGCCACGAGTCTTTTCACTCTTAGAATTATTTTCACCCATCATAACTCGTTCAAAAACTAATTGTGGAACTTTATATATTTATTTAACTCTTTTCCCATATAGATAACTATTTAAAGGGTTTCAATTTATTTATATAATATTAAACATTTTTTACTCATTTAAAATCATACACCATTATTTTTTATGGAAATAAATATTAGATTTCTTTCATTGTGAAAGTTTAGAGATAAATATAGAGAATAGATGCAAGACATGAAGAATATTTTTTGACCTTATTAGATAATTTATACATTATGTTAATATCATTTTATTTTATTCTGACATGATTTAAAAAACTAGAATGATTTTCCCCATTATTGGATCAATTTGATTATTAATAACTTTATTTACCTGTGGTTAACTTATAAAATCCCAATAATGGTCTTTCTTTCCATTTTTAACCTACATGATTTATTAATATTACATTTGACTAGATTTTTCTGATTCTAAATTAATGGGAAAAAATTATACTAATTTTGATTAAATATTTAAGGATTTAACAAAATTGATTAATGGGATAGTAAAATATTTATTGTTTTTGACCTTAAATTGGTGAAATTGATTAGTTTTTTACTTGTATCAATCAATGTTAAAAGTGTTTAAAAATATAGGTCATTAAATATTTAGATTTTCATGTAAAAGACTATCATACATTGGTTAGTCTTATATAATGATGATAATATAAATTGACATCCTATGAGAATAAATTATGGTTTGAATTTCCTAGATTATCATAGAGTTTTGGGGTATCTATAGATATCATAATTTCATAAGGTCATCAGGTTTATAACTATATAATAATTTAATAAAAGATCATTTTTTCAAAGAGTATTTATTTCATTTTGGTCATTTTTCTAATGATTTAAATCATGTTAAATTATGGATGGGTAATTTTTTTGGTTGTTCATGCAATTATGGTATTCCCTTACTGAATTTGATACTTCTAGTATTTTGATATAGTATTTTATTTCTGTGTTGATGCCTTTTGTTTATATTTTGGGAAGAGATATGTTTTCCTTGTATATGTGAAATAGAAACAAACATCAGGAGAAGAACTCACATAAAATTTAATGAGATCTAGTAGTGAATAGGTGGAGGGGTTTTCTTCATGTTTTATTTATTGAGAACTCCTAAATATCCCTGTTACCCTCAATGTAAAATTACAATCCCCATACATACTTCATATGGCATTGAAGATGATATTCCTCTTTCACTTTCTATTGAGTCTTGTATTTATGATTATCTTCTCAAATCTACCATTGTGATATGATTATACATTTTTGGGATAGAAAAAACATAGTGTTATAATGTTGATATAATTTTTTACTACTCACATTGATATATTGAGATCATTAATTAGATAAAAGGATTGATTTTATAACAAACTCTTGGTATGGGGTAGTCCCTTATAGAGAAGATGTTTTCAGTATGATCTGATTTATAATTATTTATTTTTGAAAATAAATTAAAATAAATAAAACATGAGATCATCATTTTGAAAGATTAACACCAAAATTATGATTTCCAATGGACATTATCATATTTTTCATACAATGATGTTTTGTTATTCCTCTTTCAAATACTTAAGATTGATGTGTATGATCCCCTAAAGGATGATACATGGACTTTTGGAGTTTTAAATTCCATCTATGTTTAAAAGTTTTTGACCCTATATATAACTAAACCAAGAGATTGATAATTCCATTAACCAATACATTCCATGGTGGGGTCTGATCCTCTTTGATGGGGTTGGTTATTTCTCGGATTGATACTTCTCCTTCGTGGTGTGTGATCTCTTATATTATTAGTGATATATTATTTAGGGGAGGGTGGTATAGTTTATTTTTTTCCATATTTCTAATGTGTATTTCACACACACACATATATATGAATACACACACACATAATGATATTATTCAGAGTATTTATTATAGTGATTTGTGGAGATATTTTTGGAAAACATAATAATTAAATCTTGGTAATGTTTTCCTCTCACAAGATAATCAACATTCGCATGATATTAATTCAATAATTATCCTATGTTTCAAATGGCCATGATAAATCATATTAATCATCATGGTAAGGGTATCATAAGATAACTCTATGGTGATAATCTTTTTTGGTTTTGTGTTGGACTTGTGTTCTTAATTTATCTCAATATCACTATTTTATTACATGATTTATTAACATTGATAGAGTATAGTATATTATTTTGAATTATTCTACCAAATACTTTTATTCTCACCCTAATAAAGGCACAATATATTCCCTACTTTGATATTTTTATATGTTATATTGATAGATATAATGATATTTTGTTTCAGTAGGTTTCCCAAATTTTTTATAGGTGAAGCTCATAACAAGTTATTGGTATTATTTTTTTTGTTCTTCCAAATACCTCTCCTTGATATTATATTGAGAATATTTATATTTTTATTATTGTGTATAATTTATTATTTATTTTAATTTATTTATTTTCACTTGAAACTATTGGAAGAATTATTTCCTAACATCTATATCACATGGTGTGATATAAAATGAAATATAATAAATTATGTGATTCGTAATAATATATGGGGTTCAACTATATAATATATTACATAGTTACAAAAAAATTTATTCTTATTGACATAATTATTGTTTAATTGACTATCATATAATTAGATTATTCATTTAAATGAATTATAATTTACATTGATAAATGATATTGGGTATTCAATGTTTATGAAACAATGTTTTTTTACTAATTTGTTGCAATAATTTTATTGTATTTTTTTACCTCATCAAATTTTAATGTAATTTTTATCTCATAGTAGCCTCTTATATTTATCAATGTAGGGATATAATGTATTACAATTATTTCATTGATGAACATAAAATGGTTGTATAAATCCATGGTAAACAATGATTCTATCTCTTTGTTCTTTATCATTAGACGTTTTGGTAGTACTAGAATATTATATAAACATGACATGTCAGGTAGATATGGTTTATCATTTATGTGGATGATGGATTACCCAAATAGGAAAGAATATAATGGTTTTTTAGTGACCATCATCATGTTTCTAGAGGGTGTAACTTTGATCCAAAATGAGTAGAGGTATGCATATTTTATTTCTATGTACTTCATATTTCATTATTTATATAACATTATCTTATAAAATTTGGTGTTTGGGTTCTTTTTTTTACACTATATTTTTAGGTAATATAAGTTCCCAAAACCTTTTTTTGGTATCAAATACAAATCTTTGGATCTTTGGATGAATTTTGTTTTTTGAGGAAATGTTCATTTTTTAAGAACATAGTATCCTAAATAGTTCCCTATTTAAAAAAAAACTAGATGAAATTTTATTTCTCACATAATGGAATACTTTGGATTACTAATCACTATATTATATGAAGTGATATAATATATTGTTTACTATGATGTGATTTTCATGGGATTACAAAATAGAGTACCATGTCATGGGAAATGATGTTTTTGATTTTGATAAATGTGATATAGTAGAAATATTCATATTCTATATCATTGAAATTTTATATAGATATTTTACCAATTGAAATATATAACTGTGATGATGATAAATGATTTTAAACCACATAAGGAGTGATACTCATATAACTAAGAAATGATATATGATATTTTCCTCAACATTTTAGGATATTATGTTATTGAATAACATTGTGACAATGGTCAATGATATATGTTTTATTTATATCATAGGAAATTAAATATTTTACATTTATATATATGATATATAATATTTAAATAATGTAAATATTTTACATTATAAATATAAATCAAACATATTAATAGAGATGTGAGATACGAGGAGTACATAATTCAGGAAAAGTTTATATTTTAATTGAAATGAATGGTTCAAATTATTTATATAATTATATTTGTAATATATTTATATTTACATTATAAAGAATGATGTTAACAAATATAAAGTTTTCATATAATTTATTTATATGAAAAATCAATATAATTTGTCTTTTCAATTATAAGATATTAACATTCATGTTTATATGAAATTTTTATATATAGTTTTACTCAAATTATGAAGTGTTTATAAGTATTCTATTTAAATTTATAATATATTTAGTGATTTATCTTATTTATTATTCTGATATCATATATATAAAATATTTATATTATGAATATTTATTTAAGTAAATTTACATTTTTTAAAAATAATTTTTTTTTAAATTGTATAATACCACAAAATTTATGAGTTAATTTTAATGTATAGACATGGAATTTATTTAGTTCAATCGAAGTAAGTTATTATCAATTTATAATTCCAAGGTAAGGATTCTATGTTATAATTCATACATATTCTGAATAAATATCATCATTAAAATGCTAAAATACTATTGAGTATTGATTTATGGATAATGGGATTTAGTGATGCACTTATCACTACCACGAGAGCTTAAGATCTATTCTAGAAAAACAATGGTTAGATACAAGTTACTCTGCACTTTCCCTTGAGTATATTTATTATTATTATTATGTTAAAACATTTCCTAAAAGGGGTTTCATATACCATTTCCATATGATAGATTTGAGTATTAATTGAATTTTATAATTAAATTTTTTACTATAAGTATAGAAACCAAACATATAGGGATTAATACCTTTTTTAATGTGATGATATGATAATTAACTATTTGAAATTTTCTAAAATTTAAATATATTTTAATAGTTTGATATTAATTAATTTTTTTATTATTTATTTAAATATTAATTATTTTTATTATTATTAATTTTTTAAAACTCATAACTATTGATATATTATTATAATTGAGATATTTGTGTTTTTTTGATACATAAACATGTTTATGAAAAAATATTTATCTAAATTAAATTTTATAAGAATTTTATTAAATATAATCCAAAATTAATTATTTTATTCGCATTTCAGGATTTATAATTATTATGGAAATAATTTTATAATGTTTAATATTTATTAAAATGTTATAAATAATATTATTTAATGTATTCATTTTTTATATGATAAAAGGCTTCAAATGAAATTTATTTACAATGGAATCCTTGAATAGTACAATTTTATGTTAATATTATATATATTTTGAATATATTATTTTTATAAAAAATACATGATGATTGGGATAAAAATTAAATCATGGGATTTATTTAATTTATTTAATGCAATTGAAATGTGGTTAATTAAATTATGTTCTTCATCAAATTTCAAAATGGAATGGGGTTTTTGTTTTAGAATATAAAATAAACAAAATAAACAAAATTCGAAAAGATGAGTGGGAATTTGAAAATCAAAATTTCATGAAAACAATAAAATAAGAAAGCTAGTTGATAAATTGGGTGTGTATTTAATTAATGAATTTTCATTAAAAAATGTATGTTAAATATACTATATTATATATAAAATAATTAGTTGGGGATTCAATCCATAATTTCCTGATGAAAAAAATTAAATAAAAAATGTTATAATAAAACATTAATGAAATTTTTTCGAAAAAATATTACCTAAAAATGTTTATATAAAAATTATATATATAAATATAATTAAAAATATACTATGTAATAAAGGGGTACCATGTCATGATTTTATTAATGGTGTAGACACATTTTATACTTTTCTATCACGCTGTAGTTTTTTCCCAAGTTGTGCATTTCTATATTTTATTTTTATTATAATAATGGTTTAGTGGACTCTCCTTTATCTCTTTAAAATATATCTTATTGTATAAAACATGAGGTAATTCTCTCTATACAAGTTGTATGGAACATGCGATCATATTTTTGTTTGTGAATAGTTTATTTGGAAAACAAAAAATAAGTTAGTGAAAGATTATTCTAACATCGTAATTACTTAAATTTTATCATTACAATATGGGAATGATCAGAATTGAAGGGTATTTCTATAATTTTATACTATATTCTGAAATAATATGTTTCCATAAATATATTTTATTTATCTAGGCTACCCTTGTGTAATCTTAAATCCTTTTATGGTTAGCCCTTCAAAATCGATGATTGGAATTATCATCATTCTTCATCTTGATTGTTTGTCCCTTATAAAAAAGTTATGGGATTCACTACAGTTCATATTTTTTTTAATTTCCCTAGAAACCACGGATCACTAACCAGTGTTTGTACTAGTGGTGTTACATGATCTTTAGTTTTCCTCCCCATACAACAGAGGATTCCGACTAGGAATTATGGTCTAATGTGTTATTGTGAGGAGACTATACTACAATATCAATGTAAAAAATAATGGAAAATAACTAAGAAAATCCATGAATAAATAGTAATTCAAGTATGGATAATAAATAAAAAGGATCATGTTATAAAAAATTTAATAAATATAATAATATACTTATAAATCTAAATCGATCAGCCATCGAACAAGTAAAATATAAAAAATAAATAAAAGAATATAATACTAAAGTCCCTTCTACCATCCTTGAGCTTCATCACATCCCATTATCTAGACCCATACAAGTTATCTCACTCGATCATGCAACATTGAGACTCTTCCGTACCTAAAAAACCAATTAGTGTGGTATGATCAGGTACCAAATGTCATTACAACCCATGTAGGGTGTAAATAAAACTATATAGGGAACCACCAAAAACACTCATAACATAATCAGTATAAAAATTTCAGGACCTTTGTTATATGATCATAATATAAATAAATGGAAGAACATAAATAAATAATAACATTGATATTATGGATATAAGGTGACACTTGAGGTCAAACATACATGTTTCGACCACTACCGTCCATCTGTAATCGTGTCAGATAATTTTTAGGAGAATACATGTCCACCCAAAAATTTTATGGATTTCTATGCACAAGTATATATGATCACTCAGGGAAGTCATACAACCTATATCATGTAATATATAAAAATATTGAGGGAAAGATAGGAAATCCTTAGAATCTTATATAAATTATAACATAGTTTAGAAGTGGCCCACCTAGATCATCTCCTAAAAAATTCTTGGGTAAGAGTGGTCAAACATAGAATCTCAAAAATAATGTGTATGGTGGAAGAGTGTCCCACCTGATAATCTCAAAATTATATCATGTTCATGGGTGAATATCATTCTCCAGAGTAATCTCATAAAAATAATACTTTTTTGGAAGAGGGAGTCACCCCCGAATTTCATGAGTAATGTATATGGTGAGAAATAGCCTTTTATGGAACATATTATATAAAAACATCAGGGGAGAGACAACCCAACTAGTGATATATCATATAACACATTGTGGTTCAGTGTGCACCTAGTGATACCTCACATAAACATCATTCTCCCATGGGTTTCCCGCCAACTAAACCTGTCACACATATCATAGGTTAGACTCTCAAGTGAAAAAATTATATCCATAACTGCATACTAATTAAGCTATCTTATACTACCCCCTCAACATTAACCCTCACTGGGTTGCAATAAGGCAGTAGCACCCCCCGAGTTACCCTTGGCCACATCATAATATGAACATCTGATATATAAGATTTATATTATTTTGAAATCTATGTAAAAATTACATAAATCATAGGGAAAAACATTATATATCATCACCATGGTCATGTTATTGCTTTAAATGCCTCATAAGAAAATCCATAGCAGCCTCTCTCTAGAGAAATCGAAAAATTCCCATCTCGGTTCCAATTTTATCATAGGTTATTCCACTCACCCAACCTATCATAATCACTAAATGGTATATCCCCATAGTAAGCCACATTTTTGTGGGATTATACACACTCCCAAATCTCTAATAAATTGTCTTAAAGACACTGATGTATCTTTAGGGTCTTTTATAGGATAATAAACCAATCATTCTTAGTTCATCATTTCTCCCTACATTGGGGGTGGGAAGGAAACATATCTCAATGTGTGCTATCTTCCTCAATTTAAATTAATTCACACCCCTCTACAATTCATTTATCACATCGTACATTTTTATTATCAAACCCCTGACCATGGACAGCTGAGTCACCTAGAAAGTGCTCAATGATCAATCATGGTCCTTTACCCTTTTCTCCTTTAAAAGGGTTTTAAGAAATAGTTCATTTTTTTAAATTAAAATCTCTATGTGTTGAGACCATATACCACAAGCACATAAAAATAAATTTACCAAAGGGATATGTTCAGGGACTACCAACCTCATATTGTGTCATCATCATTTAATCATAGCCCATCAACTCGATCCTAAACTCATACAAATATAAATTATCATCTCCAATCCACATGAGGCACTATATCAATATATCTTATTCAATTTAATTATTCTAAAATTTTTTAATCAATTATTCACCATAATTCAATTTTGAATAATTTCTTATAAACTCGCTAAAAAGTATTCTCTCAAAAAAACCTCAAGAAACAGGATGTTTATGTGCCATGGAATTCCCTGAACACATCCTTCCACAAAATCTATATCACTCGACATCGATTCGATAATCAATTTAATCCAATTTTAACAATACTATTATAAAAATAAATTAATAAATGTATCTTCTATAAAATGGTATAAAAATCTGTGTCCATCATCATGGTACATTTTTTTTATCCAAGCCATAACCCCCCCACCCCCACCCCACCTCAAATCAGGATGATTCCACTATACTCTGATTGAATCATTATAAATACATAAACTAGAACTGTATAAAATTATGGATAAAAATGGATAAGAATAACTGAATAAATAAAAGGATATAAATAACATTATTATTCTGTAAATGTCCATCAAAACACCCCACATCCAAGGGGTCGAAGTAGATTAATGGGAGGAGAACCTTCTCGGTTCTGTTGCTTGAAATGGGATAAAAGAGATGGTGAATGATTAAAATAACAAGGGTATAAAAATTAAATCATAGTATTTTTTTTAAATTTGTGATATCCCATAGTTTTTTCACATTTTTGGTTAACTCAAAAACTAATAACAAATCTCGCATTATCTTGAACCACACCTAATAGCATATTTTGGTTTTATAGTTTTCTAAACTTTGAGGAAACTGTGCAGTAACCTCCCTAAAGAGCTTGTCACTATGAAAATATTTCCACAAATAGTTTTACACTATCATGTTTGATACATAAAACTCATCCCAGTGAGAAAATTACCAATATGATTTCTCTTGAATATCTACATGATTTCTTAAAATGGGTAGGTAACCGTAAATCCATCTTTCTAAAAATTATAACTTCAACGCAAATCTATAGATATTCACTTGAGAACACTAAAAACCTATATGGACACAGTCCACCTCTGTATATATCTCTTTGTTATTATATCACAATTTTGAATTCTAATTTGTTTTTATATTTTCCAAATAAACACAATTTGATAAACCAGAAAAAATAAAATCAATTAAAATTTCCTAACCCATAATGATTTGGGTCCTTACATACTCCCCACTATATAACTTATTGTCCTCAAGAAGATTCAGTGGTCTTATGACCATAGATTATGACCTATAATAATCTTTGATTCAACACCAACTCACTATATTCTACCCTAGATTGATGAATGAACTTCCATTACACAACTCTAAACACAATGAGTACTACTTGTGAAAATTCACGTTATCTACTCATCACCATCACTAATATTGATATCTAAATCAATGCCTCCCATATATTCCATGTCATTATGATTGAATCAATGGAATCATTCCCAAGATCATGGGGATCCCCACTATAATTATCTTGTTATGAATAATGATATCGATCTAAGGCGATCCTCACCATGATAATGGACTACAGAAAATTAATTCTCAGAAGTCTAGGGACATGTTTGGAGTGCCTTCCATCTTAGGGTAACAAATTTTCACACAAAATTGGTAATCACTAAGATACATTATCTTTATCTAAGATTAAAGATCATACCCATAGATTATCTATGTCATATCTCAATCATAATGACTAAACAATTAAAGGAATACAAAATTTTACACACACCCACACTGAAGTCCAAACCCAAATCCTGATGTAACTATATTTTTATATCCTTGAACAACAAAAAATGTCATTATACTCCACTCATGAGTATTGAAATATATCTTATCAGACTCATCCATAGACCACATAAAATTCATCCTGATCCCAATTAAAATGCATGTAATCAATCAAACATCACATTTGATTCGCAAATCTTGTAATCCAAGAGGTATATGATAAAATTTAGTCAAATATTTTGTTATTATCTAAGTTCCATATCGACTATCCAACAACAAATATCATCATACACATTACTCTAACCACTTATGATTCATAAATTTATGATAGATAATATAATACCTACCGTATTAATTTCCATTTCACCATAATACTAAGCCAAATATATATATCTCCATATCCCATTCAATTTCCACTAGCATATGTTATGAAAGGACATGTTTATCCCACTCTTACCTGAGCGCTATAATAAAACACCAATCGCTACCTAATCTATAATCACAAGGAAAATTGTACTTTCAATCCACTAAAACTATACCTTTAATGAGGGTTACACACTCAACAACCAATGGTGTACTCCCCACAATATATATTTTCTTACACTGCTCCTTGATCCCAACCTCAAGAAGTTCCATCAACACAAACATGTCACTCCTCTATAGCCATTCTCACCCATCTTATCAACCCCTGAGACCATCCAACCCTAGTCTCATCATTATCATTGGGGGGTCATGTAAAACATTATGAATTTTTTTCTAAATAATGTTTATTTCTTAAATTGATAGTTCTATATTTAACATCGAGTTTTGAAGAACCATGAAATAATTTTAATATTATTTAAATATGATCATTATAACTTAATAATTAAATTTTGTGGAATGAATAAAAATCAACATATTTTAGAAATTAAATATATGTTTTTATAAAAAAACACAATCATAAAAAAATTCATGATTTTTAGTAAAGTCTTTATATGCATCTAAATTACATTTTTCTCAAAAAATGATTTTATTAATTTTTGTGAACAAATGGTAAAACATTTTTTGATAAATTTTTAAACATTTGTTTTAATGAATAAAATTAATTTTATAAATCTACATTTTATAATTAACTTTGAGTTAATTTTTGTAAATTTTCTGAAAATCATAATTTTTAATTAATATTAAAAGGTATCCATTTTAATAAAAAATGTATTTAAATTTAAAGAATTTAAAATCACCATTTTGTGTTAAAATGGTTTTAAAATTAACATCAGTAAAACTGTATATTTATCAATTAAATTTATTCCATTTTATGAAATATAATATTTAGTATTGATATTAAAACTTTCAACACTTATAAATGATTTTTCTTTAGAATACAATTTTTTGGTCGCATCGTTTGGATTAATTTTAAATTTAATTCAGAACATTGTATTAATTGAAATTGAAAAAAACATATTATATACTTTGGATAATAGTAATTATTATTATATATTAAGTTAATCTTAGTTTTTTATATTTAAAAGTAAAAAAGTAAAAAATTAACTACTATAGTTATGGTTAAAATGGTTTTACTGAAAAAGTTAAACCAAAAGATAAGGATATGTTTTCCATTAAAACATGTATAGATCCTATTTTTTGGAAACCTTTTCACTTTATTATCTCTCATGATAGAATATATGTTCATTTTGAATTGTTTTTTAGTAATGGATTTATCATTTTGGATTCTTTTGGAAAAATTCCGAATAGTTTCTAAGTGGATTCTGTTCCCCACATATAAATGGGCATCTTCTAGCCTCTCCTCTTCACACTCCTAAATATTTCTAGATTTGAAAATAACTAGAAAAAACAATTCCTCAATTTTATCCCCATATTTTAGAGTCCTTATTTTGATTATTAGACGCTCTTATGAAGGCTTGTGTTGCAAACCAGAGAAGGATGTCCGATGAAGAGGTATTATTCATAAACGAGAGTTTTTATTTTAATTTTTCATCCACCAATTTCCATTATTATTTAGAAATTATTATTTAATAATATAATTATCTTCCATATTATTAGATATTATAGATTTAGTTTCATAACATATATCCATATCATCTTCCATCAAATAGTTAATAAAACCATTGATCATGTGTATGGTGGACTACCACCTTGTGAACAGATGTAACTTTTTTCCAACATCGCATATTGAAGCTAAATATAATGAAAAATTAAATATTTTAAAAGGATATTTTTAAATAATTATACTTATGAAATTATAATATCACATTTAACTTCTTACCTTACAATCTATTATAAATCAATAATGTCGCTCTTGTGTACGTGTGCACTACAACCTCCATAAAGCGATGTGATGTGTTTTTTATTTTATTTTTAAATGTATGGTAATATGGATATATGTAGTGAATATATATTATATATAATAAAAATATTTATTATTTTAATATGAATTAATATTATTCTTTCTTTCTTTCCATACATCGGAAAAATGGAAATAACATTCATGCGTATGTAAGACATACCATCTCCATGAATGGTGTAATAAATTTATTCATATATAACATTTTTGGATTTATATAAATATATATATAATGAATTTATATGATATTTATATCATTATTAAAATCATTTATATGATTTAACTATAATAAAATTATATGTAAAAAACTACATAATCAATACCAACATGAATAACGAAGCGAATGTCTCTCGAAATATTGATTTCAATGAGAACTGTTAATAAATAGGTGATAAAAGGTTATAAGTAAATCATATATGGGATTATATATACGATTATGGTTATATAATTGAAGTATAATAAAATTATATTTATTATAAATGAGGTTATAATGTCTAATAAGGAAGTTGACACTTAAGGTTAGGGATTTGTAGCCTCTCTTTTATTTCATAGAGACATATGTCATATTCAACAACTGTTTCTTTATTATGGTGTAAATTCAAACCTTTAAAAATTTATTAAATTAATATCATTATTTTAATTATAAATGTATTTTCATTTTATGTTATTATTTAAGGGGGGTATGATTCAAATGATTCAAAAGTGGTCTGGAATTTTTATCTCACTCTTATTTTTGTGGGACACACTATATTAAACACACGTTTATTTTATATAGTGTATATACATCCCATTAATGTATTTTATGATTATTTATATGGATTATATGGGTATTTTTATATCCATATAAGGTTATTTAATTCATGGGGTTTATGTTTCAAAGGATACTAAAGTGTAAGGGTTTTATGTTACAGTCTCATGGTTAAACGAGATTGTTTAGGATTATGCATCCTTTGAGGAAATATTATAATATAACTCTCAATAAATACATTAATTTTATTATACTATTTTTATTTATATATAATAAATTTTTTCTTACATTTTCCTCTCTTTAAAAATTAAATATACTAAAAATAATGGTTTTAATGAAAAATAACTTCACTTCTCTCATCAGTCAAAAATATTTTTTATTTAATGGAACTATTTTCTAAAAATGTTTTAAATAATGCTTTTACTATTATTAAATGATTATATAAATACATGTAATCTATATTTTAATTTTTACAAATATTATTTTAAATCAATCTTCTTATCATTTTATGAATAATTCACTTTATAAATTTTACCAAAAATGAGAAAGGAATCATTATTTTAATTTGTATTAAATGGATGATAACTCGTGTTTTCCAGAAAACATAATTATTTAAAGCATCCTTTAGAAGTTTAACATATTAATCTAAAAGTTCATTTTTCCTTTAATATTTGAAAGATTTTTATATTTTAAATATGTTATTTCAAAATGGAAAAGATATTTTCCACAAAGAAAATTTAATGATATTTTTTATGGAATTTTTATTCATCAATGACAACAAAATTTGGAATTATTTATGTTTTGTAGGGTATATTATCCAATTGTATCATCATTATTCATTAGGTATATTGTTTATGATTACGATAAATATATTTTTATAAAACATGTTCCTTTCCCAAATATTATGTTATGATGAATTGAGGATATGATAATGAAACCCATTTCTTTTATATGAGTTATAAATTTAGGAAATGTTTCTGAATGACATTTCTTTTATATGGGTTATGTTATGGTGAATGTTTAATGATATTATGTAATAAATATATTTATTATGTGATGGTTGGAACCTAAATATCCCTTTAATGCATTGGGTAATGATTAATTTTCTGTAATAATAATGGGTGCATGGGAGGTTGTCCCTATCTTGAAAAAGAGGGCACCCAAGAAGTTACAACAACAATAAAATAAAGGTATGCAAGAGTTTATTACAATCTCAGAAATAATGGTACAAGGGAGGTAATACAATTATTGAAAAATATAAATCATGAGAGGTTATCCCAATCCCAAAAAATTGGGCATGCATGTGTTTTTATAATGACTGAAAAAGAGGGTACATGGGATTATATCTGAAGCCTTTTGTAGGTACACATATAGTTATCCCAAGACTTACATTTTATGAATGTATTTATGGGTACCCTTTACATAATTTATTATACAAATATTGTTATTTAAAATATATATGTCTTATGTCATTTTTATGCTCCCCTGGATTATATTCATTGATTCATTTATGATTCATGTCTTATTAAATTCCATGATTTATAACAGGGCTAACATTTTTTATCTATGATTTTATGTGAATAGTATCTTCATGATATTTCTATGTTCTCATATTCTTTTTCTCAGGTTTGGTTGAAATATCCATTTTTTACCCTTACAAATCATCTGCGCTCATTCTTTCTTATGATTCCTTTACCCATGATATGAATAAATGTATTATGTATGATATTTATAAGAAGGGTTCTACTTAATAAGAAAATAGTTGGATATTATGTAGTTCACTTATGAACAATTTGATTGTGTGTCCATTTTTTCAATTACACAAATGATTTACAGTCCTTGTTCTTGTTTTTGTATATTAAAATGAATATTAATCTTCTAATATATAATATATGTGTGTGAATGGTATTGGTAATTTTAGTTAGTATCAGAGGAAAGTTGTAGTTATCCTTTTTAAACTAGGATGTGAAAAATATTGTGAGATCCCTTGGGATACTTCAAAGGATACGTATAAGTATAAGAAAATTCCCTGGAATTTGTTGAAGGATAAATTGAGTGGTTTCCATAAAATAAAATCATATTCTGGATACTAGAAGTGGAGGTGGATCTAGAATAGTTTCTATTAGGGGTAGTAATTCTAAAAAAGGAATGTTTTTATTTGACTTTATCCTCACATGGTGCATGAAAATGGGATTTTCTTGTACACCTATTTTGACACTCCTGGGGGATTTTTTTAATTCACCAACTCTATATAAATCATTATTATAGATTTTAATAATGACCATAAATGTCCTACATTAAACCCCAGGTGTCATGCCCTAAAAAGAATGATTCACGATTTAGATATCCAATCAATGATTTTTATGATTAATCACTCTATTTAATGATTCTCGACGGTTAAACTAACCAAGTTAGTTTCTAAAATGGATTGAATGTACAATAATAACGTTTAGGTGGTGATAGACATGCTCAGATATTAATGTATATTATTTTATTTAGTAATATAAATTCAATTATATCATGAAATGTAACTAGAAATTCTAATTAAAATCCATAATGATTAGATGCAGAATTAGCATGGAAAACACATAATAATATGATGATCATAACTCAAACCTATTATTATTCTCTAGTTGAAGTTTATGATATTTTTCTTCTTAATAATATTATCATTCTCCCTTTGGTCAATTTTTTTCTTATTATAGGCATGGATTTATTTTCTTTACATAAATCCAACATAAATCTTTAGGGAATGTAAGTCATGTTTTATATTACAATCAAACTTATTATCATCTATCAGTGTGACAATAAATATTATGTTAAAATAGATAATATAACCATTGTTTGGCTCTTCATTATTAATCAAAAGAGTTTTTTATCTCTGATTGTGGGGAGAAACTGGACATTGATGATATACCTATTGTTTGTGTGTTTTTATAAATTTTGTAATTTAATTAATTATTTGAGAGGCTTCATATAGGTTAATTTTATTTAAACATTTTTTTTGGGTTTTTTTGAGTTGTTTTATCCCTTGTTAAAGGATTGAACGTGTGTTTTTTGGGGTGCTTATGGGAGGACGCAACTACTATAGAGAAGTTGTAGGATATTTTTGGTAAAAAATATATTACAGTGTAAATCAGTGGCTTATACCATAAATTATTAATTTACGATGTAAACACATATTATTCTTCAAATGGATTATAAGACCACATATAGAGTGGAGGTTTATTTCATAAATCAGATGATTAAATTGTAAATATATTGATCTGATTAAAAAGAGGAGGAAATTAAATTCTACCACCTAATAGCATTAACCTAAATCTTTTTTCATCTTTCCCAGTCACATATAACACCTTCCTCAGTTTCTCATGATCCTCCTCTCCTCTTCCATAGGCTATGAGCCTCCACCCTTTTAAAATGTTGGAATCACTCAAAATTAACATCAATGGATGCGCATTGATAATATCATCATTCACCTTTCTTTCTTTCATATGTTTTTGAACTATATTGAATGTTAAATCCATGTGGTCTAATATTCCCAATTTTTGGGGTGTTATCCTATTTCTTCAATTTCTTATATTCAAACCATGATTAGAGGTAGATAATGTTTTATGACTCTACTACCCATCTATGTTAGGTGGTATATATCGTTTCCCATAAATTCATGATGTTTATAGATCATGTGTAAGTGTAACTTATGAGACTCTCTATACATTACTTCTAAAATAATGAATTATTTGAACTTAAATGTTGGGAATTTTTTTTGATATACCTTTTCCCCATTAAATTTGTTGGAGGTCACTTACCTCATCTCTAACCACACAATTAAGTGGGTCCATTTGAATTCCTATGACTATGACACCCCATTGGGTGATCTGGACATGCCACCCATGAGTATAATCCATATATGAATGAAAAGAAAGTATTAAAGGTTAAATACTAATTTTAGAACATTTTATTTTATAAATGAATGGGGTGATGAAATGGATTCATTGGGAATTATTAAATGAAGTTGACGACCACTGGGAATAAGAACTTAATGTAAATTCATTTTGATGTGGCATGAACATTAACATATCCCCTAGTATTATAACTTGTAAGTGAATTGACTTATTAAATTAGTGTGATGATTTAAATTGATACAATTTAATGATAAATTATACAAATTACAATACTTTTATAAAATGTTTATTGAAAGATAGTTTAGTACGGAATCGACATCGTAGTATGGAACTGGTGATTCTTTTACATTGGATTCATTGGATTATTAACCCAGATATGGCTTTCTTAGAAAAATTATAGGATTTATTCTTCATGATCCTTCTGATTCTATATTTATTTTTTATAGATTTGTTATATGATCTCAAATAGGACACCTTGTTCAATGTTCATTGGGTCCTACCCCATGTAGGTCTTCATTATACAGATAAGTCTATATATGAGTTCTATGGACTTGTAGAGGATACCCTAGTCAATGGCCTTTGTTCCTAGCCCATACAGTTCAACATTATATTTGATTTTCTATAGATTAGCTCTATGGAATCAACAAGGAAACCTTGGTAAAAAGATCTTTCTCCTAGCCCTTGTATGTCTAATACTTGATATACCAGACATATGTTTTAGCTAATTATTTACTCTCATATACAGTTGTTTATAATTTATGTATTTCTTGTCACAAAACGTATATATATATTTGATTTAATCAGTATATCATTACACCATTATTCCCATTATACATTTCTACTGTTACAACATATATTCAGAAGAAGTATTTGTTAGAGACATCATTGGGGTGTCCTGTTGAGTATATGTCACACCCTATTCAAGTATCTGATTGGTACTCAGATAGGCTTCATGAATTCATGTAGGGAAAAGGGAAATTGGCCTGCTATAGACACTTGACTTTCAATATTATGATAGTGTATCAGAGTAGAGGACCGAGACTATGGTCATGGTGCTATTAGATATATCTTTTAGTATATTTATACATTTTTATAGCATGTTTTATATACCTATTAATCTATCCCCTATAACACATTTTGGTATACCATAAATTCATGGAATTATTTGCTATATGAAACTATATATTTTTATTTTATTATTTATAACTATTATATAAATTATTGTTACTTTGGATATTATCCATACTTTGATTCATTTTTTTATTACATGATTTATTTCACTCTTATAATGAGACGATCGTCTCACCACCATACTATCACCAACCATCACTACTAGTTAATACATTTTAGTGTATGTGGAGGCTTTCTTGAGGCCATGTGAATTACAAAGTTAGGTTACATATGAGTGAACTGGGTCTGGGACTCAACAAGGGTTATTAGTGCCCTTTTTCATTTTTTTCTTACATCATGGGATTCGTTGATATAAGACCAAAAATGAGATGAAATTTAGTAATGATTTTTATTATAGGAGTAGCTAACCCATGTACAGAGAAAAGTTAAATTTCCTAGGATTTTACTTCTTTATCTGGGTTTTTCTTATCAGATTTCTCCAGATATCCCCATTGGGTGATGAACATAATTTGTCACAATATTATTATTAAAATGGATTTTAATTTTCATATGTATAGTATGGAAAGGATTTATTATCTCAAAAATTATATTTAGTGCTCGTGGATTCACATGTCATTCATATTCCATGTTATATCTACTTACCGTGTGTATTTTATGTAGCATGTTTTAGTTCCTTTATTGTTATGTTAAAATTTTTCTAATATTTCTTATTGGAAATGGTAAATAGTTGGAAAATTAATGTGTCAACATCAACCTAAATGTTTTTACCATATATCATTATGGTGTAAATATAATTTTCCAATTATGGAATGTTTTCAGAATGAAAAATATTGGAACATGGGGTGAAAGGATAGTGGTTAAAATTAAATGGATTGTAATTTAAATTTAAAGAGTGTGTGAATATATAAATTGGTAATAGTTATATATTTAATTAGACCATTGTAAAAGACTAGTTTTAGTCACAAGATAAGAAAATTGCAACTTATAATGTGTATGACATTATAACTTGGGAAAGTTAAATCATCTAACTATACCATGATATATATATGGACTACTAAATTTTATTTCTGAAATGAAATTTTTTACAATAAATGGGGATGGAAATTGAACCTTAAAGGGAATTGTACACTATAACATACAATTGAAACTCTGTATACTGTAACTTATGACATGAACTAGAGAACATTTATTTGACCTAATCTTAGTATTGGTAAGTTGGTAATATCACTTTTGTTCCTTTATGAATTTCAATATCACCTAGACATTGATTATATAGTAGGCAGAGTGGTGTTGTTATTTTTATAAGAATGTTAGTACCTATCCAATTATTTGGTCAATAAAATATTATATTATCGAATTTATTCTAAGGAATGTTCTTGAAATTGGCATAATATACCACCGTGATGGAATTGGGTCATACCACATTTGGTTAGAGATGATCATTTTAGAGAGGTGGTGGGGCATGTGTCACTAGTATTGCCTCCAGTAGTTCCACCTTCATCAATTGTTGTTATTCCTAACCTAGAAACTAATTCTGAATATTGAAAAAAAATTATATGACTCATGGACACTATATTGGTTTCCCTGTGACATCCCTAACTAAATAAAAGTTGACGCATGAGTTTTAGCTATATAATCTACCAATGTTTTTAGAATTTGGTGGTCCTCAAGATTTAGATTTAAGGCTAGGGGACATGTAATCCATCATTGATCATATAGATATTTCTTAGAAGAAGTTGAGTAATCTTTCCATATATATTCTTACAGATTTAGTAAATATATAGTGGTATTTTCGACTTAGACTAACCATCACCAAGTTATAGTCTCGAAGAATTTCTAGATAGCCTTCTCTGATTATTTCTTTGTTGAGAAATTGAGGGCTAACAGAACTATAGTTATTATTCACCAATAGTAGGTAAATATATATGTTATGGATTATTTGTCATTTTTCATGGATATTTAGTATTTCCTCTTTAGTCTCTTGGTGAATAATTATTTAGATTTAGATGTTTTGAGGATGGTATTGTATATTCCATATGATCTCAAGTGAATATTTTTCATTTAACTACATTCAATTAGATATTAAATTAGGCCCTCATCACCTAGAATAACCTTATAGAAGATTGAGGTGTGGTTCATGGTATTTTAGTACATCATTAAACTAGTAGAACATCTATCTAGAGGAAGAATCATTTAGAGTCTTCTCATATAGGTTTATTTATCCATAGTGTGTGCCTGGATAGTCATGTGATCGATTATTAGTGTGGTAAATGGGTCATATGAGACCCTCATGAAATATATACACATTTGAGTGTAAATATTTCTGTAAAATGAGGAATTGTTAGATTTTTAACAAAACTTTTCAATTAATTTATGGTGGAAGAGGATCCACACCAGCTCTACCATTAGAAGTGGGATCAATGTCACTTTTTTTGGAATGCACCTGGAGTACAATTTGTCATTCAGGAAAAGGTGGTGGATGTGTCCAAGAAAGTTAGGATTTTTATATATAGTGCATGTAGTATAAGCCTACATAGGGTAGTCATGTTGTATCTCAAGGCCATGGATCATTCCAGATTTATGTAGTGAAATTGATACCCAAGGAGTAGAGTTTTAGTCCTTCTACAGTTCAATGCATAGTTCTAAAAACATCTAATTTAGTTTCAATTTTTTTTAAATTGTACCTTACCACAATTTTATATCTCTTTATATTTTTATGAGTCTTGATCTCATGATCTAGTATTTCTAGGGGTGATGACACTTGATACCCAATTAGGAATTTGATCAGAAAGTATATTCCGGTGAAAAAAATTCCCCCTTGATGTAGGTGGAAATATTTTTTCATAGAACCTCTTCATCCTCAAGATGATATATTTTTACACCCTTCTTAGGATAGACTCATTTGTTCCTTAACATGCGTAAGTTGATTGTTATTGTTGGAGAGTTTCCATTGCATAACCCAACTATGGTAATTTTACTCATAAAGTTGAATGTTATATCCATGTAAGTTGAGAAGGAATAGAGAATCATGATCTAGGAAAATTGAATACATGGGTTGCTAGTTTATTTTTAGATTATCAGGGAACACATTGGATAGATTTACCTCCAGTAATTAAACATTTTAGGGATGTTATAAATGATTATTTTTTAGAATACCTCCTCTTAGAGAGTTAATGTTTTTTATTGATCTAATTTCAAGAGTAGAACCAGTATCCTTTACTCCTTACAGGATGGCTACTACTACATTACTAGATCTCATGAGATGGATATAGGGCCAAGAAGCTATGGTTTTTATGTGATGTATTACATCACCTTGGAGTTATCCCATGTTTTTTACCAATAATGAATATAGGTCCTTGAGGTTGTGTATTTATTTCTATAAATTGAATCATCTTATGGTTACGAACTGATATCCTTAACCTCTTATAGAATACCAATTTGACTAGATTTTAGGAATGAGGGCTTTATGTGTAATTGATTTGAAGAAATTATATCATCAAGTTCATGTTAACCATAAAACATACCTTTTTGAACATTCCATTGTAGATATGGATTGTATGATTATCTGGTCATGATGTTCAGTCTCACAAATGCACAAGTAGTTTTCATGGATTTAATGAATCTGGTTTTCTACTAGTACTTGGATTTAGTTTTCATGGTCAGTATGTATGACATCTTTGAGTCTTATCACAGTCAACAAAACCATTCCAAATATCATGAGATCATATTTAATACACTTAGAGAGAACCATTTTTATGTTGTAATGAAAAAATGACATTGTTGGATCGATGAATTCCACTACCTAGGTCACAATATCTTAGAATCTTGGGAATACATAGATCCAATGAAGGGGAGTGGTGTAGTTTTCTAGGATAATCCCAATAGTATATCGGAAGTATGGAGTTTCCTAAAGAAGGATGGTTATTACTAGAAATTCATATAGGATTTCCCATAACTCGAAGCACCACTGACATTCTTGAAAAATAATTTGTCAATTTTATATAATCTGGATCTTCCGAGATGGACTTTTATGAGCCGAAAGGGAGACTGAATTTAGCACCGATCTTGATTCATCTGGAACTACGAAGAAACTATATGATTTATTATGATTCATCAGGTATTACAGTCGGATCTATTCTAATGTAGGGGTTATTTCATGTATTATGATTCTCAGTAGTTGAAACCTCATGAGTGTAGTTACACAATACAAGATCTTGAGTTAGAAGCTGTGTTTTATGCCATGCATTGTTAGAGGCATTACTTACATGGAGATCATCTTGTGGTGTTCATGGAACAAAAAATACTCAAATCTGTATTTACACATCATGAATTAAATATCAGATAGTAGAGAAGGATTTAATTCCCAAAGTCATTTGAAATTGAGAAAGTGTATATTCCTAAAAATGGAAATTCATTAATTGATGATCTAATCTGAAAGACACAAACATAGTTAGTTTTTATGTCTAGTAATGATTTTTAATTGATGACATTTTTTTCTGATATGAATTCTTAGGCATTGGACTATCACAGGCATATTTTTATGAAAACTCTATTTGTAACCTCTACAATTCTGGATAGAGATAAGATAAAGAATCATTCAGATCCCAAGGGATTGATTCTTAAGGAGAGTGCTTCAAGAGATGACCCACCACCTAGTTGGGTCATTGCCAGGGATGATTTCTTGCACATTCATGAATGTGTTTGGGTACCGTCATGCAGAAAAGTGTAATTGATATTATAGTACCATTACACTTTATAGGTAGTGCATCTTCGTATTGACAATATTTATTGTGGGTAATAGTGCTAATACTAGTGGTCAAGGATAAATAAGGAGATATATACATTTTTTACTCAGTGTTCCACTTATCAGCAGATTAAGAAGGAAGATTGGATGTTAGTAAAGAATTATATTACTAAGTGGAAATGGGATGACATCACTATGGGTTTTTATGGGTTTTTTGAGATCCACTTGAGGTAGTGATGATATAGGATTTATCGTAAACATGTTGACAAAAGTCACTCACTTCTTCCCAATCAGATATACTTTTTAGTTGATGAACTTGGATGGATATTTGTTAGGGTGATCATAAAAGTTTGTTGACTTCCCTGTACTATCAAATGAGGTTGGGATGATTATTTTACATCATGGTTTTTCAAGGGTTATATAGGGATTTGGGTTTATAGGTAATTTTGTGTACATCAAATCATCCATAAACAAACAGATAGACTTAACATAATATATGGATGATAAAGGATATTCATTGAGAAAGAATCCCTGATTTTGGAGGTTCTTGGGGAAAAATTACCTATTAAAAAGTTCTATTTTAATAATATCTTGCAAGATACTTTACAGATGGATACCTATGAGGTCTAATATAGTAGACCATTATATTCACCCTTCTACTAGTTAGAGGTAGGAGGGTAGTGATACTGTTACCTCAACTCATTTAGGTGATATCAGAGAAGTTTCATCTTATAAGGAATAAAATGGTTACCTCTTGATCTAGGAATAAATATTATATCAATCTTTATCAATGTCCTATATAATTAGAAGTTAGGGATAAAATGTTATTGATTGTTTCAATTAGAATCAGGAATCAGTTTTTTTAGATGGTATGGTTAGTTATCTTCTTATTTCATTCAGACCTTTTTAGGTTTTATAGAGGGTCAAATCATTGGATTATTGGATAGAACTCCCTCAGAGTTACATGTCTACTCATAATTATTTCAATTTTTTCAATTATTTATATATTATCTAGACATATCTCATGTCTTTTAGACTAATGAGGTTGAGTTAAATGAGGATAATTATTTTAAAGAGTATTTGGTACATATTTTTTATCATACTTTTAAAAAACTATGATGAATTCTAGTTCTTCTAGTTTGAGTGCTATGGAAGCACATCCATGTACAAGATGAGACCTAGGGGTGAGAGGCCAACGTAGATACTCAACTGATGGAATTTTTCATAGGTGATTCTTAACCACCCTCATAATGGAAACTCGGGGACATACTATATTATATTTTGGAAGTTGTAACATCCTAATTCTTCACATAGATATGGTTTATTTTAATTTTAGTTAAAATATTTTTTAGTTCAATTAAATTGGTTTGGTCCTTATCAAATAATAAACCATTATTTTGATATAAATAACATGGGATGACCCCATAAAGAGGGTGGATTTATTGTGTTGATCCAATATTTAAACATTAAATATGTATATCATCTTAAAAAGAGGATAAAATTTCATTTTCTCCCCTAATACCATTAACAAAAATCATTTATTATTCTTCCCCATTAACGTACAAAAACTCTCATTGCCACTCAAGATCCTCCTTCTCTTCTACAATATGGTTTGATAATCCTCCATCGTATGTAATTATAATCACTCATCATTCATAATGTTGGATGTTTACTGGTAATCTATTAATTCATCATCCTTTGTTTCTTTGGTTGGCAAGATTTATTGACTAAAGAATTCATATAGGTAAATATACCATATTTTCAATGTGTTCATCCATTTCTTTGATCTCTCCTATTTTAGCCAGAATTAGAGGATGATAATGGTCAAGGAGTCTACTAACAATCCAAGGTAGTATTCACTGCATTTTTTCAAAAATTATTGATGTTCAAAGATAGTGTCATATTGTCTCATGTCGGACTCTCCATGTGTTCTTTCAAAAAAGATAAATATCTTAAATTTAAATATTTTAAAACATGTTATGATATACCTATTCCACTTTGACTTGTTTGATGTTCACTTAACTCAACCCAAACCACCCATTTACTGGGGCCCATTTCAATGCCTATGACTATTCCAAACATTTATATTAGATGGTCATTCCACCCATGAGTGGAATTCATGTATGAATTAAAAATTAAATGTTAAATATTAAATACATCTTGTGGAAATTTTGAATTTATAAATTAAAGGGGTGATGGAATGGATTAATTAGGAATTATGAAATGAGTTGGGCAAACACTTTTTTCAATTAATATAAAAGGGTGTTGATGTGGAATGAACAATAACATGGACACTCCTTTTATCACTTGTAAGTGAATAAACTATTGAAATTAATGTAATGATCTATTTTTATTAAGGAAATGGGCACTAACATGGCTCGTTATTATTGTATAAATTTATTAGTGATGAATACTTTTATATGGAACCATCATTATGGTATGGAATGAAAAATTATTTTATATTAGATGCCTTAGATTATTAACATGGATATAGATTTCTTAGACCACCCTAGACATTTTCTATGGGATCCTCCTATGTCTATAATGAGTTTTCTATGCATGATAATTATGGAATCAAAGAGGATTCCATGGTCAATAGGCTTTTGTCTTGGCCCATTTAAGTATACATTATAATGAGTTTTCTATGGATGAGCTCTATGAAATATTACAATATTCTTTGGTCAATGGACTTGGGTCATATACCACCATGTTCTACATTATACTAAGTTTTCTATAGATGATATCTATGGGATCGAACAGGATTCCATGTTCAATGGCCTTTTTCCATATACCTCATAGGTCTAATAATTGATATACCATGTATATTTCATAGCTGATTATTTACTATTATCTATATTTTCATCATTTATAAACTTATTTTCACAATAGATAACTAGTTTTTACATTGTAGTACTTTGAAATATATATGGATATATTATTGGAGCTAGGAGTTGAGACACTGTGTGATTCTGAGGCTCAATGTGCCAAAAATTAATATTTACAAAAATACAAAATATATTTTATATTATGTGGGGAATGCATTTTATGAATTATGAGATAACAATTTTATAAATTCTTAAATAATAAATATGAGACCACTGATGAATTTCAAGCATGGAGTTTACACTAGTGTGACCTAAAGTTGGTCGATGTAGGATGTTTGGATAAAGAAGACATTAACATGTTTGTTCAGTGGATTATTTATTTATTTCTTTATTTATTTAAATAAATGAAATAAAACATAATTCCATATATAAATTCATGGTTATAGAGAACCACCAGCCGCATAACCTTGGGACTACTGAGAGGAGGTTTCCACCACTCATCATTGGCGAATTAAGATCAGATGATGACGATCCTCTAGATCTAGGAAAATCATGCCAAAATGAATGCAATAGATCTTCCTCCATCATTGGTATTTACATTCTTCATCATTAAATGATATTATATTGAAGTACTAATAATAATTTGTAATTTTATGACTTATTAATAAATGATTGATCAGAATTTAATCTATTTCTTTATTCTGATTTTGTTTTGATGCATTTTAATGTGCCCACATATCAGATTTAATTGTTCTCTTTCAATTTTCCCTCATTTTTTCTTTGTTTATCACCACTTCTATACCAAATTTGTATTATTTTTCCAAAAAAATCTTGGAAAACGATTGTTTAACCTTTTTTTTCTTGTTTTCACCAACCTTTATTCATATTCCTCCCTACTATCCTAGAAAAACAATTGTTCAACATTTCTAGGGGGATTGAGAGTGACCGAACAAAAATATTCATGGATGATTTACATGCAATTAATATATTGGTGATTATAGATAATATCAAGACATTTTATAGGATTCAGGTGATACCACCATGGATCTAGAATCTATTAAGGGTATGGAAAGTGCCATGACTGGTGGTGGGGCATGCGGGCTTGAGACGGTTGAATCAAAACACTATTTTCCTGCCAATAGATAGCTAGAGATGATGTTTTAATGGATTTTAAATTGATTATTGGTAGTAAGTAGGCACGACTTGTGGTGGAGGATTAAAATTCTTGAATGCATAGAGAATATCTATGTTTTTATGAAAATTGAAACTTAATGTCATGTAGTTCGAAAGAAAACATGTTTTGTTCTTCCAAAAACATCGAAGCTAGGGTTTTTAAGTGGTCATAGGTATCACACATCTTATAAGAACTCCACATTCCATATGACATGGTTCTAGAATCCAAATATGTACTCTGAGAGTACAAGTACATGAGTACATCAAAACACATTTTTTGTACTAGAATAGAGCCATGGTATATGGACATTTCCAAAAGAACAAAGCATGTCCTGACTAGATAATGCATTCCATGTAGTCCTATTATATGCTTTGTAGGACTATAAGTCTAGAAATACATATACTGGTAGGGATAAAAACAATAAAAGGAGTGGAACCACATGACATGTGTACCCTCTTACAAGTAATGTACTTCCTTTTAAAGAATCATCTACCACTTAAATCTCCTTCATTTGGACTTGAATTTTGGCCACTAAATATCCTATCTTAAGTGTTTTTTTTCATGTAGAGCATAGTGGTGTATTTTTTGATGTTTTTTCAGATACGATTCAAGGTGTTATGACTGTGAATATTTTTATGCAATTCTTCATTATGGAAATGATTAAACAAGGTCATCATAGTGAAACCGTCCTATTGGGATAGGGAATGGGTCCACCAAATGTTGAGTATAACCCCACCCCACCCACCCAAATGGATTATGGTGTGGGTTCATAATATTTATAAATAGAGGAACCATATTTATAAGATAGTGAATGGGTCCTCTATCTATCTTACATCATACTAAAACCCTCAAGTTGGGACTAGGAACAGGTCCTCTACGACTAGAGGGGACCCCCTAATGGAATAGGGTGTGTGTCCTCTTTTTGTCTTCAGAGTGGAACCCTGGTATTGGGACAAGGCAATGGTCCTCTACAACTAGAGTGTAAAACCTATAATGTAATAGGTCATTATTCCTCTATTTATCAGAAGATTAGAACCCTAATGTTGGAACCGGTCTTTGGCCTTCTATCCATAGACTATAAGTTATCTAATGGACTAAGTTGTGGGTCATCTATCTACCCTCATAGTGGAACACTCCTTCAAGGATGGGTCATGGTTCCATTATCATTATAATATGTGAAACCCTCTTGTCGTAGTAGGGCATGGTTCCTCTTCCTAGTAATTATGTCCCCTCCACTGCGTAGTAAAGTGGTGAGATATAGACCTATATGGATGCTTCTTCTGAAAGACATTTGATATTTTGGGAATTGTAGATGGACCTTTCAGAGATAATGAAAAACGCTTTTTATGGTCTAGGCTATGAGATGTATACCCCCTTTTTATCTTGTACATGATTCTTTTATGATCCTTTATCCTTGTTGATTGATTTTTGTTACCCTCTTACAATGGTTTGAGAATTTCATTCCTATAATCTCTCTTATTGCTCCCCTTCCATTTTTTGGGTAATTATTTTGGGTATGTATATACTCACCTAGGCATGGAATTTTCTTGTACTTGCCAAGTCATGTATTATGATGATTTTAGACATGTCAGTGGTGATTATCAAGGAGCACATGGACACCCAGGGTAGTTGACCATGTATGATGGATGGAGCTTATAGCTCTAGATCGGGTGTCTCTCAACATTTAATTTATCAGTTTTTTTTCATGTTGGGACATCATTTTTATTGGGTGCATATTTTTTTACTTTTCACTTCAGATTATGTTTTTTAATCTTCTATTCCTTAATGGTTTTACAAACATGGTTTATTCTACAGATGTTCTATCTTTTATTACTATTCCTATGCACTTATACATGGAGATGGTTGGGTTTGGGAATATAGGTTGTGTAGAAAAATGCACTCCATATTAGTTATTAATTTTTTTCTCATATCTATCCTTTGGACTATGGATATGGTATTGGGGTAGTTTTGTATTGACCCCCATTGTGTGAGGCCATGAAAAATCGGTATTGGAGAAGTTCAATCTCTTGGATATTGTTTGTATTTTTCTCTCTAAAAGGATCTGGTTGGTACTTATGGAAATTGTATCAATGTTTCTTAAATGATTAGGCCTGAGAACTCTGTTTTGGTGTGGTTACCAATTTATCCATTCACTATGACTATGACTACATAGTGTTCAAGTAGGATTATCGAGGTATCGATTGCAGTGAACATTGGTATATAAACAAAATAGTATTGAGTAATTGACTATCCATCTTGAGATAGATCCCCATATATATATTATCATCTGACTCTGGTAAAACATGGTTAAATTTCTTATAATCCTTACTAATGGAAGCCATCCAAGTTATCAATTATCATCAATGATTACAATCTGAAGAGTGATGAGGACTCAGTCTGGGGGACATCTCATGAGGTCTTTCCTCTAGTTTGACAGGTTGCAGCACCACAACCTATCATGTAGCATATTGTTCCAATAGAGTAGGGTAGAAAATAACATATTATTAGTTCACTCCAAAAGATATAGTTCTAGTGGTTTTATGGTTATATGGTGATCTAGATCCCCATGTATTAGAGGATTGAATAGATTTGGGGATCTCGGTTTTCAAGATTATCAAAACACCGACTGATCTGTTGGTTACACTGGTAGCCATCCATTTCCATTGAGTAACAAGTATTTGGTTGATTATAGTTACATAGGTGCATGATGAGTCAACATGCCCATTTCTTGAGGATTATTTCACATCAAGATTATTCTCAGTTCGAATCAAGGAGAATCTAGAATTGTATAACGATTGATGATAGTTACTATGTATGTCGTGAGCTTCACAAACCTCACACCGTAATCCCCCAATATTATTGAGATATATAATTCTAATCAGATAAGTTTAAGCATGGTCTCCATTGATATATCCATTCTACTGTGGTACTGCTATGCATTCCCACTTATGATAGAGTATTGGAGGGGGTGCTGGTGATGGATAGATTCTCCTTTGATGGGCACGATGAAGATGGATTTGGAAGTGGGTATCATGGGGCTATTTTGTCTGCAATAGTTACAATGAACAAGTCAAAAGTATCTCATTATAGGATGTGTTACTATAAATAGAGTTAGATTCTGGTTCATGTGGCACAAGGACTGCTAAGAGGACCTTAGTAGCCCGGAGAGGAGTGATGTTATACATGTGATGGTCAAGGTGACATAGAACATAATTTCCCAACCCGATATGATTAGTATGGATAATAGATAATGAATATACCACCAGAAAAGAATTATTTCTATGATAATATATCTTTTTGAAAAGGGAAGGGCGGCCCCTTAGGGAGGTGGAGCTGGTAGAGAAGCTGGTGAAGCTCCAAGAGGAAGAGTTTTGGGTGCTGGATGATGTTATGTTCTTCTTCCACCACCACTATTAGGAGTACCATGTCAGCCTTAGGGATCTAGTGGTAAAGGTTGTGGGTAGCTCTAGGTTGTGGAGACATATGACCTAGCTGTTCAACAGATGATTAATGGTATGATATGTGTTTATTTTACTCGTATTTCAGTATTAGTAGACACATGTGCTAGTCATTCCATCATTTATTTGTTCCCTGAGTGAGAGATAGAGCTCCCATTTGAGACTTTTTCCCAAAATCTTTTCCTTGATTTTCCTATAGGGAATACCACTTTGATAAGTTTCATCTTTCAGAAGTGATGGATATTTCTTGTTGGAGAGAGTTTCTCAGGGGACAATTTAGTCATAACAATGAGACCTTAAGATGTCATTATGGTTATGTACTAATTATCCATGGTCTATGCTCAAATTTAATGTCATTATAGATGATTTAGATTCCATCACACTGATGGTAAAATATTCTCCTTTTTGGGTGAGAGATATCTCATGAAAGAGAGAGTGGTTTTCATTCACAAGAGCTTAAATCCCATCACCCAGTAGTTGGTGAGTGTTTCCCTTTGTGCAGTAGGCTCTTCATTTATCGAGGTTCCTTTATTTGTGTAGGTTTTTACGGTTGCCTTTCTTGAATATGTTTTGGGACTACCTATGTTGTGGGAGAGAGAGTTTTCATAAAAACAAACCCTAAAAACACTATAATATCTTCTATGGTATGTAAAATATACCCTATCGAGCTCTAGGAGCTGTAGTTGTAGTTACAGTACATTTGATAGAATAATTTTATCATAGCTATTGTGTACCCCTAGGACTCTCCATTGTTTTCATGAAAAAGGAAGATAAGATCATATGTATTTTTTAATTATCATTACCTAAATAATGACACAAAAAATGAGAAGTTACTCTTACAAGGATTGAAAGCCTTTTTGATCAATTTAAAGGTATGATATGGTTATAAAATAACGGTCTTTGGTTTGGATACCAACAGATGAATGTTAGTGAAGATGATATTTTGATGCTGTAATTATGATGTCACTATGAACACTATGAGTTCTGGTGATACCTTTTAGTGTAATGAATCCCTGAGAAATGTTTATGGATTTGATGAATCAGATATTCAAACCATACATATACTGATTATTCCTTATGTTTATTGATGATATAATCATATACTCTATATTGAAGTTGGATCATGAAAAACACTTGAGGAAGATCCTGGATTTGTATTAGGATCACCAAATTTATGGTAAAATCTTGAAATTCCAATTATATATCCATAAGGTTCACTTTTTAGGGAATTTCACTTCTATGAATGGATTAGATATGGACTCAGTGAAGATCAATGTTGTTGCTGGATAGGATCCACCCAGGAGCATGTCATAGGTGTGGATATTTAATGGATTTGAAGGTTACAACTATTGGTTTGTGCAAGACTTGTCCATGATTTAATCCCATCTGACCACTTTGAATAAGAAAGGGAATCCATTTACCAGTACTAAGGAATTGTAATGATCCTTGAAGTAGTTGTTGTTGAGACTGATACATGATTCTATTTTCAAACATCCATATGAGGGAATAATGTATGTTTTATATTGTGAGGCCTCTACAGTTGAGCTAAGATACATGTTGATTCAAATGGTGTATGTTTTGAGGTAGTTGAGACCACATGAGAAGAACTATATGACTCATGACCTGAATTTGGCAGCGGTAGTCTACACTCAAAGGATGTGAAGGGGATATCATCTAGGGAGTACTTTTTTGTTCACTCAAACCATGAAAGTCTCAAGTATTTATTTATGTAGATAAACTTTAACATCAGTTATAGTTTTTTTATTGAGTCCCCACAAGAATGTGAATTTGTGATAGTCTATACTCGGGGGAAGGAAAATATGGTGGATGATTCCCTGAGTAGGATGTCCTAGGATCATTTTGTGTCGAAAGAATAAAATAAGTGTTCCACCTTATGGAAAAACCTATATAATAAATGGTGGAATAATTTATTTAGCTTATGGTGTTGATTCCAATGCTCCTCCAACATGTGAGAGAGTCTGAGTTCAGAGACATTGACTATTAGGTCTAACATGACTAGATATCATATGAATATTCACCAGATTTATTTTTTAAGGAGTGAATTATGTCATCCATTTCAAGGTAAAAATGACTTTCCTAGTCACACTTCAATAGGGGGTAATGAGTGAGTTTCACACATCTGCTTTGGTTTTATATCCCAATGTGTGTTATATGTATAGATACCATGAGAAGTAGTTTTTGTGGAATAGAATGAGGTGGATTTAGGATGAGATTGTCTCTTAGTTCATCACGTGTAAGTAGGTAAAAGATAATCACTATGTTTTGGAAGAATTTCTATAGAATCTTATGATCCCAATGTGGAAATATGTCATAATATCCATTATCATTATGATAGATATACCATAAACATTGAGATGCCATGATTCCATTTGGGTGACAATATAAAGATTTATGAATTCGACACACTTCATTGCTATTAGGGAGAAATGTTCATTGGAGAATTTGGGGTATTTTTACATATGGGATATAATATTATTTCATGGGGTTCCCTGGATGATTATCTCTAACAGTGATGTGATGTTTACATCATGGTTTTGGAGATGACAGAAGGAGGAATTAATGACCCATTTGAGGATAAGTACAACCTCCTACCCCTAAAAATATGAGAATACTGGGTACAATATCATAGTACTAGACTATATGCTAATGGATTGTGTGTTATACTTTGGATATAGGTGGGAGGATCACTTTTCCTTGGCATAGTTATCATATAATAATAGCTACCACTCTACAATCAGCATGGATCCATTCGAGGCCCTATATGGGAGACCATATAGGTCAACCCTTGTGCTGGACTGATATTTGTGAGGCATCCATTTTTGGGTCATAGATTCGATAATTAGTGATGGATAATGCCCAAGGGATTCATGATCAGATTAGGACGCCTTAGAGAATGAATAAATATTATGTGGACTGATGTCATAGGCCCTTGATGTTTTAGCAGCCAGACCATGTTTCCTTAGAGTCTCTTCACGATGATGATTATAGAGATTCATCAAAGGAGAAATATATCCTTAAACTACATTAATTTTTTGATGATTTCACATAGGTATTTTGATATTTCCTATTAATTCATTGTACCTATACATTTAGAGGGAATACAAGATTTCCTCTATGTGTCACAACTGAGGAGATACGAGTTTGATCCCACATTCAATATTGACATATGTGAGCTAGAAATCAAGAATGGAACCACTATTTCAGAGAACCGAATGGTGATCAAGGATCTTCAAGAGATTATCATTCATAGATGAACCATTCCTTTGGTTCATGTGTTGTGTCAGTATGAGAGCATGTTGGAGATCTCTTGAGAGTGGGAAATCTCATTGCAAGATTAGCACCCCCAGCTTTGGATTTAGTTTTTGACATTTTATGATGAAAATATTTTATGATATCATAATGTAGAGACACCATTTTCCTTGTAAGACATTGAAATATATCAACAAATATTTTTAGAGCCATGTATTCAGATAGCATGTGATTAAGAAGATTAGTTTTCCAATAATTTTTTTTACAATGAATTTAAAATATATTTTATATTACATGTGAATAATTTTTCAAAAAACAAAGTTAACTCTTAAATAGTGTCTTGGATCAAAAATATGATATCACAGTTGAATTCAGAGCCTAGGGTTTACCCTGGGTGTGACATAGATATGGTCGGTGCAGGGTGTCCAGATAAAAAAGGTCGTTGGTGGGTGCATTCAGTGGATTAATTAATTGATTATTTAACTAATTTATTAAATTGCATAAAACGTAATACCCTCTATAAATTCATCATTATGGTGGATCTCAATGGTTGTCTTAATAACATTATTACTGTTGAGATGAGTATTCCAATACCCATCGTTTTCTAATTTAGATTGCATGATGATGAACCTCCAGATCTAGAATAAATGAGGCATAGTGAATAAAATGGATATTTCTCAGTCATTGGAAATTTCATTATTAGTTATCAAAAAAACTAATCTAAAGGTAGAAATTTTCATTTTTGGATTTCCACTCTTACGAAATATCATATTGAGCATAATCTAATAAATTTATTTAATCTGTATTTTTATGCATGTGTATGCACCCACATATTATATTTATTTTTCTATTTAGTTTTCCCCCATTGTACCATGATTCTCACACATTTTATCCCCAATTTGTAATAATTATCCAAGAACACTAAGAATATGATTTTCACCGTTTTCCCTTACTCCCTTCCCCCATCGTTCTTCACGTTCCGGACTATTGGCTTACAGGTACCACGATTCAACATAGGCATGCTTCATAAAATAAAATCTAACCACTAGATTCATGGATGATTTACAAGAGAAAAATAGATTAGTTTTTATAGAACAAGTTTGGTTGATTTTTGGGATGCTTGCAATACCAATGAGGATCGTGAATCGGGTGATGCTATGACAGTTGCCCCAAGCGGTGACAGTGCATGTGGGAATTATAATGGTGGATCATAATTCCATTTTTTGGCCAATGAATGGCTGAAAAAATGGCCATAGGTGTTATACTATAATTTATGGAATTCAACGATTGTGTTTTTTTGCTAAGGATCTGAATCTTGAATGTGTGGAGCATATATTAATTTCTTTGGAAATCACAACTATACTTCATCTAGTTAGGTAGAGAACATGGTGTGCTCATTTGAAATCTATGGTGTTAGGGTTTTTGTTATATCATATATATCACAGATTTCATGGTAACCCCATACATCATGTTACTTGGTTTTGGTGGACCATAATCTACTTCATTAGTACATGGAAATGGGTATAACCAGGCACATTTCATGTCCCAGCACATATCAAGGGTACAATGATGTAGACAAGAGAATATAGTTCAACCCTAGGTGGTTGAGGCACGCTATGTAGTCCCCTTACATACCATGTAGGGATACATGGCTAGCAATCCATGTAATATTAGGGTTAAGGCTGGGATGTTGAGTGGAGCTACATTCCATGTGGACCCCCTTACCTACCATGTACTTCATTTTGATGAATATTATACCTCTTATATCCTTTTCGTTTGGAAATGAATTTTAGTCGAAAGGTATCACGTCCTTGGTTTATTTCCATGTTGAATATGATAGTGACATTAATGGTGGATTTTGGGGTATGATTCAAGGTTTTACAAGTGTGACACTTCTTTAGGTGTCATTGGACAATGGCATTGATCAAACAATATCATTAGAGTAGAACCCTCTTATGGGGATTGGGAATGGGTTATCTACCTATATATTGGACCTCCCCCTAGGATATCCTTTGGTAAGGGTACTTTATCAAACTACATAGTGGAACCCTCCTTCTAGGATAGGTAATGGGTCCACTATCTATCAATCTTCAGAGTGTAACCCTCTCATTGGGACATGAATGGGTCCTCTACACCTAGAGTAGAACCCCCTTTATGGACTTGGAATTGGACCTCTATTTATCATAATAGTGGAACCCTCCTATTGGGAAATAGTGTGGGTCCTCTATAGCTGGAGTGTAACCCCCTCAATGACTAGTGTCTGGGTCCTTAATTTATCATCAGAGTGGAACCCCCTACAAGAATAGTATATAGGTCCTCTATCTATAGAGTGGAACACCCCAGATAGAGCAGTGAATGGGTCCTCTATCTACCCTTAGAGTTCAACCCTATTATTGGTATATTTAATGCGTCCTCTATCTATCTACTGATTTGAACTATCCTATCATATCATGGCATGGGTCCTCTACATAGAGGTTATGTCACCTTGACTATGAAACACAATGGTGAGGTGTGGTATCATATGGATGATTCTTCAGACAAACTCACGAGATGTATGGAATCATTGACGAACCTCTTGGAATTGATTGAACACTCTTTTCTTTAAAAGGGCTATGAGATAGAGATCCCCTTTCCATCTCATTTGTGTTTCTTTTATGAGAATGAATTTGTATTGATTGGTTTTTGTTACTCACTTGTTATGGGTTGAGTTATATATTCATGTCATGCCTCTTATTTTCCCCATATAGTTTTTTATATTTCATACTTTGTATGTATATACTCACCCCTATAAGGGATTAACCCAGATCTATCATGTTATGTCTTACGCAGCGGATGGAAAGGTCACTGGTGATTTCTGAGGATCATAGGAATAACCTATTACATTTGACTATGTACAGTGGTTAGAGTTTTGGGATATGATGATCTCCTCTATCAACATTTAATTTACTAGATTTTTTACATTTGGGATATCATTTTTCTTGCTCATGTATTTTCCCCCGTTTTCTTTTGAGATTATATTGTCGTACACATATTTCCGATAATGATTTTACATACACATTTTATTCTCAAAGTGTTTCACCTTTTATAACTATTATGCTATAAGTATTCATATATATGGTTAGGTTTGTGCATACAGATATAATAGGAATTGTTTTCCCATATTAGTTAAGCCTTTCTTCACTGGTTTCCACCCCTTGGACTATGGAGGTGGGCATGGGGTAGTTGCAGGTCGAGCCCTGTAGGGTCTAGTTGTGATGGTCACAACACATAATATAATAATATATCTCACACCCTATTTAGACAACTTATTAGTGACCAAGAATAATTCATTGATACAAGTAGGGGAAAAGGGAATGTGTCCTTATATGGACACATGATTTTCTATAATAAAATATAGAATGGGCGAAGAGGACTGAGCCAATTCTCAGGATTCTATAGGAGATGTCTTTTGGTAATTTTTATATTTGTGTAGAATATTATTTATATTGGTTTCTCTATCCGTTGTACCCTACTTTTTTCTAGAATATATTATTTATATCCTTTATCATGTGATACTGGATTTGGTTATACTATTTTTTGATATTATTCCACTGCTAATTATTATTTTAGATATTATGCTTCTATCGATTATTTTGTTACATTAACATTGTGTGTTACTCTAATAATGAGGTTATGGTCTCCCTACTAAACCATCAACGACCCTCCCGACTAGTTGGTATCATTTTTGGTATGGGTAGGTGCGTTTAAATCCATGTAGATAATAGGGTTATGTTACTTATGAGTGATCTAGATCCAAGACACTACATCTTTCTATAAGATCTGTCTAACCTTCCCTTGAATCGTGAAGTTGAGTTCTCAATAGAACTCATATATATTGATACACATATTTTGAAGATTCATTTTATTCCAGACTTAATTAAGTTGTAATAGTTGAAGAAGAAACTCAAGTCGAATCCAAAAATGGGATGTACAATTCCAAGTGTGTCACATAGGGTTCTCCTTTCCTTTTTGTAATGAAAAAATATAGATCTTCGTGAACATGAATTTATTATGTAGAACTGAACAAGGTCATAACCAAGAACAAGTATGCTCTACCCTGTATTGATGAATTTTTTGATAAGTTGTGTAAAGATCAATACTTTTCTAATATTCACATTAATTCTAGATATCATCAATTACGGGTTAATAAGAAGAATATGCATAATAAATCATTCTATAAAATGTGTGGACACAATGAATATATAGTGATTCTATTTGATCATATTAATTTTCCAACAATATTCATGAATTTAATTAATTTTAACATAATATATTACCTAGATCAGTTTATAGTAGTCATTATAGATGATATTCTTATATATTTAAAGAAAAAGGAAGAGCGTAATGATTATAAGAATTTTTTACTCAATACCCTAAGGAAAAAGAAAATGTATGAAAATTTAAAAAAGTGTGATTTCTGGCTATAAAAGGTTTTATTTTTCGGGAAATATAATCTCAATAAATGGTATACCGATGGATCCATCAATGAAGGAGGCTATTGGATTTTAACTTAGACCAAAAACAGTGACTGAGATCTACAGTTTTCTTATATTGGTTAGATATTATAATAACTTTTTTGGAAAAAAATTCCCAAAAGTCTAATCCACTCACCATGTCAACTCATAATGGAGCCATGTTCATTTGGACATATGAATACAAAAAAAATTTGAGGAACTAAAAAAGAAGATTCGTCAGCACACATATTATTATGAATCCCTATAAAGGAAAAAGGGCTTTTAATAAATATTGATGCATAAAATAAAGTATTGGGATGAATTATTAAGAATAATGATATGGTGACAGCTTATGCCTCATGAAATTCTATGGTCCCTGAGAAAAATAACCCAAAAAATGATTTGGAGTTAATGGTGGTAATTATTACATTAAAAATATAAATAATTATCTTTATAGATAAAGGTATTGATATATATATTTTTCGTAAAAGTTTGAATTATATACTAACATAGATTGAGTTAAATATATAATGGAGAATATGGTTAGATATCATTAAATATTATGAATTCTCATTACACTACCACCATGGGAAGGCGAATAATGTAGCCAACACATAGAGTCAAAAGAATCATTACATGTTTTATATGAAGAGGATAACTAAAGGTCTAGCTTTTATGGTATTAAAATGGATATTTCTTGAAATATTGGATTAATAGAAGATATAATTTCTTCATAAAATTATTGTTCAACCATTTATCCAGGTGATGACTAAAAAGGTGTTGAGAGAAGATTTAAAGTTACAGAAGTAGGTGATAAATTTTCATGAGTTTGACCTTGATTGTGATAGAATAATACAGATTATGAACTATTTAGGTGTACTATATGTACCATATTTTTTGAAATATTTTTTATATGAATCTCAAAGTTCTTCATTATTTATTAATCCTATAAGTACAATGATGTATGGAGATATGAAAGAGTATTTATTATGTGATAGCAGAAAGGGATATATATCACAGTTTGTATCTTTGTTCTTGGTATGTTTTCAATTTATTAATGAGTGAGAAATTTATAGGGGTATTTTACAGCTATTACCCATATTATAATGGAAAAGGGAAAACATCCCCCTAGATTATTTCATCAGGGTCCCCAAAAAATCTAATAAGAGCAATGCTATACAGGTTTTAGTCGATCGCCTTCAAAATTTAGAACAAATTATTGCTATTAAGGAAGATTTATATTTGAATCAACATTCCAAGATACAAATTAAATACATGGTAATGGTTCATGTGGTATAAAAACCTATTATGAATAATCGAGATCCTATCTTTACCTTTATGTTTTGGTTAATTGTTCAGCAAACCCTAGATATAGATCCATGTTTCACTGCTGCGTATCATCCTCATAATGATGGTCAGTCAGAGAGAATAATTAAAAACCTAAAGGTTTTAATTATACCTTTTTATTTGAATTTCAACGGTGTTTGTGTTCAACACCATCCTAAAGTAAAATTTTCCAATAAAAATATCATTCACTCGATCATTTAGATAGATCCTTATGGAAAACTATATAGAATGATGTGTTGAACCTAAAAATGTTGTGAGGAATTTGGAAAAATATATAAATTAAAACCTAATCCATATATTGAAATAATATATAATGTTAGATACATTCATTCATGCATAATGAAATATCATTGTTGAAAGAAACACTATGTTGAAAATCGTTGGCGTTATCTAGAATTTGAAGTTGGTGAGAAGGTGTTTCTATAAATTTGTATATGGATGAAGGTTATGAGATTGAAAAAAGGGAATTTTTAACCCTATGTATATTGGACCTTTCAGGATTCTTTATTGAGTATGGAAGGCATCTTATTAAATAGAACTTCCACCAAACCTCTCTGAAGTCCAGAATATATTCCTTGTATCTCTCCTGAGAAAGTACGTAACTGATCATTCAAATATAATGAAATCAAAATTCAAACCACTGGATCATGATTATTCTTATAAAAAAACCTATGGCGATTTTTATCATAGATAGAAAGTAATAAAAGATAATAACACTCATCTGGTCAATGATTTTTCATGGATCAACTAACTTTAGGAAGCCTTATAGGAAAATCAGGATATAATGTGGCAAATGTATCCTCATTTATTTGTATCAAAATTAAAATAAAGAACTTTCCCCAAATTAGTTGATCATATTCACTTTTCTATTATTTTTATTAACATAGAATAGTAGAGTAAATAAATTATTCAAAAGGGGGTCCATGGCCAAGGTAAAGGTGTTAAAAGTGTCTGAGCCTGATTCATGGTTCATTTCATTAATATACTTATGTACTTACCAATGTATGAAAATGTTTTTTTGTATTCATTAGTAATCTATAGGTGTTTCCATCTATGACTTTTGTGTGATCAGTTCGTACCACCTAAAAAAATAATGGAATTTTTTATCCCCTTTTAATTGATTTATTTGATATTTTCATATATATGATCTGATAATAAATCATTTAATGAATGAGAAATCAGATCCATTGTAAAAATAATATCTAAATACCAAATATTACTTATATAAGTAAACTATTTATATGTATGACATTTTATATTATAAAACAACGAACATCTTTCATTGTGAAAAAATGTGCAATATTTCCAAATTTAATATTTTCCTCATAAAAGAATATCTATTTAATATTTTCCTATGAGTAATATTTATATCATAAGGAACTTGAAGTTACCCCTTCATTCAAATTGACTTAAAAGAATTTGTCACAGTTCATTTGTTGGTTAAAGTAGAATGGAATAATGTGGGAATTATAAAAAATATTACCTCAATGAAAAAGGAAGATATGTCTCTTACGTTACACATATATAATATATATGTAATAATGTAATATTATATATTCATTATGTTTTAATTCTATATATATATCATAATCCAAATGATAGAATAAGAAGACCTAGGATGAAGATATATTTAAGTGAGAGTAGACATATTTTGATTATGGAATATCCTTATATGGGAGAAATTCAATTTTAATGAGGTAAAATGCAACTCTTGAGATTTTGATAAATAATTTTTTCAAATAATTTTAATTTATTTGTTATCTTATGTTACATGAAACATTGATTTTTAACGAACCCCCATATACTTTAAATTTTATTTAAACATTATCTTTATACCCTATCTTTTAAATTTTGCAGTGTCAAAATAAATTAAAATATTTTTAAAAGTAGTTATAATGATTTTATATAAATATAATATATAGATTAAAAAGTAATTAATTTTTTGAAAAAATTTTATATACAAATAAACTAAATTTTGTTCAAAAAATGTTTTTATTGCCATTTGTGAACAAATATTAAAATTAACATTTACCATATTTAGAAAATGTATTTGAAAGAATAAAACAATTTTTTTAAATATTTTTATTTTAAATTTTCTTTTATTTTATTTTTTGGAATTTTTTAAAAAGATTAATTTTTCGATAAATAGTAAAAAATATAGATTTTTATTAAAAACTTCATTTTCTCTTAAAGATGTTATAAGATATATTTTATTTTAATATGTTTTTAAAAGTAAACTATGTTTAATTATATATATTAAATAATCCCATTTATTTTATTATAATCAATATTATATTGATTTTTAAATTTAAAACCTTTTACTCTTGAATTTTTTTTCTTTGGAATACAGTTTCTTCTTCATTTCGGTGTGATTGATTTTAAATTAAATTAATCAACTTTTTTGAATTATATTTGATTTAATGATTAAAATATTTTGTATTATAATAATTTATATTTGGTGATAAGTTAAAATTAATAATTTTCATAAGGAATAGTAAAAATAATAAAAAATTAATTAGGATGGTTAAGGTTAACAAGGGGTTAATAAGAGATTAAACCAAAATATAAGGTAATGTTCTCTAACAAAACTTGTATAAATAATATTATTGGTAATATTTAAACCTTATAAAATGTGAACTTGTAATATATGATAATTTGAAATAAAATTCTTTATAATGAATTTATAATTTTGGATTCTTTTGGGAGATTTCCAAATATTTTGGAAGTGATTTCATCTTCCCATTTATAAATGGAAATCCACTATCCTTTCCCCTTCACACTCCCAAAGACTTTTATTCCAGACAATATCTACCCAAATCCTTTCCTTACATCTATCCCCATGTCCCCTAGTCATTATTTTGATTATGAACCCCCCCCCCTCGCAAATAAGTTTTTTGGTTCTAACCTAAGATGTTGTCAGAAGAAGTGGTATTGTTCATAACCAATATTTCATTTATTTATTCTTCCAACTCCTAATATACTTTAACTATTCATATATAATTAAATAATTATCTTCCATATAATAATACTTTACTATGTTATCATCATAACCTAAATCTATATCATTATTCATTAAATGATAAATGAAATTATCGAACATTTGTATGAAGGACTACCATCTCGCAAGGTAATTTAATTCATTTTACATCATCATATCTCACATATAGATATAATAATGGATTTATCATATGTATATGATATTTATCAAATAATTATACATCTAAAATTATAATACAAAATCTACCTTATAAAAATTTAAAAAATATAATGGAAAAACATTTTATTGGATAGTGTATTTTACATTCAATACTTAGTAATCTTTCATTAAACTACATAGTGAATTTCCCCAATAGCTTATGTTACATGCAATACTGAATATTTCCAAATAATATAATATTGTTATAATTATTTAATATGATAGTTATCACCTAACAATTAGAATTTTTGGTAATAATGATATTAATTAAATTAGGGAAATATATAGTTTACACAGATTTTTTAGTTACCTATTCATTATAAATAATGATAAAATCATTTAATAAGAAAATAAATGTTTTCATAGAAACTACACTATCTTAAAAGATAGCTTAGTCGCACTTGGGATATATAATTTAAATTAATATTTAATACTTTTGGTAAAATTATTTGAAAATATAAACATTATTTTTTAAACTAGAAAAACAAAATTATATTATGGTGAGTTTTTTTATTTTTTTGAGAAGTTTCATTTTTTTGATGAATATTGAAAAATATGTGATTTAAATTGAAAATTTTATTTTCATATAAATAGTTTATATTGTTATATTATTTCTTAAAATTGTCACAATTAAAAAATAAATTTTTAATTTTTAATCCAATTTAATCCATTGGAATCATTTTCATAATGAATTTTAATATAAAAACATTGCAAACATTTGAAAATATCACTTTAAAAACCTTCTTTCTCATCACATTTGCAGGATTAATTCTAAAAATGATTAATTTTTTATGTAAATTTAATTGGCTCAAATGGATTACATATTTTGAATCAAATTAATTAATATTACTTAATAATTATTTCTTAATTGTTGACCATTAAAGTTTTTGAAAAAAGTTAACATTAATTACAATGATTAAAGTAAAAATGAGTTTACATAGTGGTTAAATTAGAATATAAAGTAAAATAATGAACCAAAACATCTATTAAGACTTTTTATGGAAATATTTTGACCAAATACCTTAATTTATCAATAAATTACTGTTATTGGTACTGGTTGACATGAAAATATCATGGGTGGAATACACTCTTTAGAGAAAATTAAAGGTGTTTCCTCGCACCACTTATAAAAGGTCTACCCCTCACCTATCCACTTAATACCTTCAAACAACTTTTCTTCAGAAAATATATTCCAAAATAAAATTACAAATTCCTTCCCTTAATCTCCTGATCCTTGTTTGTTTCATATATCCATCCCCGGAAGGCTTTAGTGAAAACCTAAGGAGGATACCTAAAGAAGAGGTAATATTCTTCAAAAATAATATTTATTTTATATCATTATGCACCTACTTCAAATGTTCTTAAAATTTGATGATATAAGGACCTCATTATATTCCTTAAATTTTAATGTTTTTATAAAAATTAATATACATAAAACCATATCTACTTGTATCTAATTGGTCATGGAACCATCATTTGTGTGAACGGTAGACTACCACCTCACGAACAAGTGTCCTTCATTTTTCCATTTCCAAATTTAATTTTTGGGTATGATGATGGATATAGAGTATATATATATATATATATATATAATATTTTTAACATTATGGAACTATTTTTTTCACTATATAATATATATTTTAATATTCCACTCATTATGAGTCATGATAATATCGCTCGTGTGTACGACAGACTACAGCCCCACGAAGCAATGTGATCCATCATTCACTAACACATTATAGAGATGTTGATGAGGAATAGTGTTAATGATTATATGTGATAAAAATGAAATATTTATCTTTTTTAAAAATAATATACATCATTTTCATTCTTTCCTTTTCACTCATGTAAAGAAGATAACATCATTCGTGTACCTCTCAATTACCGCCTTCACGAAGCGATGTGACTCTCTGTTAATAAAGGCTTCATAAGGATGATATATATTTATATTTAAAGAAGTAATATGTTATTTATTGTATCATTACCATTATTTAATTTTTATATATTACTTACATCTTTTCCATAATGATCATTTATAAATCGATACATTACTCAAGCATACGTATGACCTACCATCTCTATGATCATGGCATATTTCATTTTTCATAAAATTCATCCATGATTGGTTTTAAATGTTATATTTATGTAAAAATATAATAATTATTTCATGATAATTATATATGATATGATATAATTATATAATATTTTCAACAAACTAGTACCTCATTATAAAACAAACATGAGAAAAAAAGGAAATTAACTCTAGAAACGATGAAAGTAATGAAATATTATTAATGAATAGGTAATAAGATGATATAAAAGGATCACATATTATATAATAAATATTTATATAGTTATAGAATAAATTAATTAAATGTTTTAGACAACTATATAAAATTTAAAAGCATGTTTAACCAAAAGTCAGCTTACAAAAATGGATTTCTAAACTCAATTTTTATTCATTGGGTAAATCTTAAACTTCTTTGATTATGTAATTATAATATTATATGTATAATGAACTTTTATTAAATTATTTGAATTTTATATTTATTTATGTTTATTTAAACTTTATATAATTAATTATTATTTATTTAATTTCCACTTCAAAATTATGGTTATATTAAGAGTTTATTTCATAATCTCATTGTAACTGAAATTATTTATTCATTAATATCAGTTGAAGGAAATCACATGAAAATTTCTTAATAAACAAATTTATTTTTATTATCAAATAATTATTCATTATATTATTAATTAATAGTACCATTTCAATTATTATTTACTTAAAATTTATTAAAAAATTCTTTATAAAATATGACTTCATTTACTTCTTCATCCAGAATTCAGTTTTCTTCCAAAATAGTGTATTTAAAAAAAATTCAATATTTTTTTTAAAATTATTTATTAATGGAATATTCACCCATATTCAATCTTAACAAATAAATGTTATTTTTTTCTTGTGTTTTCTTCAAAATAATCCATGTTTGGATTTTATAGAAAATTTGATAGGAATATTTTCATTATTTATTACGAATGAAAATTCATAACCATTTTACAGTACAAAAGGAATGATATTTTTACTTTTATGGCATGTACATAATTACCCACCATCATGACCATAATTTTTTAATGATTTATTTTAATTTTTTAAAATATATATTTTTAATGAATGTTCTTTTAAAAGTAATTTTCATTCAAAAGGGATTTTATAAATTTTTTTCAAAATAAAAATGATATTTTCCTTAAGAATGTTTTTAAATATCTTTATTGGGGTACTTTTATTCATCAATGAAAACAACAATTTATTCTTACTTCAAGGTGTATAATTTATATTTATACAATCCATATTATTTCATTAGATTATTTATTATCAATTTGACTATAGAAAGTGTTGACATTCACTTCTTTGATTCATTATTGTAGTAAACATCTTTCCATTGAAACTTTCACATTAATGAGATCATAAGATATTAAATTTTCCAAAAATTTCATAATTATTTACCATGGATGTTTTTATTTATTAAACTATATATCATTTATACATATGATGTTATACATTGAATTATATTTATTAATCAGGTAAAATATTGATAAATATGTATTCTTTAATTGATATGGATATTTGATAAGGCACATTGTTTTTGAATTAAATCTATTATTAGATATATGAGGAATAATTTACACTGATATGACATGGGATGTTCATCGTTATGGATTGTCTATTGATTCATCGGTATAATCATGGGAGGAATCAGTTGGATAGCCTATGTTAAATAGGGTTTTTACCTAGTATGTTTTAAAACATATTCTGAAAGGTCTTGATAGTAAAGGTACCATTTACCTGGGAAACATGACATCCAAATGTAAGCATTTCCTTAAATTAGAATTTAGTTATTATTATCCATGGTATTTCCACCATTATATTATCTCTAGATGAATTTTATTCAAAGATATTTATTAATTGGAATGAGATTCTTTTATTTACCGTTCCATATTGAATATGACTCATCTATTTAAGTAGCCAAGCTATTTTAATGGAATGTGGGTTCTGTTATTTACATTTTTATGTTGACTATTCATATTTATTCATGATATATTACTATGTACTTAACCCTTACTAATAATTTGATCTAACTATTTTTTAATTTCATTTCCCTGGGATTCCATGAAGTTTATTATGACAGATATGCTGAGATATTCTATATATAATAATGTTATTCTTGAAAAAAATCACATTGTAATTTTTTAAAACATTTAATATATTATTCAGGTTTTTACATATTTTACCAAGACTACTGTACTATTTGATTCATAATGACATGATTCCTCTTATATTTTTCGAATTTAATGGTAGCAGGAACTGGCTCTGTGATACTAGGGTTTGGGATTGCTATAGTTGGTATCAGAGAACGTTTAGCAGACACCTTTGAAACTATATTTACAAAACATTTATTAGGGAACATAACCAAATTATATTTTTTTTAGATATGTGTGTATGAACACATTGAAGTTTATGTAAGATATATATTACATGGTGTTACCTTTCAATAAATCCCGGTCTGAATACTATAAGTGGACTTGGTTTAATAAAATATGTACCTAGAGGTGATAACTCCAAATAGGGCATGTTAGGAATGACTCAATCATTTTCAGGTACAAGAAAATGAGCCTTACTCACACCTAGTTTGAATCTCCCTTGGTATATCTGTAGGATATTTCAAAATTTCTATATAATGAATCATAATGAATTTGAATTGATGATTGAACTAAATTACTTATTATAATCCCTATAACAGTAATGGAATGAAGGAAGAAGTTTTTATGTATTGGGATTAAAAAAAATTGAATTGTAGAATTATTTTTTCCAATGGTATTTGGGTATAATAATCAAAAAAATATATATTTGGAAAAAATTTTAATCATATATGTATCATTGACATAATAGTTATAAATATCATCATGGGTTAATGATTTTTGGATTTATCATAAGATCATATTCTTAAACACCACTTTTAAGGTCTAATATGGTAGGAATGTCACAATATGAAAGATATTTTGATGATTTTTTATGGATAGTATATGTTTTAGTAGAAATTTTATTTCATTAATAATTCAATTAAATTTTATACACATAATTATAATGGTATTTATAACAATTAAGATTGATATAATCTTTAATTAAATTATAATAATATCCAAATATGATTATTAGAATTTGTAAAAAAATTATTGATAAAATTATTAAAAATTATATTTGATGATTAATTTCATTTCATTATTTTCCATGATATTTATTTTTTGAACTTTATAGATGTATGTAATTTATAAAAACAAGAACCCAAATGCAAGGTGAAAACTCATCGCATCGGGAAAGGGGGTGGGTCTTGAACCAATGACTGAAGGATGATAACTGTTTCACACATAAAACACGACTACGTGATTTCCTAGTTAATATTTAATTGTTTTTAGTTAAAACATTTGATGAATAAATATTAATAATGAACCTGTATTGTTTCTTTTGAGGATTGTAGAATAAATTATTATATTGTATAACTTGTTAATAAAATATTGGTTTTAGAAAATAGATATAGTTATTTAGATATATTATTCACCCTTTATGGATCTTATGATCTTTTATAAGTTAATTTTAGTGGTTAATGCATACTAAAGTTCAATAATATTGGAATTAATTTCTTGAACTAAGGGATGAACATGAAATTATTAAAGGAAAAACCAAATTATTAAATTGTGTAAAGGTAACAGAAGTAAATCAAGTAGATATAATTCCATATATTAATAGATAATAAAGGATTCCTAAAATTTATTAAATGAAATTTTCTTAAAAAATTACCCTATTATATTCATATCAAAAGAATCATATGGACTTTCAAAACATCACATATTTAATTTCTTGAGGCCCTTAAAAAATTTCTTATGATCAATGACCTCAGTCATATTCCAAAATTATTTACTCCTTTTCTTCCATTTCAACATATTCACTTGAACCAATGTTCTCCAATGTAGAAACCTAGTTATATGTTATTGAAAATGACATTGGTAAATCAAATACTCTCTTATTATGGAAATATTTTATAAACCTATTTCATTATGTGGTATTTCAAAAAACTCATTTTCAAATATCAACCCCTTGATTACTAAGATCATGTTTAAATTACGGGAATGTAATTTATTTAAGAGGGAGAATGTAACAAACCATAAATGTTAAAAGAATAAAATTTTAATTGTTAGTGTATTTTACACACAATACTGAGTTATCTTTTATTACACGTAGTAAAAAATTTATTCGATAGCTTCTGTTACATGCAAGACTAAGTTTTAACGAACAACAATATACTGTTAATAATAATATTATTTAATATGATTGTTATCACCTAGTTGTTGGAATGGAGGGTATGAATAGGATTAAATAACATAGAATAATATATATTTTACAAATATTTATTTGTTATAAATTTGATTATAAATATTATTAATATCCATTTAAATGAAAAATTAATTTTTTCAGAGATGCTGTATTTTCATAAAAGGAGGTTTAGTCGCGCTTCGAACACATAATTTAAAATTAATATTTAATAGTTTTAGAAAATATAATTACAAATATAAAATTAGTTTTTAATTTCATAACACCAAAATTATCATAAGTTGATTTTTTGATATGTATCTGAGAAGTTTCAATTATATATAAATAGTGAAAAATACAAGATTTTAATTGAAAACTACATTTTCATTGAAATAATTTATAATTATAATTTATATTTTGAACTTCATTTAATGTAAATATAGTTCAATAAAAAATAAACTAATCCAATTTACTTCATTGGAATAATTTTTATAATAAATTATAATAAAATAAATTGTAAACTTTTCAGCATTTCACATTAAATCCTCTCTTTCTCAACATATATGGGGGATTAATTTTAAATTAAATTCTTCCATGTATTCAAATTTAATTTGGAAAAAATTGATCTATATTTACAATTATGATAATTTATATTATATAACATGTTTAACATAATTTTTTACAATAATAGTTTTTGAAAAATATTAAAATTAATTATAATGGTTAAGGTATATATTATTTTACATAGTGGTTAAGCATTGAATATATGGTGTAAAAATGACATAAATCATGTAAAAAATAGATTTAATTGAACATTTCAACCATATATCTTCTAAAATATATGACAAAACATTTTATCTTCCTGTTGAGATGAAAAAAATGTGGGTGGAATTCACTCTGTCAAAAAAATTATAGGTCTCCCACTTACCACACATATAAATGGCCACCTTCTCTCCCCTCGACTCCACACATAAATAAAACATTGGTTTGGAGAAGACCTTCCAAAATAAATTTCATTAATCTCTCCCCTCATCCTATAAGTATTATTTTGGTCACAAATTTATCCTTTTAATGCATTATTAAAAACATAAGTAGACTACTTGAAAAAATGTAATGTTCTTCAATAAGTGTTTTTATTTTACTTCTTTCAAAACCTCTTTCAATTTTTTTTAAATAGTGATCATATAATGAATTTAGTATATTAAATATAATTATATTTCGTATATTATAAATTATTTACCCAAAATCATCACCACGTAAATCAAATGGGTTACTAAATCAACATTTGTGTGTACCGCGGACTACCACCTCACTAATCGATATCATTCATTTTTTCATTTAAAACTCAAAAGGTTGGGTATGATGATGGGTCAAAACTATATATATGATATTTATAAAATTTGGATACCTATGGATTCATTTTATCATATATATATATATATATATATATTATCTTCCATTCCATAGGATACATAATAACATTGGTCGTGTGTACAGAAGACTACCGCCTTGCGAAGCGATGTGATTCATCTTTCACTAACACTGTACATGGGAGGTGATAAGAAATAATGTTAATGTTTATATATTATATAAACAAAATAATTATGATATTCATGATATATGTTTTATTATATAAAAAAAATATCCATCATTTTCTTTATTTCCTTCTCGATCGTGTAAATATGACAACACTGTTCGTTTGCGTCTAGACTACCGTCTTCATGAAGCGATGTGACTCTATTTTCATCACCAAACAACAAGGATGATAAATATATATATAATTAAATAATGTGTTATTTATTATATCATGAAAATTATGTAATTTTAATATATTTTTTATATCTTTTCTATAATGATCATTGAAAAATGGAAACGTTACTCGTGTATATGTACAACATATCATATCTACGATCATAACATACTTCATTTTTCATAAAAATCATTTATTATTTGTTTTAAAAGTAAAATTAATTTACAAATATGATAATTATTCCATTAGTATTATTATTGAGATGATATAACAATATAATATATGCAATAAATTGAGCATTCTATACAAAACACGTATAAAAAACAAGTAAATTAACACCCAAAACTATGATTTTAAGGAATGATTATTAATTAATATTTGATAAGATGTTATAAAAGGATCATATATGATATAATTAATATTAATATAGTTCTATAATAAGTTAATAACATTTTTAAAAACACAATAATTGAATTTAAATCACTTTCAACCAAAAAGAAGCACAAGGTAAAGGATTTCATAACTCAATTTTTATTCATTGGGTTAATATTATACTTTATTGATTATATAATTTTAAGATTATGCATATAATTAATTAAGATTACCTTATTTTTTATTTAAAATTTCTTTATTTGGATTAATAGTTGATACACATAATTAAATCATTGATTAATTCTCAACTCATCATTATATACATTTTAAGATTTTATTTCCCAATCCCATTTTAATAGAGATTATTTATTTTTTAATAATAGTTTATGAAAATTTCTTCATCATTTCCAAATATTCCCATTTCATTTTCATAAACTATATTTATCCATGATATTTTCAAGTTATGTTACTATTTTTCTACTCTTTGGTTAGTTAATGTTTTGTAAAATTTTTTTAATAAAAAATTACTTCATTAATCCCTTCGATCATAAATCTATTTTCATCCAAAAGCATGATTTCTAAAAAAAATCTAAAATATTTTCTAAAAATTTTATCATTTATATTTTCAACCATTTTCAATATTTAAGAAAATTTAAATCAATATTATTCCATTTTCAAAACAATTTTCATTTGGATTTTACCAAAAATGTGAAAGGAATCTTCATATCATTTTCTGAATAAGAAACATTCCTAACCTTTTTACTATAGAAAATGAATATTTTTTTTTATTTTACAACATGTATAAAATTAACTATTTTCTAGACCATAATTTATTTTAATCAACCATTTCAATTTTTTGAGAAAATATTTTTAAATGCAATATTTTTGAATTTTATTTTAAAGAAAAAAATTCAAAATATTTTTCAAAATGAAAAGGATGTTTTTCTCAAGAATTTTTTTAAAGATATTTTAATCATATTTATGTTCATCAATGACAAAAAACTATTTATTATTACTTTAATGGTATATATTATATTGATACCATCCTTATTCTTCGTAAAGATGTTTTATGATCATTTTGAAAAAGGAATGTATTCACATTTACTGTCTTGATTCATTTTTGTAGTCAATAACATTCCATTCAAACGTTCACTTTCCTATGATCATTGTACATTAAATTTACCCTAAATATCCATATTATTTATCTTGTTTATTTCTATTGTATAAACCATATATCATTTCTATATATAATGGTCTATATTGAATTTCTTTTGTTTATCTAGTGAAATATTGATAAATCTATATTATTTACTCTATAAGGATATTTCGTAAGGCATATTTTATATGAATTAAGTTTATTACTCAACATATGGGTAATTCTTTGGATTGGTGTGACACTAGTGGCTCCCGATTAAAGATATCCCCTAAAATCCACAATAATATAATGGGAAAAATCAGTTGGCTATCCTTATTTAAGAGAGTTTTTACCCACAATGTTTTAAACCATTTTGAATAAGGTCTTGGTGGTTAATATACCATGTACTTGGGAAACATGGCATCTAATATTTAAGCATTTCATTCATGAAAAATTCAGTTACTATTATCCATGATATTTTCACCATGATAATATCTCTAGATTAATTTCATTCACAATTTTTGATTAAATGGTATGAGTTTCAATTATTTAACATTCCATATTGATTATGACTTATCTATTCATGCAGTCGTGTTATTTAAATGGAATAAGTGTTCAGTTATTTACCTTACCACGTTTGTTATTTTTATTGATACCTGATGTATTTCATTGTACTTATCCCATATTGATCAATTTTATCTCAAACTTATTTTTTAATCATTTTCCTAGGATTTCATGATGTTTAATATGATTAATATATAGGGATATTCAAGATGGAGTAAATTTATTTATGATAAAAATTAATTTATATTTTTTTTCAAATGTAATATGTGAATCATGAATGTATCATGTGTACCAAGGCTACTAAACTATTTGGTCCTTCATGATTTGATTCCATGTATCTTATGCCCTTTTAATGGTATCTAGAAATATATCTAGACTATTGGTGTTTGAGGTCACTCCATACATTCTTACATTCTAATATGTTGTAAAATGATAATATCTCTCGTGCGTATGTATGGACTACCACCACCATGAAATTATGTGATAAGTTTTTCATTTAATTTATAAATTGAATGTAATAAGAATATTCTTAGTGAAAATATATTATTTATATGATACCAAAATTTTTTGTAAAGGTGAATTAATATTTACCTTTCTTTCATTCCACAGGTTGAGAAAATGGTAACATTGTTCTTACATACATAGGACTTACTATCTCCATAAACGATGTAATTCATTTATTCATCTCTAAATTTTATAGATGACTCAAAATATTTATATAATAAATTAGTATTATATTTTTACCATGATAATAAATATTTAAATGATTTAATAGTAATAAAATTAAAATGATTTAAACTATTAAACCAAAACTTATATGGAAAATGAAGCAGTTATTACACGAAACCCTGATTAAAATAATAACTATTAATAAATTGGGCGTAAAATGATCAAGATAAATCATATATGGTATGATATATATGATTATGGTTATATAATATATGTATAATAAACCTATATTATTTATATATTAGTTTCAAACCATACAAAGAAAGCTGATACTTAAGGTAAAGGATTTATAGTCTCTCTTTTATTTCTGGGAGACATATTCTATATTCAATAATTTCTTTTATATGGGGTATATAATACCACTTTAAGATGTTTTATCATGAATATAATTATCATAATGATATGGAAATTTTTTTTTGATGTTATTTATTATATGGGGCATATGATTCAAAAATTTCCAAAGGTAAGTTATTTGCATCTCACTCTTGTTTTTGTGAGACACAAGTCATATTCACAACATGTTTCTTTTATGTGGTGTTTTTTCTAGCCATGAATGTATTATAGGGTTATTATTATCATATTTATATGGATTTACATATCCATCTATGTTTATTTTGTTAATGGGTATTAGGATTCATAATTTACTAAAGTAGTATGGCTTTTATGTTATTGTATCATAATTTATTGTGATTGGTTATGATTATGCTTTTGATGATAATATATTATTATATACCTCTCAATAACCTCATGATTATTTTTATAATCTATTAATTTATTTATTATACATGTTTTTTACTCATTCTTTCCTCTTTAAGGATCAAATAAATGAAACGAATTTTTTTTATTGAAAGGTGACATTATTTCTCTATTTGGTAGAAAATAATTTTCTTCAATTTTCATGTTTTATAGAAATGTTAAAACGAAATTTTTTATAATTATCCAATGATATTATAATTTAATTTTAAAAATAATTTTCTTTTTTAAATGATTTTAAATGAATCTTTCTACTTTTTTCTGAATAAGTCCCTTTTGAATTTTTACAGAAATGTGAAAGGAATCGTTGTTTTTACTTTTATGAAATTAATTGTATTTACAACCATAATAATATATAAATAATTTAAAGCCATTGTAAAAATTTTCCATGGTTTTTTTCAAAGAAAATATTTTATTTAATTTTTGGGAAACTTTGTTATTTTAAAGAAGTTATTTCAAAATAGAAAATATATTTTCCTTAAGAATTTTTTAATGATATTTTTATAGAATTTGTATTCATCAAAGATAATAACCACTATCTTGGATTATTTTTTACAAATTTTATTATCATATTTCATCATCTTAATTATTTATCAACGTTATTGATGAATATTATGAAGATATTTTTTTGAAACACATTCATTTTCTATGGGTTATGCTATGATGAATTGATTGTATGGTTTTAAAAACCATTAAATTTTTATTGGTTATGTAATGATAATATTATTTTTTAATCCATTTCCTTTATATGGGTTATGTTATAGTGGATAGTTTATGATTTTCTATAATAATAATGTATGGATTATGTGATGGGTATGACCCATATCTCCAACTAATTCATTGGGTTATGATTAATGCTCTATTAGCTCAAAGGTTACATGGGAGGCTACACCCAGCCCAAAAAAGATAATACATTGGAGGTCATCTGAAACACGGAAAAGAGGGTACATGAGAGGTTCTATCCAATATTAAAAAATAGGGTACATAAGAGGTTTTCCCAAACCTGATAAAGAGGGTACATGAAATTTTATCACAAACCGGGATAATATGGTACATAAAGGTTATCCCAATACCGAAAAGAGGGTTTATGAGAAGTTGTCCCAATAAGTTAGATGGTATATGAGTGTTTAGCTTTATCAAAACATGTTATGAATGTCCTGGTGTGTATCCTTGACATAATAGTTTCTATGCTTGTGTGTATTCCACAAATATTTGTCTTATACCAATGTTATTCTTTCATAGCTTATGTTCATGGATCCTTTTATGATTCGTGACTCATGAACCACCATGATTTATTCTGTGACTTTGGTTTATGATCTATGATACGAAAGTTGTGGTTTTCATATTATATTCTAATTTTATCATTAAATTATGATCATGTTATATTGATATCTCCCATGTTTACCCGTAATGAGAATATAATCTTTTTTATTATGTTTCCTTTCCATAGTTTATGAAGAAATGTATTATATATGATATGTCTAAAAAGGGATGTATTTATGATGAACATATTGGGAGATGATTTAGTTCACTTATGAACTAGTTATTTATGTGTCCATGATTCCAAATACAATATGCCTTTATGGTTGTCATCAATTTTTTATATAATTAAATGGAAAATCACCTTTCAATATTTAATATCTACATATAAAAATCGTGGTTCATTTTAAATCAAAATTGATTATTATCAAGACTAATTGAAAACCTATTCTTAAAATCATTTCTAAAACACTAAATCCACAATCCATTTTATATAAAACTAGATTATAAAAACATTCATGTGAACTAGGTACCAACATACAAGTCATCCTCTATAATAGAGCTCAAAATCCCACATTACAAAAATAAGGCATATCCATGAATTTGAAAACCCATGTGGTACCCTACCATAACATCTGACTCCAGATATCTCGAGTCATATCCCCTAATTCATTGGCTTTCATGCCAAAATAAATGAGCATTACCCACTGCATATCAATCTACTCTATCCAAAATCACATCAATGATTTTTTTAAAATTACTAAAGAATCTCACATATGTTGAGTACAATGATGTGATCACCCACCACCTAGGAATTATCTCAAAACCAAAATTTTATACTCATGCTCTATCGATCCTAGAACTAACCATCTTGGATCATTGTCCACTATCTTATTAGGACACACTCCTGTAATCAATAAAGTGAAGAATTTTACTGATCATGCTCTCAAAATATCTCCTTGATACCAAAAACACTTCAATATATCTACACCATTGAAACTCATTGCATATATGTATGATTATTATATCGATGGATTTCAAAAGTTTGAGTTAAACCCTCTCTCAAGTATCCCTCATATATATCACTTCACCCACCAATATCCCGAGCCACATCCTAAGGGAACTCATCACTCCCACCAAGACCATAAGACATGTATCATATAATCCACAACCCATGGGAAACCTCTTTGTTTTCATCTCTAAAATAATGATAAAATAATTGTTCCAAAACACGTACTATATACATATATTATTAATTGAAATCACATTCCAATTCATTAGCCACTCCATACCCTTAATCTTCACTGGAAATATTCATACAATATTACCCTTTTGTTGAACACCATCGAAAACATCCTTATATATTATTATCACTATGTCAAAGAAAATATTGAGTAAAACCATAGTCTTATGGATCATTTAAGTATACTGAAACCAAAAATATATATAAGAAAACACCACTAAAAAATATTTCAAGTTTTCTAACGGTGGAATATCTTTTGGTAAAAGTAATTTTTATGTTTGTTAAACATTTTACCAAAATATATGTCCCTATCACTAATATATTTGTAAAAACTATGTTGCTAACTAATTTTTTCGACAGATGAAACCATTTTGTTCTAATTATAATTTATACCAATAGATAATATATATGTTGGTTAAAAATATTATCAATACGTTATAATGAAAAAAAGTTGTTGTTAAAAATATTACCAACATATATTATCTACTAAATTATAAATTTCTTTTTCTCATCAAATTTCATTTTGTATATATTAATTTATCTTATATAATACAACTATTTTAATTATTAAAGAGAATAATATTTTCACACGTGTTCAAATTTTGAGAAAAAATTATTCATATTATTAATGAATTTGAATCAACATAAAATTCATCCCCCAACATGATCCATAACACCTCAAACCACCCCACCACCACCCCACCCCCACCCCACCCCCACACCATGCCAGTACCAACCCATTAATGCTACAAAAAGGAATAGTGAGAACAAGAAACCAAGGAACAATGATCCTGTAGAAGACCATCCAATCCCGCGAGCCACCAGCTGCCCATAAATTACACACCAGGGTCTAACAATACTGTATCCATTCCAACAAGCCAACATCAGACCATCCATGGCCCACCATGCTCTAGAAGTAGACCATACATTTGAGTGACATCCTATCAAGACACACCAGGGACTAGCTATAACCAGTAGCCTAGGACCAGTGAGCCAGTAGCATCCAATTCATGCCAGCGAGCTAGTTCTATCTCAAATTTGTGAAATATATATGAATGAATTGAAACCAGAATATAAATAAATAGATATATAAAATATTATTTTCCTAGTGATAAATTTTTTGAAAAATAATTCCATTTTGGTTTGACACCAATGATGACATGGTCAAAAATAGCACCCAATGACCACAAGAAGAGGATATATGAATAGTGGAAACAACAACCCCAAGATAATGAAAATTGAAAAAACTTCTATTGCATACATTAGTACATTGAGTAAAAATATATTTATTAAAACAAAGATATGTATATAGAAAAATTATATGTATAAAAAATATAAATAGTGAAATAGTGATTGGCAGAGACGAAAATTATAGAGGTCCATCCACTGAATCTCAAGGACTCACATTACCTTTTTAGTGAGTTACCCACCATGAAATTGTTCAAGATCAGCAACCAAGAATATTTTGGAGGGTTTTTTGATGAGGAAAACATGATGCTGCTCCTCATCCTAAATCTATCAACCACGCTACACAAGTGCTGAGCCTCTATAGCCCATCCACCATGATGTAGCTTCAGCACGATTGTCAAACCAACTATAAATCTTCTTAACATAAATGACAACATTAAACACCTTGGATTTAGATCTAGTTTTATATACATAACAAGCTACGTTGATGCTGCCATGAAGGACCCTGGATTAATAATTATAGCAAGATCCCACAATGTCTTCAGTTTCACACAACACTTAATTAGACACATTCAAAATTATTAAAAATTTTAATTCTCTTGTCTATAGATAGACCAATGTATTTAATCATTTAAAAGCTCCCACCATGAACCATATAATATACTACACTTCAATGGAATGTTCTTGGATAAGTATTCCTCTAGATTTGTTGTAAAATAAATATCAACATACTTGTCAGGCATGAAATATCAGCATATTCCCATCCATGGACTTGTAGAATAGACTACACACACACAGTTTAACATTCCCCGACAAAGAGCCATCCAATATTATAGAAAAAATTATATCATCTCTCACGAACATAGGTTAACAGTAAGCCTCAATAGGATATGTAGTAAAGCATTATTATATATATTAAATATAATCAGGTATATAAATATTTAATAAACAATATTCCCAATAAAAAAAAGAAGTTTTGATATCACTTATAGAAAAGATAGTACTTTCCAACCTATGAAATTAAAAAAAATAATAATTTCATTAAAAATTATAATAAACAAAATTATCTTGATCGTGAAAGTATGAGATTAAATACCAATCCAAACTACCTCATGTTAACAGCAATAACATGTAAACAACCAAAATTGGACTTATATTATTGATGGTAACAATAATAAAGGATGATAACAATCAAAACTGAACCAAAACTGAACATGAATTACCAATAATAACTATAAGAAGGTATGATAAAAACAAAAAATGAAACCACATTACTAATTATGACTATAAGAATGAAATATAACCAATTTTTAATCAAAACTAAACCTAAATTACTAAAAAAATTAATAAAAAAATGCGCCTAAATTATACTCTCATTTATAATGAAAGTACATAAAAAAGTATGATAACAAAAATAGTGAAGAACTAGTATTAATACATTAAATAAAAAATTCAATGACATCAATTAATACATTCATGAATGTTCAATATTACATTCCAATCAGCATTTCCTCATGCTATCTAGAAGAGCATGAAAATAGAAAAACCTGAACATGTTTGTTAGAAGAAAAACCAAAATCAAACCATCATTACTAATTTCAACAATATAAAAGCCTATATTACATAATAATTTTCATTACCCTCCTCCCCTTGATTAGTCCAAGAAAAAATACATTGTCAATGACCCACCTTATTAATTTGGAAATAATTCCTAAAATTCAAACTAACATGAGGATTCTAAAAAAATTGAAACATCTATGACTATCTCTTTCACATAGAATCCTGAATAATAATAAACAAATGTAAAGAATAGAGATATTGATTTAATTTTTCAAGTCCAAATGATTTAGTTGAAAACATCTTGACTTTTTAAGAAAAATATAAAATTTAAATATTTCTACATGTGAAAAAGAAAATTTTGAATGATTGAAAGTCACTTCCCCCAAATATTTATAATTAACCAAAGAGATGATGGATAGAAGTTGACGTGGTAAAGTATAAAAAACTATGAATATCAACTCTATAAAACCCAAAATATCTTTTAAATCATCAAATAGAACTTAAAAAAACATATGATGAAATAAATATATAAATTAAATAAGAATATAATATTTTAATTTCTACAATATTTCTATTAATAATCTATAAATAAAACCAGATTTAATATTTTAAGCCATATTCTCAATTGGAGTGAAAAAACAATAAACATAATAATAAATTAAAACATGAAATATTTAGAATGTATTGAGTTGTATATGGATTACTATATGAAAATAGATAAGTGAGGAACCTCAAGTCACAGTAATAATTATGGAACCTCATGTTTGAGTTATCCCATCCTTCAGCACCAAGATTGACATCAATACCCAACCCAAAAAATACTCACGAATTAGTGGAAAATATTAACATGAATTGAAAACAAAATCGAAATAAATGGAAGTAGATGAATGAATAAATAATGATCTACATTTAATTAGCAATTTTTACCAAACTAACCACTAATATTAGTAAAAATCCACTAAAAAGACTGTAAAATGATAACTTGAGTAGTAGTAGTAATGAAACAACCTATAGTGGAATGAATTGGAGCTCTATTATCTGCCCGATGAGACACAACCCTAGAAGCCACACACAACCATAAAGAATATCCACAAATCCATACAAAAAATCTTCATTAATTGAAGATAAAATATAAATAAATATAAATATAAAACATATCTACATTGAATGAACATTTTCTACCCTACTAACTTCTAATTTTTGCAACAATCTACTAATAGAGAACTTGAAATTTCATATAGTAGTACTACTAATGACACTTCTTGTAAGAACATAAAACAAAATCATCCTTATACATGTTAGAGGAACATTTTATTGATATTGAAAAAGATAAGAATAATAATTTTGTATCAAGAGAATAAATTTATATAAATAAGAAAATGGTTCTTTTCCATATTATAGTGTTAAATTCAAGATTTTATTCTTCTATATATGAATGAAATAACAATGTAGAAACATTTATTTATATTTATAAATACGGAAATCATTGTGGTGTGAATGGGTTAAATATTATTTCTTAATAATTTATTTATCTTCCCACTATCAATGATATTTATCAACTACATCTAATTTCGTTAGAGAACATTTTTACAGTCATTACAATCATGACAAAATTGAAAAACCAAGACCATCAGTCACTTAACCGTAAGAATTAAATTATATTTTTAGGGTACATAATCAAATTTGATACTCATATATTTCAAACACTTACATTAAAATATAGTACATCATAATAGGCATCCAAGACCAGAAGAACATCACTAAAAGAAGGCCCATGCAGATCGATGATAGAAGACAATTTACACACCATTAGTTTCATAAAACATGAATTAACCAACATGATTTAGTCTAATCATTAAAATATGAAAAAAACATCACATAGAATTATATAATTAGAAAAATAGAACAAAACTGTAATGGAAATATTAGATATGTAGATGAAAAATAATGAGATTCCTAGAATCTTCTACTCTCACTCACTATCGGTGTAAGAAATAATCACTATATATAAACTCATAGAAACTAGATGATTGAAGACTGATAAAAAATCATACAAATGAACACCACCCAACTAGACAATGTGCAAGTTGACACAAGAAATACAACCACTATCAAATCTACTTGAGATTAAATCCAAAAAACATAATTGTTTATGTTTTCCCATCTAGGATGAAATGAAGATGTTAAAATCCATCCAAGAATATCATAACAATTGTAAAAGGGGTAGAGAAAAATACCTTGAAATTCCAAGGATTACTTCCTATACTGGTCAATTAGCTACAGGCAATGTCATCTGTGGGGAACGTCATCCTTGGGGATCACTGTTCGTGGTGAACGTAGTCCACCAGGAATTCCAGCCGTGGGGAATTCCATCAGTGGGGAACGTCGTATGTGGGGAATGCCATCTATGGATATCACTAGCCTTAGGGATCACCGATTGTGTGGAACACCATCCATGTGGAATAGAGATATGAGGTTTGGGAAGGAAGGTCATGCGGAACGACTGGGGGGGGGTATGGAGTCCTTTGGGGTATATTAAAGGTTTTTGTTTATATATATATATAATGAAAAAATTTATGAATTTATATTAAAAATATATTGTTTAAGGTTTATGTATGTGTGTATCTATATATATATTTATAATAAAAAACATCACTAAATTATAGATATTGTAATTAATTATAATTTCTTATTATCAAAGTGACATGATTTTAATAGTTAATATATATATATATATGTGTGTGTATGTCTATATATTATATTTTTGGTAAAATAATTCATATTATTGAATAATTTAGGGGTAATGGATTTTTCAATATTAAAAGATTTGTTGGTATGAATAATTAATAAAAATAGATTTGTTAATCGATAAATCAATTATTGGTATTATTATGATAAGACAACATACATAACTATTGGTAAAAGATTTTTTAGGTATTGAACTAGTAATATAAAACAATATATCTATTGGTAAACAAAAATTTTGGTATGTATAATCAATATCAATAGAATTTAATATCTATTGGAATGTATAATTTTTAATAATAGATATATTATCCTTTAGTAATTTTCTCTTAGTAAAGGTCACTTTTTTGAGTTCCATATAGATTTTTATGAAACATTAAATAACTAAATAAATTTAGTTTCAAAATAAATACCAACACATAAAGTAAAAATTTCAAACAACAAATGGACACTATACATTACTTGAAAGTGGGAATTTATAGTCATAATCACAAAAATTTATCTGTAGGACCCATATAACCTATCATTATAGAATGTATAACGTGATTCGGATAACTATAATTACACCATATGTTATATTGGAAACATCAATATAAGTTTTTAAAAAAAATTTATATAGTTAAACCCAATATTGTTGGTGATATAAATTACACACCAGAACACGAAAGCCATGCGAACCCTACATGCCAAAAATGATGCATCTATAAAGGCATGTTTCCAATTAAATTAGAGACAAAACCATAAATATCATTCTCATATAGACACATCATATTGAATAAATATTTCAATTTTAATAGCAAAAACAAAGAATAGAAATCACATATCCTTGGTTTCCTATAATTCCTAAGGAAAAGGTTTTCACAATGCACCAATATGGCATCCATCACAAGCTCTGAAAATTATTCACATGCCTTACATCTTTCAAATGGAATGGAAATGAAAAAAAATCGAATATCACTTTTTATTGCCACTCTAGCCATGTAAAACTAACCAGTGTATAGTCTAGGGGTCTCACATGACATTGGGAATGCCTACCTATATACTAGAGGCATCCAAATAGTAAAGGGGATCTATGGTGTCAACAATGTTAAAATATAACTTCATATCATATTAAAAAATAGAGCAAAATAACAAAAAACACCATTTCTTATCAATAATTAGTGTCACTTAATCAATAATCAAGAATCATGTTATAACAAATGTAATGTGGAATCATGAAATCATACATGCCAATTGATCTCCCCCTAATCGAGTCACATATAAAAATAAATATACACAATAAAATACATGAGATTATACTACAATGATTGATCCTCATCACATCCTCGTATTTGGAATACATTCATGCTATCTTTCTTGATCAGGTTTCACTAATCATCTAGCCTACCTAAAACTTTGATCAATGATGTTTTATCATGTACTAAAGAGCCACGGATGCTTGAGTAGGATGTGAGTAAGACTTATTAGGGTACCACTAACATTTTCTTGAATATAACATGTATATATAGTGTATATACATTGAGAAATTATTATAAAATAAATAATACTATTTATCATTGAGTTATAAGGTGATATTTTGGATAGACCATACCTGCTTCAACTAGTTCAGATGTCTCTTACAATGTCACATAATCATCAAGGAAATATATGTCCTCCAAGGAATCTATAAACATATACATATATATATATATAAGTATATATGATCACTAAAATTGAAAAGTGGAATTCATAATCATATCATTTATAAAAATATCTCTGGGATTAGTGGCCCACCCTAGAATCACATTTAAATTATCTCTTGGGAGAAATTGTCCCACTCAGATCATATCAGGAAAAAATATTCTAGGGGAAGAGTGGATCCCAAAATCTCATGAATAATTTTCATAAGGGATGAGTGGACCACCTGATGATATTAGATATATAACTTGTTCCTAGGAGAATAGTGTAACTCTTGGAAAGTATCATATAAATATATGTCGGGGGGAAGAGCATATTTCCCAAGTATCTCAAGTATAACATATGGGTTGAGAAAGAACATGTAAATGAACATCTCTTATAAACATCAGGAGGGAGAAGTTCCCTCTAGGTGTATCTCATAAACAACATCATGGGATTGTTTGCACATGGTACTATCTCATGGATTACATTAAGGGTATCATATATCTAGTTTTATCTCATAAAATAATTTGTGGAAATAATCCATGTGATGATAGCACAAATAATTATCATGCTCACATGGTTTGGAAGTATTTTATAACCTATCACAAATGTATTAAGATGGACTCACAAGTGCACAACCTATATCTATAACCAAATACTAAAATGGATATCACATATTATCTTCTAAACAATAGTTATCCCTAATGTTTTCAAATAGATAGACCACCCACTGAGGACCCTTAAACCACATCAAAATCCAGACATCCAATATGGAATCCTCAATAAAATTCTAAAATCTAGTACAAAATCCTTTAATTCATAGGGAGTAACATCCATCAACATCACCATGATTATATTATGGTGTCACGTAGATTATAAGAAAATTTATAGAAGCATAACTCTAAAGATATGGCATAATTCCCATATCACTTCCCATGACATCCAATATCAGTACACTCACCCAATCAATCGTAAATCTACACAGGTTGTACCCAACAGATTACACACATGACTGTGGGGGAGAATCACTCTCCCCAATCTTTATTAAGTAATAATAATGGCTATAAGGTATTTTAATGGTCTCTTCTATCCTAATTATGAAATCATTCCCAAACCATCACTACTCCCTACTCAGGGGAATAGAATGTCACTGATCTCATGGTAAATAATATTCATAGCTTTATATTAATTTAAATCCATATTAGCTTCCGCTATCTCATCGTGAATTTTTCTATTTACACCCTCAACCGTCATTGGATGAGGAATCAAGTCATCATTCCAGGGTCCATCATGTCCCTTGATATTTTGTTCATTTTATGAGGGTTTCATTAAATAAGGAATTTTTAATTCATTATCAATCCACCAAGTGGAAATATCACACACCACATACACAAAAACAATATTTATTTAACAAAGGGTTGTGTCTAGGGATCACCTACCTCATATGGAGTAATTATCCATTGATCACATCTAAATATAAATTCTCCCAAGCTTATCCAATTCCAACCAATCATCTCCCATCCACATGACGCCATATCTCAAACCATTACATTCAATGTAATTAATTATAGGAATTTATAATGAATTATTAATATTAATTTAAACATTAATAATTTCATAAAAGTCACTAGAATATATGTGTTCACCAAAACCTAATGCAATGGTATACCAATTACTTGTGTTATGACCTTGGAATATCCTCACAAAAAGACATTTTCTCCCAAAAAATATTGATCAATAAATTGAATCTAGTTATTTTGAATAAATTTGGAAAATTAATTGGTAAATTTACCTCTAATGAAATGAATAGAAACAATGTACATTAATTATATTGGGATATCCTCTAGTAATGCCATGAAAAAGTGCCCTTTATTTAGTACAATTCCATATTTCATTGGTGGAGTCATCTCTAATGCATAACCCAAAACCATATTAAATCATGGATAACAAGACATAAGAATAACAAATAGATAAAGATAGTATAACCCACCTAAATCCACAATAAAATTTCAAATAAAAAACCCCACATACAAGAGGGTATAAAAAGATAAATGGGATGAGTGTCACATCAGTGATTTCATTTTCAAGTATGTATTTTTTATTTCATTATATCTTATCAAAAATATTTGATTTTTGTAATTTTGGAGGTATCACTGGTTATTTGGAAAGTCAATAGTCCTGAACTATAGGCTTATCATTACCGGACTAGGAATAGTCGTTACACAACAAGTCCATCTCTGGGATTTTTGTTTTGGACTACAGACTGGTCACGTCAAGACTTAAGAGGCATGTTGTAACCAACCAAAGGTAGATACCTATTTTTCAATGCATTTTGGGTTGCGTTGTGATAATGGTAGTTTATGTTGACACCCAAACTAAGAATATGCCTTATTACTGAGGAAATTATAAAGTAACGTTACCTAGGATGGTCATGTCACACCCTGTTATGTTGAGATTTTAATAAAGTAAAATTATAAAGCTTCCCTTATTCAAATTAAGACCACTTACACCTTAATTTATCTCCAAAAAGAGATATAGGTACTCCGTCACACATATGTTCTTTTTCATTCATCCTAGGACTTAGTTTCTTATTACTATTATCCATGATTTGTCAAGGAAATAATTAAGTAAGTTACTCACCTAATATCTTTTTGGGTTATCCTCTTTTTTATTAGATTTAATTCTAATCTAGAGCCATGGCAGTATAGGGTTACCATTTCTCAAAATTTATGGATTGGTTTTTAATGATTAGGGTATGATTAAGACTCTTTGGGTCCCTATTTAAAATTTTAATTGGATTGTTAACCATTAAAATTATTAAATATAGATTATGTTAAGTGGATCCATATTCTCCATTTCTTGTTTAAACATTTTATGCTTGAATTTTTATATTAAATTTCTAAAATACTATAGATAGTGTATTAAACTAGATTTCTGGACTGATTAATATAAAATAAAATGTGTTAACTATTCTATTTGATATGTATTATGAGAAAATATTTAAAAAAACTTTTATATAATATTTTTTACTTTTTTAACAACTATTTAAAAAAATACCTCAGTAAAAGAATGGTTTTTTTAATCAATTAATTTTGATGGGAAACATAGGTGCTTGGGTAGGATATTCTATATCATTTGAGGTTATTTCCTTCTAGTTACAGGGGTATCCTTGATAAGTAATGTAACTTTATTATCTATTACCTCCACTATCATAGGGATTTCATTATAAATACATTTTACCAACTAAGGGAATAACTCTAATTGGTGGTGTCATTCTACAAGGATATCCTTTATATGGTGATCGTAAAATATACTCACTTATTTAATTAATTAAAATTATATTTTTATGAGCCGCTTATTAGTTTCAATTGATTTAAAAAATATATTTCATGTATCTTATTACTTTTAAATGATCAAAATTTTATTTGATGTATTAATTTCAGGAAATTATTCTTTAGTTTTTATAATAAAGGTTGTATATAAATACCTTTGTGGGATCCTACAGGGATTAAAATTATCACACTCTAAATACACCTAATGGGTGTATATACACCATGTTTTATTATTAATATATATATAAAAAATGAACTACTATTGAGAAATGGGAGTTTATGTTATCTTGTTTACAGTATGTAGACATGACATGGTAAGGAAACAGCCCTCATGTCACATTGATATGGGTATAAAATTAATTTTATTTGTTTTTGGTTTAATATGTAGATTGTTTATATTTATTATGTATCACATTTCTATCTTATCATATAATCCCTCTTTAATTTTTGATTAGTTTTTTACCTGTACATTTTCATGACATATATAATGTTATGGTCATTTTTTATAACTTATACACTTTTATGAATACACAATATTGTGTGATATTTACTATTGTTTCTTATTCATGTACATAGCCTCCCAATATATGATGATTTAATTGTTGGTTCTTAATTAAGATAAGTTGGTCGGTGTATCAGGTGAAACTATTTCCGAGGGTTATTTATTAATGTCTATAAACTAGTTTCTAGCCCATGAAGATCATGTATGACTAAATTACCTTTCCACACACTATGTCAGGTGATTGTGTCAGTGGAATCTCAAGTTGGTTCATGGAAAATATAGTATTGGATCCTAGTTTCTAGTTATGATATTTATGAATTATTGATAGATATAAAATAGGTTTTTTAGGAATTGTGTGATAGGTAAAAAAGAGTGATTGGATATAAATTTTTTCAATGAATCCTAAGTTACTATAGAATGTTTGGATTTTATGTTTTTTATTTTGAGCTATATTTATATTAATTTTAATTGATATGGTGTGAGGGATAAAAACTATTCATGTGGTCCATGAATTATAAAATGATTTGAATTATTGTATTTTTTTAAATAATTTTCATTGATAGTTTATGAGTGTTTGTGATTTAATATTGATTTTAAATAATATTTAGATAGTTTCCATTATTGTTAATTAATTTTTATATAGAACCAAACCCCCTCAAGGACCCCTAGTGATCCCTCAATAGCGAGGCATGTATAATATTCCATGGGAAAATCCTCTCACTAATAAGAAAATAATTGAATAATTAATGATAATGGTTTAGTATATATATCAATGAATGGTTACTCCTCTATCTCATACTTAATGGGATGTTCCATGTCTAATCTAGTATAAATATTGATCCAAGGATTTTCTCCTTCATAAGTCTCCAACATTTCAAGGTAGTAACGACCCACGAGAATCAGATGACTATATAAATGACATATAGATAATTTTTTAGTTTCTTGAGACTTCTATGATAGCTACAGTAAAGTGTTATTATTTTTTACTTGGGGGTATCCAAATAAAGTAGTATAAATTTATGTTGCATAATAAATTTAATAATAAACTAGAATGTAAATACTTAAAAAAAGAGATGTTTACTCAGTAGTTTTACCTATAAAAAATGTCACTAGTGAAATATCTTGAGTTAGTGACTCTTCATCATGGTTACCCAACTGTTAGGGAGTACATTAATCGATATACAGATCTTGTCTATTTTTATATGGTGATGTTATATAATGATGTATTTAAGTCCTACTATTTTGAAATGTGTCTTATATTATACATTCAATCAAAAGTTTTTTATAATGCTTAAGATGTATGTGGAAGTGGTTGATCAAAATTTAATAGTGGAAATTGACCATGTAGAGTTTTTAATGATTCTTAAAACATATAACATTCGTGGAGGTAGGGAATTACATTTCCAAAAGATAAAGATAAAGTGATATAAATCTGTAATTGTTATCAGTAGAGTCTGTTGACCTTTTCTATAGTTAGCTTCATCTACCCCTATAATAATTACAACTCCAATATTACACAAAAGTATAAAATATAGTCATATAAGTCCCTCATTCTTATATCCTACTTGGAAATACCGACTTTTGGGCCTTTAAGACACCTTTATAGGTTTTTAAGAAGTAATCATCGAATGAATATTGGCACTAGTACTTAATCCCCTATGGGATATTAAAACAATTACAATGTATAACAAGAAAATAAAATATTTCCTTATGAGTATAGAGATATAATTGAATCATAATATGGGCGTGTTCAACTAAGGATTGAGCTTCTAGCTAGTGTGATGCCGCATACCTATACTGAGACAATGATGCTTTGTTTTATAGAATTAACGCCCTTGGAATCTGAGATGGAACTAGCTATATTAAGAGGTATCATAATCATTAAAACATATAGGGATATTTATTTATTTGGTATTGTTGATTGTCGCCTGTTTATTTATACTTGTGATATATAATTACTAAATATTCCTGGAGAAATTGTGCCTTATATCATATATGTATAGAATCCTCTTAAAATTTAGAACATGTTTTGTATTTGGATCCCCCGCTTTATTATCCCTATATCTAAGGTGGTGTTACCTTGGTATTTCCATATCTCTGAAATGGCATCCTTGATATAATATTGATATGGATTGGAAGATAGATTTCAAGTATCAAATCAACTACTATCATCTAAAGGTGTCTTTTTATTCTCTGGATATGATAGTTTATATGTTTTATATAGAATGAGACCTAATTTCTAGTTGGGTAGGACCTCCTATTTATAATTATAAAATGAATATATTCTAGTAACCATATCTCATGATATAGGTTTATGAATTGGATTCTATAAACAAGCTACCTCTAGTGATCAGGGACTTTCCTTAGGAATTTTCATATTACGATTTAGGGATATATTCTGCATGTGAAATTTAGTTATCTATCAACTTTATTCACAAGGATGGATCCTTTATACGTGCCATTACATCTTATTGAACTATACAAATTTAAAGAATTGAAATTATAACCGAATGCCTTGGAGGAAAACAAATTAATTCAACCTTGTATATCCTCAAGGTCCCCTCCATTGTTTTTTATAAAAATTTATATAAAAATATATGATTTTATATCAATAATAATAAATTTAATAGGGTTAATATCAACAATAAGTACCCCATTCCCCACGTTAATTATTTATTTGACTAGTTAAAGAGGGTGAAGTGGTTCCCCAATATTGATCTTCGATCGAGTTGTCACTAGAAAAGGGTGAAAGAAGTTGGTAATATATATATATATATATTCAATGATTGTATAATAACAAGGATCATATTGTGATATTGTTATTTATTGATTAACACTACTAAATAATGTATTCCTCTAATGAACCAAATATTCCAAAAAAATCTCAATTCTTATGTAGTCAAGTCTGGTGATGATTTTTTTGTCTATTATAAGTCTAGAGAGGATCAGGATATACACTTAAATTTTTTTTTGGGGAATTATTTTGGATAACCAAATCTATGCTATGTTATCTATGTGTTGATTTTGGATATGATAAGTCATGTTGTTGAGTCATGTAGTGACTTCGGGATATATATTCCTTTTACCAGAGGTCGTCCTATGTTATGTGTTCTATTAGGATGCATTAGGTAAGGTTACGGGATATCTACTCATGCAGGGGGCGGGGGTCACATCATAGCTTATATCTCTAGGAAAATTGACCAAAAAATATAAATCATTCCACTTATGGCCCAGAGTTGGTAGTTTTTTTGTATGTACTCATGTGTTGGAGACATTCCCTATTCATTAACTAGTTTATAGTGTGAACCAATAACAAGATATGGAGATTCATCTTCTCTAAAAAATATTTAAACCTAAGGTAGAGAAAATGGTTGTAAAACCTTTATCTGTATGTTTTTTATTTTGAATAAAACAAATGAAAGGGAAATTTTTTCACTGATTATCTCTATAACAAATTTTATTCTTGTGATCTAATAGAATTTCATGAGGAATAGAATCTTATAGGATTATATAGAATTTTATCCAGGGTTAAAGGAGGATAATTTAATTACATTCCTTTATAAAATTCAATTTAATCCTCTCCCCTTAAAATAATTTCCTAGAAGAATCTAAAATATAAGGATTTTGGGAATATATTTTATATATATCATTGGGAGACAAACATTGATTGGCCTCTCACATGCAATGGATATTTTTTATTTAGGAACTATTATGTGGTTCCCTCATCACTAAGAAATGTAGTGACAAAGGACATGCATAAATATTAATGGCTTTTTATCATTGAGCCACCGTAATGTATTATGATATGAGGAATTAATGTTGGTGGAAAAAAAGATATGAGATATAGATGACTTTTTATCTTGATATTAAACCTACTATTAGGATAATGGTAAGTATACAATGTTATTCATATTTCTTCATCCACTACCCAACCCTACCTGAAAATGAGATGAGGTGTTCACGGGATTTAATATTGGATTACCTCATACCCCTAAAGTGGTAAAATTTATGTGGGTTGTAATTGATTGGTTAATAAAGGCTAATCATTTTATAATGATAATGTATGGATCAATGGTAAAAGAAATTAAGAGGATATATATTCAATTGATTAAAACCCTGCATGGTTTTCCCTATTCCATTATTTCTTATAAGGATACAAAGTTGACCCCTTAGTTATAAAAGGGAATTTAGGTGGTGATATGGTCATGAGAAAAATAAAATACAAACCCATCTCAAACATATGTCCAGATGGAGCGGAATATCCAATTCCTAGAATATTTGCATTGGGCCTACATATTAGATATTGGGTTTTTCTGGGATATACTTTTGGAAATGGATGTACTTTTTTATAACTATATTTACCAAATATATATTTGTATGGATCTATTATAATCTTTATATTGATGAACATACTACAGTCCTTTATGTTTAACAGAGGTGGGTGCTACCACCCTTGTGGGATTAAGTCTCATTCGGGAGATTACCAGGATGATTCAGACAATTCGATTGTGACTATATTTGGCTCAAATTCATTATAAGTCCTATATTGATCACCATCAGTTTACCAAGAAAATCATGGTAGGTGATTTTTTTTTGAAATGATCTCCATGGTCTATCCACCATAATATGAGGATGAAAGGGAATATTTCCCAGAGAAATGTGTGTCCATTTGAGATTATTTAATTGATTGGAAAGGTCACCTACTTGTTGAGATTTTCACCTTGTTTGATTGATATGCATGTTTTTTCACGTCTCTCAACTAATGATGTATTAGCATGACTTTTCCCATATCATAAACCTGGATAAATTTGAATTTGAGATATATATATTATTGACTAATAACCTTATCCAAATAATTGAATTCCAAATTATAATATTATATAGAAAATATTAATTATTGGTTTATGACATATGGAAATATGAGAGAGAATCTCATGAGGTATGGGAGTAGAAATCATCCATGTGGGAGAAATGTCCCATTAGTTTTCAAGTTGAATTTATCAGGGTATAAAGTGATATGATAGGGATAACTGTCACATATGTTATACAATTTTGAGGTAAGAGGTTTTTTTATTTATTTATTAACCTAAACCTTTTTTTTTTAAAATTTGGAGGTGTTTGGGATATTTTTAATGTTTAATGTTATAGGATACAAACAATTACTACCTATGTTTATAATATTGTACTTCAGACCATTTGTTCAAATATTATAAGGTTTCTCTATGACTTCCTGGTTGTGTCATGAACTAACCCATGTAGTTAGTCCATTTTTTTTGGGAGTTGGGGTGTTCCACGACCATAATTGGTTATTTTATAACCCAACCTAGGGAAGAGACATGTTATTATAGAAATCAAGTCACACCATGACCCGAGGTTGTAACTTTGGGACCTATCCTCCAAGAATTTAAAAAATTTAAAATGAAATGACTTTCCAATTTCAAATTTGGACCCCAATGCCCCTCACTTCTAATCCACACATGTTTCAGATTCTTATATATGCTTGCATGCTATTCCATATTCCTAGTGGTTTTTTGTTTTTCTTATTCATGTTTATTCAATAAAGTCATCATGTTAGTTCCTTGTATCCTCTCTTTTGGGATTATCTACTTTTTTAATTTATTTCACTCTAACCTAAATCTACAGTGGTACAGTGATTCCCCAGCATGAAATTTATGTATTTTGTTTTAATTATTAGGGTTAATTATCTCTTAATTAGGCTTCAATTAAAAATTTTGACTATATTCTTATGTGTTACAAGTATTCCTAATAGATTAAGGTTCATGTTCCATATCTTCCATTTCTTAGTTTATTATTTGGTTCATAAATTTAAAAATTAAATTTATAAAATGATATAAACAGTGTAAATAGCTAGTTTCGTGGGTTGATTTATATGAAATGTAATGTATTGCAAATTTTGTTTGATATGTATAATATAAAAAGTTCTAAAACATTTTTTTTATATGAATTTTGAATTGTTTACCATTTGATTGATAGAATTACTCAATAGAATAATGGAGTTTTTATCAATTAAACATCATGTGAAACCCGAGTGCTTGGGTTGGAATACATAGATCCGATTAATTCATCTACCACTAGTTTTGTTTGTCACCCAAACTAGTGAATTATTCATATGATTAGTTCCCTCCACTTTCATAGTGAAGTCTTTATAAATATGTCCCTCCAATTGAGGGCATCTCTCTATCTGGGGATATTATTTTATTATGATATCCTTGACTTGGTGATCTTATAGTGTGCTTTCATATTGTATGAATTAAAATTATATTTCCTATAACTCCCTATTTAGATTAATTTAATCAAATAATTTTGTTGATAATACCTTTTACTTTTAAATTATAAAAAAATTCATGTATTACTTTCAATCTAAAATGATTCAATTTATATAATAAAGTATGTAAATAAAAAACTGGGTCAGAACACACTATTATTATTATAATCACATTATAAATACACCCAATGAGTGCATATGTACTTTATTTTTATTAGTATATTCTTTTTAAAGGCACTACTCAAGTATAGTTGGAGATTATGTTAGCATGTCTAGAGTTTATAGGGGTGAAACGGTGGGATGAAATCCCTCAAGGCACATGGAGATGGGTATCATATTGTTTTGTTTTTTTATTGTTTGGTCTGTAGTATTTTTATATTAATTATTTATCACTTATTCATATTCTTATCTCATCCCTATTTAGGTTTTTATTATCTATTTTAACTATGTTTTTTATTTTAGAAGGTTATGGTCATGTTTAACTACGTATAAAATTTTATGATTATGCCATATTAATCAAACATTTAATATTGTTGTTTATTAATGTGAATGACATATCAATATATAGTGAGGTGGGGTTGGGTTGTTTTTTAAGACTTCTCAGTTGGTTTATTGTGAAAAATTGTGGTGTCCCAACCTGGATGCCACTAAACAGTTCCCCAATCCAGTGGGCCACGTGGCCTCTAGCACACATCCTCAAATACGAGAGGATTATAAATAGTATCAAGTGTATGAGAAGGTATCTTGGGGAGACAATACCCACAAAATCATTGTATGGTAATGTCAAAATAAATAGATAAATCGTTGAAACATAATAAATAACTAATATTGAAAGGTAAATCATTAAATAATAAAAAATAATTAACTTCTAGTATCATATACAGAATGATGATATATCATTTGTCTATCAAAATAAAACATGAAAGAATGCTATTATATTCATGTATTAAAAATGTAAAAAATACAAAAAATATTATCTCTCATATCATCATGATCTATAGCTTAGTTATATGCTTCCCAACTTTCATACTATAAAAAATCAAGTATCAAATACTGGGTGCCTTCCCCTATCCCTACATGAAACCACATACTCAACCCGAGTACCATCAGCGCCTTTGATAGGGTGTGAGATAAAATCAATAGGCCACCAACAATGGTTTCTATAAATATTAGGTCATAAAATATATATAAAAGTGTACAGATAAAAATGGAGGGAAGTAATAGAAACAATATAGTGGCCAAATCTTGATCTAAAAGGACCCCTGGTTGACAGTACATGCTTTAACTGAATCCAGATAATATCAAAATAATTAACCATCTTTGTACACATATATAGACTGTATACATAGTGATATATATATACATATATTTTGATACTAATATTATCCTAGAGAAGGGGTATAACTCATGAATAAATAAGTTTTAGCATGAGTCTCAAGAGTATCAGGGGATATAATGTCTTGCATCACAATAATAGGGGATACCATGCCCAATATCCCAGGAGTAGGGTCTCCATGCCTATATCAAATCAAGAACAGTTTTCATCCACATATATAATAGTATGTGTTGTCCTACCTAGTATCATATAAGTGAGGTTTCCTCTCCCAAAATAATTTTAGTAGGGTTTCCATGCATGTATCAAAGCTGTAGGGTCACCATTCCCTTTTATTATATTTAAGGAGGCTCTTCATTTCCATATATCACAATTAATGACGTTATTCTTGTCCATTTATCCTATCAGTACAGGGGACTCTTGCATGTATATAGAAATTGCAAAAGGGATTCCATGAACATATATAAAAATAGTGTAAGGAATGTCATTCAAATATAATATAATTAATAGGGGTAACCATGACCATCATCATAATAGTAATAAGTAATCATTGGCATTAATATTATGCAATAGGTAGTTCATTAATTCAGTAACATTTCTTATTTACAATGGCATAATAATTACTCTATTTAATTAGGTGATTTGGTCTTATCACTCACTTCAATTAAATTAATTACAGTTTGATAATTGTGCTAGTCATGCTACAACACCTATTAATATATTTCATTCATAATATCACAATTAGAACCCACTAAAAACTATATAGATTATGGTTTGTCCTTTCATACATTAATAACAACAATGAAAAATTGATTGGGACACATCATGGTGTGGAAACAATATAATGGGACTGAAGAGAATCATTAGTTTCTAAAATAGACAACCAATTATAAGAAGATACAATTTAGGAGGAAACACATGGAGAAATCAGTAAGCAGAACATGACACAAAATATAAAGAATCTCAACATTGAGGGATAAATACAGTGCAACCTACCTTATTCCTGTAGTGGACCACTCATCTAGTATCTACCTCTTGTTTTGTTTATATTGGAAGAAATTATCAAAACAGGTTAATTACATAAAAATAGAGCATATAATACAACACCTAGAAAACTCTATTGAGAGAAAGATAGAAAATTCAAAGGCCCAAGATTAATGAAGTATGTAGTGATGTGAATCCTATAATATGAATGGAATTTAAATTGGAGTTTGGATGAAAAGTCAGGAGAAAATACAAACTCAAGTTCTTGAAAATATCTCTAAGGTGGAATAGAAGATCTGATATTTGTCCAAATGAATAAATGGGGGAAAGTGTGTAATTTATAATTTATCAAGGTAATTTTTGTTAAATCACCTAAAACTAATAGGTCGTGCGATATGGATACATGTTTGGACAAACCGTGTGAAAATATTGATCACCTCAGTACCTCAATACCTCCAACACATGATCATGGACAATAGTTCAAAAACCCCTGCTCTGACCATGCATTTATCCTATGTCAAAAAAATTGAGAATCCACATGAGTGTATGGACTTGGGAACATAGTTTAAAAAAACCTTTTGCTCTTCTTTTCCCTCTGAAAGGACTCTCATAGTCTGGACAAATAAAGAAGACTAGGATTCTAGTTTCTACTAACTGTGTGTTTTGGTTCTTTGTTCCTCTGGTCATGGTTCTAATCATGAAACAAGCCCTAAAAACCATTATTTCTTTCTTATCCTCACTATCGATTGATATTACTTAAAAACTAGTGATTTAAGACGAATGTTAAAGGACATGAACCTCATTAAAAAATCATGTTCCTATAGTCATTCCCCCCTTAAAAAAATCTTCCCTGAGTTACACTTATAAGGCTTATAAAACACTGTCTGAGAACAAATCGGACCACGGATCAAATACGTTGGCCTCCCACTCCCAAGACTCATCCTTAAAATTTCACTAATTCCATTGCACCCATACTAAAGGGACAGACCAACCTCATATATATTTCATTCTCTAGTAAATTATTTTTATGGGATACTCCTTGAAATAAGTATCAACATATAACACAACATCCATGTGATCAAATGTATGAGATAGTTCAGCATAATAACGGCAAATTTGAGAAACATGGAAAACTTTGTGCATATCATGGTAACTATGAGGTAATATAAACTGATATGTTACAATACCAACACTATATTAGATTTCACAAGGCCAGACATATTTAGGTTACAACTTCCTTTTCATATGTGTCCATTTATTCCTAGGTTTGGTTGATACTCTTAAGAATACATGATCCATGACATCGAACTCAAGAAGTATTAGATGGTGATCAACAAAATATTTATTACTCGAATGAGTGGTATTAATATTCATTCTAATTAACTATTATAGATCCAAAATCCCCTACATTAGATGAGGACAAAATAGAACTGCATTTAATAATCATAGGGGTGAATAAAACAACCTACCATATGAGGCCTTATAAGGAGTCTTCTGAATCATTACATGATAACTGTTATTATATCCAAAATTGATGAGAGGGATATGATTCTCCCAAGTACCACCAGAATAAAGGATCCACTCTTGAAGTATTTCCTCTAACACATTTATAGTCTATTTCGAATGGAAAATGATCTTGGGGTGAATATTTGTGTTCAGAAACACCTATATTCCTATAGATCTCTGTAAACCCTTCCAGAAACTCTATGTAATAAAAAGGTATCCCTATATGAAATGATAGTGTGAGGGAACACATGTATCTATATAACCTCATGGACATAAAGTATTCCATGCTCATCAATTAATAAAGTATTGTAGATAGGAAGGCAATGGGCTAGCATTGTCAGTCGATCCATGACTACCAAAATTGTGTCACTACATCAAGGAAACATCGATGATCCAACTACAAAATCTATCTCAGCATATTTTCATTTCCATTACGGTACAATTAATGGATGAAACAAGCTATTATTTTTCTGGTTCTTAGCCTTCACCTGCAGATAGGTTGAACACGTAGTGATAGAACATATAATCTACATTTTTTTCTTCGGCCAAAAATACTATCGTAGAATATCATTATTCAAATTTTAGATACCCAAGTAAATTTCCCACTGAGAATCATGTGACTCACATCATCTCATACCTCATATCCATTGGAAACCTAATAAACCAATGAATACATATATTGATTTCACCCTAAATAGAATGATTCGGATGTAGGTCCCCACCAGAAATACTGTCCCATGTGATCAAGACTTTAGGATCTGAAACTACCTCATCATTGATCACTACAAAATTGAAGAGGTCACTGATAAGTATACAAGTAAAGACTATCAAAAATAGTCTTAAATGTCTATTTGAATCTTATAATACAGGTCCATAATATTCTACTCAATATTGGTCTCCTAAATTTCCATTGTCTAATTCCTCCTACGTAGAGTATCAGCAATATCATTTCCCTTCTATGGTGTATCAGAAATCTCAATGTCAAAGGACTGTAATTATTCAACACACCTTGTTTGAAGATAGTCAATTCATACTTTAGGAAAATAAATATGAGTCTTTTTTCGTCCATAAAAACTAAAAATTGATTTGCAATATGTAATGCCTCTAATGATGCATGGCATGAATACTATATTCTTACATGAGATCATGCATATGAAAATCCCACTCATGAGGAATCATCTGTCATAGAACATATGAAAAAAACATTATCTTTCTACTTCAAAACAAATACTACCCTAGTACTTGATACATCTCAATACACTGTATAACATCTTCCCTGATTTATCATAATCTGGATCAGTGGTGAAGTCAATCTATCGTTCAGATCTATAATGGTTTTCTCATAGACTATTGAATATATTAAATTCACTCTCTTTTTAGTGAATCCCATAATAGGTTCTTATATGTGGGAATAGTTCTATATAAAACTCTTATAATAACCATTTATCCCCAAAAAACAATTTATATCAAATATTGTTTTGGCATACTCCTAAGTAACTATGGCTCCCACCTTCTCTGGGTCAACTAATTCTCCTACATCTAAGATAATATTACCCAGTATGTGAACATTTCTATCCCAAAGTGAAATTTATTTATCTTAGCATATAGCTAGTGATATCTCTTGGTATTCAAAACAATGTCAAGATGGGTGGCGTAGTCACATGAAGTATCAGGATACATAAATATTTCATCTTCGAATACCACAATAAAAGAATCTATATAAGGATGGAAAACACTATTCATCAATTCTATGAAAATGGAAGATACATTAATGATACCAAACAGCATAACCAGACACCAATATAAATTGTAACGATAGAAAGAGGGGTATCTGGAATATCTGAAGGTATATCTAAAAACTGATGATATCCCTATATCTATTCAATCATCAAGAACACTCTAGAACCTCATATATGGATGAAAATAAAATCAATATGAGATAAGGTACTCTTCTTATACACATTAAGTAGATTAAACATCATGTATTCTACACAGACCCTGAGATTTTCATCCTCCTTCGTGGAAAAACGGACCGGTGAACCCCATGGAGAAGTATGGGAAATATAAACTCATTTTCCTCTATATCCAATATCCACCTCTTGAGATCGTGGAACTCATTAGTATCCTTCTTGCAAAGAGTAATAAATACTACTGTACCTCTAGGAACTAGCTCGATAATAAACTCTACCTCTGTCTCAGAATGTATTCTAGAAAATTCATTGGGGAGACATGCCTCTAATGATTAACTACATGAGGGAATTCATTGTGAAATAATCCTTGGTCATGAATATAAAGACTATTAATCTCGATAGTCACTCCACTAAGCCCAAGATGTTATGATCTGTCTCTACCTTCCATGACATCTCACTCACTCTTGTGAATATATGTAATTCCCTCTCTTGTTGTAAATGAAACCCTTTTATGATAACAATCCACATAAGAGTGATAGGGGACCAACTAGTTCATCCTAATAATGAAATCAAATCCCATCAACCTGAGGAGGAATAGGTTTTATGAAAAATAATATCCACCAATCCTAAGGGGAACATTATACATTGTTGTACAATCTCTAAATGTATCCCCAAAGTAGTGTCAAGAATAATCATTCCACAAAAGTACTCAATATGATGCCCTAGTATCTCCATGATATCCACAGTGATAAATGTGTAGGAAGAACATATTTAAAATAAAGAAAAAATAATATTTGAGGCTACTAGAATACTACCTCAAATAGTATATGGCACATCACACTTCTCCTTTGGTGTAGGTTGCACTAAATTAATATAATTAGATTCATGGCCCTACGATGAAACCTGGAAACCATGAGAGGTTACTCTATACTATAGATATGTATTCAATGAATGAATACCACTTACATGACCTCCTCCTCCACCTATATGGCTAGTAGTACACTGGATACCTTCTTGGATAGGTATTACTGACCCCTCTCCTAATGTTGGAGCTAATATGGGTCATCTACCACTCCAAACAGATGGGAAAATCCTAAAAAATGGTGAATATGAACTAATATATCACAAACTCTTCACTCAACAAGGCCTCTAAGACACTAGTTATTATTATTCTTATTACTCCCACACTAGTGATATCCCACATAATCATATATCAGTGTCACTGGTATACGGCTACTCACATGCACAGTCTAAAAATTTCACATCTAACCACTAGTCAAACCACTCCATTTTCTTGGTTATGAACTATTGTGGATAACACCATCATTTAACCTTTAGCTCGGCTTAGTTATGGGGGCTAGTTCACTATATCAGTCATGGTAGTGAACTGGAAAACATTCACATGACAATGAATAGTATGACTAAGGCCATCCTCAAATGAACTCACTTTTTATGGTTCATTAGTAGTACATATAGGGTAAAAGTGATTAAGCTCTATAACACAACTTGAGTAGTCCAAAACGTTAATAGAAACTTGCTATAGGTTCATTAATTCCTTCGAATGATCAGTCCTTATGGTATTAGGGAATAATTATTCATATAAGCTATATTAGAAATCATTACAAATCAATTCCCGATACTGACACCCCTGGTTCAAAATAATCCTCCATTAATTGGTGGATCTGAGAATCATATTAATAGTGATCTTCATTCTCCTGTCAGTATGTGTCTCATGATGATTGAAGATATATCTATAACTCTATATCATGGGGCAACTGTCCCCTAAAATAGTTCATGGATGATTTACTGAAAATCTCATGTATGCTCGCTTATAGAAGGGGTATGTCACATATCTCACTATAAGATCTATATATGTTGAAAAACTCCCCTAGAAATTGGATTTCATATCCCATATCAAGGATAATAGGATGTTACACAAGTTTCACTACAATAGGTATCACCAGTGGCTTAGGGCCCACCAACTCTACATTATGCTGGTCACCACCTTCCTAGAAAACAACTAGAGAAAATTTTGGGGGAATATCCCTAAAATTAAAAAACAAAAACCTCATATATCATTTAACAATGATAAAATCTCTGTTAAATGGATAGGATGAAAACAAGCCTTTATATGTTATTGTCACACTCTACTTTTTGTCCAAAGATCCAGGTATGGGTAATAGGAATATTTATATAGAACATGAGATACGCTACCTATTTCCCACTACTAAGGTTGGTTCTGGGTCATGTTCTATGTTATTAGTCTATTTTCCCATTATAGAGGGTGTTAATTTCAATTTATAGTGTAAAACACACTTTAAATGAAAATTGGTATCCCTATTTAATGGTGACCATTTCATTTTAGAATTAAATTTCATTTAATTTCATTATCATTCATATAGAAATTTTATTTTAAAGATTGAAGTATAGTGATAACCAAATACAATTTAAAATGGAACATACACCTTGTAAATTTATTTATTGAATCTATTAAATATAGCTACTCACTTATCAAGCCCTTGGAAAAAAAATTATTACATTTCATGGATATAAAAATAAGCACTAAAATATGCTAGAAGAAATTCATGTAGTAATATAAACATGGAATGGAATATTGCATAAAATATAAATATGGTAAAGTGGAAAAAAATGATGCATGATCAGTTCATACATTCCATATTAGGAAAAAAATAAAATTTTAAAACTCAATAATAATAGTAAATATCACACATCAAGTGTTTCATCCATTGGTGGAATCAAATCAACTATAATAGGAATAAAGAAAAACATAATGTCTCATCCCAAGTTATTTTTCCTTTCCATACACATGGGTCAGCTACCCTTTAGCACAAATCAATAAAAAATAATGACACATTTATATCTCATTTCTAGTATTCTCAAATGATAATTTAATGAAACTATTTATGTTTGATAACACTTTGTAACATCCCAAGCTGAATGCCACTAAATAGTGACCCAGAACAGGTAGGGCACGTAGCCTCAAAAGTTCCTCCTCATACGCCAGATGGTATTGACTAGTAGTGAGGGTCTGGGATGGTATAGTTGGGAGACTATACCCTAATTATCACAGTGGGACAATGTCTAAATAAATATATAAATAGAAAAAGCATAATAAATAGCTGACAATGGAAGGTAAAATATTTAATAATAAAAAATAACTATCATACAGTATCATATATAAATTTATGATATGTCATATGTCGAATAAAAAGGAATAATAAATCATGTTATAAAATATATGCATCAAAAAGAGATTATTCAAAAAGTAATATCTCTCATAGAATCATGAGACACAGCTCAATTCTATGCTTCATTGGTCCCATGAAATAAACAAATAATGTATCTAGAACTCAGTTCTTTCCCCAGTCTCTACCTGTATCCAGATAATGTATCTGGGTACCATCAGCGGACCTGATACAGTGTGATAAAAACATAGTATTCCACCACCATTAGTGTCTATAAATATATGGTCAGTTCATATACTATAATAGTGAGCATATAATAATGAGACGTGGTAACAGAAATTGTAAAGGGATCAGATATCATTCCAGAAAGATAATAGAAAGATAATACCTTCTTCAACCTAAGATGGATAATCTCTAAATAATTAACCATGTGTATACACATATATAAACAATATACATAGTAACATCTATATCCATATATATGGATACTACTACTATCGTAGACCTAAGTCGTAACCCTGGAATCTATAAGTCTTATAATTTGTCTTATGACCATTAAGATAATCAATTCCTTATATAATAATAATTGGGGGTTCCAATCCCATTAGCATACTAGTAGGGTCTCCATGCCCAATATCCTATTAAGTAGGATTGTCATTCCCATATAAAATATCCATGGTTGTCATGCCCAGTATCATATCGATAGGCTCTCTAGGGCTAGTATCATTTTAGAAGGGTCGCCATGAATGAATCATAGTGATAGGGTCACCATGCCAATGTATCATATTAAATAAGGGTATCCAAGCCTGTATATCAAAATTAATGAGGTTTTCCATTCTTATATATCAAATTTGTATAAGGGACTCTATTCACATATATAACAATAGTATAAGGGACTCCATCCCTGTACATAACAATAGTAGAAGGGATGCCATGATCGTATAAAATAAACCATTGGGGTCTCCATTCCCATAAGCCTAATAATGATAATTAATCATTGACTTTAGTATTATCCAATAGGTAGTTCTGTAACACCCCAAGATTTCCTAGTACATTATTTTCTCAAATTAATTCAAAAACTTTCACTATAAGAAACATCGAGTTCAAGAACACAATAACTTACCAAACTAGCTGTTTTGAATAGAAATACCCACTTTTTAAAATTTTATAAATTTTATATATGAAAATGGACTTCATTTTTTGATTTGAAATATCGAAATTATCTTAGGGGGAATTTTGGTATTTTTCTGAAAACATTCATTTTTTGATGAATAGTGAAAACACTAAGTTATAGTCTAAAACTAAATTTTTATATAAATAATTATTATTTTTATTTAAATTTATTTTACGTCAAAATAGATATATAATACCTATATAAGTTCAATGTAATTCATTGGAGTCGGTTTATAATAATTTTAGATGTATAAAAAGTTTATTAAACTTCTCACCGTCTTTTACCCGTCTCCTAGGAGAATTTGCAAATTCACATAAAAAATAATTTTACCGCTTCTGTGAGTAGAATTTAGAAAATCCAAGAGACATGGATAATATCAAGGAGTAAAATGTGGTTCAATAAGATAAAAATAATTTTTTGTGAATAGTTACTTTTTTCCTTTTATTTACCATAGTTAAAAGTAAATAGGGTAATTAAAGGTAAAAATGATATTAATATTACCATAACACATGTCCTAATTATATTGGACAAGTGTATCTTGACCAAAAGGATCATTAGGAATAAAATATTATCATTTAGGTCCACTTGGATTAGATTAGGACATTTATTGTTTTTAATTCAAAGAACAGTTAAAAGAGTTAAAATCAATGTTTAATAATTAAAACATTTTAATATAGGGTTATACATGAGATAAATTTGATTATAAATAATCATTAGAAAGATAAAAATATTTAATAAATAATTTTATTTTAATTATAATTTTTATACATTAAATAATTTAATTTATTTATGACACAATGATGATGCAGTAATTACTGTATTAATGAAAGATTAAGATAATTGATTTTATAAATACCCAAATAAATGAAATTGAGACTTTTTATGAAATCCCATAATTTTTAAGGTTAATATGACATATTAGGATTGGTTATATGAATTTTTATTAAGTAATAATGCTTTTAGGATTTTATCAAAAACAAAAAACCCAATAGTGTCAAAATTGACATAAAAGAGTTTTTAAAACAAATATTATATTATTAATTGATATTGTATTCTTAAAAATCTAAGGTTATGCCAAAGGACATATATCATGATATTTATATAATTAATGGACTACTTGGGGATCTAAAGGAAGTTTATAGTATGTTTATTAACCATTTAATATAAAAATACAAAGAGGCATGTTAAATGTCAAACTAATTAACTAACAGTTAAAACTAAACGATAAGGTTAATAAAGTGATCCAAACCGGTATAAAACCTGTTGGTTGAGTGGATTTCTACCCATACCCACATTTTCTTGGAAATAAATCAATTTTGATCCATTATGAACAAAATATGAATTTATTATAAAATAATATTTTATGTTTTTTCTAAGCTGCCCCTCACCCCTCTTATAAAAAGGCACTCCTCTTTCACTCTAATTCACACCTTCTAAGCCATTTGGATCGGCCAAAACCTGCCCAAATACCCTCTAAACTTAGAGGCATTAGTTTTATCATAAAGCCAACCTAAATATCCCTTTTGATCAAATCAAAAGGAATAACCCGAAGAAGAGGTAATGATTTCACCACCCTCTTTCAAATTCATTTCTTCTTCTACTTAGTTTTTCTTTGTTGTTCCCATTATAAAATAATATCTACAGTATCTTCTATATACTGTAATGTTATTATAATTATGGTACAACCAAATTAATTATTCTATCCACCATTTGAATGACATATCACCATACGTGCATACGTGTGGCTTACCGTCTCCACGACGTGGTGTAATTGTTATTCAATACATTAATATTTGGATGGGTATAATAAAGATGTGTATTTGACGTAAATAATAAATATAACATGATAAGAATTATTTATATATTATATACCATCAAATTATATATTATTTTTATATCAAAAGAATGATATTTTCACTCGTGTGTAGGTACAGATTTCTGTCTCCACGACGCGATGAGATTCATTTCCAAGTTCACCATTCATCGATGAATATGACATAATAATTCTACTGTATATATATATATATAAGTATTTATGTACTTACATATATCCTATTCACTTACTTCCGTTCAATACTATATGAAAACAGAAACAACGTTTATGAGTACGTACGGACTACCGTCTCCATAAACGTAGTTTTCCATTTCATATATATGTCTATTATACATATTTATATTCTAAATATATATGATATATAAATAATTTTTTATATTATTGAAGAATTTAAATCATGATATAATTTAATCAATCAACAGTAACAAGTTAAAACACATACGATAAAGAAATCAATTATTACCCGAAATATTAGTTTAATATGGAAATTATTATTAAATTGGAAGAATAAAGTCATAAATGAATAATGTATGATATCATAAATATTAATATGGTTCTGGTATATTTTTATAACATACTATAGTCTACATATAGGAGGTTAAATGTACCCTCGACTAAAGGAAAGTGCAAGGTAAGGGGTTTTAATATCACTCCTTATTCACGTGAGATTCATGTCATATTGCCACTATTACCTTTTTTTTGTGGTGTATGTACTGCCCATAATTATATTATTTGTGTAATAAACTTTAATTTGTGGGTATTTACATATTCATTTTATGATACCTTTTTTATGGGGTGTATGTTTCGTATGTTACGAAATTGTTAAGGGTTAATTCCTCAATCTCATTATTATCTGAGATTGTTTATGTGTAAGTATTTACTGGGACATTTTTATCATCAATGTATATTTTCATAAAATTGATTTCAAAATGAATATTTTAAGGATTTTTAATAATTAATCTTTATCAAGATCAGAATTTTAAATGTTTTAATGATTTATCTTTCTAAACATTTTTAATTAAAGTCCATGTTTTCAAAATTGATTATAAGGATTTATTTATGTGGACATAAATGTTTTGATATGATAATTATTTTTAAAATTTTTGAAGTGGTATGGGACAATTTGATTAATAAATCTCTTATAAATTAATTCCTTTATAAATGTGTGACTTTTAAATGATTTAAAAAAAAGGTTATTTCTCTCAAAAAGTTTTACTCATCATTTTCAACTATGTCAGCATCCTTTTCTGGATATTATTTTTGACTGAGGTTGATTTATTATAATACAAGTCTTACATATTGTATTGAATGTTTTGTGATATGTTTGACTATGGATGTGTTATTTTTATACCATTCATGGTTTAGGGATAATGTATTGACATTTCTTATGTGAGTTTTAATAGGAATGTTTATGTTATATTTAAACCTTTTCATATAAGGAATGCATTGGATTTATCAAGTGACGGGTGGAGCCCGCTATAGCTCCTCGAGGCATCGATAGGTCTCATGAGACAAACTAGTGTCTTGGCATAAGGCCTTGAAAAAATATTGTTTGTAGTTTTTTCATAAGGCCTTGACTATGTGGTTATGATAATATGGAATTATGCATTCCATCATAATGAAAGTGGTTGGTGATATTGCATGTGATTATTCGACTAGTGGAATATCCATGTGAATAATTAAATGTCATTAATTCATTTTATTTTTTCCATATTATGCTAATGTTCATGTTTAAGAGTATTTTGTTTTAGTTCTACATTACCTTAAAGGTTTCTGCTTATTTATGAAAGTTTCCACTGTATTGTTATCCTTATTAAGCATTTTAGCTCACCCCTTTCTATGTTTTATTTTTCCCTGGATTCCATGAAGTGTATTGTGATTGATATGCAGGGTTAAGACGAGGGAATAATGGCATTTATAAAGGATTATTTATGTTGTTTGTATGTTATAAAGTGTTCTGTAACATTCATTTATGTAATTTATTTTTGATGACTGCTAAACTGATAGGTCCTTCAGGACTTGATTCCTTGTATTCATGCTAATGTATTAAAATAATGTACCGACTCTGGGTAACTGGGGTCGGGGCGTTACAGTTGGTATCAGTGGAATTTTAGCAATAACCATGGAATCTATATTTAGATAAACTCTTATTAGAGAACATAGACCTAAGATAGACATTGAAGATTAATATAGATGAAATTACTAGAATTTTGGTAATGTAGAGATTTTGTGAGTTTTCCAAGCAAATACATCCCTATCTGGATACGAGCTGGTAGAGGCAGCTCTGGCACAGATATATCAAGGGGTAAAATCTGAAAACACCACTTTGAGCTAGACTCAAAAGGTAACTGGTGCACGACAACGGGCCTTGTTGCACTCTTGGTTACGACACTCCCGTGGGATATGCTTAGGATAATTCTCAATTTCATTACAAATCATAATGAAGGTTTTATGAGTATATACTTCCTCAATGAAAACATCTTTATGATTATGTATTATATCCATAAACTAGTCAATTTAAATTAGGTATTTTACATGTTTAAAATTATTCATTAAAATTCATAAACTGGACTAGTTTTTTCCATTGTATAGAAATGGTTCCCAGTAGAAGGAATGTAAAATCGAGCAATGCGTATGATCCAAAGAGTAAGAAGGATCATATCTTTCACAGTATTAAGCCAACATTTAGAAGGAAAATAGTCTCCCATGTATTCTCAACATATGAAGAAATAGTATCATGTGTTAATAAGATTAGTAAACAATTCTCTGAGTCCTATGGATTTGAAGAGAAGTAAGAGAAGAAAAGGATGGAAGAGAGAAACATGGATAAAAGGAAGAGGGAAAAGAAGAATTTTCCCATATGTGATAATTGTGGGAAGAAACACCCTGGATCATGCCTGAAGGGAATGAGAGATTGTTATAAGTGTGTAGAAAAAGGACACCAAGTACGCGACTGCAAGGGTCATAAAAAGGTTTCAAATGTACAATGCTTCGTCTGAAATGATTTGGGACACTACGCAAACCCATGTCCAAATCATCAGAGTATACCCCAAATGATTCTATTGAATAATATTCAAGTTATGATACTACCACAGATGAGGAGGAATGATTATAATTCTTATGTTGTTATTAGAGAATTATGTCATTTGAGTGATGTATCAACAATGTACTGGTTATAATAATTATGGAGTATATAAGGATTGTACTGCAGTACTATTTCATTAAGGACTTGAGATTGTGTGGGTCCATGAAATGTGACTCAATAGAAGGTTAAATTTTTGGAAAATATATGGTTGAGAGAAAGATAAACCATTATATGGTTCTAATACTGAGGTAGTGATTTTGGCATAATACATGATTGATTTGGATAAATTATATTGGATATTCTTGACTACCTTGAAACTGATTAATGATTTGTATATTCCATCATTGTTGGAGTTTACAAAATTTTTGGATAGAAGGAGTATATCCAGTATTCTATAAGGAATAAGGGATCATGAATGAAATCACTAAGGTTTTATGGTAATTCAGGATGTTGCAGTGTTTTAAAAGAATACATGATGAAGGTGTTCACATGTTATTACATGGAAAAGAGGATCTTCATTGTGTTTACCTTCATTATAAATTTTGGATTGTGAGTTTGGACAGAAGTATATTGGATAATTCTAGTTTGAGATTATTTTTGGATGGCCATAAAAGGACAACCTGGAGGTCGGGCGGCAACCAATTGCATCTAGCAAGACAGCGAGATTTGAACCCTCAACCGAAGGGAGACAACAGTATATCACCTATCACTAACCCACGTTATGTCTAGGATTGAATAATGTTGTTTTTTAAAGGTTCTGGTTGATGAATTATAAATTCATTTTTTTTGTAACCCTACACGAATAATATAAATCAAATATTTTTTATGTTCTATTATCTTTTAGAGTGAAGGATGAGTTTGTGGTAGAAATTAGTTAAAGGATGGAAATATACTTGAAAAATATACAATTTTTTCTTCTCTTATTCTATGAGGAAATAAATTCATAAACTTTAGGTAAGGAATATTAAAACCAAAAATGTTTCATCCTAATACCTTACGTTTTAATGAATCGATGGTATTTTAAATCATCATACACTACAACATAATCACCATTTAGTGCCAGTTTTTTTTCCTTTTAGCAGCGGTTTAAACCGCCGCTACTTTGTTTGGTGGCAGTTTAAAGAAACTGTTGCGAAATAGGGTGTCACCAATCTATTAGCGGTAGTTATTTGTGTTTAGTAGTGGTTTCAGGAAAGCATTGTAGATGCCTCATTTTTCAGCGGTTTTTGTGAATTTAGCGGTGGTTTTACAAGCCCTAGATATCACTTTATTCGCAGTGGTTATAACCGCCCTGAATAAACTCAAATTCCAGCGGCTGTAAAACTGCCGCTAAAGTCACGATAACCTCCGCAGAATGAGGCAGCCACGATGCTCCAATTTAGCAGTTGTTTTCACTATTTAGCGGCGGTGTAAACCACCACGAAACCACCACGAATATGCATGTAGCGGCGGTTAAAACCGCCGCAAAAATCTTCCCAAAATAAAAATAATAATTCTTTGCTTCTACTGCACCACTGCCCTGAATAACAAATAAAACCATAAATATAAACCAACTGAGAACGACCTGAGAGACAACATCCAACATGGGGATCAATAAGAAGGAATCACATATCATATCAACCAACCAAGTCACTTCACCTCCTGTGTAGGAGGACAATGTCATCAGCCTCACAAAAAAAATGTATCAACATAGACCCAAAATCCATTCCAACATTAATGTTCAAAAGTAAAATCAATACATGGTGCAATAAAACTTCAATGTAACAAAATAAAAGGAACTGTGCAACAACATCAACTATTACGATGCCTAAGATATTAATATCTAGTATGATCCTCAAATCCACCTCGAAACCTGGTTGTAGTTGTATATATATATGGTGATCATACATGTATACTCAGTATGGAAATCCAATTCACTCATGCATAGGTGGGGGAACATACTAATATTCTCGTGAAGACAGAAGAATCCAAAATCACCTATCATGGAATACTCACCACATAGCCTCACTATGACACACTCACTGAATAAAACAAGTAAAGTAAAGTAGTACTATTATATCATTATTATTTGGGTACCCATCATCACTTTGACAATAGTTAATTGAGACATCCTGACACATCAGACCTCCCCAACAAATTCCACTATAATCATACTACCACAACCCACCCGCTCACAATAGCTCCATAACCACACACTTATACTTCCTAAAACAACAACATGCTTATGAATCCTGAAATAATGACCATGTGGTCCACCAAAAATACATGCATACCCTTCCCAAAACAATGACCATGTGGTCCACCACAACCACACAAATACCTGGACTACAAAAAAACCATATGGTCTACCCCATCCAAAAACATACCCCTCCTCTAATAATAAACATCTGGGCAATGAAAACACCACACATACATTACCATAAACAACAACCATATAGGCCACCAAAATCACTCTTTCCATCCATGGACACATGGAACTCATCAAGAATACACTTGGGAAAAAACAATCCTCCAGACACCTAGGCATCCCATCCAAGGAACCTCATACCCAAAGGGCCTTGGGAAATAGAAAACATCAAGCCATCATAGACTTCTAGGATTACATCAGTGGTATGGAAGGTGATGAAGAGATGATCCAATAACTATCCATTCTGAAGAGCCGAGATGGTGGGAAAAGACACCCTATCCAATGGAATGGGGGTGTTAAATACATGGTGGTAAATGATGGTCGGGTGTGTATAGAAATCCAAAAAAACAATATGTTCACATAAATATAGATAATCAAATAGTATCCCAACCAATAGGTTTCAACCAAACAATGAAAAACCAAATAGTAAAACTTTTGTTCCTACCGCTATATGAAAACCTACACAACAGATACTTCCAAAGAATAATCTAGCCACTTTTTATTTTACCACGTTCTATTCATTTATTCAAGGGATTAAAATTATATATTCCATTACTACCAAAAAATAAAATCCTTAACCAACTCAAAAATGAATGAAAACCATTATTTTAGTCCCACTACAGAACACCACCAATGCCACATTCTAGTCCCTATACGGAATCCTATCTGATGGACACAATACAACCAAAGGTAGTTCAACTACCTACAAGATCTTCCATTCAAAAATCAATCCCACAAACATAGATAGAACTGTCGCTTCAATTCACAAACATTCCACATGAACCATAAAACCCAACCATAACACACATTACATGACCACACCCATCAAATAGGGGTAAATTCAGATTTATCCAACATTGTTCTTGAATTACATTTTTTTACTCGGGTATCACATAATGGTTCTTATTCCTCGAGCATCCAATTAATTAACCATGTGTATAGGATTAATCAGTTTTCACCTTACAACATTTTCCCCATCATTATAACCAATATAAATATTAATAGTGTGTAATAAAAGACCACTAATTGCCATGATTTTTATAAGGCACACATCCACAACAAGTCAGAACAATAAAAAAAAGATAACAAGTAGAAATATTAAATGTACTATAACCCCTTCAATGAGTTTTTATCATCATACTCAATAAATTATACCTTATTTTAAATAATATATTTCAGTCGTATTCACATAGAACATTACTAAACCCACCATGCAAGATGCTCATAGGAACTGAAATAAAGGAAATCCTTACTTGGATGATCAAAGGATCGAAGTTCCTCCTTGAATAAAGAGCATGATATCACATGAGGAGTAGTGAATAACTCCAAGGAACTACATGAAAGTAGAACATGGTGGGGGAATGTCTCTTATAATGAGTAAGGACTCTTTCCACACCTTGGGAGAAGGAAAAGAATCCACTAGAAATTAGAGGATCTTGGCTTAAGAATGAATGAGATCCTAATAACAAGGGATATTATTTCAATGTGCTGGATAAAACAGATCATGGATTTACCATGCTATTTGAATATCTCAAATCCCCGAGGACATTAGGAAACTAAATATATAAAAAATATCTGTCAAAAAACCCTTAAAAATACTCAAACATAGCATCAAACTCGGTTTTTTAAAACATATAAAAATAAAATTAAAGAGATGACTTCAAAATACTTGAAATACGTGTTGTGGTCAACACCACGTATAGTTAATTTGGTTTTTCCAAATTTAAGGTTGATTATGGTTTGGAGAAACAATAATTCTACTTTAATACAGTGGAAAAAGATTTAAGCAAAGTCAACCTCAATATGTAACATATTTTTTGTTAAAAAAATCATAAGGGAGAGACTGGGATGTCTGAGGAAAACATGAAATGGATCACTGATGGGTGGCTCATTGATACACTATCACCGATGCCATGACATTGTCACCCTGGCACCAACACCCTAGAATCGATGCCCTAGAACTGATTCCATGTGAGAAACACCCTTGTATCGATGCCCTGGAACCGACACCATGGCATTGGCACTGACGCACATGGCTCATCGACACTGACACCCTTGACTCACTGACACCAAATACCTGAGTCACTGATAGGATGATTCACTGAAAACTGGACTCATTGATAGGCTGACTCATGGATAGTTAAAAACTGTATTTTTGAAAAACTCTTGGAATGAGTGAAAAATATCCCCTAGAACACCCTAATCACTAAAGTTTCACAATGTCATTAATCTAAGAGGTTTACTCCATTACGTCATATAGCTCTCAAAATAGACACACCCTATAGAATGTAAAATTACCCAAGAAGAGAGGGTTCCGAACAACCACCATGTAACATAACTATCAGGTATAAACCACCATGATTTGATTTAAAGCATGAATGAAAACATCGACATCCCAGAACCCCTCCTCAATAGTTATCTTTCTCCAAAACAATTTTGTAATCCCCAAGGCCCGACACTACACCTAACAACCATTTAATAACATATGGTCACACCATCTAGACACATGGATTAGAGAACTCCTTCCTTCATTTCAAGATACTACATGTATGGGGAGGCACTGACTCACCCACACAGGTTTAATAACACCCACAATAATGTGTCTTGGTGAAGATTTAGGTCCTCCCTTCCCACTTGTCATGATATTTCATACACATTCAAAGAAAAAATGGATCACAACATATCTTATTGCAAAACAAGGTCAGATATCACATCAATGAAAATTAAAAAATTAAAATTTCAAAGTAATGCTCGAAACATCAACTCAATATAGATTAGTGTACTGGGAACGGATATTCGCTTCTCACTCCCTAGTACTCTCCTCATGTAAAACATTTTTCCACAACACGTGATCCAAATGAATCATCCATCCACAAAGCACTTTATCCTTACGATCCTCGATTATTAACAGCTTTTCAATAAAAATTGCATCATTATCAACATCCAGCTCTCCCAAGTATCAGATGTGAGATGTATCATGTAGATACTGATAGATCAAGGTGTCTTGGAAAACATCATGGATCATCCCTAAATGAGTTGTAAATTCCAGCTGATATGCCACCACACCAACTCACCCAAACACATAGAAAGGTATAATGAACGTGAAAGAGATATTTCCCTCCTTACTAAACCTTTTATACCCATGTATATAGGAAACCTTCAAGAAAACATGTTCTATAACCATGAACTCTAATGGTCTCCTCATATGATCGACATTTGACATCTTCTTATCCAGAGCTGCATTCATCATATCTTGCATGGTATCAAAATTTTCTGTTGTGCTCTGCACTAACTCTGGGCCAAGAACATTTGTCTTCCCAATGCCTATCTAGAACAATGCTTAACAACACGACCTTCCATAAAAGTCATAAAATTTCCATTCTAATGGTATAGTGATAACTATTGTTGTATAAAACTCTACTACATGCAACTGTTACACCCACATCAACAATGGGTTTAAATCCTAGTCATCCAAAATCTCGACTACCAATTCAGACACAGACCTAAATGGAATGATATATACCACAATCAAGAGATGAAGACATAAAAAGAAACATCAGAAATCAATAAAATACATAAAAAGAAACATCAGAAATCAAGGAAATTTTTGGACTTGAAAATGTGTGGTGGAAACTATGTGCCACAAATGTTACATATACAAAACAATTGTTTCAATTTTTTTCAACACATCAACAATACAACTACTAAGGGCCTGATGATGCATCATCACCCCCTCCACCTTCATTTCCACTTTGTGTTGTCACCTTTAAGAACATTATATTGAAAATTAAATACTATTGCATATTTATATTAAAACTTAAAACCAATTAAAGTTAGCAAACTAAATGATTTTTAGTTTATGTGATTTACCTGCATACCACCAATCGATGCACTCCAACCGGGGGCATTTCTTCTCATCTACTGACTTATTTCAGTCAACTCTTTCTACAATGCAGATATCTAATCCCCCTGTTGGTGAACTATGTTTCGTAAATAAACAATATCTCTCTTAGCATATCTGGGTATGGGTTGACTAAATCCAAGAGTAGATTCAGTAGCTATACAAGGTGGCCTGCTAAAAACCATAGATGGCACGGGTCCCAAACCCATCTTGCGCACTCTCCCAAGATGCTCCATCCCAAGGAATTTAGCAACCGGTTCATCCTGGGAGACAGAGTAGGATTGCACAGGATTGGTATCCCATAGTTCTTTAATTTTGACCTATAAATCAAATATCAATATATATTAACACAGTAAAAACTGATAATAAGTCATTATGATAAAAAATTGACTTCATACCCCAACTTCTTTAGCAGTCTCATTAACAAAGCATCCATCTGATTTCTTGTGAACATCCAACCACAGTTCAGTTCTGGATGCTTAATGGCCTAAACTCTGTGACTGTATTACGAAAAGATAATAAACAATTCAATATATTAAATGGATAATTTTTTCTTATAAATATTTAAACTAATTAAAATATTACCAATGTTGTTCTACTTCTAGAAATTGTTTTGATCTTGTAGTGTGTGGGATGACATGATTCGCTCGGTTTGACGCATTCTGTCTTATGAAATCCTGAAATTAATAAAATGCAACTTAATATTGATGTATTGAATGTCATGTCCTTTTCATATACATGTATAAATGTAAAATTAGAATAATATAATAATATATATATTTCAATACCATCCACTTCTGATCACGATGCCTTTCAACAAACACTTTTGACAACTCTTTCAGTACCCCACTGGGTATCTTCTCATACATTTGCAGTGTGGTCAATGAAGCATTGTTGACATCACACCATAATCTTTATATATAATCTTTCCACTTCTTAACTAGATTTTTCAACTTCCACATCCATGCTATCACATCAGCAACGGTAAAGTGGAAGAACATCTGTATACAGAAATTCATTTTGAACATATTAGTAACATGACATTCAATTAAACCATAATGTAATAAATTTACCTTGATTTGAGAATCAAACACTTCATTTTTCCATCTTGGAGGCATATGTCTCCAATCGTCATATGAAATGGGAAAGGAAATGGGCTCCGCTTCCAGCTGGCCTAGAATCTGGCCAACTAACCCCACGACATCATCTGTAGGGACCCCGTAAGAATCAAATGGCACAACAATATTCTCGCTATTCAGATTCCAAACATCTGAACTTTTTATGTTTTTCTCCATGGTTTCATTTTTGTCATCTTCAATGAGAAAATAATTTATATAAACAAAATGCAATAAATTTATTTAATTAAAATTTATACCTATTACAGTGACACTCCAGCATGTACAGGATGAACTGGAAAGGGCGCGTTGCTGCCCCACCGCTGAGGCTCCTGAAGGGGGAGTCAACGACTTAGCCTCTACTGGGACATCCACAGATGGTGTGAGAGATGGTGCAAGGGGAGATGGTGAAGGGGTGTCAGCATCTGGTGCCTCAGATGTCGTGGGGAGGGATCCAGATGGATCGTCATCTATCACATAACTGGATGAAATAATATACCACTTATTCTTTGGCATTTCTGTCATTTAATCAAATAAAAATATGTTCAGAATATATATTTCAAAAAAATTATGCAGAAAAAAAATTAAAAATGATAATATATGGAGTACTAACAGACAAAATATATATAACAATGAAAATGAATGACTGTAGAAATGAAACAAGTAGTTGCTGAATAAATAAATAATTGTACATAAAATCATGTTCCCCTTCAATAATGCGAGTTTCCTGCTCCATTGATTCATCCACCTCATTCATCCTTGCTAGACTAATATTTTCAATATCATGATGGCCAAATAATTCGGATTACTGTTGCTGATTAAATTCAATTTCAGAAGTCAAAATTTCCACTTCATCACTCATATCATACAAATCTCTTTGTATTACGTGAGCAACTACAGTCCACCCTTCATCGGCAACATCATTCTCATAATATACCATTTTTTCATACAATGCTAAGATATATGGATCATGCAGTTCACGATCACCAACATCCATCAAGTGAGATAAGTTCACAGAAATAAATTGCAAGGAATATCTTTTAACACCTCTGATAATATCGACGGATTTTCATTTGAATAAAACAACTGAAAAATGTCTATGGTAGTTTAATTCAATAATATCATGCATCTTTCATTAGTATTACACTTTAGAAAATGTAAATATACCACTATTATGTGTTCTCAAACCCACTTCTCAATCGACTGTATGTAATCTAAAGCCATTCACATTATAATTTTCGAACATTCTAACATCTTTTAGAGGAACTCGAGCAAGAAACATCAAAACTTCTGACACCTCTGCTCGAGTATTAGTATTCATAATCTGAAAAAAGAAATATAATTTATTAGATTTAAAAAATGTATGTGTCAAACTAATATTCATATTTATTACAATATTTATGACCTTACACGTTGTGCAAACCATTATAAAAGATATTTCTTAACGGCTTCTGTTATATCATTCTCATTTCATATTCAACCTCTCATTCATCTCTTTTTTTGTATCCTCAACTCTTCAATAAATGGATCTGAAATTTCACTATTCAGCAGCACATATCTTTATGCCTATAATAATTCTAATTCAGTCAGTGTCACATTTGAGGTCCTCCCAACTGATCGGACAATAGTAGGAAATATTTTGGATTTCTGATGTACTTGAGATTGAGTCGATGTGTCGTCAACACGTCAAAATCGATTAAATCTTGTCTCAATGTCATCCAAGTATCAAGAAGAAAAGGTAATACACTCCTCATCCACATAGCCTTCAGCAATTTAACCTTATGTTTTAGCTTTATTTCTCATGTATGATTTTAAATGCCCAAGATATCTGTGAAATAAAATAAACATAATTATGCATTTAATTAAGTACCAAAAATTGTTTACTTAACTGGAAAACATATAAATAAAGTTCCTCTCAATTGGATATATCCATAAATAATGAATGGGGCATCCAAATTTAGTTTCCTCAAATAAATGCACATTTAAATGCATCATTACAGTAAAAACGAATGGAGGAAATATTATCTCCATTGCACAACGGGTCAATACAAACCTCTCCTGGAGGTTGTCAAGCTGACATGGATGTAGCAATTTCTCACATAGTTTTCTGAAAAATGTGCAGAACTGGAGTACAACAGCAGTAATTTTTTCAGGTAATAATGTAAACAATGCCAATGGTAGTAATTGTTGTAACAAAATATGTGAATCATGGCTTTTCAATCCATGTAACTTATGATTCTTCAAGTCAACACACCTCGAGATGTTACTTAAATACCCATCAGATACCTTAACATTATTTAACATTCAAAGGAATGTTTCTTTATCCCTATTTTTCCTTGCAAAAATTGATGGTAGATACTTTTCATTCTCAAATGGCCAGAGAACGTGTTTTATGATCATTTCTTGTAAGACTTTTCAAGCATTGAGATGATCCTTAGACTTTCTATGATCATTAAGCAATGTGAAAATAAAATTGTCACAGATATGCTTCTCAATATGCATCATATCAGGATTATGCCGCAACAAATTAAATTCCCAATATAAATGTTTGAAGAATATACTTTTTTTCTTCCATTGCTGCATTCCGGTTTCACTTGAAAATGCACTTCGGACCCGTTTTCCGCTATTATTTAAATGATGAACCTTCCCAAATTATGTTTCATCATTTTCAAGTTTTTCCAATATTTTAAAACCATTTCACAACATTGGAGGTGGTCTATGATCAATGGAACCATTAAATTTTGATTTGTTCAGCTAAAATCTATGAGATGCATCGAGAAATCTTCGATTACACAAGAAGCACCATTTTCTACTGTGAGGTTGCCGTTTGGGATCAAAATCAAAGATAAAAACGGGACAAGCCAAAACCATGTAAGTGTTCCAACCAGATAAATTCCCAAGCCAAGGGAAGTCACTAATGGTCCACATTAAAGCAGCATGCATTTTGGACATTGTTTTAGAAGAAGCATCAAATGTCTCAACACCGTTGTTCCATAACTCCTGCAATTATTCAATCAATGGATGCAAGTATACATCAATATCATATCCGGGCATTTTTTTTTCAGGAATAATCATTGAAAGGATAAAAGATGTTTGTTGCATACACGTCCACAGAGGCAGATTATAAGGGATCAAAACAATTGGCCAAATGCTGTAATTGGAACTCAAAGTCCCAAATGGGTTGAATCCATCGGCAGCCAATCCCAATCGAACATTCCTAGGAGCAGCTGAGAAATCTTGATTTAATGAATCAATGTATTCCACAATTGGTAATCTCATGGATGTCTCATTAACCCATCATTGTTATTATCTAAAGAATTCTACATCATGTGTTCAACGGTTTTCGATGACATGAATACTCTTTGCAATCGAGGATTCAAAGGAAAGTAACGCAAAACCTTTGCAGGTGTTCTCGTTTTCTTCTTCTCTATGAAATTATGTTTATTCAAACTTCCAACATCACCCTTTTCCTACCATCTAGAAGAAGAAAATTTCTTGCAATTCTGTCTACCTGAATCCTCTCCCCAATAAAGCATACAATCTTTGAGAAATGCATGTATTTTTGTATAGTTCAGACCAATCTTGTTAAGAACTTCTTTCATATCATAAAAATATTATGAGATTTTTTCTTCAGGAAATGTATCCCGAATCAATTACAATATCATGGACATTGCCTTATTTATAATTCCACATAGACATTTGATACGGTAAATCTTCAGCAGAAATAAAAGCATTGAATATTTCAAACACCCAATGTAAAACTCTTGATTTCCATCATCAACTAAATCATGAAACACATTTTCCTCAGTGAAATTTTCTCTTAAATTTGGCTCCACAAAATCAAGAGGAGGATCCAATGATATGTGACAATCTTGATCTACCTGTGTTACAGTCTCAAAAAAATCACTTGTCATGTTGCAATTTGTAGCACCCTCTTATGGTTGTTCTGATATGTTTTGATGCTGATAGTGGTGTCTTGCAGTGCCGAATGCATCATTTATTAGGTTTTGCATTTCATTTTCCATTTCCGACGAACATGGGACCTCATTTTTCGGATTAACATCAGTGCTCAATCTTTCTGTAAGGTTCTATTCTCCATGTTGAATCCCACAAAAATATTTACCAGAGAATTACTTCAGTATTAAATGATCATAAACCTCATCTCTCTTCAACCATGTTCTAAATTTACATTTAGGACATGTACATTTTATTCTCCCTTCAACGGATCGATTAGAAATTGAAAAATCTAAAAACTCATTCAAACCCTTAACATACTGAGGTGTGTTCCTCTATAATGTGATCCAGCTTTTATCCATATATATCACAATGTGCCTAGACAATAATAAAAAAATTAAAACACATAGTTACTACTCAATAGAGAAAGATATTCATATATACGATAGTGTAAGATTACAGAAACATAATATAATAAAGATGACCCATTGATCATAAAGTATGCATAATATAATAAATATGATACATTGATCACATTTACCACTTACTTAGCATGCCCAGACAAACCGAACAAGTCTGGTCCCTATGAGACAACGTCAACACCTCATTGAGGAGCAATAAGAATATCTGGTTACACACTTATCATAACACTGTCGATCACACATTTATGTTGCCTCAAACAACACCCCATAGAAAGTGATTTCATTGAACACACCAAAGATGCACGATTTTCATACCATTAGTACAACGACATTTCTTGAAATATTTAGCCCTTATATGACACCCTTTGAGACTTATGTAGGCAAGCTTGGGTACCTGAATTATGGGTAGCCTAGGTCAGTTCATGAAAATTGGTCATGTTTCATTACTCTTTATGTTTTTCAATATTTTCACTATCTATTTGAATTTACCTCTCTCTTTGAATTTGATACTATTTCTTATTTCCTTGAATTTGGAGAGACCTTTTGTATTCATTATATGATTAGGTTGTGCAATTTTAATTCATCCACTTGGATTTATATAGTGGGGTTCTCATTAAAATCTCTTTTAAAATCTAATGAATGATGTATGTTATTTTAAGTTAAATATGTTTTGTGTTTAGTACTATAAAAATTTAACTTCAATATTTCAAACAACTCATATTAAAAAAAATCATGCAAACCATAAAATTTGGATTTGATATAATACAAAGGACATGTCAAATTTTTACTTCAAACATTTATGTATATTTCATGTCCTAAGATTAGTTAATTTGAAGTAATTATTTAGAAATGAATTTTCAACTTGAACACAAACTATTATACTTAATTCAATCATAATAAATTTAAAATATTTAGTAAGTGAAACGAGTTCAGAACTTATGAAGATCATTGATAACATTTTTGAGAATCCCATGGTGAGAATCCTGGTGTTAAACTTCTTGGTCTGAGCATAAAGACCATAAATGGTTTTCACCTCTCTTTGTGGTCATTTATACTAATTTAGACCCTTAACAAATTCATGTCATGTTTTATTTTCCCTTATTATGAAATATAGTAATTCACCATTCATGGTCTGAGTATAAAATCCTTAAAAAAAGTGAATACTCCCCTATTAGGGGTAATATTAATTGGTATGGGGAAAACAATTTATGTAGGGATAGTTTTCCATCTATGTTGAATATACTACCTCACCTCTGTGGTCTAAGCTATAAAATTATAACCCCCTATAAATTTTTTCTATGAAATATAAATTTAATCTTTGTGAACCCAAAATTGAGTCTTTCTGTATTAGTATTAGGCTCTAAATCTTACTTGGGATTACCTTAAACTTACCACTGTAGAGCAAACCTCATACTTTCATTAAATCATTAGAAAGTTATGCCTCAACCACACATTGGTATACAATGTTTGAAATTAGACATAAAATACATTGGTACACCTTAAATATCCATAAGCTACTAATGTAAAGATAATTGGCACTCTCGATGTCAAAACCCAAAGTAGGTGACATTGGAAAAATCGAGTCTCCACTCACATGATATTTACCATGTATAGATAGGCAATCATTTTGATCATCTGAAAATTTGAAAGGAAAAAACTTTCAGGTTGAAAACTTTAAAAGTGGGAACTATGAAAAATCAATGTTTCGTCCCCCTAAGTCCATTAAAATTCACTACTAAGGGAAATATTATGGATAAATTCAATAGACTTAAACCTACTAGAAATCACCACTCAACCCTAGAAAAAGTCATGGTATACCCTATAGGCCCATCAACTAGGAATATGTAAGATAACACTTATGTTCCTTGAATATGATAGTGCATATTATTTTAACAGAATGAAAAAATATGCATAAGATATGCACCATAAAGTGATGTCATTGAACACACCAAAACAAAACCAAACTAATACCGCAATCCCCATGTGACCTCAAGTTCACCACCATCCTCTACTAACCCATGGATATTCCCACATCCAATGAAACCCTTTAACATCCATGAGACACCCAAAAATATTTTTAGAATCATCACTTTCCTTTCAAACCAAACTCATCTATTTTATATAATTTCCAAAGGACAAACAATTATCTTTAAAAACTAAGAGAGCTTTCCAAACAACACTTTAACCATACTATAAAAATCACCATATTCCACATAACAAATGCCAAAAACCATCCAATCAATTAAATAAAACATTAATAAGGTAAAGAACCATCTAAATCATCCAATTTCGCTATTAAAGACCAATTAACATTTAACCACACACATTAGGCATAAGAAAACATTGGCATAATTTAAGATTCACTTTGAAAGATATTTTTAACAAATCAAATCACCAATAAAACACAACAATAATTTAACCATGTACATTAAGAATGTGTAAATCATGTTTTAAAAATTATTTAGTAACACCCAAGGATCCTATGGATTGAATTAGAAAGAAAAGGCAGGGAAATGCCCACTGCTTGAGTGTGAATGCAACGAAACTTCAACAGGAGGGAGAACAAGGCCCCACATACCAACCACATACCCTAGATCCAAAGAAAAACGAACTAAACATCAACCCTAACATCTAGGGTCTATCCAAGACCTAAAAGGAAACCAAGAAATAGATAAGGGGAAGAGAGAAATGGAGAAATGGGAAAAACCCTAAAAATCACCTTGGATGTGAAGAGGGGGTCGCTACGGGGCCGCGGGTCGCTGTGGAAGGGGTCGCGGGGTCGTGGGGTCGCACGAGGTCACTGGGGGTCGTGGGGGGTCACCGAGGTCGTGGGGTCGCGTGGGGTTGTAGGGGGTCGGGGGAACAAGGGGGGTCGGGGTAGGGGGAAGGGTCGACAGCATAAAAAAATATGGGGGGTTTCGCGGCGGTTTATAATAAACCGCCGTGAAACCATTTTAGCGAAAGGTTTAGTGGCAGTTTTGTAAACCACCACCACAAAACTGCCGCTAAAACCTAATTTTGGTGTAGTGATAGATGTGTGGCTTTGAGGCCCACAATTCTACAATTGTTTTTGATTGATAACCTGAACCACTCCGTATAAATATTTACATTTTCACCCCAATTATGTGTCTCTAATTGCCACCAATGTTCTCCTCATCGAGATCATAATTTGGTGGTGACTTTTTCATTCCCCTTTTCCTGTTATTAAGACTAAATTTTATTAACCCAATTTCTGATGTGGGTATTCCCACAATGGTATTTTCTATTTTCAACCTTTTATTTTTGAAATTTTTTTTTAAATTCCGAGGATGAAATTTATTTAAGGAGGGATGAATGTAACACTCTAAGATTTCATAGTATATTATTTTCTCAAATTAATTCAATAACTTTCACTACCGGAAACACCGAGTTCAAGCGCACCATAACTTACCAAACTAGCCTTTATGAATAGTAATACACACTTTTTGAACTTTTATAAATTTTATCTTTCAAAATGGACTTCATTTTTGGATTTGTAATATCGAAATTATCTTAGGATGCATTTTTGGTATTTTTCTGAAAACTTTCAATTTTGATGAATAGTGAAAAACACAGATTTATAGTTTAAAACTGAATTTTTATTTAAATAATTATTTATTTTATTTAAATTTGTTTTAGGTAAAAATAGATACATAATACTTATATAATTTCAATTTAATTCATTGGGGTTAGTTTATAATAATTTTAGATATATAAAAAGTTTATTGAGCTTTTCACCGTCTTTTACCCACCTCCTAAGAGAATTTTCAAATTCACATAAAACTTAATTTTAACTCTTCTGTGAGCAGAATTTACAAAATACTAGAGACACGATTAATATCAAGGAGTAAAAGGTGGTTCAATAAAATAAAAATAATTTTTGGTGAATAGTAACTTTTTACTTTTATTTACCACGGTTAAAAGTAAATAAGGTAATTAAGGGTAAAAATGATATTAATATTACCCTAACACATGTCCTAATTCTATTGCACAAGTGTATCCTAACCAAAAACAACATTCGAAATAAAATATTATAATTTAGGTCCACTTGAATCAGATTAGGAAATTAATTATTATTTAATTCAAATAAGAGTTGAAATGGTTAAAATCTATGATTAATAACTAATACATTTTAATATAGGGTTATATGTAAGAAAATTTTGATTATAAATATTTATTAGAAATCTAAAAATATTTCCTACATAATGGTATTTTATTTATAATTTTTATACATTAAATAATTTAATTTATTTATGACATAATGATGATGCAACAATTACCATATTATTGAAAGATTAATATAATTGATATTATAAATACCCAAATAAATGTAATTTGAGACTTTTTATGAAATAAAATAATTTTCTATGTTAATATGATATACTATGATTGGTTATATTAATTTTTTTGGAAGTAATAATGCTTTTATGATTTTATCAAAAACAAATTACCCCATAGTGTCAATTGACATAAAAGAGTTTTTTAAACAAATATTATATCATTAATTTATATTCTATTCCAAAAAATCTATTGTTTGGAAAAAGGACTTATATCGTGATAGTTTAATAATTAATGGACCAGTTGGGGTTTTATTGGAAGTTTATTGTATGTTTATTAACCATATAATATAAAAATACAAAGAGGCATGGTAAATGCCAAACTAATTAACTAAGAGTTAAAACTAAAAAATCAAGATAATAAATTGACCCACACCTGTCTAAAACCTATTATTTGAGTGGATTTTGACCCATCCCAACCTTATTCTATAAATAAATCAATTTCGAGCAATTATAAACTGAATATGAATTTATTATAAAATAATATTTTTTGTTTTTCCTAAGGTTCCCATCACCCCTCTTATAAAAGGGAACTCCTCTTTCACTATAATTCACACCTTCTAAGCCATTTCTCTCACCAAAAACCTACCCAAATACCCTCTAAAATATCCTCCCTTAATCTTAGAGGCCTTAGTTTGATCAGAAAGCCATCTTATAGATCCCTTTTGACCAAATCAAAAGGAAGAACCTGGAGACGAGGTTATGATTTGACCACCCTCTTTCAAGTTCTTTTCTTCTTCCACTTCTTTTTTATTTTTTGATTCCATTATAAAATAATAACTCTAGTATATTCTATATAATGTGATTTTATTATAATTATGGTAGAACCAAATTCATTATTCTATCCACCTTTTGAATGACATGTCACTATACGTGTGTACGTATGACTTACCGTCTCCACGTTGTGATTTAATTGTTATTCAATATATTATTATTTGGATGGGTATAATAATGATGTGGATTTGATGTAAATAATAAATATAACGTGATAAGTATTTTTTATATATGATATATCATCCATTTATATATTATTTTAATATCAAAATAATGATATTTTCACTCGTGCGTACGTACGAATTACCGTCTCCACGACGCGATGAGATTCATTTCCAAGTTCACCATTCATCGACGATTATAAAAATATATATTACTAATAAGAATGTAATATATGAAATAATAATGCTATTGGATATATATATATATATATATATATATATGTATTTATGTACTTACATATATCTTATTCACTTACTTCTGTTCAATACTATATGAAAATGGAAACATCGTTTATGCCTACGTATGGACTACCATCTCCATAAACATTGTTTTCCATTTCATATATATGTATATTATACAAATTTATATTGTAAATATATATGATATATAAATCATGTTTTATATTAATCAAGTATTTAAATCATGATCTACGTGATACAATCAAGAGTTACAAGTTAAAACACATACGATAAAGAAAGCAATTATTACCCGAAATATTAATATAACATGGAAATTATTATTAAATGGGTCATATAAAGTCATAAATGAATAATGTATGATATCATAAATATTAATATGGTTCTGTTATAATTTAATATCATACTATAGTGTTCATACAAGAGGTTAAACATAACCTTGACTAAAGGAAAGTGAAAGGTAAGGGGTTTTCATCTCACTCACTATTCTCATGAGATTCATGCCATATTTCCACTATTACCTTTTGTGTGGTGTATGTACTGCACATAATTGTATTCTTTGTGTAATACATTTTAATTTATATGTACTTACATATTCATTGTATGATACCACTTTCATGTGGTGTATGTTTCATAAGTTACCAAATTGTCAAGGGTTAATTACTCAATCTTATTATTATCTAAGATTGTTTATATGTAAGTATTTACTGCACATTTTTATCATCCATGTCCATTTTCATAAAATTTATTTCAAAATAAATATTTTAAATTTTTTTGAAAATTAATCTTTATCTAGATCATAATTTTAAATGTTTTAAAGATTTATCTTTATAAACATTTTTAATTAATGTCTATGTTTTCAAATACGATTTTAAGGATTTATTCTTATGGACATGAATGTATTGAAATCATAATTCTTTTCAAAAGTTTCAAAGTGCTATGGGAAACTTTGATTCAAAAATCTATTTTAAATTAATTCTTTCATAAATGTGTGACTTTTAAATGATTTTACAAAAAGGATATTTCTCTCTGGAAGATTTACTCTTCATTTTCAACTATGTCAGCATCCTTTACTGGATATTATTTTTGAATGAGGTTGATTTATAATAATAAAAATCTTCCATATTGTATTGACGGTTTTGTGATATGTCTGACTATGGATGTTTTATTTTTATACCATTCATGGTTTAGGGATAACGTATTGATATTTCATATGAAAGGATTAATACAAATGTTTATGTTATGTTTAAACCTTTTCATATGAGAAATGAGTTGCACTTAGTAAGTGACGGGTGGAGCCCACTATAGTTCCTCGATGCATCGGTAGGTCTAATGAGACAAACTAGCATGTTTTCATAACTTATTGACAAAATATTATTTGTAGTCTTGGCACAAGGCCTTGACTACGTGGTTATGATAGTCTGTAATTATGCATTCTATCATTATGAAAGTGGTTAGTGATATTGCATACCATTATTCGACTAGAAGAATATCCATGTGAATAATTAAATGGAATTACATCATTTTATTTTTTCCATATTATGATGAAGTTCAAGTTTAAAAGGATTTTTTTAGTTATACATTTCGTTAAATGATTATTCTTATTTATGATAGTTTCCATTGTATTGTTATCCTTACTGAGAATTTGAGCTCACCCCTTTCTATGTTTTATTTTTCCCAGGATTCCAATAAGTGTATTTTGATTTACATGCGTCATTAAGCCAATGGAATAATGGCATTCATAAAGGATTATTTATGTTGATTTGTATGTTATAAAGTGTAATGTAATATTCATGTATGTAATCTATTTTCCATGACTGCTAAACCGATCGGTCCTTCGGGACTTGATTCCTTGTAATCATACCAATGTATTAAAATAATGCACTGACTCTGGGTAACTAGGGCCGGGGTGTTACAAGTTCATTAATTGTTTATATTTTTTTTACTAACAATGGTGTAACCATTGTTCAATTTTATTTAGGAATGTGGTTGTACAACTCAATTTAATTCATTTATTTATTGTTTTATAAGTGTGTTGGCCATGTTACACCACAAAATTATACATTTCATTTGTGATATCTCAAACAGAACCAACATAAAAATAATATAAATGATTGATTTTTACACTTATAAATTTATAAAAATAATGGAAAATTGATCTTCACACCTTAAGGGGTGGAAAAAAATGAATGGGTCCGAATAGAATCATTGGGTTATAAAATAGACATCCAATTATATAAACATTTAATTTAGGGGGAAATGAATATAGACACTACAATGTGCAATTGGAAACATAATATAAATAATCTCAAATTTTAGGGATAAATACTAGACTACTAATAGTATTCTTATAATGGATCACTCATCTAGTATTAGGCTATGTTTTGGTCTATATTAGATGAAAATGGTAAAATAGACAAACATCTACAAAATTAGGAATATAATCATTCACCTAAATAACTCTATCGAGAGAAAGATAGATTGTGATATGTTCAAGATGAATGAAGTAATTACCGACATGCAAAAACTATGATAAAAAAAGTCTAATCACACTATTGATGATAAATCAGAATAAATGACTACCTCAAGGGACATGAAAAGACCTCTTATGAAAAAAATAATAGTTTTTGTTTGATTGGAATGATGAAAATGATGAGAGTGTTTATGTTTTACAATATTAATGGAATTCTGATAAAATCACCAAATAATACTTGGACACATTGTTTGGATACATGGTTAGTGAAACCATATTCTTATCATATGCATCTCACCCCATTAATACATCACTCGCATGGTCATGCCTTTTGGTTAGGAAAACTATGTTCCAACCATTAGTTTATACTCTATCAAAAACTGTATAATTTATACATGGTAGTGTGGTCCTAAATGCATGATTAGGGAAAATTGGATTCCCTAATTTTACCCCCAAAATACCTACATGTTTAAGAGAAACCATGTTGAATAGGTGTCATGATTTCTACTAACTATGAGGCCCAACATTTTTTTCCAATAATCAGTTTTAGAGATTAGAAATAGACATAGACCCCCTATTTGCGATTTATCCTCACAAGGAATTCAAATTATAACAAAACAAGATATAAATCAGATATTAATGGATTTATATATCATATAAAAATTAATTTATTATACTATATCTCTCATAAAAAAACATTTCCTCGAGTTACCCTTCCATGGGTTGTGGAATTTTGTCTAAGAACAACTCCAGCCACTGAGCGTGTACATTGGCCTCCCACTAACACATCTCGTATTATACATAGATGTGATTCCATAGAACCCATACTAAAGGGACTTCCGTCCGTAAAGATATTTCATATGATGGTCAATGATGCATATGAGATACTTCTCAAAAGAAGCATCATCATCTAACTCAACATCCATATGATTAAAAATATGAGATGATTCATCATGATAGTGGTGAAGATGTGAAATGTAGAAGATGGCATGAAAGGAACAAAACCTAAGAGTTAGTATCAATTGATATGATACTGAAATGACTATTTATATGGTCGTAAAAGTCTAGATATAATGAGGCGACAACTTTCCTTTCCAATTTACCCTTCTATGCCCAATTCTGGGTGATACCCATAAGAATACATGATCCAAGACCTCGAAATATATAGGTTTTATATGGTGGTCTGCATTATATTTATCCCTATAATAACAAGTAAACATAAATTTTTTGATCATTTATACCTCATCTAAAGTCCCCTGTATGAGATGAGAACCTAGTATCACTACCTCTCCAACCTCTAACTATCACAGGAGGGAAAAACGTGGCCAACCATTCAAGGATTTATAAGGATCCATCTAAATACTGTCTTGATAATTGTTATTATAAGATAAATTGATGAGGGAGATATTATTCTCCCATAAACCAGAGAAATCAATGTCACATTTCTGGATCATGTACTACAACACCAATATTTTTCATTCCAATTGGCCATCAGTATGGGGGAGAAAAGATACACTCATAATCACCTGTATACACGTAGCTCTCTATAACTCCTTCTAGAACCTCAATGTAAAACGAGTGTACCTATCAAAAATGTTATTACTAGGGACCTTGTAAGTATTTATAGACGCATATATGTATATTCTTACAAACTCATCAGTGCATAATGTAACCAAAATAAGAAAGATGTGGGATACCATTTTCAGTCAATCCACCACTATAAAAAAAATTGTGTTGATACCTCAAGGTGACCTCAATAAACCGACTACTAAATCCATCACAGCAACATACCATTTCAATCCCTTGATCTGTAATAGCTATAATAAGTCAACATGTCACTATTGATCTACCTGCACCTGCTAAAAGGTGAAACACCTAGTGATAATACCTATAATCTAAAGTTTTATCATTTTCCATCTATACATTCTTCTCATATCATGATGCATCTTGGATATACTTGGGTGTACTTACTACTGAGAATCATGTGAATCTCACACCACTTATTATCTCAGGTCCATATGAACCCATATATTTCCATGAATACATAGGATATTTTCACTATCAACATACCAATATGAATGTGTGTCCTCACCAAAAAAATACAATTCTATAGGACCAAGCCTTCGGGATCTAAAAATTGCATCCTATCCACTATTTAAAAAAGTGATGAAGAAACTAATAACAATTCAAGTACAGACTATCCATGATGTTCTAAAATTTTATGTGCATCTCAGAAAATATGGCCATAATATTCCACTCACTATTGTCATCCAAAATTTCTTTTGTCTTAGTCCTCAAACTCAGATCATTGGGAACAAAATTTACCTTCCTTGGAATATCAGAAAGCTCAATTTCAAATAAATATAGGTATTCAACCAACCATCATTTCCATGATTAATATCCTACTATGTGAAAACATACCTAATACTTTTGTGGTCCCTAAACACCAAAAACTATTTTCTATTAGTTAATGCCTCAAACAGAACATGTTGTGAACAACAACAACACACTTCTGATCATGGGTCGGGTAATTATTCTCTTGTGGCCTCAAAAGTTGTGACCCATATGAAAATACTTGATCTTCTAGCATTAAAACTGGTCTTTGACCGATACTAGATTCATTAGAATGAGATATTTAACTTCTTCCCAACTCTATTAGACTGAGGATCAGTGATTAATTCAATATCCCTTTCAGCTTCTAAAAGGTTATCTCATAGGCTTATTATCATATAAAATTCACAGTCATCTTAGTCAAACCTATAAGAGGTGCCACTAATCGTGATGAGACCTATATAAAATGCTCATAATAACAATCCATCCCCAATAAACACCATATATTAAAGATGTTCTTGGGATGATCCTAAGTAAATATAGATATCACCTTCTCTAAGTCAACCGATACTATTTCCATTGAGATAATATGACCCAGTAAGTGGGACTTATCATTATATATGTGACAGTTACTAATCTTATCATACATATAGTTCTCTCTCAATGTATTGAAAATGATCTAATGTTGGGTGTTATATTAGCTTTAAGTATCAGAATAAAACTAGATATCATATATGAAGACCTCCACAAAGAAAACCATATAAGGATGAGAAACACTATTCATCAAATCCATTTAAACTTTATGCAGATTTGTGAGACCAAAAAGAATAACCCATACTCTGATAAATTGTACCAACTACGAAATGTAGTACATGGTATATTTGATGATTTGACTCAAACCTGGTGATATCCTAATATCATGTCACTCATTGGGAACACTCTTGCTCTTCGGACCAAGTCTAAAAGATCATCAATTATAGGTAAGGGATATTATCTATTCATGGTAATCTGATTCATCTTTTGGAAAACCAAAAAATTCCTGAGGGTGTCATCTAACATCTTAGAAAAAATAATTAGAAAACCCCTAAAAAAAATGGTCAATATAAAACCACTGGTCTCTAAATCCTATAGTTTCCTCTTGAGCTCTTAAAACAAAGTATTAACCATACTATATAGAGGAATGGATACTTTTGTAGCTCCAAAAATGTTCTCAATAGTAAATTCTACCTCTCAATCAAGAGGCAGTTCAAAAAAGGTATTAGGGAAAACAACCATAAAATGATCAACTATAGGATGAATTTTAGTCTAATGTGATCCTAGATAATCTATATTAATAATATCAATCTGGGTAGTCACTCTACCTAGAACAAAATACACTTTTCTAGCTTTACATGGTTAGAAATCAAACTCACCCTTGTAAATATAAGCCCCACCCTATAGTGAATTAAATGAAACCCTCAAGCGAATAAAATAAATATAGGCATGACAAGGTATAAAAATTTCCATCTCAAAAATGAAATAAAATCCCATCATCTTGAGGAAACAAAAGTACCATGAAAAATTATTTCTATCTATATTAAGGGGTAACTCCTAACATTGCATAAACACTCGAATCATATACCAAAAGTAGTAACTTGCATCATCATTTCATAGTTTTACTCAATAAAAATCCCAAGTCTGTCCATTATAGCCATAAATATAAAGGAGTGAGAAGAACCCATTTTAATGAAATAACTAAAAATAGTAGAGGAAACTAGAGTAGTACCTCAAATAGTAGACGACCCACATCCCTTCTCCTCTGGTATATGCTGCACTAAATAAATATGTCATGATCCACTGTCTTATTTTGAAACTTGACTACACTAAGAATGTCTTCTCTACTAGCGTTGTGTATCTTAATCCTGGATACCAACTCCATTACCTCCCCATATTCTTGTAAAACTAGTAGTACTTCAGCTACATTCTCGGTGAGGTGGTACTAATTCTGCTCTAAACGGTGAATCTGATATGGATCCTCTCCCACTCTTCATAGATGGGACGATACTTCAAAATGATAAATATTATATAATATTTTATAGCCTCAACATTAAATGGGGTCTCTAAAACAGTAGGGATTCTTATTCCTTGGATTCCCACACTAGTGAAAAACCACATAATTTTCAGTCAGTGTCGCATGGAAACTGCATATCACACTTGCAGAATCAAAGAATTGCTTCTGACCACTATACGAACCAATAATTTGTCTTAGTTATGAACTTCCATTTTTCACACTATTATCTTCCATCGGGATCACCTCATTTATGATGTCTTTTTTACTATAACATTCATGTTACTCAATAAAAAAATCATCTTATAATGAATATGATTCCTAAGCCCATCCTCAAATAATGTCACTTTCATTGGATCATTAGTGTTATAGATAGGTCAAAATCACTAAAGCTCAATAAAATGAGTTGAGTAGTGAATAATTTTTATATAACCCTACTACAGGTTCATGAATTTCAAGGAAATATCAACCCTCATGATCTTAGGGAAGTATTCATGGAAGCTAGAATATAAATCCCTCCAAATCACTTCTCGATTCCAATCTACCTGGTTCAATATATCCCATCAGTGTTCTGTGGATCCAAGAATCATATAAATAGATATATATACACTTATATTAGGTGGTGTATAAAAATTATTGATGATAGACAAGACTATCTCTAGCCATAACTATGTAGATTAGGGGACAACATCCCTATAAAAAGTAGGTGGCTTATACTGCTGAAACTCCCATGTAAGCTCTCCCATAGAAATGGGATGTCAGAGAGCTCATTTTGTGGTCCAAATTACCCACAAAAACTCCTCTCGAAACTAGAAATCATTACCCATATCCATTATAATAGGAGGTACCACATGTGGTACTACTTGAGGAATTACTGGTGGCTCAAGGCCCACAACCTCTATATAATGGTCGTTACCACCTTCATGGGGAACAACTAGAGGAATTCAAGGTGGAATAACTCTAAAAGTGTCAATAGCACACATATTATAGAATTTAACAATTATATGATCACTAATATATAAATAAGATAGGAATAAAACTTCCTATGTAACATTCATACCCCTCTTCTTGCTCAAACATCTAGGTCTAATTAACAAGAATATTTTAATATAAAATTAGACCTTTTATATAAATCCCTCTACTAATGTTCTATATGGGTCAAGATCTATGTTATGAGTCCATGGTATCAATATACAGTGTTTTAATTTCCATTTCTAGAGTAAAACACCCTTTAAATGGAAATTAGCATCCCTACTTATTAGTGACCATTTCATTTTTGAATTCAATTTCATTTAATTTTGTTATCATTTGTATATCATTTGTCTTTTAAATGTTGAACTATATAGATTTACACTTTAAATTTAAAAGGGCACATACATCCTAAAAATTGATGTGTTTTTTCCATTAAAGGGAAACCACTCACTTATCTATCACATTCAGAAAATTTTATCAAAATTCATAGATATTGAAATAAGCACCAAAACAAGTTTCATGGAATGAACATAGTAATATAAATGTGGAATGGTATAATGCATGACAAATAATTATGGTAATGTTCTTAAATTAATTCATTATCATTGCTTTGTTTCCATGTCGAACCAATGATAAAATAAAAACATCAATAATAAAAATAAATATCACACATCCTGTGTATCACCTAATAGTGGAATGAAAGAAACTATAATAGAAATAAACTAGAATATAATTCCCCATCCCATGTTATTTGGTCTTTCCCTCTAAGTGGATTAGCTACTCTCAAGAACATATCATTATAAAATTCTAAATTTTTTTTCATATCAAATATAATATTAAAAAATGATAATAAAAATGTAAAAAAATCCCTCTGATACCACTTTGGGACATCCCACGACAGATTCCAATGAATGGTGCCCCAAGCCGGTGGGATACATAGCCTCAAGCATGCCTCCTCATATACTAGAGGCTTCGAACTAGTAGTAAGGGTCTGAGGTGGTTCATTGGGGAGACTATACCCTCATTGTTAGAGTATCAAAACAATAAAATAAATAGATTAAAAGTGGAATCATAATGGATAACTAATAGTGAATGGTAAAACACTCAATAATAAAAAAATAACTTACATCATGTATTATATAAAAAATGATGATATTTCATATATCTAAAAACTATCCTGAAATAATATTATAAAATACATGTATCAAAAATGTAAAAATACGAATGGGACTATCTCCCATAGAATCACAAAACACATCTTTGTACTGTTCTTCCCTGCTCCCATTCTATTATCAAATCATGTGTTCACCACTGTGTGATTTTACCTGTCCCTACCTACATCAACAAAATCTTCCCAGTTACCATAGATAGTCTAGATAGGGTGTGATATATACTCTGTAGGCCACCACCAATGGTGTCTCTAAATATCCAGTCAGTGAATATAATATTATAGTGTGATGATAATAATGGAAATGAGTAATAGAAACTATAAAGGGTCATCTCTAGTTCTAGAAGGAAACTAGGCTGGAAGAACCTGCTTCGGCCCAAGATGTATAACCTTTGAATATGTAACCATGTGTATATACATATATATAAATTATTCATAATGACTTTTATATCCATATATGTGTGTAATACTACTATCCAGGACCTAAGTCCTAACTTATACATCTATAAGTTGTAGCATGAGTCTCATGAGTATCAAGGGACATAATGAATGGTATCAAAAGAATAGGGGAATCTATTCCTAATATTATTTTAGTAGGGTCCCCATTCCTAGTATCATATCAAGAAGCATCATCATGACCATATATAATAGTAATAGTTTTCTTTTCAGGTATCATATCTATAAGGGCATCATGCCTAGTATTGTTTAAGTTGGTTCCTCATACAAGTGTCAATGTTATAAAATATCCATGGCCATGTATCATACTTAATGAGGGGTCAATGCACATATATCACAATTAATTAGGGTTTCATTACCCATATATCATATCACTAGAAGGGATTTCCTTCCAATATATCACAACGGTAGCAGTGACTCCATATCCATATATAATAACAGGAGATGAAATGTTATGCTTGAATAATATAAATCTTAGGGATCACCATGACCATCATCATAATAGTGATAAGTAATAATTTTCATTAATATGATTTAATAGGTAGTTAATTAATTTATTAATATTTCTCATTTACAAGGGATTAGCCATTTTTCTAGTTAATTAGGTTATGTGGTCGTACCGTACACTTATATTCAATTCATTATAGTTTGATAACCCTATTATCCAAGAAACATGACATTATTATGAATTTCAGTCATGATATCTCAATTTTAAAACCCAAATAAACAATATAGAGAATAGGTTTTCTATTTATACACATATGAATGAAATATAAAATTGATTAGTATGCCTCAATGGTTTGAAACAATTAATGAGGAACTAAGAGAATTAGTAGGTTTTAAAATAGACAATCACTTATAGGTATATTCAGCTTAGTTGGAAATGCATATATAAACCAACATGCAACACCTAACACATAATATAAAGAATATTAAATTCTCGGGATAAATAATAGACCACCAACCTTATGCCTATAAAAGATCACTAGTTTTGTATCAACCTATTATTTGGTCTAGGCCAAAAAAATGGAAAAACAAACAAAATTTCTAAGAATATGATATATAATTATATACTTAAATCACACCATTGTGAGAAAAAAAAAGATGTTTCAAGATCGAGTATGTACTTACCAAAACACATCCAACGAGATGAATAGAATTTGTGTCTGAATCAAAAAAATGAATCGGGAGAAAATACCAAATCAAGGGATTGAAAAGATCTCTAAGAAGGAATGTAAGAGCTGCTATCTATTGGAATGATAAAACAGTGGAGAAGGTTTAATTTAAATGTCATTAATATAATTTTGGTAAAGTCCCTCAAAAATACTAGTCGCACAGTTTGTTTCAATGGTTAACCAAATATTATGCCAACTGTGTGCACCTCACTACCTCAATATACCCCTCACATGGTCATAGTGCACGATTACACAAACCATGTGTTGTTTATGAGTTTATCCACATTCAAATACTTTATATAATATCCCCATGAGTACGGACCAAGGTGTACAATTCTGTAAAATTATGTTCTCTTCTATAACCTATGAAAATACCGACACTGTTAGGAGAAACCATGTGGATTGGGCGGTGTTATTTCTACAAACTGCGTATCCTAGTGCTTTCTTTCATCGATTCGGTTTATGACCAGTGAAAAATCCATAGACACCATTGTTTTCTCTTTAAGATCACTAGGCATACATATTAGGTTAAAAGAAAATATTTAAACTTGAAAATAAATTATTTTACCTCATTAGAAATAGGTATCTTACAAAAAAATATACACAATGAATGTTTCTTAATTTCAAAGAACAATTTTCCAGCCCATAAAGATTGGTAATTCCCTTTAGACCATTCCATAAAAGATCTCAGTTTCCAAGTTCACTGTATTCCGAGTTGTTTCGGGGAATCGAGAGCCTTCCTTGTTTAGTCATGGTATGGGAAAGAAGATAAGCTATTATGGTTTAAAATATGTAAGTGTCGTAAATTACTCATATTTATTAAAATCTAATTGTTTGTACAATTTTTTCATAGTTTTGTATAAATTATACATTAATCATGTACCTCATATTATCTCTATCCACACTATCTCATGTAGTTTGGCTTCCATATTTAACCAAATGTGTACCAACTATGTGGAACCCTCTACGAGGAACTCATAATTATTAATAATGGTACCCACATGATTATCTATATCCATAAATAAGCTATCTACCTCAACCCAAGGATAAAATCACTCCACACAGTTTCCCTTGAAGCTATATATTTTTTTCCCTAATAGTGAAGTAACCATTTGGTAGTGGGAAATTCCATTTCAAAAATTCAATATCCAACCCTAAGCCCCTGATATTTACTGAAAAACATAAAGTAGCTCTCAAGACATGATCTATATCAACATCTCTTATGGATTCTACAAAAATAAAAATATTGATATAAATACTTATTATAAAAATGAACACTTCATTAGTCTAAAAACTTTCATATTCCCACTAAATTTTATAACATGTATTAACACTATTCACTATAATTGAAACCCTCCCATTGTATCCTATATGTTTTTTTTCTTGTAATACTAATATGCCTTTTCTAAACCCTAGATAGAAAGGTAATTTTATCACTCTCACCTTAAGATAGTTTGAGATGGTTGGTCAGAGGGGAGTTATTAATTTTTTTATGAATTTTATTATTATACAGTTTCATTATGCTCAGAAATGTTACTTCAGTTTTTAGGAAGGCTTCATTGAATTATTTATTTATTTAAAATACATATTATTTATTATTATATTTTTTGGGTAATTATTTCTTTATTTCATTAATTATACTATAATATTTGTATTATAATTTCACAAATAGTTAAAATGATTAAACATATGAGTTTCTACTATTTTATTTCTCAAGAGAAGAGAAAATATTTTTGAAATATAATTGGAAGTAAATAAAAAATAGAAATACGAAATATTCTAAGAAAAATTTTATATTTCAATTATAAATTATATAGGGTTTTTCATTTATTTTTTATATGATGAATCATATATTCATTTGAATATATGTTATTATGTTGAAATTGTTGATTTTATGTTGAATTACATGGGGTATATGTTGATTAATTATATTAATGATATTACGTTGAATTATATGTGAATATTTTACAATGATGTGATATAATAGAATCATATATCTATTATGAATTTAATTCAAAAATAAAAACAAAATTATAAAAAATATTCTAAAATAATGAATAGAAAATATTAGATGATAAATATAGAAATATTTGAGGATGGATATGTTTAATTTTGATCATTTTATTTTATGATCATTAAATTATTTATTAAATATATGAAAACCCTTTTATTACATTGATTTTAGTATATTCATAGATGTGTGTAAATGAGAAGTTAGATAATAATGATGATATGGTGGTAATAATAAATAAACTCTAGAATTAATTGAGAATAATTTAAGTAGTAAAAATTACTTTATTTATTTATTATAATATCATCATTTTAATGTTAGTATTTTGGAAGGTGACATTTTACTATTCCTTTTATTTAAATTGTATATTATTTAGTATTATATTATATTTTTTTCGAATTATTTATTTACTTTCTTAATTATAATTTATGATTTATACTAGAATTACACAAATCATTATAATGATTAAGTATGCAAGTTGATGCTATTTTATTTCTCAAGGGAAAGGAAAATATTTTTGAAATATAATTAGAAGTAAATATATAATGTTAATAAAAAATATGTTAAAAAAATTATACTAAAATTAAAAATTCTGTAGGTTTTTTCCCATTTATTGTTGATATTATGAGTCATATGTGCATTTGAATATGTGTTATTATGTTGTAATTATAGATTTTATGTTGAATCATATGGGTATATGTAGATTTATTGTATTAATGATATTAGGTTTAATTTTATGTGCATATTTTATTGCGATGTAACATACTATAATCATATATGTATTATGAAGGTTATTAAAAATTAACATAATATAAAAATAGGGTTTCTAAAATGATGACTAGAAAATATAAGAATATAAATATAAAAATATGGGAGGATAGAAATATTTAATTATGATCATGTTATTATATGATCAGTAAATTATGTATTAAATTTATGAACTATATTTTATTCAAATAATTTTATTATATTGATACCTATTTGTAGATGGGGAGTGAGTTAACGATTATTATATGGTGGAAATAATAAGTGAACCCTTAAATTAATTGAGAATAATTTAAGTAGTAATCTTTAGTTTATTAATTTGTTATAAATTCATCATTTTAATGTTTGGTTGGGGTTTTTTCCTTATTAGCCATGATTATATAGTTGTGTGAAATTCACTAAGTGATAATTAAATAATTAATTAACTAAATAATTTATATGCAATCTATGAAATGGGCATTTAGATTACATAACATCGGTGGTGGGATATTGATTTATCTAGTGATGATTGTTACATCATAATATATTGTGGTTTATTCTTAGTTTTTGCATTATTATTATTTATTTACATTATATATTGTGATTTTCCATTTACTATTATTTTAGGTTATTTCATTCTTGATTTATTTTCATTTTCTGTTAACATTCTCTGATTGTGTGATTGACTATTTTTTTTATTTTTGGTTTGTGATTCAAATTTATTATAAATTAAAATGTAAATGGACTTTTTTACATGTATACCTATATAGGGTGAAATGGTTTAAGGAATAGTTTACCTATACATGGTCTATAATTACTCAAGGCTAATGCATGTATAGTAATTATATGTTGTAATGGGTTACCGTTATGAGGTGAATCTATATAAAGATGAAAACTATAATGTATTAAGGTGTAGTGTTTGTATGTATATGTGTATGGGTGGGATATAATGTATCAAGGTACATAACACATGCATACATTTATGTTACATATTTTTATAATGTATAACATACACAAATTTCTTTGGGTTGTGATAGCTTACGCTTATGTCATGCATTTCCTTTGTGGTGTGTTAATGATATAGTTTGAGTGGAGGAGGTTATAAAATGTTTGTTAAGATGTGGTTGTGGAAATATAAATATAGGGATGTAGTGACGTGGTTGATATATTTATGTAGATGAATATGGGAAATGACATTGATGAATTTGTGATTAGTCATATATGATTAAATATGAAAATAACACAAAGAATATTAATTTTTAGATGATTGTTTTTGATATTTGGAAGAGTGGTTATTTGTCTCTATAACTCATTTATTATTCATGTGAGTATCTGAAAACCATATATAATCCTCATTTATTTAAGAAATTTTAATTGATAATCAAATATGGTATGATTAGTCAATTACTAGTGATATGATTCTAGGATTTATATTTTTTAGCGTATGATCCCACAAGTCTAAAATAATTGTTGTTTAAGTATACAAGTATAATGATTTCAAACTAATATGATGATGTAAGGAACCCATCAAAGAGTGCCATCTAATATATTCATTAATGTCATATTTAGTTTAGGTGTTTGTTATGTAATTATTCTTGTTTAACCCCTATATTTTATTAGTGAATTTCATGCATTTCTATCTCATTGTATTTATTTTAGATGGATATATAAATCTTTAAAAATATAATCCTACCAAATAATCCCAATTTCTCACCCACTTCTATTTACATTATTTTTTTGTAAGATATATCAATGGAGATTTAGTAATCCATTTTTTTGGGTAGTTGAAGTAGAATCTATGAAGAAATTCTTGTATCTTTTTGTTATATGAAATTAATTATCATATAGTAAAAATGTAGGAATTGGATTTCTTTATTTATAATATATTCGAAATATATTTTACTGATCGTTATACTTTATTTTCTAGGTATTTATGAGTGTAATTCCTTCCATTTGAGAAACTGATACCTTAAATGCTAGTTGATAACCCACAACCTATTAGAGGTAGGTCTCAAAGTTCACACTTATTACCTCTTCCAGACTAGGAGGGTTTTAAACAGTATTGGTTCATAAAAATTCGTTGATATGATTTTTATTTAAAGATAGTATGGTGTTTTTAGTTAATCATATGTGAGGGATGCATGTGTTGGGTTTAGAAATAATATCATTTGACCTAACGAGTTAGGACTGCGGGGGCTGGTTAGAACCCAGATATTTTGGGGGACTTATAAATGATTATAGAACCCTTAATTTCAAGAATACCAACTAAGAGGCAAATATCATGTCCCCCAACAATTCTTTGTGAGGACCCTAATAGCAAACCAAGCATGTTTCAGTGTAAAAAAGAACCGAATTTGGGACTGAAAATTTAGGAAGGATACACGCATCATTGTCTTAGGTTATATTTTTGTGAAAATAATAATTTTAAATTACTTTAGGTGTGATTATTTATACTAGCATAAATATTGATATGAGGTGGTCTAAATAATTATATTTTAATTCTTTTTAAAAAATCAACTATTGGTAGTGTAAATATATCTTCTTAAAATTCAAGATATGATATAAAGATTCATTTTTCTAATACCCCATGTTAGTTTTAAAATATGAATTTTAATTTAATGATAAATAAAAAACCTATTAATGTTTATTATGGACTAAAAGGGATATTTTAAGGTAATAATCTAATAATATTTTATTAATATTTAATCATGTTTTCCCACACATAAAAATTTAGAGATTTTTATTATATAATATTTCTCTTAATGAATAATTAATTAAGTGAAAAAATATTTGAAAGAAATGGTTTCAGTAGAATGTTTTAGATTCCAATGTTTATTGACATGATATTTTATTAATGTTTTAATCTGATATGATAATTTGATTTTTTTTGAAATTAAACTCATTTTGTAAGTATGAGTTCATCTAATTAGGAATAATTATATACATAAAGAATTTTTTTACTTAACATGTATGACTTAATATATTATTTTGATGCATGACTAATAAATATTGTTAATAAAATTTATTAATGGTGCACTAATTAAACTGATAAATTATGTGACATGGATGAACTAACTATTATCGATAGCATGTCAAAGATTGAAAAATGCAACAAACAATTTGATTGGAAAGAATGCTAATTTATGTGACTTATTAATTTAAATTAATTCCATGTTGAACATAATTAGTTTTGAATGTTATAATTTAAAAATTATAAATTATGAAATTATGAAATTATTTTTATTAAGTATAAACTGTAACACCCTGAGATTTTATGAAATATTTTTTATGCATTAATTTAATCTCTTGGATATTTTTCATTTCACACAATACTAAACAAAAATTGATTTTTCATTAAATCACTATATTTGGCTTGTTTTGTACACTTCACCATCTTAATCATACACTAAACATAACATAATTTTTAGCTTTGCCTATATGAAACACATTTCTTATATTGCATTTCATTCAAAATTTACTTTCCTTGAATGCTTCTGTAACACACAAGACCAAGATTTACCGAACAATAATATATTATTAGAATATTATTATTTGATATAATAAGATATAACCTATAAAATAAATTAGTGTTTATGAAAAAGGGTTAACTAACTTATTAAAATATATGGTTTACAAAAATATTAAATGAATTCATTATTTACAATTACTTATAAACAAATATGAAAACCAATTGAATAAAAAGGAAAATATTATTATTTTAATGCCCACAAAGTTGTTTTATCCTAATAAATTAAACTAATTAATATTATTGACTGATATTAATTATATAAATATAAATTAAATAAAATTGTCTTGATATTAATCCAATAGTTTAGATAGTCTTATGATATGAACAAACCAAATTTTATGCATAAAAACCTATATTTTTTACAAAGGCATTTTTACCGCATTTTACTACTAAACATATATTAAATCAAATTTTTGGATATTTTATGGATTATATATGACAGAATAAAAATCATATTTAATAAAAAACACAAACAATAGTTTATGGTAAATGTTTCATATTTTTCTGTGAATTTTCAATTATTTAATGAATAATTAAATATACTGGATGTTAATTCAAAACAGATTTTCCATATAAATAATTTATATTGTCAAATTTCATTTAGAATTATATTAAAATTTTAATTATATATTAATTTTATCAATTATTCCAATTTGGTTCATTTTAATCAATTTAAATTTGAAATTGCCTATAATAACATAACAATCGTTTGGATACTTTTACTTTAAAAACCTACTCTATCGTCTCATCAACAAAATTAATTATATATTATTTTTTTCCACTACTTTGATTTGAATTTTCAAATTTTTATTTCATATATAGAATTTGAATAATTTATAATTTATAATAATTTCAACAACGTTTTGACCGAAAATATTAGTGATAGTGATTAAAATTATTTAAAATGATTACGATAAATATTAGTTTAATAAACTACAAAACCTTAAATTTAAGAACCCAAATGACATAAAAACATCCCCAACACGAATTTTATGTCCATTATTCATCCATTAACCTTACATTATTGATTTAGGTTTTTTTATGACTTTTGTTAGGTAAAAACGTGGTTACACCTAACTTGTTTTCAAAAAATATAAGTATTACATCTATCATCGCTATAAAAGGCCACAACCTCTACCAATTATTCACACCTCTAGAACCATATATGTTAATAAAATATAAACTCAGTACACTTTCCAAATTACCTTAATTAATCCTTTAATTATTCCATTTATGATAAATAAATCCATGGAATCTTATTATCACAAACCAAAAGGAGATACATGATTAAGAGGTAACACCCTCTCTCAAGCTCCTTTGTTCTATTTTCTTTCTCCACCCCTCCAATATATTTATTTCAAGATTGTATAAAAAATATATTAAATATACTATGATTTTATTATGATAATATGTCTACCTACACTTACACACACATCCATCTAATGGGTAATGAACATACTACTTATGTATATGGTGAACTATCGCCTCCCTAAACGATTATTGTTCATTATTCTTTTACCACCTCTCATTGTGGAACTTAAAATGGAAACTATGTTTATATATTTCATATATTATATTTATTATGTATTTAATATTTTTTATTCTTTTTAAAGCACATAACTTTTTACATTCTATTTGGGGTAAATATGATAATTTCATTTGAGAAAGTGTGGACTTCCACCCCCACAAAGCAATGCGATTCATTCAGACACTAAATGGAATTTATTAAAGATGGTTTTGGAGAACCTGTATGATATATATGATATAATAATAATAGTGGAATAATTTAATATGTACATATATATATATACTTATATGTCATTTTCATTCATTATTTCATTATGATAATAAAAATAGAAACAATGGTCCTGCGTACGCCTGACATACCGTCTCCATGAACGGTGTATTCCATTTCATAATTATATATTATATATATTATTATAATAAATATATACGTTATATACATGATATTTAAATCGTGGTTTAAATTCTGTAAATTATTATATAAGTATAAGGACTAAAGATATAACAAATTAAGGCACATGCGATGAAGAAAACAGATATTACCCAAAGAGAAACCTTAACATTTGATTGTTAAAAAGAAGGTAATATATGGTCTTAATAAAAACATATACAATATTAGATATAATAATATAATTCTATAAAATTTTTATAATAAAAATACATTTATTATACAGGAAGCATGTACAAGTATGGAAATAGTAAAGACACAAGGTAAGGGGATTTCATCTCACTTTTTGATTCCGTGAGATACATGCTTTATTCACCATCAATTTCTTTTTCTAGGGTGTTCATAACACCCAAGGATGTATTCAATGATTATTTAAAATAAATTTATGGGTATTTAGTATCCATTAAATTATCTTTATTTCATGAAGCTTATGTTATAAAAGTTGTAGAATTGGTAAAATAATTTTGTCTCCATTTTCCTTATTTGAGAGTCATGTTTTATTATGCACCTAAATTATTTTCAAGGTCTATATACACTCATTTTACAAGTTTTATCATTAATATCATTATTTTTATTATATTTCAAGCTTTATTTAATTTTCTTTTCTTACTTGTAGATTATGATATCATGTTACCAAGTTATAAGTGTTTATTGAAACAATCTCATCTCTTTTCAACATTATTTATGTTTGTGAATCATTTGATGAAAAATGATGATACATATCTCATGAAAACTCATTAATTTTATTATCATATGGTTATTCATAATATATTCATGTATTGGTACTATTTTACCCTGTTTGTTACACAAGATAGCTAAGAATGTGTTTTTATGAAAGTACAACTTTACCCTCTCTTCAGTTGGAAATATGTGTTTCTCTGATACTGTGTTGTCTAGAAAGTGTTTCCAAGAATATTATACATGTTCCCTATAATTATTGAATAAAAATTTCCCTTTTTTTTATTTTAAAATTTTCTTCAAAGTAATATTCTTTTTGTTTTCTTAAAAATGTATTTTTCTATACTTTTACTATAAAAAATGAATTTTCTACTTAACTCATATGACTTGTATATATTTACCTATCATAATTTCTATAAAAATTCCTTTTCATGTCTAAAAATTTAATTTTTTAAAAAATAAAAAATAATAATAATTTTCAATGAAATTGTTTTCAAAATATATTTAATATTTCTTTATACGTTTTCAAATTATTTTTCATGGAAATTGGTTTTCAAAATGTTTTCAAACATCATTTTTAAATTTTTATGGGAAATAGTTTCAATACATTTTCAAGATTATTTCATATGTTTTCATGTAAAAAGAGTATCAAAACATTTTGAAGCTTTATTTATAAGTTTTCAGCATTATTTTAAACCTAATGGTTTTAAAAAAAATCAATATTTTTTTATAAGTTTTTAATATTATGTTTAATGAAATGAGTTTCAAAATGATTTATATATTTATTTAAAAGTTATCAAAGTTATTCTCTTTAAAATAGTTTTCAAAAAAAATCATGCTTTCTTTTAATTCTTTCATTTTGTTTTCAATGAAAAATATTTTTACAATTTTTTGAATATTATTCTACACGTTTTCATGTAAAATGTTTTTCAAAATGATTTAATTTTTTATTTATATGTTTTAAAGTTATTTTATATGAAAATTATTTTCAAATAGATTTATGTACTAAAAATAATCTTTTAATGAAAAATGGATATTTTCCTCAAGAAACTTTTTTGAAATATATTTTAAAATTATTTTCCTGGTAAGATGGCATTTTTTGATATTACTTTTGTCTTTCTAAGAAATTATCTGAAGGTTAAAATCATATTCTTTCTCTAAATTGGTTATGATTGATGTTATGGTCTTTATGAAACATGATTCTCTTTCATGGGTTATATGTGTATGAAATCCATTTCTCTTTCATGGGTTATATGTTTATAAAATTTATTTCTCTTTCAAGGGTTATTTTATTTATGAAATCTGTTTGTCATTCGTTGTTTATATGTTTATGAAATTTGTTTCTCTTCCACAGGTTCTGATTTTGATGAAAATATTATGAAACATGTATCTTTGTCCACATGTAATGATATAATTACAAGTTTATGATACCCAATTAATTTCATGGGTTATGAAATGATTGTTTATGATTTTGGGGTATATGTATGTATGGTTTCATTATGAGACATATGGGACCTATATCTCCCTCCAATGAATTAATTAAAGATTTATAGATCATGAAATACACTAATATTGTATTGATATTAAACCTTGACTATTAAGATGGCCATGGGAGTGAACCATAAATACGAAGACAATATGAGGAGTGAACACATGATACTAAGTTTTCCATTTGAGTAAACCATGTCTATGAAGATAGTATGGGGAGTGAACCCATACTAATAATCTATTTTTGTCAAAAATTCCCTACATATTATGGAAATTATATGATCTACTTATGTGTTTTCTAAAAAAAATTCTTTCTTATGTTATTATTTCATGGATTATATTCTTTATATTTTAATGATTCATGTCTTATGAACTAAGAAGCCTTAGAACATGATTCATATATATGATCATTTATATACAGTGAATGATCTTCTATTTCCATGATATTGTTATTATACTTGTATTCTCAGGATTATGCTTACATATCTCCCTTATTTACCCTTACTAAGCATTTGACCTCACCCATTTTTATGTTTCCTTACCCATGTTAAGAGGATATTTATTATTTTTTATGTGTCTAATAAGGGTTATAATCATGAAGAAACTATTGGAAAATAATTTATCACATTTATATACCATTGTTTATATTTCCATGTTTCTAAAAGCACTATACTAGAATGGTCTTTGGGAGTCTTTTTGTATAAAGTTTTAAGTATTTTACAAAATTTAGGTAATGTCTATGTATAAAAAGATAGTGTATATATAGTCTATATTAGAGTAAATTTTTAGATATCCCTTGGACGCTAGAATGAGAATACCTTAGTGAATAACCTAATGACATGTATAGGGATAAGTGTGAGGATATATAAATGTTTAGGAAACATTCCTGTAATTTTGTTAAAGGGTAGAGTGGGTGGTTTCATAGATATAAGACTCTATCTAGATACTACAAGTGGATGTGGATATGGCATAGATTAACCTAGGGGTAACAACTTTCACTAGATATTTTGGGCTAGACTAGGGGTAATCTGGTAAACGAAAATTGCCCTTATTGCACACCTGGTTTGACACTCCTAGGGGATATGATTTAGAAATTCAAAAACCTTTCATGAACCATTATGAAATATTTTATTAAATTATGACTATGAATAACCTTGGATAAACCTAAGGTTTCTTTGATTAAAAGGTAGTTGTTGTCGTGTTGATATCCTATAAGTAATTTTTCATGATTATGCAGCTTTCATATATGATATGTGTTTCTAACCCCATAATCAAGCTTTTAGTAAATAAAGAGAATTAGACAAAATATGGTTAATATATAAATATCAAAATTTGTAATGTATTGGAATTATGAAAATAGATTTCCCAAGTAGAAATCTCATAATAAAAATCAGGAAGGTTGTATAAGTATTTTTTTTATACTGCCAAAGATAAAGAGAGCACAAATTACATGTGAAGCATATGTGATGTTTTTTTAGTAATGTTTACAATGATCATAATAAGCATGATTATATTTAGGTTGATGAACCATAAAACATGATTCATATTTCATATTCTAGGAAAGTGGTATTAGTAAAATAGATGAATCCTAAGTAATAGTTTAAGAATAAAGTTTGAAGAATGAAGTACCTATGATTTTGGAATTTAATGATTATGTTATATGAATCATGAAATAAAAAATAATTTTCATTATATGATTTCATTAAATATTGAAAAAGATATGTTAAATGTTTTTGAATACATCGATAAGTTATATTTTGATTAACTGAAGGTAACCCTTAATGTGATAATGATTTTTATAAAATTGTGTTTCACTTGGATAATAAGATGATAGACGTGGATAATGTAAATTTGATTGTACTGATTAGAATAGATATTATTATTGATTATGTGAAAATGTATTCTATGTCATCATGGATGAATTTTACTACTTCTTGGATATAAGTAACATATCCAGTGACCTTTGGAATAAGGAATCCTGCATGTTTTCCAAAAGTATTTATGGTAATTCTGGCTATGACCATTTTTTAAGAGAATATACAATGAGTGTATTCACTTGTATCGAATGTGACAACCAAGGACTACTTTGTGATATATAGTGGGATCAATTTTTATATAATTTTTTGAGTTATTTTAAATTTTTTGGATTCTCATCGTTCAGAATATTTATAAGGTTAACCATTTATGGAAAGATTATGTTGTGCTTTGGATGATGTTTTTGACAATAATGTTTTATAATACAACATGATGATTTAATCATGTTATAAAACTTGTAATAAAAATGTGGTATTGTTGCAAAATGAAGACAGATGGGATAGAATAGGATGGATCTCATGATATTTTAGTCTTCAAGAAATAAAATTCACCTTCCTTATTGGGAAAAGAGGTGAAGTGGATCAACGAACAATAAAAGGTTAGTTTTTTTTAAATCATGAAATTATATATTCTCATGAAAATACATTAAATTTAGGAAAAATGATCATGAAACCAAAAAATTAATCCTAGTACATCTCTTTCTGATGAATCAGATGGTCCGTTAGTTCATCTTAGATTTATGGATTTTTAATTGTTAACTTTCTCATCCCCTTGTTCTCTACTAATCTTAATCAGAAAATGTGGGTTATATTTCACTACCCATTGGCCACCTATGTTCTACTATGTGAAAATCCAGTTATATATTACTTTGGGTAACCATTATGGTTCTAATTTCCCATTTTATGGTATGTTTTAGTATTCATGTTTTTGATGTGGGTTTCTATGAATGAAAATTTAAGGTATTAAACATGTGATAACACAGATGAATTTTTAGGGAGAAATTAATTTTAAGGGGGTATAATGTTACACCCCAAGGTTTTTTTATATATATATTTTGAATGAATATACTATTTTTCATATTTTTTATTTTACGGAACACTAAAAAATATTTAATTTTATATTAAAGCACAAAGTTTGGATTGTGTTTTACACAACACCTAGTTAATTATTCACTACACATAACATAATGTTTAGTTTTACCTATATGGAATATTGAGGTTTTCTTTAATTACACACCACAACAACTTTTCTCAATGGATTATGTTACATTCATGATTGAGTTTTACCAAATAATAATATATTATTAAAATATTATTATTTAATATAATAATATATAACCTAGCCATTAAATTTGTGATTATGAAAAATTGTTAACTATATTATTAAAATATACGGTTTAAACAAATATAAAATGTATTCATTGGTTTCAATTAATTATATATCGATACGAAAACTAATTAAATAAAAAATAAAATATTACTATTTTATACTATTATAGATATTTTACCCTAATAAATTAAATTAATTAAAATTTGTGAGTGATTTTAATTTTATATATATTATATTAAATAAAATATTTCAGATATTAATCCAATAGTTTTGATTGGCATATGATAAGATCGAACACAATTTTATTCATTAAAATGAATTTTTTTTTACAAAGGCACTTTTAAAGCCTTTTAATGGAGAACATATTTTAAATAATATCTTTTTCAATTTTGAGGGTTATATAAGTAAAGAAACATCATATTTAAAATAGAAACATTAAAATAGGTTAGGTTTCATTCTTGTTATTTTTCTGTGAAGTTTCATTTTTTAATGAATAATTAAAAATACTAGATTTTAATTCAAAATTGATTTATCATCTAATTTATTTATAAGGTAAAATAATTTTATAATTTTTTTAAAGATTTTAATTAGATAATATTTTTATAAATAAATATAATTTTGGTAATTCTATTCAATTTCACACTGAAATTGGGCATAAAACCATATCAAAGGCTCAGTCGTTTTTACATTAAAAACCTTCAGTGTCATCCCATCAATAGGATTAATTTTAAATTGATTTCTATCACATCTATGATTAGAATTTGGAAATGTTTTTTTATTTGTAATCTGCATAATTTATTATTTATAATATCTTCAATTTTTTTACCAAAAAATTAGTGAAAGCGATTAAAATTAACAACAATGGTTAAGAGAGAAATTATGTTAATAAAGAAATAAACATTATATTTATGACCCAAAACAACCTAGAAACATGTAAATAATTGATTTTTAGTCATTATTCTTCCATGAACCTTCCATTATTCGTTTTTTTGTTTTTATGGCTTTTGTAGTTAAAAATGTGGATACAACTAACTTGTTTTCAAAAATGATTATTGTGTCTTTTCCCTTCCTTATAAAAGGCCACAACATATCCCTCTTATTAAAACCTCTACAACCACTTAGGATCAGATAATATCTACACAATACACTTCCCAACTTACCTACCTTTTTTCTAGAACCCTCTGATTGGGCTGAAATCAATCTAATGAATCCTTTTGGAAAAAACAAAAAAAAAGTTACCCGATTAAGAGTTAACACCTTCTCTCAAACTCCTTTCTTTTATTTCCTTTCTCCACTCATCCACTATCATTATACCATGATTGTATAAAAAACCATCATATTAAATATACTAGTATTTTTTATTTTGTTGTTTATACCTACACTTACAAACCCATCCATCTAATAGGTAACGAACATCTTGTTTATGTGTACGGTGAACCACCACCTCGTTATATGATGATTGGCCATTTTTCCTTTACCGCCTCTCATGGTGGAAAAAATGATGGAAAATATATTTATATATATTAGATATTGTATTTATTATTTATCTAATATTATTTAATCATTTTAAAACACATATTTTTTTTTACTTTCAATATTTTGTAAATATGATAATTTCATTTGAGGATGTGTGGACTACTGCCTCCTCAAATCGATGGGATTCATTCACAAACATTATGGAATGAATTAAGAAAGGGTTTAGTGAAATTATATGATATATATGATAAATAATTATTCCAAAATAATGATACATACACATATATATAGAAACTTATATGTCATTTTATTTCCACCATTCAATACGACAAAAAAACAAAAACATCGTTACTACGTATATACGTCATACAATCTCTATGAACGATGTATTACATATTGTACTTATATATTCTATAAATTATTATAATACAAATATCAATTATATAAATAATATTTATATCATGTTTTAAATTCTATAAATCAGGATATATGTATAAAAACCAAATACATAACAAATTAAGACATGTGTGAAGAACAAAGGGAATATTTCTCAAAGTGAAACCATAACATCATATTTTTAACAACCAAATAATATAATGTATTAATAAAACCATATATGGTATTAGATATAAATATATTATACTATAAAAAATTTACTAATAAATTATATTTATTACACAGAATTCATGTACCAGTACAAATATATTCAAGACACAAGGTAAGGGGATTTTGTCTCACTTTTATTTATGTGAGGTACATTATTTATTCACTACCCATTCATTTTTTGTGGTGTGTATACAACACAGGTATGTAGTAAGTTATTCTTATACTAAAATTTATTGGTATTTACATATTCATTCAATGATATTCATATAATAGGGTTTGTGTTTCAAAATTACTAAATCGTAAAATAGTTCGGTCTCAATTTTCCTTCTTTGAGACTCAAGTTTTGTTATGGTCCTAAATTCATTTCGTGGTGTGTATAATTCCATTTAACATGTTTCCTAAATATAATTTTTCATGATATTTTATACTGAATTTTATTTACATTCTTCATGGAGATTATGATTCCATGTTACTATGTTAATAGAGTTTATTGAAATAATCTCATCCCTTTTTAAGATTAATTATGTTTGTGCCTCCATTGATGAAATATTATGTTTCATATCTCAAGAACACTCAATATTTTTATTATCATATTGTTATTCATAATATATTAATGTATTTGAATCAATTTTTCACTATTGGTTATATAATATAGTAAAGAAATAGTTTTTAAGAAATTCCAACTTTACCTTCCCTTCTATCAGAAATACGTGTTCCTTGAATACCATGTTTTCAAAAAAGGGTTTCAAAGAACTTTTATTATCCCCTGAAAGAGGCTAATATTAATTTCATATAATATATTATTCATATGTATTATTAATCATAGACACCATTATTAGTACATTTTACTCTTTGAACATTATTTAACATTATGATTGTAATTCCTTCTTAAAATTAACTATTAAATGGTACCTTCTTGGGCTTCTCATAAAACACACAATTGTCTTGATTTTATGTTTATATTTTATTTTCAAGTCTCCCATTATATAAGGAACAATTAATTATTTTGGAGAACTCAGATATTCAATTTGGAAGACCACCAAAGTGGGATTTGAACGAACCACATTCTGGGTGAAATGATTTGGACAGTAGACCAATAAAGGTACTGTAGGGGACAAAATTCAAGCCCAATGATTCTGAACATTTATATGATGATAAAGGATATTATTGGGAACATTTAATTTAACAGTTTCCCAAGCTAATTAGGATGTTTTAATAGTGTTCTAGGCGGTCCAAGTTGATGATAAAATTCTGGGCCAGATTCTGAGACCCAGAAAAATAGCCCACCATTTAAATCATATCTCGCAAACTGAATATTATGTTGGGCTGAAATTTTACAGGACCTTAGAGGAAATAGGGGATACATTTTATCCTTCTATGTCCCACTCTAATTCGTTCATCTAGATGGTCCTTTCATCACATCTATCTGGTGGATGCAAGATGGATTCCATTTCAGGGGAAGAGTGGAAAAGTCACATCTCCATTAATTGTCCACCAACCTTTCCCCAACACAATTAATTAAATGAAGATCAGATGATGGGGGCTCAGAAAAAGGATTCTGAAATGACTATTTAAGGTGGTAGTGGTTGATGATTTGGAGGATCTGAGATCTTTCATTTCATTGTAATGTTATTATGCCAATTTGTCTTAGTAACATTTTTCCTTCTCACGTAAGTTATTTGAATCACTTTGGTTTTTAATAAAAGTTCTTCTTCTTATATAATTATGTTCTTCTTCATATCACTTTGATACCATTTCCTCCTGGTGTGAACTTTTTCACACCAAACCTTGTGATTTTTTATCACACAACCATGGAGTGATTGTTATTTTGTTGTCTTTACTTCATCAATTCCACCCTCGTAAGTCTACTTCCTACTTCCGTTGACAAAATGCCATCAATGTAGGGCTTTCTATTTTATAGGTTGATCAAAGGGAGTAGCAAGGGGATATATGGAATGTTATTTCTCACTCTTTAAATTCTATTAATTTCTTTTATTTAATTTTCTTTCATTGAATGTTTTTTATTCGTCCTCTTCCTTATTGAATTTATTCGCCTCACTTTTATGTGATAATTAGATCATTTACCTTCGAGTGCTCATGAAAATTATCCTACATGTGTATAGGTGATTAGAATGTGTTGTGAAGGTGTTTAATCAGTATGTAATGAGGTTAGTTTTAATACATTGCATGAATCCTTCTCGAGTTAATGAAATTAAAATCGTAAAAAAGGAATTCATCCAATCCACCTCGACCAACAACTTAGGATCAACTCATTTTCTCATAATTTTAATTCACGTAGATATATTAAGTTCTCTTTTAAAATCCATATAAAATCAACCCAAGATGGCTACTTCAAAGCCAAAAACCAATCTCTTTTTATTGTGTGTCTAATGATCTTCTTAGGTCTTTGAGGATTCGACAACCCAAGCTACACTTCAGGTGAACGCTTAACCCGTAGAACTTTGGTAAATTTGGGAGAAACCAAATTTTGGTGCTGTTTCCGGAGACCCAATTAAGTTCCTTAGACAAAAAACTATCTTTTCTTAACCCCATTCTATTATTCTCATCCAAATTCTCTTATCTTTTCCCTTTCTTTATTTTTTTCTTTTGGTACATGTCCGCCTACACCCGTGATAACCCAATTAGATTAGTTAGGATGGAAACTCCTAGGATAGGGGAGTCATGTTCATCTAAGGGATTGTTTTCAATTGAAAAAAATATTCTTGAAATTCCAAATTCACCAATTAAAACAAGTCCAATGGAGGGTCTTCAAAGAAATCAAATGGTAAACCCTGTGGGTGATCAAATGGGAAACCAAAAACAAGAAGCTCCAAACATAGGGAATGTGGTCGATCAAACCATGAATGCCTACCTCACTCTAGCATGGACCAATGATCCCTTATTCATTAGGCACAATTACCTATGAGATTCCAACAACATCTTTAAACCGCATTTCCTAAACCACCTTCCAACATTCAATGGAATGGAGTCTGAGATGCCCTACCTTCACACTAAGGAGTTCAATGACATTTTAGAAACCATGTGTCCCCCACATCAACTTGAATCAGCTAAAATGAGGCAATTTTACTTTTCATTAAAGTATAGATATAAAAATTGGATAATAAATTTGAGACCATCATCCATCAAATCATGTGACCAATTATAAAGGGAATTATACAAAAAATACTTCCCCACCACAAAACAATATCACCTAAAAAGAGCATCCAATTTTTTTTTTGAAAAATAGGGAGAGTCATTCTATGAAACATGGGAGAGATTCAAAGACACCCTAGACATGGTTCCACACAATGGTTTTCCTATTCCTAAATAAGTTAAAATTTTCTATGATGGGTTGGGCTCTGGGAACAAACAATTCATTGACATGATGTGTAATGGGACATTTAAAAACAAATCCCTAAATGATGCTTATGAGTATCTAGAAATCCATTCTGAACAAAACCAAACATGGGGAACATCACCTTATTCTGAAAAGCCACAAAGAACTACTGGAATACATACACTTAGAAAAGATGAAAGCCTTTGGACTAAACTCTCATCACTTACTAGGAAGGATGGAGAGATAGTCTTTATAAAAATACATGAATTCCAAACTGTAGACCATGTTTGCACAATTTGTGACAAACATGACCACAAAACAGAAAACTACCAAACCGTTCCATCCGTCAAGGATGTTATTCTAAGAGGACCACCTACTGAAGTCAATTCCCTAAACATTAAAAATCCCCAATACAAAAACACATTCAACCCATGGTATAATGACCACCCAGGTTTCCGCTGGAGAGATACCCAACAACTTATCCAACCACATAGATAAAATCTGTACCCCCTCAGAACTAACAAACCCATAACTAGTTCCAAACCCAACATATCCAATACCAACAACCACCAGTACATATTTAACAAACCATCCCACCTCCAAAATACCCCCCTGGGATAAACCAATCATCTCAAGCACAAACCCAAACTGTTCCACAAAGCCTACTAGAACAACTGTGCAAAAAATGTAAAAGATGAACTCAGAAGTCTCTTACCAAAAATAAGAACTTCAAACCATCAAAACTGGAAAGGAACCTATGCCTACACTATAAATTCCACTACAAACAATAATGTGAGAGTAAAGTAGAACTCAAACAACTCATGAACAACTAAAGGTTGTGACTATTTTAAGAAGTTGGAAATCAATTGAGAAACCTGAACAACTAATTCAAAACCCATCTAAAGATTAAAACATGGATGAAAATTAAAATGAATCAAATGATCAAACCAAAAAACACGATAAAATTTTCAAATAAACAACTCTTCAACAAAAAACACCACAACCTACACCATTTCCTCAATGCTGAGTGGGAAAACCAAGCCTGAATTGAATGAAACATTGAGGGAAATATTATCACAAGTAATGTTGAACATTCTACTCCTAGATTCTAGTCAAACCATTCATCTATAATCAAAATACATTAAGGACCTCTGCACATTTAAAAGTAAATTCTCACATAATAACCAAGTCCATTTAGTAGAAAATTATAGTACACAAATTCAAGGGATCATTCCTCCTAAGTTGAAAGACTCGGGTTTCCCTTACATCAATGTTGAACTAGGAAAGAGAAAAGTTGTCAGGTCCTTGTATGACCTAGGTTCTAGTGTCAATATCTTCCCCTATGATGTGTAATGTCAGTTAGGCCTAGAAGAGATCCAACCCACATCTATCACACTTCAACTTACTGATCGTAGAATTAGGTTTCAAAGGGGATTTTTAAGGACATTCTGGTAATGGTTGAAAAATTCATCTACCCTGCGACTTCATTGTCCTTGACAACCATCCAAACATAGGAAATAAGGAACAAACCTCAATCATCCTCGGTTATCCATTCCTTGTAAAAATAAGCTCTATTTTCTAATTTCGAAATGGGAACATGACCATCACCTTTGGAAACATGAGTCTAGACTTGAACATCTACAATGTAATCTCACAAATTGGGGATGACGAGGAAATTTATGAAGTAAACATGATAGGAGTCATTGATAATGAATCCATAAAACATCAAGGAATACTTGGTGGATATTTAAGTCTGGATGAGGTTGATTTCCTTTGTTCACATGAAGGATGTTTGTCTCCTTATCTTGAATCATTTTCAAATTTCTCTTATAATAGGGTTCTTAGGTCCAACAATTAGTGAAGCCTTTTAGGAAACCACTTTCATAAAGACCAATCAAACTTCCTTCCCTAAATCTATTCAACCCAATCTATGAACTGAACCTTCTAAATGTGGGGAATAAATCCTATCAAAAACTCTAGGAAACAAAATTGGTATTGATCAAATTTCCCAATCTACTTCTAAAATTCTGAACCAACCTGATCTTGAATTTAATTAACTTCTAGTTACACTCAAGTATTCCTTCCTAGGGGACAATCAAACATATCTTATTGTCATTTATTCTTCTCTTGAAGCCAATAATGAGATGATGCTTCAATATGTCCTTAGGAAACATAATAAATCCATTGGTTGGCCCAAGTCTAATATTCCTAGGATTATCCCACTTATTTAGACTCATAGGACTGTTCTGGAATCTGATTCAAAGCCATGTCGCCAACCTCAATGGAGACTCAATACTAATCTCATGGAAGTAGTGAGGAAAGAACTTCTAAAGTTTTTTAAAGCTGGTATCATCTATCCCATAGCTGAGAGTGAGTGGGTGATCCCAATACAAGTTGTTCCAAATAAGTCTGGAATCACAGTGTTAACCGATGAAGATGGTGAGATTCTTCCAATAAGGGTGAGTTGTGGCTAGATAGTCTCCATCGACTATAGGAAGCTAAATTCATTTACCAAGAATGTCCATTTCTACTTAACATTCATTGACCAAGCCCTTTAGAGAGTGGCAGGTCATGCCTAATACTGTTTCTTAGATGGGTACTCGGGTTATAATCAAATTGAGGTCTCCCTAGAGGATCAAGGGAACACTACATTCACATGCCCATTCATCACCATTTCTTTCAAACACATGCCAATCAGGTTATGTAATGCCCCTATAACCTTCCAGCAGTACATGATGGGAATATTCTCAAAAATGGTAGGAGATTTTCTAGAGTTCTTCATGGATGACTTCTTTGTATTTAGGAATACATTTGAGGGATTTCTGAGGAATCTGGAGAGAGTTTTGTCAAGATGTGAAGAAAATAATCCGGTTTGAAACTGGGAAAAATGTCACTTCATGGTTAAAGAGGAACTAGTACTTGGCCATCTTGTCTCGGGGAGGGTAATTGAAGTCGATAAAGCAAAGGATGACATCATTTTTCACCTTCCATCACCCAAAACATTCAAGGAAGTGAGGTCTTTCTTAGGACATGCTGGTTTTTATAGAAGACTCATTAGGAACTTTAGTTCAATCGCTTGTCCCATTTGTGGTATTTGGGTAAAGGATTCTCATTTGTTTTGACAAAAAGCTATGAGGATTTTTTCTAAACCATAAAATCATCTCCCACCTCTCCTCTGATCATGAAATACCCAAACTGGAACCTTAATTTTTAACTAATGTGTGATTCCAGTGACTTTTCTTTAGGAGTTGTGTTAGGAAAACATTGTGATAAAACTCCTTATGTAATTGCTTGTGAAAGAAAATCCTTAAATGATGCAGAAATAAACTATATGACCACTTAGAAGGAGTTACTTGATGTTGTGTGTTCTTTAGAAAAGTTTAGGTCCTACCTCTTAGGATCCCCCATCACTGTGTCCACTAACCATTCTGCTTTGAAATACCTTTTCTAGAAACAAGATGCTAAGGCTAGACTGATTAGGTGGGTCCTTCTCTTACAAGAATATAACCTCACAGTCAAGTACAAAAAGGGTGTTGAAAATGATGTAGCTGATCATATCTCTAGGATAGAATTTAATGATAAATTATCTCACCATTATGTGTCTGATGCATTCCCTGATGAACACCTATGCTCTGTGAGTGACTGCCCTTGGTATGCCGACATAGTCATGTTCTTAGTTACATGAGTCATTCCAAAATTCTTGGGGACTGAAGCTAGATAAAAATTTCTTTTTGATGTTAGGCACTATGTGTTTGATGATCCATACCTCTATAAGTTCTACCCTGACCAAGTTATAAGGAGGTGTGTACCAAAATCTGAACAAGATTCCATCCTTAAATTCTGTAATAGTGAGTCATGTGGTGGTCACTTTTCCTCTAAGAAAACTTCTGCTAAGGTTCTTCAGAGTGGTCTCTTCTGGAGCACCCTCTCAAGGGACTCCCACTCATTTTGTCAAAGTTGTCCTAGGTGTCAACATGTAGGGTCCATCACAAAAAGGAATCAAATGCCACTCACTCCCATCTTAGTGATTCAAATTTTTCACTATTGGAGAAATGTTTTCTTGGGTACCTTCCCAAAATCTAGGAGATATTTGTACATTATTTTAGCTATTGACTATGTCTAAAAATGGGTTTAGGAGTTTCCTAAAAAACCTAATGATCATAAAACTGTGATTAGATTTCCCAAAGAAAACATTCTCTCTATATTTGGAATTCCAAGGGCTATCATTAGTGATTGTGGAACTCATTTTTTCAATCGTCCATTCTCAGCACTCATGGACAAGTATGGAATTTCTCACAAAGTGTCAACTACATACCACCCAAAAACCAATGGTGAAGCTGAGTTAGCCAATCGGGAAATAAAACAAATTCCTGATAAAATAGTTAATCCATCTAGGAAATATTGGTCAAAAAAACTCTTAGATGCTCTCTAGGCCTATCAAACTGCGTTTAAAACCATTTTAGGAATGTCCCCATACAAGTTGTTTTATGGTAATGCATGCCATTTTCCAATGGAGATTGAACACAAGGCCTTTTGGGAAATTAATAAAAAGAACTATGACCTATTATTTGCCGAAAAAAATGAAATTACATCTCAATGAACTTGCGGAACTTAGGATGGAGGCTTATGAGAATTCAAGGATCAATAAAGCTAACGTACAAGCCAACCAATCTCAAAATATTAAATATAAACACATTTTACCAGGTAAACCTATTTTTTTTATAGTTATAAACTTCATTTACACCTGAGAAAGTTGATGTTCAGATGGTCAGGCCCCTACATAGTGCACAAGGTGTACCACCATGGGGATGTAGAAATTACAGATCCCACAATTGGTCAAAGCTTTAAAGTTAATGGCCATAGAGTCAAACCATTCATTGAACCATTTCAGAAACACCAAGTTATTGAAGACATCTATGAACCAACCTTAGATGAGGAAAATACTTAACAAATTCGGGGTTTAAGTCAAGCTTGCAATGTTACACAAAAGCGTTGCACGGTAGGCAACCCTTTGTTTTCATGTTTCCATTAATTTAATTAGTACGTTAAACTGTTGGACTGTTCTTCTTTTATGAGTAATGATGGGTATGAAAGGTGAGCACCATATTTATCCACGTAACGTGGTGTGATCCTTGAGTAATACCTTACCCAGAAATTTAAGAGAAGATAATGTATCATTAGTTTTTCTTATTTCTATGTTTTTGTATGTTAAAGGAATAATACAAAAAAAATCATTAGATGGTTGACCTGTTATTCGTTTATGAGTAAGTATGGGTATGAAAGGGGAGTTCCATATTCACCTGTTTCACGTGGTGTGATCCTTAAGTAACACCTTACCCAAAAATATAAGAGAAGAAGATATATCATCAATTTATTCTATTTTTATGTTTTTGTAGGATAAAACAAAAATAATAAAATAATAATAATAATTTAGATTGTTGACATTTTCTTCATTCACAAGTAAGTATGGGTATGAAAGGGGAGCACTATATTCATTCATGTCATGTGGTGTGATCTCTAAGTAATATCTTACCCATAAATTTAAGAGAAGAAAATGTATCATCAGTTTATTTTATTTTTTTAATATTTTTTAGGTTAAAAAAATATACAAAAATATATAAAAAAAATAAAGACATTTCATAGGTCATTGGAAAAAGCCTATCACAACAGTCCATGCTGCTGGTACTCGAACCAGAACTAAAGGGAGACTGGGGAATTAATTTTCAACATCAACCATCGGGTGACATCATTCCATAATTTTCATTTTTAATGTCTTCGTTGAACTTCTCTCCTACCCCATCTATGTTTTCATTTCTTTAAACACTGGGACAATGTTATTCTATGTTGGTGGAGATGAAATAAAAGAATTGATTTTTTTTCATCATAAAATGTTTTTAAGAAAAAATTTCATAATCCTTCAACTTGATAACACACATTACAAACTCCAAAATTGGATATCAAATAATATTTCATGCCTTGATTCAAATATTAATGCATGTTTATGTTCATGTGTATAGATTTTGGAAAGTGCAGTTGTCCGATGTGATTTTTCACTGTTTATATTTTAATCCATTTATTTAAAAAAAATCAAAATGCACATTCTCTAGATTGTGGGGTATTAGTTTGAGTTATTGGGGTCCATAATAAATTGCACAAGGTTGGTGATCATTTTAATTTTAACATGAGTATTGAAAAAAATCAATTGCGCATAGAGCAATGGATTGAACGAATGTGTGGATTTCAGCACTTGGGGATCGTGAATCTATAGTTTTCTGGCCCATAGTTAGGAATTTTATCTCTATTTGTTGTAATTTTCATTTTTTTTGATTGAGTTAACTCGAGATGATGCCTGAGTATGTGAGCTTCACATGGTTCCCAAATTTCTTTGAGCCTGGGAGTCACCGGCAATGTCTTGTTACATGGGTTGACTCTATTAGGTTCAATTTCAATTACCATGGAAAAGTTGAAAAAAAAACAACAATTTTTTTTGTTTGAAAAAATGAATACTCATATTAATATTTAATTTTTGTTCCTCCTAGTGCTTTCATATTTTCTCCCTCTAATTAAAATGAACCCCCATGCTTATTGTGACACACAACACTTCATTGTGCTTAATTGAGATTGGATGAAATATGGCGATGAATTTAAACAAAGGAATGGGCTTGGGCTTTAGATATGCCTATGGAACTAGCTTGTTTTAAATAATTTTGATGGGTTTCATAAATTTTTTTGGTATTAGATCTTTGGGTGAGAAATTTTTATTAAAATGATTTTGGAAAAGGGAATTCAAATTTCATATTTTCGAGAAATATTTTGCTCGGGGCTTGAAAAACTCAAGTTGGAGGGTGCAATTATCCCCTAAAAGAGGATAATATTTATTGCTTATAATATAATATTCATTTGAATTATTAATCATAGAAACTATTTTTAGTACATTTTACACTTTTAACATTATTTCACATTATGATTGTAATTACTTCTTAAAATACACTATTATATGGTATCTTCTTGAGAATCTCATAAAACACATAATTGTCTTGATTTTATGTTTATATTTTATTTTCAGATATCTCATTATATAAGAAACAATTAATTCTTTTAGAGAACTTGGAGATTCAATTTGGAAGACCACCAAAGTAGTATTTGAACCTACCACATTCTGGGCGAAGTGATTTGGACAGCAGCCCAATAAAAGTACTATATAGGATAGCATTTAAGCCCAATGATTCTGAAACTTCATATTAATATTTGGTATATTATTAAAAACATTTCATTTAACAGTGGACCAAGATAACTCGGATGTTTTAATGGATTTCCAGGCGGCCTAAGTTGATGATGAAATTATGGGCCAGATTCTGAGGCCCAGAAAAATATCCCACCATTTAAATCATATCTTGAAAACCGAATTTTATTTTGGGATGAAATTTTATAGGAATTTAGAGTAAATAAGATGATACATTTTATCCTTCTATGGCCCACTTTTATTAGTTAATATAGAAGGAAATGTTGGCACATCATTCTAGTGGATTCAAGCTGGATGCCTTTTTGGGGGAAGAGTGGGAAAGTCACATCTCCATTAATTGAAGACCCACATTTCCCCAACAAAATTAATTAAATGAACATGGGATGATGGGGTCTCAGCCAAAATCTTCTACATTTCCTAGTTAAGGCAGTAGTGGTGGATGATTTGGAAGATCTGGGAGCTTTTTTTCAATGTAATGTTATTATGCCAATTTGTATTTGTAACATTCTTCCTTCTCATTTAAGTTGTTCAAATCACCTTAGTTTTTAATAAAATTTATTCTTCTTCTCTTATTTTGTTATTCTTCATATAACTTTGATACCGTTTTCTCAAGGTGTGAACTTTTTCTCACCAAACATTGTGATTTTTTTCACACAATGGTGGAGTGATTGTTATTTTTTTTGTTTTTACTAATTCAATTCCACCCTCGTAAGTTTACTTCCCACTTCTGTTGACAAAATGTCAACAATGGAGGGATAGCTATTTTATGGTTTTATCCAAAGGAGGGTAAAGGTCCCGTTTTTAATGTTATTTATCACCCTCTAAATGCTATTATTTACTTTTATTTAAGATTATTTCATTATATGATTTTTATTATTCATCTTCCTTATTGAATTTATTCACCTCTCTTTTATGTGTTAATTAGAAACTTTACCTTGGAGTGGTCATTAAAATGATCCTAAAAGTGTATAGGTGATTATCATGTGTTTTGAATGTGTTTAATCAATATGTAATAAGGTTAGTTTGAATTCATTGCATGATTCTTTCTCGATTTAATGAAATTAAAATTGTAAAAAAAGGAATTCATCCAATCCACCCTGAGCAACAAGCTAGGATCAACTCATGTTCTCATAGTTTGAATTCAAATAGATATCTTAGGACTATTTTAAAATCCATATAAAATAAACACAAGTTGTCCCCTTCATACCAAAAAACAATCTCTTTTTTTTTGTATAAGGTTCTTCTTAGGTCTCTGAGTATTCAAAAACCCAAGCTACGCTGCAAGTGACCGCATAACCCTTAGAACTTGGGTAAATTTGGGTGAAACCAAATATTATACAATTCACCTATAATAATTGAATGATTTTTTCCCTTTCTGTATTTTACCAATGTTTTCAAAGGAATAATCTTATCATTTTTTGATCCAGGTATTTTTCTAACCATCTACCATGTCAAAGGAATGTTCTTTTTACCTCGTATGACATGTAAGGATTTACCCACAGTCATATATGTGAATATTACATTTCTTGTTTAAAGGGTTCATTTTTAAAATGTTTTTTAAAATCATATAACTTTTCGTTAAAATATTTTTAATATTTTTTTTATAATTTTTCAAAGTATATTTCAAGTAGAATGTCTTTTAAAATGTTTTCAATCATCTTTTATAAGTTTTTAATAGAAATAGTTTTCAAAAAATTTAGATTATTTAATAATTTTTCTTGAAAAATTGTTTGAAAAATATTTTAAAGATTTATTTATAAGCTTTCAAAGTTATTTTCAACCAAAAAATTCAAAAAGTTTTCAATCGTTCTTTATAAATTTTCAATGTTGTTTGCAAAGAAATGGGTTTCAAAACATCTTAAATATTTCCTTTCATATTTTAAAAGTTATTTTCAATTAAATGGGTTTGAAAACATTTTCATGATTTATTTATAAGTTTTAAATGTGTTCTTAGTGATATTTTTAAAAAAAATATTTTGAATCTTATTATATAAGTTTTAAAATAAAAATGTTTTCAAAATTATTTCTAGCCTTACTTATATGTTTTCAATGTATTTTGTAATAAAATTATTTTAATATGGTTCAATGTATTAAAATAATTAATTAAGAACAGATATTTTCCTTAAGAAACATTTTTTAATGATATTTGAAAATTATTTTCCCTCTATAGTGAAATCCTTTAATGTTACTCGTGCCTTTTTTGGAAATTATATAAAGGTTTCATTTATATTATTTCACTAAATGGGTTTTTAATTATGTCTTGGTATTTATGAAACCTGTTTCTTTTTCATTGGTTATATATTTATGAAATACATTTCTCTTTGATGGGTTATATTTTTATGAAATCCATTTCTCTTTAATGGGTTATATATTTTTGAAATACATTTCTCTTCCACTGTTTATGATTTTGACCAAATGATTATGAAACTTGTATCATTTTCAACATGTTATGATATGATTACAAGTTTATGATACCCATTTCATATCATGTTTTGTGATATGATTGTTTTCTATTTTAGAAAACATGTATACATGATTTCATTATGATTATGGTGGGGCATGTATCTCCCTCCAATGCATTGGGTAAAGACTTATATATTATGAGATAGATTAAGAGGGTCTTGAGAGTAGACCATAACTACAATGTTTTCCATGGTAGTAAACCATGACTACCAAAATGGTATGAAGAGTGAAATCATGCTATTAGGATGGATATAATTGTGGATAATGACTACTAATTTGGTAAGTATGGTAAACCCATACAACATAGATGGTCCTGGTTGCAATTCATTTCCTACTATAGAAATAAAATTTTATACATATGTGTTTTTCACAATTTTATATTCTATTATTATATTATAAGTTCATGTATAATGTAATTTATTTTCATATTATTCATGTCTAATGAATTTCTATGATTTATTCCATGATTCATGTATATGATCATTAATATGTAGGGTGTGATCTTCTTATTTTCGTTATCATATTCTCATACCCCTATTCTCATGATTATTATAATATATCTTCCTTTTTTACCCTTATTTGGAATTTTATTTCACCGCTTTTTTTGTTTCCTTCCTCATTTTGGGAAAATATGTATAATTTATTAGGGGTCTAATAAGGCTTCTAGATAAGAATAACCTTATGGGAGAAAATTTAGCTTATTTATGTACCATTTTTTATGTTTCCATTTTCTAAAGGCACTAGACTAGTATGGTCCTTGGGCATCTTTTTATATACTATTAAAAGTATTCCACAAATGTTAAGTGATTTTTATGCAAGAAAAAGTAAAGGTCTCTATATAAACCATAGAATATAAACATGTTTATATTAAGTGAAGAATTAAAAAATAAAGACAATATTAAAATTAATAAGTTAAAAAGATTGAAGTATTATTAACATGTCATAATTATGTTATCATTGGATATGAATATTATATGGGCACCTCAAATGAAGTAATATTTCTAGTAAGAGTTTAATATTATGTGTTATGTTCATATAATTATTGGTAAAAATTTAAAAACCATGTTGATTATATTATTTCACTAATCGATGATATAGAAGTTAATTTTCAATATCAAAATAAACCTTTTTGAAATAAAGATTTATAAAATTGTTGTTTAAATATTTTAAAGGATTTGATATGGAATTGTGATGAGGAATGGCAGATGTGGAAATGTGTTGGAGGAAATTTATGTTTGTTAGATACTAGTTTTTTATTTCTAGCTAAAATTTGTTTATTAATTAGTTTTTATAGTTTATTTAGATAATATTTGATTATTTTACAACTTTTGTTTCTTATTTAGTTTTTTATACTTATTTTTGTCCATTTTTTAATATTATAAAATTGTTTTTTATTTATTTTAATCTTTCATACTACTTATTGTATTAGTCAGTATCTACTATATTACTTGAAATTTTAGAGACAAAATTTTTGAATATTCAGTAAATGAATATTTATTTTATTAATTAATGTTATAATGGAGTTTTTTCAATTGTCAAAACCCATCCAATAAATAATTAAATATAGTAAAGAGGGAAAAATATATGAGTGGCTAAATATGTTGGTTATTTATAATTTATGTTATGATATATAAATTAATGTAGTGTTAATTATTCATTGATTTTTTTTCACTTGTTTCATGGATTTTTCTAACTTATATACTATATTTTTTTGATTTAAAAATGATACCAGAATCTAGGTTTCCTGAATAAATCTGATGCGGTTTTGAAACTAATACAAAAAAATTATTTCAGAATATGGAGATATTGTGTTGATTTTAGTTAACAGTGATGAATTTTTTCCTAAATATAATTAGTATGTGTTTCCTTAAAAAATTCAAATGGGTTTTATTTTTATTGAAAATTAAATTATTTCAAATGGTTTGTGAGATTTCATATAATTGTTCTAGTTTAATGTGAGTTAAAGTCATATATCAACCATTTTAAAGAGAGTATTGGAAGATATTTTCTACCATTAGAGAGGAATATTCACATATATTTATGAATCAAGATTTACATATTTCCGTTTTGATTTATATTCTTGAGGAAATGAATTTTTTAAGGGGTATTTAATTGGATGGAAAGACATTTCTTATACTTTACATTAATTAGTTTCTCTATTTTAAATTTTTATTTTTATTCATAAGTATGAGAATTGTTAAGTAGGTATCTAGTATAGAGACTACTACTTCATCAGCTCACTACATTGTGTAATGTGAATACCTAAAAAAATTAGTCAATTTTTTTAATTTTAAATATATTTAAGAGTTAATTAATTATTAGTTGATTATTTTTTGGATTTATTATTATGATTATTTATATAATCAATGATAAATGTTGATGAATTATTAGAATTTTCATATTGTTGTATTTTATAAAACTTAATCATCTTCATTAAAATATATTTATTTAACATATATTTTAAATTATTTTTTTAATTATAATTAGAAATTATATATTTTAAGTTCATTATTAGATTTAAAATTATTATGGGAAAAAAATTTATGTTTCAAATTTATTTAAATGTTGTAACTATAATCCTTTAATTTATTTAAAAAAACATGTTACCTTGATCGGGTTTGTTTTCCAACCTTTTTTATGTTCCATTTTGGTTGAAATCCTTTTCTGTTATTTTTGAAGGTTTACAATAGACTGTAGAATAGGTAAATGTCTTGTACTAGAAGTACACGTCGTGTACTTGCTACTGGTAGCATGTTGAGGACTGGGAGATCATGTTATGAGTTTGGAGATCATGGCATGAGAAGGTAAAAATCATGTAGTAGAGTTACACATCATGTATAAGTTAAATGTATGTTTTTAATCAGAGAAGATGGGTTTTTCGACATAAAATTTCTAGTGTGGACTACAGGTCGTGACCATGGGGTACACATCATGACTTGACCCGTGTCTAGTTTTATAACGCATGATCACCAGTTCAAATCAGTCCTTTCCATTCCAAACCTCTTGTATCTCCACCCTATACTCTACCTATGTAGTTTTTAGAGGCATCCTGCCTTCAAGTTCGATATGAACATCTTCTAATCATTATTTCATCTGTAGTGTAATTTTTGGGTAAGGGTTCTCCCTGATTTTTCAAGATTCTCTCCTTATATCCTCTTGTTTTTTTAATGGACCATATAAGGATTGATGTATCTATGTCACATGGTGTTGGGCCTTTCTTCTATTTTTTGTTTCAAGAACTCCTTCAACGTCGTTCCCTTTGATGGTTTCCATTATGAGTGTCGTTCTCTGGGAAAGAAGAAGGTGGTTTCGTCCCGACTTTCCAAATTGATTACCATAATATTTCTTAGATTATTTCAATTTTTTGGTTAAATTCAATTTCTTAATCATTATTTCAATTTCTATGATAAAAACTCAATTCCAATGAATTATAATATTTGAAATGTTTTTGGTATGAAAATTTAGAAAACCCCCCAATTCCATTGAATTGGGGTGGGTTTGTGGAAATTCTCTGATTAAAATTGTTAAATTAAAATTGAGGATTTAATGGAAATGTTTTCAATTAAATTGTTGAATTTAATTGGGAAAATAAATACTGAAAATAAAGGAACTGGTTTAGAATGAATTATAAACTTGCGAATGGATTTAATTGATTTTATAGAAACCAAGTGGTTTTATCGTGTAAAAAATAACGTTTTTGAATAAAACCCATATTGGTTTTAAATGGAAATAAATTATAATTTTTTAAATGGATTAATGGGATTTATCATATTTTAATTTGTCCTAAAATAGTTCTCCCATATTTTAAGAGTGCATGCAATACATATGTAGTTAGTGAGTTATTTGGATACACTCTATGCCATGACAACGTTCCAAAACATACATGCAGCGGGTCACATCTATAACACCCCGGGTAAATAAAGAATATGACATTTTAATATTTATCCATATTTGTGAATAAAATATTAATATTACTTTAAATGGGACGATATGCTCGATGGCGTACCCTATACGCAACAACGAGTTTCTTAGAAATCTTACGTTGCACTCTAATAACAAAATAATATTATTTTAAATGGTAGTTAACGCCTAGCCGTTTTAATGGCGGGTATGAACAGAACTAACTACAAAATGATTATATATGTTCGTCAAATATTTTTACCTTTTACAATAAATGTTATAGGATTAAAAATGTGAATGAAGCCAATTTTAAGCATAAACATTCTAATATTCTTTAAAAGGTCTATTAACCGCCTTTTAAAGGCAAACCACTTTTAAATCCACTTTTTGAAATTTTTTTGTGTTATATTTGACAAAATAAAATTATTTTTTTGAATCGGGACATCAAAATTTACTTTGTGTTAATTTTACGTATTTTTCCGATAATGTTCATTTTTTAATGAATAGTGAAAAATGTTGTATTTTAATTCAAAACCTCTTTTTAATCTAATTTATTTATATGATTATATTATCTTTTGAATTGTTTTTAAAGTGAAACTAGAATATATTTTTACCATTTAATCCAATAGTGGTCATTGAAATTAATTTCACTTTGAAATTTGACTAAAACTAGTGTCAATCTTTTAATAGATATTGTTTCTTAAAAACACGCTATTTGTTTTGACAGCGGGAATTAATTATTAATTTAATTAATTCAACTTATATGTTTTTCATTTTGTAAAATAGACATCATTTTTTAATTCGAAATATCAAATATACCTTAGGGTGATTTTTTGGTAATTTTCGGAAAAACATCAATTTTTGATGAATAGTGAAACCACTAAGTGGTAGTTTAAAAAATGATTTTTCATTTAAATGAAACTTCACCACTTCTATAATATTAATTTAAAAAATCCGACATAAATGGTTTTCATTAGGATGTAAAATTTGGTTCAATGGGATTAAAATAATTTTTTTGGTGAATAGCAACTTTTATGTTTTTAATCGTGATTAGAGAAAATTAGTGTAATTTAAGGTAAAAATAATGTTTAATAATATGAAATGACCTAGAAACATGTCCTACCCTCATTGTATGTGTCATGGCCGACCAAGAAAATCCATGGGTCAAATTGGGGACCCCATGGAGCCACTTTGGTTGGGAAATGACATAAATAACTTTTTATTTAAAGTTAAACTAAAAATGTCACAAGCATGATTTGTTTTACTAAAAAAACATTAGATGGGGTTATACACGTCATATTTTGGACTATAAATATTCATTAGAAATCTAAAAATATTTACTACATCATGATATTTTTTTTATAATTTTTAGACTTTAAATAACTCAAATTATTTAGGACATCATGATGATGCAGCGATTACCTCATTAATAATGGATTTAAATAAAATGAAAAGATAATGTTAAAACTATAACTTACACTTGTAAAAAACCTATTGTATGAGTATATTTCGAACCATTACCACGTTATCCTCTAAATACATCAATGTGGGACCTTTAAAATTCGAAAATCATTTGAAAATAAAGTTACATTTTGTAACTTTCCAAGAGTTCCCCTCCTCTCCTCTTATAAAAGGCCCCCACCTCTACCACCTTACCCAAACCTCTCAATCCTTTTTCTCGGCCAAAACCTACTCATTTTGTCTCTACACATCCCTATATTACTCCTAGAAGCCTCAATTTGGGCAGAAGTCTTCCCAAGGAAGCCTTTTAGCTCAAATTAAAAAGAGATACCCGATTTTAAGGTAATGTCTTCACAGGTGTTCTTTTGTTTTATTTTTCTTCTCCAACACCCTAAACTCTTTTTATTCATTTTTCAGTAACAACTCCAGTATCAAAAATATACTAGTATTTTGTTATAATATTTATTCAATCTAGACTTTCACAAACCTTCTTCTAATAGATAAAGAACATACTGTTTCTGTGGTTGGAGATTTTCTGCCTCACGAAATGATGATTGTTCAATATTCTTTTAACACCTTTAAAGGTGGTCATTATGATGTCACTGTAATTTATATATGATATATATTGTATTTTTTTTTACTATTTTCTTCTGTATTTTATATTTAAAACATATTTTTATTCTTTTCATGTTGTGCAAATGCGATAATTTCATATGAGGAAGTGTGGACTACCGCCCCCTCAAGTGATGTGACTCATTAATGCAATACATGGAATGTATAAGGAATGAAATTAATGAACATATATTACCTATAAAACATATATATTATAATGGAATTATAATATATGTATATATATATCTCATTTATTTTTAATTCCATTAATATGACAAAAAAATGAATGTAGCGTTCATGCGTACGTACGGCCTACCGTCTCCATGAACGGTGATTTTCATTTTTTTATCTCCAAATGTTATGGAATAGTATAAAATGAATATTTACTGGATATATATGATATTTTAATCATTAATACTATTCATTAAATGATTTAATTATAACTAAATGGGCAATCATTATTAAACAAGTTTATTTTTTTACTCATGTACCAAACATCGGCAAAAACATCTGATATTAACTAACATTATTAAAAAATTATTATAACATTATAATATGTGATATGAACTGAATAATAATCTTCAAAGGAGGTCCTTATGCAATTATAAATTGAACAAAGTTTATTATTCAGGAATATAATGAAACGAACAAGACAAGTCGGACTTGAGGTAAGGGAACCTACCCCTCTCTTTATTTTTAAGTACACTCTTTTTTGTCATTCCTTTTAAACTCATCTTTATTATGATTCGGATGTTATTTTATAATACTATTACTGTAATTTTTATGTTCATATTATTAGAGACCCTATTTTCTCTCATCAATCCATTTTGGAAGTTTTGGTTGGTGCCGTTAGGCTGCCGAATTTTCGTAAGAGATCCAACCTCTCTCTTTACTTTTAAGTAATCTCTTTTATGTCAGTTCTTTTAAACTCCTATTTTTTATGTGGGGTGGATTTTATTTTATATTCCACTTTCAGTAAATTTTATTTTAATATGGTGAGATACTCTATTTGATCTCATCAATCCATTTTTGGATGTTTTATGTGGCGTCATTAGGCTGCCATGTTTTTTTAAGGGATTTTTCATCTCAGTATTATTCCTGTGAAATTTATGCTACATTTTCCACCATTTCCATTGAGTTGTATATGTACTGCCCATTATTCTACTCTTTATGTAATATAAATTTTTTATGAGTATTGACACCATGTTTGTATTTTCCTTCTTTCTTGGGGTGTATTTTTCGATAGATACCCAAGTCAATAAGGGAACTTTCCACCCTCCTCTTTTTAAAAGACTTATTTTGTTGGGTCTTTTAGTTTACATATTGTAATGTTGGGATATGTTCTTATATATCCTTATTGATGTAAATTTTATTTCCAAGTGATGATATACCCTTTTTATCTCTCATCAACTCATTTTCTAAATTTTAAAGTGACGTCTTCAGGAAGTCGAATTTTACCAAGGGAACTTCTTAACCCAATTTCGATTTCATTGGGTTCAACATGTTGTTATTGAATATGTCCTCCTTTGAATATGTTTGAATGACCTTTGATTGATTTAAACTTAATATCCACTTATATTGGGTGTATTTATATTTGTCACACATAATTATGAGATTGATTTATCCTTAATTTAAGGGTACCTTCTTTATAGGGGATTTCATCTCATTTTACATTTCTATTGAGACTTCATTGTTGTTATGAACCAATTCACTCTTATATGGTGTATATACTGTCCTTTGGAATATAATATCATGAATGCCTTTATTCTCATGATATTATAAAGTTCTGATTAAATGTTATTCCTCAATTATTGTATTCATGTGTCTCTCATTTTGTTAAAAACCCTTTAATTAAAATATAATTTTAAATGTTACAAGGATTTATTCTTATAAATTTTTCTTGTTAATATCCATGCTTTCAAAATGGTTTTAAGTATTTATATATATGGATATTAATTTTTTAAAATGTTAAAATCTTTAAAGTGGTATGGGACACTTTGATTCAAAGATCTCTTCATTAAATGTTTTAAATGGTTTTGAAAATGGTTTTTAGAATGGATTCATTATTTCAATAGCTTAAAAAGTTATATGTGGGAATGTTATATTTACTTTATGATTAAGTAATATGCTATGATTATGTTATGGTTCTTGGGAATTATTTATGTAGACGGGTGGTTCTGTAATAAACTAAGGGCAGGTGAGCCTGATATAGCTCTCCAATGCATTGTGTAACGCGAAAGAGTTAAACGTTAAGGTTTCTCCGAAGAGATTTAGGGAATATACTATGATGTGTATTCCAAACATAACCAAGAGGGTTACTCCCTATGTAATAATGTTATGAATGCCTCAAGTTACCTTTATTACTTTTGATTTCTATGATTTATTCATGATTTGATGATGTATGTTAAAATGCTTATTTTTTATGAGTAAAGTATGATTTCATACATGGACTAATGTTTTCTTTTCGTACTTTTATATCCCTTACTGAGATTTTTATGCTCATCCCGAGTTTTTGAAATGTTTTTCACAGGTCAAGGGAAAGGTGCATGTTATGATGATATTGTCAAGGATGTGTCAAGAAATAATCCATGTTTTATGTTAAATATGTTTCCGTTGATGGGGAAAACGAATATTATCTTTTATGTAACCACTTTGTTCAAATGTGGAATGTAATTCATGATTTATGATCTAATTCTCTAAAAATATAAACCTGAAAGGATCCTCAATGTGAATTATTCATTTAATTCAATATTAAGTAAGGTTTAAGGTCGGGGCCTTATTGTTGGTATCAGATGTCGGTTTAGATAACTTTAGAGGTTAGGGTATTCTCTAAGCAAAAGTGACATTACCATAATGGTTAGGATTTCAGAAAGAGTCCTAGTTCTAGATAAAGTGAATGAGTAAGTATATCTTAGTGTTTATCTTCCTCATTAGTACATGATGGTTTTGTTGATATACTCACACTGACATTTCTATTTTTAGTAAATGGGTGGATCTAGTAGGCACCAAAGTGACAATGGGTTTGAAAGAAACTGTGGTGGTTCTCTGATTAAGAGACTGGATGAAATGGGGGATTTAATGAGGAATCTCATGGTTGTTCTAAACCAACTATCAAGGAGTCATGATCATCCACTTAAACCTCAGTGAGTTCTTTAATGCATCATGTACGAGATGACCAACTCGATGTGGAAGTTCAGGTAATAATTATAAAGGTAACCATTAGGGTTTATATGATCCTTACTTTTGAGGTAATTATGGGTTACTATATGTTATGATGGAAAGGGAAAGGCATGAGATAAAATTGAGGTTAAATTATGTTATGGTTATTTTTGATGATTTTATCTCTTTTTGGGGAATGATTTGAGAATTATATAGTTTTGAAAAAAGGACAACATGCAGACCACGTGACAACCCGTCATGTCGGACAAAGCTGTGGGAATCAAACCCACAACCAAAGTGTGACTGGTATTTATCGCCTACCACTGGACTACGTGAAGTCCCTAGTTAGTATAACTTATTCTTTTTAGTTAGATGATTATATGAGTTAAGAGTAAGTTGATTTTTGGTTATCTATGGAAATTATTAACCTATCATGGAGGATATGTGATTAGGTTAATTACTATTCAATATGAGACTTTAAGAGAAACTGATGTTATTTGGAGATAAGTGTCAATTTTTACCTTGGAAGACTATGTGATTAAGTCCTTAAAATATTTGGGTTTCAATCATAGTCAGGTTTAATTTGAAGAATTTTATGGACAAATAGTTTATTGAATGGTCTTTGTTAAACTTTGGGTTTTTTTGATAAATTTTGGAGATTAAGAATAGATTTTTTATAAAGGATTATCCGTTTTGGGTATTATCTGATCTCATACTAAGATTTTTTGTTTTAGTTTTGGTTGAGGTCTAAAGACATGGGAAGTATATAGTTCTCTTTTGTGGATTAGGTGGTTCTCTATAAGTTGATTATAGCTCTCTTAATGTGAACAAGTCATCCCAAATACTCGTCTTTTGGAGAAAATATGAGTTCGTGTAAGAAATCTAGTAAAAGTTGAAAGTCAACATGACAATTAATTATGCTTCCTTATGTTTTAGTTAATCTCATTAATAACTTCCTCAATTAAAAGTAAATTAAATAAAAAATGTTGTCTGTTAATTTTTCCTACCGGGGAATCAAATACTTTTTAACCCATCACAAGTTTTTGATTTTCTTGTTGTAAAATTTCTCCTGGACATGTTTACTATCACTCTCCATCAAAACATGACCCTTTGTTTTTCCTCCATGTCCATATTTTCATACTTGGAATCCTAGTATGGGTTAACTCGGGTGACATTTGTATTTCTCTCCCATTCTTTTAATGTGATAGTTTTACTGACTCTTGATTCGATGTGGTATTTTCAATGAAGCTTCCAAGCCCAATTTTAAAATTGTGAGGATGAAATTACCAAAAGGGGGGAAGGATGTAACACCCCCAGGTAAATAAAAAATATGAAATTTTCATATTTATCCATATTTTTGAATAGAATATTAATATTACTTTAAAGGGGACGCTATGCTCAAGGGCGTACCCAATACGCAACAACGAGTTTCTTAGAAATCTTACGTTGCACTCTAATAACAAAATAATATTATTTTAAATGGTAGTTAACGCCTAGCCGTTGTAATGGAGGGAATGAACAGAAATAACTACAAAATGATTATATATGTTTTTCAAATATTTATACTTTTTACAATAAATGTGAGAGGATTAAAAATGCGAATTAATCCGATTTTAAGCATAAACATTCTAATATTCTTTAAAAGGTCGATTAACCGCCTTTTGATGGCGAACCACTTTTAAATCCACTTTTTGACAATTTTATGTGTTATATTTGACAAAATAAAATTATTCTTTAGAATCGGGACATCGAAATTTACTTTGTGTAAATTTTTCTTATTTTTCTGATAAAGTTCATTTTTTTAATGAATAGTAAAAAATGTTGTATTTTAATTCAACGCCTCTTTTTAATCTAATTTATTTATATGATTAGATTATCTTTTGAATTGTTTTTAAAGTGAAATTAGAATATATTTTTACCATTTAATCCAATAGTGGTCATTGGAATTAATTTCACTTTTAAATTGGACTGAAACTATTGTCAATCTTTTAATAGATATTGTTTCTTAAAAACACGCTATTTGTTTTGACAGCAGGAATTAATTATTAAATTAATTAATGAAACATATATGATTTGAATATTTTAAAATAGACATAATTTTTTAATTCTGAATATCAAATATAACTTAGGGTGAATGTTTTGTAATTTTCTGAAAAACTTCAATTTTTGATGAATAGTGAAACAAATAAGTGGTAGTTTAAAAACAGATTTTTTGTTTAAATGAAACTTCACCACTTCTGTGATTTGAATTTAAAAAATATGACATAAATTTTTGTCATTAGGATGTAAAATGTGGTTCAATTGGTTTAAAATAATTTTTTGGTGAATAGTAACTTTTAAGTTTTTAATCGTGATTAGAGGTAATTAGTGTAATTTAAGGTAAAAATAATGTTTTAATAATATGAAATGACCGAGACACATGGCCTACCCTCATTTTATGTGTCATGGCTGACCAAGACAATCCATGGGTCTACTTGGGGACCCCATGGAGCCACTTTGGTTGGGAAATGACATAAATAACTTTTTATTTAAAGTTAAAATAAAAATGTCACAAACATGAGTTGTTTTACTATGACAATTTTTAAATGGGGTTATACAAATCATATTTTGGACTATAAATATTCATTAGAAATATAAAACCATTTCCTACATCATTATATTTGTTTTATAATTTTTAGACATTAAATAAATCAAATTATTTATGACATCATGATGATGCAGTGATTACATCATTAATAAAGGATTTAAAAAAATGAAAACATAATGTTAAAACTATAACTTAAACTTTTAAAAAACTTATTGTATGAGTATATTTGGAACAATTACCAACTTATCCTTGAAATAAATCAATGTGGGACCTTTAAAATTCGAAACTCATTTGAAAACAAAGTTACATTTTGTAACTTTCCAAGAGTGCCCCTCCTCTCCTCTTATAAAAGGCCCCCACCTCTACCACCTTACCCACACCTATCAAGCCTTTTGCTCGGCCAAACACTTCTCCTTTTGTCTCTCCACATCCCTATCTTACTCATAGAAGCCTCACTTTGGGCAGAAGTCTTCCCAAGGAAGCCCTTGAGCTCAAATCAAAAAGAGATACCCGATTTTAAGGTAATGTCTTCACAGGTGTTCTTTTGTTTTATTTTGCTTCTCCAACCCCCTAAACTCTTTTTATTCATTTATTTAGTAACAACTTCAGTATCTTCAATATACTAGGATTTCCTTATAATAAGGATTCAATCTACACTTTCACAAACCTTCATCAAATGGTTAAATAACATACTGTTTGTGTGGTTGGTGATTTTCTGCCTCACGAAACGATGATTGTTCAATATTCTTTTAACACCTTTAAAGGTGGACATTATTATGTCACTGTATTTTATATATGATATATATGGTATTTATGTTTACTATATTCTTCTGTATTTTATTTTTAAAACATACATTTATTCTTTTCATGTTGTGCAAATGCGATAATTTCATATGAGGAAGTGTGGACTATTGCCCCCTCAAGTGATGTGACTCGTTAATGCAATACATGGAATGTATAAAGAATGAAGAACATATGTGAACTATATAACATATATATTATAATGGAATTATAATATATATATATATATATCTCATTTATTTTTAATTACATTAATATGACAAAAAAATGAAAGTAACGTTCATGCGTACGTACGGCCTACCATCTCCTTGAACGGTGCTTTTAATTTTTTTATCTCCAAATGTTATGGAGTAGTATAAAATGAATATGTACTAGATATATATGATATTTTAATAATTATTAACATTCTGTAAATTATTTACTTATAAATAAATGGGAAATCATTTTCAAACAAGTATATTTTGTTTACTCATGTACCAAACATCGGCAAAAACATCTGATATGAACTAACATAATTAAACAATTATTATAAAATTATAATATGTGATATGAACTGAATAATAATATTTAAAGGAGGTAATTAAGAAATTATAAATTGGCCAAAGTTTATTATTCAGGAATATAAAGAAACGAACAAGACAAGTCGGACTTGAGGTAAGGGAACCTACCCCTCTCTTTCTTTTTAAGTACACTCTTTTATGTCATTCCTTTTAAACTCATCTTTATTATGATTTGGATGTTATTTTATAATAATATTATTGTAAATTTTATTTTCATATGATGAGAGAACCTATTTTCTCTCATCAATCCATTTTGGAAGTTTTGGTTGGCTCCGTTAGGCTGCCGAATTTTCGTAAGAGATCCAACCTCTCTCTTTCTTTTTAAGTACTCTCCTTTATGTCACTTCTTTTAAGCTCATATTTGTTATGTTTGGGGGATTTTCTTTTATATTATTCTTTCTGTAAATTTTATGTTAATATGGTGAGAGACCCTATTTGATCTCATCAATCCATTTTGGGATGTTTTAAGTGGCGTCGTTAGGCTGCCGGGTTTTCGTAAGGGATTTTTCATCTCACTTTTATTCTCGTGAAATTTATGCTACAATTTCCACAATTTCCTTTGAGTGGTATATGTACTGCCCATTATTCTACTCTTTTTGTAATATATTTTCGTTTATGAGTATTTACATCATGGTTGTATTGTCCTTCTTTCATGTGGTGTATGTTTCGAAAGATACCCAAGTCGGTAAGGGAACTTTTCACCCTCCTCTTTTTAAAAGACTTCTTTTGTTGGGTATTTTAATTTAAATATTGTAATGTTGGGATATTTTCTTCTCTATCCTTATTGATGTAAATTTTATTTCCAAGTGATGAGATACCATTTTTATCTCTCATCAACTCATTTTCTAAATTTTAAAGTGATGTCGTTAGGCTGTCAAATTTTACCAAGGGAACTTCTTAAACAAATTTCGATTTCTTTGGGTTCAACATGTAGATATTGAATATGTCCTCCTTTGAATATGTGTGAATTAAATTTGATTTTTTTACTCTTAATATCTACTTATAGTGTATTTATATTTTTCACACATAATTATGTGATTGATTTATCCTTAATTTAAGGGTACCTTCTTTACAGGGGATTTCATCTCATTTTACATTTCTATTGAGACTTCATTGTTGTTACGCACCAATTCACTCTTATATGGTGTATATACTGTTATTTGGAATATTATATCATAAATTCCTTTATTCTCATGATATTATAATGTTCTGATTAAATTTTATTCCTCAATTATTGTATTCAAGTTTCTCTTATTTTGTTAAAAACCATTTAACTAAAATATCATTTTAAATGTTTTAATGATTTATTATAATAAATATTTCCTGTTAATATCCATGTTTTCATAATGGTCCTACGGATTTATTTATAGGGCTATTAATTTTTTAAATTATTAAAACCTTCAAAGTGGTATAGGACACTTTGATTCAAAGATATCTTTATTAAATGTTTTAAATGGTTTTGAAAATGGTTTTTAGAATGCATTCATTATTTCAATATCTTAAAACATTATATGTGGGACTGTTATATTTACTTTATGATTAAGTAATATTCTATGATTATGTTATGGTACTTGGGCATTGTTTATGAAGACGGGTGGTTCTGTGATAAACTAAGGGCGGGTGAGCCCGATATAGCTCTCCAATGCATTGGGTAACGCGAAGGAGTTAAACGTTAAGGTTTCTCTGAAGAGATTTAGGGAATATACTATGATGGGTATTCCAAACATAACCAAGAGGGTTACTCCCTACGTAAGAATGTTATGAATGCCTCAAGTTACCTTTATGCCTTATTATTTCTATGATTTATTCATGATTTGATGAGGTATGTTAAAATGCTTATGTTTTATGAGTAATGTATGATTTCATACATGGACTAATGTTTTCTTTTTGTACTTTTATATCCCTTACTGAGATTTTTATGCTCATCCCAAGTTTTTGAAATTTTTTTCACAGGTCAAGGGAAAGGTGCATGTTATGATGATAGTGTCAAGGAAGTGTCAAGAAAGAATCCATGTTTTATTTTAAATATGTTTCTGTTGATGGGGAAAACGAATATTATCTTTTATGTAACCAATTTGTTTAAATGTGGAATGTAATTCATGATTTATGATATAATTATCTAAAACTATAAACCTGAAAAGATCCTCAATGTGAATTAATCAATTAATTCAATATTAAGTAAGGTTTAAGGTCAGTGCCTTATAACATCCCCAATGGATTGGTGATGAGTCTCCATTGTCCAGTGTCATAGGGGAATTTGTATACCCATTTTTGTTAGTTCACATAAAGAGTGTGGAAACCTATTGCTCGTTATTATTATCTTGTATTTTGGAAAATGACCATGTTGCTCTCTTGTTTATTTATATTTGAGATATAAAATCATGAACATTTTCATTTGAACTACTTTAAATTAATGCTGAATTTATATAAACAATATTATATTAATGTTTTACTTAAGACATTATTTTATAAATATTCCATCTCTTGAAAATTAAAGACTATTCTTTGAGTGTATTTTCCATCATTTTGATAATGTATAGCATGTTTTGTCTAAATCTACTTTTAAATTTCCAAACCTGTTTGTTATAAAAATTTCAATTCATTTATTTGGATAATATATATTTTGAATCTTTTGTGGAATCTTTGGTGGTGTTTTACTGGGAATAGGATCACACCATAGTTTTTCCTTCAGGTTTTTGTAGACTTTCTTCTTCTAAGCTCAAGAAAAGGGAAGGGATCTCTTGGAGGTGGATCCAGATGTTGAGTTTCGGACATGGTTAGTAGTGTACTTAGGGACCATAGGGATGTTTTCCTATCTTGTACCTTGGGTATTATTACTTTGGCTTTTATTCTTTGTTGTATTCTTGTACGTTTACTCCCAGTGGAGTTTTCCTATTGACATGAATACTGTCTATTATCTTTGCTTCCATGTTCTTGTGGATGAAATCATTCCTACTTGAATGTTTTATGATTAAACGTGCTACTCTCCGACCTGTGGGGATTAGAATAGCCCTTTGGTTTATGTTAGGATAAGCACTGTTATCAGGTTACCAAGGTACCTAATCTAGTTCGTGACAAATTGGAATCAAAGTAGGGCTATTTATTGTTCTTTTTTCCTCATGTTCATATGCATTTTTAAATCTTGTTATGACATAGGAGGTAGTTGTGATTGAGTTCCTAGATAGCTCCCACTATAATGGACCTTACATCGCCAGGAGTGGTTAGGGAAAGATTTCTTATGAATCAATTGTAGTTTTTTCTCAATAGATATTGGGTTATGATGAAATCCAAATCTTTGTTGTCCCTTCTATTGAGAATATTTTCTATTTTTACTCAGTATGAGTGTCAATATAATGTTCTCCTTTTATCTACCGATGTTTTTTATCATCATGCCTTCGAGAAGATGTACGGATCATATTTAAGAAGAGGTTTCTTCTAAACCTCCACAAGAAAAACCTATTGTTGATACAAATCAAGTAGACGTGATTGTGCACACTATCCATGATTTGGGATAGGATCCACCTCATGTTCCCACTGAGGCTTGAGCTGTGGATCCTCAAGGGGATGTTCTTTGATGTCATTATCATGAATTCTTTTAACAAAATCCACCAGTCTTCAAAGGCTCCAGTAATCCTCAACATGATGAGGAATGGTTAAGAAATATAGAATGTCTGTTTGAGTTCTCGGAGACACCGAAAGTGATCCGGGTGATGTGTGCTACCTTTGTTCTAGAGGGACTGATTAGAAGACGGTAATACATGATTTTTATGCTTGGGAAACATGAGGTCTTACATTGTAAAGACTCCATGGTTCATTTGAACAATTAGTTCTATACAGATTCAGTGGTGTTGGCTAGGGAAATGGAGTTTTTCAAGATTGAGCATGCCAAAAAAACTATGACTTATTATTCAAATCGCTTTTTTGAGATAATGCAGTTTGATCCTGAGATTGTATCTATTGAGAGGATGAAGGCTTGACTATTCTATTTGGTAATTTGATAAGATATATGTTCTCTGGTTTTTTTTTCTGAATCTTCCCAATTATGCTGATATGATGGATTGGGCGTTGATAGCCGAGATGGACTTGGATAGAATGTTAGGGTTTCTAGGAGTCTTTTTTTTCTCCCAGTGGTGGTGTTGGTTCCTTCAAAGTAAAAAAGGAAGTGTGAGGATCCTCACAATAGTTCTTGTAGGTAGAGTCATTCTGGACCTCCTACTGCTCTAGGAAGAAATTTTTTATGAGTTTCTACTAGTGTGGAAAGCTATAACATTCTAGGAGGGTTTGCAATGAGGTACCTAAGAACTGTAGATCTGGTATTCGTTTAGGGAATTTTCAGAGGTTCATCAATAACCTCTATACTCTGCATAATGGGACACGATCATATGATCTTCTGAAAATTGTGGGAAAATAAAATTCTTCACTGACCAAAGGGTTCCAGTAACAAGCATATATAATGAAGATTTTTTACACTGTGGAAGAATATCCAGTGGAAGTAGACATAGGTCCATCAAATGTGAGAGGTTTCATTACATTTTTTCATCATTATTGAATTCTCTTTTGGATACTACTAAATATAAATATTTCATTTAAATTAGTATATTTAATCAGCTAAATATTACTATGGATAAACTATCTTATGAAATGCATATTACTACACCCCGTGGTATGAAGAGAGGGTAGGGCCTCCATAGTCCTATATGTGTCTTCTCTCTATCTTATGTCGAGCTAGCTTGTTTTTTTCTAGTTCTTGATATGAAATCTCTTGAAATCATATTCAAGATGGATTGGATCATTTCCAACCAATCCTGAGATGATTGTTATCTACAATTGGTCTAATTTACTACACCTAGTGGTGTTTCTCTTGTTTTTCAATGATAATGGGACCCAAGGTCAAGCAGAGCTAGACCTTCTTCTCCAGTGTTGGGGAAAGTAATATCAGCTTTTTCAATTGACCTGGAGTGATATTAAATGGTCTGTGATATCCCTCATATTTTCTCTGAGTTTTCCAATGTGTTCCCTTAATATTTTCTACTCTTCCACTGGTGAGAGAGGCTGAGTTTTCTATTGACGTATTTCCTGGTACTCAACAGATCTGTATCCCCTCTTACCACATAGAAGTAGTTGAGATGAAATAGATGAAGTCTTAGTTGGATGATCATATTGAGAAAGGCTTTATTCATCCATATGTGTCACCATGGACAATACTGATTCTATTTTCTAATAAGTTGGATGGGTTCCTTCGTCAATGTGTTGATTATCAAAACATCAATCATTTTATGATAAAGAAACGATATTTGTTTCCACGGATTGATGATATGATTTATCATCTAAAAAGGGAAATGTGGTTTTCAATGATCGACCTTTGATATGGTTTGCATGTGTTGAGGATATATGAATCTGGCATTCATAATACCACCTTTCGGAGCTGGTACAAGCACTATGAGTACCTTATTATTCCCATTGGCGTAAAAAAATTCTTATATAGTTTTCATGGAATTAATGAACAATATTTTCCTCAAATATCTAGATACCTTTGTCATAGTCATTGAGGATGAAATTATGGTTTACTCGATGTTTGAGGTGGATCATGTGAAACATATATGAATATTTTTGAATATTCTATGAAATCACAACCATTATAACAAGCTTTCTAGGTGTGATTTATGGATTCAAGAAGTTAAATTATTAGGACACGTGGTGTCTAAAAAGGGTGTATCAGTTGATCTTGATAACATGAAGGATGTTATGACTTGGGAGAAACCCTGAAATGTCTTCGAGATCCGGAGCCTCTTGGTCTTAACTAAATATTACTGCAGGTTCGTGATGACTTCTCAATGTCAGCTTCATCGATGACTGCTCTGACTTTGAAGGGGGTGAAGTTTTTGTGGGATGATAAATGTCAGAGTTTTTTCTTTGCACTGAAATGCATGTTGACTATTGTGTTGGTGTTAACACTTCTAGAAGTTGGGCTGGGCTTTGTGGTCTATTGTTATGCAACAGGTTATGGCTTGGATTGGGTTCATATGCAGGGTGATCATGTAGTAGCATATGGATCTCATCAGCTTTTTCCACATGAGAAGAATTATCATACCCATGATATGGAACTTGCATATATGATACAAATGCTTAAAATTTATTGGAAAAATATTTTTAGAGAATGGATTATGGTGTATTCAGACCAAAAAAATCACAAGTTATATATTTTCTCAAAAATATTTGAATCTTCAGCAGAGGAGTTGGGTGGAGTACCTACTATCTTTCGACATTGATAACACCAATACCTCAAGGAAATGGAATGTAATTTCTGACACATTGAGAAGGAAATTTTTGACCCAGGTAGTGAAATAATCTTCATTGGAGTGGATCTTGATGGCTCTCTTTGAACAGCTGTGTGTTGGAGTTCAGGATGAAGAGGATGATGTTTTTTTATCTAGAATGGACTTGATGTCTACCATTCTACAGATGATTCATCAGTATTGAGATATTTATGATGAGATCCATATCATTATAGATTACCTTTATGGTAGGGAAACAGTTTCCCAGTGGTCACTCTCCAAATAGGGTGTTCTATGCTGTCAGAACCACTTCTTTGTCCCATTAGTGGTGATAAAGGAAGTGATGTGGTATTTTCAAAATTCTCAGTGGGGTATACACTTGGGAACAAATAAGATGTTATACAAAATGAGGCTGTGGTTCTAGTGGATAGGTATGAGAGGAGACACTTCTGAGTTTCTCTCTTGTTGCTATATGTTCCAACATGGTGTTGTCTGAACACTAGAAACATTCTGGTTTTCTTCAATCACTTCTAGAACCTACATGGAAGTGGTATGATATCTCTATGGAATTTTTGATTGGGTTTCCTCATACCCATAGAAAGAATAATGTGATATGGGTTTTGATTGACAGGCTGACCATGTCGACTCACTTTATACCCATTCATGATATGGACATATTTGAGGAGTTGTGTTGTCTCTATGTGATAGATATTTTTCATTCACATGGAGTCTCATCTACTATAGTATTTGATATGGATCCTCGATTCACTTCTCTCTTTTGGAGATTCCTTTAAAAGGCGTTGGGATCTCAGGTTCTTTTGAGCATGACTTACCATCCACAGTCGGATGGTGAGACATAAAGTGCTATACAGATACTTGAGGATATGATTCATGCTTCTATCATCGAATTCGAAGGGGATTGGGATGATCCCTTTTGGATGGTTGAATTTTCATATAACAATAGTTACCAGTCCGTGATTAGAATGGAACCTTTTCAAGCCCTATATGGTCATCCTTTTAAATCTCCATTGTGTTGGTTGGATGTCGGTGAAAGTTCTTTGGTTGGACCAAGCATGGTACAATAGATGAAAAAAAATATTCACCTCATTATTTAAAGGTTGTTGATATCACAAAGATGATATAATTCTTATAATTGATTGACACCATAGACCTTAGGAGTTTTCAGTTGGTGATCAGGTGTTCTTAAAGGATTCACCTCTATTGGGTCATCAACATATTAGGAAGCAATGGATGCTTTCTCATCACTGTGTGCGACCATTCAAGGTTGCTGATAAGGTTTGTAAGGTTTAATTTTATTTGGAACTTCCACCAAAAATGACGTCGATACATAACATGTTCCATGTGTTGTAGTTGAGAAAGTATCTATCTGATCCGTCTCACATTTTGAGATTGAGTGATCTTGAGATCGAGCCTAATTTATCTTTGACTAAGAAACCTATCAAGATAGTTGATTATAAGACCAAGTTTTTTCTTGGTATTATTATACCTTTGGGTTGTGTACTATGTAAAAATGGCTCTGATAGTGAAGATACATGGGAACGTGAGGCACTGATGAGGGAGTAGTGGCCTCATCTTTTAGGCGTGGAATCTTCTTCATAAGCTTTGTGGTGGGAATAAAGTATATACAATGGGAATTTTGTAACATCTAATTTCTTTTATGGGGTTATTTTTACACCTTTTCTATGTTACCTTTTGGTTAAAAAAATTTGGTTATTTTTTTGGGATTACTACAGACTATAGAACAAGTACGCACCATGTACCTGAAGTACATATTGTGTACATGGTGTTGGTTCCATGTCGTGGACTAGGAGATCATATTATGATATAGGAGATAATGGCGTGAAAATAAAAATATCATTTAATTTATTTAAACATTGTGTAGGGATTAAATTTCTATTTTTAATGTGAGGTGATGGGTTTATTGGCGTAACATATCCCGCGTAGACTACATGTCATGAACATGGGGTACATGCCGTGACCCGGCCCACGTCCAGTTTCAAAACACATGATTGATGGTTATTCTTGGTCCTTTTCATTTCATACCTCTTGTTTTTCGACCCTAGACTATCCCTAAGATGTTTTCAGAAGAACCCCACCTTCCTATTCAATCCCAACATCTTCTGATCTTCGTTACATATGTGGTTTGATTCTCTGGAAAGGATTCATCCTTGTTCTTTGAGTTACTCTCGTTCTCTCCTCCTGGTATTTTCATGGATCATCTAGTTATTTATGGATTTATATCACATGGTGTTCGATCATTCTACTAGGTTGTGTTTCAAGAAATCATTCACCGTCATTTTCAATGAAGGGTGCCATTGTGAGTTTCATTCTTTGAGAAAGAGGTAGGTGGTTCTGTCCCGGCTTTCCAAAATGATTACCATCGTATTTATTGAATTATTATAATTTCTGAGTTAAATTAAATTTCATAATCATTATTTAAATTATCTTGATAAAAACTCCATTCCAATTAATTGTAGGATTTGAAATGGTTTTGGCATGGAAAATTGTAAAACCCTTGATTCCATTGAATTGTGGTGGGTTTAGGTAAAATGAATGATTTAAATTGTTGAATTTAAATATTGGATTTGAGGGAAATTTTTTCAATTAAATTTGTAAATTTAATTTGGAAAAGAATTGTGAAAAGGATGGGATTGGTTTTGAATGAATTTAGAACATGAGAATGGATTTAAAAGATTTGATAAGAAACCCATTTGGTTTTTCTTGTGAAAAATGCATGTTTTTTAATAAAACGCATTTTGTTTTTAAATAGAAAGAAATTGGTATTTTTGAAATGGAATAATGGGATTGATTTTATTTTAATCATTCTTAAAATAGTTCTCCCATTATGTAATTGTGCATGCAAGACTTAGGTAGTTAGTGAGTTATTTGGATACACTTTACGCTACGACAACATTCTAAAACATACATGGAACAGGTCATATCCTCGATCGGTTTGTGATGAGTCTCCTTTTCCCAATGACATAGGGATGGGTGTATACAAAATTCTTGATAAGTTCATATAGAGAATGTAGAATCTAATAATTTAATAATAATATCATATTTTTTTGAAGATGACCATGTTTCTCTCTTATTTATTTATATTTGAGATATAAATGTATGGAAATATTTATTTAAACTACTTTACATGCCTGATTTTTTTATATAAAATTTCTTATTTAAATTTTTTACTTAATACGTTTTTAGATATATTCCATCTCTTTTATTGAAAAATCTCTACATTGAGTTTATTTTATATCATTCTAAAAATGTATATTATGTTTTGTTTAAATATTATTTAAAATTTCCTAACCTATTTGTTCTAAAAATTTGAATGTTTTTATTTGTATAATATATATTTGGAATCTGTCATGAAATATTTAGTGGTATCTTACTAGGCTTAGGCTTACACCCTAAATTTTCATTTTGGTGTTTGTAGACATTCTTCTTCCAGGAATGATCATAGTGAAGGGATCTCTTTGAGGTGGAACCAACTTTTAAATTTTAGACTTATTGAATTTTTTCATTGGCACCTTGGGGAAGTTTTCATTTCTATTATATTGGGTTATAGTATTTTGGCTTTTATGCCTCATTTTATTCTTGTACATTTACCCCTAGTATAGTTTTTTTTATCTATTTTAACTATATCTTTTATCTTTTCTTTCATGTTCACAAGGAAAAAATCATTCCCACTTGTATGGTCTATATTGCCGGGTACAAGTCGTTGACATGTGTGGATCGGGAACGCCCTTGAGGTAATGTTAGGATTAGATCTGTTAATGGGTTACCTAGGTACCTAGGTTGTTCAAGATATTATTTATTCATTTATTTAATATATTAGGGTATGTAAGGTTTAAATTTCATTTTAAATAGGTTTTAATTTTTGACTATTATTATTTTGTTTTATTGTTATTAATATATATATATTGTGGTTTATTTATGATAAAAACCATATGATTAATATTATATATAAATTTTATAATTTTTTAAATTAAATTTATGGGTTGTGAATTAAATAATATGATTTCATCATATTTTAAAAGGTAATATGGAGTTTGTTTTAGTGTTTGAAATAAAATAATATTTTTAAATAATATAAATGATGAGTGGGAATCATGAAATCGTTATATCATGAGAAAAAATAACATAAAAAATAAATTGATAAATGGACCATGTTTTTAATACAATATTTTACATTAATACATTTATATACAATATAATATATTAAATGTTAAAGGAGGTGTTGGGGATTGAATCAATAATTTTTATGAATAAAAAAATAGAAAAAAAATTATATAAACATTTAACAAACAAATTATGAAAGAATTTTAAAAAGAATATATTATAATAAAATATATATAATATTATTTATATATATTAAATAATTCAGATACTTCAAAAATGAGGGAAAAGTCCACGAATTTGATAAAAACCAGGATGTGTTTGTACTTTCTTATTGTACCATATTTTTTCATCACATTGTGTATCATTTTGTATGATTTTTATTATAATAAATATTATTGTTGTCTCCCATTTTTCTAATTTTAATTTCCTTTCATCCCTTAAACTTTATCTGATGTTATCATGACCCCCCATTACAACCACCCATACCCTTCGTGGGTGGACATTGAAGACATGAGTTTCCCTGGAAACTAACTTTAATGAGGCAATGGGTTGACATCTAGTACCGAGGGTATAGAATTCATTAACGGTAGGAATTTCCCTCAAAAAATAAATTATAGTACATGAGATAAAATCTTATAATAAATTTAATATCATAAATGAATAGATAAACCATCTCAATACATGAATGTGTTGTAATAAAATGTGGAAATGAATGAAATTATTATTAAACTCCATAGTCAGTAACCCCAAATCTATAACTTCTCTTGAATAATTCAACATTAATGTAATGGGTTCCAAAAAACAACCAACACCTACGGACCTAAAAGACACACACACACATATAGATATTTATATATATAGGGTGAGAATATAGGTATACTCATTAGGACCCTTCCCAAAATATCTCATGAAAATGTGAAAGAAGATTGCTAAATCCCATTAAATAAATAGGGGCACCAACTCATTACTTTAGTTGGTGAAACTATATCTCATCTTCACTAAGGATATCTCACTAAATTAGAACATAAATAGATAACATCATATTAAAAGCCTATACATAATAAAGGTACCATGTATCCATTTTCCCACTAAACTAGTCACACATACCCAATCATCTTGTGTCTTAATGCTCTGATACCCTCCATAAGTCATGCATCCTATCTAGGAAACCAAATCACATTCACATTATCATATCATATTTCACCTTTTCCATCCCATAATAATCACAACTCATCACATCCATAACTAATTATTAATTATGATATTCATCACAACTCAGGAATAATGAACTATACCTCAAGAGACTATTGTGAGTGCAAGTACACCAATAGTAGCCACATTTAAAATAACACGAATACTTGTATATTCTATAACCTCAATCCTCTGGATCATTCATATACATGTATGGTAATATTGAGAGCCATTATAAGTGAATATCCCTCCTGATCATTTTATGAACATGAACTTATAAGGGAACTGGTTCCACTAGTTTCCACCACTCACAAGGAAATAAATGAAATAGGATGGTTCTTGTTGTTTGGGAAATATGGAGTGAGGAGGGATTATACACAACTCCAAAAGTTATTTTAGGCTGGCATTTATAGATCATTACGGTAGCAAATACTCCCTCCATGCAAAATCCAATGCAATGCTCACAGGTTTAAACATATGCCTCTAGAGGAATATAGACCTGAAAAAAGTCTAAAACTAACCAAATTGTTTTACATAATTACCTAAATTGAATAGGCAAAATAGTCTCACATTATCAAGGCTACTATATTAGATTAATAAGAGGGTATGGAATTTGACTTCAGGACTAGGCATTGGGTATCTATGCATGGGGAAATTCTTGTTGAGTATCCTTACAGGGTTTGGATATATATATATATATATATATATATATCATCGGTGGTTATTCTATTTGTGAATTTATTGGGCCTTTAATAGACTTGTATTAAGTCCTACAAGCATCTAGTCTTACAATCCATGTATGGTTACCCCTCAACCCACATAAAAGGCGATAATAAAGAAAAAAATGAACAACATTTAGGATTGGTGGAGAGAGAGAACAACACCATGGACATTCTCATATATAATCAGAAAATTTAGTGGACTATTCCATAATAATATTAAATTATTCACAATTGGCATGAGGGAATCAGGGTTGTGGACCATCTCTCTTCCATGGAAGATTTAGGAGCAGGTGTCACCTGCTTCCCTAGCACAAACTTCTTGAGACATGGGAGAGTTATTCTCATAGACTTAACTATTTTGTTACTCCTTAGTTTCCTATTATTAAACTTTTATTGATTAAATAAATGATGATTTAGATGATGAGAATATAATTATTAGTTAATTTTATGAAATTTAAAGGCATAAATGATATTTTTTTAGAATGGGAGAGTATCCAACCATCTATAACCCCAACATCCTTGATGTTATAAAGACTCCTAGAACCCAAGTACACATGGATATTTAATGAGAAAAACTCCTTAAATGGTGGAGTGTATTAAATAATATAATATAATTATATATTTCACAAATCAAAAAAGGGGCCAATACCGAGCCTTACACTTGAACCAAAGTTAACATCCCTTATGAAAACCTAACTTACATCTATAAGATTAGAAATACAAATCTCAAATAAAAATACTATATTCAAATATCGGAATCATTATTCAATCAATAATTCAGTAATTACCTTACTACTTTATAACTACTAATTCAATTATAGTTTAAATATTTATATTAACAATAAAAATAAAAATGATTTTATAATTAATATTTAAATTATATATTTCAACCCATGTTCCTCAAGAATGTATCACAAAAAATTACATGGTTTCAAATTAATAAATAATTACCATCATAAAAATAAATTCCCAGAAATGTTTTTATAAATTCATTTATCTTTCCACATTTCTATGTATTTAAAAAGATACTAAACTCATCTAAAAGATTGATAATTCCTGAATGAATAAGAAAACTACAATGAGATGGAAATAAAAATAGCATCCAAAAAAGAAAAAAAAAATAAAAAAAAAATAAGGAAACCTAGCTTTGGAACTATACCAACCCATTTATCAATAGCGAAATAAATTGATTTGGAAATTATACATGCTCAACTATCAACTTGTTCTATCCATCCAGCCTCATCCATGTAGAACCACTACCATAACCCGGGTGAACTAGCTTATCCCTTACCTTGTATCCAAACCGTACCAACTTCCATGATGATATGCAGTTAGGTATCTACCATCCTAAGGTATATAATCAAAATGAAAGAAAAAACATATTTTTATCAAAAAAATCAAGGTAAAACCAATTATATAACATATAACATATAATCTTGTCAAACATGGTTGGGTTTACAACAAAACCAAACATTTAATTTCCCAAAACAAAGATTTTTGTTTCAAACCTAAATTATATAAATCTTTATAATCTGAGTTCAATATAAAATAAATCAAAAGAAAAATCCACATAAAATATAATCATACAAAATAAATAATTCCTATCATATTTAGTAGCATGAGAGAGAATAATATCTGAATTCATATGACTTACTTATTATTAACTTCGTCAAACTAGGTTAATATTTTTTGATCAATATCAATAGTTCTATAATCTAATAAAAAAGTCAAATACCACAAGGATAAACCACACACTCTTTAAAATATCAATATGCATCATTAAAACATTACATAACCATATGTAAATCATAACACCCCTTCCATATCATTGTATTATTATTATTTTATTATTATCAATGTTCTGTAAATTCCACCACATACTCAAAGATGATTAGTCATGATAATCCCACATTAATACATAAAAATAAGGAAAAATTAAAAATCATCCACCGTGATATAAATATTATAGGAATTACCACTAAAGAACAATTGAATAAGGAATGCATCAACACTAACCTCATTAGAAACCACCCTAGAACTTATCGTTAGTAAACCATCATCAAACCACACTAAAAAATGGCCAAAATCAATGAATCCAAAGATTAAAAATTCTATATAATGAAAGGGGTCTTGTAATAATAGGGTAAGATGATAAAGTAGTACTTATAATCAGAAGAGTTCAATTTTGAGAAATTGAGAGGTTTAAACCCTCAATATAAATGAATTAAGATAATTAAAAAACATGGGGTTAGCTCAGGTACAAAAATAAATAATAAAATTTAAAATAATAAAGTCTCAACAATTATTTATAGATAAAATATGATAGTCATCAACCGAAGAATATTGAATTCAGACATGGTCATTGGGCCACTAGTCAATGTGGGATCTAATTTTTTCTCCATTTGAAATGGCTATATCCCTATAAACAACATATCCTATCTAATAATAATTTAAATAGGTTTTACTAAGACCAAAACAAACTCAACAAATGGAATATTTTATATCAATTCCTCGAAAACTAAAGACAAAACTCACCATCGATCAAATAAAATACCCCATCGTTTCACCTCTCCATGACCAAGACCACAACATGGCGAAACTTATCACAACATTTCCAATCCTACTCTCTTAGATATAAATCGCCTTGACTCACCTCTATGCACATAAACCTAGGAATATATGTCATCCCTATTTATGATGGGCAAACATTCCAAGAACCATGATCATAAAATGGATTGTTAATGAACAAGGTGCTCCACATACCAAAAAGGGAGAATCCAACAAACACCCTAAAACTCCATACCCCCACCATGTGAAATAATCCATTTCCTAGTTTACGTAAAGAAATATATCCAAACACTATGACCCTAACCATAGCCATGTCACCACCCATGTTCACCATGCATAACAAATACAATCTCTCATATCAATAACCTAAAAATGGGCCTCATCGCAACCACCCCTATTTCTAGCACTATATCATGGTGAACCTCTAATGAGTCAAAAATCATCTCAACACATCTAGAATCACATTAAAAATCTCTCTAAATAACTAAAGTCCTTAAGAATATGAAAATTGAGGGATTTAAAAAAACAATACCTTATATCAATTACCTCTTAAATAATTCTTATCCTTGATAATTGAAAAATACTCCAGGAAGGAAAATTAGTTTCAAATGACCATCCAATCTGATGCCTCTCAAGGATCATACTATAAAAATAACATAGACAACATATTAGTGGAATAATGTTCATAAATACACAACACCATTAATTATTTAATAAAATAAGTATGGTCATCCATAACATCTACAAAACATTAAACAAATCTAGTTATTGAATGAACATTTGTGACTCATGATCCTAATTACACTCTTCTAACACACTATGCCACCGTAGGAGATAAACCAATATAATATATTATTTACAAAACACATTCTATTTATGGTTCTAAATCTCAATAGGCCGCTTGTTGAAGGCATATTCATCTTTAAATTCAAACAAAACCTAGAAAATAATTGTCGGGATATTATGAAAATATTGGTAAAGATAAAATATATAGAAGATTAAGGAAATTGGTTCATCAATGGGGGATGTTTTAAATAATAAACAATAACTCCAACATTATCCAACAAATAAAAATTCCTAAAAACTGGGGAGAAAGATTTCACCCATGATTGAACCTCCACTTCCCATTATGAGGATATATACTTAAGAACACATGATTTCCAATATGAAACTATAGAGGCCTTTTCCTATTATTAGAATAGGAATTATAATGATCATGGACTATCTCTATCTGCTCGTGAATCACCTAAGCCTTATTTTTTATTATTTTCACCATTTTTAGTCTAAGAATCAATGAATCCCCAACCACTATCAGACACAATATAGATCATAATGGTAAAACATATATCTATTCTAATAGATTCATACCAATGGTTGTGTGAAAACAATTATTATGAATCAAACTCGACTATGGGTAGGTTACTCTCCCATGAACCTCTGAAATATTGAATGAATACATGCACATTTTCTCTAATGTTTGGATCTTCAACTTTATCTGATAATCCATCTATGGGTGAAAAGTAATGCAGAGTTATAACTTATATCTGAAAGCATAATAGAGACCATTCAATAGTTATAAGGTTAAATGGGGATCACAATCCGAGATGATCATCTTCATAATTCCTTTAAGCCTCACAAACTCATCCTTATATTACCATGATAAAATTTCTACGTCAATTAAATCCTTAAATACTATAATGTGAGATTTCATAGTCAGGAGGTCCATGATCACCCAGATGGAATGACATCCCCATTTTCATGGAAGTAAATCAGTTAAGAAGGTCATCGAGATGTCATCACACTTCTATTGGGATACATCAAATGGATGAAAAAAATCAAACATGAATGTGATTCTTATCATTCACCCTATGATAGACTAAAAAAACACTTATCTAACTCTATAACAAATTCACTTATACCATGCTATTTTAACTAAACCCTCATGGCATGATACATATTAGCAGTACATGGATGTATTTTCAAGGGAGAAATATGGAAATCATGGAGAACCACCTCTTGCATCATAAAATAAATGAATTGAATCCCCTACAACAAAACTTTATATTGATTATTTGCATACCATCCCCAAGGTGCATCCCCAAAAAACACTAAATCTCACCTAACCACCACCTCAGAATTCCCCATCATGGATTCATTCACCTCTTACACTAAATATGACCGCACCATCTTCTAATAAAGATACCTTCTATCATTAACTTCTCTGTTAGCATGGTTAATATTAGTGAGTTTCTTCGTCACTCTATTGACAACTCTGGACATATGCACATCATCTCCTCTTGACTTCAAACTTAATGTAATAACCACAACATTCCCTTTACATGATTCATGGTAAACCTAAAAGTTATAATATGAAAATAATTCCATATAAAATTATGTTTATAAGTTTAAATATAATTTTTAGAATATATACCTCAATATCTTAAAATTATTTAATACCCCAAATAATTCATTGATGAGTTCATGCTTCCATGACTTATATAAAACACAAATAAGGAAATCTCACGATCATGGGTAGCATAGTAATGTATATGAGATCATAACTACAAAGACCCATAATAAATTACAACTCTATATTGTATCAAAAAACAACCTAAGACATGACATGAATCATTGGAATAAATCATGAACAAAAATACCTCCTCTAGATAAAAAAGAATAGGATCAGTGGACAACTTCTCTATGAAATACTCAGTAGAAGCAGAATATCAGCTAGTCTACAAAAATTCCTTATTTTTTAGTCAAGGATGTTACAGGGGTCAAAATATGATAGAAATTAGATATGAACATTCTATAATAGCCTACAAAATAAAGGAAACATTGTATAATTGACGAAATTCGTGGGGATACCTAAGAAACAGCCACCTCAATCTTTAAAGGATCCACAACTACTCTATGCTGAGAAAAAAATCCTATTAAATGAACCTTCACTGTTAAAGAATGCTATAATTATATTTTTGGTGATTCACTACGTCCTCCAAACATGGTTCTGCGTTTCTATAAACAATTTATTCCTCTATTTTTTCTCTACCTATCTAGAGAATATGGTAGATCATGCTTCCGCTACAGGTCATGTTTTAGCATTCTGGAATCCTTCTAGCTACAGTTGGTATTTTCTTCTTGAAATCATATAAAACCATCTCTCACATCATTGATTCATGAATTTTTTCTTGTAGATTATGGTCATATTTTCAAGGTGTCTTCCAATGTATCATTTCCTCTGGATCAGTTGATGGACTGTTAGAGTAGACTTTCATGGATGATTGTAGTGAGAGAAGGTTCATTCTCTCATGTTGGAAGTAGAATCTATTGTCTTGGATTTCATATGGATGTCAAGAAGAGAAATGATCTTCAATAACATCAAATATTCATTTCAAGATGGTGTTCTATCTTTTAATCCTGCTATCTGAACTGATTCTATCATTCAAACTAGTTCCATGATGATTTATATTTCTAAACCTGATCTATTGAGGTATCTTGGTGTTAATGGAAGGATGAAGATGCCATTGATGCTGAAATATATTCTATGGATACCAACCCTCCCACAGTAGATGATGGTCATGTTGATGGAGCTTTTTTTGGTTCTCCAGGTCCCTCTGGATGTGGTGGTGTCTTCCGTACCTGTGGGGGGTTTCTGAAAGGATTCTTCCTTTATTATATTGGCAATGGATTTTATTTTGATGTGGAGATCTAGGATATGATTAAGGAAATCAGGTATATTTTCCATTTTGATTTTCATTATTTGTGGATTGAGTCAGACTCTTCTGTTGGAATTCAAATTCTAAAATATCGTTCAAGGAATGTGCCATTAAAGATGCTACTGGTCTGGACCGACTATCTTCGGCTCATAGAATCTCTCTCTCTCTCTCTCTCTTAAATTAATTCATGTTTATCACAAAGATAATCAGGTGGCTGATGCTATTTAGAAAATTCAAATCTTCGAGGTCGCCTCTAATTGGTCCTTTGTGTTACCTTAGTATTGTGCTAGTCTTGTTCATATTTCTTATTGTAGTGAGGTTTACACTCATTTTTGGAGACCGAATTTGTGATGTCCAATCATACACTTTATTATTTTTTATTAGATTTTCATAGGAGTAGGCTCACCTAACTCTTGATCTTCTTGGTATGAAATGAACCTCGGGGGACTAAAATTCACACATCAATATCATACCCAATAGATGACAATATCAAAGAAACTATAGAACATCTTATCAATTCTTTGCATGCTTCTACTCTAACATGGAATACATAAGGATTTCATTGATAAATGCCACCTTAAACTGATAGATAAATTAATATACTATATATTTCATCAATCCCATTATTGTGTTATGGGGGTTCATTACACCAAACAACATCACCACAAACTCATAATTCTCATTAAAACATTTAAATGAAATATTTAAAATTATAAAGACTTTACTCAAAAAATGATAAACTAACTATAAATAAATCCTTAAAAACCATATATATGCCTTCATATTAAAGAATATATCATCAATTCATCGAATATGTTGGTGGTTCTCTAGTATCACATGATTCAGTTATAAATAATCCACACATAGATGTAGATTGCCATCTGAATTCCTTATGATGAAAAGTGAATCACTCTATGGTGATACACTGGGATAAATTAAACCTATGTATATAAAATCATGAATATGAATATGTGGGTCCAATAACTCAAATGGTTCCATCCTATATGGAAACTTCAATATTAGAGAGACATCAGATTGAAATTTCATCCCAACATCAATCTAAAATCAAGGGTGTTGGGTCACAACCAAATTAAGAAATATATTAAGGTACTCTTCTAAAATATTGGGAAATAACACTGGATATTACAATATTATAATCAAAATTATATCATACGTCATTGAATATGTGGATTAAATAATCCTCTAGCTCATCTGAAGATATCTTTGACCAATAAACATTACATGATCTCCATCAATAGCACGGAATATAACTCACATACCAAAGAAATCAGTAATATATCTTACTAAATACAACTAATCTATAATATGTATGGTATTTTATGGTTATATATGTGAACACAAAAAATATCTTAAAGAGTGGTGCTTCCTTAGAATTATCTCGTAATCCATGTACACATCAAACAATACAGCTTGTCCTCTAACTAGCATAGTCATTTTCAAGAGGAAAAGAAGCCTCTACACCTCAATTAAAATAAAATGGAATACTTTTGGTGAAATAAAGGAGTTCATGGCTCTGTATTCAAACAAGGAATACAACCAAGTGAAATATAAGTAGATAATACCTTGAACTATGTCTGTATTTCCTATATATGGTAACTATAATTCATGCATCTAACCACATCCTGCTCCATAACATCTGTGAACCTAATGGTGACCACCACAAAGTCCATTGACTTCCCTTTATCGTAAAGGATGATGGAAACATGGGTTTATCATATATCTATATCATCTCCTCTACTAATAAAAACCAGACTTACTCTACTAATGTTTTTGATCCTAGAGAGGGCCACAATCTCCTAAATGGCTATCAATAAAGTTAAACCACTCAATATTCTAATAGTTATTACCTTCATATAAAAAGAAAACAATGATCAATCATTCTAGAAGGATCCAAGAACTACAAAACCTAGTGAAATGGGATGAATAATGCTATAATCCACTAACTATTTTATGAGACTTAAAATGACATAGAAATTGAGAACTTATATATAGATATTTTCTTCATGGATAGTCTTTAGAAATCCCCTTCCATGATAGCTTGATCCTAGCTAGAATCCTCTCAATTTCTTCTCTCTTCATGATCACCTCAAGATAAGTCATAAATTTGAATGTGGTGATCTAACATTGGATATGTGAATGAAAATACTCCTAATGATAACTCATCATATTATACATATCTAGTATAAGTTTTAAAGAATAATGAAATAGGTTTTTATACCAAATACCAAACTGCCACATACTCAAACTCCATTTGTTCAGAGTATGAATCTCATAATGATAATGAACCATTATGGTTGATGAAATGAACTCTACCTGAAAAGTATCATGAAATATCTCCCATGAAATTTTTTACTTTCCATGATCCACTAATAGTAAAAATGCACAACTATTGAGTATCTCCATGTAATATAATAAAATCCCTTGTAATTCATTTCTCACTTTAAGAATGGATCAAAATGAAGGAAATATTCTACTCCTCAAACCTAACATCTTTCCCTTGGTTTTATAGAAATCACTCATAACATTGCTAACTTTAGAGAAGAAACTATCAAATGGTCTTCCTTCAAGTATCATCATCACTAATCTCAACTATCATATACTCTATCGGGGCATCCATTTATAAATCATCAAAACAAAATTGATGTGTCCACAAACCAATATACATACCAGAAAACAAAAAAAGGGACTTTTATACATATAGTATATAATGATTAATTTTATTTAATTTTGATTCATCCTAAATTAGATTGTTTATGTAATTAAAAAAATTATAAAAAATTCATAATGCAAGGTCCTTACCTAATTCTATACCCTTAAAGAAGTATCACCCCACTTATCATGTCAAGTAAACTTAAAGTCCTTTCATTGGATCTTAAGGGTTCCTAAAATCTGATGTCCATGAAGATATTACATACATACATAACATGATAAGTTTAACTAAAATATTTTCCTCACCTTCCCATATATTTTTCACTTTTTCCTATCCTTATTATTCGTCTAATCTCTCAACAAAAATCATGGATACAACCCTTTATATACTCCCTCTATTGGTAACCCTCCAGGTCCAATGGTGAAGATGAAAGGGATCCCTGAATCATACCCCCAATAGGCCATGGGCTGGAAACTACCATTGAGGGTATAAAATATATAAATGGGAGGAATTACCATCAGTAAATATTTTTTAGGGAAATAGATAATATCCACCAATAAACTAGATTACATAAATGAATACATATAACATCCAAATATATGAGTTTAAATTCATTCTATTCATTAATGAGTAGAAATACTACAAACAACCACTAGCTAGTGAAAAATAACTCCAAAAGGTCATGAATAACTCCACATCCTATTAACACCAAGATTAATCACCAAAAATTCCTATAATATATATATATATATATTAGTGTGTGTGTGTGGAGTTTGAGTATAGGTATACTCAGTAGGATCCACCTCAAAACTTCTTGTGAAACTTTTTTATGAAGAATACTCAATCCCAAAAAATAAATAGAGGAAACTAACATGATGACTAAGAAGTTGAAACTATATCCCATATTCAACAATAATCAGTCACCAAATAATTCATATAAAAAGAAAAAAACATATCAAATAATGTATTTATGGGAGAGGTACCCATTATCCACATTCCTACTAAACTAGTCTCCCTCATTCCAACATTTTGCAACCTGGTGATACAATCCCCTCTACAAGTCATCTTACCCATCCAAGAAACTATATCATATACACATTATAATCTCATAATTCACCCCATGTATCCTATAAAAACATCATACCACACCATATATAACTATGTGGTAAATCTGTAAGCTGTTATATCCCATGTGTGATGCACTATTCCTCAAGTAATTGCAACTATTGGAAGTAAACATGTAGTAACCACAATCACTATAATCAGAAGACATGTATATTATCTAACCAAAATCAGTTACAATCCAAATATAAATTTATGTTAAAAATCAGATCCACCATAGCCCATATGATCATATACCATATACATTAACTATTATATTTTGGATAGCCTTATATATTATTCTACGTCTAAAAGTAAAAATAGGGTAGATGATATTCACCAAACTGTATCCTCGATATCCTATATATTGGGAAGACACCCAAAACCCAAATACATAGTGGCATTGATTTCCCTACCAACATAGGGGGTGCAGTTTATGAAATAATTGAACATAAGGATTTATCAGGCATAACCAAACTATGGTAAACTACCGTTCCTTTAAATTTAAGTATAAATAATATCGCTGATTAGAAAACTACTTCCATATTTAGTAATAGAATGGTAAATCTCAAATAAGAACAAAATAATCAATCTTCATTATCATTATTCAATTAGTAATTTAATATTACATGATTACATTATAACCATATATTCAATTTTGGCTTAAATATTTACATTAACCATAAAAATACAAGGTAATTTTTATAATTCCTACCATGATCTTTGAGAACATTCTTATATAATTACATTGTTTCAAATTAATTAATCATTATAATCATCGACATCCATTACCATAAATTAATTTACCATTCCATATTTCTATATATTCTAGGATACAAGAAAACCCATATCATAGAGATAAAATTCATGAAGTAGGGATAAAAATAAAACAAGAAGGAAATAATCATAGTATCCAGGTAAGAAACATATAAAATAAAAATAGTAAAGAACAACTATCAACATTCACCAAACATCTTACCAACAACCCAACATAATTATCTGAAAAGTAGAAAGTCCCAAGACTCAACTTATGCCAAGTGTCCCGCCTCATCCATATCAAACAAATTCCACAACTAGGGACAACCATCATATACCTCACCAAATATCGTAACAATACAAGTTTTCACAATGATAAATATACAGGAATATACCACCCTAAGGTATATACACATTGAACAAAAACCTAATTTGATAGAAAAAAAAATAAAGGGGAAACCAAGTCAATAACATCAAGAATAAAATCATAACAAATAATGTAAGGATTATAATAGCCAAAAATTTTAATTTCAAAAAAAATATTTCCTTTAGAAACATGAACTAATTTACTAATTATGATATAATATTAATAGATAATAAATATACAAAAAATTTATAAATCCCTACCCTCACTCAAACAAAAAAGTTCATTTAATATTTAGAAACTTAATAGATATAAATAACACAATTTATATAAATCATTCATTATTCACATAATCTTATCATCTTTATATTTTTATCCACTTTATACAGTTTAATAAACTTGGAAACAACATCAAAGATGAAAATTCAATATCACAAAATACATAAAATATCCCGAGTTATCATCAGAACCAAATGTAACCAGATTCCAATAAAAAATTCTCCTTATATATTTTTTTATTTTTATTTAATAGATTATTATATTCATTATATTAATTCCACCACTTACTGAAACAAACATTGGCATGATACTCCAACATAAATACACAAAATCAAGGAGATGTTATGCATATCATTATTTAATATAAATATTTGATGAATCACCACAAAATAATGGATGAAAAGGGATGCAATCACTTCCAACCTCATTGTAAACAACCTCAGAACATATGTAATGTGAACCATCATAAAAGACTCATAAAAACAAGATAAACCTCGCCATATCTAACCTCTGGTATGTATGGGTATTTAAAAGAATATGATAAGACAATAAAATAGTAATTCAAATCGAGGGAGTTCAATTCTAATAAACTAAGAGAATTAAACCCTAAAGAGAAATTATTGATGAGAACTATGAGGGATCAGAGATAACTAGGTTTTGAAAATACAAAATAAAATTTAAACTAAGGATGAACCAATCCAATTTATAGATAAAATCATAAAGGGATCTACTATGGTGTGAAGACTTCAACCATGGTCATTGTTCCTCTTTTCAAAATGAGAACCTCATTTTCATCCTTTATAAAAGACATTCATATCAATTAGACTCTAAAAAAACATGACCTATTTTATAATTTATTATAATTGTACAAAGTAAATAGATCAAAATACACAAGATCCAGAATTTTAATTGTTTTTAGAAACAATATAAATAAATGAAAGTTATATTAAATTGAAAATAGAATGTACATCAATTGAATACTTTAATATTTATTATTTCTCCTTGAAAATATATGAGTCACATGTTGTAATATACATGGTTTCTTAGGTAAATGAGATAAAATATAAAGGAGTTTGATAAGCTGCTCAGTAAGGGGTTGTATACACAGGAAGCTATCAAATGAATGAACAGAATTAATAATATGACAAGAATAAATGATGTCCATAAAAATAGAGTTCTAATCATAATATATGCATGTATTACATAATAATAAATAGATTACTAGAGAAGAATAAGTGATCTCATTATGATAGAATTCATAATTTGAGTGATTATAAATATACCATCAAGGCTATGCTTCAATATATCATATATAAAATGGTATAGAATATACAAAAATAAAAAATAATTTTTTATATAAATCTTAATGATTCGTTGAGGTCTATGTAATTTGGGGTCTCACCCATCACATAATATGTCAAATGAATCTATCATATGCAGAGAATGTCTAAAAAAGATGTACCCTAATTTCCATAAAGAACCTCATACTTAATCATGGATATGTAATCCATAAGTATCTTTAAAGATATAAATGATATATGGAATTACAATATTTTCCCATTAAATGTAATAATATGGAAATATAGGTGAATATCATAAAATCAACTTAGAAACTATCTGATATTCATAGTGTCATGGAAAGTAACATTATCAATGGAATGATAATGAAATAACCACAATGTCAAATCTCATGGTTCAAGTATATCAATAGTAATAATGTATAGTAATATATTAAAATGCATTGTTATAGTTCATAAATATAATATGCATCATCTAAATTATATCCACTCAAAGTGTCAAACTAGGTTCGATGTTAGGCTCATTTGTTGTGTCCCTAATGAATATCAATTTAATACCCTATGAATCATTTTATGGGTTATTAACCCTAAGTGAATCGTTACTATAAGATACATCCACTCACTTTATCCCAACCAGTATGTAATTTCTAGGAAACCACACCCTTGTATTTTAAAAAAAAATAATGTTGTATTAGATTTCTCCCTTTGGTGTCGACTAATTTTGACCATATAATCTCTGAATGTTGTAGTATAATGAGAGTAAATGGTGATACCTCATTGATAATATGATAAGTAATTCACAAAAGTGAATCATAGTAACATTTCATATTGAAATAAATATAAATTAAAGGTGAATACACAAGTAAATTATATGAATGTATTAGAGACAAGGAAATTAGCATAATAACATCATAAGAAAAGGCTATAATGAGAATAAATAATTAAACTCTAATAAAAATTGTATAAAATGGATGAGAATAGAATATAATTACAAGAATTTAAATAAATGAAAAATATTTTTAAATGATATTATGACTAAATCAATACAATTGAAATTGAAAAGAGGAGTAGTGGAAATAATTACTAAGAAAGGTAGCTTCTTTAATCTTGATAGTGTAACCATAGAAGATTATACAACTCTTAGAGAAAATCATGAGATATAAAATGAGATTAGATCCATTATAACTAATTTTAAAGTGAAGAGAAATGGGAGGGTGTCTGGGTATATATAGTCAGTTAAGGTGATATTTTATTATTTTTAATTCATCGGCCCTATATGTTAGGTAAAAATAAAATAAAATCATTGGGCTTATCAAGTTTTTAGCCCATGGTAATTTATATATAAGCCATCATTTTTTCATTTAAATTTTTTACAAACACATCCCATTAAAATATATTATTTTGGATGTGGAAAATATTCTTATTTATAAAGAATAGTTTTTAAAAATATTAAAATATAATTTAGATTTTGGAATATTCTATATTGGTTTAAAAATTTAATTTTATTACCTTAATCTAAATTACTCCATTGAATAAACCCATATTTGGTCAATAAATCCTTTATTTGACTCACGAATTCATATTAATGTTGTTCTGATGTTATAATATTTATTGAATATTGATCCCATATTTTACATCTTACCATAAAAAATGAATGCCTTATGAAATTATGAAAAACACAATGTTAGTTAATTTCCAGATTATGGTCTCAAAAATAAAGCCTTTTTTAGAAAAATAATTTTCTATAAATCTGAAATCTATTAATCAAATAAAATCACTTATGTCTTTCAAAATCACAAATTTGGTTCCTAGAACTAAAAACTCTTATAAATTTTATTCTAAGAGTCTTGTATGTGTTTTTATATTTATTAATCAATCTATATATATTATTAACTATTAATAATATTACTACCAAATTGTTTTATAGTAATAGTTTTAAATATTCTTATAAAAATAATTTTCTAATTTTAGTATTGTATTATAATGTTTTTTGAAAATATGAAGAAAATATAAAATTTGGATTATTCTATAACTTATATGATGAAATGCCTATTTATAATAATAAAATCTAAAGTATTACATTATACCTCGTTAAATAATTATATCTTCAAAAATTTAGGTTTGCATAAATATATGAAAAAATGAGGGTAATTCCTCCTCATTGCTTCTTTAGTCTCCCAAATTTATTGTAACAACTTGTGGTTCCTCTAAATAATTTCCACCAATCGGGTTTCCAAATTCCATAACATTTTATCTATAGTGTCATGAATCTTGAAAATCTCTCTATTATATGACAGGTCATGTTATATCTTTCTTTCATTAGTGTTGATTATATATGAATGGTCTGGAATGTAATTCCATTACATTAATACATAACAAACCATTATCTCTATAGAGGATGGGTGGAAATGTAAAATTATAAGATACAACTCAAATTCTATAAAATAAATCAAAATTTATAATACACCTTGAACTTCACTTCTCCTTCTTAATAGACCTGATAAGTCCCTTCCATGGCGATACATAAAGAATAGATTATCTCATAGTTATAATTACAAGTCTTTCCTATGATTACCATCTTCGCTATTATATATTTTCTAAGATGTCTTGATATGATCCCAAATAACCCTCAGATTTTTATTTGTTTCCTTACTTATTTTTAGGCCAACAAGCCTCATTTACCCAATTTATTCACAATATATTGTATTAAAACATATTTTACCATAAAATGACACTTATATTTCCATTTAAATTATTAAATAAAATATATTAATGTACATGAATACCACTAGAGGATATTATTGGTCTCATATTCCTGTGAAGTCCAATGATAATGACCCCATCATATCCTCTTCTGTATCAGTACTACTCTTATTTATTTATCATCTTAAGGATGATGGTTGGTAAATAAATGTATCTCAATTTCCCACACATTAGTAAAACTTATCCAAAATGTAAATGTGAAATTATTTTCATGATTAGATAAAATTGATAAATGTAATCCATGATGTATTACAACATTAAATGATATAAGTCTATATAAGACATTCAAGGGTTAAATATTCCCTTTCAGCTGTTATATATTCAGACTTGGTAATTTCCCCCACAATGACCCACATAGAATCATTATTATTAGATTTATTAATAATTTTAGTAAAAAATCCATTTTGTTATTTTCCCACTCCTACCCCGGTAGGGGAAAAGGTTGTATGATATCATTTGAATGTTGTGTCTTAGGATTTATATATTCAAATACCAATAATCTTGACCAAAAATCTAAAATTACCCTCATTATGATTTTAAACTAGAAGTTATCTTTTATATCCCTATAAATCATTGTACTGTTGAGGTTTATATGGAAATCTGAGCTATGACATTCATCAAGTAATTTCCTTTTTAGCTCTTGTATTGATGGTACACATAGTCTCTTTCCAAACTTCATCATAGTATCTTTTTAGATGAAGTCTTTAAATCTCTAATTTTTCATGAATTTTATTTTCATTCGTAAACTATCTACATCTTATTGGGACCATTCCATCTTGTCTTAAAAATATGGTTAGGAAATAAATTATAAATGAAATTTTTCTTACCTTTCCTCAAACATTTCCATATCTATCTTTATTAAATCCATGAATATGGGATCCTTGTCCATCTTTATCATAGATATTACACTATTATCCTACCCACACAATGCATCTACTAATTTTATCACCATTCTAGGGTGGTGGTGTATTGAAATTTTTTATCACATGAGTGGTTATAGCAATCACATTTTTTTTCATGTTCATTATTTCAAAGTAAATATATACTTTAAAAAATTGATCAGTAAATATTACACCTATTTTCTTATAAATATAGTACCACTAAATTTTCAATAGAAATATTACAACTATCAGATAAAAATCACGAGTTAGATAGTTTTTTTCATTGGTATTTAATTTCCTCGATACATAAAAAACTACTATATCATTTTTTAGAACATCAGACCATATACCTTTTTTGATACATCAATATATATAAAAAACACATCCTTCAAAGATGTAATGGAAAAAACTAGTGCATTGATCAATATTTTCATTGATTCCTCAAATAATTATTCGCAGTTCTTATACTGTGTGAATTTATACCCGTTATATGTTAACATGGTTAATGGGATACATAATCAGGTAATATTTTGAAAAAATAACTGATATCAACATACTAAACTAAGTAGACTTTATAACTCAGTAATATATGTTTTTTGTGGAAAATTTTTGAACAACATTTTCATTTATAGGGTGGAATGATATCTCATCCTTTTAGATAATATGACCATGAAATATAACCCTTTAAATCGAAAATTCACACTTGTTGAATTTCCCATAGAGATCATTTTCATGTTGAGATTAAAATGAAAATTATAAATGATCCCCATAGTATTCATAGAACAAAGAGTATATTATGATACCATGAATAAAATAACTAAAATATACAAAGATAATCCATGAATATTCTATTTATTAAATGCATGAACCGTGGGGGTTTATTTTTTAAATCCAAATGCATAACTATGAAATCACAATGGAAATGACTTTAGCTAACATTTTTCTTTGGTATATCATCATTCTTGAATATTAATATATAATAACCATAATTAAGATAAATCATTTATAATAATTGACTCCATTTAATTTGATCAAATATATCATCAATTATATGTAATAGATTCTTATTTATTATAATTTATGAGTTTATTTTTATTTAGTTAGTGGAAAAACTAATAAAATTTTTCTTCTTTTTCGTAAATGACTTATTTTTCCTTGATGTGAACCACTAGGTATTATGAATCCCTTTTCATGAAACTCTATAATTTCTTTCTTTAATTCAACCAATTCTACCAGAGTCATTTTTTATGGGGGATTATAAATGAGTTTTTCAATACGGATAATGCCAAAAATGAATTCAACTTCTTATTCAGGTGTATATCTATTAGTTCCTTGGAAAATACATTAATATAATACCTAAAAATAAACACATCCTCCATTCATAGGATATAGGTTTTTTCATTATTAAATATTCACTATGGATTTTTTTAATATGATCCATTGGACGTGGTTCTGGACAAGACTTTGGTAATAGGGTCACTCATTTAATAAATAATTTTAGTATATCCTCAAATATTGTAATCACATTCTTATGATAATGAATTATTTAATTATTCATCGACATAAAATCCACCTCTAAGATTATATCAAATTCATCCATTTGTATTCCCATCAATTTTGCAACTAAAGAACCATGATAGAACTTATATTTTTTAATATTATCATCAAATTCAGTGAATTAATCTGATTTTTTGACATTTTAAGACAAATTATATCATATTTTTTTTATCACTTATTGGATTTTAATGTGAAAATGGTTTAATTAATAAGAATTAATTCTTTATATAATATTTGAATACTATAAATTAACTATTCATTCTCGTTAATTTTTTAGATAATATAAATAATGTGTTAAATCATTATCTCTTAGAGTGACGTTCTTCTGAATAATAAATTTTATATTTTTAAAATAGCCTTCACCATATCACATCGAGGTTGGTCCTGAAATTCAAGAGTAATTTCAAATAGAAATTTTTATTAGTTGGTTTGGTTTGAGTTTTATTTCTCTGTGAGATCAAGAAATGAGATCAAAATTAAAAAATAGAGACTATTACAGCATGTTAGAAACCCTCAATCAATTTTGAGATGAAAGCTGGTTTACATAAGGGTACTCTAGTGTAATGCATAAACGTAGAAAATATCATCTACATAAAGGTCATTACAACTATTGTGTAATGGAATATCATCAATTAAAATAGTTTTATAAGTGTAAAACACAATTTAACTGTTGTGTAAGAGTCATATACACACTAAAAAATGTGTATTGGTAGCCAACATAGGCTCTATATGGTCCATCATAACTCAAAATGGAAAAAGAATTCCTGGTACATCATAAATGAAGATGTTGTGGATCACAAGAGAAATCTAATATCATAACATGGGTCACTTTGGTGATGTAGATGTGTTTTGAAGCATAATCTATCAAGAACAAATAGTCCACAGCAAAACAGATGGAGATATTACAGTGGACAAGATTGTAATTCAATTTGAGGATTTGGACCAATATGAAGGAGCTGGAAAAGTTCAAAAAAAATGATGAATGATTTCAGTGTGGTGTGTTCAAACCCCCTAACTAAAAACACTTGCTCATAGTGGAAATCTATGGTTATATCATTTGAATCCTGCTAAATGGTAAACAAACATTATTTCTCTCTGATCCTTAAAAATAATATACAAACTTGAGGATTAAATTCTTGATTTAAAAAACCCTATATGATGATTAAATATTTTTAGAAGAATATAAAGAAGACACATAGGTTCATCAAATTTATTTTTCACATGAATATGATTCCCCATAAATTAATAACCCATTTGATATCAATCAATATAGGATCACTATATACTCAATGGACCAACAAGGGAAAATTAATAGAAAATTTTCAAATAAATATTCCCTCCACTTAGAGGATAATAAATACATAGGTAATGCATTTTGATGGGGGAATATACAGAGATAAGGGTTGGTCTATACTATAGAATATATCATGTTTTCTAGAGGGCAGCTCAAAGGAAATTTTAATTGAGAATTTGTTGTATATAAGGAAGAATGATAAATTTAGGGTATACTTTAATGATGTGTGAATAATATCATAGTACTTGTGGGAAGTATATATATATGGAAAATCCATTATGATTATTTGTATTTTTCATTGTATCTTCATTTTATTTTCCCAGAAACTACTATTTTATTGAATATATTATTTTTATTAATTGAATTATTTTTCTTATTGATTATTTTAGATATTTTTTTTAAATTTATAAATCTATTTTTATTGTTCTTGTTAATTAATAATATTTAGTAAGGTCATTCCATTGAGTATAGTGAGTTCTGCCAAGTTCAATTTATTGTAGTTTATTAGGATTTTGAATTACATTTATAAGGGTAAAACACAAATATCAATGTCTTTATATGGTATGTGGAAATATTTAAGTGTTTACCAAGATTTATTTTGGTGTGATTTAAGAAACATCATTACATAAATATTTTAGACAAGCACAAAAATTATGTTTAATGGATAATCACTAGTCCACTATTTCTGTTTTAAGATATGGTTCCATAATTATTTTTATTATAAATTTCCCTGTCTTTGAAAACTATCAATATCTTTATTTACATCTAATAATTTCTTTTAATTTTTTATGAACATCTAAAAAAAATTTAAAAACGTTTACCAATATGATAGTTTGAAACCAAATTTTAACCACTCGATAATATAATTTGGGGAATTAATTTATTAAATTCTTTTAACTGATAACATTTTGAAATTGGAAATGTGACTAAAACCTTATCTTTCAATTAGAATTAATATCATGGAGGTTTATTAAATTTATTTAAATTATGGTTTTTCATTTTAGAATTATTAACCCTTATTTATTTCGTTTAGATCCTAAAATCATAAAAAGTTAATCTTTTGATAGATCTTTTAAAATTTTACCTTTTTCAAGTTGTATATCTAAAACTAAGTCACCCAAAAAAACTCTGTTAAAAAATAAATAATTATAGAAAACAACAGAAAACTAACATAATTTTAGTCATATTATAAATATAGTCCATAAAATCCTATGTAATACCTTGATTAACCATTTTTATTTGAAATCAAGTTTTGTTTTCTTCAACCCACTATGGATTTCTTGGGGAAAATCCACATAAACATCTTCAAGAATTTAGTTACCACTGTGTTTAGATGAATCCAAAATGAAATATATGGCCATAAAATGAAAATGATATATTTTTCATTTTCAATATAATAAATTTTTAAATAATAGTATTTATGTTAATATTATACTATCAATATAATTTGGAAAGTATTAAAAAATATTTTCATTTAAATTTCTTCTATTTCTAGAACTGCTTCCATTATAAAATAAATTAGTTTATTAGGAAAAAACCATGTAAAACATTATATAAATGATGTGAATTATTTAAAAAATGTGTTTTAGTTTCCCATAATAAAAAAATAAAACTTTTGATCCAATAATTTTATTAAGTATTTTTCATTATTGATAGTATAATAATAAATGTTATTTTTGAAGGATTATTAGTTAAAAAACGCCATTTGTATCACGACATTTAATTTAAAACATGGAGAAAAGTTCTCAATGATTTGGTAAACAATGGATTATTCAGGTTTAATATGCTCAATAAATCCTAAATATCTCTTTTAAAAACAATATCATTATGAATCAAATTTCTAATTTTACCATAATGGTTAAGAAAACGATGTTATCAAACACTCTATAACCAAAAACAATTCCCAAAAAAACTTCTCAACTGCAAATTCAGTATGAAATTTGTTCTTTCAATAAAAAAATTTCTGGCCAATGAAAAAAATAGAATTATAATTTTAAAAATTACAATAAAATTTTCTTATAAAACCCTTTCGATCAAACCAATAATGATATTTTCAACCAAAATTTTATTAAAAAAAATGTACTAGTAATCAATCCCAGTATATATTTTGATATCCTAAACAACCATACATATTTTTCTAAGATAAATAAAGTAATTCAAAAAAATGATACATTAATGATCAATCCAATGCTAATAATGGAATAAATTTTTAGACTACACATCCCACTCAAACAACAAAAAATATCTGTAATGAATCATTTATAAAAATATAGATTATTTTGAAGACATAGATTAAATAGATATGTAAATTGTTTATCTATTTTGGTGACATTAATAATCAAATCAATGGAGGTTTTCCTTTATAATATCAATTGAATCCTATAGATTAAGTAATGGAAAATGTGGGTGTTAAAGAAACTAGGATGGAAACAAGTTGAATTAACCCTCAATAAAGTATATTAAACTTTATTCTCAACCGAAACATTTTCAAAATATTTTTAAAATGCATTCAAATTGTTTTGAACCAATTAGAGAGAAATTTCATATAGGGAATGTTACTAAATATTCTAATAATTTTGAAATTTTAGAACCATCAATGAAAGAAAAATAATTTTTACATTAAGGATTTTTCTTGAAATAACCAAGAAATATTAGAAAAATATGTTTTGACCTTCTGTTTAAAATGACCAAGAGTCATCCAAACCACCACTTCTCTATCATATGAGTAACCCACTATTGAAAACAACTAAAAAAGCTGGTTTAATAAAGATATTTTAGAGACACTTAGGAAAGTGAGGTTCAATATCCCTTTTTTAAATGTTGTGAAACAGATACCAAATTATGTAAACAATTTAAATAAATATGATTCCATAAAAGATAATTCAAGGCATAAGAGAGATTCAATTTAAGAATAACTATCTCCTTCATGGTGGAACATTATTTTCTTAACAATTTAACGATTCAAGGACTTTAAAAATTCCACACACTATAGGATAGTATGAATTCGAAGATTTCATACTAGATTTTGATATTCTATTGATGTTATTTGACATTATAGTAATTCATAATTAAAATTTGTATAAATTAAACCCACAGAAATAATTATTAAACATATCAAGTAGAGTACCATCATTCCTAATAAAGTTATTTAGGATGTACTGGTTTAAGTAATAAATATGGTTTTCCATCATATTTTTATGACATAGATATAAAATAAGATCAATTTAGAATATATAAACATCTCATTATTGGGTCACACATTCTAAAAAACTAAAAATACCATTATTAATATCCAAAAAGGGACATTTTTATTAGAATTTTGAAGAGAATCAATCCATTTAAATATCTTTCAATACATGAAGCACTTGAGAGGGAATAATTTCACTTCTAAAGTTAATATGATCGATTGGTTTTCTAAAAAACTATTTCCATAAAATTAACCACTAACATGAGAAACTAAAAATGATAGAATAATTGATGATAAATCTGATTATCATATAGAAAAAATTGATTCCTATGAAGATTGTGTAAATGTTGAAATTTATTTTTGTAAACCTTATGGTTTTGAAAACAAATAGTTTGATTTCTATTAAATAGTTGATTGACTAGAAAATGATGAATTTGTTTCTAAAACAATTAGGTCAAAATTGATAAAAGAAGTCCAAGAGGGGCGAATAATAGAGCATATAAAATTTTTATCCAAATAAAAATATTTTCAATGTTAATTAATGGAACTAATTAGCTGTGGAAAATAAATGAAATAAAATGGGGAATTCTATAGTAGTTCATTCTAATGAAGGCCTAGTATTCTATTATATCTATCTAAATTTTGAGAGATATGTTGTGAACTATACTAAATTTTTAGGGGGAATCATAACCTGATTACAACATACTTTTTTATACTAGAAGTAAAATAATGAAACCTGTATCTTATATGGGGATATAGAACCCAAATAAAAAACTAAGTTTATAAAATGGGAATCAAAACCCAAATGGTTTAGACTATTGAATCTAGGAGTCAAAACCTGAAGAAATAATGAATAATTTAATGTGTAAAAGCATAAAAATAAGTCTTATCACATATGAAAGATGGGATGTAGTGTTATATACACTAAAAACCTGAATTAAGTATAATATAGACAATATATACACATGTACTAGTCCTTAAGTATTGCACCAGGATATCTCTACAAGGTAGTAGTAGAAGTGGTATATTTTTTCATTTAGTACATGAAACTATTACCAAGAGATGAAAAATTTTATCATAATACATGGTCTATACAACACTTCATTGGTCATAGTAAAGCTCTGTTGTTTCTCAATAGTTCTTATTCCCGTAACTCAAATCTTGTGGATTCCGAATGATATTAAACATAATTTAAAAAAATTAATGATCCAATCTTCTATAAGGTAAATAATTAAGATTCATACTTCATAATTATCTATAAAAAATTAAATTATCCTTCAAAAATTATCTAGAAAACCCATTTAAAAAAAATAAAGACTAATTTTCACTAATTTAAATTACCCATTAAATAATTCAAATAATCTCTATAATAATAGGTTAAATAATTTCCATAAATATTATAATATAATATAACCATTAAATTAAAATTTAAAAATACTTTCTAATTTCATGCAGTTCATAATTATTCAAATTTGTTTGTAGAGAATTAAATTCTTCAAAATATATCTTAATAACATTTAGTTCACTAAATATTAATTTTGAAAATAATAAGATATAAAAATACAGTCAATAAATAATTATTTAAATAAAAATATTATATGTTGTCTATATATTCGTCAATAAATAATAAATGAAAACCCATTTAAATATATCTAAAATAATTTGAAAATGATTTTCATGGCTTCTAAATAATATATTTGTATTTTGGAAATAAATAAATTATATAAAATAATTAGTATAAGAATTTAGTTAATAAAAATAACGAAGAATAGACCATTCATAAATTTATCGGTTTTAGAAAAATAAATATATTAAACTGACTATATGTACTGAGTGACTGGGAGGTACATGGCATGTGGTTTGTTAACTTTCTATACCATCATAACATTCAATCGGTTTAAGTAGTATTGTGGTCATTTGATAAAATGTGTAGTCATTATAATGTTCATGGGAATAGATTATAATTTTTATTCACTTATGTTACTATTATACATGGTCGGTTGAAATTTAAAATATGTGGTAATTCTACTTATCATGATGATATAAATGCAGTTTTTTCGATGAGAGTGGCTTAACTCGTTTTTATATATGTTTTATCTATATATGTTGAAATAAGCTTCAAATGCATGGAGCAAGATCCTATAAGTGATATGCAGTTGGTCATTCACTGTAGAGTGCATGGTGAAGGTTAGGTGTGACTCATATGCACATAATGAATATGACATCAACTTCATCAAGAAAGGGAAAGTGTGAGAAAACCCGATGGAGAATCTACACATGTTTCTTCACTATAAAACTCTTATACATAGTGTATAGTAGCTCAAGGAATGTAGAAGGCTCAGATGATGATTAATTCATGGGTAGAATCTAGAATACATATAGGGAATGAGCTTCATAGGAGTGACTTATGTTATTTTGTGGTTTTTTCACTTCTTGTAAGTCGGTGACCAAGTGGAAGAAGGTTTATGGTAGGTAAATAAATTAATGTGATTAGATCATAAAAACCACTTCATGTGGCTATATAAAAATCACCTGGGAACATTAAAAACACAACTTTTGGTAGCATAAAAAACATGTTGTTGCATCACAAATAACATGTGATCACATGATGAAAACACCATGTGGAAAGGTGTAATGAAATATACTTATAGTAAGTTAAAAAATATAAATGTGGTCACTTAAAATAAAATATGGGGTAACTTACAGAAAATAACTTCTCGTTAGTTAAAAATAAATAAACTTCCAGTAACTAAAAAAAATTAACATTCAATATAATGTGATATAAAAAAATTATAATATATAAAACATAAAATTTATAAACAAATATTATAATAAAAATAATAACACCTAAACAATTAAGGAATAAGATAAGTTAAAATATAAATTTAAACACTACACATGAAAATTAATTAAAATAAGAAAAGTAAAATTATTTTACAACTACAAAATATATAACAAGTGAGTAATTGAAAATTTTATTGAACTAAAAAATTTATGCCAAATTAAGGAATTAAAATTATTGTAATCAAACAACATAAATTTTTGTGACACAATATATGCATATGCACATACAATATCCTCTTTATTGTTTGATTACAAACCCAAAAAATAAAACCATGATGTTTTTTATCCCCTTTTTTGTATGTAAAAAATTATAGAATATAAAAAACCTCTAAACATTGGTAGAGATAAAATAATTAAGCTTCTTAAATTCCAAGCTCAATATTAATTTTTTTTCAAAATAATAAAATTCTAAAATCTTAGTAAATATATCTAAAAGATTATTCTCTGTAAGAAAAAATTATAAATCAATATTATCCGTATTCACATAATCTATAATAAAATAAAATCTAACATTAATATGATATTTTTATAATGTTTTAATTGATTTGTTAAAATGGGAATTTCCTATTTGTTATCATAATGAATGGGTAATTTAAAAAAATAAAAACCCAAATAACATATATTTTTCATAATCTATAATATTTGAATATAGAAACTAGAACCCAAGGTATACTCAGCCTCAATAGTAGATAAAGAAACATATAATTGTTTTTGGAATACCAAGAACATAATTTTTTCCCATGAAAATGACACATACCTGATGGTATTATTCGATAAATTATATAGCATAAAAAATCAGAGTGAGTATGTGATATTAAATCAGAATAATTTTTTTATATTAAAATAAACAATATATAAAAATTACTTTTAACATATATAAGTATTATTTTCACATCTTTAATATGTCTCTCTTTATGATCACATTGAAACCTTTCACATAAACAAAAACCAAATGTTATAGAGTTTCTAGATTCAAATAAGTAATGAAAACTACAAATATTTTTTATATAAAATTTAACATCAATATATTTACTAAAAAGCATCAATATCAAATTTTAAAATAGTAGTCATGTGAGTTTTCAAATATGTTCAATATTCCATACCAAACTGTTTAAATAACTCACTATTATACTTGGTTTAACTAATAAAGATCAAATCCTTTCTTTTTTAAATTTGATTTCAGATAAATAAGCATTATTAGTCCATTAATCTCATGTCTAACCAAGATAACAACAAGGTAAATAAATTATTACATGGAAATTCACTAAAAGATCCAAAAACTATATCATCAATATATATTTTCATAATTATTAAATAATTATATATACATTTAATAAATTAAATATTCCTAAAAATATATTTCATGAAACCATTATTCATAATAAATAATTAAATACATTAATATTAATCATGAGGTTCTTGTTTGAGAGAATAAAAATCTATAGATAACATAAGAAAAATAATTATAAAATTTAACATCATCGAAACACAGGGGTTTACGAACATAATTTTATTTATATGTAAAACCATTTGAACTCACACTTTTGAAATCTATTTTACATAACTTAAAACCCTTAAAAAAGAAAAACATAGTAAGAATATAACATCCTCTAACCAGGATACATATACAAATGATTAATCAAAATCAATACATTCTTGAGAAAATCATTGGAAAAAATATGGCTTTTTTGAATATCTATCTATATTCATTACAAAAATATATTTTTCCCATTTTTGTTTTTTATTACATTTTAAGGATTATTTTTTGGGAAAGTTGAAAATTTATTTTTGGATTTTGAGGCTCAAAGACACTCAGTATCGATATAATAAAAATATTTATTATATTATATCATGTATGTATAGTTTTTTAGAAATAATTGAATAACTCTTGAATAGTGTTTCAGATCATAAATATGATAACTCCCTTAAATATGAGATGTGTGTTCTACAATAAGAGTTATACACCTTTTATCAGCATTGGGTGTTTAGGTAAACATGGTCATGGTAGGATTAGTCTATTAATTAATTTGTTTGTTTGTTTATTTTTCCATAAAGTAACCCTCCACTATTTAATATCTATTATGAAACATTCCTAGGATTCATTTACTAACCCTTGTGATTTGATAGGATACCATAGAGGATAGAATGGGTAATGAGAAAAAATTGATGATTTTAATCTTTTACTATAGGGTCATATTCACCAGCAGATTTCATGGATCTCATGAACGATGATGGTGCAAGAACCATTATTTATCAAAAATTGATGAAACTTGTGGTAGGAAATTATTTTATTAGATTCATACCATTTTTTATTATCTTATGTCAAACATGAATCCATTATTTTAATATTTTTATTTGTCGGTTGATATTCAATTTTTGGTTGATGAAAATTTCTTCCTAGATTTCAGAATTAATATTTCATGGATTATTGGTTCTTCATTCATCATCCTTATAAAAACAAAATTAATTCCAACCAAACTTATATCTAAGTTTTATTATACTTGCTATGTTGTTTTGTTCTCTCTCCCCATTCTTTATTCATCCATCATCGACACATAATTTTTCTTGTTGTTCAACAAAAACCTAGTGAACGATCCTTTCACAATTGTTCATTATCATAAACGAGCATCACTGTGGTTTTGGTATCATGATCAATGATGAAGTTTAAATGTGAAAAGATGATAGAGGATCTTGTTCTAATTTTGATATATAGATTTACAGTATGGTGCATGGTGATGGATTGGATTGTTGGGGGTGATTACCAAGAATATGATGTGGATGGAATCCAGTCACTAGTGATGGAAAGATCATTCAACCATAGTTCCATGATTTTCTAGTGTGATTGGAATCAAGATAAATGCACTATTATAATGAGCAGAAGATGCTTTAAGGTTTACAATTTCTAGAAAAATACCAACTACAATGTATATACTTCAGAAGAACACATGTTTTGCGGTCCCCTCCTAAGAAACTGGGTTTTAGATGTAGAGATTGATATCACACATCTTTTGTTCCCTTCCACAAACAATATAAACTAGTAATGGAAGCTTGACCATTACCCAAGGGGTAAAGGGGCATGGGAACAACTAGGGATATAGGAAAAACAAGAGTACATGAGCATGTCTTGGTACATAGATATGGATATAGTACATGAGAATTGATTGGTACATAGACATGGATAGGTACATGGGTACGTCCAGGTACATGTGCATGAAACTATGTACATGGTCATAGCTATAGTATATAGACTTAGGTAGATATTACACTTCGAGTTCTAGCCAACCTCAACATGACCTATACTCTAGAAGAACACATGCTTTGTGGTCCCCTACTACGACACTAGGTTTTACATAAATATATAAATATCACATGTCATTTCATCCCTATCAAAATTTATGTGACCTGATGTTAGAAACTAGACATGTACCTTGGGGGTACATGAGCATGGATATGGCCGGGCACACAAGCACGACTATAGTACACATGAATGAACTAGTACTCAGATGTGGATGTAGTAAAAAAATGGACTAGAACTCGAACACATATAGGTATATGGGAATGACCTGAAGTACACCGAAATTTCTATGTACATGGGAACAACCCGAAGATCACAGTCACAACAATAGTACATAGAATCGGGTAGATAGTGTAAAGACCCGTAGCCTGACTTACATGGACTTTACATTACTTTTGCGGAATACTTAGTACATAACAAAAACACACACACAAGGATCGTAATAGTTTAGTGTATTTGGAAACTCGGAACGTAATCTTCTAAACGTGGTGAAAGATCTTCAACATCTCCCATAAAGATCTTTTTTTACCTAAAACCTTTCTTTATATCCTGGGGAAAAGAAAACATAAAAGGGTGAGCTCAAATGCTCAGTAAGGGTAAACAAAAGAAATATCAATCACATCATATACAAAAGAACATAGCTTTTGGAAATCTTAACCTGCAAAAGAGCTCATAATATCATAACGTGGGATAAATCATAGAAGTGAAAATGAAATCATAACTTAAAACATTACTCATTGTGGCATACACACATAATCATAGAGAATCATTTCTTGTTAGTCAAGACTCATTGCCAAGACTATCTTAGTGGACAAAGTCCCTTTCTGAATCGAGTAATCCTCGTTTCAGTCCTGTTTCACTGAACCGGTATAACCTACCATTCCAGCCATGTCTATCTCATGAGATATAAAATCTTTACCCAATGCATTGGAGGGATATATAGGTCCCACCCATCTTATAATGAATCCTTTCTTATGTGTTCCACATAATCATAAAACATACATCATCGCATAACACATGTAACAAAAATGGGATTCTTGAAACATCATGACATCATAAATCAATTCATATAAGATAAAGGAATTCATAAACATAATTCCATCACAACATAGTCAAATCAATGTAAAAATATGGATAGAAACAGAACCCTTTATTATCTTAGATGGAAAATAATTTTGATAAAACACTTGAATTGAATTCTTGAGGAAAATATCCTTTCTTCTTCAAAATCAATTTCTTTTCACAAAACATCATGAAATTTTAAAAGAAAGAGATTTTATTGAAAATAGTCATGAAATATTTTAGAGGAAGCTTCATGAAAATAAGGCTTTATAAAACCGTAAAAATCCGTTCGTGCCGTATAAGTTAAAAAAAACATTCTTCATACTTTTGTCGGAAAAGTCAAAAAGTACCTCGTACGAAAAACGACAAAAGATTCCTTTCATACGTATTACTAAAAACTCACTGAAGGGTAAAAATGGATTTAAACAATTTTAGGTGGATGGAAATAATATTACATATTGAGTAAACATGGATGTGGATGATAAAATACACCCCAGTAAATACTTACGAATAAACAATCTCGGATAAAAATGAGATTGTGATATTTCCCTTACCTTATGTCCGACTTGCTTTGTAAGTGTCCGAACCTCCTGTATAATGATTTAAATCATGTTATTGACTTATTACAGAATCATATTCATTGTTATGATATCATATATTGTTCACTTATGACATTATATTACCCGTTCTTTTGTAAATTCCATGTTAATGAAGCGTTTTGGGTAAAATCGTTTCATTTATCGTAGGTGTTTTGACTTGTTGTTCTTGACATCATTGTTACTTATATCATGATTTACTCACTTCCAGAATATAAAATATGATTTATATATCATATATATTCAGTATATATATATATAATAGGTAGATAAATAAAATGAAAAACACCGTTCATGGAGACGGTAGTCCGTACGTACGCATGAACGCTGTTTTCCTTTCCTTATTGTCTTGAAATGGAAGTAAGTAGATGACATACATATGTATATATATATATAAATCCAGTAGCTTTATAATGTCATATATTTCATTATTATTTATTATATATACATTATAATCATTCTTAAATGGTTAACATGGAGAATGAATCTCATCGCATCGTGGAGACGGTAGTCCGTACGTACGCACGAGCGATGATATCATTTCTATAAATATTGAATTGAATTAGAGTGGATTATACAATATATCAGAATCAATATGATGTTTTAATAACTATGTATAGTTATTCTTTACACTATTATACCCATCCATGTAAGGTGGTGGTGGAAAATAGATTACACCACGGCATGGAGACGGTATTCCGTACGTACGCACGCGCGGTGATTTCTTTTTCCGTAGGATGGATAGATGGTGAAATAGGGTTGTTTCATACTTATAATAACATATCAGTATATGATTGATACTGATGTTATTACTTCATAATGAAACAACCTAAGAAGAAGAAGTGGAAGAAGAAATAAAGATGAAAGAATTGGTAACGGTAATTACCTCTTCTTTGAAGTGCCTCTTTGAGACCTCCTCTTAGGGCACTAAAATTGGTCTTTGAGGTAGACCAGAACCTCTAGGATGTTGCTAGGGAAGTGGAGAAGGTATTTTGGCAGGGGTTGGCCGAGCTTGAGTGCTCAAATTGGTGTGAGGAGGAGGGGGAGGAGGTGTCCTTTTATAGGGGAGGAGAGGGGCACCTTAGGAATTCTTAAAAATATTAATTTATAATAAATCTAACCCCACTTAAAAACCTCCAAAAATGACTCATATTCGAAGATTAGATGATATAGGGTTGTAATCTCATCAACCAATCAAATTTAGACATGTTTGGATATTAATTTAAACCTTATCAATTAGATTTAACTCTAAGTTAAATAATTTAACTTTTACCGTGTCTTTTTGTTTTCTTTCACTATATGGTTAATACACTTACTATAACATGCCAAAAGAACCCCAAATTGTTTATTATTAATATATATATCCTTATCTAAGTCATTTGGACGAACCTTAGATTTTTAGGAATAAAATAACAATTAGTAATATAATATTTGATTTAAAAACTATTTTGTGTCAATTCTGACACTATTTGATATATGATTTTTGTGAAAGTCATAACAGAATTAAATGTTCGAACCAAGTTTATTAAATCAACATTAATATATCATAGTAACCTAGAAAATTAGTGGAATTTATAAAAAATCTAAAATTACATTTATTTTTGTGCTTATAACATCAATTATGTCAATATTTCATTAAAAAGATAATTACTGCATCATCGTTGTGTCATAAATAAATTAAATTATTTGATGTCTAAAAATTACAAATAAAATACCATCATGTAGGAAATATTTTTAGCTTTATAATGAATATTTACAATCGAATTTATCTTATTTATAACCCCATATTAAAAATTATTTACTTATTAAACTTTGATTTTAACTATTTTAACCCTTCTTTAAATAAATTAATAATAAATGTCCTAATCTAATCCAAGTGGGCCTAAATGGTCATATTTTATTCCTAAGTTTGTTTTTGGTCGAAATAAACTTGTCCAATAGAATTAGGACATGTGTTAGGGTAATAATAATATCATCTTTACCCTTAATTACCCTATTTACTTTTAACCGTGGTAAAAAAAAGTAAAAAGTTACTATTCACCAAAAATTATTTTCATCTCATTGAACCACATTTTAGTCCTTGATATTAACCGTGTCTGTCGGATTTTCGAAATTCCATTCACAGAAGCGGTAAAATTAAGTTTTATGCAAAATTCAGTTTTTAACCTACCACTTAGTGGTTTCACTATTCATCAAAAATTGAAGGTTTTCAGAAAAATGCCAAAATTTCATCCTAAGCTATATTTCATATTCCGAATTCAAAAATGAAATCTATTTAACCAAATTCATAACATAGAAGTTGCATTAATTAATTTTATAATTAAATCCCGCTGTTAAAACAAATAGCGTGTTTTTAAGAAACAATATCTATCAAAAGATTGACACTTGATTATGTCTGGTTTAAATGTGAAATTACATTCAATGACCAAAATTGTATTAAATTGTAAAAATATATTCTAAATATACTTTAAAATCACTCAAATTAATAATTTATCATTATTAATTATTTCGATTAAAAAAGTTGTTTTTAATTAAAATTTAGTCATTTTCACTATTCATCAAAATATGAAAGTTATCCGAAAAGTACCAAAATTTCACCTTAGGCTAAATTCGATACTCCGAATCCAAAAATAAAGTTCATTTTGAAAAATAAGATTTACTGGATTTCAAAAAGTGGTTATTACTATTCATAACGGCTAGTTTTAATAATATTTTTATAGCATATCGTTGTTTAGTGAAACTCGGTATTGCGTACTACACACGCTATCGAGGAAGGTCGCGATTGCGTGTAATGCAAGGCAAGTCAAGGATGTGTGTTGTGCAAGCTCCTTTGTAGCGTACAACAAAAGACATTAATAAAATTAAAAAGAATATTTCTTTATAAAATCTTGGGCTGTTACATTCTACCCCCCTTAAAATGAATTTCGCCCTCGAAATTCGTCGGGGTTATAAATGGTTTACTATTCGAAAGTTTCTTTAATAGAAACCCACATCGTAAAAAGGAATATCAAAACCAATCTTTAAAAACAAAAGTATGAAACGTAACGGTTACCCAAATAAACTAATCATTGGGTTTCCACATAGGTGAAAATATGGATATGGAAGAGAAATCTAACCATCATGTTATGATGGAGAGTGGTAGAGAACATGGCTATGGAAAAGCCAGTAATCACAAATCCATAGATTTGTGATGATATAAGGTACCATCTGATTCATCAGGTATAAGAGAACTAGGACAACATTTTTGGTTTTCAAGATTATTTCCCTAAAGTTAAAGAATTTGAATTAGAATAAATACTTACTTTATTTTGGTACAATCTCACTGTTGTTCGTGCCTTTAACAATTTCCACTTCATCTCTTAAATAAATGAAGTTGAATTTGTTATTCGGGAAGTGTTAGCAGATCATGTGATAGAATGACGGGTCATTCCATCTGTCTCAAAAGGTTAGCAAAATTTATATACATAAGTCGATCTATAGTGAGATTAATCACATATGGTTTCTAAAATGGACTTATACTTCATATATCATACTGCTTAATATGATAAAACTAGTTTCTACTAAACAGGGACTTCCTGTAGGTCAGTGGTAGGCGATAAAGGCCAGTCGCACTTCGGTTGTGGGTTCGATTCCTACAGCCTTGTCCGAAGCGATGGGCTGTCGCCCGTCCTGCAGGTTGTCCTTTTTTTTCTAAAACTACGTTACTATAACATCCCATCAATAATATCGAAAATCTTCTATCCTTAAACAATACTAACTTATGTCCAACATAATCCAGTCTAATCTTTAGGCTTATACATAATACTGCAGTCCGCTCTCATAATATAGTGACATCGATTACCAGAGATTTAATACTGTCGTTGATCCCCACATATCATAAGATATGTCTTGTTGGTCACATTCCAAACATTCAAAGTCCTTAATCGTGTATTCTCTTGAATACCTTAGTGAAAACATGAGTGCAGTTAAAAGTTAACACTTTCCACATACCAAAATCCTCAAAATTCTATATACTCAAACCATGATATCACTTAGTCCTTATATTAATCATGAGCTCATGAATACTGTCAAATATTTCATTTTCTTATTTTCCCTTCATTATGCGCATATCATCTTTTTTCCAAAAATACCTCAATCACTTCGAATACCACATTAGAGCAATACATAAATATTCCAATACACCATAAAAGTATCTCAACAACATTATTCTTGAATACCAATACATAAACACTTCAGTCCATCCACTTCAATGACTGTCCTGGAATAAGTCCTTCCTTGATTTAGAAGTATCTTTTTAGGTCAGGGCATTGAGTTGGGTAATGCCCATGTTCTCCACAAATAAGACATTGAACTCCATAACAATCTGTCACTCTATGACCCTTTTCTCCACACAGATAACATCGGTCCCTCCATTTGAGGTATTCCTCAAGGTTCTTCTTCCCTTCTTTAGAAATCTCAATCTTCCTTTCTTTATGCTCCTCAACATGCGAACATGCATAATAGTTTATCTTCCTCTTCTTTGATGAATTTGTCATACCACTAAATTTCACCTTGTTAATCATATATCGTGATGACTGATTCGGCATAATCACAATATCTTTATCTCTAGGCATCACACAATTTTGTTGCTCATAGTCACAAATTTGTCCATTGGATTCAATGTTAACCGAATTCCTTCTGGTTCCCTTCATTAACTAAAACACAAAAAGAATTTTGTGAGAGGCGAAATCATGTTAGGGAAGACAACATAGTAAAGGGGGAGCACCCTCAATATCTAACATATTAGGTTAAATTCTAAGATCATTACCGTAGTTCTAGGAATATATCCTATACGTATACTTATCCTTAGGGACATCCCTAGACATACCTTAGAAATATCTCTAGGGATCTCACTAACGTTTTCGCATCCTAGTTTCCAAAGGTTGACTAAACCTTTCCTCTGATACCAACTGTAAAGACCCGTAGCCTGACTTACATGGACTTTACATTACTTTTGCGGAATACTTAGTACATAACAAAAACACACACACAAGGATCGTAATAGTTTAGTGTCTTTGGAAACTCGGAACGTAATCTTCTAAACGTGGTGAAAGATCTTCAACATCTCCCATAAAGATCTTTTTTTACCTAAAACCTTTCTTTATATCCTGGGGAAAAGAAAACATAAAAGGGTGAGCTCAAATGCTCAGTAAGGGTAAACAAAAGAAATATCAATCACATCATATACAAAAGAACATAGCTTTTGGAAATCTTAACCTGCAAAAGAGCTCATAATATCATAACGTGGGATAAATCATAGAAGTGAAAATGAAATCATAACTTAAAACATTACTCATTGTGGCATACACACATAATCATAGAGAATCATTTCTTGTTAGTCAAGACTCATTGCCAAGACTATCTTAGTGGACAAAGTCCCTTTCTGAATCGAGTAATCCTCGTTTCAGTCCTGTTTCACTGAACCGGTATAACCTACCATTCCAGCCATGTCTATCTCATGAGATATAAAATCTTTACCCAATGCATTGGAGGGATATATAGGTCCCACCCATCTTATAATGAATCCTTTCTTATGTGTGCCACATAATCATAAAACATACATCATCGCATAACACATGTAACAAAAATGGGATTCTTGAAACATCATGACATCATAAATCAATTCATATAAGATAAAGGAATTCATAAACATAATTCCATCACAACATAGTCAAATCAATGTAAAAATATGGATAGAAACAGAACCCTTTATTATCTTAGATGGAAAATAATTTTGATAAAACACTTGAATTGAATTCTTGAGGAAAATATCCTTTCTTCTTCAAAATCAATTTCTTTTCACAAAACATCATGAAATTTTAAAAGAAAGAGATTTTATTGAAAATAGTCATGAAATCTTTTAGAGGAAGCTTCATGAAAATAAGGCTTTATAAAACCGTAAAAATCCGTTCGTGCCGTATAAGTTAAAAAAAACATTCTTCATACTTTTGTCGGAAAAGTCAAAAAGTACCTCGTATGAAAAACGACAAAAGATTCCTTTCATACGTATTACTAAAAACTCACTGAAGGGTAAAAATGGATTTAAACAATTTTAGGTGGATGGAAATAATATTACATATTGAGTAAACATGGATGTGGATGATAAAATACACCCCAGTAAATACTTACGAATAAACAATCTCGGATAAAAATGAGATTGTGATATTTCCCTTACCTTATGTCCGACTTGCTTTGTAAGTGTCCGAACCTCCTGTATAATGATTTAAATCATGTTATTGACTTATTACAGAATCATATTCATTGTTATGATATCATATATTGTTCACTTATGACATTATATTACCCGTTCTTTTGTAAATTCCATGTTAATGAAGCGTTTTGGGTAAAATCGTTTCATTTATCGTAGGTGTTTTGACTTGTTGTTCTTGACATCATTGTTACTTATATCATGATTTACTCACTTCCAGAATATAAAATATGATTTATATATCATATATATTCAGTATATATATATATAATAGGTAGATAAATAAAATGAAAAACACCGTTCATGGAGACGGTAGTCCGTACGTACGCATGAACGCTGTTTTCCTTTCCTTATTGTCTTGAAATGGAAGTAAGTAGATGACATACATATGTATATATATACATAAATCCAGTAGCTTTATAATGTCATATATTTCATTATTATTTATTATATATACATTATAATCATTCTTAAATGGTTAACATGGAGAATGAATCTCATCGCATCGTGGAGACGGTAGTCCGTACGTACGCACGAGCGATGATATCATTTCTATAAATATTGAATTGAATTGGAGTGGATTATACAATATATCAGAATCAATATGATGTTGTAATAACTATGTATAGTTATTCTTTACACCATTATACCCATCCATGTAAGGTGGTGGTGGAAAATAGATTACACCACGGCGTGGAGACGGTATTCCGTACGTACGCACGCGCGGTGATTTCTTTTTCCGTAGGATGGATAGATGGTGAAATAGGGTTGTTTCATACTTATAATAACATATCAGTATATGAGTGATACTGATGTTATTACTTCATAATGAAACAACCTAAGAAGAAGAAGTGGAAGAAGAAATAAAGATGAAAGAATTGGTAACGGTAATTACCTCTTCTTTGAAGTGCCTCTTTGAGACCTCCTCTTAGGGCACTAAAATTGGTCTTTGAGGTAGACCAGAACCTCTAGGATGTTGCTAGGGAAGTGGAGAAGGTATTTTGGCAGGGGTTGGCCGAGCTTGAGTGCTCAAATTGGTGTGAGGAGGAGGGGGAGGAGGTTTCCTTTTATAGGGGAGGAGAGGGGCACCTTAGGAATTCTTAAAAATATTAATTTATAATAAATCTAACCCCACTTAAAAACCTCCAAAAATGACTCATATTCGAAGATTAGATGATATAGGGTTGTAATCTCATCAACCAATCAAATTTAGACATGTTTGGATATTAATTTAAACCTTATCAATTAGATTTAACTCTAAGTTAAATAATTTAACTTTTACCGTGTCTTTTTGTTTTCTTTCACTATATGGTTAATACACTTACTATAACATGCCAAAAGAACCCCAAATTGTTTATTATTAATATATATATCCTTATCTAAGTAATTTGGCCGAACCTTAGATTTTTAGGAATAAAATAACAATTAGTAATATAATATTTGATTTAAAAACTATTTTGTGTCAATTCTGACACTATTTGATATATGATTTTTGTGAAAGTCATAACAGAATTAAATGTTCGAACCAAGTTTATTAAATCAACATTAATATATCATAGTAACCTAGAAAATTAGTGGAATTCATAAAAAATCTCAAATTAAATTTATTTTGGTGCTTATAACATCAATTATGTCAATATTTCATTAAAAAGATAATTACTGCATCATCGTTGTGTCATAAATAAATTAAATTATTTGATGTCTAAAAATTACAAATAAAATACCATCATGTAGGAAATATTTTTAGCTTTATAAGGAATATTTACAATCGAATTTATCTTATTTATAACCCCATATTAAAAATGATTTACTTATTAAACTTTGATTTTAACTATTTTAACCCTTCTTTAAATAAATTAATAATAAATGTCCTAATCTAATCCAAGTGGGCCTAAATGGTCATATTTTATTCCTAAGTTTGTTTTTGGTCGAAATAAACTTGTCCAATAGAATTAGGACATGTGTTAGGGTAATAATAATATCATCTTTACCCTTAATTACCCTATTTACTTTTAACCGTGGTAAAAAAAGTAAAAAGTTACTATTCACCAAAAATTATTTTCATCTCATTGAACCACATTTTAGTCCTTGATATTAACCGTGTCTGTCGGATTTTCGAAATTCCATTCACAGAAGCGGTAAAATTAAGTTTTATGCAAAATTCAGTTTTTAACCTACCACTTAGTGGTTTCACTATTCATCAAAAATTGAAGGTTTTCAGAAAAATGCCAAAATTTCATCCTAAGCTATATTTCATATTCCGAATTCATAAATGAAATCTATTTAACCAAATTCATAACATAGAAGTTGCATTAATTAATTTTATAATTAAATCCCGCTGTTAAAACAAATAGCGTGTTTTTAAGAAACAATATCTATCAAAAGATTGACACTTGATTATGTCTGGTTTAAATGTGAAATTACATTCAATGACCAAAATTGTATTAAATTGTAAAAATATATTCTAAATATACTTTAAAATCACTCAAATTAATAATTTATCATTATTAATTATTTCGATTAAAAAAGTTGTTTTTAATTAAAATTTAGTCATTTTCACTATTCATCAAAATATGAAAGTTATCCGAAAAGTACCAAAATTTCACCTTAGGCTAAATTCGATACTCCGAATCCAAAAATAAAGTTCATTTTGAAAAATAAGATTTACTGGATTTCAAAAAGTGGTTATTACTATTCATAACGGCTAGTTTTAATAATATTTTTATAGCATATCGTTGTTTAGTGAAACTCGGTATTGCGTACTACACACGCTATCGAGGAAGGTCGCGATTGCGTGTAATGCAAGGCAAGTCAAGGATGTGTGTTGTGCAAGCTCCTTTGTAGCGTACAACAAAAGACATTAATAAAATTAAAAAGAATATTTCTTTATAAAATCTTGGGCTGTTACAGATAGTATAGGCCTAGTTCTGGCTACACTCAAAATGCCATATACTTTTTCTGAAGTAGGTTGAGGCCCTACAACTCTTAAATTTGGAATATTTTTTATTGGGTTTTTTACCTTGGTTCATCCCCATAATGGTATGGTGAGGAATAATGTTTTGATCATAGGATGTGATAACTTTTATAGTTTTATTCTTGGATAGAGTTTTGGGAATCCCTTTGTTTGACCAGTGCGGGATCTTCAATCATTTCATCACTATCCCTAGGTGGATGTCGAGGAAACCTCATGACTTACAAAACCAATCATATGATCCCCTCCTAAGTGGGTTATTCCATATATGTTATGGTATACCCCATATTCCTTGTGTTAGATCCCGAATCTATGTATCTAGTTCATTATAGATACAGTGAGTACATATTTGGTATGTCCAGATGATAATGACCTCTCAGATGAGTGTCATCAGTGATATCATGGATCATGGATTGAGTTCATGCAGATGAGTATTACCTTGAAGATTAGAGTAGAATCTTGTGTCTAGATGCATGGTTGAGACCTCTTTGACACTTGTTGACCTATAATCTTATATCTATGTTATTTTTTATCACTATGTATTATATTCTGACAGAAATTCCTTTATTATGATGAGCTTAAAAATCTCTTCATTATTTATGTATGGAGATATTGGGGGTCCTACTTGGTATTATTATACTCACCCATGCATGATATCTTCTTCAATATTTCATGTATTAATAAGATAATAGGTTTTTTAAAAAATTACATAGATGACAAAGAGTGGGTGCAGTGTAGTGATCTAGATAGATTATGGTTCATACTATGTGTTTCATTATAGAGTAGTCCCCTCCATATTAGAAATTTGAACTATTTTTAATGTTTTTGTGGTGGGATTTTATTTTTTCCTTTAGTTTTTAATGTGATTTTTTCCTACATTGATGATCGATAGATTTTATGCATGCATTATGGTGTCAAATATGTTTACCTTTCAACTTTGTATGGGTAGTTTAAGATGTGTTCATGTGTACACGTTCTTAGGCTGTGGCCTCCCATGTGTCAAATATGATTACTCGATCTTTCTCACTATACCTTGGCCTATTAGTGGTTTCCTTTGGGTGTCCCAATTGTCAAACCACTATCCCGGAAGTCATGGGTGTTAGGGTAATGAAAACATGGTATCATAGGTGGTTTTATCATTAAACTAGAGTTTGGATTTTATGAAACTATGAGGTTCTTTTGAAATTTAGGGTAATTGTGTTAAAGTGTTTTGAGTTCATCATTAAATCTTTTGAATCTAGTTTTTTTGTGTTGGTGATATATCCTTTCAGTAGAATTCCAAAAAAAATCTTTTTGACTTGGTACATGTGGGGACTAGTTTCATGGAAAACATTGATACACGCATCGTATAGGAATGGGTTGTGGTTTTCATTTCCTTCTTGAGTGAGCTCCCAAAATATAATATTTGGTCATGGTATATCTTGATTTAATTTTAGGATTCCTCTAAAGAGAAATCCATATGGAATTACATGGATGGGTCAGGAAGATGATCCATGGGGTGATGAGGCTTTAGTGTGGGGTCATGTATAGGAAGTGGTACCTACTGGTGGTTTTATAAAATTTTCACCACTCGTTGAGAAGCATGTTGACCTAGAAGTTCTAAATGAGTATTTCCAAAGTCTGATGACACTCCATGAGTTTTATTAGTATCTAAGTATTAGGGTTTTTAGGTGAGATAAACCCCCAGGATGCTGAGTACATGTTATATTCACTTACCTTATTTTTCTGCCATGTGAGGACACCTCTCAACGAGATGGTGGTCCTAGATGGGAGTCATATTTAGGGATACATAGGATAATGGCGGATTCTGGTGAATTATAAAAATTATGAGGAATTTATATATGGGATATAGATTGATCATATCTTTAGAGTGGAGTTATATCTTCCCACATTGTTACTAGTGATCATCTAGAAGCTTTGCATCTTCAGTAGGGTATCATGACCGTGAAATAGTATTTGACATGGTTGACCAACCTCTTGTGAAATTATTTGAATATATTTTGTGACCTATTATTATTAAAATGGACCATTGAAAAAATTCCTACATTAAGATATCAGGGCTAGAGTGATATCTCTTTGTATACCCACTATGCTCGAGTGCCTATGCAGTATTCGGTAGTAGAGAGATTTTGAGGTAAGCGGATATCGATACTTCATGTTGGTAGTGTACACATGGGATTTGATAGCTCAAAATTTGGTAGATGATATAAAAAATAAGAATTAAATAATGTGTGGTTATATGATAGATTATACCAAGACATAGAGTCTATAGTTTAAGGCTCTCAATATGGTTTTAGTCGTCCCAAAGAATAGTGGTGATTCTATTGTGACACCTGGTGACATCATGTCAGGGATTGTGACACCTGCCATGTGAGGACACCTCTCAATAAATGGATCTGAAATTTCACTATTCAGCAGCACATATCTTTATGCCTATAATAATTCTAATTCAGTCAGTGTCACATTTGAGGTCCTCCCAACTGATCGGACAATAGTAGGAAATATTTCGGATTTCTGATGTACTTGAGATTGAGTCGATGTGTCGTCAACATGTCAAAATCGATTAAATCTTGTCTCAATGTCATCCAAGTATCAAGAAGAAAAGGCAATACACTCCTCATCCACATAGCCTTCAGCAATTTAACCTTATGTTTTAGCTTTATTTCTCATGTATGATTTTAAATGCCCAAGATATCTGTGAAATAAAATAAACATAATTATGCATTTAATTAAGTACCAAAAATTGTTTACTTAACTGGAAAACATATAAATAAAGTTCCTCTCAATTGGATATATCCATCAATAATGAATGGGGCATCCAAATTTAGTTTCCTCAAATAAATGCACATTTAAATGCCTCATTACAGTAAAAACGAATGGAGGAAATATTATCTCCATTGCACAACGGGTCAATACAAACCTCTCCTGGAGGTTGTCAAGCTGACATGGATGTAGCAATTTCTCACATAGTTTTCTGAAAAATGTGCAGAACTGGAGTACAACAGCAGTAATTTTTTCAGGTAATAATGTAAACAATGCCAATGGTAGTAATTGTTGTAACAAAATATGTGAATCATGGCTTTTCAATCCATGTAACTTATGATTCTTCAAGTCAACACACCTCGAGATGTTACTTAAATACCCATCAGATACCTTAACATTATTTAACATTCAAAGGAATGTTTCTTTATCCCTATTTTTCCTTGAAAAAATTGCTGGTGGATACTTTTCATTCTCAAATGGCCAGAGAACGTGTTTTATGATCATTTCTTGTAAGACTTTTCAAGCATTGAGATGATCCTTAGACTTTCTATGATCATTAAGCAATGTGAAAATAAAATTGTCACAGATATGCTTCTCAATATGCATCATATCAGGATTATGCCGCAACAAATTAAATTCCCAATATAAATGTTTGAAGAATATACTTTTTTTCTTCCATTGCTGCATTCCGGTTTCACTTGAAAATGCACTTCGGACCCGTTTTCCGCTATTATTTAAATGATGAACCTTCCCAAATTATGTTTCATCATTTTCAAGTTTTTCCAATATTTTAAAACCATTTCACAACATTGGAGGTGGTCTATGATCAATGGAACCATTAAATTTTGATTTGTTCAGCTAAAATCTATGAGATGCATCGAGAAATCTTCGATTACACAAGAAGCACCATTTTCTACTGTGAGGTTGCCGTTTGGGATCAAAATCAAAGATAAAAACGGGACAAGCCAAAACCATGTAAGTGTTCCAACCAGATAAATTCCCAAGCCAAGGGAAGTCACTAATGGTCCACATTAAAGCAGCATGCATTTTGGACATTGTTTTAGAAGAAGCATCAAATGTCTCAACACCGTTGTTCCATAACTCCTGCAATTCTTCAATCAATGGATGCAAGTATACATCAATATCATATCCGGGCATTTTTTTTCCAGGAATAATCATTGAAAGGATAAAAGATGTTTGTTTCATACACGTCCACAGAGGCAGATTATAAGGGATCAAAACAATTGGCCAAATGCTGTAATTGGAACTCAAAGTCCCAAATGGGTTGAATCCATCAGCAGCCAATCCCAATCGAACATTCCTAGGAGCAGCTGAGAAATCTTGATTTAATGAATCAATGTCTTCCACAATTGGTAATCTCATGGATGTCTCATTAACCCATCATTGTTATTATCTAAAGAATTCTACATCATGTGTTCAACGGTTTTCGATGACATGAATACTCTTTGCAATCGAGGATTCAAAGGAAAGTAACGCAAAACCTTTGCAGGTGTTCTCCTTTTCTTCTTCTCTATGAAATTATGTTTATTTAAACTTCCAACATCACCCTTTTACTACCATCTAGAAGAAGAAAATTTCTTGCAATTCTGTCTACCTGAATCCTCTCCCCAATAAAGCATACAATCTTTGAGAAATGCATGTATTTTTGTATAGTTCAGACCAAGCTTGTTAAGAACTTCTTTCATATCATAAAAATATTATGAGATTTTTGCTTCAGGAAATGTATCCCGAATCAATTCCAATATCATGGACATTGCCTTATTTATAATTCCACATAGACATTTGATATGGTAAATCTTCAGCAGAAATAAAAGCATTGAATATTTCAAACACCCAATGTAAAACTCTTGATTTCCATCATCAACTAAATCATGAAACACATTTTCCTCAGTGAAATTTTCTCTTAAATTTGGCTCCACAAAATCAAGAGGAGGATCCAATGATATGTGACAATCTTGATCTGCCTGTGTTACAGTCTCAAAAAAATCACTTGTCATGTTGCAATTTGTAGCACCCTCTTATGGTTGTTCTGATATGTTTTGATGCTGATAGTGGTGTCTTGCAGTGCCGAATGCATCATTTATTAGGTTTTGCATTTCATTTTCCATTTCCGACGAACATGGGACCTCATTTTTCGGATTAACATCAGTGCTCAATCTTTCTGTAAGGTTCTATTCTCCATGTCGAATCCCACAAAAATATTTACCAGAGAATTACTTCAGTATTAAATGATCATAAACCTCATCTCTCTTCAACCATGTTCTAAATTTACATTTAGGACATGTACATTTTATTCTCCCTTCAACGGATCGATTAGAAATTGAAAAATCTAAAAACTCATTCAAACCCTTAACATACTGAGGTGTGTTCCTCTATAATGTGATCCAGCTTTTATCCATATATATCACAATGTGCCTAGACAATAATAAAAAAATTAAAACACATAGTTACTACTCAATAGAGAAAGATATTCATATATACGATAGTGTAAGATTACAGAAACATAATATAATAAAGATGACCCATTGATCATAAAGTATGCATAATATAATAAAGATGATACATTGATCACATTTACCACTTACTTAGCATGCCCAGACAAACCGAACAAGTCTGGTCCCTATGAGACAACGTCAACACCTCATTGAGGAGCAATAAGAATATCTGGTTACACACTTATCATAACACTGTCGATCACACATTTATGTTGCCTCAAACAACACCCCATAGAAAGTGATGTCATTGAACACACCAAAGATGCACGATTTTCATACCATTAGTACAACGACATTTCTTGAAATATTTAGCCCTTATATGACACCCTTTGAGACTTATGTAGGCAAGCTTGGGTACCTGAATTATGGGTAGCCTAGGTCAGTTCATGAAAATTGGTCATGTTTCATTACTCTTTATGTTTTTCAATATTTTCACTATCTATTTGAATTTACCTCTCTCTTTGAATTTGATACTATTTCTTATTTCCTTGAATTTGGAGAGACCTTTTGTATTCATTATATGATTAGGTTGTGCAATTTTAATTCATCCACTTGGATTTATATAGTGGGGTTCTCATTAAAATCTCTTTTAAAATCTAATGAATGATGTATGTTATTTTAAGTTAAATATGTTTTGTGTTTAGTACTATAAAAATTTAACTTCAATATTTCAAACAACTCATATTAAAAAAAATCATGCAAACCATAAAATTTGGATTTGATATAATACAAAGGACATGTCAAATTTTTACTTCAAACATTTATGTATATTTCATGTCCTAAGATTAGTTAATTTGAAGTAATTATTTAGAAATGAATTTTCAACTTGAACACAAACTATTATACTTAATTCAATCATAATAAATTTAAAATATTTAGTAAGTGAAACGAGTTCAGAACTTATGAAGATCATTGATAACATTTTTGAGAATCCCATGGTGAGAATCCTGGTGTTAAACTTCTTGGTCTGAGCATAAAGACCATAAATGGTTTTCACCTCTCTTTGTGGTCATTTATACTAATTTAGACCCTTAACAAATTCATGTCATGTTTTATTTTCCCTTATTATGAAATATAGTAATTCACCATTCATGGTCTGAGTATAAAATCCTTAAAAAAAGTGAATACTCCCCTATTAGGGGTAATATTAATTGGTATGGGGAAAAACAATTTATGTAGGGATAGTTTTTCATCTATGTTGAATATACTACCTCACCTCTGTGGTCTAAGCTATAAAATTATAACCCCCTATAAATTTTTTCAATGAAATATAAATTTAATCTTTGTGAACCCAAAATTGAGTCTTTCTGTATTAGTATTAGGCTCTAAATCTTACTTGGGATTACCTTAAACTTACCACTGTAGAGCAAACCTCATACTTTCATTAAATCATTAGAAAGTTATGCCTCAACCACACATTGGTATACAATGTTTGAAATTAGACATAAAATACATTGGTACACCTTAAATATCCATAAGCTACTAATGTAAAGATAATTGGCACTCTCGATGTCAAAACCCAAAGTAGGTGACATTGGAAAAATCGAGTCTCCACTCACATGATATTTACCATGTATAGATAGGCAATCATTTTGATCATCTGAAAATTTGAAAGGAAAAAACTTTCAGGTTGAAAACTTTAAAAGTGGGAACTATGAAAAATCAATGTTTCGTCCCCCTAAGTCCATTAAAATTCACTACTAAGGGAAATATTATGGATAAATTCAATAGACTTAAACCTACTAGAAATCACCACTCAACCCTAGAAAAAGTCATGGTATACCCTATAGGCCCATCAACTAGGAATATGTAAGATAACACTTATGTTCCTTGAATATGATAGTGCATATTATTTTAACAGAATGAAAAAATATGCATAAGATATGCACCATAAAGTGATGTCATTGAACACACCAAAACAAAACCAAACTAATACCGCAATCCCCATGTGACCTCAAGTTCACCACCATCCTCTACTAACCCATGGATATTCCCACATCCAATGAAACCCTTTAACATCCATGAGACACCCAAAAATATTTTTAGAATCATCACTTTCCTTTCAAACCAAACTCATCTATTTTATATAATTTCCAAAGGACAAACAATTATCTTTAAAAACTAAGAGAGCTTTCCAAACAACACTTTAACCATACTATAAAAATCACCATATTCCACATAACAAATGCCAAAAACCATCCAATCAATTAAATAAAACATTAATAAGGTAAAGAACCATCGAAATCATCTAATTTCGCTATTAAAGACCAATTAACATTTAACCACACACATTAGGCATAAGAAAACATTGGCATAATTTAAGATTCACTTTGAAAGCTATTTTTAACAAATCAAATCACCAATAAAACACAACAATAATTTAACCATGTACATTAAGAATGTGTAAATCATGTTTTAAAAATTATTTAGTAACACCCAAGGATCCTATGGATTGAATTAGAAAGAAAAGGCAGGGAAATGCCCACTGCTTGAGTGTGAATGCAACGAAACTTCAACAGGAGGGAGAACAAGGCCCCACATACCAACCACATACCCTAGATCCAAAGAAAAACGAACTAAACATCAACCCTAACATCTAGGGTCTATCCAAGACCTAAAAGGAAACCAAGAAATAGATAAGGGGAAGAGAGAAATGGAGAAATGGGAAAAACCCTAAAAATCACCTTGGATGTGAAGAGGGGGTCGCTACGGGGCCGCGGGTCGCTGTGGAAGGGGTCGCGGGGTCGTGGGGTCGCACGAGGTCACTGGGGGTCGTGGGGGGTCACCGAGGTCGTGGGGTCGCGTGGGGTTGCAGGGGGTCGGGGGAACAAGGGGGGTCGGGGTAGGGGGAAGGGTCGACGGCATAAAAAAATATGGGGGGTTTCGCGGCGGTTTATAATAAACCGCCGTGAAACCATTTTAGCGAAAGGTTTAGTGGCAGTTTTGTAAACCACCACCACAAAACTGCCGCTAAAACCTAATTTTGGTGTAGTGATAGATGTGTGGCTTTGAGGCCCACAATTCTACAATTGTTTTTGATTGATAACCTGAACCACTCCGTATAAATATTTACATTTTCACCCCAATTATGTGTCTCTAATTGCCACCAATGTTCTCCTCATCGAGATCATAATTTGGTGGTGACTTTTTCATTCCCCTTTTCCTGTTATTAAGACTAAATTTTATTAACCCAATTTCTGATGTGGGTATTCCCACAATGGTATTTTCTATTTTCAACCTTTTATTTTTGAATTTTTTTTTAAATTCCGAGGATGAAATTTATTTAAGGAGGGATGAATGTAACACTCTAAGATTTCATAGTATATTATTTTCTCAAATTAATTCAATAACTTTCACTACCGGAAACACCGAGTTCAAGCGCACCATAACTTACCAAACTAGCCTTTATGAATAGTAATACACACTTTTTGAACTTTTATAAATTTTATCTTTCAAAATGGACTTCATTTTTGGATTTTTAATATCGAAATTATCTTAGGATGCATTTTTGGTATTTTTCTGAAAACTTTCAATTTTGATGAATAGTGAAAAACACAGATTTATAGTTTAAAACTGAATTTTTATTTAAATAATTATTTATTTTATTTAAATTTGTTTTAGGTAAAAAAAGATACATAATACTTATATAATTTCAATTTAATTCATTGGGGTTAGTTTATAATAATTTTAGATATATAAAAAGTTTATTGAGCTTTTCACCGTCTTTTACCCACCTCCTAAGAGAATTTTCAAATTCACATAAAACTTAATTTTAACTCTTCTGTGAGCAGAATTTACAAAATACTAGAGACACGATTAATATCAAGGAGTAAAAGGTGGTTCAATAAAATAAAAATAATTTTTGGTGAATAGTAACTTTTTACTTTTATTTACCACGGTTAAAAGTAAATAAGGTAATTAAGGGTAAAAATGATATTAATATTACCCTAACACATGTCCTAATTCTATTGCACAAGTGTATCCTAACCAAAAACAACATTCGAAATAAAATATTATAATTTAGGTCCACTTGAATCAGATTAGGAAATTAATTATTATTTAATTCAAATAAGAGTTGAAATGGTTAAAATCTATGATTAATAACTAATACATTTTAATATAGGGTTATATGTAAGAAAATTTTGATTATAAATATTTATTAGAAATCTAAAAATATTTCCTACATAATGGTATTTTATTTATAATTTTTATACATTAAATAATTTAATTTATTTATGACATAATGATGATGCAACAATTACCATATTATTGAAAGATTAATATAATTGATATTATAAATACCCAAATAAATGTAATTTGAGACTTTTTATGAAATAAAATAATTTTCTATGTTAATATGATATACTATGATTGGTTATATTAATTTTTTTGGAAGTAATAATGCTTTTATGATTTTATCAAAAACAAATTACCCCATAGTGTCAATTGACATAAAAGAGTTTTTTAAACAAATATTATATCATTAATTTATATTCTATTCCAAAAAATCTATTGTTTGGAAAAAGGACTTATATCGTGATAGTTTAATAATTAATGGACCAGTTGGGGTTTTATTGGAAGTTTATTGTATGTGTATTAACCATATAATATAAAAATACAAAGAGGCATGGTAAATGCCAAACTAATTAACTAAGAGTTAAAACTAAAAAATCAAGATAATAAATTGACCCACACCTGTCTAAAACCTATTATTTGAGTGGATTTTGACCCATCCCAACCTTATTCTATAAATAAATCAATTTCGAGCAATTATAAACTGAATATAAATTTATTATAAAATAATATTTTTTGTTTTTCCTAAGGTTCCCATCACCCCTCTTATAAAAGGGAACTCCTCTTTCACTATAATTCACACCTTCTAAGCCATTTCTCTCACCAAAAACCTACCCAAATACCCTCTAAAATATCCTCCCTTAATCTTAGAGGCCTTAGTTTGATCAGAAAGCCATCTTATAGATCCCTTTTGACCAAATCAAAAGGAAGAACCTGGAGACGAGGTTATGATTTGACCACCCTCTTTCAAGTTCTTTTCTTCTTCCACTTCTTTTTTATTTTTTGATTCCATTATAAAATAATAACTCTAGTATATTCTATATAATGTGATTTTATTATAATTATGGTAGAACCAAATTCATTATTCTATCCACCTTTTGAATGACATGTCACTATACGTGTGTACGTATGACTTACCGTCTCCAAGTTGTGATTTAATTGTTATTCAATATATTATTATTTGGATGGGTATAATAATGATGTGGATTTGATGTAAATAATAAATATAACGTGATAAGTATTTTTTATATATGATATATCATCCATTTATATATTATTTTAATATCAAAATAATGATATTTTCACTCGTGCGTACGTACGAATTACCGTCTCCACGACGCGATGAGATTCATTTCCAAGTTCACCATGCATCGACGATTATAAAAATATATATTACTAATAAGAATGTAATATATGAAATAATAATGCTATTGGATATATATATATATATGTATTTATGTACTTACATATATCTTATTCACTTACTTCTGTTCAATACTATATGAAAATGGAAACATCGTTTATGCCTACGTATGGACTACCATCTCCATAAACATTGTTTTCCATTTCATATATATGTATATTATACAAATTTATATTGTAAATATATATGATATATAAATCATGTTTTATATTAATCAAGTATTTAAATCATGATCTATGTGATACAATCAAGAGTTACAAGTTAAAACACATACGATAAAGAAAGCAATTATTACCCGAAATATTAATATAACATGGAAATTATTATTAAATGGGTCATATAAAGTCATAAATGAATAATGTATGATATCATAAATATTAATATGGTTCTGTTATAATTTAATATCATACTATAGTGTTCATACAAGAGGTTAAACATAACCTTGACTAAAGGAAAGTGAAAGGTAAGGGGTTTTCATCTCACTCACTATTCTCATGAGATTCATGCCATATTTCCACTATTACCTTTTGTGTGGTGTATGTACTGCACATAATTGTATTCTTTGTGTAATACATTTTAATTTATATGTACTTACATATTCATTGTATGATACCACTTTCATGTGGTGTATGTTTCATAAGTTACCAAATTGTTAAGGGTTAATTACTCAATCTTATTATTATCTAAGATTGTTTATATGTAAGTATTTACTGCACATTTTTATCATCCATGTCCATTTTCATAAAATTTATTTCAAAATAAATATTTTAAATTTTTTTGAAAATTAATCTTTATCTAGATCATAATTTTAAATGTTTTAAAGATTTATCTTTATAAACATTTTTAATTAATGTCTATGTTTTCAAATACGATTTTAAGGATTTATTCTTATGGACATGAATGTATTGAAATCATAATTCTTTTCAAAAGTTTCAAAGTGCTATGGGAAACTTTGATTCAAAAATCTATTTTAAATTAATTCTTTCATAAATGTGTGACTTTTAAATGATTTTACAAAAAGGATATTTCTCTCTGGAAGATTTACTCTTCATTTTCAACTATGTCAGCATCCTTTACTGGATATTATTTTTGAATGAGGTTGATTTATAATAATAAAAATCTTCCATATTGTATTGACGGTTTTGTGATATGTCTGACTATGGATGTTTTATTTTTATACCATTCATGGTTTAGGGATAACGTATTGATATTTCATATGAAAGGATTAATACAAATGTTTATGTTATGTTTAAACCTTTTCATATGAGAAATGAGTTGCACTTAGTAAGTGACGGGTGGAGCCCACTATAGTTCCTCGATGCATCGGTAGGTCTAATGAGACAAACTAGCATGTTTTCATAACTTATTGACAAAATATTATTTGTAGTCTTGGCACAAGGCCTTGACTACGTGGTTATGATAGTCTGTAATTATGCATTCTATCATTATGAAAGTGGTTAGTGATATTGCATACCATTATTCGACTAGAAGAATATCCATGTGAATAAGTAAATGGAATTACATCATTTTATTTTTTCCATATTATGATGAAGTTCAAGTTTAAAAGGATTTTTTAGTTATACATTTCCTTAAATGATTATTCTTATTTATGATAGTTTCCATTGTATTGTTATCCTTACTGAGAATTTGAGCTCACCCCTTTCTATGTTTTATTTTTCCCAGGATTCCAATAAGTGTATTTTGATTTACATGCGTCATTAAGCCAATGGAATAATGGCATTCATAAAGGATTATTTATGTTGATTTGTATGTTATAAAGTGTAATGTAATATTCATGTATGTAATCTATTTTCCATGACTGCTAAACCGATCGGTCCTTCGGGACTTGATTCCTTGTAATCATACCAATGTATTAAAATAATGCACTGACTCTGGGTAACTAGGTCCGGGGTGTTACAAGTTCATTAATTGTTTATATTTTTTTTACTAACAATGGTGTAACCATTGTTCAATTTTATTTAGGAATGTGGTTGTACAACTCAATTTAATTCATTTATTTATTGTTTTATAAGTGTGTTGGCCATGTTACACCACAAAATTATACATTTCATTTGTGATATCTCAAACAGAACCAACATAAAAATAATATAAATGATTGATTTTTACACTTATAAATTTATAAAAATAATGGAAAATTGATCTTCACACCTTAAGGGGTGGAAAAAAATGAATGGGTCCGAATAGAATCATTGGGTTATAAAATAGACATCCAATTATATAAACATTTAATTTAGGGGGAAATGAATATAGACACTACAATGTGCAATTGGAAACATAATATAAATAATATCAAATTTTAGGGATAAATACTAGACTACTAATCGTATTCTTATAATGGATCACTCATCTAGTATTAGGCTATGTTTTGGTCTATATTAGATGAAAATGGTAAAATAGACAAACATCTACAAAATTAGGAATATAATCATTCACCTAAATAACTCTATCGAGAGAAAGATAGATTGTGATATGTTCAAGATGAATGAAGTAATTACCGACATGCAAAAACTATGATAAAAAAAGTCTAATCACACTATTGATGATAAATCAGAATAAATGACTACCTCAAGGGGCATGAAAAGACCTCTTATGAAAAAAATAATAGTTTTTGTTTGATTGGAATGATGAAAATGATGAGAGTGTTTATGTTTTACAATATTAATGGAATTCTGATAAAATCACCAAATAATACTTGGACACATTGTTTGGATACATGGTTAGTGAAACCATATTCTTATCATATGCATCTCACCCCATTAATACATCACTCGCATGGTCATGCCTTTTGGTTAGGAAAACTATGTTCCAACCATTAGTTTATACTCTATCAAAAACTGTATAATTTATACATGGTAGTGTGGTCCTAAATGCATGATTAGGGAAAATTGGATTCCCTAATTTTACCCCCAAAATACCTACATGTTTAAGAGAAACCATGTTGAATAGGTGTCATGATTTCTACTAACTATGAGGCCCAACATTTTTTTCCAATAATCAGTTTTAGAGATTAGAAATAGACATAGACCCCCTATTTGCGATTTATCCTCACAAGGAATTCAAATTATAACAAAACAAGATATAAATCAGATATTAATGGATTTATATATCATATAAAAATTAATTTATTATACTATATCTCTCATAAAAAAACATTTCCTCGAGTTACCCTTCCATGGGTTGTGGAATTTTGTCTAAGAACAACTCCAGCCACTGAGCGTGTACATTGGCCTCCCACTAACACATCTCGTATTATACATAGATGTGATTCCATAGAACCCATACTAAAGGGACTTCCGTCCGTAAAGATATTTCATATGATGGTCAATGATGCATATGAGATACTTCTCAAAAGAAGCATCATCATCTAACTCAACATCCATATGATTAAAAATATGAGATGATTCATCATGATAGTGGTGAAGATGTGAAATGTAGAAGATGGCATGAAAGGAACAAAACCTAAGAGTTAGTATCAATTGATATGATACTGAAATGACTATTTATATGGTCGTAAAAGTCTAGATATAATGAGGCGACAACTTTCCTTTCCAATTTACCCTTCTATGCCCAATTCTGGGTGATACCCATAAGAATACATGATCCAAGACCTCGAAATATATAGGTTTTATATGGTGGTCTGCATTATATTTATCCCTATAATAACAAGTAAACATAAAATTTTTGATCATTTATACCTCATCTAAAGTCCCCTGTATGAGATGAGAACCTAGTATCACTACCTCTCCAACCTCTAACTATCACAGGAGGGAAAAACGTGGCCAACCATTCAAGGATTTATAAGGATCCATCTAAATACTGTCTTGATAATTGTTATTATAAGATAAATTGATGAGGGAGATATTATTCTCCCATAAACCAGAGAAATCAATGTCACATTTCTGGATCATGTACTACAACACCAATATTTTTCATTCCAATTGGCCATCAGTATGGGGGAGAAAAGATACACTCATAATCACCTGTATACACGTAGCTCTCTATAACTCCTTCTAGAACCTCAATGTAAAACGAGTGTACCTATCAAAAATGTTATTACTAGGGACCTTGTAAGTATTTATAGATGCATATATGTATATTCTTACAAACTCATCAGTGCATAATGTAACCAAAATAAGAAAGATGTGGGATACCATTTTCAGTCAATCCACCACTATAAAAAAAATTGTGTTGATACCTCAAGGTGACCTCAATAAACCGACTACTAAATCCATCACAACAACATACCATTTCAATCCCTTGATCTGTAATAGCTATAATAAGTCAACAGGTCACTATTGATCTACCTGCACCTGCTAAAAGGTGAAACACCTAGTGATAATACCTATAATCTAAAGTTTTATCATTTTCCATCTATACATTCTTCTCATATCATGATGCATCTTGGATATACTTGGGTGTACTTACTACTGAGAATCATGTGAATCTCACACCACTTATTATCTCAGGTCCATATGAACCCATATATTTCCATGAATACATAGGATATTTTCACTATCAACATACCAATATGAATGTGTGTCCTCACCAAAAAAATACAATTCTATAGGACCAAGCCTTCGGGATCTAAAAATTGCATCCTATCCACTATTTAAAAAAGTGATGAAGAAACTAATAACAATTCAAGTACAGACTATCCATGATGTTCTAAAATTTTATGTGCATCTCAGAAAATATGGCCATAATATTCCACTCACTATTGGCATCCAAAATTTCTTTTGTCTTAGTCCTCAAACTCAGATCATTGGGAACAAAATTTACCTTCCTTGGAATATCAGAAAGCTCAATTTCAAATAAATATAGGTATTCAACCAACCATCATTTCCATGATTAATATCCTACTATGTGAAAACATACCTAATACTTTTGTGGTCCCTAAACACCAAAAACTATTTTCTATTATGTAATGCCTCAAACAGAACATGTTGTGAACAACAACAACAAACTTCTGATCATGGATCGGGTAATTATTCTCTTGTGGCCTCAAAAGTTGTGACCCATATGAAAATACTTTATCTTCTAGCATTAAAACTGGTCTTTGACCGATACTAGATTCATTAGAATGAGATATTTAACTTCTTCCCAACTCTATTAGACTGAGGATCAGTGATTAATTCAATATCCCTTTCAGCTTCTAAAAGGTTATCTCATAGGCTTATTATCATATAAAATTCACAGTCATCTTAGTCAAACCTATAAGAGGTGCCACTAATCGTGATGAGACCTATATAAAATGCTCATAATAACAATCCATCCCCAATAAACACCATATATTAAAGATGTTCTTGGGATGATCCTAAGTAAATATAGATATCACCTTCTCTAAGTCAACCGATACTCCTTCCATTGAGATAATATGACCCAGTAAGTGGGACTTATCATTATATATGTGACAGTTACTAATCTTATCATACATATAGTTCTCTCTCAATGTATTGAAAATGATCTAATGTTGGGTGTTATATTAGCTTTAAGTATCAGAATAAAACTAGATATCATATATGAAGACCTCCACAAAGAAAACCATATAAGGATGAGAAACACTATTCATCAAATCCATTTAAACTTTATGCAGATTTGTGAGACCAAAAAGAATAACCCATACTCTGATAAATTGTACCAACTACGAAATGTAGTACATGGTATATTTGATGATTTGACTCAAACCTGGTGATATCCTAATATCATGTCACTCATTGGGAACACTCTTGCTCTTCGGACCAAGTCTAAAAGATCATCAATTATAGGTAAGGGATATTATCTATTCATGGTAATCTGATTCATCTTTTGGAAAACCAAAAAATTCCTGAGGGTGTCATCTAACATCTTAGAAAAAATAATTAGAAAACCCCTAAAAAAAATGGTCAATATAAAACCACTGGTCTCTAAATCCTATAGTTTCCTCTTGAGCTCTTAAAACAAAGTATTAACCATACTATATAGAGGAATGGATACTTTTGTAGCTCCAAAAATGTTCTCAATAGTAAATTCTACCTCTCAATCAAGAGGCAGTTCAAAAAAGGTATTAGGGAAAACAACCATAAAATGATCAACTATAGGATGAATTTTAGTCTAATGTGATCCTAGATAATCTATATTAATAATATCAATCTGGGTAGTCACTCTACCTAGAACAAAATACACTTTTCTAGCTTTACATGGTTAGAAATCAAACTCACCCTTGTAAATATAAGCCCCACCCTATAGTGAATTAAATGAAACCCTCAAGCGAATAAAATAAATATAGGCATGACAAGGTATAAAAATTTCCATCTCAAAAATGAAATAAAATCCCATCATCTTGAGGAAACAAAAGTACCATGAAAAATTATTTCTATCTATATTAAGGGGTAACTCCTAACATTGCATAAACACTCGAATCATATACCAAAAGTAGTAACTTGCATCATCATTTCATAGTTTTACTCAATAAAAATCCCAAGTCTGTCCATTATAGCCATAAATATAAAGGAGTGAGAAGAACCCATTTTAATGAAATAACTAAAAATAGTAGAGGAAACTAGAGTAGTACCTCAAATAGTAGACGACCCACATCCCTTCTCCTCTGGTATATGCTGCACTAAATAAATATGTCATGATCCACTGTCTTATTTTGAAACTTTACTACACTAAGAATGTCTTCTCTACTAGCGTTGTGTATCTGAATCCTGGATACCAACTCCATTACCTCCCCATATTCTTGTAAAACTAGTAGTACTTCAGCTACATTCTCGGTGAGGTGGTACTAATTCTGCTCTAAACGGTGAATCTGATATGGATCCTCTCCCACTCTTCATAGATGGGACGATACTTCAAAATGATAAATATTATATAATATTTTATAGCCTCAACATTAAATGGGGTCTCTAAAACAGTAGGGATTCTTATTCCTTGGATTCCCACACTAGTGAAAAACCACATAATTTTCAGTCAGTGTCGCATGGAAACTGCATATCACACTTGCAGAATCAAAGAATTGCTTCTGACCACTATACGAACCAATAATTTGTCTTAGTTATGAACTTCCATTTTTCACACTATTATCTTCCATCGGGATCACCTCATTTATGATGTCTTTTTTACTATAACATTCATGTTACTCAATAAAAAAATCATCTTATAATGAATATGATTCCTAAGCCCATCCTCAAATAATGTCACTTTCATTGGATCATTAGTGTTATAGATAGGTCAAAATCACTAAAGCTCAATAAAATGAGTTGAGTAGTGAATAATTTTTATATAACCCTACTACAGGTTCATGAATTTCAAGGAAATATCAACCCTCATGATCTTAGGGAAGTATTCATGGAAGCTAGAATATAAATCCCTCTAAATCACTTCTCGATTCCAATCTACCTGGTTCAATATATCCCATCAGTGTTCTGTGGATCCAATAATCATATAAATAGATATATATACACTTATATTAGGTGGTGTATAAAAATTATTGATGATATACAAGACTATCTCTAGCCATAACTATGTAGATTAGGGGACAACATCCCTATAAAAAGTAGGTGGCTTATGCTGCTGAAACTCCCATGTAAGCTCTCCCATAGAAATGGGATGTCAGAGAGCTCATTTTGTGGTCCAAATTACCCACAAAAACTCCTCTCGAAACTAGAAATCATTACCCATATCCATTATAATAGGAGGTACCACATGTGGTACTACTTGAGGAATTACTGGTGGCTCAAGGCCCACAACCTCTATATAATGGTCGTTACCACCTTCATGGGGAACAACTAGAGGAATTCAAGGTGGAATAACTCTAAAAGTGTCAATAGCACACATATTATAGAATTTAACAATTATATGATCACTAATATATAAATAAGATAGGAATAAAACTTCCTATGTAACATTCATACCCCTCTTCTTGCTCAAACATCTAGGTCTAATTAACAAGAATATTTTAATATAAAATTAGACCTTTTATATAAATCCCTATACTAATGTTCTATATGGGTCAAGATCTATGTTATGAGTCCATGGTATCAATATACAGTGTTTTAATTTCCATTTCTAGAGTAAAACACCCTTTAAATGGAAATTAGCATCCCTACTTATTAGTGACCATTTCATTTTTGAATTCAATTTCATTTAATTTTGTTATCATTTGTATATCATTTGTCTTTTAAATGTTGAACTATATAGATTTACACTTTAAATTTAAAAGGGCACATACATCCTAAAAATTGATGTGTTTTTTCCATTAAAGGGAAACCACTCACTTATCTATCACATTCAGAAAATTTTATCAAAATTCATAGATATTGAAATAAGCACCAAAACAAGTTTCATGGAATGCACATAGTAATATAAATGTGGAATGGTATAATGCATGACAAATAATTATGGTAATGTTCTTAAATTAATTCATTATCATTGCTTTGTTTCCATGTCGAACCAATGATAAAATAAAAACATCAATAATAAAAATAAATATCACACATCCTGTGTATCACCTAATAGTGGAATGAAAGAAACTATAATAGAAATAAACTAGAATATAATTCCCCATCCCATGTTATTTGGTCTTTCCCTCTAATTGGATTAGCTACTCTCAAGAACATATCATTATAAAATTCTAAAATTTTGTTCATATCAAATTTAATATTAAAAAATGATAATAAAAATGTAAAAAAATCCCTCTGATACCACTTTGGGACATCCCACGACAGATTCCAATGAATGGTGCCCCAAGCCGGTGGGATACATAGCCTCAAGCATGCCTCCTCATATACTAGAGGCTTCGAACTAGTAGTAAGGGTCTGAGGTGGTTCATTGGGGAGACTATACCCTCATTGTTAGAGTATCAAAACAATAAAATAAATAGATTAAAAGTACAATCATAATGGATAACTAATAGTGAAGGGTAAAACACTCAATAATAAAAAAATAACTTACATCATGTATTATATAAAAAATGATGATATTTCATATATCTAAAAACTATCCTGAAATAATATTATAAAATACATGTATCAAAAATGTAAAAATACGAATGGGACTATCTCCCATAGAATCACAAAACACATCTTTGTACTGTTCTTCCCTGCTCCCATTCTATTATCAAATCATGTGTTCACCACTGTGTGATTTTACCTGTCCCTACCTACATCAACAAAATCTTCCCAGTTACCATAGATAGTCTAGATAGGGTGTGATATATACTCTGTAGGCCACCACCAATGGTGTCTCTAAATATCCAGTCAGTGAATATAATATTATAGTGTGATGATAATAATGGAAATGAGTAATAGAAACTATAAAGGGTCATCTCTAGTTCTAGAAGGAAACTAGGCTGGAAGCACCTACTTCGGCCCAAGATGTATAACCTTTGAATATGTAACCATGTGTATATACATATATATAAATTATTCATAATGACTTTTATATCCATATATGTGTGTAATACTACTATCCAGGACCTAAGTCCTAACTTATACATCTATAAGTTGTAGCATGAGTCTCATGAGTATCAAGGGACATAATGAATGGTATCAAAAGAATAGGGGAATCTATTCCTAATATTATTTTAGTAGGGTCCCCATTCCTAGTATCATATCAAGAAGCATCATCATGACCATATATAATAGTAATAGTTTTCTTTTCAGGTATCATATCTATAAGGGCATCATGCCTAGTATCGTTTAAGTTGGTTCCTCATACAAGTGTCAATGTTATAAAATATCCATGGCCATGTATCATACTTAATGAGGGGTCAATGCACATATATCACAATTAATTAGGGTTTCATTACCCATATATCATATCACTAGAAGGGATTTCCTTCCAATATATCACAACGGTAGCAGTGACTCCATATCCATATATAACAACAGGAGATGAAATGTTATGCTTGAATAATATAAATCTTAGGGATCACCATGACCATCATCATAATAGTGATAAGTAATAATTTTCATTAATATGATTTAATAGGTAGTTCATTAATTTATTAATATTTCTCATTTACAAGGGATTAGCCATTTTTCTAGTTAATTAGGTTATGTGGTCGTACCGTACACTTATATTCAATTCATTATAGTTTGATAACCCTATTATCCAAGAAACATGACATTATTATGAATTTCAGTCATGATATCTCAATTTTAAAACCCAAATAAACAATATAGAGAATAGGTTTTCTATTTATACACATATGAATGAAATATAAAATTGATTAGTATGCCTCAATGGTTTGAAACAATTAATGAGGAACTAAGAGAATTAGTAGGTTTTAAAATAGACAATCACTTATAGGTATATTCAGCTTAGTTGGAAATGCATATATAAACCAACATGCAACACCTAACACATAATATAAAGAATATTAAATTCTCGGGATAAATAATAGACCACCAACCTTATGCCTATAAAAGATCACTAGTTTTGTATCAACCTATTATTTGGTCTAGGCCAAAAAAATGGAAAAACAAACAAAATTTCTAAGAATATGATATATAATTATATACTTAAATCACACCATTGTGAGAAAAAAAAAGATGTTTCAAGATCGAGTATGTACTTACCAAAACACATCCAACGAGATGAATAGAATTTGTGTCTGAATCAAAAAAATGAATCGGGAGAAAATACCAAATCAAGGGATTGAAAAGATCTCTAAGAAGGAATGTAAGAGCTGCTATCTATTGGAATGATAAAACAGTGGAGAAGGTTTAATTTAAATGTCATTAATATAATTTTGGTAAAGTCCCTCAAAAATACTAGTCGCACAGTTTGTTTCAATGGTTAACCAAATATTATGCCAACTGTGTGCACCTCACTACCTCAATATACCCCTCACATGGTCATGGTGCACGATTACACAAACCATGTGTTGTTTATGAGTTTATCCACATTCAAATACTTTATATAATATCCCCATGAGTACGGACCAAGGTGTACAATTCTGTAAAATTATGTTCTCTTCTATAACCTATGAAAATACCAACACTGTTAGGAGAAACCATGTGGATTGGGCGGTGTTATTTCTACAAACTGCGTATCTTAGTGCTTTCTTTCATCGATTCGGTTTATGACCAGTGAAAAATCCATAGACACCATTGTTTTCTCTTTAAGATCACTAGGCATACATATTAGGTTAAAAGAAAATATTTAAACTTGAAAATAAATTATTTTACCTCATTAGAAATAGGTATCTTACAAAAAAATATACACAATGAATGTTTCTTAATTTCAAAGAACAATTTTCCAGCCCATAAAGATTGGTAATTCCCTTTGGACCATTCCATAAAAGATCTCAGTTTCCAAGTTCACTGTATTCCAAGTTGTTTCGGGGAATCGAGAGCCTTCCTTGTTTAGTCATGGTATGGGAAAGAAGATAAGCTATTATGGTTTAAAATATGTAAGTGTCGTAAATTACTCATATTTATTAAAATCTAATTGTTTGTACAATTTTTTCATAGTTTTGTATAAATTATACATTAATCATGTACCTCATATTATCTCTATCCACACTATCTCATGTAGTTTGGCTTCCATATTTAACCAAATGTGTACCAACTATGTGGAACCCTCTACGAGGAACTCATAATTATTAATAATGGTACCCACCTGATTATCTATATCCATAAATAATCTATCTACCTCAACCCAAGGATAAAATCACTCCACACAGTTTCCCTTGAAGCTATATATTTTTTTCCCTAATAGTGAAGTAACCATTTGGTAGCGGGAAATTCCATTTCAAAAATTCAATATCCAACCCTAAGCCCCTGATATTTACTGAAAAACATAAAGTAGCTCTCAAGACATGATCTATATCAACATCTCTTATGGATTCTACAAAAATAAAAATATTGATATAAATACTTATTATAAAAATGAACACTTCATTAGTCTAAAAACTTTCATATTCCCACTAAATTTTATAACATGTATTAACACTATTCACTATAATTGAAACCCTCCCATTGTATCCTATATGTTTTTTTTCTTGTAATACTAATATGCCTTTTCTAAACCCTAGATAGAAAGGTAATTATATCACTCTCACCTTAAGATAGTTTGAGATGGTTGGTCAGAGGGGAGTTATTAATTTTTTTATGAATTTTATTATTATACAGTTTCATTATGCTCAGAAATGTTACTTCAGTTTTTAGGAAGGCTTCATTGAATTATTTATTTATTTAAAATACATATTATTTATTATTATATTTTTTTGGGTAATTATTTCTTTATTTCATTAATTATACTATAATATTTGTATTATAATTTCACAAATAGTTAAAATGATTAAACATATGAGTTTCTACTATTTTATTTCTCAAGAGAAGAGAAAATATTTTTGAAATATAATTGGAAGTAAATAAAAAATAGAAATACGAAATATTCTAAGAAAAATTTTATATTTCAATTATAAATTATATAGGGTTTTTCATTTATTTTTTATATGATGAATCATATATTCATTTGAATATATGTTATTATGTTGAAATTGTTGATTTTATGTTGAATTACATGGGGTATATGTTGATTAATTATATTAATGATATTACGTTGAATTATATGTGAATATTTTACAATGATGTGATATAATAGAATCATATATCTATTATGAATTTAATTCAAAAATAAAAACAAAATTATAAAAAATATTCTAAAATAATGAATAGAAAATATTAGATGATAAATATAGAAATATTTGAGGATGGATATGTTTAATTTTGATCATTTTATTTTATGATCATTAAATTATTTATTAAATATATGAAAACCCTTTTATTACATTGATTTTAGTATATTCATAGATGTGTGTAAATGAGAAGTTAGATAATAATGATGATATGGTGGTAATAATAAATAAACTCTAGAATTAATTGAGAATAATTTAAGTAGTAAAAATTACTTTATTTATTTATTATAATATCATCATTTTAATTTTAGTATTTTGGAAGGTGACATTTTACTATTCCTTTTATTTAAATTGTATATTATTTAGTATTATATTATATTTTTTTCGAATTATTTATTTACTTTCTTAATTATAATTTATGATTTATACTAGAATTACACAAATCATTATAATGATTAAGTATGCAAGTTGATGCTATTTTATTTCTCAAGGGAAAGGAAAATATTTTTGAAATATAATTAGAAGTAAATATATAATGTTAATAAAAAATATGTTAAAAAAATTATACTAAAATTAAAAATTCTGTAGGTTTTTCCCATTTATTGTTGATATTATGAGTCATATGTGCATTTGAATATGTGTTATTATGTTGTAATTATAGATTTTATGTTGAATCATATGGGTATATGTAGATTTATTGTATTAATGATATTAGGTTTAATTTTATGTGCATATTTTATTGCGATGTAACATACTATAATCATATATGTATTATGAAGGTTATTAAAAATTAACATAATATAAAAATAGGGTTTCTAAAATGATGACTAGAAAATATAAGAATATAAATATAAAAATATGGGAGGATAGAAATATTTAATTATGATCATGTTATTATATGATCAGTAAATTATGTATTAAATTTATGAACTATATTTTATTCAAATAATTTTATTATATTGATACCTATTTGTAGATGGGGAGTGAGTTAACGATTATTATATTGTGGAAATAATAAGTGAACCCTTAAATTAATTGAGAATAATTTAAGTAGTAATCTTTAGTTTATTAATTTGTTATAAATTCATCATTTTAATGTTTGGTTGGGGTTTTTTCCTTATTAGCCATGATTATATAGTTGTGTGAAATTCACTAAGTGATAATTAAATAATTAATTAACTAAATAATTTATATGCAATCTATGAAATGGGCATTTAGATTACATAACATCGGTGGTGGGATATTGATTTATCTAGTGATGATTGTTACATCATAATATATTGTGGTTTATTCTTAGTTTTTGCATTATTATTATTTATTTACATTATATATTGTGATTTTCCATTTACTATTATTTTAGGTTATTTCATTCTTGATTTATTTTCATTTTCTGTTAACATTCTCTGATTGTGTGATTGACTATTTTTTTTATTTTTGGTTTGTGATTCAAATTTATTATAAATTAAAATGTAAATGGACTTTTTTACATGTATACCTATATAGGGTGAAATGGTTTAAGGAATAGTTTACCTATACATGGTCTATAATTACTCAAGGCTAATGCATGTATAGTAATTATATGTTGTAATGGGTTACCGTTATGAGGTGAATCTATATAAAGATGAAAACTATAATGTATTAAGGTGTAGTGTTTGTATGTATATGTGTATGGGTGGGATATAATGTATCAAGGTGCATAACACATGCATACATTTATGTTACATATTTTTATAATGTATAACATACACAAATTTCTTTGGGTTGTGATAGCTTACGCTTATGTCATGCATTTCCTTTGTGGTGTGTTAATGATATAGTTTGAGTGGAGGGGGTTATAAAATGTTTGTTAAGATGTGGTTGTGGAAATATAAATATAGGGATGTAGTGACGTGGTTGATATATTTATGTAGATGAATATGGGAAATGACATTGATGAATTTGTGATTAGTCATATATGATTAAATATGAAAATAACACAAAGAATATTAATTTTTAGATGATTGTTTTTGATATTTGGAAGAGTGGTTATTTGTCTCTATAACTCATTTATTATTCATGTGAGTATCTGAAAACCATATATAATCCTCATTTATTTAAGAAATTTTAATTGATAATCAAATATGGTATGATTAGTCAATTACTAGTGATATGATTCTAGGATTTATATTTTTTAGCGTATGATCCCACAAGTCTAAAATAATTGTTGTTTAAGTATACAAGTATAATGATTTCAAACTAATATGATGATGTAAGGAACCCATCAAAGAGTGCCATCTAATATATTCATTAATGTCATATTTAGTTTAGGTGTTTGTTATGTAATTATTCTTGTTTAACCCCTATATTTTATTAGTGAATTTCATGCATTTCTATCTCATTGTATTTATTTTAGATGGATATATAAATCTTTAAAAATATAATCCTACCAAATAATCCCAATTTCTCACCCACTTCTATTTACATTATTTTTTTGTAAGATATATCAATGGAGATTTAGTAATCCATTTTTTTGGGTAGTTGAAGTAGAATCTATGAAGAAATTCTTGTATCTTTTTGTTATATGAAATTAATTATCATATAGTAAAAATGTAGGAATTGGATTTCTTTATTTATAATATATTCGAAATATATTTTACTGATCGTTATACTTTATTTTCTAGGTATTTATGAGTGTAATTCCTTCCATTTGAGAAACTGATACCTTAAATGCTAGTTGATAACCCACAACCTATTAGAGGTAGGTCTCAAAGTTCACACTTATTACCTCTTCCAGACTAGGAGGGTTTTAAACAGTATTGGTTCATAAAAATTCGTTGATATGATTTTTATTTAAAGATAGTATGGTGTTTTTAGTTAATCATATGTGAGGGATGCATGTGTTGGGTTTAGAAATAATATCATTTGACCTAACGAGTTAGGACTGCGGGGGCTGGTTAGAACCCAGATATTTTGGGGGACTTATAAATGATTATAGAACCCTTAATTTCAAGAATACCAACTAAGAGGCAAATATCATGTCCCCCAACAATTCTTTGTGAGGACCCTAATAGCAAACCAAGCATGTTTCAGTGTAAAAAAGAACCGAATTTGGGACTGAAAATTTAGGAAGGATACACGCATCATTGTCTTAGGTTATATTTTTGTGAAAATAATAATTTTAAATTACTTTAGGTGTGATTATTTATACTAGCATAAATATTGATATGAGGTGGTCTAAATAATTATATTTTAATTCTTTTTAAAAAATCAACTATTGGTAGTGTAAATATATCTTCTTAAAATTCAAGATATGATATAAAGATTCATTTTTCTAATACGCCATGTTAGTTTTAAAATATGAATTTTAATTTAATGATAAATAAAAAACCTATTAATGTTTATTATGGACTAAAAGGGATATTTTAAGGTAATAATCTAATAATATTTTATTAATATTTAATCATGTTTTCCCACACATAAAAATTTAGAGATTTTTCTTATATAATATTTCTCTTAATGAATAATTAATTAAGTGAAAAAATATTTGAAAGAAATGGTTTCAGTAGAATGTTTTAGATTCCAATGTTTATTGACATGATATTTTATTAATGTTTTAATCTGATATGATAATTTGATTTTTTTTGAAATTAAACTCATTTTGTAAGTATGAGTTCATCTAATTAGGAATAATTATATACATAAAGAATTTTTTTACTTAACATGTATGACTTAATATATTATTTTGATGCATGACTAATAAATATTGTTAATAAAATTTATTAATGGTGCACTAATTAAACTGATAAATTATGTGACATGGATGAACTAACTATTATCGATAGCATGTCAAAGATTGAAAAATGCAACAAACAATTTGATTGGAAAGATTGCTAATTTATGTGACTTATTAATTTAAATTAATTCCATGTTGAACATAATTAGTTTTGAATGTTATAATTTAAAAATTATAAATTATGAAATTATGAAATTATTTTTATTAAGTATAAACTGTAACACCCTGAGATTTTATGAAATATTTTTTATGCATTAATTTAATCTCTTGGATATTTTTCATTTCACACAATACTAAACAAAAATTGATTTTTCATTAAATCACTATATTTGGCTTGTTTTGTACACTTCACCATCTTAATCATACACTAAACATAACATAATTTTTAGCTTTGCCTATATGAAACACATTTCTTATATTGCATTTCATTCAAAAATTACTTTCCTTGAATGCTTCTGTAACACACAAGACCAAGATTTACCGAACAATAATATATTATTAGAATATTATTATTTGATATAATAAGATATAACCTATAAAATAAATTAGTGTTTATGAAAAAGGGTTAACTAACTTATTAAAATATATGGTTTACAAAAATATTAAATGAATTCATTATTTACAATTACTTATAAACAAATATGAAAACCAATTGAATAAAAAGGAAAATATTATTATTTTAATGCCCACAAAGTTGTTTTATCCTAATAAATTAAACTAATTAATATTATTGACTGATATTAATTATATAAATATAAATTAAATAAAATTGTCTTGATATTAATCCAATAGTTTAGATAGTCTTATGATATGAACAAACCAAATTTTATGCATAAAAACCTATATTTTTTACAAAGGCATTTTTACCGCATTTTACTACTAAACATATATTAAATCAAATTTTTGGATATTTTATGGATTATATATGACAGAATAAAAATCATATTTAATAAAAAACACAAACAATAGTTTATGGTAAATGTTTCATATTTTTCTGTGAATTTTCAATTATTTAATGAATAATTAAATATACTGGATGTTAATTCAAAACAGATTTTCCATATAAATAATTTATATTGTCAAATTTCATTTAGAATTATATTAAAATTTTAATTATATATTAATTTTATCAATTATTCCAATTTGGTTCATTTTAATCAATTTAAATTTGAAATTGCCTATAATAACATAACAATCGTTTGGATACTTTTACTTTAAAAACCTACTCTATCGTCTCATCAACAAAATTAATTATATATTATTTTTTTCCACTACTTTGATTTGAATTTTCAAATTTTTATTTCATATATAGAATTTGAATAATTTATAATTTATAATAATTTCAACAACGTTTTGACCGAAAATATTAGTGATAGTGATTAAAATTATTTAAAATGATTACGATAAATATTAGTTTAATAAACTACAAAACCTTAAATTTAAGAACCCAAATGACATAAAAACATCCCCAACACGAATTTTATGTCCATTATTCATCCATTAACCTTACATTATTGATTTAGGTTTTTTTATGACTTTTGTTAGGTAAAAACGTGGTTACACCTAACTTGTTTTCAAAAAATATAAGTATTACATCTATCATCGCTATAAAAGGCCACAACCTCTACCAATTATTCACACCTCTAGAACCATATATGTTAATAAAATATAAACTCAGTACACTTTCCAAATTACCTTAATTAATCCTTTAATTATTCCATTTATGATAAATAAATCCATGGAATCTTATTATCACAAACCAATAGGAGATACATGATTAAGAGGTAACACCCTCTCTCAAGCTCCTTTGTTCTATTTTCTTTCTCCACCCCTCCAATATATTTATTTCAAGATTGTATAAAAAATATATTAAATATACTATGATTTTATTATGATAATATGTCTACCTACACTTACACACACATCCATCTAATGGGTAATGAACATACTACTTATGTATATGGTGAACTATCGCCTCCCTAAACGATTATTGTTCATTATTCTTTTACCACCTCTCATTGTGGAACTTAAAATGGAAACTATGTTTATATATTTCATATATTATATTTATTATGTATTTAATATTTTTTATTCTTTTTAAAGCACATAACTTTTTACATTCTATTTGGGGTAAATATGATAATTTCATTTGAGAAAGTGTGGACTTCCACCCCCACAAAGCAATGCGATTCATTCAGAAACTAAATGGAATTTATTAAAGATGGTTTTGGAGAACCTGTATGATATATATGATATAATAATAATAGTGGAATAATTTAATATGTACATATATATATATACTTATATGTCATTTTCATTCATTATTTCATTATGATAATAAAAATAGAAACAATGGTCCTGCGTACACCTGACATACCGTCTCCATGAACGGTGTATTCCATTTCATAATTATATATTATATATATTATTATAATAAATATATACGTTATATACATGATATTTAAATCGTGGTTTAAATTCTGTAAATTATTATATAAGTATAAGGACTAAAGATATAACAAATTAAGGCACATGCGATGAAGAAAACAGATATTACCCAAAGAGAAACCTTAACATTTGATTGTTAAAAAGAAGGTAATATATGGTCTTAATAAAAACATATACAATATTAGATATAATAATATAATTCTATAAAATTTTTATAATAAAAATACATTTATTATACAGGAAGCATGTACAAGTATGGAAATAGTAAAGACACAAGGTAAGGGGATTTCATCTCACTTTTTGATTCCGTGAGATACATGCTTTATTCACCATCAATTTCTTTTTCTAGGGTGTTCATAACACCCAAGGATGTATTCAATGATTATTTAAAATAAATTTATGGGTATTTAGTATCCATTAAATTATCTTTATTTCATGAAGCTTATGTTATAAAAATTGTAGAATTGGTAAAATAATTTTGTCTCCATTTTCCTTATTTGAGAGTCATGTTTTATTATGCACCTAAATTATTTTCAAGGTCTATATACACTCATTTTACAAGTTTTATCATTAATATCATTATTTTTATTATATTTCAAGCTTTATTTAATTTTCTTTTCTTACTTGTAGATTATGATATCATGTTACCAAGTTATAAGTGTTTATTGAAACAATCTCATCTCTTTTCAACATTATTTATGTTTGTGAATCATTTGATGAAAAATTATGATACATATCTCATGAAAACTCATTAATTTTATTATCATATGGTTATTCATAATATATTCATGTATTGGTACTATTTTACCCTGTTTGTTACACAAGATAGCTAAGAATGTGTTTTTATGAAAGTACAACTTTACCCTCTCTTCAGTTGGAAATATGTGTTTCTCTGATACTGTGTTGTCTAGAAAGTGTTTCCAAGAATATTATACATGTTCCCTATAATTATTGAATAAAAATTGCCCTTTTTTTTATTTTAAAATTTTCTTCAAAGTAATATTCTTTTTGTTTTCTTAAAAATGTATTTTTCTATACTTTTACTATAAAAAATGAATTTTCTACTTAACTCATATGACTTGTATATATTTACCTATCATAATTTCTATAAAAATTCCTTTTCATGTCTAAAAATTTAATTTTTTAAAAAATAAAAAATAATAATAATTTTCAATGAAATTGTTTTCAAAATATATTTAATATTTCTTTATACGTTTTCAAATTATTTTTCATGGAAATTGGTTTTCAAAATGTTTTCAAACATCATTTTTAAATTTTTATGGGAAATAGTTTCAATACATTTTCAAGATTATTTCATATGTTTTCATGTAAAAAGAGTATCAAAACATTTTGAAGCTTTATTTATAAGTTTTCAGCATTATTTTAAACCTAATGGTTTTAAAAAAAATCAATATTTTTTTATAAGTTTTTAATATTATGTTTAATGAAATGAGTTTCAAAATGATTTATATATTTATTTAAAAGTTATCAAAGTTATTCTCTTTAAAATAGTTTTCAAAAAAAATCATGATTTCTTTTAATTCTTTCATTTTGTTTTCAATGAAAAATATTTTTACAATTTTTTGAATATTATTCTACACGTTTTCATGTAAAATGTTTTTCAAAATGATTTAATTTTTTATTTATATGTTTTAAAGTTATTTTATATGAAAATTATTTTCAAATAGATTTATGTACTAAAAATAATCTTTTAATGAAAAATGGATATTTTCCTCAAGAAACTTTTTTGAAATATATTTTAAAATTATTTTCCTGGTAAGATGGCATTTTTTGATATTACTCTTGTCTTTCTAAGAAATTATCTGAAGGTTAAAATCATATTCTTTCTCTAAATTGGTTATGATTGATGTTATGGTCTTTATGAAACATGATTCTCTTTCATGGGTTATATGTGTATGAAATCCATTTCTCTTTCATGGGTTATATGTTTATAAAATTTATTTCTCTTTCAAGGGTTATTTTATTTATGAAATCTGTTTTTCATTCGTTGTTTATATGTTTATGAAATTTGTTTCTCTTCCACAGGTTCTGATTTTGATGAAAATATTATGAAACATGTATCTTTGTCCACATGTAATGATATAATTACAAGTTTATGATACCCAATTAATTTCATGGGTTATGAAATGATTGTTTATGATTTTGGGGTATATGTATGTATGGTTTCATTATGAGACATATGGGACCTATATCTCCCTCCAATGAATTAATTAAAGATTTATAGATCATGAAATACACTAATATTGTATTGATATTAAACCTTGACTATTAAGATGGCCATGGGAGTGAACCATAAATACGAAGACAATATGAGGAGTGAACACATGATACTAAGTTTTCCATTTGAGTAAACCATGTCTATGAAGATAGTATGGGGAGTGAACCCATACTAATAATCTATTTTTGTCAAAAATTCCCTATCTATTATGGAAATTATATGATCTACTTATGTGTTTTCTAAAAAAAATTCTTTCTTATGTTATTATTTCATGGATTATATTCTTTATATTTTAATGATTCATGTCTTATGAACTAAGAAGCCTTAGAACATGATTCATATATATGATCATTTATATACAGTGAATGATCTTCTATTTCCATGATATTGTTATTATACTTGTATTCTCAGGATTATGCTTACATATCTCCCTTATTTACCCTTACTAAGCATTTGACCTCACCCATTTTTATGTTTCCTTACCCATGTTAAGAGGATATTTATTATTTTTTATGTGTCTAATAAGGGTTATAATCATGAAGAAACTATTGGAAAATAATTTATCACATTTATATACCATTGTTTATATTTCCATGTTTCTAAAAGCACTATACTAGAATGGTCTTTGGGAGTCTTTTTGTATAAAGTTTTAAGTATTTTACAAAATTTAGGTAATGTCTATGTATAAAAAGATAGTGTATATATAGTCTGTATTAGAGTAAATTTTTAGATATCCCTTGGACGCTAGAATGAGAATACCTTAGTGAATAACCTGATGACATGTATAGGGATAAGTGTGAGGATATATAAATGTTTAGGAAACATTCCTGTAATTTTGTTAAAGGGTAGAGTGGGTGGTTTCATAGATATAAGACTCTATCTAGATACTACAAGTGGATGTGGATATGGCATAGATTAACCTAGGGGTAACAACTTTCACTAGATATTTTGGGCTAGACTAGGGGTAATCTGGTAAACGAAAATTGCCCTTATTGCACACCTGGTTTGACACTCCTAGGGGATATGATTTAGAAATTCAAAAACCTTTCATGAACCATTATGAAATATTTTATTAAATTATGACTATGAATAACCTTGGATAAACCTAAGGTTTCTTTGATTAAAAGGTAGTTGTTGTCGTGTTGATATCCTATAAGTAATTTTTCATGATTATGCAGCTTTCATATATGATATGTGTTTCTAACCCCATAATCAAGCTTTTAGTAAATAAAGAGAATTAGACAAAATATGGTTAATATATAAATATCAAAATTTGTAATGTATTGGAATTATGAAAATAGATTTCCCAAGTAGAAATCTCATAATAAAAATCAGGAAGGTTGTATAAGTATTTTTTTTATACTGCCAAAGATAAAGAGAGCACAAATTACATGTGAAGCATATGTGATGTTTTTTTAGTAATGTTTACAATGATCATAATAAGCATGATTATATTTAGGTTGATGAACCATAAAACATGATTCATATTTCATATTCTAGGAAAGTGGTATTAGTAAAATAGATGAATCCTAAGTAATAGTTTAAGAATAAAGTTTGAAGAATGAAGTACCTATGATTTTGGAATTTAATGATTATGTTATATGAATCATGAAATAAAAAATAATTTTCATTATATGATTTCATTAAATATTGAAAAATATATGTTAAATGTTTTTGAATACATCGATAAGTTATATTTTGATTAACTGAAGGTAACCCTTAATGTGATAATGATTTTTATAAAATTGTGTTTCACTTGGATAATAAGATGATAGACGTGGATAATGTAAATTTGATTGTACTGATTAGAATAGATATTATTATTGATTATGTGAAAATGTATTCTATGTCATCATGGATGAATTTTACTACTTCTTGGATATAAGTAACATATCCAGTGACCTTTGGAATAAGGAATCCTGCATGTTTTCCAAAAGTATTTATGGTAATTCCGGCTATGACCATTTTTTAAGAGAATATACAATGAGTGTATTCACTTGTATCGAATGTGACAACCAAGGACTACTTTGTGATATATAGTGGGATCAATTTTTATATAATTTTTTGAGTTATTTTAAATTTTTTGGATTCTCATCGTTCAGAATATTTATAAGGTTAACCATTTATGGAAAGATTATGTTGTGCTTTGGATGATGTTTTTGACAATAATGTTTTATAATACAACATGATGATTTAATCATGTTATAAAACTTGTAATAAAAATGTGGTATTGTTGAAAAATGAAGACAGATGGGATAGAATAGGATGGATCTCATGATATTTTAGTCTTCAAGAAATAAAATTCACCTTCCTTATTGGGAAAAGAGGTGAAGTGGATCAACGAACAATAAAAGGTTAGTTTTTTTTAAATCATGAAATTATATATTCTCATGAAAATACATTAAATTTAGGAAAAATGATCATGAAACCAAAAAATTAATCCTAGTACATCTCTTTCTGATGAATCAGATGGTCCGTTAGTTCATCTTAGATTTATGGATTTTTAATTGTTAACTTTCTCATCCCCTTGTTCTCTACTAATCTTAATCAGAAAATGTGGGTTATATTTCACTACCCATTGGCCACCTATGTTCTACTATGTGAAAATCCAGTTATATATTACTTTGGGTAACCATTATGGTTCTAATTTCCCATTTTATGGTATGTTTTAGTATTCATGTTTTTGATGTGGGTTTCTATGAATGAAAATTTAAGGTATTAAACATGTGATAACACAGATGAATTTTTAGGGAGAAATTAATTTTAAGGGGGTATAATGTTACACCCCAAGGTTTTTTTATATATATATTTTGAATGAATATACTATTTTTCATATTTTTTATTTTACGGAACACTAAAAAATATTTAATTTTATATTAAAGCACAAAGTTTGGATTGTGTTTTACACAACACCTAGTTAATTATTCACTACACATAACATAATGTTTAGTTTTACCTATATGGAATATTGAGGTTTTCTTTAATTACACACCACAACAACTTTTCTCAATGGATTATGTTACATTCATGATTGAGTTTTACCAAATAATAATATATTATTAAAATATTATTATTTAATATAATAATATATAACCTAGCCATTAAATTTGTGATTATGAAAAATTGTTAACTATATTATTAAAATATACGGTTTAAACAAATATAAAATGTATTCATTGGTTTCAATTAATTATATATCGATACGAAAACTAATTAAATAAAAAATAAAATATTACTATTTTATACTATTATAGATATTTTACCCTAATAAATTAAATTAATTAAAATTTTTGAGTGATTTTAATTTTATATATATTATATTAAATAAAATATTTCATATATTAATCCAATAGTTTTGATTGGCATATGATAAGATCGAACACAATTTTATTCATTAAAATGATTTTTTTTTTACAAAGGCACTTTTAAAGCCTTTTAATGGAGAACATATTTTAAATCATATCTTTTTCAATTTTGAGGGTTATATAAGTAAAGAAACATCATATTTAAAATAGAAACATTAAAATAGGTTAGGTTTCATTCTTGTTATTTTTCTGTGAAGTTTCATTTTTTAATGAATAATTAAAAATACTAGATTTTAATTCAAAATTGATTTATCATCTAATTTATTTATAAGGTAAAATAATTTTATAATTTTTTTAAAGATTTTAATTAGATAATATTTTTATAAATAAATATAATTTTGGTAATTCTATTCAATTTCACACTGAAATTGGGCATAAAACCATATCAAAGGCTCAGTCGTTTTTACATTAAAAACCTTCAGTGTCATCCCATCAATAGGATTAATTTTAAATTGATTTCTATCACATCTATGATTAGAATTTGGAAATGTTTTTTTATTTGTAATCTGCATAATTTATTATTTATAATATCTTCAATTTTTTTACCAAAAAATTAGTGAAAGCGATTAAAATTAACAACAATGGTTAAGAGAGAAATTATGTTAATAAAGAAATAAACATTATATTTATGACCCAAAACAACCTAGAAACATGTAAATAATTGATTTTTAGTCATTATTCATCCATGAACCTTCCATTATTCGTTTGTTTTGTTTTTATGGCTTTTGTAGTTAAAAATGTGGATACAACTAACTTGTTTTCAAAAATGATTATTGTGTCTTTTCCCTTCCTTATAAAAGGCCACAACATATCCCTCTTATTAAAACCTCTAAAACCACTTAGGATCAGATAATATCTACACAATACACTTCCCAACTTACCTACCTTTTTTCTAGAACCCTCTGATTGGGCTGAAATCAATCTAATGAATCCTTTTGGAAAAAACAAAAAAAAAGTTACCCGATTAAGAGTTAACACCTTCTCTCAAACTCCTTTCTTTTATTTACTTTCTCCACTCATCCACTATCATTATACCATGATTGTATAAAAAACCATCATATTAAATATACTAGTATTTTTTATTTTGTTGTTTATACCTACACTTACAAACCCATCCATCTAATAGGTAACGAACATCTTGTTTATGTGTACGGTGAACCACCACCTCGTTATATGATGATTGGCCATTTTTCCTTTACCGCCTCTCATGGTGGAAAAAATGATGGAAACTATATTTATATATATTAGATATTGTATTTATTATTTATCTAATATTATTTAATCATTTTAAAACACATATTATTTTTTACTTTCAATATTTTGTAAATATGATAATTTCATTTGAGGATGTGTGGACTACTGCCTCCTCAAATCGATGGGATTCATTCACAAACATTATGGAATGAATTAAGGAAGGGTTTAGTGAAATTATATGATATATATGATAAATAATTATTCCAAAATAATGATACATACACATATATATAGAAACTTATATGTCATTTTATTTCCACCATTCAATACGACAAAAAAACAAAAACATCGTTACTACGTATATACGTCATACAATCTCTATGAACGATGTATTACATATTGTACTTATATATTCTATAAATTATTATAATACAAATATCAATTATATAAATAATATTTATATCATGTTTTAAATTCTATAAATCAGGATATATGTATAAAAACCAAATACATAACAAATTAAGACATGTGTGAAGAACAAAGGGAATATTTCTCAAAGTGAAACCATAACATCATATTTTTAACAACCAAATAATATAATGTATTAATAAAACCATATATGGTATTAGATATAAATATATTATACTATAAAAAATTTACTAATAAATTATATTTATTACACAGAATTCATGTACCAGTACAAATATATTCAAGACACAAGGTAAGGGGATTTTGTCTCACTTTTATTTATGTGAGGTACATTATTTATTCACTACCCATTCATTTTTTGTGGTGTGTATACAACACAGGTATGTAGTAAGTTATTCTTATACTAAAATTTATTGGTATTTACATATTCATTCAATGATATTCATATAATAGGGTTTGTGTTTCAAAATTACTAAATCGTAAAATAGTTCGGTCTCAATTTTCCTTCTTTGAGACTCAAGTTTTGTTATGGTCCTAAATTCATTTCGTGGTGTGTATAATTCCATTTAACATGTTTCCTAAATATAATTTTTCATGATATTTTATACTGAATTTTATTTACATTCTTCATGGAGATTATGATTCCATGTTACTATGTTAATAGAGTTTATTGAAATAATCTCATCCCTTTTTAAGATTAATTATGTTTGTGCCTCCATTGATGAAATATTATGTTTCATATCTCAAGAACACTCAATATTTTTATTATCATATTGTTATTCATAATATATTAATGTATTTGAATCAATTTTTCACTATTGGTTATATAATATAGTAAAGAAATAGTTTTTAAGAAATTCCAACTTTACCTTCCCTTCTATCAGAAATACGTGTTCCTTGAATACCATGTTTTCAAAAAAGGGTTTCAAAGAACTTTTATTATCCCCTGAAAGAGGCTAATATTAATTTCATATAATATATTATTCATATGTATTATTAATCATAGACACCATTATTAGTACATTTTACTCTTTGAACATTATTTAACATTATGATTGTAATTCCTTCTTAAAATTAACTATTAAATGGTACCTTCTTGGGCTTCTCATAAAACACATAATTGTCTTGATTTTATGTTTATATTTTATTTTCAAGTCTCCCATTATATAAGGAACAATTAATTATTTTGGAGAACTCAGATATTCAATTTCGAAGACCACCAAAGTGGGATTTGAACGAACCACATTCTGGGTGAAGTGATTTGGACAGTAGACCAAAAAAGGTACTGTAGGGGACAAAATTCAAGCCCAATGATTCTGAACATTTATATGATGATAAAGGATATTATTGGGAACATTTAATTTAACAGTTTCCCAAGCTAATTAGGATGTTTTAATAGTGTTCTAGGCGGTCCAAGTTGATGATAAAATTCTGGGCCAGATTCTGAGACCCAGAAAAATAGCCCACCATTTAAATCATATCTCGCAAACTGAATATTATGTTGGGCTGAAATTTTACAGGACCTTAGAGGAAATAGGGGATACATTTTATCCTTCTATGTCCCACTCTAATTCGTTCATCTAGATGGTCCTTTCATCACATCTATCTGGTGGATGCAAGATGGATTCCATTTCAGGGGAAGAGTGGAAAAGTCACATCTCCATTAATTGTCCACCAACCTTTCCCCAACACAATTAATTAAAGGAAGATCAGATGATGGGGGCTCAGAAAAAGGATTCTGAAATGACTATTTAAGGTGGTAGTGGTTGATGATTTGGAGGATCTGAGATCTTTCATTTCATTGTAATGTTATTATGCCAATTTGTCTTAGTAACATTTTTCCTTCTCACGTAAGTTATTCGAATCACTTTGGTTTTTAATAAAAGTTCTTCTTCTTATATAATTATGTTCTTCTTCATATCACTTTGATACCATTTCCTCCTGGTGTGAACTTTTTCACACCAAACCTTGTGATTTTTTATCACACAACCATGGAGTGATTGTTATTTTGTTGTCTTTACTTCATCAATTCCACCCTCGTAAGTCTACTTCCTACTTCCGTTGACAAAATGCCATCAATGTATGGCTTTCTATTTTATAGGTTGATCAAAGGGAGTAGCAAGGGGATATATGGAATGTTATTTCTCACTCTTTAAATTCTATTAATTTCTTTTATTTAATTTTCTTTCATTGAATGTTTTTTATTCGTCCTCTTCCTTATTGAATTTATTCGCCTCACTTTTATGTGATAATTAGATCATTTACCTTCGAGTGCTCATGAAAATTATCCTACATGTGTATAGGTGATTAGAATGTGTTGTGAAGGTGTTTAATCAGTATGTAATGAGGTTAGTTTTAATACATTGCATGAATCCTTCTCGAGTTAATGAAATTAAAATCGTAAAAAAGGAATTCATCCAATCCACCTCGACCAACAACTTAGGATCAACTCATTTTCTCATAATTTTAATTCACGTAGATATATTAAGTTCTCTTTTAAAATCCATATAAAATCAACCCAAGATAGCTACTTCAAAGCCAAAAACCAATCTCTTTTTATTGTCTGTCTAATGATCTTCTTAGGTCTTTGAGGATTCGACAACCCAAGCTACACTTCAGGTGAACGCTTAACCCGTAGAACTTTGGTAAATTTGGGAGAAACCAAATTTTGGTGCTGTTTCCGGAGACCCAATTAAGTTCCTTAGACAAAAAACTATCTTTTCTTAACCCCATTCTATTATTCTCATCCAAATTCTCTTATCTTTTCCCTTTCTTTATTTTTTTCTTTTGGTACATGTCCGCCTACACCCGTGATAACCCAATTAGATTAGTTAGGATGGAAACTCCTAGGATAGGGGAGTCATGTTCATCTAAGGGATTGTTTTCAATTGAAAAAAATATTCTTGAAATTCCAAATTCACCAATTAAAACAAGTCCAATGGAGGGTCTTAAAAGAAATCAAATGGTAAACCCTGTGGGTGATCAAATGGGAAACCAAAAACAAGAAGCTCCAAACATAGGGAATGTGGTCGATCAAACCATGAATGCCTACCTCACTCTAGCATGGACCAATGATCCCTTATTCATTAGGCACAATTACCTATGAGATTCCAACAACATCTTTAAACCAAATTTCCTAAACCACCTTCCAACATTCAATGGAATGGAGTCTGAGATGCCCTACCTTCACACTAAGGAGTTCAATGACATTTTAGAAACCATGTGTCCCCCACATCAACTTGAATCAGCTAAAATGAGGCAATTTTACTTTTCATTAAAGTATAGATATAAAAATTGGATAATAAATTTGAGACCATCATCCATCAAATCATGTGACCAATTATAAAGGGAATTATACAAAAAATACTTCCCCACCACAAAACAATATCACCTAAAAAGAGCATCCAATTTTTTTTTTGAAAAATAGGGAGAGTCATTCTATGAAACATGGGAGAGATTCAAAGACACCCTAGACATGGTTCCACACAATGGTTTTCCTATTCCTAAATAAGTTAAAATTTTCTATGATGGGTTGGGCTCTGGGAACAAACAATTCATTGACATGATGTGTAATGGGACATTTAAAAACAAATCCCTAAATGATGCTTATGAGTATCTAGAAATCCATTCTGAACAAAACCAAACATGGGGAACATCACCTTATTCTGAAAAGCCACAAAGAACTACTGGAATACATACACTTAGAAAAGATGAAAGCCTTTGGACTAAACTCTCATCACTTACTAGGAAGGATGAAGAGATAGTCTTTATAAAAATACATGAATTCCAAACTGTAGACCATGTTTGCACAATTTGTGACAAACATGACCACAAAACAGAAAACTACCAAACCGTTCCATCCGTCAAGGATGTTATTCTAAGAGGACCACCTACTGAAGTCAATTCCCTAAACATTAAAAATCCCCAATACAAAAACACATTCAACCCATGGTATAATGACCACCCAGGTTTCCGCTGGAGAGATACCCAACAACTTATCCAACCACATAGATAAAATCTGTACCCCCTCAGAACTAACAAACCCATAACTAGTTCCAAACCCAACCTATCCAATACCAACAACCACCAGTACATATTTAACAAACCATCCCACCTCCAAAATACCCCCCTGGGATAAACCAATCATCTCAAGCACAAACCCAAACTGTTCCACAAAGCCTACTAGAACAACTGTGCAAAAAATGTAAAAGATGAACTCAGAAGTCTCTTACCAAAAATAAGAACTTCAAACCATCAAAACTGGAAAAAAACCTATGCCTACACTATAAATTCCACTACAAACAATAATGTGAGAGTAAAGTAGAACTCAAACAACTCATGAACAACTAAAGGTTGTGACTATTTTAAGAAGTTGGAAATCAATTGAGAAACCTGAACAACTAATTCAAAACCCATCTAAAGATTAAAACATGGATGAAAATTAAAATGAATCAAATGATCAAACCAAAAAACACGATAAAATTTTCAAATAAACAACTCTTCAACAAAAAACACCACAACCTACACCATTTCCTCAATGCTGAGTGGGAAAACCAAGCCTGAATTGAATGAAACATTGAGGGAAATATTATCACAAGTAATGTTGAACATTCTACTCCTAGATTCTAGTCAAACCATTCATCTATAATCAAAATACATTAAGGACCTCTGCACATTTAAAAGTAAATTCTCACATAATAAACAAGTCCATTTAGTAGAAAATTATAGTACACAAATTCAAGGGATCATTCCTCCTAAGTTGAAAGACTCGGGTTTCCCTTACATCAATGTTGAACTAGGAAAGAGAAAAGTTGTCAGGTCCTTGTATGACCTAGGTTCTAGTGTCAATATCTTCCCCTATGATGTGTAATGTCAGTTAGGCCTAGAAGAGATCCAACCCACATCTATCACACTTCAACTTACTGATCGTAGAATTAGGTTTCAAAGGGGATTTTTAAGGACATTCTGGTAATGGTTGAAAAATTCATCTACCCTGCGACTTCATTGTCCTTGACAACCATCCAAACATAGGAAATAAGGAACAAACCTCAATCATCCTCGGTTATCCATTCCTTTTAAAAATAAGCTCTATTTTCTAATTTCGAAATGGGAACATGACCATCACCTTTGGAAACATGAGTCTAGACTTGAACATCTACAATGTAATCTCACAAATTGGGGATGACGAGGAAATTTATGAAGTAAACATGATAGGAGTCATTGATAATGAATCCATAAAACATCAAGGAATACTTGGTGGATATTTAAGTCTGGATGAGGTTGATTTCCTTTGTTCACATGAAGGATGTTTGTCTCCTTATCTTGAATCATTTTCAAATTTCTCTTATAATAGGGTTCTTAGGTCCAACAATTAGTGAAGCCTTTTAGGAAACCACTTTCATAAAGACCAATCAAACTTCCTTCCCTAAATCTATTCAACCCAATCTATGAACTGAACCTTCTAAATGTGGGGAATAAATCCTATCAAAAACTCTAGGAAACAAAATTGGTATTGATCAAATTTCCCAATCTACTTCTAAAATTCTGAACCAACCTGATCTTGAATTTAATTAACTTCTAGTTACACTCAAGTATTCCTTCCTAGGGGACAATCAAACATATCTTATTGTCATTTATTCTTCTCTTGAAGCCAATAATGAGATGATGCTTCAATATGTCCTTAGGAAACATAATAAATCCATTGGTTGGCCCAAGTCTAATATTCCTAGGATTATCCCACTTATTTAGACTCATAGGACTGTTCTGGAATCTGATTCAAATCCATGTCGCCAACCTCAATGGAGACTCAATACTAATCTCATGGAAGTAGTGAGGAAAGAACTTCTAAAGTTTTTTAAAGCTGGTATCATCTATCCCATAGCTGAGAGTGAGTGGGTGATCCCAATACAAGTTGTTCCAAATAAGTCTGGAATCACAGTGTTAACCGATGAAGATGGTGAGATTCTTCCAATAAGGGTGAGTTGTGGCTAGATAGTCTCCATCGACTATAGGAAGCTAAATTCATTTACCAAGAATGTCCATTTCTACTTAACATTCATTGACCAAGCCCTTTAGAGAGTGGCAGGTCATGCCTTATACTGTTTCTTAGATGGGTACTTGGGTTATAATCAAATTGAGGTCTCCCTAGAGGATCAAGGGAACACTACATTCACATGCCCATTCATCACCATTTCTTTCAAACACATGCCAATCAGGTTATGTAATGCCCCTATAACCTTCCAGCAGTACATGATGGGAATATTCTCAAAAATGGTAGGAGATTTTCTAGAGTTCTTCATGGATGACTTCTTTGTATTTAGGAATACATTTGAGGGATTTCTGAGGAATCTGGAGAGAGTTTTGTCAAGATGTGAAGAAAATAATCCGGTTTGAAACTGGGAAAAATGTCACTTCATGGTTAAAGAGGAACTAGTACTTGGCCATCTTGTCTCGGGGAGGGTAATAGAAGTCGATAAAGCAAAGGATGACATCATTTTTCACCTTCCATCACCCAAAACATTCAAGGAAGTGAGGTCTTTCTTAGGACATGCTGGTTTTTATAGAAGACTCATTAGGAACTTTAGTTCAATCGCTTGTCCCATTTGTGGTATTTGGGTAAAGGATTCTCATTTGTTTTGACAAAAAGCTATGAGGATTTTTTCTAAACCATAAAATCATCTCCCACCTCTCCTCTGATCATGAAATACCCAAACTGGAACCTTAATTTTTAACTAATGTGTGATTCCAGTGACTTTTCTTTAGGAGTTGTGTTAGGAAAACATTGTGATAAAACTCCTTATGTAATTGCTTGTGAAAGAAAATCCTTAAATGATGCAGAAATAAACTATATGACCACTTAGAAGGAGTTACTTGATGTTGTGTGTTCTTTAGAAAAGTTTAGGTCCTACCTCTTAGGATCCCCCATCACTGTGTCCACTAACCATTCTGCTTTGAAATACCTTTTCTAGAAACAAGATGCTAAGGCTAGACTGATTAGGTGGGTCCTTCTCTTACAAGAATATAACCTCACAGTCAAGTACAAAAAGGGTGTTGAAAATGATGTAGCTGATCATATCTCTAGGATAGAATTTAATGATAAATTATCTCACCATTATGTGTCTGATGCATTCCCTGATGAACACCTATGCTCTGTGAGTGACTGCCCTTGGTATGCCGACATAGTCATGTTCTTAGTTACATGAGTCATTCCAAAATTCTTGGGGACTGAAGCTAGATAAAAATTTCTTTTTGATGTTAGGCACTATGTGTTTGATGATCCATACCTCTATAAGTTCTACCCTGACCAAGTTATAAGGAGGTGTGTACCAAAATCTGAACAAGATTCCATCCTTAAATTCTGTAATAGTGAGGCATGTGGTGGTCACTTTTCCTCTAAGAAAACTTCTGCTAAGGTTCTTCAGAGTGGTCTCTTCTGGAGCACCCTCTCAAGGGACTCCCACTCATTTTGTCAAAGTTGTCCTAGGTGTCAACATGTAGGGTCCATCACAAAAAGGAATCAAATGCCACTCACTCCCATCTTAGTGATTCAAATTTTTCACTATTGGAGAAATGTTTTCTTGGGTACCTTCCCAAAATCTAGGAGATATTTGTACATTCTTTTAGCTATTGACTATGTCTCAAAATGGGTTTAGGAGTTTCCTAAAAAACCTAATGATCATAAAACTGTGATTAGATTTCCCAAAGAAAACATTCTCTCTATATTTGGAATTCTAAGGGCTATCATTAGTGATTGTGGAACTCATTTTTTCAATCGTCCATTCTCAGCACTCATGGACAAGTATGGAATTTCTCACAAAGTGTCAACTACATACCACCCAAAAACCAATGGTGAAGCTGAGTTAGCCAATCGGGAAATAAAACAAATTCCTGATAAAATAGTTAATCCATCTAGGAAATATTGGTCAAAAAAACTCTTAGATGCTCTCTAGGCCTATCAAACTGCGTTTAAAACCATTTTAGGAATGTCCCCATACAAGTTGTTTTATGGTAATGCATGCCATTTTCCAATGGAGATTGAACACAAGGCCTTTTGGGAAATTAATAAAAAGAACTATGACCTATTATTTGCCGAAAAAAATGAAATTACATCTCAATGAACTTGCGGAACTTAGGATGGAGGCTTATGAGAATTCAAGGATCAATAAAGCTAACGTACAAGCCAACCAATCTCAAAATATTAAATATAAACACATTTTACCAGGTAAACCTATTTTTTTTATAGTTATAAACTTCATTTACACCTGAGAAAGTTGATGTTCAGATGGTCAGGCCCCTACATAGTGCACAAGGTGTACCACCATGGGGATGTAGAAATTACAGATCCCACAATTGGTCAAAGCTTTAAAGTTAATGGCCATAGAGTCAAACCATTCATTGAACCATTTCAGAAACACCAAGTTATTGAAGACATCTATGAACCAACCTTAGATGAGGAAAATACTTAACAAATTCGGGGTTTATGTCAAGCTTGCAATGTTACACAAAAGCGTTGCACGGTAGGCAACCCTTTGTTTTCATGTTTCCATTAATTTAATTAGTACGTTAAACTGTTGGACTGTTCTTCTTTTATGAGTAATGATGGGTATGAAAGGTGAGCACCATATTTATCCACGTAACGTGGTGTGATCCTTGAGTAATACCTTACCCAGAAATTTAAGAGAAGATAATGTATCATTAGTTTTTCTTATTTCTATGTTTTTGTATGTTAAAGGAATAATACAAAAAAAATCATTAGATGGTTGACCTGTTATTCGTTTATGAGTAAGTATGGGTATGAAAGGGGAGTTCCATATTCACCTGTTTCACGTGGTGTGATCCTTAAGTAACACCTTACCCAAAAATATAAGAGAAGAAGATATATCATCAATTTATTCTATTTTTATGTTTTTGTAGGATAAAACAAAAATAATAAAATAATAATAATAATTTAGATTGTTGACATTTTCTTCATTCACAAGTAAGTATGGGTATGAAAGGGGAGCACTATATTCATTCATGTCATGTGGTGTGATCTCTAAGTAATATCTTACCCATAAATTTAAGAGAAGAAAATGTATCATAAGTTTATTTTATTTTTTTAATATTTTTTAGGTTAAAAAAATATACAAAAATATATAAAAAAAATAAAGACATTTCATAGGTCATTGGAAAAAGCCTATCACAACAGTCCATGCTGCTGGTACTCGAACCAGAACTAATGGGAGACTGGGGAATTAATTTTCAACATCAACCATCGGGTGACATCATTCCATAATTTTCATTTTTAATGTCTTCGTTGAACTTCTCTCCTACCCCATCTATGTTTTCATTTCTTTAAACACTGGGACAATGTTATTCTATGTTGGGGGAGATGAAATAAAAGAATTGATTTTTTTTCATCATAAAATGTTTTTAAGAAAAAATTTCATAATCCTTCAACTTGATAACACACATTACAAACTCCAAAATTGGATATCAAATAATTTTTCATGCCTTGATTCAAATATTAATGCATGTTTATGTTCATGTGTATAGATTTTGGAAAGTGCAGTTGTCCGATGTGATTTTTCACTGTTTATATTTTAATCCATTTATTTAAAAAAAATCAAAATGCACATTCTCTAGATTGTGGGGTATTAGTTTGAGTTATTGGGGTCCATAATAAATTGCACAAGGTTGGTGATCATTTTAATTTTAACATGAGTATTGAAAAAAATCAATTGCGCATAGAGCAATGGATTGAACGAATGTGTGGATTCCAGCACTTGGGGATCGTGAATCTATAGTTTTCTGGCCCATAGTTAGGAATTTTATCTCTATTTGTTGTAATTTGCATTTTTTTTGATTGAGTTAACTCGAGATGATGCCTGAGTATGTGAGCTTCACATGGTTCCCAAATTTCTTTGAGCCTGGGAGTCACCGGAAATGTCTTGCTACATGGGTTGACTCTATTAGGTTCAATTTCAATTACCATGGAAAAGTTGAAAAAAAAACAACAAATTTTTTTGTTTGAAAAAATGAATACTCATATTAATATTTAATTTTTGTTCCTCCTAGTGCTTTCATATTTTCTCCCTCTAATTAAAATGAACCCCCATGCTTATTGTGACACACAACACTTCATTGTGCTTAATTGAGATTGGATGAAATATGGCGATGAATTTGAACAAAGGAATGGGCTTGGGCTTTAGATATGCCTATGGAACTAGCTTGTTTTAAATAATTTTGATGGGTTTCATAAATTTTTTTGGTATTAGATCTTTGGGTGAGAAATTTTTATTAAAATGATTTTGGAAAAGGGAATTCAAATTTCATATTTTCGAGAAATATTTTGCTCGGGGCTTGAAAAACTCAAGTTGGAGGGTGCAATTATCCCCTAAAAGAGGATAATATTTATTGCTTATAATATAATATTCATTTGAATTATTAATCATAGAAACTATTTTTAGTACATTTTACACTTTTAACATTATTTCACATTATGATTGTAATTCCTTCTTAAAATACACTATTATATGGTATCTTCTTGAGCATCTCATAAAACACATAATTGTCTTGATTTTATGTTTATATTTTATTTTCAGATATCTCATTATATAAGAAACAATTAATTCTTTTAGAGAACTTGGAGATTCAATTTGGAAGACCACCAAAGTAGTATTTGAACCTACCACATTCTGGGCGAAGTGATTTGGACAGCAGCCCAATAAAAGTACTATATAGGATAGCATTTAAGCCCAATGATTCTGAAACTTCATATTAATATTTGGTATATTATTAAAAACATTTCATTTAACAGTGGACCAAGATAACTCGGATGTTTTAATGGATTTCCAGGCGGCCTAAGTTGATGATGAAATTATGGGCCAGATTCTCAGGCCCAGAAAAATATCCCACCATTTAAATCATATATTGAAAACCGAATTTTATTTTGGGATGAAAGTTTATAGGAATTTAGAGTAAATAAGATGATACATTTTATCCTTCTATGGCCCACTTTTATTAGTTAATATAGAAGGAAATGTTGGCACATCATTCTAGTGGATTCAAGCTGGATGCCTTTTTGGGGGAAGAGTGGGAAAGTCACATCTCCATTAATTGAAGACCCACATTTCCCCAACAAAATTAATTAAATGAACATGGGATGATGGGGTCTCAGCCAAAATCTTCTACATTTCCTAGTTAAGGCAGTAGTGGTGGATGATTTGGAAGATCTGGGAGCTTTTTTTCAATGTAATGTTATTATGCCAATTTGTATTTGTAACATTCTTCCTTCTCATTTAAGTTGTTCAAATCACCTTAGTTTTTAATAAAATTTATTCTTCTTCTCTTATTTTGTTATTCTTCATATAACTTTGATACCGTTTTCTCAAGGTGTGAACTTTTTCTCACCAAACATTGTGATTTTTTTCACACAATGGTGGAGTGATTGTTATTTTTTTGTTTTTACTAATTCAATTCCACCCTCGTAAGTTTACTTCCCACTTCTGTTGACAAAATGTCAACAATGGAGGGATAGCTATTTTATGGTTTTATCCAAAGGAGGGTAAAGGTCCCGTTTTTAATGTTATTTATCACCCTCTAAATGCTATTATTTACTTTTATTTAAGATTATTTCATTCTATGATTTTTATTATTCATCTTCCTTATTGAATTTATTCACCTCTCTTTTATGTGTTAATTAGAAACTTTACCTTGGAGTGGTCATTAAAATGATCCTAAAAGTGTATAGGTGATTATCATGTGTTTTGAATGTGTTTAATCAATATGTAATAAGGTTAGTTTGAATTCATTGCATGATTCTTTCTCGATTTAATGAAATTAAAATTGTAAAAAAAGGAATTCATCCAATCCACCCTGAGCAACAAGCTAGGATCAACTCATGTTTTCATAGTTTGAATTCAAATAGATATCTTAGGACTATTTTAAAATCCATATAAAATAAACACAAGTTGTCCCCTTCATACCAAAAAACAATCTCTTTTTTTTGTATAAGGTTCTTCTTAGGTCTCTGAGTATTCAAAAACCCAAGCTACGCTGCAAGCGACCGCATAACCCTTAGAACTTGGGTAAATTTGGGTGAAACCAAATATTATACAATTCACCTATAATAATTGAATGATTTTTTCCCTTTCTGTATTTTACCAATGTTTTCAAAGGAATAATCATATCATTTTTTGATCCATGTATTTTTCTAACCATCTACCATGTCAAAGGAATGTTCTTTTTACCTCGTATGACATGTAAGGATTTACCCACAGTCATATATGTGAATATTACATTTCTTGTTTAAAGGGTTCATTTTTAAAATGTTTTTTAAAATCATATAACTTTTCGTTAAAATATTTTTAATATTTTTTTTATAATTTTTCAAAGTATATTTCAAGTAGAATGTCTTTTAAAATGTTTTCAATCATCTTTTATAAGTTTTTAATAGAAATAGTTTTCAAAAAATTTAGATTATTTAATAAGTTTTCTTGAAAAATTGTTTGAAAAATATTTTAAAGATTTATTTATAAGCTTTCAAAGTTATTTTCAACCAAAAAATTCAAAAAGTTTTCAATCGTTCTTTATAAATTTTCAATGTTGTTTGCAAAGAAATGGGTTTCAAAACATCTTAAATATTTCCTTTCATATTTTAAAAGTTATTTTCAATTAAATGGGTTTGAAAACATTTTCATGATTTATTTATAAGTTTTAAATGTGTTCTTAGTGATATTTTAAAAAAAAATATTTTGAATCTTATTATATAAGTTTTAAAATAAAAATGTTTTCAAAATTATTTCTAGCCTTACTTATATGTTTTCAATGTATTTTGTAATAAAATTATTTTAATATGGTTCAATGTATTAAAAGAATTAATTAAGAACAGATATTTTCCTTAAGAAACATTTTTTAATGATATTTGAAAATTATTTTCCCTCTATAGTGAAATCCTTTAATGTTACTCGTGCCTTTTTTGGAAATTATATAAAGGTTTCATTTATATTATTTCACTAAATGGGTTTTTAATTATGTCTTGGTATTTATGAAACCTGTTTCTTTTTCATTGGTTATATATTTATGAAATACATTTCTCTTTGATGGGTTATATTTTTATGAAATCCATTTCTCTTTAATGGGTTATATATTTTTGAAATACATTTCTCTTCCACTGTTTATGATTTTGACCAAATGATTATGAAACTTGTATCATTTTCAACATGTTATGATATGATTACAAGTTTATGATACCCATTTCATATCATGTTTTGTGATATGATTGTTTTCTATTTTAGAAAACATGTATACATGATTTCATTATGATTATGGTGGGGCATGTATCTCCCTCCAATGCATTGGGTAAAGACTTATATATTATGAGATAGATTAAGAGGGTCTTGAGAGTAGACCATAACTACAATGTTTTCCATGGTAGTAAACCATGACTACCAAAATGGTATGAAGAGTGAAATCATGCTATTAGGATGGATATAATTGTGGATAATGACTACTAATTTGGTAAGTATGGTAAACCCATACAACATAGATGGTCCTGGTTGCAATTCATTTCCTACTATAGAAATAAAATTTTATACATATGTGTTTTTCACAATTTTATATTCTATTATTATATTATAAGTTCATGTATAATGTAATTTATTTTCATATTATTCATGTCTAATGAATTTCTATGATTTATTCCATGATTCATGTATATGATCATTAATATGTAGGGTGTGATCTTCTTATTTTCGTTATCATATTCTCATACCCCTATTCTCATGATTATTATAATATATCTTCCTTTTTTACCCTTATTTGGAATTTTATTTCACCGCTTTTTTTGTTTCCTTCCTCATTTTGGGAAAATATGTATAATTTATTAGGGGTCTAATAAGGCTTCTAGATAAGAATAACCTTATGGGAGAAAATTTAGCTTATTTATGTACCATTTTTTATGTTTCCATTTTCTAAAGGCACTAGACTAGTATGGTCCTTGGGCATCTTTTTATATACTATTAAAAGTATTCCACAAATGTTAAGTGATTTTTATGCAAGAAAAAGTAAAGGTCTCTATATAAACCATAGAATATAAACATGTTTATATTAAGTGAAGAATTAAAAAATAAAGACAATATTAAAATTAATAAGTTAAAAAGATTGAAGTATTATTAACATGTCATAATTATGTTATCATTGGATATGAATATTATATGGGCACCTCAAATGAAGTAATATTTCTAGTAAGAGTTTAATATTATGTGTTATGTTCATATAATTATTGGTAAAAATTTAAAAACCATGTTGATTATATTATTTCACTAATCGATGATATAGAAGTTAATTTTCAATATCAAAATAAACCTTTTTGAAATAAAGATTTATAAAATTGTTGTTTAAATATTTTAAAGGATTTGATATGGAATTGTGATGAGGAATGGCAGATGTGGAAATGTGTTGGAGGAAATTTATGTTTGTTAGATACTAGTTTTTTATTTCTAGCTAAAATTTGTTTATTAATTAGTTTTTATAGTTTATTTAGATAATATTTGATTATTTTACAACTTTTGTTTCTTATTTAGTTTTTTATACTTATTTTTGTCCATTTTTTAATATTATAAAATTGTTTTTTATTTATTTTAATCTTTCATACTACTTATTGTATTAGTCAGTATCTACTATATTACTTGAAATTTTAGAGACAAAATTTTTGAATATTCAGTAAATGAATATTTATTTTATTAATTAATGTTATAATGGAGTTTTTTCAATTGTCAAAACCCATCCAATAAATAATTAAATATAGTAAAGAGGGAAAAATATATGAGTGGATAAATATGTTGGTTATTTATAATTTATGTTATGATATATAAATTAATGTAGTGTTAATTATTCATTGATTTTTTTTCACTTGTTTCATGGATTTTTCTAACTTATATACTATATTTTTTTGATTTAAAAATGATACCAGAATCTAGGTTTCCTGAATAAATCTGATGCGGTTTTGAAACTAATACAAAAAAATTATTTCAGAATATGGAGATATTGTGTTGATTTTAGTTAACAGTGATGAATTTTTTCCTAAATATAATTAGTATGTGTTTCCTTAAAAAATTCAAATGGGTTTTATTTTTATTGAAAATTAAATTATTTCAAATGGTTTGTGAGATTTCATATAATTGTTCTAGTTTAATGTGAGTTAAAGTCATATATCAACCATTTTAAAGAGAGTATTGGAAGATATTTTCTACCATTAGAGAGGAATATTCACATATATTTATGAATCAAGATTTACATATTTCCGTTTTGATTTATATTCTTGAGGAAATGAATTTTTTAAGGGGTATTTAATTGGATGGAAAGACATTTCTTATACTTTACATTAATTAGTTTCTCTATTTTAAATTTTTATTTTTATTCATAAGTATGAGAATTGTTAAGTAGGTATCTAGTATAGAGACTACTACTTCATCAGCTCACTACATTGTGTAATGTGAATACCTAAAAAAATTAGTCAATTTTTTTAATTTTAAATATATTTAAGAGTTAATTAATTATTAGTTGATTATTTTTTGGATTTATTATTATGATTATTTATATAATCAATGATAAATGTTGATGAATTATTAGAATTTTCATATTGTTGTATTTTATAAAACTTAATCATCTTCATTAAAATATATTTATTTAACATATATTTTAAATTATTTTTTTAATTATAATTAGAAATTATATATTTTAAGTTCATTATTAGATTTAAAATTATTATGGGAAAAAAATTTATGTTTCAAATTTATTTAAATGTTGTAACTATAATCCTTTAATTTATTTAAAAAAACATGTTACCTTGATCGGGTTTGTTTTCCAACCTTTTTTATGTTCCATTTTGGTTGAAATCCTTTTCTGTTATTTTTGAAGGTTTACAATAGACTGTAGAATAGGTAAATGTCTTGTACTAGAAGTACACGTCGTGTACTTGCTACTGGTAGCATGTTGAGGACTGGGAGATCATGTTATGAGTTTGGAGATCATGACATGAGAAGGTACAAATCATGTAGTAGAGTTACACATCATGTATAAGTTAAATGTATGTTTTTAATCAGAGAAGATGGGTTTTTCGACATAAAATTTCTAGTGTGGACTACAGGTCGTGACCATGGGGTACACATCATGACTTGACCCGTGTCTAGTTTTATAACGCATGATCACCAGTTCAAATCAGTCCTTTCCATTCCAAACCTCTTGTATCTCCACCCTATACTCTACCTATGTAGTTTTTAAAGGCATCCTGCCTTCAAGTTCGATCTGAACATCTTCTAATCATTATTTCATCTGTAGTGTAATTTTTGGGTAAGGGTTCTCCCTGATTTTTCAAGATTCTCTCCTTATATCCTCTTGTTTTTTTAATGGACCATATAAGGATTGATGTATCTATGTCACATGGTGTTGGGCCTTTCTTCTATTTTTTGTTTCAAGAACTCCTTCAACGTCGTTCCCTTTGATGGTTTCCATTATGAGTGTCGTTCTCTGGGAAAGAAGAAGGTGGTTTCGTCCCGACTTTCCAAATTGATTACCATAATATTTCTTAGATTATTTCAATTTTTTGGTTAAATTCAATTTCTTAATCATTATTTCAATTTCTATGATAAAAACTCAATTCCAATGAATTATAATATTTGAAATGTTTTTGGTATGAAGATTTAGAAAACCCCCCAATTCCATTGAATTGGGGTGGGTTTGTGGAAATTCTCTGATTAAAATTGTTAAATTGAAATTGAGGATTTAATGGAAATGTTTTCAATTAAATTGTTGAATTTAATTGGGAAAATAAATACTGAAAATAAAGGAACTGGTTTAGAATGAATTATAAACTTGCGAATGGATTTAATTGATTTTATAGAAACCAAGTGGTTTTATCGTGTAAAAAATAACGTTTTTGAATAAAACCCATATTGGTTTTAAATGGAAATAAATTATAATTTTTTAAATGGATTAATGGGATTTATCATATTTTAATTTGTCCTAAAATAGTTCTCCCATATTTTAAGAGTGCATGCAATACATATGTAGTTAGTGAGTTATTTGGATACACTCTATGCCATGACAACGTTCCAAAACATACATGCAGCGGGTCACATCTATAACACCCCGGGTAAATAAAGAATATGACATTTTAATATTTATCCATATTTGTGAATAAAATATTAATATTACTTTAAATGGGACGATATGCTCGATGGCGTACCCTATACGCAACAACGAGTTTCTTAGAAATCTTACGTTGCACTCTAATAACACAATAATATTATTTTAAATGGTAGTTAACGCCTAGCCGTTTTAATGGCGGGTATGAACAGAACTAACTACAAAATGATTATATATGTTCGTCAAATATTTTTACTTTTTACAATAAATGTTATAGGATTAAAAATGTGAATGAAGCCAATTTTAAGCATAAACATTCTAATATTCTTTAAAAGGTCTATTAACCGCCTTTTAAAGGCAAACCACTTTTAAATCCACTTTTTGAAATTTTTTTGTGTTATATTTGACAAAATAAAATTATTTTTTTGAATCGGGACATCAAAATTTACTTTGTGTTAATTTTACGTATTTTTCCGATAATGTTCATTTTTTAATGAATAGTGAAAAATGTTGTATTTTAATTCAAAACCTCTTTTTAATCTAATTTATTTATATGATTATATTATCTTTTGAATTGTTTTTAAAGTGAAACTAGAATATATTTTTACCATTTAATCCAATAGTGGTCATTGAAATTAATTTCACTTTGAAATTTGACTAAAACTAGTGTCAATCTTTTAATAGATATTGTTTCTTAAAAACACGCTATTTGTTTTGACAGCGGGAATTAATTATTAATTTAATTAATTCAACTTATATGTTTTTCATTTTGTAAAATAGACATCATTTTTTAATTCGAAATATCAAATATACCTTAGGGTGATTTTTTGGTAATTTTCTGAAAAACATCAATTTTTGATGAATAGTGAAACCACTAAGTGGTAGTTTAAAAAATGATTTTTCATTTAAATTAAACTTCACCACTTCTATAATATTAATTTAAAAAATCTGACATAAATGGTTTTCATTAGGATGTAAAATTTGGTTCAATGGGATTAAAATAATTTTTTTGGTGAATATCAACTTTTATGTTTTTAATCGTGATTAGAGAAAATTAGTGTAATTTAAGGTAAAAATAATGTTTAATAATATGAAATGACCTAGAAACATGTCCTACCCTCATTGTATGTGTCATGGCCGACCAAGAAAATCCATGGGTCAAATTGGGGACCCCATGGAGCCACTTTGGTTGGGAAATGACATAAATAACTTTTTATTTAAAGTTAAACTAAAAATGTCACAAGCATGATTTGTTTTACTAAAAAAACATTAGATGGGGTTATACACGTCATATTTTGGACTATAAATATTCATTAGAAATCTAAAAATATTTACTACATCATGATATTTTTTTTATAATTATTAGACTTTAAATAACTCAAATTATTTAGGACATCATGATGATGCAGCGATTACCTCATTAATAATGGATTTAAATAAAATGAAAAGATAATGTTAAAACTATAACTTACACTTGTAAAAAACCTATTGTATGAGTATATTTCGAACCATTACCACGTTATCCTCTAAATACATCAATGTGGGACCTTTAAAATTCGAAAATCATTTGAAAATAAAGTTACATTTTGTAACTTTCCAAGAGTGCCCCTCCTCTCCTCTTATAAAAGGCCCCCACCTCTACCACCTTACCCAAACCTCTCAATCCTTTTTCTCGGCCAAAACCTACTCATTTTGTCTCTACACATCCCTATATTACTCCTAGAAGCCTCAATTTGGGCAGAAGTATTCCCAAGGAAGCCTTTTAGCTCAAATTAAAAAGAGATACCCGATTTTAAGGTAATGTCTTCACAGGTGTTCTTTTGTTTTATTTTTCTTCTCCAACACCCTAAACTCTTTTTATTCATTTTTCAGTAACAACTACAGTATCAAAAATATACTAGTATTTTGTTATAATATTTATTCAAGCTAGACTTTCACAAACCTTCTTCTAATAGATAAAGAACATACTGTTTCTGTGGTTGGAGATTTTCTGCCTCACGAAATGATGATTGTTCAATATTCTTTTAACACCTTTAAAGGTGGTCATTATGATGTCACTGTAATTTATATATGATATATATTGTATTTTTTTTACTATTTTCTTCTGTATTTTATATTTAAAACATATTTTTATTCTTTTCATGTTGTGCAAATGCGATAATTTCATATGAGGAAGTGTGGACTACCGCCCCCTCAAGTGATGTGACTCATTAATGCAATACATGGAATGTATAAGGAATGAAATTAATGAACATATGTTACCTATAAAACATATATATTATAATGGAATTATAATATATGTATATATATATCTCATTTATTTTTAATTCCATTAATATGACAAAAAAATGAATGTAGCGTTCATGCGTACGTACGGCCTACCGTCTCCATGAACGGTGATTTTCATTTTTTTATCTCCAAATGTTATGGAATAGTATAAAATAAATATTTACTGGATATATATGATATTTTAATCATTAATACTATTCATTAAATGATTTAATTATAACTAAATGGGCAATCATTATTAAACAAGTTTATTTTTTTACTCATGTACCAAACATCGGCAAAAACATCTGATATTAACTAACATTATTAAAAAATTATTATAACATTATAATATGTGATATGAACTGAATAATAATCTTCAAAGGAGGTCCTTATGCAATTATAAATTGAACAAAGTTTATTATTCAGGAATATAATGAAACGAACAAGACAAGTCGGACTTGAGGTAAGGGAACCTACCCCTCTCTTTATTTTTAAGTACACTCTTTTTTGTCATTCCTTTTAAACTCATCTTTATTATGATTCGGATGTTATTTTATAATACTATTACTGTAATTTTTATGTTCATATTATTAGAGACCCTATTTTCTCTCATCAATCCATTTTGGAAGTTTTGGTTGGTGCCGTTAGGCTGCCGAATTTTCGTAAGAGATCCAACCTCTCTCTTTATTTTTAAGTAATCTCTTTTATGTCAGTTCTTTTAAACTCCTATTTTTTATGTGGGGTGGATTTTATTTTATATTCCACTTTCAGTAAATTTTATTTTAATATGGTGAGATACTCTATTTGATCTCATCAATCCATTTTTGGATGTTTTATGTGGCGTCATTAGGCTGCCATGTTTTTTTATGGGATTTTTCATCTCAGTATTATTCCTGTGAAATTTATGCTACATTTTCCACCATTTCCATTGAGTTGTATATGTACTGCCCATTATTCTACTCTTTATGTAATATAAATTTTTTATGAGTATTGACACCATGTTTGTATTTTCCTTCTTTCTTGGGGTGTATTTTCCGATAGATACCCAAGTCAATAAGGGAACTTTCCACCCTCCTCTTTTTAAAAGACTTATTTTGTTGGGTCTTTTAGTTTACATATTGTAATGTTGGGATATGTTCTTATATATCCTTATTGATGTAAATTTTATTTCCAAGTGATGATATACCCTTTTTATCTCTCATCAACTCATTTTCTAAATTTTGAAGTGACGTCTTCAGGAAGTCGAATTTTACCAAGGGAACTTCTTAACCCAATTTCGATTTCATTGGGTTCAACATGTTGTTATTGAATATGTCCTCCTTTGAATATGTTTGAATGACCTTTGATTGATTTAAACTTAATATCCACTTATATTGGGTGTATTTATATTTGTCACACATAATTATGAGATTGATTTATCCTTAATTTAAGTGTACCTTCTTTACAGGGGATTTCATCTCATTTTACATTTCTATTGAGACTTCATTGTTGTTATGCACCAATTCACTCTTATATGGTGTATATACTGTCCTTTGGAATATAATATCATGAATGCCTTTATTCTCATGATATTATAAAGTTCTGATTAAATGTTATTCCTCAATTATTGTATTCATGTGTCTCTCATTTTGTTAAAAACCCTTTAATTAAAATATAATTTTAAATGTTACAAGGATTTATTCTTATAAATTTTTCTTGTTAATATCCATGCTTTCAAAATGGTTTTAAGTATTTATATATATGGATATTAATTTTTTAAAATGTTAAAATCTTCAAAGTGGTATGGGACACTTTGATTCAAAGATCTCTTCATTAAATGTTTTAAATGGTTTTGAAAATGGTTTTTAGAATGGATTCATTATTTCAATAGCTTAAAAAGTTATATGTGGGAATGTTATATTTACTTTATGATTAAGTAATATGCTATGATTATGTTATGGTTCTTGGGAATTATTTATGTAGACGGGTGGTTCTGTAATAAACTAAGGGCAGGTGAGCCTGATATAGCTCTCCAATGCATTGTGTAACGCGAAAGAGTTAAACGTTAAGGTTTCTCCGAAGAGATTTAGGGAATATACTATGATGTGTATTCCAAACATAACCAAGAGGGTTACTCCCTATGTAATAATGTTATGAATGCCTCAAGTTACCTTTATTACTTTTGATTTCTATGATTTATTCATGATTTGATGATGTATGTTAAAATGCTTATTTTTTATGAGTAAAGTATGATTTCATACATGGACTAATGTTTTCTTTTCGTACTTTTATATCCCTTACTGAGATTTTTATGCTCATCCCGAGTTTTTGAAATGTTTTTCACAGGTCAAGGGAAAGGTGCATGTTATGATGATATTGTCAAGGATGTGTCAAGAAATAATCCATGTTTTATGTTAAATATGTTTCCGTTGATGGGGAAAACGAATATTATCTTTTATGTAACCACTTTGTTCAAATGTGGAATGTAATTCATGATTTATGATCTAATTCTCTAAAAATATAAACCTGAAAGGATCCTCAATGTGAATTATTCATTTAATTCAATATTAAGTAAGGTTTAAGGTCGGGGCCTTATTGTTGGTATCAGATGTCGGTTTAGATAACTTTAGAGGTTAGGGTATTCTCTAAGCAAAAGTGACATTACCATAATGGTTAGGATTTCAGAAAGAGTCCTAGTTCTAGATAAAGTGAATGAGTAAGTATATCTTAGTGTTTATCTTCCTCATTAGTACATGATGGTTTTGTTGATATACTCACACTGACATTTCTATTTTTAGTAAATGGGTGGATCTAGTAGGCACCAAAGTGACAATGGGTTTGAAAGAAACTGTGGTGGTTCTCTGATTAAGAGACTGGATGAAATGGGGGATTTAATGAGGAATCTCATGGTTGTTCTAAACCAACTATCAAGGAGTCATGATCATCCACTTAAACCTCAGTGAGTTCTTTAATGCATCATGTACGAGATGACCAACTCGATGTGGAAGTTCAGGTAATAATTATAAAGGTAACCATTAGGGTTTATATGATCCTTACTTTTGAGGTAATTATGGGTTACTATATGTTATGATGGAAAGGGAAAGGCATGAGATAAAATTGAGGTTAAATTATGTTATGGTTATTTTTGATGATTTTATCTCTTTTTGGGGAATGATTTGAGAATTATATAGTTTTGAAAAAAGGACAACATGCAGACCACGTGACAACCCGTCATGTCGGACAAAGCTGTGGGAATCAAACCCACAACCAAAGTGTGACTGGTATTTATCGCCTACCACTGGACTACGTGAAGTCCCTAGTTAGTATGACTTATTCTTTTTAGTTAGATGATTATATGAGTTAAGAGTAAGTTGATTTTTGGTTATCTATGGAAATTATTAACCTATCATGGAGGATATGTGATTAGGTTAATTACTATTCAATATGAGACTTTAAGAGAAACTGATGTTATTTAGAGATAAGTGTTAATTTTTACCTTGGAAGACTATGTGATTAAGTCCTTAAAATATTAGGGTTTCAATCATAGTCAGGTTTAATTTGAAGAATTTTATGGACAAATAGTTTATTGAATGGTCTTTGTTAAACTTTGGGTTTTTTTGATAAATTTTGGAGATTAAGAATAGATTTTTTTATAAAGGATTATCCTTTTTGGGTATTATCTGATCTCATACTAAGATTTTTTGTTTTAGTTTTGGTTGAGGTCTAAAGACATGGGAAGTATATAGTTCTCTTTTGTGGATTAGGTGGTTCTCTATAAGTTGATTATAGCTCTCTTAATGTGAACAAGTCATCCCAAATACTCGTCTTTTGGAGAAAATATGAGTTCGTGTAAGAAATCTAGTAAAAGTTGAAAGTCAACATGACAATTAATTATGCTTCCTTATGTTTTAGTTAATCTCATTAATAACTTCCTCAATTAAAAGTAAATTAAATAAAAAATGTTGTCTGTTAATTTTTCCTACCGGGGAATCAAATACTTTTTAACCCATCACAAGTTTTTGATTTTCTTGTTGTAAAATTTCTCCTGGACATGTTTACTATCATTCTCCATCAAAACATGACCCTTTGTTTTTCCTCCATGTCCATATTTTCATACTTGGAATCCTAGTATGGGTTAACTCGGGTGACATTTGTATTTCTCTCCCATTCTTTTAATGTGATAGTTTTACTGACTCTTGATTCGATGTGGTATTTTCAATGAAGCTTCCAAGCCCAATTTTAAAATTGTGAGGATGAAATTACCAAAAGGGGGGAAGGATGTAACACCCCCAGGTAAATAAAAAATATGAAATTTTCATATTTATCCATATTTTTGAATAGAATATTAATATTACTTTAAAGGGGACTCTATGCTCAAGGGCGTACCCAATACGCAACAACGAGTTTCTTAGAAATCTTACGTTGCACTCTAATAACAAAATAATATTATTTTAAATGGTAGTTAACGCCTAGCCGTTGTAATGGAGGGAATGAACAGAAATAAGTACAAAATGATTATATATGTTTTTCAAATATTTATACTTTTTACAATAAATGTGAGAGGATTAAAAATGCGAATTAATCCGATTTTAAGCATAAACATTCTAATATTCTTTAAAAGGTCGATTAACCGCCTTTTGATGGCGAACCACTTTTAAATCCACTTTTTGACAATTTTATGTGTTATATTTGACAAAATAAAATTATTCTTTAGAATCGGGACATCGAAATTTACTTTGTGTAAATTTTTCTTATTTTTCTGATAAAGTTCATTTTTTTAATGAATAGTAAAAAATGTTGTATTTTAATTCAACGCCTCTTTTCAATCTAATTTATTTATATGATTAGATTATCTTTTGAATTGTTTTTAAAGTTAAATTAGAATATATTTTTACCATTTAATCCAATAGTGGTCATTGGAATTAATTTCACTTTTAAATTGGACTGAAACTATTGTCAATCTTTTAATAGATATTGTTTCTTAAAAACACGCTATTTGTTTTGACAGCAGGAATTAATTATTAAATTAATTAATGAAACATATATGATTTGAATATTTTAAAATAGACATAATTTTTTAATTCTGAATATCAAATATAACTTAGGGTGAATGTTTTTTAATTTTCTGAAAAACTTCAATTTTTGATGAATAGTGAAACAAATAAGTGGTAGTTTAAAAACAGATTTTTTGTTTAAATGAAACTTCACCACTTCTGTGATTTGAATTTAAAAAATATGACATAAATTTTTGTCATTAGGATGTAAAATGTGGTTCAATTGGTTTAAAATAATTTTTTGGTGAATAGTAACTTTTAAGTTTTTAATCGTGATTAGAGGTAATTAGTGTAATTTAAGGTAAAAATAATGTTTTAATAATATGAAATGACCGAGACACATGGCCTACCCTCATTTTATGTGTCATGGCTGACCAAGACAATCCATGGGTCTACTTGGGGACCCCATGGAGCCACTTTGGTTGGGAAATGACATAAATAACTTTTTATTTAAAGTTAAAATAAAAATGTCACAAACATGAGTTGTTTTACTATGACAATTTTTAAATGGGGTTATACAAATCATATTTTGGACTATAAATATTCATTAGAAATATAAAACCATTTCCTACATCATGATATTTGTTTTATAAATTTTTGACATTAAATAAATCAAATTATTTATGACATCATGATGATGCAGTGATTACATCATTAATAAAGGATTTAAAAAAATGAAAACATAATGTTAAAACTATAACTTAAACTTTTAAAAAACTTATTGTATGAGTATATTTGGAACAATTACCAACTTATCCTTGAAATAAATCAATGTGGGACCTTTAAAATTCGAAACTCATTTGAAAACAAAGTTACATTTTGTAACTTTCCAAGAGTGCCCCTCCTCTCCTCTTATAAAAGGCCCCCACCTCTACCACCTTACCCACACCTATCAAGCCTTTTTCTCGGCCAAACACTTCTCCTTTTGTCTCTCCACATCCCTATCTTACTCATAGAAGCCTCACTTTGGGCAGAAGTCTTCCCAAGGAAGCCCTTGAGCTCAAATCAAAAAGAGATACCCGATTTTAAGGTAATGTCTTCACAGGTGTTCTTTTGTTTTATTTTGCTTCTCCAACCCCCTAAACTCTTTTTATTCATTTCTTTAGTAACAACTTCAGTATCTTCAATATACTAGGATTTACTTATAATAAGGATTCAATCTACACTTTCACAAACCTTCATCAAATGGTTAAATAACATACTGTTTGTGTGGTTGGTGATTTTCTGCCTCACGAAACGATGATTGTTCAATATTCTTTTAACACCTTTAAAGGTGGACATTATTATGTCACTGTATTTTATATATGATATATATGGTATTTGTGTTTACTATATTCTTCTGTATTTTATTTTTAAAACATACATTTATTCTTTTCATGTTGTGCAAATGCGATAATTTCATATGAGGAAGTGTGGACTACTGCCCCCTCAAGTGATGTGACTCGTTAATGCAATACATGGAATGTATAAAGAATGAAGAACATATGTGAACTATATAACATATATATTATAATGGAATTATAATATATATATATATATATCTCATTTATTTTTAATTACATTAATATGACAAAAAAATGAAAGTAGCGTTCATGCGTACGTACGGCCTACCATCTCCTTGAACGGTGCTTTTAATTTTTTTATCTCCAAATGTTATGGAGTAGTATAAAATGAATATGTACTAGATATATATGATATTTTAATAATTATTAACATTCTGTAAATGATTTACTTATAAATAAATGGGAAATCATTTTCAAACAAGTATATTTTGTTTACTCATGTACCAAACATCGGCAAAAACATCTGATATGAACTAACATAATTAAACAATTATTATAACATTATAATATGTGATATGAACTGAATAATAATATTTAAAGGAGGTAATTAAGAAATTATAAATTGGCCAAAGTTTATTATTCAGGAATATAAAGAAACGAACAAGACAAGTCGGACTTGAGGTAAGGGAACCTACCCCTCTCTTTCTTTTTAAGTACACTCTTTTATGTCATTCCTTTTAAACTCATCTTTATTATGATTTGGATGTTATTTTATAATAATATTATTGTAAATTTTATTTTCATATGATGAGAGAACCTATTTTCTCTCATCAATCCATTTTGGAAGTTTTGGTTGGCTCCGTTAGGCTGCCGAATTTTTGTAAGAGATCCAACCTCTCTCTTTCTTTTTAAGTACTCTCCTTTATGTCACTTCTTTTAAGCTCATATTTGTTATGTTTGGGGGATTTTCTTTTATATTATTCTTTCTGTAAATTTTATGTTAATATGGTGAGAGACCCTATTTGATCTCATCAATCCATTTTGGGATGTTTTAAGTGGCGTCGTTAGGCTGCCAGGTTTTCGTAAGGGATTTTTCATCTCACTTTTATTCTCGTGAAATTTATGCTACAATTTCCACAATTTCCTTTGAGTGGTATATGTACTGCCCATTATTCTACTCTTTTTGTAATATATTTTCTTTTATGAGTATTTACATCATGGTTGTATTGTCCTTCTTTCATGTGGTGTATGTTTCGAAAGATACCCAAGTCGGTAAGGGAACTTTTCACCCTCCTCTTTTTAAAAGACTTCTTTTGTTGGGTATTTTAATTTAAATATTGTAATGTTGGGATATTTTCTTCTCTATCCTTATTGATGTAAATTTTATGTCCAAGTGATGAGATACCATTTTTATCTCTCATCAACTCATTTTCTAAATTTTAAAGTGATGTCGTTAGGCTGTCAAATTTTACCAAGGGAACTTCTTAAACAAATTTCGATTTCTTTGGGTTCAACATGTAGATATTGAATATGTCCTCCTTTGAATATGTGTGAATTAAATTTGATTTTTTTACTCTTAATATCTACTTATATTGTATTTATATTTTTCACACATAATTATGTGATTGATTTATCCTTAATTTAAGGGTACCTTCTTTACAGGGGATTTCATCTCATTTTACATTTCTATTGAGACTTCATTGTTGTTACGCACCAATTCACTCTTATATGGTGTATATACTGTTATTTGGAATATTATATCATAAATTCCTTTATTCTCATGATATTATAATGTTCTGATTAAATTTTATTCCTCAATTATTGTATTCAAGTTTCTCTTATTTTGTTAAAAACCATTTAACTAAAATATCATTTTAAATGTTTTAATGATTTATTATAATAAATATTTCCTGTTAATATCCATGTTTTCATAATGGTCCTACGGATTTATTTATAGGGCTATTAATTTTTTAAATTATTAAAACCTTCAAAGTGGTATAGGACACTTTGATTCAAAGATATCTTTATTAAATGTTTTAAATGGTTTTGAAAATGTTTTTTAGAATGCATTCATTATTTCAATATCTTAAAACATTATATGTGGGACTGTTATATTTACTTTATGATTAAGTAATATTCTATGATTATGTTATGGTACTTGGGCATTGTTTATGAAGACGGGTGGTTCTGTGATAAACTAAGGGCGGGTGAGCCCGATATAGCTCTCCAATGCATTGGGTAACGCGAAGGAGTTAAACGTTAAGGTTTCTCTGAAGAGATTTAGGGAATATACTATGATGGGTATTCCAAACATAACCAAGAGGGTTACTCCCTACGTAAGAATGTTATGAATGCCTCAAGTTACCTTTATTCCTTATTATTTCTATGATTTATTCATGATTTGATGAGGTATGTTAAAATGCTTATGTTTTATGAGTAATGTATGATTTCATACATGGACTAATGTTTTCTTTTTGTACTTTTATATCCCTTACTGAGATTTTTATGCTCATCCCAAGTTTTTGAAATTTTTTTCACAGGTCAAGGGAAAGGTGCATTTTATGATGATAGTGTCAAGGAAGTGTCAAGAAAGAATCCATGTTTTATTTTAAATATGTTTCTGTTGATGGGGAAAACGAATATTATCTTTTATGTAACCAATTTGTTTAAATGTGGAATGTAATTCATGATTTATGATATAATTATCTAAAACTATAAACCTGAAAAGATCCTCAATGTGAATTAATCAATTAATTCAATATTAAGTAAGGTTTAAGGTCAGTGCCTTATAACATCCCCAATGGATTGGTGATGAGTCTCCATTGTCCAGTGTCATAGGGGAATTTGTATACCCATTTTTGTTAGTTCACATAAAGAGTGTGGAAACCTATTGCTCGTTATTATTATCTTGTATTTTGGAAAATGACCATGTTGCTCTCTTGTTTATTTATATTTGAGAAATAAAATCATGAAAATTTTCATTTGAACTACTTTAAATTAATGCTGAATTTATATAAACAATATTATATTAATGTTTTACTTAAGACATTATTTTATAAATATTCCATCTCTTGAAAATTAAAGACTATTCTTTGAGTGTATTTTCCATCATTTTGATAATGTATAGCATGTTTTGTCTAAATCTACTTTTAAATTTCCAAACCTGTTTGTTATAAAAATTTCAATTCATTTATTTGGATAATATATATTTTGAATCTTTTGTGGAATCTTTGGTGGTGTTTTACTGGGAATAGGATCACACCATAGTTTTTCCTTCAGGTTTTTGTAGACTTTCTTCTTCTAAGCTCAAGAAAAGGGAAGGGATCTCTTGGAGGTGGATCCAGATGTTGAGTTTCGGACATGGTTAGTAGTGTACTTAGGGACCATAGGGATGTTTTCCTATCTTGTACCTTGGGTATTATTACTTTGGCTTTTATTCTTTGTTGTATTCTTGTACGTTTACTCCCAATGGAGTTTTCCTATTGACATGAATACTGTCTATTATCTTTGCTTCCATGTTCTTGTGGATGAAATCATTCCTACTTGAATGTTTTACGATTAAACGTGCTACTCTCCGACCTGTGGGGATTAGAATAGCCCTTTGGTTTATGTTAGGATAAGCACTGTTATCAGGTTACCAAGGTACCTAATCTAGTTCGTGACAAATTGGAATCAAAGTAGGGCTATTTATTGTTCTTTTTTCCTCATGTTCATATGCATTTTTAAATCTTGTTATGACATAGGAGGTAGTTGTGATTGAGTTCCTAGACAGCTCCCACTATAATGGACCTTACATCGCCAGGAGTGGTTAGGGAAAGATTTCTTATGAATCAATTGTAGTTTTTTCTCAATAGATATTGGGTTATGATGAAATCCAAATCTTTGTTGTCCCTTCTATTGAGAATATTTTCTATTTTTAATCAGTATGAGTGTCAATATAATGTTCTCCTTTTATCTACCGATGTTTTTTATCATCATGCCTTCGAGAAGATGTACGGATCATATTTAAGAAGAGGTTTCTTCTAAACCTCCACAAGAAAAACCTATTGTTGATACAAATCAAGTAGACGTGATTGTGCACACTATCCATGATTTGGGATAGGATCCACCTCATGTTCCCATTGAGGCTTGAGCTGTGGATCCTCAAGGGGATGTTCTTTGATGTCATTATCATGAATTCCTTTAACAAAATCCACCAGTCTTCAAAGGCTCCAGTAATCCTCAACATGATGAGGAATGGTTAAGAAATATAGAATGTCTGTTTGAGTTCTCAGAGACACCGAAAGTGATCCGGGTGATGTGTGCTACCTTTGTTCTAGAGGGACTGATTAGAAGACGGTAATACATGATTTTTATGCTTGGGAAACATGAGGTCTTAAATTGTAAAGACTCCATGGTTCATTTGAACAATTAGTTCTATACAGATTCAGTGGTGTTGGCTAGGGAAATGGAGTTTTTCAAGATTGAGCATGCCAAAAAAACTATGACTTATTATTCAAATCGCTTTTTTGAGATAATGCAGTTTGATCCTGAGATTGTATCTATTGAGAGGATGAAGGCTTGACTATTCTATTTGGTAATTTGATAAGATATATGTTCTCTGGTTTTTTTTTCTGAATCTTCCCAATTATGCTGATATGATGGATTGGGCGTTGATAGCCGAGATGGACTTGGATAGAATGTTAGGGTTTCTAGGAGTCTTTTTTTTCTCCCAGTGGTGGTGTTGGTTCCTTCAAAGTAAAAAAGGAAGTGTGAGGATCCTCACAATAGTTCTTGTAGGTAGAGTCATTCTGGACCTCCTACTGCTCTAGGAAGAAATTTTTTATGAGTTTCTACTAGTGTGGAAAGCTATAACATTCTAGGAGGGTTTGCAATGAGGTACCTAAGAACTATAGATCTGGTATTCGTTTAGGGAATTTTCAGAGGTTCATCAATAACCTCTATACTCTGCATAATGGGACACGATCATATGATCTTCTGAAAATTGTGGGAAAATAAAATTCTTCACTGACCAAAGGGTTCCAGTAACAAGCATATATAATGAAGATTTTTTACACTGTGGAAGAATATCCAGTGTAAGTAGACATAGGTCCATCAAATGTGAGAGGTTTCATTACATTTTTTCATCATTATTGAATTCTATTTTGGATACTACTAAATATAAATATTTCATTTAAATTAGTATATTTAATCAGCTAAATATTACTATGGATAAACTATCTTATGAAATGCATATTACTACACCCCGTGGTATGAAGAGAGGGTAGGGCCTCCATAGTCCTATATGTGTCTTCTCTCTATCTTATGTCGAGCTAGCTTGTTTTTTTCTAGTTCTTGATATGAAATCTCTTGAAATCATATTCAAGATGGATTGGATCATTTCCAACCAATCCTGAGTTGATTGTTATCTACAATTGGTCTAATTTACTACACCTAGTGGTGTTTCTCTTGTTTTTCAATGATAATGGGACCCAAGGTCAAGCAGAGCTAGACCTTCTTCTCCAGTGTTGGGGAAAGTAATATCAGCTTTTTCAATTGACCTGGAGTGATATTAAATGGTCTGTGATATCCCTCATGTTTTCTCTGAGTTTTCCAATGTGTTCCCTTAATATTTTCTACTCTTCCACTAGTGAGAGAGGCTGAGTTTTCTATTGACGTATTTCTTGGTACTCAACAGATCTATATCCCCTCTTACCACATAGAAGTAGTTGAGATGAAATAGATGAAGTCTTAGTTGGATGATCATATTGAGAAAGGATTTATTCATCCATATGTGTCACCATGGACAATACTGATTCTATTTTCTAATAAGTTGGATGGGTTCCTTCGTCAATGTGTTGATTATCAAAACATCAATCATTTTATGATAAAGAAACGATATTTGTTTCCACGGATTGATGATATGATTTATCATCTAAAAAGGGAAATGTGGTTTTCAATGATCGACCTTTGATATGGTTTGCATGTGTTGAGGATATATGAATCTGGCATTCATAATACCACCTTTCGGAGCTGGTACAAGCACTATGAGTACCTTATTATTCCCATTGGCGTAAAAAAATTCTTATATAGTTTTCATGGAATTAATGAACAATATTTTCCTCAAATATCTAGATACCTTTGTCATAGTCATTGAGGATGAAATTATGGTTTACTCGATGTTTGAGGTGGATCATGTGAAACATATATGAATATTTTTGAATATTCTATGAAATCACAACCATTATAACAAGCTTTCTAGGTGTGATTTATGGATTCAAGAAGTTAAATTATTAGGACACGTGGTGTCTAAAAAGGGTGTATCAGTTGATCTTGATAACATGAAGGATGTTATGACTTGGGAGAAACCCTAAAATGTCTTCGAGATCCGGAGCCTCTTGGTCTTAACTAAATATTACTGCAGGTTCGTGATGACTTCTCAATGTCAGCTTCATCGATGACTGCTCTGACTTTGAAGGGGGTGAAGTTTTTGTGGGATGATAAATGTCAGAGTTTTTTCTTTGCACTGAAATGCATGTTGACTATTGTGTTGGTGTTAACACTTCTAGAAGTTGGGCTGGGCTTTGTGGTCTATTGTTATGCAACAGGTTATGGCTTGGATTGGGTTCATATGCGGGGTGATCATGTAGTAGCATATGGATCTCATCATCTTTTTCCACATGAGAAGAATTATCATACCCATGATATGGAACTTGCATATATGATACAAATGCTTAAAATTTATTGGACAAATATTTTTAGAGAATGGATTATGGTGTATTCAGACCAAAAAAATCACAAGTTATATATTTTCTCAAAAATATTTGAATCTTCAGCAGAGGAGTTGGGTGGAGTACCTACTATCTTTCGACATTGATAACACCAATACCTCAAGGAAATGGAATGTAATTTCTGACACATTGAGAAGGAAATTTTTGACCCAGGTAGTGAAATAATCTTCATTGGAGTGGATCTTGATGGCTCTCTTTGAACAGCTGTGTGTTGGAGTTCAGGATGAAGAGGATGATGTTTTTTTATCTAGAATGGACTTGATGTCTACCATTCTCCAGATGATTCATCAGTATTGAGATATTTATGATGAGATCCATATCATTATAGATTACCTTTATGGTAGGGAAACAGTTTCCCAGTGGTCACTCTCCAAATAGGGTGTTCTATGCTGTCAGAACCACTTCTTTGTCCCATTAGTGGTGATAAAGGAAGTGATGTGGTATTTTCAAAATTCTCAGTGGGGTATACACTTGGGAACAGATAAGATGTTATACAAAATGAGGCTGTGGTTCTAGTGGATAGGTATGAGAGGAGACACTTCTGAGTTTCTCTCTTGTTGCTATATGTTTCAACATGGTGTTGTCTGAACACTAGAAACATTCTGGTTTTCTTCAATCACTTCTAGAACCTACATGGAAGTGGTATGATATCTCTATGGAATTTTTGATTGGGTTTCCTCATACCCATAGAAAGAATAATGTGATATGGGTTTTGATTGACAGGCTGACCATGTCGACTCACTTTATACCCATTCATGATATGGACATATTTGAGGAGTTGTGTTGTCTCTATGTGATAGATATTTTTCATTCACATGGAGTCTCATCTACTATAGTATTTGATATGGATCCTCGATTCACTTCTCTCTTTTGGAGATTCCTTTAAAAGGCGTTGGGATCTCAGGTTCTTTTGAGCATGACTTACCATCCACAGTCGGATGGTGAGACATAAAGTGCTATACAGATACTTGAGGATATGATTCATGCTTCTATCATCGAATTCGAAGGGGATTGGGATGATCCCTTTTGGATGGTTGAATTTTCATATAACAATAGTTACCAGTCCGTGATTAGAATGGAACCTTTTCAAGCCCTATATGGTCATCCTTTTAAATCTCCATTGTGTTGGTTGGATGTCGGTGAAAGTTCTTTGGTTGGACCAAGCATGGTACAATAGATGAAAAAAAATATTCACCTCATTAGTTAAAGGTTGTTGATATCACAAAGATGATATAATTCTTATAATTGATTGACACCATAGACCTTAGGAGTTTTCAGTTGCTGATCATGTGTTCTTAAAGGATTCACCTCTATTGGGTCATCAACATATTAGGAAGCAATGGATGCTTTCTCATCACTGTGTGCGACCATTCAAGGTTGCTGATAAGGTTTGTAAGGTTTAATTTTATTTGGAACTTCCACCAAAAATGACGTCGACACATAACATGTTCCATGTGTTGTAGTTGAGAAAGTATCTATCTGATCCGTCTCACATTTTGAGATTGAGTGATCTTGAGATCGAGCCTAATTTATCTTTGACTAAGCAACCTATCAAGATAGTTGATTATAAGACCAAGTTTTTTCTTGGTATTATTATACCTTTGGGTTGTGTACTATGTAAAAATGGCTCTGATAGTGAAGATACATGGGAACGTGAGGCACTGATGAGGGAGTAGTGGCCTCATCTTTTAGGCGTGGAATCTTCTTCATAAGCTTTGTGGTGGGAATAAAGTATATACAGTGGGAATTTTGTAACATCTAATTTCTTTTATGGGGTTATTTTTACACCTTTTCTATGTTACCTTTTGGTTAAAAAAATTTGGTTATTTTTTTGGGATTACTACAGACTATAGAACAAGTACGCACCGTGTACCTGAAGTACATATTGTGTACATGGTGTTGGTTCCATGTCGTGGACTGGGAGATCATATTATGATATAGGAGATAATGGCGTGAAAATAAAAATATCATTTAATTTATTTAAACATTGTGTAGGGATTAAATTTCTATTTTTAATGTGAGGTGATGGGTTTATTGGCGTAACATATCCCGCGTAGACTACATGTCATGAACATGGGGTACATGCCGTGACCCGGCCCACGTCCAGTTTCAAAACACATGATTGATGGTTATTCTTGGTCCTTTTCATTTCATACCTCTTGTTTTTCGACCCTAGACTATCCCTAAGATGTTTTCAGAAGAACCCCACCTTCCTATTCAATCCCAACATCTTCTGATCTTCGTTACATATGTGGTTTGATTCTCTGGAAAGGATTCATCCTTGTTCTTTGAGTTACTCTCGTTCTCTCCTCCTGGTATTTTCATGGATCATCTAGTTATTTATGGATTTATATCACATGGTGTTCGATCATTCTACTAGGTTGTGTTTCAAGAAATCATTCACCGTCATTTTCAATGAAGGGTGCCATTGCGAGTTTCATTCTTTGAGAAAGAGGTAGGTGGTTCTGTCCCAGCTTTCCAAAATGATTACCATCGTATTTATTGAATTATTATAATTTCTGAGTTAAATTAAATTTCATAATCATTATTTAAATTATCTTGATAAAAACTCCATTCCAATTAATTGTAGGATTTGAAATGGTTTTGGCATGGAAAATTGTAAAACCCTCGATTCCATTGAATTGTGGTGGGTTTATGGAAAATGAATGATTTAAATTGTTGAATTTAAATATTGGATTTGAGGGAAATTTTTTCAATTAAATTTGTAAATTTAATTTGGAAAAGAATTGTGAAAAGGATGGGATTGGTTTTGAATGAATTTAGAACATGAGAATGGATTTAAAAGATTTGATAAGAAACCCATTTGGTTTTTCTTGTGAAAAATGCATGTTTTTAATAAAACCCATTTTGTTTTTAAATAGAAAGAAATTGGTATTTTTGAAATGGAATAATGGGATTGATTTTATTTTAATCATTCTTAAAATAGTTCTCCCATTATGTAATTGTGCATGCAAGACTTAGGTAGTTAGTGAGTTATTTGGATACACTTTACGCTACGACAACATTCTAAAACATACATGGAATAGGTCATATCCTCGATCGGTTTGTGATGAGTCTCCTTTTCCCAATGACATAGGGATGGGTGTATACAAAATTCTTGATAAGTTCATATAGAGAATGTAGAATCTAATAATTTAATAATAATATCATATTTTTTTGAAGATGACCATGTTTCTCTCTTATTTATTTATATTTGAGATATAAATGTATGGAAATATTTATTTAAACTACTTTACATGCCTGATTTTTTTATATAAAATTTCTTATTTAAATTTTTTACTTAATACGTTTTTAGATATATTCCATCTCTTTTATTGAAAAATCTCTACATTGAGTTTATTTTATATCATTCTAAAAATGTATATTATGTTTTGTTTAAATATTATTTAAAATTTCCTAACCTATTTGTTCTAAAAATTTGAATGTTTTTATTTGTATAATATATATTTGGAATCTGTCATGAAATATTTAGTGGTATCTTACTAGGCTTAGGCTTACACCCTAAATTTTCATTTTGGTGTTTGTAGACATTCTTCTTCCAGGAATGATCATAGTGAAGGGATCTCTTTGAGGTGGAACCAACTTTTAAATTTTAGACTTATTGAATTTTTTCATTGGCACCTTGGGGAAGTTTTCATTTCTATTATATTGGGTTATAGTATTTTGGATTTTATGCCTCATTTTATTCTTGTACATTTACCCCTAGTATAGTTTTTTTATCTATTTTAACTATATCTTTTATCTTTTCTTTCATGTTCACAAGGAAAAAATCATTCCCACTTGTATGGTCTATATTGCCGGGTACAAGTCGTTGACATGTGTGGATCGGGAACGCCCTTGAGGTAATGTTAGGATTAGATCTGTTAATGGGTTACCTAGGTACCTAGGTTGTTCAAGATATTATTTATTCATTTATTTAATATATTAGGGTATGTAAGGTTTAAATTTCATTTTAAATAGGTTTTAATTTTTGACTATTATTATTTTGTTTTATTGTTATTAATATATATATATTGTGGTTTATTTATGATAAAAACCATATGATTAATATTATATATAAATTTTATAATTTTTTAAATTAAATTTATGGGTTGTGAATTAAATAATATGATTTCATCATATTTTAAAAGGTAATATGGAGTTTGTTTTAGTGTTTGAAATAAAATAATATTTTTAAATAATATAAATGATGAGTGGGAATCATGAAATCGTTATATCATGAGAAAACATAACATAAAAAATAAATTGATAAATGGACCATGTTTTTAATACAATATTTTACATTAATACATTTATATCCAATATAATATATTAAATGTTAAAGGAGGTGTTGGGGATTGAATCAATAATTTTTATGAATAAAAAAATAGAAAAAAAATTATAAACATTTAACAAACAAATTATGAAAGAATTTTAAAAAGAATATATTATAATAAAATATATATAATATTATTTATATATATTAAATAATTCAGATACTTCAAAAATGAGGGAAAAGTCCACGAATTTGATAAAAACCAGGATGTGTTTGTACTTTCTTATTGTACCATATTTTTTCATCACATTGTGTATCATTTTGTATGATTTTTATTATAATAAATATTATTGTTGTCTCCCATTTTTCTAATTTTAATTTCCTTTCATCCCTTAAACTTTATCTGATGTTATCATGACCCCCCATTACAACCACCCATACCCTTCGTGGGTGGACATTGAAGACATGAGTTTCCCTGGAAACTAACTTTAATGAGGCAATGGGTTGACATCTAGTACCGAGGGTATAGAATTCATTAACGGTAGGAATTTCCCTCAAAAAATAAATTATAGTACATGAGATAAAATCTTATAATAAATTTAATATCATAAATGAATAGATAAACCATCTCAATACATGAATGTGTTGTAATAAAATGTGGAAATGAATGAAATTATTATTAAACTCCATAGTCAGTAACCCCAAATCTATAACTTCTCTTGAATAATTCAACATTAATGTAATGGGTTCCAAAAAACAACCAACACCTACGGACCTAAAAGACACACACACACATATAGATATTTATATATATAGGGTGAGAATATAGGTATACTCATTAGGACCCTTCACAAAATATCTCATGAAAATGTGAAAGAAGATTGCTAAATCCCATTAAATAAATAGGGGCACCAACTCATTACTTTAGTTGGTGAAACTATATCTCATCTTCACTAAGGATATCTCACTAAATTAGAACATAAATAGATAACATCATATTAAAAGCCTATACATAATAAAGGTACCATGTATCCATTTTCCCACTAAACTAGTCACACATACCCAATCATCTTGTGTCTTAATGCTCTGATACCCTCCATAAGTCATGCATCCTATCTAGGAAACCAAATCACATTCACATTATCATATCATATTTCACCTTTTCCATCCCATAATAATCACAACTCATCACATCCATAACTAATTATTAATTATGATATTCATCACAACTCAGGAATAATGAACTATACCTCAAGAGACTATTGTGAGTGCAAGTACACCAATAGTAGCCACATTTAAAATAACACGAATACTTGTATATTCTATAACCTCAATCCTCTGGATCATTCATATACATGTATGGTAATATTGAGATCCATTATAAGTGAATATCCCTCCTGATCATTTTATGAACATGAACTTATAAGGGAACTGGTTCCACTAGTTTCCACCACTCACAAGGAAATAAATGAAATAGGATGGTTCTTGTTGTTTGGGAAATATGGAGTGAGGAGGGATTATACACAACTCCAAAAGTTATTTTAGGCTGGCATTTATAGATCATTACGGTAGCAAATACTCCCTCCATGCAAAATCCAATGCAATGCTCACAGGTTTAAACATATGCCTCTAGAGGAATATAGACCTGAAAAAAGTCTAAAACTAACCAAATTGTTTTACATAATTACCTAAATTGAATAGGAAAAATAGTCTCACATTATCAAGGCTACTATATTAGATTAATAAGAGGGTATGGAATTTGACTTCAGGACTAGGCATTGGGTATCTATGCATGGGGAAATTCTTGTTGAGTATCCTTACAGGGTTTGGATATATATATATATATATATATATATATATATCATCGGTGGTTATTCTATTTGTGAATTTATTGGGCCTTTAATAGACTTGTATTAAGTCCTACAAGCATCTAGTCTTACAATCCATGTATGGTTACCCCTCAACCCACATAAAAGGCGATAATAAAGAAAAAAATGAACAACATTTAGGATTGGTGGAGAGAGAGAACAACACCATGGACATTCTCATATATAATCAGAAAATTTAGTGGACTATTCCATAATAATATTAAATTATTCACAATTGGCATGAGGGAATCAGGGTTGTGGACCATCTCTCTTCCATGGAAGATTTAGGAGCAGGTGTCACCTGCTTCCCTAGCACAAACTTCTTGAGACATGGGAGAGGTATTCTCATAGACTTAACTATTTTGTTACTCCTTAGTTTCCTATTCTTAAACTTTTATTGATTAAATAAATGATGATTTAGATGATGAGAATATAATTATTAGTTAATTTTATGAAATTTAAAGGCATAAATGATATTTTTTTAGAATGGGAGAGTATCCAACCATCTATAACCCCAACATCCTTGATGTTATAAAGACTCCTAGAACCCAAGTACACATGGATATTTAATGAGAAAAACTCCTTAAATGGTGGAGTGTATTAAATAATATAATATAATTATATATTTCACAAATCAAAAAAGGGGCCAATACCGAGCCTTACACTTGAACCAAAGTTAACATCCCTTATGAAAACCTAACTTACATCTATAAGATTAGAAATACAAATCTCAAATAAAAATACTATATTCAAATATCGGAATCATTATTCAATCAATAATTCAGTAATTACCTTACTACTTTATAACTACTAATTCAATTATAGTTTAAATATTTATATTAACAATAAAAATAAAAATGATTTTATAATTAATATTTAAATTATATATTTCAACCCATGTTCCTCAAGAATGTATCACAAAAAATTACATGGTTTCAAATTAATAAATAATTACCATCATAAAAATAAATTCCCAGAAATGTTTTTATAAATTCATTTATCTTTCCACATTTCTATGTATTTAAAAAGATACTAAACTCATCTAAAAGATTGATAATTCCTGAATGAATAAGAAAACTACAATGATATGGAAATAAAAATAGCATCCAAAAAAGAAAAAAAAATAAAATAAAAATAAGGAAACCTAGCTTTGGAACTATACCAACCCATTTATCAATAGCGAAATAAATTGATTTGGAAATTATACATGCTCAACTATCAACTTGTTCTATCCATCCAACCTCATCCATGTAGAACCACTACCATAACCCGGGTGAACTAGCTTATCCCTTACCTTGTATCCAAACCGTACCAACTTCCATGATGATATGCAGTTAGGTATCTACCATCCTAAGGTATATAATCAAAATGAAAGAAAAAACATATTTTTATCAAAAAAATCAAGGTAAAACCAATTATATAACATATAACATATAATCTTGTCAAACATGGTTGGGTTTACAACAAAACCAAACATTTAATTTCCCAAAACAAAGATTTTTGTTTCAAACCTAAATTATATAAATCTTTATAATCTGAGTTCGATATAAAATAAATCAAAAGAAAAATCCACATAAAATATAATCATACAAAATAAATAATTCCTATCATATTTAGTAGCATGAGAGAGAATAATATCTGAATTCATATGACTTACTTATTATTAACTTCGTCAAACTAGGTTAATATTGTTTGATCAATATCAATAGTTCTATAATCTAATAAAAAAGTCAAATACCACAAGGATAAACCACACACTCTTTAAAATATCAATATGCATCATTAAAACATTACATAACCATATGTAAATCATAACACCCCTTCCATATCATTGTATTATTATTATTTTATTATTATCAATGTTCTGTAAATTCCACCACATACTCAAAGATGATTAGTCATGATAATCCCACATTAATACATAAAAATAAGGAAAAATTAAAAATCATCCACCGTGATATAAATATTATAGGAATTACCACTAAAGAACAATTGAATAAGGAATGCATCAACACTAACCTCATTAGAAACCACCCTAGAACTTATCGTTAGTAAACCATCATCAAACCACACTAAAAAATGGCCAAAATCAATGAATCCAAAGATTAAAAATTCTATATAATGAAAGGGGTCTTGTAATAATAGGGTAAGATGATAAAGTAGTACTTATAATCAGAAGAGTTCAATTTTGAGAAATTGAGAGGTTTAAACCCTCAATATAAATGAATTAAGATAATTAGAAAACATGGGGTTAGCTCAGGTACAAAAATAAATAATAAAATTTAAAATAATAAAGTCTCAACAATTATTTATAGATAAAATATGATAGTCATCAACCGAAGAATATTGAATTCAGACATGGTCATTGGGCCACTAGTCAATGTGGGATCTAATTTTTTCTCCATTTGAAATGGCTATATCCCTATAAACAACATATCCTATCTAATAATAATTTAAATAGGTTTTACTAAGACCAAAAAAAACCCAACAAATGGAATATTTTATATCAATTCCTCGAAAACTAAAGACAAAACTCACCATCGATCAAATAAAATACCCCATCGTTTCACCTCTCCATGACCAAGACCACAACATGGCGAAACTTATCACAACATTTCCAATCCTACTCTCTTAGATATAAATCGCCTTGACTCACCTCTATGCACATAAACCTAGGAATATATGTCATCCCTATTTCTGATGGGCAAACATTCCAAGAACCATGATCATAAAATGGATTGTTAATGAACAAGGTGCTCCACATACCAAAAAGGGAGAATCCAACAAACACCCTAAAACTCCATACCCCCACCATGTGAAATAATCCATTTCCTAGTTTACGTAAAGAAATATATCCAAACACTATGACCCTAACCATAGCCATGTCACCACCCATGTTCACCATGCATAACAAATACAATCTCTCATATCAGTAACCTAAAAATGGGCCTCATCGCAACCACCCCTATTTCTAGCACTATATCATGGTGAACCTCTAATGAGTCAAAAATCATCTCAACACATCTAGAATCACATTAAAAATCTCTCTAAATAACTAAAGTCCTTAAGAATATGAAAATTGAGGGATTTAAAAAAACAATACCTTATATCAATTACCTCTTAAATAATTCTTATCCTTGATAATTGAAAAATACTCCAGGAAGGAAAATTAGTTTCAAATGACCATCCAATCTGATGCCTCTCAAGGATCATACTATAAAAATAACATAGACAACATATTAGTGGAATAATGTTCATAAATACACAACACCATTAATTATTTAATAAAATAAGTATGGTCATCCATAACATCTACAAAACATTAAACAAATCTAGTTATTGAATGAACATTTGTGACTCATGATCCTAATTACACTCTTCTAACACACTATGCCACCGTAGGAGATAAACCAATATAATATATTATTTACAAAACACATTCTATTTATGGTTCTAAATCTCAATAGGCCGCTTGTTGAAGGCATATTCATCTTTAAATTCAAACAAAACCTAGAAAATAATTGTCGGGATATTATGAAAATATTGGTAAAGATAAAATATATAGAAGATTAAGGAAATTGGTTCATCAATGGGGGATGTTTTAAATAATAAACAATAACTCCAACATTCTCCAACAAATAAAAATTCCTAAAAAATGGGGAGAAAAATTTCACCCATGATTGAACCTCCACTTCCCATTATGAGGATATATACTTAAGAACACATGATTTCCAATATGAAACTATAGAGGCCTTTTCCTATTATTAGAATAGGAATTATAATGATCATGGACTATCTCTATCTGCTCGTGAATCACCTAAGCCTTATTTTTTATTATTTTCACCATTTTTAGTCTAAGAATCAATGAATCCCCAACCACTATCAGACACAATATAGATCATAATGGTAAAACATATATCTATTCTAATAGATTCATACCAATGGTTGTGTGAAAACAATTATTATGAATCAAACTCGACTATGGGTAGGTTACTCTCCCATGAACCTCTGAAATATTTAATGAATATATGCACATTTTCTCTAATGTTTGGATCTTCAACTTTATCTGATAATCCATCTATGGGTGAAAAGTAATGCAAAGTTATAACTTATATCTGAAAGCATAATAGAGACCATTCAATAGTTATAAGGTTAAATGGGGATCACAATCCGAGATGATCATCTTCATAATTCCTTTAAGCCTCACAAACTCATCCTTATATTACCATGATAAAATTTCTACGTCAATTAAATCCTTAAATACTATAATGTGAGATTTCATAGTCAGGAGGTCCATGATCACCCAGATGGAATGACATCCCCATTTTCATGGAAGTAAATCAGTTAAGAAGGTCATCGAGATGTCATCACACTTCTATTGGGATACATCAAATGGATGAAAAAAATCAAACATGAATGTGATTCTTATCATTCACCCTATGATAGACTAAAAAAACACTTATCTAACTCTATAACAAATTCACTTATACCATGCTATTTTAACTAAACCCTCATGGCATGATACATATTAGCAGTACATGGATGTATTTTCAAGGGAGAAATATGGAAATCATGGAGAACCACCTCTTGCATCATAAAATAAATGAATTGAATCCCCTACAACAAAACTTTATATTGATTATTTGCATACCATCCCCAAGGTGCATCCCCAAAAAACACTAAATCTCACCTAACCACCACCTCAGAATTCCCCATCATGGATTCATTCACCTCTTACACTAAATATGACCGCACCATCTTCTAATAAAGATACCTTCTATCATTAACTTCTCTGTTAGCATGGTTAATATTAGTGAGTTTCTTCGTCACTCTATTGACAACTCTGGACATATGCACATCATCTCCTCTTGACTTCAGACTTAATGTAATAACCACAACATTCCCTTTACATGATTCATGGTAAACCTAAAAGTTATAATATGAAAATAATTCCATATAAAATTATGTTTATAAGTTTAAATATAATTTTTAGAATATATACCTCAATATCTTAAAATTATTTAATACCCCAAATAATTCATTGATGAGTTCATGCTTCCATGACTTATATAAAACACAAATAAGGAAATCTCACGATCATGGGTAGCATAGTAATGTATATGAGATCATAACTACAAAGACCCATAATAAATTACAACTCTATATTGTATCAAAAAACAACCTAAGACATGACATGAATCATTGGAATAAATCATGAACAAAAATACCTCCTCTAGATAAAAAAGAATAGGATCAGTGGACAACTTCTCTATGAAATACTCAGTAGAAGCAGAATATCGGCTAGTCTACAAAAATTCCTTATTTTTTAGTCAAGGATGTTACATGGGTCAAAATATGATAGAAATTAGATATGAACATTCTATAATAGCCTACAAAATAAAGGAAACATTGTATAATTGACGAAATTCGTGGGGATACCTAAGAAACAGCCACCTCAATCTTTAAAGGATCCAAAACTACTCTATGCTGAGAAAAAAATCCTATTAAATGAACCTTCACTGTTAAAGAATGCTATAATTATATTTTTGGTGATTCACTACGTCCTCCAAACATGGTTCTGCGTTTCTATAAACAATTTATTCCTCTATTTTTTCTCTACCTATCTAGAGAATATGGTAGATCATGCTTCCGCTACAGGTCATGTTTTAGCATTCTGGAATCCTTCTAGCTGCAGTTGGTATTTTCTTCTTGAAATCATATAAAACCATCTCTCACATCATTGATTCATGAATTTTTTCTTGTAGATTATGGTCATATTTTCAAGGTGTCTTCCAATGTATCATTTCCTCTGGATCAGTTGATGGACTGTTAGAGTAGACTTTCATGGATGATTGTAGTGAGAGAAGGTTCATTCTCTCATGTTGGAAGTAGAATCTATTGTCTTGGATTTCATATGGATGTCAAGAAGAGAAATGATCTTCAATAACATCAAATATTCATTTCAAGATGGTGTTCTATCTTTTAATCGTGCTATCTGAACTGATTCTATCATTCAAACTAGTTCCATGATGATTTATATTTCTAAACCTGATCTATTGAGGTATCTTGGTGTTAATGGAAGGATGAAGATGCCATTGATGCTGAAATATATTCTATGGATACCAACCCTCCCACAATAGATGATGGTCATGTTGATGGAGCTTTTTTTGGTTCTCCAGGTCCCTCTGGATGTGGTGGTGTCTTCCGTACCTGTGGGGGGTTTCTGAAAGGATTCTTCCTTTATTATATTGGCAATGGATTTTATTTTGATGTGGAGATCTAGGATATGATTAAGGAAATCAGGTATATTTTCCATTTTTATTTTCATTATTTGTGGATTGAGTCAGACTCTTCTGTTGGAATTCAAATTCTAAAATATCGTTCAAGGAATGTGCCATTAAAGATGCTACTGGTCTGGACCGACTATCTTCGGCTCATAGAATCTCTCTCTCTCTCTCTCTCTTAAATTAATTCATGTTTATCACAAAGATAATCAGGTGGCTGATGCTATTTAGAAAATTCAAATCTTCGAGGTCACCTCTAATTGGTCCTTTGTGTTACCTTAGTATTGTGCTAGTCTTGTTCATATTTCTTATTGTAGTGAGGTTTACACTCATTTTTGGAGACCGAATTTGTGATGTCCAATCATACACTTTATTATTTTTTATTAGATTTTCATAGGAGTAGGCTCACCTAACTCTTGATCTTCTTGGTATGAAATGAACCTCGGGGGACAAAAATTCACACATCAATATCATACCCAATAGATGACAATATCAAAGAAACTATAGAACATCTTATCAATTCTTTGCATGCTTCTACTCTAACATGGAATACATAAGGATTTCATTGATAAATGCCACCTTAAACTGATAGATAAATTAATATACTATATATTTCATCAATCCCATTATTGTGTTATGGGGGTTCATTACACCAAACAACATCACCACAAACTCATAATTCTCATTAAAACATTTAAATGAAATATTTAAAATTATAAAGACTTTACTCAAAAAATGATAAACTAACTATAAATAAATCCTTAAAAACCATATATATGCCTTCATATTAAAGAATATATCATCAATTCATCGAATATGTTGGTGGTTCTCTAGTATCACATGATTCAGTTATAAATAATCCACACATAGATGTAGATTGCCATCTGAATTCCTTATGATGAAAAGTGAATCACTCTATGGTGATACACTGGGATAAATTAAACCTATGTATATAAAATCATGAATATGAATATGTGGGTCCAATAACTCAAATGGTTCCATCCTATATGGAAACTTCAATATTAGAGAGACATCAGATTGAAATTTCATCCCAACATCAATCTAAAATCAAGGGTGTTGGGTCACAACCAAATTAAGAAATATATTAAGGTACTCTTCTAAAATATTGGGAAATAACACTGGATATTACAATATTATAATCAAAATTATATCATACGTCATTGAATATGTGGATTAAATAATCCTCTAGCTCATCTGAAGATATCTTTGACCAATAAACATTACATGATCTCCATCAATAGCACGGAATATAACTCACATACCAAAGAAATCAGTAATATATCTTACTAAATACAACTAATCTATAATATGTATGGTATTTTATGGTTATATATGTGAACACAAAAAATATCTTAAAGAGTGGTGCTTCCTTAGAATTATCTCGTAATCCATGTACACATCAAACAATACAGCTTGTCCTCTAACTAGCATAGTCATTTTCAAGAGGAAAAGAAGCCTCTACACCTCAATTAAAATAAAATGGAATACTTTTGGTGAAATAAAGGAGTTCATGGCTCTGTATTCAAACAAGGAATACAACCAAGTGAAATATAAGTAGATAATACCTTGAACTATGTCTGTATTTCCTATATATGGTAACTATAATTCATGCATCTAACCACATCCTGCTCCATAACATCTGTGAACCTAATGGTGACCACCACAAAGTCCATTGACTTCCCTTTATCGTAAAGGATGATGGAAACATGGGTTTATCATATATCTATATCATCTCCTCTACTAATAAAAACCAGACTTACTCTACTAATGTTTTTGATCGTAGAGAGGGCCACAATCTCCTAAATGGCTATCAATAAAGTTAAACCACTCAATATTCTAATAGTTATTACCTTCATATAAAAAGAAAACAATGATCAATCATTCTGGAAGGATCCAAGAACTACAAAACCTAGTGAAATGGGATGAATAATGCTATAATCCACTAACTATTTTATGAGACTTAAAATGACATAGAAATTGAGAACTTATATATAGATATTTTCTTCATGGATAGTCTTTAGAAATCCCCTTCCATGATAGCTTGATCCTAGCTAGAATCCTCTCAATTTCTTCTCTCTTCATGATCACCTCAAGATAAGTCATAAATTTGAATGTGGTGATCTAACATTGGATATGTGAATGAAAATACTCCTAATGATAACTCATCATATTATACATATCTAGTATAAGTTTTAAAGAATAATGAAATAGGTTTTTATACCAAATACCAAACTGCCACATACTCGAACTCCATTTGTTTAGAGTATGAATCTCATAATGATAATGAACCATTATGGTTGATGAAATGAACTCTACCTGAAAAGTATCATGAAATATCTCCCATGAAATTTTTTACTTTCCATGATCCACTAATAGTAAAAATGCACAACTATTGAGTATCTCCATGTAATATAATAAAATCCCTTGTAATTCATTTCTCACTTTAAGAATGGATCAAACTGAAGGAAATATTCTACTCCTCAAACCTAACATCTTTCCCTTGGTTTTATAGAAATCACTCATAACATTGCTAACTTTAGAGAAGAAACTATCAAATGGTCTTCCTTCAAGTATCATCATCACTAATCTCAACTATCATATACTCTATCGGGGCATCCATTTATAAATCATCAAAACAAAATTGATGTGTCCACAAACCAATATACATACCAGAAAACGAAAAAAGGGACTTTTATACATATAGTATATAATGATTAATTTTATTTAATTTTGATTCATCCTAAATTAGATTGTTTATGTAATTAAAAAAATTATAAAAAATTCATAATGCAAGGTCCTTACCTAATTCTATACCCTTAAAGAAGTATCACCCCACTTATCATGTCAAGTAAACTTAAAGTCCTTTCATTGGATCTTAAGGGTTCCTAAAATCTGATGTCCATGAAGATATTACATACATACATAACATGATAAGTTTAACTAAAATATTTTCCTCACCTTCCCATATATTTTTCACTTTTTCCTATCCTTATTATTCGTCTAATCTCTCAACAAAAATCATGGATACAACCCTTTATATACTCCCTCTATTGGTAACCCTCCAGGTCCAATGGTGAAGATGAAAGGGATCCCTGAATCATACCCCCAATAGGCCATGGGCTGGAAACTACCATTGAGGGTATAAAATATATAAATGGGAGGAATTACCATCAGTAAATATTTTTTAGGGAAATAGATAATATCCACCAATAAACTAGATTACATAAATGAATACATATAACATCCAAATATATGAGTTTAAATTCATTCTATTCATTAATGAGTAGAAATACTACAAACAACCACTAGCTAGTGAAAAATAACTCCAAAAGGTCATGAATAACTCCACATCCTATTAACACCAAGATTAATCACCAAAAATTCCTATAATATATATATATATATATTAGTGTGTGTGTGTGGAGTTTGAGTATAGGTATACTCAGTAGGATCCACCTCAAAACTTCTTGTGAAACTTTTTTATGAAGAATACTCAATCCCAAAAAATAAATAGAGGAAACTAACATGATGACTAAGAAGTTGAAACTATATCCCATATTCAACAATAATCAGTCACCAAATAATTCATATAAAAAGAAAAAAACATATCAAATAATGTATTTATGGGAGAGGTACCCATTATCCACATTCCTACTAAACTAGCCTCCCTCATTCCAACATTTTGCAACCTGGTGATACAATCCCCTCTACAAGTCATCTTACCCATCCAAGAAACTATATCATATACACATTATAATCTCATAATTCACCCCATGTATCCTATAAAAACATCATACCACACCATATATAACTATGTGGTAAATCTGTAAGCTGTTATATCCCATGTGTGATGCACTATTCCTCAAGTAATTGCAACTATTGGAAGTAAACATGTAGTAACCACAATCACTATAATCAGAAGACATGTATATTATCTAACCAAAATCAGTTACAATCCAAATATAAATTTATGTTAAAAATCAGATCCACCATAGCCCATATGATCATATACCATATACATTAACTATTATATTTTGGATAGCCTTATATATTATTCTACGTCTAAAAGTAAAAATAGGGTAGATGATATTCACCAAACTGTATCCTCGATATCCTATATATTGGGAAGACACCCAAAACCCAAATACATAGTGGCATTGATTTCCCTACCAACATAGGGGGTGCAGTTTATGAAATAATTGAACATAAGGATTTATCAGGCATAACCAAACTATGGTAAACTACCGTTCCTTTAAATTTAAGTATAAATAATATCGCTGATTAGAAAACTACTTCCATATTTAGTAATAGAATGGTAAATCTCAAATAAGAACAAAATAATCAATCTTTATTATCATTATTCAATTAGTAATTTAATATTACATGATTACATTATAACCATATATTCAATTTTGGCTTAAATATTTACATTAACCATAAAAATACAAGGTAATTTTTATAATTCCTACCATGATCTTTGAGAACATTCTTATATAATTACATTGTTTCAAATTAATTAATCATTATAATCATCGACATCCATTACCATAAATTAATTTACCATTCCATATTTCTATATATTCTAGGATACAAGAAAACCCATATCATAGAGATAAAATTCATGAAGTAGGGATAAAAATAAAACAAGAAGGAAATAATCATAGTATCCAGGTAAGAAACATATAAAATAAAAATAGTAAAGAACAACTATCAACATTTACCAAAAATCTTACCAACAACCCAACATAATTATCTGAAAAGTAGAAAGTCCCAAGACTCAACTTATGCCAAGTGTCCCGCCTCATCCATATCAAACAAATTCCACAACTAGGGACAACCATCATATACCTCACCAAATATCGTAACAATACAAGTTTTCACAATGATAAATATACAGGAATATACCACCCTAAGGTATATACACATTGAACAAAAACCTAATTTGATAGAAAAAAAATAAAGGGGAAACCAAGTCAATAACATCAAGAATAAAATCATAACAAATAATGTAAGGATTATAATAGCCCAAAAATTTTAATTTCAAAAAAAATATTTCCTTTAGAAACATGAACTAATTTACTAATTATGATATAATATTAATAGATAATAAATATACAAAAAATTTATAAATCCCTACCCTCACTCAAACAAAAAAGTTCATTTAATATTTAGAAACTTAATAGATATAAATAACACAATTTATATAAATCATTCATTATTCACATAATCTTATCATCTTTATATTTTTATCCACTTTATACAGTTTAATAAACTTGGAAACAACATCAAAGATAAAAATTCAATATCACAAAATACATAAAATATCCCGAGTTATCATCAGAACCAAATGTAACCAGATTCCAATAAAAAATTCTCCTTATATATATTTTTATTTTTATTTAATAGATTATTATATTCATTATATTAATTCCACCACTTACCGAAACAAACATTGGCATGATACTCCAACATAAATACACAAAATCAAGGAGATGTTATGCATATCATTATTTAATATAAATATTTGATGAATCACCACAAAATAATGGATGAAAAGGGATGCAATCACTTCCAACCTCATTGTAAACAACCTCAGAACATATGTAATGTGAACCATCATAAAAGACTCATAAAAACAAGATAAACCTCGCCATATCTAACCTCTGGTATGTATGGGTATTTAAAAGAATATGATAAGACAATAAAATAGTAATTCAAATCGAGGGAGTTCAATTCTAATAAACTAAGAGAATTAAACCCTAAAGAGAAATTATTGATGAGAACTATGAGGGATCAGAGATAACTAGGTTTTGAAAATACAAAATAAAATTTAAACTAAGGATGAACCAATCCAATTTATAGATAAAATCATAAAGGGATCTACTATGGTGTGAAGACTTCAACCATGGTCATTGTTCCTCTTTTCAAAATGAGAACCTCATTTTCATCCTTTATAAAAGACATTCATATCAATTAGACTCTAAAAAAACATGACCTATTTTATAATTTATTATAATTGTACAAAGTAAATAGATCAAAATACACAAGATCCAGAATTTTAATTGTTTTTAGAAACAATATAAATAAATGAAAGTTATATTAAATTGAAAATAGAATGTACATCAATTGAATACTTTAATATTTATTATTTCTCCTTGAAAATATATGAGTCACATGTTGTAATATACATGGTTTCTTAGGTAAATGAGATAAAATATAAAGGAGTTTGATAAGCTGCTCAGTAAGGGGTTGTATACACAGGAAGCTATCAAATGAATGAACAGAATTAATAATATGACAAGAATAAATGATGTCCATAAAAATAGAGTTCTAATCATAATATATGCATGTATTACATAATAATAAATAGATTACTAGAGAAGAATAAGTGATCTCATTATGATAGAATTCATAATTTGAGTGATTATAAATATACCATCAAGGATATGCTTCAATATATCATATATAAAATGGTATGGAATATACAAAAATAAAAAATAATTTTTTATATAAATCTTAATGATTCGTTGAGGTCTATGTAATTTGGGGTCTCACCCATCACATAATATGTCAAATGAATCTATCATATGCAGAGAATGTCTAAAAAAGATGTACCCTAATTTCCATAAAGAACCTCATACTTAATCATGGATATGTAATCCATAAGTATCTTTAAAGATATAAATGATATATGGAATTACAATATTTTCCCATTAAATGTAATAATATGGAAATATAGGTGAATATCATAAAATCAACTTAGAAACTATCTGATATTCATAGTGTCATGGCAAGTAACATTATCAATGGAATGATAATGAAATAACCACAATGTCAAATCTCATGGTTCAAGTATATCAATAGTAATAATGTATAGTAATATATTAAAATGCATTGTTATAGTTCATAAATATAATATGCATCATCTAAATTATATCCACTCAAAGTGTCAAACTAGGTTCGATGTTAGGCTCATTTGTTGTGTCCCTAATGAATATCAATTTAATACCCTATGAATCATTTTATGGGTTTTTAACCCTAAGTGAATCGTTACTATAAGATACATACACTCACTTTATCCCAACAAGTATGTAATTTCTAGGAAACCACACCCTTGTATTTAAAAAAAAAATAATGTTGTATTAGATTTCTCCCTTTGGTGTCGACTAATTTTGACCATATAATCTCTGAATGTTGTAGTATAATGAGAGTAAATGGTGATACCTCATTGATAATATGATAAGTAATTCACAAAAGTGAATCATAGTAACATTTCATATTGAAATAAATATAAATTAAAGGTGAATACACAAGTAAATTATATGAATGTATTAGAGACAAGAAAATTAGCATAATAACATCATAAGAAAAGGCTATAATGAGAATAAATAATTAAACTCTAATAAAAATTGTATAAAATGGATGAGAATAGAATATAATTACAAGAATTTAAATAAATGAAAAATATTTTTAAATGATATTATGACTAAATCAATACAATTGAAATTGAAAAGAGGAGTAGTGGAAATAATTACTTAGAAAGGTAGCTTCTTTAATCTTGATAGTGTAACCATAGAAGATTATACAACTCTTAGAGAAAATCATGAGATATAAAATGAGATTAGATCCATTATAACTAATTTTAAAGTGAAGAGAAATGGGAGGGTGTCTGGGTATATATAGTCAGTTAAGGTGATATTTTATTATTTTTAATTCATCGACCCTATATGTTAGGTAAAAATAAAATAAAATCATTGGGCTTATCAAGTTTTTAGCCCATGGTAATTTATATATAAGCCATCATTTTTTCATTTAAATTTTTTACAAACACATCCCATTAAAATATATTATTTTGGATGTGGAAAATATTCTTATTTATAAAGAATAGTTTTTAAAAATATTAAAATATAATTTAGATTTTGGAATATTCTATATTGGTTTAAAAATTTAATTTTATTACCTTAATCTAAATTACTCCATTGAATAAACCCATATTTGGTCAATAAATCCTTTATTTGACTCACGAATTCATATTAATGTTGTTCTGATGTTATAATATTTATTGTATATTGATCCCATATTTTACATCTTACCATAAAAAATGAATGCCTTATGAAATTATGAAAAACACAATGTTAGTTAATTTCCAGATTATGGTCTCAAAAATAAAGCCTTTTTTAGAAAAATAATTTTCTATAAATCTGAAATCTATTAATCAAATAAAATCACTTATGTCTTTCAAAATCACAAATTTGGTTCCTAGAACTAAAAACTCTTATAAATTTTATTCTAAGAGTCTTGTATGTGTTTTTATATTTATTAATCAATCTATATATATTATTAACTATTAATAATATTACTACCAAATTGTTTTATAGTAATAGTTTTAAATATTCTTATAAAAATAATTTTCTAATTTTAGTATTGTATTATAATGTTTTTTGAAAATATGAAGAAAATATAAAATTTGGATTATTCTATAACTTATATGATGAAATGCCTATTTATAATAATAAAATCTAAAGTATTACATTATACCTCGTTAAATAATTATATCTTCAAAAATTTAGGTTTGCATAAATATATGAAAAAATGAGGGTAATTCCTCCTCATTGCTTCTTTAGTCTCCCAAATTTATTGTAACAACTTGTGGTTCCTCTAAATAATTTCCACCAATCGGGTTTCCAAATTCCATAACATTTTATCTATAGTGTCATGAATCTTGAAAATCTCTCTATTATATGACAGGTCATGTTATATCTTTCTTTCATTAGTGTTGATTATATATGAATGGTCTGGAATGTAATTCCATTACATTAATACATAACAAACCATTATCTCTATAGAGGATGGGTGGAAATGTAAAATTATAAGATACAACTCAAATTCTATAAAATAAATCAAAATTTATAATACACCTTGAACTTCACTTCTCCTTCTTAATAGACCTGATAAGTCCCTTCCATGGTGATACATAAAGAATAGATTATCTCATAGTTATAATTACAAGTCTTTCCTATGATTACCATCTTCGCTATTATATATTTTCTAAGATGTCTTGATATGATCCCAAATAACCCTCAGATTTTTATTTGTTTCCTTACTTATTTTTAGGCCAACAAGCCTCATTTACCCAATTTATTCACAATATATTGGATTAAAACATATTTTACCATAAAATGACACTTATATTTCCATTTAAATTATTAAATAAAATATATTAATGTACATGAATACCACTAGAGGATATTATTGGTCTCATATTCCTGTGAAGTCCAATGATAATGACCCCATCATATCCTCTTCTGTATCAGTACTACTCTTATTTATTTATCAGCTTAAGGATGATGGTTGGTAAATAAATGTATCTCAATTTCCCACACATTAGTAAGACTTATCCAAAATGTAAATGTGAAATTATTTTCATGATTAGATAAAATTGATAAATGTAATCCATGATGTATTACAACATTAAATGATATAAGTCTATATAAGACATTCAAGGGTTAAATATTCCCTTTCAGCTGTTATATATTCAGACTTGGTAATTTCCTCCACAATGACCCACATAGAATCATTATTATTAGATTTATTAATAATTTTAGTAAAAAATCCATTTTGTTATTTTCCCACTCCTACCCCGGTAGGGGAAAAGGTTGTATGATATCATTTGAATGTTGTGTCTTAGGATTTATATATTCAAATACCAATAATCTTGACAAAAAATCTAAAATTACCCTCATTATGATTTTAAACTAGAAGTTATCTTTTATATCCCTATAAATCATTGTACTGTTGAGGTTTATATGGAAATCTGAGCTATGACATTCATCAAGTAATTTCATTTTTAGCTCTTGTATTGATGGTACACATAGTCTCTTTCCAAACTTCATCATAGTATCTTTTTAGATGAAGTCTTTAAATCTCTAATTTTTCATGAATTTTATTTTCATTCCTAAACTATCTACATCTTATTGGGACCATTCCATCTTGTCTTAAAAATATGGTTAGGAAATAAATTATAAATGTAATTTTTCTTACCTTTCCTCAAACATTTCCATATCTATCTTTATTAAATCCATGAATATGGGATCCTTGTCCATCTTTATCATAGATATTACACTATTATCCTACCCACACAATGCATCTACTAATTTTATCACCATTCTAGGGTGGTGGTGTATTGAAAATTTTTATCACATGAGTGGTTATAGCAATCACATTTTTTTTCATGTTCATTATTTCAAAGTAAATATATACTTTAAAAAATTGATCAGTAAATATTACACCTATTTTCTTATAAATATAGTACCACTAAATTTTCAATAGAAATATTACAACTATCAGATAAAAATCACGAGTTAGATAGTTTTTTTCATTGGTATTTAATTTCCTCGATACATAAAAAACTACTATATCATTTTTTAGAACATCAGACCATATACCTTTTTTGATACATCAATATATATAAAAAACACATCCTTCAAAGATGTAATGGAAAAAACTAGTGCATTGATCAATATTTTCATTGATTCCTCAAATAATTATTCGCAGTTCTTATACTGTGTGAATTTATACCCGTTATATGTTAACATGGTTAATGGGATACATAATCAGGTAATATTTTGAAAAAATAACTGATATCAACCTACTAAACTAAGTAGACTTTATAACTCAGTAATATATGTTTTTTGTGGAAAATTTTTGAACAACATTTTCATTTATAGGGTGGAATGATATCTCATCCTTTTAGATAATATGACCATGAAATATAACCCTTTAAATCGAAAATTCACACTTGTTGAATTTCCCATAGAGATCATTCTCATGTTGAGATTAAAATGAAAATTATAAATGATCCCCATAGTATTCATAGAACAAAGAGTATATTATGATACCATGAATAAAATAACTAAAATATACAAAGATAATCCATGAATATTCTATTTATTAAATGCATGAACCGTGGGGGTTTATTTTTTAAATCAAAATGCATAACTATGAAATCACAATGGAAATGACTTTAGCTAACATTTTTCTTTGGTATATCATCATTCTTGAATATTAATATATAATAACCATAATTAAGATAAATCATTTATAATAATTGACTCCATTTAATTTGATCAAATATATCATCAATTATATGTAATAGATTCTTATTTATTATAATTTATGAGTTTATTTTTATTTAGTTAGTGGAAAAACTAATAAAATTTTTCTTCTTTTTCGTAAATGACTTATTTTTCCTTGATGTGAACCACTAGGTATTATGAATCCCTTTTCATGAAACTCTATAATTTCTTTCTTTAATTCAACCAATTCTACCAGAGTCATTTTTTATGGGGGATTATAAATGAGTTTTTCAATACGGATAATGCCAAAAATGAATTCAACTTCTTATTCAGGTGTATATATATTAGTTCCTTGGAAAATACATTAATATAATACCTAAAAATAAACACATCCTCCATTCATAGGATATAGGTTTTTTCATTATTAAATATTCACTATGGATTTTTTTAATATGATCCATTGGACGTGGTTCTGGACAAGACTTCGGTAATAGGGTCACTCATTTAATAAATAATTTTAGTATATCCTCAAATATTGTAATCACATTCTTATGATAATGAATTATTTAATTATTCATCGACATAAAATCTACCTCTAAGATTATATCAAATTCATCCATTTGTATTCCCATCAATTTTGCAACTAAAGAACCATGATAGAACTTATATTTTTTAATATTATCATCAAATTCAGTGAATTAATCTGATTTTTTGACATTTTAAGACAAATTATATCATATTTTTTTTTATCACTTATTGGATTTTAATGTGAAAATGATTTAATTAATAAGAATTAATTCTTTATATAATATTTGAATACTATAAATTAACTATTCATTCTCGTTAATTTTTTAGATAATATAAATAATGTGTTAAATCATTATCTCTTAGAGTGACGTTCTTCTGAATAATAAATTTTATATTTTTAAAATAGCCTTCACCATATCACATCGAGGTTGGTCCTGAAATTCAAGAGTAATTTCAAATAGAAATTTTTATTAGTTGGTTTGGTTTGAGTTTTATTTCTCTGTGAGATCAAGAAATGAGATCAAAATTAAAAAATAGAGACTATTACAGCATGTTAGAAACCCTCAATCAATTTTGAGATGAAATCTGGTTTACATAAGGGTACTCTAGTGTAATGCATAAACGTAGAAAATATCATCTACATAAAGGTCATTACAACTATTGTGTAATGGAATATCATCAATTAAAATAGTTTTATAAGTGTAAAACACAATTTAACTATTGTGAAAGAGTCATATACACACTAAAAAATGTGTATTGGTATCCAACATAGGCTCTATATGGTCCATAATAACTCAAAATGGAAAAAGAATTCCTGGTACATCATAAATGAAGATGTTGTGGATCACAAGAGAAATCTAATATCATAACATGGGTCACTTTGGTGATGTAGATGTGTTTTGAAGCATAATCTATCAAGAACAAATAGTCCACAGCAAAACAGATGGAGATATTACAGTGGACAAGATTGTAATTCAATTTGAGGATTTGGACCAATATGAAGGAGCTGGAAAAGTTCAAAAAAAATGATGAATGATTTCAGTGTGGTGTGTTCAAACCCCCTAACTAAAAACACTTGCTCATAGTGGAAATCTATGGTTATATCATTTGAATCCTGCTAAATGGTAAACAAACATTATTTCTCTCTGATCCTTAAAAATAATATACAAACTTGAGGATTAAATTCTTGATTTAAAAAACCCTATATGATGATTAAATATTTTTAGAAGAATATAAAGAAGACACATAGGTTCATCAAATTTATTTTTCACATGAATATGATTCCCCATAAATTAATAACCCATTTGATATCAATCAATATAGGATCACTATATACTCAATGGACCAACAAGGGAAAATTAATAGAAAATTTTCAAATAAATATTCCCTCCACTTAGAGGATAATAAATACATAGGTAATGCATTTTGATGGGGGAATATACAGAGATAAGGGTTGGTCTATACTATAGAATATATCATGTTTTCTAGAGGGCAGCTCAAAGAAAATTTTAATTGAGAATTTGTAGTATATAAGGAAGAATGATAAATTTAGGGTATACTTTAATGATGTGTGAATAATATCATAGTACTTGTGGGAAGTATATATATATGGAAAATCCATTATGATTATTTGTATTTTTCATTGTATCTTCATTTTATTTTCCCAGAAACTACTATTTTATTGAATATATTATTTTTATTAATTGAATTATTTTTCTTATTGATTATTTTAGATATTTTTTTTAAATTTATAAATCTATTTTTATTGTTCTTGTTAATTAATAATATTTAGTAAGGTCATTCCATTGAGTATAGTGAGTTCTGTCAAGTTCAATTTATTGTAGTTTATTAGGATTTTGAATTACATTTATAAGGGGAAAACACAAATATCAATGTCTTTATATGGTATGTGGAAATATTTAAGTGTTTACCAAGATTTATTTTGGTGTGATTTAAGAAACATCATTACATAAATATTTTAGACAAGCACAAAAATTATGTTTAATGGATAATCACTAGTCCACTATTTCTGTTTTAAGATATGGTTCCATAATTATTTTTATTATAAATTTCCCTGTCTTTGAAAACTATCAATAACTTTATTTACATCTAATAATTTCTTTTAATTTTTTATGAACATCTAAAAAAAATTTAAAAACGTTTACCAATATGATAGTTTGAAACCAAATTTTAACCACTCGATAATATAATTTGGGGAATTAATTTATTAAATTCTTTTAACTGATTACATTTTGAAATTGGAAATGTGACTAAAACCTTATATTTAAATTAGAATTAATATCATGGAGGTTTATTAAATTTATTTAAATTATGGTTTTTCATTTTAGAATTATTAACCCTTATTTATTTCGTTTAGATCCTAAAATCATAAAAAGTTAATCTTTTGATAGATCTTTTAAAATTTTACCTTTTTCAAGTTGTATATCTAAAACTAAGTCACCCAAAAAAACTCTGTTAAAAAATAAATAATTATAGAAAACAACAGAAAACTAACATAATTTTAGTCATATTATAAATATAGTCCATAAAATCCTATGTAATACCTTGATTAACCATTTTTATTTGAAATCAAGTTTTGTTTTCTTCAACCCACTATGGATTTCTTGGGGAAAATCCACATAAACATCTTCAAGAATTTAGTTACCACTGTGTTTAGATGAATCCAAAATGAAATATATGGCCATAAAATGAAAATGATATATTTTTCATTTTCAATATAATAAATTTTTAAATAATAGTATTTATGTTAATATTATACTATCAATATAATTTGGAAAGTATTAAAAAATATTTTCATTTAAATTTCTTCTATTTCTAGAACTGCTTCCATTATAAAATAAATTAGTTTATTAGGAAAAAACCATGTAAAACATTATATAAATGATGTGAATTATTTAAAAAATGTGTTTTAGTTTCCCATAATAAAAAAAATAAAACTTTTGATCCAATAATTTTATTAAGTATTTTTCATTATTGATAGTATAATAATAAATGTTATTTTTGAAGGATTATTAGTTAAAAAACGCCATTTGTATCACGACATTTAATTTAAAACATGGAGAAAAGTTCTCAATGATTTGGTAAACAATGGATTATTCAGGTTTAATATGCTCAATAAATCCTAAATATCTCTTTTAAAAACAATATCATTATGAATCAACTTTCTAATTTTACCATAATGGTTAAGAAAACGATGTTATCAAACACTCTATAACCAAAAACAATTCCCAAAAAAACTTCTCAACTGCAAATTCAGTATGAAATTTGTTCTTTCAATAAAAAAATTTCTGGCCAATGAAAAAAATAGAATTATAATTTTAAAAATTACAATAAAATTTTCTTATAAAACCCTTTCGATCAAACCAATAATGATATTTTCAACCAAAATTTTATTAAAAAAAATGTACTAGTAATCAATCCCAGTATATATTTTGATATCCTAAACAACCATACATATTTTTCTAAGATAAATAAAGTAATTCAAAAAAATGATACATTAATGATCAATCCAATGCTAATAATGGAATAAATTTTTAGACTACACATCCCACTCAAACAACAAAAAATATCTGTAATGAATCATTTATAAAAATATAGATTATTTTGAAGACATAGATTAAATAGATATGTAAATTGTTTATCTATTTTGGTGACATTAATAATCAAATCAATGGAGGTTTTCCTTTATAATATCAATTGAATCCTATAGATTAAGTAATGGAAAATGTGGGTGTTAAAGAAACTAGGATGGAAACAAGTTGAATTAACCCTCAATAAAGTAGATTAAACTTTATTCTCAACCGAAACATTTTCAAAATATTTTTAAAATGCATTCAAATTGTTTTGAACCAATTAGAGAGAAATTTAATATAGGGAATGTTACTAAATATTCTAATAATTTTGAAATTTTAGAACCATCAATGAAAGAAAAATAATTTTTACATTAAGGATTTTTCTTGAAATAACCAAGAAATATTAGAAAAATATGTTTTGACCTTCTGTTTAAAATGACCAAGAGTCATCCAAACCACCACTTCTCTATCATATGAGTAACCCACTATTGAAAACAACTAAAAAAGCTGGTTTAATAAAGATATTTTAGAGACACTTAGGAAAGTGAGGTTCAATATCCCTTTTCTAAATGTTGTGAAACAGATACCAAATTATGTAAACAATTTAAATAAATATGATTCCATAAAAGATAATTCAAGGCATAAGAGAGACTCAATTTAAGAATAACTATCTCCTTCATGGTGGAACATTATTTTCTTAACAATTTAACGATTCAAGGACTTTAAAAATTCCACACACTATAGGATAGTATGAATTCGAAGATTTCATACTAGATTTTGATATTCTATTGATGTTATTTGACATTATAGTAATTCATAATTAAAATTTGTATAAATTAAACCCACAGAAATAATTATTAAACATATCAAGTAGAGTACCATCATTCCTAATAAAGTTATTTAGGATGTACTGGTTTAAGTAATAAATATGGTTTTCCATCATATTTTTATGACATAGATATAAAATAAGATCAATTTAGAATATATAAACATCTCATTATTGGGTCACACATTCTAAAAAACTAAAAATACAATTATTAATATCCAAAAAGGGACATTTTTATTAGAATTTTGAAGAGAATCAATCCATTTAAATATCTTTCAATACATGAAGCACTTGAGAGGGAATAATTTCACTTCTAAAGTTAATATGATCGATTGGTTTTCTAAAAAACTATTTCCATAAAATTAACCACTAACATGAGAAACTAAAAATGATAGAATAATTGATGATAAATCTGATTATCATACAGAAAAAATTGATTCCTATGAAGATTGTGTAAATGTTGAAATTTATTTTTGTAAACCTTATGGTTTTGAAAACAAATAGTTTGATTTCTATTAAATAGTTGATTGACTAGAAAATGATGAATTTGTTTATAAAACAATTAGGTCAAAATTGATAAAAGAAGTCCAAGAGGGGCGAATAATAGAGCATATAAAATTTTTATCCAAATAAAAATATTTTCAATGTTAATTAATGGAACTAATTAGCTGTGGAAAATAAATGAAATAAAATGGGGAATTCTATAGTAGTTCATTCTAATGAAGGCCTAGTATTCTATTATATCTATCTAAATTTTGAGAGATATGTTGTGAACTATACTAAATTTTTAGGGGGAATCATAACCTGATTACAACATACTTTTTTATACTAGAAGTAAAATAATGAAACCGGTATCTTATATGGGGATATAGAACCCAAATAAAAAACTAAGTTTATAAAATGGGAATCAAAACCCAAATGGTTTAGACTATTGAATCTAGGAGTCAAAACCTGAAGAAATAATGAATAATTTAATGTGTAAAAGCATAAAAATAAGTCTTATCACATATGAAAGATGGGATGTAGTGTTATATACACTAAAAACCTGAATTAAGTATAATATAGACAATATATACACATGTACTAGTCCTTAAGTATTGCACCAGGATATCTCTACAAGGTAGTAGTATAAGTGGTATATTTTTTCATTTAGTACATGAAACTATTACCAAGAGATGAAAAATTTTATCATAATACATGGTCTATACAACACTTCATTGGTCATAGTAAAGCTCTGTTGTTTCTCAATAGTTCTTATTCCCGTAACTCAAATCTTGTGATGGATTCCGAATGATATTAAACATAATTTAAAAAAATTAATGATCCAATCTTCTATAAGGTAAATAATTAAAATTCATACTTCATAATTATCTATAAAAAATTAAATTATCCTTCAAAAATTATCTTGAAAAACCATTTAAAAAAAATAAAGACTAATTTTCACTAATTTAAATTACCCATTAAATAATTCAAATAATCTCTATAATAATAGGTTAAATAATTTCCATAAATATTATAATATAATATAACCATTAAATTAAAATTTAAAAATACTTTCTAATTTCATGCAGTTCATAATTATTCAAATTTGTTTGTAGAGAATTAAATTCTTCAAAATATATCTTAATAACATTTAGTTCACTAAATATTAATTTTGAAAATAATAAGATATAAAAATACAATCAATAAATAATTATTTAAATAAAAATATTATATGTTGTCTATATATTCGTCAATAAATAATAAATGAAAACCCATTTAAATATATCTAAAATAATTTGAAAATGATTTTCATGGCTTCTAAATAATATATTTGTATTTTGGAAATAAATAAATTATATAAAATAATTAGTATAAGAATTTAGTTAATAAAAATAATGAAGAATAGACCATTCATAAATTTATCGGTTTTAGAAAAATAAATATATTAAACTGACTATATGTACTGAGTGACTGGGAGGTACATGGCATGTGGTTTGTTAACTTTCTATACCATCATAACATTCAATCGGTTTAAGTAGTATTGTGGTCATTTGATAAAATGTGTAGTCATTATAATGTTCATGGGAATAGATTATAATTTTTATTCACTTATGTTACTATTATACATGGTCGGTTGAAATTTAAAATATGTGGTAATTCTACTTATCATGATAATATAAATGCGTTTTTTTCGATGAGAGTGGCTTAACTCGTTTTTATATATGTTTTATCTATATATGTTGAAATAAGCTTCAAATGCATGGAGCAAGATCCTATAAGTGATATGCAGTTGGTCATTCACTGTAGAGTGCATGGTGAAGGTTAGGTGTGACTCATATGCACATAATGAATATGACATCAACTTCATCAAGAAAGGGAAAGTGTGAGAAAACCCGATGGAGAATCTACACATGTTTCTTCACTATAAAACTCTTATACATAGTGTATAGTAGCTCAAGGAATGTAGAAGGCTCAGATGATGATTAATTCATGGGTAGAATCTAGAATACATATAGGGAATGAGCTTCATAGGAGTGACTTATGTTATTTTGTGGTTTTTTCACTTCTTGTAAGTCGGTGACCAAGTGGAAGAAGGTTTATGGTAGGTAAATAAATTAATGTGATTAGATCATAAAAACCACTTCATGTGGCTATATAAAAATCACCTGGGAACATTAAAAACACAACTTTTGGTAGCATAAAAAACATGTTGTTGCATCACAAATAACATGTGATCACATGATGAAAACACCTTGTGGAAAGGTGTAATGAAATATACTTATAGTAAGTTAAAAAATATAAATGTGGTCACTTAAAATAAAATATGGGGTAACTTACAGAAAATAACTTCTCGTTAGTTAAAAATAAATAAACTTCCAGTAACTAAAAAAAATTAACATTCAATATAATGTGATATAAAAAAATTATAATATATAAAACATAAAATTTATAAACAAATATTATAATAAAAATAATAACACCTAAACAATTAAGGAATAAGATAAGTTAAAATATAAATTTAAACACTACACATGAAAATTAATTAAAATAAGAAAAGTAAAATTATTTTACAACTACAAAATATATAACAAGTGAGTAATTGAAAATTTTATTGAACTAAAAAATTTATGCCAAATTAAGGAATTAAAATTATTGTAATCAAACAACATAAATTTTTGTGACACAATATATGCATATGCACATACAATATCCTCTTTATTGTTTGATTACAAACCCAAAAAATAAAACCATGATGTTTTTTATCCCCTTTTTTGTATGTAAAAAATTATAGAATATAAAAAACCTCTAAACATTTGTAGAGATAAAATAAGTAAGCTTCTTAAATTCCAAGCTCAATATTAATTTTTTTTCAAAATAATAAAATTCTAAAATCTTAGTAAATATATCTAAAAGATTATTCTCTGTAAGAAAAAATTATAAATCAATATTATCCGTATTCACATAATCTATAATAAAATAAAATCTAACATTAATATGATATTTTGATAATGTTTTAATTGATTTGTTAAAATGGGAATTTCCTATTTTTTATCATAATGAATGGGTAATTTAAAAAAATAAAAACCCAAATAACATATATTTTTCATAATCTATAATATTTGAATATAGAAACTAGAACCCAAGGTATACTCAGCCTCAATAGTAGATAAAGAAACATATAATTGTTTTTGGAATACCAAGAACATAATTTTTTCCCATGAAAATGACACATACCTGATGGTATTATTCGATAAATTATATAGCATAAAAAATCAGAGTGAGTATGTGATATTAAATCAGAATAATTTTTTTATATTAAAATAAACAATATATAAAAATTACTTTTAACATATATAAGTATTATTTTCACATCTTTAATATGTCTCTCTTTATGATCATATTGAAACCTTTCACATAAACAAAAACCAAATGTTATAGAGTTTCTAGATTCAAATAAGTAATGAAAACTACAAATATTTTTTATATAAAATTTAACATCAATATATTTACGAAAAAGCATCAATATCAAATTTTAAAATAGTAGTCATGTGAGTTTTCAAATATGTTCAATATTCCATACCAAACTGTTTAACTAACTCACTATTATACTTGGTTTAACTAATAAAGATCAAATCCTTTCTTTTTTAAATTTGATTTCAGATAAATAAGCATTATTAGTCCATTAATCTCATGTCTAACCAAGATAACAACAAGGTAAATAAATTATTACATGGAAATTCACTAAAAGATCCAAAAACTATATCATCAATATATATTTTCATAATTATTAAATAATTATATATACATTTAATAAATTAAATATTCCTAAAAATATATTTCATGAAACCATTATTCATAATAAATAATTAAATACATTAATATTAATCATGAGGTTCTTGTTTGAGAGAATAAAAATCTATAGATAACATAAGAAAAATAATTATAAAATTTAACATCATCGAAACACAGGGGTTTACGAACATAATTTTATTTATATGTACAACCATTTGAACTCACACTTTTGAAATCTATTTTACATAACTTAAAACCCTTAAAAAAGAAAAACATAGTAAGAATATAACATCCTCTAACCAGGATACAGATACAAATGATTAATCAAAATCAATACATTCTTGAGAAAATAATTGGAAAAAATATGGCTTTTTTGAATATCTATCTATATTCATTACAAAAATATATTTTTCCCATTTTTGTTTTTTATTACATTTTAAGGATTATTTTTTGGGCAAGTTGAAAATTTATTTTTGGATTTTGAGGCTCAAAGACACTCAGTATCGATATAATAAAAATATTTATTATATTATATCATGTATGTATAGTTTTTTAGAAATAATTGAATAACTCTTGAATAGTGTTTCAGATCATAAATATGATAACTCCCTTAAATATGAGATGTGTGTTCTACAATAAGAGTTATACACCTTTTATCAGCATTGGGTGTTTAGGTAAACATGGTCATGGTAGGATTAGTCTATTAATTAATTTGTTTGTTTGTTTATTTTTCCATAAAGTAACCCTCCACTATTTAATATCTATTATGAAACATTCCTAGGATTCATTTACTAACCCTTGTGATTTGATAGGATACCATAGAGGATAGAATGGGTAATGAGAAAAAATTGATGATTTTAATCTTTTACTATAGGGTCATATTCACCAGCAGATTTCATGGATCTCATGAACGATGATGGTGCAAGAACCATTATTTATCAAAAATTGATGAAACTTGTGGTAGGAAATTATTTTATTAGATTCATCCCATTTTTTATTATCTTATGTCAAACATGAATCCATTATTTTAATATTTTTATTTGTCGGTTGATATTCAATTTTTGGTTGATGAAAATTTCTTCCTAGATTTCAGAATTAATATTTCATGGATTATTGGTTCTTCATTCATCATCCTTATAAAAACAAAATTAATTCCAACCAAACTTATATCTAAGTTTTATTATACTTGCTATGTTGTTTGGTTCTCTCTCCCCATTCTTTATTCATCCATCATCGACACATAATTTTTCTTGTTGTTCAACAAAAACCTAGTGAACGATCCTTTCACAATTGTTCATTATCATAAACGAGCATCACTGTGGTTTTGGTATCATGATCAATGATGAAGTTTAAATGTGAAAATATGATAGAGGATCTTGTTCTAATTTTGATATATCGATTTACAGTATGGTGCATGGTGATGGATTGGATTGTTGGGGGTGATTACCAAGAATATGATGTGGATGGAATCCAGTCACTAGTGATGGAAAGATCATTCAACCATAGTTCCATGATTTTCTAGTGTGATTGGAATCAAGATAAATGCACTATTATAATGAGCAGAAGATGCTTTAAGGTTTACAATTTCTAGAAAAATACCAACTACAATGTATATACTTCAGAAGAACACATGTTTTGCGGTCCCCTCCTAAGAAACTGGGTTTTAGATGTAGAGATTGATATCACAAATCTTTTGTTCCCTTCCACAAACAATATAAACTAGTAATGGAAGCTTGACCATTACCCAAGGGGTACAGGGGCATGGGAACAACTAGGGATATAGGAAAAACAAGAGTACATGAGCATGTCTTGGTACATAGATATGGATATAGTACATGAGAATTGATTGGTACATAGACATGGATAGGTACATGGGTACGTCCAGGTACATGTGCATGAAACTATGTACATGGTCATAGCTATAGTATATAGACTTAGGTAGATATTACACTTCGAGTTCTAGCCAACCTCAACATGACCTATACTCTAGAAGAACACATGCTTTGTGGTCCCCTACTACGACACTAGGTTTTACATAAATATATAAATATCACATGTCATTTCATCCCTATCAAAATTTATGTGACCTGATGTTAGAAACTAGACATGTACCTTGGGGGTACATGAGCATGGATATGGCCGGGCACACAAGCACGACTATAGTACACATGAACGAACTAGTACTCAGATGTGGATGTAGTAAAAAAATGGACTAGAACTCGAACACATATAGGTATATGGGAATGACCTGAAGTACACCGAAATTTCTATGTACATGGGAACAACCCGAAGATCACAGTCACAACAATAGTACATAGAATCGGGTAGATAGTATAGGCCTAGTTCTGGCTACACTCAAAACGCCATATACTTTTTCTGAAGTAGGTTGAGGCCCTACAACTCTTAAATTTGGAATATTTTTTATTGGGTTTTTTACCTTGGTTCATCCCCATAATGGTATGGTGAGGAATAATGTTTTGATCATAGGATGTGATAACTTTTATAGTTTTATTCTTGGATAGAGTTTTGGGAATCCCTTTGTTTGACCAGTGCGGGATCTTCAATCATTTCATCACTATCCCTAGGTGGATGTCGAGGAAACCTCATGACTTACAAAACCAATCATATGATCCCCTCCTAAGTGGGTTATTCCATATATGTTATGGTATACCCCATATTCCTTGTGTTAGATCCCGAATCTATGTATCTAGTTCATTATAGATACAGTGAGTACATATTTGGTATGTCCAGATGATAATGACCTCTCAGATGAGTGTCATCAGTGATATCATGGATCATGGATTGAGTTCATGCAGATGAGTATTACCTTGAAGATTAGAGTAGAATCTTGTGTCTAGATGCATGGTTGAGACCTCTTTGACACTTGTTGACCTATAATCTTATATCTATGTTATTTTTTATCACTATGTATTATATTCTGACAGAAATTCCTTTATTATGATGAGCTTAAAAATCTCTTCATTATTTATGTATGGAGATATTGGGGGTCCTACTTGGTATTATTATACTCACCCATGCATGATATCTTCTTCAATATTTCATGTATTAATAAGATAATAGGTTTTTTAAAAAATTACATAGATGACAAAGAGTGGGTGCAGTGTAGTGATCTAGATAGATTATGGTTCATACTAGGTGTTTCATTATAGAGTAGTCCCCTCCATATTAGAAATTTGAACTATTTTTAATGTTTTTGTGGTGGGATTTTATTTTTTCCTTTAGTTTTTAATGTGATTTTTTCCTACATTGATGATCGATAGATTTTATGCATGCATTATGGTGTCAAATATGTTTACCTTTCAACTTTGTATGGGTAGTTTAAGATGTGTTCATGTGTACACGTTCTTAGGCTGTGGCCTCCCATGTGTCAAATATGATTACTCGATCTTTCTAACTATACCTTGGCCTATTAGTGGTTTCCTTTGGGTGTCCCAATTGTCAAACCACTATCCCGGAAGTCATGGGTGTTAGGGTAATGAAAACATGGTATCATAGGTGGTTTTATCATTAAACTAGAGTTTGGATTTTATGAAACTATGAGGTTCTTTTGAAATTTAGGGTAATTGTGTTAAAGTGTTTTGAGTTCATCATTAAATCTTTTGAATCTAGTTTTTTTGTGTTGGTGATATATCCTTTCAATAGAATTCCAAAAAAAATCTTTTTGACTTGGTACATGTGGGGACTAGTTTCATGGAAAACATTGATACACGCATCGTATAGGAATGGGTTGCGGTTTTCATTTCCTTCTTGAGTGAGCTCCCAAAATATAATATTTGGTCATGGTATATATTGATTTAATTTTAGGATTCCTCTAAAGAGAAATCCATATGGAATTACATGGATGGGTCAGGAAGATGATCCATGGGGTGATGAGGCTTTAGTGTGGGGTCATGTATAGGAAGTGGTACCTACTGGTGGTTTTATAAAATTTTCACCACTCGTTGAGAAGCATGTTGACCTAGAAGTTCTAAATGAGTATTTCCAAAGTCTGATGACACTCCATGAGTTTTATTAGTATCTAAGTATTAGGGTTTTTAGGTGAGATAAACCCCCAGGATGCTGAGTACATGTTATATCCACTTACCTTATTTTTCTGCCATGTGAGGACACCTCTCAACGAGATGGTGGTCCTAGATGGGAGTCATATTTAGGGATACATAGGATAATGGCGGATTCTGGTGAATTATAAAAATTATGAGGAATTTATATATGGGATATAGATTGATCATATCTTTAGAGTGGAGTTATATCTTCCCACATTGTTACTAGTGATCATCTAGAAGCTTTGCATCTTCAGTAGGGTATCATGACCGTGAAATAGTATTTGACATGGTTGACCAACCTCTTGTGAAATTATTTGAATATATTTTGTGACCTATTATTATTAAAATGGACCATTGAAAAAATTCCTACATTAAGATATCAGGGCTAGAGTGATATCTCTTTGTATACCCACTATGCTCGAGTGCCTATGCAGTATTCGGTAGTAGAGAGATTTTGAGGTAAGCGGATATCGATACTTCATGTTGGTAGTGTACACATGGGATTTGATAGCTCAAAATTTGGTAGATGATATAAAAAATAAGAATTAAATAATGTGTGGTTATATGATAGATTATACCAAGACATAGAGTCTATAGTTTAAGGCTCTCAATATGGTTTTAGTCGTCCCAAAGAATAGTGGTGATTCTATTGTGACACCTGGTGACATCATGTCAGGGATTGTCCAACCCACCAGGTGGTTGATAAAGATATGGTTGATGGGATACCTAAAAGATTAATTGGTAGGATTAGGGTGGTATACATGATATTGTACATGGAATAGAAGTATGGAGAGTAGTAGGATGTGTAAGATAGTTTGTTTTGTTTCCACCACCACCCCCAGTGGTCTGCGCCATGCTCGAAGAGCTTCTGGACAAGGAAATGGATAGTTATATACCATGGATTCTTACAATTCCTAGTATCCATGGATTATTATAGGTACAATATGTGTCATATAAAATTTATTTAAATTACTAATAAAACCCGACATGATCTACTACTTTCATTCCACTTCACTAGTTTGATACATGAAAATTTTTGTTAATACCATAGAAAAACCATTAGGCTTAGAGGTACATCACAAATAGGGATAAAATGGTCATACAATCCTTTATATAATGTGATATGACACTTTTAGTTGATATCTTTTTATAATGTCTCCTTTTTTTATATGTGGGACCTTATGAAATCATCTTAGGTATGGACTGGATATCTGTTGTTCATGCCTATATTCACTATTTCATGTGGAGGATGTGGATTGTCAGTAGTGATGGGTTGAAGTTTTTCCTTAATAGGTGAAAAGGAAACCCAAATTACATAGGATGGTTTTATATTTAGGATGATGCAACTAATTACTCATTATTTTCCAAGAATTACTCATGGAGTAGTAAATGCTATAGGGTTTCAACTTCATGTAGTAGTGACATTAAACGAGGAAATATTTCTTAAGGTTGTGTCGAGCTAGCCTCCCCACAATGATATTAAATTTTGAATAGAAATACACCCAGGTAATACCCCAATATCAACCCCATCATATCAGATGGCTCGTAGCTAGATTTTTGAGTCTATGGTGTGGTTGGTGGACTTGTAGAGAAGGGGTTTTGTTAGACTTAGTTTTTCCTATGGGGGAACCCAACATTATTCTATAATAGGGAGGATAGGAAATTGAGGTTTAATATGTATTAACATATCCTGAACATTGTTTCCATGATGAATAATTAACCACTACTAATTATTTATGACTATTTGGACCATTTAAGAGTGGGGAGATGGTTATCAAGGATTCTCCTAGAGTCAATTTATCACCAACTCTAATTTTGAGACATGGATATGATGATGATGGAATTTTGATTACACTATGATCATTAAGATTGTGTGGGGATGAATTTTATCATTTAAAATTCCCAATCAGTATTTATGGGAATCATGAAATAAATCATACATCATTTCCTAGACCCGTTTTGGGTAATCATCATCGATGAATTTATAGTACACACAACATTCAAAGGGAAGCACGTGTCACACATGAGGTTAACCTTGTAAAAACATCGAGATAAAAAACCCTTTTTGGGATGTTCTCAATGTTTTTTTAATGATGTCCACTTTCTAGTACATGTCATCTCAATAGAGGTTGTGGTAGTGGACTCAGTGATTTTTCAGGTAGTGTTAGCTTGGGAGCCACCCAAGATCATGATAGAGGTGTAGAACCTCCTTGGAGTGGAAATATACTAAATGAGAATTATGATATATTTCTCCATGATATCATCACCTTTCACTAAAATGAAATTAAATTAGAATCCTTAAATGTTGAAATAAAGGTTCCAACAATCTTTTCATGAGATTGGGCAATGGTTTATGAGTTTCAACATCTTGAGGCATCTAAACATGAAACATGGGTGATCATTTTATCACGATTTCTAACCACAATATACTAAAGTGTATCCTTTTTAGAAGGATTTAAAAATGATACATAGTTTATGGATAGATTTCTTATAGGATTATAAATTTTAGATATTTTATACTATCGAGAAGGGAAGCGTTGTGGGAGATGTTCTCAACATGAGATCTTTGTTATTTTTTTAACCGGGGAATTAAATTTGTTAGCCTTATTATAGTTGTCCATATTGTATGATGATGGTAGAGCTTACCTCTAGTCAATGGTTGATACCCCTCCACATCTACAACATGTTAGTGACACCTAACTTAGATATATTCAGTGAGAATCCTTGCGTATTTAGATATCCACTAGACATGCTCTTGATGGATTATATAAAGGTAGGGACCACATCATCCTTATTATATGATATATGTCTGTAACATAAATATTTAATAAATAGGTTTTGATGGAGTTTCATACACCCCCTTGGTTTTACAACCAAATGTGGTGAGTATGAGATCAGGCCATCAACATCAGTTTAAGTAGATAGGGATGAAGATGTGTGTAGTGGATCTTCTCTATCAATGACTCACTTTTCAGTAGGTTAAGGTTGTTCAGTAATTTCCAGTGGGTTTATCTCAACCCCTTGACATGCAAAAATGGCTTCAAAATGGTATATCTATAGACTTTTTGATGGAATCCCAATTATCTTATATAGGAAATGATGTAATCTGGGAGAATATTGGCTGACTTTCCAGCTTATCCCACTTCCAAATATATAAGATTATATATTAGTATAGAGTGTTGGATTTATTTAAGTGATGTGTATATTACAAAATCATGTATTAAATGTGATGATAATTTCATACCATAAGGTTCAATTCACATCATGATTATGGAGAGGATTTTAGGTGGACTTTTAGAATCAGTTCCATTTGGTCACGATTTTTCACACCCAGATTGGAATCTAGAATGATAGGACCATTTAATTTCATGATTACAATCAATGATCTTTCCTGTTATAAATTTTCTATATTTGAGTGGATCGCCTACCCTTGGTGTCATATTCAAACAATAGGAGAAACCATTTCACCACCAATATGGAACCTTTGAGGCCCTATATATGACACCATTCAAGTGAACACTATATTGGATTGATCTTAATGATTCATCAATCATGGCACCATAGATTATGTGAGTGATTATAGACAAGGTTTAGATCATCATGGTGTCAAATAAGACTACCCAGAGCCATCAGAATAACTATGTAGACTAACGATGGAGGACTTTGGAGTTCGAGGAGGGAGACCATGGGTTTCTAAAGGTATCACCTCAATGTACATTATCAATATTTGGTTGGTGTAGAAAGTTATTGCAATGGTTAATTGACCCCTTCATGATACTTTTTTAGTTTGGCGATGTGGTCTAGCACATGGCCCAAAACTACTATTTGATCAAGTACACAATGTTCTCCATCTATTGCAACTAATGTGAAATGTGCATGACCCATCACATGTTATCGACTAGGTTGATATTGAAATTGTGGGTAGATCTTCATTTTGAGGAGTAACTGGTAGTGACACAGGATTGGAATAAGAAGATCCTTTGTGAGTAAGAGATTCGATTGGTGTGTGTTCAATGGCAGTGTAGGAATCTTTAGGAGAGTATCTAGGAGTGGGTGACCCAGATGCGATCCCAAAACCCTCAACTATTTTAGGTTTTTTATTTTCAAGATAAAAATCTCTGAGGTTGGGAGAATGTAATGACTACATTTTTTCTTCTTAAGATTTGGAATATTATAATATGTTATTTTGGATCTAGGAACTAAGTTAGCACATGATTCCGTGGAATAGAGAGTCTTGGTGTTAGTATAGAAAATATTTAATATATTATATCACACACAATCATATTTTCATAAATAATTGAATGAATCTGGGATAGATTATTGGATAAAAAATTAGAGACCTTCCTTGAATCAAGACTTCAGATTTTACCCAAGGTGTGACATACATTTGGTCGACATCATGTATTTGGTTAAAAGATGGTCATGGGAAGATTAGTAAATTAATTAATCCCTATTTTTAATAGTCATGGAATGTATATTACAATATAGATAATAATTATTCTTATAAGAGAAACCAAGGATGATACCCTGAAAAATTTTATCTTCAAACTTATATAAATTATCCATTATTTTAAAGATAAAAACATTACAACCAAATAAGTTGAAATAATTAACCATCAGTTTTAAACCATTAAAAAATTCATAAGGGTTTTTCAGCAATAATGGTCCAACATAATCTCTATTCAACACATATAAATTAGTATTAATATATTCGTCCCAAAATTATATTGGAAAAAATATCTATTCAGTATATTTCAAGACATAACATAAATGGTTCTTTTTTTACTTTATAGAACATGATTTTTATTGGGTATTAAGTGTATAAATTTTTGCGCTTAACCACTAGCTTCAAAAAAATTATCAAACCCAAAATTAAAAAAATCACTATATATATCACCTTGAATAAAGAAAATTATAAAAAATATTCTTAACTAGATTAAAAAGAGAAATAAACATAGCTAAGATATCATGAAAATGTGACAAGAAATAAACCCATGTAAATCAAATAAAATCATCAACAATATAAAAAACATTTATCTTACCAATAAAACAAAAAAATTCATAGGAACAAATAAATCAAGATGCAATAATGTAGTATTTCTATAAGAAAATACATGATTGATTAATCTAAAATATTAATTTTGTTGATTATCTTTCAAACATGAATCACAAACAAAATCTTTTTTTACCTTCAACTTGAGTTTGTCTATAACATGTCCATGTTTGGGTATGTTTTGTGTCATTCAAAAATGGGCTTGTATGACACTCTTATTCAATATAATATCATTTATTTATAATTCATTAAGACACTTATTGTTTTGATTTGATAGATCAAAGAAATTAACAGAATAAATAATATCATTATTATATGAATAAAATATAATAGAAATATATTTATACACTAAACATTTATTATCTTAAAACATAACATGAATAATATCATTTAAAAGTTGTGATATAATAATTATATTATGTTTAATCCATTGAATATATAGAAAATTATTTAATTAAAACAATATTAGAAGATCCTAATTCAATAAAACCCTTACCCATTCCTTTATAGTTACCTCTCAAATTAATTGATACACCATCACATTATGTATAATTATGGAAATTTGGTAGGTCCTATATCATGTGCTGTAAAATTCTATTTTCCATCTATCATGGGTCATTGAGATTATTAATATGGTTATCCTAAAAAAATAAATTAAACAAATATCTATTTTTCAACCCATGTTATCATTTGTTGAACTAGGTTAGTAAAAAAAGTTATTCGATACCAAATCACATTTAAAAAATTTATTATAAGGTACTCTTGAATATAAGTGCTTATAATTAAAATATCTACTATATCCAAATATTTATCAAAATATAAAAGAATATTTGCAACCATAATGTCCATGAAACTGGCACCTATAGCATGTAACAATAGAAAATTTTCTATTATATATTTTAATGAAGTTATTCTTGAGTGATTAAATAATATTTGAATTATACCAAAAACTAATTGTATCATTATTTTAATTCATTATAGAAAATATATTTCCTTATTTTACTTTTCCTTGAACAACATTAGATAATGTCTCTTTTAAGCTAACAATATTATTTTTAAAATTTTCATTCTCTTTATAAAAAAAACTCAAAATAATTATAAATCATACCTCAACAAAATGAAGAAGAATTTCAATTTTATGCATTAAGAGAACAATTACCCTTATTGAATTCATTAAATTCCTTGATATTCCTCTTATTTTATTCTTTAAATTCTTTATACAACTTAGTAACTCTAAAAAAATTAAATATTTTAGTTTTCTTTTTATAAGTCATAAAAATAATAATTGTCTCCATTATAATAATAAATACAATCCAAATAATTTCATACCTCATTAGTGTTATCTACCATCAAACATAAGTCAGATGAATATTCATCAAATCTAGATTCAAAACATTAATAGTATTGTTTGGTAAAACTCCATCAGGTATGGTAATCATGATTCATTTCATTATTTTGCATCTTATCTATCCCTTCTACTTAAACTTTGGATAGTTTTATTTGATGTGACCATTCTTTCTACATTCATAAAATGTTAAATCTGGTTTTTTTAGTATCCTAAATTTATTATTGATCATTTTTTTATCTTTATTTTTTTCAATTCTTATACCTTTTATTTGACTTCATCATGTTAGAAATCAATTTTTATATATTTACAATTTCTCATTTTCCAATTTCCTTTACCAAAAATTCAGAAGAGTTAGGAGAAAAATTTATATGATATTTGAAAGTAATACCTTTTTTTATTTTAAAGTATTATTTAACAAAATTTCATATTTAAGTAAAGATCCAAGGAGTTGATTTACTAAATAATTTTTGAAATTATTTCTTTCATCGATAGAAAACATCTTTATGTGCCACTTCTTTGGTGGTTCACACAGAACTCTTTAAAAAATATAGGATTATCTAAAAAATATCTAAGAGGATTTATTTAATTATATACACTAGTGAGCTGGTAGAACATCTGATTAAAAATATCATCTTCACCCACTTTGAAATCTTAGTACTCATCTTGAAGCATTCTGAGTTTTGTTCAAATCAAATTATCAGATTCAAGATGTATTTCTTGTAAAATCTTCAAGGTATCATGGGTTGTATTATAATAAAATTCATGAATAAAAATACTTTTTTATATATCATAGTGTAAGATATTCTAAATATTATAAATAAAAATAATTTTTTTGTATTTTTTATATGTTTATCAGGATCAGAGTCAAGTAATATGTAATATTTTATGACTATTTTCTGGTGATATATGCTCAATTACTTCATATAATCATCCATTCTAGTTATCCATTAACTATAATCATTATAATAAAAATTTAGACATTTCAGAGGAATCCATATATAATTTGGATTTTTTTCTTTTCATCTAAAATTATAATATCTATCCTTAGACTGTGATGTCTGGGAAAAGGTTATCACTAAAAATGAATGTTTAAAAACAAAGAAAAGGCAAGACTCTGGAAGTATTGATAACTTCCAAAAGGAATTATTATATAATCCCCATTTTTAGGTATCCTGAAAAATAAATGAATTAGAAAAATATATTTAATATGGTTGAACCACTTATGCCATTTTTTAGGAAAAAATGATGGAAAAATTTCTATAGAAATGTGAATAGACCATCTAAAAATTTTATCCAAATAAAAATACTATCTATGTTAAATTATGGTATTAATTAAAAGTAAAAATGCAATATATAGAATATTTATTTTTATATTATTTTAGTTCAAAGTGGTCATGGTCCACACTTACCCATCTCTACTATGTGAGATATGGTGATGAACTACACTGATTTTTTAGGTGTAATCATAACCAGATTATATAATACTTTTTATAATAGAGTTATAACCAAGATACATTATTTTATTATGGGGATTCATAACAAAAATACAACACTAAATTTATATAACATAATTCAAAACCCAAAACATCCTAAATATACAATTCCAGAATCACAGCTTGAATAAGGAAATAATTATTTTGAATTTAAAACCATAAATATAAATTGAGATCATGTGTGAGATATGGGAAGTAATGTTACAAGAAAAAGAAACTATGATGAAGTGGAATATATAAAAAATAATCATTTTTATTGGTTTATGTTTATTGTATAATGATGTCTCTTTATGGAAATAGTGCAGGTCGTAGAAGTATTTATTCATCACTTGAATGTCTATCCAGTAGTTGAAAACTTGTTCACACGGGACATGGTTTGTATAACCCTTCATATTAATAGTAAAACTCTTTTATTTTTCAATGGCTCATGTTATCTTAACTCATATCCCTTTGAAGGTGTCTTGAATCATTAAAATGGAATCTATAAAAACAAACATGCTAATATCAGACTAGCAAAAGTAATTCAAATTCAAACTTCATAGTTATCCAAGAGAGATAAATTTATCAATCAAATTTTTTTTAACAAATATCATTTGAATTCAAAACATGGAGAATAATTCATACTAATTTTAATTACCCATTAAATAATTCATAAATAATCCATTAAAATTGGTCAAAAAAATCTATATATATCATTTGATTATATAAATAAAATAAAATTCCAAAATAATTTTTATTTTTCATGTGTTCAAAATTATTCGAAATTTTATTATACTACATTAAATACCATAAAATAAATTTTTATAAGTTTGAAATCACTAAATATTAATTTTCAAAAAAATATTAAATAAAAATACACTCAAAAAATAAATAGTTAAATAAACATATTGTATTCTCTATGTATATGTGTGAATAAACAATAAGTTAGGCACTATTTAATATATTAAAATTTTATTAAACTTTTATTTTCATAGAATATATATAATATATATGTAATTTATAAATTAAAAAAATTACATAATATAGTCAATATAAAGATGTATTTTATTAAAATATTGAAAAACAGAGCATTCATAATTTTCTATATTTTAGATAAATAATATATCAAATTGTATGTGAGTGTCGAGTGATCGTAAGGTACATGTCCAATCATCAATAATCATACTTTGACATCATAATGTGTAGTTGGTACAAGTATTCTTATATTCACTTGATAAAATGTGTAGTTGGTATACTTAACATTTGATGAAATTATATCATGTAGTCACTTAAGATACAATGATGCATGGATGGTTGATATTTCAATGTTTGGTGACTATATATACCATGAGGTTGTAAATGCGGTAGATTGAATTAGAGTTGAATAAATAATTATCATATTTATTTTTATCTATATATGTGTTTAAATTAGGGGATGTTTTATGGTGTGAGATCATGTAGGTGATACGTGACAGTTGTTTCATTGCAAAATGCATGGTAATTTTTTTGTGTGATGCTCCACCACTATATAAAGAAAAGATAAACTCATATGATAACGTTCTAAATGAGAAAACTTGTTTGAGAATCCATGGTGGTAGGTTCACTGAAAAATATATTTGTATGGTGTAAAATAATGAAATTTATGTGTATTTTTTGGAGGGTAATGATGTTGGGTTTAGAAACATGGATAAGTATATATAAATTACGCTTCAGAGAAGCAGATCCTATTGTCTTATGGTTAGTTAACATGTTGTGAATAGGTGAATTCATAGAGGGGAGTAGGTTCATGGTAATTAAATAATATCATATGGTTAGTTCATCAATGTAAGAACCTAGATCTTGTTTTCAGGTATGAATCTTGTTTTCTGGTATTTTCGAGAAAAAGGGGAGTTTCTAGAAATTTCAAGAGTACATGCCATGGACTTTTAAGTACACGCTGTGTACTTAGTTGCCATGGGTAGACGTGTGCTGGTCGTGTAACGACTGAACACAAAGCCTTGTGGGGTGACCTGGTGTCCGCTTAAAGTGAAGCTCAGTAAAAGAGAGTACATGACATGTACATTTAAAATACACGTTGTGTAATTTCTTTTTATTTCATTAAATGGATCGGGTTCATGTCTAATCACCAGAACACCTTTTTTCTAGGTCTATCTTGTCCCGGACCGTCTATGGAGGATGATTCTTCTATGAGGCCCCAACTCACCATCCATTCTCCAAATTTACCATCATCGATTGTGTTGGAATCTCCATGGTAAGCTCTTCCTTCCCCAAGAGCATTGTTTCCTGATTTATCCTGTTTCACGAGATATACTATGTTATATTTTTTAGTTGTTTTGCAGATCTACAACATTATAGGGTGATTCAAGGATTTTTGTTCATGTATATTGATCATATAATGCAGAAGTAGTTTGTTTGTGCCTTTCTGTAGTTATTATTTGAGTTATATGTGCAAAAGTTCCCAATACCCTTGTTCAGGGTATTGTGTGATCATGGTTTTTAGCCCTGTTATTTTATTTTATTCATTGTGTGCGTGTGTAGAGGATTTATGTTTGTAAATAGGGTTATTTTACCTTGTTATGTATGTGTTTTCCCATGCTTTCTTGATTCTGACCATTTGGTCTAGCATTGCCTAATAGGTTGTTTTGTTTTCCATGCCTAGTATTGTTAGGATATAGTGATTTTTTTAGATGTTGTGGTATGAAATATAGTGTTTATCCAAGAAGTTATTGTGGTTTACATTGTATTCTATATACCGTTTGTGCATGATTGTTTTCATAGGGATGTGAGAACCTGGTGTAGAAGACCATAGGGGGAATGGACGCTGAGGGCTTCTCCATAGTGTTTGTTTACTTTACATTGTGACACATAGGGGGGGTGGACATTAGTGCTCCCAAAGTGTGTCTGTATTTCCTCATTTTGATACCATAGTGGGAATTGGATATTTAGTGCTTCCTCATAGTGTCTGTAGTTTACCGATAAAATACCACAGGGGGAATTGAAGTTGAGTGCTTCCACAAAGATTCTTCACAAAATCTTAACTAGAAGGGGATAGACTTTGGGAATATCACATAGGGTTTCTTATTTGTGTTTGGTTGAACCATAGAGGACAGGATATGAGTACTTCATAGAGGGTTACATGGTTTTTATTAGTTTCTTACTAGATATATGAAATGGAATGCTTTTAAACATTATGATTGGTTACTTTTGAGTACTTCCTTGTCTACTACTTCTTTTTGCTTATTGCCTATCATATATATTCACTGACTTCTAGGAATAGATATTTGGGTGGTTTCCTATTGGTATTAATATCACACCCTATTAGGTTTATGTTTTTGGGCCCAAACAGAATATATTTTTGCGGGTCCAAATAAGGGAAAGCACCCTTCTACTTTCGATACGTGATTGTAGTGGAGCTGGGGAGCATTGGACCAAGCTGAGGTTTGCAATTCTGTGGAGAGTTTTACATACTTCTCTTTTTTACTTTTGTTTAGTATTGTTTTACACATTGTGACTTGTTTGGATTTTTACCTGGACATATGTATAATGAACCATTTATATATATATTCTTCAGTTTATTACTACCAGTCTTCAACTGCTTATTTATTGCATACTATTACAAATTCGTCTATTGTGTATCTATTTATTTCTGTTATGTTACTATTACAATGAGCTTATAGTTTCTCAACTATCACACCCAAGGCCCTCACTACTAGTCCACATCCATTAGCATTCGGGGAAATGTGCTTGAGGCCATGTGACCCACCGGGTACGGGGCACCTCTAGGTGGCACTCAAAACTGGGATGTTGCAATGTGGCATCAGAGGGTTTCTTTTCTTCTTGAAATACTATTTGGAGCCTATATCTAGGGATATGGTGGAATAGGTATTTGGAAATGAGTTGTGGATGGGATTCACTAACCCGTGTATAGGGAAAATCTAATTTACCTCATGTATTGCAATTTTTTTGGTTTTGCAATTATTATAGTTAATTTGATATCACCAGTGGGTGATTCGCATGTTTGTACTGTTAAAGTTGATAATATTGAGGTTCAATTTCTGTTGGAACCCAATGAGATAAGGGTACGCCATCTCATGCATCGTATATCCACTTGCTTGAGATCACATGTCATGCATTCTTTCCATGCCATTAGGGTGCATTACTGATTTCATGCTATTGTAATAGATTTTTTGATTGATATGCATGATGTTGTGATATATTCCTTGATATAATACCTACTTTTTGATAGGGTATTTCTAATATGAATGATCTAGTTTGAATGAATGCAAATCATTGATTCTTGAGGTGTTATGGGCCCTCATGGATTAAACATTTTGGATCATTGCATTGTTAATCTTGTACATGATAGGTATATGATGCCAGGATTTTAATTACAGGGAGTATGGGCCCTCACGGATCATATTTTGGTATTTTAATGTTCATTTTAGTTTTTTCTAGGTTACGGAGTAGTTTTTGAGGCTTACTATCTGGAAAACCCCATAATACACGGCGTGTAATTATGAATACACACCGTATATCCTTCTATTCAAGAAGGAACTGTTTTTCTTAAGTAAACACCGTGTACTGTATATAAATTTTGTGTAGTCTCAAACCGTGTCACTGGCTATGTATGCAGATACACGGGGTTGGGAAATGATTGGTAGCACACTCCATGTACCGAACGTACACTCCGTGTTGTGTAGGCCATGTGTCCACTCGTGTGACTAACAACCTGGATGGATGAAACATAGGTTACACCCATCATGTCAATATTGAACATGTTGTGAAGTGTAACCCATGTATCTTGATGTGTGATTAACAACAAAATTCGTTGAAATCCTTAATGTACATGTTGTGTTTGGAACAAACACGCCATGTAGTATTGTTCTAGGGGAACCGTGTGGGCTAGTCGTGTAGAAGAACTCTGGCAGGGTAACATGATTCAAGTACACACCATTTCTTTGAGAAACATGTCATGTGTATGGGGTGTTACATGACTAGAGTTGTCAGAAGTACACACCCATGTAAATACTTTAGGGAACACTTCATGCAGAGGATTTTACATTCCATGTATTCCTATTTTGAAAATCATGAACAATTTCTTTCTCCAATTCCCTTTTTACACATAAAAGTTTCAATACTTGATAATATTCATTCGAAGTTGTGCGATTGACCTTGAAAAGGCATGCCACCAATACTTCCTTTGGTTGTTCACCAGATAAAAGGCAGAGATCAAACATCAGACTTGGCTGATCAGGGACTAACAACATATGCTCTTGTACTACCAGCCTTTGTACTGGCCTTCATTCTGTACACAGGTGCTAACACATAGTTCCTATAGGGGTTTATGAGGTTCATGAAGACCTTCTAGGGATCACCACATCCTTCCCTATTAATGTAAGAATTGACGCAGGTTATCAAGTGGCAGCATCCTCCCACCTTCCCAGGGGAAGGAGAACCCCAGGCTACAGAGTCATGGTTATAATTCATGTTTTCTATCTTAGAGAATCTGGAGACGCCTCCAAAGAGGAGGATGAAGCTTACTACTTGTATGATTTGGGACTCCTCCAAGAGATGGTGGGATGTGATCTCATAGGTGGGACTCCAGCTAGTTATGGCATGGGACGAGTTCATGTGTTCCTTCTACGACTACTTCTACCCTGAGACTTTGAGGTCTAGTCGATCCTGAGAGTTCATGAGTCTGGAGCAGGGTATTCTCTCTGTTATGGAGTACTCTTCTCATTTCACAAAGCTACAGTGCTTCACACCCTTCCCAAGAGGTGATGAGTTATTTCTAGAAATTAAGTTTGAGGATTTTCTCATACACGACATCTGATATCAGGTTAATATCATATGGTTGACTTCTATAACTTCTATAGTCAACCAAGAACTGATCCCAGAGAACAATTTTAGAGATTTGGGAGCGGTGATCCAGGGCGGTTCGGCATCCAGAGTTGGTACCCCTCTTACTGACAGTATGATGTGTCATATGGAGTCTACACATGGGGTCATGAGGAAGTGGGATACTTCTTCTGGTGGCCGGTTGGTGTGATACCAGTGCGGGAAGAGCGGGCATATGTGGCCACATTGCCAGAGAGACCCAATCGAGTTCCGATCTTATGGCATGATGGTACATCATTAGCATTTCAGTCAATTTTTTCTCACCAATAATAGGTAATACTGGTTATTCTATGACTCATAATTCAGGAGTAGTACCATCAGTTTCTTATATGATTGAGAACTGGAGTTCTTCCGGTCGTTCATGCTGAGGTGGAGGTTGCGACCGTGGTAGCCAGTCTGCAGGCTTTTAGTTACAACAAGGGGGATCAGCTCAGGATAGTTAGGTAGGGTAATAGGTCCACAGTATAGGGAAAAAATTTGTAGTGGAGAAGACCCAAGAGAGGTACGATTCTAGACCCTCTATAGTGCGAGGTATGATCCTTGTTGCCTCATTTTTATATTCTTCACTTTTCAATACAGGGGATTCCCATAGTTTCATATTTTTTACTGTTGTGGAGAGCCTTATGCTCTATATCTTTACTTATTTTGATGACTTGACGTTGGAAACCATGTTGGGGATAATAAAGGATAGTGTATGTCAATGAAATGAGTTCCCACTTGATGTTTGTGGGTGTCACTTTTTATGGGAACTCTATGTCCTAGAGATAAAAGGTTGTGATGTCATTCTCGGGTTGGACTAGTTGGTTCCCTATCTAGAATTTGTCAACTTATGTCATCGTAGGGTGAGTTTTACTTAACCGGATAGCTGTTTTTTCATACATAAGGGTGAATGGGATGTCCATGTGAGCAGAGAAGGACCTGGGCATCATGGGTTTAGGAGAAGTTATAGCTAACATTGCTATTCTATATTCGAATGACTACAGGAATCCACAGATGGACTTTCCTCCAGTGGTGGATTGTTTTAGATATGTCTTCCCAAATTAATTTTCAGGTTTTCCTCTGGAGCTAGAGGTAGACTTTTCTATTCAACATGTTCCAGGAGTGGAATCGATGTTTATTCCTCCTTATAGGATGGATACACCAGAGTTACAGGAGATCAAGAATAAGTAAGAGGAGTTACAGGCTAAGGGTTTCATCCGACCGAGTACTTCTTCTTTGAGTTCGCATGTCCTATTTGTGAAAAAGGTGGATAGTAGCCTGCAACTTTTTGTAAATTATCAAAAGATAAACCAGTTGACAGTCAAGAACCAAAATCATTAAATTAGGATTGATGATCCGTTTGATCATCTTCGAGTAGATCAGTTATTCTTGAAGATTGACATTAGATCCGGTTATCATCTGTTGTGTTTTAGACCCACAAATATACATATTATAACCTTTTGGATCATGTATGGTCTATTATAGTATGTGGTTATGTCATTCAGTATCACAAATGTGCCTATAGATTTCATGGATCTGATTAACTAAGAGTTCCATCTATACGTGGATTCTTTCGTGGTGGTCTTCATGGATGATATCCTGGTGTACTCTCACACTCGACATGACCATTCCACACATCATGAGATCATTATGAGTACATTGACAGAGCATCAATTATATTCTATGCTCTCAAAATACCACTTTTGAATTCACCAAATTCACTTCATGGGTCATGTTATCTCAGAGACAGAACTATCGATAGACACATAAAAAATGAGAGAAATAGTTTCCTAGGAGAAACCGTAGAATTTATTTGAGGTGTGGTGTTTTCTAGAGATTTTTGGATACTCTAGGTGTCTTATAAAAGACTTTTCACAGCAATATGTACCACTAACGGGCCCAAATAAGAAGGGTGTGAAGTATTTGTGGTCAGTCTCGTGTGAGTCAACCATTCAAGAGTTAAAAGGGGGTTTGACTTCATCACTGATACTAGTATTTCAAGATCCAAGAAAGAGATATATAGTCTACTATGATGCATCAGGTATCAATCTGGGAGCTATGATTATTTAGGGGGAAGGAGTCATTGCATAAAGGTCTCGGTAGTTGAGACCACATGAGAGAAATTACCTGACACATGATCTCGATTTAGGTGCTATTGTAAATGAATTACATTGTTCGATACATTACTTGTTGGGAGAGCATTTTTTGGTTTTTATTGACCAAAAAGGTCCCAATTATATCTTTACTCAGAACTATATGAATCAATGATAGCGAAGGTGGGTTGAGTACCTTCAGTCCTTTTACTTTGATCTTGCTTAAACGCCTAGGAAAGGCAACGGAGTAGCTGATGTGTTGACCAGGAGGACTCACATATAGACAGTTCAGGAGGCCAGAAGTGAGTGTAAACATATGGGTCTATTCTCTAAGATACATATGGAGGTTCATGAGAGATAGGGGTAGAAATTGATTTCTTATGTAGTTGTCACCTTTACTCTACTTTCTCGAGTTCGAAGGAGGAAGCTATCAGATGCTAAAGGCCTAGTCCACCAGGAGAGCGTGTCGGGAGAGGACCTTATTACAGGATGGATAGTAGGTGAGGATGAGATCTTGTATTTTCATGGATACGTATAGGTGTCAGTAGAAATGCGTGAGGCGCTCATGTAAGACATTTATTCCTCAGTTTAAGAAGTTCATCCTAGTGTTACCAAGATGTATCGTGATATACACTGTCAGTATTGGTGGTTAGGAATCAATAGAGATGTTGTTGGGTTTGTCATGACGTGTTCCCTCTGTCAGTAGGTGAAGGAAAAACATCAATTACTAGTAGTTATTTTGTAGTAGTTACCCATTCTTGAGTGGAAGGGGATTGATGTCATGATGGACTTCATCACAATGTCACCGAGGTCGCCTTGAGGGAACAATGCAGTTTAGGATGTCATTGAAAGAATCACGAAGGTTGCCCACTTATTACAGATCAAGGATACCTTCAGTGTTGATGAGTTGGGAAGGTTATACATCCGAGAGATTGTATGTCTACATGGAGTTCCACACTCCATTGTTTTAGATAAGGATTCATGATTTACTTCTCTGTTTTGGTAGGGACTACCGAGGGCTTTGGGTACCCAGGTACTTCTGAGTATAGATTTCCATCCCCAGACAGATGGCCAGTCCATGTGTATGATTCTGGTTCTTGAGGACATGCTTCGAGCATTCATCCTCTATTTTGAAGGTTCTTGGGAGAAGCACTTACCTCTTGTAGTGTTTTCCAACAATAATATTTTTCAAGAAACTATTCAGATGACACCTTATGAGGCATTTATTGTAGGCCATGTCGATCACCCCTATGTTGGAAAGAGACAGCAGATGTATCTATGTTGGGACCTTGTCTTGTCCAAGAGACCACAGAGTAACTCGAGTTGATTCAAAATGGGATGGATTCTGTACAGTCATGACAGAAGTCTTATGTTGATCAATGGAGATAACCCATAGAGTTCGAGGTCGGAGATTAGGTTTTTCTTGTGTGTCACGCAGAGGTTGGGACACAAGATGATTAGGAGACAGGGTAAACTTTCACCAAGGTACATCAGACCATTTGATATTTTGGAAAGGGTCAATATGGTTTCCTATTGGTTGTATTTATCTCAGAGGTACCGGGATATGCATGATATCTTTCACGTTTCTTAGCAACAATGTTACTTGTCAGACTCATCTCATGTCTTTCAACCTGAGGAGTTTGATCTAGAGGTGGATGGATCGTTCCTAGAGCATTCTATCCAGATTGTTTATCGCAGTGCAAAGGTTCTCTGTGGCCGGTCTATTCCTCTGGTACAAGGGCTATAGCAGAATATTTGAGTCCAGGACAAGACTTGGAAGAGGGAGGCCAATGTACGATCACATTGGATAGAGTTGTTTGAGGATTCTTCTTCTACTCCACCTTTCTAGTGAAATTAAGGGACAAATTTCTTTAAGGGGGAGGATTTTAATAACACGTAATTTCTTTTTCAGGCATGAATCTTGTTTTCTGGTGTTTTTTAGAAAAAGTGGAGTTTTTGGAAATTTCAAGAGTACACATCGGGTACTTAAAAGTTCACGCCGTGTACTCAGTTGTCACGGGTAGCCATCTGTTGGCCATGTAACGACCAAACACATGGACATGTTGGGTGACCTAGAGACTGCCTAAAGTGGAGCTTGGTAACATTGATTAGGCATCATGTACTTTTTTTTTATTTAACTAAATGGACCAGGGTTGTGTCTAATCAAAAAAACACCATTCTTCTATGTTTGTCTCGTCCAGGAGTGTCTATGGCCGGTGATTCTTCTCTAAGCCCCTGAATTGCTATCTGTTCTTTGAATCAACCATTTTTGGTTGAGTTGGAATTGCCATGGTAATTTATACCTTCTTCTAGATCCTTGTTTCATTATTTCTCATCTTTTGTTAGATATCATCGTTTGAAAATTTTTAGCAGTTTTGTAGATCTACGACATTCAAGGGATATCCAAGGCCTGAGGATCACGTATATTAATCATACAATGCTGAGGTAGGTGGTTTGTGTCATTCTTTAGTTAGTCATTGAGTTATATTTGAAATAGTTCCCAAAAACCTTGTTTGGGGTATTGCTTGATCATTGTTTTTAGCCATGGTACTGCATGTTATGCCTTGTTTACTTGTTTAGAGTATTTTTTTGTAAATAGGATTATTTTACCTTTCTAATGATGTTTTTTTTTCTTTCATGCATGTTTCTAATCATTTTATCTTTTATTTCCTATTAAGTTGTTTTGTTTTCCAAGCCTAGTTTTGTTATTATGGAGTGATATTATTTTACATAATGTGATATGTTGTATACTATTTATCATAGTTGTTATTGAGTTTTACATTGGCTTCTATATACTATTTCTGCATAATTGTTTTATGCAGGGCTGTGAAAACATCGTGTAGTAGACTATAGGGAGAAGGTACATGGAGGGCTTCTCTACAACATTTTTTACTTTATGTTGTCATAACTTGGGGGGATGGACATAAGTGCCCCTCAGAGTGTCTATAGTATTGATTTTCGATACAGCAGGGGGGATTAGATGTTTAGTTCTTCCCTAGAGTGTCTGTAGTTTATTGATAAAAGACCATAGGGTGGATTTGACGGTGAGTGCTTCCTCCAAGAGTCTTTGCTAAAGCTGAACCTGAGGGTCTATATTGTGAGTACTCCCAAAAGGGTTTCTTGTGTTTCTTTGGTTGAACCATAGGGGATAGGTTGTGAGTACTTCCCATAGGGTTACTTGGTTTTGATTAGTTCCTTACTTTATTTATGAAATGAAATAATTTTAAACTTTATTATTAGTAACTTTTGAGTACTTTATTATCTTCTATTTCATTTTGTTGTTGTCCGCCATATATATTTACTGACTATTAGAAATAGATCCTTGGGTGGTTACCTATTGGGATTTATCTCACACCCTATTTGGGTCAAGAATTTGGGATAAACAGATTATATTTTTATAGGTCTCGATAAGGGAAAGTGCCCTTCTACTTCTAGTACTTCATTACTGTGGAGTTGGGGGGCATGGGACAAATTTGAGGTTTGTAATGCAGCGGATCTGTTAACTTTCTTTTCTTTTGTACTTTGGTTTATTACTATATTCTAGTATTATGATTTGTTTTGTTGTTTTCATAGACATATATAGCAAGCATTATTTATATATATTTATATATGCTCCAGTTTATTACTTCCAGTCTTCCACTACTTATTTATTGCAAGCTATTACAACTTCCGCTATTGTATATCTATTTATTTGTAATGTGTTACTCTGTCAATGTGGTCATATTTTCCCCACTATCACACCCAGAGCCATCATATCTAGTCAAAAGTATCTGGTATTTAGGGAAATATGCTTGAGGCCATGGACCTACCGGGTACGGGGCACCTCTGGGTGGCACCCGGAACTGGGACGTTGCAATCAAATCCAATTCAGGATGATACATAAAAAAATCATGTATTAACATTATAAAAACAACTTGAAGTAACTTAAAATAGATTTGGTTACTTTAGTAAAACATAAAGTCACATGAGAATGAAACCGTTTAGTATTTTGGAAGGAAATACACTTGTGGTAAATTAGAAACCCTTTATGTGGTCACTTAAAATATAACATGGTGTATCTTCCAAAAATACCATGTGGATAGTTAAGATTAAATACTATTTAGTAACATAAAAAATTACATTAAATACAATTTAATACAAAAAAATTATATGTTATGAAACATAAAATTTAAACAAATATGATAACAAAATAAATAACAGTTAAACCATAATTAAATAATATATATTTAAATTTAAAATTAAACAGTACACATTTTATTTGAATTAAATAAGAGAAATATAATTATTATATGATCAAAAATAATATACCATGTCAATAATTGAACATATTATAGAATGAAACATTTTAAAATAACTTAAGGAATCAAAGACAATGTAATCATAGAAAACAACGTACAATAACATATTATACACATATGAACAAATAGAAACATCGAGAACCTGAAATTTGATGAAACACAATGTTTTTATATTGAATAAAATTAAAATTATAAATGTAAAACAACTTTTACATGCATGAAAATTGATAAAAATAATGCTGAAAATTCAGCTCTCATCAATACTTTCAAAACTAGAAATTATCTAGAAAATGGAACTTGTAAATATATCATACGACCAATTATCCCCAACTTTGAACTATAATCTACTCATTTTTTGAATTAATTAATTGTTTAAGATGATGTTATAGAGTCACATAAACCTTTACTAATCATGGATTATTTCCTAAATTAGTTAGAGTTAAAACCTTTACCTGAAAATCTCAAATATGTATTCTTATATAAGAATAAAAAATTCTCTATCATTATTTCATGAAAACTATTCGAGTATCAATAGAAATTGATTTAGGAGTCATGATATCAAACAATAAATACTTTGGATGGAATTATTGTAACATCCCAGTTCTAGAATCCACCTAGAGGTTCCATGTACCCAGTTGTTCACATGTCCTCAAGAACATTTCCCCAAATTTCAGAGGTCGATGAATATAAGAGAGGGGCATGGGTGTGATTGTGGGTAAACTATGCCCCTCATTGGTAGAGTAATGCAGCTGAAATAAATAGATAACAACAGAAGAAGCAGTAATAACATGCAACAAGTAAACATTGGAAGTAATAAACAACTAGATCGCACATATATAAATGATGCATGATACACATGTCTAGGAAAACAGCCAAAAAAGTCACAATGTTGTAATAACATACCAAAATGATGCACAATGAAAACAAATAAACTCCAGTAGCATCGCAGACCTCAACTTGGTCCCATGCTCTTCATCTCCATAGCGATCAAGTACCTAAAGTTGAAGGGTGCTTCCACTTATCTATACCGACAAAAATATAATCTATTTGGGCCCAAAATCATGACCCAAACTGAGTGTGAGATTAATCCAAGTAGGAAACTACCCAAGGATATGTTCCTAACCATTGGTGAATATATATGGCTGGAAATAAGAAAAATTAAGCAGTAAAAAAGGATGTACTCAAAAGAAAACAATCCTATAGTTTCAATTACATCCATTCTCATTTTCAATTTAAGCACCTAAATAATAAAAATTAACCCTCTAAAAATCAATCACAGTATAACCTTTCATGTTTAACCAATCAAACACAATAAACCCTCTAGGAAGTACTCACTGTCTAATCCCTCTAGTTTAGCTTTAGAAAAGACACTCTGAGGAAGCAATCACCATCAATTCCCCATGTGGTCTCGTATTGATAACTATAGACACTCTGGGGAAGCACTGAATTTCCAATTCCTCTTGTGGTCTCATAAAGAGGAACTACAGACACTTTTAGAGAGCACAAATTCCATCCCTCCTATGGTCTCGCAGAGTAAAATTAATCATACTCGGGAAAATCCCTCTACATTCATTCCCCCTATGGTCTACTACACCAGGTTCCCATAGCTTTGTGTAAGTCAATCATGCACAAATGATATATGGCAGCAAAAGTATACCTCAAGAACTACTTGGCTAAACACTCTACAGCATCTCACAACACGTTAGATAAAAACCACTCCATCCTAACAAAACTAGTCATGGAAACAAAGCAACCTAACTTGCAAAGATAGACCAAACAGTCAATATCAAGAAAACGTGGGTAACACATCCATAACAAGGTAAATAGCCCTATTTAAAATCATAAATCATATACTCATGCACACAAGGCATAGAAGTCAATAACAGGGCTAAAAACCATAAACACAGAATACCCCGGAAGAGGGTATTGGGAACTTTTACACATATAACTCAATGAATGACTATGGAAAGGCATAAACCACCTACCCTGACATTTTACGAATGAGATACTCTGACGTCATCCCTTGAATCGACCAAGAATGTGGTAGATCTACAAAAACACTAAAAACATTCAACCAATAATCTTACGAGGGAGAAGAAATCAAGAGGTGAGGCTCTAGAAAAAGGGAAAGCTTACCGTGGCGATTCTAACGCAATCAATGGTGGCTGATTTAGAGAAAGGATGGAAAGTCAAGGGCTTGGAAAATAATTGGCATTCTCATTCACTCTTGAATGAGATGAATGGAGAAGAAGGGTGTTATGTTGATTAGACGCGACCCCAGTCCCTTTAATGAAAAATAATTACACTATGTGTTCTTCAAGGGTACACGGCGTGAACATTCTTTAACCGACCTCTGTTTTGGGTGGTCTACAGGTCGCCACTCATGTCCATGTGCTCGGTCATTACACAGCCATAACATGGCTACTCGCGGCAACCAGTTATATGGTGTGTACTTATAAGTACATGGCATGAACTCCAAAAAAAATTAGAAACACTTCTTTTTCTCAAAAACAACCAAAAATGATGGACATACATAAAAATAAGATATAGGTTATTATAGTCATCCCCCCTTAAGGAAATTAATCCTCGCATTTCCCTAGTAAGGAGAGGTAGAAGAATAAATCCCAAATAGCTTTGACCACTACAATCATACATCAGCCTCCCTCTCCCAAGTCTTATTCAGTACTCGCCCGTGCTGTCATAGCACCCATACTAGAGGAACAGATCAGCCACAGATAACCTTTTCACTACTATAAAAAATCCAGATAGGATTATCCTTGAATGATGTGTCAACCTCTAGCTCAAAATCCTTGGGTTGAAAGACATGACACGGGTCTAAGAAGTAACTCTATGACTGAGAAATGTGGAAAAGGTCATGCATAGCCCGGTACCTCTGAGGTAACTGTAGCAATAGGAAACCATCCCATCTCTTTCCCTAACCTCAAACAGTCCAAAATATCTCAATGAAATCTTACCCAATCTCCAAATCCTCTTTTGTCCCATCCTCGGTGTGACACACAGTAAAACCTGATCTCTAACCTCAAACTCCCGATGTCATCATTGTTAGTTAGCATAAGACTTCTGTCATGACTATCTAGTATCCATCCAATTCCAAATCAACTATATCTATTCTGTGGTCTCCTAGACAAGATGAGATCCTAGTATAGATTCCTCTCTTTCTTCCATCCAACATAACGGTGGTCGGCATGGCCTACCTTACAAATCCTCATAAGATTCCATCTCAATAGTTTCCTAAAAACTATTATTGTGGAAAAACTCCAAAAGATTTATGTGCTTCTCATAAGAACCTTAAAAATGCAGGACACTTGCTTGAAGCATGTCATATATAACCGAAATCGTGTGCTAAGATAGGCCATCTGCCTGGGGTTGGTAAGCTGTACTCAGAAGTACCTACGTACCTAAATCTTTTAGAGTCCATGTCATAACCGAGAAGTAAAACATGCATCCCTATCTGAAACAATGGAGTGTGGAAGCCCATTTATACTTACAATCTTTTGGATGTACAACCTTCTCATATCATCAACAAATAAGGTCTCCTTGATCAGAAATAAGTGAGCAACTTTCATGAGTCTATCAATGACAACCCAAACTGCATCATTACCTCGAGGCATCCTCAGTAAAACTTTCACTAAGTCCACTATGACATCATTTCACATTCACTCAAGAATGGATAACTGCTGAAAAATTATTGTTGGTCATTGATGCTCTGCCTTCACATGCTGACAGGTGGAACATCTCATGACAAAACCAACAACATCTCTCTTTATACTTGGCCACCAATACTGACGTTGTAGATCTCAATACATCTTTGTGACTCTAAGATGAACATTCAAAACTGAGGAATGAAAGTCCCACAACAACTCATTGAGTATGTCTACTGGAACCCATATGCATCCATGAAAAAGGAAGATATTATCATCACCTATAGTCCATCAAAAAAAGTGTCCTTTCGTAACACACTATCTTATAGAAATAGGCCTTTTAAATCTGATAGCTTCCTTATTCGCACTCGTTCAAGTATTGTTGAGTAGAGGTAATGACTACAGAAGAAAGGAATGTCTGAAGATGTCTGTCGTGCAACTAAAAATGCATCTTAGAGAATAGATCCATAAGATTCCACTAACTTTTGGCCTCTTGAATTTCCTTTATCTGAGTCCTCCTACTTAACACATTAGTTACTTCATATTTTTTCTTAGGTGTACATGGAATCTCAAAGTAAAATTACTGAAGGTACTCAACCCACCTTCGCTGTCTCAAATTTAGATCATGCTGAGTGAAAATATACATGAGTCTTTTACGGTCAGTGAAAACCAAATAATGCTCTCCCAAAAGATAATTTACCCAATAGTGTAAAAAATGAACAACTATAGAAAACTCAAGATTAGGGATTGGTTAATTCCTCTCTTCATAAGCACTGCTCCTAGACTAATACTTGATGCATCATAGTACACAGTATAGTTCTTTCTCAACTCTAGAAATACTGGTATAGGTGCTGAAGTAAACCTCCTGTTCAGCTTATGAATGGATGAATCACAAGAATCTGACCACAAGTACTTCACACCATTCTTAGTCAGGCCCATCAGTGGGGCTTCTAATCATGAGAAGTACTATATGAAATGCCTGTAGTAACTAGCCAGATCAAGAAAACTCCTTACCTCAAAGATGTTCTTGGGATTCTCCTAGGAAACTACTGCCCTCACTTTATCTGGGTCTACTGATACTTCTGTCTCTGAGATAACATGACCTAAGAAGTGAATCAGGTCTATCCAGAAGTGTCATTTTGAGAGTATATCATATAACTGATACTCTCTTAGTGTACTCATAATGATCTCAAGATGTGTGGAATTGTCTTGTCAAGTGTGAGCCTACACCAAGAGATCGTTCATGAAGACTACCATGAAAGAATCCATGTATGGATGGAACACATGGTTCATCAGTTCCATTTAAACTACATGCATGTTCATGAGATTTAATGACATAAATACATATACGTATAGACCATACCTGCTATGAATGGATGTAAGAGTTATATCAGATGGTTTAACACGCAACGGGTGGTAACCGGATCTCAAGACGATCTTCAAGAACAACCGAGCTCCTTGAATCTGGTCAAAGAGATCCTTAATCCTCAGCAAGGGATATCAGTTCTTGACTGTTAACTAATTAAACTTCCAATAATCCACACAAATTTTGAGTGTACCACCCACCTTCTTTGCAAACAGGACAGGAGACCCCAAGGAGAAGTACTGGGTCAGATGAAACCATTTTCTTACAACTCCTCCAACTACTTCTTGAGATACTATAACTCTGGGGTAGCCATCCTATAAGAAAGAATTGACACTGGTGTCACTCCTGGCACAAGCTCAATAGAAAAGTCTACCTAATTCTCTGGAGTAAAACTTAAAAATTCCTCTGGGAAAACATCCCTAAAATGGTCTACCACAAGAGGAAAATTCAATTGTTATGTCCCCTAGTAATCTAGATATAGACTAGAAATCTGGGCTGCCACTCCTCCCAGCCCATGATGATCAGGTCCTGCTCTGTTGGCCTGGACATCCCATTCACCTTTGTGTAAAAACAAACCACCCTCTGGTGATGTTAAACTCACCCTCAGACTATAACAGCCGATGAATTCTTGGACAGGAACGAAACAGTCCATACCGATAATGACATCATAGTCTATCATCTCTAGGACATAAGGGTCCCAAAACAAGTGACACTAACCAACCTCGAGAGGGAACTCCTTGCACTGTCGGAAAATAAATATTATTGTTCCAAATAGAGTGTCCTGTGCCAAGACATCAGCTGAAGAAATGATACAGATCCCAAGGCTCAACACAACAGCAATATATATGAAACTATATGAATCCCCTATATCGAAAAGTGAAGAAACTACAACTAAGTCAACTAGAATATTACATCAAAATGTAGAGGGGTTGGGATCCTGATCTTGTTGGGTCATATCCACTACAAAATTATGGAATGTATCACAATCTTTAACCCTTCTTGACCACCATGAGTTGATCCACCCTATTGTCGCTGAAATCTTGTCGACTAGATACCACGACCGCGACCTCCACCTCAGCCTGAAAGTTCTGAAGAACTCCAGTTTACAAACTAATGAGAAACCGGTGGTCCTGCTCCTAAACATGGAGTCATAGCAGAACTCATATCACCAGCATATGGAGAGAAGAACTAAAATAAATGCCTAGTATGACCCATCTGGACAAATGTTCAACACTCTACTGATTCTCCCGAGAAATGTGGCCTTGTATGCTTTCCCTTCTCGCATTGGTATCACACCACCTTTCTACCAAAAGAGGTATCATGTCTACTATGATCTCCGCGTGTAGACTCCCTCTAACGCTTCCTGCTATCAGTCTGAGGTGTACCATCTCTAGACGCCAAACCACCCAGCATCTAAGCTCCATAATACCTTAGATAGTGTTTCATGATCAATTCCTGGTTAACTATAGAGGTGATGGAATTCAACCTGAATATTTTCACCTGAGATCAGATTTCATGCCTGACACCATCTTCAAACTTCCTCACCAGAAATAACTCACCACTTCATTGAGTGGTATAATGTGGTTCAACTCTGTGAAGTGAGAAGAATACTCCATAACCAAAATAGTACACTGCTCTAGACTCATGAACTCTTGGGCTTGATCAACCCTCAATGTATTTGGGTAAAGGTGGTCATAGAGGGCATATTATAACTCATCCCCATCCATGACCAGTTGGAATCCCGCCTATGAGATCAAATCCCACCATCTCTTGGAGGAAAACAGAAGCATATATGTAGAGAGATTCACCCTCATCCTAGAGGAGTCTTCGAGTGCTCGAAGATAGATATCATGGATTCTAACCATGACTCTGCAACCTGAGGTCCCCCGTCCCCTATGAATGTGGGAGGATGATGCTGCTAGAAACACTGCGTCGAACCTTCCATGGACGGGTTAGGATGCGGTACTCTTTATAAGGTCTGCATGAACTTCATGAATCCCTCTCGGAACTGTCCATCATTACCTGGATCAGGAGTAACAGCTGGCGCCAAGACAGGAACTACAAGAGGATCTGCCCGTAGTTCCTGATCTGCCATGTCCAGTGTCTGGTCACTACGTTGTAACTATAATACAACTAGAGTATATCTCGGTGGAATGAATCTGAAAGGTCAATCAAACAAATTAGATCAAGACTATCAAGGATTGAAACTTATAAGTGAAAGAGGGGAACATGAGAAAGAATGAATTTAATATTTCAAAAAGTTGGATACACAACGTGTATAACTCCAAAATAGTGTGATCCTTTAGCCTTCACATGGGTGTTTACTCTTGCAAACCCAAGTCGTGTTACACCCCATACACATGGTGTGTTCTCCCTAGACACGATGTGTACTTGGATCGTGTTCCCCTGCCCGAGTTATTCTACACAAATAACCCACATGGTTCCCCTATAACAAGACTACATGGTGTGCTTGTGCCAGACACGGTGTGTACTAGATGATCTTCATCGAGCCGTGATGTTAATCACATGGACGGTTACACAACTAACTCTACACGGTGTGTTTGTTCCAGTCACAGCATGTTCTGGACAAGCTTCACTGACCCATGTTGTTAGTCCTATGGCTGACCCTAAGTAGCGTGTTTGTTCCAAACATTATGTGTACTAATTACCCATTATCCAATTGTGTCGTTGGACACACAGAAAGACACATGATCTATAAACATGGTGTGTATGTCCAATACACGTCGTGTTCCTCCAACGATATCCCAACCCCATGTCACTTCCCCCATATCTAGTCACACAGTTAAAGATTACATAGAGTGTGGTTACAATACATGGTGTGTAATAAGAAAATTTTTACCTTCCTAAACAGACGGACTCATGGAATGTATTAATCATTACATGCCATGCATTCTGGATTCTTGCAAATAGTAAGCCTCAAAAACTAATATGGAACCCAGATAAACACTAAAACAAAAACTATTGTTCCATATTCTAATCTGTGAGGGCCCATAATCCCTAAGAATCAAATTTTGGCATCTTACACATGTCATAAACAAGAATAACAGTGCAATGATCCACCAAATTCCGATCCATGAAGGCCCATAACACCTCAAGAACCAATGTTTGGCATTCATTCGAATAAAACATTAAACAATCCAAACCCCTATCAAATAATAGGTATTCTATCAAGACATATATCATAATAGCATGCATATCTAGCACAACATCTATCACAACAACATGAAATAAATAATGCATCCTATATGGCATGGAAATAATGCATGACTTGTGATCTCTATAAAGTGAAAATATGATGCATGAGATGGCGTACCCTCATCTCATCGGGTTTCAATGGAATTATAACCTCAAATTTTTCAATCATAACATCACAAAACATGTGAATCACCCAACGATGAAATAAAATCAAATGTAAAAATTGAAAAACTTGAAAAATTACAATAATCAAGGTAAATTAGATTTTCTATATACAGGGGGTGGATACTCTTGGGCACATTTTATTACCAACTACCAATTCTATCTTATCCCAAAATATAGGCTCCAAAGAGTATGTGAAGAAGAAAAACATTCTGCTGATACCACTTTAAAACATCACAGTTCCGGAAGCCGCTTAGAGGTGCCCCATACCCAGTTGGTCACATAGTCTCAAGCGCATGTTTCCAAATTCTAGTTTATCCCGATTAGCAATGCGGACCTTGGGTATGATAGTGTGAAAACTATTACCTCATTGGCAGAGTAACGAAGCAGAAATAAATACATAACAACAACAGAAGCTGTAATAACATGCAATAAGTAAACAACAGAAGTAATAAACCACTCAACCACACATATATAAACGATGCATGATATATATGTCTAGGAAAACATCCAAACAATTCAAAATGATGGAAAAAAGTACTAAATGAAAGTTCAATGAAAAAAATAAACTCCAGCAGGATCACAAGCCTCAGCTTGGTCCCATGCTCTCCAGATTCACAACAATGATGTACCTGAAGTAGAAGGGCGCTTTCCCTTATCTATATCGGCATCAATATAATCTTTTTGGGCCCAAAAGTATGACCAAAATAGGGTGTGAGACAATTGACAATTGGAAACCACCGAAAGATCTATGCCTAACATTCTATGAATATATATGGCAGGAAATAAGAAAAATGAAGTTATAAACAAGGAAGTACTCAAAAGTAAACAATCCCTTATTTTCAATTACATCCATTTTCATTATCAAAGTAAATAGGGAAAATATCACATGTAAACCTTTAGTAAGTACTCATATATTTAACCCTCTAGTTCACCCAATCAAACACAGTAAACCCTCTAGGAAGTACTCATAGTTTAACCCTTCTAGTTCAGCTTTAGAAAAGAAACTATGAGGAGGAACTTACCATCAATTCCCCTTATGGTCTGGTAAAGAGGAACTAAATACAATATGAGGGTGTAAAAATTCCATCCCCATTGTGGTCTCAAATAATTAAAATAAATAGACACTCTGGAGAATCCCTCATAATCCATTCCCCCTATGGTCTACTACACTAGGTTCCCACAGCCCTACATAAGTCAGTCATGAAAAAACAGTATATTGTATCCAAAGTAATCCCTGTGAACTACTTGGATAAATAGTCTACAACATCTCACATCATGTCAGATAAAAACCACTCCATCCTAAAAATACTAGGCATGGAAGACAAAGAAACCTAACTGGAAAAACTAGAGAAAATGGTCAATATCATGAAAACATGGGTAACATATTCATATCAAGGTAAAAAATACTATTTAAAATCATAAATCAACTACTGAGGAACACTAGTCCAACAAACAATAACATTACTAAAAACCATAAAAACGCAACATCCTGAATGAGGTTATTGGAAAATTTTTCCATTATAACTCAAATATTAACTACGGAAAGGCCTAAACCACTTACCTCGATGTTGTATGGTTGAGATACTCCGATGTCGACCCTTGAATCGACCAAGAACATGGTAGATTACAAAAAAGATAAAAAAATTAAATCTAGAATATCTCACAAGAGAGAGTAAAACAAGAGGTGAGGCTCTAGAAAAAGAAAAATCATACCGTGACGATTCCAACGCAATCGACGGAGGTCAATTTAGAGAACGGACGACAATTCGGGGGCTCGAAGAAGAATCAGTGGTCTCATTGGCTCCTAGATGAGATGAACAGAGAAGAAGGGTGTTCTGTAAATTAGATGAGGCCCCAGTCCATTTAATGAAAAAAATAAAATACATGGTGGGTTCTTCAAGGGTACATGACATGTACTTGCTTTCACCGGCCTCTGTTTTAGGCGGTCTCCAGGTTACCCGACACGACCTTGTTCATGGTCGTTACACGACCAGCACATGGCTACCCGCAACAACTGGGTACAGGGTATGAACTTATATGTACACAAAATTTACTCCTAAAATTTCCAGAAACTCATATTTTTCTCAAAAACTACGAGAAATGAAGGAAATACCTAAAATCAAGATCCAGTTTCTTATAATTTTATCTAATTTAACTAGAATTGTTACATCTACTTTCATGTATAGAATCTTGTTTGAATATAATTCAATGATTTCTATACAATTTTTAATAAATGAACCTGAATTTTTTTGATATTTTCAAGAATAAATTTATCACCTTTTTTGTTTTTGGAATTATATTATTTGTATTTAATAGTCAGTAAAATATTACCAATCTAATTTTTGTCTAGAGAATAGTGACTTTATAATATCATATAATGGATTTATTTAAAAAAATTCAATTAGGCTTCAAAAAATTAGAGAATGTTTATTGATTATATAAAAATCAATTTGGTAACTATGAGGGAAAATTCAACTCTCTTATTTCTAGATCAAGTGCCTGAGATATTAGTTGGAAAGACTAATTATTATTTTCTTAATGGATTCTCTGGTTATTTTTAAATCCATATAGCACCTGAATATTAATTGAAACCCATATTAAATGTCCTTAATAGAATATTTTCTAGTAGAATAATTCCTTATGGTTTGGGTAATTCCCTATGAACCTTTCAAACAAGTATGATTATAATTTTAAATTAATTTTTGGAAAATTTTATGGATTTTTTAAGAATGATTTTACTATTTTGGATTCATCATTTGAAAGCTAATTGAAAAGTTTTTTTATCCTTAAAACATAAATTTATAAAAAAAATATTTATAATAAAGGTCATTTCATGGCAGAAAAAGTAATTATAATTTAGTATATTGTTTCTCATGCTAGGATTCATGTTAAAAAATCCATGTTTGATGTAATTTCATTATTAAACTACTTCAAAAATAAGAGATATTTAATATTTTTTGTTATTAATATGGGTTTTTTATAGGATATTCATAACGGATTTTAAGAAAAAATATATTGTTCTTTTTCTTGTTTGCTTCAAAAATAATAATATCTTCCCTTTTGTGATAGATTAAAATAATATTTTGAGGATCTGAGACAAACATAAATATACCCACCCATTTTCTTACCACCAAATTGAGAATTTCCCTTTGAAATAATGATTGATGCCTCTGATTTTTCCTAGGGTAAATTTTAAGTTAAAATATAGAAAATAAATATCATGTATTTAATTATGCTTATAGGACTCTAGATCAAACCTCAGATAATTATACCACCACTAAAAAAGGGGCGTCAATCTATTTTTATATTCATATAAAAATTTTCATTTTCCTCATTATTCTCTAAGGTCTTTATTTCACTAATCATTCAATAATAATATTTTTTAAGAAATAACATGATGCCAAAACCTGGATTTTTTATATAGATATTATTTCAAAAATAATTAAATTTTAAAATAAACAAAAATTATAGATTTTAAAATTTAGTGGCTAGACATAAAATTGAATACCCACTGTTTTTTTAAGAAAAACAATAGATCTATACACCTATAAAATAATCTTTTATTAAGGAATTTTTATTATTTTTATGCATGAGATACTATAGTTTTATAATCTATTGAATTATTTCGATAATAATGAAATTACTCAATGTTTTTTAAATAAACAATTAATATTTTGAGTGATTCAAAGAATTACATTTGGGATGGTCCTTATATGTGGAATATTGTTAGTGATTAAATTATTTGTAAATTCATTAAAAATTATGAATATAATTTAGTTATTTTTTAATTACTTTATTTGTAGAGGCCATTTTAGATCACAAAGAACTACTAGGAAGGTGTTAAATTCTAGTTTTTATTATCCCTCCATTTATAGAGAAGCTTTTTTATTATGAAAAAATTTAAATCCTATCAATTTAACGAAATAATTTCCAAAATAAATGAATTTAAAACATAACTACCAAAAAATAGAGTTACCCTACAGAAACATTATTGCATATGTAAATCCATATAACCATAACAAGTACATGGGATGACATAATAGATAAATTTTAAATTTAACTAACATAAACCATCTATGGTTGGTCCATGACCACCCACCTAGTCCATGGATAGGTAACCTCATCCATCCAAGCATGAAACATAAAAGGTAGATGATGATAACAAGATCAGAGGTTACAAAAAAATGGTATAATCAGGGTGTGAGATATAGATCACTAAAGGATTTTACCAAAGATCATATCTATTTTCATTATAAGGTAATAAAAATATGATAAAAAGGGTTCAGATATTTCAGTTTGTGGATTTAAATTTAATAATGGTAAAATAAATTCATCTAAATTAGATAACAATAGAGTTGAGTTTAAAATTCAATTTTCTAAATTTTAAAATCAATTATCAAACCAATGATAAGAACATGTCATTTTACCTTTTAAAACTCAAAACATTTCTCAAGAATATTTCAAAACCATTTAAAAATCAAAAGAAATATAAATCTATTGAATATAAGAAAATTCGACCAATTTTAATAAGATATAAACAAGATTAAAATATATATAATATACTCAAGGTGCATTATTATGATATGTATATTGAATAATAACAATAATCAATCAATCAAGAAAACTCCAGTGCCATGTTGTGAAAAAAATATTATCATGTATCGAGTATCAAAATTAATGATGTAATGGGTAAAAATCTAGATAAGATATTGAGTCCACCATATTCTATCTGATTAATTAATCAATCATGCTTGAATAATGAGCTAATAAAAAATTTATTGGGTTCTCAGGTAAAACATATCCATACACACCCACTTTTTGAGTTGTACATCCATAGTCGAATTTTATTCATATTATCTATAGATACACTTATTAGGGTGTGTTTCCATTAGAGAAGCATAAATATGTGTAATATCATCCAAATACCCAGGTTCCCATGACTAGTATAATAATGTGATAGATATAATAATGGTATGGGGACAAGTAAATAAATACTCATCAATATATACTTGGGCTCATTTCCTCAAATCTTCAATAATTCCCATTTCACATCTCACACGCACTTCTGAACTCCCTCAAAATGAATAATCCACTTTCAACACCCATAAATGGGATTTATACGAATCTAATATGTTACATTAAGGTATTATCACAAGAGAGGATTGTCAAAAAGTTTCAACTGGGCCATCGAGGTCCATCAATTTCAAATTGAACCTTCATTCCCAAATCAACATTCAAAAGGGAAATCATATCCAACCCCTTTCACAGTTAATTATCAAAATTATAAATGGTCCATTAAACCAAATATTTCCTTTAAAATGTAACTATTTAATTCAATGTAAGTTTATAATTTCTGGAAAAAAATATTGATGTCATTTCCAAACATGGGTCAACAGCCTAATAATTTTTATTAAATAATTTTTATTTCAAAAAACATTATTCCTATTTCTATTATATTATAAAAACACTCTTTGAAAGGTATTTGAAAAATAATAAAAACAAACATATAATTCTTCAATTTATAGAAAAAATGGAGGAAATCCGTAGTATAATAATTCTGTCCATTCCATGTTCAGTTCATAAATAAGAGGTTCGAATAATATTCTATGAGGAATTTGATGGTAAATACTCATAGAAAATGTGTTAAAAAATAAAAAACACATATTTATTACTTCTCAAGAAATAGTTAATTACAAGGTAAATAACTACATAAAAACACCTACCTCTTTATTAATTGGAAACACAAAACACCAAGAGGAAACAACATCTAAAAACATTGGAACAACTTAGATAAAAATAAATGAGAAAAAAAATTAGATATTTTTCTAATATAACAAAATTCCTAGAATTATCCACCGGAGGATATCAAGATCATTGAAAAAAAGTGAAAGGAAATTTTAAAAAAAATACCAAAAGGGTTTTGATTCATAGAATAAAATACTCAAATTAGTGAAACTATTTGAATTGTAATTTTAATTAAATAATGAATGTGTATGGTTAAAACACTTTTAATATAGGAGTTAAAAAAATAAATTTGTTAAAATAAACAATTTCTATTATTTAAATAATTTAAAATCATAAAAATGGAATTACTGTTGAGATGGAGGAAGAATAATATAAAAATAAACTTTTATTTATTGTTTCCCAAAAAGGGGATTGTGTTAGCTTAACATGGTTTTACATATATACATCTAAAATTAAACTTATGAAATTTTTTAAGGGAAGACCCTCTAAATATCTCTGTATTACCATTAGGTAAGTCTGGACTACCCTTACAGAAGTTTGGATTACGGTAATTCAATTCTTTATTACCGTTACACAACTCAACATTACCCTTATGCACCATTAGGGAATCACAACTGAACTATTTGTAGCTTATGATATGAACCTTATGAAATCCAATACCCTTAATCAAATAGCCACATACAATCTAGTACCCTAATGCAATCCCTGGGTTACCCTTTTTATCATATACAAAATCTTGTGTACCCTTGTGCAATGCAGAAGATGCCCTTTCCTTCATCCAGGAAATCCTACCGAAACATAGTTTTTACCTTTCCATGACACTGGTCGTGGTACCCTTACAAAGATATTATAAAATGGATCTACCCTTATGAAGAGGTAAGATCCCCTTACACAAACCATAGAAAAATTGTTTTACCCTTTTTCTACCTTTAGAAAAGGAATTTTACCCACACACAATGTTTATAAAATTTTTCTCACCTTTACATGAAACCATAAAACATAAGTTAGGGTGATTTTAAATACAAATAAAATGTTTTAATGTGAATTTTTTTTTAAAATAAAACTAAATAAAATAATTTAATTATTATGAAAATGAGGATGTAATAATTCTTCCAACCATAAGGCTTTTTCTCCATAGAAATATTTATGTTTGAAAGATACAAAATACGTGACTAAATATTCTCCCTTACTCAACCCATTAGTTGAATGGTCTAAGAATTGAATAATACATACCCCAAAGTATCCACCAAGAAAAACACAAAAATAAACACACATATCAAAAAAAACTCAAAAATTTTGAGAGTAACATTAAACTACCGAAAAGAACTACAAAACTAGCATTGATCTCCACAGCATATAAATATTCACTGAAATAGTGTAGCATCAGGAAAAAATATTCTAAAACACACCTCTTCAACTTATATAATGATATTATATTATATTTCATAGAGAAACCTCCTGGAGTTGAAACTGTAACATCAAGGAATAGTATATCCAAAACACCTCAATGACTCTCAAAAGAGATAATGCACTAAAGATACATAAAATATTAAACTATCCATGAGAAAGGAATATAACTAATAATGATTTCTACCAAAGGATAGTACTAAATGGTAACCTAGTATTTTCAACATCAAGTCTCATCCCTCAGTGTGATAATCAAATAAAAAACCAACACCTCAGGGTTATTAGTCCATCATGAATCCTCATCATTCTAGTTACGCAAGTAAAGGCCAAAGACCTATCAAAGTCCAACCATAAAAGGATCTAAAGAAAAGTAATAGTAAAAAGGGAACTATTATATCATGAGAGATATCATCTATTATATGAATATTTATATCTTACCATCAAGGAGAAAACAAGAAAATACTAAGGAACAAAACCAACCTGAACTATTTCTAACACCGAACAAACGAATACACCCATGGAAGGAAGAAATATGATGGATTTCAAAGAACAAAAAGCCCATACATATAGAGGTTCTCTGTAAAAAAATTACATATCATCACTAAGATCAAAACAAACCTCATGAAACTATAACCATTATAGATGAATGATAATTATTCAAAAGTTCTCATCTATAAGGAAAAAAATCAAAGATCTCAATACAATTATGTCATTATCATTATCATAACTAATGTAAAAGAGAGAAAATAAAAAAATAAACCCAAATTAATGATCGAGAGATCCCTATAACAATAATTTTACTAGGAAAAAATGTGAAACAATAAGGAAAACTAGAATAGTTTATAGTTCTATTTCAAAAAAAACAAGCCAAATTAACATCAAATTCAACTCGAAGAACCTCCACAACATAAAAATATTCACTCTTCGGCCTATGGTTGGAGCCATATTATATAGACTAATCTAATTCCTAGTAGTTAGAAGCTGATAATCCTTGAATTATACCTCCTCTTTATGTAACCAAACTTAATAAACCTCTTATGGTTACCCAAGTGGAAATACTTTTTATAAACATTCAAAGATTTCAATTCATGACATCTAAGAATGACCAAGTGCTAAACACTAGAGGTGCATGAGAAGTCTCTTATATGCCAATGAATATTCTACCAATTTAACAAATTAATTTCATACACCATATGGTAAATCTTCCCTAAATTCAACTATGAATGATCTATTCTCTATTTTTTATAACTCTTCTAGATGAATCATATGTAACAAGGCCCTATTAAGCAACACTAATTAAGGGGTAAAATGGGCCGATGAGATAAAATTTTAAGGTCAAAGTAAATAACTTTTTTGAAATTAATAGTCTTATGGGAATTATCACCAACAATATTAGTTATGAAACATATCAGACATGAGAATTTTTTGGCATACTCCATAACTGATATATCATCTTGATTGGAATCCACAATCTTAAAAACGTTCCCATTCATCAAATCCTTGGGATTCTACGACTAAATGAATATTATGGTTAAGATTTACTATGATATTATATCATGTATATATTAGAGAAACATGACTTACCATAACTCTTGTCTAGGACCACCAAATAATGATTTAATGGAATTTATATTTAGATTATAAGGAGTCTTGATAGAATTAAGGATCTCTTCAATATATTAAATCAAATACATTGATTCATATGAACATTTATTACCTCTAAAAGAATATGGATGACGATCCAAGGATACTGGGATAGGGTCTAAAGACTATAAAAGATATAGTTCCACCACTCCATTTATATTTTAGGTAGAGTCCTCAATTGGATACATCACTCTCGATAAATGTAAAGTATAGTTCTGAATATTGATCCAATGAATGAATTTTATATATTTCCTAGAAATATTTATGAGAGACATTACTAAACATCAAAAACCTGATTTCCTCAACTAAGGCATAAAAAGCCTCAAAAAATAAAAAAACATATAGAAACCATTTTTTTAAAAGTATCATTGGTTTCAAAGGACACATGATTTACCTATTTATAAAACATTAAACTTTTCATCAAAATATGAAATTTTGGTATAAATCTATCATAATTTTAAAAATACATTACCATCACATGAATCATCTTCCACATTTCCAAAAAAATAAACCTTTTTTCACATTACAAATACATTTCCATTTTAAACCCATTGAAAACCAAAATTATTGTTAAAACATTCCTTCATCGCATCACAATAGAGTCTATGAAAATTAGTTGCTCAAAAAAATTCTATAAAAAACACTTTTTAGTAATTGAAAACACATTTCAAAGAACTAAAATAATTTTTTATGTAAAAATGTTTTTTAACAGATTTAACAATATAACCAAAGGGATTAAAGTTAAAAAAAAGTAATAGAATGTAAAAAAGCACACAAAAAACCTCTAAAATGACCTCACATTAAGGAAGTCTCATAGAAGTTAATAGATAAGGATTAATGTTTGAAATTAGAATAGAACTATACATACCTTAGATTCCTGGGCTAGTAAACCACCCACAAACCTCCCGATAGTTCCTGGATTGACTTCCAGTTCATCCATGCAGATTCCTAAAATTTACTATACCATAACGGTACATTGGGTCTTTGGTGATCTTTTCATTCAAATTTAAAAAAACATAATATATTCCCAAAATAAAAGATATCCTCATCAAGAATACAACCTACTCAAAAACTACCTATTAAGTCCAAACACATTCTAAATCTCTTTTCAACCATAAATCAGCCTATATAACCAAACAGATTATATGGAATGTACTTTACTTTTATTAAATACTTAATTTGATAACATTTGTAACAAAACAACTTTATGTACCATCTAAACTGATATCTAATATGATTCACCACTAAACCGAAGAGCCTTCTTGATCCCAAAAGACCGGCTACTAGAACCCACTCAGAAAGAAAGAACATTTAGTAATTATTTCTCCCCAAAAAAGATAATAACAAATATATTTTCACTATATAAACATCATCACATACAAAAATTAATAAAACTATACCAAGTACAAGGGACGATAGAAAAACTAAAAGTAAAATGTAACTTTCGAAACATATATCTTAGTGGTCCATGACCACCCACCCTGTCTTAGGACACATTAACTTGTACAACAAATCATAGACCCTCAAAGGAATATAGTGATAACATGAGAAATTTCTATAATAACATAGTGGTTTGAAACTCGAAATGGTATAAGTAGGATGTGAGCTACAGATTCTAGTATGATTTCAACCAATATTTTTTACAATTGCTTCATAAAGTAAACCAAATATGATAAAAGATATGTATGGTAAAAATAATGTATGGATTTAAATTTTATAATAGTAAAATAAATCCATTATAATTAAATTAAAAAAAATATCAGTTTTAAACACTTTCATAAACATTTAAAAATAATTTATGAAAACAAACATGGAAACATGCCATTTTATCATTAAAAACCCAAACATTTTTCCTTATAATATTTTTAAAAACCTTTTATAATATAATTTCATAATAATCAAGAAAATATAAAATCATACATCAAATATCAAAAATATATCACGAATCTAAACAAAATATAATAGGTTATTTGTGTTTAATTCTGATAATCAGATCAAACAATAATGATAATAAATCAAGGAAGATAATTTCAATGACAAGTTGTTACAAAAATTCTTTCATATATCATGTTTCAAGTTTAAGGATATAAACGGTATGACCTATATAATATATAGATTCCACCATTGTATAGATAATAAATTAATCAATCATGTCTGAATATCGATCTTATATCATGTTTCATAGGTTCTCAAGTAAAATAGGTTAACACAACTACATTCATGGTCTCATATTTGTAGGTGAATTGATTAATTATATCTATGAATCCACTATTCGTGGTTTAATCTTCTAGATAATTATAAATATTGGTTATCTCATCTAAATACCTATGAACCATTGACTAGTCAAATAAGTTGAGTGAGATCATAATGGTATGAGGCCTACCCATGAAATCCCCATCAATATCAACACAACCTCATGCCCTCAATATATCAATAATTCTTGGTTCACATATCAATCTAACCCCCACATGCATATCAATGAGAACCTCAACGTTGTTCCTACTGAAACTCTTTCTGATGTTTATGATACTGCTGATAAAACCCATATCACTATCCCTAAAAAATCTAAAATGATTGATCAGGCTATATATTCTTCTTCAAACATGTAGATTGAGGAAAATGTCAACACTGCTCCTATTGAATTACTCTCTAATTTTCATGTTCTTATCCCCTCCTCTACTGATAAATCCATTCATGTCTTACTTTCATCCGATTACCCCCACAGTGAGGTATCCGCACCTCCTTTAGGGCAGTAGGACCTTGTCTCTAGACAGATCCACCTGTTTACTCCTGCTTCTCTCCCTAGAAAGAAAATGTTGGATGACTCCCCCGCTCCCTTTTGATAAATCCCCTAAACATCTTTCTCCTAAACACAAATCTGCTCCAGACTCCACTGGAGCACAACAACCTAATGTTGTTCCTTCTGAAATTTTTCCTTTCTACTTGACTAATAATGCTGGCCCAACCTCAATGGAACCTCATTTTCATGAAACAGATCCACAACACTCTCAGAACTGTTCCACCCAACCTGTAACTCTTGCTATTTCTGATTCGGTTTCTACTGTTTAGCTTACTAAGGTTAACTCCTCAACTTCCAATGTCAAATCAATTGATAAAAAAGGGAAATCTACTCCCCCCCCTCAAGTTATAAGATCTAAGAGGAAGAATTATTCTGGTAAGTCCAAAAAAAGGGGTTCTAACCCAAAACATAAGTAATAATGAATCTCGTATTTTGGAACTATCAAGGCATTGCCAACAATGACACCTCCACCACTCTTAGGAGGCTCTTAGACACTCATAAACCTCAACTGTTTTCCATCTCTAAACCCAATGCCAACTTCAATTCTAATTTCATGAGACTTGGCTCTCATCATTACAATTTCCTAGGATCCTACAAAAAATGGTCCTCTGACGGACTCTATGTGGATCTTTTATCACAATTCCCTTCAAAACATCAATGTTTTTAAAACCTCTAAACAATATTTCAGCTGTGATTTTATCTGTAACGATCAACACATCTTTTTCATGATGGTTTATGCCCATAATAGGTATCAACAAAGAAGGAATCATTGGCATGATCTTATTGACATGGCTAACTCTATTCAAGATTCATGGGTGATTAGTGGAGACCTCAATGCTATTCTTAGTCCCACTGAATGAATTCGACCCTCAAATATTTCTATATCCAAAGAGAATTTAGATCTTCTTTTGAAGATTGTAATCCCTTTGAAGTTAACCTTACTGGAGCGAAATATACTTGGTATAGAAAACATTATAACAAAACAGTTTCCAATATTCTAGATAGGGCCTTTCATAACATGAATTCCCCAGACATTTGGGACAATGTCTCTAGTATAATGCTACCCAGACTCAATTCTGACCATCATCCCATATTACCCAGCTCCCTTTCTAATGAATACAGAATTCCGCTTCCTTTTAAATTCAACAATGCTTGGTCTCTAGACCCTGACTATGTCAATTTTATTAATAAAACATGGAATTCTATGAATCATCATCATGACTCTTTTTCCTGTATTTTCAAACTGAAAATCTTAAAACATGCCCTCAATGGCTGGTGTAAAACCAAGAGCTTTCAAATGGATTATGACATCACCTCTCTTGATGATGAGATTAATCAAATCCAAACTCTTAACACAAACTCAAATTTTAGACTTGACCGTCAACTGGATGTCAATACAGCTCTAAATCTAAACACATTACTCACCATTAAGGATAAATTTCGGAAACAAATGTTTAAGACTAAATGGCTGGTTGATGCGGATAGAAATACTATGTTTTATAACTCTTTTTAAAGAACCAGAAAATCTTATCGTCCTCTTACCAAACTGATTCACAATAACCTGATAATTGACTCAGAAGAGGCCATCTCGTATCATGTTGTCTCTTACATTAATGACATTTTCAACTGCCCTGAGATCAACATTGATCTCAATCCCAATATTATTCCCTTAATGGTGGATGAGAAAGACAATGACTCTCTCTTATCTATTCCATTGGAGCATGAAATTAAAGGCACTGTCTTTAGTTTAAATCCAGATAGTGCCCCTGGACCAGATGGTTTTAACAATGATTTCTTTCAAAAACACTGGGACATCTTTTGTTCAAATTTTTGTAAACTGGTAAGGTCCTTTTTCACTCACGGATCTCTCCCTCAGGGTATCAATTCTCAATTCCTCATCTTAATACCTAATGTTTAAAATGATTCTAAAATTCATCAATTTTGACTGATTTCTCTTATCAATACCCTCTACATGATCATTACCAAAATCATTGCCAACATATTGGTCTCGATTTGCAAAAAAAATGTTTCATGGAATCAGTTTGGTTTCATCAAAAACAGATCCATCCAAGACTGTATTTGTCTTGCCTCAGAATGTACCAGCACCCTTAATAAAAAAATAGAGGGGGTTGTGTTTCCATTAAACATGATATTCGAAAAGCTTTTGATACCATTTATGGGGCTTTATATATAGATTCTTGAAAAACATTGGTTTTCTTGAGATTTTTATCAATAGAATCAAGACTTCATTTCAATATGCTATCATTTCCATCTTGATAAATGGCACCCCTCACGGTTTTTTCAAATTTTATAAAGGTTTTAGACAGGGAGATACACTTTTGGCCATTCTGTTCGTTATTGCGGAATATTACTTTAGCAGACTCATTCATAATATGGTCGATCAAAATAAACTTAAACCCATTCAAGCTACTAGAAACCTCAATGTCCCCACTCACCTCCTCTACACTAATGATATTATATTGTTTCTAAAAGGAGATCAAAGAAACATTCAATGTCTTATGAAAGATATCTCTCATTATGAGAACATTTCTGGCCAAACCATTTCCTGGAACAAATCTCATATTTTTTTGGAAAAAACTTCTCTGTTATAAGGAAAACTACTATCACCAGTAACTTTGGAATTAAAGAAGGTTTATTTCCCTTTACGTACATAGGCATACCAATTTTCTGGGGACGTCCTAAATCCTGTTATTTCTCTAATATCACCGATCAAATCATCAATCAACTCTCTACTTGGAAGGGTAAATCCATTTCCATGGCTGGTAGAATTAGTCTTATCAAATCAACCATTGTCTCAAAGTTGGTTTACTCCCTCATGATTTATAAATGGCCCACAGGTACTTTCATGATAATTAATACATATATAATAAATTTCATTTGTACGGGAGGTATATTTGAAAGGAAACTTGACACTATCCCATGGAATACCTGCTGTAAACCTCTTGATAACAGAGGCATTGGCATCAAAAACATAAAATTGTTTAACGATGCCTTGCAAGTGAGATTCACTTGGCATCTCATTAATGACAACTCTAAAGCCTATGAATTTTTAAAACATTGATTCCAAAATAATATTTTAAAAGGAAATTTTAATTTCATTAACTCCTCGATCTGGCCCTCTATTAGAAACTCGTATCAGAAGATTATGGCTATGTCTAGATGGATGGCCAGCGCTGACTCCAAAAATAATTTCTGGTGTGAAAACCTGATGGGTAATCCATTGATATCCTTGCTGACTTCTAATAACACTCCTAAAGATACTATAAATACTATTATTGACGTTATGCATCTTGATAGGCATGATCTCCCTTACAACATTACTCAGATCATTGAGAATTACATTTTCTCTAATTCGGGGGACTTCCTTGTTTGGGAACCTTCTCCTAATGGTATCCTTGAATTGAAAAACTTCTACATGAACAATTTCTCTAGAAATGAACCTAATTATCAATGGGTGAGCACCTTCAATAAGATGTGGATCAGACACTCTAGGTTCACCCTTATTTGGCGCATTTCTCACAATAGATTACCTACTGAAACTCACCTTCAAGCCTTTGGCATTCAACTATGCACTAAATGACATTTGTGTAATCAGCACAGGAAGGATTCTGATCATCTCTTTTTGTCTTGTGCTATGGCCTTGGCTTTATGGAACTACATTTTTGAGATATTTAATTTCTCATGTTCCTTATCTGACCCAATTTGTTTGCTTTTGATGAAATGTACTAAACATGAATCCTCTCATCAAGTTAAAGATATTTTCCTTGCGGCAGTGGCAGAACTTCTGCATGAAATCTGGTATGTATGAAATGATCTTATCCATAATAATCACTCATTCAGTCTCAATGTAGGAAAAGTTCGAATTCTCATTGTGATACATGAAGCTACCTCAATTCAAAAAGACTGTTGCAGTAATTATATTGGAGACTTCGAGATCCTCAGACGTATCTCTATCCCGAGTATTTTCTCAAAGACCAAGAACCCCTTTGATGTTTTTTGGCAACCTCCGATGTTGGGTTGGATTAACGTGAATGTCGATGGTGCCTCAAAAGGCAATCTTGGACCTTCCAGCTGTGGGGAAATTTTTAGAGATTCTGCTGACCAGTGCCAGGGTTGCTTTTACAGTGGGTGTGGGATTTCCTCATCCCTTGAAGCAGAGATGCTAGGATTCATTCATGCTATTGATTTTGCACTCTAAATAGGATGGTGAAAACATTGGATTGAATGTGATTCTACCACCATTGTTCAAGACATTTGGAATGGAGTCATTCATCTCGCCTGGACGCTCACTACACTTTGGATGAATTGCCTGAATTCACTACTGGAAATTGACTACATTGCCAAAAATGAATTTCGTGAAGCGAATTCTGTTACTAATTCCCTTTCCAACAAAGGTGTTCACTAGAGAATGAATTGGCTGGATGCACTGCCAGCTGGTTTCTTTCACCTCTTTGAAAGAGATTGTAATAAGATCCTATCCTTTAGACTCATGTAAACTCTTGCTTCTTTAGTTAATAAATGGTGCTTCGGTCCTTGACCGAGGCATTACCAATATATATATATATATATATCAATCTACCCACCAAACTCTGTCGACATGAATAATCCCTTCTAAAACCTCATCAATGTGATGTAAAAGAATCAAATAATTTAGATTAAGTGATCATCACAAGATAGGATCATCAAAAGGTGCCAACCGGACTATAAAAGATCATTAATTTCAAATAAATCCCATATTTCAAAATCAAAATACAAATGGGTAATTGTACCCTCTTCCTTTCATAATTCATCATCAAAATTATAAATATGCATTTAAAACGCAATATTTATTTCAAAGGAATCCATAATTTATTCAAAGAAAATTTAAAATTTAAAAAAAGTGTTATGTCATTTCAAACATGAGTCAATGCATTTTTCATTTAATCAATGGGTTTTTATTTAAAAACCAAAAACAGTAATAAAACAATTCATTCATGAAATAACTGTATGAATGTTATTTAAAAATGAATAAAAAAACATGTAATTCGTCAATTTTTAGATTATTAGGAGGAAATATAGATTATAATAATGATTTCCATTCCATGTTCGATACATATTGAAGAGGATTAAAGAAGATTCCATTAGGCATATATATGTAGATATTAAAAAAATTATTAGAAAATAAGAAAAAAATATTTATGAATTATCAACTAATAGTGAGTTACAAGGTTAAGAAACAATATAGAAATTCATGCCTCAACTATTACTACGAAACTAAAAACATCGGGAGAAAACACGAGTTGGAAAAGATGAACAATATGGCGAAAAACAAATAATCTAATGTAACTAGATATTCCTCTATTATTGTTTAATTACCATAATTATCCCTAGGGGGATATATAAATCATATAAAACAAAGGTTCCATCATTTTTTAAAATATATCTATATATCAAAATCCTTCTAGTTCACAGAATAAAATACCCAAATTAAAATAATAATATAATTTTTCTTTTTAAAGAAATCATTAATGGGAATGTTTTAAAACAATTTTATATAGAAGTTTCAATGATTAAATTGAATTAAATAGTTAATTTTCATAATTTCTAATATTTAAAATCATAAAAATGGTGTTACATATTGAGATGGAAGAATAATAATGGAAAAAAATTTATTTGTATATTTTCACAAAATGATATCTATATAATGGTAACATGGTTTTACCCTTAAAGGGATCAATGTACCCTTACATAACCATTGATGGAAAAAGTTTACCCATAAAAATCTATGTATTATTAATACATAAAATTGTATTACACTTACAAAAGTATGTATTACCATTATTCAATTAGGTATTATGCTTAAGTAAGTCTGTATTACCCTTATGCAAATCATATTTACCCATATCTACCCTTTAGAAATCTCAGTGGCCTTTTTTATGCTTAAAATATAAGCCTTATAAAAGATATTTCCCTTAATAAAATACCCTTACAAAAGATGATACATTGATAAATTCTATTGAATACCCTTACATAGCAAATAGAAATCTAGTATACCCTCATGCATTGTTTAAGGTTCCCTAATGCAACACATCCCTTAAATATACACAAGCTAAGATACCCTAAAACCACAAATAATTTACCATTGTGTAGGATTTTGTACCCTTAATAGATGAATATAAAATAGATCTACAGTTATGCATTTTTGTGTTACCCTTATGTAACTTATAGAAAAAGGATTTTACCCTTACGCGACCTAAGGAAAAAACGATTTTACCCTTACAGAGAGTTCTTAAAAAATATCTTACCTATACAAATCAAAAGACCAATGTAAAGGTGAATATAATTAAAAATAATATATTTTTACATAAAAATAATTATAAAATAAATCAAAAAGAAATATTTTAATTATTATAAAAAAATGATGATGTTACACTAAGGATACACATAGTCTCTTTCTAAACATCAACACATTATCTTCCTTGATAAAGTCTATAAATCTCTCATATTTTAGGTATATGATTTTCTTTTGTAAACACTTATCATATTTTTTGTAATATAATTATATTTTATAGTATGTTATCTCACCAAAAAAAATTAATAACGTGCGCTACACACAATACCGAGTTCGAGTGCACCACGACTTACCAAACTAGCCGTTCAAAAAGAGGTTATGAATATTATTAACTAAATATTAATTTTTATATACTCGATATAATTTTATAATACATATTTTTTGTTTATTAAACATAATATAAGAACAAATTCATTTTTTCAGATAAAAGAAGTATTTTTCAAAAAATGCAATTTTACCGCCTTTTAATGGATAAACGTTTTTAAAACAAGTATTTGACACTTTTATATATTTATTTTAATAAAATTAAAGTATTCCATAGAATTAGGAAAGAAAAATTTAGTTTGTATAAATTTTTGGTTCTTTTCTGATAAATTTCATATTTTGATGAATAGTGAAAAAATATAAATTTTAATTGATAATAACTTTTTTAAACGAAGTAATTTATAATGTTAAATTATAAATTTTTGTTTTTTAAGGTATAATTAGATTATATTTCTATAATTTTATATAATTTAGGCCATTGGATGTAATTTCACATTTAAACTGAACATAAATAGATGTCAATCTTTTGATAGTTATTATTTCTTACATACACGCTTTTTTGTTTTAACAACGAGAATTAATTTTAAATTATGTTATGCAAATTATGTTTTTTAAATTTGTAAAAATAGATTCTATGTTTGGAATCAGGGGTCCAAATTTTTTAAATAGTTTACTTTTATTTTTAGACATTATGAATATTTACTTGAGTAAATATTTCATTTATCAGGGATACAGGGTAAATCTGGTAAATAAGGGTAAAAAATATAATAATATTAATATTAAATTACCCTAAAATGTTTCCTATTCCTATTGGATTATACATGCCCGAACATGGGAATCATTGGGTCGATTTTGGGACCACGTGAAGCCACTTGAGAGTGATAATGACACTTTCTATTTATTAATTTAAAGTAAAGACAAAAATGAAATTATAAAATATATTTTAGTAAAACAATTTGTACATGGTGTTATATAAGCTATCAATTGGACTATAAATACTCATTTTAAATCTAAAAATCATTCCTATATCATGGTATTTTTTTATAATTTTTAGAAATCAAATAAATAAAATTATTTGTGACACAACAATGATGAAGTTGTACCTCATTAATATACGATTTAAATAAATAATATTATAAAAATAAAAAAATATCCATAACCAGTCCAATTATGATATTATGATTTTATTTAGAACCTTATTCATCTTATCTTAGAATTTAATTAGTTTTGGACATTCAGAAAATAAAAAGCATTTAATAATAAAATAATAGTTTCAAACATTCCTAAATAGCCCCTCCCGACCCTTATAAAAAAGCCTTCTCCTCTAACCCATTTCTGACATCTCTCACACCCCTTGTATCATCCAAACTATACCCCATTATTCTCTCTACATCCCTCTATTACTCATAGAAGCCTTAGCTTAGGCAGAAGGCACATCAAGGAAGCCATTTTGTTCAAAACATAGGGAGTTATCCGATTTAATGGTTACATCTCCTCTTAAGTTCTTTCCTTTTATTTTACTTCTCCAAACCACTAAACTATTTTTATACCTTTATTTCATAACAAAAAAATTATATTCAATATAATATGTTTTTTATGATAATTATTCAATCAAAAAATACACACACCTCCATCTAATGGGTATAGAACATAATATTTTTGTGGACGACGAACTACTGCCTCACCAAACGATGATTGTTCAATCTTCTACTACCACCTCTTATAGTGGCCATTATGATATCACTGTAATTATATATGATATTTATGATATTTATTTTATATATAATCCTATGTAATTCTATTTTTTAACATACCAGTATTTTTTTCATGTTGTATATATTTGATAATTTCATTTGAGGAAGTGCAGACTACCACCCACTCAAAGTTATATGACTCGTTCATACCATACATGGAACTTATAAAGGATGGTGTTAATGAAATTAATTAAGATATATAAGATATTATATTATACTAGAATAATAATATATCTATTTATCATTTTGTTTCTTTTTCATTATAAATAAAAAAAATAAATGGAAGTAGCATTCATGCGTACGTATGGATTACTGTCTTCGCGAACGCGATGAGATTTATTCCACATCGTAAAATTTCAAGAATAATTTTTATTTAATTATTAAATATAAATATTTAAGAACATAATATCATTCTTGATATTAATCAAATACATCCTATCTATAAAAAACATGACTTACGTAAGAAAACATATAAAGGAAAACAAACCTGTTAACAACCGAAACAATAATACTACTAAAATATTATTAACAATGCAATATTATAAGATCATATATGATATCATATTTAGGTATTTAGTTATTGTATAATTTAATAAAAATGGTTTAACTATTATACAGGAGGTTAACATATCCTCAACCAAGGAAAATTACAATGTAAGGGTTAATTTCACAATCTCTTTATTATTCGAAGTTGTTTTTACATAAGTATCTATTGGGACCTCTTTATCATCCACATCCATGTTTCATAAAAATTTATTTAAAATCATTTTAACTCTTTACCAGACTATGTGTTAATGTCATTTATACCCTTTTTTTAATTTTTATAAAATGGTTTGAAAGGAATCTTTCTGTCATTTTCTAAACAAGGTACTTTATGACCTTTTGGAAAGATTAAGGTAAGAATGTTTTTAACATATATGACAGGTGTGTTTATTCTCCATCGTTAGAACAACTTTTAAGCCTCCATTAAAATCTTATTTGAATATTTTCAAAATTAATGATTTCTTTTATAATTACATGACTTTTAAATGATTTCAAAATAGAAAGAGATATTCCTCTCGAAAATTTTTTATTTCATCTAAGATAATATCTTTTAATAGATTTCATACTTGTTTGAAGTTGATTTATTATTATAAAAATATTACATATTATATAGAAGGTTTTGAGATATGTTTTAATGTGGATGTGTTGTTTTTATTCCATTCATGTTTTATGGTTAACGTATAAACATTTCATATGCTAGTTTAAATATGAATGTTTATGTTATGTTTCATCCTTTTCATATGAGGAATACATTGGACTTTGTAAGTGAGGGGTGGTGCCTGCTATAGCTCCTCGATAAATTATTAGTTCTCTTGAGACAAACAAGTGTCTTAACCAATGTCCTTTACAAAATATTATTTGTAGTCTTGACATGAGTCTTTGACTATGTGTTTATGATGTTCGACATTATCCATTCCATCATTATGAAATTAGATATTGATATTACATGTGATTATTCAACAAGTAGAAAACATATGTGAATAAGTAAATGGAATTATTTTATTTATCTTTTCTATATTATACTGATGTTTATGTTTAAAATGATTTTGTTTTAGTTTTATACATTTCCTTAAATGTTAATGCTTATTTATGAATGTTTCCACTATATTTTTATCCTTACTGAGCATCTAAACTCACCCCTTTATATGTTTTATTTTTCCCATGATTCCAAGAAGTGTATTATGTTTGATATACAGTGTTAATCTATGGGAATAATAGAATTCACAATGGATAATTTATTTTATTTTTATGTGTTTGAAGGTTTAAAGTAACGTTCATTTATGTAATCTATTTTCCAAGACTGCTAAACGGATCTGTCCTTTGGGATATGATTCCCTATAATCAGGCTAATGTATTAAAATATTTCACTAGCTCTTGGAAAATGGGGTCGGGGTGTTAGAGTTGATATCAGAGGAATTTTACCAATAACATTAGAAACTAGATGTGGAAAAACTCTAATTAGAGAAAATTACCCTAAGATATACATTTTAGATTAGTATAGAACATCACCCATGAATTTTGGTAATGTAGTGATTTTGTAAATTTTCCAAGAAATACATCCATGTCCAGATATGAGCAGGTAGAGGCACCTCTGGAATAGATGTACCAAGGATTCAAAACTCTAACAAGGAGTTTCAATCTTGACTCGGGGTATCCTGGTATATGACAATGGGCCTTGATGCACTCTTGGTTACAAATTTCTTGGGGGATATGCTTAGAATAATTCAAATTTTCTTTACAAACCATTAGAAATTTATTCTAATTACACAACTCCCCAAAGAAAACATTTTTTTATGATTGTAGATTATATGCATAATCATTTCAATTTACATTAAGTATTTTAGAGGTCCAGAATTATGAATTGTGATTCATAAACCAACCAAGTGTATTCCATTGTTCAGAAATGGAACCATGTAGATGGATTGTGAAATCTAGTAATACACATGATCAAATGAGTAAGAAGGATCATATCATTCATGGTATTAAGATGACATTTAGAGAGGAAATATTCTCTAATGTATTATCATCATATGAAGAAATATTATCATGTGTTAATAAGATAAGTAAATAATTTTCTGAGTTATATGGCTTTGAAGGGAATCCAGAAAAGAAAATGATGGTATAGAGAAAGATGAATAAAGAAAATAAGGGAAAGAGGGATTTTTCCATATGTGATAACTTTGGAAAGAATTACCTTGGTAAATTCTTGAAGGGATTTCAGTTTGTTATAAGTTTGGAGAAAAAGGACACCAATTACGTGATTTCAATGGTAAGAAAAAGGTTTCAAATGTACATCTGAAATGAGTTGGGACACTACATGAATCAGTATCCCAATAATCATAGTATACTGAAATTGATGTTGTTAGATAATAATAAAGTTATGATATTACCATAGATGAAGAGTAATGACTAGTGTTCATATTTTTATATTAAAGAATTATGTCATTTGAGTGTTGTTTAAATGATGTACTAGTTATAATAATTATGGATTATATAAATATTGTACTAGAGTACTATTTCAATAAGGATTTGAGATTGTGTGGTACCAGGAAAAGTGACTCGATAGCAAGTTAACAATTTTGGAAAATATATGGTTGATGGAAAGATAAACATTAATATAGTCCTGATACTTTGGTATTGATTTTGGAATAAGATATGATTGATTTAGATAAATAATATTGGATATTATTGACTACCTTGGAAATAATTAATGGTTTTTTATTCTATCATTGTTAATAATTACAACATTTGTGGACTTAAGGATTATATCTAGTATTCTATGATATATAGAAGGAATAATGAAGTACATACCTATTCAAATATGGTTTTCTAGAAATTAATTTTATTACCACATTTTATGAGAATACACAATGAAGGTATTCACATGTATATTATGTGACCTTCTTTATAAAATTTTGGACTATGAGTTCGAACAGAAGTATTTTGGATAAGTCTAAAATTTGGAATAGATTATGTTTGACCTTAGATACTATTATTAAGGTTAAAGTATTTGTTAATATTATTTTTGGATTGTCATAAAAAGGACAACCTGGAGGTTAGGTGACAACATGTCGCATCTGACATGGTCGTGAGACTTGAACCTGCAACTGAAGGGTGACAAGGGTACATCACCTACATCTAGCCTACATGATTTCTGATTTTGTATAATGTAGTTTTTTTAGATAGCATGACAAATGATTTATAAATTCATTATTTTTTGAAACCTATATGATTAGGATAAATAGAATATTTTTGAATTCTATTATCTTTTGGAGTAAAATATGATTTTGTGGTAGGAATTAGTTGAAGGATGAAACTCTAGTGGTCAAGTATATTTTTTCCTCTTATTCTATGAATAAATTAATTCTTAAACGTTATAGAAGGTATTTTAAAACCAAAAATGTGTTATCATAATACCTTATGTTTTGTTGAACCAATGATATTTTAAATCAACATAGATTAATGGATTTGAGGCCCCAAATTTACACATTTTTTGATGAATGACTCCCTATAAATATATTCATTTTCTTAAAATTATCTATCTCTAATTTCCAAAATGTTTTCTTAATCGATATCATAATTTGTTGGTGACTTTTTCATTTCTCTTTCCCTCTTATTAAGACAAAATTTCAATAACCCAATTTCCAATATGGGTTTTCCACAAAGTTATTTTTCTATTTTTAACCTTTTATTTAAAAAAAAATTAAAATTTAGAGGGTAAAAGTTATTGAAGGATGGGAGAATGCAAACCCCAATATTTCATTGTATGTTATCTCTTCAAATAAATTCAATAACTTGCACTACACGCAACACCGAGTTCGATCTCACTACGACTAACCAAACTAGCCATTAAAAAGCGGTTATGAATAATATTAACTGAATATTTATGTTCTTATACTCCATATAATTTTATAACCATTATTATGTGTTTTATAGACATAATATAAAAACAACCTTATTTTTTTCTGATAAAAGAAGTATTTTTCAAAAAAATGAAATTCTTCCGCCTTTTAATGGATAACATTTTTAAATACAATATTTGACTCTTTTATATATTCAATTTAATGAAATTAAATTATTCATTCAAATAAGGAAATAAAATATTGTTTGGATAAATTTTTGGTAATTTTTTGATAACTTTTATATTTTGATGAAGGGTGAAAATACTAAATTTTAATTGAAAACAACTTCTTTAATCAAAATAATATATAGTGTTAAATAATAAATTTGGGTGATTTTAAAGTATAATTAGATTATATTTTTATCATTTCATATAATTTAGTAAATTGGATTTAATTTCACATTTAAATTTGTCATAAACAAGTGTCGATCTTTTGATAGTTATTATTTCTTAAAAACATGCTTTTTGTTTGGACAACGGGAATTAAATTTAAATTAATTTTTTCCACTTCTGTGTTATGAATTTGGAAAAATGGATTCCATTTTTGGAATCAAGAGGTCCAAATTCTATAAATATATAACTTTAAATTTTAGACATTATGAATATTTACTTCAGTAAATACAGTATTTACCATGGTGAAAGGGTAAATCTGGTAAATAAGGGTAAATAAATATTATTATAATAATATTAAATTACCCTAACATGTGTCCTATTCCTTTTGGTTGATACATTTCCGACCATTGGAATCCTTGGGTCTATTTTTGGATGACATGGAGCCTCTAAAGAGAGATAATGACACTTTATTTTAATAAATTTAATGTGAAGACAAAATTGACATAAACCTATATCTTTTAGTAAAATAAATTTACACGGGGTTATATAAGTTATCATTTTAAATATAAATATTCATTTGAAATATTAAAAAATTTCCTATATCATGGTATTTGGTTTATAATTTTTAGACATTAAATAAAGGAAATTATTTATGACACAATAATGAAGCAGTGTTTACCTCATTAATAAATGATTTAAATAAATAAGATTATAAAAATTAAAATAATATCCAAAACCTGTCCAATTCTTATTAGATGATTTCATTTCAAACATTATTCGTATTATATTCTACATTAATGAGTTTTTTAACTTTATAAATAGAAAATTATTATATAATAAAATAATATTTTCAAACTTTTATAAAGGGCCCCTCCTCCCCTTTATAAAAATCCCTCACCTCTAACCCATTTCTCACACCTCTCAAGCCCCTTGTCTCATCAAATCTCATCCCAATTAAGCTCCATAAATCCATTTATTTCTTGAATAAGTCATACCTTAGGCAGAAGGCACATCAAAGAATCCTTTGGTTCAAACCAAATGGAGTTACCCGATTTAAAGGTAACTTCTCTGCTTAAGTTTTTTTCTTTTATTTTACTTCTCCAACCCCCTAAACTCTCTTTATTCCTTTATTTTATAACATCAATAGTATCCTAAATATACTAGGTTGTTGTTATGATAATTATTAAAATTAAGCTTACAGAAACATCTATCAATTTGGTATAGAATATAATGTATTTGTGGACAGCGAACTACTGCCTCAAAAAAAGAAGATTGTCAGTCTTCTACTACCACCTATTATGGTGGACATTATTATGGAAAAATAATTATATATGATTTTTATTCTATTTATTTTATATATAATCATAAAAAATTTTCTTTATATCATAAATTTATTCTTTTCATGATATATATATATACAATACTTTTATTTGAGAAAGTGCGGATTACCGGCCTCTCAAAGTTATATGACTCATTCATACCATACATGGAACGTATAAAGGATGGTTTTAATGAAATTACATAGAATATATAAAATATTATTTTTTGCTAGAGTAATAATATACCTATTTATCATTTTTTCCTTCCTTTTAAGATAAAAAAATGAAATGGAAATAGTTTTTGTGCGTACGTACTGATTACCGTCTCTAAGAACGCGATGAGATTCATTCCCAATTGTAACCATTCCAGAATAATTTTAATTTAATTATTGAAAATAATATTTAAGAACATAATATAATTCAGGATATGAATCAAATACATCCTATCCATAAAAAACATAACTTATGTAACAAAACATATAAAGGAAAACGATTCAGTTAACACCCAAAACAAGGGTACTACTAACATATTATTAACAAAGCAATATTAAAATATCATATATAATATCATATTAATGTATTTGGTTCTTGTATAATTTAATAACAATGATTGAACTATTATAAAGAATGTTAATATTTCCTACACCAAGGAAAAGTACAAGGTATGTGTTAATTTCACAATCACTTTATTATCCGAGGTTTTTTTTACGTAAGTATCTACTGGGATTTCTTTATCATCCACATATGTGTTTCTTTAAAATATATTGCAAGACATTTTTACTAGTTACTATACTATGTGTTAAATTCATTTATAACCTTGTTTTACATTTTTTTTAAATGGTTTTTTAAAATAATCTTTCTGTTATTTTCCAAACAAGGTACTTTATGAAATTTTCAATAAATTAAGATAAGAATGTTTTTTATCTTATACGGAGGGTGCATTTATTCTCTGCAATTATAACACCTTTGAAGCTTCCCTTACAATATTATAAGAATAATTTCAAAATAAATGTTTTATTTTATAATTACATGACTTTTAAATGATTTCAAAATAGAAAGAGATATTCATCTCAAATAATTTGGATTTAATCTAAGTTAACATCCTTTAATGGATTTTATACTTGTTTGAAGTTGATTTATTATGACACAAATATTCCATATTATATTGACATTTTTGGGATATTTTTGACTGTGGAAGTGTTATTTTTATACCATTCATGGTGTATGGTTAACATATTAACATTTCATATGCTAGTTTTAATACGAATGTTTATGTTATGTTTCAACCTCTTCATATGAGAAATGCATTGGACTTAGTAAGTGATGGGTGAAGCCCGTTATAGCTCCTCGATGCATCGGTAATTCTCATGAGACAAACAAGTGTCTTGGCATAAGGTCTTGACAAAATCTTATTTATAGTCTTGGAACGGGGCCTTGACTATGTGATTATGATGTCTTACATTATGCATTATATAATTATGAAATTAGCAATTGATATTACATGTGATTATTCAATGAGTAAAATATTCATATGTATAAGTAAATGGAATTATTTGATTTATCTTTTACATATTATGCTAAATATTAGGTTTAAAATTATTTTTTTAGTTTTATACATTACCTTAAATATTTATGCTTATTTATGAAAGTTTTCACTATATTGTTCTCCTTACTGAGCATATGAGCTCACCCATTTCTATGTTTTCTTTTTCCCAGGATTCCATGATGTGTATTATGTTTTATATACAGGGTTAATCTAGGGTAATAGTGGCGTTTAAAATGGATTATTTATACCATGTCTTATGTTTAAATGTGTAATGTTATCTTCATGTATATAATCTATTTTCATATACTGCTAAACTGATTGGTCCTTCAGGACTTGATTCCTTGTAATCATCCCAATTTATTAAAATAATACATCGGCTCTAAACTACTAGGGTCATGGAATTACATTGTTGGGACCTATTTGTCTTCTCTAGTAAATAAATTTAGGAAATTATTTAAAAAAGGAATAATTCTTACATTTCCTTAATAATTTACATATCCATATATAACAAATCCATGAATATATGATCTAGGTCTACCCTTTCCAAGGATAGAACTATACGATCATTCTTACTCAATGCATAGACTAATTCTTTTTCACCTTTCCAGGTTAGTACTGTATTAAAAATCATAGTCTTTGAGTATTTCTAATAATCTAATTTATCCCATGTTAAAATATTTCTGAGTGAATATATACTTCAAAAAAAAAACTGTATACAGGTTTTATATTTCCCAGAAAATATAATTCTTCTTTATTTTTAACACAAATATTATATTATTCAACTAATGATTTTGGGGTGGATAGTTTTTATCATGGGTCTTCAATTACCATGATGTGTAATAAAAAAACTCCATAATTTTTTATAATTACACACCCTAATCCTTTATTTGATGCATCTCTATATATAATAAACACTTCTTTCTATGATGGTAAGGTCAATACGGGTGCATTGATCAATATTTTATTTGATTCCATAGATAATTATTTATATTCCTTATAATAAGTTAATTTTACTCATTTAAATACAACATGGTTAATTAGTTAGATAATTGGGAAAAATGATCAAAACATTACTAATAAAAACAAACTAAACCAAGGAAATTGCTTATCTTAGTTATATTTTTTTGTGTGGGACATTATTTAACAACCTTTATTTTTGTCATATTGACTGATATTTCAACCTTGGAGATAAAATTTCCATGAAACAAGAAATTTTGAATCTAAAATTCACGCTTACTAAAATTACCATATAAAACATTATCTTTTAGAATATCAAGGAAATTCTTTAAATTGTCATCATGCTATTTATAGAACTTAGAGTGTATTAATATATCATCAATAAAATCAACAAAAAAATTATAAAGATAATCCTTCAATAATATATTAATTATATCCATGAAAACCGAGGTTTCATCTTTTCACCTAAAATGAATTTATATTAACACATAATTCTCATAACTTGTATGAAAATTCAACTTTCTTATATCATCAATTTTTACTTTTAAATAAAGGCAACCAAAACAGTGATCAATCCAAGAGAATTATTAATCCCCTTATATTTAATCAAAAAAATCATCAATGATAGGTAGTTTATACTTGTTATTTATTCTAATGTTTTTGATAACTATATAAATGATGAAAACCTAATAGACTCATCCTTTTATCCAAAATAAGATAGGTTCTCTCTAACATCCCATTATTTTAAAATAAGAAAATAATGATCAATAGCATAAACAACATGAAACACTAGGTTAATCAGAGATTATATCCATCACTAAATTTATCTTTTTCTACACGTAACACCAATATTTTTATGTTCAATGGAATATTCAACATTCAACAACGAACTTAAATGACCCATGATATATATTATCATCATAACACTGCCATTAAATAGGTAGGTATGAATATTATTAACTAATTTATGATATATATATATATATATATTTATCACTCAATATAAATTATTGTACAATGTTATGTAAATAATCAATCAATTTTTAGTAAAGTGATTATATTCATAAAGAGTATGTTTTCTTCAAACATGATTTTATTGCTTTTCAGGGAAAGAAAATATTATAATGATATTTTTCAAGTTTTATAATATTTATATGATAAAAATAAAATAACTTTTGTAATCATAATAACTAAAATTACTTTTGGTCTTTTTTTGGTTTTTTTGAAAAATATCGACTTGTAATGAATAGTGAAAGAATAAAAATTTTTGTCAACAGTATTTTATTTTTAATAAATTATTTTATTTTAAAATTAAAATGTGTTTCAAATGTGTTTTAAATTAATATATTTATTATTTATTGTTTTTTATTAATTTTAAATGAACTTTTTCTTTTTTTTAGTATAAAATGTTTTGGGTCAAAAATAGGTTTTTCTAAAACCTATTTTATAATTCATTATGTTACTACTTTTAAATCCATTTAAATAATAACTAATGTGAAATTTTTAAAATAAATTTATATATTATATATTATTTAATATTGATTGAGTTTCATACAATTATTTTTTTTGTCATTAAGTAAATATAGAATCATATTTTTCTAAAACACTCTTCTTAAAAACCCGGTCTCTTCCTGTGTCTATGGGGTTAATATTAAATTAAAATTTCCTTCTTATCTGAATTAAATTATTAAATATGGAATAATTATTTGGAATTAGTTTAAATAATAATTTATAATAATTCTAATTTAATTGTTTACCATTGTAATCTATGAAAACAGATAAATATAATTATAACAATTAAGGTAAAAAGGATTTTATCATGGGAATAAACTTTAATATTAAGGGTAATAATGATCTAAAAAGTATTTTTTAACCCATTTTATGTACATATATAAAACATTATGACATTATTATATATATTTATTAGTTTTGGGATACTATCACAAAAACATAACCCATATAATACATTAACTAATGAAAAAGACATAAAAGAACCATTTTCCCTTTTAATTTTGATAAAGCCTTGAGATAGTGAAAAAAAGCATATGTCATTTTATATATATTATTTTTAAATATAAATGTCTATTTTATCTTGATTATTTATTTTTATTTTTTTGAGAGTAAATAATTACATGAAATTATTAAGAAATACCAATGTAGAAATTATTTAGTTAAATATTATCAAAAATAAATTATATTAAAAATACTAAAAGGGAAGTATATTGAATGAATTATTATTTTACATTAATTTTTTAGTGAAATATATAATTTTAAATAGTTATTAACCTAATTATTTCAAATTTAGTAATTTTATTTATATTTTTAAACTTAAATTAAATAAATAATATTAAAATTGACATTAATGTTATTGTATAATAAATTTTATTTTATTAAATGATTTAAAATTAATAAAAATCACAGTATCAACGAATTAATTTTCATATGTTAATATATATAAAATTGTTTCTATTCATGTACCAATTAATCTTATATGATGAACATATTGACCCCTATATAGTAAACAAAATTGTTGGCGAGTTTAAGGATGAAGTAGTGTTTTTGCGCATTACATATGCTTTTTTGTAAAAAAATTTTCCAACATGCATGAGATTTTTATTTTAAAATTTGTTGTTTTATTTATAATAATTGGGTCTAAATTTTTAAATAATTATCAATTTAGTTTATTCTTAATGGATAAATTTATTAGGATGTAAGACTAGTTACCTTAATGAAAAACAAAAATGAAAAAAATAATGAAACATAGGAGTTAAAGAACAAATTGTTTAAGACACATGTTTCATTATGGGGGGGTAGTTTTTATAGACCATAAAATCCCTCCTCAACTTTAATTATCAATTTTCAATCGAATTTATGTAATATTGACCTCCCAATAGTAAGTAATTTTGAGTATTTACAAGAATGTCACTTCTCAACTATAAAATGGATCACACTACCCTCACTTCTTTAGAACTCTCAATCCATTGGGCTTATACGACCTATTACCACATCGCTTCTGAACATCCCAAATCACATCATAGAATACTAAATTTCTAAATAAATAAAACCACATATGGTATTTGGTTCAAACCAAAAGGAGTTAACTGATGAGTAGGAAAATAGAGAACAATAGTGACAAATCAGACTCAAAGTAATGGTTTGTTCTCATCTCACTTTTCTTTTTTGTGAGATATATGTCATATTCAACACATATTCTTATCGTATCATGTATATATATATTACCTAAATTTATTTTATGATTCAAATACTTAAATTTATGTTTTTATATCTATATAATAATCTATCTTTCATTGGGTTTATAGTTTTAATGTTACCAAAGAGTTAATGGATTTTTGTGACAATTTTCCTTCTTGGAGATGTTTGTTGTGTTATACAACTATATTCATTTATGAGGTTTGTATAATACACATTTGAGATTTTATATCATGAATATATTCATTCTCATGATATTAAAAGTTTCGTTTAATGTTGTCATTTTATGGGGATTACAATTTAATGTTACCAAATTGGTAAGAGTTTCATGTTACAATATCATTGTTTATCATGATTTCATGGGATTAAGTCTCCAATGATGTAGTATTCTGATCAATGTCTAAATAATTCAAAATAATGTTAGTATACTATGTTTATTTCATGATAATACATGTTTTTTGTTTATTTTTCTCTAATTACATACTCAATATTTCTAAAGAATGTATTTATGGAAAATCATCTTTTCGATTGAAAAATGTTTTTATTCCAAATCCTTGTTTTATAAAAAAATTAACTAGATTTTTTTATTATGGAAGGTTATTTTACTCAATAAATTTTTTAAATTTTTTTATACCCTCATTTATAATATTTAATTGTTATTTTTAAAGAAATTTATCTGTTAAAAAGATGTTTTCAAAATCAAAATGGTGTTTTATTCAAAATATAATTAATTATATTTCAATTGTATTTCCATTCATCAACATCAGTAACCATTTTTGTTAAATATTCTCAAATAGAGATATTTTTTAGTTATTACATGCTCATACTTTCACAGGAGGGATTAAGATTGTTTCTAAGAGAATATTATGAAAACCATTTCTTTCTAAGGATAAATTATATTAAAAAGTGATTGATATGATACCAATTAATTTTCCACAGTTTAATCATCTTTTATGAGTTTTATGATAATAGTGTATTCATGATACGGTACATGAGCATTATATGAAATAGGTGATCCTGATACATTATATACTAAGGGCTGAGAACCATTATAGCTCATGAGTGAGCCTGATATAGTTTATACCAAAGGTTGATCCCCATTACATCTCATGAAAAAAAGGTGATATCAATATAGGTTATAAAAAAGGTTGATCCCCATAAATTCTTATGAAAAATGGGTGATCCCAGTATATCTTATATAAAAGGATGAGCCCCATTATAGCTCACAGGTGAGTCCAATATTACTTATATGAAGGGTGATCTCCATTATATATCTCCAATGAATTAGGTAATGATTATATTGGAACTACGTCATATGGTTATTCAAATTAATTTTTTTGAATGGGTTTTATGAATATGATTATCCATGTTAACCCAAAGGGTTTTGATTACTAGTTATGGGTTTTTAAACATTATTGTGATCATGATTGATATCACATGGCTCATGATTAATGATTCTAATGAATCTATCCTCTTTTATGTTCTTATATTTTATGATTTAGTTTTTGATGGGTATGAGTTCTTTTATGACTCTCTAATGCACTCTTATTTTACCATCGTACCATTATGAAATTTTTATGCAAATTGATGACATTAAATTTCTAATTCTTTTGTTTACTCTTATGAATAATATAATCATTCCCTTATTATGTTTCCTTTTCCCTAGGATATAAATAATGATATTGAATTGCTTATTTTTATATAGGATTTCATATTTATAATGATGATGTATTAATCTAAAAAAATAAAAGTATGGTTAATTGGGGGAAATTATCATTTAATTTTGTGTGAATTGTAAATTTATGAGTTTGTCCTATTTCTCTATAACTATTAACCTAAAAGGTTATCGAGTTTATAAGTGATTCAATTTTTTCTATTAGTGTTGTAAGGTTTGGATATAATGAAATTGGGTCACGATTATCGGAATCAATGTTGGAAATGTAAGGATTATTATTTCAGCATAAAATTCTAGAGTGTGGGTTCTAGGCTGTTATATTCTCCCCAAGGTGAAATACAAGGGCTTACTAATATGTTATAAAAAAATACATTGTTGTATTTAATAACACCAATTCTAATAGATCAATTCTATATGGAAACTTATATATTATTATTTTCATCTGAGATAATGTCAAAGTAGAATTGAGCTTCTGATTTAGCTAGATATTTGATAGTTCTTCAGTAAATACATCAATAAAATCCTAGATAATAGATATATTATTATGATATTATTCTTATCTATTATTTCATATTAAACAAGGAATTCGTTAATATTTTCCAGTGGAGGTGGTTCTGAACAAGACTTGGGAAATAAAGTATCTCCTCTAAAAATAAGGGATTAAATTCTATCCTTAGATATTATAATCTCATTCTCATGAAAATAAAATATAAAATTATACATGGAGATATAATCCATCAAAAGTATTATATCAAATTAAAAAAAAATTATTACCATAATGTTTATAACTAAATAACCTTGACATAGATCATATTTCATTACATTTATTTTGAAATTCAAATAATTAAACTCCACGGTTTTTGACATGTTATGGGGGATTATATCATATTTGTGTTTTTAAAAAATATATTTTATTTATAGAATGGTTAAATTTTTAGGTTTCAATTATTTATGGAATGTTTTGATAAATTAAATTCACTCTATATATGGGTACTCTACCTTTTAATATGCTATGTTAAGGTCATATGAGAATTGGATACTTTCATAAGGGTATCTAAAACATTCTACATAAGTCTCATCATAATTGAAAAATGGAAAATGAGAGACTACTACAATGTGGAGGGATATTTCATGGCTCAAAATTGGAGTTTAAAATTTATATGGGTATCACATCAAAATTTACATGAGTGTGATAGATAAGGATCTATCAAGAACAAGAATAAAAGGGAAAAAACTAGTGAAATGGTTGTGGTTGAGATTGTAAACCCTTTTTAGGATTCAGTCGGATATGAATCAACTATTATTAATAAAAATTATTAGTAATAAGTATTTCGTCCTGGTTTACTAAAAATTTCTAACTTAAGAACACCACATCATTGTGTAAATTCATGGTTGGATCATTTTAAGCATAATTTTTGATTAATAGACATGATTTCCTTATAATATTTGAATCATATATAAAACCTTGAAAATTAATTTCCTGAGGGTAGAACCAAATTAAGAAGAGTAATGATTGTGAAAATAAATTGAATAAGATAATAATTAAATTAATTTTAACATGTGTATGAAAAGGATTCCCCATACATTAATGACCACATAGATCTTGATCAAAGGAGGATCACAACACAATAAATGGTATACTAGAGGAAAATTTGTGCCCATTTTTAAAATTAATTTTCCATCCACTTAGAAGATAATAAATACACATGGGGTGTAGTTTGATGTGTAATATAGAGATAAAACATGATGTTTTTTCTATATAATAGATCATATTGGATGGAAAAATTCAAACATGAGGCTTGAACTGAGAATGTGAAGTAGATAAGGGAGAATCGAAAAGATGGGTGATGTTCTGGTGATTTGTGGATAAACTCATGGTAGTTATGTACAATGGATATCAAAATATAATCCCTTTCGAGTCCCTATGTTTTTGTTATAACTTTTTTTTTATTTTTCTAGATATTTTATTTTTGAATGAATAAGTTCTTTTTATTTCTTGAATGATTTTTTCTATAAACTATAAATTTTTTTTTAACAATTTATAAAAGTAAATTTATTATTCTCATTGTTTAAGCTTATTTATAAATTTATTTCCATTTAGCGTTGTGAGTTTAGTATGTTTTAAATTGATTGATTTATTTGATCATTTTAATCACTTTTATAAGAGGATAAATAACCTTATCAATGTCTTAATATTCTATCTTGATAGATCTAGGTGTACACCTAGAGTTCTTTTGGTGTCCATTGATAAATACCATTAGATAAATATTTTGGATAAAGATGAAGGTAGATCCCAAAGTACTTTTACTACTATATTGAATCTATTTAAAAATATGGTTTCACAATCATTTTTACTATAAATTTTATTTGTTCAAAACAACTAGTATAATAATTTACTTTTTTTATTTTATTTTAATTCATTCTACATAGCTCAATTAAATCCCTAATTTAATTTATATTTCTCAAAAAAATAATAAACCAAAGTGACAATTTGAAACATAATTTTTATCCTCCTACTGAGAAAATTTTTTAGACTATTATATCACATTCTTATAAGGGAAAAAATTTTAACGTCAAAATAGTCTAAAACCAAATATTTCAAACCAACATGAATTCTAATAGAGACATTACAATATACTTTTAGTTTTATAATATTTCTAATAGGAGTATTAATTGAAAAATCCTTCTTTGATATATAATAGAGTGATTTAATGTTTTTAGTATACTTTTATAATATAAAATAGTGTATAGATCCCTGATAAAATGATTTATTAGCTAACATTGAGTTTATGATCAAATTAACTACAATAACATCATTTGGTACTTCGTCTTATGTGTTGTGATTGCATAATCTCATCCATAATCCCTTTTTATCCTTTGAGGTAGATTACCATAACTCCTTGGGAATTTATTTGAATATTATCTCATATCCTTGTCATTGAATCATTAGAAATTAATGTATTATTTCTTTCTAGTGTGATCATGATCTTGACATCCTCTATCTCTACACTTGTAAAATGTATCTATTACCTTTAATAAATCCCCATGGTGTTTCTTCTAATATTTATTTTAGGTTTTCAATTCCACCATTCATTTCTTTTCCTTTGAAAATTTATTTAACCATGGTGTACAAATGCCCTCTTTTTCACGTATTATATTTTCATACTAAAAGTCATACATTGTTTTTTATCATTTTACATGAACTTCATCATTATCTTCTTATATGTGGAGTGTTTTTGAGATACTAATTCCCTTTTAAGTCTTAGTTTCAACCTATCAAAAAAATCAATCATTCTTTATGTGTTACATGCATTTATATATAGTTTCTTGATATCTTTCTAAAGAAAACCTTATACTAAAAAATCAATTCAAGTTTATTTTATCTTAAATTAAATAATATCCCTTCCATGGAAACACATCTCTCATGAATAAATAACTTTTCAAAGAATATCTACTTAAAAGATATCCATTCCATATTCTCTAAATAATATCCCTTCATAGTGTTTCGAATTAATGGTCACCATTGATTAACACCTCCACTTAGAAAATATATATCCCTGATAATATTCACTTTTTGACTATAACCTAGAGTAATTAATTCATTCTCTAGTGACTTTTTCCATTGTTCAATTTTTAATGGATTCATGGTTTAACTGAAGGATAGAGGTTTCTTCTTCATAAAGTGGTTTAGCATTGTTCTACCATATTCTAGAGAATGTGATATACAATATAGGAAAGGTTATTGTTCATAACTCGATTAAACGTTCTAAATATAGTTATAATATACTCTAATAGAATACCAACTTCATTAACAGGGTTTGGAGGGAAAATTATCGGTTTTAACCTGGTTTATGTTCCTTATATTAGTAGAAATTTTAAAATAATGTCTTATACTTAATTAGTTCATGAATAAAACTATGAATTATAAATCACAGTATATAATTATTATTCATTTATTGTACATACATGTCAGGTAATCATGAAATATTTCCAAATAATACTAAGTGTTTTTCATAGAGTTATGTTCTCTAAAAATGTTCATCAAAATCTAGTTTGTATTTTTTTACTAAACCTTTTATGATCCCAACTATAGCACCCTGACTCCATTAACATAAAGATAATAGTTATTTTATTATAATGGTGTAGAATAAGTAGTTAATAATGAAAAATATCCATGAGTTTAGTAGTCTTAGGAAATAATATACATAAATTAAAAATAACATTCATTGAAAACATAAATCACATCAACTAAATACCTAAAAATTTATGAGTTTACCTTGAAAATCCATAAGTCGCATGCAGTAATCTTCATGGTTTTCTAGGGAAATGAGACACAATATAAATATGTAGGATTGAGTTCTTAGTATGTGGGATTATATAATGGAAGTAAGCATAAATAAGACTATAATCAATAATATAATAGTAATAAAGAGATTTCATAACAAATGGATATGAGATCACAATACATCCATGGATGACATAAAAATTAATAAATTTATGGATGAGAATAATTGATCTAATACTGATGGAATATATAATTTTGGTTATAATAAACATTCCTTCAAGGAAATATAGACATAAATAATATATAAATAGTTAATAGTTATACATACAATCCACCTAGTTTGTCTAATGAGGCCTATTGATGCATCTAGGTGATATATTATTTTGGGCCCCAAACATAATATAACAACTCCACTACATCCATCATATGAAGAGAAACGATAGAAAATACATGTCATAATGTTCACTAAGGGACCTCATACATAATAATGACTATGTAATCAAAATAAATTTTTATATAAATTAATTATATAAAAGATGTCAAAATTTTTCCAATTTAATGTAATTATATATCTATCTAGGTGAATATCCTACAATCAATATAGAAACTATGGGATATTTATAATATAATGGTAATTAACTTTATTAATGGAATGATGATGAAATAATGGCATAGAATACTTTGAAGGTTAAAGGATATCAATAGTAATTAGTTTTCAATAATATATTCAAGTCTTTTATTATAATTCATAAAGAGATTTTGATTTATCCAATTTATCTCCACTAAGAGAATGAAAACAAGTGGCATTTTCTCCAATTTAATGTACCCTGAGTGAAAGTTGAGTTAATTACCAATAAACATTTTTAAGTGTTATTTCCCATCAGTTCATCAATGTCACAACATGAATTAACTTGTAGTCTCTAGATGGGTATGTCCTTGTAAGTAAACCACATACTCTTTAATTTATCAAAAAACTAGGTTATTTTAGATTTATTCTTTAGTTTTACATTAATTTTATATCATTATAATGACTTATGAAAGTATAATAATATGATGTAATGGTTTTATATCATTGATAATATTATATTGAATTCATAATAATGAAGAAAAATAACATTTCAAATTGAAATGACAATTATTTTAAGTGGATAACACAAATAAATTATTAGAATATATTACAGACCCCTATATCGGAATAATAATGGATTTGAGATAAGATATAATGAGAGGTAATAAGTAATATTAAATTAGAAATGTTTCAAATCTATGATAATAACATAGAATTAAAATCAAGGAAATATATCAAAAAAATAAATTATATTTTAATAAGAGGATTGTAATTGGAAAAATAAAAGAGGTTGATTGAGAACCCTTTATTTTAAAGGAATATTCTTAAAACATGATAAGTGAACCTTAGAACCTTATAAAATCCTTAGATCAACTATTTTGAGAGAAAAAAAGATAATATCCATGACAAATAATTTTTAAGTGAAAATAAATGGGATTTTTGTGGATATTTATTATAAATGAGTAGGGGTTTTATTTATTTCAAATCATGGGCCTTGGATACTAGGTTAATAATAATAATAAGAAAAAATAATACTTCTTGTGGTTTTTACCCATGGTATTTGACATCAAAGAAATTGTAAATGGATTTATATTGTTTAATATCTTATATAATTTAAAATATATTATTTTGTATTTGTAAAACATTCTTATTCATAAATAATTTTTTTTAAAATATTGAAAAAAAATACTTTATGTTTTGGAAGTGTCTTTATCAGTTTGGAAAATTAATTTTATTACTTGAAAATATATTATTTTTGTTAATATCCTCATCTATGGTTGATTGATACTTTATGTTACTCATTGAGTCATTTTTTATTCATTGTGATCTTATCATACTTATCCTGTATTCAGAATATATTTATTATTTTACCTAAAAATCTTACTATTTTTGAAAATTATGAAAATTTTACTATTAGATAATTTTAATGATTTGATTCCGAATTTAGAGTCATTTTCTATAAAAATAATTCTCACCCTGTGTGAAATTTAATATTTAAATAAAAAATATAGTGTGTTTTAAAATTATAAAATTGGTGCCTAAAATTCAAAAACACATCTTATTGTTAATACAAGTTGAATGTTAGTAATTATATTACTATTTTTTAATCTATATATATTATTAACTCTTAATTATATTATTTTATCTAATTTTATAGTGCTGGTTTTATATTTTATTATACACATAATTTGATAAATTTCTATATTTTAATAATTTTTTGTATTATTATTACGAAATAATTGATTTTTTATTATAACATACATTTATGATGATAAGTTTATTTACTATAGTAGAGTATTGGGTAATATAGCCATATCCCCCAAAAGCTCACAACCTTTCCAAAACTATTTTAAATAGGATTGACTAGAACCATGACATACACCATGGCATGAATAATTTTGTTCCATTCCTTAGATGACTACTATGTTTTCTTACCATGGTGTAGAGTAAATTTCCTCAGAGTTTCAACTCACCATGACTAAGTACATATTGTAGTGAGACCATAATCATTGTTTTCAATCCTCTTAACTCAGATTTACCTTGCTAAAACATTCCATATAATCTATTAAACATTTTTTCAGTTTTTCTTTTTTCCCATGAGGAAGTATTCTATGATACATGCCTAAAATAATGGATAACCCTTGGATGTGGTGCTCCATACATGAAAAGGGAAACATTAATAAACTCCCTATCATAATACAACCTCCACCATGAGTATGTATCCATTAAATTTATTATAAAGGGAAATTCTATAGACACTATACCCTTCTCCATATACTTTTCACTCCATGGGTACCCAAATAACTACAATGGACAGCTCCCATAGCCATATCCTCAAAACTGGCCTCACTGTGGGCACCATCATGCCTTCCACCATGGCATAGTAAACTTTTATAGATTAAAAACACTATTCGTATCCTATGAAACTCTTTTAATATTCCTCTTACCATATCCAAATTTTTAAAATACACAATGGTAGGGAATAAAAAACAATGCCCTTATAAACACCCTAGCTGGAAGGTAGATGGAAGCATCAATCATCTTTGTATTTAAGTAATTCTGAATAGGATTGATGACAAGAAGGATAGTTAAAGATTATTTTGGATTCGTATGTGCTCGACTTCATTCATTTTTATTTTTAAATTCTTATAAATATATATAATTTCTATTCTTTTCTTATTTATTCTGAAATAATTTGTTTTCTTGGCATAATGTGTATTTTTTGTAGCTACCCTTGTAAAAACAAAAATCCGTTGAAGGTTTTTCCATTGAAATTGATAAATGGTACTATCATCCTTTGTATTATCATTAATATCCCCTTAGAACTGAATTATAGGAGTAATCATCATTCATGTTTATTAAAACCCTCCCATTATTTCTTATAATCTTTTTCTTCTTATAACTCTCCAACATTTTGTTAATCTACATTGGTTGAACCCGAGAGAGTGATGTCAATTTATATCTCTCTCTATGGGATCAAAGGAGATGTTTGGTATGGGGGTATATCTCTTTTTTATTTATGAATTTCATTATTGTATTATTCGCTTCTCCTATGTAGTGTTATTTTAGTCTAGAGAAAGAGGTCACTGTGTGCTTTCTTTTCATTAAATGTTACATTATTTAGTTTCATTTTTCTCTTATTTTTTAATTATTTAATTACTCCATTAGATTTTTATTATCACTATACATATATATATAATGATTAAATATGTGAGCTATTATTATGCGATTTTCCACAAGAAATGGGAAATATTTTAAAAATGGAATTGGTAACGAAATCTAGATTGGAAACGAATAATATGTTGGGAAAATATTTATGCTTCAATTATTAATTATATATAGGTTTACATATTAATTATTCAAATTATAAATCATATATAAATATTAATATATTATTATCTATTGGAACTACTGATCTTATGTGGAAACAAGTGAGTATATATCATTTCATTTCATTAATGGAATTAATAATAATTATATCTAAATATGATGTTTTTTTGTGATATAATTTAATCATATGTATATTACGTAATTAATAAAATAATGATAATAATATAATATAAATGGAATCATTAAAGATGATATGAATATATTGGAAAATAAATATGAAAAATGGGAAGATAAATATGTTTAATTAGGATCAAAATATTCTATTATTATTAAATTTATTTTTAAATATATGATTTCCCTTAAATTAATTGAATATATTATATTGATTCATGTTTTTAAATGTGGAGTAATTTAAAGATGACGATCCAACTACTGTAAAAAAGGCCACTAACAGTGTTAGAACAACCCTCTATCAGGGCTAGAAAAGCACTAACTACTGCAGCGTAGTTAAACATCCAAGGCATTTATCAGTAACAAAAAAGTGATAATAAAATGTAGATTTATCAGAAAAAAACATTGATGTAACATACTTTTATTAGTACCTTTAAAAGTTCTGATAAAAGATACCATTTAATAGTGCATTTATTTATCACTAATAAAGACCCTTTATCACCCCTTCTATAAGCATTATTAATTGGGTCCCTTTTCAAAACTTTTTAAATCACCAATAAAGGGATCCATTTTCATAATATTTATTAGCAAAAATAATGGTAAATATTGCAATTTGATGATACTGCACACTATAGCACTAGAAACATGGTATATCATGTATCTTAACAACACAATGCATCACCAGAAATAGGAATAGAAATTATTTAAATTGGGTAAAATTTTTGAATTTAATTGAAATAATATATATAAGACATATAAAATATAAAACACTATTATAGAATTGTTCATTTGTATTTATTTAAAACAATTACTATAAATTTTTAATAAAAGGCACACTTGTGGTCATAATAGTTACATTTTGAGATGGATTGAGGTGTGAATGGTGCCAACACATCATAAATGACTTGTGTATCATTTTACTAAATTACCAAATCAATATGAATGTGTTTTATTTATTTTCATTTTTTGGTTGTTTTTTTGATTAAAATTAATGGCAGTTTTGAATGAAACTGCCTACTTGGATTTATACCTGTCACACTGGGCATTATATAAAGATGTTATTGATTCCTACATGTCCCAAATGTCTTATGGGTAGTTTTCTTAAATAATATAAAAATATGAATTTTTTTCCTTCGATTGGAATACGTTAATTGTGTTTTTACTAAAATATCAATTTAAACTAGAAACATACACTTTTAGTCATTCATGTCACATCATGTGTATATTTTACATGAGTCTGATTCGTACATGTCACAAATGAATTAGGTATTTTTTTCTTAAGTTATCAAGACAATCCATGTGTGTTTGTTTGGATTTATGTGAGGTACACTCTTTGGTATTAAAATGTAAATTTTAAATTGGTAATGGATATATTGTGTCATGCCATTCTCTTTATGAGTCATATTAAGGTGCGGCTGATTCCTACAAGTCAAAAATAACTTATGGATTATTTTACTGAAGTACCAAAATATTACAAATGTGTTTTATTACTTTTGAGTATGTCAGTTGTTTTTTCACTAAAATTTATGTCAATTTTTAATAAAAATACACACTTGGAGTCATACAAGTCACACTGTGAATCAAATTAAGGTACCTATTATTCCTACATGACCAAATTTACTTATGGAACATTTTCAAAAATGTAAAAAAACAATAAGAATGAATTTCCTTTGTTTTGAGTAAATTAGTTGTTTCTCTCACTAAAATTAATGTCAATTTTGAATAAAAAGATGCATTTGGAGTCATACCGATCACACCATTTTTTGGTATGAGATTCGGCTTATTTCTACACATGTCAAATGAATTATGGATATTTTTTCAAGATTATCAAATTAATATGAATTCATTTCCTTGTTTTTTATTATTCCGCTTCTTTTTTTTAATAAAATGTCATTTTATTCAAGAAATAGAATCTTTGAGTGATACAGGTTGCATCATGGGTGGTTTTGACATGAGGATGATTCAAACATGTCAAAAATGAATTATGAATCATTTTCCTAAATTATCGAAACAATATGAGGACGTTTTCTCCATTTTCAATGAGTGGAACTTTTTCTATTAAAATGATGATTTTAAACTAAAAACAGACACTTTGAGTCATACTGGTTGCATCGTGAGTGAGATTGATATCAGGATGATACCTAGATGTTGTAAATGACATATACATCATTTATTAAATTATTAAAATAATACTAATACATTTTATCAGGTTTGAGTATGTCTGTTGTTTTTGTCACTAAAATTAATGTCAATTTTTTATAAAAATATTCACTTGAAGTTATACCAGTCACATCGTTCATTGGATTGATTTGTGAATGATTAATACATGTAAAAATGAATTATGAATCATTTTTATAAATTACAAAAACAATATTAATGTGTTTCCTCTATTTTTAGTATGCCACTTTTTTTAGTAATTTTTTTTAAAACAGGAAACACAGACTTTGAGTTATACAGGTCGCATCATGTTTGAGTTTGACATGAGACTGATTAATAGACATCCCTAATAAATTATTAATTATTTTAATATATTATCAGAAAAATTTAATAACATGTTCTTGGATTTATATGAGTGACACTTTTTGTATTAAAATATCAATTCTAAGATGATAACAGAAAATTTTGGTCATACCAATCACAATGTGAGTCAGATTGAGGTGAGCTTGATTCCAAAATGTCATAAATTACATATGAATATTTTTTATAATGTATCAAAAGAATATGAATGTTTTTTTCTATTTTGGATATTTCAGTTGTCTTTCACTAAAATGAATGTCAATTTTGAAAAAAAAGATTCACTTTTAGTCGTACCAGTCATAACGTGCATCATATTGATGTGTGGATAATTTTAAAAAATATAAAATGATATCCTGATTTTTTTTCATAAATCATCAAATAAATCAAAATGCATTTTCTCTATTTTGATTATCCCACTTGTTTTTTTTTTTCTAAAATGTTATTTTAAACTAGAAACATTCAAATTGAGTTTTACAGGTTGCATAGAATGTGAGTTTGACATGACACTGATTCATATAAGTCACGAATAAATTATGAATAATTTTCATAAATTATCAAGACTATTTAAGCATGTTTTCTTGGTTTTTAGTTAGAGGCACTTTTTTGTATTAAAATGTCAATTTTAAACCGATAACTGGAACTTTGACACCATCCCTCTTCAATGACCATGATATATCAATGTTGGTTTCCTCCAAAAGTTATTTTCTACAGATACTAACTTCTATGGTTTATTACACACATATCAATCCAAGAATTTAAGTTTTACTATATACATGTTTGATGATTTGGAGTTATACAAAAGTTTCTTTAATAACACTGTTGTAGAAATTAAATCTTCCAAAGTAGATTGATCTTACATATGGATTAATAACATGTATAAAATAACAAAAACAAGTGGTGAAAAACATCATTTAAATTAGCCACCTAAAAAACATTGACAAATTATATTATCTGAAGTCGCAATTGTTGTGTGAACTTTTTAGAAATTGTTCTCAAACACAATCTTGGTTTGATCCTCATTCTACATCATTTCCCAAAAAATTTATTGTTTGTAAGCTATAACTATGTCTCCTCCTATTCCATGGTCTCCACATCGGTTTCCACCTATGCCTCATCATAAATGTCTGTCTCTTACTCCAAATATGACTCCTCCTTTACCTCCACTTGCTCCTCCACCTTTGCATCTTCCTCCACCCCCGCCTCTACCTCTATGATTTCTCAACAATTTTATTGTTTGCAAATCATAAATTATCAACAAATTTTTTTAGAACCATAAAACATGATCATGTAATGCACTGAATGATTTCAAATATGATCTTGGAGCATAGCTCATTTCGAAGTCTTTGCTTTGAATGGTTGTGGAGCCCGAATAGAGTAACAGGTCAAAGGTAATGGTCATTCGAAGTCAGATTGCTAAAAATGGCCATCCAAGATGATTTTGGGGAAAATTGAGGATTTTAGAACAAGAATTGATGTTTTGCGCACAATAATGGAATATTGCATGCAATAACAGGACCTTGTGTGCAACCCATCATTCACACCTTTTAAGTGCCCAATGCGATGTAAAAATGCTATATTCCATCCTAGACACCCAAATATTGTTAAGTGAGATGGATGAATGTTTCAAGGGGCATGAAAGATTGTAATATGCATGAAAAGATCTTAGTCACCTAATGTGATGTCAACCGAACACTTATGCAGAGGCCTTCTCTCACACCACTGTTAAAACATTCACTTATTAAAATGGGTACCCACCCCCTCACCTCAAGGCAAGCCTTCGGTGGTCATCCACAACTCTTCTGACATAAGACCGCCTCTTCCATAATAGAGTTAAAGAATAGAACCCTATATTTAGATATCTTACGTGAAATATACCATATGGGTTCACCTCCGTGTGGGGCCACAATGATGTGATCCTCACCCAACCACTTTTTCATCCTAAGTCAGGTGCATGCGAGACAGCCTCTTACGCACAGCCTTGGTCTTGTATGAAAGACCAATATTTCCTGCAAATAGAGCCATAAAACCCAATCTTGCGCACAAACCATCCTACACATATACCAATTTATGTTCAATAGTGTCTAGGAATTCACATGCGGGTCTATACATCGACAGTTGTGCCCATGCACCCTTTCTTGGGATCAGTAATGGGCTATGGTCATGGTCCTCTTGGCCGGTCCCTTTTCTACTATTAACAAACCCCATGAAAAATGGACAGTAACATCATGAACATTTCAGGCTATGTCACCAACATTTTACCTTGCTCCCTTATGCGCACCCTGTATCCACCTATCGAATACCATGATCTTGGATACTACTCTGAACCCCTTGAAACACATTAATTCAACATATTCATACTGGTTCCTTTCCCATGTCATGAGTTGAGATCCAAATCTTTGATTCCTTGAGTTCCTTGAGTGAAGCAATTCCTCAAGCAACTCTTCAAACCTCATCACTAGGATTCTATGTCGTGTTGAACTAGAAATGGTTACTCTTATGTAAGTCCGAACACCTGCCATATGTAGGCATCTTCTACCCAATAGTCCGAACTACATGAATTACTCTATCATTCATGAATATGACTCTTTATACATCAATCATAATATTCCCCATCATGAGACAAATATAAAACAACTACTATGGGCCTCCTCTTAGGGTGTAGGCCCCAACCATACTCCTTGACCCATCAGAAAGTCATGATTCCCTCATGGCTAACATGATGAGGAATGATTGGGTATCCAATTGCATAATCCCCCAACAACTCACTAATTCGCATGATATTAATCTAAATCCTTACCCCTTGTAATGAAATGGGATTCACTCATTACCTGAAATGAAGAGTATATCTTGGGAAGCTTCCACGGGTAAGCCCCATCCACCTTTTTTACTCTCTACTGGAACATGGGATGCTTCCACCAATAAACCCCATCTACCTTTACCTCTCTTTAGTGGCGCATAAGAAGCTTCTATGCATAAGCTCCATACACCGTTTTTGCTCCTTGGAATCACCAGAGCAGTCTTCATAAAAGGCTTGAACCAATTTTTCATGATAACCTCCAAGAGTAAGTCCCAATTTCCCTAAACTTTGGCCTCTATCCATGTGTAATCCCTATATCATTCCTCGTGGATGCACCTTTTGTGACATGATCATCTAGTATGTCGTTGCCTCTAGTTTCTCACACTGATCATGACTCATGAGGTCTTAGATTAAACAACAACCCTAATATCCTCTTTGTCCCTATAACCACATGGAATTACTATCCTCACTATGGTCCATGAACAATTTTTAATCCCCATTCCCTCATCCCGCATTATGTTAAACTCTATTCCTTACCGAAATACATGTACATTGATCCTTATTCTCTCAATATGGTGTATTGGAATCCTCCCTGAGGTTCAAGCCTATCACTCCCCACAATCCATTTGTTCTCGCTACTTCACATCTTTTCATTTTTCCCGAATGACGTTAAACTACAATATCCAATCTATGTGGGTATTTATCCCATTAGGGTATGTAAAAATCCCTTTTGATGTTTAATCCCAACCAATGGTAAACTAAAGTGATCCATCCTAGGGATGTATGCTCAATATGTGAAATCTTCCCTTTTTGGGATGCATCACTTTGATCCTCCCTCAGGGTGTTTTGATCTGCCTTCTTAGCCATCTCACCATGAATAAGCCCATCACAAATCACCATACTCCTCCAACCAAGAGTCTTCATCTTTCAAAGGGTCTTTAACCATGTGTATGCCCCTAGAAAATCACCAGGTTTCTATTCTTTTTGTACTCCTCGGTTATATCCCTCTCTTATAAATTATAGGGACTTTGATTCCTAGCAACTGGGATACATAGGAAGCCACCCTAAGGTTCAATCCCATCACCCATATCCCATCATAGTCTTTCCTTAGAGAAATTGTGTCTAGGTAGGATCATTCCCCAACCCAAGGTTCAATTTCCTTTGGTTCCCCATCCATGCACCCATCCTCATGAGCCACCTCCTCAGGTGTCTCATCACCCCATTCCAAAACACCATGGACTTTTATTCCCAACCACTAGGTTATGTAGGAAACATATATATGGGTCAAGACCAAAATTTTCATCTTCATGTCGATTTTACCCCATTCATATAATTTTCTTCATCAAATACTCCACCACTTATCTTGATTCTTACCTGGGCTGCCACATCCCGGTCAGATCATACCACCCAATTTCTTACTGCTCCATGAAAAATTCAAGCAGCTAACCATACATCCTCCCAACATAATCTATATCATCCAACCAAGAGTTCCCCTCTTGTGAAGGGCAGCTGGCCATGTGTAATCCCGAAATCACCATTTCGATATGTGTGGGTTATGATCCCTGCCTTCTAAATAGGGTACAGAGGAAGTATCCCTGAGGTTCAATCCCATCCAATGGTAAACCCTGTGTTCCATTTTTGGGGTTCACCTCCCAGATCCACCCTTAGTGGCATTCAGATCATCCTTCATGATGTGAAATCTTCAATTTTTTGGATGCACCACCCTTGGTCCACTCTTTTTGGCTGTTCTAATCCATCTATTGGGTAAAAACTTTTTGGTGTCCACATCCCAGATCCTCCCTCAGTGGTATTCTAGTCAGGATTCATTTTTTTGACATCATCCCTTTATGGGAAATACAGCATTAGGTCCTATATTTTTGGGTGTTCTCATCCATCCATCTGGTGCTCCCGTTTTGGGATGCACCACCCTAGGTCCATTGTTTTTGGGTGTTCTGATCCATCCATTTGGTAAACCCCTTTTTGAGTGAACCTCCTTGAGCCACCCTTGGTGGTGTATAGAAAAATCCCTTTCTGTCTCCAAAATACATTAAAACTACTCATGGATCATTCTTTATATGATGTTTCAGTCCGTATCTATAGGACGTTAACCTCATGGCCAACCTCATGTTAAACATGAGATGCCTGAGAAAAACCTCAGAAGGCACAGATTTCGCGTAACCATCTCTATTAGAAGTTAAAATCAGGACATGCCCTCTGTTAAAGATGGTAAGATATGGAAAACCTTGGATTCATACCTCTATCATAAGATACATTTTGACCAACTTGGGAATCCTCGGGTTCTGTGCCTTTGAGAATATGTCCTATGAGGAAGAATACATGTGACCTATGTTCAAGAATCCAGAGATGCCTCTACATTCGTGATGTTAACACTTACTCTGACCGAAGGTTTTTTCTAATTGAAGACCCATTGGAATGTCTAGACAGAGGAATCACAATTAATCGGTGTCCAAAAAGAGATGACATTGGGACCGAGGTTCATGAACAATGACTCAAATCTATGAGGGAGAACCGGACAAGGTGACAAATTCTGAGGAGGAATCCACAAAAGGAAAAATTGACATCCAATAATCCCATTTCTATCAAGGGGTATACATATTAGAAAAATTTATAGATTTTTTCCACCATTTGAAAGCGGGAACACAACACCAAAAGCACACATGGCGATGACGATGTACGTGTTGACCGTGAGAAGCGTTGGATACAATTTCCTCTGTTATACTTCTCCTTGATAAAGAGATCAAAAATAATTTAAATACATTTTGACACTAATACATTGCACCACAAATATATTTTTAAGGTTATAACTCATACTATATCACAAAAATAGTTGTTAATCACCTAAATTTGTTGTCTTCGTACATTGTATCAAAAATTACAATGCCCACTCGTCTCTAAAAAAATTTAATTCTTCTTTTGAGTATCTAGGTTGTTATAAATCTTGATAGTACTGTGAAAAAATAGGTAAACAAATTATTATGAAAAATATTTAATGAAATTGCAATTATATTCAGACATTACCTATTGGGTGATGTTGGAATTTTGGTGAATTATGATTTCCCTCATAAATTTTTCAAACATAATATATATAATTAATGTCATTATTCTTTTTTGGACACTGGAAAAACAATTGAATGAGATAAATAAATTGTTTCGAAAATTCTTGATAGTTAAATATTTCTATATATACCTAAATTTTCCCCTCTATAGTAATTCACATGATTTATCCCTTCAGACACCAACTTTATGCCATGACCTAGCCAATATTTAGCAATCACCATATCATTACAAAATTATTATTAAAACAAATATTGAACCTATAATTATATGTTTATTTATTAAATGTTTATTTTAGTGTATTACATATTCAAAATACACATCTTGTGTGGTTGGATGTTAGAATATCCATGAACTGGATCCAAAAAATAAATATTCATGGTGTCTAGATTGACTTTGATCAACATCTAGTGTTCCCTAAATAATAAAAACAATTATGTTATGTAAAAATTTAAAATATATTTCATGTGATTTTATTATAGATTTATACCATTAAATTGTAGTAATTAAAAAGATTTTATCATTTGATAAATTTTTATTAAACACATTGAGTAACTAATATTTTTTTCTCAATTGTTTTTTATCGAAAGTAATTTCTGTCATAGAAATGATACAAAAATTAATTAATCTAAATCATGCTTCACATGATCTTCCTTTTATATAGTTTTAATATAAATTCTTATAGAAAATATGAATAATTATTAAATTTTATAAACATATTAGCTCACTTTCTTGATAGGCCTATTATGGAAATGTACCTTATATATGTATTCACAACTGAGACACTAAACCATTCATGATTAAAAAATATCATTAGAGTCTTGAGAGAAATTCCATATGTCATGTTATACCCATATATTTCTTCTTCATATTCAACATAATAAATATTTTGATCTTTAAATGTAGTCTTTTCTGGAAGTTTTTATGATAATAATGTATCTATGGAACTTGTGGGGAGAAGTTACTCTGAAAAGGTCATTTTATTCGTGGATGAATCAATAGATTTTCATGATTTTGCTTTTCGTTTCAACCCCAATTTTCCCATATATAGTATTATACCTCAGTTAAATCCTTCTATAATCATATTTTATAGGTTTTTTTATGAAAAATAATGTTAATGACATATCTCATTTGTCTTTATCACATTATACAATCATGCTATGAAATATTTAATAGCATCAATAACCATTGTAATATCTCGACTAGTAAGAGGGAAACACTACTAAATTCTTGGAACATGAGATACCTCAATACCCACTCTCAAGTGAACTTATGGGAGTTCATGATGTTGTATCTTGTATCTCGGGATATTATATATTTTACCCATCGAAACACAACAATGTGTGGGTGTTGACAGATAAAAATCACATTCAACTGTACCCTAGAAAATGATAGTAATATAAATTTATCGAAACTTGTTTGATTAACATTTAGAAGAAATGTTAATGATAAAATTGATTTCATTACGTAAGGTATGAAATTGGGGTCGGGTGACTAACTTCAATGATAGTGGGACCATTCGGTTCATGTGTGAATCTTTTCTCCACTGCTGGTTTGCTTTGATCTTTTCATATACATTGGTCTACCAAACCGGACTAAAATATTATATCTTATAGTGAGTCTATTTGTGTCTAAAATTATCTCACTATATTATATTTATCTTCATGTGTATTTATCTTCTAAAAATATGTTTGGGGAGAGACTCTAAAACTAAATCCTCTAAGACGACCATATTGTTCAGGCCACTTCAAAGCTACTAATAGTTGATTTTCGTTTGGTACAATTGTTGTTGATTCTTATGTCTAAACCATATAAAAAATATTAATATAACTAGATATTTTTATGTAATATTATTATAAATAATAATGAATCATAATTATTTCATACTTACACATGCTTCTCGTAATTGTTTTGTGTTTTCATCAACTAATTTGCTCTTCTTATTTACTCAATCCTCCTTCCATAGCACATGACATGAGATGAAAACAGATTTTGATTTTGATTCATCAATCTACATATAATCAATGGAATATATTTTATTTTATATCAAATAATTAAACTATTATTTTTTATTTATAGTACATACCAATTTATTCTCCAATGAAGTGTGCCTTATCTTTGCTTTAGGATAGGGGTACGTTAGTTTTGATTCTCCTTCATTATTTTTAGGAATCTTTTTCTATTTCATAAATTAAAAATTTTGAATCAATTTTGATAAAAATAAATATTTTAAAATAATATATTATTAACTACAATACACCAAAATTGATTTCTCATTACAACGATTGAGGAAAACAATCCATGTTTCCTACTTTATAATGTGTTCATAACAAACTTGTGGGTGAATCTTTATATTCCCCTCATCATCCCAAAGATGTAACTTCATAAAAAGACTCTAGAATACTTTTTTGGATTTTCTAGTGGTCATTAAGAAAAGTTTCATACAAAAATATTATAAAATAACTGAAATCTCAAACGAATAATGAAAATTAAATCAATGATTTTTTTATAATTTTTCATTAAAAAAGAGAATGTATATCATAACATTACCATTACATATTTGTAAAGGATTTTCTTCATTACAGGTCTAACGTGGAACCATGGGAAATATCAATTGGTACATTCATCTTTATTGTGACCCCAAGATAACTAATAAGCATTGACTTTTTGGGTTAATAGTTTGGTTGTGTTGATTATATCAAACTAAAAATTATATACCCTGACTTCTTTCCTTGATAATATTATTCAACGCATATATTTTTTGTCCTTGTTGTTTTTTTTCCATATTCATGTTGTTGATCCACTAATAATTCCATATTTTCAATATCAATAGTTTGTTATTCCTCAGGATTTGTAGCATCATCATGTCAAGGAGCCATTATATGCATGATTAGTTAAACATTTATTTTGTCATGAATAACAATAAAACAATACACTCCATGGATAAAATTCCACATTTGCATGAATCATGCATTAACATTGTTACTGTCTTGAATAATGATATAATACGTCAATACTCAAGTACAACTAACCTCCACTACCATTATTTAATCCATCCCAAGATGCATTATTTCTTTCCATCTCTTGATAATGGATTGGACTCCATATTTCACACTATGCATCCTCCCCATATTATGGTTTCAAAGTTCCTTGATGACATACCTCTTTAATAGTTATTATTTCCTTTTGTTTCTTGATACACATCCCCCATCTTTTATAGACATCCACATACGTTGTTTGAACTACTCTGACCAAAATTCAACCCATAAATTGGTTATCATTTTGGATAACTACTACTCTAATTATTTAAAACTACATAGAAGATATGGGGGATTATTTTCAAACAATAAAAATGAAATAATAACTATTTGGGAGATAAAAGGTACCCAACACTACTGTGAGAACATAAAATCATACCCACCGATTTGCACCAATTATAACCAATATTACCAATCCTTTTCCCTAACCTGTATCTCAAATATAAGATCTTTATATCAACTGAGGTTCAAAGTTAACCTTAATGAAATTTTAATTTTCTATTCTGATATGTTACATATCAAAATTGAATGAATTAAAATTAAAACCTATATGGATTTTTCTCACAGTCATTTACTTCCAATCACAAACATTTATTGTTTTCAACGTCTTCTAAAATGCTTTTTCGTAAGGGAATAGAGGATATATAGACTTGAGATAGTTTTGGTGCAATGAATATGGGAGAGCTTCACAGCCATACATTTCTTCATGATTCTAAGTTAAATATGATTAAATATGAAGTTGAATGCATGGCGTGAAATCTATTCATATTTTAGGAGGAATACTTTTGAGCAACATATTGAAACCCCTTTAAATTTTTCATGGTTGAAGGGGAAAATAATCAAAAGGTGAATTTGGTGTTTTTTCACAAAAGAAATGTGCAAAATGAGTATTGTCGGGAGGTCACCCATCATAGTAGTATTCTCATCCAAGTGTGCTTAACTGAATAGTTCTAATAGGATCCAATGAGAATGCACTCAAATTAAATTTAATTATTAGTGAAGTGTTTTTAAAAGTAACCAAGTGATTTATATAATAAAATTTATATCAAAGAACCAAAAAAATCATTCATTGTGTTTTTATTAATTTTTAGGTGTTATTTTTTGTGTTCTCAGGAAGTAGTAAATGAGGAGGATGAAAGGATGAAGGAGTTGAATAATGAGTTGGGATATGTGGTATTCAAAACCCTAGTAATGGATTTTACAAAGATTAAATAATAAAATCAAATTAGGAGGTATGTCATCAATGAAGATTGAATCAACAATGATAGGAGGAAGGTAAGTTTGAAAGAGAGAGTCCAATCCATCATCAAGAGATGGAAAGAAACCAATCATCTAATAACAGACTAAATAATAGTAGTGGAGGTTATATTTACTATAGTATTAAAGTATTATATCTCTATTCAATACAAAAATAATATTCATACAAGATGAATGAAAATGTGGACTTGTATGTATAAATTTTATTATATTATATATCTATTTTACCAAAATAAATCCTTATTTACACTAACTTATTTGTGAAAATCATGGTCCTTTTTATGAATGGTTACTTATTTTTCTTATGACTATTATGTGTTTTAGTATTAATTCAATTATAAAACATTTGGAATATTTTCATAAAATAAAAATGATATTCATGGTTTTCATGTCGATTAGGGGTATTGAAAATCTTTATTGAAAACGAACTAAGTATCTTTATATAACATCTATATGTGCATATTTGTTTACATGTAACTGATGTTACCTTGTATTGAAGGTTGCAAGTATTGATTATTTATTGGAAGGGATAAATTATCAAATGATATATAGTTGAGACTTGTGGAGTTTGTGTCATAAATTGTAGGATGGTTATTCATATAGGCTTTTATGTTTACCTAGGATTTATCAAATTATAATTGTTTTTAAGCCTATATGAATTTATATTTTTGGGATTATATCCTGTTCTATTTTGCAACGATTCACTTGTCACGTGAGTTGGATTTATAGAGCGTTTCTTAGGGATCATATTGAATTTTTCATATTTAATATCAATCTTTTGATGTTGGTTCATGGTTCCGAGGGTTGAGTAATATTCTGATTCAACTTAGGTCTGATTATGAATAGTATGACTATAATGTGATTTTACTATTTTATTTATTGACATGGTTACACACAAACACAAATAAAGAAAATGTATTTTTCTTAATCAGGTCACTTCATTCTTGGAGAGGAAATTATTTATAAAATAATTTCTTATAAAAGTAAACTCATATATAACATCTTCTATAGATGACACCACATATGGAAACTCTTCAACTGGAATATGATTTGGTGTGCTATGCTATGATATGTTTTCATTTTTTAATATAAAATAATATAAATTAGTAAAATCTATATTCTATTTTTTTATAAATATTAAAACTTTATTTCAACTAATTTTCATTTTAAAGGACATGGGGTACTATTGGAAACCATTCATTGTTAACAGAAATAAGTGTTATCTTCTTTAATGATGTCTCTAACCCATTGAATATCATCCTCTCTCATAACTATATTATTTTAGTGAATATATTTTTCAGTAAATGTAATAATAATCAGAACCTATAAATCATTTATAAATATTTCCCTGCTTGACAATACATCACAACTTATGAGTTTGGATTAAATAAAAAACTAAAAAACTATGATTATTTTTATTTCATTGAAAATTGAAATTATTTTTTCCTTAAATTATATCTATATATATTATTGATTCTTTTAACCAATATAAACTAGAAAATTTAAACTTTAGTTCCCTAAATTAGACTAACCCATTCACTTTAATAAAATATGTATATAAACCAACTTTATATAATTCATATCAAATAACATTCCCTCTAAAATTAGTCCAATATAATATTCAAGGTTTTTCATCTTCATGTGCATGTAATACTATGGAAACATGATTAAAACAATAAAAAACCAAACTATCTAAAAATTAATATGATGAAATATAACAGAAAAATAAAAATAAATTCACGATCGGTTCCAACAGTAAATGGAGATGTGTTTGCAGTGGTCTCATATGAACACATAATGAGTTTACAAATTAGGGGTGGTGTTTTATAGGTATAGATAAGTGTGATAAATCAAGAGATTATATGTAGGGTTTGTCATGGTTCAGAATAGCACAAAAATGCATACCGTTGAATCATAAAATCAAACAATGGTAGTAGGAAAGTAGAAAATAACATGCATTGGATTCTAGACTTTATTAATTTGATATAACATAGAGGAGTCGTGCCGGCGGTAGGGGAGTTCTATGGGATCTTGAGAATCATGAGTGACTGAGTCGTAGTTTGGGTTCTTTTAAATAGACAGGGGATACATTTAATAGTGTTTTCCTAAAATTAATGATAAAGGTCCCTTTTATAAGTGATAAATTGATAATCACTAATAAAAGAAATATATATCATTGCTTTTTTAGTGACGATAAAGATCAAACAATATCAATGCTAAAAAATAATTGATTAAAGACATCTTTATCAGCACTAATGTTTTATTGCGGATAAATTATTTATAATTATAATTAATTAAATATATTTATAATAATCTTATAATTATTTTAATATATAAAATTATTTATTTATAATGATATAAATTCTTATTTAAAAAATAATATTTATTTATTTATAATAATTTTAAATTTATAAATTTATAAATATACTAAATATACATTTCTAAATATATTAATTTATAAATATATATGTACAAATATATTTTATACATTATTAGAGGTTATAAAATCTTAAATACAAGTATTTTAAAAATTAATGAAATTAAATAATTAAAAATGAGTAAACATTAAAAATATTGAAAAAATTGTTATATTTTGTTAACTGAATATAAATTATTAAAAAATTATGAATATATGTAAATATATATATATTGAAGTAAACATAAATATGTTGAAAATTCTAAAACATAGTAAATAAATATATGTAATGAAATAATAGAAAATGATCAAATTAAAAAATAAAATAAAAATATTAAAAATGAATAAATAATACCCTAATTGTAATAGTATTAAAAAAAATAAAACTGATGGATTGAAATCATAATATAATAAATGTATCATGTTATAATGAAATTCTAAACTATAATGAAATTTGATTAAATTATTTAAATATTAGTTCTACGTGTTTCTATATATGATTTCATTAATTATGTAAATATATTTTTGTGTGTATTGTTTATAAAAATGCATTAATTATATATATACATATATATATTTATTTATTTATATTTATATCTTTGTTTGTGTGTGTATTTCTGTAAAATCAATGTAACAGTTAGAGTTTGATATGTGTTTAATTGAAAATTCAAACAACATAAAAATTTCATAGGACATTAATATGTTTTTTATTATTACATTTTATTAATTTTATATGTATTTATAATTAATATATGTTATTTATTAATATTTTAATTAATATATATATTATACTTATACATTTTTATTAATAATGGTCTCATTAATATTTTTTTAATAATTTAATAATTTAATCATTTTAAATTTATTTATTTATTAAAATTTATTCATTTATATATCTATATTTAATATATACTATTTATTAAAATTTAAAATTTTTATATATTTATATTAAATCGTTCCTTTTTATCAATAATTATTTAATTAATAAAATGTTTAAATTTTTTCTTAATTTACTCATTTTTAATTTTTATTTGTTTAATTATTTCATTTTATTCATTTAAAATAATTATATACTAAATATGTACTATTTATTAATTTTTAAAATTTATATATATGTACATTTATATTTTTCAATTTTAACAATAATTATTTAATTAACAAAAAAATTAAAAAAATTATTTCTAATTGTATAATTATTTCATTTTCTTCTAGACTATTATTAGTGCTAAAAAAAGTAATGATATTGGTTACCGTATATCGTTGCTAAAAATAAAGTGCTGATCAAGGGTTCTCATTACCTACACTAAATTAAAGCCCTAATAAATGTTACATTTTATGAGTGCTAAAAAAGGAACTAATAAAGGGTACCCTTTATCAGGGTGTCTTAGCACTGATAAATGGTACCCTTTATCATCACTTATTTTAGCACTGATAAAGATGGACTTTATCATCGCATTTTACTAGCACTGATAAATGTTTGTTCTAATAAAGACCTCATTTGAACTAGTCTATCATTGTAATAATAATTGAACCCTACAAAATTAATTTGGATTATTTTAAATAATAAAATTTAGTTTATTAATTCCTTATGGATTCATGATATTATGACTTTGTTGAGGTCATATCTTAGTTAATAGTGATTATATAGTTATATCAAATTAACTAAGTGATAATTAATTAATTTAAGTAAACGAATAATTAGTAGGGATGCGATGAAATTTTTTTATAGTTTTCATGAAAATGGTGGGTGGAATCTTTTTAAATCATATAATTATTATTATAAGATGAAATAATTTGGTTTATTATCAGCTATTGCATTATTATTATTGCATCACATTGTATTTTGTGATTTTTCATTAACTATTATTATATGTGTTTTCTGTAACACCCCAAGATTTTATGAGAAATATTCTTTTTAATTTCATTTATGTCTTGTGTTGTACGCTACAACAAAATTACCTTGATCTATACGCAACACCGTATTAGCTTGTATTATATGCAAACACTTTTCTTTGCTTGTGTTGCACGCAAGAGTGACCTTCCTCAATAGCATGTGTTGCTGAGTTTCACTAAACAATGATATATTGTTATGAACTATCCATTATGTTTAGTATTAACCACAATTTGACTTTTATAACAATATAATTAATCTTAAACATATTCTAGAACATGGTATAAGAAGAAAATAAGTTTTTTTATGTAAAATAGGTAGTTTTCAAAAAATACAGTTTTGCCGCCTTTTGATGGGGCACCCTCTTTAAATCTAGTTTTTGAAAATATTATGAGTTCAATATGACAAAATAAAGTTATAAATTACAATAAGTATATAAAAATTTACTTTGGATAATTTTTTAATATTTTTCTATTAACTTTCATATTTTCATGAATAGTAAAAATACGCTAAATTTTAATTAAAAACAACTTTTTCATCAAGAGTATTTGTATGGTTAAATTATAATTTTGAATGGATTTAAAGTATAAATAGAAGAAATTTTTACAATTTAATATAATTTATGTAATTAGCATTAATTTTACATTGAATTCATAGGTAAAAACATTTCAATATTTTGCAATGTTTTAAACAAATACCCGTTTTTTTCGACAATGAGATTAATTTCAAATTAATTACTGCAACTTCTATATTTTTAATTTGGAAAAAATAATTCCATATTTAGAATCAGTAGGTCCAAATTATTTTAATAGGCCACTTTTTATTTATAGGCATTTTGAATTGTAACTACGGTAATGTTTATTTACCATAGTTAAAGGTAAATCGGGAAATTAAGGGTAAATATAATATTATAAAATTATCCTAACACTTTTATTAATATATTTGTATGATTATATTTCATCCTAAAATATACTTGGGTCTAAATTGTATCTTTTAGAATCCACATGGATGTGATTAAGACCTTTAATTTTTTTATTTATAGAATGTGAAATATGTCTCAATCAAACTATAATAATTAATGAAGTTTTAATAGAAGGTTATACAGAATATAAATTCAATTATAAATACTAATTTTAAATATAAAATGTTTTCATTATTATGGTAATGTATTTTATATTTTTAAATAAATATTTAATTACCTAAATATCTTATACATTAATGATGCAAAAATTATTTATTTTGTGAAAAATCAATAATATAGTTTTTATTCAAATAATAATACCCATAAAATGACCAAACACCATACCAAAACTTATTGGTCGTATATATAAAAACCATAATAATACAATGGTAGAATTGTGGACCATTTTGAGCTTTATAAAATCGATTTTGACACTTATATTATTTTATTTTAAAAGATGTCAGAATTGTCACCTTCATAATTTTATAAATATTACAATTTAAATGTTGTGATTTTAAGATAATATAATTGCCTTAAAAGAATTAATATTAAAAATATTAGATTTATCATCATCATATTAGTTTATTATTAATTTTTATGCAACAAATAAGTATATTAAATAATTATACAAAAATGTTGTAGTAATTATTTTATTAAGAAAAATATCAAATAAAAGGTTTAACAATATTAAAATAAATATTATATGAACAAATTAATGTTATCCACAAGTTTTACAGATTAATATGGCATGTTAGAAATATATTAAATATTTTATTTTGAATATATCTTCGGATTTTATTTTATTTAAATTTAAATAAATGAATAGTGTCAAAAATGACACTACTGATTTTTACAAAAATAACATTATATTAAATTGATTAAAATGTTAAATTGAAATTTATATGGTATAAAATTTCATAAATAATACAATTATGGACAATTCACAACACATACGTAATTATTTACAACAATTTAAAATTTATAATATTATTACCACATATAAGATTAAATAGATTTAATAAAGATAAATTAAATTGATAAGGTTTAAAATAATTTCCCAACATGTCTAAATTTTATTAGATGATTATATTACCACAATATATCATCTCATATTCTAATTTGAGTCATTTTGGATGTTTTTATGTGGGGTTTGAGTTTAATATAAATTAATATTTTTGAAGTTTCCAAAAGTGCCCCTCTCTTCTCTTATAAAAGGGAATCTCATCTCTCTCCTCCTCACACCATTTTAGGCTATCAAGATCGTCCAACCCCTTCCCATTACTCTTTTTAACATCCCTAGTAACATTTTAGAGATTCTTTTTTTCTCAAAACACAAACTCTAGTCCCTTAAGAGGAAGTTCAAAGGAGGTGCCTCGAACAAGATGTAATCTCTTCTACCAATTCCTTCAAGTTTCTTTACTCTTCTACTTCCTCTTCATTAGTTGTTTGATTATACATTAATAACATAAGTATCACTAATATACTTATATGTTATTATAAATATGAAAACCCCCTATTTCACTTTATATCCATCCTATGAAAAATGAAATCACTGTGCGTGCGTACGTACGGCTTACCGTCTCCACGTCGTGGTGTAATCTTTTTTTCCACCACCACCATACTTGAATGTATATAATTATGGGAATAATAAATATATATTATTATTATAAAATCATAATGATTATGAGATATTATATCATATACTCCAATTCCATTCAATTATTATGTGAATGACATCATCGCTCGTGCGTACGTACAGATTACAGTCTCCATTATGCGATGAGATTCATTCTCCATGTTAACCATTCCAGAATGATTATAAAGTATATATAATAAATAATACTTAAATATATGACACAATAATGATAATTTATTTATGTATATGTTATTTACTTACTTCCATTCAATTTAATAAGGAAACGAAAACAGTGTTCATGCATACGTACGACCTACCGCCTCCATGAACGGTGTATTTCATTCCATTTATATATATATATATATATTATGAATATATATTATATATAAATCATATTCTACATTCTGGAATTATGTAATCATGATCTATGTAATCATATGAATAATTATAAGTCAAAATACGTATGATAAATGAAATGATTTTACCCAAAATGCTGCTTTAACATGGAATTGACAAATGAACGTGTAATAAAAAATCGTAAATATATCATATATGATATCACAAATATTATTATGGTTCTATTAGAAGTTAATAATATGTTTAAACCCACTATACATGAGTCTCAGACACATATGGAAAAAATTGTACATAAAATAAGGGTTAATTATTCCAATCTCATTTTTATCCGGGATTGTTTATTCGTAAGTATTTACTAGGGTTATGTTTATCATCCATGTCTATGTTTTCTCAAAATGTTTTCATAAAATTTTTACTGTTATTACTTGTATGTTTAAAGTCATTTTTACACTTTTATGACTTTTACCACAAAGTATGGAAGGTATCTTTCTATTGTTTACCATATGAGGTACTTTTTGACTTTTCTGGAAAAAGTACGAGGAGAATTTTTTTAACTTATACGGCATGAATGAATTTTTACAGTTTCATAACGTCTTATTCACATAAAGATTATTCTAAAATATTTCATGATTATTTTCAACAAAATTGTTTTATTTTTATAATTTCATGACATTTTGAGAATAGAAAATGATTATGAAGAAGAAAAGATTTTTCCCTCAAGAATTAATTTCAAGTGTTTATTCCTAACTATTTTCCCTCTAATATTATATTATTTAATATGGTTATGTTTTAAGTATAATTTTCATATTATTTACATGGTTTTATTTTGTTTATGATGAAATGATATCAATTGTTTTATATGGATTATGTTATGATGGGGTGATATTTATGAACCCCATTTTATTCTTTGGGTTATGATGAATGATTTATGATTTTTTATGGCCCACGTAACAATGATTTCAATATGAGATGGGTGGGACCTATATCTCCCCCCAATTAATTGGGTAAAGATTTATATCTCATGAGATAAACATGGATAGAATGACAAGTAAATCCGGTTCAGTAAAACAGGGTTGAAACGGAAAGTAAACCTGGTTCAATAAAGGACTTTGTCCACTATGATGGTCTTAGCAACAATTCCTTGGCTACTATAGAAATCATATCATGTGATTAATGGTTTGACACAATTACATGTTTTATTTCCATTCTATTTTATCATGATTGATGTTCCTTTATGATCTATGTCTTACGTACTGCCAAGATTTATTTCACAACTCAATATTTTGATGTTTAAACTTTATGTTCAAGGTTTTAAGATGAAATGTATATGGTTTGTTTTATTTTCTCCATTATTAACCTTACTAAGAATTCGAGCTCACCCTTTATATGTTTTCTTTTCCCTGGTAAATAAATAAAGGTTGTAGGTAAGAAAACAAAAGGGGGATATCTTTATCGGAGATGTTGAATATCTTTCACCAGGATTATAAGATTATGTTCTATGGTTCCAAAGATACTATACTATTATGGTACTTGGGTGTCTGTTTTTGTTATTTATTATTAATTCTGCAAAAGTTTTGTAACATCCATTTATGTCATGATTTGGGTCTCTAAAGTTGGTATCAGAAGAGGGTTTAGTCAACCTTTGGAAACTAGGATGTGAAAACTTTTGTGAGATCCCAAGAGATATTTCTATGGTGTGTTTAGGGATGTCCCTAAAGTTTAGTATAACTTTATGTTACAGTCCTAGAATTATGTTGACGATCTTTAATAACCTAGGGTGAACCTAAAGTTTCATGGATTAAATAATTTTTGATAAGTTAGACATCCCATAAGTGACTTTTTATGATTATGTGGTTCCTCATTATTTTAACTGTTTCTGATACTATGGTTTCTGGTTTTAGTCAATGAAGGGAATGAGAAGGAATTCAGTTAACCATGATTCCAATGGAAAAATTGGTGACTATGATCAACAAAATTGTGTAATTCCTGGAGATAAAGATATTGGGATTATGCCGAATCAGTCATCGCGATATATGATTTATAAGGTGAACTTTAGTTTTATTCCTAAGTCATCAAATAATACAAAGGTGTACTTTTATGCATGTTAAAATTTTGAGGAAAATAGAGGAAGGAAGATTAAGATTTCTACATATCGAGAAGAATGGAAAAAAAACCTTGAGGAATACCTCAAATGGAGGCAAAGATATTATCTGTGTGGGGAAAATGGGTAAAGAGTGATAGACTGTTATGGAGTTCAATGTCTTATCTATGGAGAACATGGGAATTACCCAACTCAATACCCTAGCCTAAGAGGTTACTTCAAAATCGAGGAAAGAAATATTCCATGCCAATAATTTAACAGGATGTATTGAATGGATTGTGTTTTGGAATTCAAGAATAATGTTGTTGAGGTACTTTTAGAGTATATTGAAATATCTATGTATTGGTCCTTTGTGGTTCTCTATAATAATATGGTACCGGTAACCATGAAAAGTGATTGGAATATTTTTGGTAAGAAGATGATATGAACATAATAAAGTGATAAAGAGAAAATAATATGTTGGATATTATTAATGATCTCATGACTGATATAAGGGCAAAGTGATATCACGATTTTCATATATAGAATTTTTTGGATTTTGGTATGTGGAAAGAGTTAACTTTTGACAGCATTCATTTTTTCACTATGGTTCTATGGTAATTCATGTTTCATGAGAATATATGATTAAGGTATTGACATGTTTGGAATGTGACCAACAAGATATATTTTATGATATATGGGGGACAAATGATGGTATTCACATGCTTGTTATATGACCTTTCTAGTAATCGGTTTCTTTATACTATTAGTATGGACAGAATCATTTTGGATAAGCCTAAAGGTTGGAATGTATTAAGTTTTATATCAGATATTATTATTTAGGATAAAATTATTTTCTAATATTACTTCTGGAATGTTATAATGGTGTAGTTTTAGAAAAAGGACAACCTACAGGACGACTGAAAACTCGTCGCATCGGACAAGGCTGTGGGAATCGAACCCACAACCAATGTGTGACAGACCTTTTTTTCCTGCCACTAGCCTACAAGAAGTCCCTGGTTAGTAGAAACTAGTTTTATTATATTTAGAGGTTTTATAGATGTAGTATAATTCCATTTTAGAGCCATATATGATTAATATCCCCATATATAGACTTATGTATATTTAATACCTTTTTATAACCTTTTTCTTTGTGACAGAAGGAATGACCCATCATCTTATCACATTGTCTACTAACACTTCACGAATGAAAAATTCAACTTCATTTGTTTGAGATATGATGTGGAAATTGTTCAAGGCACAAACAAAAGTGAGATTGTACCAAAATCAAGTTAGTATTTCTTTTAATTCAAAATTTCTTCAACATTTGGGAAATGATCTTGATAACCAAATTTTTTTTTGTAGTGACCACATATCTGATGAATCATATGGTACCTTAGATCATCACAAATTTATGGCTTTGTTATTGTTGGCTTTTTTATAGATATTTCCTCTACCACTCTCTATCAGAACATGATGGTTAGATTTCTCTTCCATATCCATATTTTTACTCATGTTCTCCTATGTGGAAACCCAGTGATGAGTTAGTTTAGTTAATAATTATGTTTCATACATTAGTTTTTAAAATTAGGTTTTGGTATTCATTTTTACGATGTGGGTTTCTATGAAATAAATGTTCAAGTAGTAAACCTTTTATAACCCCCATGAACTTCGAGGGCGAAATTCATTTTATGGGCGGTAGAATTTAACACCCCAAAATTTTGTGAGAAATATTCTTTTTAATTTCATTTATATCACGTGTTGTATGATACACCAAAATAATCTTGCGATATACGCAACACTGTATTAGCTTATATTATACGCAAACACTATTCTTGTCTTGTGTTGCACGCAAGAGCGACCTTATTCAATAGCGTGTGTTGCTGAGTTTCACTAAACAACTATATATCGTTATAAAATAGCCGTCATGAATAGTATTAAATACATTTTGAATTTTATAACAATATCATTCATCTTACACATATTCTAGAACATGATATGAGAACAAAATAAATCTTTCAGGTAAAATAAGTATTTTTCAAAAAATACAGTTTTCCTACCTTTTGATGGCGAACCAACATTAAATCTAGTTTTTGACACATTTATGAGTTAAATTTGACAAAATAAAGTTATTAATTTATGTAAGTATATAAAAATTGACTTTGGATAATTTTTTAATATTTTCCTGTTAACTTTCATATTTTGTTGAATAGTAAAAATACACTAAATTTTAATTAAAAACAAATTTTTCATCGAGATAATTTATATGGTTAAATTATAATATTGAATGGTTTTAAAGTATAAATAGAATATATTTTTACCATTTAATATATTTTATGTAATTAGCATTAATTTTATATTGAATTCATAGTTAAAAACATTTCAATCATTTGCAATGTTTTAAACAAAAACCCGTTTTTTTCGACAACGATATTAATTTTTAAATAATTACTGAAACTTCTGTGTTTTGAATTGGGAAAAATAGATTCCATATTTAGAATCAGTAGGTCTAAATTATGTTAATAGGCTACTTTTTATTTTTATTCATTATGAATAGTAACTACGGTAAATTTTATTTACCAAAGTTAAAGGTAAATCAGGAAATTAAGGGTATATATAACATTATATAATTAACCTAACACTTGTATTAATATAACTGGACGATTATATTTCATCCTAAAATATACTTGGGTTGAAATTGTATCTTTTGGAAACCACTTGGATGTGATTAAGACCTTTTATTTATTTTATTTAAAGAAAGTGAATTATGTCTCACTCAAACTTTAATAATTATAGTATTTTTAATATAATGTTATAGAGAATATAAATTCAATTATAAATACTCATTTAAAATCTAATATTTTTGTTATGGTAATTTATTTTTAATTTTTAATAAATATTTAATTACCTAAGTAGCTTAAACATTAATGATGTAGAAATTGTTTATTTTGTGAAAAATCAATAATATAGTTTTTATTCAAATAATAATACCCATAAAAGGCCCAAAAACCTGACCAGAAATTATTGGCAGTGTATATATAAATGATAATCATACAATGATCGATGTTTGGACCATTTGGATCCTTATAATAGAGATTATGACAATTATATTATTTTATTTTAAAATTTGTCAAAGTTGTCACCTTCATAATTTAATAAATATAACAATTTAAATGTTGTGATTTTAAGATGATAAATTCAACTAAAAGTATTATTATGAAATATATTAGATTTATCTTCATCATAGTGTTTTATTATTAATTTTTATGCAACAAATAAGTATATTAAATAATTATACATAAAGGTTGTAGTAATTATTTTATTAAGAAAAATATCAAATAAATGGTTTAAAAATATTAAAATAAATATTATATGAACTAATTAATTTTCTCCAAAAAATTTCTAGATGAATATGAGAAGTTAGGAATCAATTAAATATTTTTGTCGAATATATCCTCTTTTTTCATATTATTAAAATTCAAATAAATGAATAGTTTCAAAATTGAAACTATTGATATTTTATAAAAATAACATATTATTAAATTGTTTAAAAATAATAAAAATATTTAAAAATTATAAATTTAAATTTAAATGGTCAAAAATGTTATAAAACATCTAATTATAGACAATTCACAAGACATAAGAAAGTATTTATAACAATTTAAAATTTAGAATATTATTACCACAAATAAGATTAAATAGATTAAATAAGGATAAATCAAATTGATAAGTTTTAAATAATTTCCCAACATGTATAAATTTTATTGTATGATGATATTACAACAATATCTCATCTCATATTCTAATTTGAGTCATTTTGGACGTTTTTATGTGGGGTTTGAGTTCATTCTCCATGTTAACCATTCCGGAATTATTATAAAGTATATATAATAAATAATAATGAATTATATGACATAATAATGATAATTTATTTATTTATATGTTATTTCCATATTTCCATTTAATTTAATAAGGAAACAAAAACAGCATTCATGCGTACGTACGGCCTACCGTCTCCATGAACGGTTTATTTCATTCCATTTATCGATATTATATATATATATATATATTATATTATATTTTGAATAAATATTATATATAAATCATGTTTTACATTCTAGAATTAAGTAATCATGATCTAAGTAATCATATTAATCATTATAAGTCAAAACATGTATGATAAATGAAACGATTTTACTCAAAATGTTGCTTTACCATTGAATTGACAAATAAACGAGTAATATAAAGTCGTAAGTGTATCATATATGATGTCATAAATATTTTTATGGATATGTTACAAGTTAATAATTTTTTTGAAACCACAATACAAGAGTATCAGGCAATTTTAGAAGAAATTGGACATAAGGTAAGGGATAATTATTACAATCTCGTTTTTATCTAAGAATGTTTATTCGTAAGTATTTACTGGGGTTATTTTTATCATCCATGTATATGTTTTCTCAAAATGTTTTCAGAAAATGTTTACTATTATTCAATGTATATTTAAAGTCATTTTTACCCTTTTACGACTTGTACCACACGGTATGGAAGGAATCTATCTTTTGTTTACCATACGAGGTACTTTTTGACTTTTTCGACAAAAGTATAAGGAGATTATTTTTTTTAACTTATACGGCATGGACGAATTTTTACGTTTTCATAATGCCTTATTTGCATGAATCTTATTCTAAATTATTTCATGATTTTTTTTAACAAAATTATTTTCTCTTAAAATTGCACGACATTAAGAGAAAATAAAATGATTTTGAAGAAGAAAATATTTTTTCCTCAAGAATTCTTTTCAAGTGTTTATTCAAAACTATTTTCCCTCTAAGATTACATTACTTAATAAGGTTATGTTTCAAGTATGATGTTCCTATTATTTTCATGGTTTTATTTTCTTTATGATGAAATGATATCTATAATTTTATATGGATTATGTTATGATGGGATGATCTTTATGAAACCAATTTTCTTATTTGTGTTATGATGAATGATCTATTATTGTTTTGTGGCTCACATAAGAATTATTTCAATATGAGATGGGTGGGACATATATCTCATTCCAATGCATTGGGTAAAGATTTATATCTCATGAGATAAACATGGCTGGAACATAAATTAAATGTGGTTCAGTAATACAAGGCTCGAATGTCATGTAAACCCGTTTCGGTAATGGACATTGTCCACTATGATGGTCTTGCCGCAATACCGTGGGTACTTTGTAAATCATATCATGTGCTTAATGGTTTTCCGCAATTACATGTTTTATTCCAATGCTATTTTATCAAGATTGATGTTACTTTATGATCTATTCCTTACGTACTAACAAGATATATTTCACAACAAATGATTTTGATGTTTAAACTTTATGTTCATGTTTTTAAGTTCAAATGTATATGGTTTGTTTTATTTTCTCCATGATTACCCTTACTGAGACTTCGATCTCACCCTATATATGTTTTCTTTTCCCGAATATATAAATAAAGGTTTTAGGTGAGAAAATAAAAGGGGAATATCTTTATGGGATATGATTAAGAACTTTCACATTGATTAGAAGATTAAGTTCAATGTTTCCAAAGAAACTAAACTATTACGGTCCTTGGGTGTCTATTTTTGTTATGTATTAAGTATTCCTAAAAAGTTATGTAACTTCCATGTATGTCAGGCTTTAGATCCCTACATTTTCTTTCTTTATTTATTATGTTTTTATATTATCATTCTTTGATTGTTTTTGTGATTGAATATTTGTTTTCTTATTTTTTTTTTGTGTTTCTCTTTTTCTATACATTCCCGCTATGAATGATTTCAATTATGCATATAACTACATGGGTTTTAATGGATTGAGGAATTTTTCACCTATAAATAGGATATAATGGCTTAAGATTAATTCTTATATAGTTATTAAATGTTTTTGTGGCATGTGGTTATAAATCACATTTATATACATATATAATCTAGAATTGATTAAGGTGAAGTGTGTGTATCGATATAAGGGTGATATAATGGCTCAAGGTCCTTGAAATTTCCACCTATTTGTGGTTTATAGTGTCATAAGGTATAAAATTTACATATTTTATTAGGTTGTGATGGCTTCAGATTATGTCATGTATTTGGGTTTTGATGGCTTGACTATATAGTATGAGTTGACATGGTTATGACATGGTTGTGAAATGGTTATGTTTTTTTATTATGGGGATGGCTATGGAGATATAGGGATGTGGGTATGTGGTTACACTAATGATATATCAGTGGGTTTTATAGAACCTTAATGACTATATGATTATCTAGATATGATTAAATATTGATATAACATGGAATCTATTGTTAGAGATATGATCATTTTTTTATAATTTGAGGAGTATTTATTTGATTCTAAAATTTATTTATTATTATTATGTAAATTTATAAACCTAAAATCATCTCAATTTATTTAAAACAATTGAATTATTAGAAAATGTGATGTTATTAATCAAATATTGGAGATAGGAATCTAGGATTTCCCTTTATATGTTATATGATTTTGGAATCCTGAAATCACCACTGTTAAATTTGTGCTTATATAAAGATATAAAAATAATATAATGATATAGGGAACATAAACAAGGGTGCTAGCTCACAAGTTCTATAATAGGATATTTACTTTTTTTATTTTTTTAGTCCATATTCTTGTTTAACACATTTATATATTTAGTTGATTTCAAACATGTATATCCCAACACATTTTTTAGATGTGGATATAGAAATGTTTTCAAATATTATCATGATAAACCCCCCCCCCCCATTTTTCACCCCTGTAATGTTTTCATGAGTTTATTTGTATGTTATTACAATGAATATTCTTGGATTTTAGCTGGAGTGCACTTTAGAAGGCCATCATTATATTGTCTTGTAACATTGTATTCATTATCATGTATTGATAATTTTGGAATGCGATCATTTATTTTTCAATATATTTCAAATAGAGTTTATAGGTAGATCCTCTTTTTTCGTAGGATTTATGACTGTAATGGATCCCTTTTTATTGACTGATACTATATGTTCTTGTCTCTAACCCATAATATATTATAGGTAGGACTCGGGGGGGGGGGGGGGCAAATTTTCTCCTAAACTAAACTAAGAGAGTTTTCAGTGATTGAGGATCATGAAAAGGTAGTTCTAAACATATTAACTAAGAGATAGGTTGAATATTGTAGTTAGAAACTCGTTATTCTTTGTGGGTTTGGTAGTAAAAAGTTTCATTTAACATAACAAGTATTGAATGTTTGGGACTAGATAGAAAACATATATTTAGGGCCACTTATGAAACACCCTAGAAACCATAATATAAAGGAGACCATATATGATACATGTATCATGACCCCCTATGATCCGTTATAAATACCATGACATCCAACCGAGAATGTTTGGGTGGAAATATACACTGATTCCAAGGTAAAAAATCTAGTAAGGGTTCATGCATCATTTTCTTAAGATGCATTTAATTTAAAATATTAATTTTTAATTATGTTTTATGTATTTATTTTTTATTATATAAATATTGATGTAACATAATCTTTATAATTATGTTTCAAAAAAATTTTAAAAAAGAAATCATGTTAGTTAAAATATATATTCATAAAATTTAAGACGTCACATGATGTTTTATTTTCATTATATGTCATGTTATTTTTATATTTTGAAAGTTAAAAAAAGATAACTAAAAACTACAAATATCATGTTTGGAACTAAAAGTGTTATTTTAATGTATTATTATTTCGTAATAATAAAGAATATTAAATATATATTTTTACTAGAAACTTTTTTAAAAGATTTATTGTTAAAGAATTACTTTTATGAATTATTAATAAAGATGAAAGTATTTTTGAAATAAATGATTTCAACAATATTTTTTACATTCAATTGATTCATGATATGAATTTTTATTTATGTTTTAAGACAAACTAATTACATAAAAAATTGTGCAAATTAAATGCATGTTATAATTATGAGTTTATAAAAATGGGAGGCAATGTAGAGTTATAAATATGTGTTCCATAACATAAGTGAGAAAATGAAATGTTTTTCTGAAACCATAATACATATTTTACATAAAATATATTACAGATGAGAAATTTAAATTTATAAATGATGTGATATGCATAGATTGAATATTCTAGATAGTATGTCAAAAATTATTGAATGTTATAAACAATTTGATACAATATCGTGCTAAATTATGTGATAAGTTAATTTTTTTTATTCCCTATTCAACATGATGGGTTTTCAATGTTATTATTTAAATTTGATACATGATTTATTATTCCATGATTTCATTAAGTACAAATAATTATAGAGAAACATGTTGTTAATAAGTGATGAATTAAAAAGTGTGCTAGTATTCCAATGAATAAATTAATAAGGTGAAAATTATAATTTAAATATTAAAAGCATATGGTAATTATGTGATCATTGGATATGAATATTTCACATAATCCTCCCAATATGTAATATTTCTAATGATATTTTAATGTCACATGTTGAATTATTATCTTGACTGGGAAATATTGGCATGAAATATTGGGGATATGATTTCCCTAGGCCTTCATATGGCAATTTATTTACTATTTCAAGTTAAATCATTTAGAAATATAGAATTATAAAATTGTATTTTAAATCCTTGGGAGGGTTAAATATGGTATTCTAAGAAGGAATATTTAATGTGCAACTGTGATTTTGGAATGTTATAATGGATGGTTGTTGATTTATTATTTATAAAAATTATATGTTAATTGGATTTATTATATAATTTATTTATCTACTATTTCATTAATTTATAACTATTGTTTCTAATTTAATTTTTATTTTCTTATTTTCAACCACAATTTGATATTTTTTAGTCAATATTTATTTTTTTATTTGATAGAAAAAATTTTCTTATTATATTATATATTGTCAGTAATATTGCTTAATTTAATAGATAAATTAATTTTTCATATTTAATTAGTGATTAATAATTTTACTTTTTTATGTTATAATTTAATTTTTCACTTGATAAACCCCATTTCATAATTTGTGAAATAAATTAAAGTAGTAACGAAAAGAGATGATTTGATAACTATGTTGGTACTTGTTTATTTAAACAAAATTATATTAATTAAATAATTGTTCATTTATCTTTGCTATTAGTTTATTCTATGTTCATTCTATTTATTAAAATATATATTTTATTTTTTTTACTTTAAAACTAATACTTGAATCTAGGTTTGTTGAAGAATTTTTAATTGATTTTGAAACTGATTTGAGAATTTTATTTCGAAAAATAGATAGAATTTGTGGATTTTTATTAACACAGATAATTATTTACCATACTAAAATTATTAAGAACTATTTGAAAATTATATAAAATGGGTTTTCTTTTTTCATAAACTTAGAGGATTTAAAATAATTTATGAGATTTCTATACTTTTTTTTGGTTGAAAGTGAGTTGGTGTCATAGCCCAACCCTTTTCTAGAGAAGCCTGTTTTTTGAGTTTTTAGATATATTTTCAGGGCTATTATCCATTTTTAATTTCTCGTTTTAAGTTTACTATGAATTATAAAGTACAATGATTGTTTTAGGGGTATTTAATTTGAAGTGTTAAGTATCCTTATCATTTACTTCAGTTGGTTATCTATTTTCAATTTTATTTTAATTCTCAAGGAATTGGGTTGTTTGAGGGGTATCTAATAAAGATAAATTGACTTCTAAGAATCACTAATTTGTCCAATGAAAATATTAATAATCATTATATTAAATAAATTGAATTTTCAATATATTTTTAATGTTTTTACTTAATTAATTGTTAGTTGATTATTTTTTATGAAATTATTAATATGGGAATTATTATTTTAAATGATTACTATTTATGTAATATTATAATTATGATATTTTCAGATTATTAGAAATTTAATCATGTTTATTAAAATAAAATTTTAATTAAATTAAATATTTCAAGTATTTTATTAAATATAATTTTAAATTTTAAATTTTTATTTAATGTTTAATTTATCATAATTATGGAAATAATTTTTTATGACATATAATATTTATTTATATATTAGAAATAATATTATTTATAGTATTTTTTTAATTTAATTAATTAATTAGATTCTTCAATGTGTAAATTTTGTTTTATTTAATATATAATTTTTTAATATTATTTTATGTTATTAATAATCAGAAAACATGATTTATTCATATTAGAAACATGGTGATTAGTATGAAATATAAATAATTGAATTTATAAATTTTATTAAGTGGAATTGATGGGTGGAGAATTAAATGATGTGATGTCATCCAATTTCAAAAGGAAATGGGGAGTTAATTTGAGCATAGAAATTGAAACAAATTAAAAAATCTAACCGACGAGATGGAATCATGAATACACAATTTCATGGAAAAAATTAAATAAACATGTTAATTGATAAAAGAGGTGTGTATTTTAAAAATAACTTCACATTAAAAATGTATAGTAAAAATAATATATTTAATCTAAAAGGTGGAATAGAGGAATTGAATCAAAAATTTCATAGAGATAAAAAATAAAAAAAAATTATTTAATTTTTTTTGCTAAAAAATTTAAGAAAATGATTTGAAAACATTCAAATAAAAACTTTTATAGAATATTAAAAACACAATATTTAAAAAATGGGGGGATCAAAAAATTAATTTGGGAAACAACTCAATATTATTTTTACATGATGTTCATGCAACATTTTATATGTAGATTGCCTTTTGTTTCCTTGTAATAATTTTAAATGTCTCTAGATAAATTTTCAGAGTCAGACACTAAGACGACTCATGATTCTAACACCCGGTGTGCCCAGAATTATATTTATAAAAATATTAAAAATATATTATATTATGTGTTCAGGGTTTCATAAATAAAATGGGATACATATTAAATAGAATTTATGGTCAGAAATATGAAACCATTTCTGAATTTAAAATGTGAGTCTTTCCTTAGACATGAAATAAAATTATTGGAGTAGGACGTTCGGATAAAATCAGTCGTTGATGGGTACATTTTGTTAAATAAACAAATAATTTAATTTATTTAATTAAATAAAATAATAATAATTCACCGTTTAAATATTTCATAGGGTTGATCCTCTAGGTTTAGATGCATAAACCCTTGGAGAATTGAGGTGTGTTCTTCTTCCCCTCATTGATGAATAAGAATTAGAGGACAAAAAATCTCTAGATCAGGGAAGATCGACGCGCAACGAACCCAATGAATCCTCTCATTTGTTGTAGAGTGAGTTATTCTATGATGAATGATCTGAAACCTAGTAGAACAAGACAATTTTTTATTAAACTATTTATTAAATTGATTGATAATAATCAAAATAATTCTTTGACCTGCATTTCAACTGATCTATTTAATGCACTCATGTATTAGTTTTATTTGTCTATTCTGTTTTCTCACCACGACACCCAAAATATATATCGGTTTTCCAAGAAAAACTTTACAACACACATTTAAAATATTTTTATTTTACATTTATCTCTCTTTTCTTCTCATTAGTCATTGTTGGACCACTGACTTATGATTTGACATTGTCGGGCTGGACCAAGCATGATCAGACCCCCAGATATATGTCAAATTCACATGGGAAAAGTGGAATGATCAATCAAGGATAGAATATGATGATTTTTGGGTTTTGGATGATCTACATGTTGATTAAGAATACAAACTGAATATAACGGTGATGGATGCCATGTGTGGGGCAACGACGAAGGGTGTGGGTTCGTGCAAGAAGAGCTGGATATTTGATCTCCGGTCACAGGAGGGTCAGAATCACCAATTGTAGTAAAATCCATAGTTTCTAGGTATATTTTTACCAATATCCAAATATATATCCCTATATATAGGATCCACAGAACAGATATGAGAATCTTGTAAAAATGTGACTACACGTTGTGTAGTTTGGAAGAGCACCTGGCTTATTTTACTAGAATCAAATGATCTTGAGTAAACGAAACCAAGAGAATGGTCAAGAGGGAACCCTAGCGGGTGTCGTTAATCCTATTGTGTGTGGAGATGATGGCTACTTCGTCCGCCCTCTCTTCTGCTAGGATGCGGAAGAATCCTCCTTACTTTTCTCCCTTTACTAACCATGCATCTCTCTTGGATATTCCTGGCATCCTTCTTGGCTCGAAGGTCCCCTCGCATCACCTCGGGGGACCCTCACTCCTCATTTCCCTCCCTAAATTCTTTGAGGTTTCAGCCCTCCTTATCCTCTCCTTGGTTGCTCGTTTCCGTCAGAGACGCCCCCCGTTGGACAGCTTCGACAGATTCGTTTATGATTCCTAGTCTCTGAAGGAGCGGGTCACCATCGGGCTGCTGGATCCTCGACAATTCCTTACTTGTTTTTCTAATGAGGATGACCTCTCAGAGGCTTGGTCTAAGGTCAAGCAGGCATGCAAGGGATCCCAATTCTACATGATCAGTTGGGGCTACGAATTTCACTAGAATCGGGATCCTCCGACAATGGCGCTTTGGGTAAGTTTCCCGAGAATAACCCTCCCCTTTCAAAACCCTTCTATCCTCTAAATGTTAGGCAATATCTCCAGACATTTTAAAGATTTTGATAACCGTTCTCCTTCTTTGTGCCACCCCATTGCTCCACGTATCTGCATGGAAATTGATGTTTCTAAGCCTCAAGTGGATTCTATCTAGATTGAGATAGATTAAGAACTTAGAGTTCATCAGGTAGTGGTGTTTGAGGCATGGTGCAACAACTGGTCATCGTGTTTTCATTTGGTACACTCATCGAATGATTTTTATTCCAGAAAGAAGGAGATGGATTATCCTGAATCTGTGGTGAACATGTCCTTGGGTGTTTCTTCTAATGTTTGTGGCAATATCATGGATATGAATGGTGATATGTATGTTGATGTTAGTGAGAGATCTGTTTGAGATCCTGGTAAGAAGGTCGGTACTGTATATTTAGGTGAAGTGGTGAAGCAAAAGCAAGTTAAGGTATTACCTCCTAAGCCGAGTGTATCTGGGATTTTTAGCAGGCTGAGAAGAGACCTGGGAAGTCCTCCTGGCATCAACATGATTGCATGGTAATTTCATCCTAGTGTAATGGAAGATGATAATTTGGATAGGCTCAAGGCTAAAGTACCAGCTCCAATGGAATCAGTTGGAGATGAGTTTTTTACTTCTAAGGGTGAGGTGTTCCCACGTTCTAGCACCTACGCTATGGTTCTGTGTGTAGGAAGTTGTAAAAACCCTTTAATGGTGAACCATCCATCTGAAGATGGTAACTCTATGGATGTTCAAGAGTCAGAGGAGCCTTCACAATGAGTAAGTAGGCATCTGAGCCCCAAACAGGGACCCAATCCGAGGATGAATCTAGATTGTATCAATTTGAACAACCTCTTTGAGTGTTTGTGGTCTAATGGAGGGGTTTATTACAACTCCTCATGTCCCCCAGAAGTCGAGTCTGATAAAGAAGGACAAACCTGAGATGACAATGTTATTGGAGAGATCAATAAAGTCCCACAAAATCCAAGGAGGAAGAAGGGTAGTAAACAAAACAGGGATCCAGGGGGATGCATTGTATCCAAGAAGAAAAAACCAAAGGGTCACAAAGACTACTCCCATATTCCTAGGCCAATGGAGACATGATCAGCCAAGAATGTTGGAAAATACAAAGAACATGAGGTTCAAATAGTTTAAGGTGAGGAGCTCCAGTATGTAGAATCCAGGTCTCCAGATCATGGCATGGAGGTTTCAAACGCAGAGGACAATGGGGAAATTTTGGCAAACCCTTTGGGGATTCAGATGAGAGGCTGGAGGTTCGGTTAGAGGAGACAAATTTTCATTTCGAGGATATGGAACTGGTGAAGGAGGCCAGATACCCAACTATACAACAGCGTGAAGAGGATCTATAAGAACTTATTCTCCATTCTGAGAAAGAAATGATGGAGAAATTGATTCCCTTAAATGCCTCGAAAGATGATGGTGATAAGATGTCTGAGATATCACTTCATGTGGCCACTACACAAGTGCAGATAGAGTGGATCGACAAGAAAGATCGTATCCTGGAAAGAGGATTTAATTCTGGGAAGTTAAACAAGGAGTAATTCATACATACGTAGGACAAGTTTTCATTTTGGTTTGAGGACCTTATCAAAGACGATCTGGATTTCGAGGTAAACAGACTTCTCTGGAAACAACCTTGGAATAATGCATCTAATATACTTAAACTTTATTTCAATGGTTCGTCTATCTCTTTTTCTATTTAAAGCTTTGTATTTTGTACCGACTTGGGTTCTCACTTCCCTTTAATTGTGTTTGATAATTAAAAGGTAATTTTTAGGAAAAAATGATCTTGAGTTTAAAAATAATTATAAGGATAAAACACCATTTTGATGGTCCAAACACCTTGTATAACTCAGTGAGTATAGAGTCCATGTTTCGGAGCACACAGGTAGCTTCTTGTAGAGAAGGACACCCTGGGTACTAAAGTACGTAGAAAAAAGAAGATTTAGATAGACACAAGGAGACAGAGTGACCAGAGACCCCATGCGGCTCAGAAATATTGTTTATTCCCTCTACCCATCATGTAGTATTAAATGAGTAGTGAATCATATACTAGTAGGGACATGGCCAGACAGTAGTGTGAGACCACATGCAATTTGTGTCCTATTACATATTGTGTACCCCTTCTTTCTTTTTGAGGAAACATCAACCTCTCATATCTCCTTCGATTGGACTTGGATTTTTACATGGGGGTAACCTATCCTTGGTGTTTTTATATGTAGAACTTGATGGTTTCTTCTATAGTGTATTTTGATATATTTTGTGATATTTTCATGGAATGATTATTACATAGGTAACTCTTGATGATGACAGCGATCAAATAGGATCACAAGTGGAACTAATGTGGCACCCTCTGATTGGGATAGGGCAAGGGTCCTATAGCAATATATAGAGTGTAATGCTCATACAAGAAATAATATGGGTTATATTCCTACTCTTTGAGTAGAACCATCCTAAAGGGTAGGGAATGGGTCATTGATTGACTATTGGAGTGGCACCATCCAACTGGGATAGACATGACCCCTCTAGTTATCAATCGAGTAACACCCCACTATGCATTCAGGGTATGGGTCCTAGAATATTACAGTGAAACCCTACACTTGGGATGGGCATGGATTCTCTACCGACTACTTGAATGGAAACCTATAGGTGGTTTGGTCATGTGCACTCTACCATTTACTTGCGTGGAACCCTCCGACCCGGAAAAATCATGGGTCCACTAGCTATCTACAGAGTGGCACCCTCCTTTCATTTGGTTCATGGGCCCTCTACCTAGATATTTTTCCCCTCAATTGTGCGACACAATGGTTAGGTGTGTTTTTATTTGTATATTTTAATCATGGAAGACGCGTGAGATTCTAGGAATGTTTTATGGACTTCCTGGAACGAATGGAACTATTTACCTGGGTGGGGTTGTGAGATGGAGATCCCCATCTCCCTAATTTGGGTTTCTTTCATTTGAATATATGTATATGTATATATGTATCATGTTATTGAATTTTTTTAATATAATTCTTTAGTTTGAGATATCTACTATCAATTCCTATAACGTCTTTTACTGGTTCCCCTTCATATTTTGGGGTGTCCTACTGGGTATGTATATAAATACCCCTACATGTGATATTCCTACATGTGTTGTATCTTATTCATATGATAGATATTTTTATGGTGACTATAGAAGAGTATAGGTTTACTTAGTACATTGAATTTTGTATGGTGGCCATATCTTGAAGATCAGGAGATGGGATCCCTCATAATTTTATTGTTAATGTTTTTTGCATTTGGGACATCTATCTAGTTGAGTGTGTATTTTTTCATTTTGACATCCAGTTTTCAGTTTCGTACTCTTTTACACCCTACAGTTTTTTCATTTTTGGTTTATATTCTAGTTATTTAACCTTATCATTTATTCCTTTGTACTTCTGTATTGAGATCGTTAGGAGTGTCTGTATATGTTCATTAAGAAAAGCCCTTCCATAATAGTTATTCCTTTTTTTACTTATCATCATCCCTTAGACTATTGAGGTAGGCTTGGGATGGTTATGTATCGATCACCACTAGGTCAGTTCATGGTAGAATGATATTAGAATAGTCCATTCCTTGGTATAGTGTTTAGATAAGTCCCCTTATGAGTATTTTGGATGGAACTTAGGGAAAATTTTTGAAAGTTTCTCGAGTGTGGATTTCAAATGAGTAAACCCAGTGATGTTGTGGATGGCTGACACAACCATTCTCTATGTCCATGAATAACTACTTTTCAACTCATCATACCGAGACATTGGTTTCCGGGATCAATGGTAAACGAATCACATAGGATTGATTCATCGAATGTATTTATTGATTTAGTACCCCATTATATATATATGTATGTGTGTGTGTGTGTACTCATCTAACCAAGGTATGTCCTATTTAAATTTTCAGGATACCTTTAATGATTCATCCTTCCAAAATACTGATTCTATATCATGACAAATATATGATGAGTGATGATGCCTTGTTTCGGGGTCCATCCCATGAGATTCTTCCACTAGGTAGACAGGTAGAAAAACCCCCACATGTTGAGTAGTAGATTATACCTCATAGAAGGATGAGTGTGCATATAGTATTAGTGCACTCCACGAGTTAATGTGCCTGAGGTCATAGAGGTTCCATGGAGATACATATCCCCATGATTCAGAAAATTTTATAGAGTTGTTGTTCCAGGTTTTCAAGCTTCTCCAAACACCGATAGATCAAGTGGTTTCACTTGAAGTTATCCTTTTCTATGAAGCAGCTCAGACTTAGTGTAGCCTTGTTATAGAGATGAATTATGAGTTGAAATTATCATGGGACGACTTCTGGTAGTTGTTATTTGAAGAGTAAAACCATCCTATTAGCACTCAGTTTACAGTTAGGAGCTTCTAGAGATGTAGCATGGAGGGATGACAGTGGATGAGTATTCCACGAGGTTCATAGACCTTATGTGGTTCACCCTCTACATGATCTCATATGGCTACTTCTGAGTAGGAATCTTTGAGCAGGGACTCCATAGTGATATTTTTTCCCGCGTGGTATCCATTTGAATTCCCAACTATGTAGGGTTGTTGTAGAGGTAACTAGTGATAAAGAGCTTCTTGTCAGATGGACTCCAGGTAGCTAAATCTTACATTTGTCATTATAGAGAGGAGTCATCTATAGTCTCTAGTAGACACCAGTCGATTGGATCTTGGTGTGGTAGATCTTACTAGGATCAGGATAGAGCATGTGGTCAAAAGAATCATAGAAAACTATGTTATCCTGAAGAGGGGAGGTTTTATTCATGTGATGGGTGAGGTCACATGGGTCAAGAATGACAAACTTGATGTGATGAGGAGCATAGGTAGATATTAGATGGACTGATATAGTAGTGGTAGTGTCATGACTAGTTATTTGCCAGGAGAGGGCATGGAGGCCCCTAGGGAGGTAGAGATGGAAAAAGAGAAATTAGATCTCCAAGATGAGGTGCAATAAATTTTTTTCTACTACTTAATCCCTATTAGTTGACACAAGTGTGAGTCATTCCTTCATATATTTAGTTATATTGTGATAGATAGATTTCATAGTTAAGGATTTATCCAAATAACTTTGTCTTGAGGTTCTTATTGAAACAGTTATTCTATATCTTTTATCTACTGGCAGTGTGAGCTATCACATTGGGGAGAGAGGTTATAGTGGGACCTTTTGGTCATCTCGATGGATCCTTGTTATTTAATCAAGGGTTTAGATTCTTTTTCCATGGTCTGATTCCTAGATTGACTGTCACCGCAGATGAGTCAGATTCCATTACACTGATCAGATGATATTCTCCATTGTGGTTGAGAAAGATATCATGGTAATGAGAGTGTTTTTTGATATAGATTCTTTATCCCATCACCCATCATTAGAAGAGTTATTCCCTTAGTGTAGTAGGATATTTATTAATCTAGATTCCTTCAATAATAGTGGATTATATGGATGTATTCTCCAACCATTTTTTGGGACTACATATAAGGTGGGAGATGGATGTTTTATCTACATGCACCACAATATCACTCTAATATGTTCTCTAACATATCAAATGTCTCATACTGAGCTCAGAGAGCTACAGATGCAGTTGGATGACATTTTGAGATAAGGGTTTTCTATTTACCATTGTGTCCCCTATAATATCTCTAGTGTTGTTTGTGAAAAATTTTGATGGGATCTTATTGATTTTGTTGTATTATCATACCCATAACTAAACCATGATAAAGAATAAGTAACCATTTCTTAATTTTTATGGCCTATTTTATCATTTTTCCGGCATGAATTGGTTCTCAATGATCGATCTCATGTATCACTACCACTAGTTGGGAGTTCATGAGGATGCTAGTCTGAAACTGGAATTCTTATGTCGCTACAAACACTATGAGTTCCTGGTGATTCTATTTTGTGTGATGAATTCCCACACATTGTTTCTGGATTTTATGAACTAGGATTTCCATCCATACTTGGAGTAGTTTCTGGTGGTATTTATTGAATACATACTCATATACTCTACATAATAAGAGTATTATAGAGAGAACTTGGGGATTGTACTAGATTTACTTTTGGAGAACCATCTTTATGGAAATATCTTGAAGCACCAATCCTATATTCATGAGGTTAAATTCTTGGTGAATGTCATTTTTTTAGCATGGTTTATCTATGGACCATTGAATATTGATGTAGTGACTTTTTTTGATCCATATAAGATAATGTAAAAGGTGTAGAGTGTTTTTAGCATAACGGGGTAATACAAGAGGTTTATGGAATTATTCTACATCATTGTAACCCCCTTTGACTACTTTGACATGGAAATGATATTTGTTTACATGGAATGGGTATTCATTTATGTCCTCTGTGGAGTTAAATATGAGGCCAATGAGTGATCCTATTTTCAGACTATCGGAGGTGGGTGTGGAGTTTATAGTGTATTGTGATTCCTTGTGAGCTTGGACCAATAGTGTTTTGATGTATAGACAGGCGGTTATCGTATGTGGGATGAGGCAGTTAAGAACCCATGAGAAGTACTAAGTGATTGCAGACCTGGAGCTTCCTATGGTTGTCTTTTTTCTGAGGATGTGTAGGTAATATATTCTTGTAGAGTGCCTTGTAGTTTACTCAGACCATGAGAGTCTCAAGTATGACTTCACCCAGAATGACTGGAAGCTAAGGCATAGGATATGGTTGGAGTTTATATAGGATTATGAATTTGAGAAATTATATACTCTAAATAAGGGAACCTAGGTGGAGAATACCCTTAGCAGTAAGTCCCAGGCTCATTTGGTGCAGGAGGCTTCTTAGCAGTTAGCTTCTATGCAGCTGGCCCAAGCTGAGTAGGAGGGTGTAGTTTTTCTTAAATATATGTTGTTTAATCCTCAACTCATTCAACAAGTGAGAAATTCCTAGTTGGGAGACATCGACTATGATTTATTACAAGACCAGATACCCTCATTAGAATTCACATGATGGATTTTTTGAAAAATAAAATCACATCGTCCTTTTACAGGGATGTATGGTGATCTCAATCCCTATGTGAGAGGAGGTGACGACAAAGTTTCACGTATCTCTTTTGGGTGTACATACCAGTGTGGGAAGGATGTGAAGATACCCTAAGTTGATGTTTTGGTAGTTTTTAATGAGATAGATTGTGTCTAAGTTCATCTCTTGATTCCCTACCTTCTAGCAGGTGAAGGATGAGAATAATGTTTCATCATGTTTATTGCAGCCCCTTGAGATCTCAAAGTGAAATTGGGATAAAATATCCATGGACATCATATTTTGGATATCATGGATATAAAATCTCCAAGACACCATCTGGGTGATAGTTAACTGACTCACAAAGTTTTCATACTTCTTTTCCATTAGGGAGAAGAGTTTAATAATTATTTTTCGGAAGATGTATGTAAGGGAGATTGTTTTCCATTATGGTGTTACATAGACTATTTTCTCTGAAATTGATGGGAGGTCCACATCATACTTATGAAGAGTCCAATAAGAGAAATTTAGGGCATAGATGAGTATGAGTACACCCTTTCACCCCCGGATAATTTGGAAGACTGGGTGCACTATCCAAGAGTTAGAGGATGTGATAATGGATTGTGTGTTGGAATTCATCCCAATATAAGAGTATCACTTAACATTGGAAGATCTTGTGTACAATAATAGAGAACACTATAATATTGGTATGAAACCTATTGAGGCTCTATACAAGAGACCTTATAATTAACCCTTATGTTGGATAGTGATTAGTGAGGAATCTGTTATTGATTCAGAAACGGTGAAGGTGATGATGGAGAAGGTTCATGTCATTTGTGTGTGGATGGGGACATCCCAGAGTATGCTGAAATCTTATAAAGATTGATTTTCTAGGCACCTGGAGTTCGAGCAGGAAGACCACGTATTTCTGATATTTTCTCCATAATGAGGATTTTGGAGGTTCATATGGGGAGTTATGTTGTCACTAATATTAATCTGGAAATTCGAGATCTTTTAGATGTTTGGAATGGTTTCTCACCACCTATCCCTACCTCCACAGTTGGAGCGGGTGGTTGGCATCTTCATGTGTCTTAGAAGAGAAGATACATGCTTGACCTCGTGAACATTATTGAATGGGATGAGTTGTACATCAAGGATGGAGAAAATATTATGTTCACCTGATCGAAATTGAGGACCATTAGGATAGGACCATGTGTGGAAAGACCATTCATTTTATTTGTGTGTTGTGGTTGCATGAGAGCATACAAGAGAGCTCCAAAAAGTGTTATATATATATGTGACTTCATTATCCAGATATTTGTGTTTAGTTTTTATTTATGGGGATGAAAATAATGAATGAGGTAGTTATGTAGAGACCATGTTTTTTCTTGTAATACTTTAAATCATTTCTAGATATATATTTAGAGCCAAGTGCTAAGACAGTATGCGATTCTGAGGACCAGTGTGACTCGAATAAATTATATAAAAATATTTAATATATTATATACTAAACTCACAAAACATACTAAATAAAGTAATATAAATAAAAAATGGAATCTTGGATCTGAAATATGATACAATGATTAAATTCATAGTTCATGGTTTACCTTAGTTGTGACATAAATATGTATGTGCATGATGTTTAGAAAAAAGAAGCCTTTGGTGGGGGTGTTTCATTAAGTAAATAAATAATTTTTTAATTTAATTAACTCATAGAAAAAAAATTCTACCTTTTAATATGCCATTATGGTGATCCTCCATGTTTATCCATATAAACCATAGGATAATTATGAGGTGTTCTTCCACCTCTCGTTAAATGATCAGAATCAGATGATGCCGAAACTCTGGATCTGGATAGATTGACACACCATGAATTCAATGAATCCTATAATTTATTGGAACAATCATTATTCTATGATAAACTATCTGAAAAAATGTAAGTATCGTTAATTTTTTATTCATTTATTTATTATATTTATTAATTATGATCAAAATTATTCTTTGATATGCATTCAAATTGATCCATTGAATGTTTCTATGAATCAATTTAATTTTTTTTCATTTTTCTCTCCTCAAAACCCCAAATATATATCCATTTTCCAAGAAATCATGGAAAATTATCATTACAAATTTTTTATTATTGTCCTCTCCCTCTATTATTCACGTTATTCATTGTTGGGCCATGGGGTCATGATTCGACATTGACGGGCAGGATCAAGAGCGATCAGACCCCCAGATCCATAAAGGATTTGTGTGTGAAGAACAAAATGATAAATCAAATATGGAATAGGATAATTTTTAGGTTGTGAGTGATAAACTTTTTGATCTAGGATCTAAAGAACAAATTAATGTAATGTGAGGCATATGAGGGGTGAAAACGGTGCGTATGAGTTCATGTAGGAAGAGTTGGAGGTTTGATCTTTGGCCACTAAAGGGAAGGAATCATCAGTCGAAGCAAGAATAATAGTTTTGGGTCGATCAAAGTTAAGATCTAATGAAATGACCACATATCTCAGATTCTTGAAATGGATCTAAGAAACTAGGAAAAAGGAAACTAAATATTGTGTATCTAAAAAGAACAAACGATGTGTTCCACCAAAATATGTGGTTCTATGGTTTTTGAAATATTATAAGGATGAAACCTCGTGTGGGTGGGACACATGTAGTGTGTCTCTCCTAAGGTGGAAAATTCTTTTGGTGGATTATATGTCCAGTTCCCCATGTGTAAGTACATGTCATGTACCAAAGTACACGAACAAGAGAATATTTACATGGACACTACTAGGGTGCACGAGAAAGGACCTCAAGTGACCCAGACACACCGTGTAGTCCCTCTAAATGTTGTGTTGTCTTACATAGGCAGGGATCTATGTACTAGTAGGGACACATCCAGGATATGGTGTGGGACCACATTCTATGTTGGTCCCCTTACACATCGTATACCCAATCATTGATTTTGAGGAAACACCATCCTTTCATATCTCTTCTAATTAGACTCTAATTTTTTCTTGATAGTAGTCTATCCTAATTATTTTTTCACATAGAACATGATGATCTCCTCCTTAGATAATTCTAATATTTGATTTGATATTTTTTAGTAGTGAATTTTATTTATGGGATGCTAGACAATGGAAAGGATCAGGAATAATTTCCAATGTAACCCCTACTGGGATAGGGCATGGGTCCCCTACCTATCTCTAGAATGGAACCCTCCTTCAAGATAGGTTATGGGTCCTCTACTTACTCTCCAAGTGGAGCACACATGTTGGTATAGGAATGGGTCCTCGATCAACTATTATACTGGAGCCCTCAAGATGGATTGGGCTTGATGACTCTAACTATCCACCGAGTGGTACCCTCTTATGATATCAGGGTATAGGTCCTTGACTATTAGTGTAGAACCCTCCAAATGGGCTATAAATGGGTCCTTTACTGAATATTAGTGTGGAACCCTCCATCTGGGATGGGCATGGTCCATCAACGTTCATCGAGAGTGGAACCTTATAGATGGGTTGGGCATGGGTCCTCTACCAATTACTTGAGTTTGAAAATTCTACTGAGATAGTTCATAGTTTTTATAGTTATATACTGAGTGGAACCCTCCATTTATACTAGGGAATGTGCCCTCTTTTAACATATTTTTCCCCTTGACTGTGTGGCATAATGGAAATGTCTAGTTTGACTTGGATGTTTTTTTTCTAAAAATATGTCCAAGATGAAGGGCATTGTTGATGGACTCTTATGTGTTTATGGAACTTTTTACCTGGTCTAGGATATGATATGGAGATCCCCTTCTATCTCATTTGGGTTTCTTTGGTTTGAGTATATGTATATCTATATTCATGTCATTGGATTTATTTACTATCTTTTTATGTGTTGAACTCTATACTATTAATTCTTATCATGTCTCTTAATTATTCCCATTTAGATTTTGGGAATCCTATTTGATATGTTTATATTCACACCTTCATATGTATTTCCCACACATGTCATGTGTTATGTAGAAGATGGACATGTCAGTGGTGAAAACAGAGTAGCATGGGGATATCTAGTGTATTGGACCATATACGGTGGTCAGAACATGGATATCAAGAGCTAGGATCTATCAACATTTTACGTTGCTATATTTTTCAGGTTGGCACATCTATCTAGTTGGGTATCTATATAGAGGTTTTTCGTGCTTGGTTTATATTCTAGTTGTTTCATATTTTATTTTATTCTTATGTACTTTTTTATTAAGATTCTCTGGTGTGTACATATATGTACATTAGTCAATGGCCTCCCATAATAGTTAATCTATTCATTGATTTTTGCTAGCCCTTTCCAATTGAGGTGGTATTAGGGTAGTTTTGGATCGATCCATTTTGTGTTGGGTTATGATAGTTCATCAAATTCCATATTGTTCTTTATGATTTTATATGATAATAAATAGTAGTGGTGTATTACATTTCTATTATTTATCTTTCAATAGTTCCATAAAACATGAGTTAATTCCCTAAAAAGATGGTAGATAGGGGAAGTGATCAAATTTGAGTTTTTAGATTTTAATGTGGTTGAATTTAAATTAGGCCGAAGAATGTTTCTCCTTGGTTCACAAGTGACCAGCTTTGATCCTTTAAAATAAGTAAATTCTTGTAAATGTAGGGTATTTCTGAAAATTGTATTCTATACATTGAAATAATATATTTCCTAGAATGAAATATATTCTTCTAAGTTGTTACTTTTGAAACATAAGGCCTTCTATGGTTAGCCCCTCCAAACTGATGGTTGGATTTATCATAATTCTTATTATTGATTTCTATCCCCTTCAAAAAGAATTATGGGAGTCACTATAATTCATTTTAATTTAATCATTCCCATTTTATTACATATGTTTCATCTTTTTGTCATGCTCCCACAATTTTTCAATATACTGTAGTTGAACCTTATAGAGCAAGGTAAGTTTGTCACACTATCACCAAGCATAGTGTTGATGGTTTGTCTAAAGCAAGTTGCTATTATTTATTTATTAAATTCATTATCATAGTCTCCACCTAGTCTTCATAATTCCATTTTAGTCTAGGGGAATATGTTATTTTGACTTTATCTTATTTAGATTCTATGTTATTTATTCTTGTATTTTTTTTTATTTTTTTCATTCTTTCCTTCATTAAGTCTTCTTCATGGTGTTTATTACCATTATACCAACATTTATGATGATTATAAATGTTTTCTATTACTACGTTATTTCCCACAGGAAATGGAAAATATTTTGGAAATGGTATTGAAAAGGAAATCTAGAGTGGTGAAGAAAAATATATTGGGAACATTTCTATACTATAATTATTAATTATGTATAAAATGATTCATTAATTTTTGATATCATGAATCATATATGAATTTAAATATATGTTGATTCATTAGAACTGGTGATCTTATGTGGAATCATGTGAGTATATTTTATTCCATTATATAAATGGTATTGTGTTGAATTTTATTTATATATGATGTTATGTTGTGATATGCTAGAATCATATATTTATTAGTAAAGTAATACAATAATGATAATAAGATAAAAAAATAAAATCTTCAAATATAATAAGAAAATATGGTTAGAACAATATTAAAATATGGGATGATGAATATGGTCAATTGGGATCATGTTCTCATGTCACCATTAAATAAAATATTAAATATATAAACACCCTATCACTTTAATGATTTTATTATGTTCAGTTGTATGTTTAAATCACCATCATTGTCATTTAATAAGTGAACCCTTGAATTAATTTGTAATAACGTAGGTGGTAAAATTTAGTTTATTAATTCATAAAATCTTTTTCATCTTTATGTTAGGATGGGGTTATTTCGTAGTTAATCATGATTAAATACATGGGTAAAATTAACTAAGTGACAATTAAATAATTAATTAACAGAATAATTAGTAGGGAAGTTAAAAACATGGAATACAGTTTAATTCATAATATTGGTGGCATATTGTTTTACCATGTGATTTTTATTAGAACATGAAATGGAATGGTTGATTATAATTTGTCTCATTGTTATTATTTCATCACATTTTATTTTGTGATGTTGTTTAAATTATTATTTTATGTGATTATTTTATTGATTATTTTTTCTTTTATGTAATCATTGTTTGTTGTTTTAAAGGTTGTTATTTATCTGTTTTTCTGTGATTCTATTTTATAATATATGAATTATGTAATGGATTTTAGTTATTTGTATACCCACATGGTTCATAATGGATTTTGACATACTGAAACTATAACAATGCTATAATGTTTCAAGTTTAATGCATGTATATTTTTTATTGGCCGTAATGATTTGTGGTTATTACTTCATTTATATACATACATTATCTAATATGTCTTAAGGTGAAGTGTATATATGTGTGTATCTATACATGTGTGTGTGTGTGGTTTATAATGGCTCAAGGTCTACAAAATATGCATCTATTGGTGGCCATTGATTGAATAAGGTATAATGTGTACACATTTTTCATGTTTTTGATGCCTTAGGGTTATGTTATGTATTTCAGTTGTGATGGATTGAGGTTATATCTTGATCCAATGAGGCCATGATGTGGTGATGTGGTGGTTGTGATGTGGTTGTGGATATGGTGGTCTAGGTATGTGGTTGTATGGTTGATGTGGTGATATGGATTTAGATGTGATATGACTATTTATGTCTCTGTTATTAGAAATATATTATTAAATATGTGAATAAAATGGAATATACTATTTCTTACATGATCATATTTTATTATTATGAGAGTTGTGATTGGTTTATAGACCATATTTATTATTATTATGTGTATTGAAAAACACAACATCATCCTTTTTTTTAATAATTTTATATTGCTAATAAAATATTTTGTGATTAAAAATCTAATGGTGATATGAATGTGTTCTTTCTCATTATTTTTTAACGGATTTTGAAAGTAGAAAATAATTATTTTATTGATTATGAAAATATAAATATATCAAATTCATATGTTGATGCAGGAAACATTGTCAAGGGTGTAAGATAAGAAATTTTTTAATTCCATATATACATTATTTTTTTCTATAATATTGATTAACACTTTTCTTTTCATAGTTGATTTCATGAATTTATATCATGACACGTTTATTTCATATGGATATAAAAATGTTATGAAATATGATCCTACTGAGTACCAACAAATTCCAACCCCTCTATAATTTTCATGAGTTGCTTTTATGGATAGTTCAATGGATATTTGATGATGCTATTGTTTATGAAACTAGAGTGGTGTCATAGAGGTCATCACTGCATTTTTTTATTACATTGTATCCATTATCATGTAGTGATAATTTTGCGATAGGATTGGTTTCATTCTAAAATATTTTAAATAGAATTTATTGGTGGTTACGATTTATTTTTCAAGTATTTATGAAGATACTTCATTCCAATTGAGGGGGAAATACCCTAAATGTTAGTCTCTAAACTGTAGCCTATTTTATGTGGGCCTTAAGTGTCCTGCTTATCTCTTATGATGACCTAGGATGGATATCCATAGGGGAGAGTCATGACAACATACGTGTAACATAAATTAGTGATTGTATAATAGTTTTATATTAATGTTATTGGAACATTATAATTTAGTTGAAAACATAATATTTATAAATTAAATCCCCATAAACTTTCAAACACATAAGTAAATAATTAAATGTTGAGATATTTAAAAACCCCTCAAAAATACTAAGAGATAGATTCCTTTTACAGAAAATAATTTTCAAGGCCATGATCATCCATTATTGAGGGGTTCTACCAAATTCAACATCTCATTGATTATCTTTTATAAGATTCATAGTGAATATTTACTTTCTTTAGAAGAAATTATATATGTGTCTGAGTGTATATTAAAATATTCAGTTATGAGTTTTCAGTTATCCTTTGATAGGTGGTCCAAACTATTATGTGGCTAATGAAATAAAGTTGGTATAATTCATCAAATGAATTTGGGAAATTTTTTCCCACTCATATATTTATGAGTTATATAAAATATAATTAACATGGCTATCAACCTAAACTTTCATGAATAAATATATGAGATTATATAATTTATTTCATGATGAAATATGAATCATGGATCACTAATAGATATTGTATAAGGGGTAATCATTTTAATACAATTGTATTCAATAAATTTATTTATTTAATACATGTTTGATATTATACTCATCTAACAAAATATTTATATTATATATATAATGAACATATGCTTAATTTCTAATTGATATATATCCATAAAAACATAATTTTATTTTTCAAAGGTTTACTAGATTCATATTATAACCTGAGAAGTGTTCTTATTTATAAATATAAACATTTTAATAAATTTTAAGTACTAGAAATAAATATTTTAAATTCTAACTCATGGGAATAATATAATGATTGTACATCATATGTTTTTTATGTAATGAGGCTCATAAATAGAAGATAATTGCTTAAGGTGGGTATAAATCTCTATATTTTTATCGTAGAGAGGGTTGTTTTGTTAATTTAGGGAATTATAATCAATATATACTTAGTATAATTATTTAATAATTTTATAAATTTTATTGCATGTCTTGTATAATTATAAATTTAATACATATTACTTTTTAGGAAAGAAGATATTTTATTTCATGTTAAAGAAGGCATGTATTTTTTTATAAATATACATACTAATGTTTCTTTTAGGTAAAATGAGAAAGGGATAGTGAGTTGTTCATTGTAATATTTCTTAATGTATATAACCACATAGAACATTAGAAAATACTAGTTATAATTTTTAAAAATTTGAAAAGATAATGGTATTAAAAATTGAGCTATGGATTTAATTTGTTAATATTATTAAAAATAATTTATTACATAGAGGCACATAATTGTCAATACAAATTTTTTTTGATCAATTAAGAGTATAGAATAGTTTAATAATTTAATTAATAATACCTTGTTATACATCCACTTTAAATTCCATTTTATCAAAAGAAATATACAATAAATTGTATGAGATATGAATATAGAATTTCATGGGTTCTCATATTCAATATTATGTATTATGAAATATCCCTATGATATATAATTTTATTCTAAATTTACTAACTACTTATTTCTTTTGAATTTAAATTTAATTGTTGGTTATTTTTATAATTCATTAAATGATAAAAGTTTTTATGGAACAATTCAATATGTTTCTTGAGTTAAAAAATATTTTTTTAGAAATTAGTGGATGGTTTTTGAAATTATGTAGTCTAACTATAGTACATATAATGTTTTACTTAGACAGTGGATAATACAAATTCATATGATGTTTGAAAATTTAACTTACTCATTTTGAAAAGATAGATTATTTCTATAAGTTGTTTTATAAGAGTCTAATTATCTTTATATATATATTTCATTATAGGAGTTTTATAAAGGCTCAAATACCTATCAAATCACATTGAATTCTATTTGATCATATTCAAGATTTTTTTTAAACACTTCTGATGAATTAAGGATTTTTCATGAAGTGATGTGGTCTTAATTAATGATTTTTCTAGTATATTACAATAGTAAGCTATAATAATTCTATATATTTACTTTTCCTAAAACAAAACTTGTTATACCATAGTATTAGATGCGGTGAATAAAATTTCAATTTAGAAGTTTTGACCTTAATTTCATTCCTACTGATGGGATAAAATTATACTATCACCATGAAATCCTAGTATATCTTTAAATTGTACCTTCTTATTATAGTTTTTAATGAAGGTGTTGATGTAATTAGTTATTTGGGGGATAAATGATGGTGTAGTTTGTGTTACATGTTGATGAAACCTACTATGGGACAATTTTATTTGTATATAAAAAATAATTAAATAATTTAAAGTCCTTTTTGTACTATTAGAGTGTACTCCAATAAAGAAATTATATATTTTTTTAGTAGGAGGGTTAGTTTTTTCTCACATTCCATGTACAAAAGTAGGTGATTGGAATATAATTAATGAGGTATGAATTATGGTATGAAATATTATTTTAGAGAATGGGTAGATTGTTTTTATGATATAGCGATGAACTTTTAAAATGTGGTTGATATTTTAGTCATATAATGAGTATTTATATAAGAATTTTAGGAATGAAATCACATGGCATGATCCTAGAGAGATTAAATTTACATACATGGGAAGAATTGTTTGTTTTTAGGTGTGAGAGAAAAGGAACTATAATATGAGACTCATGAAGGCATGAGTCATATAGAAAAATATGGTAGTATGAATTGTACACTTTCTTATGATTATAATTTGATATGGATCGATAGTTATTGAGGACAATTTTAAGTATGGTTTACTAATTACTCTCTTTCTATGGGAATAAAAGAGTGATTTTACATGTGACTTCTTATGTGAGATCAATATGTTGAGTGGTAGTGAATATCGATTAAATGATGTAACTCTATAGTATGTGGGATATAATTAGCTATTATGTGTTCTAGTTTCTATAATAATTTTAACAGCATTGAAATCCTACGAAATGAAATGGGAGTATGATAATGTATACGACCCTTTATTTCCTCAACAATTTAGAGTGCGGTCTTGGGATTATCATATATCTTATTGAATGATCACACTAATGATAGGAATAATAATTAAATGAAATTGATTTTTTTTGGAAACCTTGTATTGACCAATTATTGGATGAGGTCACCTATCTTCATATTCATCAGAAATTTGAGGATACTTTTTATGCCTTGGTGTATCATATTCAGTAGGTCCTCTTAAGTAAATCATATGTGATGAGTTTAACGGTAAATCCAAATTATATTACCCCAGGTAGAGAGAGTGAATAGTTGAGATTTCATGACTTTTGAGATCTATTTAAAAAATATAGAGATTTAGTGTGTGGTATTTAATCTAGAAGACATATATATATTCTTGGGTATTGAAAGTGTTCTACCAAAGGGTGGGTCATTGTATTGGATTTTCAATGAGTTCTATGATATATTCAGTGCATGGGTTGGTGTTGGGTAAATCCTATAGTAAATGGTTATAATTGTTTTTAAATCAAATGATAAGTGGTAGATAGGCCCCATGGGACCATAGTGAGGTGGTCTAACTTATAAAATGTGGAATAATATTTTTTCACTTTTTACTGAATTTTGAGACAGTATTGGAATGATGGTTATAGCCTACGATGCTAGGGTAATTGAGAGGATAAATTATTTATAGTGGGATATCTCATAAAGGACTAGGGTTATGGGTGAGAATCCAAAGAAGGATGAACTTATGTTTTCACTATTATCTGAGAACTAATAATGGTTGGGGTGTTATATAATATCTAGGATATGGTATGTGTAGGCTATGTGAATTTTTTTATTTTATTTTTTTCTATCCTTGATATGATTCAGTATTCTTGTGATGAGATGCTAATTCCAATGGTTTTTACATATTAAGAGATGTTAGTGACCTAGTATTCTCCACTTGATGTTACTTCCAAGGTAATTAGGTCATATACACCCTCTATCATGATCTCAATTCATTATTTATTATATTTTAATTGGGTCACTATATTCGATATTCTATTATCATAATGCAATATTACTTATAATGCAATTGGATCACTATATACCCTCTTCCAAAATCCTAGTGCACTGTTATTTCTTATGGAATTGGGCTATTATATTTCCTCTTCCATGATTTAGATGAATTGTTACTGTTCAGATTTTGGGTCATTGTATGCCCTCTTTAATGATTAAAATTAATTTTTTGATTGATTATTGAATTAGAAATAGACTAGGAAACCATTGGCACCAAATTATTATAACAGATATGATCATTACAAAATAGAAAAGAAGGTCGGGTTAGGTATTGTGGTGTTCTTATTAGAGCATGTTGATCAAGATTGTTTAATATAAACTACAGTTTATTTTTTACCATGTTATATCATGAATACACACTATATATTACAGAATATATTAGGGTCCCTCTTTTTAGTTAGCAATTGAGTTTATACTCACACATGTGTAGACATTATATTTGATATGTTGGTCAATAAATTTATTATACAATTAATTTTGAGGGATTATCTTGATAGGATTTAGACATGGGAATATTTAAAGGATTATTTTTATATTATATATATTTTTATATAATTATTCTAGTTTTAAATCTTTCCTCTTTATATGTCTTTAGTGTATTATGAGATTCATTCTAATATATCATACTACTATATATTATTTTAATTTGGGATTATCACTATAATCCAAATTCTATACTCTAATAGTTATATATTTATTGATTTTTATGTTATTACTTAGCTATGATATCAATAGTAAAGTGCCCCAAACATTTTTCATCAACTATTTCCACTTTTCAGCAGACTCTAGCATAAAAAGATATATACTTGAGGTCGGTGATAGTATATTATTGCTAACATTCTCTATAGACTATTTCCATTGGTCTATAGAATCTAGTGTACATGGAGGAACACATTAGGTAAGTGATACCCAGATGCAATTCAGACAAATCATACTAAGGAATTATGGTACACCATATAGAATTTCATGCATAATCTCATTGATATTTGTGGGGTTATTGTTTTAAGTAATCCTAAATACCTATTTTCAACAATGTTCCCTTTATGTCAACCTCCATACATTGATACTAATATAATACATGTATTTATGATTAAACAAATTAGATTGTGGTAAGGTATGCTTTTTATTATGTACATGGTTTGTATTTACCAAGATAATATTTTCCCCTTATTTGAGGGATACGAAATCTAGGATTTTGATTAAGTAATTTTGAAGAACCTTATGTCCATACCTATTTGAGTTTCATATAATATGATCATATTTATATTTATTCCAGTTTTTGTTCCTAGATCATAGTTAAATGTATCTTAAATAAGAAACTTCTCTTCATCTTCTTGTGAAGCATGTGACCCGCTATCCGATGTAATGTCCAGAGCTTCAACGGAAGTCACCATAAATACCTATCCTAGCACAAAATCTATAGACCGAAAATATTTATTCTTCCTCCTATATGAATGAGATGAGATGTATTCATATATTATGTGTATATTTACTTAGATAATCGATAATGAATGTGTTGGACTATATGGTATTATTATCTACCTTGTCTCATGGTTATAATTTTTTTCTTTTACAAAGGTATTATATGAAAATTCATTGTTTATGGAAATAAATGTAGAAAACTTTTTTATAGATATATATTTGGTTGATGGAGATCATGTTATATTAGTTTATATTTTGAGTACCAATGAAATTTTTATATTGTTTTCTCATTAATTATTGTTATATATTAGGAATTCAAAATCATTATCATTCCTACAATGGACCAAAAATTCACAAATAAAAGCTAGGTGGATAAGGATATAATTTTGGTATAATGTGTTTATCCAAAAAAGAGAGAGTTTATATGATATATTATCCAAAGGTTTTTGGAGATTGATAAAAAATAATATTGTGTATGTTTTAATAAAGTTATTTCATATTAAATAATTATTATGAAAATTTTATATATTCAATAATGATTTAAAAAAGTGGAAGATTCAAAAATATTTATAATAAGACCTATATTTCATGATGAGATATGTCAAAGGATACAGTATTTCAAATGGTTTGATATACTATATATGGAAGTGATATATAGTATATTGAATAATTATGAATATGTTCATTATTGTACACAAATTACAATACGTCAATAAAAAATTCATTTAAAAGGAGTTTAATACATATTAATAAATGTAACAGAGTAATTCATATTTATGAAAATTTGTTTTGTAATAATGCATAAAAAATTTTGTAATATATTATCATTACTCCTTGAACATTGGATTAATTTTAAGATTATTATAGGATCTATCTTATATTAAATAAGGTTTGTAAATTTTAGAGAAAGGGTACATTCAAAATATCCAATAATGGAAGAACCTCATGGATTTTATTCTTTATATCCCTCATTTTCCCAATATCCTTTAACTATTGGAAGTGATGACACTTTATGGGGGAAAGACAGGTCCAGTAAATGTGATCTATAATTTATATAGATGAAACATTTCCTATATAAGAAATAAATTTATGATCTTTTTTATTTGTCATCATAATGTATATAGAGGATGTAACTTGGATCAATAGTGAAAAAGGTACACACTTTATGTTTATATATTTTTATATTTTCTTACTTATTGAAACCACTCTTAAATGGTCTTTATTTTTATATTTTGGTATTATAGTTAAATTTAGACCTATTGAAAGTATTAAAACCATTTTATATTTTTTATTATTTATGGATAATACTAATTTAACAATTTTATTTATTTCTCATATAGTTATGTTTAAATTTTATATGTATTTCCTTACAGGTTAATTCCACTCGATAATAAAATTATATTCTCATTTATTTCCTTCAAACCCTATATTATAAGAAACATAATTTATGAGGTACACATAGTATTTCCAAAAACCTAACCAAGGACTACAAAGGGTTTCAATTTATCAAACCATATCTTAGGTGTATTAATAATTTTAGGATTTAATAGGTGGCTCAATATTGGTTGTGTCAATTTTATAATTTTATAGGTTTTTCATTCCCCTACTAAAGTTTCATGGAACCAATAAAACTAAATTTTAAAATTTATGTTCAATTTAAAGAATAAAAAATGTATTAAATAATAATAAAATAATTAAATTTTTAATTTTTAATAAATTCTAATATAGTAGTCCCTAGGTCATTTTCAGACATTAGGAATAATATTCTCATAAATATAACACTTAATATTTTCATAATAATCCTAATTAATTTGTTAGGATTGATACTAATTTTAAATTTCAAATGGGCATTAAATGAGAGAGTAAACAATTTGGGTATTTTTTCAAAATATATTTACATTAATGAGATCCATATCCTTTATATCCTTAATAAATGAATCATGGATAATTTTTATACCCATGGTTTCCAATATAACTGAATGAAAGTTTCAAATATTATTATTTTCCTTTAGGATCCAAATGATCCTAAAATGAAAAATAAATGGAAAAACAAGATTCTTATCTAGAAAATTCAAAAATAAACTATCTCATGGTCCTTACATACTTATATGAATCAATTCTTTTTGAATATAATGTTTAATATATTCAAAATAACCATATATTTATTGTAAGGATTATTATTATTTTAAATATAAAATAAATCTAAATGAAAAAATTGATCAAGTGAGATCCATTTATCATTAAATTTTATAAAAATTACACTTGAATTATTTATGAAGTATAAAAATGAATTTGACATCAATATAATTCAATGGTGTTTAAAATAGATGAAAGTACCTTTAAGTTATTAATAATCAATTTTAAATTCCAAAAAGATACAAAAAATATATAAAACAATTGAATGTGATTTTTTTCATGAAACGTAAGGGAAATATCTTTTTGGTTATTTTTTTATTTGTAAAAATTAACCAAGAATAAAACTAACACTTGAAGTTCCTAGAAAGATCAAAAATAAAAATTATGGATTAATATTTATTTTTAGATTTCAAATAATCCTGAAGTAATTATAAATGACCAAATATAGTTTTTTTTGTAATGAAAATTTAATATAATAGACCTTATGTTATTTCTAATATATGGTAACATTAAATTAATTAGATAATTGACTTACTCAAAGTTACTAAAACTGTATTTTATGTATTAATTTCAATTTTAAGTGTCAAACGATCTTAAAATGATAATAAATGATCAAAAGATGATTGTTTGTTATAAAACATCATGATAATGAATCTTGATCTAATTATATACTAGAAATAATAATCACATGAATACAACCTATAAGTTATTAATAATGATTATAAGTATCTTTTAATACATATATTTATGTTTCAAATATGTTAAAATTGAAAAAATTTCAAAATAAGAAATGTTTCTTATTAAATTTTGTAAAATTAAAATTGGGACATTTATGGCCTATGGTATTGAACTACACATTAATTTGACACATATATTGATCATAATGAAAGAGATTAACTTCTATAAATTAATATTCACTAATAATTTTCAAATGAGAAAAAAAAGATAAAAATTGACCAAATATACTCAATTTATTATAAAAAAATCTGACAACAATGTCCTTTATAACATATGGGAATGAATTTCATGTGAATCTAATGACTAAGGTACTAATAATGAATGAAAACCCCTTTTAAGGAAAAATATATTATCAAATGAAGAAAAACAATAAGAAATTATCAAACATGTTTTTTTAATTCCTAAATATTACTCTTTGTGATTTGTAAACTACAAAAACAAACCAAACATGCATCTGGTTCTTAGGGTACCCCAAATAATGGAATGTACTTTTTAATCACTAATGTCCATCTTTACGAATTATATTAATGTCATATGAAAAAATAACTAAAAATTCAATTGTTTATAAGAATTTAATAAAATGGAACTCAGGTCATTTTTGACCAGTAGAAATTAATGAATATTGAACTAATATATTATTTTCACTAAAATATCAAAAGTTTCAATGAATGATAAATTATTAAATTTAATTATAAAATAATTCGGAATTGATAAAAATGACCAAAATATATTTATTTATAATGGAACATTACATAAGAGTATCTTTCCCATTTATAACATGTAGAAGATAATTATACATGAATCAGATTCCCAAGTTGATCTTAGTGGATAAAGAAACCTTCTAACAGTTATTATTCATTTTACTTGTTAAATGAGTCTAAATAATAAAAATGAAAAAATGTGTTATATATTTATTTTTAACAAAAAAAGATGATTTCTTTTAAATTTATGACTTAGTTTAATTAACATAATATTAATATAAATTCAATAGTCCATGGAATGATAGATATTTTATTTTTTTATAAAAATAAATATTTATATAAAAAAATATATAAACTTTTAAAAATTATTAAAAAGGTATTACATATAATATTTTTATATTTTTATATTTTATTTACATTTATTATAATAAAATTTACTATTAAATGTAATAATATTTTAGGATAGTTGGTAAAAATGGTAGAGAAACCCATTACATTATTTTTAGATTAGTTTTATATATATTTAAAAAACAATTGTACAAATTTTTAAATAAATAATTTTTTTTATGTCCTGATATGTTGAATTTTTTAAAATAAAATGTTATTAAATTTTTTTAAATTAAAAAAATTGAGAATATAAGTGATTATAAAATGTGTCAATGAATGTATTTTGTAAATTTTTTAAAGAATAAACCACCTATATAATTTAATAAAAACATAATTATAAAAAACATTAGCCATTTTTTGTGATCAGCAAGTTATATTTGAAAGTACCGGTGAATAAATTTATTATTTTTTAAAAAATTATATTCCAATAGTAATTTCAAGCATATTATATATTTGAAACTTATTTTCCTACAAATTCATACCATCTGATCCTTACATATTTCTCTTTATAGTAGAATGTTTAAGAAATTTCAAAAATATTTTTCATAACTAAGATTAATGTAATATCTTAAAAAGGGATATACATAATTCTTTTCACAAATCAAACATTGGGGATAGTAAGTGGTTAAAAAACACATTAATAGTGAACATATTAATCTTGAAAATATCATGTGTGAAAATTTCAATGTGATTAATGATTAAAAAATGACACAATTAATGCTCCCAATGTATTATGAAATAAAATAATGAAAATTTCAATTAAAAATAATAGTGAGAGATAAAAAACATTATTATCGGTATCTTATATATATTTTTTATTAATTTTATAAATCGTAAAATAGATATTCATTTATTTAGAAATTTTATATTTCAAGATGATATTAAAAATAATGGGTCATATTAAAAGGTTAAAAGTCACATGATTAAGATTATGATACTTATAAATGGATAATTTAACTCGATGCTTTTCATTTTATAATACTCCCATTTAGATAGAACCCATTTTGTTGTAAATAGATCATAAAAATTTATTAAATACAAATTAAAAAAAACCGGTAATATGGAGAGAGTATAAACTCAAAATCATTCTAGGAAACCCTATTAAAATATTTACCTAGGAATTATTATGTGATATTAAACCACAATATATGGTATAAATGATAAAATATTTACAAAAAACCCACATAATTGTTTATATTTATTACATTTAAATCTTTATCAAACAGAAATCATCATAAAAACCCATGTTCATTAGAATTAGTGTGAAATAATAATTACCATTCATCATGATAAAAAAATTAAAAAATTAAGTTGTAGAATCCTAATCCAATTACTGAAATATTAAAATATAATATTTGGTAACTATTTTTTAAATAAATTTGAAATATTTTTATATAGTATACTTTTTTAGATATCAATCCCACCATTCTTTTAAAATTATTGAGTGGAAAATTACATATATGATATAATATTAGTTCCATCACCTTTAATGTATCTAACCATTAATTATGAAATATGATTACAATTATTCTTATAAAAATTTTAGAATATTTTCTTATTAAAATAGAATAAAAAAATATCTTTTATAATGAAACATTATTTAAAAAACATTTCTAACATACCTCTTGAATCACAATCGGTTAGTATGATTATAGGATGTCACAATGGCTGGTTATTTTATACAATTCCTTAAAATTTTTGTTAAATCATGCTTAAATAAATAATATATCCAAGAAGATGATTTTTGTCAAATAGATAAATATATAACGTCGTTATAACTTACCAATTTTGGTATGAAATTTTTAGAATAAAATAATCCATTATCAATAAATAGTTGAAGGCATCAAAATGTATATTTTATACCATGAAAATTTCATTAAGAAATTAGAATAATTTTCTTTCGACGACGAATTTATAGGAATGGATAAATATAGTTTTGTATTATTTTCATTATATATTAATGTTTTTATTGCACTAATATATTCAACTTCATGATCAATAATTTCTTCATTATCCTCTCATGGAAAAATAGATATATATCATTCTGAAGATATTATCTTCACATTTATGTTATTAATGGATGCTATATATACATATTAAATATTTTAAATCTTTTTCAATTTCATCTAAATTGATATAAAAATCATCTTAAGGATATTCAATTTTTAGTTAAATATAAAACATTTTCCTTTTAAATTATTCCATTTTAATTTTTTAAACATTCTATTTGATTGGAGGACTTAGTGATATTTCCTATAATGTACATACTTTAATTATGATAAATTAAAATCTAATTGTATTTATAAAAATACATGTAAAAATATATCATGTCTATAAATCTCATTCATCAAATACTCACTCAAATGGTTATACTAGATATTTCCTAACCAATTTAATGCATATAATGATTTTAATAATTTAATATAATAAATATCATAATATTTTAAAAATTCTTCACGCATCAAGAATACGTCATTGATGTTCATAAAATTATCATTATCAATGTTACTATATTATTATGCAGTTAAAGTATTCATCAGATTTAAATCAATTTGTTCTTGAATAACGAAATTCTAGATAAAAAAATAACATCTATAAAAGGTTAATATGTTTCATCATAATCAATATTTAGTGTTTTTAAAATCCCATGAAAACCTAATTGTTCCTTATAAATTAATTCTTAATTCATTCCATTTATATTTTCCACAAACACTCATTTATAACCTATAGTTTCAATCCTCATCAGGCTTTGACTATCAACCCAAGGATCACACATTTAGGGAGTGAGCCTAAATTTTATTGGATTATTTTTTTTCATTTTTTCTAAACATATATATCATAATATACATAAATATTTTTCTTCTTAAAAATTATTAAGTAAATCGTGTAATGTATTATATAAATATGATTCATTAATAATAATATTATATAAGGTCCATCATCTTTTGGTGCTATTGAAATTTTAAAAAAGAGATCATGATCATAATAAAGTAAGTTGGGTGAAACTTTTTATTGAAGAAATTCATGATTAAAAGAATTTATATTTCTATTAGTTTGTTTTAAATTGGTATAAGTTTATTTCATTTACTTGTTTGATTAGTTTACTATTTTTAACTATACAATTTAACATTATTTATGAGTGAAATTAGATGCATCATTAGCTACAGTATTAGATTTTCCCTTCCAGAAATCTAACCTCGTTAATGAATATCAAAGGGGAACATTGAAATATTTAACACATTTAGATCATTTAATTAATAATTAAATGGATTTTATAAATTATGAAAATCAATAGACTTTTTAACATTAAATACATCCATATTCATAAAATAATAAATGGAGGTAACAGTGTCTTTTTCTATAATATTTATTCAATAGAAAATTTATTTTATATATTATTTTATGACACATTTATCAAAACTAAAATCAATAAAATTTATATAAATATTTACCATTTTATTATTTCAAGATACTTTACTAATGAATAATATTTATATCCAACATAAATTTCCAAACTTTATTGGGATCCTATTTTAGTTCATTTTTGAACTCATATTCTCACATATAAAACATAACCAATGGTTTTTAAATGTGATATATTATATTCATGAAGATAAGATAATTATAATGACAAATATTCATAGTAACTTAAATCAATTATATAAACCAATGTTATTTCATGAAAAAAAAATTACCCTAATTTTAACATGAAAGTTTGGTCGTCATGAGAAATTGTTTAGCTATGTGTAATAAATAATTAATGAGTGATTTAATTATATAATTTTTAAAATGAAAATAATTTGAAATATTTTTAACACCTTATTATGATCAATATGAAATAATTATTAAGTTATGTAGGGAATAAGTTTGTATATTTCCCAAAATGTTTGTTTTATATATGGTTTTAATGATGGTTTTACAATACACTTGAGTATCTTGAATATTATATAATGGTCTAAAATTCAGGGTATCGTGGTTTAATTCCATTATACACATTATCCAGCACATTAATCTATTTTTTATAGATTATAAATAGTGGGATTATTTAATAAATTAATTACATATATGTTAAAATGAACATTGAAGAATTTTCTGTTAATTAGAGAATCGGTGGTACGTTAAATGTGTGGTACATGTGTAATTTTTAACTCATATATAATATTGAGTTGTGTATAGTTTTTTAAATCCTCTCTAATTAAATGTATATGTTATTAAATTACTAAATAATTATTTCATGATATAAGATAACACTTTGTGAACTATCTATATCAAATATCAATGATTTATTTACCTATTTATTTAATATCTCCCAGGATATTGTTTTAAAAGATATACTATAAATATTTAATCTTTAATTTTATTAATTTATAAACTACCTATTTATTCTTGGTCCATTAAATTTATGTTTTTGGTTTTCATTAAACATATCTAATAAGTTAATCATTTATCATATTGTAATTTTAATATTACCTTTTTCCTATTTGTACTGATGAACGACTAGTTAGATAATAAATTGAAACTATAAAACACTAAAGGAATTAAAATGAATTTATCTATTTTAAATGTTTGGTTTAATTTTAATTTTATGGTTTATATTAAAATAATTATTTTCATATCAGGGTTTAATTTAAATGGAATATAAATGTTATTTATGTTTGATTAGAACAATTAGTCTTTGTAATAATTCAAGTTTTCATTTCATCATTGGATATTTTCAGTGTTGTTTAAATATAACATTAAAATTTAATATTTTAATGATTACATATTCCATGGTTCATAAATTCATATTATTAGTTCAATTTTGTGTATTTTTATTATATAAAGTTCATGAACTTATATTTTTATATTTTTCTATTTGTGGTTTATTTTTATGAAACAGTTTGTAAATTGGTTTCCCACTTCCATGATACATTCTATAACATAAAAAATTGTTAATAAAAATATTTTTTTACAATAGTTTTTATATAAATATATTTTTCCAATTAATAATAATTTTTTGAAATTTATATTATATTAATTAATGTGATATGTGATATATAGTCTTATACCAAGTATCTTAGTGAATTTAGTTAATTCTAAAAAAATTGGTGATTTAAATCAAATAATAGATAGTTTTTGTAATACATTGGGTTTTGAGTAAATTAGGATGTTCAAACTTTTCATTTTCTACCCTATTGTTTCATATTGTTTTATGAATAAAGATTTATTTTTCCTAAGAATATGGTTTGAGGAGGTGGAGGGGTATTAGGAGAAGTTCGGATATAAATACAGTTAAAAATGAATGGTTTTTGAAAATTCATGGGAAATGAATGGTCTATGAATGGTTAGACCAACCAAATATTTTTAAAAATATATGAAAGTGAGGAATTATTTATAAATACACATTTTATTAAAACCATACTTCAACTAAGTATTTATTAAAATGTTTTCTGAAAATTTTTCATTTAACCCAAAAAATATAAAATCACCCTCAGTTTCCACCTAATACATAGGACACTAAATGGGATGCCCTATTTGGGTATTTTTTTGTTTATTTACCTTGACGTAGCATTTATATTTTTTCATAAAGATTTTAGGTCTTGGGTTAGATTCATTTCATATATTTATCTTCCACTTTTTTATTTATTATTCTTACCTCAATATGGTGGTTTGGGTGTATGGTTTTGGATTTTAGGTTGGCGAATGGTGAGTATTTTACTATTTTTCTTTAATTATATAGTTTTTTATGATTTTTGTTCTGTGTGATATTAAATTAATCATTTTTTATAGGATAGTACCATTTTATATTTATTATGGTTGGGATGGTTAGTGAGAAATGTATTGGTGTAATACATGGTAGGTGATGTCAACTAATTTCTATTATGTGTAAAATCTTAAATGTGCATAGAAGAAAGATGGGGGATGAATTATATAATTATTTTGAATTTTATATATTCATTAAATGATTTTAATTAATTTTTCAATGAATATTAATAATTATATAAATTTTGATTAAGGTTCATTACACCACAGATTAAGAGTTTGTTATAATGATTTTTTTGTGGCATTTATATATGTGGTTTTGATTTTGGTTGACCGTGTAATGGAGTGTTTTTAGTAGTTTCATGCTGGGTTCTATGATATATTATGAAAATACTTGAGAATTTAATTTTACTTTTTTTTTCTATCTTTAATTTTTTAGGATTATTATTCTCTACTATTCGTATATTATTACTAATATGCAATGATATTTATGTTATGTTATAGGTGGGTTTGATGTGTTTTATATGGAAAATTTTGAGAACACCTATAGTTTACACATATACTATAATTCCTATGATTTTATATAAAATGAAAAATTTATGGAATTAGATGGTTTAAACAATTTTGACATGTTTTTTTCTGTTTATATCTGTTGGGGTGAGAATATAAGTGTTTATAAAGTATATAGAGGGTTATAGGTGAAATTTGAACATTATGGGGGTAATTAATGGTTATTTCAAGGTTCATTTGACTGTTCAATTGATCCATGTATCCTAGAAGTTTATCTAAATTGTACAGAATGGTCAGTGAATATTCTCTTTGATTGTGCATTTAGCCTTGTAGCCTAGGTGCTTAGGCTTCATATAGCACTCCCTGAAATATTAGATCATATTTATTTTTTATAAATTTTATCTTTTTAATATCTTGTGATTAATGAAAAATTAATATGTCATGAATAATTAAATTTGAAAATTTTAAAATAGATGAAAACAACAGATCGTTTAATAAAATTGAAAAAAATGATTTTGTAAAAAGGGTCAAAGTTGCTTAAGGATATATCCCTAATATTAGATAAACGATTGTGAATAATTTTATTTAATACGTTTGAGTAATGGTGTCAATAAGATTTATTAATAAAATTAATTTAATTAAATCAGGTAATGACATGCATGTAATGGTTTAGAAATGATTAGTAATGTTAGTCAGTATTTCTCACCTAAATGAAAATAATTTACTTATAAACATTATTTTTATCATAGATGTTTAATTTAAAATATAAATTATTTTATTTTTAATATTAAAAATTGAGGAACTATGATTTTCAAATTTTTAATGTCAGAAAACGTATACTTTTTTATCAATTGGTTATAATTAATGATGAAATAATATGAAGGTAAAAAGTGATATTTCCCAAAACAATTATTTTTGTGTTGACAATAGGTTTTTATAATAATAATTTAAATTGATCACTATTGATGAATGATTTTAAATAAATTTGTATATAATATATTAAATAAAATATTTTAACTTTCATATAAATTTTTTTACCCAAGGAATTGGAATAAATTTGTTTTTATACTTTAAAATTAAATTTTCTAAAAAATATTTTCATTGTTGATTATTTGTTTATTCTAGGAACAAGTATTAACTCTTATAGAAGATAAATTTTATTTAAAAACTATATTATGAATCATAATATTAAAATTTATTATAATTAAAAGTTTATTTTTCTTATACTGAATATTTAGCATGGTAAAAGTTAATCACCACGATGTAGGTTATTAAATTTAACAGGGGTAAACTAAGAAATAGAGATAAAAATATCTTTGAAACATTTATAAAATTGATTTGATTTGTTTATTATGACACTAACGTATACAATATTTTGAATTTTTCCATTTTTTATTTCATTCCTAATAAAATGACATTATAGTATTTTAAAACATTGATTATTTATAAGGATTTCAATCCTCTCTCATATAATAGAGTGCCTCCTATTATCACTTATTCACACACTTTGAGCACTTTATATCTGAATATACCTACTAAAATAACTCTTAATTTACCAAATCATGTCTTATAGCTCTATGAATCCCTAAAATACCATTATAATATGGATTAAGGTGTAATTAAATGGAAGATACTCATAGAAGAGTTAATCTTTTTTACCGAGTTCTTTCATGATTATTTCTTCATGAATCTCATTAATATATATTGTATCTATAATAATATAATATAATAATTATTACAATTATATAGAAATTTTATTATGTGGATTGAAAAATCGTTATCTATTTCTCATCCATCTAATGGAAAATGAATGTGTCGCTCATGTGTATGTACGGACTATCGTCACTCAGAGGAGACACGTTTCATTTCTCATCACTACCTCAAATTACTAGTTATATTGATGGTTATGAAGGAAATATATTATATTTAATATATAATTTATCTTTTTTACTGAAACATTGATATTTATATTCCTTAATTTTAATTCATTATTATATGAAGGCATTACTCAAGCGCCCATGTGGTTTACCACCTCCATGAAGGGATGGCATCCATTATTCAATATCAACATACATGAATATTTCTAAAATAATATATAATGAATAAATATGATATTTATGATATTATTAAGATTCTATAGATAATGAATCCATAAAAAGGGTTCCTAGACTAGAATATCATAACTAAAACATGCATGAAAAATGTAATGGTTATCACCCAGATTATAGATTTTGGTTGTGAAATATTAATAAATGGGGGATTTAGTAATATGAATGAATTGTATATAGAAATATAATTATGAATTTTGTTCTCCTATAGATTTATAATAAATATAAATTATTACAAAATGATTTTGGATCATGTATAAAGCAATTTGTGACTTGAGGTAAGGTTTTTTAATCTCATTTTTAATTAGCGTTTTTCATGTGTAGATATAAATCGTGGAAATTACATTATTTATCTCTCATAAACCAAATATATTTTATTCTTCTATGGTTACTTAAAATATTTTAATGTATTATTTCTATTTTCTCTATTTCTTACAAAAAAACTGAAATATGTTTTTAATTAATGTAAACTTTATTTTGTTTTTAGCTTCATAATATTTTTCTTCCATTTACATATTACTTAAATTGTTTCAAGAATGTTATTTCCTATTATGTAATGATTTTTAAAATTAATTTTTAACTATATTTTCATTTATTTTCAATGCTTTAAATATTAATCTTTACAATGTTTTTCAAATAAATTAAATTTTCCTTTTTAAAAAAGTGGGAAAATTAAATTTTAATAATTACTGAATGAATGTATTTTTTGACCCTCATTGTCATTATATATTATTCATATTAATTTACACGTTTCCATGGTTTTTCAAAGAAAAAATATTTCATATTTGTTTTGAAATTTTTACTTTTTTAAAAAGTTATAAAAATAATTGGATGTTTTATATTATTTTTTATATCATTTTTCTAAATATTTTATAAATTTATTTTTTATCATTGTCAACATAATTTAAGAAATATTATACTTATCTATTAATATGATATAATGATACCATTCATGTTATTTCTCTATATAAATTATGATTACGTGATAAGTAACTCTTTCTAAAACCTGTTTCTTTTACATGTATTATGCTCTGAAAAATTATGAATGTTTTTATGATATTTTGGAAAACTTATATATGGTTGTCATTATGTAATGTGTGGTCTTGTAATTATATATCCCTATAATTTATTGGGTAGATATTTATTTCTTATTGGATAATATAAAAGGTAATGCAGTGTGAACCTAACCCAATATGAAGTTATGTCCATCATGAGTGAAAAAGAGAATAGGGAGTGAACCCAATCTACTACAGGTATTTAACCACTATATTATGATTGTCTTAGTAGTGAGTCTTAACTAATGAAATGATTTTATATGCGTATTATTAATTCACGATCCTATCAAATTTTCTTATACTTATGATAATCTCTCATGGGTAGTGATTTATTATTAATGATTTTTCACTCTTATGACTCATGTATTTTATTGGAAAAGTTTTAGTTCGTGATACATGATTTATGATCTATGATTGATTGGGTATGATTTTCATAAGTTATAATCATGACCTCGTACCCTTATTATTTTTTTATGATCCCTTATAATATTTGATTGATTTCTCCCATGCTTACCCATACTGGGTGTCTGAGCTCACCCTTTCATATGTTTCAATTTCACCAAGGTTATCAAGAAAGGTATTTATTAGAATACTTCTATGATGGGTACTATGCAAGAATAAATTTTTGGAATATTTTTAATATCTTTCATCAGATAATATTATTATGTATCTAGTCTCAAAAAACTATAAACCTTTATAATTACGTGGCATGAATTATTTTGTAATATTTAAATTTTCTATCTAATGTGTGTTAATATATATGAATATTATGCTTGGGTCACCTCAATATTTATTGAAGTAGCATTTATTAATTTTTAGAGATTATTTTATGAATAATATATAGAAATAAGTTGATAAAACCACTAATAAACATGAATTTGATATAGGATTAACCTAAAGTAATATAGGTTGATAATAAGGCTTCATAATTTAAGACATATTATGAATTATTTTCATGAATATATGATTGTTTGCTCTGATTAATGATTCTATATGCTTAAAAATCAATTTCGGTGTTATTAAATTGACCAAATATAAGAGTCATTTTAAGAATAAATGTTATAGGAATTTTAATTATTATCCTCTTGATAAAATAAACGTCAAGGGGGATTGAATGAAAAAAACTATTTACTATGCTTAAAAAATTTCCCAATATATAAATCATGAGGATATTAAAAATAATAAAAGGAATAAAAATTTATCAATGTGTCACTTATGATGCAGTATCCACTTTCTTTTAGTGGGTTATTTGATCCCCTAATTATTGAGTAATCTATCAATACCGCATAAAATAAATTTTTTATTCATCATTACTTAGAGAATTGAAAAGTTATATTGGTTATCTATCCTTTAGAAGGTGAATCACATCACTGGTGGAATATTGTTAAGAATAATTGCATATGTGAATAAATCGAACCCATGTATTAAGAGGAGTTTAAGAGTTTATTTCTCAGTATGTAAATTACCTAAACTATTCACCAAAAAATAGAAATAGAATATTTTTTTAATTAATAAGGACAATAAATCCTTTGGTACCTGTGAGGAATGTTCTACAAGTGATTAGATGTACTATTTTGGTTTTATCATTAACTTTGAATGAAAAATTGATTGATTATTTAGTGGCTTAAAGCCATGTCACTGGAAAGATTTATCGACATTGTACTTTAATGGATATGAAGAAATAATTTGATGTTCTATAAGGTATAAATGGAGAATAGTTCCTCTAATTATTCTTGTGGTTTTAGCTAAAATAAGAGAAATAATGATTTTCAATGAAATTCTAAAAATAAAATAAATGTATAGAATAAAATTATTCTTCCCTCAAATAAAAAGAGTGAAAAGAGGAACGGTGAAAATTTTCATAAGGGGAATCATAAGTGATTTAAGTATGAGCAAAACATCATTGAGAAAATGGATGTTAAGGGTATGTGAAAGTAATGCATAGATGAATTCACCAACCTCCCCCCAATACATCAATTATAAATAGTATTATAATTATGGAAATTGTTGCACGAATATAGTGGGATAATGAAAAAAATCAACATCAATAACCTCCTAATCTAATAGAAAAACTTGAAGTCTCAAAAGAACATAAGCGCTGAAGTAGTTCATGAGAATGGAGTGGTGAAAGGTACACTTATCATCTTTTATAAAACTATAAATGTATTAACTGATTCAGTCTCTCCACACTAATATTTTATATGTGAATAGTTTTATAATAGTAGAACTTCACCATCATAGCGATTAAATGTAAAATTACTAGTGATAATTATTAATGGTATATTGATTTATTCTCAAGTATATCACTCCTCTATGCTAAAATTTTATGGTAAAATAATTCCTAAAAATCATTTTATTCTCCATATAGTTAAATTTTATTTTATTTTGGGAATGTATTTTCTCTCTCTAAATAGATCTTATATCCATTTCATTGGAAGGTAATTCACTTTTGATATTGTGAATCAACCTGTGATCATCTATTAGTTCACAGAAGAATTTGAAAACCCAATGAGAAGTAATTCCATTATATGAGTCTTACTACATATTCATGAGGGATTTTATCTCAAATGGTAAAAGATAAACTCCACAATAATGATATGTCTATTGTGTGGGAATATTCTTATATATTTCTTAACGAGTCTCCAAGTCTTACCTTAAATCTTCAAATTAGGTATTTAATCAATCACATACCTTGTGTTACACCAATTTCCAAAAAACCTAATAAAATTTACCTAATAGAGTTATAGGAATTGAAGATGAAACTCTAGGTGACTATAGATAAGGGATTCATTTTCCCTGGTTCCTCGCCATGGGGTCCACCAGTTTTTTATTAAAAAAAGATGTTTCTATACATATCTGAAATGATCTTAATAAATATAATAAGATAATGATCAAAAATAATTATCATCTATCCTGTATTGAGGATATTTTTAACCAACTGTGAGGATCATAGTACTTTTCAAATATTTACCTTCAAGAAAAATATCACTATTTTAGGGTAAAAAGGGAGTGCATACCAAATACAACCTTCCATTTTAGGTAGGGACATTATGAATTTATAGTGATTCTATTCGAACTTACCAATACCCTTGCTATCTTCATCAATTTCATGATTACAGTCTTTAGATATTACCTTGATCAGTTCTTTGTTTTATTTTTAAGAAATATTCTTATATATTCTTATTTAAATGAATAGAATGGATATCATTCGAAGTTTTTCTTGAAGACCTTATAAAAGGAGAATATGTTTGCCAAATTTATCTACTGTGAATATTAGATATAGAAAGTATCATTCTTAATTGGACAGATATATTGGACACTCTGGGATAAATTTCTCACAGATATAAAATACACTAATCAAGTTGACATAGAAGGGAGTTAAGTTCATTCGGGGTAATGACTGTGAATATAATTTCAAGTAAAGAAATAGAAGTTTATTCAGTTCAAATTTTTCTCACACTACCCAATATTGGATAAGGTTTGGTGACTATTACTGATGTATAAAATAAGGGAATGGTTTATCTTTTTCATATATAATAACATGGGGATAGTGTATTCCTTGTTCTATTTTAAGGTCCAAGAGAAAAATTACCAAACTCTGGATTTGTCTCTACAAGTGATAATTTTTTTCTTCGAATATTTAATGGTATTATATTTAAAGTGAATAGTGTGATTTATATACTTGTAATAAATACATAATTTTTTTATTGACATAAGAATAATTGAATATGAGCTAAAGGATATGGTAGGATTTGATTAGAGATTATGACTACTTGACACATTACCAAACTGGGACGGAAAACCTGGTAGAAAATGCTTTGAGTCAGAAGGACCATGCTAGCTTATCCTAGATGATGATTGAAATAGACATAATATTTATGGATTTTTTAAGGATGTATCTTGGAATAATTATGTAATTGGATAAATATTATCTTTATCAGATTAATATTAAACCATCAAATAATGTGAATACTAAATGGGAATAGTAGGAGTATTTGGAGCTATAAAATAAGGTAAGGAATTTTCTCAAGTTTAAGTATTATAGTGATGGAATAATCAGGTTCAATAACTGAATATGGGTAGCGTCAATCCTAGAATTTAAGGAAAATATATTGGATGAAGAACATACCTCATCATTGACTATACGTTCTAGATTTAATTATATATATATATATATATATATTATCATTTTTGGCTGGGAAACATGAAGTGGTGTGTTGTGAAGTATATATCTTGATTCCTATTATATCAGAAAGTTATGGATAAATATAAGAAGTCTAAGGGGATGATGAAACCATTTCTCATATCTCTTTGTAAATTGGAAAACACAATAATGGATTTATTCATTGGACTCGCTAATACATCTAAATATAATAACGGAATATTTTTGTAATAAATCACCATATGAGGTCAGTGAATTTATTTTTATTATATAATATTTCTTTCATGACATATTTTCTAGGATATATATTAAGTAAGGGGTAAGATTAAATTATGTACCACATTTAATCATATTAAACAATATTTTAGGTTTACCTAAAATTTCTAGAGATTTATTCAGAAATAATTGAATATAGAATTAAAATATAGCTTTATATATCATCCCCAAACAAATTGAAGACCACATAAAACTATTCAAACCCTAAAAGATATGTTGAGATATTTCTATATGGATTTCATTATAGGTTGGGATCAACACCATCCTCTAGATTAATTTTCGTAAAAAAATAGCTTTCACTCAAGAATTAAGAAGGATCCTTATGAAGCCCTCTATAGATAGAAGTGTAGAACTCTGGGATAATGATTGAGAATAAAAGATATTAGGACCTGAGATTGTGGAGGAAATGGCAGATAAAGTTAGATCCATTCAACAACACATCAGGGTAGATTAGAGTTCAATTAATTATTAATAGACATCTATGGGATATAAATTTTGAAGTTATAGAGAATTTATTCTTATGGATATTACCTTAGAATAAGATTATAATATTTGGGAGGATGGGAATATTTTTTCCCAGAAACATTAGTCCTTTTGATATTCTTGATTTTATAGGGATGGTCGGTTATCAATTTTTTCTTCCAACAGACCACTCCAAAGTTCTTGTTGTGTTCCATGTATCCATTGTGAGGAATTAAATACATGCTCCATTACATGTAATTAACTCAGATGTTATTTCACTAGATCATGATAATTTATATGAGGATCAACCGGTTGAAATATTATATAATATAGATAAATTGTTATGAAATAATAAAAATCATGAGTTAATGGTTCCCTGGATAAATAATAAATACTAGGAAGCTGCATGGAAACATGAGGAGGTTATGAGGTAGATATATCCTCATTTGTTTTCATCGTAGTATCCAAATTTGTTGGTGAAATTCTTATAAGGGGGTATAATGTAACACCCTCATATTTTAGAATATATTTCTCTTTAATAAATTTGTTGTGTTTTAGAGATTTTGATTCACAGAACACAAATATTATGTGAATAATTCCTTTTGAAAATATAAATTAAAGAAATTAATATATAGTTAAATGAAATTGATAAAATAAATGATTTCGTAAAAATGGTCAAAGTCGCTTAATGAAATACCATCGATCATATAGAAACTATTTCAAACCATTTTATTTGATTATTTTGAGTAATATAATTAATAAAATTTATAAATATAATAAAAATTAATAAAATCATGTAATGAAACTTATGATATTATTGATAAATGTTTTTTAATATTAGTCTAGTACTTCTTGGCCAACAAAAAATGTTTTTTTGAAATCATTGTTATTATCGTATATATATTATATAAAAGACAATATATTTTATTTTGAGTATTAAAATTTTGGAAAATTATTTTTCCCATGTAGAAAAATAAACTATAATTCATACATTTGTAATAAATTGTTTATAAATTAAAAAATAATATGAATGTTCAAAGAGATATTTTTTCAGAAAATTAGTTTTATGTGTATAGTTTTTTTAATCATATTAAATTAAATTGATCACTATTAATGAATTAATTTAATAAAATGTGTATATATTTTATTAAATAAAATATTATAACATTAATTTAATGTTTTTTTGCAATTCAAGGAATGAAAATAAATTTATTTTATGTTTAAAGCGGTAATTTTCTAAAAATTGTTCTCATTCTGTTTTAATGGTTATTATAAACTAATTTTTTACAACATATATAAATTTAAATTTAAAATACTTTTTAAAAAACTTTAATCAATATATTCAATTTTTTAAAAGTAAAATTTTAATTATTAAATAATTAATAGTTACAATGGAAGATTCTAATCACCTTGGTAAGGGTTAGACGGGTTAATAGGGGTTAAACTTAGAGATTAGGCATATAATATCATTAAACCTTGTATAAATTTTATTGTATGAGTGTATTTTAACCCTATATTATCATATAATTTAATCATTTCCAATTTAGTGCCACATTATAAAGAAAATTAATTTATACTATTTTAAAACATTGAATACTTACAAGTGTGCAACACCTCTCACTTATAAAAGGAAACCTTCTATTATAACTTAATCACACAATTGTATCACTCTATATTAGACAATACCTACTCATATTTCTTCAAGAATTTTATTCCAATATTATATACGTCACGATCTCACAAAAATTCCATTCTTTGAATGCTTGGGTTGTATGCCAAAGGAAGATACTCAAAGAAGACATAGTCTTAATAACTGAGTTCTTTAAAGTTTATTTATTCTTCCACATCCTTAAAATATATTACAAACATCATAATTTAATTAAACAATAGTAACCCATTAATATAAATTGAATTATACCAATGTAACAGTCTTTATTTAATTCTCATCTATCAAATAAAAAATCAATGCTTCGCTCATGCATACGTACAAACTGTTATCTCCATGAAATGATGCATTTTTTTATCATCACCATGTATGGTTTGTTATATTTATGGATTTAATGAAGATATATAATATTTAAAATATAGTTATTATTAAATAATTAGAATTTATAAGTTACATAGGTTTCATTCCATTCATTGAAAATTAAAGGAACATCTGTTCGGACCAGTGCCTCCGTGAAGTTATGTAATTAATTTTTTATAACTAAATTACATGGATTTATAAAAAAAATTATATAATGTATAAATATGATATTTATGAAATTATTAATATTTTTTATTAGATTAAATTATGATCATTTTTTATGGAATATAATCTCTAAATTGAAACACGTGTAAAAAATGAAACAGTTAACACTTAGAGTACTAGTTGTAGTGGAGAATTATTAATATTTAGTTATTAGAAATTATGAATGAATAATATATGGTAATATAGGTATTAATGTTATTCTAGTATAGATTTATAATAAAAAAATTATTATACAAGATGTTAGAGAATTTATGAATAAATTAAAGACTTCATGTAACAATTTATGTTGTAATATCATTTTTAATTGGGATTGTTCGTATTCAAATATCTATTGGAGATATTGTATAATCTATCTATAAAGACCCAACATTGAACATTTTATAATATAACCATTTAAACTAGAATTCATGTCATTGAAATCAAAAATATATTTTTGGTTTATTTTTCTAGAAAGTTAGGAAAAAACTCATATAATCAACCAACATGAATACAAAGTAGGTACCATTAAAACAGTATTCATTTCTTTCAAATCATAAAATTGTTAACACAAAACAACAACATGATTTCTTTAAAAAACCTTTATATAGTTTACCTTTAGTTCCTTAAATCACTTACACATCCCTATAACCTTTGAAAAACATTTAAAAACATGGTAAGAACATAAAAAATTCATTAAGGGATATAAAAATATGGAACTAAACCATTAGAACATGAAAACATATAATCATATGAAATCATTTTCACAAAGACATACTTATCACCCATATATACTTACGTTGTAAAAAATGAGGCCTCTATAAAACATTTTAGAATATATATAAAACCATAAAGGTATTTTGGGGAATAACTTACTTATATTTAAACCCTTATGGCTACCTTATGATTTGTAATTCTCATGACTACCTTACAATATAACCCTCATGGTTACCTTATAGTGTAACCATCATAGTTACTCTTGGTGTAAACATAAGGATAAACTCCAACCTACATACACCCAATGCATTGGAGGGAGATATATGTCCCAAAAATTATCATAAAAAAATTCCAATACCAAAACATAATAAAAAACATGAATAATTCCATAAAAACATTCCTTTTAAAAAAATTTAAATAGAATTCTAAAAGGGCATGTTTAATGAGATGTCCCTTAAACATATAATATAATTGAAGTGAGAGTTAAGAGAATGAAATTATTATATGTATATACTATAAATACACATAATAATCCTAATATAAACTAAATTAATTACACAAATAATCATTGAATCACATAATTAATAGAGTACAACGTTAACCCAAAGATTATAAATTGGGTTAATAATTCCCTTACCTCAGGTTCGTATTACATAAAACTTGTTTAATCAACCTTTATAAAGGTTAAAAGTGTGATATTAATATTTTAGAGAAGAATAATAATGTTTATAACACCTTATATGATCATTTTATAATATCATTAGACCCATTTATTAATAATGTTTTGTTATTTCCATTGTTTCAGGTACGTGATTTACATGATTTCCATGGTCGGTTTGTTAAGGATTTTATTATTGAATGGATGAAAAACCCAATTACAATTTTTTTTAATATTTTTATATAATATTAAATTATTCCATAAATCATTTTTTTTATATGTAATGAATAAGAATCATTAGATAATCATTAGTGATATTTGTTTAGATCATTTTGGTGGTTCTTCAACGATCAAGAACTTGTTTCATCATATAACATTAATATTATGAATATAAGTTAATTCTAGCACATAATAGAGGACATAAAATAAAATTTAAAATTGTTCGGAACCATTAATATGGTTTTTCAATAATATTTTATGGAATTAATGTAAATTGAAGACACATCATCTATGATGTCGGGAAATCGACACATCATAAACAGTGTTTCTATTTTTAGAATAAGAGGAAGAGGATATGAAGAATAATGGTGATTTTTTAAATAAACATGGTAATAATCAATAATATATGTAACAATATATCTTTCATGCCTCTTGGATAAGGGGAGGTTATTACCTTATAATAAAATAAAATATTGTAAAAGAAAACACAAGAAAATGAAAGAGTATTTTTACCTGTTGATCTCTTCTCCTTGAGATCATATTTAATGGCTTTGGTTTTGGACTTTAATTGATAAAATTAGGTGTTGGGCATGGGAAAGATAATTGGGAAGGGTATTGGGAAAAATGGAGACAATTCCCAAATCTTGAGAGGTTTGAGAGGAAGAGGGGTGAGGGTGGTATTTACATTGGAGGAGAGGAGGGGTTTTCCATTTTTTTAATCATTAGTTGAATATTTTTCCTCAAGACTATGAATAGTTTTGATTAATGTGATGCAAAAATGTAATAATCTCATGTTAATTCTATAAAATTTCCATTTATATCATAAATTACTCAAGCATGATGTAGAAATTCATTTAATTATAATTTTTTTTGTAAATTATCGAATTTAACTATTCACCAAAAATTCAAGTATTTCAAAAAAATCCCAAAACATCACCCTAACAATTTTTCAACATGTATAATTTAAAAATTAACTCCATTTTATCAAAATATCTTTCTATATATGTTAAAAATCATTTTTAAATAAAATCATAATTTATTCTAAAAATAAGAATTTAAAAACTATAACTCATTTAATATCACCTTGAAAATTAGTCAAGATCTCATTATCTTATAACCATAAGACAATAAAATAATAATAATAATTACTATTACTAAGGGTCATGTTATAATTCATAGGGGTTTGTTATTATTCACCAAAAAAAATTAAGTTTGTTCTTTAAGAATCTAAAAAATGTACAGATCGCAACCGTAGATGTCTCTTTTTTGAAATCCAAATCATAGAAGCAGAAATATTATATTTAATGGTTAGTTTAAAACTATATCCTTAAAAAATGTTTCATTACATAGAGACTCAGTGTTTCATGAATTTTACTTTATTTTTAAAACATTGGGCAATTACATTCCCCCCGCCTTCTATAATTTGTGTCCACACAATTTAATTTACTTATTAAAAAAGTGAGGGTACCTTGCCCTTATAGAATTTTTGGATTCCCATGTTGCTTCATCAAACATGTGGTTTCTCTACAAAACCATTACCTATTGGATTATATTATTCCTCATTAATTCTTATCTTTGGTCAAGAATCTGAACAAGTTTCTCTTTATAACAATGGTTCTCTACAAGTTGAACTGCTTTGGGCTCAAAATATGAGATGAATCTAGAACATAATTTCTCAACATAAAAACATGAAAAACATTATTTAAATGAGATAAACTCGAATGTAACACTAATCATAGGAAATTATTCCAACATTCCCTAATATTTCATAAGGTTTAATGAACCATAGACTCAGCTTCCCTTTCTTTACAAAATTCATAACACTTTTCCATAGTGAGATTCTTAGAAAACACATGATCCCCCACCTCAAAAAAAGGTATTTATAATTTTATCAGCATAAATTTTATTACTGCTCTATGTTGTGTCCATGTGTTGTTGGATCATCTTCACATTCTTATATACTTCTTATACTAATTCTTGTCGAATCAACTTTCATTCCCCAACTCCATCCCAAAAATCTGGAGTTCAACACCACTTCCCATATAATGCCTTAAAAGGATCCATCTGTATACTAGAATGAAAACTGTTATTATATGAAAATTCAACTAAATAAATATGGTGATCCCAATTTCTCTGGTAATCCATTGAATATTCTTTAATAATATCCTCCAAAATATGAATCGTCCATTTTGACTGCCCATCTGATTGAAAGTGAGAAGCTTTACTGAAATTTAGTTATATTCCCAATGACTTCCAAAGGCCCTTCCAAAATTTATTAGTGATCGTGGGATCCCAGTTATATATAATGGATAAAGTAACTCTATTTAACCTAACAATCTTTTTTAAGTACAGTCAATAAAGATGATTCAAAGACATATTTTCTTGAAAAGGATGGAAATGAGTATATTTAGTCATGATCAACAATAAAATAGATTTTATTGTTACCTTGAGAATTATTTGGTAGTCACCCAATGAAATTCATAGATATATATTCCCATTTACACTCTAGCACTGGTAAAGTCTGAATCATACCCATTGATAACTTCCACTCTCCTTTAACCAATTAACTTGTTAAACTTTTCATAATAAAATCAGTATTCTCAATTTTCATTTCTTCCCAACATTAATACTCCAAAAGGTCTCTATAAATCTTTGTGCTACTCGGATTAATTGAAAAAAGAAAACTATGAGATTCACATAACAACTCTTTCTTCGATAGATAATCACATGGCACACATAATATTTTTTTAATTCTCAATTCACAAAATTTATCATTGTTAAATTCGAGAAACATAACAATTTTAACCAATTATAAGTTTTTTGTAACTATCTATCTTTTTTCTACAGTATCATAATTATGTATGAAAAATATGACTACACTAAAACTTGAAACAAAACAAAGGAATTTTTGGCACCAACAACTTCCATTCCAAAACTCGTCAATTCATTAATCAAGAGGTTATGTTCTACTCATAACATATTTAATGATGCATGATGATTTCAACTCATGGAATCTACCACTTTGTTTTATTTTCCATAATGGTAATTGTTCATGATGTCATAATCTTATATCAAATAAATACATCTTCTTTGCCTCATGTTTATTTCCTTTTATGTGAATATATACATCAGATATTTGTGGTTAGTATATATTTCAAATTTTTCTCCTTATAAATGATATCTCCAAATTTATAATGTGAAAAACATAACTGCTAATTCCAAATCATGTGTGGTATAATTTAACTCATCGGGTTTTTGTTGTCTTAAAGAATAATAAATTACATGATCATTCTTCATTAGAACACAACAAAAACCATTTAATGAAGCATCAATGTAGATAAAAAACTCACTATTTTTGAAAGGTAGTGTTAGAACAGGAGCATTCACCAATATTTTATTCAATTACATAAAACTAGCATCACAATATTTTTTATAGGTGAATTAACTCTTTTTTGAGTTAACATAGTCATTGAACTAGATAATCATGAAAAATTTTGAACAAACCTCTAGTAATATCCTTCCAATCCAAGAAAAATATGAATCTTGATTATATTTTTGTATCATGGATATTCTACAAAAACTTTTTATTTAATATGATAGTTCATTTTGACATATTTAAAAATAATTCTACCACTGAATTTTTTTTGTCACAACCCAAATATACACTTTTTCAATTTTCCATACAGTTTTTTTCTTTAAATGTTTGAAACAATTCATATATATTTCTCATTATCCTATTTACTTCAAGAATATACTAAAGTTTAACTAATTAAAAAAACCAAAAACATATCCAAGAACTCCTAAAATATTCTATTCAAAAGAACCATGAATACACAAGAAATATTACTTAACCCGAACCGCATGACAATAAATTCATAATGACCATATATTGTTTAGAAATAAATTTTATAATGTAATATTACTTCTCCTTCAACTAATGTTACACAGATCTTATATAAATCTTGTAAAATAATTTTTTCCATAGAATTGAACAAAAATAGTCATTAATGTGGGGAAAAATATAATTATTCTAAATAGTAATGTAATTCAAATCTCTATAATCAATATAAAGTCTCGTGGAACCATATATCTATTTAATGGACAAAATAGGAGTTCTCCGTAGTGATGTGCTTGGACAAATGAATCATTTATCAAGCAACTCCTACAACTTATTTTTCAATTCAAGAAGTTCCATTTGATCCATTTGATAAGGATGATTTTAAATTATCTTATCATCAGGAATTATGTCGATTATGAATTCAACATCCCGGTAAGGTATAAAAAAGGGTAACTCATTAGGAAAAATATAAAGGTATTCATTTACCACTATAACCTCATTAATCTAAATTGTTCCCCTGTTTTCACTAATATGATCACGATAACTTTCATTTTCATATTTCAATTGTTTCTCAACTTTTTGATATATTATAAATTGTATGGGTTAATTCTTGTATTCAAAATGAAACTCTTTCTTAAAGACAACCAATTAAGTTCAACAGTCAATCTAACAATGATAAACATAAATCCAAGCCATACCCAGATTGACATAAATCTATAATAATGTAAAAAAAACAATGTTTTCAGGTAATATGTTTCAAAATATAATAATACGATGATTCTTAAAATTGATTTTTGTTGTAACATTTCCCAATGGTGTTTTAATAATATTTTTTATCTCATCTTTTGATGTGGTATTTCTAAATTTTAAGAAAATTTCTCCGAAATAAAAGAATGTGTAGACCCAATATCAAACAAGACATTTGAAAAATCTGAGAAAATAAAAAAAAATCCTAACACCACTTCATTTGATAGACATACATATGTAGATGTTGTCTCAAAGGATCTCACAACATCTTTATACTTATCGTCTGGATGTATTCCATCACTCAGACCTTTATGTGGGAAGGTATTTTCATAATGACCCATCTCAACACATTTGAAACACTTTATAGTTTTCTTAGAAGAAATGATATTAAGATCATTTTCATTACAATCTCAAACCATATGTCTAAACGTAAAACACCGGAAACACTTCCCAGTTTTGGTAACGCATTCCCCAGGGTTCTTTTTACCACACCTTTCACAAAATAGAAACTTCACTTTCTTATCATCATATTTCTATGATTGATTCTTACCCATCTCTTTCCATCTTGATCTCTTCTTCTGATTATCATCAATGTACCTGTGACCATTAAAAAACTCCATTTATACCCTCTCATCACATCAGTCATGTTTTTTATAACTTTTGAAGTCACGAGAAGCCAATTTTATTCGATATATTAGATTCAATTATGAGTATAATGGTTGATTTTCTATCTAGATCCCGATAAATATTTGGATCATACCTTTTCAGTTGGGTGAATTTTGCTTCATAAATTTCCACTAAATCTTCCTCATTTTGCCTTAATTCAACTAATTTATTCTCCATCATAATTCAAACCACCTTAGGATAATATTTTTCAAGGAAAATACTTTTAAAATTTTCCCACTCCAAGGCATCAATCTTCTCTCTATCCCTGGTATTATTGACCATTGACCCCTACTGATCAGCTTCACCATCAAAATGATTAATGGAATGATTAACGTTTTAATTATTTGACCATCCCATTATGAATAATATCTTTTCAAGGGCCTTAATGTATCATTTAGCTGCCACTGGGTCAAAAGATCCACTGATTGCAGGAGGGTGTTACCTCACAAAATGTTCCATTATCATAATGTTAATTTGTGTCAGCTATGGTTGTTCTCTTGAATGGATTACACCACAATTTATTTCTTATATCTGCTGATCTATTACCATTAAAAACATCTCAGTTCGAATTCCCAATATTCCTGATTGCGGATTCAGAAATATATTAGCCTCTCGATTCCTTCCAACATCATCTTCCATGTTACTTCTATGGAATCAAATTATGAATAGACACATATTAGATGTAGAAACATGGAAATATTTAAATGTTATCAAATTTCAATATAAAAATAATCTAAAAAAATTATTTTATTCAATTAAAATCATCCTAACACTTAATGTTATCTAAACCATAATATGATTCCAACTATAAAGACTATGCCTTAAACATTACATAATCTAGCTATTTCAATTATATTTCACTTATTTACAATTGCAAAGATCCTTTCAGTTTAGGGTTTTATAATGTTTGGAAAAAATTCATACATATCAACCCATAATAATTAAAAAAGGGTACCATTAAAACAATATCCATTTCATCTAAAACCTCGCATTTTTAACAAAAAACAATAACGTGAATTCTTTGAAAAATATTCTTAATATTTAACTTGAAATATTTCTTTATCGTACACATCTTTATAACCTATGAAAAAAATTTAAAAACATGGTATGAAAGTAAAAATCTCTGTAAGGGATTTAAAAAGAAGGAAAGAAACCAATATCATGTGAAAACATATAAGCATATGAAATCCTTTTCACAAAGACATACTTCTCACCAATATATACATACTTTTCGAAACATGAGGTTTACATAAAAAATTAGAATACATATATAAATCCCAAAAGGTATCTTTGGGAATTAATTAATTATATTTTAACCCTAAAATCTACCTTATGATTTTAACCTCTTGTTCTACATTACAATGTATCCCTCATGATTACATTATTGTGTAACCCTCATAGTTACATTTGGAGTAACCATATGGTCGACCTCCAACGTAGAAAAACCCATTGAATTGGAGGGATATATATGTCACACCCTTCATCATAAAAAATTACTAAGATGAATAACATAATCATAAAACATGAATAATTTCATAAAAACATTTCTTTTTAATTTAGTATAATAGAATTTTTAAAGAATTTTTTTAAAGAAAAGTCCCTTAAAAATATCATATAATTGAATTCATAATTAATATAATGAAAGTATTATGTGTATATACTATAAATACACATAATAAATAATGATATAAATGAAATAAATTTCTCAAATAATTTTGGTATCACATAATTAATGAAGTATAAGGTTAACACAAGGAATGCAAATTCGGTTATGAATTTCCTTACCTTGGGTTCGTCTTACGTAAAACAAGTTTAAAACTAATTTATGATGGTTAAAATGGTTTTATTAATATTTTAATAAAGTATAATAATTATTATAACAAATTATATAGTCATTTTTTAACATCATTTGACCTAATTATTAATAATATTTTGTTATTTCTACTGTTTCGGGTGCATGTTTTACATGATTTCCACGGTCAATTCGTAAAAGAATTTATTTTCAAATATAGATGAAATTATTTAAGTGGAATGAAATAGTGTTAATTTGTTTCCAAAATTTTAAATGATTCCATAAATAATTTTTCTTATATTTCATGAGTACGAATCATTAGATAACTTATTAGTGATATTTATTTAGATCATTTTGGTAGTTCTTCAGTAATCACAAACTTATTTTTTCATATATCATTAATATTATCAATAAAATATATATAAAGACTATAAAAGAGATAATATAATAAAATTTAAAATATTTTTCAACCATTAAAAGGGTTTTACTTCCAGAGTTTAATGAAGTAAAGTAAATTGAAGACACATCGTCTTTGATGTTGGTAAATAGACACATCACAGGTAGTGTTTTTGTTTTTAGAATAATAGAAAGATGAGAGGAAGGATGATGATAAATTTTTTCATGAAAATGATTAAAATCAAGAATATAAATAATATTCGAGCTTTAATTCTTATTAGATAAGGGTATATGAAGAGAGTATAATAAAATAAAAGAATTGAAAAAAGACACAAAAAAATGAAAGAGGATTTTTACCTCTTGATCTTTTCTCCTTGATATCATCCTTAAGGCCTTTGGTTTTGGATTATTAGTGAAACCAGTATTTCGTTAACATGGGTAAGAGAATTTTTAAGGGGTTTGGAAAAATTTATACCAATATCAAAGCTTTTTAGGTTTGAGAGGAAGAGGGAGTGAGGGTGGTATTTATAATGGAGGAGATGAGGGGTTTTCCATTATGTAGATCATTACTTTAATATTTACGCTCAATAATTTGAATATTATTAATTAACGTGACTAAAAATAGTAATAAGTACATGTGAGTTCATACAAATTTCCATTTACATCATACATGACCCAAGAATGATGCAGAAATTCATTTATTTAGCATTTTTTGTAAATTATCGAATTTAACTATTCACTAAAAATTCAAGTATTTCCAAAAAATCACAAAAATTCACCCTAATAATATTTAGATGTGTAAAATTAAAAAGTTAACTCTTATTTATTAAAATAATTATATAAATTTGAGCAAATTAATTTTTAGATAAAATCAAAATTTATTCCAAAAATAAAAAAAATTAAAACTTCAACTAATTTTATATCACCTTGAAAAATTTATCAAGATATCATTGTCTTATAACATTAAGAAAATAAATTAATAATATGGGTTATTATTTATAAGGATCATATTAATATTCATATAACTATTAATAAGGGTATGTTACCGTTCTCAAAAAAAACTAGTTCTTCTATCTAACTTCAAATAACTTAGTGATCGCAATCGTAGATGTCTATTTTTTTAAAATTCAAATAATAGTAGATGTAAAATTATATTTAACAGATAGTTTATATTTATGTCCTTAAAAAATGTTTTTTATGTATATACTGAGTGTTTAATTCATTTCAATTTATTTTTAAAACCATGGTTGTTACACAATCTCTCTTTAAACCCAAATATTTTCTTCTCCTATAGTTATTTTTGGTCTTTTCAAATATTATTTTTATTCTACCCTCTTTGGTAGTCAAAATATAGAGGTAATTTTCTTAATAAAAACTGACCTTATTTCTTCCTGAATATTTTTCTTCCATGTACATGCTATTTAAAATATATCAAAAATGCTATTTTCAATTATCCAGGGTTTGTTCTATGTAATTTTTTTACCATAATTTATTTACATTCTAATGGTTTAAATGGAATATTTATAATTCTTTCCATATGAGGAATATTTAACTTTTTATAGAATTAAAAAATTAATAATTTTTAATTTTTATTGAATGAATATATTTTACCAATAATATTACCTTTAATTTTTATTAATATTCATTTAAATGTTTCTATGGTTTTATAATGAAAATACTAAAATAACATTTATATAGTTTTTTGTATTTTATAATAGTTACCAAAATAATATTATGATTTCTATTCTTTTTCAAATCACATTTCTAATGATTTTATAAAATAATTTTTCAACTATTTCAATATCTTTTAAGGTTTTTTTACTCAGGATATTATCTAACGATACCAACCATGTTATTTATCAATATGTATTGTGATTAAATGATGAATAAATAATTATAAACTCATTTCTTTTCTATTGGTTATATAATTACTATAATATAATGTTTTTATAATATTGTAGAACATATATATATATATATACGGTTGTCATTATGTGATGGGTGAGCCTAAAATTTTAAAGTCATCCAATGAATTATTTAAATAATGATATCTTATAAAATAATATGGAAGGTAATTGGGAGTGAAACTAATCCAATATGGTACATTTTCCACCATGATGGAAAAGTGAATGGGAAGTGAACTCAGTCCACTATGGGACTTTATCCATTATTTTATAATTATCATTGAAGTGATCCTTGATTGATGAAATTATTTTATATGATTATTATTTGTCCACACTCCTATGACTTTTTATTATGCTTATGATTTTCTCTCATGGATCATGGTTGATTATTGATGATTACAAACCCATTTGATACTCATATTTCTTATAAAAACATTTCATGCCATGACCCATTATTTATAATATATGACTGATTGGGATTATATTTTATTATTCATGATCATGATCTCATAGTCATATGATTATCTTATTCACACTTATGATATTTCACTGATGTATCCCATGTTTACCCTTACAAAGAGTCTAAGGTCACTCTTTCTTTTGTTTCCATTTACACCAGGTTATGAAGAATGGTATTATTTGAGATATGTATAAGAAGGGTAATATATGAGAAGAAATTTGTTGGTGGTGTTTAATCTCTTCCATAAAGTAATTTGATTTTGTATCAAGTCCCTAAAGACACTAAATATTTAAAGTTCTAGGGTGTGAATTGTTATGTTACATATTAACCTTCTATCTAAAAAGTAGAATATGTATCTATTTTATACATGGGTTTCCTCAGATAGAATAATAGAAGGGTATGGTTATTTTTGATATTATTTAATAAGAAATATAAGGAAATAACATAAGACTTAATATAATTAATTGAAAGTGATATTTATTGAACAAAACGTGTTATAGGTTGATAAGAATGTGTAAAAATTTAAGATATGTTAGGAATTATCTTCATGGTTATATTATTTATCACTTTGATTAATGATTATTTATTCTTACAATATGTCTTTTGGTTTTAGTAAATGGATGGTACTAAAGGGAATCATCATAATAATGAATAGGAAATGTAATGATTTTCCTCATGAGTAATTTAATTAGATGTGAGATTAAAAGAAAAACCTTGTTTCTATATTAAATAACTCTTTCAAGATATGAATAGTAATAATATTCCAAACAATAAAAAGAAGGAGAAATGTGCCATTTATTCATTCATGTGGAATTATCTACCTTCCTTTAGTGTGTCATATGATGATTTTTTTAAGAAATGAATCAAAACCATGGAAAAGAGATTTTATGTTCTCTTATGAAACGAGTATGAAAAATATGTGTTGGTTGTTTACCATTTGAAAGGTGATGACATTAAATGGTGGACCCATATAAAGAATATAAGGTTATATAAAGAAATTAAACCCATTGAATAGTTGATGTTTTTTAAGTTATTCTTATGTAAGTATTTTCCCTAAATTCATCATATAAAAATGGAAAGGAACTTTACTGATCTAAAGTTGAAGGATGATGAATCCATTAGTACCTAGGATGAAATTTTCACAAGACTTGTAAGTAAAATTCTACTTTTACCATCGACCAGAAAATAAAAATTAATTGATTCTTTATTGGACTAAAACCAATTCTCTAAAATGAATTATCCATAAGAGAATTTATAATCTAGGAAGAAATAATTTGATATTATATAAAGGTAGAAATATAGAATAGATACTCGAATTATTTTCATGGTTTTATGGGAATTAAGAGAAATATAGAGTTTTGAATATATTCCAATAAAAACCCATTAAGAAAATAAAATTAATCTTACTTTATATAAAAAGTGTAGAGAGAAACATGGGAGAAAAGTTTTTATGAGGACCGAAATATATTTTAAGATTGGAAAAGAAATCCATTAAGAAAATAAATTTTTAAAGGATATAAAGAGGTCAGTAAATGAAATGAATGAGAGTAAATCTCAACAAAATTCACCACCTATTCTCCAATGCATGAATTTCAAGGATTATAGACATTATTCAAAGCAGTGCATAAATATGAGGGTTGGTGATGGTGATCAGTGTCAGTAACCCATTAATCCATGAGACAAGGGAAATATCATGAAATCAAAACTACTAAAGTGGGATACAAGAATGAAGTGTGGAAATTTATACATATCATCCACTCTATGAAATTAAATGACTTATTTAATTCAGGATATCACTACTCTTTTAAATCTAAATAATTTTCTAACTGTATCACATAACAACCTCAATGATTACATGTTTAACTATCAGTGAAAATCCTTAATCATTTTATGATAATATTTAAAATCTATATATCCTCTATAATAAAAATTTGTGGCAAAATCCATCAAAAGAATACTTTTAGATTATCCTTATAGTTGGTTTTTTTGGATTTTGGGAATAGGCAGTCTTTCTCTACATAATGATCTCATAAATTTCTAAGGAAGGGAAGTCACATTTGATATATTTAATCAATCTATTATCACTTATCAATGTGCTGAAAAATATGAACATACAATGAAAATTAGTTCCATTATATAAGTATTTCTACCCATTCATGGGGCTTATTTATTTCACATGGTTATGGTGAAACTCAATATTGAATATATGCTTATTATGAAATAATATGTTGTTGTGTTTCTTAATGATTTTCCTGGCCTTCCCCTAAATCCTGATGTTGAGTTTTAAATAGTACTCGTACATAGTGCTATATCTATTTCAAATTATCTTTATATAATGGCCCTGAATGAGCTATAAGAATTGAAGAAGAAACTCTAAGAGAATATTGATCGGGGATTCATTCGTCCAAGTTATTCACCATAGGTTTCACCTGTTCTTTTTGTAATAAAAATATTAAGTACATATCTGTGTTGATTATCATGAACTTAATAAGATCATGATCAAGAATAATTATCCTCTACCCTATATTTGTTAAATATTTTACTAACTATGATTAGATCAATAATATTCAAATAATAACCTTCGATCTTGATATCATCAATTAAGGGTCAATATAGAGGACATACCCAATGAATCATTATGTATGAGGTATAAACAATATGAATTTATAGTGATTCCATTTGGAATTACCAATTACCCTATTATATTGATATATATAATTAATATTGTCTTTATATATTACCTTGATTAGTTTTTTAGTCTTTATAGATGATATTAGTATATATTCCAATAGAAAGGAAGAGCATAAAGATCTTTGGAGGATTTTTGTTAAACACCTTAGGAAAAGAATAAATAAAATACAAATTTAGAAAGTGTAAATTCTATCTATAGAAACTATCATTCTTGGGTTATGTAATTAAAAGAGAGGGAATATCTATGGATCATTCAAATAGAAATGTTATTGAACATCGTCACATACTAACTGTAATGTTTGATAATTATGGTTTTATTGAATTGGTCGTATATTTTCCCCAATTTGTGTTAAATCTTTCACAACTATCAAATAAACTATACATGTTGATATGGAAGGTAATAAAGATCATATGGATTAATGAATGTGAAAATAATTTCACGGAACTAAAGAGAGGGATGTTCAGTCCACCTATACTCACACTACCCTATAGTGGAGAAAGGAATGTGACCTATAATGATGCATCAAAGACGATATTGGTATTTTTTCATACAGAATGAAATTATGTTATCATGTTCCTTATTTTAATAGAAGTTTCATGATAATATAACTCAATTCATGATTTGGAGCTGGGAGTGGTGTTTTTTTATTTTAATATATAAAACAATTTTCATTATGGTGAAAGGTGTATTTTATATACTAATCCTAAAAGAATAAAGTATATATTCGCATATAAATAGTTTTATATACATTAAACGAGATGGTTGTAGTAGATTAAATATTATGAATAATCAATATATTTCTACCATATGAAGTTAAACAAGGTTCCTGGTGTATTGAGTTGTAAGAACCATGATATATTTTTCATAATAAGGATTAAAATATATCCAATATTTATGGTTTTTTAGAGGATAAATCACGAAATCATGATATAATACAATATATTATATCTTTTTTTATTTAATTTTTAAAAAATACATTTATGTAATGATTAAAGATGTGGATAAGTAGGATTTGAAACAATTAAAAAGTTAAGGAAGGTTCTTGAGTACAACTATGATAGTGACAAATTATAGTGGTTCAATCACCAAAAATGTGTCTCAGAAATACTAGAATTGTAGAAATATATTTTGGATGAAGAAAATATCTCTTAATTCTCTATCAATTTGTGAATTAAAAAAGTTATACAGAGATCTCAAAGAAAATTTTTGGTTGGAAAAAATGAAAATGGATATTACAGAGTAAATATCTCGATATTGGGTATGTTAGAAAGTTTAAAATAAAAATCATAAGCATAATTGAATGTTTCAACCGATATTTTTACATGTATGGAAATGGGAAAACATCTTCATGGTTTTTTTATATGACTCCCCAATAAATCAAAAGTCCATAATGTAATTTGGGTTATATATTATTTCATTATGAAGTCCGTGAGTTTTATTTCAATAAAAAAAAGATTTATCACTTGACCATCTTTCCATGGTATACATTAATGATGTGGTAAGGTTCCATGGAGTATCACTCCCAATCATATCTAATTAAGATCTATGTTTTACCATATATTTATATGAATGTATTCAAAAAACATTGATTATGGAGTTGGACTTTAGTATAGTATATGATCATCAAATAGATGTTTAGACAAAGATAACTATTTAAACCATATAATATATTATGAGAGATTTCTCTAGGAATTTAAAAGGGGTTTGGGATCAACACCTTCTTTTAATTGAATTTTATTATAACAATATATTTCACTCAAGTATTTATATTAATCCCTATGAATCCCTGCATATAAATTAATGTATAGCAATTTAATTCATGAATAAAGATAGAGAGTGGAATTTATTGGGACCTGATATAACTAAAAAATGGTCGAGAAAGTTTTTTTATTCAATGAAACATCAGATAATATCAGAGTCAATAGAAGATTTATATTGATAACCATTGATGGCATTTGGTGTTTGAGTTGTATTGAAGGTATTCTTACTATTATAACCTTGGAATAATGTTATGAAATTTTTAAGGAAGCGAAATTTAATCCCAATAATCATTGGTCCCTTTGAGAATACTGATTGTGTAATGTTGGTAACTTATAGCTTGGTGATTTCACAAAACTTCACCTTTTTTAATGATGTATTAAATGTATTATTTTATAGGATGTAAATACATTATCCATCATAAGTACATAACTCAGAGTTTGTACCATTTCATCATAATCTTTCTTATTGGGGAAAACTAGTAAAATTATTAGATCGTAGAGATAAAGTGCTATGAAACCAGACCACTCACTCAGTTAAGGTTCCCTAGAGGAATCATAAATTCATAGAATATACATAGGACCTAATGTGGTAAAGATGTACTCATATCCTCATTTTTTCATCAGAGTAATAAAATTTCAAGATTGAAATTCTTATAAGTGGATAGAATGAAATACATTAAGACTTTAGAATATATCTATCTTTAATAAATTTTATTTTTTTAATTGATTTTTATACAAAACACTTATCTTATGTGAAGAATTCATTATTATGAATATAAAATTAAATACCTTAATAGCTTGTTAAATGAAATTTCTTAAATAAATGATATTGTAAAAAGGATCAAAGACACTTACGAAAATTCTATTGTTCATAGAGAAACTATTGTGAACTATTTTATTTAATATTTTTAAGTAATGATATTAATAATATTTATTGATAAAATTCAAGTAATAAAATCAATTAATAAACTTCAGGAATTTTTTTATAAATAATAAGGAATGTAAATCTAGTAGTTTTTGGATAAACAACAATGTTTTATCTACAAATATCATTTTTATCATTTATGTTTTATTGATAGGAGAATTTATAATATTTTGAGTGTAAAACTTATATAAAAGTATTTTATTCACATATATAAAAATTACTTATCATTCATACATTTTATATAGATTAGTTATAAATATTGATGAACTAATTTGGAGTTAAAAAAGATAAGATTTTTATAAAACTATTTTTATGCACTCAATGTGTTTTTATTTTAATAAATTAAATTGAGAACTTTTAATGAATTATTTTAATGAAACGTTTCAACAATTTATTCAATTAAATATTTTATCACTAAACTAATGGTTTTTATTATGTAATGAATGAGAATAAAATTATTTTTACTCTTTTAAAGGTAATTTTGAAAAAAACTATTTTCATTGTATTTTTAATGCTTATTATAAAATTAAGTTTTACAACCTTTATATATTTTATTTTATAAAAACCCATTATTTAATAATATTATATTAAAAATATTTTATATTTATAATTTTATTTTTTATTCATAATTAATAATTATCATTTTAAAAGTTAATCACCACATTAAGGGTTAAAAGGGTTAATGAGAGTATTATACTATGATAAAGAATAAGATATCTCTAAAAATTGTTTAAATTTGATTATATGAGTTTATTTAGAACCTCCCTTGTTTTATATTTAAAAATTTTTCATTCCACTCCTATTTACCAGGAAAATGACTTTATATTATTTTAAATATTTGAAAATTTACAAATATTCCACTCCCCTCACTTATAAAGGGAACTTCTTATTCTCACTACATCATTCAATTTGAGGAATCTAACTTAGACAAAACCTACTTAAATATATTACCATTTTTTATTCCACCTCCTTAATTGATATTCTACAAATTATAATAAAATAAATAAATATCCTAAATATACTGAGATGTTATAATGCTTATGGAACATTCAATATATATTTCCCATCCATCCAAACAAAAATTAAATTTTCGTTCATGTGTATATATAGACTATCATCTCCAAGAAGAAATGTGTTTCATTTTTCATGATCACCACACATTGATGGTTATATTGAAGTATTTAAAGAAAATATATTATATTTATAACATATTATAATTTTTTAAATAAAAATTATTATTTTTTTTCTTTTTCTCATTCATTGATTCATGAAAGCATCACTCCTTTGTACGTGCTGACTACCAACTCCATGAAGCGATATAATTAATTTTTCATCCCCAAATTACATGGATTTCTATAAAAGTTTATATAATGAAAAAATATTATATTTATTTTTAATTTATATTCATTATATTATGAAACCATGATCAAGGTTCAAGGACCTAGATTGAAAAACTAAAACATGTATGAAAAATGAATTAGTTTACACCCAAAATATTGATTTTAGGAAAGAATTATTAATATATGGATTATTGGAAATTATTTATTAATAATAGATGTTAATATAATTATAAATATGGTACTTATATATTTGTATTATAAATCTAAATTTATTGTAAAATATTTTAAACTATGTATGATGCAATTTGGGGCTTGAGGTAAGGATTTATGTTGGAATCTCATCTTCAATTAGGATTATTCATGTTTAAATAACCATTGAGAAAATTTCTTGCCCTCTCTCTATATATTATTCCAAAACAATTATTAACCTCTATATAATTATTTATTTTTCAGGTATTCATTCTATTTTCTACCTCTTGGTACATAAAATTCCAAAAATAACATTTTTAATCATTGTTGACCATATTTATTTTTTTAGACAAAGAATATTTTTCTTATATATCCATATTGTTTAAAATGTTTCCATAATTTTATTTTCTACACTCCAATAATTTTGAAAATAAATTTTCTACTATATTTAACTTTCAATATGTGTTTCTAAAAAGGAATATATATAATTTTTTCATATGGACTATATTTTAAATTTTAAAAAAGTGGGAAAAATATTTATTAACATTTATCGTATGAATAAATCTTCCAAAAATCATAAAAATTATTTTTTTAACATTCATTTATATTATTCCATGGTTTTAAAAAAAAATCCCATTTTTTATAATTTTTATTTTTTAAAAAAATTACTAAAAGAAGTGAATGTTTTCTCTTATTTTTCCAAAATTACTTCTAAATATAATATAAAATTATTTTTGTCTATGTAAATATACATTAAGGGATATTATTATTTGTAAGGGATTTCTGAAATGATACCATCCATTTTTCATATATGGGGGGTGTATAAATAAGTGATGAAAAAATCATTATGAAAAATGTTTCTTTTCTACAGGTTATTAAATAATGAAATTATGAATGTTTATATCTTTTATAAAACACATATATAGGGTTTTAATTATGTTATTTGTAGGCCCAGAATTATAGATACTTTTAATAAAATGGGTAAATATTGACATTTCATGGGAAAATATGAAATGTAATGGGGAGTGGACTCAATTCAATATGGAACATTGTCCACCATGAATGAAAATGGAATAAGGAGTGATACCAATCCACTATTTGACTCTCTCCACTATGTTATGATGGTATTTGAAATGATCCTTGACTAATGAAATGATTTTATATGTTTATTATTATTACACAATCCTTTAATATGTTCTCATATTTATTATATACTCTTATGAATCATGATTTATTATTTATGATTAATCAGTGTTATGACTCAGGTATTTTTTTTATAAAAACTATTTATATGATGAACCATGATTTATGAACTATAAATAATTGTTTTTGAATTTCATAATTTATGATAATGATCTTATACCATTATTCTTAACTTTTATTCACTTATGATACTCAACTAATTTCTATTATGTTTACCCTTACTGAACATCTCAACTCACTGTTTATTATATTTTAATTTTACATGGATTATAATGAAAGGTATTAAGTGGGATATGTTTAATAAGGGTACTATTTTAGAAGAGAATTGTTGGAGATGATGAATATATTTCAAGAAAAAATTTCATTATGTCTCAAGTATCCAAAAACAATAATACTTTACAATTTTGGGGTGTGAATTATTATGTAATAAATTATGTTCAATCTAAAATAATGTAATTTTTATGTATGTTATGCTAGGTTCACCTCATGAGGGGTCACATGTTCTGTATATGATATCTAGTACCATGTAGCTGAACTGTGTAGACATTAAAAGTTCCTCTAAATTTGGTTTTAAAGAATTAACACACCTATCTGTCCACATTTTTTAGCACAAACACCTCTTATAGGTTTCCTTTAGAGATTTGGTGTGACTTTTAGTGAATAAATCTCTCTAGTTTTCTTCTTCCTCAAATATTAGAAGTTTGTGATACCATATCGAATGTATGTTTCTATTTATTCTTCATCACTTCACATTTCCTAAATATATATGGTTTTAACATGGGGGATTTTCCGAGGAATATAGAAACCCATTTGATTGATGAATCTTTCATTTCTAGGTGCTTAAGATGGCTAATGAGGTTATAGACCCTAATTTTTCAAGTGAGGTATTAAGAAATTAATAAGTTGAGATAAGTGGATTCTCACTCAACTTATTTGGTTCTAAATAGAATGCATTTAAATTTTGTGTGTAAGTAAATCATTTCACGTATTTAAAAATATTTTGGTTATGGAGGTTATTTGATTATGGGATTAAAATGAGTTTTGGTGTGAGATTTTATGTGTAAATAAAATGGTTGGATTTCTAGGTTTGTAGGTGGTTTTCATAAAATTAGGGGTTTTCATACATTATGATTTTAAATGGATTGATTAAATTGTTGATTATATTTGTTTTTTATTGAATATCTATGTTGTGAGGTGTGTGTATTCATAATTGTTATTTTTTGTGAAATAGGATTATTGGTGGATGTTAATATTGTGGTTATATTGAGTTTTGTGGTTGATATTGTTTTGTGGTGTAAATTGAGTATAATGATTTAGGTTTTTTGGGGTTGTGCATAAAATTTCATATTTGATGGTATATAGTATGTTTATTGAGTTTTATAGAGTTGGGATTTTTTATTTATATTTTTTATTGATTGATTGAGTGATTAGAAAAAAAGTTTGGTAAAGTCCCACTTTGGTGTTAGGACCTTGTTTTCCATGATGATGTGACATGGTGGTAAAATCCCACTTGAATATTAGTACCTTTATAGGAATTATAATGTGAGTATTTAGGTTAGTTATTCCACTCATGGGTTGGTGATACCCAGTATTTGATATTTCTCATGGTTTAAGTGTTCCCTCTTGGTAGGCTGTGAAAATTAGTGCGTATGGGTTGGTTTTGGAAATTTGTTGTGGTTGTTTTTTTCATGATTTATTGGAAGTATGATTATTTATTAGATTTTAATTATTTGATTTAGTTGATTAATATAATGTGGTTTATTTCATGTTTATTGATGATTAATGTGATTTAAATGGTTTTATAAATTATCATGGGTTGGTGAATTTTTAACCAAATTCATTTGTATCTTGGATAGAATTCATATACATGGGGAGCATGGAGTAAATATTATTGGTCTTGTATTATCCCCCTTCATGGTTATCTTGGTGCCTATGTAGATGATATATTTTTTCACTGTCAGTTTCCTTGGGTATAACCAGATTGGATTGTATAGTGTAGTCATGGTCATCTAACGGAGACTAGTAGAGGATTGTTTGATGGTGCTGGGAGAGTCTTTTATACAAGTTGGTATTAATATCTTGGAGTTTATTATAATATCATCACACATAAGCACTAATGTATGTATAAATTATATTCATGGAATTTTTATTGTGTATTTTTCTCCATTGACATTTAGTTGGTATTTGTGTTAGGTTATTCACATTTCTCCATGGTTTATATTAGTTTCTGGTTTTATCAATCAAGACTTTATGAATTGTGGTATGGAAATAAGGGTCAATTAGCATTCCAAATAATCTCAAGGTTAGGTTTTAGTAGTCAAATCATGTGGGGATGTTACGAATTTTATCAGATTGGTTTGATCATGGTGATGTGCGTATGGATATAGAATGGGTTATAACTCGAAAGGTAACCTTCAAAAATTCCAAAATAGTATCTTTATATAAATACCTTATTTTCTATAGATGATTGAAAATGTGAAATATTTTTTTCCTAAATAATTATACTTTGTTTGGTTTTTATTACGTGAGGTCTCCTGGATATATCAGGGTGATATAGTATTTTGTATCTTGCTTTATGTACTACCATGATATGGATTTTATAGAATATGTTTATCTAATTGTAATTGTTTGTGTATTTTTCTATAACTTAAATTTTAAACCATGAAAAAGAAATTTTCATCTCCCTAGTTTTTGAATTACGATGAATAAAATTTTTTATAAATGACATTAATTTTCATTTTGTTGTGAAACATATAGAAAATTAAAATTGGTCTGAGTATAATGTTATGAAAATATACTTGGTACTTTTGTGTTTTTTATGGTTGATTCCTTGTTATTTGATTATTATATTTCATATAAACCTATATTTGATTTTAGGTTCTCTTGATCACTAGTATTGAGAAATATTAATTGATGTAAGGATTTTATAAAATGGGATAGGAATTGAAAATTCTAAAAGACAACAAATAACAACATAGTTAAGGTTAAACATGTTATTTTTCTGTGTCCTAATTGGTTCAATGTTTGTAATTCATTTTTCTATATGAGTATTATTTAATTTATGAAAAATTTTGTGAATTCTATAGTTTTTAATGATGCAAAAAAACATTTTTAATGAGTTTGTTTTGAAAAAAAAATGTGTTTCGTTAGTCTTTTAAATTAAAGAAATTTGAATTTGCGTTTGAAAATCTTTTCATTCATCTTGGTTTACAAATAAAATGGGTGATGTATTTTCAAATTAAATTTTAACTTAGTTATACTTTTGAAAATGGAAAGGTTGTTTTCAAAACATTAAGTGGGTAAAATAGGTTTTCTAAAAGTGTAAGAAGTTGGTTTTATTAGAAATAATTTTATAATGGTTTTTTAAATGATTTAAATGGGTTTCTATATTTTTTGGAAAAATAAATATATTTTCTTTATTTAGGATCATTGGGAACAATCATAAAAAAGTGATATTTCATATTTTTATGTGTTGTTCTTGTTTTTAAAATTCATGGTTGAAGTGTGTTTTATTTTAGAAAAAAATAATAATATTTGATTTCTGGAAAACATTGTGTTTTTTGGGATGGTAAAATATTTTTACGACGGTTTTGTAAAAATCTAGTGAGTGGTACTACAAAACGAATTTCTCTATGAATATGGTATCTATATTTACTTTTCAAAATACAACTAAAATAAATAAAAAATTAATATTTATTACTCATTTTTTATTTAATATATATATATAATATTATTATATAATATTAAAATTAATATAAATGAATAATATATATATTATTAAAAAATATAAATGAAAAATATATATAATATTGTAAAATAATATTTAAAATAATATAAATGAAATATTTAAATATATAGTATATATGTAATAGTACATGTGACATTATAAATAAATGTTATTTGTATAAAATCAAACACACACACCAATACATATATACATGGATACATACATATAAACACACATACACATCCTAGTTAAAAAAAATTAATTAATTTATAATAAATAAAAAACAATCATTAATAATAAATTATTTATAATTTGTATAAATATAAAAATTCATACATATATATATATATATATATCTTTATAATATTATCAATATATTTGTTTATGAATTAATATATTAATATACATATATTTATATATTGATATATTAATTTATAAAAAATATCATTCATACACACACAAACATTTATATACTAGAATATATGTAAAAATATTTCAAATTACTATGAATTTATGTATGAGTTTATAAGTATATATGCATGCATGTAAATTAAAATATTATTTTAGTTTCAATTATATGTATATTTGTATATTACATTTATTTATTTATATTTATATAAATATATTTTAGTACACACATATATGTATAAGAGTTTATATATATATATATATATTCACATTAACTTATATATATTAATATATAAATTTATATACAAGTTATATATAAATATATAATAATACACATATGATTCAAAAAGTGTACGTTCTAGAGTGGTTCCTTATCTTTAGTGAGCTTCCCCACATCATAATTTCAAGCTATGAAATGTGGAAATTTTTTAATTAGGGATGTGTGTACCGAGTACGATAGGTGTTAGGAGTTGTCAAACATATAGGGAGGGTATTGGGGTGTTTGGGTGTGTTTCCATGGGATGGTGATGGTGTTGGGTAAAAAATTCTAAAATAAAAGAAAAAATTTAATATTGAAATAACATAATTAACTACGTAAGTATTTATCCATTTACTAGTGTTTCTTAGTAACGCAAGTATGTTGAGTTGGAAAAGATTTTAAATTTAATCATTATTTAATTAACTAATATTTTAAAAAAATTAAAGTTATTAATTTAGTAATATTTATAAACATGAATAAAATCAAATAGAAACATGTCTAAATGCCTTTTTTAAGTGGTTGGATATTGGAAATGGGTACATTCTGTTAGGGAAGAGAAGTCCTTCTTCATGGTTGATTTTGTTTTTTAGTTAATTTATTTGAGATTAATGGACTAGGAATATGGCTAAATTGTTTGAGTATAGATACTCTATGCTATATAAAATGGTTGTTTGTCCTACCACAGTTGGTAATGACCTAGGTTTGGTTTTTCATATGGTTGTAGTTATCTTCAAAAAAAGTTTTTTCACATTGAATTTTAGTAGATGAGTAGATTGCTGATTGGACCACATATGAGTTTCGAGTTATTTATGGTGGATCATATTTTTCTAGGGTAGTTATGATGAAGTGTTTAGTTGGTTTTCAGTAGATTGTACGCTTGTAAAGGCATCATCAATATAACCTAAGTGGTCTCATTAGTATTTTCTTTTATTTTTCTATAAGTTTCAAGGGTGTAAAGTGTCAACTTAATACATTGGATTTGACTTCCACATTGCGGGGATGATCTGGTTGGGTTGTATTAAGAAGGTTGGTTTTTTTCTATGAAAAAAATAATGTGGGTTGGTAACATAGTTATTTTTCGTATATATATGGATACATACTGAGATATCCTAGTGAATGACATATGTAGGTTTAATCAGTTGGTGTTTCTGGGAATAGAAATAGTATTTATAGTGGGTGAGGCCTAATATCAATGTATATGTTTTTTCAATGTTCAGGGACTATTTGGGACAAAAATTCATGTGGGTGTAGATGGTTTTAGAAACATACTATTAAGATAAATATTATGTGGTTTGTGCATAGAGTATTGAGTGGTCCATTGCCTTAAGTTCTTGTTCTAGTATGTGTTGAATTATATATTGGTTGTGGATTTGGTATTTGGTAGGATTGTGTAACGTCCTGACTCGGTTCACCTCTAAGACGGTGGCCAGAATAGTGGTTCACATGGCCTCAAGTGCGCCTCCCCATACGTCAGAGGTTTCCAACTGGAAGCAAGGGTCTATTTATGGTATGGTGGGGAGACTATACCCTCTATATAAGAGTTTCACAATATTATAATAACATTAAAATAAGAAATTGAAGTAGAAGTAGTAATAATAGACAAGTAGATTGTATCAAAAAGGGTAATATAACCGAGTTAAAGTAAAATGAACAACCTAAATTCCATATAATGATGAATGTAATATTATACGTTACTACAAGGTATATTAATTAAAAATTAATAAATGAAAAGAAAAATATGACGATCAATTTCTTGAGAATCCTGAGCATGAGCTCTGTCTTGTGCTTCCTAGCTCCAATGTCCACAGAACAATACCATAAATGAATCCAAAAAACTGTGAGCAAGAATATCTACTCAATTTTCAAACAAAACCCAAGCAAGGTGTGAGATATAAGTCTTAATAGGGTGGAAACCATGGTGTCTATCCCAATCCATTTAATGCAATTAATAATAAATGACAATGTGACACACATTATAAATTCAAAGTGATAACAAATTAAATAATAGAAACTTTTTATGGGATCCAAAATGAACTCCCATCCCATACAACCTCCTTCAGCCTAAGACAAATAACTATTTCTATGGGTAGATCATCCTACATCAAGAAGGATCACCCAAATCAGTGGAATATTATCCTCCAGAGGTTAAATCACTCAAAATATTCCATAAACATATGGTTGCTTCCCTTCGCCTTACCAAATTCTCACCATTAGGCATAATTAGAATCCCATCCCCAGGATTTCCAAAATTTCCCCCTCATACATAACTAGAATCTCACCATATAACTATCCGATGTCTCACCCTCATGCATAACTATAATATCACCCTAAGGATATCCAAAATATCACCCTCAAGCTTTATTATAATTTCACCCTTAGGCATTATATCACTGTGATTCTAGCCCTCATGAAACTGATCTAAACATATAATCTACCCTAAAGAATTTAGTAACTGTGATCCTAGCCCTTAGATAGTACGAAAACATACACAAAGTACTCAGGTTTCACATTAAACATGAGTTGTATCCAGAAAAACTCAACATGCCAAACAGTATCAAACCCTCATAAATCAATCACTTCGATATCATATAAACTCAAAAGATAACAAGAAAAATCTCGATTTTATAACCAAAAATACCACATTTATCATCATAATACACCATGTTTGCTATACAAAAAAAATTACCATCTGTCAACCAATTCAGTTAAATAATCTAGCTTCCTAATTGTCATCATAATTGTATCAAACATATTTAATTAATCAATTGACTCCATAGTCAATAATATTAATTATCTAGTGTATCCAATATAATTACACAACAAGAAATCACAAAAATTATTATAATTACACTTAAAAAGATTAATCCACCAATAAAATATTTTACCCAATTTATTATAGGGTGTTAAAGTGAAATAGATCAAGTCTTAATAATTTCTATGGTTGGCACACCTATCGGGTGGCTGCAGGTCTCTTTCTTCAATCCTATGCATCTAATGGATTTCAAAGTACAGTTTGAAATGTAAAATTATAATTTAATATAGATTTTTCAATTTATTTGGTCATGAATAATGTTTTTACATCATCTAATATATTACATATACTTTATATAATTAAATCAAACAAAATAATTTTGGTTTAGACAACAATCATCAATCTTATTTAAATAAATTTAAATAAACAAAACAAAAGGCATGGTTTAACAAGCTACATATATGTCAAACTTTTAAAACCTTCACTTCTCATAAGAACTGATTATTAAATTAACCATAAGAGTGTTCGTGTCTCCCTATTCAGTTACATTTCAAACTAACCATTTAATTCCTTCCATTTAAACTATTCAAGCATGAAAAATCAATTCACATTACTCAAAGGGGGAAATGTTAACTTTCAACATAACAAGCACTAACAAGATGATAAATGGAAATCTCAACAATTAATAAGAATTATATAGACAACTATCACTAATATGTAGCTTGAATACATTGCACCTATGATGGAGGGGTTTTTTATAAAATCATGACTTTTTTATCAAACAAAACATTTATCTTATTTAAGCATTGCCTAAATACTTCACATATTTTCTTTAATAGAATAAAAAATGGATTTTAACAGTGCTAGAAAAGAACTTTTATTCACATAAATGATAAGGGGGTACCCTTTATCAATGCTAAAAAATCATTGATAAAGGGATCCCTTTATCCGTGCTAAAAAAAGCACTGATAAAATCCTTGATGGGTGCAATGTGTTGTTAATATAACATCACACCCAAAAAAACACGCAAAAACCATTAATTTCAAATAATTATTTATACATTTAATGTGACACTAGGAATACAAAAATTTCCACCCATGGTATATAAATACTAATATATAAATTTCAGGTAATGTTTCTTATAATTAAAGAAACTATTATCCAACAAAAATTTAAAAACAATAATGTTTCATATTTTTTTAATGCTCATGATCCCCTATAAAAAATATCCCCCATGGTATTAGATGAGGATCAAATCATCTCAACATGAGAAAAAGATTCCGCCTATATAAGAAAACAAATATTATGCTAATAATACTATAAAGAAATAAATGAAACTTTAATATGAAAGAATATATTAATAAAATGTATGTATTTAATAAAAAAGACACATTTTGAGTTATACCGGTCACAATGTGCATTCTATTGATGTGGTGTTGATTCTTACATGTCACAAATAAGTTATGGATCATTGTCCAAAAATATAAAAGCAATCATTGTGTGTTTTTTTGGTTTTGATTTTGTCACTTATTATTTTCCAATAATTAGTTCCAATTTTAAATAAAGACACATTTAGAGATATAACAGAAACACTATGCATCGTATTGAGGTGTGTCTGATTCTTACACATCACAAATGACATATATATCATTATCCTAAACTAACAAAACAATCTAAATATGTTTTCTCAGTTTTTAGTATACCAGTCATGTTTTCATTACTAAACTATCATTTAAAACTTGAAACACACATTATGAATCATAATGGTCATATCTTACATCAGTTTGTCCTATGAATACTTCATAAACATCACAATTAACTTATTAATAACTATCCTAAATTATCAAGACAACAGAAGTGTGTTCTCTTGGTTTTTACTGACTAACACATTTTAAATGAAAATATTTATTTTAAAAAGATAATAAACACTTTTAGTCATAATAGTTACATTGTACATCAGATTGAGGTGTGTTTAATTCATACATCTCATAAATGAGTCATGGACCATTTTCATAAATTATAAAAATAATACGAATGTGTTTTCTCAGTTTTCTTTAGGCCACTTGTTTTTTTAATTAAATTAATATCAATTTGAAATAACAAGAGACACATTGAGTGATACCAGCCACACCGTACGTCGTATTAAGGTTTATATGGTTCATAAATGCCATAGATGACTTAGAGATAATTTTCCTAAAATATGATGAAAAAAATAGAATGTGTTTTCTTGGTTCTCAGAATGCCACATGTTTTTTTACATAAATTAATGTCAAATTAAAATAAAAAGAAACACTTGGAGTTTTTTGGGACACAAAATGCATTGTATTGAGGTTCGACTGATTCATAAATGTCACAAATTATTTATGGATCATTTTACTAAAGTATCAAAACAATCCAAATGTGTTTGTTCTGTTTTCATTATGTCAGTTGTGTTTTATTAATAAAATTTTATTTTCATCAAGAAACAAACATTATGAGTCATAGTAGTCGCATAGTGTGTCAGTTTTATATGATACTGCTTCATACGCATCACAAATTACTAATGAATCACTTTCGTAAATTATAAATAAAATTAGAGTAAGTTATCATTATTGTCATTTAGTGACAAGTTTTCAACAAAAATGTCAATTTTTAACAGATAACTGACACTTTTATTCATCCTGGTTACACCGTACATTGGTTTAAAACCCAAATATTTCATAGTATGTTATCGCTTCAAAGTAATTCAATAACTTGCATTACACGCAACACTGAGTTCGAGCGCACCACGACTTACCAAACCAGTCGTTCAAAAGAGGTTATGAATAGTATTAAATTCATTTTGAATTTTATATACTCCATATAATTTTAGAATCCATATTATGATTTTCTTATACATAATATAATAACAAATTCATTTTATTTATATAAAATAAGTATTTTTCAAAAATTAAAATTTTAACATCTTTTAATGGTGAACCCTTTTTTTAAACAAATATTTGAATCTTTTATATATTCAATTTAATGAAATTAAATTCTTCTTTATAATATGTACATAAAAATTTAGTTTGGATAAATTTTTGGTACTCTCCTGATGACTTTCATATTTTGATTAACAGTGAAAAATAATAAATTTCAATTGAAAACAACTTTTTTAATCAAAATAATTTATAGTGTAAAAATATGCTTGTTAATGGTTTTGAAGTATAATTAGATTATATTTTTACTATTTAATAAAATTTAGGTCATTATAAGTAATTTCACATTTAAATATTACATAAACAGCTGTCAATCTTTGGATAGTTTTTTCTTTTTAAAAACCAACTTTTTGGTTTTGAAAATTGGAATTAATTTCAAATTAATTATTGAAAATTATTATTTTTTAATTTAGTAAAATAAAATTAATTTTTGAATTCAAAATGTAAAAATTAACTAAGGGTAAATTTTTGGTATTTTTTGAAAACATTCAATTTTTGAGAAATAGTGAAAAAACTGTGTTTTTGATTAAAACCGACTTTTTATTTAAATAATTATTTATCTTACTTAAATTTATTTTAAGTAATAATAGATATATAATATCTATAAAAGTTCATTGTAATTTATTAGAGTCATTTTATAATAAAATTAGATGTATAAAATTTTATTGATCTTTTTAACGTCTTTTACACACCTTCTAGACACATTTGGAAATTTGCATAAAGTGCAATTTTACCGCTTTTGTGAATTGAATTTCAAAAATTTGAGAGGCATGGTTTACATCAGTGAGTAAAATTTGGTTCAATAAGATGAAAATAATTTTTTGTGAATAGTAAATTTTGACTTTTATTTACCACGATTAAATGTAAATATGGTAATTAAATTTAAAAATGATATTAAAGTAACTACAAAAAATGTCTTAATTCTATGTGATAAGTGTAGTTCGACCAAAAACAACCTTATGAAAAAAATATGGTCCTTTTTTCCACTTGGATTAGATTAGGGCATTTATTATTATTTTACTTAATGAATAGTTAAAAGTGTTCAATTCAAAGTTTAATAACTAAAAAATTTTTAATATAAAGTTATTCATAAGATAAATTTGAATATAAAAATTAATTAGAAATATAAAAAATTTATCTACATAATGGTATTTTGTTTATTATTTTTAGAGATTAAATAATAAAATTTATTTATGACACAATGATGATGCAGTAATTAATTTATCAATAAAAGATTAAAATAAATAATATTATAAATATAAAAATAAAGGTAATTTGAGTCTTGTTAGGACATACAAGAAATTTTATAGATTAATATGACATGTTAGGGTTTATTAAATAATTTTTTTAAGTGATAAAGTTGATATGACTTTAACAAAAACAAAATACCAAATAGTGTCAAAATTGATATAAATGAGTTTTTAAAAAAAATACTATATTATTAAATGATATATTATTTATAAAAATCTATGAATTTTCCAAAGGACTTAGATAAGGTTATATATATCAATAATTTACCACGTGAGGTTCCCTTGTCTTCTTTGTAGTAAATTATTAACCATTTATTATAATAAAACAAGATGACATGATAAAAGATGATCTATTTAACTTAGAGTTAAATCTAAAAGAAAGTGTTAATATGGTGACGTAAACATGTATAAAACCTTTTGGTTGAGAGTATTTAGACCCATCACCAACTTATATTTTAAATAAAAAAATTTTGAGCCATTAGAAACTGAAAATTATTTTATAATAAAATTATATTTTAAACGTTTCCTAAAGTGTCCCACGCTGCTCTTATAAAATGGTACTTCCCCTTATCTCACAATGACACCTCCAAATCCATTTTACTAAGCCAAACCTTGCCCAAATAACCTCCCAACATCCCTCAATTTAACCTATAGGCCTTCCATTGATCAAAAATCCATCCTTTGGTTCCCTTTTTTCAAATTAGAAGGAAACACCAAATGAAGAGGTTATTATTTTATCACCTCTTTCAAAGTTCATTTCTTTTTCCACTTTCCCTTTATTTGTTATTTTCATGAAAAAATAATAACTCCATAACATATACATAATTTCAGGTTATTATAAATCTGGTACAACCATACTCATTATTCTATCCATCATATGAATGATAATGTCAACATTCATGTGTACGTACGAATTACTGTCCCCACGTCATGGTGTAATTTTTTTTTCAACACTATGTTATTTCGATGGATATAATGATGAGTAATATGTAAATAAATAATTAAAATATCAATATAGTTTCTCCGTAAAATTAATATACCATCAAATTTTACACCTTTTAATCATTAAGGAGATGATATCGTCGCTCGGGTGTATGTACGACCCATCTCCACGATGCGATGAGATTCATTTCCACGTTCACCATTCAATGATGATTATAAAAATATATATTATTAATAAGTATTTAATATATGAAATAATAATTCTACTAGATATATAAATAAATATATATATATATATATATATATATATAATTATTTACATATATCTTATTCACTTACTACCGTTCAATACGATTTGGAAACAGAAACAGTGTTTATGCGTACGTACGGCCTACCATCTCCATAAAAATTGTTTTCAATTTCATATATCTATATATTATACATATTTATATTATAAATAATTATGATATATGAATCATGTATTATATTCTGAATGTATTTAAATCATGATCTAAATGATACGATCAAGAATAACAAGTAAAATCATGTACGATGAAGAAAGCGATCATTACATGAAATGTTAATTTAACATGGAAATCATTATTAAATGGGTAGTATAAAGTCATAAATGAATCAAGTATTATATAATAAATATTAATATGGTTCTGTTATAATTTAATCACATACTATGGTCATTATATAGAAGATTAAACATACCCTAGACCAAAGGAAAGTGTAAGGTAAGGGTTAAATCCGCAGTCTCATTATTATCGGAGGTTGTTCATGTGTAAGTATTTTCTAAGAAATAATTATTATCCACGTCCATGTTTCATAAAATACATTTCATAATGATTATTTTAAAGTTATCTTTAACTGAAACATAATTTTAAATGTTTTTATGATTTATTTTTCTAACTCTTTTTAATAAATATCCAAGCTTTAAAAATGGTTTTAAAGATTTATTTATATGGACATGATTGTTTTAAAATTTAAATTAAATTCAAAAGTTTCAATGTGGTATGGGACACTTTGATTAAAAATATCTATTAAATGACTTCCATTATAAATTATATACTTATAAATGATTTCACACAAGGGTTATTTCTCTAAAAACGTTTTACTGATCATTTTCAATTATTATAACATCCTTTACTGGATATTATTATTGATTAAGGTTTATTTATTATAATAAAATAATCCATATTGTATTGAATTAGTTGTGATATGTTTGACTATGGATGTTCTATTTTTATACCATTCATAGTTTATAGTTAATGTATTTACATTTTGTTTTCTAGTTTTAATACGAATTTTAATGATATGTTTCATCATTTTCATATGAGTAATGTTATGGACCTAGTAAGTGACGGGTGGATCCAGATATAGCTACTCAATGCATTGGTAGGTCTCATGAGACAAACAAGTGTCTTGTCACAGGGCCTTGACATAAATTTTATTTTTATTCCTAGCACAAAGCTGTGACTTGTTTTAATTATGTTTGGCATTAGGCATTCCCTTATTATGAAATTAATTATTATATGTGACTATTCAAATAGAATAATATCCATGTGAATGTTTATATAATAATGTTTGATTTATTTTCTCCATATTATGTTCATTTTTATGTTTAAAAGTCTATTGTTTTTATTACACATCATTCCTTAAAAGTTTATAGCTTATGCTAAATTATATACCTTTACTGAGAATCTGAACTCACCCCTTTTTTATGTTTTAATTTCCCAGGATTCTAAGAAGTGTATTATGTTTGACGTGCAGGGTTAGGATAGGGGAATAATGGTGTTCTCAAAGGATTATTTATGTTGTGCTTTATGTTTGGATGTCTAATATAACATTCATGTATGTAATATATTTTCCAAGACTATTAAAATGATCGGTCCTTCGGGACTTGATTCCATGTAATCATGCCAATTATTTAAAATAATGCACCATCCCTGGCTTTTGGGGTTGGGGCATTATATTTGGTATCAAATTAAGTTTAGTAAAAATCTTGGAAAGTAGATTTAGAAAAGCTCTAATTAGATAACATTACCCTAAGATAGAATTTGAGTATTATTATAGAATAACTTCCTAGAATTTTGGTAATGTTAGGATTTTGTGTATTTTCCAAGTAATACATTCATGTATGGATACAAGCAGGTAAAGGTAGCTCTAGTATAAATGTACCTAGGATTTAAAACTCTAAAAATGAGTTTCAGGCTTTACGTTGGGTGTCCTGGTACATGAAAACAGGCCTCGCTGCACTCTTGGTTATGACACTCCTAGGGGATATGATTAAGATAATTCACGTTTTCTTTATAAGCCATTAAGAAGGATTTAGAGTAAATACTTACTCAAAGAAAACATTTTTTATTAAACATTATATGAATAATATTTTAAATTTACATTAGGTATTTTACAAGTTTTGAATTATTCATTATGATTCATAAGCTATCCTAGGGTATTCCATTGTTTGGAAATGGATCCCATTAGAATGAATGAGAACTTCAGTAATACGCATGATCGAAAGAGGAAGAAGAATCATAGATTCCATGGTATTAAGCCAACTTTTAGAAGGGAAATAGTCTCCCATGTATTATTATCATGTAAATAAATAGTATCATGTATTAATAAGATAAGTAATGAATTCTATGAACCCTATTTCTTTTAAGGAAAGAAAGAGAAGAAAAGTAGGGTAGAGAGAAAGAAGGATAAAGGGAAGAGAGGGAAAAGAATTTTCCCATATGTGATAAATGTGGAAATAATCCCCATGGTAAATTCGTGAAGGTAATGGGAGTTTGTTATAAGTGTGGATAAAAAGGACACCAAGTACATGATTTCAAGGGAAAAAATGTTTAAAATGTACAATGCTTCATCTGCAAGGAGTTGAGGCACTACCCGAATCAATGTATAAATCATCAGAGTATGCCTAAAATGATGCTATTGGATAATAATCAAGTTATGATACTACCATATATGAAGAATAATTACTAGTGTTCTTATGTTGTTATTAAATAATTTTTTGAGTGTTGTATCAATGATGTACTGGTTATATGAATTATGGAAATAAATAAAGATTATACTGTAGTACTATTTTTTTACTGATTTTAGATTATATGGTTCTAAGAAAAGTGACTTAATAGTAAGTTAATTTTTCTTGGAAAATACATGGTTGAAGGAAAGATAAACCTTAATATGGTTCTAATACTAATGTAGTAATTTTAGAATAAGATATCATTGATTTAGATAAATTATATTCGATATTCTTGACTACTTTGAAACTAATTAATTGTTTGTTTATTCCATTATTGTTGGAGTTTTAAAAAGTGTTGGATATAAGAATTATATCTAGTATTATATACAGAATAAGTGAGCATGAATGTAATCAATAATGTTTTATGATAATTCAATGTGTTAACATGTTTTAAAAGAATACATGATGAAGGTATTCACATGTTATTATGTGCCAAAAAACATCTTCATTATGTTTACCTTCCTTATAAATTTTGGACTGTGAGTTTGGAAAGAACTATTTTGGATAATTCTCAATATTTTAATGGATTATGTTTGACATTGGATACTATTTTTACGGTTAAATAATTTATTAAGATTATTTTTGGATTTTTATAAAAAGGACTACCCGGATGTCGGGCGAAAACCCATCATGTTCGAGAAGGCCACGAGACTTGAACCTACAACCGAAGGGCGACAAGGGTGCATCACCTACCACTGGCCTACGTGATGTCCTAGTTTTTATAATGCAGTTTTTTTATGTTGTATGATAAACGATTTATAAATTTATTATTTTTGGAACCCTATACGATTAGGATAAATAAAACAGTTTTTAAATCTATTATCTTTTATATTGAAAGATGAGTTTGTGGTATGAATTATTTAAAGGATGGAACTCTACATGTCAAGTATAGTTTTATCTATTATTCTATGAATACCTTAATTATTAAAATTTATTGAAGGGATATTAAAACCAAAAAAGTGTTATCCTAATACCATATGATTTGTTGAGATGATGATATTTTTAATCATCATAGATTGATTTCTTTAAGGCCCTCAATTTTACACTTGTTTTTTATTAATTACCTCAATCACTTTGTATAAATATTTATGTTTTTTATGTGTATCTAACTTCCACAAATGTTCTCCTAATTGATATCATAATTTTGTGGTGACTTTTTTATTTCTCTATCCCTCTTATTAAGACTAAATTTTATTAACCCAATTTATGATGTGGATTTTCCACAAAGGTATTTTTCTATTTTTAAACATTTATTTCAAACAATAATTTAAAATTGTGAGGATTAATTTTATTGAAGGAGGGGAGAATGTAGCACCCCATAATTTCATAGTACGTTATCTCTTCAAAGTAATTCAATAACTTGTGTTACACGCAACACCGAGTTTGAGCGCACCACGACTTACCAAACTCACTGTTCAAAAGCGGTTACGAATAGTGTTAACTGAATATTGAATTTCATATACACCATATAATTTTATAATCCATATTATGTGTTTATTGAACATAATATAAGAACAAATTCATTTTTGTTAGATAAAAGAAGTATTTTTTTAAAAAATGTAATTTTACCGCCCCTTAATGTCAAACCATTTTTTTTACCAATATTTGAAAATTTTATATATTAAATATAATGAAATTAAATTCTTATTTATAAGCGGGAAATAAAAATTTAGTTTGAATAATGTTTTGGTACTTTTCTGATAACTTACATATTATCATGAATAGTGAAAAATACTAAATTTTAATTGAAAGCTAATTTTTTATCGAAATAATTTATAGTGTTAAATTATGAATTTTAATGGTTTGAAAGTATAATTAGATTATATTTTTACCATTTAATAAAATTTAGGTCATTATATGTAATTTCGCATATAAATTTGATATCAACAAATGTCAATCTTCTTATATTTTTTCTTTTTTAAAACCCGCTTTTTGGTTTTGACAATGAGATTTAATTTTAAATTAATTAAAGAAACATCTATGATTTTAATTTGGTATAGTAAATTTTACTTTTGAATTCATAATATCAAAATTATCTTAGGGTGAATTTTTGGTATTTTTCAGAAAACATTCAATTTTTGATGAATACTGAAAAACACTATGTTATTCTTTAAAACATACTTTTAATTTACATAATTATTTATTTTATTTAAAGTAAGTTTAAGTAAAAATATATATATAATACCTATATAAGTTCAATTTCATTCATTGTAGTCATTTTATAATAAAATTAGATGTATAAAATTGTATTGAACTTTTTTATGTCTTTTACCCATCTTCTACGCACATTTAAAAAATTTCCTAAAATGTAATTTTACCGCTTCTGTAAATTGAATTTTAAAAATCCTAGAGACATGGTTAACATCATTAAGTTATTTTTTATTTAATAAGATGAACATAATTTTTGGTGAATAGTAACTTTTGACTTTTATTTACCACGATTAAAAGTAAATATGGTAATTAAAAGTAAAAATGATATTATAATTACTCCAAAAAATGTCCTATTTCTATTTTATAAGTCTATTTAGACCAAAACCAACCATATGAATAAAATATGACCCTTTTGGTCAACTTGGATTATATTAGGACATTTATTATTATTTTACTTAAAGAATAGTTAAAAGTGTTGAATTCAAAGTTTAATAACTAAACCATTTTTTATATTGGGTTATGCATAATATAAATTATACTATAAATATTAATTAGAAAGATAAAAATTCTTCCTACATAATATTATTTTTTTTATAATTTTTAGAGATTAAATAATTAAATTTATTTATGAAACAATGATGATGCAATAATTACATTATTAATGAAATAATAAAATAATTGATATTATATATATAAAAATAAATGTAAATTGAGTCTTTTGATGCTATCCAAGATTTTTACAAATTAATATAAAATTTTAAGGTTTATTAAATAACTTTTTTTGAAGTTATGAAGTTGTTATGACTAACAGAAACAAAATACCAAATAGTGTCAAAATTGACATTAATGAGTTTTTAAAACAAATACTATATTTTTAATTGATATAATATTAATAAAAATATAAGGTTCTGCCAAAGGACTTATATAAGGATAGATATATCTATAATGAGCCCCTTTGGGTTCTGTTGGCTTTTTATAGTATGTTTATTAACCATTTATTATAATAATACAAGATGACATGGTAAAAGGTAAACTATTTAACTAAGAGTTAAATCTAAAAGATAGGGTTAATATGGTGATCTAAACTTTCTTAAACATATTTTTTGAGATTATTTAGAACCATACCCACCTTATCTTTGAAATAAATCCATTTTTATGCATTATAAACTGAAAATTATTTTAAAATAAAATAATATTTCATTCTTTTCCTAAAGAAACCCTCACCTATCTTATAATAAGGTACTTCTCCTTCTCTCAAAATAACACCTCCAAAGCAATTTTTCTCATCCAAACCCTTCCCAAATCTCCTCTAAACTTCCCTCAATTCAATTTATATGCCTTCACTTGAGAATAAATCCAACCTAAAGAGACCTTTTTTCAAATCAATAGAAAACAACCAAATAATAGGTAATTATTTTATCACCTCTTTCAAAGTACTGTTCTTCTTACACTTCATCTATATTTGTTATTTCCATGCCAAAATATTAAGTCCAATAAATTATACATAATATGATGTTATTATAAATATCGTACAACCATACTTATTATTATATCAATCCTATGAATGATAATGTCACCATGCGTGCGTACGTATGGCTTACCATCTCCACGTCTTGGTGTAATTCATTGTTCAACACTATGTTATTTGGATGGATATAATGATGAGTAATATGTATATAAATAATAAAAATAACATTAAAATTTCCTTATAAAATTAATATACCATCCAATTCCATAACTTTTAATCATTATAGAAATGATATCGTCGCTCGTGTGTACGTACGACTTACTGTCTTCACGACGTGATGATATTCATTTCCACGTTCACCATTCAACAATGATTATAAAAATATATATTATTAATATGTATGTAATATATGACATGATAATTCTACTGTATATATATATATATATATATCTGTACATACATATATTTTATTCACTTACTTCCATTCAATACGATTTAAAAACAGAAACAACGTTTATATGTTTGCATGGCCTACTGTCTCCATAAATGGTGTTTTCCATTTCATATATCTATCTATTATAAATATTTATATTCTAAATATATATGATATATAAATCATTTTTTATATTCTATATGTATTTAAATCATGATATAATTGATATTATCAAGAATAACAAGGTAAAACATGTACGATAAAGAAAGTGATTATTACACGAAATATTAATTTAACATGGAAATAATTATTAAAGGGGTAATATAAAGTCATAAATGAATCATGTGTGATATAATAAATATGAATATGGTTCTAGTATAATTTAATAACATACTATGGTCATTATATAGGAGGTTAAACATACCCTTAACCAAAGGAAAGTGCAAGGTAAGGGTTAAATACTCAATCTCATTATTATCCGAGATTGTTTATGTGTATGTATTTTTTGGGAAATATTTAGTGTCCTTGTCAATGTTTCATAAAAGACATTAAAATTTATTATTCTTAGGTTCTCTTTTACTAAAAAATCATTTTAAATGTTTTTATCATTTATTTTTCTAAAAATTAATGTCCATGTTTTAAAAATGGTTTTAAGGATTTATTTATATGGACACGGTAGTTTTAAAATGTTAATTAATTTCAAAAGTTTCAAAGTGGTATGGGACACTTTGATTCAAAAATATCATTTAAATTACTTCCATTATAAATGTAAGACTTTAAACTTATTTCAAAAAAAGGTATATTTATCTCAAAAAAATTTACTGATCATTTTCAACTATATCAACATCATTTACTGGATATTATTCATGATTAAGGTTTATTTATTATAATAAAATCTTCCATATTGTATTGAATGACTTATGATATGTTTGACTATGGATGTTCTATTTTTATACCATTCATGGTTTATGGTTAATTTATTGATATTATGTATTCCAGCATTAATATTAATATAAATGTTATGTTTCAACATTTTTATATGTGGAATTCATTTGACTTAGTATGTCACGACCCATCCCCAGGGCCCGTGCCGTGACTACCCTAAGCCCACCTTCCATAGGCCAGGGGCTCGCGACTAGCACCAAAGGCGTAAATCCTAATAAAAGGGAAGTAATTGCCTTTATAAAAGTAATTAAACACAACAGAGTACACAACTGAAGTAAGAACTAAGTAAACTGGGTAGAAAAGTAGGTGTTGAAAAGTAAATGGGCCAATATATAAACCCAACTGAAAGTACAGTACAACGGAAAATAAAGTACCATAGTAGTAAAGTAAAGAAGAAACCACTGAGTCATCCTCTGGATATCCCACCAAAAGGGTGGGTACAGAGGGTCTCGTCAGCTCCTCAGGTCCGGTTTTCCTCTCAGTGTACATCCCATCTAGTGGTCCACCCCCGGGTAACGTCCAGCTCCACAAACCTCCGCGTCGATCAGTGATGTCCGTCGTCTGCATCCAACACAATGTAGTGCAGGCATATCTTATGCAGGGATGAGTATACGATAATCAGTAGGGACCCCAAGACCCCCGAAGGTCTCCCAGAATCCACAAAGGATAAACCACAAAGGAAAGATACAATCACGAAGTATCAACCGACTCTACTTAGTTATATTACCATACATATACCTAACTCATCAATTCTAGTTCGGCTCCAACTCTTGAGCCCATTCACAACCCACTCCACACATGGAAGAAGTCAATCACACCAATGGTAATGATTGAATAGTCAAGACTCAGCTCCCACTGGTATACTACTCACAAATGAGGGTGGAGATGATTAGATGTAGCCTCTGAATCCTCTCCTCTACCGAACCCACGTAAGATCCAAGTACAGAAGTCGTCGCTGCCGAACCCACGTAGGATCCAAGTACAGTAACCATCACTGTTTTACCCACGGAGGATCCAAGTATAGTTTTCATCGCCGCCAAAGCCACGTAGGATCTAAGTAGAGTCGTTATCATCGTCGAACCCACGGAGGATCCCAGCACGGTAGTCGTCGCATTCACTGCCAGCTCTAGGGTTCTCGCACATCGCGTACTCGATTCCAAGAGGGTCCGCTCCTAGAGTAAAGGGGGTTGATACATCAACTTCCACGAAGTCCAGAGTTGATGTATCCCAAAGTTTAGTCTCATCAAAATAAACTCAACGTAACAGACGATGCGTCAATCGGACGCCCGGTTTGAGAGATATTGGCTTTTCCGTTCCAGGGTCCTGGTTGGAAATTTAATCCTTCCAAACCTGGCTGATTTCCAAAGATGCCAAAAACTCACTTAGAGTATCGCAAAAGGACCTCCTCGTCGAAATGATTCTAGTGCCGTAGAAGGCACGTCGATCGGACATGTGGTCTCTGAATTATCCACCTTTATGTGAATATGGGCCCAGCCCGTTAAGCCCAGTGGGCCGACGAGTCGGGTTAACCCAGCTGTAGCGGATCAGACCCAGTAGGGGTGTCGGACCGGCCTGAAGAAACGTGCGGCCTGGCCCGAAGGAATGTGGTATATCTCAAAGGGGTTCGGCCTGGCCCAAGGGGACGCGGCCCGGCCCGGCGTGGTCTAGTTCAGCTGAGCGCAACCCGGCTAGGCGCGGCCCAGATGGGTGATGCCCCACTAGATCCTCTAGCTAGCCGAGGGTCTTAGCCCGGAGGTCGAGCGGTCCGAGGGGGCGTGGCCCCTCGGCTGCCCAAACTGGCGGTGCCGCCCTCCTTAACCGGCTGGCCTTCTGGCACAAGCGGCCCACCATGTTGCCCATAGGTTCTCCAGTGTGCCGCCCTCTTGGCCCCGCGGCTTTGCTCCACTCATCCGGCCAAAGGGTTGGTTGGTCCTTCCGCTGAATTAGCCCGCATAGAGGCACGCGGTTCCATCCGCACAGCCAGCGCGACGGCACCGACTTCCTCCACTGCGGCCTTCCCTGGCTGAGGCTCAGCGTTCCTGGCACGGCGCAACGATTCTGTGCTTCCTTTGTTGTGGCCCTCTTGGCCGCGGCTTTTCTTTGTGTTTGTGACGGCTTCCCTTGCACCGCAAGTCTCTTTCGCGTTCCACCACCGATCATCGATTCCAAAAATTTAAACAAGATCAAACGGAGGGTCATCGGGCCGTGTTCGTTCGGCCCGCACCCTCTGCGTTAAGCGATAGAAAAATGTCAAGACAAACAAGGTTATACAACAACGAACCGAGGAACAAAATTTAATCCATTAAATTTGAACATAACTCCTACCTCGATAATTGACGTCGCATGTCGGGCGTCACAGAAGATAGTTTCACGAGGAAAGGATTCGTAGGAGAAGTCAGAGTGTGTCTGATGAGGAAGTGGCATCTCATCACTTTTCATGGAGAAGATAATGGATGGAACATTGTCATTCTTCGTGGAACCAGCGTTCTTTGTAGAAGAAGTCATCGTTCTTCGTTAGAGGGTCGGTGTTCTTCCCCAAAACTCAAGAGCTCTCCCCAACTATTCTGCACACAACGAAAGCCTCCCCCAAAATAAAATAATAAGGTACCCTATTATTTTAATTAACACAAGCCATTTGAAGTTCAATAATTCAAACCACATCATTAATTAAATGTGTTGGAAATTAATTAAAGTGTGCGAGAAGACGTGGAAGATCTCATAAATGTTGGGAGAGTTGAAATATTAAACAAGGTTGTTTAATGGGGGGTTAAGGGGGTTATTTGGAGAGTCTAAAGTGGGTTATGGGAGATGAAAGGTTGGGGCTCGTCTGGGCCCCACCTCTCATATATCCAAAAATGGGATGTTGGGTGCTTGTGGGCCCCACCAACAACTTCCCATGGGAGGGTTTAACTTCCAAAGTTATAAAATAAAATTGTTCCAACAAAAAAATTTATTTTAAACTAATTCCCCAAATAATAATTCTCAACCTGCTTAAAACGTAACTATGGTAAAGGTCCCCTTAATCAATTAACGGCGCTGCGAGTTCATCGGTGCCCTCATATTTCAATTCCGAGCACCGGTTCAAAAGATAGAAAAACCCGCTCATTCGTTTACTGAATGTACCCGATCTAAACTTCAGAAATTGATTCTAGGGACACTAGGCCTCGGAATCAAGTGCCGTCAATAGCCACAGACACGTAAAATTCCAAAGTATTTATGAAAAAAATTTCCTTGAAATTTATGGGTCTTTACTTTACTCTCACCTCAGGGATTGACATCCCCATAAAGCTACAACATAAACTAGGGAAACAATTGAGGGTACTATGTGCGCATCTGAGCCTCTCGCTCCCATGTGCTCTCCTGGAGGATCCCGTGCTGCCAACGAATGTGCACCAGAGGAATCAACCATCCATGTAGGACCCACTCTTGTCGATCCTCAATCTCCACTGGGACCTCCATGAATGTAGCCTCGTTATCGATGTCCATCTCCCCATGATCAATGATGTGGGTCGGGTTGTGCACGTACCTCCTCAGCTAAGATACGTAGAAGACGTTATTCTCCCGGTGCAACTGAGGTGGAAGGTCCAGGTTGTAAGCCACCTCACCTACCCTTCTGATGACTTGGAAAAGTTCGATGAAGTGCAGAGATAACTTGTCGCCCCTGGACAAATCTCTATAATCCACGTCGAGGTGATACCCATAAGATAATGTGGTCTCCATCCTCGAACTCTAGTGGTCTCCATCTCCTATCATTATAGGACTTCTATCTGCTTTGTGCGGTCCTCATCCACTTCTAAATGATCTACACCTTCTCCTTAGTAGCCTAAACCATCTCTGGTCCTACAAGTGTTGACTCCCCAGGGTCAGTCCAGCACAGAGGTGATCTGTATGGTTGGTTGTGCATTGCCTCGTATGGTGCCATACCAATGGTGGAGTGGTAGCTGTTTGTAACGCCCCGACCCTAGTTACCCAGAGTCGGTGCATTATTACATAACATTGGCATGATCACAAGAAAGATCAAATCTCGAAAGACCGATTGGTTTAGTAGCCTTGGAAACACTAGATACATTCATAAGTTTTACATTACATCGTAAAATGAAAAACTAATACAACAACATAATGTTTCCACAATCCACACTATTAACCCCTCATAAAATCCCTGCATGTCATTCATAACTTACTTCTTCACATCCTGGGAAAAATAAAACATAGAAAAGGGGTGAGCTCAAATGCCCAGTAAGGATAACAATATAGCGGAAACTTTCATAAATAAGAATAAACATTTAAGGCAATGCATTACTAAAACAAAAGCCTTTTAAACTTGAACTTCAACATAGTATGGCAAAAGTAAAAATGAAATAATGCCATTTACTTATTCACATGGATATTCTACTAATCGAATAATCACATGCAAAAATCAATAACCACTTTCATAATGTTGGAATGCATAATGCCAGACTATCATAACCACATAGTCAAGGCCTCGTGCCAAGACTACAAATAAGATTTTGTCAAGGCCTTGTTCCAAGACACTAGTTTGTCTCATGAGACCTACCGATGCATCGAGGAGCTATAACGGGCTCCACCCGTCACTTATTAAGTCCAATGCATTCCCATATGAAAAGGTTTAAACATAACATAAACATTCGTATTAAAACTAGCATACGAAATGTCAATAATTTCACCATAAACTATGAATGGTATAAAAATAGCACATCAATAGTCAAACATATCACAAAACCTTCAATACAATATAGAAGTTTTGTATCATAATAAATCAACTTCAAATAATCTTAAAATCCATCAAAGGATGTTGACATAGATGAAATCAAAATTCTTTTTAAAGAAATATCTCCTTTTTTTTTGAAATCATTTAAGATCCATATAAAATAAAGCATTTTATTTGAAAATATTCTTATAAGCTTGTAAGGAAAGCTTTGAAGATTTTATAACGGCGTAAAATAACCGCACCCGCCGTATAAGTTAAAAAAAACATTCTTACCTCAATTCTGTCGAAAAGGTTAAAAAGGACCTTGTTTTGAAAACGACGAAAAGATTCCTTTATAAACCTCTTATAAAAAGTCAAACAAGGGTATAAATGACTTTAACCCATATCCTTGTAAATAGTAAAAATGTTTTGAAATACATTTTTAAGAAACATGGATGTGGATGATAAAGATATCCCAGTAGATTATTACGTATAAACAACCTCGGATAATGAAGAGATTGTGAAATAAACCCTTACCTTGTACTTTTCCTTGGTTGGGGTAGGTTAACCTCCTGTATAATGGTGAAATAGTTGTTATTAAATTATAAAAGAATCATATATATTAATATGATATCATATATGATCTTTTAACATTGATTTGTTACTAATATCTTAGAATTATCGTCGTTTCGGGAGTTAACTTACTCATTTTCTTTTATATGTTTTGTTACATAAGCCATGGTTGTTGTATCTTATTCATATCCAGAATGATATCTAGTCCTTAAACATCATTTTTAAATCATCAAATGATAATTATACTTGAATGGATACGATGGAGAATGAATCTCATCGCGTTCGTGGAGACGGTAGTCCGTACGTACGCACGAGCGACAATATCATTCTTTTGATATTAAAATAATATATAAATGGATGGTATATCATATATACAGAATCATTAACATGTTATATTTATTATTTACATGAGTTACACATCATTATTATACCCATCCAAATAATATTATATTGAATAACAATTACACCACGACGTGGAGACGGTAACCCGTACGTACGCACGTATGGTGACATGTTATTCAAAGGGTGGATAGAATACTGAATATGATTGTACCATATTTATAATAACATCACAGTATATGTGAGATACTGGAGTTATTATTTTAGAATGGTAAGAACAAAGGAAGAAGAAGTGGAAGAAGAAATGAACTTGGAGAAGGGTGGTGAAATCATTACCTCTTCTTCGGGTTCTTCCTTTTGATTTGATCAAAAGGGCTCCTTAGGTTGGATTTCTGATCAAACTAAGGCCTCTAGGTTGTAGTGAGGGATGTTGGGAGAGTATTTTGGCAGAGTTTGGCCGAACAAAAAGGCTTTTAAGGTGTGAATAAATGAGAAGGAGGAGTGCCCTTTTATAAGAGGGGTGAGGGGCACCTTTGGAAAAGATAGAAATATTAATTTATAATAAATTCATATTCGGTTTCTAATGGCTCCAAAGTTGATTATTCAAAGTTTAAGGTGGGGATAGGTCAAAAACCACTCAACCAATAGAATTTAGACAGGTTTGGGTACTTATATTAACCTTATCTTTAAGTATTAACTCTAAGTTAATTAGTTTCACTTTTACAATGTCTCTTTGTATTTTTATATAATATGGTTAATAAACTTACTATATACATCCAAGAGACCCCCAAGTGGTACATTAATGATGAACCTATCATGATATAAGTCTCTTGGCCGAACCTTAGATTTTTAGGAATTTAATATCAATTAATAATATAATATTTGTTTTAAGAACTCTTTTATGTCAATTTTGACACTATTCAATAGTTGATTTTTGTGAAACTCATAACAGATTTATTACTTAGAAAAAAGTCAATTAAATCAATCCTAATATATCATATTATCCTAGAAACTTAGTTTAATTCATTAAAAGTTTAATATTATATTTATTTGGGTATTTATAATATCAATTATTTTAATTTTTCACTATTATAGTAATTACTGCATCATCATTGTGTCATAAATAAAATAAATTATTTAATGTCTAAAAATTATAAATAAAATATCATTATGTAGTAAATATTTTTATCTTTCTAATGAATATTTATAATCTAAAATCCAACATATATAACCCTATGTAACAATTGTTTTTCTAAAAGATATATGCTTGTGTCATTTTTGTATTCATTTTGACTTAATTAAAATAAAGTGTCATTATCACGTACAAGTGGATCCATGGGGTCCCAAAATAGACCCAAAGATTCCCATGGTCGACCATGTATCAACCAATAGGGTTAAGACACGTTTTAGGGTAATTTAGTATTATTATAATATTATTTTTTTAACCCTTATTTACCGGATTTACCCTTAACCATGGTAAATAAAATATTTACCGCAGTAATTTTTCAAAATGTCTAAAAATAAAAGTTACCCATTTACACAATTTGAACATCCTGATTCCAAATATGGAATCCATTTTCCTAAATTCAAAACACAGAAGTGGCAGAAATTAATTTAAAATTAATTCCCGCTGTCAAAACAAAAAGCGTGTTTTTAAGAGATAATAACTATCAAAAGATTGACACTTGTTTATGTTCGGTTTAATTATAAAATTATGTCCAATGACCAAAATTATATTAAATGGTAAAAATATATTCTAAATATACTTTAAAACCACTCAAATTCGTAATTTATCACTATTAATTATTTTGATTAAAAAAGTTGTTTTTAATTAAAATTTAGTAATTTTCACTATTCATCAAAATATGAAAGTTATCCGAAATGTACCAAAATTTCACCTTAGGCTAAATTCGATATTCCAAATCCAAAAATGAAGTCCATTTTCAAATATAAAATATATATAATTTCAAAAAGTAGGTATTACTATTCATAACGGCTAGTTTGATTAGTTATGGTGTGTTAGAACTCGAGGTTGCGTACAACACATGCTATCGCATTATTCGAAGGGAAACGTACCGTAGAAGCTTGGGATGTTTCATTTTAAGTTTTTGATGTCCCCATTTAGTCAAAAAGTTTAAAATATAGTATTTAAAAAGGGTTCACTATTAAAGTTGATAAAAGTGCAATACTGAAAATGAATTTGTTCTTGCATTATATCTAAGAAACTCATAATATGGATTCTAAAATTATAAGGATTATATAAACATTAAAATTTATCTAATACTATTCATAACCTATTTTGAACGGCTTGTTTGGTAAGTCATGGTGTGCTTGAACTTGGTGTTTTATGTAGTGAAAGTTATTGAATTATTTTGAAGAACTAACACACTTATGAAATCTTGGGGTGTTACACTGTTGTTGTATGAAAACTCCACCAAGGGTTGGTGATCCTCCTTGCTGCCAACAAAGTTAAGGACACATGCATGGAGCATGTCCTCGAGAGTCTTAATGGTCCTCTCCGTCTTCTCATCCGTCTGAGGATGAAAGGTGGTGCTTAGGCGTAGTTGCGTCCCAAATGCCTCCTGCAACCCCTTCCAAAGACGGGAAATAAAGAGAGTGTCTTGATCGGAGATGATATATAATGGCACACCATGAAGCTGTATGGTCTCCTGAAGGTTGAGACATCTCAATCTCTCTACTGATCCCTGGTCTCGGATCGGAAGGAAGTGGGCCGGCTTGGTGAGTCGGTTGATGATCACCCAGAGAGAGTCGTGTCCCCTAAAAGTACGTGGAAGCCCCATCAAAAAATCCATGGATATCTCATCCCACTTCCACTTTGGAACCTCTAAGGGTTGTACCAAGCCTACTGGTACCTGGTGCTCCACATTCACTTACTGGAAAGTGATGTATCATGAAACAAACTCTAATACAACCTTCTTCATACTCGGTCACCAGTGCTGTCGTCTAAGGTCCTGGTACATCATCGCCACTCCGGGATGTACCGCTAGAGGGGAAGTGTGAAACTCCCTCATCACTTCCTCTTGTAGTGCAACTGGTACCATGGTACATCCACTGAAGAGGATGACGTGCTCTCCTCCCTCATAAAATCCATTAGGGGCCTGCCCTGTGGAAATCTAAGCTCGTCGCGTCTCACAGTCAACGTACCCATGTTTTGCCTCTCTAACCCACTAATGTAGTTGAGGAGTAACTGTGAGGGACTGTAGAAAAGCTACCCCATCTCTATCGACGAAGGATATCTACAAAGCGGCTAACTGCTCTGTCGCCTCTCCAAGTAGATGAATGCCTGATCTTCTGCTGAGAGCATCGGCCACAACATTCCCCTTCCCAAGAGTATAGACTATCTCAAATTCATAGTCCTAGACAAACACAATCCATTGCTACTGTCTAAGCTTCAAGTCATTCTATGATAAAATGTACAAGAGACTATGGTCGTCAGAGTAGACTATAAAGCACTCGCCCATGAGATAGTGCTGCTACATCTTCAGGGCGAAGACCACTACTGCTAACTCCAGGTCATGGGTACCATAGTTCTGCTCATGCAGCCTCAACTACCGTGAACCATAGGTGATCACTTACCACCCCTGCATCAGGACACACCCATGTCCAGTCCCTGATGTGTCGCAGTAAACCACGTACCTAACTCCCTCCTCTAGTAACCTCATGATGGGCGCACTGGTCAATCTTTGTCTCAGCTGCTGAAAGCTCTGCAGGCATCTATCTGACCACATGAAGGGTTTCCCCTTCTTCTTTAAAGATTAAAACGGTTCTGCAACTCTAGAAAAGGCTGGCACAAATCTCTGATAGTACCCATCAAGACCTAGGAAACTCTATACCTCTGTCACACTCTTGGGTGGTTCCCAAGAAAGTAATGCCTCGATCGTCGCAGGATCTACTGAAACTCCTACCTCCAAGATGACGTGCCCCAAGAATTGAACCTCTCGAATCCATAAATAGCACTTCGAGATCTTACCATATAGCTGGTTCTCTCAGAGTGTTTCAAGTACAACCTGTAAGTGGTAGTCCTGCTCCTCCTCAATAGTCGAGTAAAACTGTATGTCATCGATGAAGACTATAACAAAAAGATTGAGGTAAGGCTGGAACATCCTGTTCATGAGACACGTGAACACTACTTGTGCATTGGTTACATCGAAGGGCATAACCAAGAACTCTTAGTGGCTATACCGACACATGAAGGTCGCCTGCTAAATAACCTTATATCGAACTCTGAGCTGATGATAGCCTGACATGAGGTCTATCTTCAAGAACCATCTTGCTCCCGTGATCTGATCGAAGAGGTCTTCAATCCTCGGGAGTGGGTACTTGTTCTTTATGGTCACCTGATTCAGGTGAAGTTAGTCAACACATAGTCGTAAGCACCCATTCTCCTTCGTGGTGAATAAAATTGGAGAATCCCAGGGTGAAACACTAGGTCGGATGAATCCCTTTCCCTATAAAACCTCCAGCTATACTTGTAGCTCACAAAGCTCGACGGGAGCCATCCGATATGCTGGAGTAGATATCGGTGCTATCCCGGGGTATAGGTCAATGTAGAAATATACCTCTCTGCGAGGAGGTAGTTCCCAGAACATCGCCAGGAAAAATGTCTGCATACTGATCCACCACAACATGAAAACTCAGACTCCACACATCAACTACTCCTAGGATGAGACTATCTAGCTGATGTTTGATATGTTTCCCTCTCCTCTGTATAAGTCCATCTTGTACTGCAAAGGATACCTTCTTGCTGGTGAAGGTGAAACTACTCCCATCTGTGCGGACACACCGCACTTTGTGCCTAATACAGTCGATTTGGGCATAGACTGTAATGGGTCAAGCCTCACGCCTCGGAGCGGCTTCTTCTTTCTCTCCCGCGGCGCCTAGGGTTTCGCCTCCGACATCTGCTCCTCCCCTCTCCGGCCATTTCACCCTAGCTCTCTTCTTCTCTTCGAGGAGGTCGATGGGTCTGGAGTAGTCGGGGGAGGGGGGTCTCGTTTCCTATTTTCCTTTCTTTGTTTTTCAGCGGCGATCGTTCTCTCTTTGAGGTTTCCGGTTGAAGATGGCGTGATGATATTTCCGTCGCCTCCCTGTGGTGGAACTCTTCGGATGTCTTTGGTATTCTACGCGGCGATCTTGGGACCCATCCTCCTTTCTGTGGTGGATCGTTGCGGGCTTCTACGTCGCTTTTGATCTGATCCGCGGGCGTAAGACCGGTTTGTTCAAAGGCATACTCTACGGAGCGTTCAGGGTTTGATCGGTATGCGTTGTTGGCCTACGGCGGTCGCCCAGCTTGTGGAGTTTTCCCCTGATTCGTGGCGGCAGAGTTCTCTGAGGATCCGCGGGGGTCTTTCGTCGGTGGTTGCGGCGGCTGAAGTGGGGTTTGTTCATTTATTTTCTTTGTGATGTTTGCCTTTTGTTGTGAAATGGTGTTTTCGTCCGTTTTCTGGGCGTGTGGGTTGCGGCTCTCATCGTTGATGAAGGAGGTGATGATGGTGTTTGTTCGATGACGTCGGATGTGGTTTTTCGAATGGATTAATGTCTGTGGGGTGGTGATGCTGAAGCTGATGCCGAGGGGGAGTATGCTGGGCTTTCCGTCTCAAAGACGTTGTAATGGTGAAGGTGGCGTTTTCTGGTGAAGTCGATGATGTCTTTTGGATCCTCCGGTGATGGTGCTCCGGCGACGATAGTGTGCTCTGGTGACGACGACAGCGGTGGTTGTTTCGAGGCACATGGTGATAATGGGGACTGGTAGTTGACTGGATGATGTTTTCGACGTCGGCAGTCTCGAGGTGGATTCGGAAATGATGACGGGTGATTCGCGGATCTGGAAAGCGGTCTAAGTTCGGGTTTTTGAATTTGAAATGCTTTGTGGTGATGGCGGGATGTGGTATTGAAACTTGTGGTGTTCAGTTCCCACTTTTCCTTAAAAGTGGTATTATAAAATATCAAAAAAAAAAGGATTTGGCATAGACTGTAGATAACCAGTCCATACCCAAGATGATGTTGTAAGGCCTTGACGCCGCTACAAGAAGATCTCAGTCGAAGCTCTCGCCTCCTAGAGTAAGATCACACTGTAGGCACCAGTGCGTAATCATCAAGTCTGCTCCCGTAGGAGTCTCTAGCCGTAAGGATCGAGTCAACGGCTCTTTTGGAATCTTCGAGCTCCGAAAAAGGGCAGCAGAAATAAAAGAATGACTCACTCTTGTATCTATAAGAACTGCATAAAGGGTGTATTAGACATAGATAGAACCTCAAATCATCTTAGATGCGCCATGGTTGTGGTCCTGGACTACTTGGAGATAAGCCTGCCCCTGTCTGCCCGCTCCGTATGGTTGGGGTGGTCCTCCTGGTGGTGGTGGTGGTAGAGCCTCGAAGTGTCGTCCACCACCCACTTCTCATCTAGCTCCTATGCCTCGTCCGCCTTCTCCCTACGGACCGCCACGGTCGAACCTCTACCTCTTCCTTGGTGGTCCCTCAATTGTCTGTTGCTCGTTTTCATGGCGGGTCGGGCAGTCATGAGCCATATGGCCCTGCCCTCTGCATGCATAGCATTGCCTGCCACTCGTATGGCTGGCTCTGCTTCGTGTTCCCCGCACATCAGAACCAGTATCTTGAGGTCACCCACCTAATGGATGGGTCCGCTTGGACCTCTGCGACATCTGTCTGCTGCTGGATGCAGAAGACTCCGCTACGTGTCACCCTGCGGTGGGTCTCACTGCTAGCGTCGGCTTAGTAAGAAAACTCTTCACAATAATGGAATTCTCCAATACTCTTTCCTTTTTCAGAATACTGAGGGAGACCATTGAAGCCCTGATCTCATGCCTCAGTCCCTACTCGAAGGTCCGGTCCCGGATCTATGGGTCTCATACTATGTATGTGGAGTAGTGCAAGAGGTCGGTAAATCTCGTCGAGTATTGGGCTACTGTCATGATGCCCTGCCGCAGCTATAGTAACTCCTGGATGTGCGCCGCGTAGAGGGTGGTTGGAAAAAACTCCGATCAGAAGAGGCTCTCAAAGTCTGTCCAAAGTAGTGATGTCTCTTCGTGCACCTGAAACATCAGGCTCCACAATCTACCTGCTGTTGTGTGTAGTAAACTCACGACAAGGATCACCATATGGTCTGCTGGTGTCCCTACCAATCTGAAGACTCTGACGATAGCCTCCATCCAATCCTTAGCAGCCTAAGGGTCCATCTCTCCCTGGAACCTGGGTGGCCTCTATTTCTAAAACATGTGCAACACACTTAGGCGGCGTGCACTCTCTGCTGCTGGGGCTGGTGGCAACGGTGGCTCAACGGGTAGTGGTACCACTGGTGCCTCCGCTATAATGGGGCCCTGAACCACGACCTCGTTGCTCAGTGGGATGGCATCTCTCACATAACTAGGAACCCTGGATGTCTTCCTTCATGGGGCCATCCTGAAAAGAAATAGGTTCACCACAATCAAACAGTATACCTGGTGAGCTGACACAAAGTAATCACAAAGAAAACTTTTGAAACACACATGCAATCAGTGTTTTCATGCACTGAGTCGGAAATCATGAGTTAGGGTCCTACTGTATGGATACATCGGCCGCCGTACCAACACTAGAATCCCTGGACAGAAAACCACACTCATTACTCTTAACACTATTTCATCACAGAGAAGAAATATCAGAGTTTTGAGTTCTGTGGTAGAACGGACTCCTCTGATAGCAATTTTTCACGACACGTCCTCGGGGCCCGTGACGTGACTACCCCAAGATCGCCTTCCATAGGCTAGGGGCTGGCGACTAGCACCAAATCCATAAATATCGATAAAAGGGAAGTCATTGCATTTATAAAAGTAAACAAACACAACAGAGTACACAACTGATATAAGAACTATGTAAAATTGGTATAAAAGTAGGTGTAGAAAAGAAAATAGGCTAGTATGCAAACCCAACTGAAAGTACAGTACAACTAAAAAGAAAGTACAACAGTAGTAAACTAAAGCAGAAACCACCGAGTCATCCTTCGGGTATCCCACATGAAGGGTGGGTAAAGATAGTCTCCTCAGCTCCTCGGGTCTGGTCGTCCTCTATGTGTACGTCCCGTCTAGTGGTCTACACCCGGGTACCGACCAGCTCTACAAGCCTCCACCTCGATCAGTGTTGTCCATTTTCTGTATCCAACATAATGTAGTGTGGGCATAACCCGTGCAGGGGTGAGTATATGATACTTAGTAGGGACCCTGAGACCCTCGAAGGTCTCCCAGAATCCACAATGGATAAACCACAAAGGAAAGATACAATCACGAAGTATCAACCGACTATACTTAGGTATATGCCCATACATATACCTAAGTCATCAATTCCAATTCGGATCCAACTCTCAAGCCCATGCACAACCTTGTCCATATAGGAATGAATTCAATCACACCAATGGTAATGATTGAATAGTCAAGACTTAGCTCACACAAGTATACTACTCATGAAGAAGGTTGGAGATGAATAGATGTAGCCTCTGAATCATCTCCTCTTCTAAACGCACATAGGATCCTAGTACAGAAGTCGTCGCTGCCAAACCCACGTAGGATCCAAGTACAGTTACCATCGCTGCCGATCCCACGGAGGATCCAACTACAGTCTTCATCGTTGAAGAACCCACGTAGGATCCAAGTACAGTCGTCATCGTCGTCGAACCCACGTAGGATCCCAGCACGGTAGTCGTCGCAGTCGCAGCCATTTCTAGGGTTCCCGCACACAGCGTACTCGATTCTGGGAGGGTACGCTCCTCGAGTAAAGGGGTCGATACATAAATGGTCACGAAATACAGATTTTATGTATCCCTAAGTTTTGTCTAGTCAAAAAGAACTCAACGCGATAGACGGTGCGTCAATCGGACGCCCGATCTGGGAGATATTGGCTTTTCTATTCCAGGGGCCCGGTTGGAAATATACTCATTCCAAACCCGGCCGATTTCCAAAGATTCCCAAAACTCACTCAGAGTATTTCAAAAGGAACACCTCATCGAAAAGATCCCAGTGCCAAAGACGGCACGTCGATCGGACGTGTGGTCTTTGAATTATTCACCTTTAAGTGAATATGGGCCCAGCCAGTTAAGCCCAGTGGGCCGACAGGTCGGGTTAACCCCATTTTAGCGGGTCCAACCCGACAAGGGTGTTGGACCGACCTGAATGAATGTGGCCTATCCTGAAGGGGTTCGTCCAGGCCCGAAGGGGCGCAACCCGGCCCGAGAGGACGCGACCTAGCATGGCGGGGCGCGGGCCGACCCGGTGCGGCTGGGTGCGGCCCGGCTATATGCGACCTGGATGGGTGCGGCACGGCTGGGCGCTGCCCCGCTGGCGGGGCCAGCTGTCCTAGCGGCTTGGCCCGGAGGCCGAGCAGTCCAAGGGGGCGTGGCCCCTCGGCTGTCCGAACCGGCAGCACCAAGCGCTGCCGCCCTCCCTTACCGGTCGGTTGGAGAAGTCTGACCTTCTGGCGTAAGCGGCCCGCCGTGCGGGCCCCAAGTTCTCTAGTGCGGCACCCTTCTGGCGTCACAGCTTTGTTCTACCCAGCCGGCCGATGGGCCGGCCGATCCTTCCACAGAAGCGTCCCGTGTAGCAGGCCGCGATTCCATCCGCATAACCAGCGCGATGGTGTCGTTCTTCCTCCATCGCGGCCCGCTTGGTCGCAACTTTTCTTTTCATTTGCGATGGCAGCCCTTGCTCCGCCAGTCTCTTCCACGTTCCACCTCCGATCATCGATTCCATAAAATTTAAACAAGATCAAACGGAGGGTCGTCGGGCCGTGTCAGTTAGGCATGCGCCCTCCACATTAAGCAATAGCAAAAGTCCAAGACAAACAAGTTTACACAACGATGAACCGAGGCACAAAATTTAATCAATTAAATTTGGACATAACCACTACCTCGATAATTAACGTCACATGTCGGGCGTCGTGGAAGACACCGTCATGAGGAAAGGATTCATAGGCGACGTCAGAGTGCGTCCGAGGGGGAAGCAGTGTCTCCTCACTTATCACAGAGAAGATAATGGATGGTGCATCATCGTTCTTCGTGGAACCGGGATTCTTCGTCAAAGAAGTCATCATTATTCATCGGAGGGTCGGTGTGCTTCCTCAAAACACAAGATCACTCCCCAACTCTTCTTCACACAATGAAAGCCTCCCCCAAAATAAAATAATAAGCTACCCTGTTATTTTATTTAACACAAGACATTAAAAGTTCAAACTTTCAAACCACATCATTAATTAAATGTGTAGGCAATTAATTAAAGAGGGGGATAGGAGGTGGAAGATATCATAAATGTTGGTAGAGTTGACAATATTAAACAAGGGTGTTTAATGGCGAGGGGGTTTAGGGAGTTATTGTGAGAGTTTAAAGAGGCTTATGGGAGATGAAAGGTTGGGGCTCATGTGGGCCCCACCTCTCATATATCAACACATGGGAAGTTGGGTGGTTGTGGACCCCACCAATAACTTCACATGGGAGGGTTTAACTTCTATAGTTATAAAATAAAATTTTTCCAACAATTTTATTTATTTTAAACTAATTCCCCAAATAATAATTCTTAACCCGCTTAAAATGCAACTTCAGTAAAGGTCCCCTTGTGAAATTATCAGGGTTGTGATTTCATCAGTGCCCTCGGATTTCAATTCCGATCACGGGTTCAAAAGAGAGAAAAACTCGCTCTTTCGTTTACTGAACGTACCCGAGCTAAACTTTGGAAGTTGATTCCGGGAACACCGGTCCTCAGAATCAAGTGCCATCAGAATCCACAGACTCATAAAATTCCAAAGTATTTATGAGAAATAATTCCTTGAAATTTCCAAGCCTTACATGGTAAGTAACGGGTGGATCCCACTATAGCTCCTCGATGCATAGGTAGGTCTCATGAGAGAAACTAGTGTCTTGGCACAAGGCCTTGAAAATAAATTTAATTGTAGTCTTGGCATGAGGCCTTGACTATGTGGTAATGATGTCCAGCATTAGGCATTCCATCATTATGAAATTAATTATTACATGTGATTATTCGACTTGTAGAATATACATGTGCATGTTTATACGGTAATATTTGATTTATTTTCTCCATATTATGTTCAATTTTATGTTTAAAAGGGTACTTTTTTTATTACACATATTGGCATAAACGTTTATAGCTTCTGCTAAATCATTTACCCTTACTGGGAATCTGAGCTCACTCCTTTCTTATGTTTTGTTTTCCCATGATTACAAGAAGTGTATTATGTATGACATGCATGGTTAAGATTGGGGAATGATGGAATTCTCAATGGATTATTTATGTTTTGTTTTAGGTTTGATTTTGTAATGTAACATTCATGTATGTAATCTATTTTCCAGGACTACTTAATTGATCAATCCTTTGGGACTGGATTCTTTGTAATCATGACTATGTATTAAAATAATTCATCAGCTTCGGGTTTCTGGGGCTGGGTCATTACAATTGGATTGAGGTGTGGTTGATTTCTACAGGAAAAAATGACTCATGAAACATTTTAACATAGTATCGGAACAGCCCGAATGCATTTTCTTAGTTTTCAGTATGTCATTTGATCTTTTTACATAAATTAATTTCAATTCTAAATTAAAAGACACATTTGGAGTCATAATTGTCACAAAATTCTTTGTATTTAGTTTTGGATTAATCATAAAAATCACAAATGAATTGTGTATCATTTTCATAAATTATCATAATAATATGAATGAATTTTCATGGTTTTCAGTATGTCACTAATTATTTTTACATTAATTGATTCCAATTTTAAATAAAAGGAGACACTTTGAGTTATACCGGCCACACCATGCATCGTATTGAGGTGAGGATATTTACTACAAGTCACAAATGACATATAGACAATTTAATAGAGTATAAAAATAATATGAATATGTTTTCTAGGTTTTCAAAATGCCCATTGTGTTTTTTACTAAAATGTCATTTCAAACATTAAACACGCATTATGAGTCATACCAATCACATCACGCATTAGTTTGATAAGAGGCCACTTCATAAATATCAAAAATGACTTCTGAATCACTATCCTAACTTTTCATTAAAATCATAGTGCAATTCATTTATTTTCAGTGTGTGGCAATTTTTGAACTAAAATGTCAATTTTAAATGCATATAAGAAACTTTTAGTCATACCAGTCACACCGTGTATCTGATTGAGTTGTGGTTGATTCCTATATGTCAAAAATTACACATAGATATTTTTAAAAAAGTATAAGAACAATAAGAATGTGTTTTCTTGGTTTTCAGTTTGTCACATGTTCTTTTTACTTAAATTAATGAAAATTCTAAATAAAAAAGACACACTTGGAGTCATACCGGTCACACTGTGTGTTGTATTTATGTGGGGTTTACTCTTATGTGTCAAAAATGACTCATGGACCATTTTAATAAAATATAAAAACAATATGAATGTGTATTCTCTATTTTTATTATTTCACTAGTTCTTTTTTCTTAAATTAATGTCAATTTTAAATAAAATGACACACTTAGAGTAATACCAGTCACACTGTGCATTATATTGATGTTAGGTTGACTCATACACATCAAAAATGATTCATGGTTCATTTTCCTAAAATATAAAATCAACATGAATGCATTTTCAAAGTTTTTATTATTTCACATGTTATTTTTCTTAAATTAATGTCAAATTTAAATAAAAAGTGGCACTTTGAGTTATATTTATTACATCGTGCATCATATTAGGGTGAATTTGATTCTTATAAATCAAAAATGACTTACCTATCATTTTCATAAAGTTTAAAAACAATTATAATGTGTGTTCTCGGTTTTCATTATGCCAGTTGTGTACTTTTACATAAATTTCATTTCAAACGGGAAACACGCATTTTTAGTCATACCAATATCATCATGCATCGGTTTGATTAAGACATCTTAATACACATCATTAATGACTTAGGAATCTATATTCTTAATTATTAATACAATTGGAAATTGTATTCTTGGTCTTTAGTGAGTGACACATTTGGAACTAAAATGTAAATTTTAAACTGATAATGAACATTTTTTGGTTATATCAGTAACATAATGCATCATATTGAGGTTTGGTTCATTAGTACACATAAAACATGACACATAGATCATTTTCCTAAAGTATAAAAATAATCCATATTCATTTTATTGGTTTTTAGTATGTCACTTGTTCTTTTTTCTGAATTTAATGTTAATTTAATATAAAAATACTCTGTTAAAGTCATGCTAGACACACTATGCATCAGATTGTGGTAAGATTGATTCATACACATAAAAATGACTTCTGGGACGTTTATATGAAGTATTAAAACAATATGAATGCAATTTTCCAATTTTTAGTATGTCACTTGTTATTTTTAAAAAAACTAATGTCAATTTTAAAAAATAGACACTTGGAGTGATACTAGTCACTTGTTATTTTTTCTCAGGTTTGAGTAGGTAAAATGATGGAAAAATTAATTAATTACATATGTATTAGGAATTCACATTTATATATTCTTGACCCATTTACTTGTTGTCATTATCTCAGTTATAGCCTCAAAATCCAATCTCTCATGAGCATGATCAGATTCAAACAAACCACCCCAACTCGATCAAATAAATCACCTATATCAGAAAAAAATCATTTCTGAGTAATACTAAAAATATTATATTAAAAATTAATATTAAACAATCCACTACTTCTATGTAAGTCACTTCTTCATGTTATTTGTGTACATTCTTCCATCAAGTATGCTTCCAATTCATTTTGGAGCACATTTATATCCTCTTGTGAATATAAGTCATTTTTATAGTCAAAGTAGTATTGAAAAAATATAAATAAATAAAGTCTTAATAAATATTTTAAATGAAATAGTAATTAACTTCGAAAATACCTCCTTAGGGATGCTTGTTTGTTCATTGAATATGATCACTCTCATAAATTTAAAAACATAATTACTGTAATATTTTTGGTTGGTTTGTTTCAGACACTGTAGAAACATTGAGGAGAGTAATTAATTCGTTTTGATATGTGTTTGGATAGTTAAATATTATTATAAATAACTTAAAACTTTTCAAGGTGTAGAACTTGTCTTCTTTCTCATGCTTATCCACTAGACTCATTCATTATTTTTCACAATATTGATGCACTGCCCTATCATAATTGAATCCTCATTAAAATATAATATAAATTATATAACATGATGTTTGTTTCTCAAATATTATAGGTGTTGCATTACTTATTGAAAAAATCCATCATATGTGGATTATTTTTTGGATATTCATCCATTGAATAATTGGGAGAGGTTATATCTCCTTTTGGCACCATAATTGGGTAGGGAATGTGTTGGGTTTTCCGGGCTTTCCTACCCCTTCTATTTCTTTTCGGGAAGCAAGTCGGTACCCAGGCCTGGTCAACACGATGCTGGATAAAGATCAGAAGGATCTCTATAATCTCATCACTCTCTCCCAAGCCCCTGATCAGTGTGTATTCACTTCTTCTTCTTTGGGGGCCTTTTCTACTCAGGAGATTCGTGGTATTAGGAGCTCGCTGGGGACAACAGATCGGTGGAATGAGATTTTGTGGACCAAAGTGGTGCCATCAAAACTTAATTTCTTGTTATGGAGGATTCATCACCAGTCCATTCCCACTGATGATAATATCAAACATTGTGGTATCTCATTGGTTTCCCAGTATTTTTTTTGTACAGCTTCAAAGGAGGAATTAGGTAATTATTTATTCTTCTCTGGTGAGTGGGTGGAAGCAGTCTGGGGCTGCTTTGGGGAGTTCACAGGGACACATGATCTATCATTGGAGGGTATCCTGTTTCTGGACAGATGGTTCCATGGGTTTGGGGATAAAGGGATGGAGAGAACGGCCTGGGTGTTGATTTTAACTACTAGATGATGGGTGATATGGCTTACCAGAAACAAATGCAAATTTGAAGGGCAGTCTGCTTCGGGCCGGTCTATTATCTGCAGGTTGAAATGTTTACTCTCGGATCTGGTCAGACTCTTCAGCGCCTGGCGTGATTCTCCATCGCTCAGGTGGCAGGGTTCGTACTCCCGTGAAACTTCGATGAGTGGCAGTAGAGGATCCTGGGTTTGTTGGACTCCTCCTAGAGGTGGCCTCAAGCTCAATATTGACGATTCCTGCACAATTGGAGCTCTGCGAGGTGGTGGTGTGGTACGGGACCAGTGGGGTTCGGCTTTCATGGCATTCTCCTCTCGGTTAGGGTATGGATCCTCCCTCCAAGCTGAATCCAAGGCCCTGTATATTGAAATTTCCATCTCCCACCAACAGGAGCTGGAAATATCTGAGATTGAATCTGATTCAAAGATTAGGTATGATTCCCTTAATAATATTTATCTGTCGCCCTGGTCTATCTTCTATATTATCAACAAGTGAAAAGGTATGCTCTCTGATGACATCAAAATCAGTCATGTTCGGTGCGAGGGTAATCAAGTGGAAGCCGACCTTGCTCTTTATGGATGTTCGGGGTCCTGATCCGGTTTGGCTACATGTTTTTTCTTCTCTCAATCCTCAAGGGGTTAATCTTATTAGAGTGGATGCCCCCGGTTTTCACTATTTTAGACCCCCATAGACTATTTTCTTCTGTTTTTTCTGTTGGGTTTTGTTTTTTTGTGTGTTTCATAATAAAAAAGTAACATTGATGATGAATATACATTTTTTCAAAAAAAGAGTCTATCATCTAAATTTTTTCTTTCAAATGATTTAATCAGACCTACCACTATTTCATCTATTTTTTGGATTTATTTTTGGTGGTTCTGTAGAGGTGATGTGAGTACAAATGAGTCCAAATTTTCATTAATGTGAAAATACCTTTAATTTCTATATATATATACACTTGTAAAATATATAAAATGTATTTAGTCATAATTAACACAGTATATCGGCTTTTATAAAATCATATCATGAAAGAATACCTCATGTATAAATTTACGACTGAGACTCCTAGCAAATCATAGTTGAGGATTTCACTTACACTCTCAAAACTAATGAGGTATTGATATTTCTCTTCATACATAATTTCATTAAAATAAGCTATGTGATTATGACCATTTTTTTAACTTTGAATCCACATGAATCATCAATGACTATAAATGAAGATATAGAAAAGGTGGGGTAATGGTGCTTTCAGTAGATATTTTTTATCGGTTTATTGATAATTTAGATGGCTTTTATTTCTTCATTCATTTTATCCCATTCCCATTGTATTTCTATAATAACATTCATCGGTTAAGTCATTTTTTCATTAATTTTTAATGTTTTCTCTTGAAAAACAAACTCTAAATGAATACCTCCTTATTGAAATGTTTTTTACAAGATGTGATGGTGGTGAAATAAATGTTCCAATAGAATTTTGAGGGTATGGATATCTTTATCATGAATTGGAATAGGTATCTTGGAACACATTTCATTGGATATTCTAAATGACACTCACACATGACCTTTTAGAATTGGTGTGTTGTGTAGCATGACATTTTGGATATTTAACATTGTAGCCCTCGCTACAAGGCGATGGGTGGGTGTTGATAGATATAAATCACAATCATTATTACCCAATAAAATATCAGTACATGAAAGGTATCCGTTTTTCGTATTCACATTTCATAAAAAAATTATTACAATATTGATTGCCTAATCTAAGACATCTATTTTTTGGGAATGTCTCTATCCCATAGCTTGTTGGGGGTGGGGTGGGATCTCCATGTGGTGGTTGTTCTTATGTTGCTTATTCCCTTTTCCTCCCCCATAAAAGTTACCATATTCTCTCCCTAAATTTTTATTATTCTTCAAGGGTAGATATTATTTCTCTAATATGTTTTATTAATTCAATTTTATCCCCTTGTTTTCTTAAATATGTTCAGGTGCCACCCCAAAACCCAAACCTAATATGTGACCATATTGTTCCTACTGCTTTAAGCCCATTGATAGTATGTGTTCATCTTGTATAGGTGTTTTTGATTCCAATAACTATATAGGATATAAAATATAGGAAATTAAGTTACAATTGTTATTTAATAGCGATTTAAATAAAAATAAATTTTTACTATATAATACATACACATGTTTCTATTTTTTTTTGTTTTTTCATCTATTAGTATCATGTCCTAATTTACACATGAATCCTTCCATAGCACATGGAATGGGATGGAAGTGGCTTTGGATTTGGAGTCATCAATCTTTATATGAAAAATAAGAACATAATTATGATATTTTTTTCATGTTACATAAAAGTATTGTGGTATATTTAAAATATATACCAATTTTTTCAAATGAATCTTACCCCATTCTTTCTTTACGGTAGGGGTACACTAGTTTTGATACTCGTTCTTTATTTGAAGACTTAGTTATAGTTTAATAACAAATATTATTAATCAATGTGATGAATACACATATCATTATACAAAATATTACTATCCATACTGTACCTGAAAAGAAACATTTACATGATGGCTAGTAAATGCATCTCACACTTCATTAGTTATTAGAAGATCATAGATAAGCGGTGGTCATGAGTTTATTTTACGTTTAGTATATTTAATATGATGTCTTGTTAGAATTAACAGAAATAATCTGTGAACCCTTCCAGAAAGCATTATTAAATATTTGTTTTGAGAGTCATATACTTTAAATTCAATCTGAAATGGATGATAGAGATTAGTTCAATGTTTTATTATTTCATTTTTTAGAAAAATAATGAAATGATGTCATAATTTCATAGTAATCTTTTATCACATTAGTGTCTTAAACCTGGACACAACATGGTTTCACAAATCTACATCTATCAGCACATGTTTCTGAGTGATGATTCCAATGTAACTACTGAACATGGCCTTGTTGCGGTTAATATATTGGTCCCATGTATACCATCTGAATTCATATATGATGACTTTTAAATTTTCCTTAATTATTTTTCATAACACATTCAAAATACGACACTCTTGTTTTTCTTACATCATTAATCCTTCATCACCTACCATTTCCAATTATTTAAAATCATCAATATGTTTTTCTGGAGTGGTAACATTGACATGTGCAGATGGTCATTATACCTTCACACTAGGAGTATCAAAATTTTGAGAAACAAATTATTCCTCAAGAATGGTAGCACCATAACAAGAAGATGGTTTTCCTCTACACTACAAGTATCATAAGGTTGAGAGAGCTTTTGTTCCCAGAGATTAGGAGAATCATCATGTGTAGAAGGCCATTGTTCTTCTACACTACGAGCAACAACAAGTTGAGAGACTTATTGTTGCTTGTGATTGGGAGTACCAACAAATTGTAAGTTAATGTCTTTAAAATTGGATTAAAAATTTATTTAGAGTACATATATGTAACAATAAATAAATATTAAAATGAGGTAACATGATGTATATTACAAAAAAAATTACATAATAATTGAACTCTCTTTTTTTAAAGGCTGAAGGGATTTAAACCCTTTATAAACTATCCAAATCCCTTAATTGTTGTCTCCTATGACATAAAAAACACCATATAAATTGGGACCACTATAAAATGATAATGACATCCCATTTAATTGGCCATCCTCTGTTAAATTCTCATCTAACTCTTTAGTGGTTTTGGTCGTTAATAAAACAATTAACCACTTTTAGTTTTTAGGATTGGGACTATAAAATACATGTACTTACTTTGATTCCTTTATAAATGGTTTGTCTTTAAACCCTTCCTTACTGAAATCAAAATTCAAGGATATCAATTCGTATATTTTAACATCACTCATGTTATCAACCCTATTTTATTGAATATTCATCACTCAGAATGTTGTATAATCCAAATATCATATTTTTTTGATGGTGCCGAAGTATGAAATATTCACATAAATCAGATTTATGTCCTTAGTAATAGAACAAGGCATCACTTCGGCCACAATTGTAACTCCACTATTTTTCATGGTACTATCTTCATCATGCTAATTTTTATAGAACTTATAACCATTAATTACATAACCATTGTAAGATAATACATACACACTTGTTACTCTGTCTATCCATCAAAGTTGTTCAGAAATTGAATCCATATTTTCATCTATATCCTGAAAAATATGGTCCCATAAACATTCTATAAAATTTTAATTAGGTTTATTTGATATTATCATTGAACTCCTAATGGATTAAAATGCCTAAGAATATCATGATGAATTTCAATATATTGGGAAACCTATAAACTATTATGTAAAACTTAATGGTGGGCCTAATCCCGATCTATAATATTGATTGTGACAACATCTCTTCTAGAAATTCATTCACCCATGTTGACGCTCCTTTCGTCACAGAATCTAAAGATCGGAAAAGGGAATATCTGAGCTCAAAGTGATTCAACCTTTGAAGAAAACATCAAAAAACCGACAAAGGCATGAACAAAGGATCAACAACAACTGCACCGCGCAAATTATCTCATTGTCGTGCAAGTACACTTGCGCGGAAACCTTGGTCGCGCAAGTGACTTGCACGACCTAAGGGGTAACCGCCCGGTAACCGCCCGGGGTCTTATTTTGCCTATAAATAGACCCTGTGGGCCCCCCATTCAGGAGGATTTTTTTCCAGAAACTCGGATTGAAGCTCCCGACACCCAAGTCTCTTCTTAAAGCTTCCGGAACACTTCTAAAGGTAATTTCTTACCTAGAACGGAAGATTTAAAGAGAAGAAGGAAGGCCTAAGTGTTGAAACTCATCAACACTTGCGCGCCATCTTATTTCTTCAATAGAACTTGCGCGTCCCTTTTCTGTAAGAACCTCAAGATGATTCTAAAGGGACTTATAAAGAGTCACTCAAATATTCTAATGATGTTTGAGAATCGCGCAAGTACCCTACATTTCGCACAGGTATACTTGCGCGACCAATACTTGCGCACCGCCGGAAGACTTGCGCGCCTTTCAAGACTTGCGCGCCCCTACCTTTTTGGGTGCCCATCTTGCCCATTTTACCCCTCTTAAGACATTTCACATTTCCTTTTCAAGATTCAGTCTTCAAGACACTCTTCAAAGCCATTTATGACATGATTTCTTGATTTGACTTCCTTATCTGAAAGGAATTCTATGGAATATCTCTCAAAACCTAGTGATTTAAATATCCTTATTTCACTAAATATAGAGAGTTCATTCATTCAACCTCATCTTTTAAGATGAGAGAATCCTTAACTTGGGCATCCTCCTCAGGAGTAAGCCCCAATCATAATCCTTTAACTTGGGCATCCTCCTCAGGAGTAAGCCCCAATTTCAAATCTGGGCATCCTTTTTAAGAGTTAGCCCCAAGTCCTTTAACTTGGTCATCCTTCTTAGGAGTAAGCCCCAACCTCAAATATGGGCATCCTCCTCAGGAGTAAGCCCCAAACCTTAATCCCTATCCTGGGTCTCCTTTTTAGGAATAAGACTCAGTCATAATCTTGGGCTTCCTTTTCAGGAGTAAGCCCCAAGTCCCCTAACCTGGGCCTCCTTTTTTAGGAGTAAGTTCCAGTCATAACCTTGGGTTTCCTTTTCAGGAGTAAACCCCAAGACCCCTTAAATTTCTCTTAAACAGTCCTAATTTACCCTTGATTTGGGTTTCCTTTTCAGGAGTAAAACCCAATCATAAGTCCCCTCCTAACTTGGGCATCCTCCTTAGGAGTAAGCCCCAAGATTAGAGTATTCAAATCTCCATGAAGCACATATAACTTTATGGACGCTATTCACGGATTTTCTCCCTAAAAGTGAATCCTAAACCTTCATCTATCTGGGCAGTCATACATACATAAGCCCCAAACAAATTCTTATGATTGCATCTTTCAGGGCACAATTGTCTAAATTTTTACCAATACCTCTTGTTTCTCACACTGAGCATCACTCACGTGAGATTAGAGTGTAAAAGTAATTATGATATTCTTGTTTGAGCCATCAATCATAAACATCATACTCCATCACTCGAACTACGTGGGTTATGATTCCTTTTCCAAAACAAAGGATACGTAGGTAGCCCATTTATGGGTTCGATCCCAACTTTGAAATAATCCCTGTCCTTCTGAATGTCGATAAACTTCAAGTGCCCCACTGAGTGTCTTTAAAACCAGCATGGTCATCATAATGACCAAGAGACTTTTATATAAATGTTTTGAAGGATACCATTGACCAGGAATCTCTAAACAGATATAGATGATTCTCTATTGATGAAAAACCTTGAATACATATAAAAGATTCTCTAAATTTCTTGCATATTTAATCATTGATTGTTAAAACTAAAGGAAAGCACATTTTATACTTGGTAATGTAATAAGGATTCACGAACATAACTTAAATCTATAAAGAGAGTCCCGGAGTAGACAATAATTCCCCTCAAAAAGGTGTGATGAGTCCGACCTCCCATCCTCTCAACCAATGCAAATTCCTAAGCCTCATCAGTCCACAAGATAATGAGCGCCTACCTTTGGAAAGTAGGTCCAAACGGATGTGGAATCATTGGATGTTTCCGGTTCTACGAACAAACCCGCTAGAAACCGATCAGAACGTTTGAATCTCCCGTCCAGGAGGTCATCCCCGAAATCCATGAGGAAACAAAAATGGTGAACCCGACGTGAATCCTTAACCAAGTTAAAGTGATGTTCTTCTTATTTGTTAGTCCCCTTGGGCCAACAAAGCAATCATTGACATGTGCTCATCCAAAAGATGCAGTGGCCGGATTCATCTTGATTATGTCTGTTATATGGAACAGACACTCTTTTCTCAAGATCTTCTGCAAAATGGATTTCCTTAAATTCACCCATGTGAATACTGCTGCTGTGAAAACCTCTACTCTGAGGTCTGCTGCTGTGAAAACCAATGCTACTACTCCTGCTAGAACGTCGTCCACTCTAAGGATGACATCACCAACTCAGCATCGTCAACGCTGGGTTTCTAATGCACTGGTTAAGGAGTACCGTCGCAACGGTACTATCCCAACTCTGGAGGCCGCTCGTCAAGCCCTCCAAGTTAACAACTCTACCTGGTCATCCGGACAACGGCGGCCAGCGATCAAGAAGCAGGCGGTGCTTACTATCGTCTCCAACCATTTCGGGTCGTTATACCCGGAACGCAATTTCCATTCACTCCCTTACTCTGAGGAAGTGAATGAGCAGGTCCCACAGGACCTTAATTCAAAAAGACAGGAGTCCTTCTCAAGGGATCCCATCAACAATCGCCGCCAGACTCGTGCGGTAGTGCACCCTCAACATGATGAGGGTACCGACTCCAGGCATTCAGCTCAGGTTCCTCGAACCCGAGCAGGCAAGATGAACCGCCAGAGACGGAATCCGGTGAACAATGGGCAGGTTGTCATCCCTGTCATCTCCGGAGAAGTCCACCAACCTAACTTGGTGGCAAACAACGAGCAGGCACACACACCTGTCCGTTTTAATTCCGTTGTCCAGCAGACTCATCTGGCAGCATCACGCCAATCCCGCCAGGCAATTCCGGCGGAGTACTATAGGCAGGAACATACATATGCTTATACATCACCATTTAGTCAGCATGCTCGTCTGACTACACATGACGGATCTCGTCAACCATGTTTGGAGAAGTGTAATCAGTAGGCACATACACCTGCTAATACTAATCAAGCCTACCAACAGTCTCGCTTGGTAGTGCACGGAGAAGTCAGTCGGAAAGCCCCGACGACAAACAGAAGGCAAACTCAACTCTCTGCCTCCACACTTGAGTACTGTCAGGATTCACTAACAGGAAAAGGAGGACAGGAGCAGGCACATACACCTACTCCAAGCCCGGAATGGACGTATATCCCCATTTCGGTGGCTGAAGTCACCAAACATATTTTGTCAATAGTGAAAGAGTAGATGCAAATTCCTGCTCATATTCTGGATGCTTGCCAGGATATCATAACAGCTTCAACATCATCTCAGGGACAGACACATAAATCTATCCCTAGCAGTGGAGTGACACATCAACGATTCACTCCGGAACAGACACACACGTCTGTTCCAGTCCAAGAGGGTTATGGGGAATACTCCCCCATATCATACGGACAACCAAGTCAGGCACATACACCTAATTTGAGTGGAGATCGTCACCCTAACCTGACCATATTTCCTGATCATGCACATACACCTACTCAGAGTAACCACATTCGTCAACAAGTGGTTTCTAAAGTGAGTAAGAAGGCATCTAAGAAAAAGATCCGCCCAGCACAGTCAGGAGATCAAAGGCCAATCTGCAACAAGGCCTTGCTCGATGCTGGAGTTCTTGAAGCCCTCAGACATTTATCTGTCGGAATTCAAGATTCTACTCCCTCAGTTCTCAATAACGGGAACATTAATTTTGAAGGTCTTCAACAGACACTTCCTCATGAAGGCTTGATTCATGAAAGTTCGGTCAATCTTGAAGTTTCTTCTTCAGATGAGAGCCACATGAACCCTCTGTGTGGTCAGAAGACCAAGGAGCAATAGATTTCATCTTTTTCTGTAACCCATCATGACGGTCCTCCTCATGGTGATGAACTTCGCTGCGAAAGTCCTCTCCGCAGTAGTGATTCACGTTGTCTCGAAAATTCTTCAGAAGGCAATGTAGTGACGAGAAAGCCCTCCTATCTCGAGGCACTTGCAAACGTAAAACCAGTCATGTCTGATGCTTTACTATCGGCATCTGAAACTCTTTCTCCATCAGAAGATAGCCTAGGGTTCAGGTTATTCTCCGAACCATCCCTAGGTCATTCATCTTCCAGCATGAATAGTGATCTCTCTACCAATCTTGTGGAATCCGATGAAGCAACAAGGAAACACCAACTCTGGTCCAAACATGTAGAAGAATCTTCATTTAATGATAAAGAGGAAATGTTGAACATGAGGAAAAAACTGGCAAAAGGTGAAGTACCAGTCATGTTTTGGCCTTTGGCTGACTCCCAGTACGACATTCCAAAGATGTTGACGGATGATGGAATCCATGATATTCGTCTCAAAATATGGAAGACTCTTTGTCAATTGAAGAAGAAAGTATTATCTTACGGTGATTATGAAAATCATATTAAGATAATAGAAGGGTTACAACGCCAGATTGATTTGGCATCTCTATCAGTCTCTCGGTATCCGAAGGCTGAAAAGCAACAAAGAACCCTTAAACGTTCATGCCTTGGCGCACTAAGAAAATTGCGTCAGTTAATTTCCAATGCTTCATCTGATGTTCATATCAGAGGATGGGGTGTTCACGGAGCACTACATTTCACAGTGCTTTCCAATCAGCAAAGCCCGCCGAAAATGGTCTCATGCAATGTTGTTGCCCATGGCCGGCCACAGTCAACGGGCTTTCTTCATAATCAAAAGCTTGCTCAAGAACAAGCTTCAACTAGTTCCTCTCAAAATCAAGTATATAGAGAACAAGTTGTTGAATTGATCCTACATCAAGCAGGTGAGAATATTGCACAAGCCTCTCATCTGGAGCAAACACGTCATCAAATGACAGAAGTTTCGGAAATCATCCAACGGTCTGTTGAACCAGGCGATAAAAGTTGATACAGGTTAATGCATCCAGCTAATTTCCGAACTAAGATTCGCAAGATCAAGAGAGATTTTATAAAGATCTCAGACATAGCATGTCAAGATACACCCCAGCTTGTCAGACTGGGGACTTCTCTAACCCAACCCTCAGAGTCAACAAATAGGATTCGAGGAGTTGAGCGGAAGCAGCAGGAACATCCCCAGTCCACCGGACTGGGGACTTTTTCAAATCCTCAATCTCTCCCTCATAGAAAATCAGTATTCTCTCGATTAGGGAATAAGCCTCAAGAGGAACGAAGATCCAAGCTATCAGGAGATTATCTCCAAGTGACGGTTCTCCAAGAAGTTCCTGAGGGATCAAGTCAACGGAATGCCATGTCTCATCATGGACATGGAAGAAGACTATATCACAGAAATGCTGATAGAAAGGATTCCATGCAATATGCATCCATTAATGTCATCAATGCCGTTGCTGCTGATTCACCAGATGATGCTCCATCAGAGGGATTAGACGAAGAGGTTCCTGCTCAAGAAGTTGCGCACACAGACCTAAATGAAGAAGGTGTGCGCACACGTAATCAAAGGCTTACCCAAAATCTGAGTATTCCTTCAAGTAACCCACTTCCCCCTCTCCGAAAAGGATCCAATAAGGGGAAAGGAAAGAATTAGGTTACTTCTCACCCTTCCTCTGAAGGAGGTCCATCGCTCTCATTAGAGCAAAGGTTTGCACAACAGGAGGAAGAAATGAAAGAATTAAGAAGGTTGAATGCAGAACTAATTCAGAGTAGTCTTCTTCTTAAGAATGCTGAAGTCCGACAGCCGAAGGAATTTTTTGTAACTACTGAGATGGATCAGGAATATCCTCCTTTATCAATACACCCTCAGAGGTCTAATCCTACGAGTCAAATGCAATAACGGTTGGCAGCACTACCATCAGTTGCAGCACCAACCACCACGTCTTTCCAAGCTCCATTCATTGCACCTACCCAAAACCAAGTTCAACCTGATGTTTATCAAAAGTTAATAACTACTATTGAGTCATTAACAGCTCGGTTAGAAACTATGGAAGGGAAACGGGTGCAAGTTCAACCTGAAAAGAAATTTTACACTGAATGGGTAGATTCAATTTCTCCTCCATCCAGTTTTGGAAACCCTGTTTTCCCTACTTTCAATGGATCAGGCGACCCCGAACAACATTTGACGCATTACGTGCTTGTTGTGATCCTATGATGGGAACTCCAGAGCAGCAAGAATCAGTAAAACTCAGATGCTTCGTGCGAACCTTGCAAGGACCAGCTTTTGTCTGGTATACAAGCTTGCAATCCCGGTCAATCATCGGATGGGAGGATCTTCGTCATAAATTCCTCCTTCAGTTTAGCTCAACTTTGCCAAAAATGACAGTTTTCGATCTTACAAATTGCAAGCAAAGGGAGAATGAAAGAGTCTCTGATTTCATTGCTCGTTGGAAGGGATTAACGTATTCCCTGAGTTTAGCACTCCATCAGGAGGAATTATTGCCAATCTGTGTGGCAAATTTGTGTGACGAGTTACGCACGCCATTGATCCCTGTGAAATACACAGGAGGGTTTCGAGACCTTACTTCAATCGCTCAACAGATTGAAGATTCCCTTATACAGGCTAAGGTTAAATCTCGTATAATTCCATCAGCTCCAGGAAGGAGAATGGGTAAAGAGGAAACTGCTACAGTTATGCTTAAACAAGAACCTGTACCTATTTCTGCTTCAAAACCTTCATCTTCTCGAAGGGCTCCACCTCCAGAATGCCAACAAAAAAGGATGTTTTGTCCAAATAATCAAAAAGATCAACGAAGAAAACAATTTGAGGATATGAAGAGTAAAACATACTCTTTCCGAAGAGAGAAAGTTCCTGGTTACTTCATTTCAGCTCTGGAAAATAATTTGGTTCAATTACCAGTGCCCAAAAGGCCAAACAAGGAAGGAGATGAAGACCGTCCCAATTATTGTCCCTTTCATCAAATGTTGGGGCATCCCATCCAGGAGTGTTTTGTTTTTAAAGACCTCCTGAAAAAGATGGTCGACTTGGGACAAGTAAAATTGAAGGGTTCTTCAGCTCATGTAGCGTGTATTATCGCTACAGATCCAGAGGAAGGAGGCGAGTGGAAGGAAGTAAAAAGAAAAACTGCGAAAAAATATGATGATTGGATGGTCAGAAAGACAATCAATCGGACCCATTCCATTTTGCGAACACAATTGAAGAAGCCAATTGTGTCTCCTACAAAAGCTGCAGTAAAGCCTCCATCAAAAGATAAATCCTCAAAAGGGCAGCGCAATTCAAAGAAGAAAGAGGAATCAGGAGAAGATGAGTATGTATCAAAGCCTAAATGGTCTTTGACTCTGGCAGATTTCATGTCATCTACTTCAAAGCCACGGGCACCGTCCCACCAAACGGTACAGCCTAAACAGGCTAACCAGGCAGAGTCTTTATCAGACGAAGAGTTAATCTTTGGTTCTGTTAATATGATTCAATTAACAGATCCATATTTTAGTCTTGATGAGCCTGAATTCCTTGTATCAAATAAGGGAATCCGAGGAAGTCCTAGAGGTTCAGGATACAGGGGAAGACATGGATCTTTCCGAAGCCACTACTCTAATTTTACCCCTGCTAGCACTGTATATGCAGCAGAAACCCGTGGTAGAGCCCTTCAGCGAGCTCAAAAAGAACAAGCAAGTTCTTCTGCCAATGGCCAACTCAGTTTTGGCACAGTTATTTTGGAAGACCGATTAAAGGTTCCATCTTCTTTATATCAGCAATTAAATGGATCTAATCAGTCTAATCTTCCAAAACCAAGGATGTTGCCAACTTCAATACAAGATGCATCCGCTTCCAAAGCATCAGCTTCCAAGGTACCTACTAAACCGCATATTCCTATTGGGAAACGCAGACCTTTAGATCAAAAGTATGATATGTTGAAACACTTGGACCAAGTACAATCTAAGATATCAATTTTGGATGCTTTGAATCTGTCAAAATATCTTCGGGAAGCACTCATCGAAGCTTTGTCAAGTCCTCAGCAGTTTGGAGCTGAAATTGCTGCAGCTGAAATCTATCACATAGAGAATAATCCTGCAGAATGCAATGCAGTGATATCTTTTACTGATAAAGATGAAGATGATGTTGTTCATGGACACATAAAACCTTTGTACTTATCTGGCAAAGTCAATGGTGTAGATGTTCGAAGAGCTTTCATTGACAATGGTTCAGGAGTCAACCTCATGCCCATTCGCACACTTCATCGATTGGGCCTCACGGAATCTGATTTATCTCCTTCTACCATTATGTTACAAGGATATGATAAAAATGAACAAGAACCACTGGGAGAAGTTACACTCAGAACTCAGTTTGGAGATCTTGTATCCAATTCGGATTTCATGATTGTTGATCAAGACTCAGCTTTCAATATCTTTCTTGGAAGACCCTGGCTACATCAATATGCAGCTATTCCTTCATCATCCCATCAATGTCTCAAATACTGTTTTAATGGTCAAGTTGGAACATTGTATGGTGATAAATCCCCGTTCAAGACATGTGAGTCTCAATACATTGAGGCAGAATTTTATCACATGGAGGGAAGAGAAAAATCTACAATGAAGGAAATTACCAAAGTTAATGCTCCATATGGTTTGGAAAAAATTCCAATAAATCCATTTTCACATGTGAGTACAGATTATGTGTTACCTATCAGTCAAATTGACAAAATAGGACCAAATCAAAATACTCTTATGGAAAGATCCATAATGTCAGTTACGGTAATCGAGCCAGACAACATGGGAGAAATTTGTAACCTACCAAGCAGTGATGAAAGCATAAGTGGTGATGAAGTCCAACAAGTCTATACTTCGCTAATCAGGCCAGAATAAGTTATAGCAACAACAGAGGTGAATAATGGTGTCAATTCTCGATCCATCATCTCCTCTTTATTTCCCAAAGAAGACCCTTTATCATCAATAGGGTCAGAAATGGAAGCTTCTTCTTCAAAAATTGAAAATTTTGACATCTCTTATGATCATGAGAATTTCGTTTGCTCATCTACTTTGCAAGTAGAAACGGAAGAAATAACACATGATGAAGAGGAAGAGGAAGATCTTAGAGATGCTCCTCCAGCATTTGAAGAGGGTATCTCTACCACTGTGGATGAACTCAGAGAAGTAAATCTGGGTACAGAGAAAGATCCACGCCCCACTTTAATTAGTGCGGCCATGACCCTTGAAGAGCAAGAGATTTATATTTCTTTTCTAAAGAAAAATAAAGATATTTTTGCTTGGAATTATACAGAAATTCCTCGGCTTGATCCTGATGTTGCTACTCATCATTTGGGTTTACCAAAAGAACATTGAGGTTTTAAGCAAGCCACGAGAAGAACACATACAACCTATGCTTCCAAAATTGAAGCTGAATTGGATAAGCTAATCAAATACAAATTCGTCAGAGAAGTTCAATATCCCAAGTGGTTGGATAATATTGTCCCTGTAAAGAAGAAGAACGGACAAATTAGGGTTTGCATCGATTTCAGAGATCTTAATCGGTATTGTCCTAAAGATGATTTCCCAGTTCTGATTACAGAACTCTTAATTGATGCGACGGCTGGCTATGAAGTACTTTATTTCATGTATGGATATTCCGGATATAATCAGATCCGAATGGCCCCAGAAGATGAGGAATATACAGCCTTCAGAGCTCCTCAAGGCGTGTTTTGTTATCGGGTGATGCCCTTTGGTTTAAAGAATGCAAGTGCAACATATCAACGCGCCATGCATCGTATTTTCAAACCTCTTTTAGGGAAGTTTGTTGAATTCTATGTAGATGACTTGGTGGTTAAATCCAAACAACGTTCTAATCACTTGTCTTATTTGGAAGTCATATTCCACAAGCTTCGACAACATAATTTAAAGATGAACCCCTTAAAATGTGATTTTGGGGTAACCTAAGGAAAATTCCTCAGCTTTGTTGTACGCCATCGTGGTATTGAAGTCGATCCTGAGAAGACCAAATCAATCCTTGGTATGTCACCTCCTCAGAATTTGAAATAATTAAGAGGACTTCAAGGACACTTAGCCTATATTCGGCGTTTCCTCGCCAATTTGGCAGGCAAAAGTTTACCCTTTACCAAATTATTGAAGAAAGGAGTCACTTACCAGTGGACTGAAGAATGTCAAGAAGCATTTGATGTTCTCAAGAAATACCTCTTGAGTCCACCAGTACTCATGCCGCCTGTTGAGGGTAGACCGCTTATCCTCTACGTGACAACTTTAGAGCGATCATTGGGTGCCTTTCTCGCTCAAAATAATGATACAGGGAATGAAAATAGTCTCTACTATCTCAGTAGAACTATGCTTGAAGCAGAAACCCGGTATTCAAGTATTGAAAAGTGCTGCCTAGAATTAATCTTTGCAGTTCAGAAACTGAGACACTACCTGCAACATCATGAGGTCTAATTGGTATCTCGTAATAATCAGCTCAAATTCATCCTTAGTCATCCAATGCTTACAGGACATCTGGCAAGGTGGGCGGTTACTGTACATCAGTTTGACATTCAATATGTGTCTCAAAAGGAAATTAAGGGCCAATCTCTAGCTGATTTCCTGGCTGAACATCCTTCAGTGGAAGACACGTATTCAGATATCGAACTCCCTGATGAGGAAGTTTTCTCTATTCAAGAGAGTCCTCAAACATGGGAAATGTATTTTGATGGTTCTTCTAGAAGTCCAACAGGGAAGAAAATGGAAAATCCTAAATTCAACAAAGTTGGTTTAGGAATTGTGCTCATTTCTCCAGATAAGGCAGTGTTACCTTATTCCTTTTTGTTGTGGGAAGGTGGTACCAATAATGAAGCTGAATACCAATCTCTCATTACAGGCTTGGAGTTAGCGCTTCAAGCACAAGTGAATCACTTAAAGGTGAAAGGTGATTCAGACCTGGTAATCAAACAAGTCAATGGGGATTATGCCATCAGAAAAGAAGAATTAATCCCTTTGTTTGATTACGTCAGAGAGTTAATGTCGTAATTCCCTTCAGAACCGACATTTTCTTATGTCCCAAGATCACAAAATGCTCAAGCTGATGCACTGGCTAATATAGCCACAGCTTTAGCAGATCCAAATCGGGACGAGACAACCATCTGTATTGCCCACCGTTGTGAAATTTCACCTTATGTTCAAGTCAGAACAGAGGAAATTAATGAAATTAGTCCCATTCCTGAACCTTATGGTCATACTACAGGATGGATGTCACCTATCAGGGAATACCTTCAAAATGGAACACTTCCACCTGATAGAGCCGAGAAAGAACAAATTCGGCGACGTGTGGTCAATTTTACTCTTTATGATAGCCCAAACCACCTCGAGAAAATTCTCTACAAACGTGGTTTTGATGGAGTTCTCTTCAGATGTATTGATGGTGAAGAGACAATGGCTTTCATAAAAGAAGTGCATGCAGGAGTCTGTGGTGCCCACCAATCTGGACATAGACTGTCTGATCAAATTCGAAGGCTTGGATACTTTTCGCCTTCAATGATACAAGATTGTGTTAATTTTACAAAGAAGTGTCATTCATGCCAAGTATATGCCAACTTCATTCATAAACCTCCAGAGTTGCTTCATACAGCTAAATACTCATGGCCATTTTCCACATGGGGAATGGATGTGGTGGGACCTTACCCTTCAGCTACGGCCAAGCAGTTTAAGTACATTCTTACTGCTACTGATTTCTTTTCCAAATGGGAAGAGGCAGTACCTCTCAAAGAAGTCGGTTCTAAATGCATTGTTAGCTTCATCAAGTCTAACATCATTACTAGATTAGGTGTCCCTCATACCATATTGACGGACAACGGCACCAACTTCTGTTCTTCTGAGGTAAAGAAATTGTATCAAGAATACAACATTAAGTCCAACCATTCATCTCGATATCATGCAGAGGCTAATGGCCAGATAGAAGCCTTCAACAATACTCTTTCAAATATACTGCAAAAGATGGTGGATAAAGATAAGAGTTCATGGCCTGATAAACTCTTTCATGCTTTATGGGCTTATCGGACTACCACTCTCAATGCAACATGGTCAACTCCATATTCATTGGTATATGGAACAGAAGCAGTCTTGCCAATTGAGGTTCAATTTCCCTCACTCAGAATAGCCATTTGTGATCAGTTATCTACAGATGAGAAATCCCAAAAGCGGTTGAATGAATTGGAACAGTTAGATGAGAAATGATTGTGCACTTTGCACCACTTGGAAATCTATCAGAATCGAATAGCACGAGCTTTTAACAAAAAAGTTTGTCTTCGTTCATTCATTCAGGGAGAAATGGTATTGGTTCTCAGAGCACCAATGATACCAGGAAAGAAGCCTCCCAAGCTTGAACCAAAATGGGAAGGACCTTATTCAATACATAAGGTCTACTCCAATGGAGCGTATTCTCTAATCTCAATGGATGGAGAACACATCACTACTCCAACTAATGCCAGATTTCTGAAGAAGTATTTTGTATAAACACAAAATATTGTTCCCAGATCCAAAACAGTCACATTGGTTCTTGTTATATGTCCGAGATGACATTAAACTATATTGTGTCCTATCTACATGACATTAAACTATACAGAAGTTCTTTATATGTCTGAGATGACATTAAACTATATTGTGTCCTATCTACATGACATTAAACTGTACAGAAGTTCCTTATATGTCCGAGATGACATTAAACTATATTGTGTCCTATCTACATGACATTAAACTGTACATAAGTTCCTTATATGTCCGAGATGACATTAAATTATATTGTGTCCTAGCAACATGACATTAAACTGTGTGGCACTTTCATCGTCCAGCATGACGTTAAACTGTAAAAAGTCCCCAGAACTGATATCCTCATATTGGTTCACCTTAGTCCTAGATACATGACTTTAAACTGTACAGCACCAGTTCGTCCTTGCTATATGACGTTAAACTATACAGCAATGGTCCAGTATGACTTTAAACTGCAACTTCGTCCCACACGACATTAAACTGTGAAAAAGTTCCCTAAACCGTTCAGTATGACCTTAAAGTGCATCATCCCTGGTCCATGTATATGACCATAAACTATTCGCAAATCCCTTATGTCCAGAAAGACGTTAAACTGTGACGTCCTAACTACATGACGCTAAACTGTATAAAAGTCCCTCACGTCCGGAAAGACGTTAAACTATATAATCTCAAAAGTCCAGTATGACATTAAACTGCACCATTCACGGTCCATGCATATGACCTTAAACAATTTGCACTTTCGTCAGACATGACGTTAAAATGGTACACTCTTTTGTCCTTACTGCATGACATTAAACTGCACAGTCCCCCTTTCGTCCAATATGACGTTAAACTATTTTATCCCCATCGTCCTAACTACATGACGCTAAACTGTACAGAAAATCCTTAATATTTCCTACATGACATTAAACTGTTATTTTGTCCCTGCTACATGACACTAAACTGTGCAGCACCAATAGTCCTAACTGCAAGACTTTAAACTGCATAGTCCCTTTTTTATGTCTTACATGACATTAAACTGTGCATCGTTAAGGTTGTTATTACCTCTTGTTTCTCACACCGAGTATGACTCACGTGAGCTTAGAGAGAACATCAACCATAATACTCCCTCTGGGCCACTAACCATGTGTAAGTCCCAACAACATTTTTTATTATTAGATCGTTGTCCCCAAGAACAACTTGATCATTAATTCATTCTTTAATTGAACTACACGGACTTTGATCCTTTCCCTCCAGGATGGGTATGTAGGCAGCCTCCCAAAGTTCAATCCCAAAAACAATCTCTTCACATCGGTTCACCACCATCTCATATGATGTTGATTCGTGAAACCGCCCCTGGAATCAATATCTTTACATTGATTCACTTTCTTCCTTGTTATATGACGTTAAACTATACAACACTTTTGTCCGGTACGACAATAAACTACAATATTCTTTGATTTCCTCATTTGAGAAGGAACCATTATTGACATTGATTTTTTCAATCATGTTTCATTTCAAAAGACTACATGCATACATGGTAATGCCTAAACTTTTTATCTCAGGTTAAACCATCATTGCACTAAAGTCCCCTTTCACCCTTCACATGTACGAACCAAATTTGTACAAAGGGTAGTTCTAGAACTACGTGGGCTTGATTCCCATCCTTATGGGATACGTAGGAATGTTCGAGTATCCCTCGAATCCAGCCCCAAGTCTTTTGGGCCTAACCCCAAATTTCACTTTCAGTCCCTTGGCTGAAAAGTCCTCATGAAAACACACACTATGTATTCATTATTATGGTCCGAATTCTATGACCCTAAACTAAGATCACTCATACTTTCGTCCTGCACGACGTTAAACTGCATTTCAAGAACTACGTATGGCTTGATTCTCATTCTTATGAGATACGTAGTGAAGTCCAAAATTTCAATTCAGGACCCAGCCACAACATGATTATGGTTATCATTGACCTATGTATCTCTATATACATTGGACAATACCCATCTTTATGTGTTATAATCCTAACCTTAAATATTTTCAGATCTTCATAACCCTTTTCATGACTTCTAGTCACAAAAATGTCAAACTTCTGAGAATTCTTTTGCCTGACTATGCAGCACGTGCCCATAGGTGGCCTTGCATAAATAGTCCACATAAAAGACTTGTCAGCCGAAAGATACTATTTATTTGACCATGCAGCCAACGCCCATTGGTGGCCCTGCATATTTCAACCCCCTAACGGGTTTTGTTAAATAATGGTAACTTCATTCTTGGGAAGAATGCCTCTTTTGTCTTCATTTGTCTTAAACGACAGTATGTAGGGATCCGCAAAAAATAGCAATCCTTAACATATTTGTCCCATATCCTTTTTCATGATCTGAAAGTATTCAAGTCTATGGTTTATTCTTCTTCCCTACGTTTGGGTCAGACCTTCGTAGGAGTGATATTCATCCAGTTCTTCGATATTCTTGTTCAGAAATATCTTCTCCATATTCAAGTACCTCTTTCCATACAACAAACTCTATACTTTAGAAAATTTGAATCTCCATAAACTTTCACTGGCTTTTAGCACTAGGAATGTAAATTTCTGGGAGTTCTTTTTCCTGACTATGCAGCACGTGCCCATAGGTGGCCTTGCATAAACAGTCCACATAACAGACTTGTCAGCTGAAAGATACTATTTATTTGACCATGCAGCCAATGCCCATAGGTGGCCCTGCATATTTCAACCCCATAACGGGTTTTGTTAAATAATAGTAACTTCATTCTTGGAAACTACTTCTTCTAACGCCTTTTAGCTCTTTTTCATATCATTCCTCAGATTCAAATATTCTTAAGCCATAGTTTACATATTTTCTCTCATACTTGAGTTTGGTAATTTGTTTTCAGATAAATTTTCAAGGAATTGAATCAATTTTAATCCATTTCGGTCAAATCTATTTCGACCTTAAACATTAGCCCCTTTATGTCCAGCATGCATGACTTTAAACTGCCCATAAAATACAAAGGAACTCTGAATAAAAGTCAAGTTCCAGCTCACTAAATATACATTTTTTTGTATGATTTAAGTAAGATTGAGCAATTAAAAGGTTCAAAGTTTGTAGGATTATTTGTAATAATCCTAGTAAAAATCAAACTATGCTTACTAGGCCCATTGGCTTAAGTAAATTTGAAGCAGGTAGTGAAAAGAATGCAGGTACAAATGATTGAAGACAAAAGTGTTTTTCATTGATACACAAGAGTTAGAAGGACATCCACAGACTGGAGTCTCTTCTCTTTTTTCAAGAATTACAAGAGGCTTTCAACATAACACTTCATTTGATTTACGTCATCCCGAGCTTCATTAGCAACCACCTGGAATTCATTAATTCAACTGGATACAATAAGAGATGCAGTGATACTATCTCTTCTTGGAACAATTGTAAAAGGATGTTCTTGAGTGCGGTTTGAGAAAATTTTCTGCTGATCAAACAGTGACTCTGTTTCTGTCCAAGAGACTTGGAAGATGGATACATGGATTTGAGAATGGAGCATTGGAAGTAAAGAGCCATTTTGGAGAGAGTACTCTTTTCAGATATTTCTCTAATACCATGTTTGTCTTCTCTCCACCAACCATTAGTGGAAACCATTTCAGCCCATGGGTTTTCCATTTTCATATCTGCAAGGAAATGACATGGAGGAAGAATTTGAAAGTTCACACCATTGTTGTTACTCTTAATGCACAGCATAACCGAAATAGAGAAGTAGCAGTGCAGCTGCATATCAGGTGTATAATTGTTTTCATTTGGAACATTGACTCCTTGCAGATGACCATGAACACACGGAGACAGGTAGATGCTCTGTGGGAAATTAAGATGATATTTCTTCAAGTACTTATCCAAATCTGGGAAAGTGTTGTCGCAGATATCATAGTAATCATGGCCAATAATGTTCATCATGTCATCAATCTTCTTTCTAGCCAGTTCATCAGCCGTTCCAATTCCCTTAGGAGCCATTGAATCTGCACAAAAGTTGAACAAATTTAACACTTAAATGGGTTTATTTTTCATAAAATTTGTGAAAGAATTCGGAAAAAATGGCCAAGGCATTAAGTCGCACAAATCTAAACAATGGCGCGCAAGTATTTCGTGTTCCGCGCTAGTTTTTTACGCGCAAGTATAAACCACACAAGTACGAATACCTTTACAGGAGCGCGACAGCGAGGGAACAGTGGAAAAGAGACTTGCGCGGCTTAGGTGACCTGCGCGTCGAGAGGTCGAGAAGGTATGAAGTCCGGAAATCCGGATACTTGTACGGAGGTGAGGCCGTGTATTTATAGGCCAGGAAGCCTATCTGCGCGCCGTACCTAGAATGCTTAAAGGCTTGCACGAATCAAACTTGCGCGCCGCTTTCTGCGCACTGAAGACTTGCGCGCCCCCCTTTTCCTTTGAATGGATCCGATTTCCTCAGAGTCAAATCCTCATTTCTCTCCGGATCCAACTCTGAGGGGGGTCTTTTGTTGACACTCCTTTCGTCACAGAATCTAAAGATCGGAAAAGGGCATATCTGAGCTCAAAGTGATTCAACCTTTGAAGAAAACATCAAAAAATCGACAAAGGCATGAACAAAGGATCAACAGCAACTGCACCGCGCAAATTATCTCATTTTCGCGCAAGTACACTTGCGCGGCAACCTTGGTCACGCAAGTGACTTGCGCGACCTAAGGGGTAACCGCCTGGTAACCGCCCGGGGTCTTCTTTTTCCTATAAATAGACCCTGTGGGCCCCCCATTCGGGAGGATTTTTTTTCTAGAAACTCGGATTGAAGCTCCCGACTCCCAAGCCTCTTCTCAAAGCTTCCGGAACACTTCTAAAGGTAATTTCTTACCTAGAACGGAAGATTTAAAGAGAAGAAGGAAGGCCTAAGTGTTGAAACTCATCAACACTTGCGCGCCATCTTATTTCTTCAATAGAACTTGCGCGTCCCTTTCCTGGAAGAACCTAAAGATGATTCTAAAGGGACTTATAAAGAGTCGCTGAAATATTCTAATGATGTTTGAGAATCGCGCAAGTACCCTACATGTCGCGCAGGTATACGTGCGCGACAAATACTTGCGCGCCGCCAGAAGACTTGCGCGCCTTTCAAGACTTGCGCGCCGCTACCTTTTTGGGTTCCCATCTTGCCCATTTTACCCCTCTTAAGCCATTTCACATTTCCTTTTCAAGATTCAGTCTTCAAGACAGTCTTCAAAGCCATTTATGGCATGATTTCTTGATTTGACTTCCTTATCTGAAAGGAATTCTGTGGAATATCTCTCAAAACCTAGTGATTTAAATATCCTTATGTCACTAAATATAGAGAGTTCATTCATTCAACCTCATATTTTAAGATGAGAGAATCCTTAACTTGGGCATCCTCCTCAGGAGTAAGCCCCAATCATAATCCTTTAACTTGGGCATCCTCCTCAGGAGTAAGCCCCAATTTCAAATCTGGGCATCCTTTTTAGGAGTTAGCCCCAAGTCCTTTAACTTGGGCATCCTTCTTAGGAGTAAGCCCCAACCTCAAATATGGGCATCCTCCTTAGGAGTAAGCCCCAAACCATAATCCCTAACCTGGGTCTCCTTTTCAGGAATAAGACTCAGTCATAATCTTGGGCTTCCTTTTCAGGAGTAAGCCCCAAGTCCCCTAACCTGGGCCTCCTTTTTTAGGAGTAAGTCCCAGTCATAACCTTGGGTTTCCTTTTCAGGAGTAAACCCCAAGCCCCCTTAAATTTCTATTAACCAGTCCTAATTTACCCTTGATTTGGGTTTCCTTTTCAGGAGTAAAACCCAATCATAAGTCCCCTCCTAACTTGGGCATCCTCCTTAGGAGTAAGCCCCAAGATTAGAGTATTCAAATCTCCATTAAGCACATATAACTTTATGGACCCTATTCACGGATTTTCTCCCTAAAACTGAATCCTAAACCTTCATCTATCTAGGCAGTCATACATACATAAGCCCCAAACAAATTCTTATGATTGCATCTTTCATGGCACAATTGTCTAAATTTTTACCAATACCTCTTGTTTCTCACACCGAGCATGACTCACGTGAGCTTAGAGTGTAAAAGTAATTATGACATTCTTCTTTGAGCCATCAATCATAAACATCATACTCCATCACTCGAACTACGCGGGTTCTGATTCCTTTTCCAAAACAAAGGATACGTAGGTAGCCCATTTATGGGTTCGATCCCAAATTTGAAATAATCCTTGTCCTTCTGAATGACGATAAACTTCAAGTGACCCCTTGAGTGGCTTTAAAACCAGCCTGGTCATCATAATGACCAAGAGACTTTTATATAAATGTTTTGAAGGATACCATTGACCAAGAATCTCTAAACAGATATATATGATTCTCTATTGATGAAGAACCTCGAATACATATAAAAGATTCTCTAAATTTCTTGAATATTTAATCATTGATTGTTAAAACTAAAGGAAAGCACATTTTATACTTGGTAATGTAATAAGGATTCACGAACATAACTTAAATCTATAAAGAGAGTCCCGGAGTAGACAATAATTCCCCTCAAAAAGGTGTGATGAGTCCGACCTCCCATCCTCTCGACCAATGCAAATTCCTAAGCCTCATCAGTCCACAAGCTAATGAGCACCTACCTTTGGAAAGTAGGTCCAAACGGATGTGGAATCATTGGATGTTTCCGGTTCTACGACCAAACCCGCTAGAAACCGATCGGAACGTTTGAATCTCCCATCCAGGAGGTCATCCCCGAAATCCATGAGGAAACAACCCACAAGCTTCCCCGTGTGATGACACTTCATTACACCAATGCTTTCCACACCTGAAAAGTATGTAGTATTGAATTCAAAAGAATCCTCAACAATATATCACTTTGCAATACAACCCTCTATCCGACTTCAATTTTTGATAAACTTTTTCCAAATATTCATATAACGTTCAATGGGGTACAACCATATTTAGTGTAAAGGACCACATATTCGAATTTCTCTCCCCAAGTGAACTATCAAATAAACCATCATATAAAATAATGTTGGTGTGATGAAAATTTTCTATTCATATATTATGACAATAATTTTTCTTTCCATATTGAGCAATTTCTCCCGGTCTATAACTTTTTTTTCATATAGCTTTGAAGAAGAAAAAAATATTAGTTAATTTATGAAGAAAATTCTTGGAAGAAATGAAACGTAAAACTATAGGCATTAGATCTTTTATAAAACCATGGAATTCATGTGATTTTAACCCCTTTAACATTAAATCGGTCATTGAAATGATGTTTTTAATATTTGATGAATATATCTCTTGAACTTTTACATCATTAAAGAAGTTGAAAAACTTATATATCTCAAACCTAGAAATATTGTAAATAGATCGAGGATGAAAAGATCATTTTTCACACTTCACTGGTGTCAACTCTTCTCATATTCCCATGTCAAGCATGTCCAACCTAGCCTTAATTTCTTCCTTAATGTTTCCGGGTGGACATCAAAATGTTCTGATGACACTATCACGTGCATTTTTTTAACATGAATAACATTAATAAAATTTATGAAATATAGATAATTCCAATATGGTAATTTAAAAAAACTAATCTATTTTTCTAATCAATTTTTGTTCTATTGTTCAATGTATTTCACCAAAAGCAGTGTCCACGTCATTTAATTTCTAAAATAAATGATCACCTATTAGTGGATACAATGATGTATGTTCTTCTAAACATCCATCGAATGATGTCTTCCAAAATCGAGACATTTTTCATTGGGGAAGAAATCTATGATGCCCTAGAAACACGGTATTTGATGAATGTTTCAACCTAATTGACTATGTACCTTGTTCGCAAATGGGACACTCTTGAGTTCATTTAATGTTATATCCTAAAAAATTCCATAAGAAGTAAATTCATTTATCATCCCACGCAATATGGATCTCATGGAGAAATATTAAGTTCTATAAGAATCTTACAGTGTTGCACTTGAATCCCATGATAATTTCAAATCCTTGATCAACGAATCCAAATAAAAATCAATATCAATACCCGGTTGTTTTGGTCTTGATATAAGAATACATAACATGATGTATTTTAAATTCATGTATTACCATGGTGGATATTTTTAATTTAACACCATAACCATCCATGTATTGTGAGTACTTCTTTGAAATGAAAAATAATTCAATCCATCTATTGATATCTCAGGATGAAAGTTTCTCACCTCATTTCCAAATTCCAGACACTTGTGATCTATTCTCTTATACTGAAAAGATTCTTCTAGGTGACATAGTTTCCAATCATTAATACTTGTATCTGGGTACCCTGTAAATTTCTATAAAGTCTCCTCACTTCCATATAGGTTTCTAAACCTTGGACTGATTAGAATATACCATACAACTTTCATAGGACCATATTCATCTTTCTTGTATTGAAAATCCCCACACTTTGGTAATTTTTTAAGTGATTTGTGGTCATTGTGAAAAAGTATACAATAATTTTAGAAGTCATGTATTATTTCAAAGATCATACCCATTGAGCATAGAATTCCTATAGTGTTGTATGTTAAACTCGAGAGCTCATTGTCTTCTAAGATAATGTCATTCAGTAGAGCAAGTAGTTCCATAAAACCAGAATCACTCCATCAATTTCTTGATTTCAAATTATACATTTTTAGTATGGCTAAAAATGCTATATATTTAGTGAAACCAACATAAAATGGTGTCTTTACACAACTCTTTAATCTTTCAAACAATTTTTGGCAATAAAAAAGTTCATCTCCAACTTTCTCTGTCATTTCTTCAGTACGATCTTCATCATCATTCGCATCACTAATCACTTCCTCAATACAGTCTCTGTCATTGTCCACACTTGTAATAATTTCATATGATCCATAAAATTCCATTATATCACATCCACTATTTATATTATTCTTTTCCCCATGTTTATTCCAACATTTATAATAGTGATCTATTTCATGAATGATGAGGTGTTCTTCCAACTCATTTAGACTAAACAGTAGTGTAAACATGGAAAAAATATTTGAGAAGGATAATATGCATGATCTTTTTCAAAATTGATGAACTCTTTCACTCCATCATCATAATCTTATGTTAGATGATTAAAATCCATCCATTCTTTATTTATATCTAACCGATTTTATTTGGTAATATTAATATTTAATAAAATAAATACACAAAACACTGATATAAAAATTAAAAAAGGCTAAAACAATTTATAGAATTTTAATATATTTCATTATTTATCCCCAATCTACACATTATAAAACCAAGGTCCTTTATTTTGGATCTTCTAGATAAATCAATCTTCATATCTTCCAACCTTTCCTTCATTGGTCCAACTAAGAGAAATTCATCCATATAAAGATGTCAAATGACAAAACTCCCATCATAATACACCTTAAAAAAATAGAAATTAATTAAATTACACTACATGAATAATAATTCTTCCATGAAAGCATTGAAATTCTAGTAACACTATCTTGGTTCATACTTAAGCCCCAAAAAATCCATTTGAAACTAGAACCGAACCTTCTATTCAATTTATCATGAATCCTTATATTTTTCCTATGTAGATATGTTCCTCCAAATCTCTGTGAAGAAATATAATCATGACATCCAATTGTTCTAGAAAAACCCTTCAATAGAACCCAAGCTGATAACCATATGAATTATTATATTCTTCACAATAGGTGCGAAAATCAAACTAAAATATAATCTTTCTAATTATTGAAATAAATTTACAACACGAAGCACATTTGACTATTTCCTATCATCAGCTTTCACATTTAGATGATAAATATAATTGTTCTATATATCACTATTTCATAGTTATAATTCTAGTATCTATAATGAATCAAAATCATAGAGGTAATACAATTATTCCTTCATTTAGTACTCACACTACAATAGGGCAAATAGTTGACCTATGTTGAATCCTAAAAAAACAAAAAATTCCACCTAACATGCCAACACATTCTTCGTTAGAGACTCTACTATAAGCTATGAAAAACATAAAATTAGGTATAGTGCATCATCTAAATAGTTTTGTATAAATTTGTACCGATTTCTTAATTCATAGGGTTCCCATGAATCCAAACAATTGGAATTGAAAAACAACAAGTCAATGGTAATCACATGAATAAATGTAGTATGCATAGTAAAGCACATGTTAGCTCTAACACCATCATAAGAAAGATTTAATTTTCACATCCATGAATAAACATCCAACATTTCATATTAATATTCAATCACATCCCTCTAAGGTAAAAGGCTTAAATAGAAATATCAAACAAGGGTACCCAAAATTTAAACCATATGGGAGGTGATGTTGGATGAAAAGTATGTTTAGGAGTTGCAATGGGGTTAAAATTAATTCACCTTTTATGGGAGTGAGGTCATAATGGATATCCAATGGGTTGGATATAGTGAGTGCCATGCCCTTTCCAAGGTGTTAATATCAATCTTCATGTATTCCCTATATAATGTATTTTTCTTTTGTAATTCTATAAAAATATTATCTTAAAATATTATGGAAAAACCAAATTTCAGATGTCATTTGAAAACGATTTATAAAATCCTATTTGAAACCCCATTAAAAAAACCAACCATTTACACAAATTCCTCTTCTAAATAAAAAAACCTTTTTAAAATAAACCAATCAATTCCAAGAACTCTTTCACAAAACCATAATTCTTTTTTAAAAGTATTCAAGGAAAATTCATGACCCAATAGTCATAATCATTTAAAATGAACTAAACCCTTATATATTTTACAACTTTTCATTTAAAAATTTTCCCATCCCTTTTTTAAAATGATTCAAGTCTTTTGAAATGTTTCTTAAAAATTATGATCATATAAAGAAAGGTCCATATCAAATCTATCTCTAGGAAAAGATGTTTGTAAAATGATTTATTGTTCCGGATTAAAGTTGTATCCATACCATAGAGGTCAAATGAGTTGATTACAATGGAGAATATTTTTAATGAATTATGATCATACCCAAACATCAAAATCATAGTACAACATTAAATCGGAGAATACTATAAATGTTTACCCTCTATAATAGATAGGGATGGGGATTCAAGACATTGATTCTATGAAATATGTTGAACCAAATCGAGAGTGAAACATGATGTTACGTGATGTTCACCAACCATAATCGATTTAGGGAATGGAGGATTAATAGGTTCTATGGGATGTAATATTCTAGAATGTTGGGTGGGGGTTAGAGGGTAATAAATGTGGGATATTTAATTTATACACCTAGATATTCACCCGAGATAGTAGGAATAATGTTGTTATGAAGGTAATTCCCCAAATGTAACCCCAATATAAATTATCATTGGGAATGGTGGGCCTAAAACTAATGTCAGGGGAACCTAGGTTGCACAAATTGAAACATGCTAAAATTCTAAATGAAATGTAAGAATAGACCAAAACCCAATTAAAACCAAAATATATCTATATATATTAGGAATTTATAAATATGTAGAAAAATGGAATACCCAATGAAGTAATAGGGTCTAGCTGCATAGGAGTTGAGGTATGCAGTAGTATCGGAGGCTACGGAGGGGTTCACGATGAAGGTTGGTTCATGGAGGAGGAGGGTTCACGACGTAGGTGGGGTTTAGTGTGCGGTGGAGGTGGTTTCATGAAGGAGGTGGGTTCATGGTGGATGAGGTTTCATAATGGAGGAGCAATTGTTGTGGAGGAGGGTTCGTAGTGGAGGAGGGGTCAATGGTGGCAGAGTTGAGGTTGGGACAGATGAGGGGTCAGCGGCACAAAGCATGGCTTCCACAAGATTTTGAGTTGTGTGAGAGATGGAGAGGATTGTTAGGGTTCATTTATAAAATCAGGTTAAGCTTTTATCAGCCCTATTTAAAGATATCTAATAAAACTATGTATTGTCAGCTCTAAAATAGAAAGCATTGATTAAGATATAATGTTAATAATGTATTTATATTATTATATATATTTATAAAATAATATATGTGATGAATATGTTTATATATTTATTTATAATCATATGTATAAATAAATTTTTAATTACGTATATTTATTAAATTATAATAAATATATTAAGTATTTATATTTATTTATATTAAAATTGTAAATATAATAAATATATTTTTTATAAGTTTATAATTAATTAATTATTTATAGTTATAATTATAAATAAATATATATTATCATTTAAATATATTAGGTGTTTGGGAGTAAAATATAATAAGTATATAAAATTATTATATTTTATATATATATTTATAAGACGATAAATGTAATAAGTATATTTATTATTATATTATAAATACTTTAATAAATAAATATAAAATTATAAGAAATTTACTTATTATATTTATAAACATATAAATATATATAGAAATATATTTATAATATATATTTATAAGATTCTAGATATCTATAAATATATTTTCTTTAATTTTATAATTATTTAAATTAATATACATTTATTTATAATTAAAACTATAAATAAATAAATAAATATTTATTTATTTATAAATTTGTAACTTTATATTTATTATATGTATAATTTTATTAATTTATAAAATTAATATATTTATTATAATTTTATAATTATTTAAATATAATTGTATTTATTTATAATTATAATTATATATATTTGTATTTATTTATCAATATTTTAATATATTTAGTTATATATAACATTATATAAAAATAATAAATATAGTTTTTATAAATTTATAATTAGGTAAATAAATATTTATTTATTCATGTTTATAATAATAAATATATATTTATTTATTTGAAATTAAAAATTATAATATATATAGTTTTAATTATAAATATATATCTATAAATAATTATAAAATTATAAAAAATGTAATTATAATTTTATAAATATATATAATTACTATATTTATTATAATTGTATATTTATTTAAAAATATATATATTTATTTATTTATAATTATCATTATAAATATTTTTATTCATTTATAAATATTTTAATATAAATATTTATATAATTAATATATTTATTATAATTTTATAATTGTTTAAATATATCTATATTTATTTTGAATTATAACTATAACAATTTGTATTTATTTATATATTTTTCAATATATTTATAAATATATTTATTTAGTTATATATATTTATAAATTTATAATTATAATAAATATATTTATTATATTTTTATATATTATAGGTACTTAGGCATAAAATTACAACGAAATATATAAATGCAACACCCACAACCCGATATGAGGGTTATAACTCCCCCAAGTGACAATCCACCCATTTTTTATGGCGTGAAGGCCCTGTGGACATGATGTCCATAACAAAACCTATAGCCCAGGTGCCTTACACTGGTAACTATTTTTTTCATCACACATGTCTGCCTGAGGAGTCTCTATGAAAGCCATTTCCTGACAAGCCCCACATCTTGCCCCTGTCGTGATTCCTATCATCTGACTGAGCTGCCTGCACACCCCAGTCGCGATTTAACTGCTTGACCAAGTCGCCCATCACGCTATTCATGGCCTGTCTCTAATTCACCAATTGAGCATTACCTCTCCTTTAATCCTTAGATTATTTGATGCTGCTTGGATTTGATCTCAGTCATTTGATATAGTATTATAGGGTTCTTACCACTAAGCCAGGCCTCAACTACTTATAATTTTATAATTATTTACATACACATATAGTTATAATTATAAATATAACTGAACATATTTATAAATATTTGTATATAATTAAATATTTTTATATATTTATATATATATAATGATAATAGATGTATTTATTTTAATTTTATAATTATTTAATATATATATATATAATATTAATTAAATATAAATATTTTTAAAAACTATTTATATATAATTAAAATTTAATAATTATAAATATAGTAAAAATATATTTTGGTTAAATATAGTTATTTTAATTTTATAAGTATTTTTTAGAACATAATAGATGCATGGGTAGTACATGAATGAATCATATACCTAATAAAGTATGGATAATAAAATATGTTTTATAACATATTGAAAACATGAATAATAAGAAGGGTGTAATGTATAAATGAACATTCATGATGAATACATAACATATATGCACATCAATTATACTCTTGCATCAATATTTTTATTAACCAAATTCATTAGAAACATATATATATATATATACAAATAGAATTATAAATATATATTTAAAATTAATTTATAAAGATAAAACATATTCTCAAAAGGTTCAGGAGGCAGGTGATCCCACTCCTACGGAAATTTATTAGAAAAGTAAAAACAACAAACGAAATAAAATGGGTAGGTTAAAAAAATACTTTTTCACATCCAAAAAAGGAAGAATGAAAATAAAGAGTGGGTTCGGAATCATGATTAGAGTCTCCATCGTCATTAGTAGACTCCCACTATGTATATGAGTTCTTTTTATTTAAAAGCACATAATATTTCTCTCTGAGTGTTTTCTTCTCCAGAGTGATCTCTTTAGAGAATGACCTAGTAGAAACATTTCTTCCTCATCCTCATCCACCAGCCAAATCACCACGACCATATCATCGGCCATGACTTTTTGGATGTCTACCCCACTACCAAATTTTAACAAGTTTCCAAAGCCCCTCCCAGATCTGAACTATCCAAATCAAAATAATTCAGAATGATTTTTTCATTAATAGGTTGAGAATTAACCATCTAGCTAGAAGATCCCTCTTTATCAATATCTTTCTTTGAAGATGAGAAGATTCATTCGTTCTCTTTTTACCTTTTTATCACATGCTTCAAGCAATGATCTTTTTTTCATGAGTTGGGCATCAACCTGATTCTTCACAAAGACCTCACAATCTAAATCATCACCTCTAAACAAATGATCTGGGGTTTCACCAGTTAGTACAACCTCTCTATCATCAATGTTCCCACTAGCCCCCGCTTGACCCATCAAAGGTTTTCCCTCACTATTCCCCACATTGTTGATAAAAATATCTCTAAAAGATAGAGACTTAAGAATTTACATAGATTTCACAGTAGCCTGCTCATGTACCACTATTCCATCCTTTTATGAAAAATCATCCCAATTAGATGGTCCACTACCCTTCAAATTCTCATTTATCTTCACTCCCCTACCTCCTGACAATAGAGAGTTGTCAATATCAGAGGCCTTCAGAAGAGGTCAGTGTGCCATGAACATCTCATGGGGATTTTTTGTGACATCGACCTTCGAATAAACCTTCTTGTGATAATCACCGGTTTGACTGCCCTTCAAACCGCATTTCTCACAAGGTAGTTTCCTTCAACATGAATTTGAGAAGTGACCAATGATCAAATAGATATCACAAAATATAGGTTTTTTATCATATTCTACATAAATAAGAATTTAATCTATTGGGGTAGAATGATTTCATTCTCAAAAATGGCGTCACACATATCAATATTGAATAATATCCTTGAAAAGTTCCCAAAATGCACAAGCTCAGTTTCTTTTTCAAGTCGAGTGGAGACCCAATTTCACTAGCAATGTCATGCAGACTCCTCAGCTACCATAATAGGTAGTTAATGTCATGAAGTCGAATCCACACCTGAGAAAAAACATTCTTTACTAATGATACATTGAAGCCTAAAGGTCATTCATGTAAATGAATCCATCTAGGTTTTAAGGACAAAGAGCCAGTGCTCCATGTTCACAGCTTGTGATCTTCATAAGAAAAAAGACCATGAAATAATCCTTTACCAAGGGAAACACACCTCCAATTGTAAATCCCCCACAGGATGGAGACCCTTTTAGTCAAATATTCCTGACTCTAGGGATTTTATCCTTTATAAAACACTAGCCATAAAAAGAGGGAGGTTTTCCCCATCGTACTCCTCTCAGAAAATGCAACTATATTCGCTTGTACATGGGAAATCAGAACCTTCTAGAAAATTCATCCCAAATTGGAGTCCCTAAAGGATATTAGGGGACGATACACTGTAGCACTGCAAAAAAGCTTTCCAAGGATGTGATCCAAAGAATCTATGTGAACAATTAATGGATCCTTAAAGTTATCTTGAATATTCAATAGATATAGGACTAAAAGCACACAACCATCTGATCGAAAACTAGTGACAGAAACATCTAATCAAGGGACCATATCTCTCGCATGTAGTGCATTAGTAGAACACTTACCATTTTTCATAGATTCTATATATCGTATCACGACTCCCAACACATCGATCAAACCCCCATGCACAATTTTAGAGCCAAATAAGTGTGGAATCAACATCACAAGAAACCCAAAAACTCACGGACACTGCATTTAGAGAAGATCTCTGGTTTCACCTCCCCCGAAGGCCATCAAATCTTCAAAAATTCATATGTATATATAATAAATATAAAAAATATAATACATAAAATAACTAAAATAAATAAATCTAATAAATTAAACAGATCTAATAAATTAAAAAAATCTAATAAATCTAATAAATATTTTATTATTTAATGAAATATATTATAATATTATAATTATTTAAATATATATATATTTAACTATAATCTTTAGAAATATTTTTTTTAAATCACTATATATATATATTAATTATGAAAAAAATATTAATTATAAACCTGCATTTTTTATTTAACGTAAACAAATAAACATTATTTTTGAATATAAATATAATGATTTTATAAAAATTGATAATATTTTTTATTAAATACATTTATAAATTCTAATATAATTACTGATAAATGTTAGATTTATCACTGCTTTTAGCTATAATTAAAAATGGTCCCCTGTTTTATCAGTGCTTTCTACTTAGCGTTGATAAAATCTAGTGCATCCCTAGCCTGAATATATGGTATTTCTCCAATTCACTAAGGGAATGAATTTTATAAAAATAGCCATGCATATAAAACCATTAATGAAGTTTGTGAAGAACTTACAATTCATTAATTAATTAATTATCAAATTTAAAATGGTAAGGAAAGAGATCCTACCTCAAGAAGTAAACCAAGACAAGCCAAACACTTGAAATATTTTCATTTAAGTGGTGACCACTCAATGTTGCTGCTAGCCCGGTCAAGAATATGAAATTTAACATATATATATATAAGGACACCTATACCCTATGCACATATTCACATGACCATGAATATGTTTAAGGGGTCCTTACATATATTCTTATATGCATACACCCATCCATATGTTTTCCTTTTTCATATATATACATAGGCACACCTAGCCCCATACATATATATTCACTACCATGGTTGAATATACATATTACGGAGGAACCTACATATATATACATACCTAACTATACATAAGTAGGAAATTATCTTTAGACTCGGGCGACTCTAAACCACATGAAGGAGTCCAATACACTACAAATAAAATATAGGAACTCAATACACCAAGAGAGCCTGAATAAAACTAGGTGAGACAATAAAACAAGAGTAAAACATCACTTGAGATGGTGGGAATGATCGGAATTGAAACGAATATGCTTTGCCTTTGGTGTTGGATGATGTAGCTCATAGAATGGTGTCTCGAGAGAGGCACTATACACCCTAAATTCGAAAGAAAACCAAAATCAACATTAGACCTAACCCTGGTGTTTTGGAAGAACCATACCGGTTGATAGAGATTCCAAAATGCAGCTGGAAATGGAGATAAAAAGGATAGAGGAGTCTTACCTCACCAAATCAAAGAATAATTTCAAAGAATTGGTGTGGAATCGTTGAACAAAGAGGGATCTAGTAGAGGGGGTCATCGTGCGCTAAACTGTGTTCATCTAGGAGGGCTGCCATGAAAGGAAGGGGAGACCCAAGGAGGGGCACGTCAAGCTACCAGAGGAGGGGTAGATACCCCTTGGTCTCTTAAAAAATAATCTAAAATGAACAACAACAATAATAAATGATGATAAAAATAATAATAATATTATTATTACTATTATTATTATTAAAACACTTCTTGATTATTAATTTCTCATTTAATTATAATTTAATTTAATTTAAATTTTAACTTTAATTTAGTTAAATTAATTTCTTATAAAAAGAACATTGTTGAGTTCCGACTCTCGAAAAGGCATTCTGAAACTCAGTTTAAAAAATGGTTCATCCTGTAAATGAAAAAAGTTCAAATACACTTAGATTTTTTTCAGTTCAAAACAAAGGATGTTACAACCTTCCCACCTCAGAAATTCTCATCCCCAAGAAACATTCATGATTAATGGAAACATCTTCCAACCTATAGGGGGTCATGAAGACTCATTAAAACTATTTTGTTTCATTTAACAATGCCTAATGCACCTTTCAACACTACTTAAACACACATAACAAAAGTTATCAAAGCCTATGGTAATTCTCATTTTCAAACTCAAACACTGAGACAATACTTAGTCAATCCCATTTATCTAGACACATGATCATATCATCATCTCATTAAACATCTATCCAAAATACATCCAACCTTAGCCTTTAATATTATAAAAGGAAAATATGTAATCCATTACACCTTCCACTGTCAGTATTTCTTACAAGACACACCCTTATGTGTTCTATAAATGCTTCTCATGTGATTTATAAAATGATTAAAATGGTTGATTCCCCATCAACCTCAAATCCCATGTCGATTAAGATTTTCATGAAAAACCCTAGCTATTGGAAACTACAGTCACCTCACCAGACGACATCCTAGAAATGGTCCTTTACTAAGCATTCAATTTAAGAGTACACTAATAATATTTTAAAGATTACCCAAAAGAAATTCTCATCTCTCTTGGAAGAGTACACTAATAAGATTTTAAAGATTACCCAAAAGAAAACAGTTGATCCACTACTGGTTGAATCCTTATATGAAACTCATTTTCACCTAACGATGCATCCTCACAACCAATCATAATGAATATTTCCACCTGATTCATTACATGGTCATTTAGGTTTAACAATTGAAGTCATCCAAGATCGATGGTTCTTCATAAAGGTTGTAAACAGATAACTACCATATAGTCATGCTATCGAGAAAGCACTGAATTGATTTATACTTGGAAGCCTCAAAGGCAATCAAGAAAATTTACCATTTTGAGTGGTCCTTTGTGGTTACATATCTTATACTTGGAAGGATCCATTTACCAAAATTGCGGTGGTACTCCAATGAGCTAAGATCACAACATCAAAGCATTAGACATGAAAACAAAAACTGAACTGACCGGCATGTCAAAACACCAGAGTATCGAGATAGTTCTCCCAATCATTGGGATGAAACTGTTTATTTAATGCTCTAGTCACTCTACTTCAGAGATGTCCCATGAACTCACACTAAAATATAAGTCTCAAAAATATCATCGAATCCAACCAGTTTATTGCAACATTTAACACTCGATGGTCACATTTTACATGAACACATATTATCCCAATGTTTTATAAGAAACTGATACATTCTGATTACTATCCATCAGTTGTTTTCCCTATTCATTCCAGTATCAGATTGTATGTATACGTGATTTAATCCATCATATTATTTCTCCCTATGACAATTAACCTGGATTATTCCATATTGAGTCATCTTTCACTGTATAAAAAGAAAGGGTAAGCAACCTACAAAGCGGCTAACCATGCCAAAGAATGTTTAACCCACTGAAACTAAAAATTTTTGATTTCTATTCCCAAAACCATTGTGAAAAATAAAACATGAACACCCTTCCATACAAGGTTTTTATTTATAAATAAATATTCCTATTAGGAAAAATTACACCAAGCGTTTGAAACATCATGGGATATAATAAGGAATTTAAACTCAAGGGTGCTACCTACCATGGGCTAGCCCCATATGAGAGCATAAGCGTCAAATCTACAACCGGGTCATGCAAAAAAGAAAGTCACTAGGATCATGATCTTACATTAAAAGGTGTTTCTAAAATGAATGAAGGAATATAGAAAATGATCATGCTTCCATTACAAGGTAACATAAAAAGTGAATCTCAAGCTACTATTACATAAGGGTTTAAAAAAAATATACCACCTAAGGATCCAGTTTCAATCCCCTTGAATTTAAACACATTTAAATATTTAACCATTTAAATTATTTAACTAAAACATCATGGTAATGTAGGAATGTATCAATAAACATCATTTTTAAAACATTAAACACTTCTTGTCATTCGGTCATAATTAGGAAATTTATCAGAAAATTCCTTTTATGGAAAGTAAGGTGACCTATAAGGGTCCTACTAAAAAAAACTCAGTTATTATGATAGCAATCCAATAGTTTTTTTAGTTATTAATATTATAAACACCCAAATATTTTATCTCATAAGCGACATTCCCAAAATTTACCTTCTGGTTTCATATTAATATATTTATTTATTTTTTAATTTAACTAGTTCATTTAAGGTTCAAAACAAACATATTTTCATTTATAACCATTTCAAAAGATATTACATGGCTTTAAATTTAATATGGAATTCCATTTTCTAATTCATAAATCACCTGTACACTTTATGGATTGAAAATTCTCTCCCATTAATCTAAAAAAATATCATTTAAAATTTAACATGTTCATAAATAATGGTCTAAATGTAAGGGTGGACACCTAATAACCTGTAAAGCACCTATACACTTTAGAGTTTGGCATTTGGCTCTCTTTAGTCAAAACCTATTTACCTCAGCCTTTTTTATTTTCACAGCCTTTTATACTGGTTTGAATACATAGGTTACCTTTTTCTAGATATAAGGTTCCCATACACCTTCCAACTGAAAACTTTTTAATATTGTAATCATATTTATTTAATTCAGAAAAATCTCCCAATTATATATCAAAAGAAGAAAGAAAATATGTACAATAAGCTAACATATAGAAACATATTGAAATCCCAGAAGCATGGAATGTTTTCACTAAATGAAAATAGTTAAATCAGTAGGAAAGGAATTCTAAAAAGTAAACAACATGGAATAATAAAAATTAATCACATTATATAGGCATGCTAAAATGAATCTACATAGAATGGAACTATCCGTGGAATGTGAATTTATATGTTCCTAGTATGATGAATGAAATGAAACTTACTTTCCATATTATTCCAAGGGTAAAAATACCATAAATTCTACAAATCATTAAGTAGTAGAAAATACTATAATCACTCAAGGTGAAATCATATCAACTATAATAGAAAATATTTTGGATGTCAATCCTTGCATTGGACACTTGGTAATTTCCCATATGTGGGGTGATCAGTCCCAAGAACGGTTATTAATAAAGAACTGACACATTCCTAGTCTCCTACAAACCATCCAAAATAGTAAGGCAAAAGAAAAATTAACTTACCTATGGTACCACATTGTAGCATCGCAACCCAGCTCACATCTAAGATGGTGGTTGTACCGGTGGGTCACATGGCCTCAAGCATGCCTCTTCATATGCCATAGGCTAACAACTAGTAGTTATGGTTTATTGATGGTATCTTGTGGGAGTTATACCCTCTAGATCTAATTCTCATAGTGGTATAATAATATTAAAACAAGAAATAGTAGAGGAAGCAGTAATAATAAAGAGATGGAGATAAGAGATTAAGGGTAATATAACTAAATAAAAGTAAAATGGACAATTATAATTCTACATAATGATGAATGTAATGTAAGGTTTTACTATAAAGTAAAATATGTAAAAAATAACAAAATAAAATAAAATCCCAATTGTCAAATCCTCAAGTATCTAGAAAAAGAGACAAGTCATTTTCTCCCTAGAACTCATGCCCACAACACATCATAGGAAATGAATCCAAAGACCTACATTCATGAAGATTTACTTAGGTTCCAAATGGAACTTGAGAAGGGTGAGAGATATGAATCTCACTAGGACGGCACCAATAGTACCTATTCTAATCAATTTTCTACAATTAATAAAAAATTATAGTGTGACACAAATAATATGTGTAATGTTATAAAAAATTAAATAATAGAAAATTGGTTCGAGATCCTAAACTAACACCCCTATCATAAAACCTACTTTGGAATCAACTAGATATCTATGTCTGTGGGTAGATCCAACTGTATGAGGAAGGATCACCCGAATCTGTGGCATATTATCATGTTGACGATGAATCACTCAAAATATACCATAAACATATGGTCTCTATCCTCAGGATAACCAAAACCTTTACCTCAGGCATTAGTAGAATCTCACCCTCAGGCTATCAGAAATATTTCCCCTAGGCATAACTATAATCTTTCCCTCATGCAATTAAAATTTCACCCTTAGGCATATCATGAATCTCTCCCTCAAGAATCATGTTACTATGCCTCTATCCCTCATTCTTCTAATATAGACATATAATATTCCCTCATGCATTTAGTACCAGTTTTCCTAGACCACATGTGGTAAAAAAAAATATCCACCAAGCCATCAGGTGTCACATTAAACATGAGTCGTATCAAAAAAACTCAACATGCCAAATAGTATTAAACCCTCATGTATTAATCACATTGATAACAAATAATCTAAAAACTAATCAAAGAAATTTAATTCAAGTATCAAAAATACAATATTTTTCAACACAATACACAAAAGACAATTTATTAAAAAAATTACCATCTATCAACTAGTTTAGGTCATTAATCTAGGTTCATAATTATCAACATAATTATAAAAAACATATTTAATTAATCCATCAACCGTATAGTCATTAATATTAGTCAAACATTTTACCTAAGATGATTGTAAATAAGAAAGCACAAAATTTATTATTATGCTGATTCAAAAGTTTAAGCCAGTAATCAAACAATTTTTCCAATTTATTATAGGGATTTAAATTCAAACATACCAAGTCTTAATAATTTCCTCGGCTGTCACACCTATTGGGTGGATTCAGGTCTATGTCTCTTAACCTATGGACCCAAAAAATCAAAAGGATGTTTTGGAATGATAAATTATAATTTAATAGGGATTATTCGATTTATTTAGTCACGTACGGTGTTTCATCTCAATAAAACATATTTTATATACTTTAAATAATTAAATGAGACAAAAGGGATTTGGTTTATACCACCCACATCAATCCCATTTATATTAATTCAATTAAACCTAAAAAATTCATTGATTAAACATCATACATATATGTTAGCATTTTAAACCATTATGTTCTCATAATAAGTGCTTATTAAATTAACTAGAGGTGTGGTCGTGCCATCTTATTCAGTTCCATTCAAAACTTACCATTTAGTTTTTCTCTATTTAAACTAATCATTCATAAAAAATCAATTCACATTATTCGAAGGGTGGAAAGACTATCTTTCCACATAACAAGAACTAATAACAAAGTATATGTAAAACTCAACCATAACTAAGTATGATATAAACAACTATCACAATTTTTTATCTTGAAGACAACACACCTCTGATAGAGTGGTTTTGTTATAAAATCATGATTTTTTTTATCAAACTAATCATTTATCTTATTTAAGAATTGAATCCAATTCAATAAAGGAAATAATATTTGGGAAATGACCATACATAGAAAATAATTAATTAAAAGTGTGAATAATGTTTAATTAATTAATTGATGCTTTCAAAAATTTAAAAAGGAAATAATGGGATCCAACCTAAATAGGTAGACTAAGACAAGATAAATACTCAAAACTTTATGATTTAAGTGGTGACCACTCAAATCTCCTAATACCACTTTGATCATATACACTTTTTCTTATATATAAAGATACCTAACACCTATGCACATATTCAAATGGCCACGAATATGTGAAAGGTAATCCTTACGTATATGATTATATATATATACCCTTCTCCACATATATGCATATAAATTTTTCATAGATATACATAGGCACACCAAGCCCCATACATATATATATATATATATATATATATTTATCATTAAGGGTTAATATACACAATACTGGGGAACCATCAAATATATACATACCAACATTTTCATACGTAGGCAATTCGCATTAGACTTTGGAATCTCTAAACCACACGAAAGGGTCCAAAATACAATAGAAAAAATCTATGAACTCAATAACAGCCAAAGAACCCAAATAAAAATAAGAGTGACAATGAAACAAGAGTAAAATCCTTCCTCAGATGTCGGAAGTTACTGGATTGTAGAAAATCTGCTTCTCCTTCAACAAAAGATGTCAGAACTTGCACAAAGGGGTCTTGGGAGAGGCACCACACACCCTAAATTCAGAAAAAAACCAAAACTATGGTTATACCTAACCATAGCGTTTCGTCTGAACTATATCAGAAGATAGAGAGGCTATAATGTGGTTAGAAATAAAGAGAAGAAGGATAGATGAACCTTATCTCACAAGATCTAAGAAGAATCATGAAGAAATGAGGTGGAATTACTGAATGGAGAAGGAGCTGAGAGAGGGGGTCCTCACATGCTATAGGGGGTTAGACTTGAGGATTATCACATGAAGGGGAGACCCAAGTAGGGGGCACATCACACTACAGGAGGAGGTTGATAGACCCATTAGTCTCTTAAAAACTAATATAAAATTAAACATAATAATAATATATGATAATAATAATCATCATCATCATCATTATCATAATTATATTATTATTTATATTATTTAAATGTTTCTTTTTTTTAACATTTAATTATCAGTTAATTTATTTTCCATTTTAACTTTAATTTAATTTAATTATTTTTAATTAAACACATTGCAGTGATCCAAATCTTTAAAAAGTGTTCAGAAAACCGTTTTAAAAAACGGTCTGTCTAGAAAATTCCAAAAGTATGAATTCCCTTTGATTTTGTCTAGTTCAAAACACAAGATATTACAATCTTCCCACCATATAACTTCTCATCCCCAATATTCCTTCAACAACAAATAAAATATCACCCAACCTACAGAGGGTCATAAATTCTCATTCAAACGGATGTGTTTCATTTACCAATGCCCAATGCACCTTTAAACACTTACTAAAAATACAACACTTAAGCTACCAAAGCCTAAGGAAGAACTATGTTTCCAAACAAAACACTGAGGTGACACTTACACAAGCCTGTTTAGCTTGAGACATGATCACATCATCATCTCATTAAAATTTTTTCCAAAGGTACTTCCCACCTTAGGAATTAATGATAAAAATGGGAATCATTCTGAGCCATTGCACCTTACACCATCATAATTTCCTATAAGACATTCCCTAAAGTGTTAGAGTAATGATTCGTTCATGATTTTCCAAATGGTTAAAACAGTTTATTCCCCATCGAACTCAAGGACCAAGTCGAGCCATGTTTTCATGGAAACCCCTGGATGACACAAGCCATACTCATCTCACCAGACGAAGTGTTAGAAATTGTACTTTAATAACCCTTCCATTTAACTAGAGAGGAAACTAGCCGAGGCACTCTAGCTGACCATTTAAGAAGATGCTTGAATTAAATGGTTGGGGTTTTAAAAACGAAACTATGATGCCTTCTTTGAAGGTAACTCACATATACATTGAACTTTCTCACTAAAGTACATACCTTACTTCCAGTGGCATTCCTTGATTTAAGAATCACCAAAACTAAAAAAAGTATGAGATGACCTTGAATTAGAATGACTAAAGTGTAAGGACCTAACCCAAGGTAGTTCATCCTCCATGATTACAAGTGAGACATTGGTACAAATCCAAGACTTCCACATCAAAAATTAACTAAGCCGAGAGTGGAATTAGCTTAGTGGTCAAGTCAAAAGAAACTGATGGTGTACAAAAGTTTTTCCAAAGCATTCTTACATGGGAATCCAAGGGTCACTCAAGACTAACCTACCCTTGATATGAACCACGCGTTCAACATACAACATTGGGATACCACTTAAACCTCCCAAAAACTTTTTAACTATGGAGTGTCATAAGAAAAATTCCCTCTTAGTGTATCTGGGATGAAATCAAGATAGGGGAAATGTTGATCTCCCACGAAAGAGTACACTAATAGGATTTTAAAGATTAGTAGAAAGAAAATGGTTGAACTACTATTGGTCGACACCTTAAAAGAATTCGTCTTCACCTACATACACATCGTCACAACCAATAATAATGCCTTTTTCCACCTGATAGATTACATGATCATTTAGGATTAACAACCGTAGTCATTCAAGACAAACAGTGCTTTATAATGTTTTTAAATTTCTAACCACACCAGAGTTGTGTTGCTGATCAAGAACGAATTTGATTTAGATGTTCAATCCTCAAAATAATTCAATAAGAACTAACCATTTGGAATTATCCTATTTGGTTGTATACATTCTAATTGGAAGGACATATTTATTGAAACTATTGTGGAGCTCATCCAAGTCATGATCACATCATCAAAGCATTAGACAGGGAAACCAAAACTAAACCGACTAACATGTCAAAGAACCCATGTATTGAAATAGTTCTTATGAGCATTAGGATGAATGTATTAATTAAATTCTCAAGTCACTATACTCTGAAGATGACTAAATATCACACTCATACAAACAAGGTTCAAATATTTACCCAAGCAAAATTTTTTATTAAAAATTTTAACAATTGTTGGGAAAGATGTACATGAACCCTTATTATGCCAAGGTTTCATAAGAAACTCAGAAATCCTAGTTACTATCTATAGGCTTTCTTCCCTATGAATTCAAGTATCAGATGGTATTTACAAGAGTTTTAATCCATCATTTTATTTCCCCCTATGACCATTAACCTAGATAATACCATACCAAATCATCTATCACTGAGGAAGAAGAAAGGGTCGTTCGACCATCGAAGCTACCGACCATGCCTGAGGTATGTCTCGACCACTGAAATTGAACATTACCTTATGATCACTCCCATAACCAGGGTCAAAAAAACATGCCCAACATTATAAACAAGGTTGTTATTTAGAAACAAAGATTCCTACTAGGGAAAATGACACTAAACGTCATAATGCTCATGGGATTCAGAAAGGAATTTCAAATCAAGGGTGAAAACTACAATAGGATAGGCCCTTTGAGAGCATAAGGGTCGACACTACAACTAGGTCATGAAAAACAGAAGGTCACTAGGATCAAGAACCTACCATCTAATATGTTTCCAAAAAGAATTAAATCCTATGAAAAATGCTCATGTTTTTTCTAAGGTAATACAAAAAGTAAAGGTCAAGATACCCTTACAGGTGGAATTAAATAAAGGAAACCACCAAGAGTTCTATTTTAGGCCCCTTACATTTAAACACATTTAAATATTTAACCATTTAAAAGATTTAACTAACAAATTAAGGAAAATAAATAAAGTATCAAAAAAATACTTTTTAGAAATATAAACACTTCTTGATATTCAGTCACAATTAGAAAATTTGTGAACAAATTCCTTTTCAACATGTAAGGTGACCTACAAGGGTCCCACTAAGACAACATGGGTTCTTCAAAAAGTCACCCAATAGTGGATTCTTAGTTATTAAAATTATAAACACCCTAATGGGTCATCTCATAAGACACATTCCCCTGACTGACCTACTTAAGTCCAGTTGAGCTCTTTTTTCTTTTTGAAACTATACAATTAATTTCATATTCAGAACAAATTTCTTTTCATTTACAACAATCACAAAATATATAACATGGTTTTTCATTTAATATAGACTAAAATTCCCATTAATGAATAACCCATACACTATATGAATTTAAAATTGGCTCTCATTAATTGAAACTAATTTTATTTATAATTTTACATGCTCATAAAAATGGTCTAAATGTAAAGGTGGCCACCTACCTACCTATAAAGTGCCCATACACTTTACAGTTTTTCATTTTTATCCCTTTATTCAAAACCAATTTACCTTAGACCTTTTAATTTTCACAGCCTTTTATAATGGTTTGAATACATGGGTTAAGTTTTTCATACCATTAGGTGACCATAAACCTTACCACTAAAAACTAGTTCCCGTCATAATCACAACCATTTAATTTAGAAACAAATAACCAATTATATATCAAAACCAGCTAGCATGTCACTACACGATGCTAACATAGAGAATAATATAGAAATCAAAGAATCATGGAATATTATCACTCAATACACATAGTCAAATTAGTAGGCATGGAAGACTAAAAAAACTAATAGAATGGCATAATAACATTAAATCATGTTATATATGCAATATAAAATGAAACTACCTAGAATAGAACTATGCATGACATGTAAATTTCTATGTTCCTAGTATTATGCATGTAATTAATCTTCCTTTCCACAAAAGGCCAAGGGTAAAAATACTATAAATTACATAAATAATTAAGTAGTGGAAATTAATCTATTCAATCAGGGTCAAATCATATCAACTGTAATAGAAAACAACATGAACATAAATCCCAGCCCTGGCCACATGGCCTTTTCCTATACGTGGGGTGACAATTCCCTAGCAAGGTTTTTAACTAAGCACTGAGACATTCCTAATATCATATTTACCATAAAAATATATTTTGACAAAGGAAAAATTAACCTACCTATCATACCACTTTGTAACTTCTTGTCCCAGATCACCTCTAAGACAGTGGCCAGATCGGTGGGTCACATGGACTCAATCATGCCTCTCTATATGCCATAGGATACTGAATAGCAATGAGGTACTATTGATGGTATGGTTGAGAGACTATATCCTCTATATCAGAGCCACACAATGGTATAATAATATTAAAACATAAAATAGCAGTGAAATCAGTAATAATACAGGCAAGAAGATAATAGTGGAAGGATAATATAACTGAATAAAAGAAAACTGAAAAAATACAATTCCATATAAAGAGGAGGGTAATTTCAGGTGTAACTACATGGTACGAGAAGTAAAAAAGAAAAAAAAAGAAAGGAAACCACAATTATAAAATCCTATAACATCATGAGAAAGATCCTAGTAATGTGCTCTCTAACTCACATGTCCACAAAACATCACAAGAAATGAATCTAAATACCTATGAGTAATAAGAACTAATATGTTTCTAGAAAAAGCCTGAGTAGGGTGGAGATATAAATCTCAGTCGGACAACACCCACAATTTCTATCCCAAACCATTTTGTGCAATTAATAATAAATGACTATGAGAAACACATTATAAATGAAAAGTGATAACAAATTAAATAATAGAAATTGGTATGGGATCTAAAACAGAAACCTATCAAATACAATTTACTTCGGCCTAAACCAAATATATATATATATCTGTGTGTGTGTGTGTGTGTGTGTGTTTGTGGGTAGATCATCTTAAATCATAAAGGATCACCCAAATCCATGGTAGATTATCCTATTAGGGATGAATCACTCAGAATATACCTTAAACATATGGTCTCTTCCCTCAGGATAACCAAAACATCATCCTCAGGCATAACTAGAATCTTGACCTTAGGTTATCTAAATTCTTGACCTTAGGCACAACAAGAATATCACCCTCATGCTATCGAAAATCACTCTCTTATACATTACTGTAATATCTCTCTCAGGATATCCAAAATCTCACCCTGAGGAATAACTAGAATCACTTCCTCATGCATCGTGTGGAAGTGCATCTAGCCCTCATAAATATGACATTAACTTATAATCTACCCTTAAGAATTTAGTACCAGTGTGCCTATCCCTTAGGTGGTAACAAAATATGCACCAATCCCTCAGTTGTCACATTAATCAGGATTCATATCCACACAAACTCAACATGCCAAACTATATCAAACTCGCAGGTATCAATCACATTGATATCACATAAGCTCAAAATAAAAAAAAAATAGAAACCTCAATTATAGTATCAAATATACCATATTTATCATCATAATGAATAATTGTCAATTTATAAAAAAATTACCATAGTTCAACTAGTTTATTTTAGTAATCCAGGTACCTAATTATCATTATAATTATATAAAACCTATTCAATTAACCATCAACCCTATAGGCATTAATATTAGTTAACCAATTTGTCCAAGGTGATTCTACCATAATAAATCACACAATTTTTTTATTATTCCACTTAAAAAGTTTAATCCAACAATCAAACAATTCATTTAATTTATTATGTGGTGTTAATGTCAAACAACCCAACAGTTAATAATTTCCAAGTATGGAACACATATCAGGTGGATTCAGGTCTCATTCTCCTTTCATATGGACCCAAAGGAATATAAGGGATTTTTTAAATGAAAAATTATAATTTATTAGGTATTATTTAATTTTTTTACACACAGAGTGCCAGCACAATCAAGTATATTTAATATACTTTAAATAATTAAAGAAAACAAAATGGATTTAGTTTAGACAACCCAAATGAATCTAATTTAAATTAATTCAATTAAACAAAACAAAAGGAATGGTTTAACAATCCAAAATATATGTCAATATTTTAAAACATTAACTTATCATAATCAATGGTTATTTAATTTACCAAAGGCATGGTCATTCCACCCTATTCAGTTCCATTTCATATTAACCATTTAATTCATTCCATTTAAACTAATCGATCATGAAATATCAATTCTCATTAATCAAAGTGTGAAATTACTAAATTTTCAAAAAAACAAGCACTAACAAGAAGGAAGATAGATAACTCAACCATAACTAAGCATGATATAAAAACTACCACAACTTTTTAGTTTTAAGATAGTGCACCTTTGATAGAGGGTTTTTATTATAAAATCGCGACATTGTTTATGAAACAAATCATTTAACTTATTTAAGCATTACCTTAAATTTACAAAAGGAATGAATTTCATAAAAAACAAGATAAATAAAAATAATTAATAAAATGTGATAATAATTTGAAATTAATTTATTAATATATTCTCAAATTTAAATGGGTAATGAAAGGGATCCTACCTCAAAAAGTAGACCAATCCAAAACAAACAGTCGGAACTTTATGATTTAAGCAGTGACCACTCGAAGCTACCGCTACCTCATTCTCATATATGCACATTCTCATATATATAAGGAAACCTAGCCCATATGCACATATTTTCATGGCCATGAATATATGAAAGGGGATCCCTACATATATGCTTATATGCAAACACCTGTCTCCACTTACCTGCATATGATTTTCTCATAGATATACATAGGCACACCTAGCCCCATACATAAATTTTCACTTCCATTGGGGAATATACACATAAATGGGGAACCTAAAAATATATATATACCTACCTATGCATACATAGTCAAGTCTCCTTAGACTCCGGCGACTCTAATGCCCACGACAGGTTCCAACACACTACAAATATAATCTAAGAACATAGAAACAAAAATACACCACAGTTAAAACTATATGAGAAAAATTAGTAAGAGTAAAACCTCACCTCTGATGGAAAAAATGACCTGAATTGAAGAGAATCAGCTTCCTCTTAGTGGTGGATGTTGGAACTCTCACAAAGGGGTCCTGGGAGAGGCACCAAACACCCTAAATTCAGAAAAAAACAAAAATATTGGTTAGAAATCATACTAAGGTTTCAAACCAACCATAAAAGGGCGAGAAGATGACAAAATAAGGTAGGAAATGGAGAGAATAAAGAATGAGGATTCTTACCTCGTCTGATCAAAGAATAATCACAAAGAAAAAAGGTGGAATCATTGAATGGAGAGGGAGCTGGGAGAGGAGGTCATCGCGTGCAGCTGGGGGTTTGGCTAGGAGGCCTATCACATGAGAAAGGGGAGACCCAAGGAGGGGGCGCATCACACTGTAGGGGTAGGGGGAAATACCCCTGGTATCTTAAAAAATTAATCTAAATTTAATAATAATAATAATAACAAATGAAAATAATAATAATAATCATAATAATTATAATAACAATTATATGATTATTATTGTTATTATTAAAGTATTTATTTAATATTATTTTTACATTTAATTATAAATTAATCTAATTTCTATTTTAACTTAAATTTAATTAAATTAATTTCACTAAAAACACATTTCAATGTTCCAACTCTCCAAAAATCATTCAAAAACATGGTTTAAAAATGGTCTACCATGTAAACGCCAAAAGTTCTAAATTCTCTTGGATTTTTCCCAATTCAAAACATTGGATGTTAGAACATGGATAATGGAGATTAAATTGTATTTATTTTAAAACCATGGATACATTTGGAGTACACAATAGATTTTGGTTAGGGGTTTCAAGTAAGGATAGTTTGTAATTGCCTTGATATTTCCTGAACCATATTTTTTTGTCATTTATAGACATTTGGGTTTTCAAGGGTGTATCATAGTGATCTCTTAGTGATATTAGTTTTTTTTAATTATATTTGATTTAAATTTTTTCTAATTTTTATAAATAATAATTTTAAATATTTAAAGGTAATTTTGGTAAATTTTGGATTTAAGTTATTGTTTTTTAAGTGATTCACTTATTTTTGATGTGATTCAGAATTTTGGATTCTATAATAAATTGTATTTTTATTATATATAATATTATTTATGTGAATTTTAATTATTATTAAAATGTATTTACCCTTACATAAAAACCTACTCTATTCTATGGGAAAGTCCACTCACCCTTATGTGGGTACGCTACATCATGTGAAGGTCAATGTTATCGTCGAATGTGGGTAGCTCAAGTTATCTAAATCTCACATATAGGTAATTTCTAGGTATCTCATCTAGGTAAAATGGTTTTTATTCTATTTATGTCAAGGTGGAATAATTTATTGGCCACTATGTAAAGGTAAAACCATTTACCTCTACAGAGAGAATATTTCCTACATGTTGGTAGCCCATTCGAGAATTTCATAATTCTAATTCAAGCTTAACTTCATTAAAATTCCCTTCTATATATATATATGGGTATTTGTTTCCTAGTTCTTCAAAATTTTGATCCCTGGTTGTATCTAAAACTCTTTCACACAAAATTAATGAAAAAATTGATTAAAATCAATAGATTAATTTTGGTTATGTAGATTTAATTGAAATATTTCACTTTCTATAATTTATAGAATTTAGTTGGATATTTCATTCAAATTAAAGTATTTTTGGATTAAAAATGAATTTATTAGATATATTAAAATAGAATATCTATGTGAAGCGTGATATGTGGTATTCTAAATACCATAATTTATATTTATTTTAATATTATTATATTTTACTCAAGAATGGATGAACTAAAGATTTATTATTTGGATTTTGGAAGTCATCTATAATCATACCAAAACCTCCTTGTGAGTTTCATCTATGATCCATATCTATCTCCCTTTTTATGTTTTGTGCATCACAGCTGATAGGTAAATTCTATTATCATTTTTCATATCAAAATATAAAAATGTGTAATGAATGTTATGGATCATCTAAGGAAGTAATATATTAAATAATAACAACCAAGATAGTGGCCTCATAGTGTATTCATGTATATGTTAGATAATGAATAATAATTTGTTAGTGAATATAATGTTGTTGGTTGGTGGGAGACATTATAAAATCATGGTAGTTGAATCAAACTCCTTTGATGTGGAGTTTCCGTCACTTATTAAGGTATAGGATTTTTGGCCTTGTGTTAATATTTTTAAATAATTAAACTTCATATGTTTTGGATTCATTTACGTTGCTTTTTGAACTTGAACTATTTTTTTGTCCCCTTGTGCCAAAATGACCAAAATTGTTGTCATTCCACATCGATTGGTAAACCCCTTAACATGGATTCATAGAAATTATTGGATTCTCTTATTTTAAACCCTCCTAATTATCCCTTTATTCAATTACTTACAACTTTTAACACTATCAATCCATAATTTCCCAAATAACTTCCAAATGAGGTAAGAATAAACCATCCTAAAGCTTTGTATTATAAAGATGTGATATGGGTAAAAAGGGTCACTCAAACTTATGTATCTTATCTATTAACATTCTCATGGGTCTTGATAATTTGGATATATGGTTTAAGGGATGGTTTCATGTCCAATATCATATATATCTATTTATATAACCTCTTCTCATAGGTTTAATTTTTTGGTATTAAATCTTGGAGAAGGTGATGTGGGTGTTTTCTATTTATATTTTTGGCACTCAACTATGATTTCTTTACAATTTTTCCATCATTTATTGTTTTATATTCCTCTATACAATGATTATATATATATATTATGGTACATATGAAATATGATTTTTAGGAGGAATTATTTGGTTTATAAATAATATGTGGAAGGTAATCTAGTTGTTTATACCCTTTATTTTTCAAGAAAGTTAGTTGATGAATTTGTTTACCAAATATTTCTTAATTGGAATTAATAGTTGATATGGGAAATAAATTTATAAGAAATTTTAAAAAAGTTATGAGAATATAAACTATGTTCTTAAATAATGAATTTGGATGTTAATCTAAAATGAAAATATGAACAAAGGGGAAACCTATAATAAATGATAGGCAATAAAAATTTATAATTTCAAAGATTCAAGTGGATATTGTTATAATTAAGTATAAATTGAGTCATTTTATTTTATTATATAGTTATAATAAGAGTAATATCTAATTTTAAAGTTGGTTATTATTGTTAAATTACCTTCTTTTAGTTTCCAGGAAAGTTTATACAAAGGGGGATGCTCTTTTATCCGCAATTCCTAGGGGTCTACAGGGCTGGGTTTTTTTTTCTAAAATGTTGATATTGGGTATTTGTTCTAGTTCCATTTTGTATTGTTCCCATCTCCATAGTTTCTATCTTATCGTAGTATATTACATTTAACCTTGTATTATAATGTAAGGATTTATAATACCTTTAGATAGAGCGTTTGGGTACTTTCTTCCAGGGAACATGTTCCTAGTTTATGTTATTGGGTAATTTTTTATTTGTTCTACGGGTGGGATAGTATTTTAGGGGATGTATGAGATGTGTATATACTTTTTTGTTAGTTGGGTAAGATTCAGTTGTGTGTTCAATTAAAATAAGATAGTAGGTATTGAATTGGAATTCATTTAAGGATAGGACATGTATATGATTTCATTTATTTTTTTTGAAAATAGTGTGGCTCCATGATTAATTTCTAGGTGTAAGTTGTTTAGATGAGGGTATACATACTAGTTAAGGATATATAGTTTATGTTTAAATTAACCTGATAATTGGGATAACTAGGTTGATATAAATTATTATAAATAAATGAATTATTAAACCGAATATACTTTTGGAATATTGATAAATATTTTTACTAGGTTGCATGAAGCTAATTGAATAAATAAATTTAATCCTTCACATTGTGATGAGTTGAATTAGTAGAATAATGAGGATAAATATGGTTAAAAACTCTATATAATTTTCTTAATTGAGTGGGAATTTTTGGATGGAAATTATAAAATACTAAAATATAATTAAAATATAATTGTATGGAATACAAAAAAATTGACACTAAACTGAAGTGTAAAACTGGTTATAAAATTGATACCATAAGTTTCACTTATAATTAAATTAACATTTATGGTAGTATTTAATGGTTTTTTACAGATAGTGGATAGATTAGGTATGAAAAATAAATGGGATTGAGAATAACGGTTCATATAGGTAATGAAATATCTTTGATGATGATATCTATAGATGTTTTTCAAATGCTTGGTTATATTTACTAATGAATATTGAATACAACTTATATATGAAAATTTTTATTGTATTATGTGAGTGGTTATGTAAATATGATGTGTTTAAAAGAAATTTGGGATATTCGGGAAGGAGATATAATGGGTGAAGATGTGCTGGTGATGGCATGGTTGTGTGATGGTTCCATTGGGTGTGTGATATGTAGTTTTGATATTGATAGTAAAATGATGCTCATATTTATTACCCATGAATTATAGTTAAATTATTATGGGGAACTCCTAATAACTATATTCTGATTCAAGATAGAAGGGACTGTTTGATAGTAATTAGTTGATAGAGTTAAAATTTTAGGGGGAATTTTTTTAATTACATTTTTTATTTTCCTTCATATTTTGATGGATATACTTTTTTATTAATGGAGTAATTGTAGGAAAACATATGAATGTCAAAATAATGATTCAAGATTTATTATATCACTCTTGATATAATATTATAGGTTGTGTTCATTTGATATAACATGGGAATACCTTGTGGTTTGGTTAGTTTCAGTGATTCTTGAGAAAGTGGTTGATGAATTTTATTTTGTGATAGCTTATTAGGATTATTTACATACTTTTTCTATAACACCCACTGATTTTGGAATATATTTTTCTCTATATTATTACTAGTTTCGATAGGTTTATCCAAATGCAACAGAAAACTAAAATGATTCATGATATATTATTTGAATATTATTATGAAAATTTAAAAATAATAAAACCTCTAGTAAATAAAAAGGTTGTAATCAATTAAAAATGTATACCAATAGGATTAATAACACCTAATGCTTTAAAAGGGTATTTATTAATAAAATTTTATTTCAATTATTTATTTTATATTCATTTAAAAGATAATTTTATAAAATTTTGTATTTTAATTTTAAAATTTTAACTTCATTTTTTTTATTTATCTTTTTAATATTATATTAGGGTAATTTTTCATATTTCTCTAAAATAATAACTTTTTGTTGAATAGTAAAAATATTTATTTACTAATATTGTAACTTTTATGAATTTATAATAATAAAATAATTAATTAAAAGTTTTAAAATCATTTTTAGAAAACATGTATTTCTATAAAATAAAATAAAACATTTAGAAATATAATTTTGTATTTATAAAACGCATGCTTAACATCTTGGAAACTTAAGTAATATTTTACAATGAAAATTATTTTTATTATATTTTATTAAAAACTATTTTTTATAATGTACGTGAATTAAATATAATAAATCTATTTAATATTTTTATCATAATTTTCATGTCATTTAATAAGTTAAAATTCATTTTTAGTAATAAAATTATGATTACTATGATAATAGTTAATGACCATGATAATGGTGAAAGGGTTATTTTCAAAGAAATGTTTTATTAATATCTAATAAAATAAATTGATCAATTTCATATAATTACTTTGATTTGATTTTTACACCTGAATGAACATATAGTATCCCTCATTTAATTCGTAATTAATTTTATATTAGATAAATAACATGTGATAGTGAAAATAATATTTTTCTATAAAATAGATTTTCTATATATAAAAAGATTAATTTCAAAAGTTAACTTTATATTATTTAGAAATTAAACCAGATTGTATGAATATTAATTATATGTTTATAATATCAAAACATTGTAATATGGTATACCTTATATTTTTAATAAGATATAAATCACTTCGCTAAAAACTAGTTACCAAGGTAAAAATCAAAATGGTTAAATGTAAATGTATACTAGTAGAAGACTTAATTGTTTTTTAAAACATGAGTGAAAATGAAAGGTGGAAGATTTATTTTCCTTATCTCACCAAAAAAAATCATTATTTTTCACTTTTGGAGCCATTGACCCATTGATATTATCATCCTTTCATTGAAAAGGTAATGAGTATTTGCAAAAGTGTTATTTTACTGACTTACAAAAGGGGATCACTTCCACTAAATTTCCTTACCCATTCCTAAAATTAGATATAAAAAACTATAACATATTCTCTCCTTAACCCTCTCTTTATGACCAAGTGTCACTTTTATTTGCAAAATATCAAGCTATAGAGCTTTAAGTTGTTACCTAATGGATAACATCCCAAGGAATATGTAATGCTCTCAACCAAGATCTCCTAATTATATTAATTATCCCCTTATTTTACCCCCTAAAATATTTTATATCCATGAAACTAAGATAAAATAAATATAATTAATATGATTAAAAGTTATTATAACAATGTAATACCACTTTTCTACCTTCTTATAAAATTATTTAAAAATGGGAGATAACTCTATCTGTAGGTGAGAACTATCAGCTCCATGAATGGTGTATTATATTTTTTCATTTCCACTAAACATTGATGAATTTAAAACTTTATATAATATATTATTATTATATTTAATACATTTTTGAAGTTATATGAATAAAATATTGGACTTTTATTAAGTTATATAAACAATAAACATCTATAGTAAACTTAACTGCCTTAAATGAACATATCATTGTACATTTCTTAATTTGAGTAAATTTTGGGATAACATAAGAAAATGTATAATATTTTCTCCAATAAAATAATTAAATACATATAGCACTATAATTATTGATATTATGAAGATGTTTTACCCTACATTTGACTATATCCAATATATCAAGAATGGTTTAGGGAACTTGAGTGAAACACCTCAAGTAACCGACATAGAATACTATTTAATAAATAAATAACATGTGATAATAAATAGAAACTAAAATTAAATATTGATTAAAAAAACTATTAATTTTTTTAGTAAAAATATTTTTATTTTTTTGGAAGTTAGGTGAATGCGCAAAGAAAATTAGGACCTGTGTTAAGGTTTATTTTTCGTGATTTTCAATTACATGAGATATGTACAATATTGTGTTCCATAATATATTTTATAGGATATATTAACAACCCAATTAACATTATGTAAAATTAATTTATTTTATTTAAAAAATAATAATTTCCATTTCATGATAATTGTCTTATGTTAATTTTATTCTTACATCACCATTAATGTAGGGGTTTTTGTATATCAATTTTTTTAATGTGATATGATGTGTATTAACCACTTGTGTCCTCTTGTGGTGTATATATTGGACATAGATATATTTTTTCTATATTTTTAATTCAATGTAATGGATTTACAAATCTATCTCACATTCTTTTTGTTATAATATTTTAATTCAAAAGATACCAAAGTTGTAAGGGTTATTGTTAACTCTAATACCTTTAATGCGTTACAATTCTTTTTCTTTAACTTATTTCTTACAATCATGGTTTATTACACCATATGATTTTATTTTGTGGTAAGTTATATTCCTCTATATGGAGATTTAATATTTAATTTGAATATTTTACCGTTATGAATTCTTTTTAAAAATTATATCATTATTGAGAATAATTGTCATGTTTATTAATGGTGATCATTGTCAATATTTTCCTTTCCAACTACTATTATCCATTATATTTGGAAACCTGGATTTTTTTCTTAGCTGAGATTTACATTCCACATTTCATATTTCAAACGATAATTTTTATATTCACTTATTACAATTTGGTTTTTCATTAAAATTATTTTAATGTATTAAAAAAATATCTCTTCTATGTTTGTATATTTTATCTCCTACTCAATATTTATTTTAAATGCCTTTATACACATTTCAAGGAACCAGTATTTAAGATAATTTTTTAATTTAAAAGGTTTCAAATATTTTCACATCAAATTTCTAAGAACTAATATTTATTGTGACCCCAAACATTATTTTTTATGAGCATGGTAATTTATAAAAATAAACAGTTTTATGATTCTCTTAATATATTATAATTCTTATTTATGAAGCTTTAATTATGTGTTTGGAAATTATTTTTAAAAATTAGTATAAAAATTGATATTTTTGAAAAAAAATCAATATTCTTATATTTTCTAAAAGTAAAATTTTGGTTTAAAAATGAAATTATCTATTTTAAAAGTGTTTTTAAATGATTTTGTTTTTAAGAAATAATTCTCCTGTTTTTTTAAATAATATCTATTTTATAATAAATTTCATATTAAAACTATTTTTGGTTTTGAAGGATAATTGTTAAATTTTTTATAAAGGTAAATTTAATTAAATTTAATGAAATTATTTTAAAGTATTATCAAGCCTTTTAAAAAGGGATAATTTTGTCTTATTTTCCATGTGGTTTGGCCAATGATATTTAAAATTTATTTTTATCTATTTATACATTCTTAACATTTCTTAGGTAATACTAGTTATGTTTTATTACACTATAAAACTTATTTATATTTTTGGATTATGGAATATTATATGAATGTTTTTCATAAACCCTTCCCTTTTCCATATGTTAATTAAGTGATTTTTGATGTATCAATATGTTCATTACAATGTAACACGTATGTATATATGATTAGTATTTTTAAGGTTAGGTTTATATATCAGCTTTGTATGAACATGTTATTGTTTTATATCACATGAGGTAATAATGTTGATCAGGGGAATTTCTTTACAACAAACAGCATGGGTACTTTGTTTGTTCACAACATATAACTTGGGAATTTATTTATTCACTACAAACAACAAGAGATTTTTTTTTCACAATATAAATTATGGGAATATTTCTTGTTCAAATAATATATCATGATTATTTTATTTTCTCAAAATAAGAATAATTCAAATGTTCCTTATTCACAATATGATACATAGTCTTTTTTAACAATGTAATGTGAGGGAAATATTGAATTGGCTTACAATATTATAATATACCTGTACTTTTGTTTTTTACAAAGTTATATGTTATTATATGTTTCAATTAAATGTTACATTTCCATGCCATATAACAATGATTATTCTCGATGGATCATGTATAATAAATAACGTATCTATTCTCTTTTACAATAGTATATGTTTGTTAATTTAAGACTACGTGTCTTTCTTCAAGACTTATGGAAAAAATCATATTTTTCATGTTATTTTTAATAATATATTTCTCCCTGAATCATGTTTTTTCATATAATCAAACCCTTGATGACATGTTGATGAGTTTTCCATTACTAAGTATTTGTGCCCACTGCTTGATTTTGTTTAAATTTACCTTGGAAATTTTATACAAGACTGTATTTAGAAGAATGTTTTATAACGTGATTATTTTTTAGAGATGTTTAAAATATAAAAAATGAAATATTAGTGTAGTGGAAAAAACATCCTTTTGGATGAGAAAGACATTTGAGATAATCATTAAAGACACTAAACCTTCTTTTTCTAGGGACTGTGTAATTATTATGAGATGAAATATTTAAAATATTGAAAAATATATATGTTATGTATGGGACATCTCATTTTGTATCAAATATAGTGCTTAAAGAATTTGTTTCTAACATCAAATTCATAATTGTTGGTCTTGGTGCCTTGGTTGGTTTATGATATGGGTATATTTATTCTTAAAGATTATTTTAATTATTTATGGGGAATAGTTTAAGTATTTTTTGGAATTAGGATGACAATTTTTTTAACCCCTAGGGATAAGTCTAATTACAGGATAACATCCTATAATTTTGGTAAAGATTTAAGTATATGTATATACTAGAAATTAAATCCTTATCAGGATACTGGAAAGTATATGTGATTATAGAAAAGATGAACAGAAGGTTAATCAGCTTGAAAATATATTGGTTGGGTATATACTCAATCATTACTCTGTTAATTATGGGTGTTTGTAATACTACTAACCTGGATAGACACTCCTAGGGTATATACATTGGTTAATCAGTCACCATTTATGAACCATTATGAAGGAATTAAGTGGAATATTATGATGTAACTAGTTAGGATAGAAAACCCAAAAGGAAAATGAAGTTGAAAAACCTACATTAAACTGATGGAGTAATCAGATGATCTAACTATATCATAGCTTTTACTAAAAGTATCCTAGAATGAAATATGGTTTCATTAGAGGAGGCATATTAGGATTAAGGTTTCATATTCCTAATATCATTTATTCTGATCTTATTGGATAGTGTCATAACTATTTTGGATTTATTATTTTATTGTAAATAGGATCATGAAAATGAATTTGTGAAAGTTATGTTTATAGGAACTCCTGAAGAATCATATTTGGGAGAAATAGTTTTCTATACTTACCAAGGATAGTGAGGTGGATATATCATTAGAAACTATATCTGGAGTCTTTTCCATCTAATGGATCACTTATCTATTTGATATAGTGAGTGATAATTAAAATTTTAATGAGACAATTTGTTTAGGGGGTGACTTAACACCCCAATATATTGTAAATATTTTTCTCTAAATTAATATTATATTTGGTAAATTACTTCACTTATAATGCTGAACTAAAATGAGGTGTGACATATTTGATGAACTTTGTTATTAAAATTTAATAATAATAAATCATATAGTACAAAAAAAATTTTTAATCAATAAGAAATAGAATTAAGAACACATATAGTTTTAAAATGGTATTTTTCAATAAATGAAATTTTCATTTATATATTGTAATTTCATTTGAAAGATAAATTTATAAATTTTTTATTTTTAATTTGAAAAAAATAACTTTTTTTTTGTTTTAATAATTTTAATATTATCTTCAAATGAATTTATGATATTTTTCAAAAATAATTGATTTTTAGGAGAATAGTTAAAAATACTGATTTTTTCAATACCATCACTTTTATGAAATTATCATCATACAAGAATGAATCAATTTTTTTCAAAAAACTCAATAAAATATATATTTATAAATAAATATAACCCATTTATAAATACTATGAATAATTTATAAAACTCATGTCTAACATTTTGGAAACATAAGTAATATTTTAATCTAAAACAAATTTTATTCTCTTATATTAAAAATTAGTTTTCGTCACTTCTATAAAATAATTATAAATTAATGGATTTCATATTTTATATCATCATTTTAATATTATTTAATAAGGTTAATTTCATTTTTAGTAATAAAATAACTATTAAAAAAATAAATTTTAATGACCATCATAATGGTGAAGGGGTTATTTTTAAAGAAAATATTTTTTTTAACATTAGATAAAATAAATTGATTTATTTTATACAATTACCTTTATAATATACTTACACACATATATAAATTTATTAAAACTCATTTAATTGGTAATTAATGATATATAATATTAATAACACTTGATATTGAGAAAAATATTTTTCTTCAATACAATTTATCTATATATTAAATGTTTTAATTTAAAAGACAAATTTCTATTATTTTGATATTTAAATATATTATATAGAACTTAAATCTAGATTTTAAAAATAAAAATTTCATAATATGGGTTCCCTTATTCTTGTAATTAAATATAAATTACTTACATAAAAAAATTTTCAAAAGTAAAAAACCAAAATGGTAAAATAGAAAATTATAGTGGTAAAAGGATTGAAATTTGTTTAAAAAAGTATTAAAATTAATGGTGTTGGATTTATCAACAATAAATAAACAAAAAAATTATTATTTAATTTTTTTTGGAATCATTGACTCTTGAATAGTTTCATTCCATCATTGAAAAGTAATAAGTATTTTCAAAACTACCATTGTCTTCACTTCTAAAAGGGGGCCACTTCTTTCACATTTCTCCACCCATTACTAAGATCTATATCTACAAGAATTCTTCCTTAGTCTCTCCTCAACCATATATCCATGACCTATAATAATTAATGTTTCGAAATGGAAAAGGTAATGATCCTTAAAGTGTTACTAAAGGGAGAACATCCAAAGGAAGAAGAAATTCTCTCAACCGAGCTCTCAAAATTCTTTCATTATTTTACCCCATAAAATATTTTATACAGTTCAAATTATGATAAAATCAGCATTACTAATATAGTTAAATTTTATTAAATTAATTCAATGTTTCTTTTCTAATTCCTCCAAAAACATTTAAAAAAGGAATATGTCGTCATGCCTTAGTGCAGACTACCGCCTCCAAGAACAACATATTCTATTTTTCCATTACAAAATAACAAGGATAAATCTAGAAAATGTAATTAATAAATAATTATTATTTTTATAAAAATATTAATATTCTATAATTATTATATTGTACATTTTAAAGTGATACCAATAATAAATGGCCATAGTAAACTTAACCACCTTAAATGAACATATTGATGAACCTTTCTTAGATTGAGTTCATTTTGGGAGAACATATGAAAATATATAATATTTGTGATAATATAATAATAAAATTAATAAACCTCTAAAATAATATAGATTATAAGGTTATTATTCAACAAATTTTACCTTGTTCAATATACCAAATAAGTTTTAGATAAATTGAAAAAAAGATCTTAAGTAACTAACATTAGAAAAATTATTTACTAAATGAAGAACACGTAGAAATAAATAGACCATAGAAAATTAAATATAGATGAAACAATTGTTTATAATGTTTTTAAAAACATAATTTGTTTTTTTAGGATGTTAATTGCATGCACAGAGTGAATTTGGACTTATGGTTAGGGTAATTTTTCTATATTGTAAATTCTGTGAGACATGTTTGATATTGCATACAATCATTTATTTTATATGGTGTATTCTAAAACATATATTGTTAAACAATAATGAATATCTTTCATTTAATGATATTTTAATGTCTATTTAATTATAACCCCATTATGCTTTTTTAATTCATACATTACTATTAACGTAAGGGTTTTTACATATCAATATTTCTTTATTGATATATGATGGGTATTCAACACTAATTTTCAATTGTGGGGTATCTATTGGGTATGGGTTTATTTTTCCAAAAAATTTAATCTAATCTAAGGGATTTAGAAAAATCTAACATTCTACATTTTAAAGGCTTTATGTTTAAAATATACCTAATGTTGTAAGGGTCTTTGTTAACTCAACTCCCTTCATTAACTTATAATGCTTCGTATGAAACTTAATTCTTAAAATATTGGTTGATTTCACACTAAGATTTTATTTTCATGTTTTATTCTCTTCCTCTATGGTAAGAATTATTTTTTAATTCAAATATTTTACCTTGATGAGTTACTTCCTAAAAAACTATATCCTTCTTGATAATAATTCTCTTCCTATTTAACGATGGTTTCCCCACCTTACACTATTTTTTCATTACCACCAATGTTATTATTTATACATGTAATCCCAATTATATGTTATCTCATGTGACCTTTAAATTTAAATTTTTCTATATTCAAAACAAATTTTTATTATTTCTTTTTATGATCTGGGTTCTCAATCAAATTATTTTTATCTTTCAAATACATTTTATCTTCTTTTCCAAATTTATCTACAAAAATTATATAATTTTTAAATATCCATTATTGAAAAAACATTTAAAAACTAAAATCCTTCCAAAAAATTAAATTATCGTTTTCATAAATAATTTCTTAAGGTTACCGGTAACTCTTTGTTTATGTGTATGATAAAAACTCTTTCTAAAAATTATTTTATGGTTTCTCATTACACGTGAGAATTATTCATTATGAAACTTAATTTACCTATTTTAAAATGGTTTTAAATATTATTTTAAATATTTATTATTTTTAAATGAATGTGAAATGTTTTAATATTTTATAAATTTAAATGTTTGAATTTAAAGATGAATTATTTATTTTTAAATTGGTTTTGAATGATTTTTTTTAAGAAATAAATCTTTAGTTTTTTTAATAATATTTATTTTATTAAATTTATCTTATGAAAAAAAATTAGTTTTAAATTATAATTACTAATTGGTTTGTCATGTTCAATGTATTTTATTCAGATTAAATAATTATAAATGAGTTTTCAATCCTTTAAACAATGGGTATTTCTACTTATTTTATAAGTGGATAATCTAATGGTCTTAAAATGTTATTTTCATATATTTAAACATATTTAACACTACTTAGGTTAGACTATGGATATTTTAAATCCACTATAAAACTTATTTCATTGTATATCTTATGGGATATTTTTGGAATATTTTTAATGAAACTCATCTCTTTACCACATGTTAATTAAGTGGTATTTGAATTATAAATGTTCTCATTCTAATAGAATATATATATTATTATTATTATTATTATGGTTGGTTGTTATATATCCTCTAATAATTTTTTTAATTTTTTATATTATTGGTAAAAATAATATTGAGTGTGGACATTTTTCTTGTTCACAACAAAAAATATGGGAATATTATTTGTTCAAAACATATAACATAAAAAACTCGTTTTTTCACTGTATATAGGATGGGAATTTAATTTATTCACAATATGTAGCATGATAATTTTGTTATTTCAAATTATTTGGCATTGGAATATTTTCAGAATATCAATTATCGATATTTGTATTTCTCACAACATGATGTGTGGAGATTTTGTTTGTTTATAAGGTGATGTGAGGGAATGATTGAATTTCCTCACAATGTAATGATTTCTCTATGATTATTTGTGAAAAATATATATTTTTTGATATGTTTGAAGAAAATGTTATATTTAAATGCCTTATACTTGCAATTATGCCCCATGAATCATGTTTATTACCTCATTATTCCGCACATTTTATCCATGTTATATGTTTTTTCCTTTTAAATTACATTTCCTTCTATCATTAAATATGGTTAACTCTTATTGTTACATATTATTCTTAATAAGATAAATTACCCTACTAATGTTTTCTCATATTTTTATTATCTAACCCTTTATGACATGCTGATATTTTTCTCTTACTAAGAATTTGATTTCACAACATTTTTTTCTTTTCTTTTCCCCTTGATATTTTATAAAAGATTGTTTTCAGAAGGAAGTTTTATATAGATATCTCTTTTGGGAGATGTTGAAGACATAAAAAGAAAATAATTGTATAGTGGACAAAAAAAAATTAGATTATAAAGAAATGGTAGTCAATCCTTAAACACACTAAACCTTGTATTCTTAGTATTTTGTGATTATTGTGAGATGTAATGTTTAAATTATTGAAATAAATGTTAGTTCAGTTTGTGAAATCACACATTAAATATAATCCAGTGCTTAAAAAATATGTTTTTAGCACCAAATCTAGGATTGTGGGTCTAGGGCACCTCATTTTCATACTTAGTGCTACCAATCTTATATGTACCAATATATTGATTTCATATGAATATTGTATTTATTTGGAAATATGATACTAATTATTATTCCAAATTTATCACTACTATATTGTGTTATCGAGATATATTTTTGGATCATTCAAGGGATAATTATAGATTATTTTTTTAGGCTTCTTAGGTGCAACATAACTGCTAGAGTGGAGTTTAGGAGCTATGTCTTGCATTTTCTTAGCTCTTTTGGCTTATGTCTTATATAGTTACTTATGGGTATTGAGTGATGTTATGTATTTATTTTTTATGTTTAATGAATTTTATTTTTGGGTATTATCTATCTTATTATATTCTTTTAATGGGGGTAATGCCTCCAATATTTGTGTAAAATGACCTCAATTCTAGTCCCAAATATGGATTATTAGATGGGGATTTTGCGGTTCTTCCTCATCCTCATTACTAGATCTGAAGGGAAACTATTGGAGGGTGAACAAGACATACTAGTTTTAAAGAAATTGGAGGGTGGTGATGAAACTAGTGGAGGGTGGACATGATAATAGTTTTAATTTCTAACATTCCATTATAAGTTTATTAAGATGCATCATACTTTAAGATATAACTAAACATCACATGCTCAGTAGAAATATTATATAAAATAATACCCATGGAATGTAAATTTCTTAATAATTCTTCACTACTAGAAGAAAAATATTGGCCAACTACTTGTATTGTTGTAAAACAATATCATTAATTCATATAATTCTCTTATAGGTTCACAAATCTACATACCTTAATATTTTAATTATAACTAAATAAATAATAAATAAGTATCAAATCATGTCATATATTCATAATAAGTAATTGTTTAAAAATAACATGAACAAAGAAATAAAAGTGAATAAAACATTGTTAAAAGGGTTCTAACACGTATCAGCCTAGGTTAGAAAAAATAAACATAGTAAAAAAATTATAAATAAACAACCTAGACTTATAATTAAAGATATAAAAATTTTGAATAATTACTTTTGAAATTTATAACCAAAAAATCTGTGAATTTCTACCTAAACATGTTCATTAGACCATCAAGGTCCTTACATTTGATCACAGGGGGACCTAAATACCCATTTCCTAACTGTTCTAACTTTCCTACCTCGCATGATAGGTTTAAAAAGGAATTATAGGAACTAAAACTATTGTTTTGTTTAACTTTTTTGAAAGAAGTATTCCTCTATGAATTAATAATTTTATATTTATTACTAATCAGTTCAGAGGGGGTTTTAAATAAGACATTTTAAAAGATTGTTTTGGATTATAACACTCTTAAAGGAATGTTTTTATATCATATTTTATATTTAATATTTTGAATAAGGAATTTAATTTCATGTCATAAATAAAAATCATGATTTGAGAATCTATTTTAATTAAATTCATGGTTTATATATGAGTTTATTTAATTACAATGAAATATAGTGATATAAAAATTCTAGCATCATGATTTAAACAAAATTTTGAATACATGGATACTAAATTATTTTATAAGAAGGAATTGATGTGGCATAATTAATTTAGAAGTAATTTTTTATATGTGAATTGAATATCATATGAAACATGTATAATTTTGAAAGTGATGTGCAATTCTTTAATATATGACCTCGAAGATATGTTTATTGCGATGTTATCAACTCTTATTTAATGATCATGTTGTTATCATTTATATGTTTACATTTTTATGTTATTATTTAAACTCGATTATTAAATTTAATATCATGTTATGATAAATTTATAAATAATACATAAATTTTATTGTAACTTTACTATAGGATAATGAATCATGAAGATGATGTTATGAGTAATTGTGAAATTCCATAATTATTCCTTCCCCTTAAACATGAACATGATATGTTAAATATCGTAAATTATTTCACTTCATGATGGTGGAACACTATCTTTGATATTCATAGTTATTATTAAATTAATCATGTATTAATGATGTATCTTATGTATTTCTTACCTGAATAATTGAATGATTATTCTTCAGTAACCTTGGATAAAATGAATATTTTTTATATTATTAATTACCTATTGTGGTTGAAATATTTTTAGAAATATATCAAAATTTCCTATGGATGTCGTGGTAATGATGTTAGTGATGACAGGAATAAACGTAATCTATGAAATGGTGTTATGGATGAAACTAGGGTGGCTATAATAATTGAGAGATATGGATGATTTATTAATTTTTTATGTAATTTATTTTTATACCTTCTATTTCAAATTCTCCCTACTTATTATTATGGGGAGTAATGGATTGATGGTTGTTATAGCTAGTGGTTTGGGGCATGTCATTTTATTTTCCATGTTTTTTATGTCACCCCCTATGATGATGTTGTGATTTATGTGATGCATATTAACCTAGGTATTTATGTTAAATAAAGATATACCAATAAATCATAATTAATAAATTTTATTAATAATGAAATAGGAATCATGGGATAAAGAATTATTTATTTTTCTATGATAGAATGTACCCAATATTTTTTATATAGATTCTAGAAATTTTGTAGAGGACTAGAAAAAAAATTGAGGTACTATTTGAGATTGTGAGGACTTTTTATTGGTTCTAGGCCACAGTAGTAGTTATATTGTTTTGAAAGAAACCTTGAATATGGTTGAAGATAAGGCATGTAAAATCATATGGGATTCCTTGAGCATCTTGAGATGGTCATGGAAGATTATTATCTATTTTATTATAATATACATTTGTATGAAGGTGATTTCAGAGTTCTAATAGGGTGATAATAGTTTTTACATATTTGGAAATTATTACATTAACTTCTCTATTCATTTTTCACTTTTACTAGCCAATATAAATGACCAAGAAAAAAATGGGTCCACATTGAGATCAGAGATTCATCGATCTATCATTCCCCTTTAGTTGATGTCTTGGGAATAAGTAAGAGATGGTGTGAAATTTATATAGTAGAACCTTTATTTGAGATGATGTTTTGATAAATATCCTTATAAAATTTTTAGAGAGGTTTAGGTGAATGTTATGAGTTGTAAACCTTTCATTTCATGGAGTAAACAAGTAAGGTGGACCTTTATAGTTAACATGTGACTTTGAGCATAATATTTGAATAACTAATGGAATCCTATGCCATGTGAGTTAATATAATGTTATTGTAATTGTATAGGAAATCATCATTATAATTTCCCTAAGATCCATCTTTTCATTTAGTCATTGGTGGGTAGGTATGTTTGGGTTGGGGAGGTGGAGCTTATTATAGGGTAGTGTAATAGTGTGTTTGTCTTCATTGAGATGTATCTCCCAATAGATGATATATTTTATTTTTCCTATATACTTATTATTTGAATTATTAGATGGTTAACCGTTATGTTTAATTCTATATAACTGTTGAGTCTCATATTCATATTTCTGGGAAATGTTTTACCTCTTTGGGTTTTATTTTAATTCTCAAGGATGATAATTTATTGAGTGATATCTAATGTAAAGGTCTGGATTATTATCAAAACATGTTTTCATGTATTTCGTAGCTATAGGAGAACCCATAGGTGTTTCCTAATTATATATTTGATCTAATATTATTATTATTCTGATTATTTAAAGTAATTTTAATTATTATCAAAATTTATTTACCCTAATATAAACACCCCCTCTCATGTGAGGGTATTACCACATACATTTATATAGGTACATCACATTTCATGAAGGTCATTGTTTTACTCACATGTGGGTGGGTTATGTTTTCTAAAGCACACATGTAGGTAGGTTATAGGTCTTGTGCATAGATAAAATGGTTTTTCTTCTATGTATTAAAAGGTTTCCCAATTTTATTACTATTTTATAAATGTTAAATTCTTTATCTTTAGATATAGAATGTGTCTTGTATGTGGGTTTCCCATATAAGTAATGAATAAAGTTAATTCAAACATACATTCATATGGCCACCCACTTCTAAGTATGGGTATCATATTTTCCTAGTTTTTCTAAATTTTTTTCAATATTTATATCTAGAATTTCTCCCATGAAATTAATGAAAATATTGATTAAAATTGATTTATTAGTTTCTATTATAATATATAATGGTAATATATGAATTCTTAATATTTAGATGATTTAATTGGGTTTTTCTTTCAAATTGAATTATTTTTTATTATAATAGAATTTCTTGACTATATTAAATTAGAATAACTATGTGAATCCTAATAAGTAATATTCTAAAAACTATGATTTATTTAAATTTTTAGGATTTAAATATTTTCATAGTTCTCAGATAAACACGAGATTTATTATTTTGATTCTCGGAGACTTCTACTAGAATGCCAAACCCTCTTCTTGAGTCCCATCCATGATCCATCTCTCCCTATCCATTTCTCTATTTTGTGCAATGCGTGTGGTTGGTAAATTATTTTATATTTTTCTATTAATGAAATTACTTATGTTTAAGGGATATTTTGGTTCATTCTAGTAAGGGATAGATTAACTAATAATAACCAGGATATTGGAAAATCATGAGTTCTTGTATACTGTTGTTTATGAATAGTGTTTTATTGGTGAATATTATGGTGTATATTGGTGTAGGGACATTATGAAATTTTGGTGCTTGAATAATAGTCCATTAATGATATTTTATTACCCTAATGAAGGAAGTTTATTTATGAGCATGAATTTATCTTAATATATTATTATTCTAGACATGTTATTGATTCATCTATGTTTCTCAGTGAACCTGAACACTTCATTATTACCAATTAAGCCAAATAGATAAACTTCTTGTCTTTTTTACTTTGATATTTAAACCCCTTCAATTAGATTTTTATATTTTATAGTATTATCTTGTTTGAAACCCACCTAATTTTCCATTTATTTAATTCATTATATATTCTACCACTAGTAATCCATCTATAGTAGAATAGTTTCCAAAATAGGTAAGAATAACCCATCCCTTAGCCATGGCATTGTTAAGGTATAGGGGGATAGGGTTACTCTAAATTATACATCTCATTTATTAACTCTCTCCTCGGGCTTGATGATGTGGATACATGGTCTGGGTCAGGGTTTCTTATATGTTATAATATTCGTCCTATTATATGACCCCTTCTTTTTGGTTTAAAGTTATGGTCTTCCATCCGAGGAAGGGTATGTGTGTACATTATCTATATATTTCCTGAAATAAACTACACATTCTTTAATATGTTTCCCATCCATTATTTTTTTAGATTATAATATAAATTTCTTCTATATAAATTATATTATATGGTTGTTATAAAATAATACTTGTGGATAAATTGGTTAGTTTATGAAACAAACATGGATGCTAATCAAGTTGGCTGGCCCCTTTATTCTTAATGAAATCTTATTAATGAGTAAATTTATTAAATACTATTTCATTCGAATTTATATTTGGTCTGGGAAATAAATATATTTGAAAATTGATAAATTGGTGATAATTTAAGACTTGTAGTTACTTAATGATGTTGGATGTTGATTTAAAATAGAAACATTAAAAAAGAGTAAACCAATAAAAATTATGGGAAATATAAATTTATAATTAAAAATATTAAAGGGATTATGATTAGAATTAATAATAAAATGATCCTTGTTGTTTTGTTATTTCATTATAATAATATTACTCCACACTTTTAAGTGTGGTATTGTTGGTAAATTATCCCATTGTTGGTTCTGGGTTGATTTATTAAAAGTGTTCTATTATTTTATCCTCAATTCCTATGGGTCTAATAGGGATGATCATTACTTAAATTTAGATTGGGAGTGTCTACCTATAGAGTTTGTCTCTTATCGTAGGATTTTTCCATGAACTGTAGATTATAAAGTAGAGATTTAGTAGCCCTTTTGAAAGAGTGGTTGGGTGATTTCTTCCATTGAACATGTTTCTAGTTTAAATTTTTTAGTAGGTCAGTTGCTAGGTAAGAGAAAGGATGAGATGGTGTATTCCTTTTGAGTTTTTTGGTAAGATTCAGTTTCATTTTCAAATTATATGAGAGAGTAGGTATTTAATTAGTATGGTGTAAGGGTACTACTTGTATAGGCCTTCTTGGAAATATTAGTTTGAATATTCCTGCAGCTACATGTCTAAGTTTCATGGGTAACGTATTGATCTTAGGGTATACATCATGGTTACTAAGTTATATTTTATGTTAAAATTAACCTGATAAAGGAGATAACTATGTTTTTATAATATATTATAAATTAATTAATTAATAAGTAGAATGTATTTTTTTTAATATTGGTAAGTATTTATATTAGGTTTCATAAATCTACTTAAATGAATGAAATAAGTAATTCACTTTATGATGACTCACATTAATAAAATATTGTGGGAACAAATGGGTGGAGTTTCTATATAATTTAACGAATTGAGATGAATTTTTGGATAGAAATTTTATAATACTAACATGGAATGAAAATATGTTTATGGAATATGAAAATTCAAAGATAAACATGAGTGAAACATTGGAGAGTAGATTAAAAAAATAAAGTTCACTAATGAATGAAATTAATTCAAATTTTTATAACTAAAAAGTATATCAATAATTATATATAGATCAAGGATTGTCAAAAAATGATTATTAGAAGAACTATTTTCTGTTGGTAATAGTATATATCTGATGATGATATTTTTACATGTTTGTCAGATACTTGTCTATATTTACAAATAAATGATGAATATTAATTATGTATTAATATATTTATGGTATTTTGTGTGTGGATATGTAAACATGAAGTGTTTTATATAAACTATTTATATCTCGGAATGAGATATAATGGGTAGAATATGTGGTAGTGATGAAATGGTTATTTTATGGGTGCACAAGGTGGATTATATAAGTTTGAGATGTGTGTAGGTAAATGAATATTATGTTTTTTTATAAATGAATTGCGTTGAAATTAGTGAGGGTAACTCATAATAGATAGCTAACAAGGTACCTAGTTTACAAGTAAGAGTTTATGGATTTATAATTATGGGTCCCAATTTTATTAGTAATATATTGTTGTTATTTTATTGGATATCTTACTAGTTATACTATTTTGGGAATAGAATGGTTATATTAAAACTTAAAAATTAAAAATTGATGATTAAATATATAGGATATCACATGTGGTATGATATTACAAATTGTTTACATTTTTTATGGTATGAAAATACCTTGTGATATGGTAAATTCCAATGTTTATTCATAAATTGGTGGATTCATTTTATTTAGCGATAGAAGGTTAGCCTTATTTACAAGGATTGTATTACATAGTGATTCCACACAAATCATTCCCAAAAAACTAATTTCACATCAAAATTGTATTTTTTTGAAATACAATAATATTGAGTAATCCAAAGTAATTACCTCGTTATAATTTTTTTAATATGTTTTAAAGGAGTCATTAATGATAGAATGGGAGAACTACTATTTTGGTAGTTGAGGTGAAGTATAGAAGATGCAATAGAGATTAGGAACTGATTTTTTCAATTCCTTGGATGTTTATCATTTTCTATCAGATACATACATATGAGTCTTTAGTGATGTAAAGTACTACTTTTTATTTTTAATGGAGTTCATTGGTTGATCTTATTTATCTTCATTGATTATATTAAAGTGTGAAACACCTACCATAATTTAGTAAGATACCCTTAGTTCTTTTCCATTCACTTAGGCCTATTGAAGGTGATATTTAGGGGACCTACTTAAATTCACTACCCACTTATAAGGGGAACAAGTGGAGTGGCTTCCTAACATAGATGGATTCTAGGCTTGATTAGATGTCTCATTGGTTTTTTAGAGAAATAATTTTTCAATTTTAGTATATGCCTCAGTTTGGGAGTACATGGTAGAAATACGATGGAAATGAATAACCTCATATCATGTTGAAGGTGGAATGTTAGGTGAGTAAAATATAAATGGGTAGGTTTATAGAGTAAATATATAGGTTGATTTAAAAAATCCTTATGGTTAGGTGAATAAATGAGATAGACATATAAGTTCTTCGATCAATGGTTATGAAGGAATCTCGGTTAGTTTTAAGATTTTATTATCATGAATGAATTAAAAGGATGTGGGAATTTTATTAACAGAGGATATTATAGAAACAACATGTTTCAATTTATGAATTTTTTTTCCATTCATTTAGTTATAGTTCCATTTTCTCTAACCTCTAACTAGGGAAAAAATATTGATTGAATTTCATTTTCGGTTTGTATTTAGGGTTATTTTATTTGGTACATATTTTAGGTCATATGATGACATAGAATATGTTCAATATTTTGGTTGATCATCATATAATAGTAAAAATACCAATGTTTTAGTTTTAATGGTCAGCACATCAATAGTAACCATCCATGATTCTGGGACTTCACGTGGTGTAAGGTGATTTTTGATAGTGGCGATAATAGTGATGAGTTTTAATCCCAATAAAAAAATTTATACCTTGATATATCCAAAATATTTTTATGGATACAAAAATATTAGGGTGGGTTGAGTTTTTCACATATATTTTTTATAACAATTTATTTTTTGTCTTATAGTTATTTTTTCAAGGATGAAAAGTGGGTATAATTGTATGGTCTGGTTTTTTTATGAAAAATTAAAATAGTAAAAATAAATTGGATTAAATAGTTTTAATATATTTTTTCAGGTGTGTAATATTATTTGGGTTTATAAGGAAGTTTTTCAAGAGATTATAGAGTGTTATAGGTGGAATATGGGTTTCTTGGGAATATACATGATCACTAAATGGTACAAAGGACCATGTAATCAAGACATATTGCATATAAAATTGTACATATGGGACTTTAAGGCCATTTCATGGTTCTTATGAGTGTATATTGAGATCATGAATCTTTATTTCATTGTTGGGATGGGTTTCATGGTCAATTTACAAACAGCAGGACTGTGTAGTCGAGATATAAACCCTTTAAAAAGTACACCAAATTTTGTTTTTACACCCCAAACCCCCATTTTATCCAATATTTTCACCCTCATTTAATTTTATGGTTTTCCTTGGTTTTTTTTGTAATTTTTGGTGGATATCATCCTTAGTATTTCTTCCCCTCAAATACTTGATGCTTGGGTTACCAGATCAAATGTATGTAACTTCTTGTTCTTTATCTCTTAACTTTTCTCTTAATCTAGGGGTTTGATTGATTGGTTCCATAAAATCATGAAATAAACATTAAATTGATATTTATTTTTTTAATAAGTTTTTGAGAAGTATAAAGAGGTTGTAGACCTCAATTTTTTAGGTGAGGTATTGGGAAATTTCTATGTTGAAGTTGGCGGCTTCTCACTAACATTATTTTGCACCAAATCACATGATCTTGACTGTTTGTGTTGAATTAAATAATTTTAAGTCTTTAATTTTTTTTATGGATGTGGTTTTATTATTAGAATTAAAATTATAATACCCTAATATTTTACAACATATTTCTCTTCAAATAATTTATTTGATGACTTCTATTACACGTAACACCCGGTTTAAATGTATCGTGATATACTATTAAAATATAATCATTTAATATGATAGTTATATTCTAGTTGTTTTATTGGTGTGTATGAGTATGACTAACTTAATTAAGAAAAACTTATAGATCACATATGTATTAAATGAATTATTTTATTATCAATTATTTATAAATGACAGTAATAACTAATTCAAAATTAAAGATGATGTTTTTCTAAAAATATGATTTTATAAAAAAAATCTACATTTTTCAAAATAAATTAAATAAATCACAATTGGAAAATGATTTTAATTAAATTTATATATTTTATATTAAAAAAATTATCATTCATTTTATATTTTCTAGTCAGGAGATATGAATAAATAAAGTTTCATGCTTAAAAAATATTTTTCTAAAAAGTGATTTTTGTTGCATTTTGGAAAATTATTTTTAAATTAATTTGTTACACTTATATAAATTAATTTTTTTTAAAAAAATCCATACTAATATTTAGGTGTTTTTATTATTTTAAATAAGTACCTTCTGTTTTTAGGCATTGTGAATAGTAACTGTGGTAAAATTTATTAGCTTGATAAAGGGTAAATTAGATCAATCTTGGTTAAAACTGAGTAATAATGCCATAATTTTTCATCTTGATTCTTATTTTATGAAGTTAATTTTAACCTTATTATATTAATATTGAAATTTATTTTTTCAATGGACACTTTTCCATGAAAATGACTTATATAATTTTTAATGAAAATAATGTTTTAAAGTTTCACTCTCTTAGTAGTAAATATATCTTATGTGTCAATATAGGAGGAAAAGAAGGTTATGAATGAATATAAAATTAATGTTTTTCACATAATGAAAATATATTTGATATGGTAATTTAATTATACTTTTTAGTGATTAAATTATTACATTAAAATCTTTCGCAACGCTAATATTGTATTTCTTCAATTAAAAGAAAAATAAAGTAAAGGATTTTAAAGAAATTATAGTAATATAATTTGAGTGATATAAAGGGTTAAATAAATTTTTAGATAAATATAACATATTAATATTGTGTAAAAGGTTTATATTCTATTTCCATCATTTTATTTATGTGTTCTAGTTCATATTAAATGACTTGTGTCAAAATTGACACTAATGATATTTTATCAAATTAATATTTTATTAAATTTTTTAAAAATAATAATAATATTTAAAAATATAAATTGGGATAATAAATGGTCTAAAATTTTATTCCTTTTCCATTTATTAACCAATTTACCTTATAATTAAAATTATTACCCTTTAAGAGTGAAATATGTTACTGTGATTACTGTTAAAATAGGTTAACCAAGGGGTTAAACCAAAATATAAGGTTTGTAACTATATATTAACCTATAAAAATTTTATATTATAATCAAATTTCAACCCCAGAATACCTTATATTCAAATCCATGATCATTTGGAATAATATTTCTAGATAATTAATTTATTATATTTTTATATATTAAGAAATTCCAAGTGTGTTGTCTCCCTCCTTTATAAAGGACCCCCCCTCATTCCTTTTAAATACACAACTTTAATCCTTATATATTGACCTTAACCTGTCAAAAAACCTTATAAATTTTTTTATACATATTATATATGTTCTTTTATTCCCAAAATTCCAACCCCATGATCTATAAAAGGATATCTAAATGAGTTCTTTCAAAGAAGGGGTAATCAACTTAACCGATCACTTTCTTTTTTACTTTTTCTTTTCCTCATATAAATATATGGTATTTATAATAAAATATTCCCATAAATATAAAAAAATATAAATTTCATTATTATTATGAAATTATTATTATCTACCCTCTTTCCAATCAAATTGGAAGTGAAACTATCACTCATGCGTACGTACGACTTATCATCTCTATATAGCAATACGATTCATTTCCCACAACCATATATCATTGATGGTCATTATAATGGATTTAATATTTATATATGATAATTATGAAATAATTATACTTATATAATTATATTATCACATCTACCTTTTTACCTTCCAATCTGATGGAAAATGATGACAGCACTCGTGCATACGTTTCGATCACTGCCTTCATGAAGTAATGTGATTCATTTTTCATTTTAATCTTAGTTGGATTGTAATAAGGATATAATTAATTAATATAAATTATTTATTAGATATAATTATTATTATTTAAAAGTGAATTATTACATAAATTTATTTTATTCCATCTATCAAAAATAAAAAATAGTGTTCATGCATACGTATGGCCAGCCATCTCCATGAGCGATGTAATCCATATTTTTATCTCTGAAATTTATGGATGAATTTAAATATATGTATACTAAATATTTATATATAAGATATTTAAATAATTATTAAAATTATATATATTATTTAACTATGAAAATGTATAAGGACCAAAACTACTGAACTGCAATTCTCAAGAAAAATTAAGTTGATATCACACAGAACAATCATTTTAATAAAAAAATTGTTAATAAACTAGTGATAAAATGTTATAAGTAAATCATATATGGTATGATATACATTATTATGGTTTTAGAATATATTTATAATAAATAAATATTTATTATATTAGTGTTTATAATTTCTATAAAAGAAGTCATACATGAGGTAAGGGATTTTTTTCTCATTTTTATTTTTATGTGACATATGTCATATTCACCACTTATTTATTTTATGTGGTGTATATAAAGAAATTTAATTTATTTAATTATTATTATTATGAAATTTATTTTTATTTACATGTCCATATAAATTAATTATTTAATGGGTCTTATTATTAAATTGTTTTCAAAATGCTAAGGGTTTTATGTCACAACATCAAGTTTATTGAGATTATTTATGATTTAGTTTATGATGATGAAATATTATGATATAACCCTCAATAAAAATATTAATTTTATTATCCTATGGTTGTTTCATGAAAATAAATTTTGTTCATTTCATTTTAATTACCTTAATTACTAAATAGAGCAAACATTTTTTTAAGGATAATTGACATTATTTCTCTCTTTGGTAAAAAATCCTCTCACTTTTATGTCCATGTTTTATAAAAAGGTTTTCGATAATGTTTTAAATATTATAAAATAATTTTTTAAATTAATTACATGTTTTAATTTTTTCAAAATGGATTAAAATTAATGTTCTTTTCATTTTCTTAATTAGGTACTTTTTGAGTTATTACAAAAAAAATGAAAGAAATGTATTATTTTAGCTTATACGGAATGAAAAGAATTTAGTAATTCCTTGAACGCTTAATACAATAAATATTTAATTATAATTTTAAAATATTTATTTCAAATAAAATTAATTTCATATTTTTTGGTGAAGTATTATTTTATAAAAACTTATTTCCAAAGTAGAAAGGGTATTTTCCTCATGAATGTTTTAAGGATATTATAATTGAATTTCTATTAATCAAACACAACAACACTTGACTTAACTTATGATTTTCTAGGGATATTATCCAAGGATTCCAGCCTTATTCATTTATTGTATTTTTATTTTTATGGTGATAATATATTTATGAAACTCATTAATTTTCCATGGATAATGTTATGATGAAATTTTGAAATATTTATGAAACCAATTTATTTTCCCCGAGTTATGTGATGATGAAATATTTATGAAACTATTTTATTTTCATGTTTTATGATATTATGAATCTTTTATGATATCTTATATTGAATATGTATTATTTTATTTATGTGGTGGGATGATTCAAAATTATGTATCCTTATAATGTACTAGAAAATATTGTTATCTTATGTTATAAACATGACTAGAATTGGGAGTGAACCTAGTTCAGTAAGGGACTCTATCCATTACAATATTATTTAATGTGAACCTTGACTACTATAATTGTTTGGGGAGTAAACACCTTCCAATTTCATAGTTTGGGTAATAATTCTTGACTATTATGGAAATGATTTTCTATTCTTATGTGTGTGTCATAAACTAATGCCTTATGCCAATTTTATTCTCTCATGGATCATGTAATATTATTCCTCCATGATTCATGTACTATGAACAACCATGATTTATGACTTGACTCAAGTGTTTGATCTATTATATGAAAGGTATGATTTTTCAAAATTTATGCTCATGTTCACATACCATTATTCTCATGTTATGCTCAAGTGATCATTTATATCTCCCTTTTTTACCCTTACCGAGCATCTGATCCCACTCCTTCTTGTGTTTCCTTTAACATATGTTATTATGAAATGTATTAATTATTTTATCTCTAAAAATGTTTCTATTTATGAAGAGATTAGTTGTAGATGGTGAAGATCATTTATGTACCAGTTCTGTATGTATCAATGTTTGTAAAAAATACTAGACCGATATGATTCTGGTTTGGATAATTTGTTAGTACTAAATATTCATCTAAAAAGATGTAATATCTATGGATTAAAATTATGGGTAACTATAAAAAGATAATTTTTGTAAATTATTTTTGGGGGAAAACTAGTGGATTTCCAAGTTCATTTGTGGTTTCTAGAAAACTGGGGGATTTTAAATCTTTTTATTTGAAATCAGTGTTGTGAAGAGTTTCATGGTTTTGGGTTTTTATAGATGATATATGATATATAATGTGTGGGTTTATAATTGTGATTTTTCCATGAATTTAGTTATTCAAAGGGTGTTATTATTGTGGTTTATGCATTTATTTTCATTGTTTATTATACATAATGTTGTGAATTGAGTTGCATGATTGATTTTATTTGGGGTTTTGAATTGAGTTTCATGGTTAATGGTGTTGTTTGGGGGTAGTATTTTCACTAATGAGTTTTTGATACTCACTATTAGTTATTACTCATGTTCTAAGTGTTCCCATAGGTTGGGTTATGAAAATTGGCATCTGTGGGTTGGTTTTTGAAATGTGTTTTCAATTTTTATCTAGTAATCACTGGAAGTATACTTATTTATGAGATTTAAATTTCATATTTTAGTTGATAAATATCATGTGGTTTATTTAAATTTTTTATAATTAAAGTTTTCAAAATGGATTTATAAATTTTCATGGGTTTCATCATGTTTAATAAAATGTATTTGTAGCTATTATGGATTTCACGAACATAGGATACATGAGGGGAATTTTGGAAATCATTTTGGTTCTAGAACTCAACCCTTGAATTTGAATCTTGATGCCTATATAGATTATATTGTTTGAATTTCATGTTTATTATGGAATTTCTTCATTTTATTGGATATATCAGTGGTGGTTATCGAGTCGAGACTAGTGGAGAATGGGTCAATAGTGGTGGTCAGGTATTTTATATGGGTGGTATTTGTATCATTGAGTTTGTTGTATTATTTTTGTACTTATGCACTGATGAATATATGTATTATATACATTGTATTTTGAATACATATTGTTCTCCATAGAAAAGTTGTTGGGGGTAGTGTTGGGTTATTAAATCATTCTTCATGTTTTATGTTAGTGTTTTGTTTTATCTATATTTTTTGTGACTCAGGGATGCCATTATTATCCCAATATAGAGGATTTAGTGTGGGGTTCAATTGAATTTTTCACAAACTTATGATTTTTTCCTCTTTATGAATTGTGTTGTACAGAATATACATGTTCCAATCTAATTAGAGTAACAACAATAAAATAGAATGTAATATAATGTATCTAGAAGATACAACTTATCTAAATAAAACATGATAAATAGAATAGAAATAAAAAAAATCATAGAACAGAAAATATATGATGTAGTTATAGATAAAATTTATAAAATCTTAATAAATTTTTATTAAAGGATATAAAAATTCTTTTCCCTGGAACTTTTCAATTTTCATCCAATGTGGAGGGAGGATGAATACCTAGATCTAAAGTATACCAAAATTCTAAACTGAATTATTATTCAATCAGTGTACTAGAATAAAAAATTCCTATCCTCAAACTTCTTAGATCAGAAGATCAATAACACAAGTTCTTATCCGCCATAAGTTATTTGAAAAAGGTCAGTAGCAATTTCTTTCCCTAGACATCAATGTTTAGATGATCGAAAGCATAAATTACTATATTTAGAACATATTCGATCATATATAATAAAAAAATAATGATTCAAATAAGATGCATGGATATTTTAGAATTAACTCCTCACAATTGTAAATGATAAGATCACACTATAAAGCATAAAAAACAGAAACACTCAATCACAGAGGTAGTTAATAGTTCTCAAAATTTTATTACCTAACATTTGGCCCTTTAATCCATGATTATTTATTTATAGGTGTTAGACATAAAAACATGAAATCAAATTTTTAGTAACATTGGGAGGTAAATGGCCACTTCAATCAAAATTATAAGATTCAATAAGATATTTTGTTTTCTACATATTATGGTTGAATTTAATTTGTATTAGAGTGAACAAGGATCATAATTATTTTGTAAAAAATATAACAATTTAGAAGATAAATGTACATACACTAAAAATTTACTGTAAATACAATGTATATCTAGAGTGTATTTTTTATTTATAAAAAATGATTTATAATATATTTTATTTAGTGAAGTGACACAAAAAGATATAAGGGACATTTTGTATTTTGACTTAATATAGGTTTGACATTGAGTAATAAAATCAAATTGGTATATTATATACACTGAAATCATTTGGGAGATTTAAGAAAATATTGTTGATTTCTTATACTCACTTTCTTTTAATCAACTCTAGTTCACACACATAAGATATTTGTATTGAGTTCTATTTTTATTGGGGATTTGTTGGAAGAATATGGGAGGAATTACAATAATTGGTTACTATATATTAGGTATGGAGTTAGTGGTAGTCCATCTTCTTATTATGAAGTAGGTAATAATTTTCATTTATTTTGTTTTTAATTTTAAAATTATTAAAAGTTATTTATGCATTTCATTCATTGTTTTTTCTCTAATTTATATATTTTACCTATTATAAGACTGTCATGTTATTAGTGGGGAAAAATTATTCCCTATTGGATTTAAATAATCTCTCGGAAATAGTTTCTATCCTTTGGTGATTGGGGGTATTCCTAATTTTATTTAATATTTTATATCAATATCGGATTTAGGTTTGATTAGTTGGATTAGGTTAGAGTGCTATAAATATAATCAGAATGGTTCGGTTGGGAATGTATGTAAGGATATAGGATGGGAAAGACTAGATAAGTTGCCCATAAAAATATTTTACCAGCATCCTTATAGTGAGATATGAGTTTATATGAAATTTGGGGATGTGTAAGATATTTCCTATCTTGCAATGGTATGGTTTATTTTATATTTCCCTGGTGATATTTTTTGTTCATACAGGATAGAGGCATGATTTTAGTCTCATTTATTATTTATAAATATTCTAAGAGTGGCATGGAATGTTCTTAAATACATGCAGTTCGTTATATTGTTCATATGAATAATTTTTAAACATTAGTTACGTTTTTATGAACACATGAAATAGTTGGTTTTAGATGACATCCTTGGTATTATTATTTTTACTTTTTGTAGCATATTCATGACTCACGATGATTGATATTGACTCTTATTGATTGATATTAGAATTATATAAAATTAGATGAGCCTCAATCAGTTTGTAAAGTCATTAAATACCCATAAATATAAGATTAAATGTTTTATTTTTGTGGAAACCAAATTGGTCGAGTATTTTTGACTCACATTAGGTATTAATGTCCTAGTTATATTTTATGTTTTATTTTTTTAATTTATTATACGATTATTTTTATGTTTCAAATGGTTGGATTCATTGTAAGTTGTTTAAATTTTAACAAAAAAAATTAGGAGTTTAAATGTTTTAACAATTTTATTTAAAATATTAATATAATTTTAAAATATTAAATGTGATTTGATGGTGGATTTTTTTTATGTGGGAAGTATTTCATTAGTTGAAAAAATACAAGGAGATGTGTATTTAGAAATATTGTATTGGTTATTTAAATAACTACTTCAAATTGGGGACGGTTTTTTGGTTTACATACTTTCATTCAATATGATTTACACTTTTTATGAAAAGTATGATTTTTCTTTCAAAGTATTATTTAATAAATTTGGTTTCTTAAATAAAATGGATGGGTATTTTTGATTTTTTGGATTACCTTACATTTGGTGATGTTTGGATTCTATTTTTTGGGTTTCATATTTGTGTTTAACATCCTAAATATAGTGAAATAACATCTATAAAACCCTATTAATCATAGAATATATCTATACATATGAAATGAATATAAAAAATAAACAATAAGAATGAAATACCTTACACCATTAAATCTATCCTATGAAATCTCTTAAAAATAATTTCTCTGATATCACTAGGAAAATGTCAAAAGACTCTTTCCTTTGAATGTATCCATAGGGAATGAGAATCACCAAATGCTCATGTGTCCCTCTCTCAACACCAAAGTCTACTAAAACCTTTTAAAAAAGTGGGATTCACATGTGTTCTAAATATTATATTATACATGGATTTTAATAATTTCCATACATGGTCACATTGAATTAATTATCATAAACCATGACCCCCCATATATAGTCCAACAAAATGGAAATCTAAGGAATTCATGCTCAAATTATTCAATAAAGGATTTCCCAAAATCATTCATAATGGATAATGAATTTTTAATTCATTGTTTAACACTTAAATAATTACATGGGAAATTGAAACATTTTCTAATAATCACTATAAAATTATTATAAAATATAATGATATATTATGAGTAATATAGTGGTCAAACTAATCATTATCATATGATAGTATTATCTCATATACATCCATCGTGGTATTGTGTTATACACTATGCCTTGGTTCACATAAGTATAGAACATAGTGTAGTCTAAACCACCATGTCATGGTTTTCCTTTCAGTGTCTGTAACCATCAATCTTCCACTTTAAGTAAAAGATTCATAGACTTAGCACAATTTCAACTTATGTCATATCATATGCAACATGTGAAATTATAGCCAAAATTCCTTTTGTATATCTTCCAAAACTCCTTTAGTAAAATCTATCATAAATTTCACCACATTTTATAACATATGTAACAAAATGTGAAATCCATACATAAGTTCATTCTAATATCCTCAAAAACACTTTTGGGGTTTCCTTGATGCTTAATAACCTTGATCCTCATTCTTGTTCTCACAATGTGAAACCCCAAAAGCATTTTACGTGTCACAAATAATTCTAAATTATGACATTCATAAATTTAATTAAATATATTACTCTATAAAAACATTAATTTTACTCAATATACAGACTAATCTTCCATGATCTCTATCAAACACATGTATCTCCATACTTATGTCCATGATGGCCATATTTAATGCATGTACTATCAATATATATACATTTTTTATTAATAAATTTATTATTATTTCCATGATTTACATTGGTTTTATTAAATTAAATTAGTTAATATTTAATGTATAGTTTAAAAAAAAAATATTTCAGAAGATGGAATAGAAATTTTGTACAGGCTGGAAAACAGTGATTGAAATAGTTGGAGAAGTGATAAAAAAAATTCAACCATATAAGAACTAGGAAGATCAGGTGGGACATATCAAGAGGGAATCCATCCAATCATCACCATGGTTAGTTGGTGGTAGGTGTAGAGATGAGTGTGTGTGATCCGGGTGTGGTTTGGTTCTAGGAAGATGCATATGTGGAAAAAGGAGTTCCTGGTATGGGGAGGTGCTGGGAAGTGTAGTCCATGAAAGAGGTCATGTGGATGTTATTTTGAGAATCTTATTTCACATATTGATATAATAATTAGGTGGATATATTATATATTTTATGTGTGGTATCATTCTAATTATGAACTATTCACAACTAACAAAAATGACACCACTTTATACCAGGCTTATGTCTCCTCACTCACACAAAATATCATTATCACGTCACTTGCATACCATCCATCCATATCACTACCATATTTCCAGAAGATCCATGATAACTTCTCCAGAGTTTTTTATTGATATTCCATTGAGGCTTGGATGATCCTTTGTGTGACACTTTAATGAATGTACAAATAGACATTCATGCATCAAATTAGAGGTTATTGTTCACACCACAAGAGAGGAGTTTGCACCATAAATGAATTTACATATAAGAAATGGATATGAAATATAAATGTGTTGTAGGAATGTGTATAAAGGTGATTGGATAGCTACATAAGGGTAATAAAAGATTGGATTTATTACGTAATGGTCCTTGACGTAGCTGACTAGATACATAAGGATCCCATTGAAGGCTATATAACAGTATGGGATATACATAAAGGTCCAACAAAGGATTTAGTAGTGAGATTGGGTTTTCATTAGCATCATTTCATACCATGAATATGTAAGGTAGTGGGGATTGATTTTTCAGGGAGTTAATTCTTGAATGTATTACTTCATTATATGGAAATACAAACAAAATCACTTTAAATATGGAGATTTATTTTAGGACATGAAGATATGTATGTGGTGTGAAGATGTAGAGAAAGACATTATGATAAATAAAGAGTCTATTCCATGGGGTAAATCATCACTTCATAAACTATTAATTATAAATAAAAGATTGTACATGAATAGGAGTGGTTCATGTTGTGTTGTATAGATCTTGTCATGATGGTCTCGATTGCATATTTTGAAATGGATTCAATATGATATAAGTTTTATATATTTTTAGAGACGTTTTCTCAATATTTTTTGGAATATTTCATATAATTTTTATAGTGTTATTTAATAGATTTTATACTAATGGAGATAGTATATCCTTCACTAGGTACATGACTGGGGTTTCAACTCAAGGGAAAATCTCATAAATAGGTTTTATATTTTGTATTTATTTTATTATAGTTCTATGTTTTCACTATAACATTGTGGGATTTTTTAGTTTAATTCAATTCTATTTTATCCGTATTTTTTTGTGTTCCCTTATATGGTGAATTTAATTTTAATCATCTATGATCACTTGATGATGACTAGATAAATTCATAGTAAATTGTTTTTTAATGGTATAATGTGAGTTACTACATGTTATATGATTCTTTATCATTCAAAAACATGTTAATTTGTAGTAACATATAAAGATTTATTTGTTTATTTTATTCATCATTGAATTGATTGACTAGTCTTTTTAGTGATGAATGAATGTCGACATTCTTAAGATAATTAATTCACAATAATTGAGTAGGATTATTCGTCTAGCTCTCAGAAATCATATATTGACGTATTCTAGTTAGTTAAATTCATCTGATTATAAATAATTGAGATGATGATATAGTTTTGATTAGAATTGAATATATTCATATCAAATACATCTACTCTTGCATGAATACTGAATTTAATCTATTTTTTAGTGAATTTGATTAAGATACTTATAAAAATAACCTTTGAAAACTGATTTACATCTCTTCTAACTTTGCTTCCTGCTTTAGTTTCTTTTCTTTGAATTTTTATTTTAGTTTAGTTATTATATTTTTGTTAAAATGAGTGTCATGATTATACAAAAATCATAAAGAACTAAAATTTGGTAAAGAGTATTCAGTAAGATTCACTATTCTTTATTGATTTTACCTTGATACTCACACACCGTATACTACTATTTAGTAGCTTTTGATATGTGTGTTTTTGTACACTGTAAATTCTAAACTGATTGAGCCTATGAAGAATAAATTATGATTTTCATGCCAATAATTCTACTAGCTATATCATATAGGATTATTTATAATTATATGATCCCTCTATCCAATAAATTGAGTAACCATGGTCCATGGGGTATGTTAATCCCATATATCTACTCATACATTTCTGATTCTATAAGTATAGACTAGACAAGTCAATGGAAACATCACGTGTCATTTTCCATTATAGATGATTATATGACATTCCCCTCTTCCAATATGTAAGCACATAATATGTCTTATCTAGGTATGACTATAAAATTTCTCATTTTATCTTCATTGAGGTCCAAGATTCCATAATCATCATATAAAAGGAAAAATCTCATCTTGGTTAAGATATAACCAATGACATGATCAGAAACACATGTAACCACCCATGATTAGCTAAGCCTCAAGGTTTGTGTAACAACGTTATAAATGTATAAAGGTTTTTGTGATAGTTTTTTTCCACCTTCAGGTATTAGAAAATCCCAATATAGTCCCCTATTATACAAAATAAAATGTATGATACTCTATGTGGCATATACTTAGAGGGTTATCCAGTGGACAAAAATGTTCTTTATTCCTCAATAACATGATATATAATTCGATAAAATAGTTATAATGATTTTAACATAGTTTTTTTCATCTCTTATAATACTCTATGATGAACATATACTAGGTATAACATAATTTTTCATGGGTTAATTATCAATACACATTATTTAAGATATGCATCTAATGTGAATGACTGGTAATTTGAAATATTCCTTTTTTATACCATGATACATTTTATATTCTTAAAATATTTTAATAATACTTTGAAACACCATACATAAGTGTTTCACTCACCATATCATGTATTATATATTTTCAAATCAAATATATGTTTACTTTAATTTTCTGGTTTTTATAAATTCATTACATCTCTCTGTAATTCCCACCACATATCTATATGACCAAGTGGTAAAATAATCCCACTAAACTATTTTAATATCTATAATCTATTATTTAAACCTGCATGATTAATGGATAAAATTAGAATTCATATTCCTAATGTTCAACTCTTTGAACATGTATTCAAACAAATTTTCTTTAAAACATCAAATGATACAAAGTTAATAACTTCTATTATCTAGAAAAAACTATTTATAAATAGATCGTCATTATTTTTCTTGGAATAGTTCCATCAAACTTTTCTTTTGAGATCATCTTGGTACCAAATTTGTGTCTTTAAATTTCTATTTACAAACACATCTTAAACTCTTTTAGGATATAAATGGGAATTCAATTTCCTATGGTAAATAAATGTAACGATTTAAATTTTTATTTATCTTAAAGACCTAAAATATTTTAATATATCAATTGAAATCCTCCTTGAAATTTACCTATAATATTATTTTAATTTTTAACTTTTAACTTCTCTAAGTCTAAAAGATACTATCACAAACCTCTTAGAAACTATATTCTCTTCATAATATCATACTATGAAACACAGTCTACATTATGTTAAGGAAATAAAAATTATTTCTTTTCATGTGAATATAAATCCTGTTTTATTTATATCATATATGGTATTATATGTTTTTTGGGAAAGGTTTTTAATCAAGTCTTTTTTCTTAAACTTTTTTCACTAATGGGTGGTGGAATCATATTCCTCATATTTTAATAAAGAAATTTAAAAAACAAATTATTCCTGGATAAAACTCATGATATCCTTATCTTCTTTTAAAACTATGTAATAAAATATGATAAATCATAAAACATGTGTATTAAACATGTAATCCCATATCTTTCATAAAAACTATTTATTAATAAAAAAAATTGTATTATCATATAAGATAATAATATGAAAATACACATATTTTATTGAAATAAATACAAGTTTAAATTATGAATTTTAATTTAATCCATGATTTATCAAACCTTTTTCTTATCATATTAATTTAAACTACAAGATCCATTAATTCCTTCTTTGATTATGAACTCTTGTACAATCACATTATTTGTATAGTGCGTGTTTTTTATCATATGCATTTAAAATTTAAAAAAAAATATCTATAAAACCATTGCAAAAAATGGACTCTCTATGGGGTTTCACAACTCTCTTTCAAAAACCCAAAAAATTTCATTATATAAAAGCGTTTACCCACCCCCTAAACACCACTATAAGGTTTTAATGATCGAGGATGACTATTGAATATTTTTAACATTATTTATCCATATCAAACTATTACTATACCAACAATATCAACAAACTAATAGAACTTATGAATCATATATATTGATAAAATATACTCATAACTTTTAGAAAAATGGGTAAAATTTTATTGAAATCATTCTCATTTTCATAATAATTCCAATATAATTAATTTCATAGCTAGACCGTTCCATAAAGGAAATATATAGTCTCATAGATTCATTAAAAAAACACATTCATATTGAACATATGAGTAGAGAAAGAATTTACTTTGGTCATTTTTCAACTAATTCTTCTGAAATAAAGGGGGACTTATTATTTACTTCTCATAAGTATATTGATTCAATTGTTAAACAATTTTAATAATTGGTTTTTTTGAAATGAGTTACTCTAACAAAAAAAAAATTCCTTTAAGAATAATTCGTAAGTTTATATATCAGTTAGTAATGTTTCTTACATTAATCACCTTCATCTATTTTTTAAATTGATACCAAATTTAATTTTAAGGATTATGGGGAAATTAATCTATAATAGAGTCCTTTATCAGATATATACCATGTTTTACATTCATTGTGTAATGGCTTTTATTATGTATGATATCTCTAAAATGATGATCCCTTTTAATATAAATCATATCCATTAGAGTTTCATGACACATATTTCACAATGTAATGAGTACTCTTTCACATTATCCTCACCACTTAGTTATTTATGTTGTGAATCATCCCAATCAAATCATATATGACTATTAGATGGTTGAGTTGGAAACTCTTTATCCAATAAATCATATAGATAAACTCTACACCATTCCTTTGGAATCTTTAATAAGGGTTTCCCGTCTAATTAAAATTGAAATTACAAAATAATATTAGGTAATATATCTTTTATGAATATCTATTCCTACGATTCCTTAAACTAGATAATCTATTGGAACCCTAATTTTGAAAAACCTAACTAAATAAATGATCTTTTTCTTTACATGTTCTTACTTTAGAATGAATATGAAACATAGTATTATTTTAAAGGGTAATTAATCTCACCTTTTTATCTCATGTTATTCTATTTATATATAAATTATTTTGTTTATTTATTTTGGAAACATATTTTCTCCACCAAATCAATATATCCATACCATATTATTGTTTAACTCTTTACAAAACTCATAGATTATGTTACGATCATAAATTAAAATCCAACCATATTAATACATGTCCAAATGAATCTCTTGAATAATGTACATGAAACCCTTTCATGTAAAATCTTATAATCACGTGAAATCAAAAATCCCTGCATGAGTAATCCTTTAGGAATAGGTATTCAACCGCCAATTTTCTAGATAAGGAATAAGTCTCCGAACTAGCGAGTCATCAAACCCAATTACTTCTACCTAGGTATAATTTAATCAAGTGATATTTGTATTCCAACACAATTATAATACCTAATATGTATAAAACAATAATAAACATCATAATATAGGTTCATAACTTGATAAATTATAAATTAAATGTATAAAAGGAAACTAAATCTGTTATCATAGCTAGAATATAACTTCTTATATGCATGTATAAAAATATATAGAAGTAGTTTAACATATTAAATTAAATCATATATCATAATTCATAATACAAAAGTTTATACCTATGAATGAAGCAAGGAATAAAAATATAAAATGAACATTTCATATATTTAAGCATTATATGAACAACTTAGGAACAGTTCAAAAATAATGAAATTATGAAAACTTTACAATTTACCATAGACAAACATGAAAAATTAAATTTTATCCAATATGAAAATTTTATATTATTAATTACATGGTATTAATATAAACTCTATCATAATTAAAATTATGAGATAATTTATGAACATATTTATTATTGAATAATAAAATTTTCATATTTATTTAAAAAAATTACATAATGTAAATATATAATATATTTTATTTTATTTAAACAACTGATCATATCCAAATACAAAACACCTTTTGTAATGGAATAAATAATTTTTTAAATAAATACTTAATATAAACATTTTATATTTAAATATATAAGGTATTCAAAAAATAAATATAAATACTTTTATATTTTACTAGACACGGTTAATTAATAATTTATAAATAATTTATCATTTAATTTCACTTTAAACCTAAAATGAATCTAACAAAAAAAATTGTTACAATTTAAAGATCCCCTTGGACTATGATAGTCATGAGATACATTTTGGTCCTCTGTAAATTCCCTAATCCATGACTATTTTGGTTGTTATTTTGATTCATTGTCAGACCATGACAGTAGGAATTTTGGTTTGATTTTTTTAATTATACAAGGCACTTTGATAAGGGAAATCAATGTCCAAAAATGGTTTGGGAAGATCCACAATGGCCTGATCCAAAAAAAATTTGAACCCTGGTCGTGATAAAATTACGAACTGGCCATGATATTGATTATTTTCATATGATTAGATATTTTCAGGCTTTTCATCATTTCCCATAACTCCTTTTTCCCATAGAATATAGAGTGGCCATGCTAAAGAAATAATGAAATTAAATATTTAACATAATGTTTATATTTTGGTCCTTCAAAATGAATAAAAAAAATTATAATTTTTCTTCAATCCATTATGTGGTCCCTATGAAACTGATTTTTCTAGTTTATTCATCCATTAAAATTTCAAACTACATTGATATATGAATGTGGATACTGCTCTTGGATTTTGGATGAATGACTATTATCCAAAAAATAATTTAATATTAACTCTAAAATAATATTAATATTAGAAATAATCAATATAATTGGAATGAAGGTAAATAAAGAATAATAAGAACAACATACATTATACTAGTTGATACAACCTATTGAAGCTATTTACATTAATTTTATTAATATCATTGAGAATAAATTGAATTAAATATTATTATATTGGTATCCACAAATCATGGAAGTCACCCGATGCTCTAGTAGGACCTCTTCCGACACTATGGTATGATATAAAATTGTTTAAAGGAATCAAATAAGTGAAATATAGAGGTAAAATCATACAGGGAGTTTCACTATCAATTTTTCATGAACCGTTCACATGAAAGGTACCCCTATATGTGTGGAAATCAAGAAAAAGAGATAATTAATACGGAACCCCACCTCTAATAGGCTACGATTTAGTGACTAGAACCAAGGGTTTATTAATCCAACATATGGAAGGAATTACCCTCTATTATTTTAAGGAATAATAGATAATATGATAAGAACCACCCATCATAACTTTTTTTAAATAAAAGAATAAATCCTAATACAATTAATGTTATATATAAGTTGAAATGAAAATTGAAAGTACCAAAAGAAAAATAATGTGACAACCATGAACTCCAGCAACTCCTTCAAACTAGTAATGACCAACTTGATCACCAACCTCCTACTACTTGCATGAAAAATAGTTTATATATATATATATATATATAAGGTGACAATAAAATGTATACATACGAGGATACTCCCTCATGAAAAATGTAAAATAATCATACTAAATAATAGTAAATAAACAAATGAAACTAACTCATAACCTAAATAGTTAATACTAGTTTCTCATCCTCACCATAGATCACTCGCCATGTAATATATAGAAATAAAAAATTCTATATCAAAGAATATATAAAATTAAATTATATAATTTCCACTTCTCCACTAGTTTTTCTCTCTCACAAATCAATGACTACATCTTGTGCACATCCCTCCTATAAGTCATCATACACCTCATGCAATAGTATCCAAACCGTTGTTGAATCCTATGCAACCTCGCATCTCATCATCATTATATACTAGTAGTAACCAAATGCAAGCCTGAAATTCAATACAACCTATGTAAATGCATTATAAATCAATCCATCATAGCCTATGTGATTACACTACTGGGAATTCAAAACCACTACATATGTATACAAGTATGTGTAATACGTTAAGTTGTTACATCACACGTATAAATGTGTGGTAAATCAAGATCCATCAGATCTCTAATAAGATCACTCTCTATATAGTAGTACATTATATATTGGGATATACCTACTCATATATATCTATAGGGGTGAGGGAGAGGGATAAGTTAGTTATCCATTTTCTTGTCATTATGGATATTGGAGAAAACCCCCCACCCGCACCACTGTAAAAAATATTTGGGTTTTCCTAATGATTTGGGTGGGGTGGAATATAAAATTATTAAAATATTGAATAATATCATGTAAAAATCATGCAAAGGGAAACCAAATATCCTTAAACTAATATTCCGGTACCATTAAAATAGACCCCTGACTTCCACTACTAAATTTAAGATACCAAAAGGGAAAAAAAGAATCAAGTTCATTAATTAATTAAATAACTATAAATAAATTATTACTATTTTCACCTTAAATATTAATATTTTAATCTTATAATCCATGTGTTCATGGATCTATCAATTCTTTACATAAAATCTCATATATTTTATTATCATCTATGAACACCATGAACCAAATTAGTTTATTTATTATTTTAATTATAAACTCATAACCATATGAATATTCTAGGACACATCCTAAGCTACAAGATCAAAAATACAATCATCATTAATGGATTCAAACTATGTCAAGAAGTTTGAAACTAATAAATTAAATAATAACTAGTCAACTGCACATCAATAAAGTTTCATTAAATACTAAACCTATCGACAAGACATCATTGATAAAAAACAAGCCCTAAATTCCCGGTGTTGCACACCATTTCACAAAGAAATATGTCCTACCATAATTAGCATCGATAGTCACTATAGCCCGGTCTCCCAGCCCATATGTAAAACAAATTTACCCACCATAAAAATGTTATCAATGAAAAATGTATGGCTTTAAATCCCTATACCCCACATATATCTAAAATGTATTTTTTATACAAAAAGGAAGTAATTAATTCCATATAATCAATAATTTTAGGCCTCCCTCAATAAGGAATGAGGTCATTCGGGTTCAAAAATTAATCCTTTAAAAAATCATTTTAATTACATCTTTAATTAATTGGCTTATTAAACATAGGTTATTCACATAACATAACCTAAAGGAAACAATTAACCATAACAATGAATAAAAGTAAACATTATTTAATGAATTTTATCCATATTTAATCAATAAATGTAGATCAATACTTAATCTTACTATGACTATTCTATTAATTTTATCATCATTCATATTTTTTTTATAGTTTCAAATAGTTAATCGTGATAAAAAAGGATACATTGTAAAATTAAAACTAACAAATATGGAACAAGATGAAACATAAATAAAACCACAAAACACAAGTTATCACACCCCCAATAATTAATTTGATTCTCTACTTGAAATATTAGTAATCATAAACATGTGATAGTTCTCATTTCAATACATTAAATTAAAAAATTATAGAACAATTATTAAGATAATAATAAATTATTTAACACTACAATATGTGATTATTAACATCATTTCTTAAATTCGCAAAATTAAGAAGAGTAACCATTTAATCTATAACATTTAATTAAAAATATAATTAAATTTTCGAATTAATAGTGAACAAAATCATTTTCTGATATGATATTAATTTCAAATGAAGAAATTAAACAAAATCGTGTAATAATTTTTTTCTCCATAAAATTTCCTGATTATTGAATAATCATTCAACAAGTGATCCCTTTTCTGGATTTTTATCTTTTTAAGGTTAATCACACATATTTGAATAAGGGTATAAATCATGATTAATTTATACTCACACATCAAAAATATATGTTTTAGATCCCCTACCTTGATTATAATCTCAACATTCTTCAACCAAGAATAAATAATCGACAAATAACCATCGTCAAATAAAACACCACTAAAATAGAAGGAAACCTTGCTATAACCTATGTGAAGAAACCAATAATGCAACTAGATCAAAAACACAAAAAAAAAAGATAAATCCACCCAAGTAATATTTCTTGAAGGAAAAAATAATAAGAGAAATGAGGATGAGGGGAAATAAGGATGAGTGAAGAAATATTAGAATACATTTGTCTGATACTTCGATCCAATAATCCAAGGTGTCACACAATCAAAGATATGTTTCTAAAAGGTGTTGAGAGGTGTAGGGGTTGGTTAGGGTTTAGAAGAAGGATAAAAAAGTACTGATAAAAAAATTTATGACATTTATTTATAAAGGAATCTTGAAATCCTTCATAGTAGTGTGGTGAAGTCATAAAATTCCCATTGTGCCTTTAGTCAAAGAATGATATGGTTTTCAGGGCATTTGAATCTCAAGGATCACTCACCTATGAAAGCAGCATCAAAAAAATTTTACTCTAACCAAAACCTCTAAAATGTTGTATTATAGAAACTTATGTTTTTTTATGCCCACCACACCCAAAACTACAACATGAAAAGCTTCACATTTTATATTTTATATTTCAGGACTAACCGAGCACCATGCCCAGCCTTATTTCCTAAAAAAGGAACCTTAAGCTATTTTCCTAATCCTTGTTTCTCATAGGTGAAACCTCAAGTCATAATGACTTGTGAAATGGCGAAAAAATATGTTTCACTTTTTTTGTTCTTTCCAGTGTTGAACAACCTACTCCATGTCCAAACTCAAAACACCCAGGACTAAAATAGTCTTCCCCACACTCAAACCTCTGATAAATCGTTAAAATTGATAGTACCTCACCTACCACAATTTCAAGGTAACCCTAAATATAGATAATATTCTCTTATATCCCCTAGAATTTCTATAAACTCTCTAATGACACCTCTAATCCTTAAACAATTTCAAATAAAATGGATTCTAAAATTCATAGCCCGAAATCAGATGACTCTCAAAAAATTATCATCCATTGGATTTTAAAAAACCAATAAGAATATAAATGGGATATAAAAAACCATCCCATGAGATACCTCTCAAGTATATTGTTAAAACTACAATATATCCAAAAAAACATGAGGCAATATCACCTAAACAAGTAACATCACTAAATAAGGGATATAATAAATATAATCCATCAATTTAAGGTAAAACACATCAAATCAATAGAGGAAACACAAAAAATCATCAAAAAAACTCAGGATACTAAGAAAGAATCTGTGACTGTAGATCTGAAGTTATCTCCACTAAACCACCATGCTTCCATAGTCTAGGAACCAAGTGTATATTACTCTAGTGAAACACCTTCTCATGATGGTCCTGAATGTTAGATGGCTGCTTCTCTAAGGTGACACCATATTCAACATCCATATCACCCCAATCAATGATATGATAATCAAATATAAAGATATTAATAAATATGTTATACATGAAAGATGTCATGAATCTGACTTATCTCCAAGGGTAGTTCTATTCGATACTCTATATCTACAACATGATCCAATTGCTTTAAAGGCCCAAAAACCATAGACAATTCATACTCTCATGTATCATGATGATAAGACACCTTAAATAACACATTATATTTAATTTTAAAATCAATTGGGCTCCTTCCATGATCAATATGGGACTTCTAATGATCATGTTCCACCTTCATTTTCTCATGGATCGCATGAAACTTAACTGTCATAATTTGTACCAATTCTGCTCTATGAATAGCTGACTCTCCAGCCATGGTCCAATACCATGAAAAATGGTACGATCATGCATATATAGATTCAAAATTTGTTATATCAATAGTGTATTGAATCGAATTTTTGTTGGGAGACTCCACCAAGGGTAGGTGTCTCACCCAAAATCCCCAAAAATACAAAATCCATGCATGCAACATTTCTTTTAATGTTTGGATAACCCTCATCGAATGATCATCTATATATAGATGAAAAATGGTTCTAAGGAATAAATAGGACACAAAAGTATTTTGGAGACCCACCACACACAAGATGTAAACCAAGGTTCATGATTATAAATTACAATATTCAAAACCCCATAAATCCTCAATATATTCTATAGGTATTGACTTGACAATGACTCTATTGAGCTGGACTCTTTGATCACAAATAATTGAGTTTAATTTGTCATAGAGTTCGGGATAACCCATATAACATTCTAACCACCTCGATATCTAGGTAAAATGGTGATGAAGTCCATAAAAATATCCTCCTGGTTCCACTAGGGAACCTCAGGTAGCTAGAGCAATCCACTAGGAACCTACTGTTCATTCATAACCTTCTAGAAGAAAAATTATCAAGATACAAACTCTTTGACTAAACTATTTAAACTAGACCACCAAAACTAGCCCCTCAGAGACTGATATATCATTGTCACCCTAAGATGTACTGCTAATGGTGAACTATATAACTCACAAAGAACCACCTAACACAACACTAAAGAAACAAAATGTTTTCTAAAGAACAACACCCAATTTTTTTCTTCTTTAGACAATCCTTCATGAGAATCCCCACAAATAACTCAATCATTACAAACCACTACCTCAGGATCCCCAAGCGGGTATTTCTCATCATATTACACTAATGAGGAATACAAAATTATCTGATAAAGACAATATCTACAATAAAAATCTCACATATCATTATTCATTGCTACCAAATATTCCACTAATATCCAAGAGTCTCATGAATCATGCAAAGTACCTCTATGTGAATTTTTACTCAAGTCATCAGCCACAAGATTCCCATTATCTGGTGCAAAGTAAATCTTCAAGACATAATCCTATAATAACTCTATCCTACACTAATTTCAAAAATTAATGTCACATTAAGAGAATAAATACTTTATAATTATTTTATCTATGAATATCACAAAATGATAGCAAATAATTTAGTGTAACCATAGCTCCAAAATAATAATTTTTTTAGAAATCTCAAGATCAGGGGTGGAATAGTTACATTTAAGAGGTCTTAAATGCTAATACCCATAACAGATAGCTACCCTTTGATGTACTGACACCCAACCCAAACCAAAATGTGAAGCATCACAATAATATTTGCTCAAACCCCCTTCCATAAACGAACAAATAATTACACAACTAACCATATTCTTTTTCAAATACTCGAATGCAGCATTACTATAATGAAAATAGATTTTGGATCCTTTAAAATGCATACTTTGTTCTATAATATGATTCATATGATACACCCAACATAAAAAACCAAAAAATATTAATAATAAATAGTTAATAAATCAATAATAATACCAATATATTAAACCATTAATAGGTGTTACCTTTAAAATTTAAATAATCAATATGAGTTAATATTGAAAATATCATTTTAAATAAAAAATGTTATCTTTATACTATACATTTTATTTTAAATAGATATTTTTTTAAAAAATATCATTTAAATTTGATAAATAAAAAATAATTTTTCAATTCCTCACAATAAAATAACTTTAGTATATATTTTTTAAATTTTTATAAAATAATCAATTTATAGTTGAATAGTTAAAAATACAGTTTTTTCTAATATATTTTATAACATTATAAAAATATTTTCATGGCCTATAATTTTATAAAATATTTTAATTTATCAAATTTATATTTTAATTTTATAAATATGAAATCTAATATATTACAGTGAACTTATAAATTCAATTTTTAATATTTTAGGACTTAGGAAACAGTTTTATAAAAAATTTAAAAGTATTTATGTTTCTTTATTTTTATTAAAATATTTTATGGGGAATTTTTTTTGACATTATTTTAAATCTATATAAAGATTATGTCTTATAAACACTTAACTTCTACAATGAAAATTAGTAATCATAAAAAAAATCTTATACATATGTTAAAATATTTAAAATTCTATTTTTTTTATAATACTTTTTTTGTGCTGTATGTGTTCAAGTTAAAACATTATTTCATCATATTTTTGAAATTAATTAGGTAAAATGGATCCAATATTCGTAATAATAATTAATATATTTTGAAATAGGGTGTACTTATATTTTTATTAATTAATTAATTGACATGATTTATATTTAAATAAGATAAATGAGTTTTAAAATGACTAATTTATGGTGGCATGAATTTTATTAAATAAACATGAAATTTATACCTTATATAAACCATTTGTTATATTTTAAACTATTTAATTAATTTATTACCAACTATATTTAACCAAACTCACCAAAATTTCATGTCATTCCAAGATTATCTCTAACTTAACATCATTTTCCAAGGAAAAGTCCCTTCCCTTCACTAATAAAAGGGACCACTTACACCCCTCCTTCTCACAAACATAAATTCAAATTAATTGTTGAAACTATTACCATATTTTCATAATTGAACCGTATCTCATAAACCATAGAATTTTTATACCATTAATTATCTGGAATTCTTCATTTCAAAGGGTAATCTAAAAGAAAATCAAAATTCATGATGTGAGTATTACTCTAATCTTTATCATTCTTTTTAATTTTCTGCTTCTTAATATTATATAAATTTTTTAATATAATTAATTAATTACAATATATGTACCTAAATTTCATTATATTAATTTCATAAATTTTATTCACTCATTAAAAATCATCCTCTAAGAAAAACCAATGCATCAATCGTGCATACGTGTGAAATACCGCCTTCACGACTTGTTGTTGTTCATTTTTCTTCCCGAAATATTTTTTTTGGTATTAAGGATGGTTTTTATGAATAAGTTTGTTTTCATGTAATTTATTAAATTATTTAATGATCATATTTTATATTTACCATCATTATATCCATTCTTTAAGGAATGAGATTGTTAATCATTTGTATGTGCAGACTACCACCTCTATGAATGACATGTATCATGTCTCCTAAAAACACAACATAGATGTACTTAAAGGTTTAATCAGTATAATAATATTAATTTTATAAAATAAATATAATTATGAAGTTTTACATTTCCATATACCATCACTCCTTCTATTCATTGAGAAATGATTTTGTTAATCGCATGTATGTACGGACTACCGCCTCTATGAAAGATGAATTTCATTTGACATCACCACCTATAATTAATGTTTGTATTAATGGATTTTATGCATATATGTGATATATATATTACATGTATGAGACTCTTTAATTGTCCTATTGATATTATGTAATATCACTTTCTTACTCATTTGATCATTATGACATGATTGTTTTTGGTCAACTTACCAGCCACTTGTGCAATGTTTTACTATTTATATAGTGAATTATAAAGGAATGTTATATATTGAAAGTGAAATGTAATAATAAGATATTAAATATGTTCCAAATTTTATATACATATAATATTAATATTTAAACATTTTAATAATTTATCATCTTATTTCATTAAAAACAATCGATATAAGTTTGTCTCTATTATAATCTTCAAGAGTATTAATTGAAATGGTAATGGGATGATAGTTGAAAATTATAAATAATCATGGTATATGTATTAAATAAACATATTTATACTGGTAATTATGAACATAGTATTAAATTTATTGTATTAACATTAACATTTCAAAGAATGTGCTAGACAATTAAAATTGTCAACACCTGATATTAAAAATAAGCTTTAATGAAACACTCTATTAATAGTGACTAATTAAAAATGAGGTATGTAAAAGGGTTATAGGGATGAAAAATTTTATGAAATATATGATTAAAATATTTATGTTTTTTGAAATGAACTAAGACTATGATCAATTATGCAGAGAAATACAGTAATGGATTTTTGTCTCAAACTACTTTCATTGAAACATGTTTATTTTGTGAAAAAATTGTCTTTTATATAGTGTATATTCAAAAAAATTATATGTTTTATTAAAATATATTTAATTCATGGTATTATTGTCTCATTTATAATATATTTATCTTTAGATAAATTTTATTAAAAGTTTAGTCAATTTTTTGTTTTTATCTTGACTTGAGTCCTTTTTCCCATCAGTCATGAAATATCTTCATGATTTTGATCTTCTAAGTATCTTTTCCTGCTATTATATTTCTAAATCATAGATTTTAATTTTATATTGGGATACTAATTATATTCATTAATATCCTTCCATTTTATTATACTCTTCCTAAAAAAAATCATGTGGACATTATGAATAAATCATATATGTTTCAATGGATATTTCTATTCCATGTCCAAATTTTAACTATAAAATAGTGATATATAACCCAAATATGTTTCATATAAATTGAACATTAAAATTTACATTAAACTCCATTAAAATTAATTTTTTATTATCTTTTTAATTATGTGGGTTTCATAAAAGGGTTTTAAAAGAATATTAACATTTTATATATGAATAGTTTTCTAAAAACGTTTTTACTTTCAAGTAATAGTATAAATGTTATAAAACATATTCCATGAATATTGTTTTGAATTTATTTTAATTTATGTAAATAAATAAAGGAATATATTTTTATTGTTTTCAACAGGGGTAATTTTCAATGGAAGTAATATATTTTACACATTTTCATGGGAAAGTATCTTTTCAGCACCTTTGTTGTTTTCTAAGAGAATTCCTCTCTAGGATTTTAGGTAAACAAAAAAAGTATTCTCATGGTTGAATAAAATATCAATTTAAAAAAAATAAACGGACAAGGGATTTTATTATTTTGATAGTAATTTACCAAATGCTTCTAAGAGTATCCTTCTTTTATGTTACATGATTAATCTATGATAATCTTCAAATGATACCATCAAACTTCTTTATCTGGATGGCTTATGAAACATACCTTTACATCTATGGGATAATCCATCACTAATTTTGTCTTATATCATCCACTTGTATAGGCATAATTTTCATCCAATGTCTCTCTTATGTGGATTCCCTATGGCCCATTACATTTATTTAATGTTGTTCACCTAGATTCCAAATACATCAACTGATTTAGAAAATTATTATCCAAGAGGTATTTCTATTTCAAGAAAAATGTAAATAATATATATATATATATATATATTAATCTTTGTTGAGTGGTATTTACATATAATTATTTTATATTCATTTGTTACCAATTTATTTTTCATCTGTTTATCTTGATAATTATATTGATTTAATTATTAATGTTTCCTTAGGGAACTACTTGAAAAGGATATAAAACTCATTTTATTTCCTTGGGTTTTTATGTTATGTTGATTGAAAGCATGTGGGAAAAATATTAATTATTTTCATTATATAAAGGGTGGTCCCAAATTATATAACCCTTCAATGAATTGGGTAATGTTTTTGTCTCATCAAATATTATGGTGTGTGTGTAGTGATCCAGGCCAACTATGGGAGTGGGAAATTATCCTAGACAACTATATTATGATAACGAGGTAGGTAGCCATAATTTATTCTTAGCATATCAAGTTTATATTGTTGACATATTCCTATGATGTTATTCTCTTATGTTATGATAATTTTTTAATCTATGTAGATATGATATGATCACTTTATTCTAATATCAAAAGAATTTGATTGGTCTCATTATGATATCATGTTATGATAAATTATTATTTTTACACTCACTGAGAATTTAGCTCACCCCTTATTCGGTTTCCCTTCCCCCAAGCTATAAAGGGAATTAATATGTATGGTGTTTTTAGAGAAATATCTTATATGAATACAATATGGGACTTTGTAAATACTCTTTATATTTTTTTAGCTTCTTATATAGTCATAAAAATGTACATTGTTGATAATACCTGAGTCTAGTAGTTTATTCTTTGTACTAAATCTGTAATACTCTAATATTAATGGTACATAGAGTGTAAATGTGAGATATATATTTTAATAATATATGTTTTTAAGTTCTTTTATTGTATGTTATGTTTTTTCAACACTATATCTGCGAGTGAGAGTTTAGGGGTTCTATAATTGGTATCAGAGTAGGTTCAAATAACTTAATAGGTTTATATGTTATTGGTTGAGGATTATTTAAAATTTATGAATGAAATTAAGGGATGATGAGTTATGTATGATCTTCATTTAAATGGTATAGATAAATATTTAGGTTTTTAGTGAAGAATATTTTATGTTATTTTGAGATTAAGAGAAGATAACTGTGGTGGAAGAACTAGGTATAAGTTTATGTATAGAATAAAATCCTGAATTTTTGGTAAATTATAGATTATGTGGTTTTTTAAAAATTATATACTGGTCTAGATACTATAAAGTTGTTGTGTATTGTCACAAATGTAGCTAGTTGTAAAAACCTCAAAAAGAGATGGTTTGTTATTTCATGGTCACCATTCTGATTCATAAATATTTATCCCTCGCTGCACATATGGCTATACCCTCCTTGGGAATACGATTGGGTTAATTCACATTCTCTTTATAACATATTATGAAGTATTTAAACATATGTTTTTATACAACATGACTAGATTAGAGAAACTATTACTAAAATAATCATGGATAACCTATAATGAAGATAAAGACTAATAATTCTTTGTATCACAACATTTATGAATTAATTATTCTAAGTTCATTATTTTCCCATTTTATATTTACAAATTTAATTATTATAATCCCTAAAAATTATTTAAATGTAAAGACTATAACTAGAAGGCACTGAAATAACAGTTGATATAATTGAAATTGTGGTGATTTTCAGGACCTGAAATCTATTTAGATAAGAACAGGTGTTAGAAAAAATTTTATTATTCCAAATCAACTATCATGTAATATGATTAACAATGTGAACATAGTTAGAATCCAATATGAACCAAAGAAGATAAGTATTGAGTCTCATAAAAATTTAGGTGATGATGATGATGAAGGGATAAAGGATAACACTTTCTTCAATTCAAAATTGTGGGAAGAAAAACACTGTGGAATGTCTCAATGTAAATAGAAAAAGTTTTATGTGCGGAAAAGTATGACATAAATCATCTAGCTTCCAAGGGAAAATGATGCATTTGAATAACTCGATATAGGAATAAGATTTTCCATCTAGTTTTAACTATGATTTTAATTTAGAAATATAATTTGAAATATTATGTCAATTCATGTCTATTTTTTCATCCTTAATTTATTTATTTGTAAAAAAAGGGGAGGTTTCAATTTATTTAAGGAAGATATAGTATAACAACCCAATATTTTTTATCCTTTAAAATACATACTATGATTTATAACTTGTGTAATGTGATACCCTTAACATAAACATTCCACAAAATATTAATAAAATTATTAATAAATCTATAATAAAAAAAGTATGGTAAAATATTAACAATTATTACCTTTATATGGTAAATAATCATTATGATTTAACATTGAAAAAATTGTTTTTAATAAAATTTAATTTCTTTATATTATATCATTTATTTTAAAAATATACATTTTCGAATTTTAGAATTTGAACTTGATAAAGTAAGATCCATTTGTGAACTCCTCGCAACAAATTTATCTTAGGATGTATTTTGGATATTTTTTTAAAATAATTAATTTTTAGGTGAATAGAGAATAATACATTTTTTCAAAAATAGTGACATTTATCATATTATAAGTATATTTTAAATGCCAAAAATTTTATAAAATATTTTAATTCATCTAATATATGTTTTATGTGATTCACTTGAATGGCCCGAAGGCCTTTTTTATTGATTTTTGATAACCCTCTTTTCAAGGTATGAGGGGAAACCCTTAAAAGGCCCACAGGATTAGATATAACATGACCCATAGGCCTTAGGAATTATACAGAATATACATGGAACTACTCCTCCCATCATATTCATCATGATATCAGCTATCCACCTTCACATGGATATTGAGCTAGGATTGTCTTGCATGCACAGGTTGGTCTCGATGGCAATGTCATACCCTCTCTTTCTGACAAATCCTCTTAGCGTATTCTTTGGTGAATGCACATGCTCTTAATTTTATAGTTCTTAATTATTAAATATAAAATATTATCTTGAACTTATAAATTCTATTTTTAATATTTTATGATCTAAGGAACATTTTATTCGAATCTAAAAAAATATTTCTTTCTTTTAATTAAAACATTTCATGGTGACATTCAGTTTTGAATTATTTTTAAATCCACATAAATTTTATTTTTTTTATAATAAATCAATTACTATCATGAAAATAACAAACAATTAACAATTTATCATATACATATGTTTGATGTTTAAAAACACTATTTTATTTAAAAACAAGTTTTATGTGTTTTGTTTATATAATTTAAAATATGTGTTTCTCATATATTAGAAATTAAATAAGTTAAATAGATCCCAAATTCATATTCATCATGTCGAAATCTACAAATAAGGGGCTAAATATTTCATTAGTAACAAAATAATTTACATAATTAATATTTAATTAAGAGTAATAAGTGTTTATTTGAAAACTATAATGTGGATCAAGTTTTCCTAAATAATCTTTAACTTTATCTAGAATATAAATAATTTATTATATTTTACATTCTTTCCAAAATATCTTACAAACCTTACTTAACCTTACTCACCTAACATTTATATCCTTCCATTCTTATCCCTTGCGTTATTATCCACGAAAAAGTTCACTCCCTTCATGTATAAAAGGGACCACTAATATATCTTCTTCACACACTGATAAATTCAAATTAATTTTTAAATTTTTTCCTATATATTCATCTTATAACCTTATCTCATGAATTGTATCCTTTTTCCACCATTAATTAACTTAATCCATTCGTTTAATATGACTGATTGAATGGACCAAATTCCTAGATTTTTATTTACTTTTTGGAAAAAAAACTTCTTTTAATGATAAAGGGGGAGACCCCACATGACATCAAGAACATAAATACATCAACATAACTCGAAGGCCATAACCTATAACAAGAATACCTAGACATGAGTATTACTATCCTATTAGTATTTCTTTTTAATTTTTATCTTCACAATATTCCTTTAATTTTGATAATATAATGAATTGAGTATAATAAATATACATAAATTTCATTATATTAATTTAGTAAACATTTTTAATTCATTAAATAATATCCGTTAAGAAAAAAAATTGATCAATTGTGCAAACATGTGAACTACATCCTTCACTGCTTGGTGTGGTTCATTTTTCATCACTACCTATTATGTTTGTTATAAATATGGGTTTTATGAATGATTATATTTATTATCTCACTTATACATTTCTTAAATGATAAAATTTTACAATCACCAACTTCTCGTCCATTCATTAAGGGATGAGATTGTTAATCATGCGTATGTACAGACTACCATCTCCATGAATGATATATCTCATTTATATTTACCAAATAAAATAGATGAACTTAAAAGTCTAATTATTAGACTAATATTAAGATTAATAAATTAATATAATTCTATAGTTATAAAATATCATGAACTATCACTCCATTCATTCATTGAGAAATTGGTTTGTTAACCGTGTTTGTGTGTGGAATACCGGCTACATGAAAAATAATTTAATTTATCATTACCACACATCATAAATAATTATAATAATGGATTTTATGGATATATATGATAGATATTGCAGTTATAAGACTCTATAAATATTTTATTGACATTATTTAATATCATTTTCTTACTCATTTGATCATCACAACACTCTATTGTTTTGGTCGGTTTACTGCTTAATTGAGAGATGTTATAGTGTTTGTATAGTGAATGATTATGGAATGATATATAATATTAATGAAATTTAATAATAAGGTATTAAATAATTTTGATATTTTATGGAGTTATAATATTATTATCTAAATATTTTAATAATATATCATCTTCGTTCATTAAAACTCGTTGAAACAATTTTGTCTTTGGAATCATCATCAAGAATCATAATTAAAATTCTCATGGGATGAAAGTGGAAAATTATAAATATTCATGGAATATTTATTACAGAACCATATATAATCCCGGAATTATTTACTTAGTATCAAAGATTATAGATCTACATTAACAATACAAAAAATATGCAAGAAAATTAAAAATATTAACACCCGATGCTAACAATAATATATAATGAACCACTGTGTTTGTAGAAAATAATTATAAAGAAATTATATAAAAGTGTTATGTAAATTAATAAGTTTATGAAATATTTTATTAAGATAGTTTTGGTTATTTTAATGGAAGTTTGAGTGTGATTAACTATGCAGGGAAATAATGTAAGATAATTTTGCCTCAAATTCCCTTCGTTGAGAAATGTTATACTGTGTGCAAAAAATTACATTTATATGGTGTATATAACACCCACATGATATGATTTCATAAAATATATTTTATTTTTATTATTCTAGGTTCATTTTAAGGCTCTTTATCCATCAAGGGTTTTATTAAAATTTTACTCAAGTCAAAATTATTTTATTGACTCATGTCAATTTTCTCGTGAGTCATGAAATCTCTTCTTGATTATTATCTTTCAAGTATCTTTTCCTACCATTATATTTTCAAATTGTAGATTTACTTTTTATTTGGGGATATTAATTATCTTCATTTATATCCTCCCATTTTATGGAATACATTCTCAAATAAAATCATGGCGTTTATATGAATAACTCATATACTTTTCAATGAATATTTTTCTTCCATGCCCATATTTTACCAATCAAAAGTTTGATCTATAACTTATTTATTTTTATCTCAAGTGACCTAAAAATTTCCCTTTACATAATTCCAAATGAATATTTTGTTATCCTTTTTATTATTTGGAGTTTATAACTTGTTTTTTAAATTATTTTAAAATTTTCTACATGGATAAATTAAAAAAAAGGGTTTCCTTTCATTTAATGTTATAAATGTATTTAAAAATCCCCCATAAATATTGTTTTTTATATAATCAAATTTCTATTAAATAAATTAAAATAAAATACTGTAATCATTTTCCACATGGTTCATTTTCAATAGAATAAATCTCTTTTATAAATGTTCAGGTGAACGTATCTTTTTACCACATTTTTCATTTTCTATGAATCTTCCTTATTAAGATTTCATGTTATAAAAAAGTAAATTGTTATTATCATGGTTTATTAAAATCTTCATTTAAAATAAATAACGGTCAAAGGAATTTCTAATTTTCATATCAATTTCGATAGTTCTTCTAAGAGTTTTCTTCATTTATGTTGTATGATTGATCAAGGGTATTCTTTAAAGATACAATCCACCTCTTTATCCATAGGGCCTATGAAACTCTCTTTTACATTTATGGTAAGATCCATATTTTCTTTTGTATTGCCTAATCATCCACTTTCATGGGCCTAATTATCTTCCAAGGGCTTTCCTATGTGAAATCCATATATTATATTTAATTTTTTGAAGAAAGTTCCCCAATATTTCCAAAATATTGATTTATTGGGTAAATTATTGTGTAAACTATAATTCAATTTACTATATGGTGTGAATACTATATGTGTAATAATATTTGAGAAGTGTTTTTTTCTATAATTAATGTTTAATTTATTTTATACCCATTTATTTTACTTGGGTTTATCATGATATATATATTGGTGGAATTATGATTGTTTCCTTGTGGGACCACTTGAAAACGATATAAAACCAATTATATTTCATTTGGTTTTTAGGATTTGTTTATTGAAACCATGTGGAAAACATATGTATGATTTTAGTTCTGTGACAGGTGGTCCATGAATTAATTTTTCCTCCAATTTATTAGATAATATTTTCAAATCATAAGATATCTTGTTGGATGGGAAGTGAACCCATCCAAATTTGGGAGTGGGTAGTCAGCCAAGCCCAATATGTTATTTCAATAAGGAATATATCCTTGAATTATGCTAATTATATCATATTTATATTTTTTCCACATTCTTATGATGATTAAATATTATGGTATTATCATTGTTTAATCCATGTTTATATGATATCATATCTTTATTCCATTATCTCAAGATTATGATCATTCTCGTTATGATATCATGTTATGCCTCATGTCTCTCATTTTATGCTTTATTATTATGTTCACCCTTATATAGAATTATAGCTCACCCCTTATTAGTCTTCCCTTTCACCAGGTTATGAATACAAGTAATATGTATGGTGTGTCTACAGGAGTAGCATATTTTTTGATATTATGGGATTTCTGAAGATTCGTTATAGATTAATTAGAAACTTATATATCGGAAAAAAGTACATTTTTGAGAGGAGTTTAGTATTATATATTTATTATTTTTCCTAACACTCTAAAATTATAAAATTAATGTTCGTTGTATTTTAAATTTGTTAAATATATTGTAATAAATGATTTATATCGAACCGAGTATTATAAGTTATGTGTTTTTAGTACTAGATTTTGGAGATCATGTTTGGGGTGATACAATGGGCAGAAGAGCAGGTTTAGATTAATTTAAAAGTTTGGATGTTATTGATTGAGAATGATTTAAATTTTTTTAATGAAATCATGGGTTGATTAGTAAAGGAATATATTTGTTTCAATGGTATAGATACTTATTTTGGTTGGAATTGTTGAATACTTTATTTTTTGGGTATTATGATAATGAAACATTAGTAGAATTTATATGCATATGTATAAGTATAGGATAACTTCTATAAATATTTAAAAAGTAGTGACCCTATAGTTTTCCTAGTAATTACATCCATGTATGGATATTGAGAAGTGGATGTGGTTTTGGAACATATGTATCTAGGGGTAACCATTCTTTATCCCCATTCCCATCCTCAATGAATGGTCCCTAACAACACACCTAGATAGACACTCCTAGAGGATATTCTTGTGTTAATTCATATTCACTTTAAAAACCATTATGAATGATTTTAATATATGATTTTTTGTAATTAAACTTGATTAGAGAACCTAATAGTAAAATGATCGATGATAACCTAGACTGAAGCCAAATACTCATAATTTAGTGTACTCACATCATTTATGAATTATTTATTTTACGCATAGAGTTTATCTTTTTTTTAATTTACTAGTTTATGTATTATTATCCCTAAACATTATTTTAAAGTAATGGATATGGTAAGAAGAAACAGATCTAACAATGGATGTAATGAATAATGCGGTGATTTTCTTAACTAACAATCTATTGGGGAAAGATTTGGATTTATAGATGTTGTTATTGTTTAAAAGCAACTATCATGTAATATGATTAAAAATGTAAAAATATTCAAATTCTAAAACACATCAAAGAAGAGAACGATAAAGTCTCATGAAAATTTTGGTGAAAAATAATATGAAGGAAAAAAAGATATAAATTTATTCATGTCAAAAATTTAGAAAGAAACGCCCTATGTAATTTCTTTATGGAACTATAAATTGTTTTGTGTGAAAGGAATACATTAAGCATCTATTTGTTGAGGGAAAATAAATCATTTAGCTAACGTGATAGAGGAAGAAGATTTTTCGTCTAGTTTTACCTAAGATTTTAATTTATACATTTCATTTGAAATTTTACATTATGACCTATATTTTTTTTAATAATAAATTTATACACCTATAAATATTAAAAGGATGCAATTTATTTACGGTGGGTAAAATGTAATGACCTGAGATTTTGGTTCCCTTAAAATATATACTATGTTTTATAACTTGTGTCACATGCTACACCCATCATAAAAATCAACAAAATATTAATAATAAATTGTTAATAAAGATATAATAATCACTAATATTGTAACACCCCATGCTTCCACAGTACGTTTTCCATTAAATAATGCAATAACTTGCATTGTATGCATATCTGAGATTCTATGACACCGCGACCAATCAAACTACCCATTATGAATAGTAATACTAACTTTTTGAGATTTTATAAATTTTATTTTTCAAAATGGAATTCATTTTTGAATTCAAAATATAGAAATTATCTTAGGGTGAATTTTTGGTATTTTTCTGAAAACATTTAATTTTTGATTAATAGTGAAAAACACTGTGTTATTTGTTAAAACCAACTTTTTATTTAAATAATTATTTATTTTGTTTAAATTTATTTTAGGTAAAATTAGATACATAATACATATATACATTATGTTGAATTCATTGGAGTTATTTTCTCATAAGTTTAGATATATCCATATTTTATTGAACTTTTTACCGTCTTTTACCCACCTACTAGAAGCATTTGAAAATTTTCATAAAAATTAATTTTACCACTTCTGTGAGTTGAATTTTAAAAATCCCAGAGACATGGTTAATATCAGTAAGTAAAATTTTGTTCAATAATATGAAAATAATTTTTCGTGAACAGTAACTTTTAACTTTTATTTGACATGGTTAAAAGTAAATATGTTAATTAAGGGTAAAAATGATATCATAATTACCCTAACACAAATACTAATTATATTGGATAAGTATAATTCAAACAAAAACAATCTTAGTAATAAAATATTACCCCCTTTGGTCCACTTGGAATAGATTAGGATATTTATTGTTATTTTATTTAAAGAAGAGTTAAAAGAGTTAAATTCAAATTTTAATAACTAAACCATTTATAATATAGAGTTACACACAATATAAATTCAACAATAAATATTTATTATAAAGATAAAAATATTTATTACAGAATGGTATTTTAGTTATAATTTTGAAATTTAAATAATTTGATTTATTTGTGACACAATGATGATGAAATAATTACCTTATTAATGAAATATTAAAATGATTGATATTATAAATATCCAAATAAATGTAAATTGAGAATTTTTATGAATTCCAATAATTTTATAGTTTAATAATACATTAGTTTTGGTTAAATAAATTTTATTCTAAGTGATATAGTTTTAATGGATTTCAAAAACAATCAAATACTAAAAAGTGTCAAAATTGACATAATTGAGTTTAAAAAAATACTATATTATTAATTCATATAATATTCAAAAAAAATATAAGGTTCGTCCAAAAGACTTATATAAGGTTTTATATATTAATAATTAAACACTTTTAATTCTCTTGGATGTTTATAGTATGTTTATTAACTATATAATATAAAAATACAAAGAGACATGGTAAATGTCAAACTATTTAACTAAGAGTTAAATCTAAATGATAAGGATAATATGGTGATCGAAACCTATCTAAAACCTATTGGTTTAAATTTTTTCAATCCATCCTCACCTTAGGTTTGAAATAAATCATTTTTGAGACATTATATACTGAAAATGATTTTATTATATAATAATATTTCAAGATTTTCCTAAAGTGGCCCTTAACTCTCCTATAAAAGGGCACTTCTCTTTATCTCAAAATAACACCACCAAAGCCATTTGGCTCAGACAAAATCTTCCCAATTATCCTCCCAACATTCCTCCCTTAATCCTAGATGCCTTACTTTGGTCATAAATTCAACCTAAAGATCCCTTTTGATCAAATCAAAAGGAAGAACTCAAAGAAGATGTAAATATTTCATCACCGCTTTCAAGTTATTTTCTTCTTCCACTTCCTCTATCATTGTTGTTTCCATTATAAAATAATAACTCCAGTATCTTATATATAATTTTATGTTATTATAAAATTGTTACAACCATATTCATTATTCTATCCATCATATGAATGGCAAAGTCACCATATGTGCATACATACGGCTTACCGTCTCCACGTCGTTGTGTAGTTTGTTATTCAAACACTTAATTATTTGAAAGTGTATAATAATGAGTATAAATGATTTAAATAATAAATATAACATGTTAATTATTCATTATATATGATATACCATCCAATTACATACTATTTCACCATCAATATAATGATATTTTCTCTCATGTGTATGTACAGATTACCGTCTCCATGAACGTGATGAGATTTATTCCCCATCGTAATCATTCAAGAATAATTTTCATTTTATAATTAAAAATATTTTTTCTTAACATAAGATCATTATTTATATAAATCAATTACATCCTATTCATAACAAACATGGCTTACATAACCAATCATATAAAGGAAAATTAATCAGTTAACACCTGAAACGATGATACTACTAAAATATTATTAACAAATGAACATTAGAGGATCATATATGATATCAGAATTATATATATTGTTATTATATTATTTAATAACAATGGTTTAACTATAATACAAAAGGTTAATGTACCCTCGACCAAGTAAAAGTATAAGGTAAGGGTTAATTTCACAATCTCTTTATTATCCAAGGTTTTTTTTACGTAAGTATCTATTGGGACCTCTTTATCATCCACATCCATGTTTCTTAAAAATGCATTTCAAAACATTTTTTCTATTTACTAGACAATGGTTTAAAGTCATTTATACACTTTTTTTACTTTTTATAAAATGGATTGAATGAAATATTTCCATTTTTTTCCAAACAAGGGACTTTTTGACCTTTTTGACAAAATTAAGGTAAGAATGTATTTTTTTTACTTATACGGAAGGTGTGTCTATTTTCCACCGTTATATCATATTTTAATATTCCTATAAAATATTATAAGAATATTTTCAAAATAAATGTTTTCTTTTATAATTATGTTCCTTTTAAATGATTTCAAAATAGAAAGAGTTATTTATTTCAAATAGTTTTCATTTCATCTATGTCAACATCCTTTGATGTATTTTAAACTTGTTTGAAGTTGAATTATTATGATACAAATATTCAATGTGGTATCGAAGGTTTTGTGATATTTTTTACTGTGGATGTGTTATTTTTACACCATTCACGGTTATAGATAAATTATTGACATTTCTTATGATTGTTTTAATATAAATGTTTATGTTATGTTTAAACCTTTTCATATGAGGAATACATTGGACATAGTAAGTGATTGGTGGAGCCCGCTATTGCTTTTTCATGCATCGGTAGGTCTTCTGATACAAACTAGTGTCTTGGAACAAGTCCTTGACAAAATCTTATTTTTATTCTTGGCCCAAGGCCTTGACTATGTGGTCACGAAGTCTGGAATTATGCATTCCATCATTATAAAAGTGGCTATTGATTTTGAATGTTATTATTCGACTAGTATAATATCCATTTGAATATGTAAATGGAATTATTAGATTTTACCTTTTCCATATAATGGTGATGTTTAAGTTTAAAATGATTTTTTTTAGTCTTATACATTTCCTTAAATGTTTATGCCTATTTATGAAACTTTCTGCTACATTGTTATCCTTACTAAGCATCATAACTCACACCTTTCTATGTTTTATTTTTCCCAGGATGTGAAGAAGTATTTTATGGTTTACCTACAGGGATAATCTAAGTATATAATTGTGTTAAAAATGGGACAAAATGTTGTTGATTTTTTTTATTTCATGATGTAATATAAAACATACGAATCTACCAAGTACTTCCAAGGATACTAAATCGGTCGGTCTTTCAGGACATGATTCCTTGTATCATTTCAATGTTATGTAATAATGCACCAACTCTAGGTAATTGGGATCAGGGCGTTACAGTTGGTATCAACAGAAGTTTTGTACAAACCTTGAAATCTAGATTTAGAAAAACTCTGATTAGATAACATTACCCTAAGATAGACTTTGACGATTAGTATAGAAGAATTTCTTAGAATTTTGGTACTGTAGAGATTCTGTGAGTTTTCAAAGAAATACATCCTTGTCTGGATACGAGTAGGAATAGGAAACTCTGGCAGATATGTACCTCATGGTAATACCCGAAAACACTGCTTTGAGCTAGACTCAAACGAGAACTGGTGCACGACAATGGGCATTGCTGCACTCTTGGTTACGAAACTCCTAGAGGATATGCTTTGGAAAATTCTCATTTTCATTACAAACCATTATGAAGGATTTATGAGTATATACCTCCTCAAAGAAAACATTTTTATTATTATGAATTATATCCATAAACTGTTCAATTTCTGTTAAGTGTTTTACAAGTTCAGAATTATGTATTTTGATTCATATACTAATCTATTATATGTCATTGTTTATAAATTTTTCCTTGTGGAAGGAATGGAAACCGTATCAACGCACGTAATCCATGTAGGGATTTCCCTCCTACTCATGATAATTATAGTGGCACTGGTGATGCAACTGGTTCTGATCATCTTATCACTATACTGGGAGAAATCACTTAGGTTATGAATAATAACCTTACCTGTATGGAGCACCCTGATCCAAAATGTGGAGGATAAATATTAGAACACTTCATGAGGAAAAAACCACCAACATTCATTGGGAGTAAAAATACATTAGTAGCTAAGAAATGGAAAATTTTCATAGAGAAAATTTTTCATGCTTTGGGGAGTATAGAAAAGGAAAAAGTTTTCATGGCAGTTTATCGCCTCATGGGAGATGCAGATCAATGGTGGTCCTTAATTAAAAACACAAAGGAAGATAAAGAATTATCAAACATGGGATGGAGAGAGTTTAAAGATATTTTCTTAGAAAAATAATTTCCTCATGACCATCGAACGAATATGGAAAGACAATTTCTGAGTCTGAGGCAAAAGGAAGATGAGAATGTCACAAAGTATGAGGCTAACCTTACAAGGTTATCAAGGCATGAGGAATATTATATATGTATCTCAATGACTAAGATTAATTTATTATTTTATGGGTTAAACCCATTTCTTTGTTGATTATTAGTCTCATAATCTTTCTCATCATATGAAGATATTGTCTCATGCGCTATCAAGACAGAAAATGAATTCTCTAAGTCAAAGAAATTCAAAGCAAAGCAAGGGAAGAAGAGATCTTCTAAACAATCTATAAATATAAATAAGGGGAAGAAGGGAAAATCTTAATATCCATCATGTGGTAAATGTGGGAGGAAACATCCTGGTACTTACCTGAAGAGAATGCAATTCTGTTACAAGTGTGGTGAAAAATTACACTAAACTTGTGATTCAAAGGGGAAGAAAGTGGATGTCAGTGTTGAATGCTATAATTTTAGAGAAAATGGGCATTATGAAAATGAATTTCCTATGCGCCAAGGGAACTTACCTTAGAAAATGGAAAGGGAGAAAGGCCAAGCTTATGTGATCACTACTGCTGAGGTTGAAGCTATGAAAGATGTGGTGGAAGGTAATTTAATGGTTTCATCAGGTTTAGCCAATGTTTAATTTGATTTTAGATCATCGCATTGTTTCATATCTTTCCAGTTTGATAATAAAATTAGATATTTTCAATTTGACTTAACGAGGGAGTTGTTATTCAAAACACCTAAAGGAAGTATCATCGAAACAATGTTTTGTGAATCAGTTCCCATTATGGCATATAAATGTTATTTATCTATTGATATCATCATCATATCCATGATTGAATTTTATATAATCCTCTGTATGGATTGGATTTTTGACCATGTTGCGAAAAAATTTTGTAAAAAGATAGAGGATACAATTTTAGATGATGATAGGGAGTGCCCTATCTTTAGAGCAGAAACTTCACAAAATGATTCTTATCCATATCCACCTCTTGTAGCTCTACTAAATTCAATTATTGGGGAAGAAGAGAATTAAATAACTATGGGTTATGAAAAAAATGTTCGGATAGAGGACATACCTATTATGCAAGAATATATTGATGTGTTTCCATAGGATTTACCTGGACATCCTCCAGAATGAGAAATTGATTTTCCATTGATTTAATTCCTAGTTCAAGGCCCATATCAAAGGCCCCTTATAGAATTTCCTATGTGGAGTTTGTGGGACTATAGAAACAACTAGAGGAATTGAGTAATAAGGGGTTTATTCACCCTAGTGGTTCTCCGTGGGTATCCCTTGTTCTTTTTGTTAAGAGTAAAGATGGATCTACGAGGTTGTGAATTGATTACAGAGATATCAATTTTATAATAATAAAGAACATGTATACCCTACCTCACATTGATGATTTATTCGACCAACTTCATAGAGATCAAGATTTTTCAAATATTGACCTTTGATCTGGATATCATCAATTGTGTGTAAAGAAGGAATACATTCTGAAAACATCATTTTAAACCAGTTATGGTCATTACGATTTTACAGTAATGCCTATTAGATTGACTAATGCACCCTCTTTCTTCATGGATCTAATGAATATAGTTTTCAAATCATGTCTTGATGACTTTGTAGTGGTATTTATTGATGATATCTTGTTATAATCAAAAATCTATGAAGATCATGAAAATAACTTGCACACTATTCTAAAAACCCTCAGAAGAAATGAATTATATGGAAAGTTTAGCAAGTGTAAATTCTAGCTTCAAGAGATTTATTTTCTTAGACATATTGTCATTAAGGATGGAATCTATGTTGATCTCTCAAAGACAAAGGAAATCCAAGAATGGCCATCACCGATGATTATAACTGAGGTACGCGGTTTTATTGGTTTAGTATGTTATTATCGATGTTTCATCCAGAATTTTGGCATGTTGGATAACCCATTAACCAATCTCATGCCTAAAGGGGTTAAATATGTTTGGAAAAAAGAGTGTGAAGAATTAATTGAAGTACTGATTAGAATATTATTCAATTCATCTATCTTGACTGTACCATCAAGGAATGGTGGTTTTCTTATTTATAGTGATGCTTCAAAAAAAGTATTTGGTTGTCTCCTTATGCAGAATGATAGAGTTATTGCCTATGCATCACAGAAGCTAAAAATTAATGAACAAAACTATCCCACTCATGATCTTAAGTTAGAAGCTATAATCTTTTTTCTGAAAATATGGAGAAACTGTATCTATGGTAAAAAATGTGATATTTATAATGATCACAAGAGTTTGAAGTATATTTTCTCACAAAAAGAACTCAACATGAGGAAAAGGTGATGACTTGAACTACTCAAGTATTATAATTGAACTCTACACTACCAGCTGGGGATGTCAAATAAGGTGGAATATTATTTGAGAAGAAATGATCATGGAGTTTTTAATAAGATGAGAGTTGAAAAGGATCTTATATACATGGATCCATTAAAGATGTATATGGGAATAACCATGGAAGGTGAAACATCAATGATTTTTCAAATGGCTTCCAAACCATCTTTACTAGAAAGGATAAAATGTTCTCAAACTGATGATGAAAAATTTCAAAAGACGATTAAAGCTGTGAATTATGGGAGATAGATCAACTTCGTATATAAAGATGGAATTTTGAAATTTGGGAAGAGAATTTATGTTCCTAATATACCTGATCTAAAAAGGGAATTGTTGGACGACTCTGATAACTCTAATTTCACTATACACCCTAGTAGAACTATGATGTATAGAGATTTGAAAGATATTTTTTGGTGGGACAACATGAAGAGATATATTGATGATTTTGTGTCGAGATGTATGGTTTTCCAACAAGTGAATGATGGAAGACAACATCCTAGAGGAGTCATGCAACCTCTTCCCATACCTGATTGGAAATGGGATGATTTTACGATGGACTTTGTCATGGGACTACCAAAGACTCCTAGAAGAAATGATGAAATATAAGTCATTATTGATCATATTACCAAGTCAGAACATTTTCTTGCTATAAGAGAAGATTTACCACATGAACTTTTAGCAATACTATATATTAATGAAATTTTAAGACTTCATACGTACCCCTATTGATTGTTTCTGATCATGATCCCTATTTTACATCAAGATTCTAGAAAAGGATTCAGAAGGCCTTGGATAATGAACATTGTTTGAGCAATTTTTACCACCCTGGAACTGATGGACAATCAGAAAAGACTATTCAAACCTTATAAGACATGTTGAGATCTTTCTCACTTGACTTTGAAGGTATTTGGGATCAATATTCTCCTCTGGTATGATTTTTTTATAACAATAGCTTAAATTAAAGTATTCAGATGGCACCGTATGAAGTGATATATGGAAAAAGATGTCACACACCAACTTGTTGGGATGATTTTGGTGAAAGAAAACATGTTGGCCCAGAACATGTTGAGGAAATAATGGAAAAAGTAAAGTTTATCCAAACCCACATCAAAGTAGCCCAAATTAGGCAAAAGAGCTATGTCGATAACTGAATGAAGGATTTGGAATTTCATGTAGGAGACCATGTTATCTTGAAGGTGTCTCCATGGAAGGGTGTTATACGTTTTTATAAGAAAGGTAAATTAATTCCAAGGTATACCGAACCATTCAAAATTCTAGAACGAATTGGAGTTGTAGCTTATTGTTTGGAAATGCCTCCAAGACTCTCAAAGGTTCGTGATTTGTTCCATATATCACTGTTGAGAAAATACATGCATGACCCAACGCATGCACTCACCAATGAGGAAATTTAACTGGAACCTAATCTTTCTTATTGTGAATAGCCTGTCAAAATTCTTGATACCAGGGAACAAGTGTGAAAAAACAAGATGACTCGTCTGGTAAAATTTCTATGGAGAATCCATAAGATGGAAGAGGTAACGTGGGAACCAGAGCAACTTATGATAAAGAACCACCAGAATATTTTTGAGCAGTAGTATTCTAGAAATTTTGAGGATGAAATTATTTAAAGGAGGTAGGAATGTAACACCCCAATATTCCATGGTACATTTCCCTTCAAATACTGAAATAGCTTGCATTGTACGCAACTTCGAGATTCGAACACACCGCGACCAATCAAACTAGCTGTTATGAATAGTAATACCCACTTTTTGAAATATTATACATTTTATTTTTCAAAATGGACTTCATTTTTGAATTTGGAATATCAAAATTATCTTAGGGTGAATTTTTTGGTATTTTTCTGAAAACTTTTAATTTTTGATGAATTGTGAAAAACATTGTGTTATTGGTTAAAACCAACTTTTTATTTAAATAATTATTAATTTTATTTAAATTTATTTTAGGTCAAAATAGAGACATAATACCTATATAATTTCAATGTAATTAATTGGTGTTATTTTATAATAAGTTTAGATATATAAAAATTTTATTGAACTTTTTACCGTCTTTTACCCATCTTCTAGGAGCATTTGCAAATCTACATAAAACATAATTTTACCAATTATGTGAGTTTAATTTCAAAAATATGACAAACACGGTTAATATCAGTAAGTAAAATTTGGTTCAATAAGATGAAAATAATTTTTGGTGAATAGTAACTTTCAACTTTTATTTACCACGGTCAAACGTAAATAATGTAATTAAGGGTAAAACTGATATCATAATTACCCTAACACGTGTTTTAATTCTATTGAATATGTAAAATTCAACCAAAATACTTTAGGAATAAAATATGGCACCCTTTGGTCCACTTGGATTAGATTCAGACATTTATTATTATTTTATTTAAAGAAGTGTTAAAAGAATTAAATTCAAATGTTAATAACTAAAACATTTTTAATATAGGGTTACACACAATATAAATTCAACTATAAATATTCATTATAAATATAAAAAAATTTATTATATAATGGTGTTTTGTTTATAATTTTTATACATTAAATAATTTAATTTATTTATGACACAATGATGGTGTAGTAATTACCTTATTAATGAAATATTAAAATAATTAGTATTATAAATATTTAAATAAATGTAAATTGAGACTTCTGATGAATTACACTAATTTTATAGTTTAATATTACATGTTAGGGTTGGTTAAATAAATTTTATTTCAAGTGATAAAGTTTTAACAGATTCCAAAAAAAATCAAATACTAAATAGTGTCAAAATTGAATTAATTGAGTTTTTAAATAATTACTATATTATTAATTGATATAATATTTTAAAAAATCTAAGGTTCAGAAAAAAGACTTATATAAGGTTATATATTAATAATTAACCAATTGGGGTTATATTTTCAGTTTATTGTATGTTCATTAACTATATAATATAAAAATACAAAGAGGCATGGTAAATGTCAAACTATTTAACTAAGAGTTAAATCTAAAAGATAAGGATAATATGGTGACCCAAACTAGTATAAAACCAATTGGTTGATATTTCTTCGACCCATACCTACATTATCCTATAAATATATCATTTTTTAACCATTAGAAACTGTAAATAATTTTATTATAAAATAATATTTCAATCTTTTCCTAAAGTGACCCTCACCTCTCTTATAAAAGGGAACCTCCTTTCTCTCAAAATCACACCTCTAAAGGAATTTTTCTCGGCCAAATTCTACCCAAATATCCTCCCAACTTTCCTCCCTTTATCATAGAATCCATATTATGGTCATAAATCTAACCTAAGGATCGGTTTTGATCACATAAAAAAGAAGAACTCGAAGAAAATGTAAATATTTCATCACCTCTTTCAAGTTATTTTCTTCGTCCACTTCCTCTTTCTTTTGTTGTTTCAATTCTTAAATAATAAATCTAGTATCTTATATATACTTTGATATTATTATAAAAATGGTGCAAACATATTCAATATTATATCCATCATTTGAATGAAAAATTCAACATACGTGCGTACATACGGCTTACCGTCTCCACGTCGTGGTGTAGTTTGTTATTCAAACACTTCATTATTTGGATTGGTATAATAATGAGTATAAGAGATTTAAATAATAAATATAACATTTTAATTATTCTATATATATTATACACCATACAGTTAAATATTATTTCACCATCAATATAATGATATTGTCGCTCATGCGTACGTACGGATTACCATCTCCATGAACGCGATAAGATTCATTCACCCATCATAATAATTCCAGAATAATTTTCATTTTATGATTAAAAATAATATTTATGAACATAATATCATTATTTATAAGAATCAAATACATCCTATCCAAAATAAACATGGATTACATAACCATGCATATGAAGGAAAAATGAATCAGTTAACACCCGAAACGATGATACTACTAAAATATTATTAACAAGGCAACATTAGAGGATCATATATGATACCATATTTATGTATATAGTTATTTTATAATTTAATAACAATGTTTTAACTATTATACAGGATTTTAATGTACCCTAAACCAATGAAAAGTACAAGGTAAGGGTCAATTTCACAATCACTTTATTATCTGAGGTTGTTTTTATGTAAGTATCTACTGGGACCTCTTTATCATCTACATCCATGTTTCTTAAAAATTTATTTCAAAACATTTTCACTATTTACTAGACTATGGGTTAATGTAATTTATTCTCTTATTTTAAATTTTATAAAAAAATTTGAAAGGAATTTTTCCATCATTTTCTAAACAGGGTACTTTATGACCTTTTCGACAAAATTAAAGTTAGAATGTCTTTTTTGTAACTTATACGATGGGTGTGGCTATTTTCCGCCATTATATCATCGTCGAAGCTTCCCAAACAAGATTATAAGTATTTTTTTAAAATAAATGTTTTCTTTTATAATTATGTGACCTTTAAATTATTTCAAAATAGAAAGAGATATTTATTTCAAATAGTTTTCATTCCATCTATGTCAACATCCTTTGATGTATTTTAAACTTATATGAAGTTGAATTATTATGATACAAATATTTCATATTATATTGAAAGTTTTTTCATATGATTCACTATGGAAGTGTTATTTTTACACCATTTATGGTTTATGGATAAAGTTTTGACATTTAGTATGCTAGGTTTAATACGAATGTTTATGTTATGTTTAAACCTTTTCAAATGAGGAATGCATTGGACTTAGTAAGTGATTGGTGGAGCCCTTTATAGCTCCTCGATGTATCGAGAGGTATCACGAGACAAACTAGTTTCTTGGAACAAGGACTTTATAAAATATTATTTGTAGTCTTGGCACAAGGCCTTGACTATGTGGTTATAAAGTCTGGAATTATGCATTCTATCATTATGATAGTGGTTGTTGATGTTGCATATGATTATTTGACTAGTAGAGTATTCATGTGAATAAGAAAATGGAATTATTTGATTTTATCTTTTCCATATTATGATGAAGTTTAAGTTTAAAAGTCTTTTGTTTTAGTCTTATACATTTCATTAAATGTTTTTAGTTATTTATAAAATTTTCTACTATATTGTTATCCTTACTGAGCATCTGAGATCACCCCTTTCTATGTTTTATTTTTCCCAGGATGTGAATAATTATTTTATGGTTTCCCTATAGAGATAAGAAAAGGATATAAGTGTTTTCAAAAGGGGAAAAAATGTTGTTGATGTTTTTATTTTCTGATGTAATGTAAAACTTATAAATGTATCTAATACTTCCAAGGCTACTAAATCAGTTGGTCTTTCGGGACATGATTCCTTGTATCATGCCAATGTTATGTAATAATGCACTGAATTTGGGTAACTAGGGTCAATACATTACAAATATAATAAACCATTAATATTTTTTACCTTTATAATTTAATTATTTAATATGAATTAATATTAAAAAGGTTTTGTTTAATAAATTTTTTTTCTTTATATGACATATTTTCCTTTAAATAACTATTATTAAAAAAAATTTAATTTAAATTTGAAAAATAAAAAATAATTTTTTAATTACTCACAACAAAATTATCTTTGGATATATGTTTTATATTTTTCTAAAATAATTTATTTTTAGGTGAATAGTAAACCATAAAATTTTTCTCAAAATGATGACTTTTGTCACATTATCAGTATGTGTGTACGGTGTCAAATTTTGTAAAATATTAAAAATGATAATATATATATTTTAAGGGAATAATTATGAATTATAAAATATTATTTGGAACTTATAAATTCTATTTTTAATATTTTAAGTACTTAAGGAACATTTTTTCTGAATTATAGATTTGTTTTTATTTGATTCTTTTAGTTAAGCCTCTTCATGGGGAAATTCAAATTTGGATTTATTTTAAATTAAAATAAATATTACCTTATTTATAATCTGTCAAATATTATCCGGAAAACAATTAAACATAAAATATTTATATTATACGTATGTTTAAGTTTTGAAAACACTCTTTTATTTAAAAATAATTTTTTTGTTATATATGTTTAATTTAAAATAATATATTCTTTAATTTGTGAAACTCATTAGGTTAAATGGCTAAATAATTCATAATCATAATTTTAAACTTTTTTAATACAAGTATACTTATAGTTTTTGTAACAAAATAATTGACATGATTAATATTTAATTAAGAGTAATAAGTGTCTAAATGAGAAAAATATTGTGGCATAAATTTTCCTAGATGAAAAAGAACTTTAGACCTTCAATAAATAATTTTATAGGATTTAAAGTATTTTATATATTTTATTAGCAACATTACGTCTACCGAACTCTCCTAACTTTCATGTCATTCCAATATTATCCCTTACTGATCATTCTTTTCGATGGGAAATTCCCTTTACATGACATATAAAAGGGACCACTTACAAAACCACACATTTGAATTATATGGTACAAATATGCCAATATTTATATTCTAGAACACTATCCCATAATAAATATCCTTTTTTACCCTTAATTATTCTAATACCATCATTTAAAAAGATAATTCTATTAAAAAATCAATGTTCTTGATGTGAGTATAACTCTCCTCTTATAGTTTATATTTTATTTTACTCTTCATAATATTATACAAATTTTTTAGTATTATATATTAATATATAATTTATATAATTAAGTTTATTTATATTAATTTCACAATAATTAATTATTCATTTCATTGAATCCTTTAATAAAAACAAATGCATCAATCATACATACATACATAAGACTACAGCCTTCACAACAGAATGTGGTTTATTTTTCATCACCACATATTATGGTTGGTGTCATGGATGGTTTTGATTAATAATTATGTTTTTATTTCACTTATACAATTCAATGATTATCAAATTTTACATTTACCATGAGTTCATGCATTTGTTATAGAAATAAATCATCAATCATGTGTGTGTGCATACTACCGCTGCATTGAATGTCATGTCTCATTTCCCTTAACAACGTAAAATGGATAAAACTAAAAGTTTATTTATTTTAATAATATTAATTTTATGATATTATTTTAATTATTATGTGATAAATTTTTATATACTTTCACTCTATCCATTCATTGAGAAATAGATTGGTTAATTGTGTATACGTGAGGACATCCTCCTCTATGAATGAAGAATTTAATCTATCATCACCACCCATAATTAATGGTTATAACAATTAATTTGATGAAACTATATGATATATTATACATGTATTATATTATTTAAATTTTATATTGAAATTATAAAATATCACTTTCTTACTCATTCAATCATTACGACATACTTTTGTTTTGGTCGATTTACTGCCTATATGAGCGATGTTGTAATGTTTGTATAGGGAATGATTAAGGAAGGTTATATATTGTTAATAAAAATTAATAATAAGGTATTAAATATGTTTGAAATGTTATTTATTAATAATATTAATATCTAATCATGTTAAAAATATATCATCTTCATTCATTAAAACCATCAAAACAAGTTTGTCTCCCTCATCATCTTCAAGAATAGTAATTAAAACTCACATGGGATAAAATGTTAACATTTTAAAAAATCATGGGATATATATTATAAAACTATAGGTAATATATTAATTTTTAAACTAGTATAAAATATCAAGTATCAACATTAATATAAAAAACATGTGCAAGACAATTAAAAGTGTTAACACCCTGTGTTAAAATAATCTATAATGAACCTATATATTCATAATAAATAATGTTAAAGGAATTATATAAAATGTTTACAGAGATTAATCAGGTTCTTTAATATACTATTAAGATAGTTATGTATGTTTTACATTAATATATATTTTGAACAACTAATTTGGTAGATAAGGTAATGTATTTTTTTCTAAATTTCCCTTCATTAAGACAAGTTTTACTTTATACACCAATTTAATTTTATATGGTTTATATGTTTCCCAATTGATATGTTTTCTTGAAATATATTTTATTTTTGGTATTTTAGGTTTATCTTCAATATATTTTCCCCATAACATTTTTTATTAAAATGTTCCTCCAGTCATATTGTTTTCTCCACTCAAGTCATTTTTTCCCATGAGTCATGAAATATCTTCTTGATTTGGATCTTTTATGTCTATTTTTCTTAACAATATTTTTAAAAATATATATATTTAATTTTTTCATAAGGATATTAATTATATTCATTAATATCCTCTCTTTTTATGAAACTCTTCCTAAAATAAAAGTGATATGTTGATAAGAATAACTCATTTACTTTTCTAGGGATATTTTTTCTTCTTGTATATATTTTATGTATAAAAATTGCACTCTAAAACACAAATATGTTTCATATAAATTAGAATTCATGTTCCCTTCGCCTCATTTCAAATTAAATTTTTATTATCCTTTTTATAATTTGTGTTTCATAAAATATTTTTTAAGAAAATTTAATGTTTTACATATATATAGTTTTCAAAAAAGGTTTTTCATCCAAGTGATGTTATAAATATTTTAAAAAGTCTTAAAAATGATTATTTCAATGTTATTTTAATTTCTATAAATAAATATTAAAGGAAAAAATTATTAACATTTCCCAAAAGGGCCTTTTTAGAAGGAAGGAATATATTTTACACATTTCCTTATGAACCTATCTTTCCACTTCCTTTGTCATTTTCTAAGTGGCTTCCTCGTTACAAAATTCAAGTTTTAAAGAAATAAATTCTTATTCTCATGGTTTAATAAAATATTCCATATAAAAATATTTCAAAGGAAAAAAGTAATTTCTTATTTAAAAATCCATATTCCGAATTATTCTTATATTTTCCTTCATGTAGGTATTATACTTAATCAAGGGTTTTATTCATGTAATACAATATAACTTCTTTATATAGATGGATTATGAAACTCTCGTTAAAATATATGAGATGATCCATCATTGCTTTTTTTCATTCCTAATCACCCATGCGTATAAGTGTAATTTTCTTCCAATTCATTTCCTATGTAAATTCACTATGTTCAATTACATTGATTCTAGGGTGTTCACATTAATTCCCAGTGAATAGATTGATTGGGGAAATGATTGTCTAAACCATAATACATTTCCTATATGTTGTAAATACCATATGTGTAATAAAAGTTTTTGAGTGTAATCCACCTAGAATGATTATTTTAGTCATTATGTACACATTTAATTTTCATGGGGTTTTCATGATATCACTTTTTATGGAATTATGAATGTTTCCATAGAGAACCAGATGAAAAGGATATAAATCCCATTTTATTTCCTTAGGTTTTAATGATATGTTGATTGAAACCATGTGGAATGTATATTTATGTCTTTTATTATTTCATTATTTATCCTTTAATATAATAAACATTAAATGTATTTGGTGATGATTACATCTCATGAGATATCGTGGTGTAGGGTTAGTTATCCAAGCCATCTATGATATGTTAACGAGAAAGGGATGCTTGACTTATGCTTATGATATCATGTTTATATTGTTTCAACATTACTTTAATTCCACGCTCTTATGTTATTATAATTATTACTCCATTTTCATGTGATACCATCTCTTTATTCCATACTCTCAAACTTATGATCATTCTCATTATGATATTATATTATGCCTCATGACTCTCATGTTATGATTTACTATTTTGTTTCCAATTACTGAGGATTTGAGATAACACCTTATTATGTTTATATTTCGCCGGGTTATGAAGGGAATTAATATCTATGGTGTTTCTAGAGGATTATATTATGTGATGACTTTATGGGACATTTTGAGGACTCATTATTGACTAATTAGCTTATTATATAGTTAGAAAATTTTCAATTTCTGAGAATACTTGAGACATTGTAGCTTATGATTTTTCCAACTCATTAAAACACTAAAATTAAAGATACTTTGGTTGTAAAGGTGATAAAGATAGTTTAATCAAATATATTGATGAAAACTAGTGTTGTATGTTATGAATTGTTTTCATCAAATCTAGAAGTGTTGGTCAGGAGGTGCTACACTAACACTGGTCAGTTGACCTAAACTTCTGAACTTTCCTAGTTAATTTTTTCATAAGAGTATCAATCTGGGAGAATTGGGTATGAGTATTCTATAATAACCATAATGACAAAGGGAATTATGAACATCTACCACATTCATGGGGGACACCCATGAAACCAATGTATGCATATTAAAATGATTTATGACTAATCTTTGTTGATATAGGACATGCTCAACCAAATGGACTACATGAGACCAGAAATAAAATGTTGATAGATTCCCAAACATATGATGAAAATGAAGAAATCTTAACTCAGATAAAATATTATCTATATTATTCTCCTCATATTCTAAAAACATAAGGATTTTATCAATAAATACCACCACAAACCTACTAAAAAACTCAAGGAACACTTCATTCATCAAACCCCTGAACATAGATGGAGTGTTCATAACTCGTAATGAAATCACAATGAACATGTAATTCCCATAGAAACATCTTAAGGAATTATTAAAGAAATCCTCATCCTTTAATCTCATTTAATGTTATCTATAAAAAAAGTAAATCTTTGAGAACCATCTTACACCCATCAATTGACTGAATAAATCCTTAATCCATGAGAGAAGATAATGGTTCTTCATCATAACCTAATTAGAATGATGGTAATCAATAGAAAACTTTATATTACCTTCTACCTTATTTAAAAAAATAAAATTAGATCCCCAAGGACACACACTGGGATAAATTAACCCTCTCTGAATTATATCATCAACCTAAATCTGTAGCTTCAAAAACTCATAAGGGGAAATATGATATAGAGACATTGATATCTATGAATCATCTAGTTATATCTCTATCCGAGACTCAATCTCTCATCGTATGGGTTGTATCAAAATCTCTTAAATAAATACATATGAGTTATCTTAAATTACAATTTGAAATACCACTCACTTATCCTCCATTGTACTCAACATCAGTCTGGATAACAAGGTAGATAGAGACTCAACATTCCCATAATCCATTCATGGTTGTCTCTCACCTATGAACACTTTCACGTCTCCATCGGAATCATATAATATGATAATTTTCTAAACAAATATATGATATCTTTTACTAAATACATCAAATCAATTATAAGGATTCAATTTTATAGTTATATCTATAAACATAGGAAATATCACCAAAACTGGTGTGGCTTTTGAACTATTTCACAATCTTTACACACAACAAATATAATAGATCAACCTTTAACTGGCATAATCAACACTAAGGGAACTGGAAGTATCTTTACCTAAAGTCTAAAATAATATACTAGAGTTGGTGAAATAAATGGTTGTGGAGATCCTAAATAAAATAATTTGTAAAACCAAGTAAAAAATAGGAATATAGTACTTTTATGACATCTCTATCACTTGATGTTAGAAATGTTAAAGAATGTATATGATCACGTCCTTCTTATCAGCCTCTATAACCCTCACAAAAACTAACTATATTGTTTCACTATTCATTTTATCTCTAATAATAAGGGATTTCATGGGGTTGTCCTATATCTTCCCTATAACATCTCTTCTAATCATAATTTGGTATTCCTAACCCTGGTTGACGCCTCCACGTAAACTACATCCATGGATGGGCCAGGATCAAGCCACCAATGGCACATTGGTTTCTAAATAAATTCATATACTCTCTCTTATGATGACCATGTCCTCTATAAGAATAGAAAACCATTCCTGGGTTTCTAATAGGGTTTTGATAACTTCTAGACTCTATAAAACATGTCTAAGTGGGATGAAACCTGCTCCCTATTGACTGAAACTTCTTTTTATAGAAAAAGACTATGAAATCCCAATCATAGCTCTATTGTATATAATATCTTCATTGATACCATATAATGATGATATGTACCTAATAAAAGTCATCTAAATGACCTTCACCATTACTAATACCCCATTATATGACTTCAACATAATTAGAATGACCTACTGCTAGATTTATGGATGAAAATCCTCCTCAAAATGAATTTTTGTAGGCTCATCATATGGTAGAAGTTCTGAATCATAACATAGAATTTTTTTATAGTGGGTACTGAACACTCAAACAATTAAACTCCACTATTGAAGGGTTAATATTTTCTACCGATAAGGCACAATAGAAATCGATGATAAAAACTAATCCTTAAACCGATTCATGTATTTTTTTCAATGAAACATATGGCTCCTAGTGATCCTTTAGGAATAAAATACATCACTATCAGGCTGACCCATTAATAATAATCATATATAAAGAAACGTATCCCTATTTCTATGAATAGATCAAACTGAAATAAATATACACCTCTACCAACAAATCATATGTCTCCCAATTTGAAAAAAATCATTCGTACTTCTGTAGACCCTAGAACTGATAGCCTTGGAGTTTCCTCCTCTAATTATCATTATCATCAAACTCCAATATATGGAGATCTTCTATAATATACCGCTAAATTACTTCTATGTGAACCTGATGAAGATAAAAACCGTGTCCCTTATTTGTAAAAGAAAAAACATCAGTTCTCCTAAACCTGAGACGTGTAACATCTTAATATTAAATCAATTTAACATATTTCTCATTTTTTGCCTAAATTAAACATAGGTTCATAACATTATGATGCACGGTATTATACTAGTTATATAACATGAAATTAAAAATCACTTCAATTATCTTGTTCAGAAAACTTGAAGTTCCTTATGACATTTCATAGTTTGTAATAAAATCATATCTTTTGGATGGTATCCCTTGATTACAACAAGCAATAATCTCAACTGGCACTATTGATATACAAACCCATGCATCCTTATAAGTTCCTAACCCTGAAATCCATCCAACCAATCATCCGTAACCTTTTATAACACTCTTTAATAACATGTCCTTCCAATTTTACCCCTCCAAATCCAAAAAAGAAGATATAGTGGTAATGATGTCTGAATCCCAACTCCAATGGTCCATGAGTTGGTGACTATCATCAATGGTATATCAGTCACACATGGGAGGTATTATCCTCTACGAGTTCAAGGAATAAGAGATAAGATGATAAGAACCACCACCAAAACCATGAATAAATAAAATAAGCAATCCCAATACATGTAATATCATACATAAATTGAAATCAAATTGGTAAGTACAAAAATGTAAAACTGGTCAGTGACCATAAACTAAAATATATTTTGATAGATTCTCAACAATTACCTCGAGAATATAAATCCCATCGTGATCACCAACCTGATTCTGAGGAAATAATATTTTATATATATGTAGGGTGATCATAACATGAAAACTCAATAGGATCATCCTGTAAATATTGTCTACAAAATGTGAAAGAATCATACTAAATCATAGTAAATAAACAAATGAAACTAACTTATCGCCTAAACAAGTAACACTAGTTTATAATACTTACCACGAATAACTAACCAAATAACACATTGAAATAAACCATTATATATCAAAATCATATATAAAAGGAAGGTACCCTCATTCCACTTCTTTAATGGTTTTTCTCTCTCATGACCCAATGACTACATCATATAATCATCCCTCCTATAAGTATTCATGCACCCCATGCAATATATCTCATCCATTACTACATCCTGTATAACCCAGTATCCCATCGTTTTCATATCCCATAAGTAACCACATGTGTGCCTCAAAGCCACTGTATCCCATGTAAATAAATTATAACTCAAGTCATCAAAACCCGCGCAAGAATACACGTGGGAATCTAAAACGACCACATCTAGATAAAAATATGTGTTATACCATAATTCATTATAGTCTACACATAAATGTATGGTTAACTAAAATCCATTATAGACAAGGTAGGAACAATTCATATACCACAATTCATTATATACTAGGATACATACATCCACATCTAGAGGAAGATTATAAGGACTCATTCCTTTAACAACCCATAATTATAAGTTTAATAGGAAGTATTTAATTACATTAAATTTTCAAGATCTTTTAGGTTTATAATTTCATATAATTAGGAAATACTCTTATATATATAACCCTTACAAAAAAGAGAACATATTCACTAAATATTAATTTTTCTACAAAAATAGGATTCTTAAATTTAAACTAATGTTTTAGTCAAAACACATTCACTTATTTTAAGACAAATCGTTATAGCATAAAGATGAACCTTTCAATAGTTTATAATCATCCTTGGGCCCGATGATTTTTTTTGAACGCATGGGATTGGAATAAAAATCTCAGTAAGGGATATAAAAAGTAAAAGAACATGTTATTCCATTAGAAAAATGATGAAATACATAAGAAACTATTCTTTTTTTATAACAAATTAGGAACTCAAATATTAATTTAATTATTTAAAAAATGAGATTTGTTGCCTAAAGATATTCATAAAAAATTTCTTAAGAAAAATAATGGAAAAATCATAAACAAGAGGTTTTCTTTAAAAACATTAGAATCCATTAAAAATATTAACTTTAAAAATATTCCATTCACCCTTAAACGGGTTGATAAATTTGTTAAAACATATGCTTCTTTACCTGCCTTGTGAAATGAAAATATTTCCATAAAAATCATTTGAAACCATAGAAAATTCTTGTAGATTCCTTGAGATATTATACATATATTCACTATTACAATAACCATTACAATAGAATCACATCTGGATAATTCTCACAAATATTAGGATTAACTCAACACCAATGAAGTGCATCACTTTACCCAATGCATGGGAGAGCTATGTTTTTCTCACCTATTATTAGTGATATATCAAATCCACATGTAATTCATATAAAATTTAAAAGAACCATATAATTAATAAAACACATATATCTTTCACTTTAATCATATAAATCATTTGAATTGGAATCTAACCCAATGATAAATAAAACCTTCAGTTATCTCATAAAATTAAGAAGAAAATTTTCCCCCTTAAAAAAACTTTTTTAAAATTAAAAAAACATAGATGAGTTGGAATGAAATATTCACTAAAATAACATGTTAGATTATAGGGGAATATTTATGAGGAATAATTTATACGATGGTGGTAAAGTGTGGTCAATACATACATATAAAAAAATTACTTATGTAAAAAGTAAAAAAAATTACCCATGAAAAAACATTGAAAATATCCTATATTAAAGCCTTTGTAAAAATTAAAGGATAGTTTAAAAGAAGAATTAAAAATAATTTTATTATATTTAATAAGATTATTTAAACATTTTAATGAACCTTTACATGGAATAAAAATAGTTTCGAAAGAAAAATTTAAAACACTATTTTTAAATTTTATTTCCTTGATTCTGACTCCCCACACACCTTCTTAAACTTATTAATAATAAAATTATAGAAATTATTTAATATCGTAAGAAAATTTTTCAGGTTTATTAACTCATCATAATATACTTTATTTTCTTTATTACTTTTTCTTTTATATTTACTAAATCAATAAATTACATGTCATATGGTTTGAGGATGTTCAATTTATAATCCTCAAACTACGTTGATAAGTTGAACCGGGTCAAATGGTTCATGATTACATAATATATAAAATTTTAATCCTGAAATAATCATCATTTTTATTCACTAAATAATGTTTTAGAACAATTAATGAAATGTGGAAATGAAAAACAAGTAACATTACTTTGTGGAGATGATATTCCACAGGTACACATGAGCGGGATTATCATTTTCCAATGGATGGAAGCGTAGGATGAAAAGTAATATATTATATTAAAAAAACAATTATTTCATTAAAATATTATATTCTCACTATATAAATCATGATAATCATCCATGTGAGGTGGTGATGAATAATGAACCACATCACTTCATGATTGTGGTAGTTCACACGTACGTTAAAGGGAGTGTTCACTTTCTATTAAATGAAAAAGGCGTTGGAAAATTGTTTTAAAATAAATATAAAAAATATAGATATTTGTAGATATTTATTTTATTATTTAATAATGGTTATTTTAGCTGATAAGTGGGTATAAAAAACTTAACAGAAATTTTTTATGACTTATACCTTCTTTTTGATATCCCCCTTTCAATTGAGTTTAAGGCCTATGGAGGGTAGATGTATGATCACTACAAGGGATTTGGGATGTATTAAAGAATATTCTGATATGTATTGGGGAATATTTATTAGATAAAAACAATATTATGTTAGGGTTTTAAAATCCTGAAGTGAGTCTCTTTTTATAGGAAAAAATAATGGAATTTTCGCAACTTTTTAATCTTTAAGGGTCATGAGTATAATTTTAAAAAATTTCATTCAAACATAAATAGAACATTAACTATATTATATATAATTTCACATCAAATTAAAAAATTAAACATTTTATTATTTTTCAATTATTTTAAAATAATTTTTAAACAATAAATAACATTTAAGGTCATTTTAGAGACAAATCAAAAAAAAATTATCTTTAAAGGCATCATGATAATGGTGGAATTGAAATATAAACAATTCAATCACCACTATTAATTTATAACTATCAATTAGATTTATGTAACATTCTAATAAATCCCAAAAATATTACATTTAATGTTTTTAAAATCATTTAATTGATTTTTCCACTGCTTGCACAAGCACTACGTCAACATTGTGTAAACATTCGAATTAAATATATCAATACAAAAAATTTAGAAAATATATAATTAATATACTTTATTATTATTAAAATTTTGAATATATATTCTTTAATATATAATATTCACCTATATCCAAATCATGAAAACATAATCATAGAGAGAGATAGTGACATTATGTAATTACTCTTAACTTAAAATAATAAAAAGGTTGTAATCATAGGAAAGTAGAAACAAATTTCCATATTTTCAAATATATGATCATTATTGTAAAAATATACTCATAAAATGAATTAAATTCATTTTTTTTGATTTATTTAAATATATTATCCCATATTTTTTACCTCATTTTACTCGTTTTACCCATTTACCATGGTTACAAACTGTTATCATGATTACTATTCGTTGTAAATATAATGAAATTAACCTTTTTTTTATTTTAATCTACTGGAAGAAAATATTGAACCCATTTTCTATTATTTAATTTTTAAACATGTTAAAAATTAATTTTAATATAGGTCCATGAAACACAATAAAAAATAGTATTTAGAAAAATATTCATTTTAAGCCTAAAATTTATTTTATTCCAAAATCATGTTTAATGCTGATTATCATAGAAATAATTGAATTATGTTTAATGAAATTTAAATTACATGAAATTAAAAAAATACAATACAAAATGGTACTTTTATATTACTTTATTTAACGAAAATAAATGACATCCTTTGCAAAATCGATATTTTTTTACTATTTACACAAAAATGATCCTTTTCAGAAAAATCTCAAAATTTATCTTTAGATTATTATGAAATAATGAATTAAAATAATATTTATATTTTATCAAATACAATATCTGAAAGTGGTTTAATATAATCATTAAATTTACACACACAAAAATCAATAAAACTCATGTTTAAAGAAAATGTATTTTTTGGTATAAAATGGTTTTGTAGGAGTTCCTTATATAGTCACCCCCATTAGATGAATTTTATTTTTTTATATTTGATCTATAAATTTACTTAAAATAATTAATCTATAGTGATTAACTTAATTTTATTTGATAAAAATATATATTTTTTTTTTGAAAAAAAATATCTCTTAAAACATTTTATTTTACGAAAAATGAGTTCTTATTTCCTTGTAATTAATAAATAATTTTTTATTTAATAAAACTTATACATATATATTATAATGTGGTTACTCTTATTCATATGATCCAATTCAACGACTATGTTATAACAGTTATATGATAATAATTATATTTTAATAGTATACGACAATTCATGTTAAGATTAGTATTATATGTGGTAAACACAATCGAACATAATATTTTTTTTAGGATAAAATATTAGGGTGATAAAATCACCCCCATTAATGAAATTTTATCCTCACAAATTTTAATTTATTATTAAAAATTAATTTTTTATAATAGAGTAATAAAATAAAATATATATTTCATCATGAACATTAATTTTTAGCTCAAGATTAGGAAAATTACTATTTCCGAAAATAACGTTCTTTTATAAGATTAATTCTAGTAGACAAGTTTATAAAAGTTTTTCATGATATTTGAGTATTACTTTCTGTATAAGACTCAATATATTTGAGAAATTATTTAAATATTGAGAAATATATTTTATTAAAATATACATACTTGATTTATTTCAACCAAATAAGTGGAATTTAATCCTTAGTTTGTTCTTCGATTAGTTTTCACTTATATCTCATCTCTTACTTCATCCAATGAATATTTAAGATGAATTTTTTCCACAAGTAATAAGATTAACTTTTGATGGATTGTGTGATATATAAAAGAATAATAAGTTATTTCTCTTATCTTTATACATTAACCAAAACCAAAAAGGTTAAAAAAAGTTAAGATAATGTTCAATACAAATAAATATCATATTAATATCCAAATATTCAACATGTAACACCCTAATTTCAAAATAAATAATTATGTCAACATAAAACTTAAAACCCAAATATTTTGAATATTTTGTCACATATTCTTCCAATATAGACATAAAATTTATATCCAAACCACATAAATCACTCATAAATTCACATAAAAATTGTATTTTCCCTAATCATATATTATTTTAAAAATGATAATTTATTTCATAAATAAATTGAATCACCTTAAATCCATAATAAAATAATATTTTCTTCCCAAATATAATTCAACCTTTATTCCTCAAATAAAATTATTATTTCTATTTACCTTAATCATATAATGTTTTATAAACAGTAAACTTAATCAAAAATTACATTAATCACTAAGTCATCAATACACTTATCACTAACATGGTTATCTATATTATAAAACATATGCTCCCAAAATTTAATAACCCTTTTTTCCATAATTACCACATCATCAAAGATCATATTAACTTTAAGTTTTATCATTACCTTTCAAAATATATACAAAAAATATAAAATCATTCTTCATCAAATAATATTTTCACATGTTAAACTTAAGGGTTATATATACTTCAAACATCTATTGAGACTCAATAAATGTTTTTACGGTACTTTCATCACAGAAAACATCAAAAGATTTTTAATGCCTTTAATATTATGATCAACCATGGGATTATTAACCCATTATAGTACCTAAAAAACTTCAAATATCCTTGTATGAATCATTTTTACCTCTACTTATATAAATCCATCCTATGATACCAACTATATGGGCTCAGGTATTTAATTATTCACAATTTTGAGTTTAATGTAAAGGATTTAATTTTCATACATTCTTGTGAACTTTTTGATTTATAATTTTAGGGTATTTGGTAATAAATATTTCATCTAAAATATATATATAAAACTAGGTACATCATCTCAATATTAATTTCCCCACAAAAATTGGATTCTTAAATTTAAACTCATGTTTTATTCAGAACACATTCACTTATTTAAAGACAATTCCTCATAGTGTAAAGATAGATCATGTTATAGTTATTATTCACCCTTAATCCCTTTAAAAAAATTTAAAACTTTGGAAAAGCGCAAAAACAATATTGAGGGATATAAAAATTAATGTAACCCATTAGTTAATCTGAAAACTGTAAAATTCATAAGATATTTTTCCCTTTTTTATAATAAAATTGGAGCTTAAATATTCATTTACATACTTCTAAAATCAACATTATTACAAAACGTTTTTCATAAAAAAATTTATAATAAATTATTGAGGAAAAATAAAAACAATGACGTTTTCTTAGAAAATATGATATCCTATAAAAATCCTTTTCAATAAAATATAGATTTTCCCTTAAAAGGGTTTTAAACCATCATAAACCATGAGATTGTTCTATTTTATTATAAAATAAAAAAATTATATTTAAAGTATATAAAATTCATGTAGGTTACATGAAAATTTATTATTACATTAATCTTTACAATTAACCTTATAATGAAATAACCTAATTGGATAATTCCAATATTTATTAGTAGTAATTTATTAACAGTAAACTAGGTCACTTAACCCAATGCATTGGAGATCAATATCGAGATCAACCATCATCAGAGAAATATAAAGATCACTCATCATTAATATAAAATTTAAAAGAACCATTTCATGACTAAAATATATATATATATCACTTTAAACATATAAAACATTCAAATTATAATTCAATTACATGAGTAATAATACTCTCATTTATCTCTTAAAAATGAGAATAAATTTATATTTCCTTAGTAAACCTTTTTAAATCTAAAAATTATTAGAAGAGTGGGAATACAATATTATTTGAAAAACAATTTTATCATATAAGATAATTTTCATAGTGAATAATTTATTTGATGTTGGTAAATTATGCTCAATACATATACATTAAAAAAATTCCTTTAGAAAAAATTCAAAAATAACCCATACATAAAATTTTGAAAAGAATCCATTTTATAGCCTTTGAGAAAAATCATGTATAGTTGGATAAATTAATTAAAAAAATAAATAGAGTATAAAGACTAATATTATATAATAATTTCTAATAACCTTGAAAAATAACACAAATAGCTAGGAGGAAAAAATTAAAATAATATTTTTAAAACAAAGTCTCTTTCATTGAGTCCAAATCACCACAAAAATTCTTTAAATATAGTATAATAAAATAATATTAATTATTTACATGCTTGGAAATATTTTTATGTTTATTACCAAATCATAATCCCTTTTATTTCATTTATTACCATTTCTAATATTGTAATTAAATCTATTATGTTCATGTTGGACTACTTGAGGAAGTTGAATTCATAATCCCAAAACAACATTGCTAGGTTTTCCATGGCCAAATGGGTCATATTTCTATCATATATAGAATATTAATCAATAAATTATTATCATATTTATAAATTAAATATAATTTTATAATCACTCATGAATGGTGGAAATGAAATACTAATCACATCACTCCATGGATTTGATAGTCCACATGTATGCATGAGTGTTGTTATCATTTTCCAACGGATGGAAGGGTAAGAGGATAAGTAATATATTATATTTAAATAAATATAATTATATCCTAAATATCATATATTTTCATTAAATTCATCATTATAAAAATATATGTGAAGAAACAATTAAAAATGAAACACATCGCTTCGTGTAGGTGGTAGTCCATACGTATGCACAAGCAGAGTGTTCATTTTCAATTCGATTGAAAAGGGGATGGAAAAGGGTTTTACCATTAAAATAATAAAATATAGTTATAGTGTAAATATTAATTATATTATATCATAATGTTTATTATATTTTTAATGGGTAGAAGAATAAATTATCTTAAGAAAAATCAGTTAAGATTTATACCCCCTCTTTTGATATCCCCCTTTTGACTGAGATTAAGGCCTTTGGGAAAGGGGTTTATGGTCACTCTATGGACTTAAAGATGTGGTAAATTAATTTTAGATATATATTTGGTTATAGTTTTTAGATAAAATTTAACATTATTTATTATATGAAAATATTTAAGTGAGTCCCTTTTTATAGGAACAAATCAATGGTTTTTAAAAAAATAAATCATTAAGGGCCATGAATGTATTTTTAAAATTATAAAGTGGCACATAAATGGAAAATTAATGATATTACCGAAAATGTATCATAAAATTAACTAATTATAGGATTTTTATGATTTTATAATTATTTTAAAACAATTATCAAACATTAAAAATCATTTAAGGTCATTTTTAGGACTATTCAAAAAAAATGACATTAATGGAATTAAGATAATAATGGAATTAAAATATAAATACTTAAACAATCACTAATACATAACAATTATCTATTAAATTAAAATAGTATCATAATTCCTTTAAATAATATTACTTTTAATGTTTTTAATCTCATTTACTTTGTTTTGGTACTTCTTGCAAAAGTGTTGTGTCGTCGTTGGGTAAACTTTCTAGATAATTTTACCATCAATAAAATTTAAAAATAAATTAATATAATTAATATAGATTATTATTAATAATATTTAGTATTAATAATCATTAATATATCTTTTTTATCTACATATATCATGAAAACATAATAAGTTAAAGAGAGAGTGAGTGACATTTCGTAATTACACTTAACATAAAAAAATATAAAGGTTTTCATTAAAGGAATGTAGCACAAAAATGAAATATTTTCAAATATTGGATTATTATAGTCAAAATTAAAGCATAAAATTAAATAAAGGAAAAAAATTTGTTGCTTTTCAGACCTTATCGCTTAGTTTTGACCCTGTTTAATCCATTTTACCCTTTTACCGAGGTGGTAAACTTTTATCATAGTTACCATTAATAATGATTAAAAATGAAATAGAGATTATTTAGTAATTTGAATATGTTATTTAAGAATATAGAATCTATTTTTTAATTTTTTTAATTATTAAAATTTAATTTTAATATAAGTGTGGGAAATGCAATAAAAATAATTTGTATAAGAATACTCATCTTAAGCATAAATATGATTTTATACAGAAATTATTTATAATGTTGATTAACATGGAATTAATTAGATTATTTTAAATAAAATATATAATATATTTATTTCAATGAAATTAAAAACAAAACAAATCTTTTAAATTACATGATTTAAAGAAAATGAATGACTGTTTTTGAAAAATCTATATTTTCACTATTCACCCAAAAATCAATATGTTCAGAAAAATATCAAAATATATATATATTAAGATTATTTTTACATAATAATTTTTAAAAAAATAATTCCATTTTATAAAATAAAATTTATCAAATTGGTATAAACTAATCATAATATCCAGACCCAAAATATAATAAAGCCCATTTTTTAAATAAAATGTATTTTTGAAGTATAAAATAAATTTATACCCACCATTAAATGAATGATAATTTTGTGAAATATTTTATCTATAAAATTAATTAAAATCTTTTTTTCTTTAGTTATTAACTTAATTTATTTTTATAAAAATATATAAATCAATTTTCTAAAAAAAATATCTCATTTAATCTTTTATTTAAAAAATGAGTTCTAATTTCATATGGATGAATTAGTGAATTTATATTATTAGAAGATTTTCTTTATATATTTAATAATGAATGTAATAATGATCATACCCGCTAATTCAATGGGTATGTTATTATGGTATTATTCTATAAATGATATTTTAATAGTATATCTCAGTTTGGTTTAAGATCATTATTGTGTGTGGTATATCCAATTAGGCACAGTATTATTTTTAAACTAAAATATTAGGGTGTTATAGAGAATGTTGGAGAAGGTGAAATTAATAATTAGTTCCATATCCAACCTAGATGTTGTTGAAAACCACCCCATAACATTTGGGTATCGGTTTCTCCACTAACGTGGGTGGGGTAGTGTATGAATTATAAAATGTATAGAATAATATCATGAAAAACCCACACTAAGGGAGACTCCCTATCATTAGAATCATCTACCATTGTCATCACACTAGACCCTCCACTTCTACTTCTAAGGTATAAATATCAAATGAGCATATAATCATTAATTCCATTATTATATAATAAATTTTCCATTAATTAATTATTATCATTTTAATTTCCAACAATAATATTTTAATATTATAAACCAAGTAATACCAATTTTATCAATTCTTTATTTGTAATTTCAAATATAACATCATAATAATTAAACACCATGAACCAACCCCATTGATTTATTAATTTAATTATTATTTAATAACAATCAAAGTACTTTAGGACTCAACTTAAGCTACCCCATAAGAAATACACTCACATTGAAAAATAAAAAAAAAATACATCAAGTAGTTAGAAAATTATCACGAAAATAAAATCTAGCCATCTATCCATCAAGAACACATCAAAAAAGATTAAGTCAGTCGATGAGAAAGACCCACTTTGAACTTATCAGGACCACTCATTTTCCCACATAATTTTGTATATAAAAACTAAACCTTCCATAATTGGAATCAATCATCAATATAGACCGATATCCTATCAAATCACTCATAAAAATTTCCCAACCATAGTAAAGGTATCAGAAAAACATGTAATGGTCTTAATATCTAGAGTATGTATACATCTAAAATGTATTTCCACATAAAATAAATGGTACTGAAGCCATGGAATTGATAATTTTAATATTACCTCAATGGGGAATTGGCTCACTCATCCCCAAAAAAATTCATTCATAAAAAATAATTTTAATTACATATTAGATTAATTGGTTCATTAAACAATGGTTATCTAGATAAGGTAACCTAAATTCAATAGTTAATCATAATAATGAATAAAATTAAACATTATTTTAAGTATCATTACAATATTTAATCCATCGAATATGATCAATAATTACTCCTCTCTTTCCAATTATAGTCATTTTATCATCATTCATCATGATTTTTTTTATAGTTTCAAGAATCTAATCATGATAAAAAACAATAAAAAAAAGATATAACCAAACATAACTATCACAGTACCAGATAAAAAATAAGAGGATGCGTACATAAAATTTCAAGGCACAAGTGATAATACCGTAAAAATTAATTTAATTATACACATGAAATATAAATTATCTTAAATATGTAATAAGCCCCATTTAAACACTTTAAATTGTGGAATAGTAAAACAAATCCTAAGATACGACAAAATCAGTTAACACTAAAACATGAAATTATTAACATAAATTATTAAGTTCTTATATTTAAGACTCTTAACCCTTTAAGATACAACATGTAAATCAAACTCTAATCAAATTATTTAATTAAAAATAAACAACATAGTTCTATGGAATTCGATAAATTATCAAAAAATAAACTGAATAAAAGCATTCTATAATTTTGTTTCTCATAAAAAAATTTAGATTATTGAATAATCATTCATCAAGTGATCCCTTTTATATATTATTAAATTATTAAGTTCAATCAAACCTATTTATCCAAAAGAGATAAAACATGATTAATTCAAACCATTCATAAAAATTATAAGTGACAAATCACCTACCTTGATTATAAGATCAATGTTCTCTAAGTAGAAATAGAGAAATTATAAATAATCACCACCAAAGAAAACACCAAAAAACTAAAGGTAACACTGCCAGAACCTAAGAACAACAAACACCATCTACACTAACATAAAAACTAAACAAAAAATATATTAATCCTCCCAAAACATATTTCTATAAGGAAAATGAAGAGGGTAAATAGGGATAAGGTAAGAAATAAGAGGATACCATGGTCCAAGACATTGATCTGGTGATCCAAGGTGTTAGACTCTTATAGAGATATGGATGAAGGATGATGAGTGGTATAGGGGTTCTATAGGGTATTAGAGGAGTGAAGATAAAAACCAAGAAAAATCATACCCTCTATTTAAAAAGTAATCGAAAAATACTTCACCAAGATAAAGTGAACTCCCAAAAAGCCTATGGTGCCTTCGATCAAAGCATGACAATGTTTTCAAGGAATTTTAATCCCACATATTTTGAACCTTTGAAACCTTTATTAAACCATTTTATTGATTCCACAACCTTCAAAAAAGTGTTTTGTGGATACCTAAGTCATTTTCCCCAAGTTCACACCTGACAATATAGCGTAGTAAGCTCCACATTACCCTTTTTTTAAATGTATCTCACCAAGAGATACCCACAACATTCCTTCCACAAAATAGAATTTCAAGATTTTTTTTACTCATCCCTATTTATCATAGGTAGAACCTTAAGGGAAAAAATCCATGTAATACACCCAGACAATCCATTTCACTCCACATGGTTCACTCCAGCACCAAATGGAAAACTCTACAGTCAAACTCAAAACACATAAGGCCAAAACGTCTTTCCCCACACTCAAGAATCCAATAATTATTCCAAATATCTAGCACCATAACTATCACTATGGAATAGTTTACTTAAATTCCAAAACTCTTATCTATCCCCTATAACTCCTTTAAACTTTTTTATGATGATTCCAAGATTTGGGAACACGTAAAAGGAAGGACATTAAAAATATATAACCTTACAATATTTATGTAATCGAAGGAAACTAATTATAAAAAACCATGACCCTATATATATAGTCCAATAAATTGGACTTTAATGTGTCAAATCATTTTAAAAATTCACATCATATTCAACAAAAAAATCAAAAAATTTCATAAAAACTCATTAGTTTGTGATTCATTGTTTAATGCTCAAATCATTACTTGGGGTGTTAAAATTCCTCTTGAAAATCATCATTTAATTATTATAACCAATTATGAAAATTGAAGTTGAATATAGTTGTTGAATTATTTATTATGGAACAATATGATAATATCATATAAAACCACCATGGCATAGTGGATTACACTATTTAATAGTGAACATAAGGATAGACCATGGAATGGTTTAAACCATCACTTAGGGGTTGGAATTTAGGTGCACATATCCATCACTATTGTGGAATGAGTCAATAAAATTGAACATTATAATGAGTTTTTAAGTGATTTTTTTCTTATACTATTTAGTAATCATCATTTTTAGACTAAAAGAATATATCATTTCATTTAAAAATTCATGTTCATTTCAGCCTTTTTTCATTGTTTTATCATAAAATCAATTTATTTATTTATTTTTATCCTTCAATTTACTTTTGAAAAGTATTTAAATGTATTCTAAAATGAGAACTTCTGAAAATGAAAGGCTTTTTTCCTAACTTCTAAAATGAGCACCTAATTAGGAAATGAAAGGGATTTTTTCCCAGGAGTAGCACTCTTAAGAAGATGAAGTATGAAGACAATATCCATTTTGGGGAAGATCATTCCTTATTGTTTGTGTTTTGTATTTTTTTCATATTGGATCAGCTGTTTTGGGTTCTTGAGTATTTTTTTGGATTTTCATTCCCTTTTTATGCATTATTAGGATATATTTTTCATGTTTGAAACTCTAAAAGAGGTTTTCTGTAAATATAATGACACTATTGAGGTGCAGAATATGTTTTAGCATTATAAGAAATCTGTTTTTTGGAATATAGACTTACATATATAGAATTGGTTTTTGAATATATATATGTTTATATGAATAGAATATCCTTGATGTTGGTTGAATTTTTGAAAATTAGATCATAATTCCTTAATTATGATCTATTGATAAATAAAAACATATAGTTTCTTAGCTAAATAGAATTAGTTATTTTAGGTGGATAAATTAATAAATTGTTTCCATCGGTTTATTTTTTGGTAATGGGTTAGAATATATTTAGAGTTTAGTTATTGATTTATCCAAGAATTCATTTTCTTTCAATTTTTAATCTTTATTTATAATCGTTATTTCATAACATATTTAATTATGATCTATGGGAGCCCAAAATGTTTTGAAATTTTATAGAGTATTTCCCTTAAAAATTACATCAGAATGAATATTTTTTGGATTGATTGAATGGGTGGATAGTTATTTTGGGGGGTGTTTGGTTACTTTAAATAAGAATTAAACTTGGAACTTGTGGCCTTGCAATATGGTTATAAAAATTTACTTAATAATAATATAATGGTTATGGTATTCATTAATTATACTTATTTTGGTGTTTGAAACCTTTTAGATGATTTCGATATGACAATTATGTAATTTGGTCCTCTATGGGGAAATTTTGGTAAATTCATGATTGGTGTGTAGGTGGTGCACATTTTCTATGATAGTGCATTTTCAAAAAATTTGTCCATTAGTTGTTTCATGTTTAATGAATTTTTTTCAAAACCATGTAATAAAATACTTTCCTGGGTAACAACCTATGTTTCCTCTTTTTTATTAGGAAATATATATTTAAGTTAAGTTAAAATATTATATAAGATTATGCTGAAACACATGAAGATTTTAAAATTTATGTCTTTTAATAATTTGTTTTCTCGCATTTTGTGTGAACATAAGAGTTTTCAAATAAAATATAAAATGCATATTTATGAATATTCCATAATTCATTGGTGTGTAAATTGAAATGCTTGATTCTGAAGGATTTAAATGTAACACTTCTAGATTTTGTGACATATTTTTCCTGAATTAATTTAAACTATTTGATATTTTTAATTGCACACAAAAATGAATATAAATTGTGTTATATGAAAGCACTATGTTTGGATTGCATTTCATAAAAGACAAAGTTAATATTTAAATAAATGGAAATCTTATATCAGCTTGTGGTCCAGGAAACACTATTTTTTTCTTATGTTACTGCCACGACCCGTCCCCCGGGGCCCGTGCCGTAACTACTCCAAGCCTGCCTTCCATAGGCCAGGGGATGGTGACTAGCACCAAAGGTGTAATTCCCCAAAACTAGGAAGGAATTGCCTTTATAACCTATAAACCCACACAATAAAACACAAGTTAGAAACGAAACACTAAGTAAAACTATATAACAAAAGTGTGTTGAAAGTAAAATAGGTCAGAAATACAAGCCCAACTGTAAAGTACAATAAACTGAAAGTACAACTGAAGAAAAAACCCGGTCACTAGGTCATTCTCTGAGGTTTTTACCTGAAGGGTAGGTACAGAACGCCTCCTCAGCACTCCAGGTCTATCTGTCTCCTATGTCTACCATCACGACGTATGGTCCACCTACAGTTACCATCCAGTCTCAGTGCTCTCAGCCTCAATCAGTGTTGTCCTTCATCTTCATCCAACCCAATGAGGTGCAGGCATAGCCTGTGTAGGGATGAGTATAAGGATACTCAGTAGGGACCCCGAGACCCTCAAGGTCTCACAAAATCCAATAAGGATAAACCATAATGTATGAAATGAACATTTAAACCCAATTAGGTATATTCCCATACAGATACCTAAGTTATCAAGTAATTCATATCAATCATGAGGAAAACACAAAAGTTATTGACTCAACTCAACCAGGATTTATATTCACATTATCGAAACCACGGCTGCTAGAGAACTCCTCCTCTGTATAGTACAATGGGACTACCGTGACACCAAGGCTCTACCCACTAACCTTGGACTGATAAGGTACTCCTCCTGTCGAGTATCGTGGGTCTGCTACATCACCAAGGCACACCCCACCGTGGGTCTACCACCACAACCAGGCGCTCCCCCTAATAGCTTGCATAGGTACTCCTCCTGTCGATTACCATGGGTCTTCCACTGCAACCAAGCACTCCTACATTGTGGGTCTTCCGTATCACCAAGGGGCTCCCCACTGGGCTAATCAAATCAATCCAAGTCAATCAGTCAGCAGTTCTCAAGTCTCAGCCAGCTACTAGGTATTTCCACTCTGTCTACTCGTCTCTGAAAGGATCTGCACCATGAGATATTGGTCGATACTCCAACTGTCACAATGTCCCACTTAGAAGTATCTCAAAGGTCATCCACATCATAGAGTCCTCAACACAGTAGACGGTGCATCAATTGGATGCTTGGTCTGTGAGTTATTATCCTTTTAGTCTTTGGGGCCTAGTTGGATTCGTGCGTGATCTAATCTGACCGTATCTCAACTACACTCAAAACTCTAGTGGGGTATACTCAAAGGGACCATCATGCTCCAAGATTAATAGGGCCACTGATGGATTGTCAAATGGATGCTCGGTGCCAAAGATATCGCTAAAAGAAATTAAAGGGTCGTAGTGGGCCAGGGTCCGGTCCGACCCGGCCTGACGTGTTGGGTTTGGCTCGGCCCATTATGCAGGCCAGCCTGTTAGCATCAGCCCGGCCCACTGGGCCCTGCCCATCAAGAAACAATGGGTCATAGAGGGCCGCAAGAGTGATGACCGGCCGTGAGGGCATGGACCGGCCGTGAGGGCGCAGACCGGCTGTGGGTCAGCGCGAGGACAGTTCATCCCAGAGGCACTGCAAGGCCCGGTTCAGCTGGAGCACCATGAGGGAATGGGTCGGTTCGGCCAGGGCATCTTGAGGGGCACGAGAGGCCGGCTCGACCGAGGCTCCACGAGGGGCGCGGGAGGTCGGCTAGGTCGGGGCCCTAAAAGGGGCGCGGGAGGCCGGCTCAGCCGGGGCGCTGCGAGGGGCGCGGGAGGCCGGCTCGATCAGGGCTCTGCGAGGGGCGTGGGAGGCTGGCTCAGCCGGGAGCCGTGAGAGGCGTGGCTCAAGCCGCTCTTCCCGGGAGGCCGGGGCTGGTCGTCCAGTGGTGGCGCAGGGCACATGGAGCCACGGGGAGCGCGGGGTGCACGGACGGTGGAGTCGCGGGGCGCGTAGATGGCAGAGCCGCAGGGATCATGGGAGGGAAGCTTAGTCGAGAGATGTGGGTGGCTGGGATGGTGTCACGGGTCGACCTGGGGAAGTAGAGCCGGTTCATCCAGAGGATGGGGTGGCTGGGACCGGTTCGGCCAGTTCGGTCAGGCAGAGGGCGCGGCTAGGGCGGCACGGCCAGGGTGCAGTGCAGACATGGCCGGTTTGGTCGGGGCATGGCGCGGCTCGACTAGGGCATGGAGTGGGTCGGTAGGTTTAGTCGGCAGGCGTCACGGGTCGCAGAGGCCGCAGGTAGCGCGACTGTTGCCTTTGTCACATTCGTTGTCTCGTCACCTAGTTTCCATTACGAAGAACATCACAAACAAGAACGGTAGAGGGTTCAGGCCATGTCGGATGGGCCCTCACCCTCCGTGTTTAGGGTTGTAGAAAGTGGATTGATTCTTTCTTTAATTACAAATAATTAACAAGTAAATAAGATAGAATAAAAATCAATCCAACACCCCACATCCTCCCACAAAAACAATTTCCAACCAGAAAGGGAAAATATCTATAAGGATTCTTTTCTTTTGAAGAGAAGAATTAAAGGAATAATATAAAATTTATATAAAACCCCTACCTTGGTCGTTGTTCTTCGACGGAGTCGTGGGGAAGAATATGGAGTTTTCATCATTCATTTTGTCTTCCACATACTTCCAATCCAAGCTCGTGCGTCAGTTCGTTGATGATGATGAGGAGGGAAGGTCGGTCATCGAAGACGTCTCACGTCGGTTGCCTCCGCAAGGTGCTTCCGAGGAAGAAGTTGAAGACGCTCATTTCTGGCATTCTTTGTGGAGGAAGTTCATTATTGGAGATCCTTCTCCTTATGTTCCTCCTCTCCCCAATTCAACCCAAAATCAAATGACAAACAAAGATGAAATATTATAATATCCTATTAAATCTTTGGTGTAATATTCGAATGGGTTAATCAATTAATTGAAAGTGTTATCTCAATTAAATGATGAGGAAGATTTTTCATAATTAATTTAGGGGAGTTATCACACTTAATTAGGTAGGTGGTGGAACCATTAAATGGGTAGAGTAGGTCAAGAGAATCTCCCTCATTTATGAGGTAGTTGAGTGGTTTCTCTGATTTAATTGGGGGGTTTAGTCTCGGGTGGTCCCCACACCGTAACCTCTTGTTAGAGGTTAGGTTTGGGTGGGCCCCACCACCATAACCTCTCATGTAAGGTTAAGGTGTGGTGGTCCCCACCTCCAACTTCCTCTCTGGTGGTTATAATAGATAAAAATAAAATAAAACATGTGTTAATTTTATTTTATTATTTCCACAAAACCCTAAAAAACTATCTTCCTCCCTCGACCAACTGTTGTCAAGGTGAAAGTCTTCTTAAGAGAATATTGGTGTTGTGAGTTCAACAGTGCCCTCAGATTTCAATTCCGAGTATCGGCTCAAAAGTTATAAATACTCACTCATACGTTTACCGAACATACCTGAATAAAACTTGATAAGTTGATTCCGGGCACACCGGGTCTCAGAATCACGCACCGTCAATTTTCGCGGACTCGTAAAATTTCCATTTAATTTAAAAAATTATAGGAAAATTTGGGGTCTTTACATTCTCCTTACCTCTGGGCTCTACATCCCCATAAGCCACAACTCAAACTAAGGAAACAAGTAGAGGTACTGAGCACGTATCTGAGCCTCCCACTCTCATGTGCTCTCCTGGAGGTTCACGTGCTGCCATCAAATGCACACCAGAGTTATCGACTATCCACAAAGGACTCACTCCTGTTGATCCTCAATCTCAACTGGAACCCCCGTAAACATCGCCCCCATCATCGATGTCCATCTCACCCTGGTCTATGATGTGAGAAGGGTCGTGCACGTATCTCCTTAGCTGGGATACATGGAAGACGTCATGCACCCGGTGCAACTGATGTGGAAGAGCTAAGTGGTATGCCACCTCTCCAACTCTGCTGAGGACTTGAATAGGTCCGATAAATCTTAGAGTTAACTTGTCGCCTCATCCAAATCTCTATAGACCTCGTCGGGGTGAGACCCGTAGAAAGACGTGGTCGCCATCCTTGAACTCTAGAGTTCTACGTCTCCTATCAGCGTACAACTTCTACCTGCTCTGTGCAGTCTTCATCCGCTCCTGGATGATCTGAACCTTTTCTGTGGTAGCCCCTACCGTCTTTGTTCCCAATAGTGCCGACTCCCTTGGGTCAGTCCAGCACAAAGGTTATCTGCAAGGTTGCCCGTATAACACCTCCAAAGGTGTTATCCCAATGGTGGAGTGTTAACTATTTTGTATGAAAATTACACAAATGGTAAGTGATCATCATATCTATGACTGAAGTCAAGGACACATGCGCGGAGCATGTCCTTGAAGTTCGGAATGGTCCGCTCAGTCTATCCATCTATCTGAGGATGGAAAGCGGTGCTCAAACGAAGCTACATTCTGAAAGCCTCCTATAACCCCTTCCATAGCTGGGAAGTAAAATGTGTGTCACGATCTGAGATAATCGTCCAAGGTACTCCATGTTGTCACATAATCTTCTGCACATAGAGGCCTCCCAAGCTCTCCACAGAACCATGCTCTCTGATCGGTAGGAAGTAGGTCGACTTGGTGAGTCGGATGACGATCACCCAAATCGAGTCATGTCCTCTAGATGTATGTGGAAGACCTATCACGAAGTCCATGTATATCCATCCCACATCCACTATGGGACTTCTAATGGTTGAACCAAGCCTGCTGGTACCTGATGATCCACCTACACTTGCTGATAAGTGGGGAACCAAGAGACAAACTTTGGAACTACCTTCTTCATTCCCAGCCACCAGTGTTGTCGTCAGAGATCCTGGTACATCTTCACCACTTCTGGCTGTACCGTTAGAGGGGATGTGTGTAACTCCCTCAACACTTCCTCCTAAAGTGACACTGGTATCATAGTATGTCCTCTGAAGAGGATGACATTCTCCCCAACTTTAGAAAATCCATCATGTGCTTGTCCTGTGTATATCTGAGCACGTCCTATCTCGCAGTCAGCGTCCCTATGTTGTGACTGCCTGACTCGCTGAAGTAGTGGGGGAGTGACAGTAAGAGACTGAAGGAAGGCTGCTCCATCTCCATCCACAACTGAAATTTGTAATGTAGACAGCTGCTTTATCGCCTCGCCTAACAGATGTATACAATATCTCCTGCTGAGTGCATCTGCAACAATGTTCTCCTTCCCAGGAGTATAGAATATCTGGAAGTCATAGTCTTGGAGGAACTCAAGAAAATTTCATTTTCTCAAGTTCAGGTTCTTCTGATATAATATATACCTGAGGCTCTTGTGGTCAGAGTACACAGAAAAACACTCTCCCATCAGATAGTGTAACTACATCTTCAAGGAAAAGACCACTACTACTAGCTCCAGGTCATGGGTAGCGTAGTTCTTCTCATGTTGTCTCAGATGATTAGAACCATAAGAGATCACTACTCACTCCTGAATCAGGACACATCCAAGTCTGGTCCCTGATGTGTCACAGTAGACTACGTACCATACACCTTCCTCTAGAAGCCTCAAGATGGGGCACTAGTCATCTACTAACTTAGCTCCTAAAAGCTCTGCTGGTATCTCCCCGACCACACAAAGGGTTTCCCCTTCTTCGACAAGGATAATAGTGGTGCTGCAACTCTGGAGAAGTCTGGTCCAAACCTCTAGTAGTATCCGACCAAACCCAAGAAACATCGTACTTCTGTCACACTCTTGGGTGGCTCTCAAGAAAGCACCACCTCAATCTTTTATAGATCTACTACAACTCCGGCCTCCGAGATGACATATCCCAGAAAGTGAAACTCTCGGATCTAGAATTCTCACTTCGAGAGCTTACCATAAAGCTGGTGCTCATGGATTGTGTCCAGTACTACCCGAAAATGGTAGGAATGCTCCTCCTTAATAGTCGAGTAGATTAGAATGTCATTGATGAAGACTATGACAAATCGATCGAGGTATGGCTAGAAGATCTTATTCATGAGTCCCATGAACACTGTTGGAGTGTTGGTTACACCGAATGGAATAACTAAGAACCCATAGTTATCATACCGACATCTAAATGTCATTTTCTGCATATCCTCATCTCGAACTCTGAGTTGGTGATTGCCTCATTGAGGTCTATCTTAGAGAACCACAATGCTCCCTTCATTCATCGGGAGTGGGTACTTGTTCTTCACGATCACTTGGTTCAGGTGCCAATAGTCAACACAAATCCTAGAGATTTTATCCGCCTTCTTGGCGAATGGAATTGGGGTTGCCGAGGGAGAAACACTAGTTTGGATGAATTCATTCCCCTACAAGTCCTATAGCTATACTCACAGCTCGTGAAGCTCCACAGGTTACATCTGATATGCTGTTGTAGATATCGGTGTTGTCCCGAGGTACAAGTCAATGTAAAATTCCACCTCTCTGTGAGGAGGGAGACCTGGAACATCATCAGGGAAAACATCCATGTACTGGTCCACCACTACAAGATATCTCGGACTATCCACATCAAATGCTCTGAGGGTAAGCCTACACAAATTATGAGTGATTGGCTACACTCTCCTCCGAGTATGTCCATCCTATGCTGTATAGGCTCCCTTCTCATTGGTGAAGGTAAACCTAGTCCCATCTGTGCAGACACACAACACTTTTCACATAATAAAGTCTATCTAAGCAAGGACTATAGATAACCAGTCCATACCCAAGATGTGGTTGCAAGGGCTCGATTCTGCTACTAGGAGATCCCAGCTGAAGCTCTCGCCTACTAGAGTAATCTCGCACTGCCGACACTGGTGTGTAATCGTCGAATATCCTCCCGTATGAGTCTCTAGCCATAAGGATCAATCCAAATGCTCTATCTGAATTTCTAAGCTCTGAATGATGGTAGTGGCAACGAAAGAGTGACCAACACCTATGTCTATAATAACTGCAGCTATTGTGGAATGGACACAGATTGTGCCTCGAATCATCTCCGGAGCACTGTGATCGAATTCCTCAGCTGCCTAGAGATGATCTCTTCCTGTACACTTGCTCCCTGTGTTCGGGGTGGACCTCCTAGTGGTGGTTGTGGTAACACCTCGAAACTTTGTCCACCACCAGCTGCACGGCCAGCTCCTCCTCCACGTCCACCTGCTCCTTGAATACCACCTCTATCAAATCTATGTCTCTGCCTGGGCGGTCCTTCGACCATCTACTGATCATCCAAATAGTGGGTCGGAAATTCATGAGCCATGTGACCCTACCCGCCACATTAGTAACATTGTCCACTCCTTGCATATCTGGATTTGTGTCTGGTTCCCCACACAACTGATCTTTAGTCATGCGGTCATCCACCTGTAGGTCTGGTCCTCTTGGACGGCTGCGACATCTTTCTTCTACCAGCTGTAGAAGGCTCTACTACGTGTCAACTGGTGGTGGATATCACTACTGGAGACTACTCATCATGTAAACTCTCTACCAAGAGGGCTCTCTCTAGCACCTCCGCCTGTGTCGGGATGCTGAGTGAGACCATCGGAGCTCTGATCTCCCGTATGAGGCCCTAATCAAAGGTTCAGGCCCTGAAGAATGGGTCTTGTATCATATCGATGGAGTATCGTGAGAGGTCTGTGAACCTCACTGAGTACTGAGCTACATTCATGTTGCCCTACTACAGACAAATTAGCTCCTGTATATACACTGCGCGAAGAGTTGTTGGGACAAAATTTGCCTGAAACAGGCTCTCAAAGTTTTCCCAGAGAAGAATCATCTTGTTATGTATCTGGATCATCAAGCACCACCATCTTCCCATTGATTCCTATATAAGGCTGGCATCAAGAATCATCATGAGTTCGGATGGTGTCCCTACTAGTTAGAAAAATCTCACCACAACCTCAATCCAATCCTCAGTCACCTGCGGGTCCGTCTCTCCCCTGAACCTGGGTGGCCTCTTGTGCTGGAACTCATGAAACGCACTCCAGTGGCGTGCATCATCTACTGATGGGGATGGTGGAATTAGTGGCCCAACATGTAAAGGTACCACTGGTGCCTCCACTGGAAAAGGGCCATGTATCGAGGCCTCGTTACTCAGTGGGATATCTATGCGTACAACTCTTGGGACTCTATCTGTTCGCTTGTGGGGAGGAATCCTAAAAGAAACTAATGTGACACGGTCAAATATTATACCTGGTGAGATGACCTGGTTGAGCCGACTTAATGAAAACTTTTGAAAACACACACACAATCAGTGTTTTCGTGTACTATATCGGAAATCGGAAGTCAGGGTCATGGTGTATAGATACGTCGGCCATCGCACCAACACTGGACTCCCTGAATTGAAAACCACACTCACTACACTTATCACTATTGCTTCATAGAAAAGATCAGAGTCTTCAGTTCTATGGTAGAACCGACTCCTCTGATACCAATTTGCCATGACTCGTCCCCTAGGGCCCATGCTGTGACTACCCCAAGCCCGCCTTCCATAGGCCAGGGGATGGAGACTAGCACCAAAGGCATAATTCCCTAAAAGTAGGAAGGAATTTCCTTTATAACCTGTAAACACACACAAAAAAATAATATGAAAACAAAACACTAATTAAATTTTTATAACAAAAGTGTGATGAAAGTAAAAGGGGCTAGAAATACAAGCCCAACTGTAAAGTACAAGAATCTGAAAGTACAACTGAAGAAAAGAAAAATTGTCATTGGGTTGTCCTCTGAGGTTCTTACCTGAATGGTATATACATATCATATCCTCAGCACTCCAGGTCCATTTGTCTATTCTGTGTACCATCACATCATATGTTCCACCTTTGGGTATCGTCCGGTCCTCGTGCTCTCAACCTCAGTCAGTGTTGTCCGTCGTCTGCATCCAACACAACGAGGTGCGGGCATAGCCTGTGCAAGGGTGAGTATAATGATACTCATTAGGGCCCTTGAGACCCTTATGGTCTCAAAAAATACAACAAGGATAAACAACAAAGTATGAAATAAAAAATATAACCCCACTTAGTTATTTTCCCATACATATTCCTAAGTTGTCAAGTAATCCATCTCAATCATGAGGAAAACACAAAAGTTACTGACTCAGCTCAACCCGGATTTTTATTCACATTATCGAAACCATGGCTGCTAGAAAACACCTCCTCTGTTGAGTACAGTGGGCCTTCCATGACACCAAGGCGCTTCCCACTAACCTTAGACTGTAGAGGTACTCCTTATGTCGAGTACCATTGGTCTGCTGCATCACCAAGGCGCTCCCCACCGTGGGTCGTCCGCCATAACCTGGAGCTCCCCCTAATATGCTACAGAGGTACTCCTCTTGAAGAGTACCTTGGGTCTGCTTCCAGACCTAGGCACTCCTCTGCTGTGGGTCTGCCACATCACCAAGGCACTCCCCACTAGGCTAGTTGAGACACTCTGAGTTAATCGGTCAGCAGTCGTCAAGTCTCAGCCAGCTACTAGGTCTCCACACTTTGTTTGCTCATCTCTGGAAGGATCCTATCCATGAGCTAATGTTTTATACACCAACTTTCAAAAAGTCCCACGTATAAGTATCTCAAAGTTCTGCCATGTCATAGAGGTCTCAACACAATAGACAGTGCGTCAATCGGATGCTCAGTCTGTGAGTTATTAGACTTTTAGTCCCGATGGCCCGATTGGATTCGTGCATGATCCAACCTGAACATATATCAACTATACCCCAAAATCTAGTGGGTTATAATCAAAGGGACCGTCATGCTTTAAGATTACTAGGTCCACTAACAGTTTGTCAAACGGATACCTGGTGCCAAAGATATGTCCAAAAGAAAATAAAGGGTCATAGTGGGCCCGGGTCCGATCCGACCTGGCCCGACCCAGTCTGGGCCAACCTGGTCTTGGTTGACCCAGCCTAACCTATTAGGTCTGGCCGGAACTGTTAGGAATTCCATCCCATTAGGTTCGGTCCAGCCTGGTGGCCCCATCCCAGCAGGCCACGAGAGCGCGGACTGGTCGTGAGGGCGTGGACCGGCGGTGGGTCGGCACAAGGGCAGTTCGGCACAAAGGTGTTGTGAGGGCCAGTTTGGTCAGGGCTCCATGAGGGCGTAGGATGGTTTGGATGGGGCGCCACGAGGGTCACGTGAGGCCATCTCGGTCGGGGTGCCGCGAGGGGCGCAGGAGGCCAGCTCGGCCGGGCACCACTAGGGGCGCATCTCAGGCAGCTCGGCCCGAGAGGCTGGGGTCGGTTTGGCCAGCGGCGGCATGAGGCGCATGGAGCCATGGGGTGCACAGGGCGCGCAGGGCGCGTGGACGGTGGATCCATAGGGCGTGTGGGAGGCCGGCTCGTCCGGGAGACGCAGTCGACCGGGAGGGCACCGCGGTTTATCCCAAGGCGGCGGAGCTGATTCGAATGGAAGACGGGGTGGCTAGGACTGATTGAGGTAGTTCGGTTGGGCGGAGGGTGCGGCAAGGGCGACACGACTAGGGTGTGGTGCAGCCATGGATGGTTCTTCTAGGCCACGACGTGGCTCAGCCGATTCAGCCGGCGGGCGGCACAGCTGAGGGGCCGTGAGGGTTGCGGAGGTCGTGAGTAGCGCGGTTGTTGCCTTCGTCGCATTCGTCGTCTTGTCACCCCATCTCCATTATTAAGAACATCACAAAAAAGAACCACGGAGGGTTCGAGACATGTTGGTTAGGCCCGCACCATTTGCTTTTAGGGTGGTAGCAAGTGGATTGATTCTTTCTTGAGTTACAAAGAATTAGCAAGAAAAGATGATAGAAGAAAAATCAATCCAACACCCCACATCTTCCCGCAAAAACAATTCTCAACCTGTAAGGAAAAACATCCACAATGATTATTTTATTTAGAAGGGAAGAATTAATGGAATAATATCAAATTCAAATAAAACCCCTACCTTGATCGTTGTTCATTGACAGAGTCGTAGGGAAGAAGACGGAGCTTTTATTGTTCATCACATCAGCCACACACTTCCAATCCAAGATCGTGTGTCAGTTCATTGACAACAATGAGGAGGGAAGGTTGGTCGTGGAAGATGTCCCACGTCGATTTCCTCTTCAAGGTGCTTCCGAGGAAGAATTCGATGATTCTCATTGTCGGTGTTATTTGCGGAGGAATTTCTTCGTTGGAGAGCCTTCTCCCAATGTTTCTCCTCTCCCCAATTCCACCCAAAATCAAATTCCAAACAAATATGAAAGATTACAATATCATATAAAATCGTTGGAATAATATCTGAATGGGTTAATAAATTCATTGAAAGCGTTGGCTCAATTAATTGAGGAAGAGGATTTGGCATAATTAATTTAGGGGAGTTGGCACACTTAAGAAGGGAGGTGGTGGGACCATTAATTGGGTATAGGAGGTCAAGAGAGTCTACCACATTTATGAGGGAGTTGAGTGGTTTCCCTAATTTAATTGGGGGGTTTAGTCCCGGGTGGTCCCCACACCGTAACCTCTCATGGGAGGTTATGTTCTGGTTGGCCCCACCACCATAAACTCTCATGGGAGATTAAGGTTTGGTGGTCCCCACCTCCAACATCCTCTTGGTTGGTTATAACAGATAAAAAAAATAAAACATGCATTTATATTATTTTATAATTCCCACGAAAACACAAAAACTATCTTCCTCCCTTGACCAACTATCATCTAGGTGAAAGTATTCTAAAGTGAATACCAGTGCTGCGAGTTCAACGGTGCCCTCATATTTCAATTCTGAGCACTGGTTCGAAAGTTATAAAAACCTTCTCGTATGCTTACTGAACATACCTAAACAAAACTTCAAAATTGATTTCGGGCACACTGGGCCTCAGAATCACACACCGTCAGTTTTCGAAGACTCGTAAAATTCCTATTTTATTAAAAAAAATACATGGAAATTCTGGGTCTTTATAGATACACACTGTTCTAAGTTCCTTTTATATATTACATTACACACAATGCTGATTTTTATCGAACTATAATATAATTTTATTATTATTATTAAACTATTGGTATAGTTATCAAATAGCCATTATAATGGAAGATATAAATAATATTAACTAAATTAGGAAAATAAAATTTACACATGTTTATAAAATGAATCCTTTTTTTAATTATATAGAAATTAATGTCATAACTATTTTAAATTAAAGAAATTCTTTTTTTATAAAACAATCTTTCTAAGTACAAATACTATATTATATAAATAAATTTAACAAACAACTTTTGATGATTTTCTTAATAAAATTTATATATTATATTTTGAATTATATTTTTTTGACACTCATGCAATATATTTAATATGTATAAGATAATAATTAATCCAATTTTATGTGTAAAATGATGTATTTTTCTAAAAGGTAATTTTATCAACATTTAAAGGCACAACTATTTTAAATATATTTTTTAAAAATTTTATAATTTTTATTTGAAAAAAATAAATTTCATTTTTTAAATCATAGTATAATAATTTACTTTGGGTAAAAAAAATTTATTTTTCTATGAAATTTTATTTTTTAATTAATAGTGAAAACACTGAATTTTAATTGGAAACAGTTTTTTCCTATAATTTATTTAAATTGTTAAATTATATTTTTAATTGGTTTTAATGTATATATACAGATATTATAAATGTATTAATTCAATTTAGGTGATTTTAATCATTTTTACAATGATATTGGATATAAAAACATTTCAATCTTTTGAAAATTTTCAATTTAAAAATATGATGTGTCACCCTGTCGGCGAGATTAATTTTTAATTAATTTATGCCACTTATATGTTATTAATTTAGAAAAATGTATTCCATATTTTAAATAATTATAATTTATAATTTATATAAAGGAAAAATTTGTTTTTTTACAAAAAAAATAGTGAAATCAATATAAATTTATTACAGTGATTAAGGTAAAATCAAGTTCACTTATATGTTAAATATTATCTTACGAGGTAAAATAACCTAGAAACATGTCTAGAATAAATTTTATGAAATAAATTTGACCATATCCACCCTTTTTTCTAACATGGACCATTATTGGAGGAACATTATGGAAGAGATACCTCTCAATAGTGTTTAACTTCTTATATTAATAAAAATATCACTCCTCTACTGTAAAAGGGAACTGACCCCCCCCCATTCTTCACACATTTCAGGCCATTTTTATCTTCTAGAAAATGATAAAATATGCTATGAAGTCACTTAATCTCATTATATAATCCCCAATTTTGGTAGAAATTAAACTAAGTTAGCCTTTTCATGGAAACCAAAAGGAATTACCCAAAGAAAAGGTAGCATCGTTCAACATGAACATTTGTTTTATTTCTATCCCAACCCCCTAATTTCTTATTATTACATGATTATATAATAACCTATGTATCATAAATATGTTGATATGTTTTTATTTTAAGGTTTATATCTACACATACACACAAATCCATCAAACGGGTTATGCAATCATCGTTCGTGTGTACGGCGGACTACCACCTCACAAACCGATGTCGTTCGTTCTTCCATTACCACCATTGGAGGTTGAGAATAATAATGGAATTGCTATTTTAATATATTATATGTGATTTTTATAATGTATTTATTCTTATATAATTATTATATAACACATTCCTTCATGATTTCCATTTTGTGGGAATATGATAACTTCGTTTGTAGACTTGTGGACTACGACCTCCTCAAAGCGATGTGATTTGTTCGAAATTTACATATACTGTATTAAGGAAGAGTTTAGTAAACTTATATGAGATATAAAAAATAATTATTATACTATAATTAAAATATAAATATATTCATATATATCATTTAATTTTATCCATTCAATACAATAAAAAAACAGAAACAACATTTGTGTGTATGTACGACCTACTGTATCCATGAACAGTGTAGTCCATTTCATGTTTCTATATTTTATATATTATTATAAATATATATATATATATATATATATATAATTATATATGATACTTATATCATGGTTATCATCTTTAAATTAATGAAATCTTAATATTAATAAGGGTGCCTGAATATATAAAAAATCAAAACACGTGCGAAAAATAAAGTTGTTATTACCCGAAATGTGACTTTAACGAGGAATTTTTAATAAATGGGTAATATAAAGTCATAATAAAATAGAATATGGTATTATATATAATAATATGGTTATATTTTATATTTATAATAAAATTTTACTAAATATATATAGGGATTGAATGTGTACGAGGAAATTTAAGACTTAATCTACGGATTTTATTGTCTCAGTTTTATTTGTGTGTAATATATGATATATTCACCACTTATTCTTGTTGTGTGGTGTATATAATAACATAAGAAATTTTATATCATGAATTTTTTTATAAAATTATATTAAAAGTTCTAATTTATTTTATCCTTTATGGGGATCAGTATTAAAAAGTTACTCATGTACTAAGGGGATTTCTAGTCTCACTTTTATTTTTGTGTGACTTATGCTATATTCACCACTCATTTATTTTGCATAGTGTATATAATTGCAATGAAATTATTATATTATTATTAAAAATAAATTTAGGTTTATTTAAATATAATTTTTTTATCTCTCTTTCATGTGGTTTATGGTTCAAAAGTTACCAAATCTGTAAAGTAATTTTGTCTCAATTTTTCTTCTTTGAGACACATGCCACATTATGCACCTATATTTTTCAGTGAGGTGTATATACTTCCATTTGAAATGTTATATAATGAATAACCTTATTTTAATGATATTTTAAGTGTTATTTAATATTATTACTTCATGTGGATTATAATACAATGTTACCAAAGTGGTAATAGTTTATTGCTACAACATCATTATTTATCCGGATTGTTTATGATTATGCTTATGTTAATGAAATATTATGATAAATCTCTCAATAACTATCATGAATTTTGTTATCCACTAGTTATTCTAGATATTTTCATGTATTGGTACCATTTTTACCAATCCTAGGTACTTAATATGATTAGTAAAATGTTCTTAACAAAATATTACTTTATCTCCCTCTTCGACTGAAAATCTATTTTATTCAAAAAATATTTTTCCTAAAAAAATTTAAAATGTTTTAAAATGATAATTAAATATTATTTCAAACTAAAATTATTTTTAAAAACAAATATGTTTTAATGTGTATAAAAGGCATTTTAATTCTTTCTTTATAAGTTTTAATGTTTATTTTCAAAAAAAAAATGGTTTTCCAAATATTTATTATTTTAGAAATAGTTTTTCAAGAAGAAAGGATATTTCTTAAATAAATGTTTAAAATTATTTTAAAATATTACCTTAGAAGTTTTCAAAGAAAATTATTTTGAAAATGTTTTATGCCTAAAAAATGATTTTCAAATAAATTTTATTTTACTAAATAAATGCTCCAAGTGATATTTGAAAATACTTATCCATCTAAGATGACACACTTTGATATATTTATCAATTTATTGGGGATATAGTCTAAGGACACCATTATTTTTATTTCATTGAATGGTTTATTTTTAAGTTGAAATGTTTTTTTATGAAATATGTTTCTCTTCCATGGATTATACCATGAAAAAATTCTTATTAAACCTTACTATTTTGTAGTTTATTCTATTTTTAATTTTTTTTTGAAACCTGTCTCTTTTCTATAGGTGAAGATATGATGAAATGTTTTTGATACCCATTTTATTTCATGGGTTATGATATGTTGTTTATAAAACACATATCTTTTTCTAGATCTTGATATGATGAATGTTTTATTATCTTGTGGAACACGTATGTATGATCACATTATTAGATGAGTGGGACCTATATATACCTTAAATTCATTAGGTAAAGATTTATATCTCATCAGATAATGATGGGAAACAAGTCAACACACTTGATCCACAATCGTTAATAGTTGTGTCCTAATCCAAAATGGGAGATATGGGTGTTCTAATCTATAATGGGAAGTAGATGTGACCAGATCCAAAATGGGAAATAGGTGATTTTTGATCCATAATGGGAAACAAATGTGTCCTGGTCTGAAATGGGAAATAGTTGTGTCTTGATCCATAATGGGAAACATGTTTTTCATGATCTACAATGGGAAAAAAGTGTGTCCTGAACCACTATTTTTATAATATTAGGATAGAACCTTGATTATAATGATGTTATATATGAACCTGATTATATATTCAAAATGTTATTTGTGGAGCTAATTTTGTCACACTCGAGTTTTTATTTATTTTATTGTTTTTTTCCATAGTTCTATCTCGGGTTGGGGTTAGGGTGAGACCCTGTTTAAAATTCTTGAGGGTTGAATTAAAAATGCACGTTTTGGGGTACGGTGGCATCAGGAACATGGGGTGTGTATGGTCCGTAGATCGTGCGGTTATGACTAGCCACCTGCACAATCACTTTTTGATTGGACAAAACTCACCATACGGTTTGAACACGGCCACTTGAGCTGTACGCAGACTGTATGGTTGCCTAATATTCAAATAAATGAAATGAATAAAATAGAAACGAGATGAGAAAAAAAATTAGAAATTAATGTCATGAAACTGAAGCGTTGTAATTTTAACAATAATATTATTATGGTTGTAGATAATAATAAAATTATAAAAAAAAATTGGTTTTGTTATCATCATTATTAACATTTTATTGTTATTATAAAATGATATTATAAGTAATATAATTAAAATAAATATTATTTTGTGTCTCAAATAATAATAATAATTATTATTACTATTATTATTATATTTTGTTTTTTTCCCTTTTCTTTTTTTATTATTTCCTTTTTCTTTTTTCCCTCCTCTAACCCTAGCTGCCACTTCCCCCCCACACCCCTCTCTCCTATTCTATCTTACTCTCCCCATACACAGCCACACCATCCCTAATCCATCGCACAACCCCCCCCCCCCCCCATCTTCATCCCTGTCATGAAGGTCGCCCCCTACTACACACTCCCAGAGCGACGCCCCTTCCCTCCTCCTGCGCATTCCTAGAGGGCCTAGGCCCTCCTCTTGCGCATCTCCAGCCACCCGGCCCTCCTACCCTGCACTATCCATCCATCTTTTTACCTTCTTACTTGAGCCAGAACACCCCCTGCTATCTGGTTGTATCTGGCGGCTCCCCCCCCTTCTCTTACCTCCAGTGCGTAGCCCCTCGGCATGACCTCTTGGTTGTGCGACCCTTCCCTCCAGAAAATCTCCTCCTCTCAAACCAATGACCTACACCACCAGCACGCCTCCCACACATACACTGCAACCCCCTATATCCCCTGGTACTCCTCTCATTGTAGAACCCAACAACCTCGACCAGACCTGCTAGCCCTCTTGCGCACGCCGCCCCTCTACCCTATCTCTTGTCTAGTCGCCCCCTTCCCTTATAACAGGCCGTGGCGAACCCCTACACCCCTTCCATACTCATATGCACACCCACATGTGGTAGGATTTTATTATTTTTATGTTCATCATGGTTTATGGTTTGTTATTTCTGGATTAAATCATAATTTTTTTCTATCAGAATTATTATGTAGGGTGTTTTTGGCTTCTTGTTGGTGCGGTTGAGGTGCGAATGAGGTTTCGCACCGGCTTCGGGAGGTCAATCCATGGTTTAGATTGGAACCTCCTTGCACTCTCCTCTTCTAAGTATTGAAATGCATAATTTTATTTTGTTTTCCTAATGCTTAAATTTTATTTAATTAGTTTATTATATGATCTAATTAATTAGTTTGGTGTAAATTGAGTTTTTAAAAAAAATAGTTAAGTTTGATATTTTCACCGTATTTATGTGAATTGATGTTGTGTGAACTATTATATTTTGTTTAAACTAGTGGTCTAAATTTGATGGTTTTTTCATGAAATGGCCTAATTAGAGCCACTGGCCCTTGCTCGTAGTTTAAAGTTTTTAGAATTTATTAAATGATGCATGAGTTGGTTTCATGTGTTTAAAGTTGAGGTATACTTTTCAAAAAAAATTATAAATTTTTAGATGATCTTTTAAATAATATGGGTGTTGGGAGCCTAGTTTTGAAAATGTGTTTAGGCGCACATGTTTTTAAATGTTGATCTCATCATGTCATGTGCTTTTGTTAGGTTGTGCACTCTAAGTTTTTTTTAAAAATTGTATGTTGCATCTTTAAAATTATTAGTGGGTTATTTTGGTGTTGTGTGGTTTTTGTAAACACTTTGTGGATTTTAAAGGGGAATAGTAAATAGTGTATATTGTGCATGTTGTATTTTAAAAACATACTGAGATGGTTATTTTGTGCTGGTAGTTTACTTAGAGTGTTTTAAGTCCATGTTTATGTACCTTTGATGTCATGTGTTTATTTCAGCGCATTGGAGGGGAATAAGTAAATTCAATAAATCATTTGAGCTCAAATCAAAATGAGTTACCCGATTTAGAGGTAATGTGTACTTTAAAGTTCCTTTCCGTTATTTTCATTCCTCACTCCCTATGTTCTTATTATTTTTTGATTAAACAGAAAAAACGGTATCCTCAATATACTAGGATATTGTTATGAGAATTATTCGAACCAAACATACACACACCTCCATCTAATAGACATGAACATATTGTTTCTGTGTACGACAACTACTGCCTCACGAAAACGATAATTGTTCAATTTTCTCCTACCACATCTCATGGTGGTCCTTATAATAGAATTGTATTTATATATTTTATATATATTATTTATATTGTCTCTATTATTCTTTAATTTTTATTTAAAAAATTCCTGTATTTTTTCCATAATGTGTAAATACAATAATTTCATTTGAGGAAGTGTGGACTACCGCCCCCTCAAAATGATATGACTCAATCATGACATACATGGAATGTATAAAGGATCATGTTAATGAACTTATGTAACATATAAATCATATATATTATACTTTAATTATAATATACCTATGTATCATTTATTTTTCATTCCATTAATATGACAACGAAATGAATGTAGTGTTCATGCATACGTACAACTTACCGTCTCCATGAACGATGTATTTCATTTCTTATCTCTAAATGTTATGGACTATTATAAATTCATATATACATGATATATCTGATATTAAAATCATAAATAATATTATGGAGTTGATATAATTTTGACCACATGGACAATTTACATCAAAACAGGTTCTTTTTTGACTCAAGTACCCCATATCAACAAAACATCTTATATGAACTTAAATAGTTATATACTTTTTGTAACATGGTAATAAGTGATATAAAATAAATAATAAACATTAAAAAAAATTGAATCAAGTATAAATTATCCTATTTTTATTATTCCAGAATATAAATAACAAACAAGACACGTCGGACTTAAGGTAAGAGAAATCATAAATCAATCTTCGTTCATTGAGTTAAATATCAATGTCATTGGTTTTTTTTCAAAGAATGTGTGTGAATATAATCTTATTTTTTTACAGTAAATAACCACTTATATTGGGTGTATCTGTATATTCACACATAATAATTTTATTTATTTATCCTTAATCTAGTGATATAATCTTTTTAATAGACGAAGTCTCAATCTCCTATCATTAAGGCATATTTTGATAATATACAACTTATTAATTTATACAGTGTATAATTATACCCTATTTCTTTTAATTAAATTAAATAGTTTTCAAAAGGAAACTTTTTTATGATGTTTTTTACTAAACTAAAAATAAGGAATGTTTTTTAACATATATGGAAACAATGACCTTTCTACCACCATGACAATTATTTGGTATTTGGATTAATCTACAAGCTGTAATATTTTTAAAAAGAAAAGTAAATACTATATTCCTTTTTTTGGTATTTTTCTATTGATATGTTTTTTTAGAATGGATTGATTATATCAATATATTTAAATGATGTATTATTATTTCAATGTGGAAATTTTATTTTTCCTTTATGCTTGATCATGTGTTATGATTGTGTTATGGTTCTTGGGTATTTCTTATGTATACGGGTGGTTCCATGATAAACCAACGACGGGTGAGCCTATTATAAATCTCCAATTAATTGGGTAATGTGATGTAGCTAAACTATAAGTTTTCTCCTAAAAGATTTAGGTAATATACTATGATTAGTATTCCAAACATAACCACAGAGGTTACTCCATATGTAGCTATGAAAGCTAAAATGTAAGTATGATATGGATTCCACAAGTTACCATTATGATTTATGTTTTGTGATTTATGATTACTAATAAGTCTTTCAAGAATATTATGATTTCATGGGGTATGTTTAAGAGTTTATGTTCTAAGGGTGAAAATTATTATTTTTTGAAAATGTTTTCAATGAGTTTAAAATATTCATGGGATAACATTTTATTTATTTATTTTATATCCCATACTGAGCTTGTTGTGATCATCCCATGTTTTTTAAAGTTTTCCATAGGGTATAAGTTTGTGTAATAGGAAGGAATAGGTCAATATGAATGTTATGAATATTTTTATCATGAAAATAAATCAAGTTTTATTATAAATAGTTTCATTTTGTAAAAAAATGGATGGTGAATAGAAGTGACTGATTTGGAATTTTTGAGTTATTTTTAATAGTTATGGAATAATTTTCTGAAACACTAAACCTAAAAATATACTCAATTTTAATTCATGACATAAATCAAGATTGTGTAATGTTTAAGGCTTGGGCCTTATAGTTGGTGTCAGATGTCGGTTTATATATTTTAAGAGCTTAGGGTGTTATTTAAGCATAAGTGAAATGTTTTATATAACCACAATGGTTATCATATTAGAAAAATTCATAGATAAATTGAATGAGTTTAATATAACATGAATAATTATATATTATTCCTTACCCTCCTCATAAGATAGTATATGATGATTTTACTAATATACTCACACTAAACATTTTGGTTTTAGTAAATGGTGGGATCTAGCAGGCACCAAAGTAAAAAATGGATATAAAGGAAACTTTGGTGGCTTTATGAATAAGAATATGAATGAAATGGGAGATTCAATGAGAAATCTTTTGGTTATTCTTAACCAACTATATGGAGTCATGATTGAACACTTGAAACTTGGTGATTCTTCTAAGTCATCATATATGGGAGAAATAAATCCCTATAGAAGTTCAGGTAATAATCATGAAGGTAAGTTTACTAAACAAACTATGTAACAGGGATGTGGAAATAAACACCAAAGAAAATGTTACAAAGGGATGGTAAGATGTTATAGATGTTCTAATGAAGTTCATAAATCAACAACCTACCATGGAAAAAGAAATCATCATGTTGACTCATGGAAAGGGAAAGATGTTCTTTATGGGGGATAAATTAAATGTTTTAAATATGGTTTTCATGGTTATTACAAAAATATATGTCTTATGAAGATGGTTTGGGAATGGGATCAGAAGGACCATAAAAATATATGTTTACCAAAACATAATGTCATTCCAATTGAATAGGAGGAAACTGAAAATGGCTTATGAAAGGAATGTATTATATCTTAGCTCATGTTTTGAAATTATTTAATCTTAGAAAATTATCTATGTTTTTGTTTATAATAAATAATTTTTAAATAATAATATGTAAAAACATGGATAAAGTATCATGAATAATATTTTATGATTAATATGTCTACAATTTAGTAATTGAAGAGTTATATTGGATCTATGGATGATGATATGTATTAATGATGGGATTACTTTGGAAGACTTTTAGTATGTCTAACCATTAATTTTTTTATGTAAAAATGTTTATTGAGGAATAATTATCTTTTCTTTTATGGATATAGTTATAATGAACTTTTAGGTTTTATATGATCCTTGAATTTGAGGCAATTACGTGTTATTACATTTTGGGATAAAAAATGAAATACATGAGACAAACATGAAATTAAAATATGTTATGGATATTTTGATGATTTAATTTCACATTATAAATGATATAAGAATTATAAAGTTTTAAAAAAAGGGAAACCCGCTGGATGGGTGACAATTTGTCATGTCCAAAAAGTCCACGGGAATCGAATCCATAGCTGAAGGGAGACAAAGAAACATCACCTACAACTAGCATATGTGAAGATCGTGACTAGTATGACTTATTCTTTTTAGTTAAATGATTTTATGGATTATGAATAAGTTTATTTTTTTAACTTTTGTTTTATCAAATATATATTCCTAGTATAGGAAAATGATTTGGTGATTAAGTGATAAATGTTATTTTGGAATACATTCTCTCTTTTGGGAATGCTATATGCCTAATAAAAATAGAATACTATGGGATTTAATTTGAGGATAAATTTCTGAATTATATTTTTGAAGAATCTATGTTTTTATTGTGGAAATATGGAGATTATGGTTATTTATATAAATGATTAACTTATCATGGAAAACATTGAATTAGGCTAATTACTTTTCAGTATGAGACTTTAAGAGTAGTATTTGTTATATAGAGATAAGTGTTAATATTTATAATGGAAGATTATGTGATCAAATAGTTTTTAATTTTTGGATTCAATCTTAGTTTGGTTTATTTTGGGTAATTTTAAGGACATTTTTTATTGAATGTTCTATGTAGAACTTGGGTATTAATGTTGAATTTTGGAGATTAAAAGTAGTCTTTCTCGTTATAAAGGGTTATACTTTTTGGGGGATTATCTGATCTTGTACAAACCATTTTGGTTTTTTTAATGTTTGATTTTATGATAAATATATAGTTAACCTTTTGTGGGTGATATGAGTTTTGATAAGTTGGTTATAGTGCTTCATGTGTGAAAAATTCATCTTGAATACTCATCGCTTGAAGAAAAAGATGAGTGTATGGTGGAAATTGATTAAAGGATGATACTTTACCTTTAAAGTAATTATTTTTCCTTATGTTGTTATTATTAATAGTAAAATAGTTACTCCAATTTATGAAATGGGATCTTACATAAAAAATGGTTTCTATTTAGATTTTCCTACTACGAAATCAAAGTCTATTTAACCCGTCACAAGTTTGTGGTTTTCTGATTGAAAAATTTCTCATGATCAGGTTTTATATCACTCTCTATCAGAACAAGATGGTTATTTATTATTTCATATCAATGTTTTCCTCTATGGAACCCTAGTAAGTTTTATCTTGGGTGACCTTTGTACATCACTTTCTATCTTTTAAAGTGTAAGTTTTATTTTCCCTTTTTATAATGTGGGTTTGTAATAATGGTTTTCTAAAAAGTCATACCCTAGTCACTGACCCCAAATTCAAATTATGAGGACTAAATTTATTAAATTAGGGTAGGATGTAACATCCCATGTGTTAAGAAAGAAACACTGTGTTCAATAGTATACATGATACATTGCGTTGATCTTAAACGAACAAATAAATATTTTGATTTAAATGTTACCATTATAACCTAGCTGTTGGATTGGTGGGAGTGAATAGTGTCAACTAAATTATCAAAATATGGTTTACATATGTTTATATAATGATTAATTAGTTTTAAGATTTATTATAAATGGAAATAAAAACCAATTTAATATAAAGGATACGTTTTTATTAAAACCTTTTTTGAAGAGAATAATTGTGTTAATAAAATCATATCACTCATTCTGGATTTCTATTTAATGAAAAATATTTTTTATATGTTAATTTTTATGAATTAAATTCATCTTATATGTTTTATATATATGATATAAGAACAAATTCATTTTTCGGATAAAAGAAGTATTTTAAAAAAAATTGTTTTACCGCCTTTTGATAGAGAACCCATTTTAAATATAGTTGTTGACAGTTTTATAAGTTATATTTGACATAATAAAATTTTTCTTTGGAATCGTGATATAAAAATTCACATTGGTTTATTTTTTTGTATTTTTATGATGAAATTCATATTTTAATGAATAGTGAAAAATACTTCATTTTAATTCAAAACTGCATTTTCGCCTAATTTATTTATATAGTTAAATTAACATTTTAATTTTTTTGTTAAATTTTAATTCAATTATGTTTTTATCATTTAATCCAATGTTTGTCATTGGAATTAATTTCACATTTAAATAGGAATAAACACATGTCAAGTTTTTTATAGTTTTTACTTTTTAATAACCCAGTTTATGGTTTTGACAAAGGGAAATAAATTTAAATTAATTACTAAGATTTATGTGTTGTGAATTTTAAAAATGGATTCCATATTTATAATCATGAGGTATAAATTTTGTAAATAGTTACCTTTTATTTTTGGACATTATGAATAGTATCTTTAGTAATTATTTTTATTTATCATGGTTAAAGGGTAAATCAGATAAATAAGGGTGAAAAATAATATTATAATAATATAAAATTCCCCTAACAGATGTACTAATAATATTTATGAGAAATTATCAACAATGATCATCCTTGGGTTGATTTGAGGACTCCATGGAGCCACTTGGATGTTATAATGACATGTTATAATAATTAATTTAATGTAAAGAGAAATATAACATAAACATGTATCTTTTACTAAATCAATTTTAATATAGGGTTATATAACTAATATATTTGAATATAAATACTAATTATAAATATAAAACGTTTTAAATCATGGTATTTTAATTATAATTTTTATACATTAAATAAATAAATTTATTTATGACACAATGATGATGTAGTGATTACCTCATTAATGAAAGATTCAAATAAATGATATTATAAATATTAAAATAAATGTAATTTGAAAATTTTTATTCCATCCACGAATTTTATGGATTATTATGAAATGTTTTCTTTGAGTTGATATAGTTTTTTAAAATGAATCAATTTGTTATGACTTTAAAAAATGAATAAATAATTTCAAAATTGATATAAATGAGTTTTTAAAATAAATACTATTTTATTAAATGATATAATAGTCATAAAAATATTATATTAATCTAAATGACTTAGATAATTTTACAAATATATTTAAAGATCCAATTGAGGTTATCTTGTCATTTTATAGTAACCATATTAACTATATAGTGTAAAAATACAAGATGACATGGTAAGAGTTAATTTATTTAACTAAGGGTTAAAGCCAACAAATAAGGTTGTATTTGTGACCAAAACATGTCTAATACATATTTCTTGAGAGTATTTCGACCCATCCATACCTTATATTCTGAATATAAATTTTGAAACTATTATAATTCTAAAATCAATTTATAATAAAATAATATTTCAAGACTTTCCTAAAGTGCCCCTACTCCCTATAATAAAAGGACACCACCTCTACCCACTTACTCACACCTATCAAGCATATTGTATCATCCAACTTCAGACAAAAAAATCTCTGAACATATGTCCCTTACTCATAGAATCCTTACCTTTGTCATAAGGAAATTCATGAAATCCATTTTCTCAAATCAAATGGTGTTACCTGATTTAGAGGTAGTGTCTCCTCTAATGTTCCTTTCCTTTATTTTCCTTTACTCCCTATGTCATTATTATTCTACGATTACATACCAACATGAGTATACTCAATATACTAGTATTTTTTTATGAGAATTATTTTAACCACACTTACACACACCTCTATCCAATGAATACGAACATATTGTTTCTGTATACGGAAAACTACTGCCTCATGAAAGGATGATTGTTCAATTTCATCACACCACCACTCATAGTTTTCATTATGATGGCACTATATTTTTATATGATATATATTATATTTATATTCTCTCTATGCTTCTGTAATTTTTATTTACAATATACCTTTATGCTTTCCATAATGTGTAAATATGATAATTTCATTTGAGGAAGTGTGGACTATAGCCCCCTCAAAGTGATATGACTCGTTAATTCCATACATGGAATGTTTAAAGGATAGAGTTAATAAACTTATGTAATATATATAACATATATATTATACTGGAATTATAATATACCTATGTATCATTTAGTTTTCATACCTTATATATGACAATGAAATGAAAGTAGCATTCATGCGTACGTACGACATACCGTCTCCATGAACGGTGCATTTCATTTCTTATCTCAAAATGTTATGGAATATTACAAATACATGTATTCTAGATATATGTGATATTTAAATCATGAATAACACTATTAAGAGATGTAATTTTTACCACATAGACAATTTACATCAAAATAAGTTCATTTTTTACTCAAGTACCCAATATCAAAAAAACGTCTGATATGAACTTAAATAGTTATATAATTTTTATAACATGGTAATAAGTGATATAAAAGATATAATAAACTTTAAAAAGTTTCTAAAGAAAGTATAAATTTTCTTAATTTTATTATTGAATAATATAAATAATGAATGAGACGATTTGGACTTGAGGTAAGGGAAATATTTACTCGATCTCCATTCATTGAGTTAAATATCCATTTCATTGGTTTTGTTTTTCATAGAATATGTGTGAATGTCCTCTGATTGTTTTACACTAAATATCCAATTATATTGTGTGTATCTTTATTTTCACACATAATAATGTCATTGATTTATCCTTAATCTAATGATACAATATTTTTAATTAACTTTGTCTCATCTCCTTTTATTTAGGCATATTTAGATGATATACACCTCCTTCATTTATACAGTGTATAATTATACCCTTTTTATTTTAATTTAATTCAAATTTTTTAAAATGGAATATTTTTTTTTGTGAATCGTTTTACTAAATGAAAAATGGAACGTTGTTTTAACGTACACGGAGACAATGGCCTTTTTTCCACTATGACAATTATTTGGTATTTGGATTATTATACAAGCCGTATTTTTTTTAAAATAATAGTAAATACTATATTTTTTTAGGTATTTTGTATTGAAAATGATTTTGATAATTGATTTATTATATCAATATCTTGAAATAATGTCTTATGATTTCAATGTGGAAATGTTATTTTTCCTTTATTCTTGTTCATGTGTTATGATTATGTTGTGCTTCTAGGGCATTGCTTATGAATACATATGGTTCTGTCATAAAATGATGGTGGTGAACCTATGGTTTCTCTCCTATGAATTTGGTAACATGACAGAGGTAAACGATAAGGTTTATCCTAAGAGATTTAAGGAATATATTGTGATGTGTATTCTAAACATAACATTGAAGGTTACTCCCTATATAGATTTGAAATATACAATGTAAGTATGATATGGATACCATAAGTTACCATTATGATTTATGTTTTATGATTTTTTATTACTAAGAAGTTTTTCAGGAATATTATAATATCATAAGGTATGTTTAGGATTTTATGTTCTAAGGCTAAAAATTTTTATTTTATGAAAAAAAAAGTAATGATATTAAAATATTCATTGGATAAAGTTTTCTTTCCTTATTTTATATCCCTTACTAAGATTGTTGTTCTCATCTGATGTTTTTAAATTTTTTTCCATAGGGTATATGGATGGGTAAGATGATTGAAGAAATAAATATGAATGTTGTGAAGATTTTTATCATGAAAATAAATCATATTTTATTTTAAACAGTTTCATTTTGTAAAAATGGATAGTGAGTAGAAGTGACTACTTTGTAATATTTGAGTTATTTTGTAATAATTATGGCCTAATTATCTAAAATTATAAAACTGAAAAGATCCTCAATGTGAATTCTTGACATAACTCAAGATTATGAAATGTTTAAGGCTAGGGACTTACATTTTTATCACCCTAGGCTGGAAACAAGAACCAGGGAATCATACAAAGAAATGTGGGAATTATTTCACCCTCCAACAGAAATATGACAGGATAAAACAAGTAGAGTATCACAAATGGTAATCAGAATATATTATATTTAAAAATATCATAAGGGTGACATCCAATATCTAAAATATCATGGTTTAAACATACAAAAAAAATTCAATAAACATGGTGCCTAAAAACATGTCGGTCTATACACTTGTGACCACTAGCCACCACCATCCCAAACCATCATAAAAGGTAACATGATACAAAATATTTTTCCTCGACACGATGATCATACCTTTTCCTATATTTTGCACAACCAAGGATAAAAACGCTCAAAGGAAAAGGTAGGGTATGATCACTAAAGGTCATTAATATTCCACCATATAATCTATAAAATATATATCTATATGTATCCATAAGTTCTTGTTTAAAACATATTTCTACAACACTTTTTAAAAGAAATCATTTTCCAATTAAAAATCAACCATTTATTTTCTTTTCAAAAAAAATTCATCCCTTTCAAAATCATTCCATATACATATAAATAGATAAATATTACATATCACAAATCCAATAACATAAAAAACTCTTTTTCAAGAATAATTATCCATGCCATAAATAATTGGTGAAGTAGGAATATCAATATACATTCATGTAATGTAAACTCAAAACATCCAAAGAAGGCAGTCCATAATGTGAGGGTGTACACAACTTATCCACTAATACACAAAAAGGAACACTAGCTAATATATGTGACACCCAATGTCTGGGTAATGTTGTCCCTAAAAAAAGATTCCACCTCGAAAACGTGACATCAAGGGAACATCCCCAGGTGATAGATAACTCTACTATGTCTCTTCCATGTGTAGTTTTCCCTAATACCCTAATGTATTCCAATGTGATTTATTTCATCATTATGTTCAAAAAAAACAAGATAATGTTTTTCAAACATTTCACAAGGAAAATTACATTTTAAATACATGACTATATTTTATAAAACCTTTTAATAGTGACACAACACTGCTCTCATACTTCAAAAATGACTTCACTCTATAAACCATATTTGGGGTATTTTGTCAAATACAAAAAGTGCATAAAATCTAGTTTTCAAAGAAAACCCATTTTGAAAACACCTTTTAATTTCTCCCAAAGTTTATTACGAATTTCAATATTCAAACCAAAGTAAATTACAATAAGAAAAAAATATATCCAAATTATAGATCATAGGATAGAGGTACATATCTAGAGATCGATGAAAATGACGTTTCCTTTAAGTACGGTAATGGGAGAGGATGAGATTGAATTACCAGGAACCTAATATATTGAGAACAACACCAATTCTTTATGTCCATACTAGATCATATGATATAGTCTCATTATTATTCAAAAACATGGATATGATAATAATAAAACAAATTGGAAGGGATCCACTTATCGAATCTCACCCAATGTAGACCAAAGCTTCCAATTAGTGGAAAGATTCTCCACCGAGGAGAATGAGAGATCCAATAACATCATTTTGGAACCTCTAGCCCAAAAAAATGTAAATTAGGGATGTAAGGGTTGGATTAGGGAGGTTAAAAAATAATTCAATGTTCACCCTTATTAAATTGCATGCCCAATGGAATCAATGGCTAGCCGATGAGCCTCATCGTCTAGACGGTGGGTCCAGGAAGAATTCCTACACCATCAGGAACTCTATTAGTGGGTTGCTTGAGGCTTATCATCTGGATGGTGGCACATGGAGACTTGCATGTATTTTTTCTACCAACATCAACTAGCCAATTCCCTCTACCAGCTAGCCAGTGGCCTCCTCCTAGCTGACGACCTCCTACTACCACCAACTATCCAATAGCAATCTATTGAGTAATGAAATAGCTAAAATTTTAAAGGAAAAAACAAAAAAAAGATCTCCATACCTCTTTTACCATACTAGGGTGTGAATCATCTCATCGTTTTTATTGGAAATGGAAATGGTTGGTGGAATAAGATCAAAGCGAGGTGAATTTTATGATTTCATTTTGAAGGATTCAGATAAAAAATTCTTTTTTTTAAACACTTAAAATGATGTGAATGATTAATTGTATTTATTTTATGAATACTCATGGGTAATTGTATGGTCTTGGTTATTTTAAAAAATTAATTGAGGTCGTACCTCAGATCGACCTTGTGAATTTTGACACTAGATGTGTTGAGAGTTAATGTTTTATTTATATATATTATTGAGCTTATTTATTTATTTATGTATTTGTATTTTTTATGTTTCTGAATGATTTTAGACTAGTTTTAAAGGTTATATGGGATTTTGGTAATTTTGTAATTTTTCTAATTTAAGTTTGTTTTAGTGATTTTAAATGCAAGCCTACAGTTTGAGTTCTTTTGGGTGTGAAATTCTAAAAATTTAGAGACATGTTAAATTGTAAATTATTTCTGTTGTATTTTTAAAGTTTCAATTTTTTATTTAAGATTAATTTAATTTCTTATTTTTTGTGTGTGGTTGATGCTAAAGGAATTTAGTTTTTTTAACCTGTTATAAATGTTATAAAAATAGAAGTCTATTAATTTTAGTGTTTGAAGTATTATACAGCTTAAAATTCGTATGGGAGGGTGGCAGGTGATTTTGGGGGGATTCGGAGCGTTTTAGAATTTTAGAAGTTTTTAAAATATTTGGAAAAGTGTTTACCCTACAACATGTAAACCCGATGTAAGGGTAACCTGTGTAAAGATAAACCAAGACTATTTGTGAAAAATGAAAATGGTTCTTCATAAGAGAAATCCAAGTGAGGGTAATTTACTGCAGGGTAATTTTTTAAAGGGTGTGCTATATAAGGGTAAGCTACATAAGTTTAATCTACATAAGTGTGAAAGTGAAATTTGTACTGTTATGAAAGGGTAGATATGTATGGGTCATATATAGGAATAGTTACATAAGGGTAATGGATTTTTCCAAAAGCTAAAAAATTATTATTTTTCTAGATTTTTCTAGAATTTCTGAAAATGATTATTTATGTTTAGAAAACATTATAAAATGCTTTTTAGAGTTACTTTTGATCAAAAATAAGAAAAACATCTTTTAAGGATCTCTCATTCATTACTTCTTCTCTAAGTGATATCTCCTTCATTTTTTGTTGGAATCCTATGTCATCTAAAGGAGGGATCTGTGGGTAAGGATAATCATCCACATACAACTAATGTCCAGGATTTTCTCTATTTCTTCTCCTTTATTCTCGAAAACCCTAGTTTCATGGATTTTGTCATATTTTACTAAATCTTCCAATTAAAGCTGAACTAGATGAATATTTATAAAAAATAGAGTCTTAAAATAACTAGGTTGATGGTCCCAAGTTATTTTTTATTTGTTCATGTGTTATGCATCTTTTAACAAATAGGCATGGGTTAGGTTATGGTTGTGCGATCGAGAATGAAACTTCTTGGGGTATCCATTTTTACTAGGAGATACCGGGGTGTTTCACATGTGGGAAATGGTGAGTTATTTTACCATGGATTGATTTTGTGGTTTTAGATGTTGATGGGAAAGTGAATATATGTTAATGATTGGGTATTTTTGAGATGTGATATTGTTGACGTTTTCTAGTATGGTGCAGAAGGTGTTGACTGTTGTTGCGAGTGGCGAAGGAGCTTCACCGATGGTGTGGCTTAGGATATTGGTGATTTCTACTCACTGTAGTTGGTTGATGGGGATATTGGGGTCGTGTGCATATAGATAATGACCCTTGAGGTATTTTAGTCCATCTGTTGTGGGTGGCAGAATCTGTATATTAAGTGACATAGGGGGATGATGTTGACCATCGATATGGAGGATGTGTACATCATAGAGGCCACCGTCAGTGGAAAGAAAGACCACCATATGGGAGCAATTTTCCCATCATATTGAGAGATATATTGGGATTGTCTTATATAAAAGATTATCGATGTGTCAGTGGGGATTCTTGGTGGACCTATTATGGGCATGTTTATTATAGAGAATGTATATCCAAAATGAAAAATGTTTGATCGAAAGGTCGAGGGGAATTCCAGTATGACATATCGTGGATATATTGTTACACTTTGGCACTGACCAAAGTAGGTAAATACTCACCATGGATCGATGAGCATAGGTGGAGATGGTGCTATAATTAATTGTTGACAGTTATTTATTACATGATTGCATACACTAGGATATGTATGGATATTATATAAGGACATTGTTAGTAGTGGCCTACTGAGTTTTTACTCACATTATGAAATGTCCCTTCAGGATGCGTACATACTATTTATTCTGAAATAAGTAAGAAAAAGGGATCATCATCAGAAGTTTAGTGGACAGTGTCGTGTAGACAGTGGATATGCCGGTTGTAATGACATTGCAGATGGGTCGGGTAGTTCCTCAGTGTTGGAATGGTAGTTCATGTTGGTTATTTTATACATTTACATATATGATCGGCCCACGGGTGATCTTGTTTACCCTTAAATGACTGTATCACATGGAAAATGTTTATTAAACTGGTCATATATATATATTTGGACTTATTTTTTATTATTATTAAAAATATTCCATTGTTTTTTGTTGGGATTATTATTATTAATTTGATCGCAAAAAAGAACTACAACATTGATGGGGCTCTCGGCTTTGGGGGAGAGCCCTTGAGCTTTCTCGGGCACCACCCCCGGCAACGTCTTTAGCGTAGGGCGATAGATCTGGGAGTGATCGTCTTTGATTGGGCTTGGTGGTGGAAACTGACCTACGGTGGTCGGCGGATGGAGGCAGTCTTGATTTGACATCAGTCCAGATATTGTCAGTCTCTGGTGAGGCGGTTACTTTTTTTTTGGCAGAACATTGTTGTGTACGAGATAGATGGGTGTCTGGGTTTCTGGCTACAGCTGGAGCATGCGGCGGGGCTTTACAGCAGCAATGTCCTTAGTTTCATGCTTCCGGCTTGTTTGGTCTTGATGGGTGCGGCTTTGACGGATGTGGCTATGGTGGGTGTAGGAGGCGGGTGCGGGGAGAACTACTGGAGGTTGGTCTGCGCAGGCTCTTGGGTGATGTGGCTCGAGATGGCGTGTACGGTCGAGAAGGCCTTGGCAGGGCAGCTTGGCTGCCGCGTGTTTGCATCGATGATGCAGATGGCATGGTGGGGGGATCTCGGTTTTTTATTTGTAGTGAGTTCTGTACCGGTGGGATTTTGACACTAAATCTAACGTGGTGTGCCTTTGAACTTGAGGCATGTGATGGGTTCTCCCTACCCTATAAAAAATGGATCCTTTTTTTCTTTTCTTTATTTAATAGTGTTTTATCCCCAACCTGTTTGCAACTCCAGAGGGTATTGTCAACCAACTATCACCCCATAAATCATTATTGTTAGTCAGCAACCTTTGTCGTTTGATGAGGCGTGCCTAAGGTATTGTGGCACACCACTAGTTTGGGCACTAGTCGAGTGCTTCGGGGTGGTGGGGTCATACCATAGGAGTGTGTCAAGTTATTGATTAATATACTTGTGTTTAATTTGATATTAATGAAATTTTCGGGATAAATTGAGGAATTTTTCAAATATTATTTAATGTTTAATGCTTTTTGGTAGAATTTAGGATAATTTATTTTATTTTTTTAATTAACAATGTTCAAATGTGTTCCTCGAGTTTATTTTTACATTTTTTGTATGTGTGTTTGGTAATTAGAGTGTGTTCACGCACTATAGGTTTATTTACATGGTTGTAGGTGATCTCTCGATTGTGGGGAAATCTTAGCGATGGGTGGTTTGTAATTTTACTATATCTTATTTTGGGTTTCAGATGTAATTTTTGGGGTGGTCTATCTCAATGTTGCAGACTCGTCTAATGAATTTTGGTGGAGATCATCAAAATGAGCGGGGGTGAGTGTGTAGTTTGAAGTTATAAGTGTTTTAGGTGGTTTCATTTTGTTTGGGACCCATAAAGAAATTCAGTTGTATCTGTGAAATAGATTTGCAAGGATACAAGAAACGATGAAGTGGATATTTTTAGTGCCTAACATTCTTAGTATTATACAAAGTGTTGTGTCGTAGCTAGTTTTTCTAGAATGAAAAAAATAATATTTTCAAATTGCAACACACTTTTTTTTAGGTAAATTGGGAGATTCAATATTAGTTGACTTAGTTCTTTACTGTTTTGTATTTATGAGCAACTAAGGTCTCAGTTATCCTATTAATAGGAACTTTGAATGTGGGGGAGTATTGGGGGATTTTTGGGGGAAAAGTCTAATATAAATTGTGATTTTTTGGAAATGGATAAGTATTATACAATCAGTGCTTGCTTAGACCAACAATATATATTTAAAAATATGATAATGTGAGTAATGCATGGGAGGTGCATAGGCTAGGGAAACAATGAATTGACCCCAAATTTATTAAAAAGTGTCTTATGGAGTTATATTCTACCTCAAAAATCATGAAATCACCCTCAGTTCCCTCTTTACACAAGGTATTCTCAGTGGGAGGCCCACTTTTGGATATTTTGGTGGTTTATACACCTATAGAACTCTTATTTCTTCCATCCTAAGGTCCTTGGGTCTTTGATTATAGATATTTCATCTTTTGTTTCTTCACATTTCATCATTTTGTTCTTCTATCACTGTAGTGGTTTGGTTCAAGGGGTTTTTCTTGATGGGAGGCCCATCTTAGCCTATTTATGCTTTAACTAAAATGTTTTTTCACCTCTTATAAAATTTTCATAAAATAAATTTAAATAGTTTCATGTTATATTTTTCATATGATTTAGTTATATTTAAAAAATATCGGTGGTTGGATTTTTTATAATTACAAAGTAAATGTTTTTTATATATTCTTAAATTTTAAGTTATAAAATTATTAGATCAAATTTTAATTAATCTTAGGTTTTAAACTGTAAATATAGAGTATTTTTTTAAACTTCTTTTTAGTTTTCAATCATAGACACTATATAGAAAAGTGGGCCTGTCTATCAATCACCCCATAATTTCTAAAGAGTAGGATTCTTGTTTCCTATTAATTTATACATTTAATTTAATTTTTTATATAACACTTTCATATGATGTGTTTGGGTATATTTATGAATATTTCAATTACATTTTTACTAAATATTTATATCAAAGACAATTAATTATATAATTGATATACATAATTTTATTTGGAACATATAATTTTGGTTAAATATAAATGATATATAAAAATTTAATTACTACAATGATGCATGAATATAATTATTTCATAAAATTTAAAAAGTAATTTTTTGATACCATTATCAATGGGAGAGAAACTATGTTAAGAGTTTGTCGGGATCCTTGAGAGTGTGATAAAATTTATAAAAATATATGGAGTGGGTAATTAAAGAGATTATGAGATATTCAATGAAGCTAATAAATTGGTATACAATTTCAATTCTAGTTGAGTATATGGTATCCCTGGATTTTATTTTTCCAACAACACAAGATGAATAAGAAAATATGATCATTTAAAGCTCAGTTGAGTGGTCACGGAGTGTCATGAATTTATTAAGGCATTTGGAACGCATTAAAAATATACATTAAAAGATTATATAATGAATTCAAGGAAATTTGGTAATAAGTACTTTATATAAATGGATCAAATTTCTATTAGATAAAACAATGGTTCCAGAGTATAAAAAAGAGGACTTCTAGGTAGCTGGTGAACCTTATAGGGTTATCAATAGTTCTGATAGAAGGTTAGTCACATCCAATTTTTCTATAGTGACTACTTGTTGGCTAATTGTGTCTATGTAAGGACCCAAAATTTTGAATTAATTTTTGTTTCCTAATTTTGTGTGTTATTTTTGTCCATACTCAACAAAACTATTTTCTTTAATTAATGATGTGAGTATAATTAAAATGAGACTGTTGGTTTTTGACTGTTATATGATTTTCGGTCAATATGACCATTGGAAACTAAATATTGTGATTGTTGTCTCTAAATACAAGTGGTCTTGGTTAGTTAATACAGAAAGAAGATTTGATGGCCTCATCCAGTAGTCTCGGGCCGATCGAAGCCCATCAGATGAAACTTGGGAAAGAGGTAGCACCACACGGGCTTTGCTCTAGACCAAACCCAAGCCGAACTTCATCATGTGAAGTTGGAGCGGAATTGCCTTTGGGAGAATTTCAAGCTTATAAAAATCACTACTCGAGCAATGTTGGTTGAGCCACCCTCGGATTCTCTCACCTTATCACACCTTACACTTAAGTCCCATGCTGGGGTTATAAGGGGCTATGTAACGAGACCGTAGCTACTTTGTGTAATCCTTGAGATAAATAAAATTGTGATATCTTCTTATGGTGAAGTTTGTGTTTTTTTTTCAGATGTTCGAATAAATATATGATGTATATTGATGAATTTTGGAAAAATTTGATATTTTAAAATATTTATGAAAACCTTATATAACTAATGATGTGTAATGATTTTCAAAAAATGGTCTTCTGGAAATGTGTTCAGAAAGAAATTTAGAATCTAATAAGATCTACCTAATTTTTCATGAATAGTAAATTATGAATAGTGATTTTATGCTTACTATTAGTAATGTGATCAAATGGATTAGTAATCTCACTTAAAGAAAGTAATAATTTAATTTAGGCACCTTTATTAAGTAATGTGATTCAATAAAATAGGTAAATAACTATTTCATAAATTATTGGATAAGTATTAGTTTTTTCGAATGAATAGTTTTTTTATTTAAAAATTAAATTAAAAATATTTAGAAAATTATTTTCATAAAATGGAGTTCATTTTTGAAATCAGAGCATCGATATTTGGTTAAGATGAATTTTTGGGATTTTTCTGAAACAGTTGAATTTTCAGTGAATAGTGTTTTATTTAAAAATTAAATTAAAAATATTTAGATAATTATTTTCATAAAATGGAGTTAATTTTTGAAATCAAGTCATCGATATTTGGTTAAGGTGAAATTTTGGGATTTTTCGGAAAATGTTGAATTTTCAGTGAATAGTGAAAATATAGTTTTTGAGTTTCGAGTGTTTAATGAAATCATTAAGGATGTAATAATTATGCAATAATTCTGGTCGACTTATGAATAGTAATATAAGGTATGAGGTGTCTCAGGTGTCCAATACCATGGGAAAATACCATGGGCAATCCCATGGTTTTCCCAATTCCACCGATGAGGTGTCCCTTGGCAATTAATTCTTTGTCCCCTCACTTATCTTATAAATACCAAGCCTTTCCCTCATAAATTTCATTTCCAAATCCTCCCCAACAAAGTTATGGTCTCTTTACCTCCCAAGGAGTCCTCCCAAGGTTCCTTCAAGCTTCCCAAGGTCTCGACCTTCAAGCTTTCAAAGTTACATTTCAAGGTAAGGGATTCTTTCACCCTCCTCTTTTAAGTCATGACTTCCTTTATGTCGTGTATTATATTTTCCATCTATTTGTGATGAGGTTATGTTATTATATGTTCTTATTACTATCCATTTCATGATCAAATGGTGAGATACCCTCTTTTCTCTCATCAATTTGTTTTCTGAATTTTTATTTGACGCCGTTAGACTGCAGAATTTTTCGTAAAAGGAATCGCATCTTCTCTTTTCTTTCATGTTTCCTTTTCATATGGTATGTCATTCAATATTCCAAACCATGTTCTTATCTCCATGTTATTCTGTATTTATACTATATTATAAGTTATTTATGAGTGGTTTACTCTCGTACCCTCTATTTTCAATGTTTTCTAAAACCATGTTATATAGTCGTTATGTTGCAGAAATTTCGCCGTAAAATTTCTATTTCTTTCTCTCTAGAAATTATCTTGTTTTATTTATGTGAATACCCAGACCTATTTCATTTATTTGGGTGTTCATAAATATATAAAGATGATGTATTTGATTCTGGAATTTACATACATATAACACTCACTCCCTTTTTATGTATTATAAATGGCAGAATGATCTATTTTTTTAGAACTTTTAAAACGTCATGATCTTGAAATGAAACCCATTTATTTTAATCTCCATGTGTTATTTATGAAATGTTTTTTTATGATCTATGTGTCTCAAATGTAAGTAAAGACATATTAGGGGTGTAACCTGATAGCGCACCAATGCATTGGGTAAAGATTTAATCTCTAGAGATGACAAGTTTCATGATACCTTGGTGAATAACCTTGGTAATTTTTATGACACCTTGGGGATAGACCATGGTGATATATTCACGAATGTCTAAATGAAATGTTGTAGCCACATATTCAAGTTACGATTCAAGTTATTTTCTTTATGATATGCCTATTATTCCATTGATCATGCGTTTATGTTTTTATTCATGTTCTTATTGATATCACAAGTGCATTGATTCCCTTTCTTACCCTTACTGAGCTTTCTGCTCACCCTTTCCTTTGAATGTAAGTCTCAAGGTTATGAGATGCGGTACGTCTACTTAGTATGAACTTATGATGAAGCTTTACAAGTGGTTTAGAAGAATGTTTTATGTTTTTTTCATGTATTTTGTTCCTGATTTCCAGAACACTAGACTTTAAAGATCCTCTATATGTAAAATGTAATGAAAAGTTATGTATTAAAAAGGCGGGATGCCACAATTGGTATCAAAGGATAGTTTAGTTATTTATGGAAAATAGGATAGGAAAACTTTAGGAAGAACCCTATAGAAAAGTTTAAATATAAGGAAAACTTCCTGATATTTGGTGAGTATTGAGTTAGTGGTTTATCAAATCAATACATCCTTGTCTGGAAACAAGCAGGTAGAGGCGGATCTAGTAGAGATGTACATAGGGGTAAAACCCAAAAACACCGCTTTGATCTAGACTCGAACGGGAATTGGTGCACGACAATGAGCCTTTTTTCACTCTTAGTTATCACACTCTTGGGGGATATGTTTGGTTAATCGCAAGCTTTTTATGAATCATTATGAACGAATTATAGAGAAATATAATTGTTTAAGAATGAAGTTTTAAGACGTAGAATCATTTATAGTTAAAAGATTCGTAAATGAAACAAGTTTCTCCCTAATATTTTATTCTTTTAGAAAATAGTGGGAAATAGGAGGAACCGTGCAAATGGTGACCGTAATGGACCATGCACTGACAGCCGTCTGATGGAATCCGGAATAGAAACATTCATGTGAATGATGAACCAACTGACTCAAGTTATGAGTAATAACTTGAATCAAGTTGAGAGGCCAATCTCAACACGAAGGGAACAACATTTTGTTGAGTCCTTTATGCGCCAACGACCACCAAACTTCAGTGGATCGACTGACCCATTGATTGCTGAGAAATGGATCAGCTCTATAGAGAAGATCTTTTCTGTGCTACGTTGTTCAAAGCAAGAGAAGGTCACCCTGGCTGTCTATCGCTTAGAGGGAGAAGCAGATCAGTGGTGGGAACTGATCAAAAACACGAGGCAAAGATTGTAAGTTGAAGCAATGGAGTGGGAAGAGTTCAGAGGGATCTTTTTCAGTAAGTATTTCCCTCTTTCCATGAGAACAAGAATGGAGAAGGAGTTTCTCGAGATGAAGCAGAAAGAGAATGAATCTGTGGGAAGCTACGAGATAAAATTCACAAGGATTTCACGATATACTTCTAGCTTTGTCATGGATCCAAATGGTAATGTTGATAGATTATTTGGTGGACTGAGACATAATATGTAGAAGAATCTAGTGAACCTAGATTATTATAGCTACAATGAGAACGTGCGGAGTGCGATGAAAGCCGAGCTAGAGTTTGGTGAGACGCAGTGGTATCATAAACCCAATGACAAGAAGAGATCGATGGAACCCAGCTTAGGGACGACTTTTGATTAGGGAAGAGGAGGAATGAAAGTGAAAATTCCCACATGTAATAAATGTGGGAAGAAGCATTCGGGGAACTTCCTTCTCGGGAGTGGGAAGTGCTACAAGTGTGGAAGAGATGGCCACATTGCGAGGAATTGTCATGGTGATGTTAAACCTTAACTTTCAAACACAAATGGCAAGGGGAAGATGGTGCAGGCCCTACCTGATGTCTAGTGCTTCAAGTGTGGACAACGTGGGCACTTTACTAATCACTGTCCAAATCTGAGGGTAGTGGAGGGGAACCACCATCAGCCTTAGTAATGGTCAAGGGATCAAGGTCATGCTTTTTCTATCACGACGGCTGAAGTCAATGCTCTAAATGATTTGGTAGCAGGTACTCTTATTTTCCTTTCAAAGCTAGCATGTACTTTGTTTGATTCTGGTTCTATGCATTCCTTTATTTCCTCCAAGTATGCAAGGAATTTATAATCAACCCCTGAATTTCTAAAAGTTGATTTGTCAGTCAAGACTCCTGGTGGGACTATACAAGCATCGTCAGTGTTTAGAAACTATAGTATTTAATTTAGTGAGCAAAATATTATCGCGAATCTAGTAGTCATTCCCATGTTGGAATTCGACATTATACTAGGGATGGACTGGCTCTCAAAGTATAATGCTAATATCAATTTCAGAAGCAAGGAAATATCATTAGTCTTGAATGGAAAACCTACAGTTATCTTCCAAGGAGAGATATCTCAACCTCATCTTTGACTAAAAGAACCCCCTATATCCTTCTTTATGGAGTTGATCGGTGAAGAAGAAGAAGGAGATGGGAGTTTGATTATTGAAAATGTCCCCATTGTCCAGGAATACGTTGAAGTATTTTTGGAGGAGTTGCCTAGACCTCCCCCAGAAAGAGAGGTAGAGTTCTCCATGAAACTCATACCTGGATCTCATCTAATATTAGAGACCCTGTATAGGATGGAAAATGTGGAGTTGGAGGAATTAAATAAACAACTCCAAGATCTTTTGGAGAAGGGGTTTATCCAACCAAGTGTGTCTCCTTGTGGAGCACTTGTTCTCCTTGTAAAGAAGAAGGATGGATCGATGCGGCAATACATTGATTATAGAGAACTAAACGAGATCACAGTGAAGAACAAATACACTCTTCCAAGAATTGATGACTTATTTGACCAACTTCATGGGGCTCAATTCTTCTCTAAGATTGACCTTCGATCTGGTTATCATCAATTGAGGGTGAATAAAGAAGATATTACAAAAACTTCCATCTGATCAAGATATGGGCATTATGAGTTTATTGTCATGCCCTTCGGACTAACTAATGCACCTGCTATTTTTATGGATTTGATGAATAGAGTATTTAAGGACTACCTTGACAACTTTTTGGTAGTTTTTATTGATTATATTCTGATATATTCCAAAATTCGTGAGGAGCATGAGGATCATCTGAGGGCTATTTTGCAAACTCTTCAGAAAGAGAGGCTTTTAGAGAAGTTCAGTAAATGTGATTTCTCGTTACAACAAGTCACTTTCTTGGGGAACATTTTAACCAATGAGGGAATCACATTTGACCCTTCAAATACAAAAGTTGTACAAGATTGGACTCAACCTACAACAATAACTGAGATTCGTAGTTTTCTTGGATTAGATGGATATTATAGGAGGTCTGTGAAAAACTTTTCACGACTTTCTAATCCATTAACCAAGTTTACTCGAAAAGGGGTCATGTTCATATGGAAAATGGAGTGTGAGGAAAGTTTCCAAGAGATGAAGAATAGATTGGTTACTGCACCTGTGTTAACTCTTCCCTCATGTGGAGAAAGATTTTTTATTTTTAGTGATGCATCTCTAAAAGGTCTTGGGTGCGTCCTCATGAAAAATGACAAGGTCATTGATTATGAATCTCAACAGTTGAATATTCATGAGCATAATTATCCTACACATGATCTAAAGCTGGCTGCAGTCATTTTTTCTCTGAAGATATGGATGCAATGTCTTTATGGGGAGAAATGTGATATATACACAGACCATCAAAGTTTGAAGTATATTTTCATACAAAAGGAATTGAACATGAGACAAAGGAGATGTTTGGAACATTATTAAAGACTATTATTGTTCAATTATTTATCACCCTGGAAGAGAAAACAAAGTTGCTGATGCATTAAGTAGGAAAGACCCAGTTTTTATTTCCATGATGAGGATTTAAAAAGATCCTTTGATCAATAAACTAGTAAAGATGGGCATGATAATTATAATGAAAGGGACATCATCAACCCTAACCCAAATGATTTCTCAACCATCATTACTAGAGAAGATCAAGAAGGATCATAAAGAACATCCTTTGTTACAAGAGAAGTTTGAGGCTATAAAGAATGGAAGGTTTCCTAAGTTCAATATTGATCAAGAAGGTGTACTGGGATTTCATACAAGACTATGTATTCCATCTATTCCAGAAATAAAGAAGGAGCTGATGGATGAAGATCATAGCTCTGCCTTCTCTATACATCCTGGAAGAACAAAAATGTATATGGACCTTCATGATCATTATTGGTGGGATAATATGAAAAGGTAGATTGCTGACTACACTTCAAGGTTCCTAGTATGTCATCAAGTGAAGTCATAGAGACAACTTCTTAAAGGGGTATTGAAACCACTACACATACCAGTATGGAAGTGGGACAATATCATTATGTACTTCATCACTGGTCTTCCAAGAACTACCAAAGGAAATAATGCGATTTGGGTCATTGTGGACCGTCTCACCAAGAATACCCATTTTATCTCTTTCTCGGGAGATTTCTCTCTTAATCAAATTGTCGTGATTTATGTGAAGGAAGTGGTATGGCTGCATGGAGTTCCACTTTCTATCGTATCTGATCGTGATCCACGATTCACATCAAAATTATGGAGAAGTCATCAACAAGCTCTGAGAAATGAATTGAATTTCAGTACAACCTATCACCCCCAAACTGATGGCCAATCTGAAAGGACTATTCAAACACACGAGTACATGCTGAGAACGTGTTCAATGGAATTTAAAGGGGGATGGGATCAACACCTCTCTTTAGTTGATTTCTCTTACAACAATAGCTTACACTCGATCATTCAAATGTCACCCTATGAAGCTCTATATGGGATGTGATTTAGAACTCCTACTTGTTGGGATGAAGTTGGTGAGAGAAAGCTTCTTAGGCTTGATCTTTTACAGGAGATGATAACAAAAATTCCATGCCATCCAACAACACATTAAGGCTGCTCAGAGTCGGGAAAAGAGCTATGCCGACAACCGTTGAAGGGACTTGGAGTTTGATGTCGGTGACAATTTCTTTCTTAAAATTTCACCTTGGAAGAGAGTCATGAGGTTTGGGAAGAAAGGGAAGCTCAAACCTAGGTACATTGGCCCCTTTGAAATCCTTGATCGCGTGGGAGAAGTGGCCTATCTACTTTCACTTCCTCCAAATCTAGCACAAGTTCACGATGTCTTCCACGTATACCTCTTGAGGAAGTACATACCTAACCCTTCACATGTACTAAACTCAGAGGTGGTACAACTAAAACATGACCTCTCTTATGAGGAGCAGCCAGTGGAGATCTTGGATTTTAGAGACAAGGTTCTACGTAACAAGACTACCCACCTTATTAAGGTGTTGTAGAGAAACCACAAATATGAAGAAGCCAAGTGGGAACCAGAGGAGTCTATGAGGCAGAAGTACCCACACCTTTTCTTTTCTGAAGATATGTGTTAAAATTTCAAAGATGAAATTTCTGAAGGGGGGAAGAATGTAACGACCTAAAATTTTGAATGAATTAGTGTTTCATAATATTTTGTGTTATTTTAGTTTATACTCGACAAAACTATTTTCTTTAATTAATGATGTGATTATAATTAAAATGAGACTGTTGGGTTTAGATTTTAATATGACTGTTGGTCAATATGACTGTTGGAAACTAAATGTTGTGATTGTTTTCTCTAAATACAAGTGGTCTTGGTTAATTAATACAGAAAAACGATTTGATGGAATCACCCAGTAGTCTCGGGCCAATTGAATACCATCTGATGAAACTTAGGAAGGAGGTAGCACCACTGGGCTTTGCTCTTGACCAAACCCAAGCCGAACTTCATCGTGTGAAGCTGGAGCGGAATCACCTTCAGGAGAAGTTCAAGCTTATAGAAATCACCACTCGGGAAATGTTGGATGAGCCACCCTCGGATTCTCTAACCTGAGCACACCTTACACTTAGGTCCTATGTTGCGATTATAAGGGGTTATGTAACGAGATCTTAGCTAATTTGTGTAATCCTTGAGATAAATAAAATTTTGATATCTTCATATGGTGAAGTTGGTGTTTTTTCAGATGTTCGAATAAATATAGGATATATATTGATGAATTTTGGGAAAAAGTGATATTTAAAAATATTAATGAAAACCTTTAATAACTAATTCTGTGTAATGATTTTCAAAAAATGGCCTTCTGGAAATGTGTTCAGAAAGAAATTTAGAATCTAATATAATCTACTTAGTTTTTTATGACAACCCTGCTTTTATTACAAACTTAAACATGATTTATTACATAAAACTTAACTTGATACAACAATAAGATCGAGAGGTTTAGTGTCTTTGAGGATTAGTATCATTACATAAAAACTTCAAACATGAAATACAACATCTTTATTGAAAACTTCCTTTACATGACCACTACATTCTCTCGTACTTAGCATTGCATGAGATAACCTGAAGACATGCATAAGAAAAGGGTGAGCTATAAAGCCCAGTAAGGGAGTACACATGGAATAACATGAGGAGTACAATACATGTTAGACATTAGGCATATCAATAGAGCATATAAGAAACATGACCATAAAGGCATGATAAAGCATGATAATCATAACATGGAAATGTGGCAACACCACTTAACATGGAATTAGCATGAGCCAAGGCCCATTGCACATGGAGCATGATTAAATCCTCATTGCACATAAAGCACGAGTAAACTATCGTTGCACTTGAATTAGAATGAGTCAACACTCATTGCACATGACGTATCATGATACTACACATTACCCAATGCATTGGAGCGCTATAAGGGCACACCCTTCTTAAAAATTTTATTTCATGCATAAGTGTGGCACATGGATTATAAAACATGGAGTCATAAAACATAATAATTTATTCCATAATAAAGGAATGTGGAATTCATACATGAAACTTTACACTCAATAAGTAAATGTGCATATAGGTGAATAACCTTGATGGAGAAATGGGCATGGTATTCACTACACAATGACATTGGCTTAGAAAATCGGTGCGATTTTGGCAGCGTAACGGTGTGACATAAGAATTCATAAAAATGGTTGATGAGAGATAAAGGGGTTCCTTATCATATTTACATGTAATAGAGAGTAAGGAGGTCATATAGATACATTTCCCAACAATTGTAATGGAATTTTGATTCATGATACAAAAGTATTGCTTGGAAGTAAAAGAGGAGAGAGAAGTTCCTTTCAGAATTTCGGCATTGTAACGGGTGTACATGGGAGGAATTTAATGAGAGTGAAAGGGATATCCCATAATTAAAACATAAATAGGGAAGTATGAGGGAGGTTTGAAACCCTACCACAAAATTCATAATTGAAATTAAAAGGGAAAAACAACTTAAGGAAAATTGGACAAAAATGAGAAAGGAAGAAAAAACCCCTTACTTGGAAGTGTGCTTCCAAAGGCTACAGAGAGGCTTGTGAGAGGATTCTTGGGAGATTGGGGAACCTTGGGAGGATTATATAGAGAGTAGGTCAGAGGTTGGACGAACTCCAAGGGCTTTGAGTGAGGAGGAAGTGGGATCTTGGGTGGGTTTATATAGGAAAGGTGAGGGAATTCTTTATTATTTAGGTTTGGGACCCCTTATATTAAATTAACTAAACCACAAACCATCCCATGGTTTTTGCCCATGGTTTTTGGAAAATGGAAGAGGAAAAAAATATTTTATAAGGCCAAAGTCCTAACTTCTTAAAATATTAGGGTTGCTTATGTGGAGGTGAGTCACACTCCCATGGAAATTAATTTAAAAAGGCAAGGTATTGAATAAGTCTTGAGGGGTCCATTAATGCTTTGAAAATTAAATCAAACAAACACAAAATAACATTATTTTAATGGTAAAACATATATTGGCCGAACATAAAGATTATAGTATTTTATTAAATCACTATTTGGTCATTATGATGTCATAAAACACATTATATATTTAAACGGTATTTATTTTTTACCCAAAAATTTGACTGTCTCAGAAAATTATGAAAAACTCACCATTGGATAATTTCGATGTCCTGATTCAAAAAATGACATTTATTTTATCTAAATAATTTTTTAAATATGTTAATTTTCACTTTTAAAATAAAAACCGACATTTATCGAAAATTCACGGGTTTTGACAGAAATGGCTTTCAAACCCTAATAAAAATTATAATTGCATTCATAAAATTATAAGATCATTTATATTTAACAAAAATCAATTTAATAATAATAAAATTTTATTAAAACATTATTTAATTCAAAAATACATTAATTTAATAAAATATATTTCTTAATTAAATAATAACTAAAAACACCATTTGTACTTTTAAAAACTATTTACAATGTATAAAAAAATGACTAGAAATTATATTCATTATTATATACAAAAATAATGGTCATGAACATAGTACTACTTATTTGTTACATAACCCCTTAAAACAGCTGCATAAGACCTAAGGGAAAGGTGTGCGATGGTGACAGACTCTTGGGGTGGCTCGGATAGCATCGCTCGAGTGGTAATTTCAATCAACTTCCACTTTTCCCATAGATGGTCACGTTTGAGCTTGACATGATGAAGCTCGGCTGGGGTTTTGTCTAGGGAGAAACCCAAAGACGCCACCTCTTTTCTGTGCTCCGACAAATGGGCTTCGTAAGGGGAAATTCTACTGGATGAGGCCATCGCTTTCTTTGTCTGAGTAAATTAGATTTGTTAAAGTCCTATATTTATACTAATCATGTGATCACTGGTCAACGATTATATTAGCAATGGTCAAAATTCTTAACATAAAACCAAAGAAGTTGACATCTTATAAAAATATTTTTCAAAAAGATACATTTAACTAGATGAAGAGGGATTTTCCATTAATGAAACTTTGGGTCGTTACAATATTCCCCCCTTAAGAAATTTCGCCCTCAAAATTTTCCTTTTCCCACACTGAAACAAATGTGGGTAACTCAGCTTCATCATATCCTCCGATTCCCAAGTCGCTTCTTCAAACTTGTGGTTTCTCCACAACACCTTGACGAGGGGCATTGTCTTATTTCATAGAACGTTTTCTCTACAATCTAAGATCTTCACTAGTTGCTCCTCATAAGAAAGATCATCTTCCAATTGTACCACCTCAGAAGAGAGTACATGTGAAGGGTCTGGTATGTACTTCCTTAAGAGAGATACATGAAAGACATCATGTACTTTGGCCATGGTAGGTGGAAGTACTATTCGATAGGCCATAGCCCCAACATGATCAAGAATCTCGAAGGGGCCGATTTACCTTGGACTTAACATCCCTTTCTTTCCAAACCTCATGACCTTCTTCCACGGAGATATGCGTAGAAAAACCATGTCTCCAACTTTAAACTCAAGGTCTCGTTGCCGATTATCTGCATAACTCTTCTGTCGACTCTGGGCTGCCTTGATATGTTGTTGAATGGTTTTCAACTTCTCCACAATTTCTTTGACCATTTCTAGTCCAATCAGCTTACGTTCACCAACCTCATCCCAACATACCGGTGTTCTACACCTTTTCCCATACAGGGCTTCATATGGTGCCATTTCGATGCTTGAGTGGAAACTGTTATTATAAGAGAACTCAACCAGAGGAAGATGTTGATCCCATCCTTCTTTAAAGTCCATTGAGCATGCTCTCAACATTTCCTCAAGTGTTTAGATAGTCCGCTCGGATTTTCCATCAGTTTGAGGATGATATGTTGTACTGAAGTTCAGTTCAGTATTCATAGCATGTTGAAGACTCTTCCAAAACTTAGAGGTGAATCTTGGATCTCGGTCAGACACAATAGATAGTGGTACTCCATGCAACCTTACCACTTCCCTGATATATATCCATGCCAGTTGATCCGAAGAGAAATCCTATAGAATAGAAATGAAGTGTGTAGTCTTTCTAAGACAATCCACAACAACCCAGATTGCATTGTTGCCTTTGGATGTCCTCAGAAGTCCAGTGAAAAAGTCTATGGTGATGTTCTCCCATTTCCATTCTGGTATGGGCAATGGTTGCATCATCCCCTTAGACTTTTACCTCTCCACCTTCACTTGCTGACACACCAGGCACTTTGATGTATATTCAGTGATCTCCTTCTTCATATTATCCCACCAAAAGTTTTCTCAGAGATCACGATACATCTTTGTGCTCCCTGGGTGAATAGATAAATTTGAACTGTTTGCATCATCCAAAAGTTCCTTCTTCAGCTCTGGACTTGATGAAACACATAGTGTTTTCCCAAACCACACAATTCCTTATTCATTAACATTAATCTCCAAGGATTTCCCTTTTTCGATAGCTCCCACTTTTTCTTGAATTCCCAAATCATCTTTTTGAGCATCCTTTACCCTTTCCAAAAGAGACGGTTGAGCAATCATTTGTGAATGGATTGATGATGTTACCTTCTCTAAAATTCCCACGTCCATCTTCATCAGTTCTAAGAAGATTGGATCGTTCTCAATTATCATCATTAATAGAATCTCTGGATCCTTTCTACTTAGGGCATCTGCCACCTTGTTCGCTTTCCCAGGGTGGTAATGTATTGAACAGTCATAATCCTTGATGAACTCTATCCATCTTCTCTAGCGCATATTAAGCTCTTTCTGTGTGAATATATATTTAAAACTCTTGTGGTCTGTATATATCACACATTTCTCTCCATAGAGATAATGCCACTAGATTTTCAAGGCAAAGATCACAGCCGCCAACTCCAGATCATGCGTTGGATAGTTTTGCTCATGGATTTTCAACTTCCTTGAGACATAGGATATCACTTTATCATTCTTCATAAGCACACAACCTAATCCCTTCATCGAAGCATCACTGAATACCACAAAAAGTTCCCCACTTGTGGGTAAAGTGAGTACGGGCACAGTGATAAGCCTCCTTTTTAACTCCATGAAGCTTTCTTCGCACTCATCACTCCAAGAAAACTTTACTATCTTCCGAGATATCTTGGTAAGAGGGTTGGACAATCGTGAGAAATTCCTCACAAATCATCGATAATATCCAGCTAACCCCAAGAAGCTATGGATATCAGTTACCGATGTTGGCATCGTCTATCCCTCAATTGCATCTGTTTTGGAGGGGTCCACAGATATCCCATTGCTTGTGATGATATGGCCCAAGAATGAGACCCCCTTCAACCAGAACTCACACTTACTGTACTTTTCATAGAGCTTCTCCTTGCGCAAAGTCTCTAGTACAGTTTTTAAATGCTCCTCATGATCCTCCTTTGTTTTGGAGTATATTAGAATATCATCTATAAAGACTCCCACAAATTTGTCTAGGTAATCTTTAAAGACTCTATTCATCAAGTCCATGAAGATTCCTAGAGCATTGGTGAGTCCGAAAGACATTACTATGAATTCATAGTGCCCGTATCTTGTATGAAAAGCAGTCTTGGGGACACCTTCCTTCTTCACCCTTACTTGATAATACCCTGACTGCAAATCTACCTTAGAGAAGTATTGTGCTCCACGCAGCTGATTGAAAAAGTCATAAATTCTTGCGAGAGGATACTTGTTCTTTATTGTGATTTTTTTAAGTTCACGATAATCGATGGAAATCCGCATTGACCCATCCTTCTTCTTGATGAAGAGGACTGGTGCACCCCACTGTGAAGCACTTGGACGTATAAACCCTTTATCCAGATTCTCCTGTAGTTGTTTCTTCAGCTCTTCAATATCAACAAGATCCATTCTATATAGAGTCTTGGATATTAGTAGCGCCCCAGGTATAAGTTCAATTGAGAACTCAACATCTCTTCTAGGAGGAAAACCAGGCAGTTCCTTAGGAAACACTTCTGCGAATTCCCTCACAATAGGCATTTCTTCAAGGAAGGTTTCTTCTTTGGAATCAATCATCTGAGCTAGATACACGTGCTCATATGGAAGTAATATCCATGCTTGAGATGATGGAGCTAAATGAGATTCATCTTCCTCCTGACACTTGTAAAGAATCGGGGGTCGATTCTCTATATGGAGTGTGATTTCCCACTCTCAACAATTTATGTTGGCTCTATGTAAGGAAAGCCAATCCATGAAAAGAATTTCATCAAATTCCACCAGAGGGGGTATGATGAGGTTCTCCAGAAAATTCAATCCACAAATTATAACAGGGGAGGACTTATATTCATGGGATGCAATGATTGCCCCATTTTCCATACCCACTGGCATCTTTACTTCCATAATTTGTGGTGGTACTGGGATTGTTCTACTAAACTTTCAAGATATAAAAGAATGTGTAGAACCTAAATCAAAAAGTACATTCGCTATTCTTGAATGAATAACTAGAATACCTGTCACCACTTCGTTGTCGGGGTTCACTTAGGCATAAGTGATGGAAAAATATATTCCTTGATGTCTTGGAGGTTGTTGGTTGCCTCAGAATACCCTTGGATTAGGGAACTGATTTGTAAAATGACCCAGTTTGTTAAATTTGTAGCATTGAAAAACGCATTGAGATTCGAGCGGAGCGTTCCTCTCCTTTGTCACAGCCGCGGGTCCTTCTAGACGACAGTTAACAGCTAGGTTCCCTTCTCTTCCACACCTGAAGCATTTTCTCGTCCCCTTAAGACAATTTCCAGGGTGCTTCTTTCCGCACTTTTGGCAAGTGGGGTGCTGGATCTTCTTAGCAACATTGGATTTATCCATCGGACCACCAACATTGAAGTCCACCTTACGATTCTTGTCCCCATGATACCCCTGTGATTCCCCGATCTCCATTTCGACCTTGAGGGCACATCGGAAAATTTCCTCATAGCTGTCGAAGTCACGGATCGCTAATGCTTTCTGTAAGCTAGGCTTCATCCCACCAAAGAAGCGGTCAACCTTGCATTCAGGGGTAACGAAAAAGCCGGAAGCCTATCATGAAAGCCTTGTGAAGTTTTCCTCATACGCTCCAACAGATTCGTCATCTTTTTGCTTGAGGGAAAGGAAGTCTCTTTCTATCTTAAGCTGGAGGTTGCACGGAAAATATTTATCGAAAAACTTCTTCTAAAAATCCTTCCATTCCAACACCTCGATCTCCTCCTCAGGCTTCGTATTTTTGATCAATGTCCACCATTGATCAGCTTCACCCTCCATACGATAAGCCGCTAGGAGAACCTTCTCTTGTTCAGAACATTGGAGGATGGAGAATATATTTTCAATGGAGTTGATCCATTATTCAGCGATTGTGGGATCAGATGATCCACTAAAAGTAGGAGGCCTTTGTCTCATGAAGCTCTCGATAGTGACTTGTTCTTTCTTAGGGGGGTTTTGAACGTTCCTCTTGACCCGTGTTTCTATTCAAAACTTGAGTTAACTGAGAGAGAAGTGTGACAAAAAAATTTATTCCCTCTCTCATTGGATTTGGCATCTCATTAGTACAGTCATCACACTGATCTTCACAACAGATGTTAGCCCGAGTCCTCCTATTACCGGCCATTGGATGGAATAAAAGGAAAGTTAGGGGTAACACATAAAGTGTAATCCAAAGACAAAAGTTGATGACACATAAATATACTTTTGTTTCCTTAACTCATGAGTCTATAGGCTTCAATCTAGGATTTTCATGATCTAATTTCTAACATATATTCATAGGGGCATTTTTTTTAATTCCCATAATAAGGGTTCATAATAAGATTGTGAATTTATCAAAACATATCCCCCGGGAGTGTCATAACCATGAGTGCAGCAAGGCCCATTGTCGTGCACCAGTTCCCATTCGAGTCTAGCTCAAAACGGTGTTTTCGTGTTTTACCCCTAGGATACATCTGTGCCAGAGCCGCCTCTACCTGCTCGTATCTGGACAGGGATATATTTGATTGATATACCACTTACTCAGTATTTACCAAAACATAGGGATGTTTTTATTATACCTAGTCTTGTATCAAAGGATTTACTAGGGTTTCCTAATCCCAAAAATAACTAAACCTATCCTCTAATACCAACTATGACAACCCTGATTTTATTACAAAATTAAACATGATTTATTACATAAAACATCACTTCATACAACAAAAAGATCTATATGTTTAGTGTCTTTGGGGCTTAGGATCATTAAATAAAAACTTTAAATATGAAATACAACATCTTTATTGAAAACATCCTTTACATGACCACTACATTCCCTCGTACTTAGCATTGCATGGGATAACCTGAAGACATGCATAAGAAAAGGGTGAGCTATAAAGCCCAGTAAGGGAGTACACATGGAATTACATGAGGAGTACAATACATGTTAGAAAATAGTCATATCAATAGAGCATAAAAGAAACATTACCATAAAGGCATGATAAATCATGATAATCATAACATGGAAATGTGGCAACAACACTTAACATGGAATTAGCATGAGCCAAGGCCCATTGCACATGGAGCATGAGTAAATCCTCATTGAAAATAAAGCACAATTAAACCCTTGTTGAACTTGAATTATCATGAGTCAATACGCATTGCACATGACGTATCATGATACTATACTTTACCCAATGCATTGGAGCGCTATAAGGGTGCATCCTTCTTAAACATTTTATTTCATGCATAAGTGTGCCACATGGATTATAAAACATGGATTCATAAAACATAATCATTTATTCCACGATAAAGGAATGTAGAATTCATACATGAAACATTACAATCAATAAGTAAATATGCATAAAGGTGAATACCCTTGATGGAGAAATGGGCATGGTATTCACTACACAATGACATTGGCTTTGAAAATCGGTGCGATTTCGGGAACATAACGGCGTGACATAAGAATTCATAAAAATTGTTGATGAGAGAGAAAGGGGGTCCTCATCATATTTAAATGTAATGGACAGTAAGGTGGTCATATAGATACATTTCCCAACAATTGTAATGGAATTTAGATTCATGATACAAAAGTATTTCTTGAATGTAAAAGAAGAGAGAGAAGTTCCTTTCCGAATTTCGGCATAGTAACGGGTGTACATGGGAGGCACTTAATGAGAGAGAAAGGGATCTAACATCATTCAAACATAAATATGGAGGTATGAGGGAGGTGAGAAACCATACCCCATCATTCATAATTGAAATTATAAGGGCAAAATAGCTTAAAGATAATTGGACAAAAATGAGAAAGGAAGAAAAAAACCCTTCCTTGGAAGTGTGCTTCCAAAGGCTAGAGAGAGGCTTGTGAGAGGATTCTTGGGAGCTTGGGGAACCTTGGGAGGATTCTAGAGAGAGTAGGGCAGAGGTTGGACTAACTCCAAGGGCTTTTAGTGAGGAGGAAGTGGGAGCTTGGGTGGGTTTATATAGGAAAGGTGAGGGAATTCATTATTATTTAGGTTTGGGACCCCTTATATTAAATTAATCCAAACCACAAACCATAACATGGTTTTTGCCCATGGTTTTTGGAAAAGGGAAGAGGAAAAAAATATTTTATAAGGCCAAATTCAGAACTTCCTAAAATATTAGGGTTGCTTATGTGGAGGTGAGTCACACTCCCATGGAAATTAATTTAAAAAGGCAAGGTGTTGAATAAGTCTTGAGGGGTCCATTAATGCTTTGAAAAGTAAATCAAACAAACCCAAAATCACATTATTTTAATGGTAAAACATATATTGTCCGAACATAAATATTATAGTATTTTATTACATCACTATTGGGTCATTATGATGTTATAAAACACATTATATATTTAAACAGTATTTAATTTTTACCCAAAAATTTGACTGTCTCAGAAAATTATGAAAACTTCACCGTTGGATAATTTTGAAATCCTGATTCAAAAAATGAAATTTATTTTATCTAAATAATTTTATAAATATGTTAATTTTCACTTTTAAATTAAAAACCGACATTTATCAAAAATTCACGTGTTTTGACAGAAATGGCTTTCAAACCTTAATAAAAATTATAATTGCATTCATAAAATTATAAGATAATTTATATTTAATAAAAATAAATTTAATACTAATAATATTTTATTAAAACATTATTTAATTCAAAAATACCTTAATTTAATAAAATATATTTCTTAATTAAATAATAACTAAAATCACCATTTGTACTTTTAAAAACTATTTACAATGTATCAAAAAAATGACTAGAAATTATATTCATTATTATATACAAAAATAATGTACATGAACATAGTACTACTTATTTGTTACATAACCCCTTAAAACAGCCACATAAGACCTAAGGGTAAGGTGTGAGATGGTGACAGACTCTTGGGGTGGCTCGGATAGCATCGCTCGAGTGGTAATTTCAATCAACTTCCACTTTTCCCGTAGACGGTCACGTTTGAGCTTGACATGATGAAGCTCAGCTTGGGCTTGGCCAAGGGCGAAACCCAAAGACGCCACCTCTTTTCCGAGCTCCGAAAAATGAGCTTCGTAAGGGGCAATTCTACTGGATGAGGCCATCGCTTCCTTTGTCTGAGTAAATTGGATTTGTTAAAGTCCTATATTTATACTAATCATGTGATCACTGTTCAACATCTATATTAGCAACGGTCAAAATTCTTAACGTAAAACCAAAGAAGTTGACATCTTATAAAAATATTTTGCCAAAAGATACATTTAGCTAGATTAAGAGGGATTTTCCATTAATGAAACTTTGGGTCATTGCATTTTTTGTGAATAGTAAATTATGAATAGTGATTTTATGCTTAGGATTAGTAATGTGATCAAATTAATTATTAATCTTACTTAAAGAAAGTATTAATATAATTTAGTCACCTTGATTAAGTAATATGATTCAATAATATAGGTAAATAACTGTTTCAGAAATTATTGGTTAAGTATTAGTTTTTTTAGGTGAATAGTGTTTTTTATTTAAAAATTAAATTTAAATTATTTAGAAAATTATTTTTATAAAATGGAGTTCATTTTTGAAATCAGAGCATCGATATTTGGTTAAGGTGAATTTTTGGTATTTTTTTGAAATAGTTGAATTTTTAGTGAATAGTGTTTCATTTAAAAATTAAATTAAAAATATTTAGAAAATTATTTTCATAAAATGGAGTTCATTTTTGAAATCAGAGCATCTATATTTGGTTAAGGTGAAATTTTGTGATTTTTCTGAGAAAGTTGAATTTTCGGTGAATAGTGAAAATAGAGTTTTTGAGTTTTGGGTGTTTAATGACATCATTAAGGATGTAATAATTATGAAATAATTCTGATCGACTTATGAATAGTAAGATAAGGTATGAGGTGTCCCAAGTGGCCAATACCATGGGAAAATACCATAGGAAAGCCCATGGGTTTTCCAATACCACCGATGAGGTGTCCCTTGGCAATTAATGCTTTGTCCCCTCACTTCTCCTATAAATACCAAGAATTTCCCTCATTAATTTAATTTAAAAATCCTCCCCAAGGATGTTATGGTCTCTTTACCTTCCAGGAAGTCCTCCCAAGGTTCCCCAAGCCTCCCAAGTACCCGAACTTCAAGCTTTCGAAGTTACTCTTCAAGGTAAGTGATTCTTTCACCCACCTCTTTTAAGTCATGACCTCCTTTATATTGTGTCTTATATTTTCCATCTCTTTATGTTTAGGGTGCATTCTTATATGTTCTTATTAATGTACATTTCTTGTCAAAATGATGAGAGACCCTCTCTTCTCTCATCAATTTGTTTTCTTAATTTTTATGTGACACCGTTAGGCTGCGAAAGTTTTCGTAAAAGGAATCGCGGCTTCTCTTTTCTTTCATGTTTCCTTTTCATGTGGTATGTCATTCAAATTTCCATACCATGTTCTTATCCACATGTAATTTTGTATTTATACTTTATTATAATTTATTTATGAGTGGCTTACTCTTATATCCTATCTTTTCAATGTTTTCTAAAACCATGTTATATAGTCGTTCTGCTGCAGAAATTTAGCCTCAAAATTTCTATCTCTTTCTCTCTAGAAATTTTCTTTTTTTGTTTATGTGAATACCCAGACCTGTTTCATTTATTTGGGTGTTCATAAATATATAATTATAATTTATTTTATTTTTTAATTGACATACATATAACCCTCACTCCCTTTCCATGGGTTATAATTGACATAATGATCTATTTTTTTTAGAACTTTTAAAATGTCACAGTCTTGAAATGAAACCCATTTATTTTAATCTCCATGGTTTATTTATGAAATGTTTTATTATTATCTATATGGGTCACATGTAAGTAAATCCATATTAAGGGTTCTCCCTGATAGCGCTCCAATTCATTGGGTAAAGACTTAATCTCTGGAGATGACAAGTTTCACGATACCTTGGTGAATAACCTCCGTAATTTTTATAACACCTTGGGGATGGACCTTGGTGATGTGTTCATGAATGTCTAAATTAAATGTCGTAGAAACATATTCAAGTTATGATTAAAATTCTTTTCTTTATGATATTCCTTCTATTTCTCATGTCTTTATGTTTTTATTCATGTTCTTATTGATATCACAAGTACATTGATTCCCTTGCTTACCCTTATTGGGCTTTCTGCTCACCCTTTTTTTTTTGAGTGTATGTCTCCAGGTTATGAGATGTGGTAATTTTACATAGGATGAACTTATGATGAATCTTTAAAAGTGATTTATAAGAATGTTTTATGTTGTTTTCAGGTATTATGTTCCTAATTTCCAAGACACTAGACTTTAAAGATCCTCTATATGTAAAATGTAATGAAATGTTATGTATTAAAAAGGCGGGATTCCACAGTCTATCTGATATTTTTCGCAATAATTTCAAATTTTTACTGATTTTATGTCAAATAATGATGTGTATTTCAGTTTCCATTTAATATGACTTACGATGTAATCATGACATCTAAATTTTTTACACAGAATTGGTATGTCTTATTTTTTATCCAAAGGATTGTGTTGAAGGAAAAGTTGACAGTGGTAATAAAAATTTATTGTTTTTTAATTTTAAAATAAATTTAATGTGTAAAAGTATAATGAATTTGAATGAAGATTATAATTATAATTTTTATATTTTAGGAAGGGTTTAAAAATCCAAGATATTCTATAGATGAATGAAATTCAATAAAATCCTTATCTACTTCATCTTTCATGTGTAATTACTCAACTTAAAGATAAAATTCATGTGAAGTTGAGTATAAAGACAAAAAACATTTTAGAAAACTTAATTTTATATTTTTATCCTCTATTAACATTTACAAGTGTTTCATGAATCATATTATATCATAATTACAAATATCCATGTAAAGGGTCCATTTTTACAGGAGTATAAGTGACGAAAGAAACACTTCAGTGGTAACGGTTTACTAAATTCATTCATATTGAAGAGTAGTGCTATTCTTAGACATTATTATAGTTTCATCATTAATTATGGAATAATATGTTTTTATTTTTTTTCTAATAATTTAAAAAACTAGTACTCTCTCATGAATTCACACATCTCTATAAATCAATGGTTAAAGAATCATATTTTTCAAACACCAAAACCACATTCATATTGATAATATTTAAACCAATAAAAATTGGTACATAATAATGAAATATGAGCTGATTAATTTCTATGAAATCATAAACATAGTAAAAAATATTTATTTTAATTAATAAGGAATAACAAATTATATTGATCATTCATTATGGAGAAATAAATTACATAAATGAAAAAATTATTCAAAAGGATAATTCAAATTTTGATCATTATATAATTAATGTTAGAATGAAAGTCATGTAAATAAAAATAAATAAATCAATAGGATGGATATGAATAAACACCATAGTAAAAGTGTCCATTTAATTAGATTGATGGGAAATCAATTTGAGTAGTTTAAGTAGGCTGGGCGAGGTTGAAATTAAGATAGGTGAAGGTACTAACTTCACCGTGACCATCATTCAAGCAAATTGAATGAAATTGATTGATCCCAACCCAATAGCTACAATACCGACACTCTATAATTATCCAATTAAGTGGAATTTACTCCCCAGTAGAGAACTTCAGTGGTTCAATAGCTTCATGGACCATGGTGCTCGATGATTCTTCATGTTAGGCCAGCCATTGTACACAAGGATATAGACTTGGTTTGTAAGTTGTTCAATTTAAATATATGGTACCTAACAGATTCAGATAGATATAATTCAAGGTATTCATAAGTGAGACTCGTCAGGAAGAAGCATGATTCAAGGGTCTTTAATCTGAGTGTAACAGTGAGAAATGTTTTTGCAAGGACGCTCTTATAGACCCTGGAGACATAAAAATTGAAATGAACTAATATCAAAAAAAATTCATTAGAAATTATAACTAATCTATTAATAATGTTATGAAATTTAAATGGGGGCATTAAAGCACACAATCATTGAATAAAAAATTTTAGAGTAAGGAAAAATTCATTATATTTTCACAAATTAATTTCTCCTAGGATTATAACTTTCAACAGAAATTACATAGTCGTCATGTAGGGAAGTATCCTTATGATTTAATGGGAACTCGGACTACATATATGAAACTTATAATATTTTTTCTTGCATATCATAAAAACTTACATGAATTAAAATGATAAATAGAGAATTTATTCATAATAAAAGAATTAAAATTGTATTCTTGGTAACTGTAAACATCTTACTGTATTAGTTCCTAAAAATAATATATTAATATGAAACATCTATATGAGGTGAACCATGGAGGCCGACTTCAGCCATGATTCAGTCACATCCACCACTAATATTAACAATGAAAAAAACATCAATTATTATTATGGTAAATAAGGCCCCCATGTAAAAATAATTGACATTTATGATATAATATTAGATGTTAAACAAACCTTCTATGTTCTGGAAACTCAAGCAGAGAAGAACCCCCTTAAAAGCTCTCTTAAAGAAAATAAACCCATTAATCAATAATAATGAATAATATAATGGTTTCATGAAATTTATGGTTTGGTAACATGAAAATTGAAATATAATGTCATGTTTTCATTTAGATCAATAGAAATATAAAATGACATCATGATGTTAGGGTGACAACCCATATTAAATAACTTATAACTTTGATATATAATATAATCATTTTTCTAATATGTGCTTCAATGTCAGAAGGATGGTCACCAAACACAACCTTTTTTATACCAAAAAAAATCTAATAGTCATATATCAAGGACATAAGGTGAAAAAAATTCAATTGGATCTGCGTGTCTAGAATATCTTTATGTTATTATTTATGTTTCTTATAAGTTTCATATGATTATTATTTTTCTATATTCTCAAGATAACTCATAATATTTGTGATAAAAAAACACATAAAGTAAAATCCAAAAACATATAATGTAATTCCACAAAACATTTAATATATTTATAAAATATCCACTATAAATAGATCATCTTATCAATATTCAAGGATTGATAGTGTTTGATGTTCAAAAAATAAATCAAAGTCATTATGCCCATAAAAATTGAATGGGAAATAATACACGAGATCTAAATGTTAAATATCTCAAATAGTATAAGAAATATTGATTATTAATCTGAAAGAACGATAGTATATACAATGAAGGAATAATGGGAAACAATATATATAATAGTACCAAAATGAATTATAATAAATTATGTACTACTTATATATCTAAATAATATTCATTATGAAAATATATATGCAAACTAAAGTGGATTTATTGAAATAAAGTAATCAAGAATTCAAAAAAAAACAGACATATTTTGGTTAACCATTTGAAAACTAAATGGATAAACTAAAATATTAAAATAGTTTTTATATAGGCATTACTCAATAATTTATGTGTTGTTTACCAATACAACATCATTTTCTCTTCCGGAACAATGAAGCTTTGACCATGAAAAAACTAATGAAATAAATCTAATATTAAGTAGGAAAAATATCAGAAGATAGTTGGAATTAGTATGAAAGGTTTAAAGAATATTGAACCATAGGGGGGTCGATGGAGGTGCTCTATATTTTTTTTTGATGCACGATCAAAGATTTTTGATGCGTAAGGAATACAAAGATAAGAAATGGTCTAAATAATATGTATTATGAAAAAAATAAAGTAATATAAAGTAGCATTAGTGAAATAAAGAAATAAATAATTCAATGAAATGAACATATTTTGGTTAACCATTTGAACACTAAATTTATAAACTAAAATAATAAAATATTTTTCATATAGTAATTACTCAATAATTTATGTCATGTTTACCCATACTATAACAGCTTTTTTTCCTTCTGGAATAATGAAAATTAGACCCTGATAAAACAAAAATAAAAAAATATATGATAGGAAAAATATGAAAATAGTAGAAGACAGTTGGTATTATTAAAAAAGGTTTAAATAAAATTTAACCATATGGGGTATAGGGGGGGAGAGAGAGGGTTTCGGAGGAAGAGGAGCTGGAGGTGAAGCAGTAGTAGGCGAAGTAGGTGGAGGGAAAGTAGGTGGAGGCAGAGCAGGAAGAGTTGTAAATGGAAAAGGAAGAGTGGGGAGGTGATGTAGACATAGGTGGAACATATAGAGGGATAAATTTTCAGAGAAGTAGGAGGCATAAGTGAAGTAGTCGTAGGTGAAGTAGGTGGTGTTTGAGTAGGAAGAGGTAGATTAGGTGGAGGCAGAGTGTACAGAGGAAAATATGGTAGTCGAGGAGGGATATGGAGTTGAAGGTGGTGGTAGAAAACCTAGGTGGAGAGGGTGGAACCTCTGATAGAAGCTATTGGTTTTGTAGGAAATGAGTAGAAGGATTATTTTGGATGGAAAGGAAAGCACAAGGGGATTCTATATATTTAAGAAGAAAGTTAGGTTTATTATATAAAGGTATCATCTTCTACACTTTAATAACTTATCTTTTATTATATAAATACATGAAAGCCTCAATAAATTTTGAATGAACATTCATTTAATAACTCATTTATTTGTTTTAATATTAAAGAATAATTTTGGGATTTTATTTAAGGAATTTAATAGTTTAAATATAGTATTTTTGGAATCATTAGAATTCAATTAGAATATTTATTTTTTTCATTTATTGGACTTTACAAAATGAGTGTTTGGAGTTGGTAAAATGGTTATAAAATACTGAGTTAAAATATGAAATTTGATAATGGTAATGATGTTGAATGGTGGTTGTAGATATTCATCAGGTACTCAATATGATTCTTCTAGGTACGTGGTGAGCTAACTAGTAGGGATGTAGAAGTAGGTTTACCATCAGAAGTCTGATGGGATTCTAGTGGGTCTCTGATGGGCAATAAGTGTCCAGTGGGGATCTAATAGATACTTGGTGGGGCCCATGTGTATTTTTTTAAAACTATGGGTAGTTTTTTATTTTCTATTCTTTATTTTAATCTATTTTTGAGGATCCCTTGGGATATTTGGATCTATTTACAAGGGTAGAAGGAGATGTCCCTCTCTTGACTTTTTCCCCCCTTCCTCTTTTCCTCTCCAATCCAAGGGGTCTAAGGTGTATTCTGTTTATTAAATCAAGGTAAATATCTTAATTTATACCCCTCTTAAACATTCATCTTTTCTTATCGGATTTCATTTGGTTGGGATAGGGATTACATGATGGATTTCACTAGATCATAGTGAAATTCATTGTGATCGAGGTGGATTTCAAGTACTATCTTTATAGAAATTTGGGAAGATGAGACACATGTCAAAGATTAAAATTTTTATAGATTTTAATTACATAGAATATTTCATTAGGTATTAATTTTGTTTTATTTTAAATTATGGATTTATTAAGTTATATAATCTAGGTGTTGTATGGTTAATGGTGTTAAGAATTTATTGGCAATTTTCTACGAGTGTTTCACCTTGTTTTGAGACTTTTTTGGTTTCTTTAATTTTAATTAATTCTGGAGCATGATTTATAATTTATGTGGATATAATTTGTGGTATTGGTACTACAATATTCTTGTAAATTAATTATTTATTTGTGTGGCCTCTACCCCCCATGGGTTTAATTGGGTTTTTCTTATGATGTGTTGCCACCATATTTATTAAAAATTAATAAAATTTAAATGAGAATTTTAGAATTATAAGAAGAAATTTTTTTAATTGAATTGATATGATGAAGAAAACATTTATTTTAGATAAATTTTATTTGATAATGTCAAATTTTTTTATTTTATCTACTACTTTCAATATTCTTACAATGATCTATTCCTTGATAATTCCTTTAATATTGATATTAATGTTTTGAAGATCACATTAAATATTTATTTGTTTAAATTATTTAGAAAGGAAATTAGGTTAATTGAACTATTTTCATGTTATATTGTATCTCTATAGTCATTTTGTTATTCCTCAGTTTTGTTAATATTTTTTCTTAAATTAAGACTCATTGGTACATGTCAATTTATTGGTTATTTTTAGGAATAATATTTTGATTAAACTGTTCAAATTAATTGGGTGAGTTATTTCTTTTCATATATAACCTAATTTATTTACAAGTTAATGAATAACACTTAACCTTTGGGTGGAAGGTTTTATCAGTGGTGATATAATGGTTGGAATATCATGATTGAAAAAGGGTGATTTAGACTCTTTAAATTAATATAATTTATCTTAAGTTACTAATTGTTTAAAATTTAATAGTTTCATATAGCAACCCACCATTCTTATGATGTGAGTAGTTGGGGTCCCATTTTATGTATGATAATTGATTTAAAATTTATCCTATTGGGTGACTTTATATAAACAATTATAAAGTAATCATTATTGGGTGTGGTTTTTCTATTTGAGTTTACTTACTTCATATTGTTCTTTTTCTAATCAATTACCTATTTGTTTTATCATGTCCTTGGATTTCATTTTGAATATTCTTTTTAATCTAAATTATAAACCTGCATCATATGGTTTTATTATCTCTCACTCATTATTTGATTACTTTTTGAGAATCTATTTAGTATTCTATTTGGTTTGATTTTTATTTAAGCATCACACCCTCCCATACAATTGAAATTTTTTATTGGAAATTCTTGTTATTAATTGGGTTAATGGATTACTATCATTTGGGAATTTATTCCTTATTATTACTTTGTTATATTTCATGGGATATTTGGTATATTTCATTGGATTCTGTTTATTCTTTCAGTGTTGAATATGTATATATTGTGACTGTATTTTTGGATAACTAATCAGACTTATGATTTAAATGACTTTATAGATTATGTGATGTTATGGAAATAGTTATATTGAGGGAAAAGATATACATGATACAATATATGGACTTCGATTGTCTATATTTATGGAAATCATTGTTTATACTTAGTTTTTAAGGGAAAATAATGGTTTAATTCCACATTTTATTTATGTAACAATATTAATATAGAATATTAAATATTAATGTCTTGATATATAAATTTATTTTTAATATTATTTTCAAGATAGGGTGTTGTTAGAAAAATTATTTTTAAATTATTAAATGAGATAGTTTCAATAGAAATCATGAGTCTAACTCCACTAAAATAACATATGTCATATGGTTGTTCTTATTAGTTCATAGTATGTATTTTTGATTATTGCAATTTTTACAAAAACCACTTTTTAAGATTGTATGATTTTTGTTTTCTAACAGGTTGATTGATTGGAAGGTGAATAAGAATTATTTTTAGAAGATAGATCCCATGCTGCTGGTATACCTCCATATCATAGAATATGTGAACATTGAGAAGCCTAAAACACAACTCATTCCCCTATAATATAGAGTTTCTTCACACCATTGTTAGGTTCTCCATCATGAAGGACCCTATGTATATTACATGTAAGGGTAAAGAGGCTATATTAGGGTACCTATGTGTGGGTAATAAGGTTGTACAAGGGTACCCATGAAAGGGTAACCCATTAGTTCTAAAGCTTGTGTAATGGTAAACCCAATCCCTCATAAGGGTATTTCAAGATATCAAAACCATATATATAAGGATAAATCCTAACCAAATCAACTACAATACAATGGAATTATAGAGGAATTTTGGTTCCAATAGAATATTTCAGGTCTTCATGTCATAGACAGATGACTAAGCTGCAGTCTCTTTGGAAGAGAAGACATCCAAGCTACAAATTCACCTTGTATCATGGAGGATTTGAATTTAATAGAAGTAAATAATTTGAGATTCTTAACCCTATAAAGGTACATGTTGTATTGATATTCCCATGTTATTTCTAGTTTCGTGTGAAAATTGGTTAGAGGAAATCATGTCATAGATCAAGATTGGGATAATAGGAGAATACTACTTTATGAGAAGTTGATTATGTCAACTACAAAACTCAAGGCCATAATTATTTTGACCACGCTATACGGATAACTAAGGAATATATGTATATTACATAGTGATGGTGTCCGCACGTAGTTAATGAAAAATGGTCAATACTATGTCATAGAACATAAAACCATGCCATAACCAGGTAGTCTCAATATACTAGAAGTTTAATCCAAGAACAAAAATAGAGGAAGTTATGGTTTGAATCACTTGATGTTCAATTCAAATTGAATTGTGCATGACAACCCCAATAGTTACAGGGGACACATGGTACCATCTCAGAGAAAGGAGAGTCAATACTGATCATTGGTTTGAAATAAAAATTGGGAGAGTCCTTCCATAAAAAACATAGAGATAAATAAATATATATAGGGATAATTTCAAGAGCATAATTTCATATGGGTTTTACATATCTTATCTAGAATTTTGAAGGTTAAAGAAGGTATTTTTCTAAGAGTCATATTCTCATTGTAATTTGACATTATTTTTTATAAATAAAAACACCATCATGGGTGTATGTTTGCATCATCTTCATGTTAAGAAGGAAAGATTAAACAGATAAAGAATTTCATTCCTTGTTAAAGGAGTGTATTGAGTTCTAAAATTGTTTGTGGTAGTGAATGATGAGTTTCAGTGATACCACTCTAAACTGTACTTGTAAAAGTAGTGAGAGTTTAGTGATTTTTATGCACAAACATATTTTCATACATGCTTCATAGATGTATCCCAATACAGGTGAATCAAGTAAAATACCATTTGTTTTTTATTACTTTCATCACTGATTGTGAGAAATGATAGAGATAAATTTTAGTGTTCGTCAAGGAGAGAGAAAAAGATCCCCACAACAAGGAATAAATGGTTTAAACTTTTATACCATGATTCACCCCCTCTCATGGTGTAACACTCTATAAGGGTATAACCAGTGGTATCAAAGAGGCATTTATTATTTTTCTCTCTTAGAAGCATTGATATTTTCATCAACCATAAAGGTATACCCATATTTAAAGGATATATTTTCTCATAGTGGAAAATAAAGATGCAAAATTATTTCATATCTGTGGGAATGGATGTTTACACAATAACCATTTATGGAATAAATGCTAATATTGAAGGAAGATTCTTGATAGATAGATATCATCAAGGATTGGATGCAGATTCTGAAGCCATAAATTCCTTGGGAAGTTCTCTTCCCTTTCCCATCTTCACAAAGGCAATTTCCTGTAAAACCTCTCATGTTATATGGGAAAAGATTATGAATATTTCTTAAAGAGATTCAAAGATTTATGAGGTAAAGTTTCATTGGGTTTTTAATAAATACGATGACTTGAGAATTAATTCAAATGATATGGTTAATGCCATTTTTATCTTCTAAATGTTCTTATTTATGATATGTGAGGCCTTAGTGAAGATCTTAAGGATGGTAAGATCATAAATAAGATTATGGGGGGAATCCCTAATAATCTCAATTTAAAAAGTTTGGTTCCAAAATACAAAGATATTAAAGATATTTCTATTGATAGTTTTCATAGTACTCTTTTGGATTATGAGATGACAAAATAGGATAATGAGTCGAGAATGTAGGAAAGTTCTTAGTAGGTGGACTTTGTTTCTATAATAAAACTCTCAATCAAATATATTCCTAATGTTTATGAATTTTTTGATGTTATTTCATTTATATCCTATAATCTTATGAGTGGACGAATAAGTGTTAAGGGAAATGTTCCTCTTTCTTGCTTCAAATGTGGGAAGGTGGAACACCGTGTGGATAAATGTCCCAAATACATTTAATAAAGTGATTATGAAGAAAACCAACACAATAATATAAAAATAGAATATACAAATAATTATCAATTGAGGTCTTTGAAAAGGAATAATTTTATTTCTAAAGAATAATATAGTTATAGATATAGTGAAATAGAAGAAGTTGAAAATTTTAAGAATGATGGTGTGTTGATGGATATTTAAAATAAGCTAAGAGATGATGAAAATGATTATTAGAATAAATAAATCAAAGGAAATGATTCCATATATGAAAAAATGAAGCATCACTTGAATAAATTGATTTTTAGAGAGAAAATAATAAGAATGACAATGTAATGATGCGTGATTATAACCTATATATGCAACAAAAAAGGAGAAAATTCAAAATTTAAGAATGATACTGAAAAAATTGTAATCTCAAGAAATTTGGGGAGGAAAATTGAACCAAATTGTAAAATTATAGAACAACCCCAATCCATTTATGGATTGGATAGAACAATCAATGAAAGAGTTAAGAGAGTTGGGGAGATGTAAGAAGAAGTTATGAGTTGGCATCAGAAGTGTAATGATCAAGAACAATTATTGACACCTGATATGATGATACATAACTAAAAGGGATCATCATCAAGTCATGATAAAGGAATTTATATGGAAGAACACATACCTTCATAAAGTACAGTGATTCAAAGATAAAGGAAATTATTTATTGAAACATATTGAAGGAAGGAAGGGTTTTTTGGTTGTTTCAAAACCTAAAGCACCGACTCCTCATAATATTATAGATATTCATGATAGTGTTAAGGAAACAAATCATGTGTCCAAAGGGAAATATAATTCATCAATTTTAGGGCACACATACAATGTGTGATATATTTATAGAATATATTTTTGAGAGCTACAACAATCCAAACAGGAAATAAAATTTCTAATCATTATTATTCTTTTAATGGATGTTATTTTCCTTGAGAAGGATTCAAGCATAAGATAATCAATTTTTAATCTAGGATTCAAAAAAATCATCAAGAGTGCCTCAAATTTTAGGAATAAAAAAGGTTTAACCTTCATCTAAATGCATTTAAAGTCAAAATATATTTTCTATTTTTCAATAATTAGAAGACTTCATTGAGCTAGTCATTGAAGAGCCACACTCATCACCAACATAGGTGAAGCATGAGAGTTATAAAAAGGATAATGTTACTAAAATTTTTAGGATGGAAATAGACAAGCCATGCTCATGGATACTAGGAAATGAATTTTCATCACATATTTTAACAACCAGATATTTTTATGAAATATTTCTCTTTAAATAATTTGATTTCTTCGGTAACTTTTGTTACATGCAACACCAAGATTAAATGAACCATGATATATTATTAAAATAATATTATTATAACACAACCATTATAAAATATCTAATTAATTTGTTGGAATCATTGAGAATAAAAATATTATGAAATATATTTATTTATAAATTCATTATAAATAAACACTTATTTTTAGTAAAGTAATTTTATTCTTTAAAAATATGTTTTCTTCAAAAAAATATTTTATTACATTCTAGGAGAAAATAAATATAATAAATTTGTACACTTTTTGGAAATTTATTATAAAAAATAAAATACATTTTTTAATTCATCATTTCAAAATTATCTTAGGAGGATTTTTTTGGGAATTTTAGAAAAAGTTTAAAATTTTAATGAAAAGTGAAAAATACTGATTTACATTGAAAATTGTATTTTTTTAAACCAATTGCAAAGTGAAATTCTCTTTTTGATTAATTTTAAACCTCAATTAGTTCCTTTTTATTACAAATAATATAATTTTGTTTTTATAAATTATTTTTTATATGAATTTAGTATAAAAACATTTTATACTAAATGTTTATTTTTTTGAAAAATTTATTTTTGTTGCGTTTTTACAGTTTATTATCAAATTAAATTCTAGAAATTATGTGTTTTGAATTTTGAAAATTAGATTTAAAATTTTGAATCAGGTGGTTTAAATTTATTAAATACATCCCATTTATTTTTTGCCACAATGAATAGTAACCATAGTAATTTGTATTACCACGGTAAAGGGTAAATCGGGTAATTTAGGCTAAAAATAAAATTATAAAAACTATTAAATGATAAAAAACATTCTTAAATTATATTTTATGAGTAAATTTATTTCTTAATAATACTTTTTGGGTTATATGACCCTATATGGCCACCTTGGTGGGATTATGACCTTTATAGTATTTTATTTAATAAAAAAGTCAATCTTGTCAAAATCTTATTTTTAATAAGTATATTTTTTTAATGTGGTTATAAATAGGATATACTCTAATATAAATAGTATTTTGAAATATAAAATATTTATATTCATCATAGTAACTTTTTTTAATTTATTTTTTTGAATAAATTATTACCATAAATTCTTGCATGATGTCCATTTAGTAATTATTCAATTAATGTAAACATCAAATAAATAATATTTAAAATAATAAAATAAAAACCATTTTAGATATTTAAGGTGATCCAAAAATTAACTATATTACCGTGAAATTTTTAGGATATATGATAAAATAGTTTTTTTAAATGTTACTTTTTTATTTAAGTTTTTAAAGTTGTAGTAATGAATATTATCAAATTTGACAATAATGATATTTTATAGAATTACTCTTTTATTTATTTATTTAAAAATAATAAAAATATTAAATACGATCAAAGGGGATAATATATGGTTGAAAAGTTAATTCCAAGTTCATTTATAGGCCATTTGGAAAAATTTTCTATAGAATAGTCTTATTATATTTTAATATTTTGAAACATACCAAAAGTGCCCCTCAGCTCAATTATAAAAGGTCACCCCTTCTTCACTTAGTAACAACACATTGAGCCATATTGATTAACCAAAATATGGTTATTTCTATTATAAACATCCTTATTCAGTTTTTTGGGCATATAGACCTTTCACAAGGCCTACCATATGTCTCTTAAGAGAGGTTATAAAGGAGATCCTACATAGAAGAGGTAATTGCCTTTACCGACTATATCAAATATATTTTTTCTTCTACCTCCTCTTAATATATTATACCCATACTAAAATAATAAATACATTATAATATGTATATTTATATGTTATTATGATCAATAGACAACCATATTATACAACTAATCCATTATATGAAAAATGAAAGCACCATGCATACATATGTACGACTTACTGTCTCTACATAGCGGTGTAATTTTTTTTGATAACCACTTAACTTGTACGGTTATAATTATGGAGATAATGGAAATATATTATAATTATGACATTATATTTACTTTTTAAAATTAATATATCATCCATTTATATACCGATTCACCACTAAGGGAATAGTATTGTTGCTCGTGTATATGAACGACATACCGTCTCCATAAAGAGATGTGACTCATTTTCTATATAAAAAATTAAATAATAGTTATTAAAATATATTAAATAATTTAATATTATACTTATATCATTAATAAAATTCTTTATATGATAATATATATCCCATGCACATAAACCAGAGCTTATGTGACAAAACATGCATGGAAAAATGAAGCAGTTAACACCTGAAACAACAGTAATAATGAAATATTATTAACGAGAAAGTAGAAATAGGTTATGTAAGGATTATTTATTCTATAATAAATATTAATATAGCTATTTTATAAATTAATATAATTATTTAGACCATTATATAGTAGGTTAAATCATGTTCAACTAACGGAAAGTGCAATGTAAGGGATCTCTTCAAACCTTTATATTTCTTTTGGGTTACAATTTCTCTCACTTTTAATCAATTTATCTCTTAATTATTATAATATAAATATCCTATATTTCATTAATATGTATCAAAAATTTCTATGTATCTCAACTAATCTTTCTTTTATTGGGAATTACATGTTTTAAAATGTCTCCTTCTCAATTCCTCTCGATAAGAAAACATGATTAAAAAGAAAACTCCCTTTCTATTACCCATTTTAAAGTACACTCCATAAACTATTTTAATCCTAAAATATTTTTATAACATCACTCAATTTATCATGAAAAAAAATATTTTATTTTATTTATAGTTTTATTCAAACTATTATTCATTTATCCTCTTTAAATAGTTTATTCCTTTCCAAAAAACTACACTTAACTGGAACATTTCTAATGTTACCTGACCAATATTTTTCATGTTTTAATTCAGTTATAATCCATTATTCTCGATTTTTTATTATTTTTACCAATAATTATTCAAATCCATTCTTTCATGGATACCATCATTATACACTCATTGGTTATTCCTTATAACATGATTATAATACCTATTTATTTCTATGAGTAACCCTTATGATTATTACTTATATTTGATTATTTGTGTGGAACACATATGAATTAACATGATATTATGTGTGTTCCTATATATAATTCCAATTCATTGGATAATTTTTTGTCTCATGAAATGTTATGTATGTGATCAAAGATTAAACCAAATCCATTATTGGACTTTTTTCACCATGTGATACAGTCTTGAAAGTTTTCCTTGAATCATGTTTATGTCATATTATATGTTTCTACCACATTCCTATATTTCCATGATCATATGATTCAATGTTCTATATATTATGATTCCATTTTTTTTCAATAGACACTCCTTTTATGTTATCATGTTATCCCTTCTAGCTCATGTGTTATGCTTCATTCTCATGTTTATTCCCTTAATGGGAATTTTAGATCATACTTTGTGTCTATGTATTCTCCTAGTTATCCTATTTAGTTATAGAAGGTAAATGACTATAGGATCTCATTAAGAATATTAATAAAATTTATTTTATTCTAACTTCATGTTTTTAATTATGTACCTAGTATTTCAAATAACCTAAAATTTTTTATCCTTGGTTAGTATTTCATGGATAATTATGGTTAAAAAATATAATACTATGTGTAAAAGGATTGGGTCACTAGGGATAATATTAGATCATGGTCTACTTCTTTTGGAAATTAGAACTAGAAAACTTTATTAAGAAACCTAGGGATAATTACATCACCAAAATTAAACTAGAATAAAACTTAGCAAATCACAAGTTATGATATATTACTCATTTATCTGTTTATCCTCCAATGTTCATTGTTTCCTTTTTATATGATCATTATTTACCTATTAAAGACCTCCTAATTTTATTTTTTTATTTTTTAGTTAATGGGAGGAAATATAAGAACCCATGCTAAAATAAATATGATAGTAAAATTAATGATTTCCCAAATGAGATGCCAAACCTATTCGGAATGGGAGATTAGAGCATAATGATAGTATTGGGTAAACTGGATCAAGTTATGAATAATAAATCCAATCATGGGGGACACCCTACTTATTGTAAGAAATATAAAATTTGTGTTTGAATAATTTATCTAACAAAGCCCTCCAACATTTATTGGATAATTTCATCCTTTCATCAAATAAAATGGATTAACTCCATGGAGAAGATACTCCCTATCCTCTAATGTTCAGAAGAATAAAAATTCACACCGGTGGTCTTTTGTTTTTATGTGGAAGCTTATTAGTTGTAGAAATTTATAAAAACACTATGTCTAAAGAGGAAATGGATTATTTGAATTGGAAAGGATTCAATAAAATATTATTAAATAAATATTTTTCCCAAATTCTTTATCTTAAGAGAGAGAGGGAGTTCTTCAGAAAAAAGAAAAAAGAAGATGACTTTATTTAAGCATATGAGACAAAATTTACAAGGATTTCATGATAAACCTCCAAATTTTTCATGGACTTTTAAAGTAATTTGTTACCTTCTTTAGTGGTTTAAATTAATGTCTAATAAAATCATTGTTGTTTTGATATTTTGATATCTATGGGAATGTTTTATGTTGTGACCTTAAGGATGATATAAAAATTAGATACTCTTAGTGGTCGCCTTGGATTATAGATAAAAAGTGAAAATGGAGTTTCGTATGGGAGGATCAATAGATTAATCCCATGGAGGAATAAAAACCCCACATATCATGTGTAAAAGTTTGGGAAGAATAATACTAAGAACTATCTAAAAGTAACTTGGAGATGCTTCAAATGTGGAAAATAGGGGAATCATGATAATCATTGCTAAAGGGATATAAATAATCCCACTATTTTGGAAGAAGAAAGTATGGCCCAAATCAATACTCAACCTAAATAAAAATGTTTCAACTACATGGAACATGGGAATTATGCAAGCCAATTACCAAATCCAATGATTGCGAGAGATAATCAATGACAACAACCTCCAAGGAATCAAGTAAGGGAATATGATATCACTATAGTTGAGGTGGATCAAAAAAATGATTTGATTTTAGGTATTAATGTTGTTCATTAAAAAATAAGGAACATACTATTTTATTCTGTTTTAACACATTCTTTCATATCTTTCATGTCTTGTGGAACTATTAAAACACCTACTAAAAATATCAAGATTGAGTTATACGTGAGAATTGAAAATGGGGAAATGGTTTCTTCTAAAGATTATAAATCCTTTATGGTAAATTTTTTTGGACTGAACCTCCATTAAAATATTACCTTGCTTTATTTGGTGGATCTTAATCCCATATTTGGCATGGATTTACTATCATTATACAAATCAAACATCAACTATCAAGACAGGAAGATTAACTTACACATCCCAAGGCATCCTCTAATTATATAAAAGTGTAAGGATGATGATGAATCTTTTTCAGAATCATCAACTGAACATGGAAATTATTGACTTATAAAAAAGAAGATTGAGCACAAATGATTGAGAAAAATGGTATGATCATGCTTGATTACATGCCCATTTTGAGGGACTACACAGATGTGTTCTCTAAATAATTTTATGGCATTCCTCCTAACTGAGATGATGATTTGTCAATTGAACTTGTACCTGGATCTCTACCCATATCAAATAATCCTCGTAGGATTTCCAACATTGAGTTGGAATAAATTATGAAGTAGTAAAAAGAGAATATGAACATGGGTTTTATATTCCTTAGTGTTTCATCTTGGGGTGTGATGGTCCTCTTTTTCACGAATAAGGATGGATCAATGTTCCAATGAATTGAATATCACGATATCATAAAAAGGATGATAAATAATAATTATCCTCTCTTATAGATATATTAATTGTTCAATCAAATATGTGTGGCCAAGTATTTCTCTAAGTTGGACCTTTGGTCAAGATGTTACCAATTAAAGGTGAAGAAGGAAGATATTCCCAGTACTCCCTTTTAAAAAAGGTATAAAAACTTTGATTTCATATTGATTCCCTTCAGACTCACTAATTCTCTAGTAATTTTCATTTATTAAATTAATAGAGTCTTTAGATATTTCATTGAAAAAAATGGTAGTATTTATAGATTATATTTTGATATACTCCAAGAGAAAGGGAGAGCATTAGGATAATTTAAATACTATGCCAATGAATTTTCAAAGGGTGAAACTATATGAAAAGTACAATAAATGTGAGTTATGGATGGAAAATGTATCATTGTTAGGGCATGTTATCATGAGTAAATGGATATCTGTATACCCTTATAAGATAAATACAATTGATGAGTGCCCTATACCAACATATATAATAGAGATCTGTTGATTCCTTGGTCTAGCTAGGTTTTACGGCTGATTTTTTAAAAACATATCATGATTACCTAACCCAATAACCATGGTTACTTGAAAGGGTGTAAAGTTTGTCCAAAAAATTGAATGTGAATACAAATTTAAATAATTGAAAACGTGTCTTGTCATTGCACCAGTACTTACACAACCCACATGAGGGAAACTATTTGTGGTATAAAATGATGCATCAAATAAGGTCTTAGGATATGTAATAATGAAAAATGATAAATTAATATCTTATTCCTAAAGGAATAAAAAATTTCTGGATAGAAACTATCCCACGCATGATCTGTAGTTGGCACTTATTATCTTCACATTGGAAATCTGGTAGCATTATCTCTATAGGTATAAGTGTGAGATATATACTGATCAAAAGAGACTAAAATATATATTCAAGGGAAGGATATTATAATTCACTAATGAATATGGTTATACATTATTAATGGTTACAACTACTCAATCCATAACCATTCTGCAAAGCAAATAAAGAGGTAGATACTCTAAGTAGAAAGGATCCTGAAACGTTATCAATGATAAGAATTAGGAAGGATCCAATCTTCGTTGACTTAAAAATGATACACATGGTAATAATATTGTAAGGAACATCATAATTCGTTTCTCAAGTGATTTCTCAACTACCCCTTATTGATAAAATATAGGATGCTCAAATAATTGATGTGGATAATCAGAAGAAGGTATAATCTATCAGTAATGGGATTACCTTGGAGTTTAAAATTAATGATGAAGGAATCGTAAGATTTCAGTTTTGACTATGTGTACCATAAAATCATGAGATTAAGAGGGAGATTTTGATTGATGAACACATCTCAAACTTCTCCATCCACCAAGATATCAAAAAGATGTATCATGATCTCTGAGATCACTATTTTCTGGATAATATGAAGAAGGTGATTGCTAAATATACATAAAAGTGCCTGATATGTTTTTAAGTGTTGTTTGAAAAGAAAAATTCCAATGGGATGATGCAACCATTACCTATACCTCCATGGAAATGTGAAAAAAACACCATGGAATCTGTCATTATACTTCTAAAGACTTCTAATGGAAATAATTTTATGTTGGTTGTTGTGGATCATCATAAAAAGACGGATCACTTTATTGTAATTTTAGATGAATTATCACTTAATCAAATTACATGTAAATACATCAAAGAAGTGGTGAGGATTTATGGAGTAATATTATCGATTGGATATGATTTAGATCTAATATTTTCCTCTACGTTATGTAAAAGTAACCAACATGCTCCAAAAAATGAGATGAGATTTAGTACGCCTTATTAACCACAAACTAATGACCATTCTAAGAGGACCATTCAAATGATGGAATATATATTGATATGATTCTCAATAGACTTTAATAGAGTATGGGATCAACATCTTCCACTTTTTGAGTTTCTATTAAAATAATTATTTCTAATCAAGAATCCAAATGGATCAATATGAAGCTCTTTATAGTAATAGGTTTATTACACATGCATGTTATGATGAATTTGGTGAATATAAGTTGTTGGGATATGAAATGATTGAGGAAATGGTAGAAATAGAAAAGACCATTCATTAGCACATCAGGGAAACTCACATTAAATAAAAGTTCTTTGAATACAATTGTTAAAGGGACTTTGAGTTTGAGGTTTAAGATAATGTTTTTCTATATATATCTTCATGGAAGAGAGGAATGAGACTTGGGAATAAGTGAATGTTATGTCCCTAGTATATCAACCACTTTGAGATCCTTGATCGCATCAGATCTTTGGCATATTGACTGGTACTTCAAACAACCAGGTCTCAAGTATAAGATGTATTCCACATATCCCTCTTTGGGAAGTAAATACAAGATCCCACACATGTACTACAATTAAGAGGTTGAAGAGTTAGAAAATTATCTCTCTTGTGAGGAGAATTCAGTGAATATTTTTTGGACTGTAGATATAAAGTTCAACATAATAAGTCTACTCACCCAGTTAAAGTACTATGGTGGAACCACAAATACAAGGAGTCGACTTTTGAACAGGAGGAAGCAATGAAGGAGTAGTACCATAACCTATTTTCAACTTAGTCTGTAAAATGAAATTTCATGGGGAAAATTTTATAAGGGGGGAATAATGTAATGACCAAATATTTTTGTGAAATATATCTCTTTAAATAATATTATTTCTTCGATAGCTTGTATTTCACACAACATAGAGTTTAAATGAACCCTGATATAATACTAAAATATTACAATTATAACATGACCGTTATATCCTGGTCATTGAATTGGTGGGTATAAATAGTAATAACCATATTATAAATATAATTATTTATTAATTATTAGTAAATAAACACTTTATTTTTAGTAAAGCCATTTTACTCTTTAAAAATATGTTTTCTTCAAAAATTGATTATAATTATTTTTTATGAGGAAATAAATGTAATTAATTTTGTCAATTTTAGAAAATTTATTTGACAAAACAATTTTTTTTAATTCACCATGTTATAATTATCTTGGGATTAACTTTTGAGAAATTTATAAAAACTTTGAAATTATAATGAATAGTGAAAATAATGATTTATATTGAAAACTATATTTTATTTTAAATAATTTACAAAGTAAAGTTTCATTTTGGATTAGTTTTAAACTTTAATAAGTTTTTCATATTTTAAATGAAATAGTTTGGGTATTTTAAATGAATTTTATTTAGGAATTTTCTACAAAAACATTTTCTACTTAAACTGATTTTTTTTTGGGAAAATTGGTTTTCATTATGTTTTGATGGTTTAATATTTAATTAAATTTTAAAACTCATGGAATTTCAATTTTTAAGAATGGATTGCATATATTGAATTATTAGGTACAAATTTGTTAAATATCCCCATTTTTTTGACATAATGGATAACAATGAGAGTAATTTTTTTTAACATGATAAAGGATAAATTAGGTAAAATAGATTAAAAATAAAATGAGAAGAACAATTAAATTACCCAAAAAAATCCCTAAATTCAATATTATGTGTAATGTTAATCCATAAACATTAATTTTTAGTTATATAACCTTTTACAACCACTAGAGTTATATTATGACCTTTATTTTATTTTTTTTAATTAAATGCCAAACATGTCACACTCTTGTTTTTAACAAGTATGAAAATTTTAATATGTGGTTATCCATAATTTATGTTAATCTATAAATATTATTTTGAAATATATAATATTTATATTCATCATGGAAGTTTATTTTTAATTTCTAGATAAAAAATAATTACTATAAATACTTGCAAAATGTTGATGTAGTAATTATTCAATTAATGAAAAATATAAAATAAATGATACTAAAAATATTAAATTAAATATAATTAGAGATATTTAAGGTGATACAACAATTATATATTTTAAAATGACATGATTATGATATAATAAAATATTTGTTTTATAATTTGACACGTTTTCTTGATCTTTTTAAAGTCATAGTAATGAATAGTATCAAATTTGAAAATAATTTTTTTTAAACAATTTGGATGAAGCCAATTTTTATTATGAAAGAAAACACACACACACACACACACACACATACACACACACACACACATATATATATATATATATTAGTGTATAGGTATAACAATTACATTTCTTATAATAGTAGGCACACGTGGCCCATGAACATACACGAAGACCCAGTGTAGCATTGTGCCTCCCTCATCCTACCAGCATGACCACATGCCTACATCATTCCTACATCAACACATACCTGCTTAATTATTGTGTCATAAATCCCACAAGAGGATTTATATGATACAAACCATGTTCTTTTGGATGGATAATTATGTTTTTACCACTCATTTTCTACTCCAAATGCAATCAAATTTGACAATAATGATATTTTATGCGATTAAAATTTTATTCAATTATTTTAAAAACATAAAAATAATAAATAATTCTTAAGGGGATAATATATGGTTGAAAGGTTTACCCCTTGTTCATTTATAGTTTATTTTTAATCATTTTTCTCCATAATATTCTTATTTAATTTTAATATTTTGAGAAATTCTAAAAATGCCCCTCACCATAATTATAAAAAAAATCTTCCTTCACTTCTTCACACTAATTTGATCCATATAAATTTAAAAAAATATAGCTATTTATATTATAAAAATCTTTTTTTTACTCTTAGATTTCCAAATTACTTGCCCTATGACCCTTGATTGAATTTATAAAGGAGAACCTCTATCGAAAAGGTAATTGTCTTTACTGATTCAATCAAAATTATTTCTTATTCTACCTCATATTAATATTTTATACCCATACTAAGATATTAAATCCAGTATCATATATATATAATTATATTTTATTATTATTAGTAGATAACCATATTACACCTCTTATCCATCCTATGAAAAATTATAGCATCACTTGTGCGTATATACGGCTTACCTTCTAAATGTAGCAGTTTAATTTGTTTCTATAACCACTTTCCTTGAAAGGTTATAATGATAGAAATAATGGATACATATGATAATTATTACATGATATTTGTTCTTTAAAATTATTATATCATCCATTTATTTACTCGTTCACCATTAAGAAAATAATATCATCGTTTGTGCATATGTATGACCTATCATGTCGATGAAGTAATGAAACTCATTTTTGATATAAAACATTAAATAATGGTCATAAAAATGTATTAAATATTTAAATATGATTCTTATAATTAATAAAATTATGGATATTATTAATCTATATCTCATGCACATACACTAGAGCTTATGTGACAAAACATACATAGAAAAGTTAACCAGTCAACACCTGAAACTGTGGTAATAATAAAATATTAGTATTGTGATGGTGGTAAGATGTTATATAATGATTATATATGATATAATAAATATTAATATCATTTTTTTGTAAATTAATAACATGATTTAATTCATTATATATGCGCTTAATGATCACCATCTAAAGGATAGTTCAATGTAAGGGATCTCTCTAAACCTCTATATTTCCTTTTGGTTATGCTTTTTATCTCTTGGAATTAGTTTATCTCTTAATTATTAATATATAATTATCTTATATTCTTTTTATATATACAAATTTTTTGTATATAGCTCAATTAATATTTCTTTGATGTGGAATTACAATTTTAAAATGTTCCCTTCTCAATTTGTCTTGATAAGCAAACCCGATTAATGGGAACTTCTGTATTTCTTTCCCTTTTTCAAGTACACTCCATAAAATATTTTAATCATAAAATATTTTTATAAAATAAATTAATATATATTGAAAAACTATTTTATTTCATTTTGGGTTTTATGAAAACAATTATCCCTTTACCCTTTTTAAAGACTATTTATTCTTTTCCCAAAAATATCACTTAAGTATCACATTTCTATTGTTGAAAAACCAATATTATTCATATTTTCAATTAAATTAGACATAATTATAATTTATTTACTATTATTTATTCTTTATGAATGACAAATAATGATTTAAATCATCTATTTCATGGATAGAATTGTTATACACCCTTTGGTTATGCCTTACGACATGATTACAATACCCATTTCATTCCATGGGTGACCCTTACATTTATTCCATAAGTTTTATTCTTAATGTGGATCATGTATGCTTGAAAATGTTATGATTTGTGCACCCAGATAGTGCTCCATTTCATTGGGTAATGTTTTATCTCAAGAGCCATTATGTATGGGATTAAGGTGTAAACCTATTCCATTAATTCACTAGGTCCACCTTTTGATATAGTCATAGAAGTTAACATTGACTCATATTTATTCCATGCTACATGTTTCTTCCACTTTTTTATATTTACATGATCATATGATTCCATGTTATTTATTTTATGCTTCTATATGTTTTTTCATGATCTATACCTTTTATGTTATCATGTTATGTCTTCTAACTCATGTTCTTTGATTCATTCCCATATATATTACCTTAATGGATTTTTTATCTCAGCCCTTATCTCTATGTATTCCCTAGGTTATCCAAAAAGTTGTAATATCTAAAGAGATTTAGGATATCATTATGGATATTAATAAAATGATGTTTTATTCTAATTTCTTGTTTTCTAATTATGTTCCTTGTTTTTCAAATACACAAGACATTTCAAACCATAGTTTATTTTTCATGGATAATTATGATTAAAAACTTGTAATACTATATGTTACAAGCTTCTGTCACTATACATATGACCAAAAATAAATACCTCATTTTGATTTTCAACCATAATAAATATTGTGTCGTTCATTTCGAGAATGATGAGGGTTTTAAAATTGTTGGTTCCAAGAAGTCCAATATTGTAAGAAAATATCTTAGGAAGGATGAAGTTTTTTTGGTTGATGGGATAAGTCAAAAACTTCTTAGTGTCAACCAATTGTATGACCATGGACATACGTTGTAGTTAAATGAAAAGGTATGTATTTTAAAGTCCAAATATGGTGCGCTAATTCAATAAAAAAGGATAACCAAGGGATGTTTCTACCTTATTGAAGAGAAAACAAGTTCATGTTATCCAAATAGGAGGAGAACATGCTATGGTGTTGGTAGCTTGGCCACACTATAAGAAAATTTCCCTATACCCACGGTTTCATGAACCATGGTTTCCCAAGGTGTTAGGATTTCCCTATACCCTTGGTTTGGAAAAAACCGTGGGTATATCCCACTAAAATATCATATTACCCATGATTCTAGTGAACTATGGGTATACATCTATACCCACGATTTACAGAACTATGGGTATACATTTTTACAGCAGAAATTATATACCCACGATTAAGTAAAATGTGGGTAGTTTTCTTCACAGCACACATAACCATGGTTCGTTGAACCATAGATATAGATATTTTCATAGCATCATATTTACCCAAGGTTTAATGAACCATGCCTATAGATGGTTTTCCCAGATATAGTAGCTGACCACCTTGGTTTCACCATGCTCCTGCAAACCAGAATGCAAACCACTATGAAACAATGGAACATCTGTGAAACCACACCCCCTTCCCCTTGAACACATGCACTCTCCCCCTAGACAGAACCCCCTTACACCCCTGGACACCCCTACCCCCTAAACACACCAACTAGACCACCCTATACACCCCATGGACACCCCCTCCCCCTAGACACCCACTGCACACCCCCTTGGACACCCGCCTAAACACCCCCCTTGGACACCCCCTGGATACACCCCCAATTAGACCCCCCTGGACACCCGCCTAAACACCCCCCTTGGACACCCCCTGGATACACCCCCAATTGGACCCCCCTGGACACCCCCCTGGACTCCCTGGACACCCCCTGGACACCCCCACCAGACCCCCTGGACACCCCCCTGGACCCCCCCCCCCCCCCCCGGACACCCCCCGCTAGACACCCCTGAACACCCCCCCCCCCCAGACCCCTGGACACCACCACTGGACCCCCACTAGACCCCCTAGACACCCCCCCCCCATAGAGACCCCCTAGAGCCCCCTAGAAACCTCGTGGACCCCCCCCCCCCCCCCCCACTAGACCCCCATGGACACACTCCACTCGATACCCCCTAGACACCCCCTAGACACCCCCCTGAACACCCCCTAGACACACTGCCAACTAGACCCCCTGGACACCTCCCCCACTTGACCACCATAGACCCCCCCCCCAGACACCCCCTATCCACCCATAGACACCTCTAGACACCCCCTACACCTCCACACCCCCTTCCCCCTTCACCCCCACTACCTCATACCCCTTTTACTTCAACTGCCCCCACCCTTTACCCCCCCCCCTCCCGGACACCCCCCTTCACCCCCACTACCCCTGCACCTAGCCACCCCCCAACCTGCACACAACACCCCCCCCCCACACCAAGTCCCCGTCCCTGCACCCAGCCCCCACCCCTGTGAAACCACTATGGAACAATGTAAACCAGAATGAAAAAACAACAGAACCACAATTCATTGTATTAACCTGTTAAAACATAATCAGAGTTGGAAAAAGTGTTCAAAGGAAAAAAATTTCTTATCAGAAATGTACTAAATAAATTCTTAATGACGAACCATCACAATATTTTATCTCTTATTGAATCCAAAGACATTTTGATAGAGGATGAAAAAAATACAACCTTCCTGCACTAGGTTTCTAGAATCTGGTGCACTTTACAGAAGATGATGTCAAGTATACTAAGACATCATTTTTAAACTTGTAATAAAAAAATGTTTTTTCTTGAAGTGGAGGCCACTATCCATGGCCCTTATCCATCATCAAGAATGCCACATCAACTAGATGAATCATTAATTTAGCTCTCAAAACCCAGTCATTTTCATTCACATCCTCTTCACTGCTTCTTGATGCCAGAAATTCAAAAGAATTGTGAGTACTCACATCTAATTTTTGAGTCCCCTTAACACGATGAGCCAGGTCTGTGCTTGGTGTGCTCTCTACCTTATCTATCATGGGAGTCTCAAAATATGAAACCTCATGACTATCCCTGAAAGAAGTATCCTCACTAGTATACTACTTGTAAGACAAGTTTGTAGCATTCCCAACCCAATCTACATTAGAATAAGGGGTTAATGAAGTGTCATATTTGTTGTTTCCACCCTTAAAAAGAGTAGAGGTCTGAGTTTGCAAAGCAGGTGATCCAGGAACTAGGATAGAAGTGGTACTGGTTAGTGGTGGATTGGGTCCTCCAAGTCCATCAGAGCTCTTCAAGGTAGAAGAAATCACAACATCCAAAATATGAACATTTAATAAGTCGCAACTCATTGGGTTTTTAGTTGGACACGAACAGTCCATATGAGAGGTACATGTAGGAGTGTTTGATAAAGAGTGAACCGAGGACAAATTAGAATTAAATCCCTATGAAGAACAACTTTCCATCATAGGTACTGATTGCACATAGCAAACAACAACTACAGGAGGTTGATATTCACCAACTATCTTATTGTAATCCTTAGAATCCAATGAAATACTAGAAAGGGATTTATCTAAATTTGGTGTAGAGGAGTGAGAAACAAAGTTTCAAGGTTTGATCTTGGATTTCCCTAAAGTGACAACCACTATCTTTTACTTACCTTTTCGGTGCGTTGATAAAATCGTTTATTTCACTTTCCAGTAATTAGAATCCACCTCATCCTGCACAACATATTCCATTTCATCTTTACTATTCTCGTATGCTTCTCCAAGCTGCTCATTAGAGATGACCCTTGATAGAGAATTTTTAAAAGAAATTACCTCATAAGCTACATGAGACCCCTCTACTATATCAACACATAAGATAGTATTTTTCACCTTCTCTTGAATATGATGAATAGGGCCACTAACCTCTCTATCATAGGAAACAAATTGAAGAACAGAATCATCCAAAGGGGTGGATTGTTGCAACCAAGGATTTATTAGTTGGATTTGTGGAAAATATATGAGGTATGAATGAGGTATTTTTTTATTAAAGAGGCATGGGATTTGTCAAGAATAATTTCATGTAAATCTATTGCATCAGGATGTGTTGAATATATATATATGAAGAGTTCATTTAATGTTTTAACATAAATAAGAAGTCTTAGAAGAGGACCATGGGTGAAGGTATGCAGGGAAGAATTTTATAATGAAATGAAATTCATGATATGGAGATATTGATATGTGTTTTGATCATGGATGAGAGTTGATACAGGTTGGAAATTGGATTTGTATTATGTTCACTGGTTGAATTAAAGAGGTGGATGATATATTAAAGCTAGAATTGATCTTAATATCTGAAATCTGAAACTAATTTAAAATACATGAATTCATGAGAAACTTTTAACTGGTTTAGTAGGCTTAGGTTACACAACATTTCAATGTCCAGTATAAATATTGTTGCACAGGGTGTCAAAAGCTTCCATGAAGCAGTAATAGAATGGGAACTATGGCTGTAGGTGTGGAAAAGAAGGCCAACAGGAAGTGTTCAGGAAAAATAACATGCATCATGTGAATGAAACACTTTCATGGTTTAGATGGTTTCATAAGTCAAGTATTCGTATCTCATGCTAGTAATGTTTTGAATATATATTTTCGGTAATATAGATTCCATAGTATCAGGAGTCTTAAATGAAGAATAAAGTGTAACGATATTCAAGTTCTCATTTTAAAGAATTTTTTTAATGAAGACTTAGCAGAACAGGTTCTTTAATGAATATTTTGAAAAAATATTCAAATGTCAAGATTATATAGAGTTTTAGAGGAGAGTTTTAATGTTGATAATCACAGATTTCAGTAGATCACATATTTGAATGCGGTGAAGGATATCACGCCTGTAAAACCGGAGTATGAAGAATAAAAATAGGAAAATGTCTTTTAAATGTGTTATGTGACACTCCCTTTGGTGTCTTAGAAAATGGATTAATCACCCTGCTTTGGGGCACAATATGTTTGAAAGTTAAAATTCTTACAAGGGGAATTTAGATTTTTCGTGCAGATATTGACAAGTCAATCCAGAGAACCCAATTGTCATAGGGCATTTACCTGTTCTTTTCCAGGTGAGTTGAATTCCATGGAAACACAAAACTGTGTGGGGTGGCTATAAGAAAGAACAAAATCTTCATAGACATATCGGTGGAACGATTCACCCTGTTCCTGACATTGTATCAGAGAACGAAGGTAGATTCAGACATCCTCAGGTATTTCTTTTTGGCATATTGTTGTATTTAGGGTTAGGTGGAACTACACTTAGGTTATGTGATAAGGGAATAACTACCTTTCCCCCGGTTGCAATATTCTAACAAGTACTGAGCCCTTCCATGAGGTTAATGAAGGTTTTACTGGGAATTTCATACCACAATATCTAGTGTATGATATAGTATTTTGGGCACTAAGGTATTTCTATAGTTGCATTGAGATGGAGTCTAATCATCAACTCTAACAATATACAATAACTCGTGATCTAATATTACATTATCAAATTGGTTATGAATGTGAATTCCCATTTATTAATCCCAAAGAATTATCATTTCACCACCTTTTATACCTATATCATTTTCATAATCAATATATATTTCACAGTCTCCCATATATTCTAATTATAAATTTCAATTCCCTCGATCCTTATTCATGGGAATTCACAATTCTTTCCAAGAAATTATCAATCCCTCCCTAATTATTTTTGTTTCCTAGGGCTTCCCATGGTTCAAAAATAGACTCTGATATACAAATACTATGATGAAAAAAGGTGGATGGGCTATGCCCACTGGCATGAACAAGTGTCTAGGCTTCAAGCAACCACCACTTGGGAACTATTTCCCGTAAAAACTATTAATTAAAATAGTATCAGAAAATAAATACAAATTTGGCATGACCCATCCGTATGTTTGACATCCATACAGAAGGAAAAGAAAATAAATAGAAGAAACATAGTAAAAGAAGACAAAAATTAAACACACAATTAATCCCTCAACTACCCCAATCTCCCTCCCCTACAAAGAAAACCGCGTAGCCACCTCCAGTGCCCTTCTGACCCCCGTCACAAAATATAATTACCCTCCATCTATAGATATTGGTATAAGGCCTAAGGGGGAAATTCTATAAAGAAAATAAAAAAGTCAACTACAACATACATATCTCTAGTTATTAAACAAGTCACCGCCCAACATATTAGAACCACAATTCCTCATGGGTCCAATCATGTTCCTGCAAGCAAGGGAGAAACAGATCCCAGATTTAGAATTATATTATCAATTAGTAGAGTCCTATTAATTAAGAAGCACTCTTCCTATTAATGGTATATAATCAGTTTGGCTTGAGTTTCAACTTAGTTTGTATTTGTTCGATATAAGTTTGTTTGGGAAATTTTTATTAGATTTATTTATCTTGTTTTTATTTATATTAGCATGGACAATTTCATTTATTCATGGTCTAATCGAATCAATTTGATTACATTTAGTTCATATCATTTTGGTTTTTTTCATGTCAGTTGGAGTCATATTGGTTTGAATTCCTTATATTTTTCCCAATTTGATTCATCATTTTTAATATCAGAGTAGTTCAAGTTAGATAAGTTTTACTTCGTCCAATTTAGTTTCATTAATTTTTTTTTTCTATTTTAATTCTATTTTCTTGATTTTGATCATTCATATCTATTTTTTTTTTGTTCTTATTGACATTTATTCATGTAAGGTTTTTTTAGTTTGTGAATGTTTTTCTAAAAACGCTTCATTCTTGTTTTTATTTGGTTTTATTCTATCCATTATTGATCAAGTTACATTGATTAAATTTTGATTCAATTCAATACAATTTGGTTATACTTGGTTCATGTCAGGTTATCATGGGTTTATGAATGTCAGTTCTTTTTTTATAGGTACAATTTCGGTTTGGTTTGGTTTGGTTTTTTCAGGGTAATTATATCACACACAATAATCTATTTTAGAGAACATAAAATATATTATTAATTACTAAAAATGAATATCAATCACTATCAAGGTTTTAAAATAATCAGCATCACACTTTTACAGATATATATAATATCATAGGCATACCATTATCAAGATACATGAAAAATATGAAACAATCACTTACCTAATCTCAGTGAGTCATAATGTGTCCTATGAATTTTTTATAAAAAATGGAAAGACCACATACCAAACCATAGCTGAGATTTCATACTCATAACAACGTTCAAGAATCACCTAAAAATTAACAAAAAAAATCTATCACTAAATAAACTCAATTTTATAATATCTATAATCAATGAATAACTAATACCTAAGAGAAACCAATGCAATAAATTTCCAAAAATTAACCCAAAATTCTACAAGCCTAAAGTACCAAATAACTAAAGTAGATTATCCCAAAATTTCACCCTAAAATCTAAAAACCCTAGGAAAAACCAAACCTTAGTAACCTTCCATAAAAATAGAGAAAAATGGTTTGCAGCATACCCACATCAGCCTCCTTTATACAAGAGAATAGATAACCCCTTGATCCAAGATGAATTCCACCATGTTCAGGTGAGATTCACCTAAAAATATTTAATTCATTAACATGTATTAAAAGAAATTAAAAAAAGGAAGAGTTTAGAAGAATTATAATACAGTTTGAGTTCAAGAGGCAGAGGTCGGGAGGCCGCGGTGGCATCCGCGGAGGTAGAGGCAGAGGCGAGGGCGGGGGTGGAGGTGGTGGCTGAGGCGGAGGTGGGGGCGGGAGATGGAAGGTAATTTTTCATGTTGCAATGGATTGTATGACATTCCTACCCTGAAAAAGGAATATATGAAGAATAATAATCTATCATATAAGGTATCATTTCACTTTGTTTCAAATTCAATAAAAGATGTCCAACATAATAAGCCCATCGAGTAGAGTGAAAATATCAGATTGTCTACAAAGATAAATGATGATACAATTAGGAAAGAGGATTAATGATTATCCAAATGATAAAGTTGGAAGTATAAAAGATCTCAGTAGAGAGACATCTATCAACATTCCAGGTATTATTAAAGAGAGAGTTCTCCTCTTTATCTCCTTTCATTTAATGTTTACTATAATGTAGGGAATTCAAAGAATCAAATGTTGGGGAAGTTGGAAGAGTCTATCACTACTGTATAACAAGATAATATTCTCATAATTGATAACAGCAGTGATAATGCAATATTTCATGAGAGATCCTATGGGTAAATTATTATTCCAGGACACCAGGGAAGCAGTTAGAAATCTGGGTGTAGAAACAGATAAGTCATTGAATGATATAGTGGACAATCTTGATGATCCTAATTGTGAAAAATTGAAGGAAATCATGAATCTATCTCAATATGTTATAGGGATGGTTTTATGATCTCTATTCCTAATATCTAGAAATCATAAATGCTTCATAACATTACTGTATAATGTTTATAAGAAATATTTAGTACATACCTTTTAATATATGTAACATGAATCATGTTCAGATTCTAGAGAAGTTACATTTTTTCCACTTTCTTCTACTGGTAAGAATTTGGTTTTCTACAATCCTAAACGGCCTATTCCTTCCGGGGAACCAATTACACCTACCACTACTATAACTATCCAAACTATACCCGAGCCTATTGCTATATTTTCTACTGGTCCTATGTCTCCTCATCACAAGGTAAAAATATAGGTCAAGTTAAAAAATCCAATCCACAGAATCAAAAAAATTAGAAATCTATTTAAAAAATAGGCTCCAATTTCAATAAACATTACACAAAAAAATAGAATGAAAAGGTGTAAAACCTGAGGTTGTATAGGAATCACATATTAGGAAGAAAAATTTTATAAATGAGTCTCCCCGAACGATTTCAATAGGCATGTGGGAAAATAAATTAGATCATTTGGTCACAAATACATGCCACTAGATATAATAAATTTTTTCCATACAATTGTTATGGTGGTTTCAGAAGAATCAGAGATGATGAAGAAAAGAAACTCTCTAGATAGAAGTAAACCCTCATTCCAAAACTTATTCTGGGATGGAATGAGAACATGCACAATTGGAGATCATGACACTATAAATGAAATGTCACTGATTAAGTGAGTATAAACCCACATTGTAGAAAGTAGGATCTGATTCCTTATTCTTACAATTCGTGACTCATTTGATTAACATACTTGTGACTATTAACTCCATTTTCAAGAATTCATGCATAATTTTTTTTTACTCACAAGATTACAATACAATCATAATTAACTCCAAATTTCCAAAAGTGAGACATATTGAGTAAGACCATTTTCCAAAACATATCAGAATAAAATAAAAAAACTTAAGCAATTGTTTATTTCTTTTCTTGCTCACTAACATACATCAAGATATACTATTTTACCAGAAATTTCAGTAGAGAAGACAACGACACCTGGTATGGACACTATGTACACTTTACACAAAGGTGTTTTTATAGGTATGCATACCACTCTAATAGTGGAAATCTAGCCACCTAAAAACATATATTTTAAATGAAGATCTATAGTCCTCGCAAACATTGATCCAAGGGAAACACAAATAATTGTCCATATAAACCATATATCATCTTATTATACCCCATATACGTTTCCAAGACTTGTAGAAGATATTTGTTGGAGGAAAATCTAGAAATTTGAGAAAGAAATAACAAAAAAACCACACATACCTTGAATATCTAGATAGAGGAGGATGCTGGGAGATCGAGGCGGAGGTAGAGGCCAAAAGGTCGATTCGGAGGTGGAGGCCAAGAGGTAGAGACTGGGAAGTGGAGGCCGGGAGTCCGAAGCTGGTAGGCGGAGTCATGAGGCGAAGGCTGGGAGGTGGAGGCCGGGAGGTTTAATCGGAGGCGGAGGTGGACACCAGGAGGTCGAGGTGGAGGTGGAGTCTAGGAGGTCGAGACGGAGGTGGAGGCTGGGAGGTCTAGATAAAGGTATAGGCTGGGAAGTTGATGCGGAGGCAGTGGTTGGGTGGTTGACGCGGAGGTGAAGGTCGGGTGGTCGAGGCGGAGGCCGGGAGTTCGACATCAAGGCAGATGCAGGGAGGGTCGGGGAGGCAGGAGCTCGTTGGAGGGGATGAGGGCTCGTCGAAGTGGGAGGGGAAGAAGGAGACCAAGTGATGTTGGATGTGAAAGGGATTATACCCACAGTTTTTTAAACAACCATGGGTATAAGTTGAAAGAGATACTCTATACCCATGGTTTAGAGAAACTGTGGGTATAGAACCATTGTTTTAGATCCCATTTCAACTATGAATAATCAGTTGTAATGAAATAACCTATGGATCATAAAATTTAAAGGAACATATGGGAGACTTCTTGGAATGTTTATGTGGGAAGGGAATATTATGAAGTACCTTAGCAACATGATCCTATATTATTAGTGCTTTAGATTTTATCCAAAGAACAAAATCCAGTGGTATAAAATGCAGTGGTATACATACATCCTCACGTAAGTACAATAGATCAAGATACCTTGAAGGCATGGGGCTGGGTGGGAAGGGTTGTTTCATTTCAGGAAGGGGGGTGGAATGGTGGGAGGGGGTAGCTACAAGTAAGGGAGGGGGCATCTGTATGTAGGGAAGGGGGGATGTAGGCAGGAAGGGGGATGGGGTAGGCAGGGGGAGGGTAGGAGAGTGGGGGAAGGAATCTTTAGGAAATGCATTGGGATGGGGGAAGGGAGGGGAGTGGGTGGGGGTTTTTGCATACTTGGTGTTGGGGGGAGGGGGCTGTTGTAGGTAGGGGGATGATGAAAGGGGGGAAGTTCCAAGTAGGGAAGTATGGGGGGATGCTATAGGTAGGGAAGGGGGGGTGGGAGGAGGGGGGTAGTAGGTAAGAAGGGGGAGGGGCGGGGGTAGGCAGCTACATGCAGTGCATGGGGGTAGGGGTAGGGGAGGGGAAGGTAGTGCAGGGGGTGGGGGGAGGGGAGTGTGGGTCTGCTATAGGCAGGGGGCTGGGGGTTGGGGGCTGTAGGAAGGGGCCTGTGAGAACCTGAATAATGTGAATGTAGTTTAATTTTTTCCATTCACTAGTAGTGGAAGACCTACTATTGAGGAAGAAGTTCTTATAATTGGTACAATGACATTAAATAGCTGAAGATTGATATTGTTCATGAGTTTGATAATGATATTAGAATACTAGAGAGATCTATTAAACATATTTCTATAACAATTTGAATACTAAGCGATTCAAAAAGATATATACTCTCATGAAAAATCAGTGGCACAAGGATGATACCTTCTCATGAACAATATAGGTGTTGATTGTAATATGATACCTAATAACCCAATTGTAAACACTTTTCTACATAATTAAAACAATATTTGTCTGATAATTAATGTAGACACAATAAGGAGTCGATTTCCACATAGTGAATAAACCTTATAAAAATCATTCATGTTGTTTTCTATTATTTTTTTAACACTTCACATGTAACGGTGGTTGTTGGGAATTCATATATATTCCATAGTCTTCCATATATATTTCATAGTCTCCCATCTATGTCACACTCAAATAGAGTCCTAAAAATATGAAAATATGAAAGTATGATGACTGTAAAAAACATAACAGCATTTTAGAAGCTACCCAATCCCACAATGCTGAGTAATTATTACATAAGTAAAACAAAAACTGTAGTCATTGAACGACCCCCAATGCTTAGAATATATCACTCTAAAAAGATGATGCATCTAGCTCACACTAAAATAGATTCATGAAAATATGAAAATATGAAAATATGATGACTATAGAAAAATTAGCAGTATATAAGATCCACCCAATCCTTCAATGCTAAGGAATTATTACCCCCCCTTCCCTTTGAAATTTTTACTCTATATGTTAGGATTCTATTTATAAGAATCATATTCAATGTTTCTTTACATCATGATTTTAATCCATTATTGGGACCGTTATCAGTGAAAGACTTTAGAGAATTCCTTGATATCACCACCCATGATCCTTTTACTAAAATATATCGATAGGAAAAGGTGGATCCTCATAGAGGCTGTAAGTTTAAATAGACCACTATAATATAAAATAATGAGGATTATGATTTTATTCTTGAAGGATATTCAAAGGATAATAAATTCTCCTAAAACCCTAGTGGGGATTTGATTTCCATTATATGATTTTCATTAAAAAATATTATCTGTGTTATCCCCACAAATAATAAAGGGAATGGAACTAATGTAGATAGATATGATGTGGTGGCATCCCTCCAAAACATGGCATAAATAAGAATATGTCATGAAGGAATGTGAACTTGATAAAGAATTTTATTAAGATATGTGAGTTCCTCTAAATCCTCTACCACCCACTAGATGGGATTTAGTTAAATATAAATGGAAATGTTTGGATATACCAATAGACCACATGAAACCAAAATAATTTATGACCATTTGAAATAAGTTGAAAATTTATCGATTTGATGTTTAGTTTGATAAATTGGGGTGAATAAATGTATAACTATTTAGGGAAAATATTCCCATTAAATGAAACTCACACAAAAAGGTCAATATATCTCTTATATTAAATCCCCCATTTAATGTGGGAACTTATCTATCAATAAGATTGTAATCTAGTTACTTGGACCACTTGGGACCCAGAAAACAAGTCTACTTAACCCTGATAGTCACAGATTATAAAAAATTTCATATCATAAGGAAAAAATTAACAATATTTGTAGAAATTTACCCTTGGATAACTCAAGATGGATATCTACAACAGTTAAAATAAATTCATCCCTAAATATTTATACTCACTAAATCCAATTGAGAATTTACCTAGGAGATAGCTCCATTAAAAATCCTTGAATTTATTAAGTCACATGTTACAGGGATTGGATCCATGGAGGGGTGATGCACATAAAGATATCTAAAAATAAAAGTATACCCTGATTGGATGGACTTAACTCCTCCACCTAACATTTAGAATCCAAAATTTTTAATATTAAATTTCATGATTGATCCCTATAATTATTGCATGGAATTCATGGTTTCATGCCCTCCTAATATGGGAATACTAGATAAACATGCCGTAATGAAGATTAGAAGATGAAGAAAAAAAGGAAAGACTAGTATTTATTTTTTATAGGTTCTAACCAACTAGATCTTTCACTAGTTGGGAAGATCATAGATGACAGTTCCTTTATCAATTTAACTCCATGTGAAAGAAGAAAATTTTCCTTAACCACTAAAATTTATATTAGTTCAAAAAACAAGAGGTTTTTGGAGTTTATATCTAAGAAGAAAGGATTATCCTATTCACTAAATTTGAATCTTCCCTAATATAATGTATTGGTTTTTTATATAAAATATCTATGATGAGTTCCAAACACAACTTTTTCTCTTGAAATACACTAGTGATTTCTTGAAGTTTCATGTCATATATTAATACCTAGAAGATATTATTCTGTTCTCAAAACACAAATCTCAACTAACTCTTACAATAAAAGGCAAGAAACCCAATAGAGTTGAGACAATGAATTTCATTCTTAAGCTAGTGATGATGTTAGATCTAATTTTTATGCCTTCTTACTGTCATGTGGTGCCTCCTTATAAACCACAATAGAAAAAATAAAACCCACTAATAGAGTGAAATAAAGTGAAATATTGTCCGAATTTTGAAAACAAAATTAATAAGGGATCTTCCTTCTAAAAAATAACAAGTCTCTAGTTTCTTCATAGTTTCTCTGGTGAAGGAATTCGTCAAATTTATAGAGATTAATAGACCTAATTTTACCAGTTTGAATGATCTCTTATATTATTACTCCTACCAATGAATGTTAGGGAATAAAATATATGACTACTTCCTCTTTAAGGATATACTCTTGTAGATGATTGACTATGGGAATGTGAATTTGGTTAAACCCCCAACATTGGTGAGTTGTGTCACTACTACTTCATCAGAGGATGAAGGTTAGTGGAAGGAGATTCTTGATAGATACCCTTGTAAATTTAATTAATATATTAATATGAAATATTACATTCAAATTAATCTCAATTATCTTGTTGGGACCCAAATTACCTTGTTGAAGTCAATGGAGAAAACATCGTCATCTCAATCTTATAATATTCTATGCAAATAACAATTTCAAAGGAAGGAATAAAAAGAATAGAATATGTGAGAAATAAATCCATTCTAATCTATCTGGGACTTATTACCTCTATCACTTGATGAATAGGAATTACCACACCAAATGGAACTTTATATAATGAGGATTCAAAGTGAAATTTTTTCAATTCTATTCAATTGATTGATACCTTCACCAATTAAAAAGAATCATAGAAACATGAGTTCTATATTCATAATCATAGGCACATAAATCACCAAAATACCCATATTAAATTGTTCCAAAAATATATATAATAATAAACCAACCTAAAATGGTTGCATATGAACCAAGATGATCCCATCAACTTTTTCAGATGACAAAACGTGCGGCAGACCCAAGAGAACCATGATATGACCTAAAAACAAGGATCAAAGTTAGAATCTTAGAAACATAAAAAAACTAGGGTTTGACTAAATGAAACTAGGCAATAGGATATAGGAGAAATCTTATAAATTAAATAATTAAATCATATGAATTCATACCTTGATGTACCGACCAATAACCCTCAAAAAATTCGGGAGAGATGGTGGTAGGAGAGGGAGATGAGAGAGGGGGTGTCACACGGGGTGTTCGGCTGTGGGGGGTGTCACGTGTGACTGGAGAGGATTAGGTGGTCGAGGGATGTCGCTGGAGGAGAGGGAGTTGAGAGGGGTGGGGGGACATCACTGGAGGAGAGGGAGCTGAGAGGGGAGGGGGGACGTCATCAGAGGAGAGGGAGTCGAGAGGGGCTGGGGGCAGGGAGGCAGAGACTAGGAGGTCGAGGTTGGGGAGGGAAGGGGATGTCCAGGATGTAGAGTTTGGGGAGGGTAGGAGAGGGTTTATACAGGAGTAGCCTAAAATAAATCAAAAACCATGCAGGGAAGCCCGAAAAAATTGTGTAATCAGGGCAATGTATTCCAACAATTGTAACAAAACTGTGGGAATATATGATAATATATCACTTATACCCACTGGTTCTCTAAACCATGGGTATAGATTCATGGGGATAAACCTACATTCCAATAGTTCCATTAGAACCAAACCTATCTTGGGAAGTTGGTAAAGAGAAATGGAGAATGTGATATTCTCCATATCACATATAACTAGAGACACATATCTCATTGACGTCAAAATGGGAAGATTGTCCCAAAATCTTACAAGACATAGAAGATGAAGGCATCAAGTTTTCTTACAGTTTTAAAACCTTGTTGTTTTTGGGATTATCCCACCCAAGGATATAGATAGAATAAGGTATTATGTTTTGTTTGTAGATTATTTCATCAAGATGGACTGGATTATGCCTATCACAAAAAAATACTAAGGTGTGTAGATGTATTTCTCTATATTAGAAGATAGTTGAGAAATAATTGATTTGAATATTTGGAAATTATGAACAAAAAAGGGAAATTTTTTAAAATATTCATGTCGAATAATAACTATTTTAACATTTAATTAAATATTAGGTTTTGGAAATTATAATATCCCAGAGAAAAATTGTAGTGGAAAGAAGAAGTCACATAATAAACAACATGGCCTAAACTATGTTGATTGATAAATATTTTATAGAAAGGTACTATAAGGAATCTATTCTTGAATATGTGTATATATTTAATAGATAGACTATATATATATAAAATAGAGAACTCTATATTAATTTTTTTTGGAAAGAAACCCAAACTCATGTACTTGTAAGAGTATGGAATTAAATATTTTATTCTCAACAAGAAGAATAGTACAAGATTTGAAGATCAATGACATGAATACATATTTATTGGATACTAATTAAATATTAAGTCATAAAGGTGTTACAATAGTAGAATTAGAATGATTATTGAGGGAAATGGTGTTGTGATGAATAAAAATGGGAAAATCATATCAACACATGTGAATATTTTGTATGATAACCAACGAATTTGTGAATATGAAGGCGATGAAGAAGAAAAAATATTTAGGGAGTTTAATAATTAATGAATAAAATTCTAATAAAGACTTATATTGTGATGAATGTAAAGAAATTACACTATGCCTAAAAAGAAAAATTAGAAAGGCAGAAGTCACTGAAAGAAACATTATGGGAGAACATATAATCCCAGTTCAAACCAAAAGAATGAAGGCTCAATATAAGTTATATTTCTATCAATGGTGGAACCAAAATATTTTAAATAAGATATAAGATATTAGAGATGGGTCAAGGATATGAATGAAGATCTTGACCAAACAGAGAAAAATGAGACATGGGACGTTGTTCCAAGACCAAGTGAAAAGAATTCTATAATAACTACATCGGTGTTCTAAAATAAAATTAATGAAGACATTAAATTAATTTAAAAACAATAACTACTTGTGTCAAAGTGATAATATCAAATTGATTGAATTGTCATTGGTGCAGTGTTTTCACTGGTAGAATGTCTTGAAACTATTCAATTATTCATAGCCATAACATTTCAAAAGGGCTTCAAAGTACATGTAATATAAACAAAATCAAATTTCTTGAATGGTGTTCTTGAAGAGGATGTTTTTATTGAGAAACTATATGGGTTTCTAATTGATGAAGTCAATGTAAATTTCTATTGAATGAAAAATGATTTATCTAGAATCAAACAAGCACCAAGATCATGGTTTTGTTGGTCAGATCAATGTCTAAAAAACCTTAGATTCTATAGAATAAGAGTTGATTAAAAACCTATATTTCAAGAAGTATAATGGTAAGTGAATTATGGTGTTTATCAAGGTTTATGAAATATTTTTTATAGGATCATATGAAAACCAATGCAAGATTTATTCAGAACTCATTGGGTGTGAATTTGAGATGTCTCCAATTGATGAAATGTCATTTTTTTCCTTTTCTTTCGGTTCATTCAAAGATTATATGGGATATTTATCTCAGAAAAAAAATTCTATAAAATATTTACTAATATTTAAAATGGATTATTCGAGTCCCATGGAAAATATAGTAGAGATAATACTAAAATTATGAAAAATGAGAAGGGAAATAAGGTCGATGTGACCACGCAATGGAAAATCAATTAGAGTTTACTTTATTTTATTACCACTAAAATGGATAATTTATTTAATACTTGTCAAGACACTAATTATTATAATAATCCCAAGGAGATACACATGAAATATGTGAAAATAATTCTTTAAAATATCCACCATATAATGGTATATGAGTTGTTCTATCATAGTAATTCACCTCATATTTTGTTTGGATTTACTGATGCGGATTGGGATATTCAGCAGATGATGGAAAATCAACATCAAGTAGTGATTTATATCTTGGGAGTTCATGGATATAATGGAAAATCAATAATCAAAATTTCATATCTTCGAGCCCCTTGGAGGCTGAGGACATTGCTGCCACTCAGTATCTACTACCAAAAGGGGCAAGGGAGGCTCCACCTTATATCAGTGCTAAGAAAAATCCGATGATAAAGAAACTCTGTATCATCACTAAAATTTTAGCACTGATACTGGGAATCATTATCAGTGGTTTTTTAGTGCTGATAAAGGGATTCTCTATTAGTGTTAGTGTAACACCCCACGCTTCCACGGTATTCTTCTCACTGAATAATACAGTAGCGTGTGTTGTATGCAACTTCAAGTTCTAAGACACACCACAACTAATAAAACTAGCTGTTATGAATAATAATACCCACTTTTTGAAATTATATAAATTTTATATTCCAAAATAGACTTCATTTTTGGATTCTGAATATCGAAATTATCCTAGGATGAAGTTTTGGTACTTTTTGGATAACTTTTATATTTGGATGAATAGTTAAAATTACTAAATTTTAATTAAAAACAACTCTTTTAATCGAAATAATTAACAGTGATAAATTATGAATTTGAGTGTTTCGAAAGTATATCTAGAATATATTTTTACCATTTAATACAATTTTTGTCATTGGACATAAATTTAAAATTAAATCGGACATAAACAAGTGCCAATCTTTTGATAGTTATTATCTCTTAAAAACACGCTTTTTGTTTTAACAACAGAAATTAATTTTAAATTAGTTTCTTCCACTTCTGCATTTTGAATTTGTAAAAATGGATTCCATATTTTGAATAAGTATTTCTAAATTATTTAAATAGGTAACTTTTATTTTTTGACAATTTGAATAATTACTTCGGTAAATTTTTTTATTTACCATGGTTAAAGGGTAAAGCTGGTAAATATGGGTAAACAAATAATATCATAATAATAAAAAATTACCCTAAAATGTGTCCTAACATTATTGGTTGATACATTTCTAACCATGGGCATATTTTGGTCGATTGTTTGACCCCATGGATCCACTTGTAAGTGATAATGACACTTTATATTAATTAAGTTAAAATAAATACAAAAATGACATAAGCATATATCGTTTAGAAAAAAAAATTACATAGGGATATATGTGTTGGTTATTCGACTATAAATATTCATTAGAAAGATAAAAATATTTCCTAAATAATGCTATTTTATTTATAATTTTTATACATTTAATAATTAATATTATTTATGACACAATAATGATGCAGTTTTTCCCTTATTAATGAAAGAATCAAATAATTGGTATTATAAATGTTAAAATTAATATAATTTGAAAGTTTTGATGACATCCATGAATTTTATTGCTTAATGTGACATTATATTATTTCTTAAACGAATTTGGTTCGAATTAATAAAGTTGTTAAGACTTTAACAAAAATCAATGATTGAATAGTGTCAAAATTGACATAAAAGAATTTATAAAACAAATATTATATTATTAATTTATATTCAATTTCTAGAAAACTATGGTTCGTCCAAGAGACTTATGTCATGATATTTGTATCATTAATGGACCACTTGGGGGTCTCTTGGATGTATATAGTAAGTTTATTAACTATATAATATAAAAATACAAAGTGACATGGTAAATGTTAAACTAATTAACTAAGAGTTAAAACTAAAATATATGGTTAATATAGTGACCCAAACCGGTCTAAAACCTATAGGTTGAGTGGTTCTCGACCTATAACCACCTTTAACTTTAAATAATACACTTTTGAGCCATTAGAAACAGAATATAAATTTATTATAAAATAATATTTCTAACTTTTCCAAAGGTGCCCCTCACCCCACTTATAAAAAGGCACTCCCCCTTCTCAGTAATTCACACATTCAAAGCCATTTGGCTCGGCCAACCCCTGCCCAAATACTCTCTAAAATTCTCTCAATTCAACCTAGAGGCCTTAGTTTTATCAGAAATCCAACCTAAGAACCTTTTTTTATCAAATCAAAAGGAAGAACCCAAAGAAGAGGTAATGTTTTCCCCACCCTCTTTCAAGTTCCTTTCTTCTTCCACTTCTTCTTTATTTTTTATTACCATTCTAAAATAATAACTCCAGTATATTATATATACTTTTATGTTATTATAAACATGTTATGACCATATTTCAGTATTCTATCCATCCTTTGAATGACATGTCACCATACGTGTGTACATACGGCCTACCGTCTCCACGTCGTGGTGTCATTGTTATTGAAAACATTATTATTTGGATGGGTATAATAATGATGTGTAATTCATGTAAATAATAAATATAACATGATAAGTATTCTTTATATATGATATACCATCTTATTATATATTACTTTAATATCAAAAGGATGATATTGTCGCTCGTGCGTACGTACGGACTACCATCTCCACGAACGCGATGAGATTCATTCTCCATCGTATCCATTCAAGTATAATTATAATTTGATGATTAATAATAGTATTCAAGGACTTGATATCATTATGGATATGAATAATATACATTCCATCCATAAAAAATATGGCTCACATAACAAAGAATATAAAGGAAAAAGAATCTGTTAACACCCGAAATGATGATAATACTAAGATATTATTAAAAATCAATGTTAAAAGATCATATATGATATCATATTAATGTATATAATTATTTTATAATTTAATACAAATTATTTCACCATTATAAAGGAGGTTAACCTACCCCTAACCAAGTAAAAGTACAAGGTAAGGGGTTTCTTATCTCACTTTTAATTCCGTGAGATTTCCATTGTTCAACACTTATTTATTGCATGTGGTGTGTGTACTGGCCATGTTTGTATCCATTGTGTAATATAATTTAATTAATGGATATTTACATCATCATTGTATGATCCTTATTTCATGGGTTTATGTTTCTTAAGTTACCAAATCGATAAAGGAATTTGAAATTTCAATTTCCACTCATTCGACTTTACGCATACTTCATTGATTATTTTACTCCAAGATTATGTGTGGAATCACTATTCACTTGATTATGTCATAATGTCCACTCCCCTTTAGGTGGATATACTTTTGATACACATAATCACTCCATTGATAAATTCTCAAGTCATCGGTATGAACTTGAAAAGAGTAATTTTTACTCAATCTCGATTTGTTCAGTTAAACATCCAATTCATTGGTGTTGTTTTTACAAGAATATGTGTGAATGTCATTTGATTGTTTTACACTGAATATCCAATCATATTGAGTGTATTTATATTTTTCACACATAATTATGTCATTAATTTATCCTTAACCTAAGGATACAGCCTTTATGAGAGATTTCATCTCAATTTACATTCCATTGAGACTCGTTTGTGGTTATACACCAAATCAATTTTATATGGTGTATATAATGTACTTTGACATAGAATATCATGAATCGATTTATTCTCATGATATTAAAAAAAATTATGAACTTAATTATTTGTATTCAAGTGTCTCTCTTTTGGTTAGGAACTATAACTAAAATATCATTTTAAATTTTATTAAAGATTTATTATTCTAAATCTTTCTCATTAATGTCCATGTTTTAAAAATGGTTTTATGGATTTATTTATATAGACATTAATGTTTTCAACTAAAAATTCCTTTTAAAAGTTTCAAAGTGGTATGGGAAACTTTGATTCAAAAATCTATTTTAAATGGATTCTTGACAAATAGTGTGACTTTTAAATGTTTTCAAGAAAAAGGGGGATATTTCTCTCAATAGTTTGATGATTATTTTAATCTATGTCAATATCCTTAATTATTCTTGATTGAGGTTAAACTGATACAATAAAATCTTCCATATTGTATCGAATGAGTTAGGTTTGACTGTGTATGTTCTATTTTTCTACCATTCATGGTTTGTGGTTAATGTATTAACATTTCGTATGCTAGTTTTAATACGAATATTTATGTTATGTTTCAAACTTTTCAAATGAGGAATGAATTGGACTTAGTAAGTGACGGGTGGAGCCCGCTATAGCTCCTCGATGCATCGGTAGGTCTCATGAGACAAACTAGTGTCTTGGCACAAGGCCTTGACAAAATCTTATTAGTAGTCTTGGCATAAGAAATTGACTGTGTGGTTATGATAGTCTGGCATTATGCATTCCATCATTATGAAAGTGGTTATTGATATTGCATTTGATTATTCTACTAGTAGAATATCCATGTGAATAAGTAAATGGAATTATTTCATTTTATCTTTTCCATATTATGCTGAATTTCAAGTTTAAATGGATTTTGTTTAAGTTATACATTGCCTTAAGTGTTTATGATTATCTATTAAAGCTTCTTCTATATTCTTATCCTTACTGAGCATCTTAGCACACCCCTTTCAATGTTTTATTTTTCCCAGGATTGTGAAGAAGTAATTTATGATTGACCTGTAGGGATAGTATGAGGGGATATGAAGATAAGATGTTTTTTATGATGTAATGTAAACCTTATGAATGTATCTATTACTTCCATGGATACTAAACTAATTGGTATTTCGAGACTTGATACTTTGTGATCATGCCAATGTTTTGTAATAATGCACCGACTCAAGGTAACTCAGGTCGGGGCGTTACAGTTGGTATAAGAGGAAGTTTAGTACAAACCTTGGAAGCTAGAATTAGATAAACTCTGATTATATCACATAGACCTAATATGGAATTTGAGGATTAGTATAGAAGATCTTCCTAGAATTTTGGTATTGTAGAGATTTTGTGAGTTTTCCGAGCAATACATCTCTGTCTGGATACGACCAGGTAGAGGCGGCTCTAGCACAGATGTGCCTAGGGGTAAAACCTAAAAAACCGCTTTGAGCTAGACTCAAACAGGAACTGGTGCACGACAACGGGCCTTGCTGCACTCTTGGTTACGACACTCCCTGGGGATATGCTAAGGATAACTCTCATTTTATTTAAAAATAATTATGAAGGGTTTATGAGTATATACATCCTTAAAGAAAACATTTTTATGATTATGGATTATATCCATAAATAGTTAAATTTATGTTAAGTGTTTTATAATTATGGAATTATGTATTTTGATTCATAAAATCATCTAGTTTATGCCATTATTTAGAAATGTCTCATGGTGGAAGAAATGGAAACCGTATCAATGCACGCACTCCATGTAGGGATTGACCTCCTACTCAAGATAATTATAGTGGAGCTGGTGATACAACTAGTGCTGATCAACTAATCAGCATACTAGGAAAACTCACTCAGGTTATGAATAATAACCTTACCCGTATGAAGCACCCTAATCCACAACATGGAGGATCAATGTCAGATAGCTTAATGAGGATAAAACCACAAACATTCAATGGGATTACAAATCCATTAGTAGCTGAGCAATGGATAAGTTCCCTAGAGAAAATATTTCAGGCTTTGGGGAGTAGTGAAAGGGAAAAAGTTATCATGGAAGTTTACCGCCTCACTGGAGATGCTGATAAATGGTGGTCATTGATTCAAATCATTAAGGAAGTTGATGAAGTATCAAATATGGAATGGATGGAGTTCAAAGATCTGTTTTTAGAAAAATAATTTCATTGTGACCATCGAGCAGATATGGAAAGGCAATTTCTGAGTCTGAGACAAAAGGAGGATGAGAATGTCGCAAAGTATGAGGATAACATTACGAGGTTAGCAAGGTATGCTGGAGATTATATACGTAACCCAAGAAGTAATATTGATCATTTCTTTGATGGGTTAAAACCATTTCTCTGGCGATCATTAGTCTCACAATCCTTCTCGTTGTACGAAGGCATTGTCTCATGTTCTATCAAGACAGAAAAGAAATTCTCTAAGTCTTATGACTTTATAGCAAAGCAAGAGAAGAAGAGATTTACTGATCAATCTGGGAATGGAAATAAAGGGAAGAAGGGAAAGGTTTAATATCCATCCTGTGGTAAATGTGGGAAGAAACACCCCAATACTTGCCTAAAAGGAATGTGAGTCTGTTACAAGTGTGGTGAAAAAGGCCACCAAGCTCGTGATTTCAAGGGGAAGAAGGAAGCTACCGATGTCCAATGATACAATTACAGGGATATGGGACATTATGCAAATGAATGTCCTAAGCGTTATGGGAACTTACCTCAGAAAATGACAAGGGATCAAGCCCAAGATTATGATATCACTACTACTGAGGTAGAAGCTCCGAAAGACGTGGTGGAAGGTAATTTAATGGTTTCCTCAAGTTTAGAAAATTCATTATTTGATTCTGGATCATCACATTGTTTCATATCTTCCCAGTTTTCTAAGAAAATTAGATATTTCCAATTTGATTTAACAAGGGAGTTGTCAGTTAAAACTCATAAGGGAAGTATCATTGCAACAATGTTTTGTGAATTAGTCCCCATTAGAGCACATAAATATTCTTTATCCCCTGATCTCATCATCATACCTATGATTGTGTTTCATATAATCCTCGTTATAGATTGGATTTTGGACCATGATGCGAAGATTTATTGTAAGAAGAAGGAGGTTACGATTTTTGATGATGATGATAAGGAACACATTATCTTTAGAGAAGAATAGTCACCACCTAATTCTTATCTAGATCCACCCCTAATTTCTAAATTAAATTCAATTATTGGGGAGGAAGAGAATGAAATGACTGTGGGTGAGGAAAGGAATTTTTAAATAGAGGATGTACCTATTGTGAAGGAATCTGTAGATGTGTTTCCAGAAGATTTAACTAGACATCCTCTAGAACGAGAAGTTGAGTTTTCCATTGATTTAATTCCTGGATCTAGGCCTATATCAACGACCCCTTATAGAATGGCCACTGTGGAATTAGTTGAACTAAAGAAACAACTAGAGGAATTGAGTAATAAGGGATTTATTCACCCTATTGTTTCTCCATGGGGAGCCCCTGTTCTTTTTGTTAATAAGAAAGATGGATCTACGAGGTAATGTATCGACTACAGGGAGATTAATGCTATAACAATAAATAACAAGTATCCCCTACCTTGCATTGATGATTTATTTGACCAACTGCATGGAGATCAATACTTTTCAAAGATTGACCTTCGGTCTGGATACCATCAGTTGTGTGTGAAGAAGGAATACATTCTGAAGACAACATTTCGAACCAGGTACGGGCATTACGAGTTTACGGTAATGCCTTTTCGGCTGACTAATGTGCCTTATGTGTTCATGGATCTAATGAATAGAGTTTTCAAGGAATATCTAGATGAATTTTTGGTGGTATTTATGGATGATATCTTGGTATACTCCAAAATCTACGAAGATCATGAAAATCACTTGAGCATTATCCTAAAGAATCTGAGAAGACATGAATTATATGGGAAGTTTAGCAAGTGTGAATTCTGGCTTCAGAAGATTTCTTTTCTTGGCTATATTTTCTCTAAAGATTGAATCTCTATTGATCCTTCTAAGACCAAGGCAATCCAAGAATGGACTGCACCGACGATTATAACTTAGGTATGCAATTTTATTGGTTTGGAAGGTTATTATCGACGTTTCGTCCAGATTTTTTCCCAATTGGCTAACCCGTTAACAAAGCTCACACGTAAGAGGGTTAAATTTGTTTGGATAAAAGAGTGTGAAGAATTTTTTGAAGAACTGAAGAGAATATTAGTCAATGATCCTATATTGACTCTACCATCGGGGAATGATGGGTTTGTTATTTATAGTGATGCATCGAAGAAAGGACTTGGTTGTGTCCTTATGTAGAATGATAGGATAATTGCCTATGCATCACAGCAGTTGAAAATTCATGAGAAAAACTATCCAACTCATGATCTCGAGTTAGCAGTTGTGATCTTTGCTTTGAAGGTATGGAGGCACTACCTCTATGATGAAAAATGTGAGATTTATACTGATCACAAGAGTTTGAAGTATATTTTCTCACAAAAAGAACTCAACATGAGGCAAAGGTGATGTCTTGAACTACTCAAGGATTATGATTGCACGATACACTACCACCCGGGGAAGGAAAATAAGGTGGCAGATGCTTTGAGCAGAAAAGATCATGGAGTTTTGAACATGATGAGAATTGAAAGGGATCCTATTTTCATGGATCTAGTGAAGATGGATATAGAAATTACCATGGAAGGTGAAACATCATTACATTTTCCAATGGTTTCCAAACCATCTTTACTAGAAAGGATAAAGAGTTCGCAGACTGGTGATGAACAGTTTAAAAAGAATATTAAAGCTGTGAATGATGAGAGATTGAAATAATTTGGGTATGAAGATGGAATTTTGAAATTTAGGAAGAGACTTTGTGTTCCCAATATACCTAATCTAAAAATGGAATTTCTAGATGATGCTCATAGTTCCAATTTCTCTATACACCCTAGGAGCACCAAAATGTATAGAGATTTGAAGGAACATTTTTGGTGGGACAACATGAAGATGGAGATTACTGATTTTGTGTCAAGATTTATGGTTTTTCAATAAGTGAAAGCTGTAAGGAAACAAACCGGAGGAGTCATGCTACCTCTTCCCATACCAGAGTGGAAATGGGACACTATTACGATGTAATTTGTTATGGGGCTACCAAAGACTCCTAGAAGGAATGATGAAATATGGGTTATTGTTGATCGTCTTACCAAGTTAGCACATTATCTTGAAATAAAAGAAGATCTACCACTGGAATGTCTAGAAAGACTATATATTAGTGAAGTTGTGAGACTTCATGGAGTACCCCTATTGATTGTTTCTGATCATGATCCCCGTTTTACTTCAGAATTCTGGAAGAGTCTTCAGAAGGCCTTGGATACTGAACTTTATTTGAGCACTGCCTACCACCCACAAATAGATGGACAATCCGAATGGACTATTCAAACCTTAGAAGACATGTTGAGATCCTGCTCGCTTGACTTTCAGGGTATGTGGGATCAATATTTACCTCTGGCAGAATTTTCCTATAACAATAGCTTCCATTCAAGTATTTGGATGGAACCATATGAAGCATTGTACAGAAAGAGATTTCGCACACCAACCCGTTGGGATGACGTTGGTGAAAGAAAACATGTAGGCCCATAACTGGTGGAGGAAATGATGGAAAAATTAAAGGTAATCCAAAACCACATCAAATCATCTCAAAGTAGGTAGAAGAGCTATGCCGATAACCGAAGGAAGGATTTGGAATTTTAGGTAGGAGATCATGTTTTCTTGAAGGTATCTCCATGGAAGGGAGTTATACATTTCTGTAAGAAGTGTAAATTGAGTCCTAGGTATAGCGGACCTTTCAAAATTCTAGAATCAATTGGGGCTATAGCTTACCATTTGGAAATGCCGCCAAGTCTCTCCAAAGTTCACGATGTGTTCCACGTATCGCTGTTGAGAAAATACATACCTGACCCAACGCATGTACTCACCTATGAGGATTTAGAATTGGAACATGATCTTTCTTATTGAAAAGAGCTCGTCTAGATTCTTGATACGAGAGAACAAGTACTGAGAAACTGGACGACTCGTCTGGTAAAAGTTGTATAGAGAAATCATAAGATGGAAGAGGCAACGTGGTAACCCGAGGAACTTATGATGAAGAACCACCCGAGTCTTTTCATGTGGTAGTATTATAGAAACTTCAAGGACGAAATTATTTGAAGTAGGGGATAATGTAACATCCCAAGCTTCCACGGTATGCTTCTCACTGAATAATACAGTGGCGTGTGTCGTACGCAACTTCAAGTTCTAACACACACCACAACTAATAAAACTAGCCGTTATGAATAATAATACCCACTTTTTGAAATTTTATAAATTTTATCTCTCAAAATGAACTTCATTTTTGGATTTGGAATATCGAAAATAGCCTAGGATGAAATTTTGGTACTTTTAGAATAATTGTTATATTTTGATGAATAGTGAAAATTACTAAATTTTAATTAAAAACAACTTTTTTAATCGAAATAATTGACAGTGATAAATTATGAATTTTAGTGGTTTTAAATTATATCTAGAATATATGTTTATCATTTAATACAATGTTGGTCATTCGACATAATTTCACAATTAAACCGGACATAAACAAGTGCCAATCTTTTGATAGTTATTATCTCTTAAAAACACGCTTTTTGTTTTAACAACAGGAATTAATTTTAAATTAATTTATTCCAATTATATGTTTTGAATTTGGAAAAATGGATTCTATATATTGAATTATTATGTCCAAATTATGTAAATAGATAACTTTTATTTTTTGACATTTTGAATATTTACTCTGGTAAATATTTTATTTACCATGGTTAAAGGGTAAATCCGGTAAATAAGGGTAAAAAAATAATATTATAATAATAAAAAATTAACCTAAAATGTGTCCTAACCTTATTGGTTGATAAATTTCCGATAATGGGCATATTTGGGTCGATTTTGGAACCCCATGGATCCACTTGTAAGTGATAATGACCCATTATATTAATTAAGTTAAAATAAATACAAAAATGACATAAGCATATATCTTTTAGAAAAATGATTTTTACATAAGGTTTTATATGTTATATTTTTTACTATAAATATTCATTATAAAGATAAAAATATTTTCTACATAATGTTATTTTATTTATAATTTTTATACATTTAATAATTAATATTATTTATGACAGAATAATGATGCAGTATTTCCCTTATTAATGAAAGAATCAAATAATTGGTATTATAAATGTTAAAATTAATATAATTTGAAAGTTTTGATGACATCCTTGAATTTAATTGATTAATATGACATTATAAGATTTCTTAAATGAATTTGGTTCTAATTAGTAAAGTTGTTAAGACTTTAACAAAAATCAATTATTGAATAGTGTCAAAATTGTCATAAAAGAGTTTTTAAAACAAATATTATATTATTAATATATATTCAATTCCTAAAAATCTAAGGTTCAGCCAAGAGACTTTTATCATGATATTTGTATCATTAATGGACCACTTGGGGGTCTCTTGGATGTATATATTATGTTTATTAGTTATATAATATAAAAATACAAAGTGACATGGTAAATGTTAAACTAATTAACTAAGAGTTAAAACTAAAAGATAATGTTAATATAGTGACCCAAACCTGTCTAAAACCTATTGTTTGAGTGTTTTTAGACCTATAGACACCTTAAACTTAAAATAATCCACTTTGGAGCCAATAGAAACCGAATATAAATTTATTATAAAATAATATTTCAAGATTTTCCAAAGATGCCCCTCACCCCTCTTATAAAAAGGAACTCCCTCTTCTCACTAATTCACACATTCAAAGCCTTTTTGATCGGCCAAACCCTGCCCACATACTCTCTCAACTTCCCTAAATTAAACCTAGAGGCCTTAGTTTGATCATAAATCCAACCTATGGAGGCCTTTTGATCAAATCAAAAGGAAGAACCCGAAGAAGAGGTAATGTTTTCACCACCCTCTTTCAAGTTCCTTTCTTCTTCCACTTCTTCTTTATTAATTATTACCATTCTAAAATAATAACTCCAGTATATTATATATAAATTGATATTATTATAAACATGGAATTACCAAATTTCAGTATTCTATCCATCCTTTGAATGACATGTCACCATACGTGTGTACGTACGACTTACCGTCTCCACGTCGTGGTGTAATTGTTATTAAAAACATTATTATTTGGATGGGTATAATAATGATTTGTAATTTATTTAAATAATAAATATAACATGATAATGATTCTGTATATATGATATACCATCTAATTATATATTTATTTAATATCAAAATGATGATATTGTCACTCGTGCGTACGTACGGACTACCGTCTCCCCGAACGCGTTGAGATTCATTCTCCATCGTATCCATTCAAGTATAATTATTATTTGATGATTAATAATAGTATTTAAGGACTTCATATCATTCTGTATATGAATAATATACATTCCATCCATAACAAATATGGATCACATAACAAAGAATATAAAGGAAAATGAATATGTTAACACCTGAAACGATGATAATACTAAGATATTATTAACAAATCAATGTTAAAAGATCATATATGACATCATATTAATGTATATAATTATTTTATAATTTATCAAAATTATTTCACCATTATACAGGAGGTTAACCTAATCCCAACCAAGTAAAAGTGCAAGGTAAGGGGAATCTAATCTCACTTTTAATTCAGTGAGAGTTCCATTGTTCAGCACTTATTTATTGCATGTGGTGTGTGTACTACCCGTGTTTGTATCCATTGTGTAATATAATTTAATTAATGGATATTTAAATCATCATTGTATGATTCTTATTTCATGGGTGTATGTTTCATAAGTTACCAAATCGATAAAGGAATTTGAAATTTCAATTTCCCCTCATTCGGGTTTACGCATACTTCATTGATTATTTTACTCCAAGATTATGTGTAGAATCACTATTCATTTTATTATGTCATAATTTCCACTCCCCTTTATGTGGATATACTGTTGAAACACATAATCACTCAATTGATAAATTCTCAAGTCATCGGTATGAACTTGATAAGAGTAATTTTTACTCAATCTTGATCTGTTGAGTTAAACATCCAATTCATTGGTGTTGTTTTTACAAGAATATGTGTGAATGTCCTTTGATGGTTTTACACTGAATATACAATCATATTGAGTGTATTTATATTTTTCACACACAATTATGTCATTAATTTATCCTTAATCTAAGGATACGACTTTTATGAGAGATTTCATCTCAATTTACATTCCATTGAGACTCTTTTGTGGTTATACACCAAATCACTTTTATATGGTGTATATAATGTACTTTGACATATAATATCATGAATAGAATTATTCTCATGATATTAAAAAGTTTTTATCACCTCAATTGTTTGTATTCAAGTGTCTCTCTTTTGGTTAGGAGCTCTAACTAAAATATCATTTTAAAATGTTTTAATGATTTATTATTCTAAATCATTCTCATTAATGTACATGTTTTAAAAATGGTTTTAAGGATTTATTTATATGGAAATTAAAGTTTTCAATTCAAAATTCCTTTTAAAAGCTTCAAAGTGGTATGGGACACTTTGATTCAAAAATCTATTTTAAATGGATTCTTGACAAATAGTGTGACATTTAAATGTTTTCAAGAAAAAGGGGATATTTCTCTCAATAGTTTGATTATTATTTTAATATATGTCAATATACTTCATTATTCTCAATTGAGGTTAATCTGATACAATACAATCTTCTATATTGTATCGAATGAGTTTTGTTTGACTGTGGATGTCCTATTTTTATACCATTCATGGTTTGTGGTTAATGTATTGACATTTCGTATGCTAGTTTTAATACAAATGTTTATGTTATGTTTCCAACTTTTCATATGAGGAATACATTAGACATAGTAAGTGACGGGTGGAGCCCGCTATAGCACCTTGATGCATCAGTAGGTCTCATGAAACAAACAAGTTTCTTGGCACAAGGCCTTGACAAAATCTTATTTGTAGTCTTGGCACGAGGCCTTGACTATGTGGTTATGATAGTCTGGAATTATGCATTCCATTATTATAAAAGTGGTTATTGATATTGCATGTGATTATTGGACTAGTAGAATATCCCTGTGAATAAGTAAATGGAATTATTTCATTTTATCGTTTCCATATTATGCGGAAGTTCATGTTTAAAAGGCTTTTGTTGTAGTTATACATTTCCATAAGTGTTTATTATTATCTATGAAAGCTTCTACTATATTGTTATCCTTACTGAGCATCTGATCCCACCCCATTCAATATTTTACTTTTCCCAGGATTGTGAAGAAGTAATTTATGAATGACCTGCAGTGATAGTATGAGGGGATATGAAGACAAGATGTTTTTTTTATGATGTAATGTAAACCTTATAATTGTATCTAGTACTTCTAAGGCTACTAAACTAATCGGTCTTCTGAGACTTGATCCTTTGTGATCATGCCAATGTTTTGTAATAATGCACCGACTCATCGTAACTGGGGTCGGGGCATTATAGGTGGAGAATCCCTGATAAGAAATCCATGTATCAGCGCTAAAATTTTAGTGTTGATATAGGTAATCGTTATCAGCGATTCTCTAGCACTCATAAAGAATCCCCTTTATCAGCACTAGAAAAGCACTGATAAAGATTCCCAATATCAGCATTAAAATTTTAGCACTGATACAGGGTAACCATTATTAGCGCTAAAAAAGTGCTGATAAAGAGACTGTTTATCAGCGCTTGAAAATCACTGATAAAGAAGGCTTGTATTAGCGATAAAATGTTAGTTCTCATACATGAAGGATTTATCAGCGCTTTTTTAGCGCTAATAAAGAGGCCCTTTATCAGCACTAAAAAGCACTGATAAAGGATACCTTTATCAACGCTAACATTTTAGCACTGATAAAACCATATTCCCATATTTTATAAAATCGTTCACACAGTGTCCTTGGTTTATCGCGACCTAAATCTCTCGCGGTACTATAACCCTGCGACTCCCCTCCACCGCCCCCCAATCTTCGCATTGTTGTACCTCCGCCGCCCCCAATCTTCACGTTGCTGGATCTCCGCCACCCATGATCTTTGCATTGCTGACCTCCACCGCTAGCTCTTCTCCTAATACTCCCCCTTGAACCTCTTCAGTGAATCATCCTCCCCACAAAACCTACTTCTCCTCATCTTCGCTTGACCATACTCCCCGCGAACCCTACTCCTCCATTTCTCATCGGTTGGCGGCTCCTCCCGTGCACCTCCTCCCATTCACCTCCACCTGTGGATGTTTCCAAGTGTGTGGTAAGTGATTCAATTCTTTTACATTATTAGATGATTTTGATATTCTTTCTTAGCTTCATGAATTTGTTTTATGTATTACTTTTTTGGTGCGAAATATGTTTTCGAAAGGTTTTGAGATCCACATGTGAAGAATGTTTTTTTCTAAAAGAATGTTTTTATGTTTCATGTTATCTTTGTTGAGGTGTTTCTTAAATATATTTTATGTCTTGTGTGAAAGGAGTAAAATGAAATAAGTTTTCGAAGATAATTAATGGTTTGAATGTGTTGAAGGTGGATTTTATAAGAGAAATTCATTTTTGTTGCAATTTGTATTTTTTTTGAACCTGATATGTGTCTTTGAATTGTGAATGTGATTTGAAACATGTTATAAAATGGATTTTATGTGAGTATTAATTTGAAAGGGTATTTTCTCATAGAAATGGTTGGATTACATATGTGTTCTTATTTTTTTGTTTCCAAATGTGTTTCATAAATTTTGAAAGTGGTGTGAAATGTGTTTCTAAATGGTTTTAGTGTGCAAGTGAAATGGAAAGTGGGTTTTGTGTAAAATAGTTATTTTTGTGTGAGATTTCGATCATTGGATCCATGTAAAAATGTGGAAATGTGAATGTGGTGATATCCTTATGTGCTTATGATGCTTGGAATGTGTATGTGAAAGTGGTGATATAGTTATTGTTAAGCTAAATGGGGTCTTAGATTGAAAATACTTCAAAGAAATTTTTTACCAAGCAATTGTATCTAGATTTGATAGTATCAGGTATGTCCATGGAGTTTCTCAACCTCATATAAGTTTATTATACATTGAATCAATATAATAATAATTTCTCTAAACATTCTCAGTTTTCACTTGAAGTGGTGTCAAACAAGAATCTTAAGTCCTAGAGGTTTTATATGGGTCTTCGATTAGATATCCAATATCAAGTATTTTTTCTAAATTTTACATAAAATATTGATGTTCTAGATAGGGATGTGATGGATGAAATTGGAATGACTATTATGTTAGGGTTAACTAGAGTTACTTATATTCCCAGTGGTAGTTTTAGTGGATCCTATAAGTAGAATAGAAAGTAGAATGAGCCTCAATGTGAACATAGTGGTGGTTTTATTTTATATAAAACATCCTCCAGATCATCTATAGTGTCTAGTAAAGGCCAAATGACTTTTTCCAATGTGAAAAGATTGAACACTCAAAGAATTATTGCATGGAAGCATTGAATATTTAAATCTCATACATACATTAAACCAACTTGAAGAAAGTTTTATCTGTTTTTACTACCCTGTGTAGTTGAATGGAATCATAAATATTGAGAGGTACCAAATCATAGTATTATTATTCAATAAAAATGGGATCCTAGAAACATGTATTAGGAATGAAACAACTTCATTCAGTGGATTAATCTCTAGTAGGAACTGATGTGTGTCATGCGATAGTGAGAGGCACCATTTCCATTTCTTTTTCTTTAGTGTATGTTTTATTTGATATTTGTTCCCATCATTATTTCATATCAAACCTCAACATAGAACTATTGAAACCTATAATAGAGCTCATGGATTATGTGATAGAGATTGTAACATCTCTCTGGACAAAGAGAGAGTAAGGTCTCTGATTCCCCTCTCATGCTTTCTCTTTTTCAGAGATTTAGATCATATGATATTTTTTAGTTCTTAAAATGATTCCCCTATATGTTATTCTCAGAATGGACTGACTAGTTTCTTATAAATATTGTATTTACTATTATCATCGGTGGGTGTCCTTCACTACCCCCGATGGGGAATTATATGTTTTCCATAGAGAATCAGACCTGAGGTCTTATCTAGATAGACCTCTTCTTCTAGAGTTGAGTGGGATGATATCCTTTTATGCTATTGAACTAGAGTAGGAAGCCTATTATAGTGAACTTCCCCTAGTAGCTATTGAATTTCCAAAAGTGTTTCCTTTAGACTTTTTTGGTCTACCACTACAGAGGGAGGTGGAGTTCTATATCAACTTTGTGATGGGTACAAAACCAATATCTATTCTATCTTACCATATAGAACTAGTTAAATTAAAGGAAATAAATAATCTGTGGGATCGATTGGTTTCCAAATTATTTATTTAACCTCGTGTGTGGCCTTGGGAAGAACTGGTGTTTTTAACCAAGAAGGTCATTGGAACCCTTCACTTCTGTGTTGATTTCCAGAATCTCAATCGGGTTATGATCAATAAAAAGTATCTGTTGACCTATATTTAAGATTTATTAGATCTTCTAAAGTGTGGGGGGAGTGGTTCTCTAGGATCGGTCTTTAGTTTGGTTAACACCAGCTCAGGATCAAGGAGTTTGAAATTTACGTGTGACTATATACTTATTATACTTTTTTTATTTCTTACACACGACCACTTGAGTCGAGTAACCTGATTGAAATCCATATGGGTACTTTGGTCCTGATGTGGATATGGTTTTTTATGTGTTTGTGACATGTGTATGTGTGGATATATTGGTATTTAGGCATGATGATATTGAATGTAGGGAAGAGACCTAGGAGTGGTAGACGTATCATTCCTGATTATTCTTGTGTTTGGACTGGGGTGATTTGAGTAAAATATAATAAATCGAAAGTAATTATATTTAATGAATTCCATATTGTTGAGATAATGAGAATCCTTTCTTTACTTATAGAGATGGATACTGGTTTTCATCTATATGTATTTTAGGTTGGTGAGGTATAGAAGGATAGACTAGTTGACCATAGAAGGGTTGACCCAATAGAGGAGGATGAGACATAGAGGATGATGCCGTGTCAGTTTTACCATTGATGACACAAGTGATTATCCCCGCGAACCCCTTTGTGTTTTGAAACTGTGTTGATTTTTATGGGGGTTCTATCCTGGTTCATTTGATTTCCAAATATTTATTGGAAATGGTTAGGCTCTATTAATCTCTATTTTTATAAGAAATTAGTTCTCTTCTACTGTATTTGGAAGTCCTGTTTTGTGTATTTGAACCATAAATACAAATATTTGAGATTCAAATAGGATGGAGATGAATAAAGATTGGATGGATGATAATCATTTAAAAATAGAGTATAAGAAAAGAGTGAAAGAGTTCATCAAGTTTGCAAAGGATCACGTAAAGGATCCTTCTCAAGTCCTCTGTCTATGTTTACATTGTTGTTATTCTAGACTACATACTCTAGAGGATTTGGAAGAACATTTCATATGTCACGGAATAGATCAGAGTTTTAAATGTTGGAATAAACATGGAGAAAAATATAATGTAGCTACTGGCTGGGATAAACCAGCATTTTAGGTATCATCAGTTATGAATACAAATATGGATAATGAATAAGACCATATGGAGGATGCGATTACAGATGTCAATTATGATTAAGATCGTATTGAGGAAATGTCAAATACAATTGAAGATAAACTCTGTGATTTCCCAAAATTGTTTGATAAGTTAAAGAGTTGTGAAAATATGCCATTGTATGATGGTTGCACTAAATATACAGCATTGTCAGTTGTACTGAAGTTTTATAAATTGAAAGCAGGGAACAGATGTAGTGATGTCAGTTTTGCGGAATTACTTGATCTCTTGAATGACATGATCCTGGAAGATAATGATCTCCCAAGCTGGACATATAAAGCTAAATGAATGCTACGCTTGATGGGTATGATTTTTGAAAGAATACATGCCTTCCTGAAATACTGTATATTTTTTCTCAACGATAAAAATTCACTTATATAATTCTCAAAGTGTGGTACTTCTTGATACAAGATAGATAAATCTAATCCTACGAAAGTTGTATGGTACTTTCCAATAATTCCAAGGTTTATGAGTCTAAATGGAAGTGAAGAAACTGAAATACATTTGTCGTGGCATACAGATAAAAGAAATAAAGATGTTAAATTACATCATCTGACTGACTCCCCTCAATGTAAGAAAATTGATCATGATTATCCTGAATTTGGAAAAGAGACGAGTAACCTTCATCTTGTGTTATCTACAGATGGAGTGAATCCTTTTGGTTTTCAAACCATCACTCATAGTACATGTCCTGTTATGTTGGTAAATTATAAATTTCCACCTTGGTTATACATGAAGTGGAAATTCATCATGTTATCTATGCTTATATCCGGACCAAAACAACTAGGTAAAGATATTGATGTTTATCTGGCTCCTTTGATCAAGGATTTGAAGTTATTGTGGGATTCAAGTGTTATGTTGTATGATGGTTATAAAAGTGAATAATTCACATTGAGAGTGATGTTTTATGGGAAAATAAATTATTTCCCTGCTTATGGAAATTTTTCAGGCTATAGCATTAAAGGAACTCAAGGGTGTCCCATCTGCAAAGAAGATACAAAATCAATTAGGTTGAAACATTCATCGAAATCTGTGTTTCTAGGACATTGTATATTTCTACCTCATCGGTATAAGTACCGATCTTGTACGACATCATTCAATGGATGTTTAGAAAAACACACAACACTGTCTCCACTAATAGGTGATCAGCTGTTTGAGAAAGTAAAAGATGTGAACAATGTTTTTGGTAAACCATTTTCAAAAAACCTTTTGTAAATCGGTTGGTAAAAGAGATCAGTTTTTTTTAATTATGATACTAGAATTGTTTGTACGTCAAAAAATTTCTTGATATGACGCATGTGGAAAAAATGTATGTGAAAGTTTTATCAGAACATTGCTAAATGCCCCTGGTAAAATAAAGGATGGAATTAAGGCAAGGTTGTACATGGTTGACATAGGAATACGAGAGGAGTTGGCTCCCGTGAAGGGTGAAAATCGAATGTTTCTTCCTCCACCTGCTTATACTCTTTATAGGGAGGAGAGATATCAGTTTTGTAACTTCTTCAATGATGTAAATGTTCCAGAGGGTTATTCATCAAATATCAAGAACCTTGTGTCAATGAATGATTTGATGTTAAAGGGTTTGAAATCACATGAAAACCATGTTTTGATGCAATATCTAATTCCTATAGCTTTACGTTGCATTTTTTCAAGAATGTTCATCATACGTTATCCAAACTTTGTTTCTTTTTCAAAGCTATATGTAGCAAATTTTTAGACCTAGTGAAATTTCTATCTATGGAAAAATAAATTGTCATCATATTATGTGAATTAGAAATGTTATTCCCACCAACATTATTTGATATGATGGTTCATTTGATGATTCAATTGGTGATAGATATTTGACTTTGTGGTCTTGTGCACCATAGATGGATGTATCTTGTTGAACATTATATGAATATTTTGAAAGGGTTTGTCAAAAATCAAAGTCATACAGAGGGTTGTATAGTGGAGTGATAAATTATTGAGGAAGCCATTAAATTTTGTACCGAATACCTATCTGATGTGAAAAGAATTGGTCTCCCTAAATCTCATCACACTGGATGCATTGGGGGTGAGGGAATTTCTAGAAGAGATGTTGTGACAATCAGTATTAAAGATCGAGAGAAGGCCCACCTTTATGTTTTTCATAACAGTTGCGAGGTTTCTCCATATATTGAAACTCACAAAGAAATTCCTAGGAAGTTGAATCCGTCAAGGGATAAAAAATGGTTATCAAATACACATAATCACTAGTTTATAGGATGGTTTTAGGACCATATTTTTAAGCAGTTTGATGAAAATCTGAATTCAATTTCAGAACGACTTCGATGGATAGCCGCTGGACCAAGTGTGTATGTATTATCTTATAGTGGTTATGTAATTAATGGTTATATATTCTATAGAGATAAACATGCTGAAGACAGTACCATGAAAAATAGTGGAGTTAAACTAGTGGATGAAGCGATGCATGTTTCTCGTAGTAAGGAAAGAAATCCAATTTATTAAAATATGTCACACTTTGTCATAATCAAACTAACATGGGAGTTGGATTATACAACATTAGAATTTCTGATTTTTCAATGAAAATGGGTTGATAACAAAATTGGTGTTAAAATAGATGAATGTGGATTTGTGAAAGTTGATTTTAGTAAAGAAGTGTACAAAGATGAACAGTTTATAATGGCATCACAAGTGGTACATGTTATTTTTGTTCCAGATCCTGCAATCCTAAAGTGGTCGATTGTTCTGTTATCATCAAAAACTACTGAAGGGTCTGATAAAAATTCAGTTGAGGAAGATTCTTTCAGTGGTACGTCGCAATCATTTCACAGTTTTCCCAATGTAGATAATGTTTTTTATGTTAAAGGAGATTACAATGAAGGGATTTGGATAATCGATAGCAGTGTCAAATCCCTTCAGCCTTTGAAAAAAAAGAGAGTTCAATAAACAGGTTATATTATGTTTGTAATATAGATATTGTTATCTCATGTTATTATCTTATAATTAAAAAATTTATGTAATCTAAATTAACTATTCAACCACTTTTTCAGATAATGACTTGTTCACATTCTTGTGCTTCTAACCTTGAAGCTGAACAAGTCTCTCAAGCTGCTGCTGTTACGGCTGCTGCTGGTCCAGCTGCGGCTGCTCACAGTGCAGAGCAACATCAAGTTTCTGAACCTGTTGTGGCTCCTAGTGTTGAGTTCCAACAACCATAATCACATTTCATTACTACCATTTAATATTAACATATATATGATGTTGATATCGATGAAATGGTTGGGAATGAAGGACCGATGTCACAGAAAACACAGGTGTGTTGTAGTTTGACGGTGTTAGCCAAATTTCATAAGGTGAAAAGAAAAGGCATCAAATTTAATGTCGGATGGAATGAATGAGGCCAACATGTGAATCCCAACAAGGATATGTTTAGTAGTTACATTGGAGTTGTCACATGGAAATGCGTACCGATTGACATAGATTTATGCCACCATGTTGTGTCTGGGCTGAAGGCTGTGATCTGGGAAGAAATTATGGTAACATTATTAATTTATTTCATTAATTTACTAGCTAATAAAATAATGAAACAATGTCTTACTCTTCAAAATATCTTGCAGAGTACATTTATAGTAGACGATTCACATAAGGATTATTTACTAAGGCTTGTGGGAAGGATTCATCGAGGTTTTCGTACTATTTTAACAAGATGTCACCTGAAATATTCCAAATGTAAAATAAACCCACACCCACCCATTGTCTAAACTCACCTGATATCTTAAGAAGCATGGGATGAATTTATTGGCCTCCATGTGGATGAAAAGTTTCTGGTACATTGTGGGTGATAATACGTTGTTTGAGGATATGTGTATTCATCACTTTGATTGTAAATATTTAATTTATGAAATAGAAACTCTGTACTGAAAATAAGTAACGTGCATCAAAAACAATATATCCCTATCATAAAGAAAGGATGGGGTACACTTCACTAGAAAAGAAAATGGTATGTATTTTAAATTTACAATAATATTGTTAGGTGCCAATAAACAATATCATAATTATCTTTCTACGTTTATATGTAGATTGATGAGTCTAAAACCAACGACACTTCCATCCCATATCATGTGCTATGGAAGGAGGCACGTGTGAATAAGGAAGGGAAGCTAGTAGATGAGAACACACAAAAAGTGTGGGAAATATGTGAATGTATGACATGATGATAAAAATATTTGTTTTAAAATACTATTACATGAAAATAATCAGTTATTTTCCTATATCCGACAGTCACAAAAATCAGCTACTCCTATAATGGATGCAGACCTATTACCGATGGCTTTGAAGCAGCCAAAACAATACGGTCGTGTGAGAGGTGCGGGGTTTGGGGTGACACCCCGAGTATATTTTGAGAAGAAGAAAAAACAGATGATACAGATAAAAAATTGAAATAAATGAGAGAAAGACTAGATACCCTTAAAGAACAATTGCAATGGCAAGGAGAGTTTCTAGAAACTTTTATGGGTGGGAAGCAAGGAGAATACACAAATTAGGAACAACCAGCGCCTGAAGATCCCCCCCCCCACCATCTTTGAGGTGAGCCATTCCCCTCAAAGAGATGTCTTAACCGTAGTAATCAATATTCTAATAATTTTTCTCATGAAATGTGAATCAGACAAACATTGATAATTTTTTGGTATTGATCTTCTACAGGGTGATAATTATTGTAATTTATATCTGTCAACACCAACCTAACACCTTGGAGTGAGGGCTACTGTCACGAACCAAATCTGGTCGCCGCCAAAATCGACACCAAACCCAGCCCATGACATGGCCCGAAGGGCGTTCCCGATCCCCACGGGCTGGCACAAGTGCCCGGGTATCATATCATGATGATTGGGAACGATTTACCCGATTTTATAAACATTAAACAACAAACAAACTCAATAGAACAAATCTGGATTTTTTTTTTTACTAAAACCGTCTTTTACAAAATTTCAGAACTGAAATACATAAGTTAAAACTATGTTTAAAGAATATTACAATGGTACATAACAAAATAAAGACAGCCCAAGAACCTCCACAAGGAAAGAGGCACCACCCTCAAGCTATCTCCACGACACTGTATCCCAATGGACAACTAAAAACCTGAATCAATGGCATAAATCCTGTACCCAAACCTGTGACATAAAAGAAGCAAATCTACTTACACCCAAAGGTGTAAGTAGGGTGTGAGCGAAAGCCCAGTAGGATACCACCACTAATAGATTCCATGTGATAAACATTTAATGGCGAAAAGCATGCAAGTTTTCAAAGACATGAGATGCTAGTTAAAATTTCTAAAAGATGCAACATTAAATAAAAACAGTTTTCAGGTGGGCTAATTTAAAGAATAAAAAACATTTAAAATAAATACCATATCTACTGAATTTTCCAGCCTCTCATACCGTATACCGACGGTAAGAACAAAGTATCCAGTGAGCACAAGCAATGGGAAATAACCCCTAGGCACTAGCTAGCTGTGGGTCCCAGGTACCTCGTATCTCGGTGAGAGTAACCATCACAAATATCCATTCTCGTGCACGAGCCACTAGTAGGGAACATACCCATAACCTAGTGGTCCCCAATCATCATCATCATAGTTTAGTTAGAGTTGTAAGCGTCAATCTTGCTAAGTGAAACTGAGGCCAAACCCCACGGATTCACTAGCATACTAGTACACGTCCACCCACCTAGATACCCGGGTTTTCCCTTTGTGCTCAAACAAGTTCAGCAATCCAAGAAGTATGGTTTTCACATGAAAATATCACTTCCACATCACAAATTAACCAAACAGCCCCATGTACATCACGCAAGTCAAAATTTCCACTTTTCATTCAAATGCATTTTGAAATCAAACTCACTCCAAATTGCATACAACACTTTTCAAATTTCTTTAACACTTCCACAAATCCATTAAACAATTTTATAAAACCATTACAAGATATTCAACTCACATAACAGCCCACACACATGTCACACAATACCCTTCTCAGCTTCACAATTCATTTTATAAATAAACTCACATGAAATATCCCACACCCGTGTTTCGCACACAAAACACAATTTAGTAAAACATTTCGACAATTTATAAAAAAAATTATAAAAATGTTTAACATCTAAAATCACCACTTTACCATTCAAAAACCCACATTAGGTGAACACACTCACCCAAACAGTACATATACACCCTTTCCCAACTTTGGTTAACCAAATAAAACATTGGCAATTTTTATAAAACAAACCCAAGAGGTATAACCATTGTTTGCACACTAAACCCATTTCAAAACCCTCTTTTAAAAGCAAAATCATACCAATACCAATCCAAAACAGAATTGTTCATCCCTAAAACAATTATTAAACCACCCCCAAATCTTATAAAAATACATCAAATAATACCACAAAGATACACATGAAAAACACACGTTTTCATAAATCACCTTGAAGAAGTACGACATGTTTTTACTCCTTAAACTCATTAAAAAAAACCTAATTTCAAGGCCAACATGAAAATAAGGAATTAACAAACCAGAATTGGCATCCCCTTTCAAGACTAATAAATCACTTTCATATGTTATAAACTAAACCCAAACATTACCCCAAGAGTCACACATGAAAAGTGCCCAATTTCAAGCTATAATGCAACTAAAAATTAAATGTTCAACCAAATCCATCAAAACTGTTTTAACAGCACATAAAACAGATTATAAACATGCTAAATTAATTATCCATGCAAGCTAACTCATCATAAAATGGCTACACATGGAATCACCTACCCTTTTGAGTCGAAACCCTCAAAACTTGGTGCGAAACCTTAAGCGCACCACCGTTGCACCAAAAGGAATATAAATCCTGACCTAAACCACAATAATTTACCCAAAAGACACAAAATCAGACATTAGGATCGAACCCCAACTTCTGGACATGAGGAACTTTAAGAAAAAGGGAATAAAACTAAAAGAGAATGGAAGGAACCAAGAAGGAATTCCCTTACTTGAAATATCTTGAAGGAATCGGCCCCAATCCACCAAATAATGAATCACCAAGTACCCAAAACTGGCATGGAGGTTCGAAGGATTCATATTAGGTCATGTGGGGACTGAAATGGGGGAAAAAGGATGCAAAATGAAGGAGTTATGAAATGATCAATTTACCTCTCCAAATCTGCTCGATTTTAGAAACCCTAATATGTTCAGTACTAAATCGCGATGAATAAGAGCTCCAAAGAGGGTAGAGAGAGCTTGGTCGCGCGGCTGGGTTCAAGGGGCGCATTTGAGGCTTTGAATCACCGAAAAAGACTTAAAAATTAATAAGTTATTAATTAATCAAATTTTATTTTTAAAACTGGAATTGGGCTTTCGGGCAGGCCCAAACCCTTAAATAAAAACCAACATAAACCTTGGTTATGGATTTCCAAAGGCTCCAAATTTTAATGGAGGTGTTAATATATCAGGGTATGACATTTAGGAGTTGGAAGGAGTGAAAAATATTACAAAATGAAAAAGTTATAAAAGAAATAAAATTTATTTTTAAATCTGGAATTGGGCTCACGGTTTGGCCCAATTCTTGAAAACTCACATATTCTCCATAAAACCTTTGGAAACCCCCAAAACAAATCATGAATGGAAAATAAATTAAAAATAACTTTAAAATAAGTTATGTATGTGACAATTCTCCCCACCTTGAAAACTTTCCGCCCCGGAAAGTCATAGCAAGGTCAAAGCAACAACCAAACCCAACTGAGAAACCAATAGGTACACCCTTGCCAGGTTTCACCCCCAAAGGTCAAAACACATCCAGTGATCAATGATTGAAGGAATACTCTCACAAACCAAACTTACACCACTTTCCTGAAACAATCAAGTACATTCAGGCTTTATCCCAAATGAAAACTCCTCAAACACAATCTGAACAATACTCAATCAATTTACCCAAAAAACAACAACAACATTGAACAAGGTTACACTTCCCTACTATAAATAAATCATTGGAAACTCTCCAATATCAATGTTTACCCAATGAATATGTAGGTAGTTATATATCTTCAAATGATAATACCTACTTCCCAGACAAGTCCAAGGAAAAAAAATATGAGTTACTCGTATGAAGAGACCCAAATGGGCTCCCCACCATAAGAGACAACTTAAATTGTTTTCCCGAGACAGAACCAAGACACTACTAGTGGGAGGACCAAACATACTCTCTATTACAAGGTATATACTTCCATTAAATGTTTATGAAGGAACATTCATGAGAATCATATTGGGTCTCCCCACCATAAGAACTGACCATCTTAACCGACCAGCATGGGCCGACCCAGAAAGACCCAAAAAGAAATTAAAGATTTAGGAAGGGCGCACGATTAGTCTGCATGGTTTGGGAAACTGTGCACTAACTATGAATATAATTATTTCTACATGGCTTCCTAGCACACGACCACTACTAAACGTGCACAAACTATGTGCTCAACTATGATGAAACCAGAGGTTTGAACTATTCCCATCTTTCATACTAAGGATAGGACTTTGTACAAGGGTTTAAATGGCCCTAGGATTTCCCCTGACTACGAGCCAGCTTCTCTCCGAGACCTATGGCTGGAGCTCAAATGATTGAAGCATCTTCGGCCTCGTAGTTAATGTTTGGAAACCCACTAAATGAGAATTCTTCTTTTCGGTGCCACCAAAAACTACACTGCAGTCCCAAATAAGTTTTCTAGACATAACACATTCCAAACTCACTTTACCTTATCCCGATATTTCACTGAAACATGGGCTAAGAAGATACACACACATCACAACTAGTTTCTTCAGGTGAGAAACAATAGAAGTAAAGAACACCTACACTCACATTCCTATAAAATAGATGATTTTGATGTTTTTTTTTCCAAGTAATACATTCACCCAACACAACAGGGACTCTCAGAGGATTTCACGACTTTCACCTATATGGTCAATCGAGCACATGACATCATAAGGCATCACCGAACATGGCCATTGTTACTGATGTAAACAATGCATGGAGAGGGACCTTATACAACATCCCCAAACAACACACAATTCTAGAAAGTGGTCATAATATCCTATCGTGACCATATTTCTCAAATTGGTGGTTTAACATGAACTCATGCTTCAAAGAAACTTTGAAGAACCCCAAAGGCCCTCTTAGACACCATCAAGACACTCATCCAAAATAACAACCCTAGACCACATCCACCTTCGACGAATTAGGAAACATAAGAAACTATGGTCTCCTTCACCCATCCACAAGCACTCTCCCATTACAAGAGGATCTAAAAAATCAAAGAAAGGAATGGGTGTAGACTCAATCTAAAAATCTCAAGAAAAAAAATATTCCTTATATTGATCAACTGGAGGGTCTTCAAATGGCGAAACAATCCGGGTTGCACTTCAGTTGTGCACTAACCATTAATGGGGGTGTACCTTATCCAGCGATTAAACCCAAGGACCCAACCAAGATGGTCTATTAGTCAAGATATACCACAAACCAGATCTAAACACATGAAGGGAACCATCATAAATGCGTCCCAAAACATTTTTCAAAAGAGACCACTAACTGTCCCTATGACACAACTTACTGACCAAACCCAAACCCAAAACACAGTTCAAACAGGAGGGGTTCTTGGACTCAAAACATCCCACAACATCAACATTTTCCAAAAATACATAATATAAACCATTCCAAAAAATTCATCAAGTCTTCATATTTCTCTTTAAAAACATTTCTTTGAATACAAATGGTTCAGCGGTTAGCGCATCCACCAATGGTACCCCATGGGCCTTACACATGCATGTTTCAGTGCCACACCGGGCACCCTCCTCATATCCATCTCGACACTCATTGAGTCATGTCATCAACCATCCATATTCCCATATAACCCCATGCATGTGGTTGCTCACGAAAATACCAAAGGTTAAAACAAAAATTTGTTCCACTTTTCAAAACCAAAACGGTCAACCAACGCATCCTTTTTTCTCAAAACTGCTAACCACGAGATCAAAATCCCAAATCACATCTTAAAAAAAAAATTCAGAAAGTCACAACCATTTAGAAAATAACTCACTTTCAAGATATTCACATCAATTTCAAAACATCTCATCCCATTAAAACACACTCTGATTGTTTAGAAAACTCTTTTGGAAACACTTTTCAAAACCAACTTCAATATAGTTCCTGCTTTCAAAGAGGTGTAAGCACGCCATTTTATATTTCAAAACAATTCTGAAAATTCAGTTCTACCATTTCATAAACCCAACCATTCCCTCTTTATTTGAAAATCATTTCATAAAAACTTTACGCTTCTTAAAACCAAGTCACCTTAAAACCAAAATGCCAAGATTTCAAAACTAATGAAAACCAGACAATGCGAGAGGAAACTAGTTTCAGTGGGTGACTTGGACATATGGTTGGCGGCCATATTCCAATCACTTCACTGTCACAGAGAGTTTTCTAGGTAATATCCCCGGCTCCACATGGCTTGCCAGACCCTGCGAGCTCATTGAGACCATTAACCCAACTCTCTTTTCATTTCCCCTAATCATCATCAAACCAAGAAAACCCAAAGACATAGACAAATCCCAACTTCCCCTGGCGACTTGAATCCTGAAATGAGGTGTGGTGATCAAGCACACTACCCATAACCAGAATTCCATGTCCCAATAATCATAACTCTAGACTATCCTGACTATTTCCCAAATAACATGACTCAAATGGAGCGAACCTCCTCTGATACCATTTTGTCACGAACCAAATCTGGTCGCCGCCAAAATCGACACCAAACCCAGCCCATGACATGGCCCGAAGGGCGTTCCCGATCCCCACGGGCTGGCACAAGTGCCCGGGTATCATATCATGATGATTGGGAACGATTTACCCGATTTTATAAACATTAAACAACAAACAAACTCAATAGAACAAATCTGGATTTTTTTTTTTTACTAAAACCGTCTTTTACAAAATTTCAGAACTGAAATACATAAGTTAAAACTATGTTTAAAGAATATTACAATGGTACATAACAAAATAAAGACAGCCCAAGAACCTCCACAAGGAAAGAGGCACCACCCTCAAGCTATCTCCACGACACTGTATCCCAATGGACAACTAAAAACCTGAATCAATGGCATAAATCCTGTACCCAAACCTGTGACATAAAAGAAGCAAATCTACTTACACCCAAAGGTGTAAGTAGGGTGTGAGCGAAAGCCCAGTAGGATACCACCACTAATAGATTCCATGTGATAAACATTTAATGGCGAAAAGCATGCAAGTTTTCAAAGACATGAGATGCTAGTTAAAATTTCTAAAAGATGCAACATTAAATAAAAACAGTTTTCAGGTGGGCTAATTTAAAGAAAAAAAAACATTTAAAATAAATACCATATCTACTGAATTTTCCAGCCTCTCATACCGTATACCGACGGTAAGAACAAAGTATCCAGTGAGCACAAGCAATGGGAAATAACCCCTAGGCACTAGCTAGCTGTGGGTCCCAGGTACCTCGTATCTCGGTGAGAGTAACCATCACAAATATCCATTCTCGTGCACGAGCCACTAGTAGGGAACATACCCATAACCTAGTGGTCCCCAATCATCATCATCATAGTTTAGTTAGAGTTGTAAGCGTCAATCTTGCTAAGTGAAACTGAGGCCAAACCCCACGGATTCACTAGCATACTAGTACACGTCCACCCACCTAGATACCCGGGTTTTCCCTTTGTGCTCAAACAAGTTCAGCAATCCAAGAAGTATGGTTTTCACATGAAAATATCACTTCCACATCACAAATTAACCAAACAGCCCCATGTACATCACGCAAGTCAAAATTTCCACTTTTCATTCAAATGCATTTTGAAATCAAACTCACTCCAAATTGCATACAACACTTTTCAAATTTCTTTAACACTTCCACAAATCCATTAAACAATTTTATAAAACCATTACAAGATATTCAACTCACATAACAGCCCACACACATGTCACACAATACCCTTCTCAGCTTCACAATTCATTTTATAAATAAACTCACATGAAATATCCCACACCCGTGTTTCGCACACAAAACACAATTTAGTAAAACATTTCGACAATTTATAAAAAAAATTATAAAAATGTTTAACATCTAAAATCACCACTTTACCATTCAAAAACCCACATTAGGTGAACACACTCACCCAAACAGTACATATACACCCTTTCCCAACTTTGGTTAACCAAATAAAACATTGGCAATTTTTATAAAACAAACCCAAGAGGTATAACCATTGTTTGCACACTAAACCCATTTCAAAACCCTCTTTTAAAAGCAAAATCATACCAATACCAATCCAAAACAGAATTGTTCATCCCTAAAACAATTATTAAACCACCCCCAAATCTTATAAAAATACATCAAATAATACCACAAAGATACACATGAAAAACACACGTTTTCATAAATCACCTTGAAGAAGTACGACATGTTTTTACTCCTTAAACTCATTAAAAAAAACCTAATTTCAAGGCCAACATGAAAATAAGGAATTAACAAACCAGAATTGGCATCCCCTTTCAAGACTAATAAATCACTTTCATATGTTATAAACTAAACCCAAACATTACCCCAAGAGTCACACATGAAAAGTGCCCAATTTCAAGCTATAATGCAACTAAAAATTAAATGTTCAACCAAATCCATCAAAACTGTTTTAACAGCACATAAAACAGATTATAAACATGCTAAATTAATTATCCATGCAAGCTAACTCATCATAAAATGGCTACACATGGAATCACCTACCCTTTTGAGTCGAAACCCTCAAAACTTGGTGCGAAACCTTAAGCGCACCACCGTTGCACCAAAAGGAATATAAATCCTGACCTAAACCACAATAATTTACCCAAAAGACACAAAATCAGACATTAGGATCGAACCCCAACTTCTGGACATGAGGAACTTTAAGAAAAAGGGAATAAAACTAAAAGAGAATGGAAGGAACCAAGAAGGAATTCCCTTACTTGAAATATCTTGAAGGAATCGGCCCCAATCCACCAAATAATGAATCACCAAGTACCCAAAACTGGCATGGAGGTTCGAAGGATTCATATTAGGTCATGTGGGGACTGAAATGGGGGAAAAAGGATGCAAAATGAAGGAGTTATGAAATGATCAATTTACCTCTCCAAATCTGCTCGATTTTAGAAACCCTAATATGTTCAGTACTAAATCGCGATGAATAAGAGCTCCAAAGAGGGTAGAGAGAGCTTGGTCGCGCGGCTGGGTTCAAGGGGCGCATTTGAGGCTTTGAATCACCGAAAAAGACTTAAAAATTAATAAGTTATTAATTAATCAAATTTTATTTTTAAAACTGGAATTGGGCTTTCGGGCAGGCCCAAACCCTTAAATAAAAACCAACATAAACCTTGGTTATGGATTTCCAAAGGCTCCAAATTTTAATGGAGGTGTTAATATATCAGGGTATGACATTTAGGAGTTGGAAGGAGTGAAAAATATTACAAAATGAAAAAGTTATAAAAGAAATAAAATTTATTTTTAAATCTGGAATTGGGCTCACGGTTTGGCCCAATTCTTGAAAACTCACATATTCTCCATAAAACCTTTGGAAACCCCCAAAACAAATCATGAATGGAAAATAAATTAAAAATAACTTTAAAATAAGTTATGTATGTGACAGCTACAGTGTTCAACATCCCAGATGACACGCTGCATAATAGACCACTTCTGAAAGATCATCTGAAAGTAACGATTACTGTAGCTCATGAGCCAAATAAAGAGCTACCTATTCCACTTGATGATGATGATATTCATATATTCAAAAAGGCAATTGGAATATTCATTTAATGGCCATCACAACTTGTAAGAGTACATGCAGACAAAGAGGTATTTATTTCCTTTTTTTTAATCTAATTTTTTATCAATTAATGAAAATGGGTCTGAACCAATGAATGTTATTATAGACAGAGAAAGGGAAGGTGGTGACAAATGTTACCTCAAAACCTTCTAAAGGATTGACCAACCTTTCCCAAGGAGCTACTGAAAGCACAATAACACCACATGCTCTCTATACACATTTACTAGCATTGAAGACTCATGTGGATATAAAGATAAGAGGTGGTAGTAGTCATATAGTGGTTTTCAAAAAGAATATATACGGAGAGGAAAGACAAGATTTCATTGCTATTAGAAATTTAAATGAGATCCTATAAAATGGTTGGCTAGGCATCAAAGTTGTAAATATATATATGAAGTATGATTTCATGAGTTGATTTTCTAAAAGATGATCTAATGTGAAAATTATGACTAAATGCATTTTATAGGGTTGACAGATGTATATAAAAAAAATAGTTGAAGTAATTTTCTCATGAGCCAAAATTTGGACTCATTTGTCCTCATACCACATCAACACATCTAACGAAATTAGATCCATCAAAAAATAATGAAACCGTGAATGACTTGCTGAAAACATTTGAAAGCAAGATTAGAGATGACAAACTCTTCCAAATACCAACCATTCAAGGGTAAAACTCTATGATTAAATCATATCAATTTTATTTTCACATATTTTATTACTTATTCCTTTTTGTATTTTTAGGCAACATTGGATGCTAATTGCAGTGAACTTAGATACTCCAAAGATTTATTTTCTGTATTCAAAGCAAGGATATCCATCAAACCGACCACACATGATGGATTTTGTGAATCTGTAAGACACTACATCCTACGTTTTAGGTCTAAACATCAATTAATATAATTTATATTATCTATTAATGAGGATTTTGTTATGATAGGGTGGTGTATCATTGTCGTCTAAAAAAATTAACGAGGACATGGGCTAAGCATAAGGAGGTGAGAAAGTATTACATCTGGGCAAATATCAGGGTATATATAATAAAATTTCACTATCCAAACACATATCAACACAAGTTACATATTATCCTAATGAATAGTTTTTTACAATGTCCAAAACAAAAAAACGATAATGATTGAGGTTATTATATTTGTTAATTTATGAAAGAGATTGTTTTTCATCAACAAACTAGCATCCCTAAAGAGTTATTTTCAAAAATAACTACTAGTTCATTTAATTTATTTATTAATTATTTATTTTTATATTTTGTTGTAATATTCTGACAACCGAAAAGCCTCATACTCAAAAGAAGATATATATTTGTTCAGAAATGAGTGGGCCACATACCTGATGGAATATTGTACACAAATAGCCTGAAGATATGACTTGAGGATGTGTACAATTGGCTGTCAATTTTGAGAGGGATTAAGGGGATCAAAAAAATGAAACATTGTTGTATGTAAATGTTCATAGGAAAATTGTAATTGTTATTAAATAAAAAATCCTTTCTTCAATGAGTCATTTTCTCATTTTAACAGATGATATAAACCAGTAACATGCAAGAATGATGAACCACTAAAAGTGTCTCCCTTTTTTAAAAATGGACAAAATTTTAAGTAAAAACAACAACTAACTGACGCAAATCCGACCAAAATCATTTGGATTGTCTTGATACATTATGAAAATGATCCACGGGTCCTTTGTGATGGGTACAAGTTAACCCCGTCTCAATCTGAGGCATGGTGTTGCTGGTATCACTCAAATGGTCTCTTTTTTTAAAATGGACACAATTTTAAGTGAAAACAACAGCTGACCAACGTAAATCCAACCAAATGCATTCGGATTGTGTTGATCCTTTAGAAAAAAGATACATGTGTTCTTTGAGACGTGTATGAGTCAAGCCCTCCTCAATCTGAGGCACGGTGTGACCGGTATCGCTCAAATAGTCTCTCGTTTGTTTAAAATGGACACAATTTTAAGTGAAAAAACAACTGACCTATGAAGATCCAACCAAAGGCATTCATATTGTGGTTATCATATATGAGAACGATCAATGGGTCCTTTGCGACTTGTAAGAGTCAACCCCACCTCAATCTGAGGCCCGGTGTGGCCGGTATCACTCAAAGTGTATCTCTTTTTTTAAAATGGACACAATTTTAAGTGAAAATAACAACTGACCTATGAAAATCTGACCAAATGTATTTGTATTATCTTTATCCTTTAGGAGAATGATCCACGGGGGCGTTGGGGATGTGTACGAGTCAACCCCGCCTCAATATGAGGCACGGTATAGCCGATATCACTCAAAGTGTCTCTTTTTTTAAATGGACACAATTTTAAGTGAAAACAACAACTGACCAAAGAAAATCCGACGAAACACATTTGGATTGTCTTGATACTATAAGAGAATAATCCATGGGTCTTTTGTGACATGTAAAAGTCAACCACGCCTCAATCTGAGTCACAGTGTGACTGGTGACATTCAAAGGGTCTCTCGTTTGTTTAAAATGGACAAAATTTTTAGTGAAAACCACAACAGAACTACGGAAATATGACTAAACGCTTTTAGATTGTGTCGATCCTATAGAAGAATGATCCATGGGTACTTTTCGACGTGTACGAGTCAACCTCGCCTCAATATGAGGCCCGGTCTGGCCGATATCACTCAAAGTGTATCTTTAAAAAATATATACACAATTTTAAGTGAAAACAATAACTGACCTACGAAAATCAGACCAAACGCATTTGGATTGTCTTAATTATTTAATATAATGATCCATTAGTGTGTTAGGGATGTGTACGAGTCAACCCCATTTCAATCCGAGGTACAGTATAGCTGGTATCACTCAAAGTGTCTCTCTTTTGTTTAAAATGGACACAATTTTAAGTGAAAACAACAACTCACCTACGAAAATCCATCCAAACAAATTTTTATTGTCTTGATCTTATGGTAGAACTATCCATGGGTCATTTCGGATGTGTATGTGTCAACCTCGCCTCAATATGAGGCACGGTGTGGTTGGTATCACTCAATGTGTCTCTCTTTTGTTTAAAATGGACACAATTTTAAGTGAAAACAACAACTGACCTACACAAATCTGACCAAATGCATTCATATTGTGTTGATCCTTTAGGAGAATAATCAATGGGTCCTTCGATACATGTAAAAGTAAACCCCATATCAATTTGAGGCACGGTATAGCCGGTATCACTCAAAGTGTCTCTCTTTTGTATAAAATGGACACAATTTTAAGTGAAAACAACAAATGACCTAGGGAAATCAAACCCAAAGCATTAGGATTGTGTTTATCATTTTGTAGAATAATATATGGGAACTTTGAGACATGTACGAGTCAACCCTGCCTCAATCCGAGGCACAGTTGAGCCGGTATCACTCAAAGTGTCTCTCTTTTGTTTAAAATGGACACAATTTTAAGTGAAAACAACAACTGACCTATGAAAATATGACCAAACGCATTCAGATTGTCTCGGTACTATAGGATAATTATCCATTCATTATTTTTGATTTGTATGAGTCAACACCTCCTTAATTCATGGCACGGTTTGTCCGGTATCACTCAAAGTGTCTCTCTTTTGTTTAAAATGGACAGAATTTTCAGTGAAAACCACAACTGACCTATGGAAATCTGACGAAACACATTCGGATTGTATTGAACTTTTAGGAGAAAAATACATGGGTCCTTTTATATGTGTATTGTCCAACCCCGCCTCAATATGAGGCCTGGTGTGGCCAGTATAACTCAAAGGGTCTCTCTTTTGTTTAAAATTGATAAATTTTAATTAAAAACAACAACTGACGTACGGAAATCTAAGCAAAAGATTTTAGATTTTATTGATCATTTGGAAGAACTATCCATGGGTCCTTTGTAACATGTCAGATTCAACCCCATCTGAATCTGAGGAACGGTGTTTTTGGTATCACTCAAAGTGTCTCTTTTGTTTAAAATGGACACAATTTTAAGTGAAAACAACAACTGACCGACAGAAATCAGACCAAATGCATTTGGATTGTCTTTATCCTCTATAAGAACTATCCATGGGTCTTTTGAGATGTGTAAGAGTTAACCCTACCTCAATATGAGGCACGGTGTGGCCGGTATCACTCAAAGTGTCTCTCTTTTCTTTAAAATTGACACAATTTTAAGTGATAACAAAAACTAACCAATGGAAATCTGACCAAATGCATTTTTATTGTCTTTATATTTTATGATAACTATCCTTGGGTCCATTGTAACATATATGAGTCAACCTAGATGCAATTTGAGGCACGGTATAGCTGGTATCCCTCAAAGTGTCTCTCTTTTGTGTAAAATGGACACAATTTTAAGTGAAAACCACAACTGACCTACGTAAATCTAACCAAACGCATTTAGATTGTCTTTAACATATAGAATAATGATACATGGGTAATTTTTGGCATTTATGAGTCAACCCTGCCTTAATTCAGGGCACAGTGTGGCCGGTATCACTCAAAGTGTCTCTATTTTGTTTAAAATGGACACAATTTTAAGTGAAAACAAAAACTGACCTACGGTAATCTGACCAAACGCATTTGGATTGTATTGATATTGTAACAGAATGATACATGGATCCTTTTTGATGTTTAAAATTCAACCTAGACTCAATCTGAGGCATGGTGTGGCTTTTATCACTCAAAGGGTCTCTCGTTTGTTTAAAATGGACAAAATTTTAAGTGAAAACAATAACTGACGTATGGAAATCCATCCAAACACATTCGGATTGTGTCGATACTATATAATAACGATACATGGGTCTTTGGTGATGTGTAAGAGTCAACACCACATCAATCTGAGGCATTGTGTGGCCGGTATCACTCAATGAGTCTCTCTTTTTATTAAAATGGAGACAATTTTAAGTGAAAACAACAACTGACCTAGGACCTGGACACCCCCACCACTCTGGACACACCCAACCCTAGAAATCCCCCTCAACCGCTTGGACACCCCCACCCCTTCACATGCCCATGGAAATCCCCCCCCCCCCACCTCGGATAGCCTTAGAAACCCCCGCACCCCCCCCCCCCCCGGGAACACCCCCCGGCAACCACCACCCCCCTAGACGGCACCCCCACCCCTCCTAGAAACCACTCCAACACCTGTAAACCCCCACCCCTAGAAACCCCACCCCCCTGGACACCCTCCACCCATGGACGGTCACCCCCACCCTCCCGGACACCATCCCACCCCCCTTGGATAGCCCCACCAACCCCCAAGAAAACCCCCTCGACACACTGGACACCATCCCACCCCCTAGACACCCCATAGACTGCCCCCACCTAAACACCCCCCTCCATGGAAACCACCCCACCCCTTGGATAGTCCCCCAACCTCCTAGACTGTCGCCACCCCCCCGGGACACCCCCACCCCCTGGACACCCCTATCCCCCCGGACACCACCATCCCACCCTCCTGGACACCACCCCACCCCCTTGGATAGCCCCACCAACCCCCTAGACCGCCCCACCCCCCAAACACCCCCACCCATAAAAATCCCCCCCCCCCACCCCGACACCCTGGACACCATCCCACCCCCCTGGACACCCCCATGGATAGCCCCCCCCCCCCCCCCCCCCCACCTCACTTGGACACCCCCACCCCCTGGACACCCCAACCTCCTTGGATAGCCCCCAACCTCCTAGACCCCCCCCCCCCCACCCCCAAGAAACCCCTTTCCCCCCGGACACCCCCATCCCCCTGGACACCCCCTACCCCCCTTGGATAGCCACTCTAAACCCCTGAACAATCCCCCAACCCCCTGAATTCTGAATTTAATTCTTTATGTACTTAATTAACTTATGAATTATGTGTTAATGGTGTACAAGTATACTTGTTATATGGGTATACTTGGTCTAATTAGATTATTATTTATGTGTTAATTTTGAATTGGTATACTTGGTCTAATTAGCTTATTGAGATGTTGATTTTTTTGCAGGTGTTTGGGAGTGGTGCTATAGATTTTTTTGTAGCAGCAGACATGTCATTTATCAGTACATTTTTAGCACTGATAAAGGTGGTCTCTATCCACACCAAAAAAGCGCTAATAAAATATACCTTTATCAGTGATAAAAAAGCACAGATAAAGGATCATTTTATCAGAACTAAAAGAGAACTGATAAAATAGACATTTATTAGCGCTTTTTTAGCACTGATAAAGTAGTTTTTTATCAGTGCTTTTTTTTCACTGATAAAACCCATTTTGAGCACTGATAAAGACCATTTTATAGTAGTGAAGTATGCACCCAATTTCTATGGATTAAACAACAACTTGTTTATATGGGGTTTGTACTAGTTTCTACTATTCCAATCATATGTGAAAATTCAAGTGTGGTCAATCATAGAAAAAACATTATCCGAAATTCATGAACCAAGCACATTGAGATAAAATATCACTTTATAATGGAGAAGGTTGTATAATGAATTATTATATTAGAGTATGTGTCAACTCCAGATCAAGTTACTGATATCTTGATAAAGTAACCACCCAATTTGGTTTTTGAGAAACATAATTTAGCTCGGGTGTCCCAACCATATCTATCCAATTAATTTATTTTGGGATAGACCCCTGTTCCCCAGAATTTCTGTCATGAGAATGATATGTTTTATCATATCAATTTATTGGTTTTATAACACTATCCAATTATATTTTAAATAATTGATCTATTTGGAATTTTTTCTAATTATGGGGAATAATCCCAGTGTGTCTGAAAGGGGAGAAGTGTTTGAAAGGGGGAGTATATTAATAAAAAATAAATTGGATGTATATGGTTGTTGAAAGGATTTCGAGGAGATTATGAAAATATTATCAGTCAATTATTGTTTCTCACAATGAGAATATGTCAAATGGTATTAAAATTGATCATTATTGGATCATTGATACATATATTGAATGTATATTTTTTAGAGTATGTGATTATTGGAGTGTTTGGAGTATTTCTAACAAACCCAAAACAAGTTATTGTTGGCCAAAACCCCTTTAAAGGTATGTATTATTTGTTTATGTTAAAATATGATTTCTTGAAAGGCGAATAAAAGTTTTCTGTTGGAGAAAAACCCCAAACCACGGGTCTTTCTCTATGGAATAGAATATGTGTAACATTAAAATCCTATTCCACAACTCATTAAACTATGATTTAGTGGTTTCCCATGTTCTATCCAGATACACCACGGTTTATGAACCCCTATAGATCATACATAAGGGTAAAAAGGATTTATAAGGGTTCCTGTATGATGGTAGTGAGGCTGTATAACCTATGAGTTATAAAGATCATGTAATGGTAAACTTGATCTCTCATAAGGGAATTTTGAGATATATTCATCGTAGTGATTTGGTTACACCATAATAAGATCAACCATGGTGTACAGGTGAATGTGAGGTATTTTGTTTCCTCAAGAATATTTCATTTTTCAATGGCATAGAGAGATTAAGAAACCATAGTCTCTTTAGAAGAGAATAAATCAGCACCATAGATCACCCTTACATCATTCTAGGTATGAATTTAATATGAGTAATGAATTTAGGATTCTTAATTTGACAGGAGGTCACACCATAGTGATATGTCCATACTGTATTCAGTTCTATGTGACATTATATTATAGGTGATCATTCCAAATATAATGCATGCATTAATAGAGGAGTTACTACTATGGGAGAAGTGTACCTGGTCAACTACAAGACTCCATACCAAAATGTTATTTGCTGCACCATAGAGAGAATTGAAGAATTTATAGTAGCACTATAGTGAAGGTGGTTATTCCATAGTTAATGAAAAATGGTTAACACTATGGCATAGGATATATGGCCTCACCCCAACCAAGTAGTTTTAGTTATCTAGGAGTTCCATCCATATAAAAATAAAGCGGTTGTTATGGTTTTGATCTCTCGATGGTCAATTTGAATTGAATGGTTTATCATTACACCAGTAATTATAGAGGAATCTTGACATAATACCATAGAAAGGATAGTTATTCCTAATCATTGGGTTGAAATTGAAATAGAGAGAGTCCTCCCTGGAAAGAAATAGAGAGAAATATAGATACACAAGGAAAATTTCTGGAGCATAATTTTGGATTATTTTTCTAGAACTTATCTGGAAGGTTGATGGTTGAATAATTTTTTCCCAAGATTATTATTCTCCCTAGAAGTAGAAATTATTTATGTTGAATAAAACACCATCATTGGTGTATATTTTCATAATCTACTTGTGATGAAGGAAATTTACAATATATGAAATTGAAATTTCATCGTTGAAGGAGAGTAATCAGTTCTCAAATTTTTCATGGTAGTAAACCTAGAGGATCAGTGAGACTACCCCAAATTATACTCATAAAATTAGTGATATTTTATTGAATTTGGTGCACATAAATTGTTTCATGCATGCTACTTGGATATAGCACAATTTAGGTGAACCAAGTAAAATATCTTATGTTGTTTAATGCTTTAATCTCACATAGAGAGAAAGGATAAATAGAAATTGAATTGTTCTTCAAGGTGAGAGAAAAAAGTTCCTCGTAATAATAAAAAAATTTTTTAAACATTAATACAATGATTCACACCCTATTATGGTGTAATCCTATGTACGGGTCTAACACCCATGATATATGTGGTATCACCCCATAATATTGTTATATTTCTAGTATTATTATACATTTATTATGCACATATCTCCAGTTTTAAATGATGGTTTCTACATGATTATATGGTTATTTATCTTGATTAATGTTATTCTTTTTATATATAACATATATATTTATGTTTTTTTGTTTCTTATATTTATATGGTTGTTTTTTTGTTATTTTATCTTGTTTTTTTATTCAATATATCATTAAAAAATGAGCAAGTGGTGGACAATTAGATGGGAATTGATTTACCCTGACTCTAATATTTTCCGCTTCCCCAAGATATATTTTCTTCCTTTGAGATAATGTATCCCCCTTTCCTTGAATATATGTAGTTATTTTAAATTACATATAGAATATAGTAATAATTTTTATTTTATATATTATTTTAACTAATGATAATTTACCCCCTCCACTTATATTCTAAGAATGACATGAATCATTCATTGGCCCTCTTAGTGGGTAGGATTTATCCATCATTATTTTGTGATCAATGCATTGGGTGATCTATAGAACTATTTGTTTTTTATCAAATAAATGATGATAAATAATATTTATATATATTATATAGACACAAACACACTAAAATTAACTAAATTATCCACACATATGGTACTTGGGGTCTTATTGTGGTGCCTACTAGGTCCTTGTACTCACAACCAATATGGGCACCTGAGCAGACATGTAGTTTCATGTGTGGAAGTTAAATAATGGTAAGGTATAAGAGGATAAATTATAGAATTTTCTATTAACTAGTACAACATTAGTGTAGTGAATTAATTATCAACCAAGTTATGTGAGAGGACTCCATCAAGACATAGAATATAATTGGTTAACATTTCCAATATGAGCCATTATCATACCACCAACTTTTTCATATTATTTTATTTTTATTTTTAATACTATATGTTTTTACACTTGAGAAGTTCGGATGTTTTTTTCACATTCATATGGATCAAATAATTATTTTTTTATATAGTTATAGTAGGTATCCCCAGGAATGTATGTTTTAGATTTTTCGAATGCTCGATATATGTATGGGTATTGACAAAATTTCTAGTAGAATCTAGTAATGATCTTATTAAACATCAAAAAGGGTAAATTAAATCCAAAATATTACCCAATATCCTCAACATTATCCATTATCCCATAATGATTAGAGATCTCACTTGAGATTTACTGTGATGTAGTTAGGGGAAATAGAGGATCTAGTTTATTTCATACAATACATTATAATTTAAGTAAAAGTATAAAACATGGTCATTTTAATTCATTTTATGAATTATAGAGGATAAAATGACTATAATGATTTTTAATCATATCAAGGATATAGTAATTAATACTGAATAAATAACCCCAAAAATTCTTGAAGGATTGAAAATTTACATATTTTGTGACTATTTGAAGGTAAGAAAATGAAAAAAAACATTGGTTTATTATCTAATATAAATTCAAAGTTTAAATCATATAGATTCATAAAAGTTTGGAGAGTTAAAAATGTATTCACCCACAAGTGTATTGATTACCCACTAGGGTCCTCCTCAAATGGTATCAAATCACAATTCATTTGCTTCTTTAAAGAACAAAGTGATTTTAAATTTTTATAATATTATGAAAATAATATTTGCTTTGGTTGAGCTTATTGAATATTTGAGTGAAATGAAGTATATAATTTTTTTACAGAGAGGGAATTCTGAAATTTTATGTGATTAAATGTCACATATATATGGAGTGTATACTTTCATATTTATTATCAATATTTTTTTTCTTGATATTATTATGATTTGTTGTGTATAATAATACAATGTTCCGTGATGGTGATCACTAATAAAATGAATATTGAAAAATAATCACGATCTAGGAATGATATCATAGCCTCACATTAAAAAAAGGTACACTAAGTAGATGTGAATAAATACTTACAAGGGTATTTTGGGGAAATATCAAAAATATATATAAGGGTGATAAGAAATTAAAATATTTATACCTTTAAATCAGCTAACACTTACTTTTTGGATTCTATTAAAAAAATTATCGAACTATAAATGCATAGGAACCATGTACAAACACTTCTTTGTTGGGGACTAGGATCAACCAAAGCATTTAATTATCAGCATATGTGAGGGCACACAGAGTCATGTAGAAGAACATACCATTGGAACCATTATTCCATTGGTGACACCATTTGGGGAGGCATGATGTTGGAGAAGCATACGACATTGGTCAGTGCAAGCGCACACGGGTAACGGACCCCATACTCACATCTTATTAGTTATCAAAATGTGTTTACTCGTTAATAAATGCTCAAATAGATAAATTTTATATGTGGGGATCATTTCCAATGTGTATTATTCATCCACCCATAAATTATATGGACAAAAAACTAACCAAATAATATGTTTTATCCACACTGTTTGATCAAGGAAAATGTAAACTTCTACCTTTGGCCAGAGGGTTTGGGGCATTCGTTGTGATTTATTCAAGATTCAACCTCTTATTACTAAGCATAATAATTCCAGTTTTATTTGATCAAAATGATTATTAAAACATGATCGATGCATCATGAAACTTTTTTTCATGAATAAAATGAAATTAAATCGAAGATAAAGATACATTGGTGAAGTGATGATGGTGATTTTCATAGTATTGTAAGCTGAGTAAGTATGAACATGGAAAAGTGTGGTAGTGCATGTATTGGTTGAGGTAGTGGAGTTGACTTGGAAAAGTTCCCTATAAATACCCTATCTTAATCATTTTTTATTCCTTATATTAATAAATATTTTGAGAGATCAATGATTAAAATAGAGGAATCATAATCAATATATATTTGCAAAGATATTCCATGTGTTCATGATGTGCATTTGCTTTCATATTCACATGATGATGGTCTTCTTTATTCAAGACATTGCATGAGTGATATACTCCAAATGTGACACCTGACAAAAATTTTAGTTCCACAAACATTAGTTTGTGCTACTATCATTCAAAGAAGATTTGTGAGGAAGTTCTAAAGAAGTATTTACGTATCATTGTTATGTGAAGAGATTTATTGTGCATGACGGTAGTTAACATTCATATAGTAAATTATTTTGTTCTTGAGTTTCATGAAGGAACAGAAAAATCATGTGATGCTATTCCATGATGAAATAGTGAAGAGGAGTACCCAAATCAATAGGGATTTAAGATTATAGTGCATTATATATGCAATATAGTTGTATGAAATAATGTGAATATACTGTTTAATATTGTGATGTGTTATAATTGTTGAAGGACCTATGAATGTTCATGTGAACTGAATCACTAAAAGAAAGTGTAATATATTTCGCATGTGTACTTTCAAGCACATGAAATAATTCATGAATAAAATAAAGAATACTATTCATTTTATTTTACATTCTTGAAGATTGGGAGAAGAAAATGTTATATTCTTTTCATAAAATGTGTACCCGGATTTGAGAATAAAACAAGGACATAATTTTGGTAAGTCTTTTAAAATGAATTAATATATGAGTTTTTAGTGTTTAGTGAGTCCAGTACTTTAGAAGAAGGAAGAATATTTACCCAAGTAGTGCTTCACTAATGAAGCTAATTATATAATGTGATCAGAAATTGGATGATAAAGATCAATATCTATTCAAAGGAATATTAATTATACAAGAAAATGTGTGACTATGAAATATCATAGAGAAGGATCGTATAAAATATCTTTCTAAATTTTATTGATCCATCTAAAGAAGAAGCATGTAGCTAGGGGGTCTAACCAGTTGCTGAATGATTTTCTATTAGGGGTTAAAAAAGGATCACTAGATAAAAAGGTGATGTTGGGGGGGATAGGGGTTCCAACCAACTATTTAAGGTTTATTTGAGTTTTGGGTTATAACCAAGTTTTAATTAGGTTTCTAACTAGTAAGTGTTGTAGTCTCCTTCTGTTATAGTGTAGAGTCTATGTTTAGGGGTCTAACCAACATGGAAAAGAGTAGGCCTTTATACCAAAGCATGAAAATACCAATTTTTTGTTATTTATTTTTTTTATGTGGGGATTATGATTAAATATGAGGTATCAAGACATTAACTACTCATAGATATTGAACCAAAGGATACAAAATTTTTAAAAATGGAATATAAAAGCTTCATCCCCCCTCTCAGTGAAACACAATCAATCATTGGGTACAGAAATTGATATAATAACAAGGTCTTCTATGAATATATAAGATATTTTTTTAAAAAAAATAAATATTTTAATTCATTTAATATATAATTAATTACTACTTTTTATGGAATGATCTACCATAGATGGATGAATATGATCTTTCTTTACCTTCTATTGCTTGTCTTGGAAGTGAGAGAAGCCGAAACAATGGGATTCAAACATATTATTGAAGATGTTTCTATGATTCAAGATAATAATAAAACTCTGTAATTTGAGGGAAATTATTGAAATTCAATATTTATGGATTTGTCAAAAAATGTATACACTAAAGTAATAGGTCTCCAAACTACCAAGGAGATCTGAGATAAACTGATTAGTAGTTATGAAGGAAATATTAAAGCTGAATAAGCTAATATAGAAATCTATAGAATCAAGGTTGAGGATATAAAAATGTTTTATGATGAAGCTATTGATGACTACTTTATAATAGTAAATGAGATTTTCAGTAATATCCGAAGTTTCTGTGAGAAGATAGATGATTATAGTATTGTGAAGAAGCTAATGATAAATTTCTATGACAAATTTGACTCAAATATATCTACTCTAGAATACCAATAAGATCTATCATTGAATTAACTTTATAATGTTATCATTTTTTGTGAAATGATAAAGGAAACATCATTAAAAAAATAATTAAAGGAATGATATTCACCCTGAATTCATGATAAAAGGTAAAATTAGAATTAAAGAAGAACTTGAATTAAGTGATTTTGAGGATGATAATTTTTAATAGGACATTAATCAAATTATGGCCTTGTTTATTGGAATTTTCAATAGGGGAAATGGAATGGAAATGGAAAACAACCACAATGTTATTGAATTTACAAAACAAAAGTAATTTTGTGGGTAATTATCCAAAGAAGAAAGCTGATGAAACTGAATCAGATGAAGAGGATAAGAAGTATCATAAAAAAAGTGTAAGAATCATAAAAAGAGGTTTAAATCTAAAAATATAAAAATGAGTAGTATAGAAATGGATAAATTTTCAATGTAAAGTATTGATTTAGAATATGGAACATGTTCTAAGAATAATATGTGTTTTATGGGAAAATCAAAGAAATATAGAGACTCAATTGAAGGTGATGAAGGTGATGAGAGAGTTAAATTAGAAAGGATGTTAAGATAAAATATTTAATTTTCTCTTGTGTACAATATGAAACTCAAGATGAAAAACAAAATTCTAAAGAAAGAAATTGACAAGATATCCTTTGAGAAGAAAGACCCTGTCAAGAAAGAGGAGACACATCTTAATTAAATAATAGTAAATAAGATGAAGATAGCTAAGTTAGAATGAAAGATGAAAACTGTTGAATAAAGAACTATAAAATAATACATTGAAAAAAAAATAATCAGACTTTATTGAATAAAATAAACAAAATATATTTACATTGGTTGAATTTGAAGAGATGGTGAATGGTGTTGAAGAAGTACTTATTGAGAAAGAGAAAAAATTGTCCAAGATATAATCTATGTGACCTTCTGTTCAAAGTGAGTTGAATAATATTAAATAAGACTTCACCAAAGCTGTTGAGATTAAGGGAGAATATTCTAAATCTACTAATAAGAAGGGTTGACCAAAAAAGGTTTTTTTTTCAGAACTAATGAATTTGAATGTACATTTTGTTATCACAAATAGTGTTGTCTTTAAAGACCAGAATGAATCCAAATAGACCGAAATAAACAATGATAAAAAATTATTACACAAAGGAATATTGGAAAAATTTATCCATAAGGTTTATTCCTAATAAAACACACCCTTAATGTATAAAAAGATAACAAAAATCATTAGATTAGAACTACTATCAGTTTAGAAGATCAAGGTTTAAAGGATACTATTTTTATTTTTAAGTGTTTGGTCACTAATATTATTTATGATGGTGTAACATTTCACTACCAAGAAAGAGTCATGAATAAAGGGGGAGTAATTCTAGGCATACGAGATCATATAATATGAAAGAAAATACTATGAACATGAAATCATATAAACAATCAACACAAAAAAATATGAATTTTTGAATAAAGTGTATGGAATATGTGGTCAAGAAGGTCAGAAAGAAAAAAAATACAATGTTATTTACCTAGCTATATTCCTCACAATGTAAATGTGAAGAAAATTTAGAATTTGAAGAATGCTATAGTCATTATTGAATTGTGTGATGAGCTCAAAAAATAGAGAAATATCAAATAGTTGTTTAGATAAAAAAGAAACAAGTGTCAATATTTGAAAAAGTTAAAGTGGATGATTTCAAGCTGTCAGATATTCAATTTTTTTTTAAAATAATCATTACTCTCAATTTCTTAATCTTAAAATTTTGAAAAACTATAATTATAATAATTTTGATATTCTTCTAAAAATGGGGGAGTTATATGTATATTGAAATTGACATTTCTAATGTGTTTATTGAGATGTGTGTAGAAAATCACTAGAGACTATTTATCAAATATTACACATGATTAAGTTATTAAAATGAGTATAAAAATGGTATCATGTTACCGAATATCGATAACCTTGATTCTTAGGTGACATCACTCCTGTTTTATATTCTAGGTTTTCCAATATAGACTTATAGTTGATTAACTAAATGATCATTTTTTAATATGGTTCCATTTTTTGAAAGGAAACTATAGTGGAGGATAATTTGGTTGAATTGATAAATCCTAAATACAATTTTGTATTCATTGAAAAAAATGGGGAGAAAGAAAACACATACATATTAACATGTGGATATTGACAACAATAAAAGGGGGGATTAAAGTTACCTTTAAGTTAATTTAATTTTTTATCAATAATGATTTGTGAGAAGATCTAAATAAGGTTTGAGGATTGAAGGATTATTATGAGATATCCTCATCATTGATTATGATGATCATTGAACTGGTCATAAGATCCAAGACTTGTGTAGATGAAAAGAAATTGTTTACATCATGCTAAAGAAGAGAAGAATTAATTTAGACCATGAAAAATGTAAATATTTTTCATGATAAATATTTTGAGAAAAGATTTTGGTAGATTTTAACAACATGGACTATATGGTATAATTGGATAACACGTACATGTTGGCCTCTATTAAAAAATCCATCCAACTATAAATCCATGGGATCCATGTGAAACCACTGATAAAGTGGGAAATAAAATCAACTGTATTATATAAATTGTGATATTTGTGAGGGACCATAGAGGAGTGTAGAAAATCATACCAGTGGCGCTACCAAGTGGGGAAACATGATGGTAAATATTCATATATAATGGGTCAATGCCAAAGGGTGTCATGAGAGGACCCCATACTCACATTTGGTAGGTTACAAGAATATGTTTACTTATTAAAAAAATTCTCAACCAGATGGTTTTTTCATGTGGAAATCATTTTCAAAATATAATATTCATCCTACAGTAAATGATATAGATAGAACATTGACAATCCAATCCATTTTAATTTCACCATTCGATCAAGGAAAATATCATCTTTTAGCTTTGGTCAGAGGTTTTATTGCATGTATCTATATTTATTTATGTTGCAATTTCTGGTTATCATGATGAAGAATTCAAGTAGTTTTTGATCACTATGATGATTTGAACATGATATATGCATCATAAAACTTTGTTTTTATGAATAAAATGAAGTTAAATATGAGACAAATATATATTGGTAAAGCGATGACAATTATTTTTGTAGCCGCATAAGATGAGGTAGTGCACACATTAAAAATTAAGGTGGTGTGCATATTAGTTTAGGTGGTGGAGTTAAGTCGGTGGGGTTGTTTATTAATAACCATAACATACCATTTATATTGCATGATTGTAGAAATTTTTTTGAGTAAGTTGAGATAGAAATAGTGAAATCAATAATGCTCGGTATTTTCAAAGATATACCATGATATTGTTTTGTGAATTAGAGTTCGTGTTCTCATGATGATGGTTGGATTTACACAAAAAAAACTCTAAGATTAATATACTCCCAATTCACTATAAAAAGAAACTTTTAGATCTGGAAACCTTTGTTTGTGCTTCTAGAATTCAAATATGTTTTTTGAGAAAGTTCTAAATAAGAATTCAGGTATCATTGTTACATGAAAATATTGAGCAAGCATGAAGATAGTTATAATTCATGTAGTAAATATGTCTCATGCTTGAATTTAATGAAGGAACATAAGGTTCACGAGATATTCTTGTAAGAGTAAATAGTAAATAGGATTATCCCAAGAATTAGGGTTTCACTATTAAGGTGAAAGATATATGCAATATTCATGAAATAAATATTGTGCATATAAAGTATAAAATTGTGAGGTGTTTTAATTTTTGGAGGACCTGTGAATGTGCATGTAAACTAAAGAAGAATAAGAAGGGGTAATATATGAAATGTGTATATGTTTATGAACATTAAATAATGCATGAATAGAATGAACAATACTATTAATTATATTTTACATGCATTAAGATTGAGAGAAGCACATGAAATATGTTTTACATAAAATGTGTGTGTTTATTTGATAATAAATTTGGGACAGAATTAAGATAATTAACTTAGAAAGAATTCCCATCTATTTTTTCAATATTTAGTGAGGATGAGATTTTATCAGAAGGGAGAATATTTACCCAAGAAGTGTTTCACTAAGGATGATGATTATATACTATTATTGGTAATTGATTGAGAAAAAATAGAATCTGTGAAAAGTTACTTTAATTGAACATGAGAAAGTTTGATTCAGAAAGCTCTTGGATTTGGACCATAAAACAGATCTCTCTATGATGAATTAATCCATCTAAAGAATAATTCTCTAGCTAGGGGTCTAAACATTTACTCACAAATTATGATTGGGGGTCTAACCAATCACTAGTGAAGAAGGTGTAGTTGGGGGGTCTAACCAACTATTTAATGTTGATTGGAATTGGGAGTATAACTAGCTTGTAATTGGGGGAATAACCAGTTACTATTGCAATCATCCTCTATTATAGTAGAGAATTTATGTTGGGATGTATGACCAACACACCAAGGAGGAATTTGTATTGAACCTTGTACATACATATGTGTTGTTCTTTAATTATTATTTTTTCTTTCATGGTGAGGCTGGGGATTAAAGATGAGGGATCAAGAATTTAATCAGTCATAGAGGCTGAAAAAAAAAGATAAAGGATTTTTAAAAATAGTGTACCACTAATTCACCTACTCTAAGTGGTACCTAACCAATCCTTGGGTAATATAAATTTATCTTTTAATATATATCAGAGATGATAAATCATATGGTGGGGAGTTTTTAAGGATATATTTCTTGGTCATTTTATTTTTGGGTTGATTTTAAAGGATTAATTGATGGAAGTGTGGGATCATCTGAACTTCTAGTAATAGAGTGAGGGTCCCTTTTTTATTTTGTGATTAAACTATAAAATCTAATAGTTATGAAAGGATGTTTAGTTTTTTTTCATGTTTTAGGATTCACTAGGGGTAAAAAGTTTAAGGGATTACTATGAATATGTTCCATATATAGTTTACAATTGTAAGTGACATAGGGTACCTAGTGAGAGGACACTGGGCACCTGCTAGACATGGAAAAGGACCATGTGCCTAGGGAGTGACATGAGGTACCTGATGGTCATTGACGAGGGGATAAATTTTATAGACTATAGTTTTTTATGAGGGTTTCTTTAGTCATTTACTTTTCCATATTTGACCATCATAAATGGTTTCCTTTGAGTAATTTATTCTCTAACTGTGGAGAGGGATCTCTCATAGACTTTTATGTCTATTGAATTCCTCTCCTTTTTTCAATTTTCTTCAAGGGTGGTCAAGGTAAATTAATAATATTGATTAAATTTTATGTCTTTATCTCTTCTCTACTCTCCCTTATTTCATCTTCTTCGTTGTTTCACATTCCCTTATTAGGGATTTGATATTATGATTTCACCATGTAATTGTGAAATCACACATTAATCTTGGTATTCTTCTCCTCTTGGTTCAGGGGATGTTTTATGAGTGATTTTATAAGTATTTATCAGCAATTTTATGGAAATAAATTGATGTATGACTTGATATAAGTATTTTATGGTTTTATAGTGAAATTAAAATACATTTATAATTATATTAGTTGAAACTTTTAGTTTTCATCATTATTATAGCCTAAGGAATGTTGGATGTATTCTCAAAGAAGATTAAAGTGAATTATTTTAAGAATTGTATATATATATGAATAAATTAATGAGTTCAAGGCCTATTGGTGTTTATGATATTGAGTTTGAGTCCCTATATGGTCGTATGATTACTTCTTGGGATCTAGGTGTTCAAATTAGTGATACAAAGTCCCTCTATAATCCCAAACTTCCTTTATGGGGTGTCAACATTGGCAGCACTAAGACATATTTCTTCCAATCCAATAGATTTCCTTTATATATGTGGGTCTATTTGTTATAGTAATATTCACATGTAGTTGTAAGATAATATTACCATGTAGTATCTTACCCAATAATGGTTTCCTAACTCATATGCATCTGCTTATTTTGGGGATGAATTGCCTAAAAATACCCAACACCTCATTCAAGAAGAATAGATATCATTCCTCGTTTTGAGAGAAATTTTTCATTCTGGTAAAGAGATAATTATCCTTTCTAGGATTGAATCATCCATTAAGAAATTAATAGGAAATTATATATATTAATGTCTAATAATTGAATAGAGAAAAAGGAAACACTATGAGGTCCCTCCATAGGGTCCTTCTATGAGGTCCCCATGTGAAGTCCCATCCATAAGGTATCTTCATGAGGACTCCTCTGTAAGGTCCCTCAATGAGGGTTTTTTCATGTGGTCCCTCCATAAAATCCCTTCCACAAAGTCCCTAAACAGGGGCCCAACCATAATGTTTTATCGTGAGGCACCTCCACAAGGGCATATTCATTAAGTTACTTTGTGAGACTCCCACAGACATGAATTTTAACTAAATACCTATGTGTATTATACCCCCTTTTCATAGTACATTTCTCCCATGTGGAATAGAATCCTCTAATGGCCCCCCTCGCTCTATTATAAGTGATACTAGTCTATAAATCATTGGATTTGTTCATAGACCCTTCATGAAGAAACCCAAATATCAACAACCTCGTTTCTTCAGCATCCTCCCTTCCACCCAGGTCACCTACATAGTTTAGTCTCATATAAATGGACTTATTAGATTCCTTTCCCTAAATTAAAATCTTTAATGGCACTTCCTAGTGAGGCATCATCCAACACCTCATAATATACTTTATAAAGTCATGAACATCGTCTTTCACCTCTTCGATCATGTATTACCTTGATAGTAGGATTATCCTGGAATTTCCTTCCAAACTGATAGGATACTCATGGTAATAACTATGACATATTCCCTTGATAATGATTGTTTATATCATGAGGATGGTGGGTAAATCTCCCCTAGTTCATCCTTATCATCTTTTGTCAGTCAACGAGACAAGAAAGAACAAGATTCCTCGTTAGTTATAGGCCTGAAACATGATACCATTACAGATTTCATCACCATTAGTCATCATTGAGATAGATAGATATATACTTATGGATACTCACATGTAATCCACTTCCAGTTCCTCATTGGGATATATCCCCTATAAGCCTAGTTATCCTTCTAGATCTCATTTATAACAAATAAGAGATAGATGACTACACCATTGGGAAACCCATGGGTTAGCATTAACTCACCCTCATGAGGCCATACCCCTAGGAAAACTTCTTTAAAAGGAAATATTCATTATGTGAAACAAAAAATTGTACTAGTTAATTACCAATAGATAAAATTAACATCTGTGAGCCTCCTATTAGGTGTAATCACAAATAATTCCTTCATTAGTGATTTAATCCTTAGGATCTATTTGTGATTTTTGAACTTATGGGATGATAATAAATATACATCACTCAATCCCTTGTTTTCATCCCTTACATGAAAGAATTTTTTTTTATATGAAGAAAAAAATTCATGGTAACATACTCACTACATGATGATAAATTTCATGGTACGACCCTATCACATGACCTAAATTTTGATACTCAAAATATGTAGGATTCAATTACTATTAATTAATATATATAGGAAATATCTATGAGGTTAAAATCTAATTTCCAAAACCGTTTATTCTTTTTATTATATTCAATATGGAATATCTCTTAATGGTCCATATTCCTTGAGAGTTATCATTTTTTAAATGGGCAATATTCCTTGAAGAAAGAACTAGAATGTTTCTCCCATGTGTGAGTACCACACTAACCATTTATAGGAAAATTACACCTAAAATTCAATTATTAATGATGCTAAAATTCATATGATATATCCTGGAGATATGAACTCAAAAGGAACTTCACGTGGTCATGGATTCATGACCCTAAAATGTACTAAAATGGTCCTTGTAACATGAACCTACAATTTACAACGTGTCCTATTATGTGGTACCAAACTACACAGGTTCTAATTACCTTCATAGGGATATAAAGGAATCCCCTTTTATGGGAATAATCCTAATACCGTGAAAACATACTGCCACCCTGGATGGGAATAAACTCTATAGTTTCCAATAGTGTGGATTTAAACCATAGAATCACTAAATGATTAAATAATGATATTGAACATTTTATATATATTTATATAGTACCTTGATGGGAACCTATAATACATACATATGTTTACCTTGATGTGTGGTTTCAATTAGATCATTATAATGGGAGTAACCAGTCCCACACTTATATTTGGGAAGGACTCATGAATATTTATTAAATCTTTAAGTGGGTCTTATAGTAGATAATAATTTCCATTAAACGTTCCATGAGCTCACCCTCCCATACTATCCACCAATGCACACTCAAATCATCCTAGGTAAAAAATAATAAATGGCTTCTTATCTTTGGAAGGAAGGTTCATTCTGACTCGGGGATGAGCATGGGTCACGTGACACACTAGAAATAGAATGGTGAACCCGACATAAATCCTTTACTCATGAAAGTGATTGATCATGACTGATATTATTTTTTATTATACACTAACAAGTTTATTATTTGTGCTATTTTATCCTTTGTAGAAAATTCATATAATTCTTTAATATCACCCTTCAATAGAAATCATGGAATCCTTAAGTGTGTATTATCATTCTTATTTTCTAGAATAGAATGATATCCATTGCGGTGTCTACCAAGTTTCTTATCAATAATTGAGGGACCCCACATATTCTTCAACCACCATAAATGATATAGTACATCAAATGAGAAGGATGTTTTCACAAAAAAAAATTATTCATAAAAAATAATAAACATTCCAGTGAAAGACTTCCATTAAAACAATATTATTCCCACTTTAGGGGAGGTTAATGAGATCATCAAGGAGATCAAGCCTCATGGATCATCCTATCAATAGTGAACCCTAGTGAAGTTGGTGGCACCTATCACCACACAAAAAATCCTTTTGGATGATAATATTGAAAACAAAATAGTGAAAGTATCCCTTATCTTATAGAGATTGAGAAAAGGATATGAACACATACTCATTAATATCCTTGATCCATCTTAGAGTGATCATATTCATCACTAATGTCATCAGTTCTGCATGACCCCTACCCCTTTGGGATACCCTGAGGAACCTACCCTGGACATTCCGAATCCTTTTACTCAGACCTAGGTGTTGAAGAGGTGGTATCCTTAGGGAACATATACCATACAAGATAGGAAATTTAACCCAATTCTCTTTCCCATTGAGGCATATTTACAATATATCTAAGAACTATGTGATGAAGCATCTCAGCATATTTAGACAACAGTCATGGAACACGCCCATATCCTTATTTCCATTGAAAAATAATTCCACCAAACCATGGATGTAGTCATAGAGAATGATAATATTATTTCTCTAATAAATGAATTCCATCAACATATTCTAATAGAAAATGGAGGACTAGAGTGGACCCATATTCCTATTTCTACTAAAGATCATGCGTATACCCTATAATTATTAAATAATACATTTACAATATCTTGTAGTAAATTAAAGGTTAGGATTATATCCCTACTAATATATCTTATAACTTCCAGTATATCTTGGAAATGACAACAGATAACCACCATCAATGTATATTGATAGCCAACAAGGTCAGGTCCACATTACTACTCTTTTCATTAGATGATTTTATCTATATACTATAGTAGAAACTCTAGAGTGGGCCCATATTCCCACTCCCATTCCTAAGGATCATCATCATAACCTGGAAAGGAAGGAAGAATAGGATTGGCTTCATATTCCCATTCTAACTAGTGTTTTTTAGGATACCTCGATAGTCACTTTAGGGAGGTGTCATATTCCTGCTAATGTCATAAGAGATATTCAACATATTTAGTAAATCCCTTCACAGAAAGATGATACTGTTATTTCCACCAGTGGATATGAATAACAAGTTATGGAATGGACATAAGTAAAAGATCTTTTTCCTAAACACATACATGAATCCCATAAATATATCCCAGTGTCACCCGCTAAGGATTATAATAATATTTCTGTCCTCACACAAATAGCCTATCAGTATATTATGATAGTGAGTGAAGATCAATAATGGTATCATATCCTCATACGTAATTATTCTTTAGAAGAGCCCTGATATATTCGATAAAAATTTATTAAATTCATAAATGTACATACATATAAGGGTTGTGTCACATATTGTATGAATCTAATCATGATCATGGTTCAAGAAATTGTAGCTCGACCATCAATATTTAAAAGGCATCATCAAGCGTAATATTTAAATCAACAGTAGGCCCATATCGTCACCTCAATCAGAACTTGTATTCTTTAATCCCCCTAGAATCCTTAAATGATGGATTAAAAATCTAGTGAATCTTCTTTAATAGGAGAATGAAATGGAAATCATAGAGGTTCTCCCTATAGTACCATGAATGGAAGATTTGGAGTCCTACCTAGAGTACCCATCATAGAGGTCCTCCTCCTGAAAACATTACGATCAATTATAAATGTACACCCTAGGAAACTAGCTGTGGAGGTCCATCAAGAAACCTAAAGATCATTTTTAAAGATGATCCTCTTCTTTTATAATAAATCAGATATTGGAAACTAAAAGTGTCAACCCCATGTAAACTAGTCCATCCACCATTGAGGTGCTACCTAGGTAATATGAATATTTTTTTCGCCTTGTAATAATACCTAAATCTATAATTAAGGTCCTCTCTATAATGGAAAATAATAAGACAAGAATAGAGGTCCTCCCAAATATTATCATTGTAGATATCATCTCTATAGTGATTTATCTCTCTTGTGTGAAGTTTATCCTTATATAAAAATCACTTCAAGGATGTAATCATATTGGGAGGCACTTGAAAAGTCAAGGCTGACCATACACAACAACGTTTTATTTTTCAATAGTGTTTCACCCTCATATATGGGTGATTTTAGGGAAGGTTCATTATTTATGCCTCCCCCACACTACATGTTTTTAAATTTAGTTGAGAAGATTCTAAACAACACCACTACCCTCAATATGGTAGCTGGGGAATAACAACTTTGGTTTGATTAGGAAAAACAATCCCTCTTTGTAGATAATGAGAATATCATGGTCATATGGGAATAATTGGATGAAGTAAATATACTAATTTGATTATGGACCATCGAAGCTTATCCATATGACATTATAGAGGAATTAAAAGAGGATTTCACACATTACCTCTTCATGAATTTGTTGAAAACTCTTTATCACATCAAGATGAAATATTTTTCTTATAAGGAGTATAATATTCATATCAAGATAGTAAGAAATTTTTACTAGAAAGTTGACTTGGACACCCTCTTGGTGCATGATATCCAAATTCAAGATGATAATGTGGAGACCTCAAGCATGAATTCCTTATTTAAAGACTCTTCTCAAAGTAAATATCGATTTCCCACTTGAATTTTCTATCATAGGCTAGATTGAGGATGGAATATTACATTTTACCCTAATTCATTGACAATATAGTCCACTGGGGAATGATACATCTAAATACATCACCATAGGAAAAGTATCTAGCTTAGGATCTATATATTATATCTGTTATATCAGAAAAAATAATGTTTCTCCAAAAACAAATAAATGATAAACCTAATGGGAGTGATACATTGAAAGACTCCCATTTTATTAAATGATTAAATCTAATAAATAATCCCATTTTGGAAAAATAAATATTGTAACCACAAAAAAAACCCCTTAGTGGTGTGAATCTCATGATTATAATGTTCACTATATCCATCACATTCTTGGATTGAAACCTGAAAAGTCAATAAGGATGTAATAGCCATCGCCTAAGTAGTATTATGGGAGAACCACCAGCCTATTGAGAAAGGGTAATTTTTACCACATCCACCACCCTTGGGTTCATTAAATAGTTCTTGGGTTTAATAATTAAAAGTGAAAAAAACCAATTCAACCCCATTCCATAGGGTATGAAGAATTATTACCCCATATTCCCTCATGTAATTTTGTCTTGCTTAAATTTGGAGGATCTTCATAGCTTCATGGACCATCCTTCTCATTGGGAACATGTTTAGATAAAACTACTGGAGAATCTCTCAGGGAAACCATGTAAAAATCACTTATAGGGGACCACCAAGAGTGGAATTTAAATCATCATGGGAGTTGTAGGCCAAAATATTTAACCAAAAAGTAAATGAACAAGAAGGATTAATATTTTCCCTTGATAAATACTTAAAAGAGGAAAAATACTTTACCCTCTCAATGAGGATATAGTCCCTATGATGTATTATAAAATTGTGAATGTCATCATCATCATCCCTACAGATAAATCAGAGTTTGATGATAACATATAATAAAATTATGTGTAAACCTTGATTTGAAATATTTCCCACACTAAAATAATTAGATAAGGTGGGAATACCTAGCATGAGAAGTAAAATCAAAATCTAGGATATCCTTTAAATAATTAACCACTATATACATGAAAAAGTTTAGTTATGGATAATGGAAAAATTGGGTCTATATCCCACTAACCAATTGTAGAGACTACAGACACATCAATTTAAGTAATGTTAGCATAACGTGAATAAGATTTATAGGAATTTAGGTAACTTAATATTGAATTATTTAGATGTGATATCCTTAATGAGTATATTTTTTAGATGTAGGTGGCAATTTTCCCTATAATTCACACCCAACTAGATGAAACTGATAAACCTATAAGAGAAGAGTCTAGAAATCATGCTAGTTCTAATATAAGTTGACTGGTGTATCTAAACCTAGTGGCCTAATATTTTTATGAGTTTTCTCAACAAATGAAGTTGTCACAACCATGTCCTGAAAGCTACCGTGGATGCATCATATCGAATATCAATGACCACTACCACAACTCCAGTGTCTACATAGTCAGAAATCCTTCTATAACTATTCAACTCCATCAATCGCCTAGTCACTAAAATAGATGCTATATAAGAGTGATTCACACTAGTAAATATATAGATAAATCCATATCCTGAATGGGTGTATGTGAATCCCCCTCCACCGAATGTTAAGAATCCTACCCCCCTATATGAAATAGAACTGGGGACCTAAAGAAGTATCTAACTAATTTTTTTATTATGATGTAGTCCCATTATGAGAACACTCAAATAGAAAGAATTAGCAAAGCACATGTGTTTTGTGCCGACTTTTGAGAGACCAACATTTGTCTGGTATTGAAAACTACTAGCTGGGTATATTATTGGATGAAAATAACTTTTTTGTAATTTCTATGTTATTCCAACTACACTATGAGAAGGATAACAATAATCTATCTCTAGAATTTAATGAAGTGAGAGAATGAAAGGGTCTAGGATATTATTTTAGGTTGTAAGGGCCTATGTTATACCTTCAATATCAAACTAACTCAGTAGAAGTTATTGGTTATCTATATAGAAAATATATACAATAAATTATATATTCCATTAAATCCTATGAAAAAACATTGTGGAAATTTTGGAGTTTACAGTAATAGAACAACACCTAGATGATTCTATACAACAGTACAAGGCCAAATCTTGACCAACACCATCTGCCAAATAGAATAACCATTTTATATTATAGACTATAAAAATCACAGTAAAACCTATGTTTACACCGTATTTGAAACCCAATCCCATGAAATATCATAGGGCAGCTACCCCTAAATGACAAAACTAGTAGGAAATGCCCTTGTAAAAAAGGGAAGAAGGATCCGAATTTTCTAAGGGACGAGGAAGAGTAGAAGAAAATATATTCCTTCCAAATATATAAATTACAAGGGTAATTTATAACTATCATGGGTAAAAACTTTCCTAAATTACTTGAGTTCAATAATCCTAGTGAAGTTGGTAAAAAAATATACTATATTACTTCCCTTTAATTGGATGTTAGGATATAACTTCCAAGATTACTTCATCATTAAATACATCCTAGAGAAGATGTTAGAATCTAGAAAAGTAAAATTAGGAAATCCCCAAACATAGGTGACTTACATATCTTTCATCCCACCTAAGATGGAAATATTGTGGTGGTAATTTTTGAGAAAAAGAGCACACAATTTTAGTTAATGGATGACTAATAAATCAATCAACTAGGAACATTCCATACTCAGGTTTTAACAAACCTCAATAGTTTTGAACCCAAATTAAAATTTGATATAAAAAAATTAGGTTTTCATTATCAAATATATAAAAAAGAAAAAATAATTAAAAATAGAAGAAATCATAGGAGGAAGATACTTTACTAGTACCTAATCTAGTCCAAACATTATTTCACTTCTCACCAATGTCTCTAGGTGGACGAGCACAATCCCACTATATAAAGTAATGGTATGAACCCCAAAAAATAAGATATTTGTTACATGAAGAGACAGAATAAAATTTAATTAATTTAATACATTTGAAATATCTATTATTTTATAAAAAGGACATATAAAATCATGATATCTTCACCCATAATCTACGAATAGGTCATATAGGTTAAGGAGGTCGACCAAGGTGGAGTTTACATGCACCCCAAAATTCAAGAAATGCCTCCATTTAAACCATATATGCTATCGAAACCTAAAGGAAATATCATTACTAAGCAAAGAATGATAATTAATCTTCTAATTACTTATCTAGAGTCCATTTAGATCCAACTATATTAGTGGACTAACTAGAGAATGTGTAATTTTTTTTAGCATCGAAACATGGGAAGTTATAATTAGTCTGGTCTGGAAAAAAACATGACTAAAAATTATAGTTTGGGAAATGAGCCAAAAAACAATAATCCTAAAAAACTAAACATTAAGACAGAGAGTAGGTTATTTATAATAAGTTCATGACCCTTTTCTAGAAGTAGGATATCCTAAAATATTGATCAGTTTTCCCAACTAAACTCTCAATTTTGGATAAAATTCACCTCTCCTCTGAGCATAGGGAGTGACACATTGAGGAACTTTAGAACTATTAAGAGTTTGATGATTAAGTCACTACAATGGATACATATTACATGGATACTAGTTTAACTGAGTGTCACATGATCATATACATTACTATTTAAGTTCAATAAGTTTTTGTACAAGGACACAATAAACCATTGTATATATCTAAAATGCTGGATGAAATTTACATTAATTAGGTTTTGATTGCTAAAATCTATGAAATTAATCACATAATAGTATATAACTATGGATTCATAGGTTATGGTGAGGTTGATCGGTCACCATCTAACCTGGTGGTCTAAGGGTATGAAAAAAGTGAGAAGAAACCTCAAAGAATATTGAATCATAGAGCCCAGTTCAGAGACGTCACCTCACGCTAGGAATTTACGGTTCTTTATAAAGACAAAAATTTCAATTCTCACCTAGGAGGGCCATGGATCTATACACACATTTCATCACTATAATCATACGATTAGTGCATCAAATAATCAATCAAAATATGGGTTAGTGTAATTTATTGTGATAATTCTCCATATGAAACTTTTGAATATATAAATATAGGCATAAGAATTAAAAAATGTTGGGGATGCTATCAGTGGTAGAAAATAACATCTGTATTACTATTACAAATTGTTTTTAAATGGATCTTATCACCAATTGGAGTGAACTTTAAAATGACTCCTTGTTTCCCATCAACTGAATTGAGGAGAAAAATCTTGATTTAGGAGGTCATTGAGTAATGAATGTTTTGTTTTAAAATAATTTAATACACTCAAATACTTTATATTAATATTTAGATAAGTGGATTGTCCTCATAGAGCATCCACTACCATGGAAAGAAAAGAGTGATTCTTAATACATTCATACCAACATGGATCTTGAAAATATCTACCACTATGAAGGTTTGACCAATCATTAGTCACATTAAACATAGTTGAGAAACTTTGAATAAGATGACATGAATCCCAAAATTTGTATAAAAATATGTATCCTTGGAACATTTTACCATATCCTCATGATATTAGTTAAATCAATTGAATATAACTATATAGAGAAGTCATATTATTTTAGCTAAAAAAATAACACCCCTAATAATGATATCCCCAAATCATCTCTTCAATATCAGAATATTAACGTAAATTATCCTATAAATGATAATTATAAATAATCTGAAGATATCCAAGATGTTCTAGATAATGATACCACTATATTAGCACCTTCAGAAGCTAAATATTTCACTATAAGATTTTACAGATATAAAAATACCTCTTCTTCCTCTACTATTAATAATGTTAGGATAAAATAATTAGAAGAAGAAGAAGAATAATAATAATATCTCAAATATTCCCCTCCAGTATTCAAGGATGGTGTCTCTGTTTCCATTAATGTGATTAGATAGGTGAATCGGGGTACATAGGATGGTTTTTGGACCATATTAGTGTCATCATAAATCACAATGAATTGGATAAACACATATTATTTTTGAAATAACACTAGGTTTTATTTTCCCATATTCACATGGAATTTCCCATCCTAAATCCCAATGTGGATACCCATAACTTGGGTTTAAAAGATGATGAATATGAATATAAGTAGGAATCTAAAAGAAGGAATTAAACCAACACTACCAATGTGGAATATTATGTTGACACGATTATCAATTTCTACTTTATTTGGGAGGTCTAGTACATGAAATGGTTGTGAAACATTCTTCCTATTAAAAAAATGAAAAAAATAGGGCCTTTATCAACATTAGGAATCTCAACCAGCAGGTTTTCAAGAAAGATTTACCAATATATAATATAGATATATTGATCAATGTGAAAACAATATTTCAATCCTTATCATTCATATATTGATACTCATGGTATAATCTGAAGGAACCTAGGGTGCATGAGAAGTATCAAAACATGTAATTTAAAATCATTGGTTGAAATTATTATTCAAAACATTGAATCCAAAAATCACTTTTCCCATATTTCTTAAATGATCATGTTTAATTAAATTTAATCATTAAAAGATAAAATTGAATGAAAGTGTAAATGGTATCATGTTCGCTTGGAATTGGTGATTTGATTTTCTCACCAATGGTTTTTTGCAGCTCAAATAAGTAATTAATGGAATTATAAAGATCATATACATGCACATCATAACTCCAAGATCATATATCTATGATCCCTTGGTGCTTGAGTTAGAAATAAAATATCAGTATGATTTCCCAACGATTGCGTGAATAATGGAGACTCGATCGAGAAGACGGGATCAATCCAATCATTGTCTTTCCTCAAAATCTCTGTCTAAGAGGTTTATAGGAGAGAAAAGGGTAGCTTCTCTCTCTAAATTCATCAAAATTATAAAATATAATAATAAATAGGGTAAAATGTTCTTTTATAAATTTTTTTTAGTATCTAAAGTTTCACTTCGGTCCCTATAAAGTAATAACTTTCATTTTAGATCTTTGTACACACTTCTGACTTCATAAAATTGTCAAAAATGTCATAAATATTTTATCACTCACTTGTAAAACTTTATCATGTTACATGAGAAAGTAAAAACTATCTACTCATCAAATAAGATATCCAAATAATTTAATGAATCTTGAAAATCATATGTTAATTAGAAAAATTTTATTTTATCATATTCACTTTTATGATCAAACAACTTGTGAATAACATGAGAAATAAATTCAATCATCATTATTATAAACATGAAAGATATAATTGAATTGTTTTTACTAGTATTTGATCACACATGGACATTTATTGGCTCTCATACGGGGGGCCCACTTCACCCAAAACTCATATTCAACTGAATATGTGTAACTTGTAGATACACTTAGTGTGTGACCCAACATGTTATTATCTTAATAGCAGTGAGTCTAACCCATAGACCATGTGTGTAGGATATAAAATCATCATGTCCCCTAAGAAGATAAAGAATGTCATAGCTATGATAACCTCCTACAAACATTTTATTTTTAATATAATATCTTTGTCTCGAAATATCTTATAAAGTATGATGCACACTTGTTTCATCCTCATTTTATTTCTTTATATATTTCATGAGCTTACTGGATAGACTTACCTTATTGTACCATGGAAATTCATTTAATGAAGGTATTGAAATCCCAGTCACCCTTGGCCCACAAGATATCTATTCTTAAATTTGGAAGAAAAAAATTAATTCTCTATCATTTAACCAATGATATACCACCAATTATACAAAAAACTTAAGATACCTTTCCAACAATTCAATTCCATGGTTTTTGACTTTCATAATAGTGTGTAATCAAATTGTACATTTAAATAACGATCTAGAGTATGAAGACTAATACACATGTTTGTATATTGTAATAACCAGTGACACATAAAACATGTAGTGTTCCTATTTGAAGGGTCATCTGGATCTCATGTACTTGAAACCGCCAAGTAAAAACTTCATGAGAATAAATCTCAATGCTTATGATCACCCATCACTAGATATTTAGATATCACCTTTTTTATATTAGTATGATGTATCTAGACCATAAATCATATGTTAAATATTATAGTCATAGTATCTTCTGGTTCTCATTATAGATTAAAACTAATATAACATTTTAATAAGACATGAAATCTATGAAAATTACTTTGAAAACATTGTATGTAGAAGTATCAACACTATTACAGTAATAATAATCACATTTATATTTCAAATTTTATACATGTAATGGTAATCAAGGTATATAACAAAGTTGGATCTAGATAACCCACACACAAAATGCCACTTACACTAGAGACAAATTCTATTAATTCTCAACTCACTACCTATCACACGAGTATTATTATTATACTGAGATATGAATTTATTCAAGGGGTTTTATACATTATCCTCTATGGAAACTCTGTTAACCATGACTTCACCTATCTAATTAAAATCCATCAAGAGAATATATCCATGAGTTTATATATTTAATCCACTATGATAAAATTGAGGTCATTTCTAATAACAGTAAAAGTATTATCATAATTATTGTAAAACGTTACTTACTAAGTGAAATTCCAAGAACTGGAGTAAATCATTGTGTTTTTACACTGCTTCATTAGCTGCATAAGAAGCCACAATGTACTCAACATTTGTAGATATAGAAACCACTATCTTAAATGATCTTTACTTTCTTACTTCCTTAATGAGATGAGATATCAAATCATATTGATCTAAATGAATACTTGTTTTTTTCATCTTAAAAATCATGTCCCTTATTCTAAACGTACAAATTATATATCCATTTTACTTTTTTATGAAAAATTGTATATTTATAACTAATTAACATGTATTTATATTGTATTCAACCGATACATTCATACAATAAAATATATGAAGGAAATATCTTATCTTTTACATAGAATATAATATGTGATTGATCCGTCACAGAATTGAAAGGAATTATAATAACCACATTAATCTAATCCCATGTAGCATACATGTGTTCTTAGAGATATTTTTTCCTTATGACATTGGTAATATCCCATATTGAATTTTTATTACATAAACTTTTCATTGCATTGTACAAAACAGAGGATCTTTTAATGTTTAGTTTATGGGAAACATGGTACATAATACATAAAAACATAAAAATTTATCTTAAAAAATAGTAAGGATTATTCATCGGTTTATAATAAGTAATTTTAATACATCTCATACCCTAGGGACATACATTAGAGGAAAGGGTGAGAACAAATCCCAATAAGGGAATAATAAAGGGAAATAGTATACCAGTGATCTTGAAGAATATAAATAAGGACATGAGGAATATAATTATGGATTTAGCATTATAATAATAAAAACAATATAATTAATAGCATGTAAATGTGTCTAAAACATTTAAATTATACATTCATAATAATATCACCCAGATCTTTCACCGATTTGTCACAAAAATTACCAAGGTTGTTCCCCAAGATTTCATAAAATATGTCATCTATAGGGATTAAATTATTTACCCAATGCATTAGAGTTCTATGAGGGAAAAACCTTTGTATATATTAGTTTTCATGTGATTAATATAGATTATAATAGAACATTTCAAAACTAACCCATGGAGAATAATATAAAATGGGCTTCATATCATAATAATGGCATTTTAAAAGTGCTTTAAAAAATAATCATTATGTCATTTTAACCCATTTAAAAGGAATGATGGTTTTACATATGTCAATACTAGAATAAAAAATAATATTTCTTACATCTTTTTGAATAAAAATTTAAAATAAATAGGTTTGGGTTTTCATAAAAAGAAAATAAAAGGTAATTTATTGAGTAGAAGAGATAAATTTTGAGAAGTAAAATATGCTGCATAACGGGTATAAAACGTTCTTTTAGAAAAGGATGAAAAGAAAGGGGAAATGGGTATCCCATTGATAAAGAATAATTTGTAATCAAGGTAGTGAATAAAAATTAAATAAGAGATAGTTACCATAACATTAAAAAGATATATTCAAAAATAGGTTATTAAAATGAAGAGAAAAGGAGGATATTTCCCTTACCTTGATGACTAACTAAAAAAACTTGATAATTTAGACATTTGGGGATTGAGGACACATTGGGAGGAATTCTTGGGAGATAAAATTATAATATATTCGTTGAGAAATATTTTTTTGTAAATTTTAATGGATAAATGGGTGGTTATTTATATAAACATTGGGGGATTTGTTTATTAATTTCAAAATTTTGGCCTTAGACACCTCGGTAGTGGTAAATGAAAAACCATGGGTTTTCCCATGGTATTTTTCCACGTTATTGAACACTTTGGAAACATTATATTTTATTTTAATACATAATAGTTGACTATAATCTTGTATTTCTTATTTCTGGAAAATAAAATTAATGTTTTTACAAAATAACATTTTTAAAGTTAAATGTTCCATTTTAGAATTTGGAAAGTAAATTATATATTTAGAAATTGATTAAAATCTATTAAAATACTTGATATTAAAAATATAAAAAAATTTAAGTCTTGTATTGTGGTTAATTATTTATTATGTCATTATAAAAAAAATTTATGTCATTAAACAAACAAGAAAACTCAAATTGTATTCTTACTTTTCACAAAATAATAAATTATTTTAGAAAATTCCCATAAATTCACCAGAAACTATTTACAATGTGATGATTTAAAAATGAAATTTATATTATCCTAATAATTATCTAAATATAATTATTTTAACTTTTATTAAGTAGAAACTATTCATAAAACCTAAATGATGGAATGAAAATTTTATTTATAAAATGGAATTAACATTTAAGTAATTAGGGACTCAACACATAACCTCTTATTACACCCACATATTCCTTAATAGTAATGTGTTCAATAGTGGTAGTTTTATAGGGCTCCTCGGCTAACGTTGATGGAGTGGTAATCTCCATAACTTGAACTTCTCCCAAAGTTAATTCATTCAAGCTTCAATTTTTAAGGAATTAATTGCGATTCATCATGCGAAAACCACACTGATGATACCTCCTCATTAGTTTTGATAGATGGGATTCAAATATAATTACTCTACTGGTTGAGCCCATCGAATCTTCTTTATGTACCAGTTTCCTTTATAAAAATTTTACATATAAACTCAAACAATAACATTAAAATTATTATCAAGAGTATAGTTCCCAAAGGTCATATTGAATAGTGGTCATAATTGTCCGACGACCATAATTGACTAACTTTCATATAAAATTTGAATCCAGATAGTCACATTTCCTTTTATATTCTCTTCATTATTAATGGGATATAGTTTTTTTGAGTAATGAATAATATAATATACATTTTCTCAGGAAAAAAATTTTATTCAAAAAGTCAAGTTCATTACAGGTAACGATTCTATCTCAAAATTTTCAACTTGTCTTTTTAAATTCCATGTCAGTGTATGTATTTTGAATTTTTCTAATAATCCCAATATATCTTGTTCCCTAAAACATTGGTTGATACATAAAGTCAATATCTAGATATATACATTCATTCTGGTATTAACCAACTATTATAAAAATGGATTTTTTCTATATGTTATCAAACATATTTTACATAGAAAACCATGGAGATACCAGTAAACTCTTTTATACACATGAAAAAAATTCTTTCCAAATGAATATTCTATGGTCAATGTTTTTACTTTATGCCAAAACTTTATTATAGTAACTTTCAACCCTTATTAAAATTATATAGTGTCACCAACCCTTTATATTTTCAATGTATAAAACACCTTCTAGAATTGATGATCTAGAAATTAAATGAAAAATATGAAATGATAATTGAAAACAATAACAACAAGTAAAATTCTAATGTATTTAGGAACAATGACTTGGTATAACCAATTGTGCCTTATTGTTACAACACTTATACCACCCGTATAATGTTTCTTCTGAATACCACACTAGTATCAGGATTTGAAACATTCAAAATACTAGGAACCTTTACTTTGATACATAAGATCCATTATTGAATTTTAATAGAACATGTCAAACATAACTGATTTCCATTTACCTCTTACTTGTAGTATTTATTATTCTCATTGAATAATGTATCACTAGTTTCAGGGAATGTAGAACCACCACAATGCTTCTAACCTTCCTATGTAATATGTTTCTTTGGAACATTTATTTTCCATGTTCTCTTGTGAATCTTTTTCCTAATCCAACTATTTGTGGATTTTATGTAATGAATAAATCCGAGTCAATATTTATCCCATCATATTAAATAGATAAGTTCACCCTTTTATAGAAAAATAGCATCTCACCTGAGTATAATTTTTATATCTAAGGGTATTTATAATATCCTTATAAACCTGTAAGATAAATATTTTTGATGAACATTGTGTTTCTCAAGTTTGTTTATTTTCTTAATAAGAAATTTGCTTCTAAAAACATTTTGTTATAAAATAATAGATTTATATCATACTTTAACTTATGTGATACCCATTTTTCATTATATTTGGCTTATGTTTATGGTATAAAGCCTATATCACAACAAAAAAATTGAGGTTTAACAGTGTTAGTATTTATCAATGCTACAATAAAGCGAAGATAAATGGGATCTTTATCAGTGTTAAAGAAAGCACATATAAATTTAACCATTTATTAGCACTGATAAATTGAACCTTTATTAGCACTTTATTTTAAGTGGTGATAAATGGTACCCTTTATCAGCACATTTTTGTTAGCACTCATAAAATGTGTCCTTTATCAGCATTTGATTTTTAGCACTGATAAATGTTAGAATAAATAAAATGAAATAAATAAATAAATAAAAAATAAGAAATGAATTTATTAAAAAAAATATTACAAATTTTATTAATTAAATATTTTTTATTAAAAATTAATAAATTGATTATAAATTATTAAATATAATTTTTTTTATTAATTTGATAATTATGATAATTAATATTGACCAATTTTATATATTATATATATATATATATTAATGTATATAAATAGGATTTTTATATTATAATGTATTTATGGGCTTTACAATAAATAGTCATATATTTAGTAGATAATGGTTTATAATTAAAAATTAATATGAAATAAAAATACTAACTAAATGTATAGTGTAATGGATATATAATTGAATGTGTCTTTCGATTTTTCAATTTAACATAGATGAAATGTGTGTTATATTTATTTCATATATATGTAATTAATGTATTTTTTTATACAATGCATAAAAAAACCTATCCATTTTTTCAATATTTTTAAGGCGTACTTATTTTTAATTTATTCAATTTCACTCGTTTTTAACATATTTTCATATACATGCACTTAGAATTACATAAAAATATTATTTTTCGAAAATATTTCTATAATTATAAATATATTTAAAAAAGAATATGTTTAATAAATTTATATTTATGTATGTTTATTAATTATATATATTTATAATTTTTTTATTTATAATTATAATTATAAATCATTTGTCAGTGCTAAAGTAATAATCACTCATAAAGGTAGGTATTTATCATCACTTTTATCATGATGATAAAGATTAGGATTTATCAGTTCTTTTTTAGCATAGATAAATATTAATTTTATCAACAGTTATCACTTAAGAATTGATAAAAAGACTCTTTATTAGAACTAATTTTGAAGGGCTCACTACTGGAAATTAGAATTATACCCACGGTTTTGGAAAACCGTGGGTATAGGTTCGTATACTATACCTATACCCATGGTTTTCCCAAACAGTGGGGGAAAAGTCGCATATGCCCATTGTTTTGGAAAAACCGTAGGTATACAGTTTTTTTCAAAGTCCTATACCCACAGTTTTGTAAAACCATGGGTATAGCTTTCTCGTGTTATAGTGGAAAAAAAATATGCCGGACAAAAAAAATTTTCGAGAAAACCTATACCCACATTTTTTCCTCTTAAACCCACAGTTTGAATTAATATATTTAAGTAGATATAAATAATAAAACACAAAATCCATGTAGATTAGTTGGTGAGTTGCTACTTGGTAATTCCAGTGGTTATGGGATTGAATCTTTTCAGCTACATTTATTTTTAATACGACGAGTGAGAATAATATTTTAAAATAAGTGTAGATATATTATACAACAAGCAATTTAGCTTGGTTGGTTAGTTTTTGGATAGTTCTCAGCACAGAAGTGGGTTCAAAACCTGACGCTATCATTTTTCCCAATATAAACAGAAATTATTATATTTCAAAAAATATAGGAGTTTGTTAATGTAATTGTCGTAGGTGAAGTGGCGAGGAGTGGAGTATTCTAAGTGGAGTTCATGGGTTATAAACCCCGATACTTTTTTTTCTTAAAACTGATGGTTAATATTAATATAATTACGTTGATGGATGATTATTAGAATAAGAAATTCAGGCAGGTTAGATGGATTGGTGTTTAGTGAGCAAATTGCAGGTCGTGGGATCAATTCTCAGCTCTGGTTTTTTTCAATATATTTAAACCAATCGTTTTAAAACAGTTGATAGAAGGATATGAAATGGTGGAAAAAAGGCAATGACACAGTAGATAAATCTTTTCCCACAATTTTCAAAACTGTTGGTATAGGCTATGGACCTATCTCGACACCTCAGTTGCCCACGGTTTCCCAAAATGAGGGTATAGCCTATACCCACGGTTTTGGCTGGCTATACCCATGGTTTTGAACTGTGGGTATAAGTCATTTTTTCAAGTAGTGGCTGATAAAAGTGTCTAGATCTATTTAGAGAACCCTAATTATTTGCGAACCCATCGCAATATCAGAAATTTTCCACAGAATCCACCCACTACTGAAGCTCCTCCTCCGTTAATCAAAGCATGGATCCCACCACTCGAATGCCTCCAGTTTCTCAAACATTATTGTACATCTGGTGTTCAGTTGTATTTTGTATTTCCAAAATATATTTTCTTCAACATAGAAAGGTAGGCCTTTCAATTTTCATTGGGTTTCTTCCATTTCATTTCATGATTTCTTATTCAGTAATGTCATGAGTTATTTGTGTCCAATTCCTTGTATATTATTTATCTTTATTAAACTTGTACCCCAAATTTCTCCTCAAGCTTAATTCCTAGAATTTAATTTATATTGATCATTGTTTGAAAACAGTTACAATTATTCCTTATCTATTTATAAATATCAATCATGGTTATTTATACATGTTCAATATTTCATCTTCTTCTTAATAATAATGTTATTATAATTATTTTTTCCATTTTGATTTAAAATGTTTCATGTTCTTTCTATGAATTTTTTAGGTATTGTTCTCCAAGGAGGAACCTAAAACATACTTGTTTTATACTTGTTTTTAAAAACATAAGGTGTTTTATTAATAATGGGTTAAATTGTCATGTTACCTTTATAGAATCATATAAAAAATCCATTTATTATAAATATAAAATAAAAAATTATTTATGTTTTTATAATAATCCATGATATCATTTTATATCATCCATTATGTTGGTGGTTATATTGAACACAAATAATAACATTTAATATTCAATGGATTAGAATTAATATGAAGTTAATTTTGTTGTTATATATTTATTACAGAAGTAAAACTATTTTATATTGATTTTAATAAATTGGTAAATTAGTATTAGGAATTGGTAGTTGAATACGAAAAATAGAAAAAAAAAATATAAGAAATTGTTAATTACATTAATGAAATCATATCGCATGTAGAAATATTTCATCATATTGAATAATTTTGGATATCTTATTGGGATTTGGACCTCTAAAAAGTGTAACAGATGAAAATTATAAAGATTGTTTATAGATTATATTTAGGGATGATAATTTTAGTTTTTTTATGAAATTGTGGTGTATGGGTTCCTATACAATTGATAAAGAGTCTCATTTTCTCAAATACCCATTCCTTAATAAGTTTAAAATAAAAATAAACACCTCATAGGAAAAAATGTAGAGAAATAGTAGATATATTTTGTACATTACCTCTAACTATTAAGGGTGGGTATGAATCATGTAAATTGAAATTATGATGAGTTGTTAATAACTTTCTCCTTTGAATAAATTCATAGGATAACAAATTCCATAGTGGAGTAATTATTATCTTAAACCCAATTACCCATTTTCCTCAATATACTAAAATTATTTGAAATAATCAAATGTGGAGTTTCCATTATTATATTTATTTATAACATTCACATTTGATATTTAATATCTTATGTGTATTTATTTATATATAGTACAAAATTAAACTTTTATAAACCCAATAGGATGGATATGAATAAAATATGGATGCACGCTAATCATTTTTCAAATGAATATGAATATGGAGTTAAGGAGTTAATCATGTTTTTAAGAGAGCATGTATACAACACCTATAAAATCCTATATACATGTTTATGTTGTTATTATTAAAGAAAAAATAGTCCAGAAGAGTTAGAAGAACATTTGATTTGTCATATAATAGATCAAAGCTATTAATGTTGGAAAAACATGGGGAAAATTGAATGTGGAGACCGATTGGGATGATAGTGTGGTTTATGAATCATTTCATATGAACACATTTGTAAATGATGATAAAGATTGCATGGATGAAATGACATTGTAAATTTAATATGACCTTAAAGATTGTATAAAGTTGTTTTAGGAGTTAAAAAGTAGTTCCCAGAAACCATTGTATAATGTTTTTTCTAAATACACAACATTTTCAGCTGTATTAATGCTTCATAATTTGAAAGCTAGAAGTAGATGGAGTGACACAAGCTTTACAAAACTACTAGAATAAAATGGACTACCATGAATCACATATAATTCTAAACGAATGTTATGTTCAATGGGGATGATCTCTAAAAAATAATTGTTTATCTATATGAATTCATATTGTTTCACAAGGATCATGATTCACTCATAAAATACCCTAACTGAGGCACATATCAATACAAGAAAAACGTATCAAGTCCTTCAAAATATGTATGGTTATTTCCTATCATTCCATAGATTATAAGACTATATGGATGTTAGTAAACCATGATACAATTAACATAGAATGCATATACAAGAATTAAAGTTAGGAACCAATTCCATCCAACTGAATGTCTTCTGGGGAAGAAAATTTATTATGTGTTTCTGGAATTTGGAAATGAACTGAGAAAATTGAATTATACATTATCTATATATGGAATAAATCATTTTGGTGTAAAAATAAGTACTCATAGTACATGGATCATCATGTTGGTAAATTATAACCTTCCTCCATTTTTATGCATGAAGTGAAAATACATTATGTAGTATCAACTTATATCTGGACCAAAGCAACCCTGTAATGATATTGATGTCTATTTGGATCCATTAATCAAAGATCTAAAATTTATTTGTGATACAGGTGTTAAAATGTATGATTCTTATAGAAGTGAAAAATTCACATTGAGGTCCATGTTTTATGGAATGATAAAGGATTTCCCTGCTAATAGAAATTTTCAGGATATAGCATTAAAGGAATGTTGGGGTGTCCCATTTTTGAAAAATGCAAATACTCAATTTGATTGAATCATTCCTTGAAGATTGTGCTTTTCGGAAATCATAATTTTTTTTACCTTTATGACATAAATATCGATCCTAGATTACAAAATTCAATGGGAATATTGAACAAGGTACAACACCATCTCCAGTAACAGGTGATAAACTGCGTAATAAATTTAAAAAAATTGACACTATTTTCAGTATACCATTTTTGAAAAACCTTATAAAATTGCATTGGAAGAAGAGATCAATTTTTATGGAATTACCATATTGGAATTGTTTGTATGTAAATTTTTTTATTAACATCATTCATGTAGAAAAAATGTAGTTTATAGTGTTATGGGAATATTACTAAATGTTATTGTAAAAATGAAATATGGAATTAAGGCTATATTTTACTTGATTGGAATGGGGATAAGGGAGGAGTTAGCCCCAGTGAAGGGTAAAAGTAAGACTTTCCTTCCTCCAGAAACATACACTCTATCCATATAAGAATAATTGCAATTTTAACTTTTCTTTACTAGTATAAAAGTTCCACAATGGTATTCATCCAATATCATGAATGTCATGTTAATGATTAATATTAACTTACAAGGACTAAAATCGCATGATTGTTATGTTTTGATTCAATATTTAACTCATGTTTCTTTCCATTGAATTCATCCTAAAATTTATGATGAAAATTAACCAGACTCTTCTTCTTTTTTAATGACTTATGTAGTAAATTTGTAGAGTCAATGAATTTTCCCATCATGAATAAGGATATTGTAGTCATATTATGTGAATTGGAGATGTTCTTCCCACTATCATTCTTTGATATAATGCTCCACCTGATGGTTCACATGGTTAGGGAGGTTCAAATATGTGGTCTTGTCCATTACAAATGGAATTAACCAAATTGAATGGTTTATGATGATTTTGAAATGGTATTTTAATAATTGAAGTTATCCAAAAGGTTGTATTGCATAATGATATATGGTTAAAGAAGCTACTGAATTATGTTCTGATTATCTATTAGATGTTGAAATCATAGGTCTCCAAAAGTCTCATCATAGTGAATACCTTATGGGTGAAGGGATTTCCAAAAGAGACATTACTAAAATTACCCTGACAGAGTGAGAGGATTCACACCTTTACATATTACATAATATTGAATATGTTGATCCATACATTTAATCACACAATGAAATTATTAAAGATTCTAATTCATCCAAATTTTAAGGATAGATATCAAATACACATATTCAACAATTTATAGGATACTTCAGAGATCAAATTTATAAAGAGTTATCTACAAATCTAAATTCAATTGTCGAATGACTTTAATAGATATCTAGAGGACCTAATAAAAATGTTACATCTTACACTGGTCTTATAATGAATGGTTATATGTTCTATATAAAAGAACACTATGACATCAGTGTGATGAAAAACAATGGTGTTACACTTATGGTTAAAGCATTGCACATATCTGGTTCAAAAGATAGAAATACAATTTATACAAATATATCATATTTTGGTATTATCAAACAGATATATGTGTTAGATTATACAACGATTCAAGTGTCGATTTTCCATTGCAAATGGGTTGGAAAATCAATAGAGTGAGAGTTGATGAAATGGGATTTATGAAGGTGAATTTTAGTGTGGAAGGGAAAAATTATGAGTCATTAATAATGGAATCACATGTAGTGCATGTATTTTATATCTCTGATACAACAAACAATAATTGGTCAATTTTCATACTGGAGACTAAAACAAATGTATAGTCAGATGAAAATTCAATCGAGGATGACCCTTACATTGGTATATCAAAATCAGTTCATGTCAGTCCCAACATAGACAATGTATTGTATGTTACAGTTAACCACAAATAAGGGATTTGGATTCTCGATAGAATAACCAAATCCTTGAAACCTTTAAAAAAGTAGTGTTCAATGAGAAGATAAAACTGTTTTTAAATATATTATGTTTTTACTCATTACATTATATGTTCTCTACTACAATAAAATAATCTAAATTAAATGATTGAATAATCATAAAGACAATGTATTCTACAAATTATGATGTTACAAATACCTCAAAAGAAAAAATTACAATGAAGAAAACCCTTTGTAAATATGTAAAGGTAATGTTACGATATACTTTATCTATTTTATCAAAAAATTATATAATGAAACATTGATTTAATTTCAATTTTTCCAGGTAGAGTTCATTTATTTTAGAAGTTTTATATCCATGTTATATGCCTTTGTAAGAAGAGAAATGATTTTGTCTCTACTTAATCACAGAGGTAATATTGATGTTTGTACAGTAAAATCATTTCCCATAGAATTAATTTAATATTTCATTTTTATGTTTTATTTATTTTTTTAGTGTTAGTCACATAATAATTGTTTTCTAATATAGATGGATTTTTTTTTAGTTGGGGTGGTTTTCCCATCTTTTATACCTGTTTGAACTAAAACATCCAAAGAATTCTTCTCCCTCAAAACATTTTCACCCGTACAGTGTTTCATTAATTAGTTTCTTTCAAGTTATCTCCACAACCTTTGTAGGAAGAGAAAAAACACTACCTCTACCCAATTAGAGAATTAATATTGATGTTTTCAATATAAAATCATTGTCCATCGAATTAATGTATTATTTCATAATAATTTTTTCGTTATATATTTTTAGTATTACTCACCTAATAGTTGTTTTCTTATATAGGTGGATTCTTTTGTTCAACTTGGGGTGGTGTGTCCATATTTTATGCCTTTATTCTCCAAAAAAAATCTATTTTCTTCTTCTCCCACAAAACCTTTTCACCTCTAAACTATTTCATTTATCACTTTCTTTAAAGATATCTCCACTACCTTTGTAGGAAGAGAAACAATGTTGCTTTTGCTCAATTATAGAGGTAATCTTAATGTTTTCATAGTAAAATCATTGTCTATAGAATTAATGTTTTTTTTAATATTTATGTTTAATTTATTTTTTTAGTATTAATCACATAAAAATTGTTTTCTTATATAGGTGGATTCTTTTTTTTGAGTTGGGGTGATCTGTCCACATTTCATGCCTTTCTTCACCAAAACATCCATAGAATTCTACTCCCTCAAAACCTTTCACTCATGTACTATTGAAATTTATAACATTCGTTCAAGTTCCCTCCACTGACCAGTCACATATATAATCTTGATATTTTCATTGTAAAATCATTATCCATATAATTAATTTATTATTTCATATTTATGTTTAATTTATTTCTTTTTAGGTCTCTCATAATAATTATTTTCTTATACAGGTGAATTCAATTTTTTAAAGTTGATGTGCTTTGTTTGAAGCTGCTCATGTAGTATTGCAATTTTGAAAAATAAATTCAATAGAAATCATGTTAACATTGATAGTTAGGATTTTTTTTGAGTCTTCTTAATTTGTAAGAATCAGCCACACCTCAATCTGACACATTATGTGTCCGGTATGACACCAAGTATTTATTTTTATTTAAAAATGACATTAATTTTAGTAAAAAAGAATACTAACAAACTCAAAACTAAGAAGAAAAAATCACATTGTTTTTATACTTTAATAAAATGATCCATACCTCATTTTTGATGTGTAAGAATTAGAAGCACCTCAATCTGATACATGATGTGCCTAATATGACTCAATGTTTTTGTTATTAATTTAAAATCGATGTTTGACTTTAAAAAGTGTCACTCAATGAAAAATAAGAAAATGGAATCATTTTTTTCAATAATTTTGGTAATATATTCATAAATAATTTTTTAAAAGTATGAATAGGTCTCACGTTAAACTGATAGATGATGTGACTTGTATGATTCAAAGTGTGCGTTTTAAGTTTAAATTGAAATTTTAGTAAAAATGACAAGTGATGTACTCAAAACAGAGAAAACACATTCATATTGTTTTGATTATTTTGGACAAAAATCCATAAGTTATTTGGAACATGTAGGAATTAGCTGCACCTCAATATGATGCACGGTGTGACCAATTAGACTCTAAGTGCGTCTTTATTTAAAATTGACATCAATTTTAGTAAAAACAAACAAAATGACCTACTAAAAATAAAAAAACACTCATATTGTTTTTATACTTTTGGAAAATTCTCCATAAGTGATTTTATTTGTGTATGATTTTGTATTACCTCAATCAGACACATGGTGTGACAAGTATGTCTCCAAGTGTGTGTTTTTATTAAAAATTGACATCAATTTTAGTAAAAAGTTAAACTGGAAAACTCAAAACGAAGAAAATGCATTCAAATTTTTTAAATTATTTGGTAAAATAATCAATAATACATTTGTAATGTGTAGTAATTTTCCTCTCCTCAATCTAATACACATTGTGATCGGCATGAGTCAAAGTGTGTGTTTCAGATTTAAAATGACATTTTAGTATAAAATATGAGTGATGAAATCAAAATTGAGAAAACACATTCCTATTGTTTTGATACTTTAGGAAAAAAATCCATATGTAGATCGGGATATGTTGGAATCATCCTCACCTTAATCTGACACATGGTGTGACCAGTATGACTCAAAATGCGTCTTTTAATTTAAAATTTTCATGAATTTTAGTAAAATGGCCAACTATCCTACTCAAAACTGAGCAAACACATTCATATTACTTTGATACTTTATGAAAATTATCCATAAGACATTTTCTAGGTCTAGTAATCATCCACACCTCAATATTATACACAATGTTCCTGGTATGACTCAAAGTGTCCGTTATCAGTTTAAAATCGATATTTTAGTTCAAAAAGTATCAATCACTGGAAACCGATCAAACACACATAGATTTTCTTTATAATTTAGTAAAATTATTCATAATTAATTTTTTTCATATAGAAATCTATTTCTTGTCGATCTAATACACAATGTGATTGAAATGATTCAAAAGTGTGTGTTTTGATTTTAAAATGACATTTTGTTAGAAAGTTAAGTGACTCACTAAAATTCAATAAAACATATTTATATTGATTTTATAATTTAAAAAATTGGTCCATAGGTCATTTAGGGTGTTTAGGAATTATATGTGCCTCATTTTGATGCATGGTGTGACCGGTATGAGTCAAAGTGCATCCTTTTTATTTAAAATTGTAATGAATTTTAGTAAAATGGAAAATTGCCATACTCAAAATCACGAAAACACATTATGATTGTTTTCATCATTTATAAAAATGATCCATAAGTTATTTTTGATGTGTATGAATCAGCCTCACATCAATCTTATACACGATGTTCCCATAATGAATGAAAGTATCCATTATCATTTTAATGTCAGTATTTATTTAAAAAAGTATCACTCATTGAAAACCGATCAAACATTATCAGATTTTCAAGATAAATTTGGAAAATTATTAATAATTCATTTGTAATGTTTAGGAATTGGTTTCACATCAAACTGATACATTATGTGATCATAGTGAGGCAAAGGTGCATGTTTCCAGTTTAAAATAATATTTTAGTAAAAAAAGGCAAAAAACATACTCAAAACTGAACAAACACATTCATATTGTTTTGATATTTTATGAAAACAATTCACAAGTCATCTTAGATGAGTTAAAATTATCCTAACCTAAATTTTATGCACGTTGTGACTAATATGAATCTATGTGTGTCTAATTATTTAAAATTGATACCAATTTTAGTAAAATTAACACTTTCTGTTAATTTATTTCTTTATATTATTACTAACATAAAAAAAATTATTATAAAGGTACATTTTTTTCTTGATAAGGGGTGGTTTTTTTGGAAATAGCATGAGTCAGGTTAGGATTTAAAAAAAGTAACATTGATGTTTTTGAATGTATTTTATAATTTTTATTTATGTAATTTTATAAACAAATGTTTGAAATGTCTATAATATAGTTTTTTCTCCAGTGTTTGTGTTGTAAAGTTCATTTCATTTAAATCCTATATTGAGACATGTTTTTTTATATATGGTGTTTTTTTTGGTGTTGCACTGTGTTGTCATAGTAAATTGTAGTATGGCCCTTTATCAGCATTTTTAAAAGTGCTGATAAAGGACACATTTTTCAATGATATTAAAAGAATTGATAAATGTATAATTTTTTAGCACTTCTATGAGTGCTGATAAAAGTTCCTTTATTAGTGCTTCTATAGTCTCTAATAAAATACCCTTTATTAGCACATTTATAATTGATGACAAATATAGCCTTTATCATCCCTAAAAAGTACTAATAAATTACTCCTTTATCAGCACTTTTAAATTCATTGATAAAGGATCTATTTATCGATGCTTTTTTAGCATTGATTAAGGATACCTTTCCATTGTTATTTTATCTTTGATAAAACACCATGTATTTTAAACTTTCTCATGTAGTTAGTGCTTTTTTAGTGCTAATAAAGGCCATTTTAAGCACTACAAAAGGTCTATTCTATAGTAGTGTATTTTTGAAATATTTCTCGATAAATAATAGAATTTTAAACAATGAAAAATAGTTTTAGCATTGATTCTCATTTTACTTACATAATTAATCAAATGTGTATAAATAGATTTGAATTTATAAATTATTCTACACTACATTTTATTAATCATTGGTTTCATGTATATACTCAATATATATCCTCCCTAAAAACATCATATATTTAATGTGTACAAGGAAATGTGAGTTTAGCAATAAATTCACTGTATATTTCATGATCAATGAATACTTTCTCATAACATTCATTGGCACACAGGCCCGAAACAACTCATATCTTCTTACCATAGATATATCATTCTTCACATTATCATTCCTTAATAACACTTAACAGAATATTATGAAGTATTTTTACCACTAGATAAACCTTATAGTTGTTTATGAACTATAACTAAACAAATTTTGAAATATTTGTGGATTACATTTGATTCTAAATGTTTTTTTGTCAAAAACTAGATTTGTAAATACATCTATAATACCTATGGTATTTATCTCCATAGATTATAAATACAATTTTAGGTATATCCTTGAAAAATAATTTTAGTTTTCAATACGAAGAATTATCTTTCCACAAATGGGTATAACTAAGACTTACATTTTTATATCCATCAGTAATTTCCAATGATTCAGTCATTAATTAGCAATTATTTGAGAATTGTAAACCACAAAAAAATTATTTCAAAATTGAAATAAAGGATCCTTTTTTCAATGTACACATAAGATAATTTTTTTAGTAATAAAATTTTGACTAGAATCATTAAAATTAACAATTATAAGTCATGTACTTATCACGACTAACTTAGGAATCACCCTTTCTAAGACACTCATAAAATTCACCTTACATTTTGTAACATTTATTTTCTTACTTAGTTCGTGTATTTTAATACACAAATGTGATAAGAATATTTAATTTAATATCTAATAATTATAACAGAAACATTACATATAATGGATTAATAAACCTGAAGAAAAAGAGAGTACTTGATTCTTTAATTAAATTTACTACATTTTATCATCCTTAAAATTATATCAAGACATGTGAATAAAAAATAATATTGTATAATAATTTACCTCCATTATTGAAGGATGTTTTGAATGTTCCTTTCACGTCACACTTTACACTGTCCTTTTCACCTTGCCTTCCAAAGTTTTCATAATAAGAACTAAAAGGTTAATATTTATTTAAGTATTTATGAACATAGTGAACCTTATTCAAAGGTAATGAAACATTTTCTCCATTTATTTTTTATTTTATAATCTTAAATAAAACTAGAGTAATTTGGGAGATAAATATATTGCAAATATAAGTATGTAATGATCGTATTCTAACAATAAATTTACATGTATTCAATATAATCATCACCTATTCATATCTCACTTTATTTTCTCCTCATAAGCTTCTCATAGATGAGACAACATGTGAACCCACCCATGTCCTTATGAAGTATCCACAAACCATTAGAAATTGATGATAAAATAATGACCAATACATCAAATGTGATATATATGCGTCTCATGTAAGAATTTATCTCACCATCACTTATTGAGGTGTCTCAACAGGTAGTGTGGACACCAGCACAAAAAATTTACTATATCATAGTACATTGTGAACGAAGTTGTTCTAATACAAGAAATTTTCACAAGTGAGGACATGTTCTTTGTCTAATAATAATCATAGTGTATATGTGGTATTACTTTCTATTGTTTTATAAAAATATACACTAGAATATTAGAACTTTTATCTTGATTACCATTATATATTTTCAAATTCTTAATTATAAGTGTCTCCTGATATTTTGATAAATTCTAATAGCCCTCAAATAATATATTTGTAACACTTAGTTTCATGAGTATTCTAGTGTAAAGAATCCTTACAATTTTCTCCATATATCAATATATGGAATCAACACAACTCCAAGATTCTATGGTTGGATTTTGAATAGCCAACCACATTAACTCATGACTCCTTAATCTACTGTGTGAAGTCTTATATCATGTAAATAATTACTTTTCATTACTCAAAAATATTTCATGTAATGTTGCAATAAGCTGACTATGGCTACTCCTTTATTTATAAATTTAGTTATGTTAACCCACCACTCTTATAATAACTCCATGTTAGTTATATGTACCACAAACTAGGGTTGATGAGCAACTTGAACATTCTACCATATCCAAATTCACATGATGGAAGTCATTTAATGACTTAATATTTTCTTTAAGTGATTCAGTATGTTAATCTTGGTGAATGAAATCTTTTTTTTAACAGTATTGTCTTATGTGATCACTCTCACAACTTAACCCTATCTTTTTATAGAAACCTTTCACCACACATGTTCATTTTATCATTTTATTCTTTATTTTTGTGTGTAATAAATACACATTAAAAAAATAATAAAGCATGTTCATGATAAAATAATTAAATGATGATGTGATCATGATTCATTAACTATTGGTATCCATTGAGGGATAGTGGATTTATTTAGACCTTAATATAATTTAGTAAGACAATATATTACTTAAATTAAAGCAGCCTTAGCTCTTAGGCACTTAATTTATTTGGTTTACACTATCTCTTGGATCATACAGTTATGCCACAAAATCCTTTGATCTATACAATTTAAAGTCACACACAAGTGAGGGGAAATCAGGGTGCAGAAATACATTTCATCACTTAAATGTGGACCTGAAATCTCTTATAAAACATAAAGATGGATGGATGATGCACATATATCAAAAATAAAATAATTATTACATTTTAAAACTTAAATAAATAATTAAATTAAATAAAGAATAAACTAAACATGCACGGGTCAGTCTCAGCTCATGACTAGTCAACATGCAATTATATTTCATAAAAAATAAATTTTGTAAAATTCAACTTGAGGGTATTTTTTAATTCTTTATCTTTCATTAAAATATTTTTTATTAAGTATTGACATGTCCCACAACACTAAATATAGTTTTATTAAATCCTTGAAAATTAAATTAAATTTATGATTTTTTTATATTTTTTTCAGGTCTATTTCGACCCAAATCAGAACCCTATAAATTTATTTAAGGCATGTAATGGGTATAATGGGTCGAGCAGGTGAAACCCAAACTGATTTTCTCTATCCATGTCTATTAGGGTCATCCTTTTGTGTGAATATATATATATATAGTCCCATATAATATATATTTACACAAAATATATTATAATATATTATTTATATTATTTATATTATTTATATAATATATATATATTTGGTAGGGCTACCACAAATAATTGGTTGGCAAAAAAATATGCTCCCCATAAATGGGAATGAAAATACATCCACGTCTTTTTGGGTGTGGAAAAAATACCTTTTAAGGAAAATCTTTCTTCAAAATCTTTTCCTTCCTTTTTTTGGTTTTTAGAAAACAAAATTAATCTTCCATAGCAAGCCTGTATTGCCGATGGACTACCCCAACCAGATTTTGGTATCTCTAGAGAATAAAAAAAATTATGACATCACACTTCAGCTAAAATCTATTAGAATTATATTCTAGAGTGAAGAAAAAAAATTAAAACATTAATTTCCAACATAATTTTTATGAAAACCCCATTGATATTTGAATTTTCATATCCTAGAGATACAAACTCAGATTAAAATGTTGTTAGTTGTGTTGTGACCATATCAAGACCCTATTTCTAAATAAATTTTTTTTTTGAAATTTCAAATTTTTTACCTAAAAAATTAAACTTTCTCTCTAATACCAATTAAAGGAAAACAAATCATAAAAGATGTGTGAAAAACACTATATTTAAAATTTTTGGTTTGGAATAATGTTAGAAACTTTAAATATTCAAAAACCCTCACCCATATTTTGTAAAAGATTATGTGAAATTCAATTTAGTCATGAAAAAATAAAATAAAATGAAATAGTCAATGATACCTTGTTCATTTGGAATTGACAATTTGATTCGGTCGCCTTCAGTGTGACCCAAATAAAAGATGCCAAGCTAGGTATCATTTATATCATTAAAATGTTCACCATAATCGTGGATCATTTATCTATGATTTCTAGTTTCTATTATGAAAAATTAATGATATTTACAACATTCCTTCAATCGTATGAAGAAAAAAACTTGATTGAGAATATTGGATCAATCTAACCTTTTTCTTACTTTATAATAACTCTATCAGAGTTTGAGAGGTGGGGAGAGGATATATTCTCTCTCTAAACAAGTCCTAATGATATATATTGTTATTAAGAAATCTAAAATTGATATTTTTTACTTAGGCAACTTTTTCATTGAGAAATATGGTATGGAATGGGGTTCGCTCGTCGTGGTACCATTGTCAATCTTTCCTAAAAATCCCAATGGTTCCCCCAGCCATAGATTGGTACATACCTATTTTCCAAAAGCCAGTGGTCATCTGGGTTTTCATGTGAAACAACTCTTAGGGACTCGCATTGGTTGAGAGGATGGGAGGTCGGTCACATCACACCCTTTTGAGGGGAATTGTTGCCTACTATGGGACTCTCTTATAGATTTAAGATATGTTCATGAATCTCTACTTAATACTGATACGAGACTAGTTACCCTAATGAAAAAACATTAGTTAAATTTTATTTTATGTGGAGAAGAACGGGATCTCTTGGGTGAGTATATCTGTATGTGTCTGATTTTCTTCATCATTCATCGGTAATAGGCAGTTGATTATATACTGAAACCATATAACAAATTACTTCAGAACATGTTCCCATATAGGAGTTATTTAATATTATGAGTATTGGATTAATCCATTATAATGTGTCCTATATATCCTAGTTATTTCAAGAATCAAAACCCACATATTTTGTTTAATTCGGTAACTTTTACGTCATGTTTAAGGACTTATATGGGTGCTTTAGGACACCTTCAAGCTTGGGTCCTGTAGGGACGTCCTATGTATCCCGAATGTAGTGAGAATCATATTTTTTGTAGTTCATTATTTCAAGAATTATATATTGGGGTCACTCATGTCATTATAGAGACTCGGGGTGTAGATTACACGATTACCACAACTCCCTAAGCTCATAAGAGATATGCCTAGTGTGAGAAACAAGGGATATCGAGTAAAAAATGTTATTACTTTAGATAGGGGACTCATATTCCAGTCCCTCCATAGATGATCAATATAAATATTAGGTCTTTTTTGGAGGTGGTCTACAAATCCTAAATATGGAATGAATCAAGGTCGTCATAGTTCCATTTATGTCATGGCTTACAAACTAAGGCTTCTATAGATGGCAGAGATTTATGATGCTAGTGATGTGTTTGTTGCATCCCCTTAATACCATATGATCTATGCTCAGGGTGAGAAAAAAGGGGGAGTAGATGATCTGTTTTATTGCATATGGGTATGGGAATTTTATATTAAAATAGTCCTTGGGGTGTTTGGTATATTTGTCAAGATTTAGAGAGGCATCCTACGTATCCTAGTTATAGTAGGAATTAGAGTTCTCATAGTTCATTATATGTTTGGTCGTACACACTATGGTTTCCCTATACCATTTTATGGGTTTATAAGGAAAATGATATAACAATTTAAACTCCCTAATCCCATGTGATCCATGATCATTTTTTTGAAACAAGGGATAGTAAGTAATCAATATCATTGCTTTAGAAAAGGAACTCATAAGTTGGTCCCTCCAGGGATGATCAATATGGAGCTCAGGCCTCAATGGGTGGCCTACGTATCTTTAATATTAAAGGAATCAGAGTCTTCAAAGTTCCCTTTATATTGGTCCTTATACCCTGAGGCTTCCCTCTTGATTGATAATTACATATCGAGGACATACAACATTGTTAAATCCTAGGATTCCCTGGTGATCTTGCCTTCTTGTTTGGAAGACATCACAAGACCCAATTGCAATGTCGTGGGGGTTATTACATGACCTTGCTTGACATATATGGATGGTGTCACGAGAGTCAGTGTGGCATAACCCAATAGGTGTTGTGTGTCTCAGCTGACACCTATGGGAGACATTGTGATACCTGACCGACATATCTTGAGGGAATCATGATATTTAGATGAAGTGAGTAGTGAGTGTTGTTGGGGATTGGTTTTCATGCCCAGATGCTTTTTGTGAGACTCGTTTGATTTGAGAAGGTGTATTTATATGAGTTAGAAAATGTTTCCTAATGATGACACAAGTCCTGAGTGATATTCCCATATGGTTCACAAGATCAAAGTGTAACTTGTAGGGGTACTATATGATGTGCCCTGACATGTCTGGAGAACATCTCGTGTCCCAGATGTCACTATAATGGTGTGTTTTAAAATATATGCAATGTGTCCTAGTGATATCGCATGTATTCATATGACACACATGAATCACATGAGGGGTAGTGAGCATGTATTTATATTAATTATTTAGCCTCTGCTCATGGTTCTAACCCTTGTATTGAAAATTCCTTGGATTCATTTAGTGTCAGTTTCTTTGAGTCTCACATGACTTAGAGAACATGTGGTATGTTCTACACATGTCTGGCTAGAAGTATTTCATGTGATCTATGAGTTATCATTGAAATCACTTTATGTAAAGTTCATGAATACTCTAGCTAACCACCAGTATATTACCTGACAAAAAACAAGTTGGTCGTATGTTCAGTTTCCCCATAAAGTCTTCAGAAGTTGAGAAATGAATCTTATAGAGCTTGGGCATCTAATTGATTGAAAATACAACCCATTATTCATGTTGGGGTGGAAAAGTTATAGGAATCACCACCCTAGATACGCACCCGTTTCTACGATGTATCTAGCGTAAGTCCATGCTGGAGTCGGAGAAGGGGCCTGGTGCCACGCGGTTTCACGAGTCTCTACTATGGACTTCTTCAGGCGCACCTCCAGATTTTTAGCGATCATGAGTCTCCTTAATTAACGTGTCCTTTATGAGATTATTTTTTATTATTTAATACATGTTCGATCATTCGGTTTTATCTAAGGAACTCCATATTGTTATGCTGACATGTCCTAGGTCCTTCGTAATATTTAAATGCATATGATAAGACACTCGTGATAACTTGAGTTACTTGTCTTGGGGTCTTGAAGGACAATGATGTGGGTTGGATGGGTTCTTTTCATGCCTTTCAGAGACTGTGAGTACCTCTCACCTCATCCCTCTAATCCCCTTCATTATATGTAACAAAGGTTCAGAATCATGTGAGTCTGCATGTGTTTTGTTGAGGTTATTTCTTATATTTTCTTAGAGATTCTTCATGTGTTCAATATGGGTCACATGGGGGTGCATGAGCATTCAATGGATGAATCTATCGGTTTTTCCTTAAGTGTTGATGACTTTTCTATGGTGCTTCACATAGTAAGGATTACAAGCAAAAGGGGTCTCGTGGGGTGAGGTGGACGTGTCACTGATAAATCACGGTGCCTTACAGGTCATCAGGGGGGCGCATCAAATTTATTCCAGTGACCACAAACCCCTCTCACTTCCTCCCTTTTTATCCCCTTTTTTTTAATTTATAATGGTTAGGGATCATGCGAGTTGGAACAAGTAATAACCATTATTTTTACTTGATTTTTCGACGGTGTCTTGCCTGACCAATATGGGTAATATGGAGATCATTCAAGAATGTAGTGGAAAGTTCTATCCATCTATATATAGTGCAATATAGAGTTTTATGGTCACTCTTAAGGACTTCTGTGTGTTAAGGATTACAAGATGGAGGGCTCCCATGCATTGAGGTGGACATGAAACAAAGGTCTCATGGTGCTTCGTAGGTCCCCAGGGGCATACGTCGCATGTCTTTTAGTGACCTAGAACCCCTATCTCCACCTATATTTTATCTCCATAATTTTATGTGGAAAATTCATAGAGGTCACATGAGTTGTCTTGGATATCATAATGGAATTTTATTCTTTCTAATGATGATTTTTCGCATGATCTTCATGACCACTAGGGGTTTCTTCCTTTTGAATATCATCCTTCTTTATTTTTTAATGATTTTAGAAGGTTTTTAGGCACTTTTAAATGACAAAACATATGGAATGGGGGAACTCATTTGGTTATCTAGGGGTCCTTCTTAAGAGAAGGCAGGTTTGGTGAAGATGGATCTGTGGGACTTTCCATGGGTGATCCACCATGCGTGTGGCCTTCGCATGACCTTGAAATGATCACGTGATCATGATTCTCTTAGATGATTCACGAGTCTTCAACCATCCTATTATTAATTTCTTTGGCTGGAAAAATAATACACAAATTCAGGTATTTCTTCATTTGTGAATTTTTTTATGCTTATATGGAGGTCATCAATAGCTATACTTTGAAAAATTTTACTTTGGTCCCTAGAAAGTAATAACATTCATTTTAAACCATTTTTTACACTTATGACTTAAGAAAATTTTCATAAAGTTCACAAATAGTTCATCACTCACTTGTAAAACATTAACATGTTATGTGATAAAAAATTATTTAACTAGCATGTAAGCTCCCAAAATAATTTAACAACCCTTGAACATCTTATGTTCATTTGAAAATATATATTTTATCGTATTCACTTTTATAGTAAATTTTTTTTAATACCATAAGAAATCATTTCAATCATCAATATTATAAACAAGAATTATATAATTGAGTTATTTTTAGTCGTGATCGATCACACTTGGATATTCACCAGCCACCACACATGGGTCCCACTACATCCTAAACTGATATTCAAGCTAATAGGTGGAACAAGTGGATATACTTTGTTTGTGACCATCTTCATATTTATTTTGATTGTTGTCAGTCTAACCCACATTCCATGAGAAGAGTCAAGAAATACATCATGGACCCTTAGGATATGGATAATGTCTTACCTACGACTACAACCTATGAAAATGTTTTGTATGATATAATATATGTCTCACTATGTCTCATAAAGTAGTATTCACACTTGTTTCACCATAATTTTATTGATTTATATATTTATTGGCCTTACTGAACATACTTACCTTCTTGTACAATGAACATGAATTTAATGAATGTATATACATCCTGGTCATTCTAGGCCCATGAGATATCCCTCCCTTAACATGGAAGTGAAAAATTATATATTGATCAACAAAACAATGCCACACCACCAATGACACACCCAACATAAGCTACCTCACTGCAAATTTAATGTTGTAGTTTTTCCCTTGCATAAAATTAAGAGATAAAATTTCATACATCAATAAAAATATCAATTCAAGAGACTAATTAAGATGTTGGTTGACAGGAACAACCGACGACACCCAAAAAATATGGTGTTCTATTTTTAAAATCAATCATCATGATCTCTAGTACTCAAGATCACCAAGTGTGAAATTCTTGAGAATATGTCTCAATGAAAATTATCCCCTAACAACTAATAGTTAGAAATAATATGTGTCATATAAATATGATGTATATAGACTATATAAAATATGTTTAATATTATTATCATAATATCTCTAGGTTATAATTATTGATGGGATCTTTTATAACCTATTAATATGACACGTAATATAAGGAAATTACCATGTAAATAGTGGATGTATAAGCATAAAAAATATTATGGTAAGAATTAACACATGTATATATAAAACTATATACATGTATTGGTAATAAAAGTATATAGATGAGTTTTTTTAGGGAGACCACTCAAAACATAACAAATTAATGATTGGAATTGAATATAAAGGGGAAACTACCATTAGAGCACCCGAAGGGGTATATTTTTATAAAGTGATCCTCTTTCTATTGAATGATTATGGTGCTATATATCAATGTGTCATGTATCATATCATCAAACCCATCTTAATGATGACTGTAGAGTTCCATGTGGAAAATATGGTGGTCTAAAAGGACCATTGAGGAATATTCAATTCCCTAGGGGGTAAATCAGTGTTAGAGACTTTTTAAACCAATCAATTCTTTTTATCCCTTTGCCTCTTATACTTGTTATGATATTTATTCTATTATTCACATTTTGGTATCATATGAATGTATATGAACGAAGGTAATGGATAACACATGATGTTTGTAGGAGATTCAATAATCAGTAAGAGTAGATAGTCCTTGTTGTGTATGGTGATGAAATATGCGTGGATTCTATCCTATAATGAGATACTGAATAAAATGGGTTTCCTATAGAATAGTCCCATATCTAGGTTTAGTTTCTACAGTTTAGAAAGGAGGATAAGAAAAAATCTTCAATGGATGGACTAATGAATTCCTAATCCAACTTTTTCTATTTTTTAGATCGTTATACTACCTATGTAGACATTATTACACTTAGTTGATGTTATTTTTAACACTAAGATAGTCTTCCATCAATGTGATTCTGTTGGATGTTGCAATAATACTTTTTCATCTTCCTCTCTTCTTAATTACAAGGTAAAATGAAATAAAATATTCTTCCTCTTTTCTGATATACAAAATTCTACAAAAAACTTCTTTCACTTTACAACATCAACTTGGAAACCGTTTTTATCACACTGATTGTATGGATACTTATTCACCTGTTGTCATTTCATTTCTTCCTTCTTTCATCTTCATTTGAACATTTTTCATCTATTGTAGCTGTGTCAGGTACCTGTTTTTATAAATTTTTCCTATCTATTACATATTCATATGGTAATGTTTTTTTAATACCTCATTCCTTGTCTGGTTTTTATTTATCCGATAGTAAAACCTCATTCTATTCCACTATATTTTCTGGAACTTGACTTATTCATATGATACAATTCCATTTATTTCCTCTATATTGAATACTTCATCCCACAATAGGATTTATCTCATGCTTCATGGCCAACACTTCCCCGTGGCACTTCACTTATACAATGATAAGCACAACCACAATGACTTGACCAAAAAATGGATTGATAATATATCCCATGTTACACTAACTCCACATTATATAGGCATAGTTTCTCCAAAAACATAGGGATATTCACAAACTCATGCCTGAATTTCCTATTTCTAGATTTTAATATCCCGCTCATTCCATTCTTCATTTTGATAACCTTAAAATTTATTAAAATATAAGAGTCAAAATTCACCAGGTCGATGACACCTGTATCTATGGCATCCTGAATGGAGGTGGTTTAGTAAGGGACAACAAGGGATTGATTTATCTAGGAATCAGTTCTTATTTCATGGTAGGGATCTCCATTTTAAGCTAAAACTAGAGTAATGGTTACCAGACTCATGTTGTGTATCTCCCTTAACATCAATATTGTAGAGGATGAGTTTGATTCAACATTTATGGTTGGGTTACTTAAATGGAAGGAAAATCCACCATGGGATATTTCTTATTTAATTAGAAATTATAGGAGGGTTCTCGACGAGACCCTCTATAAGGGTTACACTTGGAGTGAAGGGAACGGTTCGGTGGACACACTGGCTAGCACGGGGAGTTAGAATGAGAGTATAATTTTATATACCTATATGTGATCTCTTCATGGTGAATATAAGATTTTTTTAATAGGTGATTCTCTCAGATTTAACCACATCCATCCACCATGATGAGGTTGGTCATAAGTCTTGTTTTCTTTATCTTCATATAATAAAAATCAAACTTTTAGTTATCCATTGAAATAATTGATGAATTTATAAAATACGTCATAAATTTCTTCAAACCATCACTCAATATTTATTTATAGAAACTTATTTTTCTAATAATTATCTTTCTAGTAACACAAATTTAGGTGTTCCTTAATCATGAAATTTTTCGTTAGACACTTCCTTGTTTGAAATATCTATCAATTCTATCCTCAAAAGTCCATATATAGTCCTTTCATAGGGATCTTTCTCTATTTGATGGGTTCCCATATGTTTTTATGTTTTCCTCCATCTAATGAACCTTCAAAGATCTGTTATGATCCTTATATTGGATGACTTTCTAGAACTCGGACTAATGATTTTGTAATACTATGGATGATGGATTCATATATTTCTGTCAAATGACATCACTTAGAGATTTTTTTCTATCAATTTAGCTGGAAATATTATTTCAAATAACTTATCTCAGAAACATCTATCCACTTTCTTCATAAAGTATTTTTATGACTCAACAGGTTCATATGATAGTCTTTATACTTCCTTTATTCTGTTATAACCTCATAACAATCTTTTAAAATAATTTTCCACTTGATATTTATATATTTCTATCTATTAAACTTTGTCCAACTACTTATAAAACTTTATGAAACACTTAATATTCTTCAAGGACCATAGTTCTGCTGAGTTTTGATAAATTTTTCCGTATACCAAATTTATATGAAAACTTGAATTAATTAGAATATTCATGGTGTTTGATACTTTATGGATCTGTAACACATCACATAATTTATCTCTTGTTCAAATAGGTTTTTCTCTTCTTTCAAGAATTATATTTGAATCATATTCACAAGGCATTGTGATATTTAATCACTAAGGAACACTTCACCTAGAAACAAATAATATTTTTTTATGAAGATATTTTTCAAATTAAACTATGAATAAAATCTAAACATAACAATTGGTTGTATCTTTTTTGCAATAACTATCCCACTATCCACTAGACTTAGTCCCCTTTCCTAGATATCTTCATTTTTTTGGATCCTTCTTATTAATCTGAAATACTCTTATCTGGAACATTATTTGTAATGAAACTTCATAATGATGACAAAAAAGTGTCTCTAAATGTCAATACCGATGTTGTATACATTAATATCATCTCACCAATAATCATAAAATTTAAACTCAATGTCTTCAAATAGTCATTCACTTATAATTAATGAGTATATGTAAAATATTTTAAATAAAAAAACACAATTTATCTTCTTATAAGATAGCATGACTTGGAAACTTATTATCTTCCTCAACAAGCATGGATTCTAGATTCTTCTCTTTATCATAGTAAGAACTATATCATATTCATTAAATCACCCAATCTATATCCTCTCAATTAACATGCTTGTAAAATAAAAAAAACTTCCAATAAAATTATTTTATCTTACCTCTTCAACATATATACTTTTATGAAATACTCATATTTCATTGAAAACCATTTATAACTGATGATTACCATTTTAAAAAATAAAATCAGACAAGAAAGGATATATTTAATCTCCCCATTTGTATTTTTGGGAAATACATTCAATGAACCTTTAAATTTAATATTTTAATATGTCAATCTTTAATTTATCTCTCTCCCTTTATTCCCAAATATTCATTTCACTTTATCTCTTACATATTAACAAGAAATACAAATTTCATAGAAAAGGAGTATTTATTCATTAATAAGAAATGTACCATACATTATTTCACTTTTAATCTACATGAGCTATTCTGGGTGTATAAAACAATAGAATTTAATTTAGAAAAAAAGATATCCTTTATCAACTTATCTTGATACCACATAAAAATATAACTCATAATCATTTATTAAAGGGATTTTGACTTATATTTAAGCTAAAGATACCAATTTTAATATAATTCTATTGTAGAATAAACCATCCTAAATATTCTGTACTTACATCAAAGAACTGGTTAAAAACTTTCAAGTACAATCAACATGATAAGAATCCTTAGTACATATTCTTATTTATAGTTTTCTGATGTCACTGATTAATTAAATATATCCCCATTCATGATAATATTATTTATTTAACCATGTATTAGAGATTAGTACATACATAACTTCTTCAATGAAACTCCTTCATGCACATTCCAGAATAATTAGATTTGTAAAAATTGATGATTCTATTAGAAAATTAATCATTCTTCACTTATATCCCCATCAATGAGAACTTTCTCAAAATCCTCATGAAGATGAATCTATTCACTATAAATTATTCAATAACTTTATATTAATAGTTCTCAAACAAATATCTTCTTTATGTGGTTGTCTAGACTTTCAAAACTTTCCACATCTTTTTCATGGATGATATTTATTCAATATCTTACTTTTGAATTAAAAAAGTTAGATCAAACCTATATGGAATATTCACTGTGATATCAAGAGTCAAACACAACTAAATCCTTAAATAATTATCAAGGATAATCTTCTTATTGTTTTTCAATAAATTTTAAGAATCATTCTAGGATGACAATTTCTTTATCTGAGTTATCCAATGATGGCAGCCATTTCACCTACTTAGGTTCTCTCCCTGAGTTCATGCATCAACCTAAATTACCTATATTGTTTGATAAAAAAAATAAATCATAAAGGAATAATGTAGATTTTTCTTTATTATTAAATGTTAAAAAAAGGGATGAGATAGTTTTTTTAACCAAGATGTTCTATCACCTTCTTTATTCACGCTTCCACATATATTTTTTCAAAAATGATTTTCTATTTAGTAGCTTGAATACCCTCACATTTTATTATACTTTTTGTAGATAATTTCTTTTCTCATCATCCTTTATGTATGGTGAATTTAAGATTTTTTTTAAGGACACTACTTTTTCAGGATGGTTTGTTAGACAACCTTTTATATTATGTCTATCTTTCTTTTATTTATGTCATAGAAATTGTTTAACACAATAATTTTCTTATAATGCCAACCTATAATGACCTTTGTAATCTTCATATGTAATATTTTACTATCTTTCTTCACAACCCTTTTTTTTGTAATTCTTCCATTTTCCTTTCTCTCTGCAAATATTTGGAATAAATTACTAAAATATCATTAAGTACATTGACATAAAGTTTTTTCCCCTATCAATTATTCTATGTTTATTATTTTATTTGTTAATTTATATAAGTAAATCTTATTTAACTTCTAAGATTTTGAATCCAAGTACCTATCACATTTACAAATTTATATATTCTTGGAAAAAAATTCATACAACATTATTTTGCTTAATTCCCAATGTTACTTATTCATTCTTCACTGTCTTTTATGATGTAATTTTCTTATATAATTTTGATAAGATTCAAGATGATCATGAACCAATATTATGGACACCATTATTGTATACATCACATATTTTTCAAGCTTTCCAAATCTATTTTAAGTATAAATATGTTTCCTAACTTGAAAATGTTTCTTCCTAATCATTGGTTCAATCCTTCTTAACATGGGATTACTTTGTGACTTTTAATTTAGAGGATTTTACCAAAACTCCAACGCACAATACTTGAATACATTTCAACCCTATATTTGACCTCAAAAAATTTATCTTATTATATAAACTTCATGCAATCTTTAATCTTTTTGTTTTTGTATTTTCTAAATAACATGTTGTTCTATTTTTGGGGAAAAAGTTTTTAGTATATTTCTTCAATCCACCCTAGTCATGGTGGTAGGATTCTAGTCACTATTATTTATCCATACTTTCACATGTTATTTATCTTGTATTATTTCAAAAGAAATTGATTTAGATAAAACATTATAAGAAGTTATTTATGGTTTCTCTTTCAAAAAAACATCTTGAGATAGTTCATTAAAGGAATTCATGATCTTTTTATCACATGCTAGAGTTATTTTGACATTAAAATACTCCATTAATCATTGAGCAGTAGCAACAACCTTCTTCTTCTTTTATTATGAATCAATAAGTTTATTTTTCTAGATTGTATACTTTGAATTCCAAATATGAGAACCTCGTATTGGAAGTGTTCTTATGATCTTCAATCATAAAAACCTTCTCTTACAAATCCTTTTTTATTATATCAACTTATTCATCATGCATCATAACAACTATTTTTTTTAAGATTAAAAATCATTTATCTTTTTAGATTTCACTTCATGTTATAAATATATGACATAAATACCATTTTTCATATTTTCTTCAAGTGCATTGATTTTGTTTCCAAGATCCTTATTGACTCCATATTTCTCTTAAACTTCTTTAATATAATTATTTTTAAATTTTTAGGAACTTATTTAATCCTATACCTTTCTTATTTCAAGGGATATAACATTCTTGGAGGGATTTATATATTATAAGATATTTTCTTACAAAAAATTATCTATATTATCTGCTTCTTCTTCAAGTTGGGTGATCTATTTCTACATACTTTGAAATTATCTACAAATATGATAGATTATTTATTTTGGGATTCAATATATAATATATTTAAAACTACTAACTAATATATAATGATTATTTTTAGATAGATCATCATCACCCCTTATGTTAGGTTCTTCATCTTGAGGATAGTTTGTTTAAATAATTTCACATACCTCATTATCACTTGATCTTGATCCACTTAAGGTAAAAATGGTTTCCTTCTTCATTATGTTAACTTGAACTACACATTCTTCACTTTACAAGCGAGATATATCTACTTTCTCATCATATAATAGAGAAATAAAACTTATTTCTTCATATTGTCTTAAAGGAGATAAATTATTTAGATTTATTTTAAATTTCTTTCTCTTATTCATAACAGTGTTGGTAGAAATAAAATATTAATCTAATATAATATAATACTTACCAAAACTACACTTAATTATTAATGAAGGAAATAAACAAAAATATTTAAAATAAAATAAATTAAAATTAGAAAATAATGTAAAGGTTAAATCACCTTTGATACCATATATAATGACCAATTAGGGATATTCACATTATTAGGGGGTAAATTAGTGTTTAGGACTTGTTAAATAAATAAATTTTTTATCCCTTCACCTTTTAGACTAGTTAGGTCCTTTATTCTCTTATTACATTTTTGTAATCACATGTAAATATATAAATTCTAGTAAAGTCATGAAAATTTTTCTTTTAAAAGGTTAATTACTTAGTATGAGTATATAGTCCTTTCCTTATATGGTGATAACGAATACATAGATTCTATACTATAATGTGGAACCAAATATACTTATTTCCTCACAAAAAAATCTTGATCCCAAGTTTGGATCCATACACTTTATGTGGAGGACAAGAAAAAAATCCAAAATCCCTAGACTATAAAAACCTAGATCTTCTTTGAGGTACAATATTCCTTGTTTACCAACTTTTCTCAGTTTAATTAATTAATTATGACCTTCTGTGGATTATTGTTGAGGTAATTGAGGGATCAGGGGTGTCTGGGGATAGACCAAAGCCCAGAAACCATGTTTTGGGTGAAAAGAGGATGCCACATGGTTAGTAAAAACTATGAGTGTAGCACCACACGGTCGTGAAAAAAGGTCTGAAATTTTTGCATATTTTGATAGTGGATCTTCACACCGTTTTCAAATGGTTAGTAAACTGGGAGGGTAAACCATGGGCTATGCCCCAAGGCTATAGGAATTCTTGCATGGTCAACACACGGTTTTCAAACAGTCTGCCTAAACCATGCGTCCCTACTATTTTTTTGTGGATTTTAATAATATTAATTAAAATAAAACTATAATTTAGACCTAAATTGATGTTTCACGTCCTAAAAAGTAGCTCATGCTTGGGATCTCCTCATTGGTGTATAGGGTATATTTTGAGATATCTCTTCTATCGAAGCTTAGATTTGAGTGTCTTCTATCTCATCAGATCCGCAAGGGTAGGATCTAGAATCATTTTTTTTTATTCTCCATTCTTATATATATCGGTTGAACTACTTGGATTTAGGCTCATATGCCATATTTTCATGTTATTCATCTTTTTTTATGATTTATTCATATCTGGGTTGAATCAGATGTCGATACTAGATGGTTTATCTATCACAAACCTTAAGTACGTGGTATCATGCCTTTCACTTAATGTCCGGCCTTTTATATATTTCTTTGTGTCGCGTGCCCAATTATCAAGTATTTATTTAAATTAAATTAAATCCCTAGATTTACTATGAATGTTATAGGATATTAAATATCTTTATTTATATTATTATAGGTTGAATACCTTGAGTTTGAAACACCTGTTGGGTGTTGTTTATTAAATAGTTCTTTGTTGGCTTTTTTCCTTGAACATCGATGGTGTGCCTTTTTCCCCTTAACATGGGATGTTTAATTTAAACTGATAATGGGAATTAAATTGTCAATTGATGTAAATTGAATTGGGATATCAATTGAAGTTGAATCGGTAAAAGGTAATGGATAGATAACTTGACCCTTGTCCTTATTATGTAATTTCTTGTTTGATCTTGAATTGACTCAAAAGAGAATTTCCCATGTGATTTATGTTTAAAAAATGCTATGAATTGGATTGATTGAAATTAATTAATCATTTTAATGGGTTTCCTACATTAGTTATTCAATATATAATCCATTTAATATCTTTTTATCCATGTGATGCTTGTTATATTGAAAATTACCATGTGAGTAATTTAAAGTCCAATCCATATGTGGTTGGACAATGAATGAGTCAATTTTTGAGGTGATATATATTTGGATGTCATCAGTTTTGACATTGGCATGTTCAATTATGTTTATAAATATAATTGAATTGATTAAATTCATAATATCTGTGGGTGAATCATGGATAGAATTGAAGGATTCCATGGACAGACTCAATGGGCTGAACCATGATTATGTCATGGGTGAATCATGGATCCAAATGAAGGATTCCATGGACAGACTCATTGTGGCTTAATTTATATATTGAGTGAATCATGGATCCAAATAAATGATTACATGTAAAGAATCAAAAATGGAATTAGACCTTATATGCCAAGAGTGATACTTGGTGATTCCTTAAAGGTCCTCCTTGGATGAACTTGTATGGCATGGAAGTTACCTCACCTAGAGAGATATTGGGTTTCATTGAGGCTCACTAGGATAGTCTTGTAGGGTGTTGGTGGATATGAAACCTAGATGATACTTGAATTAAAACATAGTTATGTCAAGGATGGGAACAATTTGAAATTATACACATATAGATACCAGAATTCCAACTTAGGAAGGTCAGGGACGACCTCAGGTTCTAAATGGAATTAATAATAAATGACTATATGAACCACCTACCAAGTCAATGCACAAGATTTGATTTGGACTTGACTCGTATCTTTATAGATGGCATGTTTAGGAATATGTTTGTGCTATTGACTATATAGAGGATTCTAGGATTGATCCGGATCTTGAGAAATATAAATTCATTGACATTGAATTGTTAAATGAAACTTATTAATTGAGATGGATGTTTAATTTTTATTACTTAGTCATTAATTATTATACATCCTTCATACTTGTGATATATATTCACTGCTTGATTGAAATAGTATTTGGGTGGTTTCCTACTGGGATTATATATCACACCCTATTAGGGTTACACTTTGGGAACGAAATTGGTTATATGATTGCAGGTGTCGATAAGGGAAAGAGACCTAATACAGGTACTTGATATGCTACTTAGGATTAAGAGAGCATGGGACCAAGCTAAGCCTTGTGATGTTATAGGGATTATTTTGGACTTTTTTACATTGTGTAAATGTATTTTATATAACTATTGTTTACCTATTTTGGCTATTTTATTAGAAACATGTATCATTTATCATCATCTTGTATATGAAACGTCTTTTGTATTTTTATATTATCGGTCTTCTGCGTCTTATTTTTATTGTAAGGTTACTAATTTCGATATTTAATTGTATCTTTATTTTCACTATGTTAAACTCTTATAATGAGTATGTAGTCTACCCACTAACACACCTAGGCCCTTACTGATAGTCAGTATCCTCTAGTGTTTAGGGAGATTCGCTTGAGGCCATATGGCTAACCGAGTAAAAAGCACCTTTGAGTGGCATCTGAAACTGGGACATTACAAAGTGGTATCAGAGGGGTTTAATTTTTGGATTTATTTACTATTTGGAGACAATACATAGGGATATAATATAATATTAATTTATTTATGAGTTGTTTCAGGGTGTAGCTAACCCATGTATTGAAAAAATCCAAATTTCCTCAAATTGAATTGATTTTTTTCAAGAATTTGATTATTAATCTTGATTTGATTCCACTGTTTGGTGAAAAACTTGATTTTTTGAATTATTATTGTTATGATTATTGGTCTTATTATGGTTTAAAAATGATGATATGATGTTATTACATATCATTCATTATATTATACGCCTTCTAGAAATCACAGGCCATGATTTTTGAGCTGACTTTAGGGAGAATTACAATTGTATGTTGTTGTGAAAGATGTTATGATAGATATGCCTACTGATATGATAGGTATATTGGGATATGTTGTGGTATATATTGGATACATTCAATTATTTGGTCCCTTAGGAGTACAGTCCCTCATGGATTGAAATTTGGTGAACTACGTTTAATCCTTTTAAATTTAATTGTGATATACACAGGAATAATCATGAAATCAAATGAAAATGAGAATGAATATGTGAACTCAAATGAAAATGAATTCAAGTAAAGTTAAATGTAGATTTGAGTTATTTGTAGTAGAGAACTTGACTATACCTGACCTTAGTAGTGGGCTTATGGTTGTGTGTCTCACTTATATCTGATCTATACGTCACCCAAACCTAACTCATAGAGTAGGCATAAGGGTGTGTTATTTTAGAGGTGGTATTTTACCTATCCTTATTAAATATATATTCTTTTGAACTCAGAACATTGATAATTATCGTGAACTGAGGTATGTGTTTTTCATTGTAGAACTATTCCACCATGACGACCTCAAGTGGTATGCTAGGAGTGTTGTGATGATCATACTCCATGGGTGGTAGGCCATGGGATACCAACAGATCCTCTAGTGTTTTCTACCATGGAACCAGAATTTTTACTGGTCACAAGTGTTGAGGCACATTTCTATAAATGATTTAAGAGGTTCATGATGACCATTCAGGGAGCACCGCGAACTACCCCAAATATGGTAGATTTGACGCATATTTTTCAACAACAGCATCAACCCACATTTTCCAGGGATGGTGGACCATAGGTTTCAGAGACATGGATAGAGTAAATTTTGTCTATCTTCAATAACATAGAGAGGCCTCATATAATGGAGAGATTTTAATACATCTTTTTATGATTATTTTTATCTTGAGACTTTGAGGACCGATATATCCCAAGAGATTTTACATCCAGAGTGAGCACATTATTATTTGTGGATTATTTAGACCATTATACCGAGCTCCAGCGCTTCACACCTATTTTGATGGGTAGATATCTTTCTAGAACTAGGTGATTTGAGGATGGTCTCAGGTATGAAATTTTATTATTGTTCAATATCTTTCAACTGACTATTATTTCTAGAATAGTGAATTAGGTTCTGATCAGAGAGAATAACACGGTAAAGGTTAGGGGTGCGATCTAGGGTGGTTCAACATCTTGATCTAGTACTTCTCGACTAGTAGTAGGAAGCATCGTATGATGGTTCGAAATAGTGATATTATCAGTCAGACCACACCTTCAGGTAGCCAGGTGAGGTGCTAACTGTGCGTTATTCTAGGATATACGAGACCATAGTGTCTAAGGGAGCTGGTTTAGTGTTGATATTTCATCAATATGGGCCATGAAAAATGCTTCTATAGAACATTTACACTAGTAGATATTGAGATAGGGTTTCCACCGACTCTACATTAAGAAGCGAGGTCAGCAGCTTCTCATCAGGTAGGGAGATTGGATATGGCTGTCGACACAGGATGTGGTACTGTTCATGGTCATGGTATACAGAACCCAGGTTCATAGTGATAACAGGGTGGATTAGCTCAGGGTATCTATGTATTTTCATAGGGACACAGTAAAATCTAGGCATTTACAGTTAAATAGTCATGTGAGGAAAAAGATCTTGGACCTTCTACTATCATGGGTACTATTCTAGTAGCCTCCTATTAGGTTATGCACTATTTGATACAAGTTCTTTAGATAACATTATATCTTCTCCCATTGTGGAGAGACTTGGGCATAGTGTTCAATATTTTGACGACATCATGACTCTTGATGCACCTTTTATGATTAGAAATGAGGGTGTACGACAGTTCATGGATTACCCCCTTGAGATTGGTGGGTGTCACTTCATATGGTACCTCTTCATCTTTGAGATGAAATGATTTGATATCATTATCAGGATGTAATGGATGGTTCCCTTTCATGATTTTATTGATTACTATCGCCAAAGGGTGAACTATACATCACTAGATGGCATAAAAAAGGTTAATGTGATGTCCATGTGAGACGAGATGGACCTGAGCATCATGGTATGGGTTGGATAACAACACATATTCCAAGTTTATATCCAGATGACTAGGGGACACATCAAACTGATTTTCCTCCATTGGTTGATCATTTCATGGATGATTTCCCAGATGACTTCTAAGGATTACCTCTAGATAGAGATATAGAGTTATCAATCAAGATAATTTGAAAATCTTCACCAATATCCATTTCTACTTACAGGGTGGAAATGATAGTGTTGCAAGATCTCAAGAGGTAGATAATGGATTTGGAGGAAAATGGTATCATCTGACCATGTACTTCTCAGTGGAGTTCTCCGGCCCTTTTTTGTGAAAAATGTGGACAATAACTATAGACTATGTGTGGATTACCCAAATTTGAATCAATTGACATTGAAGAACAAATATCTTCTTCTATGGATAAATGATCTCTTAGACTATCTCTAATGAGCTTGGGTCTTATAAACTATTTATTTAAGATCCAATTATCATCAGGTGCATGTTATAACATCATGCATCCTCACACAGCCTCCCAATATAGGTACGGTTTATATGGGTATTTGGTTATTTCGTTCAGTCTCACGAACTTGCAAGCTGTCTTAAAGGAACTGATGAACTGAGTGTTCCATCCATACCTCAATTCATTTTTGGTGATTTTTCTTGATGATATATTAGTGTATTATCATAATCGATATGACCATACCTGTAAGGACTCAAAGTTTCATTAATGGAAATCCCTCTTGATCTAATTAAATGTCTCTTTATGTAAAATTTTTATATAAAATGTCAACTTCTTTGGTTTTATGTTGAGAATTGTGACCGTTGCTTTTATAGCCATTGAATAGTGATCACATGATTAGTATAAATATAGGGCTTTAAGAAATCCAGTTTACTAAGACAAAGGAAGTGATGACCTCATCCAGTAGAATTGCTCCATACGAAGCCCATTTATCGAAGATCGCAAAAGAGGTGGCATCTTTGGGCTTCACTCTTGACCAAGCCGAAGCTGATCTTCATCATGTCAAGCTCGAATGAGACCGTCTATGGGAAAAGTGGATGTTGATAGAGATTACCACTCGAGCAATGTTATCTGAGCCACCCCAAGAGTCTATCACCATCGCGCACCTTACCCTTAGGTCTTATGTGGCTATTTTAAGGGGTTATATAACATATCTCTAGTACTATGTTCATGCACATTATTTTTGTATATAATAATTAATATACTTTCTTGTCATTATTGATACATTGTAAATAGTTTTTAAAGTACAAGTACTATTTTTAGTTATTATTTAATTAAGAATTCTATTTTATTAAATTAAGGTATTTTTGAATTAAATATTATTTTAATAAAATATTATTATTATTATTATATTAATTCTATTATATATAAATGATCATATAATTTTATGAATGCAATTATAATTTTTATTAAGGTTTAAAAGTCATTTCTGTCAAAACCCGTGAATTTTTTATAAATGTCGGTTTTTATTTTAAAAGTTAAAATTTACATATTTAGAAAGTTATTTAAATAAAATAAATTATATTTCTCGAATCAGTAAATCCAAATTATCCAACGGTGAAGTTTTCATAATTTTCTGAGACAGTCAAATTTTTGGGTAAAAATTAAATACCGTTTAAATATATAATGTGTTTTATGACATCATAATTACCCAATAGTGATGTAATAAAATACAATAATCTTAATGTTCGGCCAATATATGTTTTACCATTAAAATAATGTGATTTTGGGTTTGTATGACTTACTTTTCAAAGCATTACTGGACCCCTCAACACTTATTAAACATCTTGTCATTTTAAATTATTTTCCATGGGAGTGTGACTCACCTCCACATAAGCAACCCCATTATTTTAAGAAGTTAGGACTTTCGCCTTATAAAATATTTTTTCCTATTCCCTTTTCCAAAAACCATGGGAAAAAACCATGAGCTTATTTGTGGTTTGGAATAGTTTAATGTAAGGGGTCCCAAACCTAAATAATAAAGAATTCACTCACCTTTCCTATATAAACCCACCCAAGCTCCCACTCCCTCCTCACTCAAAGCCTTTGGAGTTCGTCCAACCTCTGTCCTAATCACTTTAGAATCCTCCCAAGGTGCCCTAATCTCCCATTATGCCTCTCTGAAGCCTCTCTCAAGCCTTGGAAGCACATTCCATGTAAGGGTTTTTCTTCCTTTCACTTTTTTGTCCAATTTTCTTAATATTGTTAGGCCCTTTTAATTTGAATTATAAATGTTGGGGTATGGTTTCTAACCTCCCCCATACATCCCTATTATTGTTTTAATTATGGGATACACCTTTCCCTCTCATTAAATGCCTCCCATGTACACCAGTTACTATGCCGAAATTCCAAAAGGAACTTCTCTCTCTTCATTTACATTCAAGAAATAATTTTGTATCATGAATCTAAATTCCATTACAATTGTCTGGAAATGTATCAATATGACCCCCTTACTATCAATTTCATGTAAATATGATGAGACACCCCTTTCTCTCTCATCAACCTTTTTTTATGAATTCTTATGTCACGTCGTTACGCTGTCAAAATTGCACCGATTTTCTAAGCCAATGCCTTTGTGTAGTGAATACCATGTCCATTTCTCCATCATGGTTATTCACCTTTATGCACATTTAATTTTTGATTATAAAGTTTCATGTTTTAATTCCACATTCCTTATCATGGAATAAATTATTATGCTTAATGAATCCATGTTTTATGATCCATGTGTCACACTTATGAATGAAATGAAATGTTTAAGAAGGTCTTGCCCTTATAGCGCTCCAATGCATTGAGTAAAGTATAGTATCATGATACATCATGTGCAATGAGTGTTGAATCATGCTAATTCAAGTGTAATGAGGGTTTAATTGTGCTTCATGTGCAATGAGAATTTACTCATGCTCCATGTGCAATGAGCCTGGGCTCATGCTAATTCCATGTTAAGTATTGTTTCCACATTTCCATGTTATGATTATCATGATTTATCATGCCTTTCTGTTCATGTTTCTCTTGTGCTCTATTGATATGCCTATTGTCTAACATGTATTGTAATCCTCATGTATTCCATGTTTATTCCCTTACTGGGTTTTATAGCTCACCCTTTTTCGTATGCATGTCCTCGGGCTATCCCATGTAATGCTAAGTACGAGGGAATATAGTGGTCATGTAAAATATGTTTTCAATAAAGATGTCGTATTTCATGTTTTAAGTTTTTATGTAATGTTCCTAAACCCCAAATACACTAGACCTCTCAATCTTCCATGTTGTATCATGTGAATTGTTTATGTAATAAATCATGTTTAAGTTTGTAATAAAAGCAGGGTTGTCATAATACCACCCATGTTGATATTGTTTTGAATACACTCAGAAAGAATTAGTTATATTCTAAGCTCACAAAGTTCCAATTTTTTATAGATCATATTCACTTCCTCGGTCACATAATCTCAGAGATGGGAGTATCAGTGGACCTAGAGAAGGTGGGAGAAATAGTTTACTAGGGACAATAAAAGAGTGACGTTGATGTACATAGTTTTTGGGGTTGTCTTGTTAATACAGGGATTTCATATATAAATTCTCATGCTTAGCTGCACTACAGAAGGTATTGACTAAGAATGTTTTGAAGTTTTAATGGATAGTTTTCTATGAGATGACCTTTCAGGATCGGAAAGGGATATTGAATTCATAACCAATATTTATTTTTCTAAATCCATGTAGGAGTTACACTATGTACTTAGATTCATCATGTATCAGGATATGAGTTGTTCTTATGCCAGATAATTGAGACGTTGCATACAGGTCTAGGCAGTTGGGGCCACATGAGAGGAATTACCTAACACAAGATCTCGAGTTGGATGTAGTTGTTCATGCATTGCACTATTGGATACATTACTAACTAGGAGAGAGTTTTGTGGTGTACACATACCAAAAAGCCTCAAGAATATATTTACCAAGCATGAAATGAATCTGTGGTAGTGAAGGTTGGTTTAATACCTTCAGTCTTTCAACTTAAAGGTTTCCAACACATCTGGTAAAAGAAATCCAATGGTTTATGTAGTGATCAAGATAACTCAAATATATGTAATTCATTAGGCCAGTAGTGAGTGGAAACTTATGGTTTTCTTCTATGAGATATACTTGTAGGTGAATGGAATTTAGGGGAAGAATTTCCATTCATATTTAGAATTTACCTCTAACCTACTAAATAGAGTGAGGATGAGGAACCTATCATCTCAGAAGCCCAAGTTATATAGGACGGTGTGGAAGGTGAGGACCCTCCTCCTAGATGGACCATATGTGATATTGAGATCCGGAAAGTACATGTTCTCATATGGGTTTCAGCTGACATGTTCAAGGAGATGATACAAGATTTTCATTCTTCATCTTAGGCAGTGCACCTGGGTGTCACCAAGATGTATTGAGAATTACATTATTAGTATTTTTTGCCAAGTTTGAAAAGAGATGTTGCTAGTTTTTTTAAAGAGGTGTTCCTCCTATGAACATGTGAAGGTGGAACACCAATGACCATTTATACTTTTACAATAGCTACCCATTCCAAAGTGTAAGTGGAATCATGTCATGATGGATTTTATGACCGGTTTACTGAGGGTACCTTGAGGTAATGATGATTTATTGGTTTTTGTTGATAATATCCCAAAGCTCTGTCACTTACTACCTATCAAATAGACCCTTTCAGTTGGTGACCTTGGGAGGTTTTATATTTTCAAGATAGTATTCCTTCAGGGGGTTTCACATTCATTCGTTTCAAATAGGGATTCTCAGTTTACTTAATGTATCTCGAAATGTCTATAGAAGGCTCTTAGTAATCAGGTGCTTCGGAGCCTAAAATACCACCCCCAGACAGATGGCCTATCAGAGAACATGATTCAAGTGCTTCAGGATATGTTACGAGCATGAGTCCTGAACTTAAATGGTTCTTGGGAGAGGCATATACCCATGATTGAATTCACCTACAACAATATCTTTCAGGATACTATTCAGAGGGAACCATATGATTCTTTTTATGGTAGTCCATTCTGATCACCCTTGTGCTAGATGGAGGTAGGAGAGACATATATGTTGGGACCTCATTATATTCTAGAGACCACATATCATGTGAAATAGATTTATAGGTGGAGGGATATTGTGAGTTCATATTGGAAATCATATGTTGATAGCTATAGACAACCTCTAGAGTTCGATATTAGGGATCAGATTTCCCTTTTTTTATTTACCAAGGCTGGGACACTGGAGGATAAAAAGACAGTGTGAGCTTTCACCGAGATATGTCGGGTTGTTTGAGATTCTAGAGAGTGTTAGGATGGTAGCCTATCGGTTTCAGTTACTTCATAGGTACATATATATGCATTAAATCTTCCATGTTTCTCATATGTGACATTACTATTCATAAATCATCTCATACCTCTTATCCTGAGATATTAAGTTATTGGTAGATGCATCCTTTTAAGAGCATCCTATAAGAATTTTGGATCATAGAATGAAGGTTCTTTATGGATGGTCTGTTCATTTAGTACAGGTGTTATGGTAGCGTGACTGAGTACAAGATGATACCTTCGATTGGAAAGTTAATGTTCGATCATAGTGGCCTAATTTATTCTCAGGTCTTGTGTCACCAACCTTGGAAGGGAGATTTATAGAAGAATTGATTTAATGGGGGAAGTTTGTAAGAACACAGTTCTTCTTTAGGGAACAATTTTCCTTGTTTTCCATATTTTCTCTATTTAATTACATAATTACAGCCTTTTATAGATTTACATTGAGGTAATGGGGTGATCAGGGGTTTTTGGGGCATGTCTGGAGCCTAGAACCCTTTTTGGGTGAATAGAGGAGGTCAAATGGTTAGTGGAAACTGTGTAGGTTGGGCCACACAGTCATGTGGTCAGGTATGCATTTTTTAGAGATTTTAATAGCAACTCTTCACACAGTTTGAACATGGATAGTAAAACATGCGGGTAAACTGTGAGTTATGCCCCAAGGATATAATGAGTTGTTCTTGTTTAGAACATAGTTTTCCAAACCATGTGCCTAAACAGTGCAACCCTGTTATTTTTGTGGATTTTAATAATTTTAATTAAATTAAATTTATAATTTAAAACATAAATTGAGGTTTCACCCCCACACCTAGAAGCAAATTCTTAGGAGCTCCTCCTTGGTTCCTTGGGTATATTTTTTTCTATCTCTTCCATTTAAGATCAAATTCGAATGTAATATTTATCATCAGATACACAACACTAAGATATAAATTCCTCTTTAGTTATTCTCTATTATTCTAATTATCAGTTTTACTATGTGGATTTACGCTCATATGACCTATTTTCATGTTCTTCAACTATTCTCTATATTTCTTCTGATCTGATTTGAATTAAGAGATGATACTGGTTGAGCTATCTAGAGAAAACCTAAGGCAAGTGGTCATGTTCCTTTTTTTTAAATCGGACCATTTATATATTTCATCATATTGGGGGAACAATTTTCGGGTGTCACTTGAAATGAAATTAAATCCCTATATTTTATAGGATTGTTATATGTGATTAAAGATCATTATTAAAGTTTTTATAGGTTGAATACATTGATTTTGAAACACCCCTTGGATATTATTTATTAAATAGACCTTGGTTGGATTTTTCATTGGACACCCATGGTGTACCTCTTTCCCCTTGACATAGGATGTTTAATTCAAATTGATAATGGGAATTAAATTTTCAATTTTTGTCAATTGGATTGGGATATCAATTGAAGTTTAATTGGTTAAAGGAATGGGATAGATAACTTAACCCTTGTCTTTGTGATGAATTTTCTTTTTTTAGCTTGAATTTCCGAAAAATGGAATTTACCATGTGAGTTATATTATTACCATACTATGCATTGGTTTGATTGAGCTTAATTGATCATTATAATGGTTTTCCCATGTGATTTATTTGCTATCTATGATATTTAGTAGATTTTTATGTAGGATATTCTTGTTATATTGAAAATTCCAATGTGATTAATTGAAAGTCCTAGCCTTATGAGGTTGGCCAATGCTTAAGTCACATTTTCAGGTGAGATTTATTTGGATGTCATTAGTTTTGACTTTGACATGTTAAATGAAGTGTTTAAATGGAATTTAATTTATGAAATTATTAATTTCCATGGGTAAATCGTGGATCTAATTGAAGGATTTTAGGGAGGGAATCAATGGCCTCAGTATTGATTGTATCATGGGTGAATCATGGATCTAAATGAAGGATTCCAAGGAAGAACTCATTGAGACTTAATTTATATACAAAGTGAATCATGGATACAAATGAAGGATTCTATGGAAGGACTCAAAAAGGTAATTTGACCTTATACACAATGAGTGATAATTGGGGATTTCTTAAAGTATCACCGAGGATGGACTCATATGGAATGAATGTTACCTCACCTAGAGTGATACCAGGTTTCTGATAGGTTCAACAAGATCGACATGTATGGTGTTGGTAGATATCAATCATGGGAAATACTTGAATTCCAACATATGAATGTCAATTAAGGGAATAGTTTGATATCAAACCAAGATAAATACCTGAATTCCATCATAGGAATGTCAAGTATGGGCTCAAGATCAATATAGAATTAATAATAAAATACTATATGAACTATCTTTCAAGAAAAAGCACAATATTGGATTAAATATTGACTCATATATTTATAGATGGCCTATTTAGGAATCAGTTTTTATTATAGAATATATAGGGGATGTCAGGATTGATCTGGATCTTGAGATATATAAATTCAATAAGATTTAATTTTTAAATGAAACTGATTAAATGAGATAGATGTTTACTTTTGAACAGTTACTAGTTTATTATTATAATGATTTCACACATGTTATATATATTTAGTGACTAATTGGAATAGACATTAGGTGGTTTCATACTCATATTATATCTCACATCCGGTTTGGGTCACCCATTTAGACCTAAATAGATTATATGGTTGCAAGCATCGATAAGGGAAATCTACTTAATAAAGGTACTTGATATGATACTTAGGAGAAAAAGATAATGGGACCAATATAAGGATTGTGATGCTACTGGGATTCATTTGGCCTTTTATACTTTTGGGATATGTATTTTATATGAATTATATGTACCTATTTTAGATATTTAATTAGATACATGTGAGATGTATCATAATTTGTTATATGAAATGATTTATGGTTTTGTTTATACTATTGTAATTCCACTGTTTATTTCTGTTTTATGGTTTACTACTTATTTTATTATATTGTTGTTGTATTTCCACTATGTTTCAGTCTTTTAATGAAGGCATAGTCTCCCCACTAATACACCTAGTCCCTCACTGCTACTCTGCATCCCCTGGCGCTTGGGGTGATGCGCTTGAGGCCAACCGGGTATGAATCTCCTTTGAGTGGCATCTGGAACCAGGATGTTACATATACCAATGAATAAATATTCCAAATTCATCTCCTATCTTGATATTTATACTTCCTATGTCAAAAATATTCAACATATTTCAAGCTCATTTCCATAAAAATGTAGACATACACTAATGTGATTCTTGTTGGGTGTCATGATCCTTCTTTTTCTTAATCCTTTTTTCTTACATACACAAAAATTTACAATAAGATTTTCGTCTTATTATTAAATTATATACATAGTGATGCATAAAAACACTTTTCTCTATGTAGAAGAAACTTGAATGATCATTTTCCCAAACTAATTGTAAGACATCTTCTTCACTTGTTCTCCTCCCTCTCCTTCTTTCTCATTCATCCGAACATTTTCCATCCGGTACAATTTTTTTCGGTACCTATTAATCCATAGTTTATCCATATGTTACATATTAATATGGTACTTTTCATTAGATCCATTCTTCCTTATCTAGTTCGTGTTCATCTAAAACTACTTGTTCATATGACACAATTTGATCATCTAGTACCAGCTTATTGTCTAATACCACTGGATCATTTTAAACTCCAATTCATTATATGGTACATGTCTATTTTGTACCTTTATATCTATACTTTACCCCATTGTAAAAGTTTTCTTTAACTTTGTGGCTGTCACTTCTTGATGCCACTTCACTTCATTAATAGTAATTACAACCACAATAACTTGAGCAAAGAAATGGCTTCATCCAATATACCACAGTTATCCATCTCTCCTTTATATAGGAATAGTTTCTCAAAAAACTCAATGATATGTTTGGAATAAAATTTTATTTTTCCACTTCCAAATTTGAAAGTCATGTTCAATCTATTCCTCATTTTGACGACCTTAAAAAATCCTAAAAATGTGATTCAATGTTCATCAAAGGAACTTTCCTTAGATATTAGAGTCAAAAATCCTCTTTAAACCATCCTCAAACCTTGGATAAAATCGTGATACTTCCTTAGTAATTATTGAACAATTTAATGTCCAACTCGAAATTACCATAATTGATTACATTACATAAGACTTTATAAAGTTATTTGAACTTTCGTTCAGTAATTATTCATAGAAATTTATTTGTCCAATAATTCTTAATTTTCTGTTAGTTTTTTAGGACCTTATTTGTGTGTCACTTCTATATCAAATGACTTTGTTCGGTCTACCCTCATCAATATTTTCATAATACATTCATAATGATCTTACTCCCTCCAATGGGATCCTAGATATTTGTTTGTTTTACTATGTTAAAAGAACCGTTAAATAAATTATCCACTCCTTCTCTCTTATAGACTTGTTGAATTAATTTTATTTACTTTATAATACTCTAACTGATGTCTTCATAATATTCTATCTAATGAAATTTCTTTGATACTTCTATCTAATTCCTTAGATCAAAATATTTTTCCTGATGCCTTAACTTGGAAACTCATATATGATTTCTTTATAAACACTTGTTTGAGGACTCACCAAGTTCATAAAGTAGCCTTTATACTTCCTTTTGTTATCTATAACCTCCTCAACAACTTCCACAATACTTCTCAACATGATATTATTATAAGTTCATATGTTATAATTTCAATAGATCTTTATACAACTTTTTTCAATACTTCACAATGTTTGGGAACCATAGTTCCAATAAGTTCCACTGACCTCTTTTAGACTAACTTTAGCTCGAATCATGAATTCCTTATAATAATCATAATATTTGATACTTTAAGGATAATTAGTGAATCAATTGATTTAGATATCTTTCATAGAGGGTTTTATATTCTTCCAAACACCATCTTTGAATCACATCCACAAAGCATTGTGATATAAAATCAATGATGAATAAATCTCCAAGAAACAACTGATATTGTTTATCTAGAGATCTTTCTCTAATGGAACTTTTAATACTATATAAACTTAACATTTGGTCATATATTCCTTCCATTAACTATCCCCTTGTCCACAAGACTTAGTCTGTTTGTATCAACTTTCTACATCCATTTGGCCCTACCTTATTCATCTAGAATACTCATATCTGAAAACCTATTCATATGGAAAATTTATAATGTTGATAATAAACATGGGTCACCAAACATCAAAACCCATCTTATAGAAATTAAGATCAGCTATCTAAAAATAATAAAAGGTATACTCAAAGTCTTCAAATAATCTTTTTGATGAAAGTAATAGGTATATCCTAAATTTTCTAAATGAAAGAGAATAATTAATATTCTTCAAATATATCATGGCATAGTAGATTTTTATCTTCCTCAATAATCTTGGATTTTATCTTCTTCTCCTCCTCATAGTTATAACACTGTCATCCTTATTCCATCAACCGAGCGATATATTTTTTATTAATCGGATAGGTAACTATAACCAATCTTCCAAGAAACTTATTCTCTATGACCTCTTTAGTATATTGAAATCAACAAAATTATTCTATTTCATTGAAAACCATTGAAAAAACCAATGATAACCATTAAAAACAAGTACAAATCACAAACAAAACGGGCTCTTCATGGTCAAATATCAATGGTGTTGCATTTATATTTTCGATCTTGAAACAGATTCAAGAAAACTACGACAACACATCCTAAATATAAAACCATTAAAATTTGATTTGAGGGTGACATAGATAAAATTCATTTCTCTCATTTTACAGAATCAAGGCATAAAATTAGACCCTAAAATACCAAAATAGATCCTTGATATGACACTCCCTTGAAACCTCAAGAGGTATCTCCCATGCCCGCCAATTTTAATTTCTTCAGTAGAGGGAAATCCAGTCATTATTTATATGGAAACATTATTATGATCACTTTTCACCCTTATTACCCAAAAAATGACATATAAAAGGAGAAAATTATATATTATCTTCAAAAAATAATTTTTGTATTGAGAGCTAATATTTCAATATCGAGAATAACTACCCCAAATTAATCTTTACAAGAAAAAATTTGATACCGTACCTTTAGAATCACAAGTTCCAATTAGTCTCTCATATTGGTCTAATTAAACAAATATTAAGTTTTCCAAACATAAATGGATTCCTTGAATAGTGGTTGGTCATCCTATAATAATTTTTTATTCAGTTCATGTCTCAGAAGGTGGTTAAAGGGAAGGAATTGGTATATTTTTCTGTAGCATAACCTTACCCAAAAGGCATGTCAGTAAATAATGAATTTCATGATGAGAATTTTTTCTCCATTATTGACACTCTCTAAACATGGGGAATATACTTTGAATGTGCCTCTGGGAGCCTAACAACGAGGGTATATAAAACTAGGAATTACTAGGTTTTCTTGGGGAATGTAATAATCTCCCAAGCCAAAATAATATTTCCTTACTACTTTATTATATTAGAAGGATGAACTAAAAATGATGAAAAACATTGAACCATCATTATAGGATTAAATATATATTTAAAGATATCTATGGCTTAGTTTGGCATGAATGTTGATTTATATTTTGTAACAAATAAAATTAATAGTGAATATTTCATCAAAAGGAAAGAGTTGATCCAATTATTTACTAATATATGAGGGTTTGTGGATGAATTAACCTATAATATAACACTATTTCACATTACACATTCACAGATCACCTATGATAATACATTCTCCAATGCATCCATAGCTTCAACAAACCATATCAAGATGAGATAGTCATCATCATTGTGCATCATAAGGTGGTATATCCGTTGATTAATAGTGACATAGAGGAAATCAATGAGATCAACACCGCCTCATATAAAGGATATCCCATATCAATATTAGTAGATACCATGTTTAGATGGATTTCCCCCATAATACACTACCAAAAAAGTGAAAATATTTTACTAGATCAAGATAAGAGGGAATAGGTTTGGTGATAGGCAAAAAAATTTATCCTTTATGAAAACTCTAATTATCAAATATTTATCTACAAGAATAGATTTGATAGAGTTATCCTTAGGTGAATTACAGATGGATACGCCCTCATTGTTGTACATAATTTCATACTGATTTAGGTAGTGAACCACCAAGTACTCTTATACATTATCTATTTGGGGAATTGTTATTAGGGGGATTGATACCCTAGTTGCGACCATATAGTTCAAGCATATTCTTACACCTACCAATTCATTATTCAATTTGTCTCAGGATATATTCCACAAGGAATTTTGGAAAATTCTTTAATAAAATTCATGAAGAAGAATATCATTACTAGATTTAGTGTCTTTCACACAATACTAATGGAAAATGACACCGATTTCTATGATTTTTAATTGAAGAATCTATATTAGAAATAAAATATCTAGTCTAACCACTAATCCTACTACCATACAAAAAAATGGACATATAAATACTTTCAATAAGTCTATGTACAATATATTTTAAAAGTTATTGGACAAGGAAAAGAATTATTGGCCTAAAAAACTCTTGTATACAGTAAGAAACAAGTTTTATTATCAGGTACAGATTCATTAAATATTGTGCTAACTCTTTTTTAGTCCTAATGTGGATGAATAATGATTTTACAATTTTTTAGGGGGTGTATGAGGCTTGTTCGGTGCTTGGAATCCCGACTGCTTGAGAAAAGTATTGGGCTCCATGGTTAGTAGAAACTGTGTAAACTAGTCTGCATAGTTTTCTAAACAATGCAAGGGATTTATATTGGGGATTTGGAGGACGCGTAGTTGGTGGAAACCATGCAGCTAGGGGTGAACACCCATGTGGGGATAGACATAGTTCCATGAATGGCGCATGGATTTCCAATACTCTATACTTAGGGTCGCATGTTTGTGCATGTATCTCTTAAAAATTTAGCATGGGGGATTTCATAGTTTGAACATGACTAGTCAAACCATGTGAATGAAATCATGTGGGGTTCCACCTTATGTAGTGGGTGAAAGGTTAGTGCACAATTTGGCCAACCGTACTGACAAACCATATGACCCTGATATTTTGGGTAAATAAACCATTCTTTTCTTTAAAATATAATTAAACATGTTGTAATGCCATGAACCTAGTTACCCAGATTCGGTGAATTATTACATAGCATTGGCATGATCCCAAAAGATCATGTCTCGAAAGACTAATTAGATTAGTATCCTTGGAAGTACTAGATACATTCATAAGTTTTACATGACATTATAAAATGACAAAATACAACAAGATAGTCTCTATAGGCCACACTCATATCCCTTAGACAATCCCTGCAGGTCAGTCATAGTATACTTCTTCTTATCCTGAGAAAAATAAAACATAGAAAGGGGTCAACTCAGATAATCAGTAAGGATAAAAATATAGTGGAAACTTTCATAAATAAGCATAAACATTTAAGGAAATGTATAATACTAAAACAAAATCCTTTTAAACATGAAATTAAACATAATATTACAAAGATAAAATCAATTAATTTCATTTACTTATTCACATTGATATTCTACTAGTCTAATAATCACATGCAATATCAATTGCCACTTTCATAAGGATGGAATACATAATGAGAGACTTCATAACCACTTAGTCAAGGCCTTGTGGAAATACTAAAAATAAGATTTTTTAAAGGCCTTGTACCAAGATACTAGTTTGTCTCATGAGGCATACTGATGCATCGAGGATCTAGAGTGGTCTCCACCCATCACTTACTATGTCCAATGCATTCCTCATATGAAAAGGTTTAAACATAACATAAACATTCATGTTAAAACTAGCATACAAAATGTCGATACTTTATCCATAAACCATGAATGGTGTGAAAATCACACATCCACAGTCAAACATATCACAAAACCTTCAATAAAATATCAATGTTTTGTATCATAATAAATAAACTTCAAATAAGCTCAAAATCCATCAAAGGATGTTAACATAGATGAAATCCAAACGTTTTTTAGAGAAATATCTCTTTCTATTTTTGAAATAATTTGAAAGTGATTTAATTGTAAAATAAAAAATTTATATTGAAAATATTCTTATAATATCATAAGGTAAGCTTCGATGATGTTATAACGGCAGAAAATAGCTGCACCCGCCATATAAGTTAAATAAACATTCTTACATTAATTTTGTCGAAAATGTCAAAAAGTATACCTTGTTTGGAAAACAATGTAAAGATTCCTTTAAAAACATATAAGGTCAAATAAGGGTATAAATTTCTTTAACCCATTTTCTAGTAAATAGTAAAAATGTTTTGAAATAAATTTTTTTAAGAAAACACGTATGTGGATGATAAAGAGGTCCCAAAAGATACTTATGTAAAAACAACCTCGGATAATAAAGAGATTGTAAAATTAACCCTTACCTTGTACTTTTCCTTGTTCAAGGGTACATTAAACTCTTTTATAATAGTTAAAATATTGTTATTAAATTATAAAAAAACTATATACATAAATATTATATCATATATGACCTTCTAATATTTCATTGTTAATGATATTTCAGTATTATCATCGTTTCAGGTGTTAACTGATTCATTTTCCTTTATATGATTTGTTACTTTAGTAATTTTTGTTGTGGATAGAATTTATATTATTCATATTCAGAATTATATTAAGTCTTTAAAACTATTTTTAATTATCAAAATAAAATTATTCTTGAATGGATACGATGGGGAATGAATCTCATCGCGTTCATGGAGACAGTAATCCGTACGTACGCATGAGTGAAAATATCATTATTTTGATATTAAAATCATATATAATTGGATGATATATTATATATACAGAATAATTATAACGTTATATTTATTATTTACATCATTTATACTCATTATTATACCCATCCAAGTGATGAAGTATTTGAATAACAAACTACACCATGACGTGGAGACGGTAATCCGTACGTACGCACGTATATTGACATTGTCATTTATAGGATGGATAGAATAATAAATATGGTTGTACCATTATTATAATAACATCACAGTGTATATAATATACTGGAGTTATTATTTTATAAAGGAAACAGTTAAGAAAGAGGAAGTGGAAGAAGAAAAGAACTTGAAAGAGGTGATGAAATATTTACCTCTTCTTCAGGTTCTTCCTTTTTATTTGATCCAAAGGGATCACTAGGGTGGATTTTTGACTAAAGTAAGACCTCTAGGATCAAGGGAGGAATGTTGGGAGGATATTTTGGTAGGGTTTTGCCGATAAACATAGATTTGAAGGTGTGAATGTAAGAGAAGGATAAGTGCCCTTTTATAAGAGAGGTGGGGATCACTTTAGGAAAAGCTTGAAATATTATTTTATAATAAAATCATTTTCTGTTTCTAATGTCTCAAAAATGAATTATTTAAAGTATAAGGTGAATATGGGTCTAAAAAATCTCAAAAATCAGTTTTAAACAGGTTTAGGTCATTATATTAATCTTATCTTTTATATTTAACTCCTAGTTAAATAGTTTGACATTTACCATGTCTCTTTGTATTTTTATATTATATGGTTAATAAACATACTATAAACTTCCAAGATAACCCCAAGTGGTTCATTAATGAAATATATAATATTATTTAATCCCTTTGGATTAACCTTATATTTTTAAGAATAGAATACCAATTAATAATATAATATTTGTTTTAAAAACTCTTTTATATCAATTTTGACACTATTTGATATTTCGTTTTTGTTAAATTCATAACGACATTATTACTTTGAAAAAAATTCATTTAATCAACCCTAACATTTCATATTAACCTAGAAAATTATTTTAATTCATTAAAAGTATGAAATTAGATTTATTTGGATATTTATAATATCAATTATTTTAATCTTTCATTAATAAGGTAATTACTCCATCATCGTTGTGTCATAAAAAAATTTAATTATTTAATGTCAAAAAATTATAAATAAAATAGCATTATGTTTGAAATCTATTTAGATTCCTAATATATATTTATAGTAGAATTTATCTTATGTATAACCCAATATTAAAAATGGATTACTAATTAAACTTTGATTTTAACTCTTTTATCTCTTCTTTAAATAAAATAATAATAAATGTAATATTCTAATACAAGTGGACCTAAAGGCTCATTTTTTATTCCTATGTTTTTTTGGTAGAATTCTACTTATCCAATAGAATTACCACATGTGTTAGGGTAATTATGATATCATTTTTACTCTTAATTACCCTATTTACTTTTAACCGTGAAAAATAAAAATAAAAAGATGCAATTCACCAAAAAATATTTTCATCTTATTGAACCACCTTTTACTTGTTGATATTAACCATGTCTCATGTATTGTTTTTAATTTCAACTCACAGAATCTGTAAAATTACGTTTTATACAAATTATCAAATTCTCCTAGGAGGTGGGTAAAAGACGTTAAAAAGTTTAATAAAATATTTATATATCTAAACTCATTATAAAATGACTCCAATGAATTACATTGATATTATATAGTTATTAAGTATCTATTTTTGCTTAAAATAAATTTAAATAAAATAAATAATTATTTAAATAAAAAGTCGGTTTTAAACAATAACTCAGTGTTTTTCACTATTCATCAAAAATTGACAATTTTCAGAAAAATACCAATAATTCACCCTAAGATAATTTTGATATTCTAAATCCAAAAATTAAGTCCATTTTGAAAGATAAAATTTAAAAAGTTTCCAAAAAGTTCATATTACTATTCATAATGGCTATTTTGATTGGTCATGGTGTGTAAGAATCTCGAAGTTGCGTACAATGCAAGTTGTTGCATTATTAAAAGTGAAAAGTATCGTGGATTCTTGGGGTGTTAAATTCTTCTCTCCTTCAAATAATTTCATCCTCGAAATTTATAGAATATTACTTTATAAAAAATTTCGGGTGGTTCTTCATCATAAGTTCCTCAAGTTCCCACATTGCCTTTTCCCTCTTATTGTTTCTCCATAGAACTTTTACCAAATGAGTCATCCGGTTTCTCAACACTTGTTCTCCGGTATAAAGACTTTTGGTAGGATCTTCAAAATAAGATAGATCAAGTTCGAGTTCAATTTCCTCATAGGTGAGTATATGCATTGAACTAGGCATGTATTTTCTCAACAGTGATACATAGAACACATCGTGAACTTTCGAGAGACTTGGCGACATTGTCAAATGGTAAGCTACAACCTCAATTCGTTCTAGAAATTCAAAAGGTCTGATGTACCTGGGACTAAATTTACATTTCTTATCGAATTGTATAACTCTCTTCCACGGAGATACCTTCAAGAAAACACGATCTCCTACCTGAAATTTCAAATCCATCCTTCGGCTATCGACATAGCTCTTTTTCCTACTTTGGGCTGCATTGAAGTGGGTTTGGATAAACTTCACCTTTTCCATTGTTTCCTCAACATGTTCTAGTCCTACGAGTTTTCTTTCGCCAACATCATCCCAACAAGTTGGTGTGCAACATCTCTTGCCATATAACACTTCATATGGTGCCATCTGAATACTAGAATGGAATCTATTTTTATAGGAAAATTCTACCAGTGGTAAATATTGATCCCACATACGTTGATAGTCAATTGAGAAAGATCACAACATGTATTCTAAGGTCTGAATAGTTGGTTCTGATTTTCCATTAGTTTGAGGTGGTAGGCAGTGCTCAAACGAAGTTCAGTATCCAGTGCCTTTTGAATAATTTTCCAGAATCTTGATGTAAAACGGGGGTCACGATCAGAAAAAATCAATAGGGGTACTTTATGAAGTCTATCAACTTCATTAATATATAGGCATGCTAAACATTCAAGTAGTAAATATTCTCTTATAGCAAGAAATTGTGATAACTTGGTAAGACGATCAACAATGACCCATAATGCATCATTCCTTCTAGGTGTCTTAGGTAACCCCATGACAAAGTTGATTGTAATATTATCCCATTTCCACTCAGGTATGGGAAGAGGTTTCATGACTCCTCTAGGCTATTGAGTTCTAGCTATCACTTGTTGACAAACCATATATCTGCACACAAAATCAGCAATCTCCCTCTTCATTTTATCCGACCAAAAATGTTTCTTCAAATCTCTATACATCTTGGTGCTACCAGGGTGTATAAAGAAATTGGAGCTATGAACATCATCTAACAATTCCCTTTTTAGATCGGGTATACCAGGAACACAAATTCTCTTCCCAAATTTCAAAATCCCATCTTCATATATGAATTCACTCAATCTCCTTTCATTCACAGCTTTAATCTTCTTTTGAAACTCCTCATCATCAGCCTGAGAAATTTTTATCCTTTCTAGTAAAGGTGGTTTGGAAACCATTTGAAAAATTATTAATGTTTGACCTTTTATGGTTATTCTCATATCTATCTTTATTAGATTCATGAAAATAGGATCCCTTTCAACTCTCATCTTCTTCAAAACTCCATGATACTTTCTTCTCAAAGCATCTTCCACCTTATTTTCTTTCCTCTGGTGATATTGTATTCTGTGATCATAATCCTTGAGTAGTTCAATCCATCTCCTTTGCCTCATGTTTAGTTCTTTCTGTGAGAAAATATACTTCAAAATCTTGTGATCAGTATATATCTCACATTTTTCACCACAGAGATAATGTCTCCATATCTTATAAGTAAATATTACAGCTTCTAACTAAAGATCATGAGTAGGATAGTTTTTCTCATTAATTTTTAGTAGTTGTGATGCATAGGAAATAACTCTATCATTATGCATAAGGACACAACCAAGTCCTTTCTTTGAAGCATCACTATAAATAACAAACCCATCATTCCCTGATGATAGAGTCAAGATAGGATCATTGACTAATCTTCTCATCAGTTCTTCAAAACATTCTTTACAATCTTTTTTCCAAAAAAATTTAACCCCTTTACATGTGAGATTTGTTAATGGGTTAGCCAACTGGCCAAAATTTTGGACAAAACATCGATAATAACCTACTAAACTAATAAAACTGTGTACCTCAGTTATACTCATCGGTTCTGGGCATTCTTGTATTTCCTTGGTCTTTGAAGGATCAACATAGATTCCATCCTTAGAGACAATATGGCCAAGAAAAGAAATATCTTGAAGCTAGAATTCACACTTGCTAAATTTCTCATATAATTCATTTATTTTAAGAGTGTTTAGAAAAATGTGCAAGTGATTTTCATGATCTTCATTGCTTTTGGATTATACCAAGATATCATTAATAAATACAACTAAAAATTCATCAAGATATTCCTTGAAAAATCTATTTATTAGATCCATGAAGAGAGAGGGTGCATTAGCCAACCAAAAAGGCATTACTGTAAACTCGAAATGCCCATACCTAGTTCAAAATGTTGTTTTCGGAATGTATTCCCTCTTCACACCCAACTAATGATGTCTAGATCGAAGCTTAATCTTTGAAAAACATTGATCTCCCTTAAGTTGGTCGAATAAATCATCAATGCGAGGTAGGGGATACTTGTTCTTTATTTTTATAGAATTGATTTCCTTGTAGTCAATGCACAACCTCATAGATTCGTCTTTCTTCTTAAGAAAAAGAATGGGGGCTCCCCATGGAGAAACACCATGGAGAATAAATCCCTTATTACTCAATTCCTCTAGTTGTTTATTTATTTCCACTAATTACACAATGGAAATTCTATAAGGGGTCTTTGATATGGGCCTTGAACCATGAATTAAATCAATAGAAAACTCAATTTCTTGTTCTAGAGGATGTCTGGTTAAATCTTCTGGAAACACGTCAACATATTCTTGCACAATAGGTACGTCCTCTATTTGGACATTAATTTCCTCACCCATAGTAATTTCATTCTATTCCTCCCTAATAATTGAATTTAGTTGAGCTACTGGGGGTGGATATAGAAAATAATTAGATGGTGATGTTTCTACTCTAAAGATAAGGTACTCTTTATCATCATTGAGAATTATAACCGCTATCTTCTTACAATAAATTTTTGCATCATGGTCTGAAATCCAATCCATACCAAGGATTATATCAAATTTAATCATGGGTATGATGATAAGATCAGCACATAAAGAACATTTATATGTCCTAATGGGAACTGATTCACAAAACATTGTTACAATGATACTTCCCTTAGATGTATGGACTGACAAATCCCCTGTTAATTCAAATTGAAAATATATAATTTCCTTAGCAAACTGGGAAGATATGAAACAATGTGACGATCCAGAATCAAATAAACCATTTTATAAACTTGAGGAAACCATTAAATTACCAACCACTATGTTTCTTAGAGCTTCAACCTCAGTAGTAGTGGTAGCATAAGCTTGGCCTTGATCCATTGGCATTTTCTGAGGTAAGTTTCTTTGGTTCTTGAGACATTAATTTGAATAATTCCCCCTTTATCTACAATTGTAGCATTCAAAATTTAAAGACTCTTTCTTCCCCTTGCAATCACGAGCTTGGTGACCCTTTTCACCACACTTATAACAAACTCCCATTTGCTTCCAACAAGTACCAGGGTGTTTCTTCCCACATTTACTGCAGGATGGGTATTCAACTTTTCCCTTCTTCCCCTTATTTCTATTTACAGAGTGTTCAGCAGATCTCTTCTCCTGCTTTTCTTCAATTCATAAGACTTAGAGAATTATTTTTCAGTCTTGATAGCACATAGGAAAATATCTTCGTATGATGATAAGGATTTCAAAACAAATACTCAATAGATAAATGATTTTAACCCATCAAAGAAATGATCAATCTTACTTCTTGGGTTACGTATATAATCTGAATCATGCCTTGCTAACTATGTAAAGTTAGCCTTGTATTTTGGGACATTCACATCCTCCTTTTGTCTCATGCTCAAAAATTTCTTTTCCATATCCGCTCGATGGTCACAAGGAAAATATTTTTCTAAGAAAATATTTTTAAACTCCCTCCATTTTATATTTGATACTTCATCATCATCCTTTTTGTTTTGAATCAACGACCACCATTGATCTGCATCTCCCGTGAGGTGACAAACTACCATGAAAACTTTTTTCCTTTCAATACTCCCCAAAGGGTGGAATATTTTCTCTAAGGAACTTATCCATTTCTCGGATAAAAATGGATATGTAGTCCCATTGAATGTTGGTGGTTGTTTCCTCATGAATCGGTCTAACATTCATCCTTCGCATTATGGATCAGGGTGCTCCATACGGGTAAGGTTATTATTCATAACCTAAATGACTTGTCCTAGTATGGTGATAAGATGATTAGCACCAGTTGCATCACCATCTCCAATATAATTTTCTTAAGTAGGAGGTAAATTCCTACATGGATTACGTGCATTGATACAGTTTCCATTCCTTCCACTAGGCGCCATTTTTAAAACTGGCATACACTAGATTAGTTTGTGAATCGCAATACATAATTCCAAACTTGTAAAATAGTTAACTTAAATTGAACAGTTTATGGATATAATCCATAAACATAATAATATTTTCTTTGAGGAAGTATATACTCATAAACCCTTCATAATGGTTTGAAAAGAAAATGATAATTATCCTAAGCATATCCCCTAGGAGTGTTGTAACCAAGAGTGCAGCAAAGCCCATTATCGTGCACCAGTTCCCATTCGAGTCTAGCTCAAAGCGGTGTTTTTGGGTTTTACCCCTAGGTACATATGTTCCAGAGCTGCCTCTACCTGCTCGTATCCAAACAGGGATGTATTTCTTGGAAAAATCATAAAATTTCTACAATTCCAAAATTCTAGGAAGTTCTTCTATACTAATCCTCAAATTCAATATTAGGGAAATGTTCTCTAATTAGAGTTTTTATAAATCTAGCTTCCAAGGTTTGTACTAAACTTTCTCTAATACCAACTATAATTACCTGACCCTAGTTACCTTGATTCATTGCATTATTACATAACATTGGTATGATCACAAAAGATCAAGTCTCAAAAGACCGGTTGGTTTAGTAGCCTTGGAAGTAATAGATACATTCATAAGTTAAAAATTACATTATAAAATGTAAAACTACAATAAAAATTTCTCCATAGGACACAATCATATCCCTTAGACTATCCCTACAGGTTAGACATAATATACTTTGCATCCTGGGAAAAATAAAACATAGAAAGGGGTGAGATGAGATGCTCAGTAAGGATAACAATATAGCGGAAACCTTCATAAATAAGCATAAACATTTAAGGAAATGTATAAGACTAAAAAAAGTCTTTTAAACCTGAAATTCAGTATAATATGGAAAAGATAAAATCCAATATTTCCATTTACTTATTCACATTATATTATACTAGTCGAATAATCACATGCAATAACAATAGCCACTTTCAAAATGATGGAATGTATAATGCCAGACTTCATAACCACATAGTCAAGGCCTTGTATCAAGACTACAAATAAGATATTGTCAGGGCCTTGTTCCAAGACACTAGTTTGTCTCATGAGGCCTACCGATGCATCGAGGATCTATAGCGAGCTCCATCCATCACTTACTAAGTCCAATGCATTCGTCATATGAAAATGTTTAAACATAACATAAACATTTGTATTAAAACTAGCGTACGAAATGTAAATAATCTATCCATAAACCATGAATGATGTGAAAATAACACATCCACAATCAAACATATCACAAAACCTTCAATACAATATAAAAGTTTTGTATCATAATAAATGAACTTCAAATAATCATAAAATCCATCAAAGGATGTTGACATAGATAAAATCAAATTTTTTTTAGAGAAATCTCTCTTTCTATTTTGAAATCATTAAAAAGTCATATAATTATAAAAGAAAACATTTATTTTTAAAATATTCTTATAATCATTTAAGGGAAGCTTTGATTATATTATAATGGTGGAAAATAGCCGCACCCACTGTATAAGTAAAAAAACATTCTTACCTTAATTTTGTCGAAAAGGTCATAAAGTACCTTGTTTGGAAAATTATGAAAAGATTCATTTAAAAACATATAAGTTCAAATAAGGGTATAAATTTTTTTAAACAATTTTCTATTAAATAATAAAAATGTTTTGAAATGCATTTTTTTATGAAAACACAGATGTGGATGATAAAGAGGTCCGAGTAGATACTTATGTAAAAACAACCTCAGAAATAAAGAGATTGTGAAATTAACCCTTACCTTGTACTTTTCCTTGGTTGAGGGTATGTTAAACTCTTATATAATAGTTAAACCATTGTTATTAAATTATAAAATAACTATATACATAAATATTATATCATATATGATCTTCTAATATTGCTTTGTTAATGATGTTTCAGTAGTATCATCGTTTCGGGTGTTAACTGGTTCGTTTTCCTTTATATGTTTTTTATGTAAGTAAAGTTTTTTGTGGATAGAATGTATCTTATTTGTATTCAGAATGATATTAGGTCTTTAATTTTTTTTAATTATCAAATAAAAATTAATCTTGAATGTGTATGAAGGGGAATAAGTCTCATTGCGTTCGTGGAGACGTTAATCCATTCGTACGCACGAGCGACAATATAATTCTTTTGATATTAAAATCATAAATAATTGGACAGTATATCATATATAAAGAATAATTATAATGTTATATTTATTATTTACATCATTTATAATCATTATTATACCCATCCAAATGATGAACTATTTGAATAACAAACTACACCATGACGTGGAGATGGTAATCCGTACATACGCACGTATGGTGACTTTTTCATTTATAAGATGGATAGAATAATGAATATAGTTGTACCATTTTTATAATAACATCGTAGTATATAGAAAATACTGGAGTTATTGTTTTATAATGGAAATAATAAAGAAAGAGGAAGTGGAAGAAGAAAATAACATGAATGATGTGATGAAATATTTACCTCTTCTTCGGGATCTTCCTTATGATTTGATTGAAAGGGATCCTTAGGTTAGATTTATGAATAAAGGAAGGCCTCTAGGATGAATGGAGGAATGTTGGGAGGATATTTGGTTCAGGTTTTCCTGAGCCAAATGGATTTGATGGTGTGAATTTGAGAGAAGGAGAAGCGCCCTTTTATAAGAGAGTTGATGGTCACTTTAGGAAAAGCTTGAAATATTATTTTATAATAAAATCCTTTTTGGTTTATAATGGATCAAAAATGAATTATTTAAAGGATAAGGAGGTTATGGGTCGAACAACATCAAACCAATAGGTTTTAGGTAGGTTTAGTTCATCATATTAACCTTATCTTTTATATTTAACTCTTAGTTAAATAGTTTTACATTTATCATGTCTCTTTGTATTTTTATATTATATGGTTAATAAAATTACTATAAACTTCCAAGAGAACCCCAAGAGGTTAATTAATGACATAAATAATATTATTTAAACCCTTTGGATGAACCTTATATTTTTAAGAATAGAACATTAATTAATAATATAATATTTGTTTTAAAAACTATTTTATGTCAATTTTGAAACTATTTGGTGTTTTGTTTTTGTTAAATTTATAACAGCATTATTACTTCAAATAAAATTAACTTAATCAACCCTAACAGGTCATATTAGACTATAAAATTATTTTAATTCATTAAAAGTCTAAAATTATATTTATTTTGATATTTATAATATCAATTATTTTATTCTTTCATTAATAAGGTAATTAATGCATCATCATTTTGAAATAAATAAATTTAATTATTTAATTTATAAAAATTATAAATAAAATACAATTATGTAGGAAATATTTTTATATTTCAAATAAATATTTATAGTTGAATTTATCTTATGTATAACCCTATATTAAAAATAGTTTTGTTATTAAACATTGATTTTAACTCTTTTAACTATTCTTTAAATAAAATAATAATAAATGTCGTAATCTAATCCAAATTTATAGAAAGGATAATATTTTATTCCTAATTTTGTTTTTGGTCGAACTAAACTTATCCATTAGAATTAGAGATTGTGTTAGGGTAATTATGATATCATTTTTACCCTTAATTACCCTATTTACTTTTAACCGCGATAAATAAAAGTAAAACGTTACTATTCACCCAAAATTATTTTCATCTTATTGAACCAAATTTTACTTACTAATATTAACCGTTTCTCTTGGATTTTTGAAATTCAACTCACAGAAGCGGTAAAATTATGTTTTATACAAATTTGCAAATTCTCCTAGGACGTGGGTAAAAGACGGTAAAAAGTTCAATAAAATTTTTATATATCTAAACTCATTATAAAACGACTCCAATGAATTAAATTGAACTTATATATGTATTATGTATCTATTTTTACATAAAGAAATATAAATATTATGAATAATTATTTAAATAAAAAGTCAGTTTTAAACAATAACTAAGTGTTTTTCACTATTCATCAAAAAATGAATGTTTTCAAAAAAATACCAAAACATAACCCTAATCTAATTTTGATATTCCAAATCAAAAAATGTAGTCCATTTTGAATGATAAAATTTATAAAATTTCAAAAAATGGGTATTACTATTCATAACAGCAAGTTTGATTGGTCGTAGTTTGTTAGAATCTCGAAGTTGCGTACAATGAAAGCTATTGCATTATTCACAGGGAAATGTACTGAGGAAGCTTGGGGTGTTACACATATCCTTTCCCTTATACCCTTTTATTTATAGTATATTATGATCTTCTACCTTTTTCTATAGCTCCAAATTGACCTCTCCATATTTTTTATCCATATTCTTTATCCGATGTCCGATCAAAACTCTATTGGTCACGCTGTATTACTCTAGGTAAGTTCTGAAATCATATTTATTTGTTCATTATTTCTATTCCCATTGATAGAGTTATTTTGATGTAGGTTTATATGCCCTATTTTCTGTGTGTTAATTCGTTCTTTAGGATTCTTCTCATCCAAGTAAAACTAGATGCTCATACTAGATTAGAATAGTGTTATAGGCTCAAGGTAGGTGGTCTATGATGCATCCCTCAAGTCTCATTTTTTTATAAATTTTCATCAATGTGTGCATGATGATTTCAACGGGAGTTTTCAATTTATTTTTTATGAAATAATTAGAACTATAATTATCATATTATAGAGCCCATTCAATAGGTTTCATTCATCGCTAGAGGTTATGATCTCAATGAAGACAACCCCAAGTAGGGTGTTTTCTTTGTTTATTCCTCTTATAGATTTTTTGTGACTATATGTTCTATCATTCAGGTTTACTTAACTTTTCCTTCATATAGTTAAGTGTTATAATTAGGTGAATGAATTTTTAATGGCTATTACATCATAATATCAATTAATCCTTCTTAGGTAAGTTCTCAAAATAATTAATTAACCTTTAAATAGTATTGGGACACATAGTTATAGATATCACTTAATCTAGTAATTATAATTTAATTTGATATGATTATTCTTCCTTAGACCACTACATCATGTTTATTAAAGTTAAAGGAATGAACCTAATAATTGAATATCTAATTGAAAAAAAAATGGATTCATGTCCTCTAAGCCTTGTCGCATAATATGAATGGAAATGGAATGAAGCTTCCAAATTATTTAAAGTTATGAGAATTGAATTACCTTAATCAAATAATGAAATAAGTATATGGTGCCTATTGAATATGGGTATGTTCAAATTTATAGGAATGGTCAGACTCGATCTAGCCTTAGATTCTCTATGGGACCCATGAGCACTCATAGGATTCCATTCCAAATCGAGGATGTTAGTTTACAAGGGATAGACCTACCTTAGAACATGGTCCCTATTTACTTGTGGATTCCTAACGTGATGACATAGGATCCCTTCACTATCATTTAGATATTAGGATGCCTTGGATACCATACTTGAAACTGGCTTGATGTATTTGTACATGTGGTGTCATGGATACACCAATTAGAACTAGTCATCACTTATTCCCCTTTAACCAGGATGTGATCCTTTGAATTGGTTAGAATAATATTGTAGTGGAATTCCTTGGATGATGAACCTTGTATTACACTCATACCCCTTATAACCAGGCTATAGGTTATTTCTGAGTTGGCTTGACCCACGAGGTCAAGGATGACTTGCTTACTAACTTGGATCCTCCTAGTTATTAACATCATTATATAATTCCTTGGTCATAACTTTTATCCTCTTACATCACTTAATACAAACTGGAACATACATAATTAAATGATTATATGTGAAGATAAAATTTGAGGTTGAAGTAAGCATCAAGGTATTTACATTATTGTACAACTTTGTATTTACATATACACACACACACTATCAGTTTATAATTATCAGACTAGATGGTATATAGATCATTAGTGGTGGAATACTATGATTTATCTCACATCCTATCTGAGCCACCAATGGTAACAAGACACGTTATATGTATGAAGGTGTTTATAAGGGTAAGTGTCCCAATTTAGACAACGAATATTGAATTATTTCATTATAATGGAGTCAGGTAGCAGATGATTGTACTAGTGCTCAATATGTTTGGATAGTTTTTTTTCTTTTTTATTATTTTGTATAATATTTATTTCCTTATGTATTTTATCCATGTTTTATAGTTTTTTTAGAGTCATTACATATATCATCATCATTTTGTATATGATTCAGTTTCTAGTTTTTGACTATTATTCAGTGCTTGGATGTTTATCCTTATCTTCCACTGCCAAAAGTTTTTTTATTATACCATTTCTACTATTTACGTATTATTAAATATATTCTATGATACACTCTAGTAATTATGGAATTGTATCCCCATAGACACACCTGAGTCCCTCACTTCTAGTTAGTAGCATCTAGAATATGGGGAGCCACGCTTGAGGTCATGTGGACAATTGTCTTTGGGGAATCTTTGAGTGGAACCTGGGCCGGGATGTCACAAAGTTGTATCATAGCATATTTTATTTTATTTTTACTTAATTTTTTTGGGAATATAGACAAGATATAAGGGAATGGTGGTACTTTTTTATAATCCATTCCTGGGAGTAGCTATCCCATGTTTGGGTTAAATACCAAGTTGTTTTGGAATGTGAAATTCTTGATTTATTTTTTCTTGTTATTTATGATATACTTTCTCCATTTGGTGGAATTTGATATTATTTATTGATATTTATCCTTCAACTGGTGAGATGAGGGAAAGTAATAATATTACATGCATTTTAATAGGAACCAATAATTCATATTACATGCATATTCCATGTCATATAGATGCATTTCAATACTTGAATTTCTTGTGTTTCATGTTATTGTTGAGTGAGACATGATGTTATAAAATATTTTGCTTCTAACATCTTTTATAGGGTATAGAGTTGATTATTTAATGTTTTAACATCATCCTAAATAGTGTTTTCATGTATAGTTTGATGGTGGCATCATAAATAGTTGGTTTCTACCCATGATATCAATGTACCTCTGGTTACATAAGCTTCTCTTTGGATGTGATTGAGTGTTTTATAATTTAAATTCATGAGGTGTATGGGCCCTCATGGGTTATAATGGAGAGTTTACCATGTTTATCCATCACATATTACAAGTTACATTCTAATATAGAATGTATATGGGGTTAAATAGAAACTGAATGGGTGTTGATTTCAATGATAAGGTGTATGGGCCCTTACTCAGGGGGAATGAAAATGTATTTAATCATCTTTGTTATATGTATATAAGAAAATGAAAACTTTCAAAATAAATCATAGATTATAAACTCAAAAAGTTTCAAGTAAATTAAGAGTCAAAGTGTACATGAATCTTTCAATTACTGGAACCCCTATAAATTAAACGTAAAATTTTACTAATGCCCGGACTTTTGAGCAAGTAGTTGAGGTAGTAACTTGGGTAGTATTATTTTATTATTATGATATCTTTTCACTAGTGTTTCTATCATCTATATACTCTTATTTTGAGGCGTGTGATGAGAATATTTAGAGATATTCCACCATGACTTACTCAAATCATGTGTTAGGAGGGTGGTGAAGACCACACTTCAGAGGTGGTGGGCCCTAAGCCACCAATGATTCCTCCAGTAGTTCCACATGGGGAACTGCTTATTATAACCCAACTAAGAAATGGTGCTCATATTTGTGAGGGATTTATATGTTTGATGCAGTCTATGAAGAGTGATACATGACTCGCACATATGATGGATGATTTGACATGTGATTTATTATAGTAGTATCCACCCGTATATTTAGGGGATGGTGATCTATAGGCTGTTGAGTCTTGGATGGAGACCACCATATTTATCTTTCAGATTATAGAGACACCACCAGATTGGAAGGTCAATATATTAACCTATATGCTTCGTTATTTATCCAATTACCGGTGTGATGTGATTACCCAGGCTGGTCATCATTAGGGTATGGTTTGGGATTACTTCCACACTAACTTCTATGATTACTTCTTTCCTTTGATCATGACAGAAAAATGAGCCAGAGAGTTCAATAATTTATAGTACGGTATTATTTCATTTATGGACTATTCATATTATTTTACAGAGATATAGTGATTTTCACCACTTATAGCTAGTGATGAGCTATTATGACCATGATATTTTGAGGATGGGCTCCAGTATGTCATCCTCACTCAGGTAAATGTTTCTCACATACCTAGTTTCTCTAAGATTGTTTATCAGGATCTTATCACAAAATGAATCCTTAGGGAAGGTTATAGTTCTATCCACATAGGTTTAGTGTTGAGGTAGGTCAATAGTTCTTTTCATAGTAGGAATATTTCCCTCAAGGTTTTTTGTTAGAACCGTGGTGGTTAGATTAACAGCACTAGAAGTGACATTATATTCCATCAGTGTTGAAAATAGTGGAATATGATTTCTAAGTGTGATAGAGAACCTCTGGAGTGTCATGATTATAGTTTAATGGGGAATCTTCAGATATTGTTTCGAACTGTTACATCTTATTCTCGTGTAAGAGGCTTCACCCAACTCCACCTTTAAGGAAAATATATTTTATGTTGCATCAAGTAGGGAGTTGGAGTAGCACTAGCAGGACTGGATGAGGAGGATATTTTTTCCATGTTAGACAGACTTCTGATTATCATTATTAGAAAAGTGGACCTACTCAATGTAGTCTAGCTATAGCACATATCTACGAATCAGACCAGTTGTATAAACTATAGTTGATTCCCAAGGTTTAGAGTGCACGATTGTTTACATTATGAGGTACTTTACTAGTAGCCTCCACTATTGTATGTTCAGTATTTTATATATGTTCTACACTATATTTTATTTATTTATTGATCTTGGAAATTCTCGGTTTAGAAATTTAGTATTGTTGTGGAGTAAGGACCATGGGTACCAATACTAAAAATCTAACCTATCCCAACATTTTTAAACCCTGTTATATCCCCTAAAATAATTGGGATAGGATATCCTAATAGTTTTAGAAACTATTTGTATGTTTTCAATAAGGATATATCTATACCAATAATTTCTATAAAACTATTTGTATAGGATGTCTCAACATACTCTATTCTTATGGTATTAATGAAACCATTGTGATATATGTATACCAATGGTTCATGAACTATGGAATACATATTGCTCATCATAATAGTATACCAACGGTACAAAACTGTTGGTATAGCCCCTTCTCCACAATCCAACATGCATAACTATATACCAAAGGTTCTGTAAACCCTTGTCATATCCTCTTCTCCCCATCAAACAACAGGTTCGTCATGAAAATCTTCTAGAAACCTATTATACACCTCTTTTAGAACTTGTAAACATGGAAGCATTGAATCTGAGTGCCTATCCGAATTCTCCAATGAAAGATATTATTGGATAATTTTAAAATGATAAAGAAAATTATATTTTCAATAATTTATAGAATATTAAAGAGTCTATAAATTTTTAATGAAAATTATTCAACTGAGTTTTTTACATTATTTGTCTCTCAAAACTGTTGGATTGAGGTTGAAAATGATACATAGCCTTTTTTCCTTTTAACCTGCAATAGTGTTTTTTAGGTAAAAAAGATTATCAATATTAGTAATATTTAGATATTATTGGAGATATATATTCTTATAATATTTATAATGAAATACCACTAGATATGTGTGTTCCTCTCTCATTTAAATAGGTAGCAACTATGGTGAATCATTCAGTATGAAAACTATAAACGGTTGTGAAGACAATATTATTTCTAAGATGATATTTATATTTTTTTGACTACCACATATTGGAAGGTTAGAATAATACCAATATTTTCAAATGTGGTGTGAATGGGCGACTACAATGTGATGACTAGATTTTACTCATTAATGAGTGGGATACCAGACAGATATTATAGTACCTATTACATATCTAGTATGACATAGTTCACAAGGGCCCTTTTTTATTCTTATGTTTATTAAGTGTGAGTAAATATAAAATTATAAATAATTATTATTATTTAGTGATAATTGTGAATGTGACTTATGTGTTTCTTCATAAGTTGTAATTATAATATTCTTATGATTGGAGAGGATTTTTTGTTATGTTTATTTTATTTAACACATTTTTTTTAATCATGTGTGTAGAAACTTTTTATCCATGGATTCAAATCATTATTTTGGAAAATTATACTAATTATTATTTCTCCCCCTAAATGTATACATGGGCGTTATTTGCATCTATGTCGATCTAGATCATTATGTAAAAATGGTGGATGATTATTTTAGGGTACATTTGGATTATATAAAAGGTAGATATTTGAATAGTGTTTTCATTATAATGAACACACCTGTATCAAAAGTATTCTCACTTATATTTATTTGGACATGTTATTTATATATGTAAATCGAGTTAGTATAATATTATATTATGGAACTATTTTAATAATCATACCCATTATAACATAGTAATCAAACCTTCCACCCTCGCACTCTCAAGGGATCTAATTTGACCAATGGTTTTGGCCCCCACACAATTTTATTCCTTTCACAAATCTATATTCATTACCATTGTTCCCCCCATAATCATTGTACCTGATGGTATTTGACCTATTCAATGGTCCTCTAAATCTTTTTCTTACCAATTCTGAGATATTGAAAGAATCACCCCTCTATATTTTCACACTGTTAGATTGGTTTGGAAGACAACACCCATCAATCAATACTTTTAAGAAGGCCATCAATGAATTTAGGGGGCTTCTGATATCAAACATTGGTGGCACTAATTAACTATTGGAAAATTCTCTCCAATTTCCATAAAGATGAAATCTCAATTACTTATATGTCTTCCACCCATATTTTTTTAATTCTATGAATTTTTACGATTACAAATGGTCTTTATACAATAGTTTGATGCATGATTTTCCATCTCAATGGTTTGGCTAATTATTTCTATACCTACCCTCCCTTTTAAATATGTTTCCATCCATAGGGTGATTAGAAACATGATTGGGAATTATCTTGGTTTAGACCATATAACTCAATATTTCTCTCATCATATCACCATATGTATTTTCATAGAGGATTACATTTTAAAATACCTAGTAAATTATACCTTAGATGATATTGAAGGCAAGTACATGTATAAACAAGAGGTTCACTTCTAGTCTTCATCATATTTTTTCCAACTCTACAACTGGATAGGGAATTTGGATAAAATGTTCCACTATAACTGGAAAGTTCTTCCAGCTGTAATTCATGAGGGAATTTGAAATGATTTTATGGTATATTAGGTTGAGATCTTTAACTCGAATGTAGAAAATCTAATATATCATATTCTAGGATTGATTAAATCAAGACTAATATTTCTTTCAAAACTCAATCCTATAATATTACATCTCATGTTTTTTTAGAGAGTTAATCTCATATAGATGGAGTGTTTATCAATATGGAATAACTTATTCCCCTCTATAACATTGATAAAGAAACTATATAAATCCATTAATAGTAGTTCAATTATGATGTAGTTGTGATGTGTCTATATATAAAAGTTTACAAGACAAATATCTAATATTATAAGGGTAGTAAATAGAAGTTAGTGGAGGTTTGTATTAATATAAATAATTTTTTCATGCAGTTGGAAGAATTAGAAATGGATAATAGTGAAATAAATTAATGGTAGAATATAATTCCCAAATGGAAAAAGAATATAAGAAGTGGAATTCATGGAATTGCTCATTATTCTGAGGTCTTATCCAAAAGACCAGAAGGCCCTGTTGAGGAAACTAAAGGGATTGATTTTTTTCCCTAGATTCCACTGATTATGAGGTGGATATGTCTTCAGTATAATATATCCATCCAGGTAAAAACATTTGAAGGAACTAATATTTTAACATATGAGGATACCTGATCAATAAGGGAAAATCCAAGAATTGAAAAGACTATTCAAATTTACTAAGGCCAATCAGTACTAGATCAGAAAGTGAGGATACTAACAATAGGAGCCCTACCAAGAGACTTAGACAAGGGGATTCCAAAATAAGTGGTAATTTTGATCCTCATAAATATTTTGTGGAAGATAATGAAAAGGGAGTTGATATATATTTCATATCAATGAATCCTTAAAATAACATCACCAATGTGGGATTTGATAAGCTTATGAGGTGGTTTCTGAACATATGGACAACAAACTGAGAATAGAGGAAGATGATGACTCCTAGTCTCTAGTGAAAATTATGTGAGGCTAAAAGAACCTTTAGTTTTCATTACATAATAGATTAATTAGATATTACTTTATATTTTTTAAAATATATTAAATAATTCAATGAATGAAAAGTATTTGGGATTATTATAAAGCCACTTGATTTTGGATATTCCCTTCTATTTAATAGACAAAATGAATGATATATATAATAAATTTTCTATTTTCCCTTTGAGAGAACATGAATTGGTTAAGAATTGTATTAATTTATGTTCTCTGTAATAGATGGTAATGATTAAATGGATGAGTATCCTTAGTTCTTGGACAAGGCCAATATCGTTTTTTCATCCCCACAATTTTATTGGCCCATTATAGAAGTGAATTTTTCTTATTTTTACTATAAATATATGCCTAAGATCCTAAATGATATTTCCATAATCATAGAATACTTGATTTATATCTATTGAAACTATGATATAAAATACTTTTCCTTAAAATTATAATTAGTTCAAAGTATAATTTTCCTTTATGTAAAATATTTTTTTCCTATTTTTATACTTTTCTGTATCATTCTTCATGTATATTCATATTCTTAATTTTCATTTCATTTTTGACTGTAACAACACAATTTTTTAATAATAATTTTTCCCTAAAAAAGTGTGTTATATTATTTTACACAAAAAAATTACATATCATTATTAATGAAGTAATTATATTTTAATGTGACCATTGTGTTTCAACCGTTGGTCAATTATAACCATTGTTCAATATGACTATTGGAAAATATAATCATAAAGTTATGATTATTGTTAATAAATAGAAATGATAATGGTTAATTAATGTAGAAAGAAGATTCGATGACCTCATCCAGTAGAATCAAATCATACAAAGACCATTTTCTAGATCATGGGAAGGAGGTAGCATCATTGGGATTCACTCTATATGAAGCCCAAGTTGTACTTCAACATGTTACGAATGAACAAAATCACCTTTGGGATAAGAGAAAGTTAGTGTAGATTACTACTCAAGATATGTTATCTAGGCCACCTCAAGAGTCTATCACTATCACACACCTAACCCTATGGTCTTATACAGGTGTTATAAGGGGTTATGTTCCAATGCCCTAATTACTTAAAATGTAATATCTTTGTTTAAAAATGATTATTTCATCATTTCTATTTCAAGAATATTTTATATTAATAAAATATATGTTTAATTAAAAAAAAATGATAAATTTATTTTATAGGTAAAAATTGTACTTTTTAGATATTTCTTATTCTTAGAGAATTATTATGGTAAAATAAACATCATTTTTGAATTTCAAATGTCAAAATTAAACTACGGTGAATTTTTTCATATTTTATAAGAAGTTTCATATTTTTAATGAATAAAGAAAGACTGTATTTTTCATTTTAATAATTATTACACTTTAAATAAGTTATTCTGTGAATTTATATTCAAAAAATAGACAGACACAATTGTGATTAGTAAGATATTTAAAGTCTAATAGGATCAACATAATTTTTTAGTGAATAGTAACTTGACCCTTTGGAATAGTAATGATACCCTTATGAATATAAATATGAACAATTAAAAAGTAACCTAACATAAGGTAGTATAAATATAATTTAGGTATCTTCATGTTTAATGTGATATATTTATATCAAAGTAAAATTAAATATTTTTTTATATATTATTAGTTAAGTATTACTTTTTTTATAAAACAAAAATGTTAATTTACAAATTTATAATCAATTTAATGATTTAAAGGAAAAATATGTTTAATAAAAATGAGTTTATTTTCAAATTCATAACATCTATAATAGGTTAGGATAAATTTATGATAATTTTATAAAATTGTTATGTTTTTTGTGAATAGTAATAAAATTGTTAGTTTCTTCATTAAGTTTAATGAAATCATAGTTATGTTATAATGATGTAATTATTAATTTAAAATTATGGTAGAATATTATGTATTAAATTATATAAATAAGTATACCAAGTGGCCAATACCATGGGAAAATACCATGGTAAAGCCCATGGTTTTTCAAATACCACTACTGAGGTGTCCTCAAAAATAAATAAAAAAACACATCAATTTTTCTATAAATACCCACCATTCCACAGTTTCATTTAATTAAATATTCATACACCACAAATTTATGATAATTTTACCACTCAAGGATTCCTATAAATGTGTCCTCAATCCCCCAAGGCCCCGACCATTGAGTTTTAGCAGTCACTCTAAAAGGTAAGGTAAATCTCAACCTCTCTTTTCCTATCAATTTCCTTTTTTATGAAATATACATTACAAATTTCCATAGTATGTTCTTATTTAAATTCTATTTTGTAACTTTAGTATATTAATATTCTTTTATGTGTGGGATACCCTTTCCCACTCTCTTTTTATTTTTTTTCTAAAATCTTGTTTTATATTCATTAAGTTGTTGGATTTTCATCTCTAAATTTTTCTCTTTTAATAAAGAAATTATTTTATTTTATTTTTTGAAAACACAAACCTCTATCTTCTCTAGGGGTATTCAAATATATTTAAAAATTATCTACTTAATTCATTGATTTACATATATTAAACCCTCTTTCCTTTTTTAGGGGTTTAAAAGGACCAAACAATCTTGTTTTTAAGAATATTCTAAAACACCATGATTTTAAAATGAAACCCATTTATTTTACCCTGCACATATTATTTATGAAATATTTAGTATGATATATTTATATTAAATTAATTAATACATATAAAGGTTTCTCCCTAATAGTGCTCCAATTCATTGGGTAAAGAATTTAATCTCTAAAGATGAAAATTTTTATGATACCTTAGTGAATAGCCTTAGTAATTTTTATGACACCTCAGTGATAAACCTTAGTGATATGATTATGAATGGCTCAATTAAAAATTTCATCAACATTTAAAAGTTTCTATTCAAGTTATTTTATTATATTCCCCTTTTTTCATTTCCCACGACATTATTTATTTTCTTAAGTTATTATTTTTATTCCTTAAGATCATAAGTAAATAGTTTCCCTTGTTTAACCTTACTGGGACATCTGATAAACCTTCCCTTTTATATATATACTTAGGTTTTTAGATTCAGTAATTTATCTTAATATTAACCTATGATGAACCATTCCATGTGTATTATAATAATTTTTTCTTATTTTCATGTATTATGCACCCATTTTCAAAGACATTAAACCTTAAAAGATCCTCTATTTGTAAAATGCTATGTAAAGTTATGTAATAAAAAGGTGGGATACCATAGTTTGTATTAGAGTAAAATTTAGTTAATTGTATAAATTAATATTTGAAATATTCAGGAATAACCATATAGAAAAAAATAAATATAGGAAAACTTCTTGGTATTTTGGTGAAATATTCAGTAAGTGGTTTCTGAACAAGTAAATCTATGTTTGGATATGAACAAGTGGATATAGATCTGGCACGCATATATATATATATATGGGTAAAACCCAAAAACACCACTTTGATCTAGAGTCAAACTTGAACTAGTGTATGACAGTAGGCATTGCTCCATAACTAGTTTGACACTACTTGGGGATATGCTTGGTTAATCACAATCTTTATATGAACTATTATAAAAGATTTATAGAATATTTAATTGTTTTTAAGGAATAAAAAATATAACCATTATTTTTTAAGACATAAAATTATTTTAGAGTTATAATATTATTAAAAGGAACATGATTGTCACTAAGTTTCTCTTCTTTTAGAAAATAGGCAGAAATAGGAGGAACCGTGTAAATGGTGAGCGCAACGGACCATGTGCTAACGACCCTCCAATGGAATATGTAATGGAAACCATCATGAGAATGATGAAAATACTAACTCAATTTATGGGAAATAACTTGAATCAATCTGAGAGACTATTTTCACCATGAAGGGAACAAATTTCCATTGATTCCTTTATGCATCAACGACCACCAACATTCAGTGGATCTACCAACCCATTGATTGTGGAACAGTGTATAAGCTCTATAGAAAAGATATTTTTTGTACTTTATTGTTTAGATCAATATAAATTAACTCTAGTTGTGTACCATTTAGAGGGAAGAGTTTATCGATGGTGGGAAATGATTAAAAAAATGATGCTAATATGGGATATTTAATCTTTGGAATGTGAAGAGTTCATGGGAATCTTTATTTAATAAGTATTTCCCTCATTTTATGAGAAGAAATGTAGAAGGAATTCTTCTAACTGAAGTATAATGAGAATGAATCTATTGGTAGCTATGAGATGAACTTTAAAGGACTTCCATGTTATACCTCTAATATTTTCATGGATCCAGGTGGGAAGTTTGATAGATTCTTCAGTTGACTAAAACCTCATCTATGGAAAAATTTATCCAAATGAGACTATGACATCTATGAGGAAATCATATAGAGTGTTATGAAAGTTGATTAAGAGTTTTTTGAGATAGAGTGGTCTCAAAAATATAATGAGAAGAAGATATATTTTGAAAAAAACTTAGGGAGAATCTTTGACCAAGGAAGATGAGGAAATCACGTTCAACATTCCACATGAAACAAATGCAAGAAGAGGTATTTGGGGAACTTCCTTCTTGGGAGTGGGATGTGTTAGAAGTGTAGAAGATATGTATATATTTATTGGAACTATCATAGGGACGTGAAGCCTCAAATTATCAAAACTAATGATAATGGGAAGACGGTGTTGTACCTACCTGAATTCCAATTCTTCAGGTTTGGATTGCTTGGGAAATTTTCCCATCACTGTCCAAATCTGAGGACAATGGTAGTGAATCACCAAAAACATTAGCATAGGATAACAGATCAAATTCATTATTTTTATATCGTTATGGATGAAGTTGAATCTCTAAATTATTTTGTGGTAGGTACTCTCATTTTTCTATCAAATATATAAAGTACTTTTTTTTATTTGGGTTCAATGTATTCATTTATTTCCTCCAAGTTTGAAAAGAATATAGAATCAATCCTTAAACTTATAGAAGTAGAGTTATCATTCAAGGATCCTTGAGGTATTATCCAAGAATCAACAATTTTTAGAAACTCTACTATTCACATTGGTGAGAATAATATCATCAAAAATCTTATAGTCATTTTCATGTTGGATTTCAACATTATAATAGGGATAGACTAGCCCTCAAAGTATAATTATAATATCAAATTCAAAAGAAAGGAAATATCTATTGTCTTGAATGGAAAACCTATAGTTTATTTCAACGTAGATATATCTCAACCTATTTTTTGTCAAGAATATCCAATTGTCGCCTTCTTTATGGGGATGATCAGTGAATACGAACATGAAAATTAAAGTATAAGAATAAATAATGCCTGCACTATTCAAGAATAAGTTAATGAATTCCCTAAGGAGTTACATTGACCTCCCCTATAATGATAGGAAGATTTATCCATTAAACTCATTCGTGGATCCATACTAATATCAAAAACCCCATATATAATGGAAAAGGTGGAGCTGGAGGAATTAAACTAGAAACTCCAAGATGTTTTGGAGTAGGGGTTTATCTGGACAAGTGTGTATCCTTGGAGAGCACGCGTTCTCTTTTTGGATAAGTATCTTTGATCGATGTAGCTATGAATTTATTACAGCGAACTTAATAGGATCAGAGTGAAGAATAAGTACCCTCTTCTAAGAATTGATAATTTATTTAACCAGTTTCATGGGGAGTAATTATTCTCTAATATTGATTTTTTATATGGTTATCATCAATTAAGGGTGAAGATAGAAGATATTACAAATATCATCTTCTAGTCAAGATGTGGGAATTATGAGTTTTTTATTATGACCTTCACATTGACTAATTATCCTACTTTTTTATGGATTTTATGAATAGAGTCTTTAAGGACTACCATGATAACTCTTTGGTAGTTTTTATTGATGATGTTATGATATATTACAGAATTCATGAGGATCATGAAAATCATCTAAGGGTGATACTAAAAACACCAAGGAATGAGAGTTTATTTAGAAAGATCAGAAATTTTGAATTTTGGTTACAACAATTTTATTCCTTTGGGAACATTGTAACAAATGAAGGAATCTCATTTGACTTTACCGTGATAAGGGTTACAGAGGAGTGGCCTCAGCCTACAAAAATAACTGAGATTCGTAGTTTCTTTGGTTCAAAGTATATTATAGGAGTTTTGTGGAAAATTTTATTTAATTTATAATAAATTAACCAATTTAAAATAAAAATGAGTCAAGTTCATCTATAAAAAGGAATGTGAATAATGTTTACAAGATCTGGAGAAGATATTGGTTACTACACCCATGTTAACTCAACCCTTTATCAAATAAGTATTCGTTATTTATAGTGATGTATATCTGAAAGGGATTGGGTGCATCCTCATGAAAAATGAAAAGGTGATTGCTTAATAATCTTGATAGTTTAATCCTCTTGAGTATAACTATACTAAACATGAACTAGATCTAGATTTCATAACTATAAAAAGGAATATTTCAACAGTTCAAAACTGTTGGTATAGGCTACGACCACAGATTTGGCCAATTGTGGCCGCTATCGTCGTGGTAGTAGGGTATGACCAATTTCCATAGTTTAAATTGAGGAAATATGGATCTAAATTTTCAACCGTTGTGATTGACCTATAGACACAGTTTTCATCATGGCTAGAGCCTTGGTAAACTGTGGTAGTAGCCCAAAAAATGTCGCCACTGAGTTTTGATCCATGCACATCCCCTTTGCGAATCAATGTCATCGACCACTATATCAAGGAATGCTTCATGTATATATATATATATATATTATATATATGTTAATATAAACTGTGGTAACAACCTCAAAACCATGGTGTTAGATCTTCCCTCTAAATTTTTGGTGGAATGTTTTTTTCCCACCGAAGAGCGAAAATCCTATAGCCATAGTATTGAAAACCTATGGCTATAGGCCTTTGAAAAAACTGGCATATATCTATGGTTTTGAAAACTGTGGCTATAGGCCTTGAAAAACTAGCCTATAACCACAGTTATAAAGCTGTACATATAGTTTCATGGTAGTAACCATTGTTTCTAGTTGTGTGTGGATGTTTTTGTTCTGAAGATGTGGAGGCCCTATCTTTATGAAGTGAAATTTGATGTATACACAGACCATCAAAATTTGAGGTATATTTTCATGAAAAATAAATTTAACATTAGATGGAGGAGATGTTTGGAACGTCTTCAAAACAATGATTTTTTAATTTATTATCATCCCAAATGTGCAAAAAAAGTCATTGATGAAATAAGTAGGAAAGACCATGTTGTGTTGAAAATGATGAGGATTCAAGGAGACACTTTGATCAATGACCTAGTAAAAATGGACTTGAAAATTGTAAGGGAATGGAAATAAAAAACCCTATCCCAAATGATTCCTCAACCATCACTAATATATATTATCAAGAAATATCAAAGATAAGAACTTTTGTTATAGAAGAAGATAGAGGCTGTGAAGAATGGAAAGCTTTATGAGTTCATTATTAATCGAGAAGGTGTACTGGAATTTTATACAAGGCTATGTGTTCCACCTATTCCAAAAATAAAGAAGGAGTTGATGGATGAATCTCATTTCTCTACATTATCTATAAATACTATAATCACTAAAATGTATATGGACCTTTTTGATCATTTTTGGTGGAATAACATGAAAATGAAGATAGACGACTACACTAAAAGGTGTCAGGTGTTTCAACAACTGAAGGTAGAGCAACAACTTCTTAAAATGTTATTAAAACCACTAACCATACAACCAAAGAAGTGGGAAAATATAAATATGGTTATTTTCATTGGTATCTTGAAAACATCAAAAGGAAATAATGTGATATGGGTTATTGTGGACCATCGGACCCAGACAACCCATTTTATCTCTATTTAAGAAGATTTATCTCTTGACTAGCTCACTAAGATATACATGAAGGAAGTGGTAAGGATGCATGGAGTTTCAATTTCTATCATATATGATCATGATTCAAGATTCACATCAAAATTATGGAGAATAATTCAACATTCTCTAAGTACCAAATTGAATTTTAGTACCACTTATCATCCCCATACTGATGGCCAATCTAAACGAACTATCTAAACACTAGATGGCATGTTGAGAACATACTCTATGAATTTTAATGCTGGATGGGATCAAAAACTTCCATAAGTATAGTTATCATAAAACAATAACTTACATTCGAGTATTCAAATGACTTCCAATGAAGCACTATATAGGTAGTGATGTAGAAATCCTACTTGTTGTCATTAAGATGGTTAGAGAAAACTTCTTGGGATTGAACTTGTGCAAGAAATGACAGAAAAGGTTCATTCCTTCCAAAAAATGTTAAAGATTCTCAGATTCATCAAAAGAGAAATGTTGAAAACCATCCAAGGGACTTAGAGTTTGATATTGGTGAAAAAGACTTCCTTCGAATTAAACCATGGAATAGAGTCATGTGATTTGGGAAGAAATGGAATCTTATCCCCACATACGTTGGACCCTATGAAATCCTTGAACACATAGGTTAATTATCCTATTGACCAGCACTTACACCAAATATATCTCAAGTTTACAATGTTTTCCACATATCTCTCTTTATGAAGTAAATACCTAACCCTTCACATGTACTAAATCCAGAGGTGGTACAACTAGAACATGATCTCTCTTATGAGGATTAGCCAGAAGAGATCTTGGACTATTGGGACAGTTTTATATGAAAAAAGACTACCCTCCTCATCAAAGTGTTATGGAGGAACCACATGTATGAAGAAGCATTATGGGAACTAGAGGAAACAATGAGGAAGAAGTACCCTAACCTTTTCTCAACTAAGAGAATGATTTGAAATTTTAGGGATAAAATTTCTTATGGGGGGATAGTGTAATAACCCAAACTTTATGAATAATAATTTGTTTCTGGAAAATGTCTGTTATATTATTTTACACTACAAAAGTATATCTCTTTAATAATGAAGTATGTATAGGTTAATGTGACCACCTTTTTTGATCATTTTGTATCTATTGTTCAATATGACAATTAGAATCTATAAAATTAACATTATGATTATTTTTTATAAATAGAAATGATAAGGGTTAATTAATGTAGAAAGAAGAGATGATGACATCATCCAGTAGAATCAGGTTGTTCAAAGCCCATTTGTCAGAGCTTAGGAAAGTGGTAGCATTTCTGGGTTATTCTCTAGACCAAGCCCAAGTCATGCTTCAACATGTTAAGCTTGAACAAAAATGCATATGTGAGAAGTTCAATTTAGTGGATATTACTACATGGGATATGTTATCCAAGCCCCCCCAAGAGTTTATAACCATTTCACACCTTAGATTTTGGTTATATGTGGGAGTTATAATGGGTTATGTGTCGAGTCCCTAGTTACCTAAAATGTAATCCCTTTGATTAAAAATGGTTATTTCATCATTTTTTTTAAAAAATAGTTTTTCTTAATAAAATATATGTTTAATTGAGATAAATTTAATAAATTTATTTTTCATGTAAAATTTTTACTTTTCAATGATTTATCATAATTAGAGAATTATTATGTTAAAATAAAAATTCATTTTTTTAATTATAAATGTCAAAATTAATATAGGGTAAATTTTTAGTGTTTTTCTAAGAAGATTCATATTTTTGATGAATAGTGTAAAATACTATATTTTCCATCTTAAAAAATTATTATGATCTTAATAAATGATTTTGTGAAATGAATTTACAAAAAAGGACAATAAAATTTGTGATCAGTAAGATATTTAGAGTCTGTTAGGATTGGCGTATTTTTTTAGTGAATAATAAAATAACCTTTTAAAACAGTAATGTTACCCTTATGAATAGTAATATAACCAATGGAATTGTAACATCACCTAAGGAAGTATAAATATAATTTAGGTATATTAAATAGTAATGTGATATACTATAATGTTTAGGGAAGAGCACTATTTATTAAAAAAGAAAAAAAATAAGAAAAGTAATAACTTTTAAACTATGATAACGAAGAACCCATTACAAGCCTGAAGGCCAGAGCATTGAAACCTTAGATTTGATTGGGAAAAGACCAATGGAATGAATACTATTACAAGTAAACCCAATAAAAACATATCCAATTTTACAATGATAGGCCCAACATAATACCAAAATTAGTAAAAAAACGAACGATGTCACCACCATGTTTTCTGCACCGACACTGCACAGTTGCAAGATCTGCCCCTCCATCCCACCAATGGATAACTTTAACATCAACTTCCAGAGCTCGAGAACATACCTAATCCACTAAAAAATGATTTCCCGGGTTGACAACATCACGCACCCACATTTTCACCACTATGACCTCTACCGGAAGCCCACTGTAGATCCCTACTGTTGCTCCACTGCCGACGTACACCAAGCCTAGCTGCGACACCCGACGACCATTTGACCACTGATTGACTGTGAATTGGTAGAAGCCGACCATATATGTTCTTATATGTTATGTCTGAACCCTATCTAAAATGAATGTCCCATAATGAAACCACCAATGAAGAAACATCATTATTGTCATAGATCTGAACCTCAACCATCTTTTTCCATCTGAAATACCACCACAAACATAACCACCTTCACATGCCTAGATCTATAACACCATTATTTTTTATGAATCTCACTATTTCCAAATATCTGTCCCTACAAGCCATGTTAAGGAAGACCATTGGGGACCCATAAACACCCATTCGCTTCCCCACACATCGCCTGAAGCGATGAATGTTGTACCATGCCAAAGAAAATACCCTTGAATCATTGCTTCCCCAAGCTGAAGAATCCATGGTCGAATACCAAAGAGACTCGGATATCTCTCTATCAAATTAGAGATTCCCCCATCATTATATCATAGTATAAGCAAATAGATGTTTTATAAATTATTAGTTAAGTATTACTATTTTTATAAAACATAACTATTTACCCACCCATTACTTAGTTTTCTTTCATTCCAAATACATCCACTATTAATTTAAAATAGTTTACCTCACAAGGAGTCCTCCAAATGTTTCCTCAAATCCCCAAGGACCTGATCATTGATTTTTAGGAGACGCTCTTCAAGGTAAGGGAAATCTAAACCTCTTTATTCCTTTCAATTTACTTTTTATGTGGTATGTGTTTAAAATTATCGTACTATGTTATTATTTAAATTTTATTCTATCCATTTACTATATTAAGATTCTTTTATAATTGGGACACTCTTAACACCTCTCTTTTTAATTTTTTTTGAAACCATGTTTTATAGTCATTATGCTGTTAGATTTTCATATCAAAATTTCTCCCTTTTTATCAAGAAATTATTTTATTTTATGAATACTAAAACCTCTATCCTTTCTAGGATATTCACATTGATTACAAAATGATCTATTTAATTCTTCCATTGACATACATGAACCCCACCTTCATTTTTCATGAGTTTAAAATGAAAAAAGGTTATTGTTTTTAAGTAATTCATTAAAAAACATGATTTTGATATGAAACCCATTCCTTTTACCCTCCAAGTGTTATTTATGAAATATTCATTATTATATGTGTGAATTAAATTAATTAATACATATGAAGGTTGTTCTCTAATAGTTATCCAATGCATTGGGTAAAGAATTTAATCTCTATAGATGACAACTTTTATGATACCTTGGTGAATAAGATTGGTAATTTTTATGACACCTTGGTGATAAACCATGGTTATATGCTTATGAATGACTCAATTAAATGCATTAGCCACATTTACAAGTTATGATTCATGTTCTTTTATAACATTCCACTTTTTTCCATTTCTCATGAATTTATGTATTTCCTTAAGTTCTAATTCTTATTTGTCCAGATAATAAATAAACAGTTTCCCTAGTTTACCCTTAATGAGACTTATTCTCACCCTATTATTTTATTTATGTCCCTAAGTTATCAAATATATTAATTAAAATTATGGTAAATAAATTATGGAAGCATTCAAGTGGATTAGAATAATTTTTTTTTATTTTTTTCATGTATTATATACCCTTTTTCCAAGACATTATACCTTAAAAGATCCTTTGTAAAATTATATGTAATGTTATGTAATAAAAATGTGGGGTTCCATAGTGATGATTCATACAAAACAACTAAAAGTGATTGATCCTGATTAATTAAAAATTTATTTTAGTAGAAACATTATTGATCTATTTTTTAGATGAATATTCTATACTAAAGAGTTGATAATTTATTTATATTATAGTAGAATATGTTTAATGATTATATGCTAAAGGTAATGTATAGATGAAATGTATCTCATAATTTATTGGATACCTCAACACATGTTCCTAGAAATCGGAATATTTATGATGAACTTAGTGAGTTTATTTTCATGAAATTTAGGATGTGAGAAAATTTTCTCAATTTTTTTAGAAAAGAGTTTGGAGTTAGGAACATTTGAGTATTTTTTAGGATTGTTATAATCAATTTTATTTTACATATATAGTATATAAATTCAAAATAAATAATAGTTGAAAAGTTATTGAGGGAAAATGTTTTATTGAGAAAAGATAGAGTTGATGCCTCTTGACTAGGAATGCATAGCATATGAATCATTGGATATAAAATAAGAGAACATAAATTAAATAGATTTATGTCATGATTCATTGATCTAAGGATTGTGTCTTTTGTATTATTTCTGACACAGTATATGTGAATCAGACTAATGGAGGTATAGAATTGTGAAGATGTTCCTAACCCCTCCTTAATTATTCCATATTTCCTAGGCCCTACCATGGTTCAGACATAGTAATGACCTAGTTATACTCTAATAAAAAATGATTAGGATGAAGTAAGGTGAATTGGATACACCCATAAGATTGAATATGTTCTTGGGAATAAATGAATCACCACTGAGAATAATTTAATCCACAAAAAATTAATTAAAACTACATAAAAATGAAATTAAGGCATAACCCATCCATATGTCACACATCAACACTGAAGGAAAATAAAACAAATTGAAGAAACAAGGTATAAAGGTAGTCAAAAATGAAATGCACTAATTAATCCATCAACTACCCAGATCTCCCTCCCCTACAAAGAAAACCACAAAGCCACCTTTAGTTCCCTTCTACCTCCTTCATAGAACATAACTACCCTCCGTATATAGAAAATGGTAAAAGGCATAAGTGGTCATTGCAAAAAATAAAATAAAATAAATACTAAACTAAAACATATATGTCTCCTGTAAATATACATGTAACCTCCATACATATAAGAACCACAACTCCTCATGGGTCAAATCATGATCCTACAAGTAAGGGGGAAATATATCCAAGTTTCAAAATAATATTATAAAATAGTACATTCCTATTAATTAACAATTACTATTACTATTAATGTTATATAATTTATTTGGATCATGTTTCAATTTATTTTATTTTTTTTCAATACATGTTTGTTTGGGAAATTTTAATTAGATTTACATTGTCTTGTTTTTGTTTATATTATCTTGGAATATTTCATTTATTTGGGTTCAAATCGATTCAGTTTTATTAAATTTGGTCTATATCAGTCTGGTTTAGTTTATCTTAGTTCATGTCTATTGACATCATATAGGTTTGAATTCATTATATTTGGTCAAATTTGATTCATCATTTCTAATATAAAATTAGTTAATGTTATATTATTTTGACTTGGTCCAATTTAATTTCATTCAATTTTTTTCTTTGAGTTCTATTTTCTTGATTTTGATCACTCTAGATCTATTTTGGTTGATTTGATTTAAATTTACACCAGTAAGGTTTTGTTAGTTTGAGAATTTTTTTTAAAATCATTTCATTATATTTTTTTTATTTTGTTTTATTTTATCCATTATGGGTTTTTATGGTTCCACTACATTTAGTTCAACTCATTTTGTGTTTACTCTTCATAATATTATTTGGTTTTGTTTCATGTAGTTCATCATGGTTTATTATGTTTCATGTAATCCTAATTAAGGTAGGTCATGATAGATCTAACTAGATTATATTGATTATGTGTTATTTTATTTAGTACAACATGATATGATTTGTTTTAGATATGTTTACATTTAATTTATCTATTTGGTTTATGCTAATTTAATTTATTATAGATTCATTTAGAAATATTCAGTTTTACTCTTTATAGGTTAATACAATTTAGATTATTTTGGTTTATCCTATTTATAATATTCCCTATTTCATTCAATTCATTTTGAATGAGTTCTTGTTGTTTACATTTAATTTGGTTTCTTTTTATTTAGATCAAGTTGCGTTGATTCAATTTGATTCAATTCAGTAAACACTTTATTTCATGTCAAATAATTATTTGAAGAAATATATTTCATTATTTAGTACAAAAACAAGATTTGTACTAGAAGTAGTCAATGATTATTTTAATTTAAAGGCCAATGAATAAGGGAAGCTACATCAAATTGAAGTTACTCTTCATATGAATAAGGAAACTTGAATTTTCCATTTACCACTTGCATGCATGTCCACTTTCTCATATACATAAAGACACCTAGATCTTATATACATATTTTCATGGCCATATATGTACAAGGGGATCCTTACATCTACGCTTATACATTCATATACCTTTTTACATTACGCACATATACATTTTTCATATATATACATTAGCACACCTAGCCCCAATATATATATATATATATATATATATCTGTGTGTGTGTGTGTATTCATAACACCATGAGTGAATATATATGTGTGGGGGAACATATATATATATATATATATATTTCAACCTATGAATACATGTTCATGTCGCCTTTGATAATGAAAACCTGAAACCACCATAGAAAGGGCCAAAATACTATATAAATACACAAAAATCTCAAAACAACCAAACCCATAAATTAAAAAAATGGGAAAGAATTGAAATGGAACAAAACATACATTAAACCCATGGTGAATTTTTACTTTTAAAAAATTGATTCTGCGATAGGGAAAAAAATTTGATAGAAATTTGTGAGTCTGTATAAAAGGAATGAAGTTTCTTTACAATCAATAAACAATCCAAAAAATAATGATTAGCGAAAATAAAATGGATTGGTTTAGGCCAAGTGTACAATTTTATATATTTAATTTATGTGGAATTGAATACTTCAAGAATTGGTGAGTATATACATTCTATTGCAATGATTTTAAAATTAAATGAATAGTATAGAGGAAACCAAAAATATCACATAAGTTGTTTCTGATTGCTAATGGATAGAAACTACTATCAGATCATCAAAATATGACCTTATAAATAGTTTCATCCAAAATACTATGTTAAATAAATTGAATCAGTTATTGAGAATCTAAAATGGGTCACCCATAAATTGGACATCCATGAAACATCAAATAAACAAAAGTAAAAATGTTAAATAACCCAAATGAGATTAAAATAAATAACATTAATTTAAAATTAAAAAATGAAGCATAAAAATACGATTCAATGAAAGTAGAATAAAAAATACACTAGGTTGTGTTGAAAATTATAAAAAAAATTCCAAAACAGTATAAATAATAAATTATACCCATATATCCATTGTACAATATCATGTTTCTCATAATATCCATACACACCCATAAATAAAGAACATGACATGATTGTTCCAAAAGATGGATCTTGAACATATACAGATAATATGATCTCTAAAAACATGAAAATACATATACATGATGTTAACTAATAGGTTCAGTAGGATTTCACCTATTAATCCATGCAATTAAATTCATTTGGATGTTCATGAACTCTAATATGAAATACTATTATAAAAAAAATTTGTTTCAAAAGTACTCATGAGAATTCCAATACCAATTTTATGACCATTTTAAAAAAACATTCCTTTTTTGTTTTCGTTAAATGAAAAATCACTTTGAATCAAATTCCTTGGACATATCCATTTTTAGTCAAAACAATCATTTTAGAATAAAATATGAAAATAATAGTGCCTTAAATTTAAAATGGTTTCAAAAAACATCTTTAAACATTATTTTAAATGAATTAATCCACACTTAAGTGAAATTCAAATCACTAGGATGTCACCACACATAATGAGGAAAAAAATGAATGTAAATGAGATAAATTCACCACAATAATATAATTAAGTGGAAAATACAATCAACCAAGAGACAATAATCTCTTATTAAATCCACAAGTCAAGGATCTTGTTTCCTGGGATCTAACCAAAATTCTGATTTTAGATGATCGATATTTTACCAAACAAATATAGGAATAATTATTGGCCTATGTTTTGTCTACCAAATACAAGCCACTAGCATATCCCCCATCGACATCATTGAGATAACATTCCACCATGTCCAATATCATGCAAGAGTTTACATTGGAGGCCTATATACCAACTAGTGTAACATAAATATAGAAATTACCCCTAGTTATCCATGTTACCATGAACAAAATTGGCGATGATTGAACATGTAAGGGATGATTGAGGAAAAAAGCATAAAAAATAACTCCCCATATCCTCTAATACCCTATCATAGAAAAAACCATGTTCCAACATAACATATCAACAAAATATAAATAATATATCCACCACCATGCAAAAAAACAATGAGAAATAAATGAGGTCTCACATGAGATCAACCATCTAACCCATGAAGTGCTAAATAAGATTTTACGATTAGATACACTGTTTACATTTCAAGTCACCCTTTTTAAAACATTTATTTCCTTATTTAAAAACCAAATAAGGATAAAATCATTGAATTTATATAAAGAAAATTAAAATCTTATATTCATTTTTACAAGGATTTAAGAATGGAAAGATATTTATTTCAAAGATACATTTGAGATTTATAAATGAACTGCTCTATGACATGACATAAATTTCAATGATCAATTAAGAAACACCACATACTATCACATAGTGGAATAATTTCATCAATAATTTTTTTTATAAAAATCAGCCACTCTTTGAATACCAAAATAATGTAATTTTAATGAAACATGGACCTCAAAAAAGTGAATATTGAACAAAGTAATCCCAACCATTTTTCCTTTAGTAGTGAGAACATAAAGGTGGAGGAAGTTTCTATATATGGTCTATAAACATAAAAATCCCAAGTATTAGGTCCACTATGAACCCTATAATATCCAAAATACCTATATATTTTATAAGAGAAGTTAGAACCAAGATAAAAGAGTGATAGATATGGATAATAATATATTAAAATAGATTAACTTTTGGAACCAAGATCAAACAAATAAGATATTACCTTTGAGTATTAAAAGGGAGGACAAAATCCAAAGCTAGAATGGCCAAATCCGAAAAAATCAGAGTGTCTAGGTAGGGTTTTAACATTGAGTGGGATGAGTAGGATGGATTAATGAATAATTTTGGGAGAAGATGGTTGGTGGGGAAGAGGAGAAGGTTCAGGCTAGGGATAAGCAAGATGTATAATTAGGGTAGATGTTTTTAGGGGGTATTAGGGTTTTTAGGGGAGAGTAGAGTTTTCATAGGAGGGACACATTGGATGAACCTGAATGAAATGAAAATTGAGTCACAGTATACCTGTGGTTTATTTAAAATTATATGGATAGATTTTCCTAGAGCATCTATCTCAATAGTTTTTTTTATACTATTGGTATAGGTGTGTGGGTATAGACACATTTTCCAATATTTTACACTATTGGGTGTATAGTCTGAGGGAATATACTATTGTAGGGACTACCCTCTTGTGGTTGGTAGTTATCACTTCTTATGGGACCTCATTTTTTGATATTTTGGTTCCTACATCAATATCAATATGGACTAGACAGTTTCATATCACACCAATGTGGACGCTATCTCCACTAGATTAGTTTACATCACCATAGGGAAGCAGTTATCTCCACAAGGGTGAGTGGGATTTCTATGCTAGTAGATATGGATAAGAGCATAATGGTATAAGTTGAGTGAATGCTCCAATTTCTAGTCTCTTCATGGAGGATCTTGGATTACATGAGGTGGATTATCCTCCCGTAGTAGATCATTTCGAGGTTTTCTTTCCAAATTATTTTTCTATAATATCTTCTAAGAGAGAAGTATATTTTATAATTGAGCTAATCTAGAAGCATCTATAGTGTCCATTTTTTCATACAGAATGGAACCTACTGATCTTCAGGGGGTTAAGATATATTTGTTGGATCTAGAGTCTAAAGTTTTTGTTAAACCTGGAATTTCCTCTTGCGGTACACCCTTAATTTTCACCAAGAATGAAAATGTTACCCATAGGCTATGTGCGAATTATATATGGTTGATAGATATTGTGGTTATAAACTAGTATCCACTACCTCGTATAGATGAAATCTTTGACCATATCTGAAGAGATAGGGTTTCTCAAAGATTAAACTGAGATCGGGCTATCATCTAGCGTTAGTCAGACCTTTGTAAATTCCCCACACAAATTTTCATAGTAGGTAAAGTCTGTATGAGTATCTCATTATGTTGTACGGTATAACAAAAACTCTTTCCATTTAGATAGAATTGATGAATATGGTTTTCCATCATTATCTGTATTCTTTTTTCAATGACATTGTAGAAGACATCCTGGTGTACTCTCACACATGTAGAGACCATGGTCAACATCTTGATATTGTTTTAAATACACTGAGAAAGCATTAGATTTATACCAATATTTTTATGTTCCACTTACAGATTTAAAATTTTCACTTATTAGGTCATATTATCTTAAAATTAAGAGTATTAATTGACCTAGAGAAGGTGGGTGATTTTGTTTCCTGGGAGCATCCCAAGAAAATGTTTGAAAAATAGAGTTTTATGGGGATGGATGGAAATTACAATAATTTTAGATAGGACTTATAAAAACTTAATTAACCTTTTAATGTTCTTAAAATGAAGGGTTTTATATTCTTGTTCTCAGAACTATGCAAAAAAAACCTTTAGGTGTTGAAAGGAAGGATTGTTTTTTTGTACCAATTCCGATTCCGCTAGAGCCCTACAGAGGTTATAAAATGTTCTATGATGTATCGGTCATCAGACCAGGTGTAGTTCTAATATATGAGGATAGATTCATTGAGTACGAATCTCAACAGTTGAGCCCTAGTGAGAGAAACCTCTTGATGCATGATCTCGATCTAGTAACAGTTACTCATGCCATATGTTACTAGAGACACTATCTGATGGGTGATTCTTTGTGGTGTATATGACCACAAGAGCCTCGAATTTATATTTTCAAATCATGAAATGAATATCATACAATGAATATAGGTCAAATATCTTCATTAATTTGATACTGGGCTTGCTTATATGCCTGGAAAAGTTAATGTAGTAGTAGATGCACTAAGTTAGAAAATTCTTTAAAATGTCATATAAGAATCCAGTAATGAATGGAAATTTATAGACATCTTTTTTATAAGAATCTATATTTTCATGAAAGTCACAAGTATTCTTATATCTTAGCCTTGATAGTTACCATTTACATTCTTGATTGGGTGGAGAAAAATTATTATTTAGATCATGAAGGCTTGGTTCTATAGGAGAGTTATTTTGGTGAGGACCTACCTCCAGATTGGTAGATGGGAAAAGATGAAATATTCCTTATACATGGGAATATCTTGGTTTCTACAGATATGATAGAGGAACTGGTGTGAGGGTCCCATGCTTCTTAGTGGTAATTTCATCTAGGAATCTCTAAGATGTTTTGAGATATGTGATTCTAGTATTGGTGGCATGAGATGAAAAATCAAATAGTAGGCTTTATCACTATTTGTTTCACATGTCAATATGTGAAGGGGAGAACCAGTTTCCTCCTAGCTTGTTATATTCTCTTTGAGTCCCAGAATTTAAATGGGAATATGTTTCCATTGACTTTGTAGTCATCTTACCGATGTTACCTTACGATAGCAATGTAGTTTGGGTAGTCATGGATCGATTGAAAAAAGTAACCCCTTCCTTTCTATTTAGAAGAATTTCTGAGTTGATGATATAAGAAGAAAGTATGTTTGTGAGATCATAAGAATACATGGGATCCCTCATAATATCATTTTAGATAGTAATGATCATTTCACTTCATAGTTATGGAAGGGGTAGCAGATATCTATGGTTATAAAAATTCTTTTGACCATAAATTTTCATCCTTAGACCAATGGATAGTTAGAATGGATTATACATGTTTTAGAGGAAATGTTATGAGAATAAATCCTTGATTTTATCAGTTCTTGGGAGTAGAAAATTCCTCTCATCAAATTAAACTATAATAATTTATTTCAATCAATTATTTAGTTGGATCCTTTTGAAGCATTGTATGGTAGGTCATGTTGTTCGCCCCTATGCTGGTAAAAGGAAGGTGATGAAGTGTTACTAGGTCCTTGTCTCATTTAAGAGGCTTTAGAGTAGGTTTAGATGATTAAGAATCATATTTCTACTGCATAGTTTAGAACAAAATCGTATGTTTATTGCTATTGGTGACCTATAATGTTCAAGGTTTGTGATCATGTTTTCGTATGGGTATCACCCAAGAATGGGAAGAGATGGATACAGAGGCAATGGAAATTATCTTTCTGATTTGTCAGAACATTTGAGATTCTGTAAAGAGTTAGGCTAGTAGTCTATCAGTTTCTACTACCTCAGAGGTACCATGCCATTCTTGTATTCCTGTATATATCATAGATTCACTATTATCATTTTGACCCATCTCACTCTATTTTTACCTATGGGATTAATATAGATGTTGATGTTTTGTTTGAGGAGTATCTTATATACATCATTGATCAGAGAATGGAGGCTCTCTAAGTTTGGCCTATCACTTTAGTACAGGTTATATGGAAGTGTGACTGAGTACAATATGAGACTTGGAAGTAGGAGTCCGAAAAACATGCCTAGTGGTCTAAGTTCTTATCAAACAACATTTCACTACCACTAGAAGGTGAACTCGGGGATGAGTTCTTTTAAGGGGGAAGACTGTAAGAATATTGTTTTTCTTTCTATTAAATGTCATTTAAATTTCATTATAACTCCTTTTTTGGACTTAATGTGGATACCTAATGAGTTCATAGTTGTTTTAGGGGCTTCCAGTGCGTTTTTAGAGCTCGAAACCCTAGATGGTGGAGAATTGGATGGGCCACATGTTTTGTATAAATCATACAAGCCAGTCTTTAGGGTTTCCCAACCCATGTGAGGGATGGATGGTGGGACTTAAGGGGACACATGGTTTGAGGAAATCGTGCAGCTAGTGGTTCATTCTTTTTTTGGGATGGACATAGGGCCAAGAATGGCCTTCCCAAACTATGTTCCCAGGTCCATGCACCTATGTGAGTATCTCTGCAACATGTAGTATAGGGGGTTGTGTAGTCTGCACACAATTTGTCAAACTGTGTGCATGAAACCATGAGTGGTTTTTCCTCAAGAAGTGGGAGGCACATAGTTGGTGCACGGTTGGGAAAATCATGCGGCCAAAACAACTGACCCAAATATTTTGGGTAAATGTACCATTTTCCCTTGAATCTAATTTAACATACCCTCGTCCTTTTATCTTTCTATATCAAATGGTTTAATCTCTCCTCCATTTTTTTGGATCTCCCAAAGTGACATATCCCTAGTTTTTAGCCCATTTATTCATCTAGTTTCTAATAAAAGCTTCATTGGCCTTGTTGGATTCCTCTATGTAATCTCTATAGTCATCTTTCTTCATTCACAATTTATCTTACCCTTGACAATGTTATTTTGATGCAGGCTCATATTCATTTTTTATAGTTAGTTCATCCATTATTCCCATTTATTCTGATTCAGTATGAACTAGAGGCTAATACTGGATAAGGATAGTGTTATAGGATCGTGGTGGGTGGCCTATGACACATCCACAAAGTCTCTCCATTTTATAAATTTTCGTCGGTGTGCGCATCCCATTTCATCTTGTGTTGCCTATTTAATTCATATGTCATTATTATAATCATCAAGTCCATATTCTAAATCCTATTCTATATGTTTCATTAATCATTATGACCTCAATGGTGACCACCCCAAGCAAGGCGTTTTTCTTATTTATGCCTCTTATGGGTTTTTTATAACTATCTGCACCACTGTTAGGGTGTGCTTGACATGGACTTCATAAAGGTAAGTGTTAAAATTATATGAAAGAATTTTTTATATCTATTACATCATAGTATCAGTTGAACATTCTAAGGTAAGTGCTCCAACTAATTAATTAACCTTTAAATGCTAATAGAAAGTACACATATAGATATCACTTGGCCTAGTAATTATAATAAAATTGTTTATAGTTTTTTATCCTTTCCTGCCTTTTCTAGTTTATAAAAGTTAAAGGAATGAATTGAATAATTTTAATGTAATTTAATCTATAAATGGTTGTATGTCCTCTTATCCTTGTCACATAGTATGAATGTAGAAGGATTGAACCTACTAAATTATTGAAATGCATGACTGTTACAAGGCCTTAATTAAATAATTAATTAAGTATAAGCTTCCTATTGTATATGGTCATGTTTATCATTGTTGGAAAGTTCATACTGAAGCTAGAATTAGATTACCAAGTAAATCCCTTGAGCACTCAAAGGATTTTAATCTAATTCTAGGATGTCAGTTTCTAATGGAGAGACCCACCTTGGAACCCGACCATTGTCTAATTGTGTATTATATGCATGATTTTAAAGGATCACTTCACTAGATATCAAATATTTTGATACATTGGATACACTCCTTGGATATAGATTGACATTATCAGACATGGGGCACCATGGATTCTCCCATTGGTACTAGTAATTGCTTATCCCATTTTACCTTGGATGAGATCCTTCGACTCAGTGAGAATAATACTGAAGTGGAATACCTTGGGATATGCTCCTTGGATTGCACATAGATACCTTATATCGAGGATACAAGTTATTACTAAGTTGGATTGACCACTGAATCCAAGTATTCATTGGTTACTACCTTGGATCCTCTTCATTATTAATATTATTATAGGATGACTTGGTCATACATTGGATCCTCTTACTTCACTTATTGCAATATGGAACATAAATAATTAACTGATTATGTGTTAAAACACCATCTAAGTCTAAATAATGTATAGGGGTAATTACATTAATATACAACTTTACATTTACATATAATTTTACACTACTAGTTTATATTTCTCATATTGGATAGTATATATTACATTGGTGGTGTCCTACTAAGACTTATCTCACACACAATCCAAGCTGTCGATGGTACCTGGGTATATTATAAGTATGTGGGTGTTTATAAAGGTAATAATCTTGATTTGGACACCTCATATTGACTACTTTATTTAGGATGGAACTTGGTAGAATATGACTAGGATAGTGCTCAATGTTCTTGGATAGTTTTTTCTTTCTTTTGGTTTTTTTGTATAGCATGGATTATTTTCTTCCTTGTATCCATGATTTTTGGTTTTTGTGGGGACATGAAATTTATCATTAGCATTTTTTATATTATTTAGTTTCAATATTTTGACTATTGTTAATTTCTTGGATATTTATCCTTATCCTCTACTTCCAATTGATTATTTATTGCACTGGTCCTTATATTTACTTGTTATTATATAACTATTGTTATGCACTACGGTAATGTGGGAATAATATCCCTATCAAAACAGCCTATGTCCTCAATAATATTTGGCATCCTATTGTATATGGGGAGGGTCACATGAGGTAGTGTGGCCAACCGTCTTTAGAGAACCTTTGAGTGTAATCCGGGTTGAGATGTCACATATACTCTATGTTCTTATCTAACCATAACATATACTTCTACATCAGTGACACACTATTTTATTATATACAGGATAAAGTCAATCTATCCCATTGAGGTCCAACTTTCATAACTCCTCATTATCATCTAAATGTAGTTGTTTAAATATGGGAAACCTCTAATTTTACTAGATGATTTGGAAAGGATTCATTATAAAAATTTGTGAACATTTCACAACCTATAGATCCCCAAAAGCTATGTCTCATAAGTATTCAATTAGAAGGTTTGTTGGCACTCATTCATCAAAGGAGAGTTTTATTTGGCCCAAAAAATACACATGATACCCTTAAAAAAACCTCTAAAACTAGGAACCAAAATGGGAAGAACCTTACACTATACATAATTTCTTCTCTAATGGAGTATACTCTTTGATCATAATGAATGGAGAGAATATCACACTGACCACCAATCCAGGGTTTCTCAAGAAATAATTTTCATAATTTCATGGTGGTTTCATAAAATACTTGTTAAATTATGTAAAACAATGCAAACATATCTTAATCAAATGAAATAGAATTATTAATCAATTTCCTAGTTATATGTTATAAAAAAATGTAATATATGGTCTCTCCTGCAAGATCATGATCTTCTAAGAGTGGTTTATCTTGCATGTCTTAATTTACTTTCACAAGATCCAAATCCATATAGGAGCCTTTCCAGAACATATATTTTATCTATAACCCTATAAAAGAATAAAAACTACATCATTGTTTAGAAAAATAATTTTTTCCTACAACGTATGACCAAAATATATGTAGAATATTCTAATATAAAGTTAATTTCCCATGAAACTATGCTAAGAAAAAATGACCCCTATACAATATATTTCCCAATTTGAGAGATCTCCTTTTTCAGATACACCATAGATATAGTCACCTACAGCCAATATAATTCCATCATTGAATCAGAACGACATGTGTCTTGATTCTTATTATTTCATTATATGTAGTGACACGTAGATACTATATTCCAGTAACAAACTTAAATTATATAATCTTACTCAAGGTGGACATACTTTTTTTAGTTCACATCGGTTTTTACATCCTCATCACATGATGATAAACTGTATGAAATATACTATAAATTACATGAGTCCCTAAGTTATCTAGGATAGAATGTTGGTGAAACATTAATTCCTTACCTGAGATATAGATTCATGTTGGAATCCCCAATGAGAATGAAAAAAATACCATCCATATAAGAGCTCAATCTACATAAGGGTTTCATTTTCATAGAGATTTTACAGTCATGGATACACTATTTTTTCCTAATGTCATGGTTAAATTGACCTATGATAATAAATAACCCCTTAATTAGATTTATGTGTGGATTTATTCTTATTTCAAAGTATACGTAGTGATGTCTATATTACTAGAGCCATCTATAAATTCGAATTTAATTATCACTCACTTTTTCTTGGTTCCCAGGACCTTATTAATTCACATTGGTTTCTCCCTCTTTTATCAACACTAATACAAGGTTCACTTATTTTATGTGCAAGTTATGTTGTTGAAAAAACTTCTCATATAAAAAAAATAACTATATGACTATGAACTACCTTAGAGACAAGTCTTGATGACATGAGCTTAATATTAATAGTGTATCATCCTCACCATATGATATTAAACTATATAATAAATGTACTTTTATCATGATGTTAAACTATATGAAATATGGTATACCATACATGATATCCCAAACAAACGAAGATATTTTGATGGTTAGACCTATTTTTCTTACACAAGTGCAATATCTATATAGGATTTACCTATGCAAATCCTTCTATATTCACTAATTTTATCTGAAAATAAAATACCCCTACCCTATAGTTACAACATGTAGCTTGATTATTATTTATTTAAGATATAGAGTGACACCTTAATAATTTATATTGGTCCTAAACAGAAATTTAAATCAATCCCCTACTTTTCATTGGCATCTAAAACTATATCTATTCATGTCAGGTTTTCTCTCCTCACTCAGTAAAAATAAAATTTCATCTCATTTTCTGTGTGAAATAGTTTTATATAAAGTTACCTATATAAATGTCCTCTTTTATGAATTTAAACAACAAACAACTTATTTCTTTTTCATAATATGTTAAACTGCATGGAATGTGGTCTATCCTATATGACATTAAACTGCATAGAGTGGTTCATCCTATATAACCCAGTTCCCTTAAATGATAACCAAATATATGTAAGAGAACTAGGAACATGGTCCATACCCATAAACATATGGTAGGGTAAAATACCCCATTCTTAAGGTAACTCAGATATCCCAATGTGGGTAAAATCCTTGGGGATTATCCTGGTTCCAATCCTAAACCACGATTTAATAAAAAAACCACTTTCCTACATATGAGTTGGATATAAGTTTAGAATATCTATATAAGAATTATGTGTACTAAATTTAAATTATTATTGGATATATATTGATGTACACAAATATTAGTTGGGATCTATCCAAAATTCTCATCTCATACATCCTTTTGTCATGATTAAAAATGATATTGAATATTGTCTACTCCACATGAATTTAATTTTTTGGATTATTCTATCCTAAAATTCCTTAAACATTCCAAGAAACTAATTCCATTGGGTTTAATATCCCTTGTATAAAATATATATTTGTTTAAGAGTTTAAATCTTATGAATATATAAACATATAAAAAAATAAAATTCCATTCCCATGTAAGAACCTAATCTATATGGGATATAAGAACTATGTTTGGAATTATTCCTATCACTAAATGATTTATAGTTACTCAAAGATCATTAATATTGGGCCTAACAATTAATTAAATCAACTCCATCTACATCCTAGTATGGGGGTATCTATTCATATGGTTTTTATATAATGAATCCTATAATAGTACCTCATGATAACTATGTGTTTCTTGATTCTTATTGTCACATAATACATATTGAAACCCAAATATATTATGTTGGGCCCAATTAAAAATTCAAATCAATCATCCTATTTGTCTTTTTGTATAAGAATTTATCTATTAATATATGGTTTTTTCTCCTTACCTGGCTCAAAGAAATTTTTACCTCATCTTGTGTATGAGTAATATCTGAGAAAATTCTCTATATGTAGGTTTTCAATATAAAACCTTAAATGACAAAACATACAAGAATTTTTATACGACATTAAACTACATGAAATAGTATCTAATCTATATGCCCTTAAAACTACTTAGAGTTGTCCGTTCTCTAAGACCTATATTCTCTACATATGATCCAGGTAAATATAATACCCCCTGTAAGTGGTTATTTATCATTGAATCTATGATAAGAAAAAATGTTCCCCACTTTAATGAGTTTCATCATAGTTTTAGGCCCTCTCTATTCACATCAGATCTTCCTTCGTGAGTCTATCATTGATATGAAGCAATTTAATTTTATACATGAGCCAAATATACATAAAATATACTATATAGAGATCCTTGTTATGTGAACTTAAGCTAAAGAACATATGAGTCATTTTCACATGGAATTATACTAAATGGCATGTAGTCTACCCTACATGAACTTAAACTATATGAAGTGGTCTATCCCACATGACCCCAACTTATGTGCATGAGATCTAGATCTATGTTAGGGTACCTAGAATATGATTTTTATCTAAATATATATTCAAAGATAAGATATCCCTTGTTCCCATGAATTATATCGTAGAGTTTAGGTTATTCCTTTACAATAAATTTTCTATCCCAGCTATACATCAGGACATCAACTTAGGTAAAATCTGTGAAACCTCTTCTAATTCTAATTCCCTGTCCAGATAAAATGACCCTATTATACATATGGGCTAGATATGTATAGATTTTATCTACATGAGAACTATGTATACCTTTATTCCTATTACTTTAGGATATATAGTGATATTAAAATATATTTCATATCTAATAAAAAATAATTAGCTATTTTCACTCCTTCTTAAAGGACTATTATGACCCTACAATGGTTAGTCAAGTGAAGGAATTTACATATTAATTTTTGAAAATCCATTTCTCAAAAACAACACTTAATTCTATAGGTGTTTTGAATTATCACTAAACATTCATTGAAATTAGTAATGGGTGTATTGAACTCTTAGAGACACATAAACATGATAGTGATACCGGTGCATCCATATTCATCACTACAAACCAAAGGAATGTTTTTTTCTTAATGAGATGATCATGTAATATCCATACACCACCAATAACATTACAGCGGAACCCGTAATTCAGTTTTTTTCAATGGTCATCCCTTTAATAATTGTCACATCTCATTGTTTCCTAATTCAAATACCTCGAGTCAATATTTACACATCGACATTCCCTATAGAAAAGGTAATTGGTGCTCTAAACCCTTGAGCCTCATCTGGGTTTTCATAGAACATCTTTATTAATGGTAAAATATCTATGAACTTAAATTATGTTCAACCCTTTTTGAGATTATCAATATTATCATGGGGCTCTCATTCACATTATATTTTACCATGTCCCTACTACTTGTATTTTTCAAGTTATTAGATGAAGTTGTGTGACCTTAAACACCAAAAAGTTGGTCAAAGTTATAATACCTTAAACTCTATCCCTCAATGATCATAATTACCAGAACCTAAAACTATAAAAGTAATAAAGGAAAAACCATATAGGTTCCATCATATAGACCTATCAAAAGTCAAGTTATACTCCCTAGTCCCACCAGTCTAGGATAAAATTAAGGTATATTTTTTCCTTCACTCATGTATATCAGATCAATAAATTTCTCGTTATATCCCTTCACCCCAAATATGTTTCCAATACATGGTGTCATAACCATTAGGGTTCTCTAACCGTTATTTAATAATATGGATAATCATTTTGAAGATCAAATAAAAATGATATGATTATCCAGGTAAATACTCTTCATTGGGAGTTATATAGAGTGGCTCATACCAATAATATTAGTCTCATATTTTATAATTTTTGGATCTATTTATATGTGTAACACACCTTTTTTTGAATGTAATGGTTTCCCACTTTTTCCACAAAAGTGTTTCGAAAATAAAATAGAGTACACGTGGCCAACAAAAATCATGTTTTCATCCTAAAGAAAATGTCCTCAAATATCTATATACCCCCAAAATATTATAGTATAACCCATCATTATAAATTGTTTAGAGGTCATCCATAACATGTATATTCCATCCTTTCATTCCCCGATTCAAAAATAACGATTTATTATTTTAAATATCCATAATCCAACTATTTAAGTAAATTATACACCCTTAATGTTACACATGAATGCATCTTACCCATCCACAATAAAGAGTATTATATCTTATTCTTTTATTCATTATAATTATTTTTCACATGATTATTATAATTATTTAATCCATTTTATAAGATTCAATTTCTAAAATTGGTATAAAATAATTCTAAAAACTGTACACAAAACACATAAAAACAATATAAAAAATTGTAATCATAAAATAATTTTATTATTATTCATAGACTAGTAACAACCATTGTATGAATGATAATTTATTTTAGTGAAAAAATTATCTTCACATTTAATTTAAATAAATTATGAATAAGGATTAATTGTATTTATTCAGATAAATTACATTATTCACATTAAAAATAGTTTTCAAAAAAATATCTATGTTTACCTTCAAATGATTTTATCTTAATTTATAACCAATATATAATAAATTTATGAATGATAATTAATTTTTTGACATTTTTAAAAAATAATGTTCCATAGTATTAACACTCAAAATAATATAAAACTTCATTTAAATGAATGTATATATTTGTAAAATAATATTTTTAAAAAAAAATCCATTTAACAAAGAATAATTAGACTAGTATTCATTGTCATTACTTAACCATTTCATGGATATCCTTAATTTATTTTATTAATTATTAATTCAATTTATCAATAAAATTTTTCATACCATTCCTAAAAATTATTAAATTTAACAAAAATGATAATTCAACAAAAAAATTCAAAAACTATTTCTCAAGAATTAATGAAATTTTCATAAGTTAAATTTTTTCCTTTTAAAAAAGTCACATATTTTATAAATTTAATTTAAATATATAATAATTTATTTCAATTTGTATTTCAAGAAAACTTCTTTCTTTTAAGTTTACTGTTTCATGCATGAACAACTATCAAACAACCCAAAATTATTAGAGAATATATTTTCAAGTTCTGAGGTGTTACATTAACCCCCTTTAAAAGATTTTCACCATAAAAATAATATTACTCTAAATAAAATGATTTAGGATACTTCCAAATCATTACATTCTTAGGTTCCCTGATATCTACCTAAAATTTATTGTTTCCCGAAAAAAAATTGATTAGGTGAGTGGTATTTTTCTATAACACTTTATCTCTTTAATCTAGAATCTATACCATTTTTTATTTATACAGAAGATCATGTTGTGGTTATAAAACCTATAAGTTTAGTACATGTGAAGGATCATATATTTACTTCCTCAAACGAGATACATGGAATACAAAGTAAACTTGTGATAGGTTTTTTGGATGTTCCAAAAAGTAATATACTATCTGGATACCACCAAGAATATCATGGGGACTGATATATATAGGGATAAAATTATCTTTATTTCCAAATTTATTAACCTTTTTTAAAGGAGATGTTCATAATCATACCTAGTCACCAAATTCAAACTCTATATCTCTCTTAAAATTATCATTATAACTTTTCTATTGACTCTGAGATACCCTAATGTGTTGCTAAATTTCTCTAAATTTCTCTCTCATTTATTCAACTAGCTCAAGACCCAATACTTTTAGTTCTCCAACGTCACCCTAGGATGTTGGTGTTATGAACATATTTTTAAAAAAGTCTTTATAAGGATTCAAATTAATGATTTATTTAAAAATATTATTGTAAGAAAATTCAAATATTGGAATGTGTTAGTCTCATATAATTTTTTAATCTATAGAGAAATATCAAATAATATATTCTCATGTAAGAATGGTTCTCTTAACCCGATCATTTGTTTGAGGATGATATTCAATGATAAAGGTTATCTCTATATTCAAAGTTGAAGAATTATATAGAACATCAAGGTAAACCTTGAATATCGATCATATATGATTGATAATGTTAATCAATTCATCCTCACCACTTCCTTAATTTATATCTTGGAAAGTTGATCAAGTGATAAATTTTCCTTGAGAATAATGAAATGTATTGAATTTTAAGGATATAGACAATAATATAAATGGTGTTATGACCATTAGATGTCTTGGGGTGTCCCATTATTAAATCCATAGTTATTTTTTACATTTTCATAAAAGTATTGTTAATGGTTGCATAATCCCTGTAGGCTTATGACATTCATCCTTAACTGTCTAACATAATCGTCATCCGGAAACATACTCTGCAATATCCATTTTCATTTTATCCCACCAAAAATGAACTTTGAGATCTCCATACATCTTTGTAATTTAATAATGGATAGATAAAAATGATCTATGTACTTAATCCAATAGAACATTTTTCAATTCTCTTATTGAGGGAACATATATTAAGTTTTTGGCTATTATCATTCTATCGTGATCAAGGTTAAACTATATAGCAATATTTACCTTCTTTTATAGCTCTGCATCATCCTTTTGTTCCTCCTCTATATTTACATGAATGGATGGATATAATCTCATTTGATATATATATATATATATATATATATATATATATTCAACCCTTGCCTTATGATTTCATGGTTTATCATTTGAAAATACATAATTACTAGATCTTTTTTAATCATCATCTTGGAAAAACTAACTTGATCCTTCTAACTCATTGGATCAACCACCTTATTCACCTTTCCAAGGTAGTAATGTATTGACCAGTTATAATATTTAATCAAATCCAATCATCTACTTTAGTGCATATTCAACTCTTTTTTATAAATATATACTTGAATGTTTTATGATCAGTATATATATCATACATTTCACCATAAAGATAACGTCTCCAAATTTTTAATGAAAAAAGTTCTACTACCATCTATAAATCATGATTCTGTTAATTTTTATCATTAAACTTGAATTGTCATGATGAATACTCTAACACCATATTATTATATATGATAACACATCACAATTGCTTATTTGATAAATAACTATAGATAAGAGACTCTTCTCCATTGAAGAGTAGTTTATTCATAGATATATTGACCAATATTCTCTTTAGTTATTTGAAATTTTCTTCAAATTTATCAATCCAAAGAAACTTGGATCCCTTCTTTGAAAACATGGTTATTGAATTATATTTCCTTTAGAAATTTCTCAAAAATCATTGATATTATCCATCTAATACATGAAAACTATGGATCATCGTCATATTGGTGGATATGGGTCATTGATAAAAAAATTAGGTCTTTGAAGGCTCCACTAATATACCCTCACTTATAATTATGTGACCCAAGATTAATACTTTTTGTATCTAGAATTTACTATTGCTAATTTTGGGGAAAAAATTATCCATTCACAAGGCCTTAAATGAAATCCTTAAATGATATTGATTCTATTCCTTGATCTTGGAAAATATAAGAATATAATATTTAAAGACTATCATAAACAGTTCAAGGTAATCTATAAAAACATTATTCGTTAGATACATGAAGATAACATTGGAATTGACAAGTCCATAGAGAATAACTATAAATTCATTTATCCATACCTCGTATTGAAGGTTGTATTGGGTATATCATCCTTTTTTACCTTAATTAATGATATCTAGATCAAAGGTCCATCTTTAAAAATTATTGAGCTCTATATAGTTGATCAAACAAGTAATCATTATAGGGTATATGATACTTGTTCTTGATCATGATCATATTAAATTCCTGATAATGAATACAAATACACGTTAAAATTCCATTCTTCTTATCAAAAAGAATAGATTTAGTCCATGGTGATACAATAGCGTATATGAATCTATTTTCTAGAATTTATTGGTGTTTTTCCTCAATTCTTCAAAATTAATTGGGGATATTTTATATATAGTCTTTGAAAAATTCATAACATCATGTATGAGTACTATAAATAACTTTACAACATAATTCAGCGGAATACATAGAAACACTATAGGAAATATATCAGCATATTCCCAAACAATATACATATATTCAATGTTGAGATTCTCCCTAACCATTTGTGATAAATTCCCCTCATGAATAGGTAGTAATACCTATATAATGGGAATAATTTCCATTAGAAGTCCATGTTTATCCTCACACTAATAAATGATCATATATTGATTCAGTATATCAATTATGACTTCAATTCCTCGGTAATTGACATGGGATATATATAGAGATATCAAATCCATCACTAAAATGACATAAAATTCAACTATAGGGAGAATAAAATATTTGAATGAAACACATTCCTACAAACTTCTATCGGAGATGAGTTACATATTTTAGATGAAATCATCATACCAGTAGGTGTTTTCACTAAAAAATCAATATATAACCATTTACGGAATGATGTGATACTCATATAAAATTATTTAGATATAAAAGAGTGCGAAGAACCATATATAAATAAGAAATTTAGAGTTTATGATCGCATAATACACATGTCATTCTCTATTTGATTCAGGTTCTCATTATTTTCTAACACCAAAAGGATACTGTGACTATCAATCAACATTAATTAAAGTGATCTATCCTATGGTAATGGAAGTAATTCAAAATATTTCACAAATTATGACACATTCTTATAAACCTATGATAATTTAAGTTCATCCAATACTACTTTGGCTTATCATAGGTTGTCATAGGTTTTATACTCTCACTTCCCCTAACATAACCTCTAAAGTTAACCATACCCTGCTCTAATACAAACCAATGAAAACCAAGCATCATAAATAATACATCATTTTTGATAAATATTTAATACATCTTATGATAACACTTTGCTAAATTAAACTTTTAGCGGCGGTTTAAACTGCTGCTAAATCATTTGTCGGCAATCATCAAGCGGTAGTTTTTCAGAACAATCACATAACGATTTAACAGCGTTCTTTTAAGAGCCATAAAATTCATTCCACGGTAGTTTAAACCATCATGAATTGATTTAGAATTTTTTTAATATTTATTTATTTATTTATTATTTATTTATTTATTATTTATTTATTATTTATTTATTATTTATTTACTATTTATTTATTATTTACTATTTATTTTTTATTTTTTATTTTTTATTTTTTATTTTTTATTTTTTATTTTTTATTATTTGTTATTTATTATTTATTATTGATTTATTTCCATGAAAATTCCATGTCATGCATGTAAGCAAGAATATGTGATATATTCAATGTGGTGAGTAAACAAAATTTAATATACATATATATATTGAAAAAAATAACAACAAAGAGTAATAATAAGTAATAGAAAAACAAACAAAACAGAACAGATAAATATAAATTAAATATTTAATAATTATTAATTATGTAAAGAATAAAAAATAAATTAATAAAAAAATAATATATGATAAATAAATTATAAATTATAAATTATAAATTATAGATGAGTAAATAATGAATACATAATATATATGTAATAAATAAATAATAAATAACACTCTAAAAATAAATTCATTGTTAAATTGTAATAAACTAAAATTAAAATAATAATTAATCTATTATTAATAAATAATAATTAAACAAATAATAATTAAAATCGAATCAATATATAATCAATAAAAAATAAAAAATATGTATTATGTAATATATAAATAATGAACAAATTATACATTATAATAAATAATAAATAAATAAAAAACAAATAATAAGTAATAAATAAATAAGAAAATATTAAATATTAAATATTAAATATTAAATATTAAATATTAACTAAATAAATAAGAAAAAAAATAAGAAAATGTAATAATTAGTTAATTAATAATAAATATATAATAATTAATACATAATAATTAATAATTAACAATTAAATAATAATAGTAAAAAAATAATAGAAAAATAAATAATAAATAATAAATAAATAAATAAATAAAATAATAAATAATATCAGATAATAATAATAAATAAGAAAATAAAATAAAAAATAATTAACTAATTAAATAATATGTAATATGTCTATTATAAATTAATAAAGAATAATAATTAAATATTAAATTAATAATAATTAATAGATTAATAATAAATTAAAAATAATATGTAAAAATATATAATAAATAATAAATAATAAGTTGGAAATAATTTTATAATAAAAAATAAACAAATATTAATAAATAATAAATAATATGTTAATTATAAAATAATAATATGAAATAACTAAATAATAAATTAATAACAAATTAAAAATAATATGTAATAACATATAATAGATAATAAATAAATATTGAATAATAATTTAACAAAATTTATATAATAAAAAATCAATAATTAAATAATGAATAGATAATAAATAAATAATAAAATAATAAATAATAAATAATTATTTAATTAATAATAGTGGAATGAATAACAAATAATAAATATATATACATATATATACATATATATACATATAATGAAATTTACAAAAAAATATATATAAACACGCATTTATGTTATGCAAATATATATAAACACACACATATATATAATTTTATATGAATATAAATATATATATATACACCCATATAAGATATAACAATATATAAACATAATTAAGTATGAATATTTATAAATGTATATAAATATAGACAAATATTCCTAAATACACACACACACACATGCTTATAATAGATAATAAATCATCAAAAGGGGAAAACCACAACAATTAAAACACCATGAGTGAACATAAATTTAAATCCATGGAATAAAATCTTAGATGACATAACAAGCACATGAAGAGACTCATAAAAAAAGTTAAAATCACATTGAATGATAAAAAATCGTTGTATTTAAAATAAAAAACATTGTTTTAGAGGCCTTTAGGCATTTTTTAATCTAAAAAATATTTTTCAGGATCCCCTAGTCAATATAATGTAAATATCATCTCAATATTTGATTTGATATATGCTAGAGCCCAAAAAAACACTCAGATAAAAAGTTATGGTCAATTGAAGTAAAAGTTTAATTTTCAAATTATCTTATAACTTTAATAAAAATTATTCTATTATTTATTAGAAAATTATCGTCTAATATCCTTGTATATCATTTCATATGATTTTATTTGACTAGTTATGGAGCTAAAATGGACACTCGTATCAAAATTTAGGATCATTTAATGATGAAGTCAGATTTTTCAACTTATCGATGAATTGACATAAGTTTCAAATAACTATTAACTAATAATTATAAATAATTAATAATTAACACTTTTTGATTAATTAATATTATAAACAATAAAATGAAATTGAATATAAATAATAAAATAATTATTATTAACACTAAATAATAGTTAATTGTGTAGTATTTAATATATTTTCATTAATTTTGCGACAATTTTCATAGACTGGCCTTAAAATTCGACAAATTTTTTATCTTATTTAGTGGAATTTCATTTAAAAACATCCAGTAAAATTAATTTTAAAAATAAAATAAAAGTAAAACCACATTTAGTGAGGGTTTTTTAAAACCATCATGAAAATTAATTTCAAAAAATGTTTAACGACAGTTTTAGAAATCGCCACTAAATCCATTTTTAAAAACATGCCCTATAATTGTATTGGTTTAATTTATTTATATACTAAATAAATAATCAACTTCTTTCATGAAATATCTTTAACAAATACCATAAATTTTTCCACATGTAGTACCCTTCTAAGAAATTTACAACATAAAACCTTTCTTTATAACCTGGGGAAAAGGAAACATTGGAAAGGGTGAGCCTAGATTCTCAATTAGGGTAAACATGAGAGATTTAAAATATTGACCATTAGTGAGAATAATATTGTTGGGCATGTATTTTCTCAAAAATAATGTACAAATATTATTGATTTTGATTCTCAAAAAACCCTTGTTTGTTTTACTAATGATATTACTTTAAGTATATTTCAAGAAATTAATATTCATTGTAATATTTATTCTGGAATAATATTCAATGAATATTTATTAAAGTGTTCTCAGTGTAAACTAAAAACATTGTTCATACTACACATTGATAAACATAATGTAAGGAACTAACCCTACACTTAGAATAGCGTGTAAGGAATGAAACCTACATTATCAAAAAAGTATGGTTCAAGAACCTAGAATTTGGATGGAACCATACCTTTGTTAAGAGAAGAAAGTATGGTTAAAGAACACTATATAAGTAAGGAACCCTGCATTTTAGAGACAAATATATGGTTCATTAACCTTATATTTACAATAAACCTTACGTTGTCAACCTTATGTTCGTAGAATGAACTCTACATAGTTGAACCTTATGTTTGGAATTCTTTCATTTTGTGAAGGAACCCTGCATTAGACTATTCAACATTGTAGATTTACATCCTTGATTTTATCTAAGATTTCTGCAATGGTCTTGAAAGAATTTCAGGCTCATTAAAAGAATTTTTATGATTGATTAAAAGCCTATTATTATCAATTCATATAACCATATTCAAAAGAGAAAATCACCCTTATTCTTATGGGAATTATGAATCCCCTAAATTATTTTGAATTTTAATATCCATGATCAATCAGGATATTTTATTGGATTTAGAATCTTATTTCAAGTAGTCCATGCTACATATTATACTTGTTTATCATTTCAACATATAGTGATAATAAATTACATTCACACATATAACTTTATTATTGTGAATATCCTTTTCAGTACTTCTACAATGAACGATCAAATCTATTATTTTATGAATAGGATACAATTTGGAGATATACATATTTCAAACTTGAACTGCTGAAATTATATTGTTATTGTTTATTTATATTTTTATTGAACATCATTTGAAACCAGTATTTCTTTGAGTTATTCTTTTGGGAAGACTTTCATTTCTGAAGAAGAAGATTCATCTGCTGTCAATTTCTACTACGGTAATTGTGAAGATAAACCTGAACCATCAAAAAATAAAACTATTTTTATTTATTGAAGTATTAACTGCTCACACTCAATTATGGTTTAATTATTAGCTTCTTGTACTAAGTTGTGCATAATAGGATCCTTGTAAAAGATCTAGAAGTATTTGTTTTGCTTTTATTGTAAAGGTGTCAATTGTCTATACTCGGTTTTGGATTTGATGGTCTAGTGATAATAGGACTTTTATAGTGAAATTTTCCAACATCATTAAGAGAGAATTGGTGGAGTGTACTTGGGGGATTTTTTCCCAGAACTAATATAAAATTGTTTTGTTCATTATTTCTATTTATTCACTATATATCTTTCATATAGAAGAGGAAATTGTATATCTTCATAAGTAACAAATAGATTTATAAACCAAAATCTGCCATGATTTTCAAAAATACACAATTACCCCACCTATTATGTTATCTTCGTATTATTCTGACCTAAAAATTGGTATTATAGGAGAGCTTTTGTGATAAAGCTACAACTAGCTATAAATAATAAGTTTTATACAAAGAAGATGGAAATGACTGATTGATGATAAAAATGACTATAGATCATGCTCCATACCTTAATTGGGAAAATTATGGATTTTGGAAATCTCGAATGAATATCTATATGATGAATCTTGGATTAAAATTCTATTTATAGAACATTACTTCTTATGTGATTCCTAAAAAACTAGAGATTTATACTGCTGAAAAAAAAAGCTAAATATTAAATCAATTTAAAAACAATGAATACTATTATCTAGAAACTTGGTCTTGATGAGTTTAATAATATATAACAATTTCCTATTGGAAATGAGATGTGGAAGAAAATATCTATCACATATGAAGGAATGGATAACACATGAAAGATGAGATATGCTACTTCCAAAATAATGTTTGACACTTTTAGAGTGTTTGATTGTGAAAGCATAACACAGATGAATGTAAGGTTAACAGAGATTTTCAACAACATTATTACCTTGGGAGATCCTATCAATCAACATGATCAGGCACTAAAAATACTCATAGTACTACACTCCAAATGGAATTACATATCTGTGGCTATCCGACAATCATAACCTGTCATGATTTTGATAGTGAAGGAATTGATGGGAGCATTGATAATGTATGAAGTAGAAATGAAAGATGAAGCTGAAAATAATAAGATTGTAGTAGAAAGGGAAAATATTTATCTCAACCTGGCAACTTAGAAGAATAATCAAAAAGCAAAACTAGAAGTCAAAACAGACAAAAATTCAGACTCCTTAGATTCTAAAATGGAACTGCCTCAGCTAGCTAGAATTTTTAGAAAATTATATAAGTATAAGAGTTGCTTTACGTAATCCTTCAAAAAGGATGAAAGAGAACCCCATGTAGTTATATGATATGAATGATAAATCAAGGGCACATCATACTTGATTTCCATGAATCAAAATATGAAATAAAAAATATAGAAAAGAAATATCAGAACAATACTAATTATGAGTATAAATGAAAAAGAGACATGAAAACTATGTAGAGTGTATCTGAAGGATCTATAATCTTCTAAAATTATGATTCATATAAATAAACATAAAATATCAAATCTAATATGTGCTTTATGGATAAAGAATAAAAAGAGGCACAAACTTATTATTCTTCTACCAATGACTCTAATAGATTCTCAAATGAAAAATTTGATGCTTACTGTTCAATGTTAGAAGAGAAATATGATTCTTTATTAAAGAAATATAAACCATTGAAAAATATTGACTATTTTGTTTTAGGTGAAAGGGACAAAATTCTAAAACAACATCAAGAATTGATTGAAAAATGTAATTCATCTACATCACATTTTATTGAGCTTGAAAAAAGGATAAATAAATTAAGGGATGAAGTAGAATCTTATAAATGCGATGATCTTCTTTTTACTAAAGGATAAAAAACTCTAAATGATATTCTTGGATATAATTTTATTTAAAAATAAATATTTGGAATAGGTAGAAAGGGTGAAAATTATAAATTATATAAGAATTATTTTGTGACCAATTCAAAAAATTCTACCTGTTATTGTTGTGGAATAAAAGGTCATTTCACTAATAACTATTATTCGAGAAATACTCAAATTATTGGTATTAAAAAATATTTTATTTCTAAAATTATATCTGAAGAAAGTGATATAAATTTTGGAAATATATGGTAGATTAGGATTCCCAACTTATTTTTTGTTGACACTACTGGACCTTAGAAAATCTGGGTACCAAAATAAACAAATGTTTAATTATTTTTGCATAAAAGAGGCCACAGGAATAGGAATGAAATATTATATATGGACTGTGGCTATTCCAGACACCTGAATAGAGACTCATTAAATTTCTATACACTAACTCGAATAAATGGAGGTCTATTCACTTTTGGTTACAATTCAATAGGAAATATTGTTAGATTTGGAATAGTTGTAGATCCATAGACGATCTCAATCACCAATGTACTATATATGAGAGGTTAAAACACAATGTGATAAGTATATCTCAACTCTGTGATGATTTTTTATGTTAATTTTTCTAAAATTTCCTGATCATTGTTCATAGATAAATTTCTTAAATTTAGAGCACCATGAACTGACAATATCTATACTTTGGATTTAAATTCCTTGTGTAAACAAAAAGTGAATTGTTCAGCTACTATGAAAGATGATTCATGGATCTGGCATAAAATACTTGGTCATTTAAATATATTTTTATTACATAAATTATCTAAGAAACAATTAGTTTCAAATTTTATTATCTTAAATTTTAAAATTATAGTCTTTTTGAGGCATACCAAATTAGAAAATTGTGACTCCCCAAAGAACTAAATAAGAACCTTGTATTCAATAATGTGTGTGACACATGAAAAAAAGAGCGTAAGGTAATATAATTTCCATATAATTTATAATATATTTAAAATATATTCTAAAAATATCAACACATGCAACACCAAGTTATCTTGCATTACACGCAAGAGCAACCTTCCTTGATAGCTTTTGATACACGCAAAAGTGACCATCCTCGACAGTTTGAATTACACCCAAGACCAAGTTTCACCAAATAATAGTGTATTATTAAAATATTATTATTAAATATAATATGACATAACTTATCCATTATATTAGTGGTTATGAATATTTTTAACAAAATTAAGTAAATATATGGTTTATATAAATATAAAATGAATTCATGGGTTTTTAATTAATGAGATATGAAAATAAGAACCAATTTGATATCCAAATAAATATTATTATTTGTATGCTTCCAATGGAGTTTTATATTAATAATAATAATTAATTAATATTATTTAATTATTTTGATAAAATATATTTTTAATATATTAAATCAAATATTTTTTATATTCATCCATTGGATTTTATATACATATGATAAGAACAACCAATATTTTACACATAAAACCCTATATTTTTATAAAGGCAAGTTTACCTCCTTTTAATGGAAACCCCATTTTAAATATGAATTTTGACACTTTAATTGATTTAATATGTCAAAATTAACTTCTTATTTTAAATTTAAACGTAACAATTACCTTTGGGTGATATTTTTATATTTTTCTGAGACATTTCATTTTTTAATTAATAGTTTAAAATGCTAAATTTTAGTTCAAAACTATTTTTTAATCTGAGTAATTTATAAGGTAAAGTTATGTTTTTTATTGTTTTTAAAGTTTAATTATATAATATTTTCATATATTAATACAGATTACGTTATAAGGGTCAATTTCACTTTGAAAATGATTATAAAAACACTGTAAACTTTATGATGTTTTTACTTTAAAAACCCACATTATGGTCCCGTCTGCGGGATTAATTTAAATTTAAAATTTGAAACATATGTGATTGGAATTTGGAAAAATAGAATCAATATGTTTAATCAAAAAAATTATAATGTCTAATAATACAAAAATTTTTACCAAAAATATTAGTGAAAGTGACTAAAATTAATTACAATTATTAAGGTTAAATTGAGCTTAATACAGGACTAAATCTTTATCTTAAGGGACCAAATGACCTAGACACTTATCCAAAACCCATTGGATGTACATAATTATTCCATTTACGTTCAATTATTTATATTTTTTGTGTTTTTATACCTTTTTTAGGTAAGAACATGTGCATGCCTAACTTGTTTCGAGAAATTCTAATTGAGTCCTTTTCCTTCCTTATAAAAGGCAACTACCTCTCCCACTTATCAAAACTCTTATTTTCATCCATAAACTGCCAAAATAATCTCCAAAAATACCTCCCCTCTACCTATAATCATCCCTTTTGTCACAAATCTATCTAATGAAGCTTTTCATTCAAACCAAAAGCAGTTACCCGATTTAGAGGTAGCGTCTTCTCTCAAACTTTTTATTATCATTTCCATTATCCACCACTTAAAATATCTTTTTTCTATTATTTTACAAAAAAATTATCATAAAGATACAAGTATTTTTTTTATTCTAATTTTCTGATGTAAACTTACATACACATCCATCTAATGGAAGATAACATACTATTTCTGCGTACGGTGAACTACTGCCTCACGAAATGATGATTGTTCAATTTTCCTATATCGCCTCTCATGGTGGCCATTATGATGGAAAGTATTTTGATATATATATATATATATATATATATGTTTTTTATAATTCTTTATTCTTCTGTAATTTTTATTTATAACATAACTTTATGTCTTCCATGTTGTTTAAATAAGATAATTTCGTCTAAGGAAGTGTGAACTACCGCCCCTCAAAGAGATATGACTCATTCATTCCATACATGGTATGTATAAAGGATGGTGTTAACAAACCTATATAATATATATAACATAAATAATATAATTTAATTATAATATACATATGTGTCATTTAGTTTTAATTCTTTTAATTCCACAAATAAATGAATGTAGCGTTCATGTGTACGTACGGCCTACCATCTCCATGAATAGTGCACTTAATTTCTAATATCCAAATATTATGGACTATTATAAATACACATGTACTGAATATATAATATAATTTAGTCATTCTTTACATTCTATATATGATGAAGCCAAGATTTATTTAATAATAACAAAAAATAACAAGTCAAAATGTACTTGAGAAAACCAGACAATTAACACATGAAATAGTTAAAATAATTAAAGAGTGTTAACAAGTGGGTAATAAAATATTTTAATAAGTTCATATGTGGTATTATAAACATGAGTATGGTTCTGGTATTAGTTTTTAACATAATTTAAACCATTATATAGAAGGATAAATACCACCGAAAAATGATAGGGTAAGTATTTTAATCTCGCATTTTTTAAATCTACGAGATTAATGTCATATTAACTACTTACTTCTTCTATGTTCCATACCTACTACCCATTTTGATATATTATATAATTAATCCTATTATTATAATGATATTATATAATTCATTTAATGGCATACCTCTCTTTTGATTATGATTTAAATGTTTCAAAGTGGTATAGGAGACTCTGAAATCTTTAAAGATTATTCTTCTCAAGAATGTTCTTAATATCACTTATTTTTATGATTGTTGAATTTATATTGAAAAATCACTTTATTTTAATGATTTTTCATTATAAATTTAATTTAATATCCATACTATCTCACAATGGATATTGGAATTGCCTAAACCATATACCATTATTCTTACAGTGGTTGCTTTGACAATTATTTGATAAATTGGGGAATTATTGATAAATCCATATTCCTCATTCAATATGGTTATTTTAAAAGGAATAATAGTTATTTTTATTATTTAGTGTGAGGAATTATTTGGACTTGAAATTATTTGTTGAAACCAAACTTTATATAGCTTCTTGATGCATCAACAGGTTCTCATGAGATGAATAATTTGGCCAAATGAATTTCTAACCTTAGTTTTAAACTGTCTTGTGAAAGGTCTTGACAGTAATAGGTTTTCATTTTCCTTAGACATGACATCCATTAAGAATGTATTTACCTCATTTAGTTTCATTTATTCTTTATCCATGAGATTTTTCATCGACATATTTATGGATTTAGTTCATTCTCAATTAATTGATTTATGGTATGTGTTTCAGTTTCATACTTTCCATATTATTTTTCCCTTATCTAGTTTTGTAAAGAGAAATTATGATCAATTATTTACATTTACATACAGATTGATTCCCCATTTTTTCCATTGTACTGACCCTTACTACGAATTTTATCTGACCCTTATTATGTTTCTTTCCCTATGTTAGGAATAATTGAACATTAAATAAGCTTTCAAGGATGATTTTTATTTTAGTTTATTATGTATAATTTTTTATTATATTTTTACAATGTATTATCGGTATCATTTATATAATCTATACTTCCAAGATAGATAAATTAAATGAAACTTTAGGAATTCCTTCCTTGTAATAATTCCAATATAATGTAATACTGCACTGGCACAAGGCTTATAGGGTCGGGGCATTATAGTTGGTATCAGAGGAAGATTAGTATTAATGTTGGGATCTATATTTAGGAAAAAGTTGGTTATAAAACATAACCCTAAGGTATAATTTGTTGATAAGTATAGATGAAAACCCTAAGATTTTTATAAATTATAAATTATGTGGGTATTATTAGCAATACATTTATGTTTGGATACTACAAGTGGATGTGGTTCTGGCACATATGTACCTAGGAGTAACAACTCTAACAAGGTGTTTCGGGCCTGACTCGGGGTAACATACTACACTACAACGATCCTTACTGTGAACATGGGTTTACACTGTTGGGGGATATGCATAGGATAATACACTTTTTCTTTAAAAACCATTAAGAAGGATTTGAATAGATGGTCTTTTAGATTTGAGATAAGGTGTCATTATTAGAAATCATAAAAATGATATTATGGATAATCTTTAGACCAATGAAGGGCCTATGTCGAAATAATATGGTTGATGTTTTTATGTATTGAGTTTGTATTGAAACCATTAATTAAGAGTCTATGTAATAATTAAATTTCAAGGATTTCCATCATATACATTTTTTAAATTATGTTAATATGGTTTTAAAAAGGTAAGACCTATAATATGGGTGAAAACCATTCAAATCCAGTAAGGACATGAGTCTTTAACCCATGAACAGAGGATGAAACGGTTTTCACACCAACTACTGAAATATAAAATTTCCTCGTTAATTTTCATTGTTTTTAGTTAAACAATTTTATGAATAAATATTAATTATGAACTAGTGGTATCACTCATGAGGATTAGGGATAAATCTATGAACCATATTGGTTTTGGAAGATAGTTATAGAACAAAGTTTAGACTTGTCACTCTTTTATTTTCCTTATGATCATTTAAAAGTTTCATTTAGTTCATTAGGCATAAAAAAATCATTATTGGTAATTAATTTTTAGGAGTAAAAGGATTAATTAGAATTTGATCAAACCACAACCAAAATTTAGGATTGTTCATAAGAAATTGAAACCTACCAAGTAAGAATGTTTCCTTATATTCTTGGTTAGTAAAATAATTACCAAAAATTTAGTAAAATTACATAGAAATAAAAATATTGTCTTAATACCATAATTTAATTCAAACCAATAGTCTTCTAAATAATCACATATTTATGGATTTGTGTCCCTCAATTTCCATTTATCAATCAGATTTTTTTGATTTATGAACTCATTCAATCCCTATAAATATTTATGTTTTCACTCCAAGAACATATCTCTACTTTCCATGAATTTTCTCCTACTTAGATACCTAGTTACATGGTATTACATGTACCTTTTTAATTTTAGTTCTCTAATTTATGGAGGATTACTTACGAACCTTTCTAATGATTTAGTATTTCAAACACAATAAGTATTAAAAAATTTATCACCACGCTCGAGTTTAAACTGTGAGGACACAATTTAAATAAGGTGGGGAGAATGTGACACCCTGAAAAAAAGAAATTTTTATTCGATAGAGTGTATGACATGTGAAAGAAATCGTTTAATGTAATATAATATTCTTATACTTTATAATATATTTAAAATATATTCTATATAGTTCAATGCATTCAGCACTGAGTTGGATTGCATTACATTAAGGAGCAACCTTTTTCAATAGCTTGTGATACATGAATGTGTGACCTTCCTCGATAGTTTGTGTTACATGAAATATAGTGTTTAACAGAATAACAAATTATTATTAAACACATGATCCTTATATTGGTTGGTGAGGACTCAGAAAGTGCATCCAAGAGACCCAAGATCAAATATTGGTGGATACATATTTTTTCGAGTATTATAGTTGTACAGTAGCAGGTACTGTAGCATGTACTGTATCAGGTACTATGTTGTATTGTATAAGTAGGAACCATTCATCCATCTGGGCCTTTGGTCTAGCAGTTTGGTCCTTGGGTCTTGCAAAGCTTTCAGGCCACCCAAGGCCTTAGGGTCAATTGTCTTTCAAGGCCTTCCGACAACCTTAAGGCCTTCAGTCCACCCCAAGGCCTTTAGGCCACATGAATTTGTAGGTGTACTAGTTAGAATACAAGGGACAAGGCTCCAGATGAGGATTCATAGAAAGGTTCATTCACCAGATCAGAGATAACTAGAATTATAAGAATGAGAGGGTATTGCTTTGTAATCGGTATCGGGCATGTGCAGCTCTGCATAGGACAACTAGCCGACCAGCCATGCGAAGGTGGAGTGCTAATATCATGACATGTGTTAGGGAGGATTATTTCCGAGTTGTCTTGTATAAGTGATGTACTATAAGTCCTACAGTTCATGTAATTGTATCTAAGACTTTGGGACCTTTAATGGTTCCACCTCACCCCTTGAAAGTTGTATTATCAAAAATATTAATAAAAAGGAAGGCCTTCAGGCCATTCAGGTAGGACAGTGTATTATTAAAATATTATTATTTAATATAATATTATATAACCAAATAATTATATTAGTTGTTTTTAATAGTATTAAAAAATTATGATAATATATGGTTTATATGAATATAAAATGAATTCATGGGTTACTAATTAATGATAAATTAAAATAAGAACCAATTAGATATAAAAAGAAATGTTATTATTATTTTTCTTCCAATGGAGTTTTACCTTAATAAACATAATTAATTACAATTAGTGAATTATTTAAATGAAAAATATATCTTATATATTCTATAAAATATTTTGGATATTCAACCATTTCATTTTATATGCATAAGATAAGAACAAATCCTATTTGACATATACAAACCTATATTTTTATAAAGAAAACTTTACCATATTTTAATAGAGAACCCATTTTAAATATTAATTTTGACACTTTAATTGATTAAATTTTTCAAAATATACCTTTTCTACTAAATATAAACATAATAATTAGGTTAGGGTAATTTTCTTATATTTTTCTGAGACATTTTATTTTTTAATGATTAATTAAAAATATGAAATTTTAGTTCAAAACTACTTTTTTAATCTAAGTAATTTATAAGGTTAATATATATTTTTATTTGTTTTAAAGTTTAATTAGGTAATATTTTTATAAATTAATAGGTTATTAGGATCAATTTCACTTTTAAATTGATTATAAAAACACAGAAAACTTTAAGAATCTTTTACTTTAACACCCTACATTGTCGTCCCATCTGCGAGATTAATTTTTATTTAATTTCTTCCACTTCTGTGATTTAAATTTACAAAAATAGATTATATATTTGGAATCATAATAATTTATAATTTCTAACAAAACCAACTTTTTTTGACAAAAAATATTAGTGAAAGGGATTAAAATTAATTACAATTATTAACGTTAAATTGAGCTTAATAAAGGACTAAACATTTATCTTAAGGGCCCAAATGATCTAGAAACTTTTAAAAAAATTTGGTTTCCATAATTCGTCCATTAAACTTCCATTCTTTAGTGTTGTTGGTTTTTTGAACTTTTTCTAGGCAATAACATGTTCAAACCTAACTTGTTTCCAAAAAATCCAAGTGAGTCCTTTTCCTTCCCCATAAAAGGCCTCCAACTCTTCAACTTTTTAGCACCTCTAAAACCTCTTAGGTTTAGCAATTAACTGACTAAATAGTCTCCCAACATAACTCCCCTAGTTGTAGAATCTTCCTTTTTGGCATAAATCAATCAATGTAAGCTTTTGGTTCATACCAAAAGTAGTTACCCGATTAAGAGGTAAGATCGTCTCTCATGTTTTTTAGTTTTATTTCCATTCTCCATCCCCTAAAATATGTATTTTATATTCTTGTACAGAAGAATCATTATACTACAGATACTAGGATTTTTTACTCAATTTTTTTGACCAAAAAATAACCACATCTTCATCTAATGTAAGTGAAGTTATTTTTTCTATGTATGGCAAACTACTGCCTCACGAAATGATGATTGTTAAATTTTCTCTTACCACCTCTCATGGTGTCCATTATGATTAAAACTATTTGTATATATGATATATGTATTATTTTTAATTTCTAATTATTGTGTAATTTCTATTTATAACATACCTTTATTCTTTCCAAGTTGTGTAAATATGATAATTTTGTTTGAGGAAGTGTGGACTACTGCCCCCTCAAAGCGATATGACTCATTCATGAAATACATGGAAGGTATAAATGATAGTTTTAATAAACCTATGTAAAATATATAACATAGATATGATACTGGAATTATAATAAACATATTTATCATTTAGTTTTCATTCATTGAATACCGTAAAGAAACGAAAGTAGTGTTCATGCGTGCGTACAGCCTACCGTCTCCATGAACGGTGCACTTCATTTATAATCTCTAAATATTATGGACTATTATAAAAACACATGTAGTGAATATATAATATACTTTTTCATAGTTTACATTTTCGAGATGATGAAAACCTGACATATTTAATAATAAAAACAAATAACAAGTCAAAATTTACTTGAGAAAACAGGACAATTAACCCCATAAATAGTTGAAATAACTAATGAGTGTTGAAAATGGGTAATAAAATCTTAAAAGAAGTTAATAAGTGATGTTATAAACATAATTTTTTCTATTATTAGTTAGTATCATAATTTAAACCACTATAGTGGAGGCTAAATACCACAAAAAAGGATAAGGTAAGGATTTTCATCTCACCTTTTTTAAATCTCTAAGATTAATGTCATATTCACTAAATAATTATTTTGGGTTCAATAACTACTACCCATTTTGATATATTATTTCATGAATCCTATTATCCTAGTGATATTATAAGATTCGTTTAATTTCATGCCTTTCTAGTTATTATGATTTAAATGATCCAATGTGGTATGGGACACTTTGGAATGTTTACAGATTATTCTCCTCACTAATTTTCTTTATCTCACTTCCTTTTGTGACTGTTAACTTTATCTTGAAGCAATCACTTTGTTGTAATCATTTTTCATTTAAAATTTAATTGAATATATATACTCTCGTACAATGGATATTGAAATTTCCCAAACCATAAACCATTATTCATATTGTGGTTAATTTGACAATTATTTGATTAATTAAGGAATTATTGATAAATCTGTATTTCTCATTCAATACAATTATTAGATAAGGAATATTTGTTATTTTGATTATTCAATATGAAGAATTATTTGGACTAGAAATGATAGGTGGAGCCTGAACATTATATATCTCCTTGATGCATCGATAAGTACTCATTAGATGAATAAGTTAGCCAAATTGGTTTATTCCCTTAGTTTTAAACCATCTTGGGAAAGGTCTTGATGGTAATAGTTTTTATGTGACTCATACATGACGCCCATTAAGAAATTATTTCACTAATTTAGTTTCAATTATTCATTATCCATGATATTTTTCATCGACATATCTATGCATGTAGTTCATTCTCATTTAATTGATTTATGAAATGCATTTATGTTTCTTAATTTCTATAATATTTTTCCCTTATATAGTTTTGTAAATGGAAAGTGTGCTCAATTATTTATCTTTCCATATAGATTGATTACTTATTTCTTTTACAGTGATTATCCTTACTGATCATTTGATCTTAACCCTATTATGTTTCTTTCCCTAGGTTATAAATAAGTGAACATTGAATAATATTTCAAGGATGGATTTTATTTTAGTTTATTGGGTAGCATGTTGTATTCTATTTCTTCAATGTATTGTGGGTATCATGTGTGTAATATGGATTTCCAAGACTATTAAACTGAATGGCCCTTCAGGATTTTCTTCCTTGTAATGATTTTAATGTAATGCAATAATGCACTAGCACCAAGCTTCTAGAGATAGGGCATTACACAAACAACACAAATCTTCTTTCAAATCTATTTACAAAATTACTACATCTAAACCAATAAAACTTATCTATATGAATTTTTTTGGACTATCAAGTGTATAAATTTTGGCTAGTAAATTATATTTAAATGTTTTAGTTTATGATTATTCTCGATTTACTTGGATATATTTTCTAAAACTCAAAAGATAAGTATTCACTATTTTTTAATGATTTAAAAAAGTTGTTAAAAATGAACAATGTTTTAAAATAACTTCATTGAGAAGTGATCATGGTGAAAATTTGAGCATCAAAAATTTAATTATTTTTTCTCAAATATAGGTATAAAACATACATTTAATGCACCAAGAACACCTCAACAAAATAGAATTGTAGAAAGAAGAAATACAACTATTCAAGAAATGGTAATGACTATGCTGAATGAATAAAATCTACCTACATATTTTTGGGAAGAAGCTATAAAAACCCCTACAATATCATGAATAAAGTTTTAATAAGAAATGTTTTTTAAAGGAAATCGTATGAAGTTTGGAACAACATAAAACCTAAAGTAAATTAAATGTATTTGGATGAAAGGTGTATATCTTGAATACTAAGGACAAACTTGGTAAGATTGATCCAAAATATGATGAAGGAATATTTTAGGGATATTTGGGTACTTATAAAGCCTATAAAGTTTTTAATAATTATTCAATGATTTTAGAAGAATCAGTTCACATACTATTTGATGAAACTGAACCTATTATTAAAGAGAAATATTAAATATATGGAGTTAGTGACTCTTTTGAAAATATGAGACTTGAATCATCTAAATATTATTTTTAAAATTACATGAATAAAATTTATTCCATCTCAGAGGAACATGAGACTGAAGAACTAGAAAGTGTCTTCCCTAGACAGTTTATAACCATAAAGAACCATCCATTAAAAACTGATATAGGATACTTAGACAGCAGAATTATAACTAGAATAAATGTAGAAAACCTAGATTAATTTTTTTCCCTTCTGTCGCATTTACAACTTAAATCTATCAAGGAAGGCTTAGAATATGAGAGTTCAATGTTAGAAATACAATAAGAGATAAACCAATTAAGAAAAAATGACGTTTTAGATTTAGTAGAAAGACCATCAGATTATCCAATAAATGTAATTAAGTGGATCATTATAAATAAGCAGCATAATCAAGGGTAATAACCAGAAACAGAACTAGATTAGTAGTTAAATGATATAATCATGAATAAGGTATATATTATAATAAAACATTATCCGCTTTGTCTATATTAGAATTTATTAGAATCCATTTATCTTATAAATCTCATATGAATTTTAAATTATATCGTATGGATGTTAAATATGTCTTTTTAAATGAATATTTAGTGGAGGAAGTTTATGTTAAACAACTTCTTAGTTTTTAAATCCCTCATAAACCAAATTCTATTTTTAAACTTAATAAATATCTCTATGGACTTAAACAAGCAACAAGAGCTTGTTATGAAAGATTATTTTATTTTCTTTTAAGAAATTGATTTATTGTTGGATTTTTATATCCAATACTTTTTAGAAACACTATGTGTTAGAATATTTTATTTGTACAAATTTATGTTGATGATGTAACATTTGGATCAACAAATAAAAATCATTGTAATGTTTTTTCAAATCTAACGAAAAGAAAATTTTAAATGAGTGTGATGGGAGAATCGAATTTGTTTTTATGATTTCATATTTACCAAACATATTGTAGAAATTTTAGATATCAATGTAAATATATTATTGATTTATTGAAAAAGTTTGGAATTCAAAATTATAAGACTTATACAACTCCAATGTGTACTGATATAAAATATTATTAGGATAGAGCTGTAAAACCAGTTGACAAAATGTTACATAGAGGTATGATTGGTAGTTTATTATGTCTTACTACCAGTAGAACAGACATTATGTTTTATATATTTTTATGTGCTATATTTCAATCAAATATAAAATAATCGCATCTTACTAATATTAAAATAATTTTTATATATTTAAAAGGAACTAATTTTTAATCTCTTCTATATCTAAAAAATTCTGATATTAATTTAATTTCATATTCAGATGTTGAATTTGGAGGTTTTAGATTTGGTAAAAGAATCACTTCAGGAACCTGTAACTTTTTAGAAATATCATTAGTATCATGGTAAAGTAAGAAACAATGATTAGTTTCCCTATCAACAGCCAAAACATAATATGTTTCTATTAGATGTTTTTGTGCATAAGTATTGTGGATAAAAAACAAACTACTAGACTTTGGACTTTTTAATAGCATACCTGTTTTATGTAATAATACTAGTGCTATAAATATTTCAAAAAATTCTATAATTTATTCTAGGACTAAGAATATTGATATCAGATGCCACTTTCTAAGAGATCATGTTCTTAAAAAGGATATATCTTTTGAAGTTGTTAATAATGAATATCAATTAACTGATACTTTCACTAAAACACTTCCCAGTGTAAGTTTTGATTTTTTTATGGGTGAGGTAGGTTTATTTAATTTTAAATAAATTTTTATCTACTTAAATATATTTTTTCTCATTTTTAGTTTTTAACCATGTGTTTTTTAATGATAACCCCAAGTAACTGGCATTATAAACCAAAATTTGTCACCATCCATAAGAAAACCCTTTAACTTACCTTACCTTTTCTATTTTAAACCATTTCACCTCCATATCCCCCATCTTTATCCTAAACCCTAGAATCTAAAAAACATCAACCTTTAGATTCATATAAATGACAAAGAACAAGAGAATAGATAATGGTGAACCAAGTAATATGAATGGTCAGCATGTTCCCTCAAGAAATATTCTTCAAGGAAATTTCCTATATTTAGAATGGATGTATTACAAAAACCTTCTAATAAAACAGGATCTACTATTTCAAGGTTTAGAGTTTCTATTCAATTATGCAAATAAAAATTTTCTTTATGAGGAAGAACTTAATCACTTTTATAGCAGTATACAGTTTAGTTCTTGTGAATCAGAAGATACAATATCCTCTTAAATAAGAATATACGGAATTTTTAATTTTTTTAGTTTAAATTTATCAGGTATTAAAATATCCTCATGAAAGAGTATTCCACTTTGATCTTCAATCAATTAGAAATAAATATCACATGTCAAAGGATATCATGTCATTAATTTTTTGTTCAAAAAATATAATGAAAATGTTTTTAAAGGATCTTGAGGCAATCAAGAAGGTTCTAATAAATTTCATTCAAACTGCTATTTCTCCAAGGGTTTCTAAGCTGGAGAAAATTTTAAACCCATACATGTATATCATATTTTTATTTATCAGTGGCATAAATTTTAATTTTCCCTGATATATGTTGAGATATCTTAGTTACTATTTTCATTAAGAGGCATGAATTTCATTTTACCCTTATGAAAGGATCCCATCTCTTATTCTATTTTGTAAAAATTTGATTCGAATTATTGATTATTAAGTTAAATTTCATCATGGAAATGTTTTGAATACTGTGACCCTTATTAAATTTGGTTTGTTTTTCAGTACAATAAAAGGTAAGATAATGCCTATTGGTGCGGATGACCAAAAAAATCTAGATCTTTTACTCAGGGTGAGAAAAGTAAATTAAGGAATGAATAAGTTAGAAAATCTAGAACAGAAGGTGTTTCTCAACCTACTACGTTAATGCTTCAATATTATTATTCTGATATTAATGAAAAAGTTTTAGAAGAAGGAAATCATGAGGAACTTGTATTGAGGCCAATAAATAGATAAGAACCCCATACTGAAGAACCGATGTTAGGATCTGGAGATGAAACTTGTTCAGTGCAGTTGGAAGAACCATATCAAGATATATATCAACAATAATAAATTCAGGAACAAGAGATTCAGGATATTCTATAACGAGATCACCAAGAATAAGATTCTCATGAAGAACAAAAAAGTTCATAAATTAGTCACTATGACGACTAAGATTGTTGAAATTCAGGATACTTATACCATTGGTCACTCTAGAGGAAGAACTACATCTATCTCTAGAGAAAGGAAAGAGACCCTTGATGGTATATCTTGTTCAATTGAGAAGTATATAGATAATTCTCATGCTAATCCCTTAGCGGTTGTGGAATTTGGTGCACAGTTAAAGAATTCAGATGAAGGAACATCTGATTCCATGTCAAATAGATATAAGAACTGGTTATAAATTTTAACAATGTTCAGGAGGAGAAATACAATCTTCTACAAGATTTGGAAGCATCTAATTTTTTTGAGGATTTAAGAAATTCTCATGTCCCATGGATTTAATTGGAGTCTATTTAGACTCAACATCTAGAGATTAGATAAATTTCGTATCTAAAATAGATTTTGATGTGTTTAAGAGAGATTTGTTGGACCATTTTGGAAGCTAAAATTTGAATATGTTTCTAAAATATATTTTTCAAATATAAAATGGTATTTAGGAATCCAATTAGAATCGATAAAGGGGGGACACAACCAGTCCAGTACTTCTACCTATTCACCTTAAACTTCAACAGATCTAATCATAAGGTTTCATGCTATCACATCAGTAATGGATGATATGAAGGGGAGGCTTTAAAATATTCATTATAATTTTTCTCCTTTATATGTTCTATTATATAATCATATATATCTTTTTTAGAAACTGACATCAAGTGAACTTTGTATCAGGCTGCTACTCATTCAGTTCAGTGACAAGTTATATAAATTTCTATAGACATGGGATAATTTTCATGACTTTTTTAAATTCAATTTGATCAATAATATGAACGTAAATCAAGATTCAAGAATTTTAGTAAAAAAGTTGGAAAACGATCATTTAGAAATGTTTCAAGCTTGGATAGAATAATTTATAGTAGTTTTTAAAGTAGCTCAGACTTCACTATAACCAGCAACATAACCCATTCCTGACCAAAATCTTTCACCTTCCACCAGACCTATTTTTCTAACCCCTTACCAAGAAAAATCTTATAATGTATTCATACAATTTTTATAATAGATTATAATGTTTTGTTATTCTATATTCCATTCTTTATTGTTATATATTTTTCTATATTTATTTTGAACACTAGAACCTATGTCCAATTTATCAAAACAGAACAATATAAACATTCATTTATTGTTCTATAAAAAACTGATAGTGTTGTAATCAATTTCTTATACTTTCATTTTGATATCACAAAAAGGGGGAGAAATTGGGTAAACACAACATCTCTCAATTTACAAGTTTTAAATTATTTTAAAAGTTTTTTAATCAAAATAATACTATGAAAACCATATCATAATTTTTATTTTAAGTGTCTAAAGAAGTTTATAAATTATTTTATGTGTTTTATGATCCTAAAAAACAGGGATATTGTTGGGCATGTATTGTCTCAACAAAACTCTATAAATCTTATTGATTTTGATGCTCACAAAACCCTGGTTTGTTTTACTAATGATATTGCTTTAATTATATTTTAGAAAATTGTTATTTTTTTGCATTATTTTGAACTAATATTAAAAGAATACTTATTATTGCATTATTAGTGCATTCTGGACACACTATTCATACCCTCTGTTGATAAATACAATGTAAGGAACAACCCCTATTCTTATAACATCATGCAAGGAATGACCCCTGCATTATCAGAAAACTAAGGTTAAATAATCTTGTTTTTGGATGGAACCTTATGTTTGGTAAGAGAATAATGTATGGTTAAATAAAGCTATGTAAGTAAGGAAACCTAAGTTTTAGAGATAGATGTATGGTTCATCATCATTACATTTATGATCAACCATACATTTCCAACCTTACCTTTATAGAAATAAATCTATGTAGTTGAAACCTAGATTTGGAATTTTATAATTTTGTGAAGGAACCCTACGTTAGACTATTCAATGTTGGATATTTAAATCTATGATTTTATCCAAGATTTCCACAATGGTCTTGATTGAATTTTAGGATGATTAATGGATTGTTTACGACTTATTCAAAGATCATTATAATCGATTCAATGAATCAAATTCAACATATAAAGTAACTCCTATTCTTAATGGAAGTTATGACTCCCCTAGATTATTTATAATTTGAATATCCATGATCTATCAGGATATTTTCCTTGATCTGGAATACCATATCAATTAGTCTATGATATATATACTACCTGTGTATCTTTTCAACATATAGTGACAAAAAATACATTCAAACATATGATTGTATTATTCTAAATATCTTTTTTAGTTTTTCTACAACGAATGATTGAATATTTTATTTTTTTAAGAGGATGCACTTTGGAAATATACATATTTCAACCTTGTACTACTGTAAGTTTACTACTATTGTTTGTTACAATTTTTATTGAAGATCATTTTCATATAGGATCACTTCAAAGTTATTATTTTGTGAATAATTTCATTTCTAAAGAAGATGAAGAAGTTATATATATTTTCATTTGTTACTACTTCAATTGTAAATATCAACAAAATCTATCTTCAAATAAAACTTTTTTTATTTATTGGACTACCAACTTCTCATACTCAATTGTTGTTTAAGTATCAGCTTCTTGTACTAAGATATGGATAATAAGTTCCCTATAAAAGAACTAGAAGGCTTTGATTATCCTTGATTGTAAAGGTGTTAATTTACTGCACCCAGTTGTAGATTTTAAGGTCTACTGATAAGAAGACATTTCTTGTGAAATTCACTATGATCACATAGAGATAATTTATGGAGTGAGATAGGGGATCATTTTTCCCTTAACCACTATAAAATTTCTGTGTTCATTATTTCTATTTATCCTTTTTTTATCTTTAATACTAAATATAATGCTTCATATCTTCATAAGTCGTAAATTTATTTACAAACTAGAATCTACCAAGATTTTCAAAATGACAAAATTCACCCCCCCCCCCCCTCTTGTGTTATCTTTGTATTGGTATGACCTAATGAAGATAATATTAAGGGTATGAGAACATGATATCAACTTATGAGATCATTCCCAAAAATTAAAAAATCATAAAACATGGTTCATGGTATAAGGGATTGTCATAATAATAAACATGAGACATAAAAGCATAGATTCATCAATAATCAATCATAATCCATGGGAGTATGTTATAATCATAAGACATAAGTTTTTTTCATAATTTTGTTTCATAATTTTGTTTCATAAAAATAAGCATAATAATGTATTTCCTTATTCAAGGATCATTGATAAGAGTATCATAGTGGAAAAAAACAAATAGTGGATTGGGTTCATTTCACATTCCCAAAAACATGGAAATCATATTTCAAGGATCCTTAAAATGAAATTCCTCACAAAGTAGGATTAGGATAAAAACCCTTGTACCATCTTGGGATTGGTCCAACTGATGGTTTACCATCATTGGCTTGGGTTAATCACAGGTGCACCCTCTTAGGCTTTGGAAAACCTCTCATGAACCCTTAGGCTTAAAAACCCTCATGTGTACCTTCTTTGTCTTAGGATAACCTCTCATGTACGCTTTTATGCTCATGCGATAAAAAACATTACCCAATGAATTGTAGGGATATAATGGATAGACAAATTACATAATAATAAATCTTTCATATAAATTACATAAGAGCATAAGATCATTCATCATTTCTTCATAGTTTAATTAACCCGTGAAAAATTAATGGGTTTCATGAGACATCATTAAAAAATCATCATCATAATACATCAAGAGAAATGAATTGTATGATATCATTACATCATATAACCAGTGAATTATATAAATCCTAAAAGGATGAGGACATAGATAAAAAATACTTTTACAAAATCCTTAAAAATGATTTAAAAATATGAGGAAACTTCATCTTCTTTTTGTAAATTTTAAAAACAAAAAAAAACCTCAAATAATGGGTATATGATTTTCTTGAAAAAATAATGGAAAATTTTAAAATAATCTTGACAAAAATAATTTTCATGAAGGAAAGAAAATTTTATTGAGATGTGAACATTATAAAATCATTCTTTTCTTCTTTTTGTAAAAAGTCAAAAATGAGTTATATAAAAAACATTTGAAAATATTATTTTTAATTACTGTAAAGATAGATAATGGTAATAAAAAATACAATTATAAATAATTTTACTATATATAACAACATCCATAAAATAATTTTAAGGAACATGTATATGCAAGAGAAAGATTCCTAGCCAAAAAAAGAGAAATAAGGTTGGATTTTTTAAAAATAATCATTCAATATTTTTTAGAACCAAAGAGGAAAAATTTGTAAATAATATTAAAAAACTAATAAATAACCAAATTAGAAGAAAATTTATGGGGTTTATAATATAATTAAAAAACAATTACATATAGTGGAAAATTGAAGCCTAAACAAACCAGATAAAAAGTCAGATCGTAAGATAAAACCCCAACCTCAAGTCTTGACTTGATTTTCATGCACTCTAGACTCACATATAATTAACTAACATATTATAAATCTATACCATAAAAACATTCATTATTACCTTACTATATATAATTTCCTTATAATTTCCAATTACCCATTTATTAAAAATTCTACATTAAAAATAATATTCAGGTGGCAACGATTCTATTTTGCACATATGTTTCGATTTAGTGATTCAGGTCCTTGAACTTTGCTTATGGTTTCATAATATCTAGAATATTAATAATTTAATAAATATAATATTTATTCAATACATACAATTTTATAATGATCCTTGTAAGTTGGTGATAAAAATGAAGTACATCACTTTATAGAGACGATAGTCCATACGTACACACAAGTGATGTTTTCATTTTTCAATGGATGAAAGGAAAGGAAGTTAAATATTAATTTATCTTTATAGAATCAAAATTATGGTACAAATATCATATAAATTTAGTAAATCATTTTATATAACCATTCTTTAGATGGTTATGAAAAATGAAACAAGACACATCTTAGTGACGGTAGTCTATACGTATGCATAAGCAATGATTTTATTTTCCATTAGATGGAAAGGAGATATAATATGGTTATAAAATTAACAGAAAAAAATTTCATTATATTAAATATAATTATATAATTATTTTAATCTGGTCATGTAATATTTGGAGGTGTTTTAAGAATAAAGAAACCTTAAAAGGGTATGTAAGAACTTATACCTCTTCCTTGGATAATATCATTAAAAATAGCTTAAGGTTTCTTGGATATGACTTTTGGGAAGAAAAAAATCATCCAAGACATGGGGTGGACATTTGGGAATTCATTTCTGTTGAACTTGGTTGAGATATATTTTTCATATACTATGGATAATTCATAAGTGGAGGTTCTATTTTATAAGTGATGGTAGTAGCGCCCTTATAAATATTAAGAATAGTACAAATAATAAAGTAAATATCATTAGAAATTTGTTCCAAAACATTGAATTTTTAAATATAACGTGAGGTTGGTATAAATAAACTCAACTAATGAAATTTAATATAAGGTTAAGTGATATCAAGAATCCTTATCCGTTTATTTTAACAATTTTAACCTATTTTTTCCTTTACCATGGTGACAAACTTTTTACCAAGGTAACTTATTTTTATAACCAAAAATGAAATTGACCTTGTCAAAAAAATAAGTTATAATTAAAAATATAGAATCCAATTTATAAGATTCAATTTATAATATTGGTGCAAAATAAATCTAATATCCATTCACAAAATGTACAAATCCCATATTTCGGAAAAAATGTAATTTTGAAGCATAAAATGAATTTATTATTATTCATATCCTATTAACATACATTATATGAATTTTAATTTATTTTACTGAATATATTATCTATATATTTTATTAAAATCGTTTATCAATAGTTATTAATTTACTTTATTAAGATAAAATAGATTACGCACATAAAAAACAGTTTTCTGACAAATATCTCTTTTTACCTTCAAATGATTTTATCTACAATTATAACCAATAGATAATAAATATATGAATGATCATTTTTTTATAAATGTATACAAAATTATATTAGATAATGTTAATAATAAAAATAAGATAAATTAGAATCTAAATAGAAACATACATAAATACAACAAGGTTTTTAGAAAAATATTTCTATTTTTGCAAGATTTATTAGACTAGTATTATTTATTAGTACTTAATAATTTCAAGTATATATTAAATATATTTTATTAATTATTACTTAAATTTATCAATAAATTTTATTTATATAATTTCTCAAAATAATTAAATTTAAAAAACATTCATAATTTTAAAATACTGTTCAAAAACAGTTTCTCCAGAATTAATGGCATTCCCTTAAGTGAAATTGACCTTTTTTACAAAGTAATTTATTTTATTAATTTCATTAAATTATAAAATATTGTATTTATATTTATATTTTAATAATGAATTATTCAATTAAGTTCAGTGTTGTGAGCATCACAAGCTATCAATCACATCAAAATTATTATAGAGAATATTTTCTAAAGTATCAAGGTATTAAAATCATGGTGATACCCCTTATGGGAGTTAGGTAATCGAAACTTAGGTTGTATGATCAGGTTAGCTTAATTTTATGAAGTAGAATCCTTTAAATCGTGGTAATGGTTTATTGACCATTCAAGGTATCAATTTTTTTATTTACACTCATTCTTCCTTTTTTCTATATGGGTATGTTACCCTCATTTATATCTACTCAATTGATGAATGGATAGGGTTTATATGTGGAGAATATATAAAGAATTATGATTATTAACACACATTTAAGGGTGTTATATGAGGGTATTTGGACTTTTCCAAGTCTTACCATCATTATTAGTGGGAATAAGCTTCTCTATGATTTATTTACATTGGATATGTGTAGTTTAGATGTAATTATTGGGATGGATTGGATGAATCCCTATCAAGAATGCATAAACTTAAACCATCAACATGTTTTTTTATACATTTCCAATCTGAATTTAATATATTTTATAGGTAGTGGGATTTATAGGCATGAAATTCTGGACCTAATCATCAGAAGATGAGGGGTTATCACAACCAAATTGTTAGCATCATTATAGGAGATAAGGAGATGAGAGAGTTGTGACTTCCTCTTTTTTTGACCAGTTTTAGGATGTGTTTCCAAAAAAAATATTATGATTTACACCTAAGAGATATTTATTATTTATGAATGAACTAATTATTGGTATATATCTCATAACCATTTCTTCATACATAATGGATTGTATAGAGAATATAGAGATAAAGGTTTAGTTAAAGGACTTTTAGGTGGAGGGATTCATTCACTCAAGAACATCCCCTTGGGGTGATTCTATTTTTTACCAATAAGGGTGGTGTTTCATTATGTTTATGTGTGGATTAATGAGGTTTCAACTAAGTGATGATTAAGAATCAATATCCCATTTATTATAAAGATGAATTGGTGAATCAGTTGAAGGGATCCAAGTGGTTTTTTTAGATAGAATTGAGGTCTAGATATAACCAGTTTTGCTTGAGGCCAATTGATATTAGATATATGAATTTTAGAAGTAAGTTTGACATATACTTTTCTCATGATGTTTATCAATTGTAAGAATGTTACAATATTATTTATATCCCTCATCAATAAGGTCTTCCCATAATTTCTAGATTCCTTCATGTTTTTATTTTTCAAATTAATCAATGTGTTGGTTAATACCCATTGTATTTTAAGGAATGGTATATATTGTTTTAGTTTTTTCCAAAATCTTTGTATTTTGATGATTTGTGGTAGATGGAGGAGTTTACGGAGTTTTTAGGTTAACATTTAAGGATATATACTTGTTTCATGCTTAAAGTTTCTTGAAGGTTAGGGGTCATAACACAACAGAGTGCATTGAAATGTGGAAAGGGGATATGTAATATTAAAATTTTAGATCGATTGACTAGTCACACCCTGAGAAATGGGGTTGTTTTATGAAGCACCTAGACACACGAAAATGGGTTATCATGGATTCTAGGCACTACTATAGATGGGGGAGTTACACAATGATCCAAGGAATCACCATATAACATCACCCTAGGTTAGGTTGGTCATGATATTTGACTATTCCCCAAGATATTATATTGAGTTGTGATGTGAAGGGTCACATTGTAGCGTAACCCAAATAGGGGTGTTAGGACATGACCTATTTGGTCATGCAACAATGACCCCCCTGTGTAATTTTTTTAAATTTAATTAATGGTATTAAATTATAAAAAACCATATAAAGGATTTTACCTCATTGGAAAGTAGTTGCACACCCTTTTCCCCACCTCTTTGGTGATTCCACCACTATCCTATGATTCCACCCTTGTTTTTTCATAGACTCAAGGATCGTTTATCCTAGTGGTTTTCTAGAAGTAATTTTACTAGTCCCCTACTGTATATATTTCATTTTTATCACTATTTCTATATTCCTCTCTATTTATTCCATAATTTTTGGGGGTTTAAATATTTTAGGAAATTCAATGATTGAAGTTATTTCACCCAAATATATTTAACGAGTTTTCCTCTAATATATCAAGTTAGGTGGTTATAAAATCTTCTCATCATTTTATACATGTTTTTATGTGATAAACTATATATTCTCATGACAAATATATTCATTGGACCTGAAACTAATATGAATTATTTCCCTTGGACCCATGTGATTAAGGTAAGGATTTTTAGGTCCAAGAGTGGTCCTCCATATATTGTGAATTGGTTTCATGACCATAAATGGTGTATTTTTTTATATAAATTTAATTAAACAATATAATAGGGACCTAATTTTTGTTGTAGGATTTATTTTACCTTCTAGTTAAATTTTTAAGGTTCCCATTTTCCTCATGTAATAAAGGAATGTGTGATTACCCTAAAGCTGAGACCAGAGTTAGATTATAAATTAATTAATGGTTTGATATATTTTTTTAATGGATTTGTATCATGTATAATGAATGATAGTCTTCTTCATTTAGAATGTGTATTCTTGGGAAGATAATTACTCTATTCTAGTTTAGATAAAAGATCCAGGTTTAAGGATTGACCTAGCCTGATTATTGAATGTGTGAGGTGATAATTTAAACATTGTTATAAGTTTTTATATTTAATATTTTTTATATGAATAAACCACAAGGGGTTAATATGGTAGGGATTGAGATACCTCAAGCAGGTATCAATATAGATAGGGGTTTCCTTTCCATTTATCTTTATAATGATAAGAAATTATAAAGATACATGAGGGATGATATCATTATAGATATGGGATGTTTTCCCTTTTTTATTTGTATTATATTGAGAAGGTATTGATGTTTTCCCATTTTTCCTTACCCTTTACCATTTGTCTTATATTGGTAGGTAGTGTTTGAGGTGTTATTGATCCATGATCACTTTGGACGTAGACCCCCTTTCTTATGGTCTTTATGTTATTATGAGGTGGATCAATATGTTATTGAGTTGAGATCATTATATACATGGCGTATTTCATTCCATATTATCTGTTTTACTGTTATGATACATGGTTGTGACACATTAGGTCTTAGTTCATTATAGAAATATGGATACTTTTCCCATAATACTAATATTATTTTGAGATGGGAATGAGATTCCTTAGGCATGAGATTATTATATATTGGAGTTAACATTCCATTTAACATCACATAATTATGAAATGGTTGATATGAATTAGTACTGATATTAATATAAAATTATTGTTGATTCTCTCATCATCTGTACCGTTTCATGGGTACTGGAAAATATGCCTATTGGGATGAGATACTAAAATAATGAGAATATACTTCCCCATTGGCTTTATAATATTGTGGTTATATGTTCAGACATGCTCCAAAACTGACCTAGTTTAGTGTAGTATCTCCCTGGGTGACTAGTTGAGCACTCGTGGGTGTGATGTTTATTATGTGATTAATTATTATTATTATTGTCATATCACTTGAGAATGCACTTGTGTATTCTATATTTTATTATGGACACCATTGGTGGTGGCCTACTGATTTATAATCAAACCCTACATGGGTATCATGGTGCATGAAAATATTTCATGGTTCATGACACAATTATAGGAAAAGGCCCTACTATGTATGGTTGAACTGAAAATTCTTGGTCAATGTTGGGGGATGGAACCAAGCCAAGACTTTGGACCAATTTTGTAGATGTCTCCATTTTTCTACATATTTTAAAATATATTGTATTTTATTGGTGAAAGGAACAATCAAGGTTTGTCTGATCATTAAGAGGAAGAGTGGTAAATCCGTGATTTTTTTTCATTTTATTTCTTAAAAAATAACCATCGCCTCCTATTAGTGAGATATGAATTTTCTAGAAAGAAAGAAACAAAGAACAACCACAAGAATATAAGTATTTACAAGTTTAATTATTCAATAAGAGTATATAGTCCTTAGAATGGTTTTCAAATAATCCAATACAATATAAACAACTAGAAAACAATCCCTTTTATCTGGATACACAATCAAGGAATATACTTTAACTTGAAAATAACTATATTCAATAGAAAATTCATGTGATCCTCACATAAATAAAATATGTAATAATGTTTTTTAAATTGTATAAACCTTCACCCACAGGGTTTATCATGTTTTCACTGTGTTGATTATACATTATTCACACTCTATATTCTTACAATTACTTATTCTTCTTCAATTTAATGCACTACAACAAGTAGGAACTTCATATTTGGACTTTTATATAAAAAAATGTTTTGTTCACGAGTCCTTCTAGTAAGTTCTATATGATCATTCATCTAGTAATCTTCTTTCGGTGCCATATAAAGACTAATACCACTTGTTACAAACTATTTATATAATCACCTTGGAATTATATATGTCTAATAAAACCTGATATGGAAACTCTATTTGGTGTATTTCAATCAGATTCCCCAATTCACAACTTTTTTAACCCTTAGAAATGTAATCTTTAACTACGATATTCTTTGGTTGAAAAATTCTCCTTCTCAAACATTATATTTTAGCTCTTAATCAAGTATCTATCTCTTATAAATTTTTTATATAACTTCATCTTTTGAAATGTGTGAATAATAAATTTCACATAACATACTCGTACCCCAAAATTTATAGGTGCCAAAGAGGGAGTAAAGGTGGGAAACTAATTTTATTTTCCCTCTTCATGAAAAATAAAATAACAAACCTCTTACTGATTTGAATTCATTGGATGATTCTAAAACCTCCTAAAATATTCTTGAAGATTCATACAAACTCTAAAATCTTCACCCTTTAACGAACTTCCTCAACCTTAGATTTAGGGAACTTATTCAATCTTACTAAACCTTTATAGATAAATGAACATTGAATGATCAACATTGCATCACCATTTTTATATACCATTATGAATGTTTAGAAATGAAATTCATACCAATATAAATTTATACCAATCATTCAACCAAAGAAAATTTGTAGCAATAATTTCAACCAATGATAATCTATCCAATGTTCTTGTATAAATTTATAGGAATGTATTAGAAGTATTTTCTCAAACACTTCCATCTCCTAGGGACTAGAATCAGAACTCTTCATTGGTTGCCTTCAAACAATAACCTATGACTTATGATCTTGATAAAAAAAATCATATGATGAATTCAACTAAAACCATATTTCCAATGACTCAGATACTCCCATCTGATAAAAATACAAAAAAACTCCCCATTAAACTATAATAGATTTTTTTTTTCTCAGAAACCATCAAAAAATATTTTCCAATAACACTTTATAGAATTTAGTGTACCCTTAATAAGCGAATAGAAATCAGGTGTAACCCTCAGACATCATAATTAGATTCCCTTATACAACACATATATTTGTAATGTCATAACATATCAAAAATTCATAAAATATTGAACAAAAACTATACTCATGGAAACATCTATTTGATAGATTATATATAGTGATCTCCACCTGACTTCACTGTATGAACTTTGTTCATACAAATGATTTACCCCCCTTTAAACTTATACTTGAATCATGTGGTATTTAAGTAATAATGTTTTTAGAATCATTAAGAACAAAACTCTTTGCGAGATTTTAAACTTCATCGAACTATATACTCGATGAAGCATGTAACCATGTCTATGTAAACATTAATTAAAAAACTCAATCTAATTAACTTAGTCATATAACGTTCATCCAAAATACCCAGTATGGTCTCCTAAATATTATCTTCACATTTTTACCTTTATTGGATATCTTAACAATGTGATGTGATTTATGTTAATACAAAAAAAATAAAATACTTGGATCACACCTTTTTCTAGCCAATCTAACATCCTCTTAACATCTTTCAACTTCTTTGAAACACCTCAAAACATATTGGTTCAAACAATACCCTCTTTATATTTTGTTTTCAAATAAGTAACATAAATCACTATAAAAAATTCTCACATAAAATATATAATCTATCCAATAATTCTAAGCCAACGTGACTAAATTTAGTATAGGAAACAAGAATTATTGATCATTAATAACATGTTTTCTATAAAGAGTGACTTAAGAAAAAATTCAGGAACCTCGTAAAAAACATCTTTTTCCACTTGGAACATTCATAAAAAAACTTATCTTGAAATATCAAATATTCATACATCCTCTTAAACACATTACTTAAAATATTTACACAGGTTGAAATCAGGAAATACACCTTTTTCCCCCACAAATATCTACTCTTATTTAAGAAGGTTAAGCATATACCCATGGATATTTTATTCTATAACTTTTATTCTTCTATGAAAACACTATCAAAATAAAATATGATATAGGTGAAGGAATCAAATACCTTAAAATTGAATATATGGTGTTAAAAACACATTATTAACCTCATCGTACGAAATATTTTATTTGATAATAGTTTTTTGAAGATATCTGCAACTTCCACCATATTAGGAACAACCCACATATTTATTTCATTTTATATACATTCTCTTTAATGAAGTGATATTTGATAATGATGTGCTTGGAATAGAATTGTTGAACTATATTTTTGGTAAGATTAATAACACTTTTATTTTCACACCCCAAGAGAATGGAAAACTTCACTTCAATAAACAAATCCTCTAACTGAGTCTTCATACACACAAGTTGTGTTACAGCCTAAGTGGTAGCTATATCCTCAGATTCTATAATTATGGGAGTTATTAACCATTGTTTCTTTGTATTCCAGTTAAAAAATATTTCTTCCAAGAAAAACACTCCACCAGATGTGAACTTTATATCATCTACACTTCCTTATAAATCTATATATGTATAACCATACAGACCAATCTTTCTTATGATATCATATTTCAACCCAAAATTAGTTGTGACTTTAACACATCTGATAATTCACTATCCACCCATGAGATTATATTACTTTGGATAACTTTGATCTCTATCACATAACGTAATAACATACACAATATATATTCTTGAAGCTATTAGATACAATAATCTTCCAACTAACTTCCAAAACACTTTCGGATTAACCCCTTTATCATATCTATATTCTGATAAAATTTTCCCACTAAAATATGTGTGGAGACTCACTTCAAATATTTTATAGATTTAATATTTAAAATATATTTATCATAGTTCACTTGAGATAAAAAAATTAGCTTCTTCTATTGAGAGATTTGTAATCAAAGAAATATTTTCCTTTCTCTTTTTGTGGAAATATCAAAAACCATCTTCATCTACTAAATAAACTTTTCACATGTATATTTATAATTTCTTAAAAATATTATTTCATCCACATACACAATCATAATGATAGAAACCATTAATTTTATTTTATATAGTGTTTACCTTAAACACTTCCTTTAATGAAGTTATACATTCTTAATAAAGTATCTAATTTAGAATACTAAGTTCTTGGATCTTAATCCAACCCATACAATACCTTCTTTAACTTTCACAGATATATTTCATATTTCCTAGGAATTAATCCACATGATTATTCAATATAAACTTCTTCATCAAGATCTCTGTTAAGAAATGATGACTTGGAATCCATTTTGAAAATATTATATCTCCATTGTGTAGTGATTGAATGAATGATTATGATATTTTATAATCTTAAAAATAGAGAAAAGGTTTCATCAAAGTCAATGCATTTAATTATAGAGCAACCTTTACAAATCATACATGCCTTGTTTCTTATCACTTCACCTTTTTCATTTAACTTGTCTCGAAACACCCATTTTGTAATAATAACTTTCTTATTGTTTAGTTTGGGTAAAAGTTCTCATGTATTATTCTTCTCAATGTTATCTAGAAATTCATTCATAAAATAAATCCACTCTTGATTCTCCAAATATTCATCAATATCTTTTGATTCAACCTATGAATATAAGGAACTATGTGATACAAACCTTGATGTTCTTCTAGTTTGAACCAATTATCATTGATCACTAATGATGTTTTATACTTCCACTCAGTTCCTCAACCTAGGATGAGATGAATGTACTTTTTCCTCATCACTAGAAATAACTTAGTCAAAACATTCATCTCGATTGTATTTAACAATATTATTATCATTAAGAACTTTTTGATATTGTCCGACTGCAACAAATTCATCTTACTTGTATTCCACATATGCAATCATTTTTGAAACATCCTTATCAGAAATATTAAGAACTTTTACATCTAATGATTCCAAAACATCTCATATATATTTATTACAACACTTTTGTCCTTTACCATTTGGTGGGTATCCAAGAAAGATTCTATCAATACCTTTTTGATAAAATTTTATATGATTTTCACCTATTATTTTAATAATGTAAGGACTATCAAACATTCTTAGGTATTTTAAACTTTGGGATTCATTATAACACATCGCATAAGGATATGTATCTGAGTTTGGAAAATATAAACATTGATTCTAAAAATTTACTTCCACTACCATAGCTTTCTTTCAAAAGTATCTATAAGTATCATATTCGATAAATATTGTTCGTTCCATATCATTAAAACTTAAATATCTTATTTTAGTAACATGATTTTATTCTGTGTGTATGGTGAACTAAACTAATGAATAATTCCACGATTTTCAATATAATATCTAAACTTAACATTTTTTATATTTTCAAAAATTATATATTTTAATATTCATCACATATTATCCTCATTGATTTTCTACAATTATCCAACAAAAATGTTAAACATTTTGAAATCATATGATTTATGTTTCCAAAAAAAAATACATGAAATTTGTGTAAATTAATCAATTAAAAAAATATTTATATTATTTTTTTCATTGATTTATCATGGGATTGAAAATGTCAGAAAACATTAGCTTCAAAGGATGAGTAGATTTCATATCAACTTTTTTATTTACTGAGTTATTAATATTCATTTTATGGGATATAAAACAACACCAATGTATTTTTCTTTTCATATCATGAATATCATGAATATCATGAATAATTTCTATCTTTTTTTAGTTTTCTAATGTTCCTATAACACAAGTACCATATCCTTTTATGACAAAGCTAATTTTAGTCTATCACGCTTCGATAACATGAACTCTATACACCATTAACTTAAAATAGGTTTCCTTTAGTCTATTTAACTCTTGTAATAACCTTTACATAATCAAGTAATTTAACAAAAAAACCCATATTTTCAAAAAAAAAATTGCCTTCATCAAAAAGTTTTATTTGAGACCATCAACAAACATGGATCTTTTGGATTTTAACTATTCTTCCCTAATGATATAAGAACCAACACCTTTAATGTTGAGTGACTAATCATTTTAAAGATTCAGTGTAACTTATTTATAATCTATCAAAAAAACATTAAATATTCTATCATATGTGATGAACACCCATTATCCAATATCTATGGTCAAACTCCTTTTGTAGATTTGAGTGAATTTTCAACAATTATGGCCCTTCATTTTCCTTTTTATTTATTATCATTTAGATTTTATGATTTTTTGTATATGATTTTTTTGTGATAGAATCATGATAATACTTTTTTTTCAAGGTGTTAGGGATGATAACATATATTACAAATAACATTGAAGGGTTGGAATCTATTTTCAATCATCAAACTAGATTCATTATGTTATATTCCTTGAGTGGGTTGACTCCCCATGAAACTATAACTCTAGTTACTTCTCGATTCATTGTGGTGTTGATAATTAAACAAAAATATCATTAATATATTCCCAAAGACTTCATAATACCAGTAGTAACCATAGAAATCATATTTACCTTTGTAATTTGCATGTTGTCTAGATTTTTGAACCTATTTTTCATCCATTTTCATACCTTACACTCTGGTACTTTTTTATGAACCAAATTTTTGGTTGTCTCATAATTTTTTATTCTTTAGTTATATTTAATCTTAACCTCAATAGAATTTCTAGTAGTAGTAGTTTTTGGTTCACACTTTGAAACCTTATAATCGTTATGTTTTTCAACTCTCCTTAATTTGGATACACATATAGTCTTTTTAAATTTAATTTTATTCTACATGTATTTATCCTTATAATTAAATATTAAGGATACTTTCTTTACCCTTCTTAGGTTTAAAAATATTAAAAATTTCACCAACTTCTATAACCGAGTTTTGGAAATTTGTAATTTATTTCTCAACTTTAATATGTTTTGTTGAACAAGATCTATTTCTTCCTCCATTGCCTTTACATTTTCTAAAAGATTGATGTTGTGGTTCTTATTTTTATCAAGACACTTCTTAATATTTTCAATCTATTTTAGAAACATGTATTTTTTATGAAAATATTATTGGTTTTTTTTGAAATATTTTATTTCTTTAACATCTTATTCTATCTTTCAAGCCTTATAAAATTTTCAATGCATTATTTCAACTCTATATTGAGCACACACTATATTTGAGTCTCTTATTATTATTCTTTAGAGATATTTCTTTCATCACTAGAGAAATATTCCTCATTCACATTTTTAATAAGAATTTTCTCAACATATTCATCATTAGAGTTATCAATTTCTTCATCATTTTCATCATATTCCTCATACCTAGACACAAAGTTTATCTTTCAATATTTAGATAACTTTTTATCCTTTCCCTTAGAATAGGAAATGGATTTTTATTTCTTATTCATTAGTTATATTCTTTAATTTTTAAAATATTCATCTATTTCTTCATCTACCTTGAATCTTGGATAATTTTGAGCAAAATATCCAACAACTTTGTAGTCAAATAACATCAAATTTAATTTTTTTTGTACTTTCCTCTAAATAATTTATCATTTAAAAAAACAAAAATTAATCAAAAAAATTACTAACCTCATCTTCAGTGTTGTAGTCACCGACTTAATCCTCAATAGAAACATTCATATATTTTCTTTTCCTTCCACAATTAAAATATATTTAATGAAAATATTTATCCTTCTTTATGATGGTTTTTTCTCTACTAATTTTACAAGTGATGAGAGTGATATATAGATAATATAGAGAAAGAGTTTTAGGATACCTATATTCAAAGGATGAAACTTTGGAATAAAATTTCTTAAGAAGAATTTATAATATAATTTCAATAAAGGGTGAATATTAAAACTTCTCACCAAGAAATCATATTTTTCTTACAATGTCATTCACCCGTATAAAGAAGTAACTAATAAATTCATTGTCACCCATATTAATATCTTCACACTCCAATAGATAGATTTATAATTTCACTTTATTCACATTCATATTATAATTTTATATGTTCATTAACTTATCCCATATCCTTTTAACTATTAAAATTACTATAACTCTAAGAAACTAATTTTTAGAGTGTGATAAAAGTATAGCATTTGTAGCTCACCCATCATTCTCCAATTTTTTCTTATCAGTAGCTATTAATGGAACAAATTCACCACAGGGATAGAAACCATCTATAACTACCTTAATAACTTCATAACCAATTGACATAAGATAAGTAGATATTTTATATTTCTATATATGATAGTTATTTCTATCTAAGGAAAAAATTCCCTTACTATTCATAGAGTTATAAATATCTATAATAACTTCCCTTTTCTAAAAACCTCATAAAATATTCCATGAAGGGAACCCTAGCTCTAATACCACTTAAAGGGAACAATCATGATCTATGAGATCACTGAGAGGGGGAGGGGTGAATCAGTGACCTTATATTTTTATGTTTTATTTCTTAATAAACAACATTAACCTCCTATTAGTGAGATATGACTTTACTATAATGAAAGTAAACAATCACAGCCATTGGAAAATAAGTATTTACATGATTCACTTCTCAATAAGAGTGTATAGTCCTTTTCAGTGTTTGGAGATAATCTAATACCACAAAAACCACTAGAAAATAATCCTTTGTCTGTGGTTACAATAAGAATAGTATATCCTTACACTTGTAAATCGTAATAATCAATAGAAAATTCATGTTCTCCTCATATAAATAAAATATATAACAAACTTTTTATAATTACGGTAAGAACCATCACTAATATACTAAAGTATATTGTCACTATTCTACTTATAATTTCTTCATAGTTTCACTTCTTCACTTTCTGGCATGGTAGGAGCCAAGAACTTTTTCCTTTGACTTATATATAAAAATGTGTATTTGTTCACCTATTTTTATGGTAATATATCTTCATTCATTCTTTATGTAAGCTTCTTATGGTACCTTATGATGTTTGATATCGCTTCTAACACACTATTTCCCTGATCACTTTATAATTCTATCTGTCCGATAACACATGATATGAATACTTTGTCCAGTGTATTTCTATCTAATTCATCTGATCACAAATCATTTGTTTGGTAGCAACTTATTCATTAACCAATATATTACTTGGGTTAAAAAATTCACAAATCAAAAATTTGATTTTATCTATTCATCTGGTATCTCTATTTGATAACATTTGTGCAGAACTTCAACTTTTGATGTGTATGAATAGTAAATTTCATGTATTATTCTTTCACCCATTGTCACAAACTGAATATGGTTGTCACCAATACCGACACCAAACCTGGCCCTTGGAAAGGCCTAAAGGGAGTTTCCTATCTCCACGGGCTGGCACAAGTGCCCGGGTATCATTAATTTAGGCTTGTGAATGATATACCCGAGTATGAAAGCATAAAACATTAAAAACAATCCATAATATAAATCTGAAATTTTCAAGCCAAACAAGTCTTAAGAAAAAAAACCAGAACTGAATAAATTGGTTTAAAGACAATAAAAATGGTCCAAATACAAATAAATAAAGCAACATGACAGCCCCAAGGAATCCACAGGACAAGGGGTCAACACCCACAAGTCTTCTCCACAACTCTGCACCAAGGATGGGAATTAACACCCAAAACTGCCACCACCCAAAGCCTTTCCTTTACCTGAGTAAAACATAACCAAGTCTACTTACACAAAAGGGGTGTAAGTAGGGTTTTAGACTAATCACAGTAGGATACCACCCAATTATTTTAAGAATCATGCAACATAATTTGAAATAGTGAGTAGTTTTAATATGCAAAGAAAAGCAGTGATAATTTCCATGAAATGAAACTTTCAATTGAAAACAGGTTTCAAGATAAAATTTTCAGAACATTTAAAAATTTAAATAGAAACTTTATATAATATAAATTAATACCAAAAACACCCCAAGTCAAGGTAAAATACCAAAAATACAATGAGAAACAAAATCTGGAACACCTCTAGGCACTAGATAGTCTCGGGCCCCATGCACCTTATACACGGTGTAACGTAATCACAGTAAAATCCATTCTCGTGCACAATACTCTAGTAGGGAACAAACCCATAACCTTGTGGTCCCCATTCATAATTCATATATTTTAGTTATAATTTTCTTTATACAAATGATAAGTGAAATAGGGACAAAACACATCTGGTCCACTAGCCGTATTAGGACACATCCGCCCCACCTAGGTACCCGGGCTCCCCCTTTGTACTAAAATAATTCCAGAATGCTACATAAATCAATTTTCATATCAAACACCACTACTGGTCACATACAATCACTACATTATATACCCACATTTTATACCACTTAAAACACACAACAAACACTTTTATTTTTAATGAAACAATTTCTCAAAAACCCACATTGTTTTGCACACAATAACCCCTTAGAAGACCCACTTGTACATTATGTGCACACATTTAAGTTAAAAAATAGTAACTTAAGACCAATAAATTTCAATTAAAACAAAAAATCAATTTTAGGGCTGCCCCATGTTAATCAAGAAGTGATAACTCTGTAAAACATCTATTTTCACACAAAAGTAGCCACAAAACTTCACTTTCTTTACAAACACCATCAAAACCAATTTTTTCAGAAAAAAACAAATGGGATAAACATTCTAAAAAGTATTTTCAGCCCTATTAAATTTCAATTAAAACAAATAATTATTTATAGAGAATCCCTTCATGAAAAAACAAAAGATTTATATGAAAAACCTCCAATTTCACCAAAAATTTGGCACTTAAAATTCATTTGATTTAAAATTGCCACTAAAACCAAATTTTGTAGCACCATTCAAATGAAATAGACATGAAAATACCATAAATACTTCATATAGGTCACAAAGATTTCATACCAAAAGTAAACAGCTACCAATTTAATAAAAACCCTTGAATCTCCATGGGAAAATCAAATCGCCCCACCCACGCACTAAGAGAGTCATAGATCAAACCTAAAACCACAATAATTGACCAAGAAAACCTAAGTTTAAACCCTTGGCTCGAAACCCTAGTTTCTGTACATTAGGAACCACAAGTATAAGGTAAGAAACACTAAGAACAATGAATGAAACCCTAATAAAATTTAAAGAAGAGTGAAAGAGACTCACTTACTTAAGGGATCTTCAAGAATCGCCCCAAATACACTAGTAGATGAATTTTAAAATAGTCAAAAATTAAATAGAGGTTCTAAGAAGGATTAGGAGGTTATGTAGGAATTGAAATGGGGGAAAGAGAGTAATAATTGAGAGAGTTAATAAGGAATGAAGTTACCTCTTCAATTCTAGATGATTTGAGAAACCCTATAATGGTTTGCACTAATTCGCAATGAACAAGAGTATCAATAAGGGGGAAAGAGGCTGGTCTTGCGGGTCGGTTCAATGGTCTTGGATGAGACATAGAATCACCAAAAAATCTTTAAAATTTAATAACTTATTAATTAAACAAATTTTGTTTTTAAAACTGGAAATGGACCTTCGAGATGGACCAATTTCTTAAATAAAAACACTAAATAGACCATTATTATGGATTAATAAAGGTTCCAAATTTCAATGGTGGAGTTACTAGGTCAGGGGATGCTATTAATGAATTATAATGGGTGAAAAATATTAAAAAATGAAAAATTTATAAAATAAACAAAATTTATTTTTAAATCATGAATTTAGATCACGATTTCGCCCAATTCAGGAAAATTCACGCATTCCTCCATAAAAGCTTGGGAAACCTCTAAAACAAAGCATTATTGGAAAATAAATAAAAAAAATACCTCTAAAATATGTCATGTAAATGACAATTCTCCCCACCATGAAAACTTTCCATCCAAGAAAGCCAACCTGAAGCTTGATCAGAAAACAAGAACGGATACTCTTCCTCAACCCATGACTTCCGCTCCCATGTCTCATGTGTATCATTACGATGCTGCCAATGAACCCAAAAAAAGGAATAGACTTCCCTCAAAGAACCTTCTCTTGGGAGTCCACTATTTAAATTATCCACTCAAAAACTGACAAGTCTGGATCTATCTCCAGTTCTTCCCAACTCAACACATGGGACAGAGCCGGGTTGTAATTCGTCAACAGGGATACATGGAAGACGTCATGGATGGATGTCAACTAAGTAGGTAAGGCCAACCTATATGACAACATTCCAATATTCTCAGTGATCTCAAAATCACTAATATATCATGGCATCAACTTCCCTTGCTTTCCCAATCGACGATGGCCCAGAAAAGGGGGCACTTTCAAGAATACCCTTTCACCCACAGAAAACTCTAGGTCTCGATGCCTCTAATTATCATAAGATTTATGAAAATTATGAGCTATCAACAAGCACTGCCTAATCAATTTGACCTTCTTAGATGTCTCCTGCACCAGACTCGGCCCTAGCAGTGAGGTCTCACCTACCACAACCCAACATAGGGGGGGACCAATAAGGCCGACGACAGAGCACCTCAAAAGGATCCATTCCAAATGAGGATTTCTAACTGTTATTATAACAAAAATCAACCATCCCCAAATGGCAATCCCAGGAACCTCCAATGTCCAGGACATATGCACGGAGCAAGTACTCCAAAGTATTATTCACCCGCTCTATCTGACCATCCATCTGAGGATGGTATGTCGTTCTCATCTTAATATGAGATCCCAAGGCCTTCTAAAAGCCATCCCATAACCGATAAGTGAAATTTGGGTCTCTATATGAGATAACTATTGAGAGAAAACCATGGAGTCTCACCACATCCTGAAGATACTAACGGCCCAACTCATCCACTTTAGTTGTATCTTTGATCAGAATGAAGTGGGTTGATTTGGTTAGATGATAAATCACCACCCAAATAACATTATTACCCCCAAGATGTATGAGTTAAGCCAAAAATTAAGTCCACAGAGACCTCATCCCACTTCCAGGTAGGTATGGGTAAGGTCTGAAGCAAACCAGAGGGCCTCTAATGCCATGTTTCACCTGATGGCATGTATAGCATCTCGACAGAAAGTATTTTATGTCCCATCACATAACTTTCCACCAAAACATTATTCACACATCATAATACATCTTTATGACACTTGGATGGACAACCCACTGAGACTGGTGGTTGTCCTCCATCACCACCTTCCACAGAGACAAAAACACTACTGAACGGCCCTTGAAGCACAAGATTCCCTCAGGAGATGATGACCAATCAAATGATGTCTACCCACCATGAATAAACTACTTCGACGGCTGGTAAATATCATCACCAGGTTGTTTAGGCTGAATAAACTCTAATAGAGAAGGAGTCAACTAGACACTTGCCAAGAACTCACCTTCACTGTGTTCCCTGTTCTTCACATGAATCTGAGAAAAGAGCCCCATCAAATTCTACTCATCACTGGACTTCCACAAAGTCTGCAATAGAACTCTTCTGCTCAAAGCATCGGCCACCACATTACCCTTACCTAGGGTATAGACAATGTCAAAGTCGAACCCCTGCAATTACTCGATCCTATGATGCTTCCTCAAGTTGAGGTCCTTCTTCCAGAAGATATAGGCCAAGCTTTTGTGATCGGAGTAGACCACAAACATCTCCCCAAAGAGGTAGTGATGCCAAGTTTTCAAAGAATGAATCACCACTTACAACTCCAATTCATGGGTTAGGTAGTTCTTTTTGTGTGGTCGGAGTTGGCCAGAGCTGTACTCCACCACGTGATCATACTACATAATCACGCACCAAAGACCTATACCTGAAGCATCATAATAGACCACATATCCCTTTTCATCCTCGTGGAAAAATTAGAATAGGAGTGGTAGTCAACCACCCCTTCAGCTACTCAAACGATGCCTGGAATTTTGGGGGCCATACCAACTTCCCCCCTTTCTGGGTGAGCATGGTCATCGGTGAAGTAAGCCGCGAGAAATCCCAAACGAATCACCAGTAATAAAAAGCCAGTTCAAGGATACTCTTGATCTCGAACACATTCTTCAGCCGCTCCCATGAAATAACCACACTAATCTTCTCAGGGTCCACTAAAACACCCTTCTTAGCGATCACATGCCTCAGAAATCTGACTTCCTAGATTCAGAATGTTCACTTTGACAACTTTTAATAGAGGAGGTGATCCTGCAAAGTGACCAATACGATCCTCAAGTGATGTTCATGTTCCTCCTTAGATCCAGAGTATACTATAATGTCATCCACGAACACCAAAATGATGGAATAGAGATACTGATGAAACACCCTATTCATAAGTGCCATAAAAACCACTGGATCATTGGTAAATCCAAAGGGCATGACCAAATACATGAAGTGGTCATACCTACTTCAGAAGGTTGTCTTAGAGAAATCTGACTCCTTCACCCTGAGCTGATGATAGAGTAAACACAAGTCTATTTTTGAGAACCACTTTTCCCCCTTCAACTGATCAAACAAATAACCTATTCTGGGAAAATGGTATTTGTTTATAATTGTTACCTTATTCAGCTTCCAGTAGTCAATGCACAACCTTAGGGATCCGTCATCCTTTTTTCTCAAACAACATAGGAGAGTCCCATGGAAAGACTCTCGAGAGAATGAATTTTTTAGATTCTAAGTCGTCTGGCTATATCTTTAGTTCCCTTATCTCAGTGGGGGTCATGCGATAAGAGGGAAGAGATATTGGCAGTGTTCTAGGTTCCAAATCAATCGAAAGCTTCACATCCAGCTCTGAGGTCTAACCTGAGAAATCATCTGGTAATACCTCTGAAAAATCATTCACTACATGAGGTAGTTCACCTACAGGGGAAATATCATCATACTCTAGCATGATCAATAATAAATGGAAGGTAAGACTTCCCAACTCTGGGAGTGTAGGTCCTACACGACCTGACCAAGGATCCCATTCTCCGCAAAAAACCTAAAAAATCCCATCAGGTTCCATGAAAATCACTCACCACCTATAGCAATCAATGTGTTTCTGGAAGTGTACTAGCCAATCCATGCCAATTATTATGTCATGAAGTTCCATATCTAGAACCAGGAGGTCCCACTCCATCTCAACCCCTGACACGGAAAGCATACCCGAGGGGAACTTGAGGACCTACTCCTTCTTTCCCAGCGGTGTCACTAACTCCATCGCAAAAGACATCAACTTAGTTGGAAAATTTTTCATGTCAACAAAATGTGAAGAAATAAATGAGATAGAGGTGCCAGTATCAAAAATATCATCAGTTATAGAAGATTCAGTCAGAACGGTACTTCAAACTGTCGATGGTCCCACCTCTGATCCTGCTGGTGCCCAATCCAATGCATGGAGATGTCTGGTCTCTGCCTAAGGACGACCGCTAGTGTGTGGTTGTGCCCAAAATTGGCTCTACCCATAAGATGACCCAGCCCTACCACCATGGCTTCCAATTTGATATCTCCCAGTCCTCGATGTCTCGAACTGTGCTAGAACTTCTCTTGAAGCTATTGACCCTACCTCTCTCAGGAGTGGACGTGACACACTGCAGAAGGGTTGAAAATTCACCATACCTCCACACTGGTAACAAGGGTTCGGAGGAAGTAGACATGCAGATCGGATGTGCCCAAGCTTCCCACATTGGTGGCACACAACCAATATTGCATCCAAAGCCGCAGATGAAAAACACCTGGAAGAGTGGTCTGAACTGCCACCTCCTTTCTTCACATGATCCTCTCGCTTCCTTTTCTTCTCTGAGGAGCTGATACTAACCACTAATGATAATGAACCAGAGAAACCCACCCAGCATTTCCTATCAATCTAAACCATGTATGCCAGATCAACGACCTCAGCATAGGTCCTCAACTTAAATAAGAACACCTGGGAGTATATCTCTGGTCGCAATCCTTTCTCAAACATTTGGGCCTTCTCCTACTCATTGGAGATGATTTATAGAGCATACCGAACCAACTCAGCGAAACGGTTTTTATACTCCATCATAGATATATTCCACTGAACAAGTTCCATGAAATCTCTGGACCTAGCATAAGCCAACTCCTCAGGGAAATAATGTTCATTGAAGACGACCTTGAAATCTCCCAAGTGCATCCGCTCATTCCTCCCAGTCTGATACACTAACTCCCACCACTTATGGCTAGTACCCTCCAACAAAAAGGAGGGACAATTCACCCTGATCTTTTTGGGTGTTTCCAAGAACTCAAACACACTCTGGATCTTCTCGAGCCATTCTTCTACTTCCTGGGGTTATGAACTGCCTCCGAAGGTATGAGGCTTCTTTTATAGAAACTCTTGAGCTTTATCCTTTCTAGGACCCATATCTTCTGACCTAGAAGGAAAAGGAGAAGGATTCATTCCCAGCCCTAGATCTTGAACAACCCATACAACAGCCTCAACTAGCCTCTGATCAATTGGTGTGGGAGAACTCTCTTCAACTTCCTTCCGTGAGTGCGTGAGAGCTTTCCGGGGAGGCATGTTGCTACAAAATGAAACAGTCAGAAACCAATAATCAATACCACAATTCTGAATTTTTTTATCAAATACATCAAATATAAATTATCTAAACACATTCCAGTAATAAAAGAAACAACTACTCTGCATCCACCAGATGTCCACGTGTGGTCTGTAGCCCACACGTCTCACCTGGAAGTGAAGTCAATCTGTAAATTCCAATGTCCCCTGGTGACTCAAGTTCTACCACGAGAGGTGCGGTCCAGGCACCATACTCATGACTAAAACCCCGAACCTCAACATTCCTAGATCCTGTCTATCCCGACTCATCCCAAAATAGTTACATAATGCAAAAAACATTAACCTCCTTTGATACAATTTTTTCACGAACTGAATCTGGTCGCCACCAATACTGAAACCAAACCTATCTTGTGGAAAGTCCCAAAGGGTGTTCCCTATCCTCTCGGTCTAGAAAAAGTGTTCGGGTATCATTAATTTAGGTTTGGGAATGATTTACCTGAGTATGAAAGCATAAAATATTAAAAAAATTCATAATATAAATCTTAAATTTTCAAGCCCAACAAGTCTTAAGCAAAAAATCAGAACTGAATACATTGGTTTAATGATAATAAAAATGGTATAAAATACAAATAAATAAAGCAGCAAAACTTCCCCAAGGAATCCACATGACAAGGGGTCATCACCCACAAGTCATCTCCACAACTCCGCACCAAGGTTGGGAACTAACACACCAAACCGCCACCACCCAAAGCCTTTCCTTTACCTGAGTCTAGCATAACCAAGTCTACTTACACCCAAGGGGTTTAAGTAGGGTGTGATCCTAAGACCAATAGGATACCACCCAATTATTTTAAGAAGCATGCAATATAATTTGAAATAGCAAGCAGTTTTAAAACGCAAAGAAAAGAAGTGATAATTTCCAAGAAATTCAACTTTCAGTTTTCAAGCTAAAATTTTCAGAACACTCACACATTTAAATATACATGTTATATACTTGAAATCCATGCTAAAACACCCCAAAAAAGCGAAAATACCACAAATACAATGAGTAATAAAATCAGGAACACCCCTAAGCACAAGATAGTCTCAGGCCCCATGCACCTCGTACCTCAGTGTAAAATAACCATAGTAAAATCCATTCTTGTGCACATGCCACTAGAAGGGAATATAACCAATAACCTAGTGTTCCCCATTAATTATCAATATAGATTATTTATTGTTTCTTTTATCCAAATTCTAAGTGAAACAGGGATAAAACCCATCTAGTCCACTAGCCGTACTAGTACACATCTGCCCCACCTAGGTACCCGAGCTTCCCCCTTTGTGCTCAGACAATTTAAGAATGCTAAATAAATCCATTTTCATATCAAAAACCACTAATGTTCACATACAATCAGAAAATTATATACAAACATTTTATACCACTTAAAACACACAACAAACACTTTGATTTTTATTGAAACAATTTCTCAAAAACCCGCATTGTTTTACACACAAAAACACCTTAAGAACCCTAATTGAACACTATGTTCTCACTTGTAAGTTACCAAAATATTAACAAAAGCCCAATATATTTCAATTAAAACAAAAAATCAATTTTATTTCAGAACCATGTTAAACAATAAGTGATAAATTTATAAAATAACCATTTTCACACAAAAGTGGCACCAAAACTTCACTTTCTTTACAAACAACATAAAAACCCATTTTTGCAGCAACAACCAAAGGTTATAAACATTCTAAAAAATATTTTCAGCACTATAACAGTTCAATAAAAACAAGTAAGTATTTATAAGGAATCCCTTAACGAACCAATAAAATATTTATATTAAACCCCCCCCCCCCAATTTCACCAAAAATAGGCACATAAAATTCATTTGCTTTATAATTTCCACTAAAACCAATTTTTGCAAAACAGTAAAATTAAATAGATATTAAAATACCCTAAAAACTTCATCTAGGTCACAAATATTGCATACCAAAAGTAATTACCTACCAATTTAATGAAAACCCTAGAATCTCCATGAAAAAATAAAATTGCACAACCGTCGTACCAAGAGAGACCTAGATCAAACCTAAAACTACCAGAATTGACCAAGAAAACCTTAGGTTAAACCCTTGGATAGAAAACCTAGTTTCTGGAAATTAGGAACCCTAAGGATAAGGTAATAAACCCTAATAACAATGAATTAAATCCTAATCAAATTGATTGAAGAGTGAAAGAGACTCACTTACTTAAGGGATCTTGATGAGTCGCCCTAAATACACTAATAGATGAATTTTAAAACATAAAAAACATCAAGAGAGGTTTAAGGAAGGATGAGGAGGTTATGTAGGAATTGGAATGGATTAAAAAGAGTAATAATTAATAGAGTTAAGAAGTAATAAAGTTACCTCTTCAATTCAGGACGATTTGAGAAACCCTATATTGTTTTTCACTAATTATAAATAAACAAGATATCTAATGAGGGGGGAAAGAGGCAGGGTGTGTGGATGGGTTCAATGGTCTTGGGTGAGACTTGGAATTACTGAAAAAGATTTAAAATTTAATAACTTATTAATTAAACAATTTTTAAAAAAAAACTGGAATTGGGCCTTCGAGCTGGCCCAATTCAATAAATAAAAACACAAAATACACCATTATTATGGTTTACTAAAGGTTAAAAATTGAAAAATTTGTGTTACTAGGTCAGGGGAGTCCATTTTAGAATTGGAATGGGTGATAAATATTAATAAAATAAATAGTTATAAATGAAACAAAATTTATTTTTAAATTTGGAATTGGGCTCACAGTTTGGCCCAATTCGTGAAAACTCACCCATTCCTCCATAAAAGCTTGTGAAACCCCTAGAATAAAGCATGAATGGAAAATAAATAAAAAATATCTATAAAATATGTCATGTATGTGACACCCCCTATTTACAGGTTCACAAGTTGTAGTAAATATGGTAAAGCAATTTTATTTTCCCTCTCAATTGAAACTCAAATAAAAAAAATCCCTCTCATCTAAGTCATTGTATTCTTATCAACTCTTCTTGAAAATTATTGAAGCTTCATATAAAATATATAATCTATAAACATAAATTAAATTCTTTAACGTTATCTTTAGGTAACTTCTTTAATCATAATAAACATTTCTGGATAAATGAACATTGGATTATTAAAATCTCATCATAATTTTTACATACCTTTATAAAAGTTTCATAAATACCTTTATATTGTTATAACTTTATACCATTCATTCATATAGTGATACTTTTTAGAAATGATTCTAATTTATGAGTCTCAAACTGATGTTCTTTCACAAATTCATAGAACATCTTAAAATTATTTCCTTATACACTTCCATAATTTGATGAATTTCATAAAAACTCTTTATATTTTACCTTTAAACATTATTCTCTAATAGAAGATCATAAAAAACAAAAAATAATTTGATGAATTAAACAAAAAACTTCTCTCTAATAACTTGGATAATTCCATATGATAAAATTCCTAGAAACTCCCCTTTGAACTATGAAAAAATTCCTCTGATCATTAACCTTCATAAAATATTTTCTAATAACACATTATAGCTTTTTATGTTCCCTTACTTAGCGTTTGGAAATTGGGTGTAACCCTTTTGTAGCGTTCTTAGCTACCCTTACACAATTAATATATTTATACTATAGAAACATCCAAAAAAACAAAAAAAATATAGAATAAAAACTCTACTACGAAAAATGTCTCTCAGATTGATTCTGTTTGGTGAACTCCATAGAACATCATTGTATGAACTTTGTTCATACAAACACTACTCAAAAAAGGGCATTAGCGGCCGCCATTGGTGGTTGCTATAGGCCTATAGAGACCGCCTAACGACTGCCAATGGAGGTCGCATCAGCTTCGTCGATGTAGGCCAATATCTACCGCCATTGGTGGTCACTATAGGTGGCCGAAATTCCGGACTAAAGAGACTGCCTGGAGGTCGCTAATGCTTCCCGGCAGGCAGCCTATAGCGACCGCCTTTGGCGGTCGATAAACTGGGAAACTTTTTTTTAAAAAAAAATCATACCAAAATAAATATATATATATATATATATTAAATAATATATATATATATATATTAAATAATATATATATATATATTAAATAATATATATATATATATATTAATGAAAAATATTTATATATATAATATTAAATAAAATATTTTTCATTTTTTTAATGAACTGTACGAATTGTGTTTTTTTCTTCACGGTGTAAAATCAGAGATAAAATAAGGTAACGATCATAAAAAATGGAAAACAATTTCAAACAGAATAAACATCAAAATCATCATAAACGATAAACGTGCTTCAACGATCCGAGTAGGTCCATCTATTTCAATCTTCTGATTCAAAACCTACAATAAGACAAAAAAACAAAACAAACGTAAATTGAACATAATTATCCAGTTATTATATACATATAATAAAATTAAATCTGACATCAAATCATGGTGCTATAATAATTAATAACCCCCAATTTAAGAAATGCTATCATTTTAGGTCATTCGGAGCACGTTTGCTCCGAATTCGACCGTCACACGCCGTTTTTGGTGTTTTATGACACCAGAAACGCGTTTCCGGTCACCGCGGTCAAATGAAACCTCCGATTGATGTTTTTTCTACTCGACCATTTCAAAAATCACACAATGGCTGTTCTCGTACGGTTTCATGGCATTCCGAGGTCGTTCTGGTGGTTTTGACCCCCCAACGCGCCGTTTTAGCGCGCACCGAGCTGCTGAAAACGACGCAGTCAGCCATACCGCGCGCACCGCATATCCAATGGGCCCTTTGTCTCCTCCTACACGTCACTAATAATATTCATAATTTTTTCGTGTGGTTTCAGATCATTCGGAGCACGTTTTCTTCGAATTCGACCCTCTCACGCTATTTTTGGTGTTTTATGACACCGGAAACGCGTTTACGGCCACCACGGTCAAACAACAGCTCTGATTGATATATCGTCTACATGACCATTTCACAGATCACACAACGGCTGTTGTCGTACGGTTTCATGGCATTCTGAGGTCGTTCGGGTGGTTTTGACCCCCCAACGTGCCGGTTTAGCGCGTGCGGTGCTGCTCAAAACGACGCATTCGTCCGTACCGCACCCACCGCACGTCCGATAGGCACTCCATCTCCTCCTACACATCACAAATAATATTCCTAATGTTTTCGTGTCATTTCAGGTCATTCGTAGCACATTTTCTTTGAATTCGACCATCTCACGCCGTTTTTGGTGTTTTATGACACCGAAAACGCGTTTCTGGTCTCTGCGGTCAAACGAAACCTCTGATTGATGTGCCTTCTGCCCGAACATTTCAAAAATCACACAACGGATGTTCTCGTACGGTTTCATGGCATTTAGAGGTCATTCAGGGGGTTTTGACCCCCCAACATGCCGGTTTAGCGCGTGCCGAGGTGCTGAAAACGAAGCATTCGGTCGTACCGCGCGCACCGCACATCCGATGGGCGTGCCATCTCCTCCTACACGTCACGAATAATATTACTAATGTTTTCGTGTGGTTTCAGGTCATTTGGAGAACGTTTTCTCCGAATTCGACCGTCTCACGTCGTTTTTGGTGTTTTATGACACTGGAAACGTGTTTCTGGTCACCGCGGTCAAACGACAGCTCTGATTGATGTGCCGTCTACCCGGCCATTTCACAAATCATACAGCGGCTAATGTAGTACGGTTTCATGGCATTCCGAGGTCGTTCGGGTGGTTTTGACCCCCCAACGCGCCGGTTTAGCGCGCGTGGAGCTGCTGAAAACGACGCATTCGGCCGTACCGCGTGCACCGCACGTCTGATGGGCACGTTGTCTCCTCCTACACATCACAAATAATATTTCTAATGTTTTCATCTGGTTTCAGGTCATTAAGAGTATGTTTGCTCCGAATTTTACCGTCTCACGCAGTTTTTGGTGTTTTATGACACTAGAAACGCGTTTCCGGTCACCGCGGTAAAAAAAAGCTACGATTGACGTGATGTTTGCCTGATCATTTCAAAAATCACACAATGGCTATTGTCGTACGGTTTCACGGAATTATGAGGTCGTTCGGGTGGTTTTGACCCCCTAACGCGCCGGTTTAGCGCGCGCCGAGCTGCTGAAATGACGCATTCGACCGTACCACGTGCACCGCACGTCCTATGGGTGCGTTGTCTCCTTCTACACGTCACGAATAATATTACTAATGTTTTTGTGTGGTTTCAGGTCATTCGGAGCACGTTTTCTCCGAATTTGACCATCTCACGCCGTTTTTGTTGTTTTATGACACTAGAAACGCGTTTCTGCTCACCGCGGTCAAACAACAGCTCCGATTGATGTGTCGTCTGCCCGACCATTTCACAAATTACACAACGGCTGTTCTCGTATGGTTTAATGGCATTCTGAGGTCGTTCGGGTGGTTTTGACCCCCCAACGCGCCGGTTTAGCGCGCGCCGAGCTGCTGAAAACGACGCATTTGGCCTTACTGTGTGCACCACACGTCTGATGTGCGTTCCGTCTCCTACTACACATCACGAATAATATTCCTAATGTTTTCGTGTGGTTTCAAGTCATTCGGAGCACGTTTTCTCCGAATTCGACCGTCTCACGCCGTTTTATTGTTTTATGACACCGTAAACGCATTTCCAGTCACCGCGGTCAAATGACACCTCTGATTGACGTGCTGTCTACCCGACCATTTTTCAAATCACACAATGGCTATTGTCGTACGGTTTCATGGAATTATGAGGTCGTTCGGGTGGTTTTGACCCCCCAACACGCCGTTTTAGCGTGCGCCGAGCTACTGAAAACGACACATTCGGCCGTACCGCGCGCACCGCATGTCCGATGGACGCGCTGTCTCCTCCTATATGTCACAAATAATATTCCTAATGTTTTTGTGTTGTTTCAGGTCATTCGGAGCATGTTTTCTCCGAATTCGACCATCTCACGCCGTTTTTTGGTGTTTTATGACACCGGAAACGTGTTTCCGGTCACCACGGTCAAACGACAGCTCTGATTGACGTTCCGCCTACCCGACCAATTCACAAATCACACAAAGGATGTTTTCGTACGGTTTCATGGCATTCTGAGGTCGTTCGGGTGGTTTTGACCCCCCAACACGCCGGTTTAGCGCGTGTGGAGCTGCTGAAATCGACGCATTCGGCCGTACCGCGCGCACCACACGTCTGATGGGTGTTTCTTCTCCTCGTACACATCACGAATAATATTCCTAATGTTTTTGTGTGGTTTCAGTTCATTTAGAGCTCGTTTTCTCCGAATTCGACCGTCTCACGCCGTTTTTGGTGTTTTGTGACACCGGAAACGCGTTTCCGGTCACCGCGGTCAAACAACACCTCCGATTGATGTGTCATCTACCTGACCATTTCCAAAATCATACAACATCTGATGTTGTGCGGTTTCATGGAATTCTGAGGTCATTCAGGTGGTTTTGACCCCCCAACGCGCCATTTTAGCGAGTGTCGAGCTGCTGAAAACGACGCAGTCGGCCGTACCGCGTGGACGGCACGTCTGATGGGAGAGTCCATTCCTCCTACACATCACAAATAATATTCCTAATGTTTTCGTGTGGTTTCAGGTCATTCAGAGCATGTTTTCTCCGAATTCGACCGCCTCACGCCGTTTTTGGTGTTTTATGACACCGGAAACGCGTTTCTGATCACCGCAGTCAAACGATAGCTCTGATTAACGTTCCATCTACCTGACCATTTCACAAATCACACAAAGTCTGTTTTTTTACGGTTTAATGGAATTATGAGGTTATTCGGGTGGTTTTGACCCCCCAACGCGCCGGTTTAGCTCACGCGGAGCTGCTAAAAATGACGCATTCGGCCGTATCGCACGCACCGCATGTCCGATGGGCACACCGTCTCCTCCTACACATTACGAATAATATTCCTAATGTTTTCGTGTGGTTTCAGGTCATTAGGAGCATGTTTGCTCCGAATTCGACCGTCTCACGCCGTTTTTGGTGTTTTATGACACCAGAAACGCGTTTCTGGTCACTGCGGTCAAACAACACCTCTGATTGACGTGAAGTCTACCCGACCATTTCAAAAATCACACAACGGCTGTTCTCGTATGGTTTCATGGCATTCTGAGGTCGTTCGGGTGGTTTTGACCCCCCAACGCGTCGTTTTAGCGCGCACCGAGCTGCTGAAAACGACGCATTCGGCCGTACCGCGCACACCGCATGTCCTATGGGTGTGTCGTCTCCTCCTACACATTACAAATAATATTCTTAATGTTTTCGCGTGGTTTCAGGTCATTTGGAGCACATTTTCTCCGAATTCGACCATCTCACGCCGTTTTTGGTGTTTTATGACACTGGAAACGCGTTTCCAGTCACTGCGGTCAAACGACAACTCTGATTGACGTGCCGTCTGCCTGACCATTTAAAAAATCACACAACGGATGTTGTCGTATGGTTTCATGGCAACTGTTTCCTTAAACCCATTTCTTCCAAATCACGGCGTGCATTAACATGGTCCTTTGATTTCCCACTGACACCTAAAACGGTCCACAATATGTTATCACAAACATTTTTTTCAATGTGCATCACATCCAAATTATGCCTCAGCATGTTAGTTTTCCAACACGGATGAATATAAAAAAATACTTTTCTTTTTCCAATTGTGACTGTGCTACCTACCCGCAGCTCGAATATTACGTACCGGAGGAGCCACCAAATCCTGAATTTCATATACCGTGCGGATGTTTTCTTCCTCAATCTGCGATAACATTTCGACTCCTGACATGATCTTTGGTGTTGGGCTGAACTCTCTAGAACCATCAAATTCCACTCTGTCCTTTCTAAACCTGTGCTGAGGGGGGAGAAAATGTCTGTGACCCATGTATGCCCATTTTTTGGAATGCTTAAGCCATACTGATTTTTTACTTTTGTTGCAACAAGGGCAAGAAAATTCCCCTTTTGTACTCCAGCCTGATAAATTTGCATAAGCTGGGAAGTCATTGATTGTCTACAATAAAGCAGCCTACAGTTTAAACATTTCATTCATTTCACAGTCATAAGTCATCACACCATTGCCCCAAAATTCATTCAACTCATCAATCAATGGCTGAAGGTAAACATCAATCTTATCCCCCGGACTTTTAGGTCCATAAATAAGAGTGGAAATTAATATAAATTGTTGCTTCATAAAAAGCCACAGATGAAGATTATATGGAACCAACACCACGGGCCATGTGCTATGAGTTGCACCAACCATAGACTTGAATGGATTGAAACCATCTGCTGCCAATCCCAATAGAACATTACGAACATCTTTGGAAAAGTCAGGATGTCTCTTATAAAAATACATCCATGCATTAAAAGGGGTATGTTTTTAATAAAATGGTTATTGATTATGTTTGGTTTTTTCGTGAAATAAGAAATGGGTTTCTGAATTGGTGGTTGGTATTCCTTTTGAAGGTACATGGTTTTTGGAATAATGTTGTTTTATTTTAGCCTTTGGTGTTTTCATGGGTGCGCACATGCATGGTTTTACTAATATCACGAAGGATGGCCTATATGGAATGGTGTTTGGGTGCCTGGGTGGCATGGAAATGTGCATGTGGGTGATACTTGATGAAACACCATTGGTGAATGTGGAAATCCGCCAAATTAGTTTTTTTTTTCAAAAGTGTTTTGAGCTGAAAAATTGTGGCCTTTTTTTATAAACCAATGGTTATATGGATAGTTATTCTATGTATTAGAAGTGTTTTTTATTCAGTAATATTCCTTGTGATCTAGAATACATACTCTTATTGTATCTCGAGATGAGATCTTGTTGGTGGCTCAGTTTTGGAGTAATGTTCATTAGGTTTCTAAAGATGTGTTTGATGTTGTGATGTGTCCATTAATAGTTCTCTGTAGGAAATCTTTCCCATTAATCAACCTAAGGATTCATTTAAAATGTTAAATCCACCTATTAGAATGATACATCACCCGTTTTTTGAAATAGAGAGTTGTTTGGGCTCTATTTAAAGTGTCTTACCTTTATATTGATTCTCTCTGTTGTAGTTGTTGCGCTCAGGGATGTTTAGTGGGTGTTTTTGTGTGTCTTGTTCATTCTGATCCTTGTTTAGAGTGAGAAAAAATAGTGTTGTGTACCTCCATGTTCTTATTTTGATAAAAATGTGTTGTTGAGGAAGAGAGTTTAATGGTGTCTCTTGATCTATTGTTTCTTCCTAGCAGTTTTATATGGTACTGTGTGGAACTAAGGGATGGAGTACAAGTTGGGGATTATCAAAGCCTGATTGCAATTCAAGAGATGCTTCATCCATCAGAGCTCCAGCCAAAGGTTTTGGAGTGAAGATGGCGCATAGTCAGGAGTCCTGGGATTGTGGGTAGTATTGTTAAGATCATACATCTACCTCTTTAGTGATGTAGTTACTTTGTTTATTTTGTGGTTTCAATGACCTAATGATTGGGTCCCCTTCTCTACCCTCCCTAATTGGTGGGGGTTTGGATCCGTGCAGAGAGTGTTGGACCAATTCTTGCTGCCTCCATTTGAGAGAGGGTGGCTTAAATGTTCATGTTGTGTTCCTCTCAACTTGGTTTGGTAAGTTGTTACAGGAGATTTTTGTGGTCTTCTTGGAGTGAGGGCCAATTCTAGATCATGTTGAATTCTTGTTTTTTCGTTGTAAGTTGGGTTCTAATAGTGGAGAGACCCACCACAGGTCTCATTGATTTTTCCTCCTAAGAACTTATCTAGTCATATTTGTTTCTTAATGGTGGGGAGTCCATCCCACAATCCACTAGAATATTACATTTTCATGAGTTCTCCTTGGTTTGGGTGATTTTTGGGTTCATTGGTAGAAGGCCCAATAATCAGGGGCTTGGTTGGGCTGTGGAGGTAGTGACTCAATCTTTAAGTTGATTCACAGGAAGTGGTTGAGGGTTGGTGTTTTGGTTGAGGTAATAGGATTAAGTTACATTAACAGCTAATGGTGTTTCATTGTATTAGTAGACTGAACCATATAGATAATGAATCCTTTGGTTTTGATCAGTCATCTAGAATGTTCTATGTCTTTCCAAGAGCAGAAAGCTTTAATGGTGGGGAGAATTGTCACACCAGGGTTTTTTTTCTTTTCATGTCAGGGTTTTGATCCGGTTCATTGAAAATCCAAATCCTTTTCTTGGGTATTATGTGAGATTAATTTTCAGTTTTAAACTACCATATATTTCTAATCAACCTAATTTGGGTTCTCTATTTCTTGTTTAGTAGTTTTTGGAGAAAGGATGGTTACTTCATGATTTGGGAAAACCGTGAGCCCATTTCCATATTTAAAAACATGTTTTTTTCTTTTATAACTCATTCATTTTTACCATTTTTGACTCATTCCACTTCCCACTTTTCCTACACTAATATATTAAAACTACTATATCCTTTTTGACCCATTATAAATTCATAATCATGGTGAATTGGGGATACTTATTTAGGTATTAGGCCAGCCCATGGGCCCATTTCTAGTTAAAATTTTTTTTCCTTTTATATATAATTCTATTTTTAATATTTTTTATGGATTATACCTCCCACTCGAATCCAATACCCCTATCCTCACCCCCCATTATCAATTATGCCTTTTTAGAGCTCATATGTGTCACGGATTAGGGAAAACATCTCAATGTCTCTCAAATCTTCCAAAATCATAAAGGTAAATTATTTCATACATAAATCATTCCATTTGTACTATTTTTCCCACAAATCATCTTTCCCTGGTTTTTCCAGACCTTAGGAGACTCTCCTAGAAGTTTCAAGCCATTCCCTTTTCTCTAAGGGTGCAGATCTAATGGAAGACGAAAATTGTTCTCATTGAAAATGTGAGATTCCTTCTCCCTTCTCCTCCCTCTTCTTCCTCCATTAATTATTTCGTTGTTTTATAATCTCCACTAGTCATGATCAACCTTGGGTTGTGATATACTATAATTCATGATAGGTTTTTTGTTCATTTGGGTCTTGTCATCATAGGTTTAGGGTTTGTAAACCCTCAGATGGTGATATAGGGTGTGTGTTTCTATTACGCCAAGGATTTGAGGTAAGATATCTCTTTCACATGCCTTTATCTTTTAAGATTAATCATTTTATTATTTTTTTCATCTGATATATAAGTTTATTATCGTTTTTAATCATTTGGATTATTTTATTGGTGTTAAAAATGGTTGTTTAATCCTTGTTTTGTGAAACGTAGTGTTGTTTTGTCACAAAAGTGCATACCAAGTGTTTTTTTAAATGTTCCAATATCTTTAGAAACTATTTTGTAAGTTTTAGAACATGGATTATGGTATTTTTAATATTTTACATTATCTTGTATAAAATATGTCATGTAATTTGAGTATTATTTCTTTTCAAGTGCTTAATATAAATAGTTTTTTTAAAAGGGCATGTCATGTGTTCTGTAAATTGCCCGCTTGTTTTTTATGTGTTATGTTTGATTTAAAAATTATTTTTTTGTATTTATAAATGAATTGGTATAATTTTAAATGGTATTTTTGGTACTTATATTTCTTTACAATTTTTATTTAGTTTTACAAACAAATGGGTTTTGGTTTATAACATGTTTTGGCCCAAGTTGTCGAAAAATGGCCCGTTTCACATCCTTATGAAAATGGTTGTTTTTTTGAATATGTGACCTGAATGTTTTAAGGGATTTATTAATGTGTTTTTATATTTAAAATCTTGTGTATACACCTCCTTAATAAAATTTAAATGTATACCTTGGTCAAAGGATAGTTTTGAGAAAGGCTTAACGACCCGTTTTGGCATTTGTTGTTTTTGTAAAAATTGTTTCCATGTGTATTTCATGTTCTATATTTTGGGGAAATTTTATGGTCCATGAAAAATAATTTATTAATTAGTTTTTGGGATGTAAAATATGGTTTTTTATGTTATTTATGGGTTTTTGGCATTAAAAGAGCATTTTTAATGGATTTTAAGTGAAAGGACTTGTTATACTCCTTCAAATTGTTTTACGAATCTTTTTAGTGGTTTATTGATTCATGAACAAAATGTGAACCACGTTTGTAGGATGATTGTGTTTTTATGGTTTTTAAATATAATTTTTATGTGGAAAATGTATTTTATAATATGTGTAACTTGATTGAGCACTAAAGGGAATCCCGGGTATCTAGGTGGGCGGACGTGTACTAGAATGCTTGTGATTCCGTGGGGTTTGGCCCCTATTTCACGTAGCAAGTTTGACGCTGACAAAACTAACTAAACTATGATGATTATGTTGTTTGGGGACCACTAGGTCATGGTTATTCTCCCTACTAGTGGCTCCTGTGCATGAGAACATATATTTATTATGGTTACTTTCACCGAGATACGAGGCATCTGGGGCTCACAACTAACTAGTGCCTAGGGGTGTTCACGTGACTTGTGCTCATTGGCTATTTTTTACTCACCATCAGCATATGGTGTGTTTGGTTGGTAAATTCAGTAGTGTGTGTGATTTATTTTAAAGTTTAAATTCTTTAAAGCATCCCTCTTGAAAACTATTTTCATTTTGAGGTTTCACCTCATTGAAAATTGTTACTAGCATTCTTGTTTATAAATCATGAATGTTTTTATCTGGTATTTTTTTTTGTATAGCATAGGACCCCATTTGGAAAAAATAACTTTTTATATTGTATTTAAAAATTTAAATTGATGATTCTTTTATTTTAAATGATGTTCATTGGGAATAGAATATGAGGCTAACCTATGGAGTTTTAATACTCATGCCTATAGACTTCTTCTGTTTTTTTCCCTTATGCAGGTTTCAGCTTGAGTTTGATCACCTTGGGTGACATGTGATCATTATGTTGGAGTGTGACCATAAGGGTCACATGGAGTTAGTTGGTTATCTGGTTTGGTCAGTTGAGTTGTAGGTTTATATGTACTTTATGTTTCTTGTACAAATAATGTTCAGTTTAGTTTTTATATAAATGTATTTTTGGGCTGTCCATTTCATTACATTGTTTGTTTGATTTTCTATATATGAGAAAAATCATTCCCTTGTGTACTATATTGATGACCTTGGTGCTTTTTCCATCCCCGTAGGATCAGGAAAGCCTCTATGGACTTGTCGTGGGAAAGCCATTGTGAACGGTTCAGGGTTGACTCCGGCTGGTTCGTGACATCACCACTCCCATTGCATTTAAATTATCATGAGTAGTGGTTGAGATACCCATCATTTTAATATTATACAAGCATGAGAACATACTACCCCATTGGACCTATGATATTATTGTTATATGTTCAAAATTACTCCATCAATGGTTAAGATAGGTATGGTCTCACTATAGGTTGCAATTTTATCACTTAGGGTGTGACATTTATTTTGTTATTATTCATTATTATTATTGGGATGTCCCATGAGAATGCACTTTTATATTGAGGATTTATTTAGGAACACTTTTGGTGGTGGCCTACTGAGTTTCACGCACACCCTAAAGGGTAATCCTAGAATTCCTACATATTTCATGCTCTATGAAATGGGTAAGGTAAAAGTCCTTAAAATGGATGGTTGAGCTGGAGAAGATTGTTGTCACGAACCAACCCGGGTCGACCCTGAACCGGTCACCCGAGTAGGTCCACAACATGGCCCAAGAGGTGTTCCCAATCCTCTCGGGCTGGCGACAAGCACCAGGGCATCAACAGAGAGTAAGTGGGAACAATTTATCCCAATAAAACAAGGCAGTAGAAATAAAATAGAAGACAAGATAGATAAACGACAGGAAAGGAAAAGCACATCCAACAATAACACACTAACCTGACCACAACCAAAACTCCTCGCGACCCTGATAGTTTCTTAGTAAAGTACAACCAACTCTCGCCCCCACCGAGCAAGATTGATTCAAACATGCAATAGAAACTAAAAACAGGAAAAAACTATAGCCATGAGTATTAAAACTCAGTAGGCATTCCGAAAAAACTATTCCCAATGCACTACCTTTAAATTAAGAATTCACTAATTCCAAGTTTGAACTAAATTATATAAAATATTAGTTTCCACACACAGCTTCATTTCTAAAACAAGTAACAATCCATTTCCCTTTTTAATTTAAAATCAAGTTCAATGTTTGAAAGGAACGGGTGCATTTCATTTTAAAACATTTTCTTCGAACAATTTAGAAATCCAAATTTTAGTTGTTAGTTAAAAGTAAAACCACACACAACACACAACACACAACACCCACTAAGGTAAATGGAAAAAGTGGCACACCGGGGCTTTCAACTGAACTATACCTCTCAATCGTCCACCATATACAAACAAACACTAAAAGAAACATGGGTCGATCCTAGGATCTCGTGAACAATACAGAACATACTATACATGTGACTCATCCTGAAGTCATGCCTACTCTCGATGACTTTATAACGCCATAATGCCTAGTGTTTCCCTATATGGCCTAATTGAGGGGCCCAATCCCGTAGCAGAGTGTAATCCATACTAAGGGCCACTAGCTAGTGCATAATCTAAACTAGTGAAGTAATCATTCTTAGAAGATTCACTAACTATGGCAGGTTCCCATGTCAGCACATGTAATAAAAATGAAAGGGGTGAGTCAACAAAGTCAATAAAGTATCAAAAAAATCACACACAACTCATGCAGTTAACGTACACCAATGATCACCCCTGAGTCACTGCAAAGAGAGTTTTCCAAAATAATTTATTTTATTAAAGTACCAAATGGGCCTTCACCAATTTTAAAACAAAATCTTTATTTCTCAAGAGAACCAAAACCATTGTTCATGCTTCAAAAGAAATCATTTATCAATAAAACAAAACTACATTTTAAATTCTGTAAATTATGTTTAAAGGCCAAATAGGCATTCTTTCACTACTGAGTGTCCGTTCATCAAGAAAATATTTCAAGTGTCGTGTAAAAAATAAACGGCTCTTTTTGCATCAAATAATCATTTAAAAATTTATTATCTTATATTATTTACTACTTAATAAAAATAATAAAATATCAAGAAGTTAATAAATTTTGAATTTAAAGGTGACTGTAGTGGGGGACCTACCTTAGCTCGCAGTCCAAACACAATGGCGTGACACGCCTCGTGCAGGCGTACAAGAAAGCACAAGCTGATGACCACAATATCACGGGGTTACCTTGAAAACATGCTACAAAAAATGCACAATAACTAAAATCACGCAAACACAGACTTAAAAAAATCCAAATGAGCAAACAACGTGAAAGTACTACCTCAACGCGTTTTCAAATCACAACATTCACCATTGTCACTATTTACTAAACCACTTTAAAATTTATAAAAAAAATTCAAAAGGTATCTCATATCTTTACGCACCCAAAAACCCCCTCCAAAACCTTTTTATGACCAACCACATATCCCCAACATACTAGAACATAAAATACACGACTTCCACAGTTTGAATAAACTAATTGCACAACCTAATAAAAATACATCATACGTCAAAAATCCATTTTGAAACCATATACACATCACTTTCGAAACCGTAACCCAAAGGTCCACTCGAGGAAGTTAAATTACCATGTTCATCATCATGTTTAAACTTATAAGACCAAAACATGTTAAAAAAAAGAATCACCAATCTTCTACAAAACCAACCAGTGAATTATTAAATAAAAACAGAGTGCACTACTTAGCAATTCATGCAAAAAGATTAAAGAAACTGAACCAAGACACCACATATCACAAATAATGACAACCACCAAAAACACTAAATCACTAATTAAAAACTAAAGGTAGTGATAAAATAAGAATTCAGTGAAATATTAAATTTAAAGGTGATGCACAAAGGGCTCATACCTCAATTCCAATACAGAATAAAAATACACACCTGAGACCGATGCGCGATCTCATTCGCAAATCAGCTGCATGCTCCAGAAGCATAAAACAACCATACGCCATCAAAACAAACCCTAAATTGAGGGATAAACTCAATAAAAACAACCCCTAGAATTTAAGGTTTTGAAAAAACAACATACTCATTATAGAAATCCTATACCAAGGAGGAATAAGGAAAAAAAGGAACGAGAGTTGGGAGATTCGCCGGCTGGTAAGCTTGAGGTAAAGTAGAGGTCGGTAGTGGGTGGAGGAGTGCGTGACTCATGCTGGAGATATGCGGGAGGCACAATCAGCATCGAGGGAGGCTGGCCAAGGTTGGCGTGACCTTGTCATGATAGGGAAGGAGAGAAACAGAGGGGCGAGGCTGGAAAGAGGGGGTCACCCGGAGGAGGCGTGCACAGCAAGGGGAGTGAGGTTAGCTAAACAGCAAGTGAGGGAGGCGAAGGGCGTGTGGTGTTGGGAGGCGTTCGGTCATGGAGAAGCTCGCCGGTGAGAGGAGGGGAGGGGATCTATGGGTGTTGCGCGCCGACCAAATCGAGATAGGGAGGGTTCACCCAGCAGGTAGGGGGGAAAGGGGTGGGGTTCCGGGTAAGTTCGGGAAAAAAATAAAATAAAATAAAATACTAATACTAATACTAAATTAAAACTATAATAATAATAACACTAATAATAATTAAACTTCTTAATTGTAATAATAATTAATAACTTTTACAATAATGATAATAATAATAATAATATTAAAAATAATAATAACAACTTCAACATATAAAAAATAACGATATCAATAATATTATTATTTACAATGATAATAATAATAATAAGGATAATAATAATTTTAATAATAATAATAATAGTAATAGAAAGTAATAATATTATTATCCACCTCATTTTAATTTTACCTCATTTTCCTTTACATAGTCTTATTAATTGGATATTGCAACCTCGTGGCCTGCGCACAACTCAAGCACTCTTGTTTGGACTGTGTGGTAGCTTCTGTCTAATTCAGAAGCAGTCACACAGGAGTCTGGGCTGACCGCATGGCCTTTTCTAATTGTGTGGTGCCCACGCACTAGCCGGAATAATAATAATAATAATAATAATGGTAAAAATAAAAAATGATAAAAATATTCATTTTAACTTTCCAAAGATAGATGGATTGTGTCGTTGCATGGGCGAAGCCGCATGGGGTATCCAAAATGCGCTCTGCCCGGGTGCTCAACGACGTCAACTCAAAAACGCGCTTTTTTTGACAAAACTCAAAAATATTGTTCGGGATTCAACCCGACCCTCGAATAAATTTTTTAAAACCCAATAAAATAATAAAATAAAAATAATATATAGGTCGAGGTGTGACAATTCCCTCTACCATAACGCTTTTCTCCCTAAAAAAGCCATGACAAGATCAAGACCCAAAGATGAAACTCCTTAAGTGTCATTCACCCCCAACAGATTAAGTGCCTCTAGTTGATCGATCCAAATGAACATTGAACTCCCATGACATGCAACTTATCCTCAAAACACGAATACAACACCACCCAAAACAAAACCCGAAATGAAACTCTGAAACTGACACGGGGAGGCCCGAACGGACTCCCCGCCATAAAGATCAGGCTAACACTAAAATACTTCTAGTTTGACTCCGCGATACCCATCATGGGTCTCCCCACCATAAGAACTGGAAAGATTAACCGAACTTGAAAAATTTCCCCACTAATCAAAAACCCCACCACAAGGGTAGGGGGAAGGACCCGACCAATAAAGAATCAAAACTACTGTCACTGTTACCTCAACGACGTCACACACTGCGAAGAACATAAACCACATCACACTAAGGACCGACATTAAATAAAGGACATTTTTTTCATCGTTGGGGTTCTCCTGACTATGTGCCAGCTTCACTCTGGGACCTATGGTTGGAGCACTGACGATTGAGGCATCTCCTACCTCACTGTCAGAATTCAAAAATTTCCAACCATAACACAAAAACCAGAATTTTTCCAAGCACAATTCCAATAAAATAAAATTTTCAAAGAAGTTCAACCACAACCATTATTACAAATGAAAGAAAAAACAGCACAAAATGATACAAGAGACGATTACTACACCCAAGAAACACTATAAATAGAAAACCACAAACAGATCCCCTATCACGAACCAAATCTGGTCACCACCGAAACCAGTGCCAAACCTGGCCCGTGACAAGGCCCGAAGGGCGTTCCTAATCCCCACAGGCTGGAACAAGTTCCCGGGTATCATAAAATGATAATTGGGAATGATTTACCTGAGTTTATAAACTTAAAACAACAAAAGAATCCAATAAAACGAATCTGGATTTTTCAAACCAAACAATCATTTACAAAAATTCAGAACTGAATTACATAGCTTAAAATAACTCAAAAAGACTATACCAAAGGTAAAAAACAATAATGAAACAGCCCAAGAACCCTTATGGCATGGGGAAATGCCCTCAAGCCACCTCTACAAGACTTCACCACCAAGGACCTGCTAGAAACCTGAACCACTGGAACAAAAAAAATTGTACCCAACCTGCGACAACAAAAATAACCAAGTCTACTTACACTCAAAGGTGTAAGTAGGGTGTGAGAAAATTCCTAGTATGATACCACCACTAAGATATTCCATGAGATAAACATTCAAAGACTAAAATCATGCAAGTTTTCAAAAACATGTAATTTCTAGTTACAATTTCTAAAAGATGCAACTTAAAAAAAATCAGTTTTCAAGTTGGCTAATTTAAAGAATAAATACTTTTAAAATAAATACCAAGGCTACTGAATTTTCCATCCACTCATACCGTATGCCGAAGATAATCACAAAATATCTAGTGAGCACAAGCAGTGGGAAATAACCCCTAGGCACTAGCTAGTTGTGGGACCCAGGTACCTCGTATCTCGGTGAGAGTAACCATCACAAATATCATTTCTCGTGCACGAGCCACTAGTAGGGTACATACCCATAACTTAATAGTACCCAATCATCATCATCATAATTTAGTTAGAGTTGTTAGTTTCAATCTTGCTAAGTGAAACTAAGGCCAAACCCCACGGATTCACTAGCATACTAGTACACGTCCACCCACCTAGATACTTGGGTTTTCCCTTTGTGCTAAAACAAGTTCAACAAGTCAATGAATATAATATTCACAAGAAAATATCATTTCCATGTCATAAATTTACCAAAAATCCCACATGTATACAACATAAGTCACAAAAGTCCACTTTTCATTCAAATTGATTTTGAAATCCGACTCACACCAAAATAGCCCACAACACTTTTCACATTTCTTTAACAATTCCACAAATTCATTAAAAAATTTTATAAAACCATTCCAATATATAAAAACTCTCATAACATCCCACTAACTTGTTACATGACACCCTTTTTACCTTCAAAATCATTTTATCATTAAACTTACACGAAACAGCCCACAAACAAGTTTCGCTCCAACATCGCAATTTAATAAATCATTTCAGAAATTTACAAAACATTCTAAAAATATTTGACATCTTAAAACATCACTTCAAATTTAAAAACCCCATAATACGTGAACAAACATACCAAACAGTACATATGAACCCTTTTTCTACTTTGTTTAACCAACTAAAACATTTATTATTTTCATAAAAAGAACCCAAATGGTGTAAATATGTCTTGTACACAAAACCCATTTCAAAAACCTATTTTTAAGGCAAAATCACACCAATCTCTTACAAAAACAGAATTTTCATCCCAATCAACATGTAATAATCCACTTTCAAATGTTATATAATCACCTTGAACAATATCACAAAAGATACCCATGAGAACACACAAATCTATAAAACACTTTCAAGGAGTAATACATGGTTACACACATAAAACCCATTCAAAGACCCTCCTTTTTAGTCCTACATGACACTATATCATTACCCAACCAAAATTGGCAGCCCCGTTCAACAACTAATAAATCACATCCACATTTTACAAAACTACAACAAGAGATAACACATGAAATACATTTGAAAAATACACACTTCAAACAAAAATTTAACTTTAATACCAAATGCTTTACTATTGCTACCAAAAATGGTTTTTGAATAATGAACAGCATATAAGGAACATGAAAAATTATTTAATAAAGCAAACTAACACATCATTAAATGGTTACCCACGGAATCACCTACCAAATGTGTCGAAACCCTCAAATATTGGGGAGAAACATCAACCGCATGACCGCCGCACCTCAAAAAAGATAAAATAAACCTAAAACCTCAATATTTCACCCAAAATACAGTAATTTAGAACCTAGGCACGAACCCTAACTTCTAGAATTTTTATAATTCAAGAATTAGGGAAGAAACCCTAAGTAATTTGAAAGATGAAAGAAATGGACTCACTTACTTGAAGTATCCTGAATTAATAACTCCAAAAACAATAGTTTCTGAAATTTAAAATAGCCAAAATTCAGGGTTTGTTCGAACAAGATTTAGGAGGTATTTTAGGAACTGGAAAGGAGGGAAAAGAGTAAGAATTGAGATAGTTAAGAAGGTTTGAAGTTACCTCTTCAATTCTGGCTGATTTGAGACACCATATGAAGTTCCGCCCTAGTTCGTGATTTCAAAGAGCTCCAAGGAGGGGGGAAAGGCAACGGAAGCGCACCAGGGTTTCTTAGGTTCGAGAGGGAGGTAGAATCTCTGAACAATCCATTATATTTAACATGATATGAAAACATTAAAGAAACAATTTAAAACTAGAAAATGGACTTTCGGGTTGGCCCAATTCTTAAATAAAAACCCAAATACTCCATGATTATGGATTTATAAAGGCTCCAAATTTGAATTTTGGTGTTAATAGGTCAGAGAAGACCATTTAGAAATTGGAATGGGTGAAAAATATTAAAAAATGAAAAAATTATAAAAGAAACAAAATTTATTTTTAAATCTGGAATTGGACTCACGGTTTGGCCCAATTCATAAAAACCCATCTATTCCTCCATAAAACCTTTGGAAACCCTCCAAAACAAAGAATGAATGGAAAATAAATGAAATTTAACTTCAAAATAAGTCATGTGTGTGACAATTCTCCCCACCATGAAAACATTCCATCCCCATAAAGCTACAGAAAGGCCAGATAAAAAAACCAAACCCAACAAATAAACCAAGATGTACTCCCTTGCCAGGTTTCGCCCCCAAAGGCCAAAACACCTCTAATGATCAATTAAGGAAGGAATACTTCAAAATAAAAACATACACCACTTTCTTGAAACAATCAATCACATTTAGGCTTTATCCCAAAGGAAAACTCCTCAAACACTATCCGAACAAGACTCAAGCAATTCACCCAAACGAACAACGACATTGAACAAGGTTACACATACCTTGCTATAACTAAACCATTGGGCACTCTCCTATCTCAATAGTTACCCAAGGAGGATTTAGGTAGCTTGATAGATCTGAACGAGACTACCTACCACCAATCCATGACCACGGATAAGTTTATGTTATTGGTACGGGGGAACAAAATAGGCACCCCACCATAAGAACCAACCATCTTAATCGACCAGCATGGGCCAGTACCAAAAGATCCCAAAATATAAAGTGTTGGGACGACAACATGGTTAGTCTGCATGGTTTAGAAAACCATGAACTAATAGTGGGGATTCTTCTATCTGCATGGTTTTTTTTGGGGCATGGTCACTACTAACCAAGTTCAAACCGTGTGGTCAACCTGTCTAGCCGAACCTCATACCTTTCTCTAAAGACTCAATGAAAACCAAAGGGGGAGGGAATAACATTGGGCGATGAAATGGGTACAAGGCCCTCCACCTATTTCCACCAAACATGAACAACTGAAGAAAGATGATGACACCATAGATTTAAAATCTTCTTATCTTTCATACTGAGGATAGGAATTTGCACAAGGGTTTAAATGACCCTGTGATTTCCCCTGACTACGAGCCAGCTTCTCTCTGAGACCTATGGCTGGAGCTCAAATGATTGAAGCATCTTCGGCCTCGTAGTTAGGCTTTGGAAACCTAATGAATGAGAATTCTTCTTTCATTGCAAACAATAACTACACTGCAATCCCTGATAAGTTTTTCCAAGTCATAACACATTCCAAACTCACTTTACCCTAACTTGACATTTCACTGAAACAAGGGCTTTGAAGATGTACACACATCACACCTTGTTTGTTCGGGTGAGAAACAATAGAAGTAAAGAACACTTATACTCACCTTCCTCTAAAATGGAATATTTTTATGTTTTTCCAAGGGATACATTCTCCCAACATAATAGAGACTCTCAGATGATTGCCCAACTTTCACCTTTATGGTCAATCGAGCACATGACATCACAAGGTGTCACCGAACATGACTGTTGCGACTGATATAAACAATGCATAGAGAGGGAACTTTTACAACATCCCCAAACAACACACAATTCTAGAAAGTGGCCACAATATCCTCTCATGACCATATTTCCCACACTGGTAGTTTAACATGAAATCCTTCTTCGAAGAGACTATGAAGGACCGAGAGTTCCTCCTAGACACTATCCAAATACTCATCCATGCTAACAACCCCAGAACACTTCTACCTTCTAAAAATTAAGAAACATAAGAGGCTAAGGTCACTTTCAACCATCCATGATCAATCTCCCACTACAAGAGGACACACAAAACCAATAAAGGAAATGGGGTATACTAAATCTAAAAAGCACAAGAAAAATATTCCTTATACTGATCAACTGGAGGATTTTCCAATGGAGAAACAATCTGGGTTGCACTTCAGTTATGCATTAACCTTTAATGGGGGTGTACCTTATCCAATGAGAGAACCCAAGGACCCAACCAATTTGGCCCATTGGTCAAAATAAGCCATAAACCATCTCTAAACACATTAAGGGAACCACCATAAATGCATCCCAAAAAAAAATTCAAAAGAGACCACTAACCATCCCTACAACACAGCTTACCGACCAAACACAAACGCAAAACACAGTTCAAATAGAAGGGGTTCTTGGACTCAAAACATCCCACAAAATCAACATTTTCAAAAACCCATAATACAAACCATACAAAACTATTCATCAAGACATCGTGTTTTTCTTTAAAACTAATTCTTTTAAAATAAACGGTTTAGCAGTAAGCGTATCCACCAATGGTACCCCATGGGCCTCACACTTTCATGTTTTTGTGCCACACTGGGAACCCTCCTCATATCCATCCCGGAACTCATCCAGTCATGCCGTCAACCATCCATCATTTTATATAACCCCATGAATGTGGTCACTCATGGAAATACCAAAGGTTAAAACAAATATTCTTTCCACTTTTCAAAACCCAAAATGGTCAACCAACACATCTTTTTTCTCAAAACTGCTAACCAAGAGATCCAAATCCCAATTCAAATATTACTAAAATTTTCATAAAGATAGAACCATTTATACGAGAACTCAATTTCATGTTATTCAAATCAATTTCATAACATCTCATCCCAACAAAACACCCTATGATAGTTTAGAAAACCTTATTGGAAACACTTTTTCAAAACCAACTTCTGTATAGTTTATGATTTCAAAAGAGGTGTAACCACACCATTTTCCATTTCAAAATAATTCTGAATATTTAGTTCTAATATTTCATAAATAAAACTATTCCATATTTATTGGAAAATCATTTCACAAAAAATTTACACTTCTTAAAACCAAGTCACTTTAAAACCAAAGTTCCAAGATTTCAAAACTAAATAACACAAGACAATGCAAGAAGAAACTAGTTTCAGTGGGTGACTTGGACATATGGTTGGTGGCCAAATTCCAATCACTTCACTATCACAGAGAGTATTCTTGGGAATATCCCCATCTCCACATGGCTTGTCAGGCCCTGTGTACTTTCTGAGACCATTAACCCAACTCTCTTTTCATTTCCCCTAATCATTATTAAACCAAGAAAACCAAAGGACTCTGAAGGGTCCTGACTTCCCCTGGAGACGTGAATCCCATAATGAGGTAGGGTGATCAACCACACTACTCATAAATGAAATTCAAAGTCCCAAAAATCCTAACTCCAGATTATCCTGATTATTCCCTAAATAACATGACCCAAAGAGAGCGAACCACCCTCTGATACCATTTTGTCACGAACCAAATCTGGTCACCACCGAAACCAGTTCCAAACCTAGCCCGTGACAAGGCCCGAAGGGCGTTCCCGATCCCCATGGGCTGGAACAAGTGCTCGGGTATCATAAAATGAGAATTTGGGACGATTTACCCGAGTTTATAAACTTAAAACAACAAAAGATTCCAACAAAACAAATCTGGATTTTTCAAACCAAACAATCTTTTACAAAAATTCATAACTGAATTACATAGCTTAAAATAACTCAAACAGACTATACCAAAGGTACAAAACAAAAATTAAACAGCACAAGAACCCTCATGGAATGGGGAAATTCCCTCAAGCCACCTCCACAAGACTTCACCACCAAGGACCTGCTAGAAACCTGAACCACTGGAACAAAAAAAATTGTACCCAACCTAAGACAACAAAAATAACCAAGTCTACTTACACCCAAAGGTGTAAGTAGGGTGTGATCCAATTCCTAGTAGGATACCACCACTAAGAGATTCCATGTGATAAAAATTCAAATATTAAAAGCATCCATGTTTTCAAAAACATGTAATTTCTAGTTACAATTTCTAAAAGATGCAACTTAAAAAAATCAGTTTTCAAGTGGGATAATTTAAAGAATAAACACTTTTAAAATAAATACCAAGGCTACTGAATTTTCCAGCCACTCATACCGTATGCCGACAATGCGCACAAAATATCTAGTGAGCACAAGCAATGGGAAATAACCCCCAGGCACTAGCTAGTTGTGGGTCCCAGGTACCTCGTATCTCGGTGAGAGTAACCATCACAAATATTCATTCACATGCACGAGCCACTAGTAGGGTAGATACCCATAACCTAGTGGTCCCCAATCATCATCATCATAATTTAGTTAGAGTTTTAAGCGTCAATCTTGCTAAGTGAAAGTGAGGCCAAACCCCACGGATTCACTAGTATACTAGTACACATCCACCCACCTAGATACCCGGGTTTTCCCTTTGTGCTCAAACAAGTTCAACAAGTCAATTAATATAATATTCATAATAAAATATCATTTCCATGTCATAAATTCACCAAACATCCCACATGTATACAACACAAGTCACAAAAGTCCAATTTTCATTCAAATTGATTTTGAAATCCGACTCACACCCAAATAGCCCACAACACTTTTCACATTTCTTTAACAATTCCACAAATTCATTAAACAATTTTATAAAACCATTCCAATATATTAAAACTCTTATAAAAGACCACTCACTTGTCACATAACACCCTTTTTACCTTCAAAATCATTTTATCATTAAACTTACACGAAACAGCCCGCAAACAAGTTTCGCTCCAACATCACAATTTAATAAAACATTTCAGAAATTTACAAAACATTCTAAAAATATTTGACATCTTAAAACATCACTTCACATTTCAAAACCCCATAATATGAAAACAAACATACCAAACAATACATATGAACCCTTTTCCCACTTTGTTTAACCAACTAAAACATTTACTATTTTCATAAAAAGAACCCAAGTGGTGTAAATATGTCTTGCACACAAAACCCATTTCAAAAACATATTTTTAAGGAAAAATCACACCAATCTCCTACCAAAACAGAATTGGCATCCCAATCAACATGTAATAATACACTTTCAAATTTTATAAAATCACCTTGAACAATATCGCAAAAGATACCCATGAGAACACACAAATCCATAAAACACTTTCAAGGAGTATAACAAGGTTACACACATAAAACCCATTCAAAGACCCTCCTTTTTAGGCCTACATGACACTATATCATTACCCAACCAAAATTGGTAGCCCTGTTCAACAACTAATAAATCACTTCCACATTTTACAAAACTACCACAAGAGATAACACATGAAATACATTTGAAAAATACACACTTCAAACAAAAATGTAACTTTAATACCAAATGCTTTACTATTTATACCAAAAATGATTTTCTCAAAATCATATAAGGAACATGAAAAATTATTTAATCAAGCAAACTAACTCATCATTAAATGGTTACCCACGGAATCACCTACCGAATGTGTCGAAACCCTCAAATATTGGGGCGAAACATCAACCGCACGACCGCCGCACCTCAAAAAAGTTAAAAGAAACCTAAAACCTCAATATTTCACCCAAAATATAGTAATTTAGAACCTAGTAACGAACCCTAATTTCTATAATTTTTATAATTCATGAATTAGGGAATAAACCCTAAGCAATTTGAAAGAGGAAATAAATGGACTCACTTAATTGAAGTATCCTGAATTAATAACTCCAAAAACAATAGTTTCTGAAATTTAAAACATCCAAAATTAAGGGGTTGTTCTGACAAGATTTAGGAGGTATTTTAGGAACTGGAATGGAGGGAAAAGAGTAATAATTGAGAGATTTAATAAGGGATGAAGTTACCTCTTCAATTCGGGCTGATTTGAGACACCATATGAAGTTCATCCCTAATTCACGATTTCAAAGAGCTCCAAGGAGGGGGGAAAGGAAATGGGAGCTCGCCAGGGTTTCTTAGGGTCGAGAGGGAGGTGGAATCACTGACAAATCCATTATATTTAACAAGATATTAAAAAATTAAAGAAACAATTTAAAACTGGAAAATGGACTTTCTGGTTGGCCCAATTATTAAATAAAAACCCAAATACTCCATTATTATGGATTTATAAAGGCTCCAAATTTACATTTTGGTGTTAATAGGTTAGAGGATACCATTTAGAAATTGGAATGGGTGAAAAATATTAAAAAAAGAAAAATTTATAAAGGAAACAAAATTTATTTTTAAATCTGGAATTGGGCTCACAGTTTGGCCCAATTCATAAAAACCCATATATTCCTCTATAAAACCTTTAGAAACCCTCCAAAACAAAGAATGAATGGAAATAAATGAAATTTAACTTCAAAATAAGTCATATATGTGACATCCCCAAACATCGCCTTACTCCTGCTGACAAGTTGAGGTGACCTTCGACGAGCCAGGTCTAGCTTCAGTGCGCTTCTTAGAAACACCACAATAGAATCCCTGCAAGTGACACCGTCGTCCACAGGTGTGGCAGGGTCTCAGAGCACTCCACCACATCGGCCTCTTGTGACCCTGCCTACCACACCGGTGACAGATCATGACATTTCACTATAAAGAAGAATACTGAAGGTATGAAGGCCTCTTTATTCCTCTATTAGAGCCACCGGCATCAGGTCGTTTCCCATTCTTCCTATCGTCATTCTCTACACTACCTCCTAAGGTCGGGGAAGTATTAGCCACCTCAAGTCCTCCTGCTAGCTCACCTTCAGCAAGAAAGGCTTTCCCCCACAACATCCAAGAAGGTGGTTAGGTTGAGCTCTTCCACTTTCGATCGCAGTTCAGTTCAGATTCCAGACTCAAATTGTCAAGCCTTCCCGGGATTGTTTGTAACAAACCATTGGTTGTATGGAACTTGGTCTGAGAAATGTAGATAGAATTCTAGTACTGATTCAGCACCTTTCTCAAGGCAACACAAATCCATCTTCTTCCTCAACTTCTCCAACTCATAGAATATTTTTTGGATGAACGATGACTTGAAAAACTCCCATGTTATATCTTTTCAAGGTTTATTCTGAGACATGGACTTCCACCATTTCCAGGTTAGACCTTCAAGAATAAAGATATCCAACTTCACATTTAATGACTCAGGAAACCCAATGAAACTAAACTTCCTCTCAATATTCTATAACCACTCCTCTACCTCAAGTGGATCTGCTTGGCCATAAAAAAGGGGATGGTTCAACTTCTGGAATTCTAGAACATAGTCTATGGGCTGATCAACTAGAGGATTTTCTAGGGGCGCACCACCTGAAGTTGCACCTAGGGAACCCATCAAACCGTCTTGGGGGTGAACACTCAGGAACAAGAAAACAATTAACATAATCAAAACATGGTCATTGCAATTTCAATTTCAACTTTTCACAATTTCCAAAATAGAACCTTGCAAAAAAATTCTTATAAATAAAGAAAATCCCAAACGATACACAAGGAGAAACTAGCATCGATGGCTAACTCGGACATATGGTTGGTGGTCATACGCCAGTCACGCCACCATCACAATGAGCACTCTAGGGTAATGTCTCCAGATCTACATGGCTTTCTAGACCATGCGAGCTCACGAAGGTCACTTTCCTGGGTTCAATTTCATTTCCCAATATGAAACAATTCAAAAGAACCAAAAGACACTAACAACCCGAACATCCCATGGTAACCCGAGGTTCAGAACAAGAAAGGGTTTATGATGTCCTTATTGTCCATATGCCTCAAGTCCCAACAATTCTACTCTTTCTACCATGACAACCCCAAATAACAATGGGTGCTCCGAAAAACAAGGTCCTCTCAAGAGCCAACCTGCCTCTGATACCATTTTTTCATGGACCAACCCATGTCGACCCTAAACCGATCACCCGAGCCGGTCCGCAACATGGCCCGAGAGGCATTCCCAATCCTCCCGGGCTGGCGACAAGTTCCAGGGAATCAACATAGAGAAATTGGGAATGATTTCTCCTAATAAAAAAAGGAAGCGGAAATAAAATAGAACACAAGACAGATAAATGATAGGAAAGCAAAACCACGTCCAACAATAACACACTAACCTGATCACAACCAAAACAACTCACGACCCCGAGAGTCGCTGAACAAACCACAACCAACTCTCACCCCTGGCAGGCAAGATCGAGTCAAACCTACAACAGAAACTAAAAACATTAAAACTCTATAGGTGTGAGTATTTAAATTCACTAGGCATGCCCAAAAAACTATTCCCAATGCACTACCTTTAAATAAAGAATTCACTAAATCTAGTTTTGAACTAAATTATATAAAATATTAGTTTCCACACACACCTTCATTTCTAAAACAAGTAACATTCCATTGCCCTTTTGAATTTAAAATCATGTTCAATCTTTGAAAGTAACAGGTGCATTTCATTTTAAAACATTTTTTTCAAACAATTTAGAAATACAAATTTTAGTTGTTAGTTAAAAGGAAAACCACACAAAACACACAACACACACTAAGGGAAATGGAGAAAGTTGCACACAGGGGCTTACAACTGAACTAGATCTCTCAATTGTCTTCCACATACAAACAAACACTAAAGGAAACATGGGGTGAACCTAGGATCTTGTGAACAATCCAGAACATACTATACATGTGAATCATCCTGAAGGAATGCCTACTCTCGATGACGTCATAACGCCCTACCGCCCGGTGTTTCCCTACATGGCCTAACTGAGGGGCCCAATCCCCTAGCAGAGTGTAATCCATAATAAGGGCCACTGGCCAATACATAATCTAAACTAGTGTAGAAATCGTTCTCATAAGATTCACTTACTATGTTAGGTTCCCATGTCAACAAATGTAATAAAAAGGAAAGGGGTGAGTTAGCAAAGTCAATCAAGTAGCACAAACATCACAAACAACTCATACAGTTAACGTACACCAATGATCACCCCCGAGTCACCCCAAAGAGAGTTTTCCAAAATAATTTATTTTATTAAAGTGCCAAACGGGCCATCACCAATTTTAAAACAAAATCCTCATTTCTCAAGAGAACCAAAATAATTGTTAATGCTTTAAAATAAATTATTTATCAATAAACCAGAACTATATATGAAATTCTGTAAATTATGTTTAAAGTCCAAACATGAATTCTTTCACTAATGAGTGTTCATTCATCAAGAAAATATTTCAAGTGTCGGGTATAAAATAAACTTCTCTTTTAACACCAATTAATCATTTAAAATTTTATTATATTATATTATTTACCACTTAATAAAATTAATAAAATGTCAAGAAATTAATAAATTCTAAATTTAAAGGTGAGTGCAGTGGGGGACCAACTTCATCTCACAGTCCAAACACAATGGTATGACACACCTCGTGTAGGCGTACAAGAACGCGCAAGCTGATGACCACAATATTGCGGAGTTACCTTGAAAATGTGCTATGAAAAAATGCACAATAACTAAAATCACACCAAAACAGACTTAAAACAATCCAAACGAGTAAACAATGCAAAAATAATCACCTCGACACATTTTCAAATCACAACTTTCACCATCGAAAATATTTACTAAACCACTTTAAATTTTATAAATGAATTTTCAAAAGTTATCTCATATATTTACACACCCAAAAACCCCCTTCAAAACAACTTTTATGACCAACCACAGATCCCCAACATACCTGAACATAAAATACACGACTTTCACAGTCGAATAAACTAATTGTACAACCTAATAAAAATACATCATACGTCAAAAATCCCTTTTGAAACCATATATATGTCGTTTTAGAAACCGTAACCCAAAGGTCCACTGAGGAAGTTCAATTACCATGTTCAACATCATGTTTATACTTCTAAGACTAAAACATGTTTCAAAAAAAATCCCCAATCACTTGCAAAACCAACAAGCGGATTATTAAATAAAAACAGAGTGCACTAATTAAAAATTCATGCCAAAAGATTAAAGAAACTGAACCAAGACGCCACATATCATAAAGAATGACAACAAAAAAACACTAAATCACTAATTAATAACTAAAGGTAGTAATAAAATAAGAATTCAGTGAAATCCTAAATTTAAAGGTGACGCGCAAAGGGTTCAAACATAAATTCCAATAAGGAATAAAAATTCACGCCTGAGACTGGTGCACAATCTCATTCGCACCTCAGCCGCGTGCTTCAGAAGCTTAAACAAACCCTATGCCATAAAAAACCCTAAATTGATGGATTTACTCAATAGAATAATCCCTAGAATTTAAGGTTTTGACAAAACATCATACTCATTATGGAAATCCTATACCAAGGGGGGGAAAGGAAAAAAAGGCACAGGATGATAGAGCTTCGCTAGATGGTAAGCTTGAGGCAGAGCGGAGGTCAACAACGGGTGGAGGAGAGAATGGCTCATGCTGGAGAGGTGCGGGAGGCACGACCAACATCGAGGGAGGCTGGCTGAGGGTGGTGTGACATGCTCACGATAGGGAAGGAGAGAAACGGAGGGGAGAGGCTGGAAAGAGGGGTCACCCGGAGGAGTTGCACATAGAAAGGGGAGTGAGGCCTGCTAAATAGTGAGCGAGGGAGGTGGAGGGCGTGTGGTGTCGGGAGGCGGTCGGTAGTGGAACAGCTTGCTGGTGAGGGGAGGGGAGGGGATCTGTGGGTGCATTGCACAGACCAGATCGAGAGGGGGAGGGTTTGTGCAGCACGTAGGGGGGAAAGGGGTTGGGCTCTAGGTAAGTTTGGGCAAACAAAAAAAGGAAAATATTAACAATAATAATAATAATAATAAATTTAAACTATAATAATAATAACACTAATAATAATTAAACTTTTTAATTGTAATAATAATTAATAACTTTTACAATAATGATAATAAAAATAATAATAATAATAACTATGACATATAAAAAATAATGATATCAATAATAATATTATTTATAACGATAATAATAATAATAATAAGGATAATAATAATAATAATAGCAATAGAAAAATTCAGTAATAGTATTATTATCCGCCTCATTTTAATTTTACCTAATTTTTATTTACTTAGTCCTATTAATTGGATATTGCAACCTCGCGACCCACGCGCAACTCAAGCGCTCTTGTGCGGATCGTGCGGTAGCTTCGGTCTGATCCAAAAGTAGTCACACGGGTGTCCGGACTGACCGCACGACCTTTGCTATTTGTGCAGTGCCCGTGCACTGGCCGGAATAAAACTAATAATAATAACAGTAAAAATAAAAATGATAAAAATATTCATTTTAACTTTCTGAAGACAGGTGGACCATGTCGTTGCATGGTCGAAGCCACGTGGGGTATCCAAAACACGCTCCGCCTGGTTGCTCAGCGATGTCAACCAAAAAACGCGCGTTTTTTTGACAAAACTCAAAAATCTTGTTCGGGATTCAACCCGAGCCTCGATGAAATTTTTTAAAACTCATGAAAATAATAAATTAAATATAATAGATAAGTCGAGGTGTGACACTTTCTCAAAGTTGGGGGATGAGACCGGTATTGGAGTAAAACCTATTTTATAGATATATCCCTTATTCTTCTTGTTTTTTGGGTCATGTTATATACAATTGACCCATAAGATATCTTGTTTATTGATGATTTATGACAAATTATAGTTTATTCATTTTTTTATCATGGGATATTATATGGTTAGAACTTATCTATAATCTTCATATTATTCTCTTATATTATGATTGATTATTTGTTATTAGTGTTTCTTCTATGATTTATGATCATCTATTATATATACCTGCACCACTGGTTGGAAAACTTTGGTGTATTATGAGGTGCACAAGATCATTATGGTGATCTGGTTTGTTCACAAGGAGGTGAAAAAGGTTAGGGTTGTTAAAAAGTGGCATCAAAGCCTTTTTTACTATTTGGGAATGGCATTTCAATGTAGGGTGTTATTGGGGCTTAGAATTGAAATTATGATTAGGATTAGATAACCCACATATAAGGAAATTCCATGTTATCAAGGATGTATTTATTATTTTTTATTTTATAGTGTTATGATTTCATGATTTTCAAGACTATGACCAGTGATTTAAATTTTATTATTTTACTATTTACCTATGGTTCTAATAGAGGATGTGTTCATGAATTATATATAGCTCATAGGATTTATATGACATTATTATGATTACCTGTGGTTTATATATCTGATTATGATATGGGATTTGGTTATTTAAATTGTCAATAAAAACTTATATAAAATTTTTATATATAAGTTAATGGTAGAATTATACTTGAGTGAGTCATGTTTATAGTTATATTATCATAATTTAGTGATCTATTTATTGGATCATATGTGTATTGTTTAAATCCTAAGAGTGGGTAGTTGGGGCCATGAGAGAACCCATATTATAAGATACCCTTATACTATAGGTTTTTTTGTATACCATTTAAGGATGTAATGCCTATTTCTATTTATCCTATATGTGATATAATAACTATTATAAATTCATTCTGATATATGAGTTTTCCATTATTGAGACATTCCATTATGACAACCACCAGTGGAGAGCCAAGAGTGTGAGGAGGAATATTCCCCACCAGTTGTTGAGTCGAAACCCCCAATTATGATAAGAAATCCTATTTATTTGTAGCTCAATGAGATTCTTCTTGATGTTATATTTTCTATAGAACAAGGATCTCTAAGAGATGATATTCCCATGAAATATCTAACCAAAAAAATTCAATTGCATCATCCACCTCAATTTTCTAGAGATAGTGGATCATGAGATGATGAGTTTTGGGTCTAGTCACTATAGAACATCTTCAAATAGATTGAGACACCCCAATATAGGACAGTGAATCTCACTATGTATATTCTTTGAAGACTATTAGATCATAGGTGGGATTTCATATTCTAAGAATATTAGTATGTTGGGATTAATTAGTAGGACATCCAGGCTCATTTCTTCAATCAGTTATTTCTAAAGACATTGAGGGCTAATAGAGCTCACCAGTTTATTCAGACGGTTCAAAGGATAATTTCTGTGATAGATTATACTTTTTATTTCATATATTTACTTAATTTTTTCCTATATTGGTAATTTATGGGATTATTTGGGTTATTTATTTTCTAGGATGACTTGAACCATATAATATAGATTCACTTGGACTTTTTTTTTCTGGAAATCATCTTTAGAGGGGGTTAATTAGTCCCTCATTTCTAATATGAACATGGTAGGTAGTGTTATTCTAGGACAATATAGATCATATTCTAGATATAAGAGAGGTTATAGGGTTAAAAATGTGTTTATATGTTTAATTTTTTTGGAATGGTTATAGGTTGACAAGTCAAATTTGTGGTTCATCTTCATCCAAGGGAGAAAAGATTCATTTTATATGTTATTAGTATACTAGGGAGGAATACCCAACCATGTTCTAATGTGAAATGGAATAGTTCTGATCATCTGGACTGATGGTAGATCGAATTTGTTTTCTAGAGATCTTCTCAATATGGAAGTGGTCGTGAGAATTTCCATTTGTAGAGATCAGTAGTTGGATCTGAAACCTTATTGCAGGGTGGTAACCAGTGTTCTTTTGGTAAATCAAGGTATGGATTCGGATATTGTGTCTAGAAAAAAGGCATAAAGGTAGTTCTTATTAGGAAAATTATTTTACATGATTTCAAGGAAAATGATAGAGTTCGGGCCAGTTGCATGCTATCATGAGAACTCCTACTAATTATAGAGAGGGATCATCTACTATTTGACATATGATCTTAATAGAATATATCATATAATTTTATTTATTTGAATCAACTACATCACATTTTTAATATCAAACCATTTTATTGAGGATTTAGGGAAGTTATAGAGTACCTATTTGTGGTGATGTCTCAAGATACACCCTTAGGGAGTATGATGTGAAGGTATTCTAAGATATATAGAGTATTCTGTTATGATCAATTTATATTGAATTATCTGGTATTTCATCAAATTAGAGGTATAAAATTTTAATGTGATCCTTTGGATATATTTACTGACTCATTATTGAGAAAACATTTAATATTATCACCAGCGAATATCCTCTGTATATGGAAAGGGATATTAGTGTACATTATTGGAGAGTGAGATTTTCTAGTTGTATATTTAGAGCCATGCCATTAGATGCTAGGAAATATTTCAACCCATTTTTATATCATTTTTTAGAGAGAAGATAATATGTATCAGTTGGACTTTACCCCCATTTTTTAATGGGTCTAGGATGTCTTTTCCTAAGGACTTGTCATGCTTTCCACACAATAGGGGTCAAGATTCTGATGTTTCTGATTCTAGGTATGGAGTCCATATTCATTACTCATTATAGGATGTATGTATTAGAGCTTAGAGAGTTGATGTTCCATCTATAGGACCTTGAGGTTAAAGGATACATTTACTTGAGCATTCCCCCATTTGGTTTCTCTTATGTTGTTCACCAAGAAGGGTGATGGTTACTTCTGCTTATGTGTGGATTACCCAAGGTTTAACTAGGTGGTGTTTAATAACTAATGTTCCCTTCCTCGCATATTGGACACATTTAACCAATTGAGGGATTCCTAGCAGTTACCCTAGATCAATTTGATATAAGGATAACATTAGATGCAAGTGAGGTCATCCAATGTACCTCATTCTACTTCGAAGAGTAGGTATAGCTTGTATGATTATCTTTTGATGTTGTTCAATTCAAGAAACACATAATAATTGATTATAGACCTAGTGTATTGTTATATACATCCATGTTTGGATGTATTTTTAGTTTCATTTATTGATGATATTTTGGTGTACTTTTATATTTGGTAGGACCATTCTCAATATGTAGATATTTTCTTGAGCACCCTAAGAGATAATTAGTTGTATACCAAGATTTTGAAGTGTTAGTTCTAGATCACAAAGGTTTTCTTCTTAGGTCATGTGATATAATAATATGGGATATTAATAGGCCCTAAGAACGTATAAGACTTACTTCTTGGGGTGACCTAAGAATGTTTTTAAGATCTATTACTTTCTTGGATTATCAAGATAATATATGAGATTCATCTAGGAATTATTCATATTGGAAGCATCAATAATTGATCTAGCTAAGAAGGGGAAGAAGTTTTAGTGTTCTGATCCATATGAGTGACTACTTCCATGAGAAGAAGGGTTTTTTATCTTCTATTAAAATTATAACCTTACATAAAAACATTAATAATTATAACACATTTTATGATGCATCGAGGGTTAGTCTTATATCCATTATGATCTAGTATGAGCAGTTAGGTTCTTAGGGATTTTGGTAGTTTATGTGTCATGAGTGGAATTATACAACTCATGATCTAGAGTTGGTATTGGTATGAAATTCATGGATTGTTTTCTATTAGTACGTATTGGATGAGAGTTTCATGTTATATACTAACCATAATATCCTAAAGTATATCATTTCATAGCATGACACATGAACCTTTAGTAATAGAGTTTTTTTTATTACCTCCATTCATTTGACTTTAAAAATGAAAAAATTCCTGGGAAGGGGTATATTATGGCTAGTGCCCTGAGTATGAAGTCCCAGTCATAGGTATTATAGGAGGCTGGTAGGGAGTGGAAGTTGATGAAAATCTCCTCAAAAATAAATTACATTGTATAGGATTACCAGGGAAGATATACCATTACATATTTTTCAATTACCTTATTATTAATTGATAAAGTGAAAGAGATCCTATTTTTCAACTTATACCATCATGTTATAAAAGATGATATATAAATTGGATAGCTTCATCCTAATTAGTCCCAATATAATGATGGGATATTATACTTTTGAGGTTAATTTGTGGTTCCTACACTTATGTGTAAGGATATGATACAGGATTCACTTGTATCTTGAGGGGTTGTTCACCTGGGGTATACCAAGATATATTATGGAACTCATAAGTAGTATTGGTGGATCAAGATGAAGAATGACATTACAAGGATAATTTCATGATCTTTCACTTATCACTAGGTAAATAAAAAGAACCAACAACCTATAGTTCATTTTCATGATGAGGTTGTCAAGGAAAACTCAAGGGATCAATGAAATATGGGTTATTATACACTGATTGATGAAGGGTTAAAATTTACTATCAATCAAGGAGACCTATTCTATCAATGAGTTGGAATAATTTTATATCTTAGTTATGTTTCATGGTGTTCCTAAGAGTATCATATCAAATTTGGATACCAAGTTTAAATATATCTTTTGGAAGAGTCTGAAGAATGTGCACGATACTGAGTTGTATTTTTGTATGAAATAGTATTACCAAGATGATAAGTAGTCTATATATTAAATCCAAATTTTAGAGATCATATTGTGGTCGTTCATCCTTTATTTCAGCTATAATAGACTCATATTTTTTTATTTTATGTAAATACTTTATTTTCATCATTTTTCTATGAGTTTTAGGTGGATCCATTTTTGGGTGAATCCTAGTGGGATTTGAGTATTTTTAGGAAGATTGATTTTTTGTTTATAAAATATTTTTTTCAAAAACGGCCAACACCATGCCTTGGTGCACACCATTTTTTCATTAGTTTTCTTTAGTTTTATACTGAAAAGGGGAATCAGCTTTTCAATTCATTTTGGAGGTAGTGGTGAGGGAAACATTCCTTAGACATCGGCACCATGCCCTAGTGGAAATTGTTTTAGTGTCGATATTGTTTTATAATATCTAAAATTCCTCCTTCCTCATATATACATAAATAATATATTTTTTGTCTTAAAATCATGTTTAAAAATAATTATGCATCAATCAATACCCTTTTCACTCATTTTTTCATAAATAAATCACTATATTATCCTTCTCATTTATAGATTGGTGATTTTGAGGTGTTCTTGATGAGAGTGCTAATTTTGTTCTATTATCTTCATATAATCCTTATTTTATTCCTTGTTTTGATCAATATTATTTTTCCTTTGACTTGTATAAGGGATACGTTCCTCTTCCTTTTTGGTGTTTCAATTTTGAGATAGTTTAGAGGAGAACTTAGTGATTTCTTCTTGTTCTATTCAAACTCTTCTTGTTATTTTTACACAATCTTAAAATGTAGCTGTTATAGTTAGGGATATGTTATATCATGTGATATATTTGTGTGGTTTAATCAGTGTTATTGAATAGTTTCTCTTCTTCAGGATCATTGGGATTATTTGACATATTGGTATTGAACCTCTTAAATAATCGTTCATTAGAAAGTCTCTCACATTATAGATTTGATGTTTCTTTTTAACTACACTCAGATTTTACCATTATTGGTGGTTTTCATGGGTTATGTCTTTTTCTACCCCTTGTTTTGTTCTTATTTTTTCATTTATCTAGAAATTATATTATTTTATGTCAAACCAGATCTAGGAGTTCTTGTTGAGCGATCTTATTATAATGGGTGTGTGAATGTAGCATCAGAGACGATACCCTTGAAGAACCTTGACATTGATTTTGAAAACCTTGAAGTAGAAAGTTACATACCATTTATGGACATTTTTTGCTCTGGTTATTGTGGTGTGGTATTGAGTTGAATATATTTTATGATATTATTTGATAGTGATTGCTTGTGGGTGTGTGTTTAATCCATGAGACCTATTTATGATGCTTGATTCTATGAGTATGCTATTATAACTTTTTTTAATGTAATATGTTTATCAAATGTTTATGTATCTTTATATTGATTCTCATGGTTCCATTTTTTTATGTTTTCGGTATTATTTACCCTATTATGTGTGTTATAATGCCTTTGTAGTTTTTGTTAGGGTACTAAGAGAATATGGAATTTCATGGTATGGTTATCCAATAGAGGGGCATTGTGCATGGACTGCAATGATGATGGTGGTGGTACTGGGTATAGGGTAGGGGAGTGATGATCTGGAGGCCTTAAATGAAGAAATCGATTTAGGGGTATGATGGATTGGTGGTCAGACCAAAGACATAGACAAGGTATTATGTCCTAGAGATATTGTCGTGATGGAGTCAGGATGTGATGGCCTAGAGGCCTAATATGACTCAATGGATTGAAACTACTAAGAGATATGATTACCATCCCTATAGATAATTCTTAATCACTTATTAAATATTATAATTATCCTTATGATATGTACTCAGAGATGGTATGGTTGGGTATTGTGGTGGTTTTTTTGTCACAAGTGTGATCAGTGTATGATTGTTTATTCTTTCTTGCGCATTTATTATTGTCAAAGAATATACTTGTTATACATGTTACCAATTGTTAAGGATACATTGGTGGTATCCTACTATATTTATTACTCATGCCCTATATAGGAATCTTGTAACGTCCCGGTTCTGACAGCCACCCAAAGGCACCCCGTACTCGGTTGGTCACATAGCCTCAAGCACATTTTCCCAAGTGACAGAGGCTGTTGACTAGCAGCGAGGGCCTTGGGTGTGGTAGTGGGGAAACTATTCCCTCATTGGCAGAGTATACAGCGGAAGTAAACAGATACATACAAGAGCAGAAGCAATAATTATATCATACCAAAATATAAATGGTGGAAAACTGATAGCTCTAACTGGAGCACATATATATAATGATGCATGAAACATATGTCTAGGAAAGCAGCAAAACAAATCACAATGATGAAATACAGTACTAAACCAAGTCCAAAAGAAAAATAGCAATCATCTCCACAGCATCGCAAGCCAAATCTTGGTTCCGTGCTCTCTAGCTCCACAGTATTTCAAGTACCTAATGTAGAAGGGCGCTTGCCCTTGTCTAGAACTTCATTAATATAATCTGTTTGGGCCCAAAAGAATGGTCGAAATAGGGTGTGAGACTAAATATTAGTAGGATACCACCACAATATTTGTACCTAACAGTAAAATACTATATGGTAGGTAAAATTATAGGAAATAGTAAATAGGAAATTACTCAACAGTAAACAACCCACAGTTCAATACCAAGAAATAACTAAACAAGTAGATAAAACACAACATGTAGCCCTCTAGGTAGTACACTTAGTCTAACCCCTCTAGTCCTACCTAGAAACACAAGCAAGTAGTTAAACACAAGGTAAACCTCTGGGAAGTACTCACATTTTATGCCCTCTGGTCCTACCTAACAAGTACAAGCAACCCTCTGGGTAGAACACTCAGTCTAACCCCTCTGGTTTAGCTTAATAATAGACTCTCTGAAGATGCACTCATCGTCAATTCCCCCTATAGTTTGGTATCAGTACTTAAGGCACTCTGGGGAAGCACTCAACGTCACATTCCCCCCATGTCCTGCGTTGAATAACTATAGACACTCTGGGGAAGCACTCAACGTCAATTCCCCCTTTGGTCTCGCATCATAAATTATAAATACACTCTAGGGAAGCCCTTACGTCCATTCTCCCTATGGTCTATACACCAGGTTCTCACGTCCCTGTGTAATTCAAGAAAGTGTATAATTGTGTAACGGCCAAGGTAAACCTCAAAAACTACTTGGATAGCATTCTATAGCACAACAGCATAGCAGAACAATAGTCACACCATCCTATAATACTAGACACGGGAAAGTAAACAGCAACCTAACAGACAATCATGACCCTAAGGTCTAAATAGGAAAAACATGCATGGGAAAAACATAAAAAGCCCAACAATTCACCCTATTCAAAATCAATTATCATCTACTCAGGCATATCAGCATAGCAGAGAAACAATATGGCTAAAACGGTAAACGCGCAATACCCCGTTCATGGGTATTGGGCAAATTTGCACATAAAACTCAAGGACTAACTATGGAATGGAACAAAACACCTACCTCGGGGATAGGAGATCAATATAATTTAACCTTGAGGCTTTAATATCCTTATAACTTCGTAGATCTAAGAAAAAGTATAAAACATTCAACTCATGATAACTTGGAAAAGAAGAGAAATCATGAAATGAGGTTCCTCTGGAAGAGAGAACTCATTGATGTGATTTCAATGCTACCGATGGTGCTCAATTCGGAAGACGAACGGAGGGTCGGGGGTTCTTTGAAGATCAACTATCGTACGGACTCCTTCAGATGAACGAGACCTATACAATGGTTGTTCTGTCCGTCAAATGAGACCCTGGTGCGTTTAGTGAAAAAAAACAAAATACACGGCGTGTACTTTTGGAGTACCCGGCGTGTACTTATTGTTTCCATACTCCGCATTAGGTGGCCTCCAGGTCATCACACATGGCCATGTGCAAGGCTTCTACATGGCCAGCACACAGCTACTCGTGGTAACCGAGTACATGGCGTGTACTTTAAAAATTTCCAAAAATGCCTTTTTTCTCAAAAACTCAAGGAAAAAGAAAAACATACCTGAAAAAAAAGATTCAGGCTCTTATAAACTTTCTCCCTTTAAGAAATTCGTCCCCGAATTTCCCTAGCGCGACATAGAAGAAGAAAACTCAAATAGTTCTGGCCACTATGCTCGTATATCGGACTCCCTCTCCCAATTCTTGTCCTGCACCCACCCGTGCTTCCATAAAACTCGTACCAGAGGAACTGACTGGCCACAGAGTACCTTTGTATTGTGATCAATAATCCGGATAGGATGCTCTTCAAACGGCGCATCCAATTAAAGCTCAACCTCCTTGGGTTGAAATACATGAGATGGTTCTGATAATTAACGTCGAAGTTGAGAAATGTGGAAGACGTTGTGCATAGCCATGTACCTCTGAGGTAACTACAACTGATAGGCAACTGGCCCAATTCTCTCCAACACCTCAAACGGTCTGAAATACCTCGGTGAAAGCTTACCATGTCTCCTAATTCACTTTTTCCCCAACCTCGGTGTGAAACATAGAAAACCCTGATCCCTGACCTTGAACTCCAGAGGTTGTCTCCATTGATCAGCATAAGACTTCTGTCAAGACTTTGCAGTTGCCATCCTCTTCCGAATAAACTCTATCTTCTCTATGGTCTCCTGAACAAGATGAGATCCCAAAAAAGCTGCATCTCCTGCCTCCATCCAACATAAGGTTAATCGACATGGTCTACCATACAAAGCCTCATAAAGTGACATCTAAATAGTTTCTTGAAAACTATTATTGTAGGCAAACTCCAAAAGAGGTATATGCTTCTCCAAAGAACTTCCAAAATCCAGGATCCATGCACAGAGCATGTCCTCAAGCACCTGAATCGTACACTCAGACTAACCATCTATCTGGGGGCGGTAAGCTGTACTCAAAAGTACCTATGTACCCAAATCCTTATGAAGCCCCTTCCAGACCCAAGAAGTAAAACATGCATCCCTGTCTGAAACGATGGAGTGCGGTACTCCATGCAGACATACAATCTCTCTGATGTACAACCATCCCAGCTCATCATCACTAAAGGTCTCCATGATCGGTAAGAAGTGATAAACCTTCGTGAGTATATAAATGACCACCTAAATAGCATCATTCTCTTGAGATGACCTCAGCAACCCAGTCACGAAGTCCATCGCGACATCCTTCCACTTCCACTCGGGAATGGGTAGCTGTTACAAAATCCCTGGTGGTCCTTGATGGTCCTCCTTCACCTGCTGACAATTAGAACACCTCATGATGAAACCAGCAATGTCCCTCTTCATTCCTGGATACCAATACTGATGGTGTAGATCATGATAAATCATGGTTATTACAAGATGAACTGCCCAAACTGAGGAATGAAAATCCTGCATCAGATCATCGTGTATGTCTGTTGGCACCCATACGCGACCCTATAAACACAAGATCTCATCCTCACATATGTTCCATCCTAAAATAGGGTCATCTCTCGACATGCTTTATTTTATGAGTAGGCCTTCATAATCTGATAGTTTCCTCATTCGAACTCGATCTAGAAGAGTAGAGGTAACAGCTACAGAAGAAAGGAAAGTTTTCCCTTGTCTATTGTGCACCTCTAAATGCATCTCAGAGAACAAATCCATAAGCTTCCACTCACTGCTAGCCTCCTGAACTACCTATATCTGAGTCCTCCTACTCAATGCATCAGCCATTGTGTTTCCTTTCACATTTGTATAGGCAAGCTCAAAGTCAAATGACTGTAGGTACTTAACCCACCTGTGCTGCCTCAAATTCAGATCATGCTGAGTGAAGATGTACTTGATACTTTTTTGGTCAGTGAAAACCACAAAGTGCTCTCCCAAAAGATAACGTCTTCAATAGCGTAGGTCATGAACAATAACTTCCAACTCCAGATCATGCGTCAGGTAGTTCCTCTCATGTATCCACAACTGTTGTGACCCATACGCAACGACTCCTTCCCCCTTCATAAGCACAACTCCCATCCCAATACCTGATTCATCACAATAAACAGTATAGATCTTTCCCGGCTCTGGCAAGACTAGTATTAGGGCTGAAGTAAACCTCCCTTCCATCTCCTAAAATCCTGACTCACCAGAGTCTGACCACATAGACTTCACACCCTTCTTGTCCAGACCTATAAGTGGTTCTTCTAAGTGTGATAAGTCTTCTATGAAGCTTCTATAGTATCTAGACAGCCCTAGGAAAATTCGCACCTCAAAGACGTTCTTCAGATGCTCCCAGGAAACTACATCTCTCACTTTCTCTGGGTCTACTGGTACTCTTGCCTCTGAGATAACATGAACCAGCAAGTGAATCTGATCCATCCAAAAGTGTCACTTTGAGATCTTAGCATATAATGATGCTCTCTCAGTGTACTCAAAATGATCTCAAGATGGAAAGCATGGTCATGTTGAGTGTGAGAGTACACCAAGATGTCTTCTATGAAGACCACCATGAAGGAATCCAAGTATGGATGGAACACTCGTTTCATCAGTTACATGAACATTGCAGGAACATTCATGAGACCAAACAACATAAACATATACTCGTATAGACCATACCTACTTCGAAAGGCTGTAAAAGGTATATCAGATAGTCTAACTCGCAACTGATGATAACCGGACCTCAAGTTAATCTTTTAGAACACTCAGGCTCTTCAAAGATGATAAAATATATCATCAATTCTAGGTAAGGGATATCAGTTCTAGATAGTCAACAGGTTCAACTTTCGATAGTCCACAAAAATCCTAAGGGTATCTTCTGCCTTCTTCGCAAACAGGACTGGTAAACCCCAAGGAGAAGTACTGGGTCGGATGAAACCATTTTCTTGCAACTCCTCCAACTATTTCTTGAGCTCCTGAAACTTAGGTGTGACCATCCTATAAGGAGGAGTGGACACTAGTGCCGCTCCTGGAACAAGCTCATTCGAGAAGTCTACCTCACGCTCTAGAGGCAAACCAGAAAAGTTCTTTGGAAAGACATCTCTGAAACGATCCACCACTGGAGGAAAGTCTAACTGTGACGTCCCTTGATCATCTAGATATAAACTATAAATATGGGATGTAAATATTCCTAACCCATGATGCTCTGGACCCGATCTACTCGCCTGGACATCCCAATCGCCCATATGAAGAAACAGTACGCCCTCTCGTGAGGTGAAACTCACTCTACGACGATAATAGTCGATTACTACCTGGAAGGGAACTAGCCAGTCCATTCCAAGAATGAAATCATTTCCAATCATTTCAAGGACATAGAGGTCCCATAAAAAGTGACACCCAGCACCCTCTAGAGGGAACTCCCTGCACTGATGTACACTTGCTGTTCTAGTCGCTAACGGAGTGTCTAGCGTCAAGATTTCAATAGAAGAAAAGATGAAAAGACCAAGGCTCTCCACAACAGAAACAGATATAAAGCTATGTGAATACCCTATATCAAAAACATCAAAAGATAAAACTAAGGCAACTAAGATCAGACATTGATTTGTAGAAGGTCTGAGATCCTGCTCCTACTGGGTCTGCTCCACTGCAAAGGTCTGGCCTGCACCACAGCCCGGTGACCCTGCCTGACCACTCTGAGCTGATCCACTTTGTTGTCACTGAAAACTGGAATATTGGCTACCATGACCATGACATCCACCTCAGCCGGAACGTCCAGAAGAGCTCTAGTTCCCTGACTGGAGAGAAAATGGTGGTGCTGCTCCCAAACACAGAGTCATAGAAGAACCCATGTCACCAGCAGCTGGTGAAAAGATCTGAAAGAATCACTAAAGGTGACCCAACTTTCCGCACAACAGGCACTCCACTGGGTCTCTTAGGTATTGTGGCCTTGTTTTCCCACTCTTTTCGAAGTGGTAGCACACTACCTGGATGCCATAAGAAGTGTCTCACCTCCTCAGATCACTGTGTGAAGACTCCCTACGGCGCTTCCTGCTGTCAGTAGGAGGAATACTAACCCCAGATGTAGAGAGGCCCTGTCTCCCAACTCCAAAATCACTGAGATTTCACTTTTTTATCAGCACCTAGTTGACGATATAAGTGATAGAAGTCAATAGAAAGATGTTCACCTGCGATCGGATGTCATGCCTTAGACCATCCTCGAAGTTCCTTGACATAAACAACTAATCTACTCCTAGAATAGGTGTGAAGCACTACAACTCAGTAAAGCGGGATGAGTAATCCCAAACAGAAAGATTACCCTGCTCCAGAATCATAAACTCGCAGGCTTGATCGGCCCACAAGGTCTCCGGATAGAAGTAGTCAAAGAAGATGTGCTAAAACTCATACCATTCCATAACCTGGTGGCGTCCCACCTATGAGATCACATCCCACCACCTCTTGGTGGAGTCTTGAAGCATATAGGTAGCAAGTTTGACCCTCCTCTTTGGAGGTGTCTCCAGATGCTCAAAGATCACCAGCATGGCTTCTAGCCATGACTTTGCAGCCTGAGGTCCTCCATCCCCTGAGAAAGTGAGAGGATGCTGCTACTAGAAGACCCGCATAAAATTAGCCATTGACGGGGAAGGAGGTGTCACTCCCTAAAAGATCTGAATCATCCTCCAAAATCCCTCTCTGCACTATGCATCAGCACCTACATCAGGTACAACAGCTGGTGCCAAGGCAGGAAAAACTGGAGGAGCTGCAGGTAGTCCTCGATCGGCTATGTCCGGTGTCTGATCACCGCTTGGCAACGGGCGTACAACCGAAGGAAGTCTCGGTGGCATGACTCTTCAAGGTCAAGTGCACACCTTAGATCAAGATATCAAGGACTGAAAACAAGGAGTGTAAGAAGGGAAAATGAGAAAGAAAGCACTCATTTTTTACAAAACATGACTACACGGCCTGTAAATTTCCTACATGGAGTGTTCCTTTAAGTCATTCACATGGGCGTGTACTCCTGCCTAAACTGGTCGTGAAACACCCCAAACACATGACATGTTCTTCTAACAAACGGTGTGTACTTGAATCCTATTCCCATGCCTGAGTCCTTCCACACTGTGAAGCCGCACGAATCTCTTAAGACAAGACTACATGGTGTGTTTAAGATGGACATGGCCTGTACTAGACAAGCTTCACCTATCCCGTGTTGTTAGTGACATGGTCGGGTACCTGTGTCAGACTACATGGAGTTTTTAGATGGAACATGGCATGTATTAGACACAACTCGTCCAACCTGTGTTGTTAGTGACACGGGTGGACACGGGGTTGACATGACACATTGTGTGTGGACGATACACAGCGTGTTCACTCCAGATTTTTCCCCATCTCGTGTCTCTACCCACACGGCATACAACACAGTCATAGACTACATGGCATGTACATAGAGTACACAACGTGTACTTATGTAAAACTTTTTTTCCCGAACAGAAGAACACATGGAATGTAGTCAAAACTACATGGTGTGTATTCTGGGTTTTTCCAGACAATAAGCCTCAGAAACTACTCTGGAACCCAGAAAACATTGAATTGAACACTGAAAGTGCCAAATTCTGACCCGTGAGGGCCCACACTCCCTAAAAATCAAATCTTTGCATCTTAAACATGTTATAACAATGTAAGAAGTCAATGATCCACCAAATTCTGGTCCATGAGGTCCCATAACAACTCAAGAACCAAATTTTGGCGTTCATTCAAAGAAAACATTACACAAACAGTACCCTATCAAACAGCAGGTAGTTTATCAAGGCATTTATCATGACATCATGCATATTCTACACAACATCTATCACAACAACATGCAATCGCTAACTCATCCTAAATGGCATGGAAAGAATGCATGATATGTGATTTCTAGTAAGTGCCTATATGATGCCTGAGATGGAATACCCTCATCTCATTGGGTTTCAATAGAAATAGAACCTCAATAACATCAACAATCATATCACAAATCATGTGAATCACTCAAGGTGAAATCAAATCAACTGTAAACTTGGAAAATCTGAAAATTGCAATTAAACGAGGTAGATTGGATTTTACCTATACACAGGTTAGATACTCCCGGGCACAGCTTAATACCAAGTACCAATTCCTTCCTATACCTGGATAAGGCTCCAAACAGTAAGTCAAGAAGAAAACAATTACTTCGATTCCACTTTGTAACATCCCAGTTCCGGTAGCCACCCAGAGGCACCCCGTACCCAGATGGTCACATATCCTCCATTGCATTTCCCCAAACTCCAAAGGCTGCCGACTAGCAGCGAGGGCCTTGAGTGTGATAGTGGGGAAACTATGCCCTCATTGGCAGATTACACAGCAGAAGTAAACATATACATACAAGAGCAGAACCAATAATGATATCATACCAAAATATAAATAGCAAAAAACTAATAGCATAAACTTGATCACAAATATATAATGATGCATGACACATATGTCTAGAAAAGCAGCTAAACAAAGCACAATACTAAAATACAGTACTAAACCAAGTCCAAAAGAAAAAAATTAATCAGCTCTATAGTATCGAAAGCCAAATCTCAGTCCCATACTCTCCAGCTCCACAACATGTCAAGTACCTGAAGTAGGAGGACGCTTTCCCATGTCTAGACCTACAACAACCTAATCTTTTTGGGCCTAAAAGAATTTCCCAAATAGGGTGTGAGACTAAATCACAATAGGTAACCACTAAGAGATCTATGCCTAATAATCAAAGAGTATATGAAAGGTAAAAGTGGAGGGAAAAATAAACATGAAAGTACTCAACAGTAAACAATCCACAGTTCAATATCAAGCAACAACTAAACAAGAAGATAAAACACAACAGGTAGCCCTCTGGGCAGTACACTCAGTCTAACCCCTATGATCCTACCTATCAACACAAGAAAACATATAAACACAAGGTAACCCTCTGGGAAGTACTCACAGACTATCCCATATGGTCCTACCTAACAAGTACAAGCAACCCTCTGGAAAAAACACTCAGTCTAACCCCTCTGGTTCAGCTTTAGAATATAATCTCTGAGAAAGCACTCACTGTCAATTCCCCTTATACTCTCGTATCGATACTAAAGGTGCTCTGGGGAAGCACTTAACGTCACATTCCCCTTGTGGCCCACGTTGATGAACTACAAACACTCTGAGGAAGCACTCAATGTCAATTACCCCTATGGTCTCGCATCATAAATTATAAAGACACTCTGGGGAAGTACTTATGTCGATTCTCCCTATGGTCTATACACCAAGTTCTCACGGCCCTGTGTAAGTCAAGAAAGTGTAGCAGCACGTAACGGCCAAGGTAAACCTTAATAAATACTTGGATATCACTCTACAACACAACAGTATAACAGAACAACATTCACACCATCCTAAAATACTAGGCATGGTAAAGTAAACAACATCCTAATAGGCAATCAAGACCCTAAGGTCCAAACAGGAAAAACATGCATGTAAAAACATCAAAAGCACAAAAATTCACCCTATTGACAATCAATTATCATATACTCAGGCATATCAGCATAGCAGAGAAATAATAGGGCTAAAACGGTAAATGCAGAATACCTCGTTCATGGGTATTGGGCAATTTTTCACGTAAAACTCAAGGACTAACTTCGGAAAGGCACAAACCACCTACCCCGGGGTTAGGAGATCAATATACTTGAACCTAGAGGATTGAATCTCCTTATAATGCTGAAGATCAAGAAAATGAATAAAACTTTCAACCCACAATAACTTGGAAAATAATAGAAATCATGAAATGAGGTTCCAGCAGTAGAGAGAACTCACTGGTGCGATTCCAACGCAACTGACGATGATCAATTTAGAGGAAGGACGGAGGCTCGGGGGTTTGTCGAAGATTCAATGTCATATGAACTCCTTCATATGAATGTGACCTAAAAAAAGGTTGTTCTATCCGTCAGACACGAACCTAGTGTGTTTAATGAAAAAAAACAAAATACACAGCATGTAATTTTGGAGTACACGGTGTGTACTTGCTGTTTCCGTACTCCGCATTAGGTATCCTCCAGTTCATCACACATGATCGTGTGCAAGGCCTCTACACGGCCAACACATGGCTACCCGTGGTAACTGAGTACACGACATGTACTCATAAAGTACACAGTGTGTACTTCAAAAATCACTAGAAACTCTTCTTTTCTCAAAAACTCCAGGAAAAATAAAAACATACCTGAAAAAAAGATCTGGATTCTTACAAATCGGGATGTGAATATAGAATTCATTTATATGGATCTAAGAAACGTAAAGGATACCATGAAATATTATTTAGTTGAGGAGCATAAATATGGTATAAGTACCAAGACATACTCGAGAGAATTCCAAAATGTTAATTATTTATTTAATTTTACTCTATATCATCTAGTTTGGATTTCCACCTTAGGATGCCATTTATTTATTTATATAACTTATGTGCCATTTTTTATTAAATTTAGATTTATATTCTTCTATATAAATTTTTTGTTATTATATTTATTTTTATATGTTCTATATGTGTATGTTTGTGATACTGAGGGTATAGTCTCCCAACTGATGGTGTTTGGACCCTCACTAATAGTCATAAGCTTCTTGTGTATGAGGAGGTGGGCATGAGGTATTATGACTCTTTGAATCAGGACTAGAGGTTTGGGTCAGGGTGTTAAAAAATTTTGTCAGAGAAAAGTATTCATATTTTCTATTGACTAACCTATGAAATTGTGGAAATGAGATAGGCTATGTGGGACTTGGGTAGAGGATTTCCATGTTTCTATCCTACTCAGGTGTGATGAACCTCCGGGTTGCCTTTAATGTTATTGTGGTTTTTATTATTTATGGTTTTCGTCGCATTCATGGTCATGAGTAAAAATATAGGATCATGTTCTATATATATACTCATTGTGTGTGGCATACTAGTTATTTAATTTCATGTTTTTTTATCTATTTGGGATAGAATTATATTCTTTGATTGAGTGATATATCTATTTTCTATGACATTGTGATATATCTATTCTAGTATTAATTAGTTGATTCTCATCATGATATTATATATATGTGTGTGTGTGTGTGTGTGTGTGTGTGTGTGTTATTGGGACTAACATGCGGGGATGGACCTTGGTTAGTTCTAGGAGGTATATGCCTTGGGTTAAAGGTATCCTTCTAGGAGAGACTTTTTGTGATCCCATAGACTAACTAGGATCTGTCCTAATGGGTTTAGATGATATCAATTTTTCCTTCATGTTGTAGGAGATTCCACCTTGAAGAAGACTAGTGGGACTATTAGCTAACGTGGTTCAGTATACTCCTACTAGGGAGGATTCCCCCAGTCTATAACCTAGAGTGCAGGAGGGTAAAGTAGAGTAAACTCTTGAACTTGGTTCAGTAGCACTGGAAGTGGGACCAACTTATCCGGGAATCCTTCCTCTTGTACCTACCTATATTAAAGGGTCCCCAAGGTCTATCATTAACTAAACTAATGACTTATATCTCTAGAATCTACCATCCTTTCAGAACACTAGAGGGACATAGGATGTAGAGGAATGAATAGATTTCATTGAAGGAGTATTTAACCTCATAGAGACACCTGAAGATAGGGAGGTAAAGATGGAAAATTTCATGATATAGGTACCCACCAAGAGGTAATGCGTGGGATAGGCTGGAAAGTATGAGGGTCACATATGGGAGGCCTTAAAGAACCTATTTTTTGGGGAATTTTTTCTTAATGCTTTGAAGCTGGAGTGAGCATAGGATTTTATGGAGGCACAACATGGGTCCAGGAATGTATCCAAATACCCCACTTTATTTTCTATATTACTTCATTTTACCCTCTATTAGATGGAAATGATGAAAAAAAGTCTTAGAAGTTAAATATAAGTCTTCATCCTAACATTAAGTGAGAAGTTAGAAGTATCAAACTAATGAATTACCTGGAGGTTCTGCATAAGGATTTGGATATTAAGAAGGTCTTGGAGGAGGACTGAGAAACTCACTTATTCCACCATTCGGTACTCAGGTAGATGGACCTCTTAGTGTTGCGATGAGTGTATCTACTAGTAGCCGAAATGGGGAGACCGAGGACCGGAAACAGGGTAGTGGTAAAAAGGGGGTGCAGAGCTTTTAATATTAAATTCCCTCGGGAGGAGATACATAGTTCTATAACTATGGATAGACCATACATTACCATAGGTTCTTCACATAAACTTGGGTAAAATGTCAATAATGTGGAAATATGGGGAATATTTAGTAACTTTTCCCTGTGGTTTGAGTCCATTATTCTATAAGGGATCATTGATGATGTGATGAAGGAAATAAAGATTTTAATAGGGTCCTCAGTGGTAGGATGAGATGATAATGGATCAGGTGAGTCGCATACCTTAGGGACAAGGTCATGGAGCTGAGTTATGTTGAGTATATATAGTGGATCGGACTCCAGTAGATGTAGGTAAGGGACCATACACTATTCAAGGTATGGTCTTGATCACTACTACATTTTCAACTAATTTTTTTATACAGGTTCTTCTCATTCTTTTATATCTTCATAGGCTGATGTTATAATTGACTTTCTTTTCATGTTTTATTTTGAGTTTCTTTCCCTCAATACATCATTAGGAAGAAAACTGGACTATCTTTAGTGACCCCCAAAGTGACATATAATCATTTTCAGTTATTGACATATATGGGACTTAATTGTTGATCCAATGAGTTTACTTAGGAATTTTCCATTCCTTTATGTTTTGGAAATCACAAACACATTTTCTAAAAGGAATATTATATTTCTCTAAGAAAAAATTTCTTAAAGAAAATTTTCTTTCTCTAAAAATGGTTTTGACTTTACCTATGGTTTCCAATGCCTTACCTAATGTTTTCCTAACAAAACCTAACAATCTATTTCTTAAGTCAAAAATTGGATCCTTATCCAAACTCAGAACCTTACAGGTCCTTAAAATATAATTTCCCCCAAATTCAGAATCTGATTTCTCTATAATTGAGAATATGATTTCTCTAGACTTCCAAATATGATTTTTACAAAATGGAGAATATAATATTTCTAGAATTGAGAATCCAATTTATTTAGAATTGTGAATCAAATATCATCAGAAATATTTCTCTGATTCTCTCAGAAATAATTCTTTGATTCTCTCAGAAATCAAACTTTGATTCTCCCAGAAATTATACTATGATTTTCTAAAAAATTAGACTCTGATTCTCTTTGAAATAAAATTTTGATTCTCTCGAAAATGAGACTCCAATATCTTAGATATCTTAATCTGATTTTCAAAAAAATTAGATTCCAATTTAATTTTTCTTAGAATCCAATTATCAATATTTTTAGACACCAAATTACACTATATTAAGAATATTATTATATTATTTCGTTACAGTTATCATATTTACATAATATAGAGTTTAATTTTATCAGATTATAAATGTGATAATGTTTATTAAGCATAGTAATGTTTCTCATAGTTAGTTATATAAAATAATGTCATCCAATTTTCTTTAACTTAACTATTTCATAAGTTCCACATGTACAGGTCCCTCCAATATTTAATGAAAAATATAACCTTTGGAGGAGAATTCAACCATTTGAGATTTTTACTATAAATACCCAACCATTGGAAATCATTTTATAGGTGTGGAGTTTTTATCAATATCGATTGATCTATGGAATGGAGTGATACTCTGTGAGAGCTCTTCTCAATCCTGGCTTGTGCGATTTCTATGAACAACTTGTTCATCTCTGAACAACTTGTTCAACCTAACTAGTGTGAATCTAATTGTTTCTGTTTATCAATCAAGGGATTCTAAGAATTGGAAGAAATATGTGTCGATTACCTACTTAATCGGTTGCTTGTGGGGATAACAAGACAGATACTGATTTAATATTGAAGGATTACCTTACTGTGGGTAAGACAAACTTTCCTGAAAGTATAAATCAAGGGACCTTTATCCAAGGTTTTTGGATACCCTTCTCTTTGGGTTCAAATATTTCTTATACTTGTTTACTTGTTTACTTGTTTTTTATACAAGTTTTATTTCCACAGCATTTTGATAAATTTACAAAGTGTAAATTTCATACACTTTCATATACTTGTAATAACTATGATATATTAGATTCTATATGCTTTAAGGTAGAATCATTCCTTAAGTAAACTTTTATTAAGTTTCTTTATCAGATACTAATAATGTTATTTTCTTTATTAAGAACTAAAGAGGGATTGTGAATTCATCTTTTTTAACTATGTTAAAAAAAGATTTTCTCCAGGATAAAAACAAATTTTTTAAACTTACAATTCACCCACCCACCTCTTGTAATTGATCAATATACATTTGTATTTTGATCCTACAATTTGTACCAGATTAGGTATCTGAAATACATATACTTGCATATGAGTATTCTTAATCAACTTCTCTTAATTATCTTTACTTCTTCAAGTTTTTCTTTCAATTTTTCATTATAAATGCTTTGTTTATAATCTTTTTCTAATAACACATTTTTTGGGAAAAGAAATTTTTTTATGAATGATAGGAATGAATGTTGGATCAATAGAAAACATAAATCTTACCAGAACCCCAATTTCTGATGGATATGACTATGAATACTGGAGATATAGAATGAAGAATTTTATTTTCAATGCCAGTGTGGATAATTTTGTTGTGTTAACTAGAGATTAAAATATTTCTAACAAGGAAATCAGACAATTCATAAAGAAAGAAAAGCAAGAGGATCAACTTAACTTTATTGTATGCAATACTTTATTATTTTCTATGACTAGGAAAATCTATAGCTAGATTTTATCATATGAATCTTCTAATAACATCTGGAAGAAATTAGAAGTTACACATTTTGGAAAATCCAACGTTATTGAAACAAGAAGAGCTATGCATAGATCTGAATACCAGGGTTTTATGTTTCCTTATGGAGAACATGTATGCATAGTTCAATAAAGGTTTATGACTGTTGTCAATAGCCTTCAGTCTATGGGTGATAAAGGACTTGATGATGAGATTCTTCTGGATAAGATAATAGATATTATTCCTAATGAGTGGTAATCCAAAAGAATAGTGATTGATGAGAATATGAAAGTTTTAAACATCACACTTGATGAGTTATTCAATACTCTTCTACGGTTTGAAACTAGAATGAAGGGATATGTATATATCAATAAGAAAAATAATAGTAATGGTAGTGTTGATTTCACTACTACATCAAATCATATGAAATACAAGACTTTGGAAAGAGTTACTATATCAAAATCCAAGTATATACTGTTATATATGAATCAAGTGATAACGATCATTATGAGAATGAACTTTCTAATATTTCTCAAATTATGAACAAGATTTTGTGAAAAAAATATTTATAATATAGATACAAGAAGAAAGAAAGAAAGGATATGAAATAATATGAAGTGACTTACATGGAATGTAAGAAGGATAAAAATATAAAAATAGATTGTCCTAAGCTTAATAAGAAATAAATAAAGGATAGAAATTTTGAAAGGAATAAGAAGAGGTATTATATATCTAAAAGAAGGAAAGTACTAAAATTTAATGATTCATGGAGTTCCAGTAGTGGAGACTTTTATGATGAATCATCAGATATTGAATCATCTAGATAGAAGAATATCAATCTTATAGACAGAATTCCTATTGAAAATCAAGGTCTCATGGATAAGGTAAACACTGCTGAATCTTTAACCAACATTTCTTTAAGTTCTAATTATCTTATTGAAGAATATTATTAATCTTCATATAAAGAATATTCCTCATCAGAATATAATAATTTTCATTATTTTGAATAATTATCTAGTTTCTTCAAGTTACTTGAGAATGAAAATTGTAAGATCAATAAGAAACTTTGTAAGTCAAATTCTAGAATATCTATTTTAACCAAATAAGCATCAAATCTTTCAAAAGATATTGATTAGAAAACCATTGATTTTGAAAATGTCTCCAAAAACCCTGAGTAATTAAATTCTAAAATGGATAAAATGTCTAAGGATCTTGAGAATGTTATTCCCAAGAAAAATTATTTAGATACAAACTCAAATTCTACGACTAAAAACTAGGAGGATAAGAATTTACTCCTGAGACAAAAATCTGAAATATTTTCCTTAAATAATCTGTAATCAAACTTTACTTCTAGTAAATAAAACTTTGATAAAATGTATTCAAAATTCATCCTCTTAGAAATAGTTTTGTATTTGGTTATTCTCAATCAAAACCTCTTTTTAGTCATAACTATTTTGTACCCTAATGGGTTATTTTTTGAACTAATTTTTAATGTGGTGGACATTGGGAGAGATGTTGTTATTTTAATAAAACCCAATCCTTAGGTTTCTATAAAGTCCATTTTTTTATGAAAATGTGGATACCTATGATTTTATTTTATAGCATTTTTGGATCCTAGAAAGTTTTTATTCTGAAAGTTTAACTATTTTATTTTAAGGAAAACAAAGGAAGTGAAAAAAATAATACATGGTACATCGATAGTGAATCTTCTCATCACATTACTGGAAACAAAAACATCATTGAAAATATTATTAATATGGATGGTTAAAAATTAACTTTCAGAGATAATTCTGAAGGAAAAAAAGATGGATGAATAATTTCTTTTCCAAATATGATATTTTGTTGTAATGATATTTTTATGAATTTGATATATTAATGAAAGTGTTCCTTTTCATTGTTTTGTTTTGTATGTTTCTGAACCTTTTAGGAACAATTTTTTTCCTCTATTCCTTTTTGAAAATCAAAAAAGGGTAGAAAATAATGATCACAAATAATATTATTTTAAAGGAAGAAAATAACTAAGTAAGGGGGAGATTACTTAAAGAAGAAATTCTTAATTAAGGGAGAGTTGTTTATATAAGAATTAAAAGAATATGATACTTAGGGATTTCATAACCTAAGGGGGAGTTATCCATATTCATCCTAATCCACAAACAAAAATAGAGATGAGTATTTCTTTTAAAGTTCAAAAATTAAAACCATAGTCTTTTATAATTATTTTATGAAATGTTGTTTATGCTTTCCAAAAAAGGGGATATTATTGATTCAATAAGTTTCCTTATGAATTTTACATTACTTTATGTTTTGGAAATCACAAACACATTTTCTTAATGAAACTTTTCTTTCTCTAAGAAATATTTTCTTAAAGAAAAATTTCTTTCTCTAAAAATGGTTTTGATTTTACCTATGGTTTCAAACACCTTACCTAATGTTTTCCTAACTAAACCTTACCATATTTTCCTTAATGAAAAAATTGGTTACTTATGAAAACTCGTAACCTTATAGTTCCATAGAATATTATTTCCATGGAATTTAGAATCCGATTTCTCTAGAATTTAGAATATTATTTCTCTAGAATTCAGAATCTGATTTCTCTATAATTGGGAATATGATTTCTCTAGAATTGAGAATAAAATTTCTCTATAATTTTGAATAGGATTTCATTAGAAATTGTACTATGATTATCTTAGAAATAAGACTTCTATTATCTCAAAAATAATACATGAATTCTCTCAGAAATAAAACTCTGATTCTTAATGAAATCAGACACCAATTCTCTCAGAAATCAGACTATGCTTCTCTTAAAGATTGAACTCATATTTTAAAAAAAATTAGAATCTAATTATTAGTTTTCTTAAATTATGATTGTTAATATTTTGAGACTCCAAATTACAATATCTTAAGAATCTAATTAAATTATTTTGTAAAAATTATCATATTTCCCTAATGTAGAGTTTCATTTTATGGGATGCTAAATATGATAATACTTCTTAAGAATAGTAATTTTTCTCATAGTTTGTTATATAAAATGATGTCATCCAATCTATTTTAACTTACCATTGCCTATGTTCATGTACATAGGTCCCTATGAAATTTAGAAAAAAATATGACCGTTGGAGGAGAAGTCAATTGTTGGATATTTTTCCTATAAATATACATCCATTTTAAATCATTTTATAGGTGTGAATTTTTTATCAAGAGCAATTCACCTCTAGAATGAATTGATACTATCTGAGAGCTCTGCTCAAACCTTACTTAAGCGATTACTTTGAATAACTTGTTCAGTTGTGAAAAACTTGTTCAACACGCCTAGTGCGAATATGATTATTGTTTTTTATCAATCAAGGGATCCTAAGGATAAGAAGATAGAGGTGCTGATTACCTACTTAATTTAGGGCTTTTTTGGATAGAAAAATAGATACCGATATTTTTATTGATGGATTACCCTAGTGTTGGTAAGATATCCTTTCTTGAAAGTATAAATCAAGTGACCTTTTTTCAAGGTTTTTGGATACCCTTATCTTTGGGTTTAATGATTTATTATACTTGTTTACTTATTTTTATAAAGAATTTATTTCTACTGTATTTTGTTAAAGTTAAAAAGTGTAAATTTATTACACTTTCTTATACTTGTACAAACATTGATATATTGTATTTTATACTCTTTATGGTAGCATATTTCATTAAGTAAAATTGTCTTATGTTTCTTTATTAGATCCATATTATCAGATCCTTAGAAAGTTAGTTTCTTTATGAATAACTAAATAGGTCTTGTGAATTCATCTTGTTTAACTTTGTTAAATATATATTTTATTAAGGATAAAAATGATAGTTTTTAAACCTACAATCCCCCCCTTTGTAATTTCGAAATCTAAATTTACATTTCAATTCTACATTCATGATTCTAAATATGATGAGCTTTGAAGTGATTCTTATCATGGACTAATTGACTAGCTTCCAATACAACATTGATTACTGTCAATGATGGGTATCTTTAACATATCCCAATGGAGATAAGTTTGTGATGATTGGTGAATGGGAGTTGGGATTAGGTAGAGTGGGTTTATACTTGGTCCAGTTTGGGTTGATTATAGTATGGATTATAGGCTTGGATATTTCAGTAGGATGAATACTCGACCCATTGTATTTTCATCGGGTTGTGGATTTTTATCAAGATTTATTTCAATAAAACATTATAGGGATCCCCCTAATGAAAAGGTTGAGTTTAAGAGAGAAATCTTGAAAAGTGTACAACCCATTTTGATACCCATATATCATATGGTGTTGAATGAGTTGATGGAGATCAAATTAGATTTTGAGGTCTTATAACATAAGGTTTTTATCAATACTAGTACATCATTGTGGGGTGAACCTATTTTTTCCAATAAGGTGGATAGTAGTCTTAAAAACTATATATATTATCAAAATCTGAACCAGGCGATGATGAAAAATAGGTAACCCTTACCCAGGAATGATGGTCTTTTTGAACAGTTATAAGGGGACTAGTCATTCTTTACGATTGATCTTTGACTGGGGTATGATCAATTGTGGGTTCGATAGTTGAACATCACAAATAAAACATTCTGAAATATTTATGGTATTTATAAGTACATAGTCATACTATTTATACAAATGAATGAATAGGTAGTGTTTATGGCTCTAATGAGCAATATCTTTCACTTGAATATTAACTCATTTGTCATGGTGTTTTTTTATGATATCCACATTTACTCACAGACCCTAGAGTATCATGCCATACATATTTAGATAGTCATGCGAACACTTAGAGCACATACACTTTATTCCAACTTTTTTAAGTGTCACTTTTGTGTTTAGAAGGTCAAATTATTGGGACATGTGGTTTTTTAAACTAGTATATTAGTTGACCTAGAGAAAGTATAGGCAGTTATATCTTGGATACATACTTAAAAAAATTCCGAGATTAAGATAATTTTGGTTTTATTGGGATACTATTAGTATCTTATCCAAAAATTCTCCCATTTATCAACACCCATAATTTCACTAAAAAAGAAAGTGGTGAAGTTTTAGTGATAAAATTAGTATAATGAGGCATTTCATGAGCTATAGATGATGTTGAATATAGATCCAATGTTGATTCTTACAAATCCCTATATTGGATATGTCATTTACTATGACACTTCAGGATTGGTTTCATGGAAGTTGTTATGTAGAGGGATCATGAAGTAGCCTAAAAGTTACATCAGTTGTGACCCATGAGAAGAACTACCCTACCCCGGAATTGTAATCGGAAGTTTTGAAACATGTTGTGAAGTATTGGTGACACTATATCTTCTTTGAGAAGTTTTTTTGTCTATATGGACCACAATATCCTTCATTATATCTTCACACAAGGGAACATGAATTCAAGGTAGGGGAACTATGTAAAGTATTTATATACATTCAAATTTTAGATGGTGTATACACTAGGTGAAGGTAACATCATTACAAATGAATGTATTTGTAATACATAGGTAGCTTGAGAGCTTACTGAGTGACCATTGGAGAAATAGTGTGACCTAATGGGTTTGTTTTCTAATTAGATAATTGATAATTTTTAGGACCAGTGATCAATGACATGTAACCTAATAGTGATCACATATTCTTTAGTATAATGAGTTGAGTCTTGTTAAGAATATGACCCTGAGTGTGATGTGGTGTGGGAACAACTAGTAGGTGGTGACCTGATACCTGTGTGGTCATTAGATTACAATGATGTTATATTATTACATGGGATAGTTGTATCCCCTACTTCCATCCGGGAAGAGATAATGATAGGATTTTATACCTCTATGTCATTAGTACATCCTAGAAGAAAAAATATGTATCGTGGCTTTAGGTGGAAGTTCTTGTGGCTACAGATTAATAGGTAAATTTATAGATTTGTTTCCATATGTAGTAACTGATATAGGATAACGTTTGATCAGTATTTTTCTAGTGGTTTTATCCAACCATTTCCCATCCCTTTATAGTATTTATAGGATGTTGTGATGGACTTTTTTGAAGGGGTTACCTAGGACACTAAGGATCTACGATGTTGTTTGGGTGATTGATGATAAGTTGATGAAATTTTATAATTTATTACTGATCTGTGATACTCAATTAGTAGATGATATAGGAAATTTTTATTTTCAATAGATTTTATGGTTAAATAGAGTTCCTATAAGAATTATATATAACCAAGATTCACATTTTACATTACAGTTTTGGAAGGGCTTGCTGAAGGCCTGAGGAACTCTGTTGACATGAGGTTGGTGGGGAAACTTTGGTGGTGAAAATTATAGTTTTAAGAGGCCTTTGAGAGATTAAATATGATTCGAGAAATATTGACCTATCTCATATTAGGAATAGATTGCATGCTTACCATAGGAGGACATGTTTTGAGTTTACTGATAGAGACTGTGTTTTTTTAAAGTGACTCTTTTTCTAGGCCACTGATGTTTGAGAAAAGAAGGGAAGATAAACCTATATTATGTCAAACCATTATTTATCATCAAGGATATTATAAAAATGGAATACTATTTGGATATTTCTTCTCACCACTAAGTTATGGATGATGTGTTTTATGTGTCTCAGCTCCATAGTTGCACGACTGACCCCACACATGTCACCAACTGTGAGTATGTTTAGTTAGATCCTAACTCATTATATGTGGAGTTCCTGGTTAAGATTTTATACTAGAGTTAGAAAATAATTTAAGTGAATATGTTACCACTTTTCTAGATCATGTGGATTCATATAAAAATCAATGAGGAGAATTGGGAGTGGGAGGTGGATTTTTAGGCTCAATTCCTAAGTTGTTCAAGTATGATGCCAAGAGATTCTTAGAAGGGATGATAAATCTTCAAAGGGGTTGGTTGAAATGGACATGTACTATTTTTATTTTATTTTAATACCTTTTTTCCATAATTTTACTATGAGTTTTAGTTAGATACATTCTTTCATGAATCCTAGTGGGCTTTGAGTTTCTTTAGGAAGCTCAAATTTGAGTTTTGAAGATCTAACTATCCAAAACGGACAACACCACACCCAGGTACAAGTTGTTTCTGAACTATTTTTCTTCTATATAAAACAATAAAGGGAAAGGATTATTATCAATACATTTTGGAGGTTGTGGGGGGGGGGATGCCTTGGAAATGGACATTACACCCTGGTGGAATCTATTTTGGCCTCAGGATTTCTTTTTAATGTGTGAAATTCCTTCTTATTTCTTGAATATCCATCAAAAATCCATATTTATTCTTAAAAACATGTTATTACATAATTAGGGGCCTATTAATACCATTTTCACTCATTTTACTTTAATTAAATTGTGTTGTTTTCCTTCTTATTTGGAGATTGATGGTTTTTTGACGTTACTGATGAGAGGGTAAATTTGGTGGTATGATATTTATTTGATCCTTGTTTTATTACTTGTTTATATTGATCTTGTTTTTATATTGATCAATAAAAGGACATAGTTCCAACCCCTTTACTAGTGCTTCTATTTTGTAGCGATTTGGTGGAGAACCTAATGAGTTCTTATTGTTCTTGAAGAAATCCTCTTATCTTTCTTTAAACGATCCCAAAATTGTACTATTATGGTTATGGATATCTTATATCATGTGATATTTTCTTGATTTATCAATTTTAATAAATAGTATCTATTCTCACAGACTATTTTAATTATTCAACATTTTTGTGGTGAACCTCTTAGAGAATCTTTCCTTTGTGAGTCTCTCATTCTAGGTTTGACGTTTCTCTTCAACCAGACTCAGATTCTTCCGTTGATGGTGGTTGTAATTGGGTAAGTGTAGTTATACATTTTTTATTTTTTTCTTCCTTGTTTCTTTCATAATAATTGTATTATTTTATGTGAAATAGGTTCTAGGAGTTCTTTTAAATCAATCTAGTTTTGGTTAGTGTGAAAACATGGTTTTGTAGATGACACCCTTGACTAACCATGATGTTGATGTTGATAACCTTGAGGTAGGAAGTTCTTTACCATTTTTGTCTCTTTTTTACTCTTTTTGAGTTGGTGTGATATTGTGTCACATAGAATGTATGACTTTTCTAGATAGTGTTCACTTGTGAGTGTGTGTTGGTAGACCATGGAACCCATTTATGATGCTTTATTCCCATAGTTTTCTTATGTATCTTGTTTACATATTAGATATTGATCACATGTTTATGTATCTCTCTACTAATTCTCATGATTCCAAGCTATGTTTTCCATTGTATGATCTAATATCATATGTATATTTTTATTCAATTTTAGGTTCTTTGTTGGTAATTGAAATAGGTAGAAGATTATGATATGGATACCCTTCTAGGGGGAGTACACATAGATTATGAAAATGGTCATTATAGACCAGAGCATAGGGTAGATGCCTAATGGCTAGAAGGCCTTACCCAAGGTAGTGGATTTAGGTGGATGATATCATGGAGGCCCAACTAGAGGCATTGACTGGGTACAATGAATTATAGGCCTAACCTATGATGGGGATGAGATACAATGATATAGACGGATGACTCAATACCTTGATACTTATAAGTGACATGATTACCATCCTTGTTGATATTTTTTGATCATTTGTGTTATCCTATGATTATCCTTTCACTATGGATCCAATGAAGGAATGACCAAGGCTCATGGTGGTTTGGTAAGCACATGAGTTCTCGAAATATTATTACTTATGATTTAATTCACAATTATTATTATCATGTAATACACCAATATACATGTGCACACTTGTTAAGGATGAATTGGTGGTGTCCTATTGGGTTTATTACTCACACCCTACATGGGAATCTCGATGCATGTGCAGAATTCCTATATATGGGTCTAATTAAGAGAAAGGGTCATGGGGTAGATAGTTGACATGAAAATTTTGGATTTTTTTGAGGTATAAGGATATATTCCAAATCATTCCATAGAGTTAATTATTTATTTACATTCACTCTATATACTTTGGTTCATCTTTCCACCTTGGCTTCCTAGTTGATTATTTGTACAAATTGTGTGATTTTTATTATTTATTTTGATATATATTCTTTAAAATGCTATTCCTATTATTATATTTATGTTTTATTTATTTTATTTTTTTATGGATATGATACTAAGGGTATAGTATCCCCACTAATGACGTTTTAACCCTCATTTCATCTAATAGCCTCTGGTATATGAGAAGGTGTGCATGAGGTCTTGTGGCTCTCAAACATGGACTTGGAGGTTTGGGTTTAGGTTTTTCATCAGTAGTTCATGGTAGTGTCATCTTAATATATCTATTTTCTATAATAATAGTAATCAAACAATAATTTTGATGGAACCTTTTGAGTACTTGTGTAGACAGTCATTTTTTCACCTCTATATAGGTTAGATATTAGGGAGTGTTTTATGATTAGGACAAGTCACGTTTAAGATATTTTGGAGTAATCCTAGTTGATCTAGAAGTTCTAAGATATTTCCTATAGTATGTAATAATCATATGAAAACCTAATACACCATCCTCTTGTGTTTGAGGTGGATGAACAATTTTTCTTCAGAGTATCTATTCAATTGGGAAACCACTATATTCAGAGTAATGGAACTTTTTCACATAATTATTTGGATCCATTTGATATTATCAGGAGGATAAAAACTATGACTCACTGGTTAACACTTTCTAATATATTTCATATGATTTGTGATGTTTTCCATGTATCATAGCTTCAGTCCCACAACCTTTATCCTTCTAATGTGATCAATACTGTTGATGTCAAGCTAGAGGTATGTGCTCAATTTGAGGAATAATTAGTTTGTATAGTAGACTAAAGTGGAAATATCATATGTATGAAGATAGTACCTCCAATATTCATGTAGTTGTTTCATGATTTTATTTATGAGGAGAACTCGTAGTATGAAGCTTAAATGAATGCAACATGGATAATTTTTTTTATCACCAATGCTTGATGACACATCTCTAGGATGAATAAAAATATGAAGGGATTTTGTAACACCCAACATATTATAAGGTATGTTTTTTTTATTTTTTAAAAACCATTTTTTTATTATGTTTTTTTGGGGAGTTGGTGGAGTTTAGGGTTCATTATTTGAGTGTTTGACCTTATTTTGGGGGGAAATTATACACTAGGTTGGGGGCACAATGCAATAGAGGGCCGTACAATATGGTGATGATTTGTGTAAGATTTGAATTTTAGAGAAGATATATGTTCATTAATCAAAGGGGGTTATGACATGAATCACTTTGTACTTTTTATTGGTAAAACAAGTACCTGGTATAGGAAACATAGGGAGTTGTACCTAGTGTCCAGTACAGGCAGACCAAGTATCCAGTGGCCTACCTCTTTGAAATCTATTAATGGTATTTTAATTTTTTTTACCCTAAAACCATTTTTAATTTCTATTTTATATATTACATGACCCATCCATGATTCATATTCCAAATTGGTCTCCACCCATGGTTCTATGATCTCTCTACCCCTCATTTATTTTTTTTAAGTGTCGTTATTTTTGATAACTTTTTTGGGAGAGTCTAATGTTGTGGAAGCCCAAAACATGTATTTTTTACCATTTTATCCTTCCCTATTTAAAATCCGTAATTTAAAGGGTTTTATTTAGGTTCTTGTTTCATGATTAATTGATCTCAAATTGGGTGGAATATCTTTCCATGCTATCTTCTAGTGACTCAAGGTAGGAATTCATTTCTTTATCCAGAAATTTATATAGAATTACACTGATTGTCATGCATAGAGGGGTATCTGTATGTATGTGATATTTATGTTTAAATTTTAAAGATATATACTACGTTATATAAGATATATTTGACCCTATGGAGGTGGAATTGTATTGTTTCAACTTGGTTGTGACAAAAACATGATAGATTTGGGGGGCTTTGTTAGGGATTTCCACCTAGGTTTAGTTAGGTTTGAAATGGGTTGTCTAATATCATTTTTAGTGTTTGAAGGTGTTTTTATTATAACTCAGGTATTCATTATAACATTATTAAATTGATAATATACTGATGTTTGAGAAATTTTAATAAGTAATTGGTTGTGTTATGTAGTAAAGGAAGTGTATCCTATAGGCTATATCTATATATATTTTGATTGAGATGATGGTCTTAGAATTAGTGGATATATGTCATAACCTGAAGTCCCATAATAAACCGCAAATGTTGGAGATGAAATAGGGTGTCATGAAATTTCTACTTATCTCAAATTTGATTATATCTTATCCTCATGTTTGCAAAGATACTTTGAATCTATCATAATTATCACACATAAGAACAACCAAATAAATAAAAGTAAAAAAGCACAAACACCAATATTTTACATGGATCATGGATATTAGGAATCATCCAAGGATAACATATCAACATTGTGATGATATTCTAAATAATAACTACTCCACTATATTTTTATTACAATATTTTGTATGAACTCACTACTCATCCAAGGTCCACATAATTTTCCTCTCTTCTTCTCACTACTTTCCGATAAGGATATAAAATAGATAGTGTATAAATAAATATCTAAATCAAAAATATAATAATATGTGTCATAACACAAAATAGAAATGTATTTCTTTATGATGTTATGATCCCCACTTCCTAATATTCACTGATATGAATAACAATTCTTCACCTCCAAACTTGATCTTAAAAGGAAATAAATCAATCTACAACTCACTAATCAATTCTAAATATTTAATTAAATCTAATACATATTTTTTATTTTTTAATTCTTTTAGATATCCTCTCTCAACATTCACCTCAATTATTTTTTACATAGTAGGTGTTCTTTTTCTTCAAGACCCATCTATTTCAAATTAAAATTCAAATTCATAAACAACCTTGAACATCCTCTTCAAAAAATACATCCATTAGATTCCTTCAAAGTAAATATCCACCATCAAATTTTATATAGGTTGTTAATAGTTATACCATAAAAAATCCAGCCCTTGTTAAGAGTTCTGAGTCACCAATTCTATTTAAATCATCCATATTTCTATAATGAAAATGTAAAATATTACATTGTAGTGAAATTAATTGGTTTTTCTATCAGTTTTTCCCAACTTCTAGATGTATTATGGTATGATGAGGAATTTCACAACATAATATTGATTTTTTAGCTAAAATCATGAAACATAACTTTAAAGGACCTGCATCTTTATTCATGTCCTAATAAATATGGAATTATTTCTTTAATAATAATAAAATATAGGTATTTTGGTGTGATATAATTCAAGATAAAACATTTATTAGGATGTTATATGTTCCTTTAGAACTTGATCATTCATTCCTATTTTGTATTAATCTAAAACTGGTCAATAAATTAATCTAATGCATATTTTTTTTTGATGTGGAAAACTCATTATGACATGATTATATTTAAATTATTCATACATGATATCAGTGTGAATCTGACACAATCTTAATTTGACATGAGAACCACATTGTAGTGTGAGCATATCTCATACAAAATTATAAAACAATGAAATAATCAGATGTGGGTCTAGGAATACCTATTTTTTATGATGTATCCATTCAATTATAGTATGATCGTTAAGATTTAATTGTGATTTGACATTTCATCTTCCCTTCCTTCTCTAGAATTATTATAACCTAACACCATCCAACTTCTAATAACACACAGATTCAATTAACTTCCAATTGATAAAAAATCCAACATTACAACCTATAGTTCAATCATTATCCTTTAATCTTCTGTACTGAGAAAAGAAACATTATAAATATATTTAATACTACCTTAGAATAATATCATTATAGAAAACAAGTGAAAATTTTAGTTTATATAATGTTGTTTATAATTTCATATCAAACTTTTATCCTTATTCTAATTTCCCTACAGATTTTGTCACCCCTATATTCTTACACAACAAAAGATACACACGAAGGATTATAAAAAAATCTAAGTTAAGAATTACATATAATGAGGATAGGGCATTTTGATCCTCCTTAGTTTAAGAAAATTGGTTTGAATAAAGGGTTAAAAATAATTTTCTACAAAATGATTACAACTGGTTCGTTTTTAAATATGTATGCTACTTAATTATGAGTTCCAAATAAACTCTTATTTAAAAAAAATCAACTCTTCAAAAAGATCTTATAATTTACATTCCATCCACAAAAACTATGTGAGATACTTGGTAAAATATATTTTTCCTCTAATATGCTAAAAAATAAACTATATTACTTCTTATTTGTCTATCCAACACAATTTCTTTTAATGAAGAAATGTTCATCACTATTGGATTTTAAAACTAAAATATCTCTAACCCTATCCATGAAAGAATAATCCATTAAATCTTAATAATTTTTAGCCTTGAAAACAAAACCATATTTTAATGTTCACTAAACATACCTCATTATACTCTTTACAACTAAGAGATATTCTTCTTTTGGAAAACTTTAAAATAATTATGCCAAACATGAAATATAAAAGATACATGTACATTCTGTTTTGAGATATAGTAGACAAACAATAATTGTTTTATACAATATATAGTTTACACCCTTATTTTCCTCATGCTTTCCAAGTTTCATTCCAAACACTATTGGAGTTGAGATTGGTTTTCAATCTTATATTATAAACTTATTAACAAATAACTTTCATATTTCACGAATGATATGAATTTATTTTGTTTGTTTTGATGTAATTACAGCCTAAGAAATTATTTTAACTCTCCAATTACTAATATCTCAATTTTTATGAACCTCATTTATGGAAACTTTTCCATGGAATTTTAATTTTTTCTACTGAATATGATATCTTCTATATATATCCTCACCACAAAATTATCGTCACCTAATATTTTTATAGAGGTTGTGATAAACCCCTTCTATCTTGAACTATATATTTTTTATATATATGTACATCCTTGCATTCCAAGCATGAGGTTTTTTATTTTATGCATAAAATTCCTTTTCAACTATAAAACCATTTAAATATAATCTCAAATAATAAATCCTATCGATTATTTTAGGTTGAATTTTTCCTATAAATATTAATTAAAAATTACATATTTATATAAATTTGATAAACTTTTAACTTCCTTTGAATAACCACTACTACTTAAAGTATGATTGATTCCACTATTTCCCCTAGGGTGAACATTTCCTCAACATATACTCCTTTTATATAACTATACCCACTATATATTATTATTAACAAGTTCTAGATCACACTTCCAAGTTCATAGTATTTTTTTAAAGAACCAACTTGTATTAATATCAGTATTATATCTAGGTATTTTTAAATGATACCATGTTTGGTTTTTTTAATCTGATCCAACTCTTCATTCATTTATTTCACCCATGATTCAAAATTTAATGTTTCTTTAAATTAAGTTATCTAAACCTATAGTAATAGAGTGGTAAATATATTCTTCTAATTATTAGAGTTGTTTTTAAAGAATATATGTCTCCAATAACATTTCATTGATCAAATTCATCTCTTATTCATATTGTTTAAGTCACGGGTTGAATTAATTAGACATCGTGCTCTTTATATGAAAAAAATTCAAAATAATTGTTAATTAAAGAATTTATTGATTCACCAAATTCAAAATTTATCTCTTATTATTATTCTTCACTCATTTATCCATGGATATAATTTTTAAAACATTATTTATCTTTATAATCAATAATTTCCACAACATTATTTGTAACTATTTTGTTGATAATTGTTTTGAAACATTTAAGTATTTTATCATTCATGAGTATCCAAAACATATTTCTTTATCCATAACATCAACATACATTCCCGTATTCTCTACTTTATTCTAAATGAATCATTTACTACCAAATACTCTAAGATATTTAAATGATGTTTTCATTCCATTCTACAGTTCATATAAAACCATATCTTCTTTAATACTGAGAAAAGATCAATTATGAGTGTACACAACCACTTTTAATGAATATTTCTAATAATAGAAATAGATTTCATTTTCCATCAATAAAATATTATGCATATTATTCACCATGTGATTCCTTCTATCCAAAAAACCCATTATATTTATGATTCTATACCACTAAAACTTCAAGCTTTATTCAATGTTTCTCTATATAACTTCCAACTCCAATGTACATTTATTCAGTTTCATTATTCAACTTTATAATATTCATTATTCATCCAATATAATTCTCTAATATTATTCAGAATATTTTAATGTAGTCCAATATTTCTCACTTAGACTACATAAACATAACACATCTCCTCCTAATGAATTCATCAAGATATAAAATTAATTATTTCTTATCATGATTTATAGTCTAACTAATTAGACAACAAAAATTGGTTTAGACTAAATTCATCAAAAATTATTATTGATTATTTTTTTTAATGGAAAGGGTTTTTCATCATATTTTCTCATAATTATGCATCACAAATCGTTTATATGTTCCTCTTTAGACATGGAATATCAATAAAAATTTAAACATTGATAAATTCTCCATACTAGGCTTATGAATATGAACAAGCCTCCAACTCCACAAAATGTTCTTCTCTTATATAGTAGAAAAATAGGTACTATTAATTTTATTCACTTGAAATAAGGTATCATTTGTTTTCCATTATTGAATAAGAGATTTTTTGGTCATTCCCTTAATATTGAATCCTCTCTGGTTGAAATTTAAATTCTATCATAACACACAAAACTGACTCAGAATCAATAAATTTTTTTCGATACCATCAATATAGAGAACTTTATAATTCATAAATTTTTCATTATACAAATGAATTTTACCAATTCCATTAAAATTTATATATTAATAATTTACAAAACAAATGGGTTCATCAACTCTTCCCATCAATTGTTTTAGAAAATTATTGTTACTCATTATTTGGGATGATAACACACTACCAAGAATCCACTTAATAATGTTCTTCATAGATTTTAAAGTTAACTCAACAAGAAATTATTTTCCTTCATTGTAAAATTAATCTCCTTCTAGTAAATCCAATGATGTGTTTTAATTGAGTATTGTCCCTAAAATTATTCTAAACATTATATCAATTGATATTTTTCTTCCTTTAAAGGGTGGAATCTATTTTTTAATGTAATTGAATTAGATTGAGTTGAATCCATTCTTAATTTTGTTCCATAGAAAAATATTACACTTATTTTCATATAATGAACAACCTTATACACAAATTTAGAGAAATTAAAACATTATACATAAACCAAATTTTTATTTTGAGAAAAAAGATACATTTCAAATATAATTTACTTAATATTCATTGATTCCTTTTTCAAGTAAAATATAGCTTCATTTTAATAGGAAATTATATAGACAAATTAGCCACCAAATTTTAACTTCATTAGTAGAAATATTTTATTTCTTTCATATCTTAATATATCCAATGTTTTTTAATAGATACTAAATTGTTGATGAGTTCTATATGATTGTGATCTCTCACCGTTCTTATTCTTTCCTTTTCTATTCATATTTTTTATATTTGTTTTTAATGTCTCATCATCATATACAATCCCTATTTTACTCATATAATTGTGTATTTAAGCACTCAAAACTTCCTCAAAATTCATTGTACCTTATTCATCCCTTTAGTATAGTACTTCACACTAGAACTTTCCAAACTATAGGTTCTTCCTTGAACCATATAATTCTATTTAAAACTAAATATTCTTTCTCAAAGAAAAAAAAATACTCCTTAGGGGTTTCAATATTTTTACTTTTCTCCTAGATATAAATATTAGGATCATCGATGATCATAGTATAATCCTTAAAATTTATCTTTTATTTCAGTAATTCTATAAGTATAACTTTATAATTTGTATGTTCTTCCAAAAATTTCACAATTTGATCTGTTTTTTCTTCAAGATAAAAAACCTAACTTGATGATTATTTCAAAAATAATACAATATTCATGTTATTATTTATCTATAGGTCAATATTCTAAAGATCCACTTCAAATTCTACTTTTATATCAATAAATACCTCAGGTTGATCATCATAGTCTAATTAAAATTTTGATTTCTCTAATATATCCACCAAAACATCTTCTATGTCTGAGATAACCCCTGTTTTAGCACCTTTAAAAGGATCTTCCTTAGTATCATCTTCCTCTTTTCCTACCATCTCTTTTCTTTAAAATTTCTTTCCACTCTCATTTGATGAATTATATTTTCTTCTATGTTAAAACTTATCCCTTGTTTTTTGAATGGATTTTGTTTCACTATCCAATTTATCAAATCTTTTTGTACACTTACTAGTGATACACCCAACATTTTGACAATGATAATAAGATAACGATATATTTACCTCGAATATTAAATTGAATCTATTAAACCTCATTTCTACAAGTGATAATAAATAATTACTAATATCTTTTTCAATTTTTGTTCTCCCACATATTAAACCTCTATAAAAAATTGAATTCTATTTCTTTTGATAAATATTTGAAATAAAATTACATCTTCAATCAAATTTCATATAAAATTAATTTTTATGTAGATAATTGATAGATAATTACCCAATATATACTTCTTCAAGTGATGAAACCTTTAGATTGTAAATTAGTGGTAATATTCTTATGATTTTCTTCACTATATCATCATCTTTCATATTATGATTGTACATAAATATCTCCAACAACTTTTATAAGACATTTGAAGAAACTATTAACATTTTCATACATCTTAAAATCTTATAATCTATTATTAAAACATCTAGATTCACCTCTTTCTCTTTTTTTCACATTCATAAATATTATATACCTTATCCCAATATCATTTTTCTATATAAGAACTCATGAATTTAATGTATGTATAGTTTGGTAAATCCCTATATAAGTAATTCTAATCCTTTCCATCATTATTCCATAATTTTCTATCAATTTATATCATTGAAAACTTCTTTGTTTCACTGACATAAATTCTATGAATCGTTAGTGAGAAAATATCTAGCCCAATAGATCATCGATTTGATATCATTCTGTTCTTCCAATTCTAGTAATTAAATAAATAGAATAAGGGTAATCACTTTAAATTTACAATATTATCCATAATGAAAAAATCCTCCCATTTATTCAAAAAGATATAGCATGTGTCTCTAATAACACATTTTATAAGCTGATGTCCCACAATATACCATGAGTTGGGGGTGAATCAAGATTTAGTGAAAGTTATTCTTATCCAATTTTTTGGATCTTCTTATTTATTTTTCCAATACACCTTTTTTATATCACAATGATCACACAAAAACACAAAAAAAAATTGAAAAGGTAAAAACATAATCACTGGATAGATAAGTAAGATAGAATTCTGGACCGAGGCTTTAACCAGAGAAAAATCAGCTCATAGGAATTTATTCAGACAATGGAAAGGATGATCTCTCATCTTGAAGAGCACATCAGAGAAGATCCAGGTATCCAGGTTAGTTTGATGCACTAGGAGATTTATATAATAGCTGTTTCAAGTAACATTAGTCTTTTGTTTAACCAGTTTGTGAGCTCTTTCAGCACGTAGTGGTAACTTTTTGTGAACTACGGTTTCCCATTTTTCCTAAAAATGGTTTTAATAAAAAAAATTAAACTTGGATGGATGGATGATATTTTTTTTAGTTCACCCTCACTTGGTTCATCCAAGGATAACATATCAATAAAGTATAGATATACCAAATCATCACTACTACATTTCTTTATGATTCTAATATTAAAGAAGAAAACATTTTCCCTATTTAATCACTAATTTTCAAGAGAGTAACACAATGAGATAATTTCAACATATATTTCAAATTCATAAAGATAAAAATAGAGAATATAACACCAAATATTAATGGTTTTTTACATGATTTTCTAACATACACTTCTTAATATTTATTAATATGAGTAGAAACTCTTCACTTCTAAACATACTATTTAGTGGAATTTATTCAAGTTGTGTAACACCCCTGGAAATGTGAGACTTAAAAGGATAAATGTTACTACCATGTCAACAAGGTACACTTTTCTTTTGGGGGGCCTAGCTGATTAGAACTCCATAGTTAATCATGCTTGGCCTGGAGTGGTAATCGGGATGGGTGACCATCTGGGAAGTTACCTAGGGTGTGTGTGAGTGAGGAAAAAACACACTAAAAACATGTGTTGACCTGTGGGGGTAGTCATTAGTCTGATAAGTGACCCAAGTGAGTAATAGCCTACGGTGTGCTAGGAAGGAAACCAAGGTATTACCCGAGACCCATGGGGTCAGATGATAATGTTCATGACTTGGGGAGGTGGGTCATGACAAATGGTATCAGAGCCAATACCCATCCTAAAGTGATTAGGCACTACCTGGGTTTGAGGCTTGGGGTCCACAATGAGGGTGTTGTACTTTAAAGGGGTAGATAATGTAACACCCCTAGAAATGTGAGACTTAAAAGGCTAAATGTTACTACCCATGTCAACAAGGTACATCTTTCTTTTCAGGAGCCTACCTAATTAGAACTCCACAGTTAAGCACACGCCATGTAGTTTTTAAACCGTTTCATTGACTGTGTGAGCAGAAACACGGGTTATGAAAAATCCCTAGGAATACGCCGTGTACGGTAGGTACATGCCGTGTTGTAGTGAGCTGTGTACCTGGCCGTATCACTAATAACATGGGTCGGGGAAGCTCATGTCATACACATCATGTTGTGTATGAACACGTTGTGTATCCTTGTTCTCAGTACCCAGCCGTGTCACTAACAATACGGGTTGGGGACGCTCATGTCATACACGTCGTGTTGTGTATGAACACGCTGTGTATCCTTGTTGTCAGTGCCCTTCCGTGTCACGGAAAACACGGGACGTTGTTATCTCCTCTTGTACACGCCGTGTTTGTTCATAACACGCCATGTAAGGGTCATTTGTGTACCCATTCGTGTCGCTAACAACATGGTATCAGAGCCAATACCCAGCCGAAAGTGCTTAGGCACTGCGTGGGTTTGAGGCTTGAGGTCCACAATGAGGGTGTTGTACTTTAAAGGGGTGGATAATGTAACACCCCTGGAAATGTGAGACTTAAAAGGATAAATGTTACTACCCATGAAAACAAGGTTCACCTTTCTTTTCGGGAGCCTACCTAATTAGAACTCCACATTTAAGAACACGCCGTGTAGTTTTTAAACCGTGTCACTGACTGTGTGAGCAGAAACACGGGTTATGCAAAATCTCCAGGAATACGCCGTGTACGGTAGGTACACTCCGTGTAGTAGTGAGTTGTGTACCTGATCGTGTCACTAACAACACGGGTTGGGGGAGCTCATGTCATACTCGTCGTGTTGTGTATGAACACACTGTGTATCCTTGTTCTTAGTACCCGGCCGTGTCACTGACAATACGGGTCAGGGACGCTCATGTCATACACGTCATGTTGTGTATGAACACACCGTGTATCCTTGTTCTCAATGCCCAGCCGTGTCACGGACAACACGAGACGATGTTACCTCCTCTTGTATACGCCATGTTTTTTTCGGAACACACCGTGTAAGGGTCAGTTGTGTACCCGATCGTGTCGCTAACAACGCTGGTCGGGAAAAATCTTCAAGTACACGCCGTGTTTGTTCGAAACATGTCGTGTAGTCTCAGCCATGCAACCGGCCGTGTAACTAACAACATGAGTCATTGAAACCTTGTCTACTACACGTCGTGTCAATGGGGAACACACCGTGTAGTCTCAGTTGTAAAGACCATGTCGGTTAGCCGTGTAAAGAGACTCGGGTAGGGGAATAGAGTTATATACACGCCGTGTGGAGTTTATACACATCGTGTAGTCATGTTTTATAAAACATGAGTGTTTCCTTCTCCTGTTCCCACTTTGTACTCTTGTGTTCTCAGTCTTTGATATTCCTGATCTAAAGTATGCTTTTGATCTTACAGACTGTGTGAGCAGAAACACGGGTTATGAAAAATCCCCAGGAATACATTGTGTACGGTAGGTACACACCGTGTAGTAGTGAACTGTGTACCCAGCCGTGTCACTAACAACACGGTTAGGGGAAGCTCATGTCATACACGTCGTGCTATGTATGAACACGCTGTGTATCCTTGTTCTCAATACCCGGACGTGTCACTAACAACACAGGTCAGGGACGCTCATGTCATACACTTCATGTTGTGTATGAACATTTCGTGTATCCTTGTTCTCAGTGCCCGAACGTGTCACGGACAACACGGGATGGTGTTACCTCCTCTTGTACATGCCGTGTTTGTTCAGAACATGTCATGTAAGGGTCATTTGTGTACCCGGTCGTGTCGCTAACAACATAGGTCAGGAAAAATCTTCAAGTACATTTCGTGTTTGTTCGGAACATGCCGTGTAGTCTCACCCATGTAACCAGCTGTGTAACTAACAACACAGGTTGTTGAAACCTTGTCTACTACACGTAGTGTCCATGGGGAACACATCGTGTAGTATCAGTTGTGAAGACCGTGTCAGTTAGACATGTAAAGAGACTTGGGCAGGGGAATAGAGTTATATACACGCCGTGTAGAGTTTATACACGTCGTGTAGTCATGTTTTATAAAACATGAGTGTTTCCTTCTCATGTTCCTACTTTGAACTCTTGTATTCTCAGTATTTGATATTATTGATCTAAATTATGCTTTTGATCTTACAGATTTATTCCTCTGAGACGTCCTCCGGTTGTACGTCAGTTTCCAGATGGTGATCAGACACCAGATATGGCTGATCAGTGACTTCCTACCGATCCTCCAGTAGGGATAGCCTTGGCACCGGCTATCATACCAGTTGCAGGCGCGGATGCACAGTTCAGGGAAGGCTTTATGAGGATGATTCATACCTTTTAGGGAGCACCGCCTCCTACCACGACTATGGTAGACTTGACGCAGGTCTTCCCACAGCAGCATCCTCCTACTTTCTCGGGGGAAGGAGGACCACAGGATGCAGAGTCATGGATGGAAGCCATGCTTACAATATTTGAGCATCTATAAATGCCTCCAAAGAGGAAGGTCAATCACTCTACCTATATGCTACTAGACTCTGCCAAGAGGTGGTCGGATGTGATCTCACAGGTGGGTCATCAGCAGGTTATGGCTTGCGAGGAGTTCTAGTGCGTGTTCTACAACTACTTCTACCCAGAGACCCTGAGGGTCGATCGATCCCAGGAGTTCATGAGTCTAGAGTAGGGTACTCTTTCTGTTATGGAGTATTCCTCTCGTTTCACCAATTTGAAGCGTTTCACACCCCTCTGGGGTGGTGACATGGTGTTCTTAGCAAGGAAGTTTGAGGATGGTCTCAGGCAGGAGATCCGCTCGTAGATGAATATCTTCCAGTTGACTTCCATCCCTTCTATTGTCAACCAGGCACTGATTGCAGAGTGCAATCTGAGAGACTCCAAAGCTGTGAGCTAGGGCGGTTCTGCTTCCATAGCTAGTGTTCCTCCAGTTGACAGTAGGAAGAGCCATAGTGAGTCTACCCGCTGTGATCCGAGGAGGTGAGATACATCTTCAGGTAGCCAGGTAGTATGCTACCAGTGTGGAAGGGCAGGGCACATGAGGCCGCAGTGCCAGAGAGACCTAGTGGAGTGCCGATCTTGTGGAAATATGGGTCACCTTCAGCATTTATGCCAGGTTTTTTCACCAGTAGCTAGTGATGGAGGTTCTTCCATAACCCCTCATTCGAGAGCAGCAGCACCAGTTTCTCACCTGTCAGGGAACTGGAGTTCTTTCGGCCGTTCGGGCCGAGGTGGAGGTCGAGGCCATGGTAGTCAATCACCAGTCTCTTAGGGTTAGCAGGTAGGATCCGATCAGAGTGGCCAGGCAGGGTCACAGGGCTGCGGGACAGGCCAAACTTTTGCAGTGGAGTAGGCCTATCATGAGCAGGATCCCGGACCTTCTACAGTTCGAGGTACGATCTTAGTAGCCTCATTTTTACCTTCATCTCTTTTCGATACTGGTGCTACACATAGCATTATCTCTGTTTCTATTGTGGAGAGCCTTGGGCTCTGTATCATTTCTTCAGCTGACTTGTTGACACTAGACACACCTTTGGGGACAAGGTCATCTAGTGTACGTCAGTGTAGGGAGTGCCCTCTCGAGGTTACAGGGTATCTTTTCTTATGGGATCTCTATGTCCTAGAGATGACAGGATGTGATGTCATTCTCGGGATGGACTGGTTGGTTCCCTTCCAGGTAGTCGTCGACTATTATCGCCGCAGGGTGAGTTTCATTTTACCAGAGGGTGAAACTTTTCTTCATAGAGGCGAATGGGATGTCCAGGCGAGTCGAGCAGGACTCGAGCATCAAGGGCTAGGAGGGGTTACAGCCCAGATTTCTAGTCTTTATCTAGATGACCAGGGGACTTCACAATTATACTTTTCTCCTGTGGTAGATTGTTTTAGGGATGTATTTCCAGAGGAATTTGTAGGTTTTCCTAGAGAGCGTGAGGTAGACTTTTCTATTGAGCTCGTTCCCGGAGCATCACTGGTGTCTATTCCTCCCTATAGGATGGCTACACTTGAGTTGCAGGAGCTCAAGAAGAAGTTGGAGGAGTTGGAGGCAAAGGGTTTCATCCGACCTAGTACTTCTCCTTGGGGTTTTCCTGTCCTATTTGTAAAGAAGGCAGACAGTACCCCTAGGCTCTGTGTAGATTATTGGAACCTGAACCAGTTGATGGTCAAGAACTGATATCCCTTAACAAGGATTGATGATCTTTTCAATCAGCTTCGGGGAGCCCAGGTGTTCTAGAAGATCGATTTGAGGTCCGTTTATCATCAGTTGCGCGTTAGACCATCAAATATACCTTTGATAGCCTTCAGGAGTAGGTATGGTCTCTATGAGTATACGGTTATGCCGTTTGGTCTCAAAAATGCGCTAGTAGTTTTCATGGCACTGATGAACTGAGTGTTCTATCCTTACATGGATTCCTTCGTCGTGGTCTTCGTTGATGATATCTTGGTGTACTCTCACACTCGACACGACCATGATACCCATTTTGAGATTGTTTTGAGTACACTGAGAGAGCATAGACTTTATGCTAATCTCTCGAAGTGCCACTTTTGGATGGATCAGATTCAATTCTTGTATCACGTCATCTCAGAGGCAGGAGTATCTGTGGACCTAGATAAAGTGAGAGGTGTAGTTTCCTGGGAGCAGCCGAAGAACGTTTTTGAGGTACAGGGTTTCTTAGGGCTGTCTGGATACTACAGATGCTTTATTCAGGACTTTTCACGCATAGTAGCACCATTGATAGGTCTGACCAAGAAGGGGGTGAAGTTCTTATGGTCATATTCTTGTGAGTCAGCCTTTCAAGAGTTGAAGGGAAGGTTGATGTCAGCACCGATACTAGTCTTTCCAGAGCCAGGAAAGAGCTATACTGTTTATTCTAATGCTTCGGGTATCGGGCTGGGCGTTGTTCTTATGCAGGGAGATGGAGTCGTTGCGTACGGGTCTCGGAAGTTGAGGCCAAATGAGAGGAACTACCCGACGCATGATCTGGATTTGGCAGCTATCGTTCATGACTTATGTTTTTTAAGACATTACCTTATGGGAGAGCACTTTTTGGTTTTCACCGACCACAAGAGTCTCAAGTACATCTTCACTCAGCATGATCTAAATCTGAGACAGCGCAGGTGGGTCAAGTATCTTCAGTCTTTTGATTTTGAGCTTGCCTATACGTAGGAAAAGGGCAATGCAATGGCAGATGCGTTGAGCATGAGAACTCAGATTCAAGCAGTTCAGGAGGACAACATTGAGTGGTAGCTTATGGCCCTGTTCTCTGAGATGCATCTGGAGGTGCACGACAGACAGGGAAATACTTATTTATCTTCTGTAGTTGTTACCTCTACACTTCTTGTTCGATTACAAATGGGGCAGCTATCAGACTCAGAAGGCTTAGTCCTGCGGGAGAGTGTTTCAGGATAGGACCCTCATCCTGAATGGATAGTAGGTGGGGATGAGATCTTTCATTTCCAGGGATGTGTATGGGTGCCAGCGGACATACGCAAGGAGATGATGCGGGATTTTCATTCCTCAGTTTGGGCACTTCATCATGGCATCACCAAGATGTATCGGGATCTTCATCGCCAGTACAAGTGGCCAAGTATGAAGAGAGATGTTGCTGGTTTCGTCTTGATGTGTTCTACTTGTCAGCAGGTGAAGGCGGAGCATCAGTGACCAACATGCCTTTTATAGCAGATACCCATTCTAGAGTGGAAGTGGAACGATGTCGCGATAGACTTCGTGACTGGATTGCCATGGTCGCCTCGAGGGAACGATGTTGTTTGGGTTGTCGTCGACAAGCTTATGAAGGTTTCTCACTTCTTACCGACCAAGGAAACCTTCAGTGTTGATGATCTTGTACGACTATACATCTGAGAGATTGTACGTCTGCATTGAGTTCCACACTCCATTGTTTCAGACAGGGATGCGCTCTTTACTTCTCAGTTCTGGCAGGGGCTTTAGAGGGCTTTGGGTACACAGGTACTTTTGAGTACAACATACCATCCCCAGACAGATGTCCAGTCCAAGCGTACGATCCAGTTTCTTGAGGATATGCTCCGAGCTTGCATTCTAGACTTTGGCAGTTCTTGGGAGAAGTATATCCTTCTTGTGGAGTCCTCTTACAACAACAGTTTCCAGGAGACTATTTAGATGGCACCTTACGAGGCTTTGTACGGTAGGCCATACCGATCACCTTTATGCTGGCAGGAGGCAGGAGAGGTAGCTTTACTGGGACCTCGTCTTGTTCAGGAGACCTCAGAGTAGATAGAGTTGATTCAGAAGTGGATGGCTACTGCACAGTATCGACAGCAGTCTTATGTTGATCAGTGGAGACGACCTCTGGAGTTCGAGTTCGGGGATCAGGTTTTCCTGCATGTCGCACCAACGTTGGGAAACAAGAGGATTCAGAGACAGGGTAAGATTTCACCATGGTACATCGGGCCGTTTGAGGTATTGGAGAGAGTTGGTCTGGTTTTCTATCAGTTGTAGTTACCTCAGAGGTATCAGGCAATGCACAACGTCTTCCACATCTCTCATCTCCGAAGTTACTTTTCAGACCCGTCTCATGTCTTTTAGCCTGATGAGGTTGATCTCAAATCGGATGCATAATTTGAGAAGCATCATATCCGGATTGTCGATCGCAGTACGATAGTTCTCCGTGGCCGGTCAGTTCCTCTAGTACGGGTGCTATTGAAGCACGGGTGAGTACAGGATGAGACTTGGGAGTGGGAGGCCGATGTGCGATCGCAGTGGCCAGATCTATTCAGGGTTTCTTCTTCTACGCCTCTCTAGGGAAATTCGGGGATGAATTTCTTTAAGGGGGGAATTTTGTAAGAACTCGGATCTTCGTTTCAGGTATGTCTTTCCTTTTCCTGGAGTTTTTGAGAAAAGAGGAGTTTCTGAAAATTTTCTACGTACACGCTATGTACTTTCTAAGTACACGCCGTGTACTCCATTGTCGCGCCAGGCCGTGTGCTGGCCATGTCTGGGCCACACACACGGTGTGTAGGGGCGATCTGGATGCCACTTAAAGTGGATTACGGAAAGGACAAGTACACTTCGTGTACCCCAGAAGTACACGTAGTGTACTTTCTTTTTTTCATTAAACGGACCGGGGTCGCGCCTGGAGGGCATAACACATTTCTTCTTCAGGTTATTCGTCCAAGATTGACCCATACGGCCGCGATTCTTCTCCGAGCCCTCATGCCCCCCGCCTGTTCTCAGAATCGACCACTGTCGATTGCGTTGGAACTGCATCGGTGAGTTCTTACTTCTCCTAGAGCCTTGTTTTACAATTCCTCATCTTTCTTAAGATATCATGGGTTGATATTTTTGGATGTTTTCTCAGATCTTTGACATTATAAGGAGAATCAATCATCGTTGTTAAAGTATATCGATCTTTTAGCATCGTGGTAGGTGATTTGTGCCTTTCTGTTGGAAGTCTTTGAATATTTTGTGCAGTTCCACCAATTTCCCTTAAACGGGGACTTGTGTGTGTTTCATATTTTTGCTCTGTTATTGCCTGCTTTTCTTTATTTCTTGAGTAGATGTAAATGCATGTGAATAGGGTAATTTTTCCTGTGCTTTGGATGTTTTTCCATGCATGTTTTTCTTGTTAGGAATTTTTCCAATTTACATGCCTAGTTTTAGGATAGTAAAACTGTTGTACTATTATATTGTTGTGACTTAGAATGATAGTCAAGTAGTTCTTGATGTTTACTTAGGTCGATACACGCACAATGCATATTGTTTTACACAGGGCTGTGAGAACCTAGTGTAGTGGACCATTGGGAGAATGGATGTAAGGGCTTCTCCAGAGTGTCTTTAATTTACGATGCGAGACCATAGGGGGAGTTGACATTGAGTGCTTCCTCAAAGAGTCTGTAGTTCCTCGACGTGGGCCATAGTGGGAATGAGATGTTGAGTGCTTCCCTAGAGAGCCTTTAGTATGATATGTGACTATAGGGGGAATTGAAGGTGAGTGCTTCCTCAGAGAGTCTATTCTTTAGCTGATCCAGATGGGTGAGACAGTGTGTGCCTCCCAGAGGTTTGCTAGTACTTGTAGGTTTAACCATAAGGGTTAGGCTGTGAGAACTACCCAGGGGGGTTACCTGTTGTTCTACTGGTTGATTAGCAATTACTTGTGTACTTTCTATGCTAGACACTGTGGATTGTAGCTGCTGTGTGCTTTCCTGTTTACTGCTTTCTGTACTTTTACTTGTCATGTATTCACTGACTGTTAGGCATAGATCTTTAGGTGGTTGCCTACTGGGACCTTGTCTCACATCCTGTTTGGGACATGCTTTTGGGCCCAAGAAGACTATCTTGTTGCAGGTATAGATAAGGGAAAACACCCTTCTACTTCAGATACTTGACTTGTTGTGGATCTGGAGAGCATGGGACCAAGCTATGGCTTGCGATGCTGAGGAGTTTACCTGTTTTCTTATTCACTTTGGTTTAGTATTGTATTCAGAATTGTGACTTGTTTGGCTGTTTTCCTAGACATATGTATCATGCATCATTTTATATACATGTGTATGTGCTCCAGTTATTTACTATTAGTCTTCCACTATTTATCGTTTACTCTTGTATGGATGGTTACGGTTTCTATTGTTGTCTATTTGTTTTTATTCCGTTTTGTACTCTTCCAATGAGGGCATAATTTCTCCACTATCACACCCAAGGCCCTCACTGCTAGTCGGTAGCCTCTTGCGTTTGGGGAAATGTGCTTGATGCCATGTGACCAACTAGGTATGGGGTGCCTCTTGGTGGCTTCTGGAACCAGGACGTTACAAGTTGTAACTCACATCTCAATTCTCTTTATTCAATG